>CM061538.1:326734259-331534259 GCA_030864215.1 Capsicum pubescens | reverse complement strand
AGGGTTCAGAATCTGGGGCGTTACATTATAGCTCCCTGCAAATTTTTGGTTGTTTATGCTATCCATTTCTTACACCATACTCCAAAAATAAACTTGAACCAAAATCCATCCCGCGTGTCTATCTCAAATTTTTCTTATCTCATCACTTTCACCAGTGTTTTGACCCAATTTCTGCAAAGTTATATTTATCTCGAGATGTGCAATTTATTGAGAATGTTTTTCCTTTCAAAACCATGTTCTCCAATATTGCCATCAAATCACCTTACCCAAAATGGGAAAATATCACAATTTCAAATTCTTCTAATCCCACAACCAAACTTCCTGTAACTACAGAGCCTCCAATTCCATTAGAAATAGATGCCCAAATTTTTGTAGAGTATCTCCTTCTCCAGAAGAGTTATAGGCTAAATCACACTCATAATTATCTCTGATAGTAAACCAACGGTGGACGCAGATTCTCCTTTCCCAAGTAAATTTCTATCACCCTCATCTTTTATAATTCCAAGGCTCCCAGAATCCTCTCACCCTACTACCTAGAAGCTCGCACCACCAGACCTCCCTACAAACATACCAACGCATATACCCACAAACATAAATTACCGCTCCCTCCTCATTTATTATCGTAGAAACACAATTCATCTACTCCCATGGTCCATTGGCCAGTCCGTCCTATCCCTAATTTGGAGCTCGCTCTCTCACTGCCTAAATGTCCTTCTTCTCCTACTTGTGTTATCACTCTCTCCCAAAATAATATCACCAAACCGAAACAATTTTTAATTACTTGGCTAAATTGAACCCCACTACTACACTACCACTGTCAAACAGGCACAAATATATCTCGAGTGGTGTGAAGCGATAAAACAAAAACTTGATGCTTTAATTAAAAACTATACTTGGGAACTTATTACTCCTGATCTAACTAATAATTTTGTTTCACTCAAAGTCCGGGCATTGACTTCCACGCTACTTTTATCCCAGTCATCAAGCCAACGACGGTCCGAATAATCCTTTTTGTGGCACTTTGTCATAATTGGACTCTCCGCTAGCTTGATGTCAACAATGTATTTCTCCAGGAAACCTTGACGAGGAGGTGTACATGGCACAACCTCCGAGTTTCACTGTCGGTTATGCAAGGCAATCTATGGCTTGAAATAAGCTCCTTGGGCATTGTACAATGTCCTCACGGGTTATCTTTCTTTCATAGGATTTATTAAGACGAAATCGAATGCCTCACTACTCGTCAGGCAGGGTCTAGGTGACACAATATTTATCCTTGTCTATATGGATGACATCATTGTTATAGGGAGAAAAACTTTCCATCTCGATCAGGTTATTGCTTTCCTTTCTTCTAAGTTTTCTATTAAAGATTTGGGTAATCTTTACTACTTTCTTAGTGTTGAAGTGATACGCAAATCTGACAGTTTAATTCTTACCCAAGCAAACTATGTGAATGAGATTCTAAATGATGAATTAATGACCGACTGTAAAACTGTCCACACACCAATGAGTGTATCTGAGCTAATCACGCTATCTTATGGTACTCACTTGATGATGCAACACGCTATCGTCGGGTCTTAGACAGGCCTCAATACCTATCTTTCACTATACCAGACATCGCATAGCCAGTAAATAAGTTGTCTCAATTTATACAAGCACCATCAGATATCCATTGGAAAGTTATGAAACATGTTCTTTGTTACCTGCATGGCACTATCCAACTGGGCCTACATGTAACCCCCATTGAGGACTTCAATCTGCATGTGTACTATAATGCGGATTGAGGTGGGGACGTTGCTGATAGAGTTTTCCATATCCGGATATATCTTGTTCCTTGGTCACAATCCGATTAGCTGTTCCTCAAAGAAGCAAAATACCGTCTCTCGCTCCTCCACTGAGTCTGATTATAGGGAATTGTCTAATACCCTTTCTAAAACCCTGTGAGTTACCAATATCCTTGCTGAGCTACACTTTCCAATACATCATATGCCTACCATTTATTGTGACAATCTTGGAGCCACATTTCCAAGTAAAAATCCGATCCTCAATAGCAAAGTGAAGCATGCTGCAGTGGACTTTCACTTTATTTGCCACCATGTCAACATAAAAAAGGTTCGAGTTGTTCAAGTCCATGCTTTCAATCAAATCTGTGACTCCCTCACCAAGGCACTGCCTAAGTCTTCATTTGAGAAGAATCTATTCAAGTTAGGCTTAGTGACTCATCGCCTAACTTGAGGGGGCGTATTCAAACATGACGTGTCAAATTAGTCAGTATTAATGTTTATTTAGGACTAGTCAAGTTTAGTTAGTTTAGGACTCATCTTAGTTTATCTGTAACTCTATTTAATACGCTTTATGCTTCATTAATAAAACATCTTCTATCCAACACTTATTCTGCGTTTATACACTTGAGACGAGGTTATTTTGAAAATAGCCTCTCTACCTTTCCAAAATAGTGGTAAGGTTTGCATACACCCTACCCTTTGCAAATCTCATTTTTGAGAGATTTCACTAGTTATATTGCTATTGTTGAAAAAGTGAAGTAACTATATATATTGATTGATTGGTTTGTTGAATATATGATTTGAAGTGGTGGATAAGGGTTGTTGTGGAGTTTGAAGGAACAATGGGCAGATAACATGTCTTCCTCTTCAACTGCCATGTGAAAATCATTCCAAATATATATTTTGGGATGCTTTTCATCCCACTGAAGTAGCAAATATTCTGTTGGCAAAGAAATCATACTATTCCAAGTCAAAGGCATTTACTTATCCAATAAATATACAACAATTGGTTGCGCTCTAAGGGATCGTTTGATTGAGAGACAAGTTATCCCCAAATCAATAATCCCAGAATTAGTTATCTTGAAATTTATTATCTCATGCATTTTATCCCAATCAAATATGAGATTAGGTCATCCTATAATTAATTTTGGTATTAATTATCCCTTATTTCTTATACCAAGTGTTTATTTGCTTCATTTCATTCTTATTTATTCCTTTCTTTTTTTCTCTGATATACCAAGTTTATGCTATATCTTCCCACACTGTTGTATAGGCATACATTGGTAGAACTACAAAAAAGATTGTCTCAAGCATGTCTGATGACTACGCCCTAAACTTAGCCAAGGGGTTGAATCAATGTTAATTTCCACTGAATGAAATTGGTCTATGAGAGATAATAACTCCTTGTGACTATTAGTAGTCAAAGGGAAGCCCTCGACAAACCCCATGATCACCCAACCACCACTTCTACTCCTATAACCCCTCCAATCCTACCCTTGTCAGAGTTACCCAAGTAAGAATCATCAGTGTTGAATTTATAAGTAGTTTCTTGTGGAAGGGGGGATTTCATTTGCTGTTGATGGTGATGCTTTAAGGCTTTGGAGGTTTGTGAGAAACCAAGTGATTGTATTCCGAAACCTTAGCATAGATTTGGTTAAACTTGTAAGTAGCGTCAAAGAAAGTAGAATGCATGCATATTTTATCGATATTTTGTGCAAAATAGAGAAATAATTTCTGATGGACGTTGAAATATATTGGTAGATTATCCTTATGTGACCTACAAGAAAACTTAATTAGATTAATTAGAGCCTAAAAAAAGCTCGTTAATTATCAAATCATTTAACGTACGTCATTTAATCTACAAATAATGTGTGCATGTGCTTGTTAAAACTCCAAACAAACAAACGAATAAATAAATAAATAAAATTACAATGATTGAATAATTGTTATAACACTCGTTTTTCTCTTATTTCTTTTTTCATAACTCCTATTTCACATTTTAATTTCAATTTAGTACATATGAAATTAGCTATTTCTTTTTATCAATATGGTTGATTGATCCATATATTAACAAGCTAGTTTCTAGAGAAAATTGAAGGAAAAGTGTCATTTAAGTCTTGAATGAAGGATTGGTGACATTGACCAACTTAAAGGGTCAAACATAATTAGAAAACTTGATTAAGTTAACTGTGGACTTGATTAATATTTTTAAAACTTTCTATCTTTTCAAAAATACAAATTAACCCAGACCCCTCTCTTCTCTAAATCATCAACCGTCTCTCTCATCTCTCTCTCGACAATTTCTCCCAACCAACAGTTCTGTAAATTTCTCCTTTCAATCCCAGGCGACATCAACCTCCGGCGATAAATAGTTGGGCTTCGGATTTCTTTTTGACTTTCAACTGTCAATCAACGTGACTACCTTGTTCTCCGACCACAACAACTTCGAGTTCTTCATCGTCCCTTTTCTTCTTTCAAAGGAAAATAATTATGGCTTTTTTAGTTTTGAAGAAAAAGAGGAACTTGAGCCAACTTCTCTTCTAGTATTGATTAATAATTTCAATAGTTATTGCTTTAATTTGAAATACAGTCTAAATAAAACTCTAATTTTTTATATTTCTTCTCTTCTTTTTTCGGAGTGAAATATGATTTTTTGTTATTTGTTGCATTTTTTGAAGTTTGATTTTTGTTGTTTGTGTTTCTACAAACAAAACAACGTTGTTGGTATTTTTGGTGTTGTGCCCGTTGCTGGGTTGATTTGTTCTTGTTCTTGGTAAAAATGGTGATATTATTGTTATTCTATTGAACAAAATCATAAGCATGCTACTATTTTTTTATGCAACAGATTAACTATCTAACGCAATAGATTAACCATCTGACACAATAGATTAGCCTTCTGACGTAATAAATTAACCATCTGATGTAATAGATTAACCATCCGATGCTACAAATTAACCATATGATGCAATAGTTTTACAATTTGATGCAACAAATTAAACATTTATTGCAATAGATTTACCATCAGATGCAACAGAGAAACCAATCGATTTACAATCTGATGCAACAAATTAACCTTCCGATGCAACAGATCAACCATCTAATGCAACGTAAGGACCATTAGATTAAAAGTCTAATGCAACAGATCATCATCTGATGCAACAGATGAACCTTCTGATGGTTAAAATCCTATCAACTATTACAACAGTACATGTCCAAGACTTGATTTTTCCAACTAATCATTCATCTGTTGTGATAGACGACCCTTTAATCTAAACAAGATTGACCATTGATAACAGTTCCAATAGATCTCTCATATGTTGCAACAGATGTGTAATCTGTTGCACAGACCAGTCATCTGTTTCAATAGATGAGTGATCTATTTTTATTGTTGCAACAGATTATTCATCCATTTCAACAGGTTAGTTATATGTTCCAATAGATTACCTACCTGGTACAATAGATATGTGATCTACTGGAACTGTTATTTTACTATTATACATATTAGATATACTGTTATCCTTTTCTAACGATGTAGTATTCAATTATAATCTATTTTATGTTCCTATTATATTTAGATTATATGGCTCCTAAAATTCCAAGTAAAGATATAAGTGAAGAAGTTAGGATACATCTACCACTCTATGAGCTTGCTTTACAAGCGTTATCTCAATCATGAGAAGAATATGATGAACATGGAGATAAGAAATATTTCAAAAGAGATGATACAAATGCTAATAGCCCTTCCACTAAAGAGTTGGTCAAAACCTTCAGCAGTGATCATTATCCTGTGATAATGCAGTGTGATGGTGCCAAAAATTTAATGGGTGATTTCATGGTTAAGTCAATCATGGGAAAATCTTTCGACTCCTTCAGAAAAATACTTCAAGAATAAAAAATGGATGCTTATTTTAAGAACAGCTGCTTTGGGAAATAACTTGATTTGTCGGAGGACAACAGTGCTCGTTTCCAAATAAAAATGGTATATGATCTTCTCAAGCGTAGGTTTATGTATGAAAATAAAGATAAGATGGATGAGGTATGGGTAAATTACTGTGGCATGCCTATTTGTTTTCATTGGAAGGAGATTGCCATAGTTACTGGACTAAATGTTATGCTCCTTTCCTTCTCAAGTTATATCTATTCTAATCGAAAGAAACACCCCACACACCCAAAAAGGCAAAGGCAAGTCGACTGATCCTGATGACCTGGTTTCCATTGTTGGTAAAACTAAATGACATGACTAGAAATTCGAAGTGACCATACCGAGTACGGAAACCTATTTTAAGAATGTCACATTCTCTAACACTGAGCTGATGATAATCGGATCTGAGGTCTATCTTAGAGAAATAATTGGCACCCTGATGTTGGTCAAACAAGTTATTGATTCTTGGAAGAGGATACTTGTTCTTGACCATGACTTTATTGAGCTGGAGGTAATCTATACACATTCTGAGAACCGTCTTTCTTGCGCACGAATAAGACTGGTGCGCCCCATGGGGAAACGTTGGGTCTTATGAATCCCTTATCTAAGAGATACTTCAACTATTCTTTTAATTCTCTGAGTTCTATTGGTACCATTCTGTATGGTGGAATAGAGATAGGCTGAGTGTCTGGAAGAAGATAAATGCCAAAGTCTATTTCCCTTTCGGGAGGAATTCCTGGAAGATTTTCGGGAAAGACATCTGAATATTTATTTACAACTGGAACTAATTCAAGACTGGGAGTCTCAGAATTGGAATCCTTAACATGAACAAGATGATAGACACGTACCTTAGATACCAATTTCCTTGCCCGAAGGTAGGAAACAAGCTGACCTCTGAAAGAGGATACACTACCCTTCCACTCTATGATGGGTTCATTTGGGAACTGAAACTGGACTATTATGTTTCTTCAATCTTATAACAGGAATAAAGCCAATCCATGCTGAGAATGACATCAAAATCAGTCATCTTTAATTCGACAAAGTCTGCTGAAGTGACTTTCTGAAATATCATAACCGAGCAATTCCTATATACCCGCCAGGCTATGATGGTTTTACCCACTGGGGTAGAGACTGAAAAAGGGCTCTGCTAGAATTTTAGGATTGATTTTGAAATCAACTGCTATATAAGGAGTGACAAAATACAAAGAAGCTCCTGGATCTAGCAAAGAGTAAACATGAACATGAAAGATCCGTAACATAACTATAACTACATCAGGAGAATTTTCCTGATCCTGTCGGGTCTGGAGAGCATAGATTCTATTTGGGGGTTGCCCACTAGTAGCACTAAAAGTGGAACCCTGCTAATTTGGATGACCGGATTGAGCTGCAGAACAATTCTGCTGATGCTGGGGACCTTTCTGAGGACACTCTCAAACTCTGTGGCCTAGCTTACCGCATCCAAAACACACATCACTACCATATCTGCAAACACCCTTGTGGTTCTTACCACAAGTCTGGCAAAGGGAACAAGTGTAGGCGCTGCTAACATTGCCCTGAGACTGATACCCTGGCACCCTATCTCTGAACTTAGGAGCTGGAGCACTGGATGAACAAGGAGATGGAACTGATGGCTTAGGACAAAACTAAGAACGGTTTCCTCCTCCTGATTTGGGCTGAGCAAAGTTGAAACTACCTATATTTTCTCTCTTATTCTGCTTCTCCCTCATCTTAATTTTCTGTTTCTCTATCTGCTGAGCATGGGTCATAATTTTGGCTAAGGTTATGTCACTATTCAGCATGGTGGATCTGCACTCATTTACCACGCTATCATTCACCCCTGACATGAACTTACTCACCCTTACCCTGTTATCTACAACCACATGAGAGGCATATCTGGCCAATTAAGTAAACTTAAGAGAATACTTTTTCACTGTATAATTTCCCTGCCTGAGGTTGATGAAATCTAGGACCTTAGCTTCTCTAAGCTCTAGGGGAAAGAATCGATCTAGGAAAGCTAAAGCAAACTCTTCCCACTCAACTGACCCTGCATCATTTGCCCTTTCTGACTTCCACTACTTGAACCAAGTATGAGCCACATCCTGCAATTGATATGCAGCTAGCTTAGCAATCTCAATAGTAGTCACCCCCATGATATCTATCAACTTTTGCACCTGATCTAGGAATTCCTGAGGGTCCTCGTCTGTCTTAGACCCAAAAAAGGTTGGAGGATTCATTTGGGTGAAGTCCTGAATCCTAGATGCAACTAAATTGGCCACTGGGTTGGACAAAATGATAGCTAATCATTCATTCTGTGCAGTGACTTTCTGAGCAAGAGTAGTGAATGCGTTCCTAAACTCCGCATGAGAAACATGATCGCCCAAAGATTCTTCGGGCTGGGGGGCTAATTGATTTCTTCTCTTGGGAGGCATATTCTAAAATAAAGAGAATAAATGGATTAGACTGAGAGATTGACTTGAGATTATGCTCACTGGCATGACATGAATACTGAAAGAGGGGAAACTGTTCCTAAACAAATCATAGCCTCCTGCACATAAATGTGGCGCGCAACACACCCATGTACAAGACTCTACTAGATATGACTTTCAGACTTCCTAGGACTCTATTGAACCTTAGTCTATGATACCAAGTTTGTAAAGCCCTGAGCCTGGTGCCTAAAACGCTACACGGTGCTCATGACCCTGAAGGACCACAAGCTAACCCATGACTGATATCTGTACCTGTACACTACATAACATAACATAACATAACATAACATAAAAATGCAGAAACATGTACTGAGAGTCCATAAGGTTCAAAACTGAACATAATTGAATAATATAACATCTGTGTGGGGTAATAGATTCCCAAAACAAAACCGAAAGTACTGAAGTCTGAAACATAATAGTTTGGAAAGCCTCTAAACATGACTGTCTGAATGAGTAAGGAGTTGATGGTATATGTCCCCAAATAACTCCCACTAATAAACTAATTAATGAGATAATAGAGAAATAATCATGTCCTCAAAAGATGAGGACTCACTTCTAACACTGACTGCTCAGACTGGAATCCACTGCTACTCTAGAGCTCGTGTCTCTGAACCTATGGTATGAAAACACCATAGCGTGAATGTGTTAGTACGATTGAATGTACTGGTATGCATGTGAGTTAGGCTAAATGCATGGGGTTCACATGAATGAACAATAATAACTATAGCTGACTAACTATCATGGGCGTGAGAATACATGCATGTGAAGTAACAACTGACACTGAAATCATGAATACGAGATAACTAAATCTGAGTACTGACAACATGACATACTGATAACAAATAAAACTAATAACAAGAGTGATTGTAGCTGACAGTCCTGAATCTGATGGAACTATCTGAGTTTTGTACTGTATCTGAGTTGACTGTATCTGATAGTCCTGAAATCTGAAGAAATATATGAGTTTTTTTATTGAGACTGATACTGAAACTGTGGGAAGTAATCATCTAACTGACATGCCCCAAATAAAGCAATATGGCTGAGTTGGGGTCTAATCTGTAACCCCAATTGGAAGACCACCGGTAAGGACAAGCTGTGAGTGACCGTCAACTGGAAGGTACTCAAATGAGAATGGTAGGAACCCTTAACTGGAAGGTAATCCACCTCATCAACCCTAAATTTATAGGTTAGATGTCTCAACCTACGCTGGCTACGTAGTTCGGGAACACAAGGATTGTTTCTAAGAATCACACCTTAAACTAGCAAGTGAGTTCCTATCCTTGATTTCGCTCAATACTAATTTCTAATCTCATATGAATAGACACTGAACATGATTTATTGAACTGAACATGGACTGAATTACTGAATTCCGTTGACTGACGAAACACTATTGATATCTAACAGCTGACTGAGTACATGAGATCATGGAGATTTCCTGAGTCATAAGACTGTTTAAAGTCTAAGAATTCATAGCTTGACTGAGAGTATCGTGAAAACATGACATGGATCCAGGCACACAGCTAATGTTTTGGGTACAAGTACCCCCAGGACTCGATGGAAGGAAACTAACAACCATGACTTACTTGAGTACATAATAATCACCATAATACATTTATTGAAGCGTTTATCAAACATGTGCTAGGAATAAACTTGTACATACATGGGGATTTCATGATATCATGCTAGTTAAGCAATTTTCCTTCATTTAAGCATTTAATCAAACATATGGTAGGCATGGTCTACGTAAACATCATTGTACAACAATTAAATATTTTGATTCAATTCTAGTTTCATCATTCAAGGGTTTAGTCATAAGGTTGCATGATTTTATATCTAAAATAATTAAACCCACATAGAAATTATCACCCAACATGGAGTAGAATTTAATTTCTCATTTATCAACATGAACAAGAGCAGTCCAATTATTAAATTATAAAGAAAATCCATAACTTAAAGTTAGAAAAAGGATTCTTGGGCTTCATGTACGCAAGGAGTCCATGAATGAACACTATGCATACCTGGGTTAAGATTCTTGAAGGTTTTTGGGGAATTTCTAGGTTGGTTCTTGAATTTCCTTGAATTTCTTGAAGAAGGATTTAACCCTAGTTCTTGGCTTTTAATCCTGAGAGAAACCCTATCTTGATGTTATGGAATAATAGTGAATAAATGGCTGAAAATCGGATATAACTAGGTATATATAGGCGAGTGGTAAATGACAAAAATACCCCTGTTAAAACAATTTAAAATAACTAAGCAAGTTATCCGATGGTGGGGTGCGACGGTCTTTCGCTGGGTCAATGGTCCGTCGGACCTCTCCATCGGACTGAGAAGAACTGGGACTCACTTTCATTGAGCGACGATGGGGTGTGACGGTCCATCACTGGGAAGACTATCTATCAGACCTAGACGTCGTACATTTCCAGAAATTCAAGTCACTGCCTCGATGCAACGGTCATGGTCAACGGTCCGTCGCCTGCACCGTCGCACCTGGCCGGTTTTTCTGCTTTTTGTATTTCGGCCATAACTTCCTCCTCTGACACTGGATTTTGATGAAATTGGTATCGATGGAAAGCTTATTCATTTCCCATGTTAAAGGGAAAATATTAAAAATACCACATTTACAAATATAGGTTCGTATTTCAAAGAAAGTTCTAACATTTTGAAAATGATTTCAAGCTAAGAAAAAGGCACGAGTATTATAATATCTCCCCCTTAAGAACATTCATCCTTGAATGAGACTGACTAAGAGGGGAAGCAATAAAAAGAACATGGAATAAACATAAATGACTGAAACATGAACTCATGACTGACATAACTGACAAGCTAAACATATATACTAGACATGCATATTTGATGCATGTGTAACTGATTCATGAATGCATGACTGAGTGTTCTGAGGAACTAAGTTTTCTGAAAATGACAATGTAGGTCTGATGCATAATTATAAAACTAAACTATTACATGAATTCATGACTGAATATGCAATGGTATTTGAAACAAAGTTTATGATGAACACTGAACATGAAACTGAGTAAGCTTAAGAAGAACTATTACCTTGAGCTTGATCTAAGATGGAGGGGAAGAGTGAGGATACTTGGTATGCATGTCTTCTTCTGCTTCCCAAATATCTCCCTCGACGGACTGATTTTGCCAAAGAACTTTGACAAGAGGGACTTATTTGTTCCTCAATCTACGAGTCTGATAGTCTAAGATTTCGACTGGAATCTCTTCATAAGAGAGGCTATTCTGAACATCTATGCTCTGAATAGGGACTACAACTGATGGGTCACCTATGTACTTCTTAAGCAACGATATATGAAAGACTGGATGAACAGAGGCTAAATCTGAAGGCAATTCGAGCTCATAAGCTACCTTGCCAAAGAAATTGATAATCTTGAAGAGGCCGACATATTGGGGACTGAGCTTTCCCTTCTTGCCAAATCTCTTCACTCTCTTCATGGGAGAGATATTTAGGTACACATAATCACCAATCTCAAACTTGAGATCCTTTCTACAAACATCTGCATAAGATTTCTGCCGGCTCTCAGCAGCCCGGAGTCTTTATCTAATCAACTGGACTTTCTCTAAGGCATCGAATTCCAAGTCAGGCCCTATGACTTAGGCCTCACTAACTTCGAACCAACCAATCAGAGATCTACATCGCCTACCATAGAGAGCTTCGAATGGAGCCATATGGATACTGAAATGATAGTTATTACTGTATGTAAACTCAATCAAAGGCAAGTGGTCATCCCAACTACCCTTGAAATCAATTGCGCACGCTCTTAGCATATCTTCTAGAGTCTGAATGGTCCTTTCTGCTTGACCATCTGTCTGAGGATGAAAGGCTGTACTAAGATGAACTTGGGTACCAAGACCCTTTTGGAACACTTTACAAAAGTGAAAGGTGAACTGGGTACCTCTGTCTCAGATAATGGATAATGGAACACCATGCAATCTGACCAACTCCTTGATGTAGAGTTTGGCATAATCCTTGGCTGAATAAAAGGTATGAACTGGAAGAAAATGAGCTGATTTGGACATTCTGTCTACAATGACCCAGACTGAATCATGCTGATGACGAGTTCAAGGCAAACCCTTCACGAAGTCCATGTTCACTTCTTCCCACTTCCAAGTAGGAATAATGAACTCCTGTATACGACCACTAGGCTTCTGATGCCCTATCTTAACCTACTGACTGTATAGCACTTAGCCACAAACTCTGCAATATCTCTCTTCATTCCACTCCACCAATAGATCTCCCGCAAATCACGGTACATCTTAGTGGCCCCTGGATGAATAGAGTAGCATGCACCATGCGCTTCTACAAGACTTCGCTGCCTTAAGTCATCTATACCTGGAACACAGAGATGACCCTGACAACGAAGGACACCATCTCCCCCTTAGGAGAAAACCTCTATTTTCTGATTCTGAACTGACTTTTTCAACTGGAAAAGGCTGGGATCTCTATCTTGATTTTCGTTCACCTCAAAAACTAGAGATGATTCTGAACTACTCTGAACACATACACCATCCTCTGAAGAATCGACTAAGCAAATGCCTAGTCTAGCAAGCTGATAGACTTTCTGAGCTAACTTCTTCTTACTATCCTCAACATGAGAAACACTACCCATGAAAGGTCTACTAAGAGTGTTGGCCACTACGTTGGCCTTGCCCAAATGATAAAGGACACTCATGTCATAATCTTTCAAGAGCTCTAACCACCTTCTCTGACAAAAATTAAGATCTTTCTGAGAAAAGACATACTAAAGACTCTTATGATCTGTAAGGACATCTACATGAACACCGTATAGGTAATGCCTCCAAATCTTCAAGGAAAATACTACGACTGCTAGCTCAAGATCATGAGTAGGATAATTCTTCTTATGGGGTTTAATCTGTCTGGAGGCGTAGGCTATGACCTTACCATGCTGCATGAGCACACAACCCAAACCCACTCTGGATGCATCACAATACACCATGAACCCATCTGAACCATCTGGTAATGCTAGAACTGGAGCTATGGTAAGTCGAGTCTTCAACTCCTGAAAACTCTTCTAGCAGGGATTTGACCAATGAAACTTGACATTCTTCTGAGTCAATCTGGACATAAGGGATGCAATAAAAGAAAATTCTTTAACAAACCGTCTGTAATAGCCAGTCAAACCTAAGAAACTCCTAATATCTGATGGAGAGATAGGGTGAGGCCAGTTTCTTACCGCTTTGGTCTTTTGAGGATCTACTCTAATGCCATCACCAGAAATGATATGACCAAGGAATGCTACTGATCTTAGCCAAAATTTAAACTTACTAAATTTAGTGAATAACTAATGATCTCTGAGAGTCTGAAGAACAATTCTGATATGGTCTGAATGGTCTGAATAGTCTTGCTCACTGCGGGAGTAAATAAAAATGTCATCTATAAAGACTATCACGAACATGTCCAAGTACTGATTGAACGCCCAGTTCATTAAGTCCATAAAATCGGCTGGAGCATTGGTAAGACCAAATGACATGACTAGAAATTCAAAGTGACCATACCGAGTACAAAAAGCTATTTTCAGAATGTCACATTCTCTGACTCTGAGCTGATGATAGCCGGATCTAAGGTTTATCTTAGAGAAATAATTGGCCCCTTGAAGTTGGTCAAACAAGTCATTGATTCTGGGAAGAGGTTACTTGTTCTTGACCGTGACTTTATTAAGTTGGCGGTAATCTATACACATCCTGAGAGAACCGTCTTTATTGCGAACGAATAAGACTGGTGCGCCCCATGGGGTAACGCTGGGTATGATAAATCCCTTATCTAAGAGATCCTTCAACTGTTCTTTCAATTCTCTGAGTTTTGTTGGTGCCATTCAGTATGGCGGAATAAAGATAGGTTGAGTGATTGGAAAAAGATAAATGCCGAAGTCTATTTCCCTTTCGGGAGGAATTCCTGAAAGATCTTCGGGAAAAACGTATGAATATTTATTTACAACTGGAACTAATTCAAGGCTGGGAGTCTCAAAATTGGAATCCTTAACATGAACAAGATGATAGACACATCCCTTAGATATCAATTTCCTTGCTCGAAGGTAGAAAACAAGCTGACCTCTAAAAGAAGATACACTACCCTTCACCTTTAGGACGGGTTCATTTGGGAACTAAAATAGGACTATTCTGTTTCTTCAGTCGTATAGTAGGAATTAAGACAATCTATCCCGAGAATGACAACAAAATCAGTCATCTCTAATTCGACAAAGTCTGCTGAAGTGACTTTCTGAAATATCATAACCGGGCAGTTCCTGTATACCCGCCGGGCTATGATGGTTTTACCCACTGGGTAGAGACTAAAAAGGGCTCTACTAGAATTTTGGGAATGATTCCGAAATCAACTGCTATATAAGGAGTGACAAAAGACAAAGAAGCTCTTGGATCTAGCAAAGCGTAAACATGAACATGAAAGATCTGTAACATACCTGTAACTACATCAGAAGAATTTTCCTGATCCTATCGAGTCTGGAGAGCATAGAGTCTATTTGGGCATTGCCCACTAGTAGCACTGGAAGTGGCGCCCTACTGATTTGGGAAATCGGACTGAGCTGCGGAATGATTTTGCTGACGTTAGGGACCTGTCTGAGGACACTCTCAAACTCTATGGACTGGCTTGCCATATTTGAAACACACATCACTACCAGATCTTCAAACACCCTTGTGGTTATTACCACAAGTCTGGTAAAGGGGATAAGTGCAGGCGCTGCTAACATTACCCTGAGACTGATACCCTGGCACCCTATCTCTAAACTTAGGAGCTGGAGAACTAGATGAAGGAGCTAGAACTGATAGCTTAGGATGAAATTGATAACAGTTTCCACCTTCTGATTTGGGTTGAGCAAAGTTAAAACTACCTATCTTTGCTCTCCTGTTCTGCTTCTCTCTCATCTTAATTTTCTGCTCCTCTATCTGTTGTGCATGGGTCATAAGTCTGGCTAAGGTCATGTCACTATTCAGCATGGTGGATCTGCACTCATTTACTACACTATCATTCACCCCTAACACGAACTTACTCATCCTTGCCCTGCTATCTGCAACCACATGAGGGGCATATCTGGCCAATTGAGTAAGCTTAAGAGAATACTTTTTCACTGTCAAATTGCCCTTCCTGAGGTTGATGAACTCCAGAACCTTAGCTTCTCTAAGCTCTAGGGGAAATAATTGATCTAGGAAAGCTGAAGCAAACTCTTCCCACTCAACTGACCCTGCATTATCTGCCCTTTCTGACTTCCACTACTTGAACAAAGTATGAGCCACATCCTGCAACTTCTATATAGCTAGCTTAGCACTCTCAACAGTAGTCACCCCCATGATATCTTTCACCTTCTTCACCTGATCTAGGAATTCCTGAAGGTCCTCGTCTGTCTTAGACCCAAGAAAGGTTGGAGGATTCATTCGGGTGAAGTGCCGAATCCTAGCTGCAGCTGAGTTGGCCACTGGGTTGGCCAAAATGATAGTTGGTCATTCATTCTGTGCAAGAGTAGTGAATGAGGTCCTAAACTCCGCATGAGAAACATGATCACCCAAAGGTTTTTCGAGCTGAGGGGCAGACTAATTTCTTCTCTTGGGAGGAACAAAAGACAGATGATGGAACGGGAAGACCAACGATGTAGAAGATCATAACATGAGTGATTCGGCAGATTTGGATTCATATATATATATATATATATATATATATATCCAATTCTATAATAAAGAGAAGAAACGGATTAGACTGAGAGATTGACTTGAGATTATGCTCACTGGCACGACGTGAATACTGAAAGAGGGGAAATTGTTTCTAAAACATCTCATAGCCTCCTGATCATAAATGTGACGCGCAACACACCCATGTACAAGACTCTACTAGATGCAACTTTAATAATTCCTAGGACTCTATTGAACCTTAGTCGTTGATACCAAGTTTGTAACACCCCGAGCCTGGTGCCCAGAATACTACACGGTGCTCATGACCCCGAAGGACCACAAGCTAACCCATGACTGATATCTGTACCTATACACTGCATAATATAACATAAAAATATGGAAACATGTACTGAGAGGCCATAAGTTTCAAAATTGAACATAATATGAATAATTAAACATCTGTGTGGGGTAGTAGATACCAAAAACAAAACTTAAAGTACTGAATTGTGAAACATAATAGTCTGGAAAGCCTCTAAACATAACTGTCTGAATGAGTAAGGAGTTGATGGGACATGTCCCCAACTAACTCCAACTAATAAACTAATTAATGAGATAATAGAGAAATAATCATGTCCTTGAAGAATGAGTACTCACTCCTAAGACTGACAGCTGAGACTGGAATTTACTACTGCTCTGAATCTCGTGTCTCTGAACCTATAGTATGAAAACACCATAGCACGAATGCATCAGTACGATTGAATGTACTAGTATGCATATGAGGTAGGCTATATTCATTGGGTTCATATGCATGAACAATGATAAATATAGCTGACTAACTATCATGAGAATGAGAATACATGCATGAAAAGTGATAACTGACACTGATATCGCGAATACGTGATAACTGAAACTGAGTACTGATGACATGACATACTAATAACTGATATAACTGATAACAGAAGTGATTGTAGCTAACAGTCCTAAATCTGATGGAACTATCTGAGTTTCATACTGTATCTGAGTTGACTGTATCTGACAGTCCTGAAATCTGAAGAACTATCTGAGTTCTTTTACTGAGACTGAGACTGAAACTGTGGGAAGTAATCATCTAACCAACATGCTCTAAATAAATAAATATAGCTGAGTTGGGGTCCCATCCGTAACCCCAATTGAAAGGGTGTCAATACCGTACCACCGATAAGGACAAGCTGGGAGTGACCCTCAACTGGCAGGTACTTAAATAAGAACGGTGGGAACCCTCAACTGGCAGGTAAGCCACCTCATCAACCCTAAATTTACAGGTTAGATATCTCAACCTACGCTGGCTACGTAGTTCGGAAACACAAGGATTGCTTCTAAGAATCACACCCAAAACTAGCAGGTGAGTTCCCATCCTTGGGTTCGCTCGGTGCTAATTTCTACTCCCATCTGAATAGACACTGAACATGATTTATTGAACTGATCATAGAATGAATTAGTGAATTCCGTTGACTGACGGAACACTACTGATATCTGACAACTGACTGAGTACATGAGATCATAGAGATTTCTTGAGTCATAAGACTGTCTTGAAGTCTAAAAATTCGTAGCTTGACTGAGAGTATCATGAAAACATGACATGGATCTAGGCACATAGCTAATGTTTTGGGTACAAGTACCCCCAGGATTCGATGGAAGGAAACTGACAACCATGACTTACTTGAGTACATAATAATCACCATAATACATTTATTGAAGCGTTTCATCAAAAATGTGCTAGGCATAAACTTGTACATACATGGGGATTTCATGATATCATGCTAGTTAAGCAATTTTCCTTCATTTAAGCATTAAATCAAACATATGGTAGGCATGGTATAGGTAAACATCATTGTACAATAATTAAATATTTTGATTCAATTCTAGTTTCATCATTCAAGCGTTTAGTCATAAGGTTGCATGAATCTATATCTAAAATAATTAAACCCACATAGAAATTATCACCCAACATGGAGTAGAATTCAATTTCTCATTTATCAGCATGAACAAGAGCAGTCCAATCATTAAATATAAAGAAAATCCATAACTTGAAGTTGGAAAAGGGATTCTTGGGCTTCATGGATGCAAAGAGTCCATTAATAAACACTATGCATACCAGGGTTAAGATTCTTGAAGGTTCTTGGGGAATTTCTAGACTTGTTCTTGAATTTTCTTGAATTTCTTGAAGAGGGATTTAACCCTAGTTCTTGGATTTTAATCTTGAGTGAAACCCTATCTTGATGTTATGGAATAATAGTGAATAAATAGCTGAAAATCGGATATAACTGGGTATATATAGGTGAGTGGTAAATGTCCAAAATACCCCTGTTAAAATAACGTAAAATAACTGAGAGATTTATCCGACGGTGGGGTGCGACGGTCCGTCGCTGGGTTGATGGTCCGTCGGACCTCTTCGTCGAACTGAGAAAGAACTGGGACTCACTGCCATTGAGCGATGGTGGGGTGCGCTGGGTCGACGGTCCGTTGGACCTCGCCATCGTACATTTCCAAAAATTCAAGTCACCGCCTCGATGCGACGGTCATGGTCGACGTTCCATCGCTTGTCCGATGGTTCGTCGCCTGCACCGTCGCACCTGGGTGACTTTTTTGCTTTCTGTATTTCGGCCATAACTTCCTCATCTGATACCGGATTTTGATGAAATTGGTATCGATTGAAAGATTATTCAATTTTCCACATGATAGAAAGGGAAAGTCTTAAAAATACCATGTGTACAAAGATAGGTTCGTATTTCAAAGCAAGTTCTAACATCCTGAAGATGATTTCAAGCTAAGAAAAAGGCACGGGTATTATAATTTTTCACTAGGGTTGTGCTTGAAATGGATGAAAAAGAAATGCGTATTGAGCAATACAATATGGGACAATCAATTAAAAGTATTGATAGAAATAATGAGTTAATCATTATTGAACCAATATTTGAGGTTGAAATAACTGAAGAAATGGGGCATCCATCCAATATTAAGAAGGTACGACAAAAAAAAAGGATACTTGATATAGAGACTACTCTCTTGGGATACAATACCTCTTTGAATAAAGTAATTGTCAAGTCGATCTTCATTGACAAACAAAATATGATGACGTGCTTGTCAAACATTGCAATTACACACAATATCTAATTTAAGGTTATCAAATCAACCACAACAAGATATTCACTGCGATGTTTGGATGACAGCTGTGTGTGGCGATTTTATGCCTCGAAGATTGCTGATTCTTTGTTTTTTTAGGTTACTACATATGAAAAGGCTCACAGTTGCTCGATTGATTTCATAATGTCCGACCACAGGAATGCGACATCAAAGGTCATATATGACTACATACTAGAGCTTGTGCGTGACTCTAGTAATGTAATCACACCAAACTTTGTGGTAGATAAAATGAGAAGAAAATATGGAATAATCATATCTTACAACAAAGGATGGAGAGCGATACAACATACCTATACGATGATAAGAAGAACCACAAAAGAGAACTACAAAAAGTTGCCATCGTATCTTCACATGATGAAAGAAAAAAACCCAAGCACGTACACAAACATAAAGAGGGATGATGAGAACAGGTAAAATGTTATACTGTTAAAATTTAAAACTTTTGCCCAAGAGGTAAAAGTTTATTTTTTAATTACACTGATTAGATTATTAATATTTATGCAACTCTTACCTCATGGGCATAACTTAGTTTAGAAAATTGTTGTACAAATGCTATATTGTTGAAATTGAAAACTTTTGCCCAAGGGAAATTTTATTCTTTAATTGCACTGATTAGATTATTAACATATATGCAACTCTCGCCTCATGGGCAAGACTTAGTTTAGAAAATTGTTGAAATTGAAAACTGTTGCCCAAGAGGCAAAAGTTTATTCTTTAATTGCACTGATTAGATTTATAACATATATGCAACTCTTGCCTCATGGGCAAGACTTAGTTTAAAAAATTATTGAAATTGGAAACTTTTGCCCAAGAGGCAAAAGTTTATCCTTTATTTTCACTGATTAGATTATTAACATGGATGGAACTCTTGCCTCATGGTCAAGACTTAGTTTAGAAAATTATTGTACAAATGCTATACTGTTGAAGTTGAAAACTTTTGCCCACGAGGCAAAAGTTTATTCTTTAATTGCACTGATTAGATTATTAACATATATGCAACTCTTTCCTCATGGACAAGACTTAGTTTAGAAATTTGTTGTACTGAGATTATAAACATCAAATGCAAATTGTCACTAATATTCTTTTGCTTAACACAGATTTCAAAATGCATTTTTTGCTTATGGCGCTTCAATCATTGGATGGACCAATTGTAGACCGGTAATAATGGAGATGCAATATTTTTTAAGTCAAAATATTGTGGTGTCCTCATGATAGTAGTGTCAAAGGATGGAAACAACAACATATTTCCTTTGTCTTTTGGAATTGCAGACTTAGAAAATAATGTCTTATAATTGGTTATTCAATTAGTTAAGAAATGCAATTGGGGTACGTGAACAATTGTTTATTCTATCAGATCTTCACCCATCTATTGTAAATGATGTTTCAAATGTCTATACAGACTGTCAGAACGGGATATGCATCTATCACATGGAGAAGAATTTAAGAAAAAGATACTTCTCAGATGTGGTTCTATCACTCTTCTACAATGCAGCAACAACATACAAATGAACTGAATTTTATACTTTCATGAATAAGATAGAAAAAGTTGATAAAGTTGCTGCGGAATACTTGAAAGAAAAAGAACCAGAAAGATGGGTTCGTTCATTTCATACCAACAGAAGGTACAATATGCATACGACTAACAACGTGGAGTCTATGAATATGGTACTGAGAAAAGCAAGGAAACTACAAATACTGGGACTGATCGATTACATTTAGAAAAAGTTACAAAGATGATTTTATGAAAGAAAAATGGAAGCGCAAGGTAACTTTCATGACATCACACGTTGGGCGGAAGTGGAGGTGACTAAAAAGATTCAAGTCGCCTAGAAATTGAAAGTAAGTAATTGAAATTGTATTTTGATAATAGAGAAATATATTGTTACTATTTTTTTATTGCAGATTATATATAGCTGGTTTACTGTTATTTGTGATTTATTGCTAGTTTTTTTATTTCCTTGATATTCGTGCATGAAATATATGTTGGGTTGCTTCTATTCCATTATTTCTGCTCATAGCTGTGTGATCGTTTGTGATTTGATGTTGTATGCTTGATTATAGTTGTTTTTCGGTTGCCTCAAGATTCCTCCCCTGTGTATATTTGATTGCTCTATATGGCTGATTCTGCTCATACACGAGATGTTTCACTATTATAGTTAATTCTACTCCTAGGTTAGATGCAATATCTATTTTATCTCGGTTTATTTGTAGCTGATTCTCCTGCTCATATGTTGGAAGCATCACTATTGAATCAACTATTGTTCCTGAGTAAGGTTCTGTCTTTTTCATATAATACAGGAAATTTGACTTTGAAAGATCATTCCTTGGATGACAGATCCTTCTCCTGCACTTTCCCTGACCAAGTCAAGCATCAAAACTCTAACTATCACCGATATTGGCCTTTCTCTTCCATTTTAAAATAGAACAATAATTGTGACTCCTTATTATTGGTCACTTATTATTAAATTTTTGATTAGTTCAATATTAAATTGTGATTTGATGTTATATACTTGATTGTAGCTATTTTTTGGTTGCCTCAAGATTCA
Source organism: Capsicum pubescens (assembly GCA_030864215.1). NCBI lineage: Eukaryota > Viridiplantae > Streptophyta > Magnoliopsida > Solanales > Solanaceae > Capsicum > Capsicum pubescens. Next base: position 331,512,679 of record CM061538.1, on the reverse strand, counting down.
TCCCCTATGTATGGTTAATTGCTTTGTATGACTGATTCTGCTCATATACTAGATGTTTCTCTATAAGTTGTCATTTATTTATCATTTTATTTACAGGTAGACCCCATTGATGCAATAAGATTTGTTGTAAGAGAAGGAGTTGAATATATTGTAGACCTGAAGAGTAGGACATGTCAATGCTTGGTATTTCAAAAAAATGAGATACCATGCACCCATGCAATTGCAACGATAAACAGTAGACATATGAACAAGTCTAGCTATTGTTCTTATTGGTTCTTAAGATAATTTTGGCTACAAATATACCAGGGAGAAATCCTACTAGTTGAAAGCACAACATCTTGGATTGTTTCAGATAGCATTAAGGATCTGATCACAAAACCCCCAGATACAGAGGTTCTACTTGGAAGAAGACAAACATCCAGATATCCTTGTAGAATAGAATCATCAAAAAACAATTACATATGTTCGAGATACAAAAGAACCGGGCACAACGGATCAAATTGTCACTACGCTCCTATCTTTCATCCATATGCAAGAAGATACAGAAAGAAAAAGAAAAAAACATGATTAGTTTAAAAAGGTTAGATCAAAATAGCAATTATAATAGGATTTTTTTATATCCTATTTTAGTTAGTAACAAATACTTTTGACTTTCAATCACGAATGTCTTCTTATTTATATGAAGTTTTAACTTGTGGTGAAGTATTTAACTCAATACCTTCTTATTGATTGTTTATAAAAACTACTTAGTATGTTACAATTTTTTATATATTGATGTGTAAAAATATATCATATTAACAGGATTCGGGGATGGACTACACCCCTAAGAGATGTGATGTAAATAATTCCACGGGATACACTTTAAAATTTACCTTGAAGGCAAGATGCTGAACAAGTTGTGTCCCGTGGGCAAGAGTTGACACTAGCTTATTTTGCAATGATTCGGCAGATGATCTACAACACTTTCCCTAGAGGAAAGACTTAAGCCCCAAAGAAACAATTTATGCCCTATGGGTAAGAGTTTACACTAGCTTAGTGTGTAAAACTTGGCTGATGCTCTATAGCTCGTTCCCTAGAGACAAAAAATTAATACAACAAACGAACAAGTTACGCCCCATGGACAAGAATTGATACTAGATTAGTGTGTAATGATATGGTAGATAATTTATAAGTCTTGCCCAACAGGCAAGATTTTTAGACCCCAAAGGAACAAGTTATGCCCCATGGGAAAGAGTTGACACTAGCATAGTCTATAATGATTTGGCAGATGATTTATAACTCTTGCCCTAGAGGCAAGACTTAGACATCAAAGGTGGTTTAACTCACAATTTTTGAAACAACATTCTTCCTCTAGCATAGAAAATATGTTTATAGGAATATTACAATCTTATAACCATATGAGAATCAATCTTCTAGACCAAAAACTAAAATACTATAAGCCAAGAACAAAAGAAATAAATATAAAAAATTACAAAAAGAAAAGCATGGGGGAGTATTCAATTGCGAGTAGAAAAAAAGATGATACCAATCAACAAAACCAAGCATCTAACCAAATAAATAAAAATGGAGAACCAACTACTGAGGAAGAGTAGATGACCCTTAGATTATAAGGTCTAAACTGTTTCTTATTTTATGTCATTTAATCGAGGACAAATGTGATTGAAAAGTTCACAATGATCAAAATACTCATGTAGCAGTCACACATAATTAATGATAAGACATCCCCCATAGGAACAAGTTATACCCTATGGGCATGAATTGGCCCTGCCATATTGTTTACTAATTTAGAAGATACTCAATAACTCTTGCCTCAGGGGCAAGACTTGCCACAGGGGTAAGACTTGCCACAAGGAGAAGCAAAAAATATTCTTTGATAATAAAACATAAATATATAAAGATACCAACAAATGAATCAGTAGCGATTTTATATTGTATACTTTACGTTATCGCATCAAAAATAGCTGATTCAATTTGAAAAGATTGTTCAAACTTTACATAATCTCATAAAAATAGCTAAAAATTCTTCATGTGCAGTGATTTTCAATAACTACAAAACTAAACTACTACTCCTGGTGCGTCCTCTTCTTCTTTTCCTTTCCAAATAGTCTGTCAACTTTTTCTATAGTGTTGTCTTTTATACCAGCTTCTAGTTTTCTCTTTCCATAATCCCACAACAAAGATCCATACCTCATGCGAACATAACCAATGTCAATCTCTTTAGGAATATCTCTACCATGAATGATATATTCAGCAAACGCATAAACAAATGATCCACAATCACTGTGATACAAAAGAAATATATTACGTGAATACATGGAAAACAACAAAAAAAGAAGTGAAATGAACATTTAAAAAATGAATGCAATAAGATACCATTGAGTTTTTTGTGGCAGCTCATCAATCATTTTTCAATCTGTTGACTTTGAATTTCTTCACCCTGTTCTCTAGGCGGCTTCTGAAACACATCAAAACTAGAATAAAATTATTCCAAACAAAGATTATTATAAAAAGAAATTCCGTTTGCCAGAAAAGTAAAGTTTCAAAAACAGAAATTAATTTTTGCCCCAGTTTATCATCAGAGAACTTTTGTGAAAGACACATCATAACTACTTGAAAACCCCAAACAAGAAAATGCATCTTCTATGGGTTAATTGGAATGATTCGACTAGAAAGTGCCATTTCTAGGAGTCAAAGGGAATGACTCAACTAGGAAGTACATTTTCTAGGAATCAAGGGGAATGAATCAACTAGGAAGTACATCTTATAGGAATCAAGGGGAATGACTCGAATAAAAGGTACGTCTTATAGGAATCAAGGGGAACGACTCGACTAAAAGGTACGTCTTCTAGGAATCAAGGGGAATAACTTGACTAAAAAGTTACATCTTCTAAGAATCAAGGGAAATGACTCGACTAAAAGGTACATCTTATAGGATTCAAGGGGAACGACACGACTAAAAGGTACGTCTTATAGGAATCAAGGGGAATGACTCGACTAAAAGGTATATCTTATAGGAATCAAGGGGAATGACTCGACTAAAAGGTACGTCTTCTCGAATTCAAGGGGAATGACTCGACTAAAAGGTACGTCTTCTGGGAGTCAAAGGAAATGACTTGACTAGAAGGTACGTCTTATAGGAATCAAGGGGAATGACTAGACTAAAAGGTACGTCTTCTAAGAGCGAAGGTTCAATTTAAGAAGTGTATCACCTAGAAACTGAAAACTGAAATCCCTGGACAAGAAAGTATGTCTCTGAGGGATATGGATGATGATTTTTTATCATAATTTGATTATCAAACCTATGCAGCAACATTGCTTCCTGCATTTGTAAAAGTAAGGCATTGCAGCCCTTGATATTTATGCTCTGAAGTCCTTGCTTTGAAGGTAATATGTTTCCTGTTTCATCAAAGAAAACTTGTGAGTTTAAAACATGGTGGCTGGTTTGTGGATTTAGCTTTCGTGACAATCGCTCTTGCCTCTGTCACATTTAATCTTGCTTCAACCTATTAGCATATGTCATTCACCTGCTGCATCATTGACCTGAACTCAGATTATTAAGGGTGACTCTGAAATAAAACACAGTATCTCTGCTTTGCTATGTCTCTCAGATTTACCTTTTGAACCTTGATATTTCCATGAGTTCCCAGATTTGTCTGTTGAAAAAACTTTTTGCTTTCTTGTTTTGGATCACGATCATGTCTCATTTTTGTGTTGGCTATTTTTCTTGCTTTGTGCAATTGAAGAAACTGGTAGCCAGTTTTGAAATCTTTTTTCACTTGTTTTGACATGGACTAGACGCAAAGACAAGAGAAAAATAAACGACAATGATTTTTATTTGGATAACTAACTCAAGAAAATAAAATAGAAATAAAGAGAAGAAATAAAATACAATGAATGTCCCCATTTGAAACAAAAAAACAAAAATTTATCTAAAAATGGCAGTCAACTCTAATGATTATGCCATGCATTTTGGATTAAGTTGTCTGATCTTTCCATCCAAGCTTTCTACCAATTGTTGCTGAGCTAATGGCCTTGAAAATGAGTTGTTTCATTAGGTCAAATGCATTTAAGACCTCATTTGATTACTGACACCTTGAAGGGTTTTCTCCAACAAGCCTCTCTCATTTTTCTCTCATCTCACCATTGTCTTATGGTGTCCGCTAGGGCTTTCAATAATGAGACTGTCATTTTCATCTTACGGTGCCCATGAGGATTTTCACCGGTAAGACTCTCTCATTTTTATATCTCTCAACTTACCATCGTCTTACGATGTCCATGAGGATTTTCACCAATAAGACTCTCTTATTTTTATTTCTCTCTTGATTTTTCATGCTGAGGAAGACAAGTAGTTCCCAAATGCATCATCAAATCCCTTGCATGTTTAGCCTTAACATTCTCAAAGATTGATCTGAAGGTCTTTCTTTGGTTGTAACTTGGCTTTTGGATAGGGTTAGAAAGAAATGATGGCATATGGCCCAAACAACACTTGAAGTGGGGTAGGACTTAGAACTTTTAGAATCGACTCAAACAATGAGAATTAACTCATGCCTCAGTTTGTTTTGACTGGGTAATTCTAAATTGTTTATTTGGTTGGACCAAGCCCAGAGTAAGGCAGCCTACGTATCTCACCCTCGAGAGAGGAGAATCAGTCACGCGTAGTTCCGACAACTCGCTCTTTTTCTTGATTTTGATTTCTTCTCCTTTTTTTTATTGCTTTTTTTTTATTGACTTTTTTTTCCTTTGGGACTTTTTATGGCTCTAGTTTTCTTGATACTCTTTTGTTTTCCTTTTTGAACACATTTTTCTCTTTTTTGTTTTTAACTTTTTGACTCTAATCTTTTACTCGATATTTTTTTTTGAACTTTATTGACTCTATTTTGATTCCCAAAGAGGGGTATGAAATAAAATAGAAGTAAAGCTCAAACGGGGTAAGCAAAGAATGACACAATGTTTGAATAACAGAATGAAATGTCTTCGTCATATCAATCCTTGAAAATGTAAGTACATATCATGCAATATGAAATGAAAGATGAAGATTATTTGTGACACTTTAACAACACTAAATTCAACTGAGCATGTGTGCCACTTCTTTTTCTACGCTTGTCAAACATACATCTCCACTTTCGTTGTACATTCCTTATGCTGAAGGAGTCGTGCTTTTGTGGAGCTGATTTTCTTTCTGTTCCTCTTGATATAAGATCACGCCGCCACTTTTTGACCTAATTGAGGCATGTCTTTCAAGTGATGATCATATTACACTTTTTTTTTATTTTACCTACACACTTTACTTCTAACACATGTTTTCCCTCAAATCAGTCCATCAAATGATCATATTACACTAAAAATATAACAATTAGCACGTAGGGATGTTTCAGGGGTGAGTCTCTTACAAAGAACCAAGTGGATCCTGCTAGGTCTCAATATGATGTAGAGAAGCATAACCTAAAGGCTGACCTACGCTTGGGTCCACTAAAAAGGCTGTTTGGGAGAGCATATGGTTGATAGTGGCTGCTTTGCTTTCCACCTACTTCATACGTCCGACGGCTCCTCCTCCTAAAATAAGAGTGACACAACTAGAGTTCGTGTGCACGACGTGCACTCCGGAACTTGTTGCAGAAAGAATTAACTCGAGTTATGCAAATAATGTCAGATATGAAGCAGTAACACATAAAGAAAAACTGTAAACACGTAGCACGTAAACACCCAACAATGATAAAATAAACACAAACACTAACACAAACAATGTTTATACACCCACAATGTCAAACTAAGACGATACAACTCTAAAAAATAAGCTCGAATTCTGAAAATTTTCCAGCGGAGTCGTCAAAGCTTTCATACCCCATTTTTAACCAAAAGATAGAATCGATTTTAAGTTTGAAAGGATTTTATTATTAAAGTGATAAAATGAAGATTTTTTTCTAAAAGGGATTATTTTTATATTCAAAACTCAGAGTCACCAGTTGACATAATCCGGTGTGCCAAGCCACCTTTGAATTTTTTTTTTCAAAATGATTTGACTCTTTAAGACTCGTTTGCGAACAAAGATTCCGGTTAAGGAATTTTGTTGACCGAGGGAAAGGTGTTAGACACCCCTTGATTTTGTGGTTCGACCCCAATCTCTTGGTGGAGTATATCGACTAATTTGAACATTATGAATGTATAAACCACAAAACACATAAAACCCACAAAACACATAAAACAATCAAACCAAACGAAAATTCAAAAGTTAATGTCCAATCCAAGTATTACAAACCTGAAATAAAAAAAAATTGAAAAGTAAACCTATATTAATCCTAAACTACGCTCTAATGCTTTACTCGATACCTCGGACCTTCATCACGAACGTCTTCCGCCAATGTCGGGACATTCCCCGATTAAATAAATATATTTTTCAAATGCGAGAGAGACAAACCATTTCACAAAAATTCCAAACACTCTAACAATACATAAGTTCTAAATTTGCCTACCCAACCCTACTATTTGCCTACGCTTTTGATGATCTTATCATGATACTACCGAATTCATCAACATCTATCAACTGAACTAAACAATATTAATCTTTTATTCAATTTCTCCATTCCCGCTTCAAATCCATTCTAAACACAAATAAAGTGTCATTTCAACACGCAGTCCATAATCACAAAATTAATCACAGAATCGCAAGAACAACAATTCATACCATGTTCAATTGATGGCATCAAATAGAATAAACAATGAAATAAAAAGATGAAGGAAGTAGAATTGGTCCTCAATTTGACGATTTTTATTTTGAAAAATCCGTGATGGACCGGAATTCACGGAGCAACGAGACCTCGACCCAACTGGAACCTCAACTACAATCAAACTCGACTCGGTATAGAGAAATAATAGCCGGACATCATCAAAACCAGTGGGAATAAACCTTTAATACGGAGTCCAAATCACGAACGTTGACACAATTTGACCACGAAATCCTGAAACTCAATATCGACGACGAACCACAATAATAGACGAATCCAAAACCCCAACAACACGATAGAAAACCGAAACCCAGCATAGCCTGAGCTCCGGTGAGCTCCAACGACAGTATAAAACAACGGCTCAGGACAGATTCCAGGGACGCTAGCACTTTCTGGCTATATCTCTCCTAAAAATTAAGGAAAACGAGAAGATCTTGGGAATCAGAGTCGATTTCGGCAAAAAAATACGCCGAAAAAACCTAAAAAACCTGGCCTGAGAACCTGAACAACAGCCAAAATCCGACCAATTTTAACTGATCTCACCCTTCTCTTCTACCCATCCCGATCGACTTTTTCCTTTATTTTTTTGTGGTTTTTTTTGAATTTCTGTCTTTGTGTGTGTGCGTGATTTTTTTTGCGTTGGTGTGTGTGACTGCGAGAGTGACGGTGAGGAGTGATCTGTGTGGGTATTTGGTGAGGATGAGTGAGGTGTATCGTCTATCAAAGTTTTTGGTGTGAGGTTGTGTTAATTTGTGAGATCCGTGAAGAAAAAAATGGAGTGAAATGGAAATGGTCAGTCCTTTTCGTGGAATAGAAATTGGGAAATATGTATATGTGGAGAAGATTTCCTGTAGGCCCCCCTTCTATTTGTGAGGTGTCTATGTTTTGTTCTCTTTGTCAATTTGTTAACAAGATGAAATTAAATGTCATGGGTAGGGGGTTGAGGTAGGAGTGAGGCAGGGGGTGGGGTGGTGAGGTGGATGGGTTGATTAGGATAGGGGAATATTTTGGAATTGGAGATTTAATTTGTTAGAATTTGTTGTATTTATTTTCTTGTGGGGAAAATGTAGAAGGTAATGAGGGTACATGATTAGGTGAACTAAAAAAAAAAAAAAATTAAACTTTGAGAGGGACAAAATTAAGTGTCTAAACACAGACTCTACTATATGCACTAATTCGAAATAGGTGTATTGGTTTTAATTATATAGCACAGTCTTTGTTTCTTTTTTTTTTGTTTTTCTTTTTGTATAATTCGAAAAATTCTAGGGTAATTTGTTTTTCAAAAAGGGTCAAACATTAAATTGTGATTGAAAATTAATAAAAAATGATAGAAAAGTGTATTTTCTTCTATACACAGAAGACATTGATCAATCAAAAATGTTGCTAGATATTTGAAGGAGAAAGTAAAACGAAAGAAAATTAAGCCATAAACGTAACTTGATAATGCAAAGGTCATACTTCTCAATTCTAAGACAGTGTAAATATTTTTAAATTTATGTCTAAAAAGAAAGTGATGTGGTTTATTTGTACCCTATCTTGTTACACATGTAAGTCTACATAGAGTTAAAATATTATGAGGCTGAAGCCACTAATATTTCATAGAGCAATATTCTACAAAATATTACTTCCTCCGTTTCATAATAAATGAATTGTTGGAGTATTTTTGGTGTTTCAAAATAAGTAAATCATTGAATTTTTTTTTTTCAAATTTACCCTTGAGGATTTGACAACCAAGGGACCCATCAACTGAAAAGGAATAAAATAAATATGATTTTGTACTTTGAACAAGGGTAAAAATAGAAAATTATGTTAAATTTATGTCTTTGATTCTTTTTCTTAATCTGTGTGTCAAAGTCCAACAATTCATTTATTATGAAACGGAGGGAGTACTGTCTAAGGCTACTTTATTTTTTAAAAAAATATATATAAAATAATAGAAGTAAAAATGGGGAATCCGATGTTTGAAGCTCAATCCTTATATAAGCAAAACAAATTTAATAGGTCTTAATAAAAATCAAACTGATCCAAGATTTTATAAAATATTAATTATTATTCTTTCCGAAATAGAAATGAAATTGAGGCTTATCGCAACCAATCGAAGGTCGGATATAATTTTCTTTATAATATGACGAAAACTTAAAAGTATCTTGAAATGTTTAAATTTATGGCTACATTAAAATTTAACAACTTGCAACATATATATTTAACTATAATATAATAAAATTAAAAATAAAGATATAAATCTCAAATTTTAGTGTGACTCTTGAAATTCATATGATAGAGAATTACCTTTAAATTCACAAAAATGCTATGGTCCAATGTTCATCTTACATAAATTTATTATTTTGAAAAATTCACTATATAAATTCATAAAAAAAAAAAAAATTAGAAAAAATGATGCACAAGAAATTTCAAATGAATCAGACAAAGAAATAAGAAAGGTTTCAGGGGAAGGTAATCGGGAACATCGAAGCTTATTTCATGGTGAGAAGAGGGGGAAAGGGGAAGAAAGGAGGGGGTTGGATTGTATTTGACTAGGTCTTTTAATTTGATTTTTCTTTTTGGGGGGGGGGGGGGGATTTTAATCAACATTTTCAATTTTTTGGGGGGAAAGACTTTTAGCCTTTCAGGAATTTAGATATAAATATTTAGATTATAATTATTAAATAATTAAAATATTTTACCTTGAAAATTAACTATTTAAAGATATTAAATATAGTTAAACTGCATATACAAATAAAGATTAAATATAGAATTCAAAATTATATTTGACTCATTGACATAAAATGATTTCAGCCAGAATCAAATATATAATGTGTTGCTTAGCATTGAAAATTAATAGAATTAGAAACGTACAATTTGATTGCACAAATATAATTACATATTTAAAATAAAATTTTAAAATTAAGTTATTTATAAAAAAATATAATAGAAAGTAGTAATATATTACTATAAATAAAACATTAAGAAGAAGCTGAATAGACAAAGTATAATTTAGATAGTATCGTAATAGATAGAAAAGTATAAGGTCAAGAACTAATTTATGATACTACTACAATTAAGACGAGATCTGAGAATAATGTACATTTGTGTACATACATATATAAAATGAGTTTCATTTTCGATTATCATATATGATAAAATATAAATATTTTATAATACATTAAAAATAAAAGATATAAAAGAAATTCTAGGATTAACAAATTTATAAAATCTGGTGGATCGGTAATCGCCAGAAATTGTATAAAAGTGTAACAATTTTCAAACCTACTCAATAAATTACCACAATAAAATTTATTTGGTAGGGATTAAAGAAATCGTCAGCTAATGATTTAACTGTGAAATTTTTTAAAACACCTACAATTAAACCACCGCAAATTAAGCAGTTTTTTTGTACTTCCTTTATTTAAAAAAGAATGACTTATTTTGACTTGACACGGAGTTTAAGAAAATAAAGAAGATATTTGAATCTTGTGACTTTAAATTAAAGTTGTGTCAAATATATCAAAATGTCTTTTAATCTCGTGATGTTAAATATGTTATGTGGAAAGTTGAAACTAAAGTATTGCTAAAAAAGAAAAGAGTTATTCTTTTTCAAACAGACTAAAAAGGAAAGCAGATCATTTTTTTTTAAACGGAGGGAATAGTGTTTAACACACCTCAAGAGATTAAAAAAATCTATAACAAGAATAGAAGTTTATGCCTTCACATCCAAAGATGAAATTATTATTATTATTATTATCTCAATTTTGATACAAATTTCTCTTTTATTTACTAAAATGACACTGATAAACACAAATGCTTTGGATAGAAATTAGGGAAGATCCAAACAATAAAATTAGAATAACCAAAAGTACGTTCCAATTCAAATTGTTATTAAAAAGTCACTGAAAAACACAAACCGAAACAAAGAAGACCCAAACTAAAATTAGAATGTACAAAAGTGCATCTTAGTTCTAATTGTTGTACCAGCGGTAGCAAGTTCTTTACCAAATTAAATGCTTATATTTGCTTGATAAGAGAATCAATAGAAGGGCGCATTGCTTGAAACAAACTGTAATAAGTAGCTTGACTTGGGTGGACTGAATTCCAAAACATATGATTTGAAGAATTGTTGCACACAATTGACGATGGATTACAAAGTATTGATACTTCAATAAATCTACTTCCACAACTTCCCCTAGAAACTTCAATAAATCCTACAAAAAATTAAATATATAAATTAGGAGAAAAATTGTATTAAAAAAGAAAATATACTCGAAATATATATATATATACAAAAAAAAGGAATAGTTTAACATCTACGTATTAAAAGTGTAAGAGAACTTTTGTGCTATCATGTTAAAACTATGGACAATTGCTTATAAGAAATAGAATTAGTAACATGAAAATTAAGGTCGGCAACTTACTTCAATAAGTAAGTTATATTGATTATATGAAAGATCTTTTTTGCAACTTAAGGGTGTGTATGGCATGACGAAATGTTTTCTCCGGGAAATACTTTTCCAAAATAAAATAATTCACTTACTTATTTTATGGTATTTGAATGTTTTATGATATTCGATACATACATATATATATATATATACACACACATCAAAATTGATAAAATTGAAAACATGTCTCTAAAGTCTATTTAAGTTATATTCGAAAATGGAGAACTTTTGAACTACTCACCATATTTAATTGGATTTTGTATCATGTCATTTAAAGGATTGTAAATATCTACGTAGAATAATTTTGTGCCAGGAATTTCAATAGTCTTTAATAAACGTTGAAGAAGCAAGTTGTACTCTCTTGCAACGGCCGAGTACGATTCAATACATCGGCGTGGTTTAAATGCATTATTTCCAGAATCTACCGTAATAACTATTGGAAAGCACCCAAATGGTGGAACTCTGGCGATGCCGATATTTTGAGCTCCCACGTTCATCAAACCCTAGAATAATTGACACAAGTTTAAGAAAGTGAAGAAATTTTTTAAAGCTTATGATCTTAAATTAAATATATTAAAATGTGTTTTAATCTTATGTCATGTAGAAAGTTGTAACTAAAATGTTACTAAAAATGAAAAAAGACATTCTGTTAAAATGAACTAACAAGAAAAATAGAACAAATAAATTGAAACGGAGATTACCTAATAGACAATTTTACCTAAAAAAATTGTTGGACCCTTTGCAATAAGAATTGTTGGTATTGAGAGACCTTATGATATTTTTGCCTTCTAAATGAGATTTTAAAATAGTTCACAACAAAGTCATTAGTCCCTGCACTTATGATAAATGCTGCTTTGCTTATTAGCAAATTTGTCTTTTCTTTCCCAATTGAACTTTCAAGTCTCCATTTGTATTCTTTAAAATATTCCAGCTGCTTTTCCATTGTAATTGCACCCTGCCATTATAATCAATTTCAAACCACAATCTTCTCAATAATCAATTGATAAAAAGGCTTAGTGACTATAAATCGAACCTATATATATGTGTGTGAATGCACGCATGTAAAAATGAATATATAAGAGGACTTACAGCTACTTGAGCAGTGAGAGGGTCAAAGCCCGAGCTACCAAAAGCAAAACTAACTCCGGTCATGAGTTCGTCCAAGCTAAGACTTGGGTCCAAATAGGGTGGCACCAAATTTTTGATCCCAACGTATGAAGCTGTTATAAATATTGACAACATCATTTAAGTTATATATTAGACCCAAAAAGAGATAATATCCAATCAGATTTCATGCAAACATAAAAGAGATAATATCCAATTACCCCCGAACTATACCCATAAAGGCTATGACACACCTCAACTTAAAGGGGGTCCTATTACCCCTGAACTAATTAAAAGTGTAATTTTGAAACCTTAGTGCCTACGTGGTACAATATGTGTAATTGTATTTACTCTGATGAATTAATATAAACAGCCCGTCCGTCGGGGAGTTTGCTCTACGGGTGTTACCACGAAATATTTTTCTCTCCTCACGAACTTTCTCTCTTGTTTTTCATCCTCTCCATCGACCTAGTATGTGTACGCCAATCGATCCTAACACTCTCTGTAATAGCAATATTTCAGTCTAATAACCAAGTTTTCTTTTGAAATCCATTTCTCAAGTTATGTAATATTACATGTCCTATATATAACAACCATAAAAAATTACAGAGACATACAAAAGAACATCGTTAAAGTGAGGTTAAAAGAACATCGTTAAAGTGAGGTTTAATCGTATACCTAAGTAATCCGTGACAAGGCGTCCATTGATGAACCTTCCGGTCGATCTGTGGTTGACAAAGTCCTGTCCATATGGCAGAAAATTTCACTTAACAACAGTACTTATGTAGTTATTATTCCCAGGATCAACAGAGGAATCTCCAAACACAAAAATGGCTGAAACTGAATTGTTGAATGGCCTTTTAGCTTGAACTACCCTATTTTGGGAAATTATGATAAGGAGAAGAATGGGCAAAAAGAGAATAAAGTTGCAACGAGAAATCATTGTGTTGCTTGAATAATAATGGAGGGAAAATGTTAGACAAGTTTATGGTTTTTAGGGTCTATTGTTATTGTCATGTGTTGTATATATAATCACAAAAAATGGTATATTTAGAATTAATCGTAAAAGAGAAAAATATTAAAATTTTGTATAAGGTCAAAATGGTAAATTTAGATTGAATTCTAAAAGAGAAAAATATTAAAATTTTGGCTAAGGTCAAAATTACGATAGTGATATTCATTGCACGCATATGGTTTAATGTATTTTTTTTTGAGTGATATGGTTTAAAGTAATTATAAGTTTAGGATAGAATTTATGTTTTGTATTAGATTTTTATTGTTGTAATAAGACTCCTTTTTAAAGGAGTTCAAAGACTAAATATTCATATTTTGAAAAAAAATAAAAAATCCTTTGTTTTGTTTTTGCAAATCGTGCCATATTCAATCATAAGCCATATTACCCCCCCCCCCCCCCCAAGCCCCCTTGAAAATCATTCAAAATTGCACGATTACTTCGCAAAATGCACTCGTGTTGATTAGGAAGAGTATTAGGAGCTAAATCCCATAATCCTTAACTATAATAACAAAATAAAATATTTAATATTCAGTTTAGATGCCATAACTAGTATTATAATAAGGTTGATCATACTTGCTAAGAATTAGATTCATAAGCAAAAAATAATTAAAATTTAATCGGCTATTCAAAACAATTAAAATTTAGATAATGTTAAACAACTTAGTTCCGAATAGTGACACCAATTAAATTTAATTATTTTCCAAATCTTATAATTCAAACTTAGCTTATAAATCTAAATCTTAAGAAGCATATAACAACAACAACAACAATATTAGAAATCACGATGGTTCATCTTCATCATCTCACCCTCACCCTCACTATTGCTTTGTAGAAAGACGACATGAACGAGGTGTAGCCTCTAGAAGTTGTCAAAGAGATGTTCCAAATTTGGACTTTATAAACAAACAACACATAGGTGGCCCAACAACAATTCAACAGCAAACAAGAATATGACCCAACTACAGCTGAATGATTTCTTTCATTGTTTAGCTTAGCATAGAAGGTTCTTTTTTTTTTTCATTGTTTAGCTATTGTTTAGCTTAGAAGAGCAGGTTCTTTTTCATTCCATTTGCTTGTATAAATAAATGTGATTGGTAAGGAATATATATAGAAGATAATTCCTAAAATATAGTCTCTTGTTTTTACATGGTGTTAGAGCAGTAGGTCGTTCCATACAAGTCATCTTCTCGATTATCACTTTCCTTCATTTTACCTGACTCTACAATGACGGATGGAGTCAGTTCTTCTTCAATATTCTCTGGTTCTACTACCATAACTCCACCAACTATGCATCCCACTCATGTTTATTATCATCACTCTTAGATTCACCTAGAATGGCCTTGATTATCACTTCATTTGATTGAAGATTTTATCAAGGGGTGGAAGAGATTAGGGCTCATAGCACTTTTTGCAAAGAACAAGTTTGATTTTATCACTGGCGCTGATGCTTCACCAGATGCTCAATCACTAGATCTGCAATCTTGGAGCAAATACAATGACATGGTAACATATTGGCCCCTTAACTCTCTTTTCAAGGACATTGTTAATAGTGGGATATATACTCTAGGATTGCTAAAGATTTATGAATGAGTCTAGATCATAGATTTCTACAATTTAATGGAGCTAAATTGTTTCACCTGTAAAAGTAACTAAATAGGTTAGTTCAAGGAAATAATGACATTGCAGGATATTTCACTAAACTTAAGGCTCTGAGATAAGCTGGAATATTTCAAGTCTGATAAGTGCACCTGCGTGTGTGACTGTGAAGGTAAATTAAAGTTAGAAAAGTATCTTGAAGATGAGAAACTTATACAATTTCTAATGGGTCTAAATGATGTGTATGCTCAGGAAAGAGCAAATATCTTAATGATAATTCGTCTGTCCAACATAAATATTGCTTACTCTCTAATTTTACAAGATGAAAATGAGAGAGAAATCTATATGAGTGGCTTGATCCCAACTGTCTCTTCTTCTTTTATAGTAAGCAACGTGAATCAAAATAAATTTGACAAAAAATTCAGAAAACCCCTGGTGCTATGCCTAATTTTTGAACTAGGCCATTCAAGTATTTAAGGTTGAAAAATCATCAACAGTTACACAAATACACAAGGACAAACCAGCCACAACAGAAATTTAGGGTTAAGAAGAAGTATAATCCTAACATGTCCTATGTATTTTATGGTAAGATTGGGCATATTAATGATAATTGCTTCAGGTTACATGATTTTTTTAAATATTTTCAATTCACAAGAAACATAGGTGGATAGGTTCAGATCAGAGTAAATATTGTTACGTCTTGAGAAGAAGGTGACAATGAGCATATGATTGACATGTATTTAATTAATAAACACTTCACCAAAGAAAAATTCAAGCATTTCATTCAAATGTCAAAACAGAAATCAACAGAGGGATCATCTATGAACAAATGTGTAACGCCCCGAGTCTGCACCCCGAACATCACATAGTGCTTACAACCTCTAAGGATCACAAGCTAACCTGTGACTGGTACCTGTTGTGAACACTGAATAATAATACTAAAAAAATGCGGAAGTTAGGCTAAAGTGCCATAAGTTTCATAATCTGAATACTGATAAATAAAGTAATTGATGATAACATCTGGAAACTGAATATTGTCTGAACTAGTCTAGTTTGAAAAGTCTCTATGGAACTGTCTGAAAATGAAGTTGATGGGACAAGCCCCTAACTAACTCCGACTAAAAAATACTGAATCTACCATAATACTGAAAAAAAATAATATCCTCGATGGATGAGGACTCACTATTGAATCTGTTGTTACTAATTGAATATGCCTAAGCGCGGTCAGGAACCTGAGCGTCTGAACCTATGATATGACACATCATAGCGCAAGAGAAAGAGTATGCGTCAATACGTGGAATGTGTTGGTATGTTTAGTGAGGTAGGCTGATATACATGGATTCATATGCATGAACAGTTACTTATTGAATGATAGGATTATAACTGAATGTTAGTACATAGATAACTGAAAATGCTATAAATATTGATTATACAATGTTGTGCATATACATACATATATATATATATACTGTATCTGAGATCATACTAAAACTGAATACTGAGTTTTGGTAACTGAGTGACTGATATTTGAGATTACCTATAATTGTTTTACTAATAACTGGGTGACTATTTCTGATAGTCTTGATTCTGTAGAACTGAACTGAGTTCTATACTGAGTCTAAAACTGAAACTGTAACTATGGGAGTGTTCATCTAACCGACTGTAATACCCGTGCTTATTCCTAGCTAGAAATCATCTCAAGGATGCTGGTACTTGCTTTGAAATACAAATTTATTTTTTTACCCATGGTATTTTTGAGATTTCTACTTTCTATCATGTGGGAAATTGAGTTAGCTTTCTAACAATACCAATTTCTTCCAAATCCGACACCAGACGAGGAAGTTATAGATGTTTTACTCAGAACTGACCGAAACGCCCAGGTGCAACGTCCAAGTTGACGGACCGCCAAACAAGTGACGGACCGCCTTTTCGACTGTCATATGTGGACCAGAAATGGGGTTCACTAGATAAGAGTTGACGGCCTAGATGACGATCCGTAAAAAATCTAATGGTCCATCAACTCGTCCGTCAATCCTTATCCAGAACGTGGCCCTACTTCCTTGGCTGTGACGGTCGAAGTGGCGGCTCGTCACTTGTTTGGAGGTCCGTCAACTTGGACGTCGCACCTGGGCGTTTCAGTTAGTTTTGAGTAAAACATCCATAACTTCCTCGTCTGGTGTCGGATTTGGACAAAATTGGTATCGTTAGAAAGCTAACTCAATTTTCCACGTGATAGAAAGTAGAAATCTAAAAAATACCACGGGTAAGAAAAATAGATTTGTATTTCAAAGAAAGTACCAGCATCCTTGAGATGATTTCTAGCTAGGAATAAGCACAGGTATTACAATATCTCCCCCTTGAGAACATTCGTCCTCGAATGAGACTGACTAAGAGGGAAAATAATAAATGAACATGAACTGAACATGAGTGATTGAGACATGACTTCATGACTGACATGCTAAATATACTGAACTCATGCATATCTGATGCATGGCTAACTGATACATGAATGTGTGACTGAGTGTTCTGATAAACTGAGTTTCTCAAGACGAGAATGCATAGCTGATGCATGATTTTATAACTGAACTGATACATGAATACATGACAGAGTATGAAATGGTAGTAGATACCACGTTTATAATGGGAACATGAATATGAAACTGAATAAGCTTAAGGAGAACTATTACCTTGAGCTTGATCTGAATCGGCAGAGAAGAGGTAAGGATACTTGGTACACATATCTGCTTCTTCTTCCCAAGTAGCTTCTTCGACGGACTGATTTCGCCAAAGAACGTTAACTAGAGGGACCTCTTTGTTCCTCAATCGATGAGTCTGATAGTCTAAGATTTTGACTGGAATCTCTTCATAAGAGAGACTGTTCTGAACATCAATGCTCTGAATAGGGAATACAACTGCTGGATCACCTACGCACTTCTTGAGCAAGGATACATAGAAGACCGGATAAACTGAGGCTAAATCTGAAGGCAATTCGAGTTCATAAGCTACCTTGCCTAAACGAATGAGAATCTTGAAGGGACCAACATAGAGGGGATTGAGTTTCCCTTTCTTGCCGAACCTCTTCACTCCCTTCATAGGAGAGATCTTGATATAGACATAGTCATCGGCCTCGAACTCAAGATCCTTTCTAAAAACATCAGCATAAGACTTCTGTCGGCTTTAAGCAGCCCAAAGTCTCTCTCTGATCAACTGAACTTTCTCTAAGGCATCGAAAACCAAGTCAGGACCTATGATTGAGGCCTCACTAACTTCAAACCAACCAATTGGAGATCTACACCTCCTACCATAGAGAACTTCGAATGGAGCCATTTTAATACTGGAATGATAGCTATTGTTGTATGCAAACTCCATCAAAGGCAAATGGTCATCCCAACTTTCCTTGAAATCAATTGCACGCGCCCTTAGCATATCTTCAAGAGTCTGAATGGTCTTTTCTGCTTGACCATCTGTCTGAGGATGAAAGGTTGTACTGAGATGGACTTGGGTACCAAGACCCTTTTGGAATGCTTTCTAGAAGTGAGAGGTGAACTGGGTACGTCTGTCTAAAATAATAGATAATGGAACACCGTGTAATCTGACCAACTCCCTGATATAGAGTTTGGAGTAATCCTCGGCTGAATAAGAGGTATGAACTGGAAGGAAATGAGCTGACTTGGTCATCCTATCTATAATAACCCAAACTGAATCATGTTGTTGACGAGTTCTAGGCAAACCCGTCACGAAGTCCATGTTCACTTCTTCCCACTTCCATGTAGGAATGGTGAACTCCTGCATGGGTCCACTAGGCTTCTGATGCTCTATCTTAAATTGCTGACACGTAGAGCACTTAGGCACAAACTCTACAATATCTCCCTTTATCCCACTCCACCAATAGATTTCCCACAGGTCGAGGTACATCTTAGTGGCTCCTGGATGAATGCAGTATCGCGCATCATGCGCTTCTGCAAGAATTCGCTGCTTTAAGTGGCGACCCTGACAACGAAGAACCCTATCTCCCCCTTGGTAGAAAACCTCTACTCTCTGATTTTGAACAGACTCTTTTAGCTTGACAAGTCTAGGATCCCTGTCTTGCTTTTCTTTCACCTCAGAAACTAGAGATGACTCTGAACTACTCTAAACACATATACCACCCTCCGAAGAATCGACTAAGTGAACACCCAGTCTGGCGAGCTGATGGATTTCCTGAGCTATCTTCTTTTTGCTATCCTCAATGTGAGAAAAACTACCCATGGAGAGTCTACTGAGAGCGTCAGCCACAATGTTGGACTTGCCCTAATGGTAAAGGACACTCATGTCATAATCTTTCAAAAACTCTAACCACCTTCTCTGACGAAGATTGAGATCTTTCTGAGAAAAGACATACTGGAGACTCTTATGATCTGTGAAGACATCTACATGAACTCCATATAGATAATGCCTCCAAATCTTCAAGGCAAATACTACGGCTGCTAACTCAAGATCATGAGTAGGATAATTCTTCTCATGGGGCTTTAACTGTCTGGAGGCGTAGGCTATGACCTTACCATACTGCATGAGGACACAACCTAGTCCCACTCTGGATGCATCATAATAGACTACAAAACCGTCTGAACCATCCGAAAGAGCTAGAACTCGGGCTGAGGTGAGTCGAGTCTTCAACTCCTGAAAATTCTTCTCGCAAGAATCTGACCACTGAAACTTGACCTTTTTCTGAATCAATCTAGACATAGGGGATGCAATAAAAGAAAATCCCTCAACAAACCGTCTGTAATAGCCAGCCCATCCTAAGAAACTCCTGATATCTGATGGAGAGATAGGGCGAGGCCAGTTTCTTACTGCTTCGGTCTTTTGAGGATCTACTCTAATGCCAACATCGAAAATTATATGGCCAAGGAATGCTACTGATCTTAGCCAAAACTCGCACTTACTAAATTTGGCGAATAGCTGGTGATCTCTGAGAGTCTGAAGAACAATTCTGAGATGGTCTGAATGATCACGCTCAGTGCGGGAATAGACCAGAATGTCATCTATGAAGACTATGATGAACATGTACAAGTACTTCTTGAATACCCAGTTCATCAAGTCCATAAAAGTGGCTGGGACATTGGTAAGACCAAAGGACATAACTAAAAACTCGAAGTGACCATATCGAGTATGAAAAGCTGTCTTCGGGATGTCACATTCTCTAACTCTGAGCTGATCATAGCCTGATCTGAGGTCTATCTTGGAGAAATAACTGGCACTCTGAAGTTGGTCAAACAAGTCATCTATTCTGGGAAGAGGATACTTGTTCTTGATCGTAACTTTGTTGAGCTGACGGTAATCAATAAACATCCTGAGAGAACCGTCTTTCTTGTGCACAAATAAGACTAGTGCACCCCATGGGGATACACTAGGCCTGATGAATCCCTTATCTAAGATATCCTTCAACTAATCTTTTAGTTCCTTGAGTTCTGCTGGTGCCATTCTGTATGGCGGAATAAAAATAGACTGAGTATCTGGAATAAGGTCAATGCCAAAGTCTATTTCCCTTTCGGGAGGAATGCTTGGAAGATCTTTAGGAAATATGTCTAAATATTTATTTACAACTGGGACTGATTCAAAACTAGGAGATTCAGAACTGGAATCTTTAACATGCACGAGATGATACACACACCCCTTAGAAATCATTTTCCTTGCCCGAAGGTAGGAAATAAGCTGACCCCTGAAAGATTAAATACTACCCTTCCACTCTAGGACGGGCTCATTCGGGAACTGAAACTGAACTACCCTGGTTCTGCAGCCGACTGTGACATAGCAGGAATGAAGCCAATCCATGTCGAGAATGACATCAAAATCAGTCATCTCTAACTCAACTAAATCTGCTGACGTGGCTTTTTGAAATATCATAATCGGGGAGTTCCTGTATACCCGCCGAGCAATGATAGTTTTACCCACTGGGGTAGAGACTGAAAAGGGTTCTGCTAAAATTTTGGGACTGATTCCGAAATCTTCTTCTATATAAGGAGTAACAAAAGACAAGGATGCACCTGGATCTAGCAAAGCATAAACATGAACATGGAAAATCTGCAATGTACCAGTAACAACATCAAGACAATTTTCTTGATCCTGTCGATTCTGAAGAGCATAGAGTCTGTTTGGGTGTTGCCCACTAGTAGCACTGGAAGTGGCACCCTGCTGATTTGGGCGACCAGACCGGGCTGTGGAACGATTCTGCTGACCCTATAGACCTAACTAAGGACACTCTCTAACCCTGTGTCCTGGCTTTCCATAACCGAAACAAACATCGCTACCAGCTCTACAGGTACCCTTGTGGTTCTTACTATAAGTCTGACACAGGGGATTAGTTCGAGCACTACTGATACTGCCCTGAGACTTAGATCCTGGTGCTCGATCTCTGTTGCCGTCTCTAAATTTCGGCACTAGGGCACTGGCGGAGGAAGGAGCTGGAACTGCTGGCTTAGGACGAAACTGTGATCGGTTTCCTCCTTTTGATTTGGGTTGAGCAAAACTGAAACTTCCTAACCTTCCTCTCTTGTTCTACCTCTCCCTAGTCCTAATCTTCTTCTCCTCTATTTTTTGAGCATGATTCATGAGCCTGGCTAAAGTCATATCATTGTTCAGCATCGTATACCTACACTCATTTACCATGGTATCATTCACCCCTGATACAAACTTGCTCATCTTAGCCCTGTTGTCTGCACCCACATGAGGGGCATATCTGGCTAGTTGAGTAAATCTGAGAGAATACTCTTTAACCGTCATATTTCCCTGCCTGAGGTTAATGAACTCTAGAACTTTTGCTAAAGAATCTGTCAAAAAAAGTCATGACAAATTCCTCCCACTCTATAGGACCTGCATCCTCTAACCTCTTGAACTTTCAATGTTTGTACCAAGTGTGAGCAATATACTGTAACTGGTATGCGAATAACTCGGCACTCTGATAAAAAGTAACTCCCATGATGTCTATGACCTTCTGGACTTGGTCAATGAATTCCTGAGGGTCTTCGTCAGACATAGACCCAAAGAAAGATGGAGGGTTCATTCGGGTGAAGTCCCGAATCCTAGCTGCGGTCGAGTTTTCCACTGGATTGGCCGGAATAACTGGTGGCTGTTCATTTTGGGCAGCCACAGACTGAGAAAGTGTGGTGAATGCTGCCCTAAACTCCGCATGAGAAACATGTTCACCCAAAGGATCTTCGGGATGAGGAGCTGGCTGGTTTCTTCTCTTTGGAGGCATATTCTGAAATAAGAGAAGAACGAATTAGACTGAGAGTTTAACTTGAGATTATGCTCACTAGAACGACATGAATACTGAAAGAAGGGAAACTGTTCCTAAAACATCTTATAGCCTCTTGCACATAAATGTGACGCGCAACACACCCATGCATAAAACTCTACTAGATATGGCTTTCAGACTTCCTAGGACTCTATTGAACCTTAGGATCTGATTCCAAGTTTGTAACGCCCTAGTTTTCTAAACCGAATCGCTACACGGTGCCCATGATTCCGAGGGATCACAAGCTAACCCATGACTGATATCTGTACCTGTATACTACAATATATGACATAATAATGTGGAAAACATGAACAATAGACCATAAGGTTCAACTGAATAAAATATCTGACAAATCATAACATCCATATGGGGTAACGAATACCCAAAACAACTGAAATCTGAATCAAATCTGAAAGCCTCTAAATACTGTCTAAATATGGAGTTGAAGGAACATGTCTCCAACTAACTCTGTCCAGCAAAACCAAACTGAAATAATAAATGAAATAAAATAATATCATCCTCGAATGGGTCGTCACATGCCACATTCAGTTTATTTCCAGGCCGTTTTAACAAGGGTATTTTGGTCACTTACCACCGCCTATATATACCCAGATGAGTCCGAATTCAGCCATTTTTTCTCATTATTATTTCACGAACAAAAACTAGTGGAGTGCATGCCAAATACACAAAGTTCTGGTCAGCCCTTATTACCTATAAATCCTGAACCACATCTTATTGGCAGAATGGATGCACAACAAAACCTTGAAAGAATGGCTACTCAACAGGAGCAGTCTAGATTAGCTGCATTGGCAGCTGCGCAAGTACATCAACAGAATACTGATAACCCAGGTCGGGCAACAAATCTTGATGATGAAGACCTGAGTGATGATGAGTTATTAAATCCAAGGTGTGCAGATGATGTGGCTGCACCTGTGAACAGGAATGTCAATAGAGATCGTCAAGCTAGAATGAGACCTGAACGTCGAGCTATGCAGGTTCCTTTTGATGATGATGATGACGATTTGGATGGGGCTGGTGCCACAGGGTCTATTATTTCTCCTCCCTTAGCACCCGGAGCCAAGTTCAATATCACTAGCACCATGATCCAGCTATTGCAACTCAAGGGGTTATTTGGTGGACTTGCAGGCGACGATCCGAATATGCATCTGATTAATTTTATCTCAACATGCAAGTCGTTTGACAATCCAGGAGTTGGACAGAATGCAATCCGGCTGCGCTTATTTCCATTGTCTCTATCTGGGGAGGCAACTCTATGGTTAAACGGGCTAACCCCTGACTCTATTACCAATTGGAGACAACTGAAAGACGTTTTCCTAGAAAGATTCTATCCAAGAGAGCACAATTAAGAGATGAGATAAGCAATTGTTGACAGCTTCCAACTGAAGCTCTCCACGAAACATGGGAGAGGTTCAAGAAGAAGCTTATGCGGTGCCCAAATCATCAGATGACAAATATCCACTTGATGGAAATATTATATAGGGCTTTGAACTCAGTGACTAAGCCAGTGGTTGATAATGCTGTGGGTGGGTCATTCATGGACCTTACTTTTATTGAAGCATGTGATATGCTCGATCGTATGACAAAGCAGAGTAGAGCTTGGCATACCAGGGATTCTGAGGTAACAAGCTCTACTGTATCTATTGGCATGACGGCAGAATAGAGGTGAAGAGAAGAGGAACGTGACCAGGATATGGCTCACATTAAAACGTAGATGGACCTTCTTACCAAGCATTTATTATCAGGGAAGATAGAAAAAGTCAAAGCTATTGTATCACAGGGAAGAGATGACTCTGATTCTGAGGAGGAAGATAATTACTTGAATAATCAGGGGGGGTTCTGAGGCAATGTCCAAGGAAACCAAGGTCGTAACTATTATGAAAAATCCGGATACAAGGACCGAGACCAAGGGAGTTGGAAGAATAAGACTGTCAGGAGTGGTTTGTATGTTCCTCCTGGAAATCGTGAAGCTGTTGCATCTGGCTCTAGGAAGATGTCCATGGAAGACATGATGGCAAAGCTGTTGAAAGGAATGGAGGCAACCAACATGGGAGTAACTGAGGTAAAAAATGATTTGTCCTCAATAAATCAATTGGTTGACTCACATTCCACTGCAATAAAATAGCTGGAACAACAAATGAGTCAACTATCAGCGGCATTCAATCAAAGAAAAACTAGCACTTTACCTAGTGACACTATGCAAAATCCAAGGAATGATGGATCATGTTTGGCTATTACTACCAGGAGTGGTAAGGTGTTAGAAAATCCATCCAAAGGCAAGCCGGTGGTTGATAATATAGAAGAGAATGTTATTGAAGCAGATTGTGATGATTCTGTAGAAGCTGAAAATCAAAATGAGAACGTTCATGATACTACACCTAGATGTCAGCAGTCTGAAAAGATTGATAATGGGAAGCAAAATAAAAAGGAAGTGGTGGAGAAAACTCTTCCAAATCCACCACCACCTTTTCCTCAGAGACTGAAGAAGAAGGTTGATGACACCAGGTTTAGTAAATTCATGACCATGTTGAAGCAGCTGACTATTAATGTGCCTTTGGTGGAGGAACTGGAGCAGATGCCAGGGTACGCCAAATTCATGAAGGACCTTTTGACAAAGAAAAGGGCAGCAAGCTATGAACTGGCAGATAGTTTTCATCATTACTGTGCAATTACCACGAGGTCTTTAGTATAGAAGAAGGCAGATCCGGGTGCTTTCATTATTCCTTGCACGGTTGGATCTTTGGATTTTTCTAAGGCGTTGTGCGATTTGGGGGCTAGAATTAATTTGATTCCACTATCCATTTATAGACGGTTGGGGTTGGGCGATCCTACACCAACCAACATGCGGCTCGTAATGGCAGATAGAGTGGTAAAATGACCTGTTGGTATCTTATATGATGTAGATGTACTAGTGAAGGTTTCTACCTTCATTTTTCCTGTAGACTTTGTTATTTTGGATTGCGAGGTGGATTCTGAAGTTCCCATAATCTTGGGTCGTCCTTTCCTCGCAACAGGAAGTGTGCTTATTGATTTACGAGCAAATGAGCTTTTATTTTGGATGAATGACGAAGTGGTATGTTTTGATGTATGCAAATCAATGAAGCAGCCTAAAGATATGAATGTGTTCTCTGTAGCTGATGTTTATTATGAGGATAGGAAGGAATTATCTTTAGAGAAGCAGCTTACTGTTGAACCATTGGCTCCTGTGCTTTTGAACTTTGAGCGTGAGGATGTTGAAGAGTACGAAGAAACTATCTGTGCTCTGACAGGAATGAGGTCATATGCATATGCCCCTTAGAAGCTGGACCTTGACCTTAAGAATCGACCTTCACCACCAGCGAAGCCATCCATTAAAGAGCCACCAGTGCTAGAGTTGAAAGAGCTACCCAGTCATCTAAAGTATGCGTTCTTGGGAAATACACTGCCGATTATAATTGTTGTTGATTTAGGTTAACAACAAGTAGCGTCTCTCATCTCTGTTCTGAAGAGGTACAAGAGAGCCATTGGTTGGACTATTGCTGATATAATGGGTATCCCTCCTGGGATATGTATGCACAAGATTCAGCTCGAGGAAGATTGCATGCCCACTATTGAGCATCAACGTCGTCTGAATCCACCTATACAAGAGGTGGTGAAGAACGAAATCATAAAGTGGTTAGATGCAGGGGTGGTGTATCCAATCTCAGACAGTAAATGGGTGAGTCCGGTACAATGTGTGCCCAAAAAAGGGGGCATGACAGTAATTGAAAATGAAAAGAATGAGCTAATACCACTCAGACCTGTCACAGGGTGGAGAGTGTGCATAGATTACCGGAAGCTGAATTCGTGGACGTTAAAGGATCACTTCCCAATGCCATTCATGAATCAAATGCTTGATCGATTGGCAGGGAAGGGATGGTTCTGTTTCTTAGATGGTTATTTCGGATATAATCAGATTTGCATTGCTCCTGAAGATCAGGAGAAGACCACTTTTACATGCCCATATGGTACTTTTGCATTCAAACGAATGCCATTTGGGCTATGTAATGCACCTGCCACTTTTCAGCGGTGTATGATGTCCATTTTCTCTGATATGGTTGAAGACACCTTGGAGGTGTTTATGGATGACTTTTCGGTTGTAGGTGAGTCATTTGAATCATGCTTGGCAAATCTGAGTATGGCTTTGCAGATATGTGTTGAATTCAATCTGGTGTTAAATTGGGAGAAGTGTCATTTTATGGTTAAGGAAGGCATCGTTCTTGGGCATAAAGTCTCTGAAAAGGGAATTAAGGTTGATCGAGCCAAGATTGAAGTTATTGAGAGACTACCACCTCCAATTTCTGTAAAGGGGGTTCGTAGTTTTCTCGGTCATGTAGGTTTTTATCGGAGGTTTATTAAAGACTTCTCTAAGATTGCTAGCCCATTATGCAAACTTTTGGAGAAGGAGGCAAAGTTTTACTTTGGTGAAGATTGCTTGAAGGCATTTGAATGCCTCAAAGGAAAGCTAGTTGAAGCTCCTATTATTGTAGCACCCGATTGGTCTCTACCTTTTGAAGTTATGTGTGATGCAAGCGGGGTAGCCTTGGGTGCTGTACTTGGTCAGAAAAGAGAAAGGCTATTTCACCCAATCTACTATGCGAGCAAGGCCTTGAATGGAGCACAGAAGAACTATACCATCACTGAACAAGAGCTTCTAGCAGTTGCTTATGCTTTCAAAAAGTTCTGTGCTTACTTGTTGGGAACCAAAGTAGTGGTTCATACAGATCATGTGGCTCTAAGATATCTAATGGCAAAGAAGGATGCTAAGCCAAGGCTAATTAGGTGGGTGTTACTGCTTTAAGAATTCGATTTCGAGGTAAAGGATAGAAAAGGTTGCGAAAACCAAGTAGTTGATCATCTATCCAGACTTGAGAGTGAGCACATAGTACAAACCGACCTTGATATTGATGATGCATTCCCCGACGAAGAGATTCTAGCAACTATGGTGGAAGACTTACCGTGGTATGCAGACTTTGCTAACTTCGTGGTAAGTAAAGTGATTCCTGAGCATCTCTCCTTTCATCAAAAGAAAAAATTCATGCATGATGTGAAACATTACTTCTGGGATGAGCCTTATCTTTTTCGACGATGTGCCGATGGTATTATTAGGCGATGCATCCCAGATGAGGAGGTGCCTAGCATACTGGAAGCAAGTCATGCTTCCCAAGTTGGGGGTCACCATGCAGGTGATCGGACGGCCAAGAAAGTACTGCAAAGTGGCTACTATTGGCCTTCATTATTCAAGGATGCCTGCGATTTCGTAAGAAGATGTGATCAGTGTCAGAGGCAAGTCTCTATCTCAAAGCACCATGAGATGCCCATGTCTAAAATGCTTGAAGTAGAGTTATTCGATGTTTGGGGTATTGATTTCATGGGCCCATTTATGAGTTCATTTGGGATGAAATATATCCTAGTTATTGTGGACTATGTATCCAAATGGGTCGAAGCAGTCGCGCTAGCTGATAATGAAGGTAAGAGTGTCGTAGCGTTCTTAAAGAGAAATATCTTCTCTCATTTTGGGGTACCTCGTACCATCATAAGCGATGGAGGATCACATTTTTGCAACAAGATGTTCAGAGTCGTATTGGTAAAGTATGGGGTTAAGAAACATAAGATAGATACACTGTACCACCCACAAACTAGTGGGCAGGTAGAGGTTTCAAATCGGGAGATCAAGCTGATCCTTGCTAAGACTGTGAATGCCAGCAGGAAAGATTGGTCCAGAAAGTTGGACGATGCCTTATGGGCATATAGGACCGCTTTTAAAACACCAATTGGCATGTCACCATACCAACTAGTTTATGTAAAGGCTTGTCACTTGCCAATTGAGCTAGAACATAAAGCAATGTGCGCACTGAAGCAGCTTAACCTGAATTGGGATGATGCGATTAATATGAGATTGGGACAGCTGAATGAGATGGATGAATTCCGTCTACATGCATACGAAAAAGCAGATCTCTACAAGGAAAAGATGAAAAAGTACCATGATCGGAGGATTATCTAACGAAACTTTCAGAAGTGCGATTTGGTACTTTTTTTCAACTCCAGACTGAAGCTGTTTCCAGGTAAGTTGAAATCTAAATGATCTGGTCCATTCAGAATCAGCCAAGTTTACTCATCTGGAGTAGTGGAGTTAGAAAAAAATGATGGTGGTGTCTTTAAGGTGAATGGCCAAAGAGTGAAGCTATATATCGGTCCAACCGATTCGATAAAATGTATAGCCACCATATATCTCGAGGAAGTCTGAGTACTCGAGATAACTATGTCGTGCCACGACAATAAATCTAGCGCTACATGGGAGACAACCCATCATTTTAATCATTTTTGTTGTTTTTGATAAATAAAAATGCAAAAAGAAGAGTCGAGCCACGACCAAAACTAAGGCGCTTGGTGGGAGACAACCCATCCTTCTAATCATTTTTGTTATTTTTGATTAAGTGTAGGTGCAAGACATACAAAGAAGGAGATTAGTCCAAAATTTTGATTTGAAAGTGAGCCATGCCAATGGTAGTAAGTCTAGGAATTATGGAGCAAAGGCCATAGGCTAGGCGTCGCCTATGCCAACATAGGCAATAGGCTAGGCGCCGCCTATGCCAACATAGGCAATGGGCAAGGCAACGCCTATGCCATTGCCTATGCTCACTGCCTCACATAGGCGATGGGCAAGGCGCCGCCTATGCCAACATAGGCAATAGGATAGGCGCCGTCTATGCCAACATAGGTAATGGGAAAGGCACCGCCTATTCCATTGCCTATGCTCACTGCCTCACATAGGCGATGGACAAGGCGTTGCCTATGCCAACATAGGCAATAGGCTAGGCGCTACCTATGCCAACATAGGCAATAGGATAGGCGCCGCCTATGCCATTGCCTATGCTCACTGCCTCACATAGGCGATGGGCAAGGCGCCGCCTATGCCAACATAGGCAATAGGCTAGGAGCCGCCTATGCCAATATAGGCAATGCTATAGGCGCCGCCTACTTATGCTTAGGCAATGTTATAGGCGTCTCCTACTTATGCCTTTTTTCCTACTAACCCATTTGTAAATGGATCAAACCGACCCATGGCTCATCCTTTAAATAGACCCTCTACCTTTGAACACCACTCAATTTTTTGTTGAACCTAGGCGTCGCCCAAGCTCCCTTATCCTCTCCAAGTTTTCCTCTTTTCTTATCTAATCTTGCGAACTCACCTTCCCGATCCATCACCAAGTAAGTTGCTCTTTTATATTCTGTAGTTGTTGCAGTGCTACGCTTATAATGGTTAATTAGATTTTGAAGTAGTGCTTGGTGATGAGAATATGGTTGGTTTGTTATGATGCATCTCATTGAGTGAAAGGATTCTTGTGGGTATTCTTGACTTTACTCCGGTATGTATTGTTTGGTATTCACTGTCATAATTTTTTTATGGAGTTGAAATTTTGAAGTTAATGCATAATTTTGAGAGTTGTAAGCTTGAATGTTCAAATGACTCGTTCATCGATGTAATAATCATGATTGACCACAAGCATAAGATGGTGTGATGGTTTCTATGCTATAGCATGATAAGATTTCTATGTGGTAGTCTTGTTCAAAGATTGCATTGCTCCAATGAAATAAAGTTGAAAATGATAGTCAAGATTACATGACCATTGTGTGTTGCTTCTCTATATCAAACTGAGAAATTGTTATGTAAAGTGAAGGGTTGAAAGTGTGACGGCGCTATTAATGTTGTTGGAACATACCACCTAAATGTATGTCGATGAAGTTTGAGTAATCGACATCACTCACTCAATTAGTTTGTGCAAACAAATTGAGTGTGGGGTGGTGCCATCACTATTTTCTTTTTCTATTATAGTAAATCTTCCGAAATAAAACTAACATGACTCTATTGTGATCTCAGTTAACATGGCTCCGAAAGGACGACAGGGAAAGGAGAAAGCATCCACCTCACAAAAAGGTCAGAAAAGGTCAAGAAAAGACCAGGCTGATTCCTCCTCTCTTCAAGTGCCTCGACGCACTTTTGGGATCAAGTGGGTTCTGGAGGAGGAAGGGAAGGAATGGTATAGGAACAATAAAGTGAAGAAATATGTTCATGTGGATTTGATGCAGAAGGAAAGTTTAGCAAAGAGAGACCCCCGCATTTTGGCTAAAATCATGGCACTAAATCTTGACTTTATCTTTCGAGATATGGGGGAATGCAATCTTGATTTGACTCGAGAATTTTATGCCAACTGATCCCCAAGGACTACCGGAAGTGAAGTAAAGATTCGGGGCCAAGTCTTGCAATTGAACGCTGATTTCTTCAACTCTTTCCTGGGTACTCCAAGTGTGGATCAATCACCACTCAAGGAGCTTTACCATAGACCTCCCTACAGAGCCATCAGACATACGTTGTGTGGATCATGTTCCATGACCCGGTGGACTCGTCACAAAGATAATGGTCGTCACAATACTTACCCATATGCTTCTTTGAACAGAGAAGCTCGCATATGGTTAAGAATAGTCAATTCTTGCTTGATTCCTAGGACACAATACACTAAGATTACGCGTGATCGAGTATGCTTGGTATATGCTCTAATGACGAATGTTCCCATCAACATTGGTGCGGTTATACGATCGTCAATGCAAAAAGTAAGGCTGCACAAAAGGTCCCATTTCAGTTTCGGCAATTTATTGACTGCAATCTTAAGGAAAGAGCACATTGAGGAGGAGCCAGCAGACCATAAGTTGCCACATAACCCCAAGAAGGTAGACCTCACGAAAATCAAAGAGTTAGAAACTGGTCAAGGCATCACCCTTACCACTGCTGAGAGACATGCTCGAGATGAAAGTTTTTTTCGCCATCTGTATGTCATGACTAGGTTTACCATGATGAATGGGGGTCGTGTGCCGACTGATGCAGAGCTTCGGCAGTTGGACTATGACTACCCTCTTAATGAGCATGCTCGGGCCATGTGTGGAGTGGGGGTAAATTTTGAGGAACCTCTAGATGATGATGTGCCGACAGACGATGATTACCGACTGCTAGACTCTGATGTGGAGGACAACTCTGATGATGACGACTCTGATGATGATTCTGACGCAGGGGGTATGACCCCGGATATAGAGAAGGAGTCTGACTAATCAGGTTTTGCTTATTTATTTACACTGAGGGCAGTGTGTTCCGTCTAAGTGTGGGGTGCGGGTATATGTCTGTTGTATTGTGCACTGCTTGCCTACATCTATTCTTAGTTGTTTGATTTAGTCGTAGTTAGTTAGTTGTAAATAGTCAGAAAGTGCATGAAATTGTTCTGATAGACGGCATGGCATTATAACAAGAGTTTGTGCTGAATCACTACTATTGAAATATTTAGGCTCTAAGTTGTGACTCACTGTGTGATAATTGTTTGTGGTTTAATTCATTCATCTGTTGGGTCAAGAATCTGTAATGCTCCCAATTAAGTTGACCATGTGCAATGTGTGTGTAAGGTTATTGTATATTCATTGTTGCGGCTGATGCTAGAACTTGCCTAGTGTGTGTATGAAGAGAAATAAAGATTGTGAGTTTAGGAGATGATTTAGGCATTTCTTTGGCAGCCCTGATATTTTTTTTTTATCTTCTTCCGACCTACTTTTGTACATTATCTTCGATAGCCCCATTGAGCCTTTAGCTTGTTCTTTTGTTAGCCTCATATATAGCCTAATCTATTCTTTAATAGACCGTAATTTTATCCAAAAAGCTCCTAGGTGCTTTAATGTAAAATCAATGTGAGTTAGGAGTTTGAGAATAAGAGGAAAAAGGTGAAATTGATGCCCCAAAGTCTAGTTATTAGCGTGAGCAATTGATGTGGTTGGGAGTAGCTAAAATTGTTGAGAAAGTTCAAAATTTTATCCCGTACATGTTACAATGAACCTATTTTAGCCCTGGTCCTTCTTGGACATTGTGCACCTCAACTAAGGCAAAGTGCTTAAGTTGAGGGTGGCTAGTATAGGGGTGCGTAACGTGAAAAGGGAAATACTTGAAATGGTTGCATACTCCCACCACAGTGTTATAAATTAAGCTTAACAAGTTGGGGTGAAAACCAAATCTGTGAAGATAGAAGAAGTGGAAATTGGTTGTTTGAGATTGATCTTAATTGCATAATGTAGTGTATTAAAGCGCTTAGGGAAGATAGTCACTATTTCTAGCAAAAATAGTTCCTACCCATCCTTTAGCCTGCATTACAACCCGTAAAAGACCTATTTGATCCTAATCTTAGCATTCTGATATTAGTGGAGTATTACACTAAGGGCAAGCATATGGTCATCAGTTGTAATTTGAGAATTCTTTCTGAGAGTGAGCGCAACTTGATTCTTGTACCCATTTTGTTAGAAATTGCATGATTGTGAGGGATTATGGGTAACTCTTTTGTTGTGAGGTCACATGGTTGATGATTGTTGGGTAGTTTTATATGATTTTTTTTTGGCTTAACTTGTGTATACGAATTAACCAACTTAATGAGTCTATGTTGAAGGGTGAGTTGTTTCTAGTAATGATCAAGAAATCTACTCTTTGTTAATAATTGCAGTGTATGTCTTGTTGGAAATTTTGTGTTGCTCTTGTAAATTCTAGTTAGGTGTTCGCAGGGATGTAATATTTTGTTCGAGGACAAACAAAGATTTAAGTGTGGGGTGGTGATGTTGGGCGTATTTATACGTCTAAGCACCATAACTTACTCATGTTTTAGCTAAGTTTTGAGGATAAAATACATAATTCCTGCACTTTTAGTCTACTTTCAATTAAGTGAGCTGACATATGTGATTAGCATGCTTTTCAGGTACTAATGCGGAAGATTTCAGCACTTTGGGGACCTGTGGACAGCAAAGGAAAACTTCACATAAAAGGGAAGGCAGCTTTTGGACTAAATGTGATGCATGGGAACTTTTTCCCGGGCAAACTCAACATTTTTAAATAGTTAAGGATGCAGTAGCAACTTAGTAGAGAAGGTTGTTATTAAAAACCTTATTGCTGAATTTTCAGCCATAAATTCAGATTATTCGAAAAATTCAGATTTTGCATTATATTTGAACACAAGAGACGCTTAGTTTGAGGAGAGAGGGAGAAACGTTTTTCTCTCTCATTGTCGCTAATCCTCTTCATCACCAAGTTCGTTCTAAGTTTTGGTATGATGAATATTTCGAAGTTGATTTGTGTTTTATTCATGAGTAGCTAAGCTTATTTGTTAGGGTTATGAAAACCTTGTAGTATACTCTCTATTGCTATGGGTTTGTGAATTTATGATGTGTAATGCACTTATATCATTACTCTCTTCATTATAATTGAATTCTCGTGGTTGCAAACATAGGAAATACTCCATTATAGCAATAACTTGTTCGATAGAAAAGTTGTTGTTTGGAAAAAAGAGTGTGACAAGAAATTAGGGTTTCCAACCTCTAGTTTACACGTTAAGGCCCTAGCAGGATTAACTACTTGGAGAGTTCGTATTAGTTGTTGTACACTTTAGGTTCGAGAGAACTAAGGTAAATAAATCCTTGATGGTTGAAAAACACTTGGATTTAGAATTAGAATACGTCTCTCTATAAGTGCATGCATGTATAAAATTCGTATTACCCATAGTTAATATAGAAGTAGAAGCTACAAGGTGGACATAACCCTAACTTGTCATTCTCTGTGATCAATTACTTTTACATATATCGTCTCATTCGTTACGCTAATAGTACTATTGTGCACTTAAACCAAAACCCCCCTTATCTTGGAATCTTCGACCAACAGTCTAATAATAATCGCAATACTTAGTGATCATAGTATTCCCTGTGGGAGTCGACACCCAACCCAGTTGGGTTCTATATTTGGCAGCGACCGCTTACACTTTCTAACGAGAGTTGTAATTTGGGCGTATCACAACACACCCATGCACAAAACTCTACTAGATGCGGCTTTCAGACTTCCTAGGACTCTATTGAACCTTAGGATCTGATTCCAAGTTTGTAACGCCCCGATTTTCTGAACCGGATCGCTACACGGTGCCCATGATTCCGAGCGATCACAAGCT
Source organism: Capsicum pubescens (assembly GCA_030864215.1). Lineage (NCBI taxonomy): Eukaryota > Viridiplantae > Streptophyta > Magnoliopsida > Solanales > Solanaceae > Capsicum > Capsicum pubescens. The sequence continues at coordinate 331,478,480 of CM061538.1, read as the reverse complement.
AGCCCATGACTGATATTTGTACCTGTATACTACAATATATGACATAATAATGTGGAAAACATGAACACTAGACCATAAGGTTAAACTGAATAAAATATCTGACAAATCATAACATCCATATGGGGTAACGAATACCCAAAACAACTGAAATCTGAATCAAATCTGAAAGCCTCTAAATACTGTCTGAAGATGGAGTTGAAGGAACATGTCTCCAACTAACTCCGTCCAGCAAAACTGAACTGAAATAATAAATGAAATAAAATAATATCATCCTCGAATGGGTCGTCACATGCCACATTCAGTTTATTTCCAGGCCGTTTTAACAGGGGTATTTTGGTCACTTACCACCGCCTATATATACCCAGATGAGTCCGAATTCAGCCATTTTTGCTCATTATTATTTCACAAACAAAAATTAGGGTTTCTCTCTAAATTTAATCTCTAAACTAGAGTTACAATGAGTCCTCATCCATTCGAGGATGATATTATTATATTTCATTTATTATTTCAGTTTAGTTTTGCTAGACGGAGTTAGTTGGAGACATGTTCCTTCAACTCCATATTCAGACAGTATTTAGAGGCTTTCAGATTTGATTCAGATTTCATTTGTTTTGGGTATTCGTTACCCCATATGGATGTTATGATTTTTCAGATATTTTATTCAGTTGAACCTTATGGCCTATTATTTATGTTTTCCGCATTATTACGTCATATATTGCAGTATACAGGTACAGATATCAGTCATGGGTTAGCTTGTGGTCCCTCGGGATCATGGGCACCGTATAGTGATCCGGTTCAGAAAACCAGGGCATTACATCGACATACCCCGATTATAAACTAAGTTGGGGTCCAGCCTGTGACCCTAGTCGGAAAGGTGTTAACACCTTGCCAAGGGATACTAACAATGCTGGGTCAACCCTAATCGGGCAGAAAGACTCATGAATTATACATATAGTTGCATCAACCCAAGTCTAGTAGGAGGATGTCTTACCCTACGCTGGCTACGTAGTTCTATAACACAGGGACTGCTACTAAGGGTCAAACCCTGTGCTGGAAGGAATGCCCTCATCCTTGGGTTCGCTCGGTGCTAAATTCTACTCCAAACTGGATAGACACTAAACTGATTACTAGACTGTACTAGGCTTGACTAAACTGTTACTGATCGTATTGACTGACTGAACTGGACTGAGTTCACTGAGTTTTGTAACTAATTAAGTACTACTATTCTTGACATTACTGAGACTATTCTGTAGCTACTGTAATTTTAGGTAAACAGCTTGATTTTTGGGTATTGAATACCTCAGGACTCGATAACATCAGTAGTAAAGCATGGCATAATCTTGAAAGCATTGCATTAATTACTTATTCACCATGCATTCATTTAGAAATTTTGTCAAACACTTGAGAGACATGAACTTGTACATGAATGGGACCACATGATAAAATGTCATGAATTCACTACTCAATTTACATAGGCATTCTATCAAATACTTAGAGAGCATAATTAATGCACATGGAATTCATCAAGATATAAATATCATGGCTACAATATTCAACTTGCAATTCAAGGGTTTAACATGAAAATTACATAATTCTACATACATGCCAATTAATCCACTTGAAACTTGTAATGAATCTTGATTTAAAACCCAAACATCAATACATATATGAACACAATCCAAGTCAAATATGTAAATCATGAAATCCACAAACTTTTAATTTAGAAAGGTGTTCTTGAACTCCAAGGGTGGAAGGAAACCCAAGGATGAACACCTAACATTCCTTGATTGTTAATTCTCTGAAATTTGTTAGTGATTTCCTAAGCATAGGACTTGAAATTGAATGAAGCGTTTTGTTCTTGAGAGAATTTGAGAATAAAGAATGAATTTTGCCTTTAGGGTGGCTTAATCTCGTGTTTTAGGGATGAATAAAATGGAAAAATTAACTTAAATACCCTTCTAGATGTGGATTTAATTACAAAAAAATGCACCCAACGACGCGCAGACCGATGCGTAACGTCGATGGAGTCAACATGATGGCTGACGTGATGTATTAAGATCGCGTCAGCTTACCAGAATTTGCATGACTAAGATGGTGACGACACTGTCGATGCGATGGGTGACACGTCGCATCGAGATAGCATCGATCCACTATTTTGGGCATCCAAACATGCCTCAAACGACATTTAAAAAATCCAAAACTCGTTCGAGAACACATATTGACATCCCTGATCATGAATCAACTTAGAAATCAACATTTTAAGGCTGTAAGGATAGAAAATAAAGTCATTAAAATATTGAGGCCAAAAATGAGACTAAGTGTCAATACATAGCTGAAATCTTCTAAGTCTAAGAGCTCTTTTTCATGCTATATATGACTGAAATGACTGAGATTTTGTGGGGTCTTACAATATCTCCTCCTTGGAAACATTCATCCTCGAATGAGACTGACTGAACTAAAAATATTGATAGACTGAGTTAATATACTGAGCTTACACAACTGAAGCATGATTACATAATTGAAACTACTGATAAAATGAGTTTTCACACTAAAAATGCATAACTGAAGCATGAGTACATGTAACGCCCTGAAACCTGATCTCAAGATACCACATAGTGCTCAAGACTACGAGTAGCCTTAAGCTAACCCTGTCTGCCTGCTACTAAGTCTAAATCTCATAACAAGAAAATATATACATAAAAGTCATACTAAATGCGGAAATTCATCTAAAATAACTGAGAATAATTAGAATAAAATCTCTGAAAACCAAATACTATAAGTTTGAATCAAATCTAGTAGTCTGAAAATCCTCTACTACTAATATCTAGAGAGTCACTGGGACAAACCCCCAGGTGACTCGGACTGACTGAAAATACTAAATCATCTAATCTGTTAAGCTGAAATAAACTGAACGACTAAGTCCCCGAACTATGAGGACTCACCAACTGTCGGATGTTGATGGAGATACTCAAAATCACTCATGCTGCAAAAACTAAGCACTTGAATCTACATTACGAGACTATGTAGAACATAGACATATACGTGGATCATTACTTTGAGGATGTACTGAGTATATGAGGGTGAATACATAAGTAAAACATCATTTCATCATCATCATCAAAATTTATAAAATAATGCATGCCAAATGTAAATGACTCAATAAGCTTGAGTAACTGAGAAACTGAAGTCTGTAATCATGAGTAATAATGCATATTCAATAAATCTAGTGCGTCAAAACATTTAGTTCTAAAAGCTATACTTGTACTCTCTCTTTAAGTCAAACTTTTTAAGTGTAGAAAGGACTAACTCTTATATCTGAAATCTGAAAGCTGGCATCTATAACTTATGTCATTTTGCAAAGCATAATCTGAAATAAAGTTATGAGCCTTTACACTTAGTTTTCTAAAAGCTTTTCTATTATCCTTTTCTGTTATGGTGTAAGCTTAAAACTTTTGGGAATTATATTAAAAACTCTTCTGCAAGGGAGGTTCTTCTAATCGACATAAACCATGTAAGCTAACATGGAGTCCAACGTCTTATTCTCCTAAGGGGAAAAACTCACGATGGGGAGAGGTGTCATACTTTTACCAAGGAGTATAACCTAATCTAAGTGATAACATTTGTATCTCTCATCTATATAGAAATGGGAATAATCTTAATCTGTACCTACGTTGGCTATGTAGTCCTATGGAAGATAGGGCACGCTAATCCCACACTTCTTGCTTGGTACTAAATACTACTCTCGTTTAATCAGTATGCACATTCTGTTGGAAATTCACTTTTAAAGCTAGCATAAGAGTTATTACAAAACCAATTATGCATTTATCTGATTAAATTTATAAGCAAAGGTAATCTGATTTCTGTAATCTGTAATAAATCGATAAAGTAGATTCCAAATATCATATGAGGATCAAAAGACCCAAGCTTTATTTAAAGTCTATAAATAATTTGATCATAGGATGCTTAATGCATCATCTTTCTTGAAATATCAACATATAAACTTGGGATTAATAACCCATACTTCAAACTCATGTCAAAACAACATAAAATTCATGCTTGATAATGTAATTAATGATAATTCAACTCAAAATCTTAAATTTACTGCAATAGGCATGAAAATACTAAATAAAACATGCAATTCAACATCAACAATACTTGAAATCTCATAATCTTCAATTGGTGATAAATGGGTATAAACCCCAAACTGAAATTCATGTAATTTCATATAAAAATCAACTTTAAATCAAATTTTGGGCACAAGGATTAAAGAATTATCCTTGTTGAAAAAACCCACATACCTTGTTGATGAATTTGAATGTAAAAACTTGATTCTTGATTCTCTAATGTTGTTCTTGAAGCTTCCTCTTGAAGTTCTTGAACCCAGAACTTTCAATTGTAAGATTTCTTGGAGTAGGAGTTATGGAATTTGTTCTTGATTCTTAGAGTTAGGATTTTGTTATGAGAGATGAAAAATATGAATAATGAGATATCTTTGCTATTTGGGGCGGGAGTTATGTGTGTTTTCATGGAATAAGAGTGGGGAAATTGACTCATTTACCCCTTTGGATGCGAATTTTAATTACAGAAAAATTGTACCTAGCAATGCGTAGACTGACGCGCTGCGCCGATGGGGTTAACGCAATGGAAGACACGACGCGATGCATCGAGATCGAATTGGCTCACTGGAATTCACACGGAAGGCTGGGGAAAATATTCGTCGACGCGATAAGCAGCGCGACGTGTCGAGATCGTATCGACTTACTATTTTTGACATCCAACCAAGTTTGTAGCGAGGTTCAAAAAATTCAAAATTTGCCCGAGAATATCCATTGACCTCCCTGATCATGAATAGACTTAAAATCAACACTTTAAGGTCATAAGGGTCATAAATAAAATCACTGAAATATTGGGGTCCTAAAATGAGACCAAGTGTCATTACTTAGCTGAATTTTTCCAAGTCTGGGACCACTTTTTATGATATAAAGGACTGAGTTAGGCATGAATGTTTATGAGGTCTTACAATATCTCCCCCTTGGGAACATTTGTCCTCGAATATGGCTAGTTAAGCTGAAAATGCTGAGAAATCTAAGGCTATAAGGTATCATGCACAACTGAAATAAGTTGTATGACTGAATCTAAAACATACTGAGCTACTAAGCTGATCTGGGAGTGCATGAGTTTACATGGAGACGACTATATAGCTGAATCTAAGAATGAAAAAGGAACTGAATGAAGGAAGACTATTACCTTCGGCTGAATCTGAATTCGTGGAGAAGAGATAAGAATACTTGGTACGTATGTCTGCTTCTGCTTCCTAAGTAGCACCCTCAACAAATTGATTTCACCACAGAACATTGACCAAGGGAACTTCTTTGTTCCTTAGTCTATGGATCTGATGATCAAGGATCTCTACTGGAACTTCTTCGTATGAAAGGCTATTCTGAATATCTGTACTTTCTAGAGAAACTATAACGGTTGAATCGTCCATGCACTTCTTCAACAAGGACTCATGGAACACTGGATGAACTGAGGATAAATTTGCGGGTAGGTCAAGCTCATACGCTACCTTCCCAATACAACTCAAAATCTGAAAGGGGCCTACATATCGGGGACTAAGTTTCCCCTTTTTGCCAAATCTCTTCACCCCCTTCATGGGTGAAGCTCTCAAATACACAAGATCATCTACAACGAACTCAAGATCTCTTCTTCTTACATCTGCATAAGATTTTTGACAACTCTCGGCTACTTTCAATCATTCTAGAATCAATTAAACTTTCTCCATGGGTTCAAACACCATGTCTAGCCCAATCAAAATGGCCTCACCCACTTCGAACTAACCAACTGGCGATCTACATCTCCACCCATAAAGAGCTTCAAATAGAGCCATCTGAATACTAGCATAATAACTATTATTATTGGCAAACTCAATCAATGGAAAATACTCATCCCAACTACCTTTGAAGTCAAGAACACACGCCCTAAACATATACTCTATAATCTAAATGGTCCTTTCTACCTAACCATCTTTCTGTGGATGAAAAGTTGAACTAAGATAAACTTGGGTACCAAGTCCCTTCTGAAAATCTTTTAAAAACTGAGAGGTAAACTAAGCACCCCTATCTGAGATAATTCACATAGGAACTCCATGCAATCTGACAAGCTCTCTGATATACAACTTGGCATAATCTTCAGCTGTGTAAGACATGTGAACTAGTAAGAAATGCGTTGACTTACTTAATTTGTCTACAATGACCCAAATTGAATCATGCTGACGACACAAATAGGGTAATCCAGTCACAAAGTCCATATTCACCTCTTCCCAGTTCCAAGTATGGATACCAAACTCTTACAACATACCACCAGGTCTTTGGTGCTCTACCTTAACCTGTTGAAAAGTTGCACACTTGTCTACAAACTTTGTTATATCTTTCTTCATAACACTCCACCAATAGATTTCCTACAAGTCACGGTACATCTTGGTGGATCTTGGATGAATGGAATATCGCGCACCATGCGCTTCCATCATAATCCGTTGCCTCAAATCATCAACACATGGAACACACAATCTACTCTAGTCCCTCAACACACTATCTCCCCCTTGGGAGAAAAACTCTACCTTTTGGTCTTTAACTGACTCCTTTAGTTTTACCAAACTAGAATCTTTATCTTACTTCTCTCTCACTTTCAAAACTAGAGAAGATTCGGAACTAATCTAAACTTAAATATTCCCTTCAGCTGAATCAACCAATATAACACCCAATCTAGCTAACCGATGAACTTCTCAAACTAACTCTTTCTTATCGTTCTCCACATGAGCAACACTGCCCATAGACAATCTACTATGGGCATCTTCCACTATATTGGCCTTGCCCAGATGATACAACAAACTCATATCATAATCCTTCAATAATTCTAACCACCTTCTTTAATAAAGATTCAACTCCTTCTGAGTAAACACATACTGCAAGCTTTTATGACCCATAAACACATCAATATGCACCCCATAAAGATATGCCTCCAGATTTTCAAAGCAAAGACAACAACAACTAACTCAAGGTCATGGGTAGGGTAATTATTTTCGTGAGGTTTAAGCTGTCTGGAGGCATAAGCTATAACTTTGCCTCTCTAAATCAGAACACGGCCCAGACCGACTCTAGAGGCATCATAATACACTACGAACCCATCTATAACATCAGGTAGTGCTAAAACTGGAGCTAAAGTGAGTCGAGTCTTCAACTCCTGAAAAATCTTCTCACATGAAGTTGACCACTGAAATTTAACTTTTTTTAAGTCAATCTAGACATAGGGGATGCAATGGATGAAAAAACCTCAAGGAAACGCTGATAATAGCTAACTAAACCCAAGAAACTTTTAATATCTAACGGGGAAATAGGCCTAGGCCAATTTCTTACTGCTTCTGTCTTTTAGGGATTAACTCTAATTCCATCACTGGAAACAAAATGACCAAGGAAAGCTACTGACCTTAGCCAAAATTTACATTTGCTGAATTTGGCGAACAACTAGTGATTTCTAAGAGTTTGGAACACAATTCTAAGGTGGTCCGCATGATCATCCTCACTATGGGAATAGACAAGGATATTATCTATAAAGACTATGACAAACATGTCGAAATATTGTTTGAACACTCTATTCATCAAGTCCATGAAATTTGTTGGGGCATTTGTTAGACCGGAAGACATTACTAGAAACTCGAAATGACCCTAACGGGTTCTGAAAGCTGTCTTTGGAATATCACGTTCCCTAACTCTAAGCTGATGATAGCCGGATCTAAGGTTTGTCTTTAAGAAGTAACTTGCACCTTGGAGTTCGTAAAATAGATCATTAATTCTAGGAAGGGGATATTTTTTTTATTGTAACTTTATTCAGCTGACGATAGTCAATTCACATTGGCAAAGAACCATCTTTCTTTCGAATGAATAGGACGGGAGTGCCCCATGGAGAAACACTAGGCCTTATGAAATCTTTATCTAAGAGATCTTTGAGCTGCTCTTTCAGTTCCTTAAGTTCGGTTGGAGCCATATGATAAGGAGGAATGGAGATAGGTTGAGTATCTGGGAGAAGGTCAATACCAAATTCTATTTCCCTATCAAGAGGTACCCCCGACAAATATTTGGGAAATACATCGGGAAACTCATTGACTATACTGACTGACTAAACTGCTGGAGTCTCAGACTTAGTGTCTTTGACTAGAACTAAATGATAGATGCACCCCTTGGAAATCAAATTTCTGACTTTAAGCTAAGATATAAAATGGATTTTGGGAGACACTAAATTACCTCCCCACTAAAAGACTAGGTCGTCTGGAAACTGAAATTTCACCACTCGGGTGTGACAATCTATGGATGCATAACAAGAATGTAGCCAATCTATACTAAGAATAAGGCCAAAGTCAACCATATATAACTCTATTAAGTCTGCCAATATGATTTTATGAAGGACAGTGATAGGACACTTTATATAGACCTGTTTGGCAACAATTGACTCACCCACTGGGGTAGAAACAAAGAAGGGCTCAGGGATCTTTTCAGGGCTTATTTCAAAATTCACTGCAACTAATGGGGTCACATAAGAGAAATTTGACCTGGGGTCTAACAACATGTAAACATCAAGATAAAAGATGTGAAGCATACTGGTAACAATATGGAGAGCTCTCCTACTCCTGATGGGATGGCAAGGTATAAAACCGATTCTGACACTAACTGACATCGGTACTGGATGATGCACCTTAAGGAGGGTTTGGGTAAGATATGGGAGCTGGTGCACTAGTAGCCTGAGTTTGGGGACGAACATCCTTGTTCCCCTGCTTAGCATACGGACACTCTCTAATTCCATGACCTAACTTACCACAACCATAAAAACTTTTTTGTCCCATCAAACACTCACCAGGATGATTCTTGCCACACTTAGCACACGGAGGATAACTGGGTCTTTCACTCACACTATTCTGAGATCTGGACTTAGAAAACTTACTTCACTGCTCTTTCCTAGATTTGGGAGAGGGAGTACTAGCTAAATATGGTGCTGGAATAGATGAACAATTCTGAAACTATGAATGATTCCCACTGCAGACCTTGACTGACCATACTCAAACTGCCCAGTTCTTGCCTTTTTATTGCTTATTTCTCTCCCTTTTAACTTTTATGCCTCAATCTGTTGGGCATGAGTCATCAATCTAGCAGGATACATATCTCCAATAAGCATGAAAGTCCTACACTCCTTGACTGCCAAGCTAGATACGTAGTAACAAACTTACTTATACTAGATCTAGTGTCATCTATCAACTCAGGAGCATACTTAGATAACTGGTTGAACTTAAGGCAGTACTCATTCACTGTCATTGGCCTGAGAATTAGCAGTCACATCATGAGCTAACATCTAAAAAGCAGCCCAAAATTCGGCATGGATACATTATCGTTCAGGGGGTCAGCAGGTTGGGGTGGTTGATTATCATTTCTGCGGGCGTTAGCTCGATGAGGAGGCATTTTTAATAACTATCATAAGAGAGAACGAGTTAAAAGAAGATAGAGATATTGTAAGCATAATAGATCATGAAAGAAAGAGATGATTTCCTAAGAACGTCCCATAGCCTCTTGCCTATGAATGTGGCACGCTCATATCCATGATTAATACTCTTCGTAACATGGCTTTTCTGACTCCCTAGTACTTTTATAAACCTTAAGCTCTGATACTAGGTTTGTAACGCCCCTAAACCTGGTCTTGAGATGTCACACGATGCTCAAGACTACGAGTAGCCTTAAGCTAACCCTATCTGCCTGCTGCTAAGTATAAATCTCATAACAAGAAAATATAGACATAAAAGTCATACTAAATGCAGAAATTCATCTGAAATAACTGACAATAATCTGAATAAAATGTCTATAAACCAAATACTATAAGTCTGAATTAAATCTAGCAGTCTAACAAGCCTCTACTACTAATATCTAGAGAGTCACTAGGACAAACCCCTAGATGACTTAGACTTTCTGAAAATACTAAATTATCTAATCTGTTAAGCTGAAAATAAACTGAATGACTAAGTCCCCAAACTATGGGGACTCACCAACTGTCAGATGTAGATAAAGATGCTCGAAATCACTCACATTATGGAAACTGAGCACCTAAACCTACATTATAAGAAAATATAGCACATAGATATATATGTGGATCAGTACTTTGAGGATGTACTGAGTATATGGGGGTGAATGCATAAGTAAAGCAGCATTTCATCATCATCAAAATTTATAAAATAATGCATGCCAAATGTAAATGACTCACATAAGTTTGAGTAACTGAGAAACTAAAGTCTGTAATTATGAGTAGTAAAGCATATTGAATAAATCTAGTGCGTCATAACATTTAGTTCTAAAAACTGTACTTGTACTTTCTCTTTAAGTCAAACTGTTCAAGTGTAGAAAGGACTCACTCTTATAGCTGAAATACGAAAGCTGAAATCTTTAATTGATGTCATTTCGCAAAGCATAATCTGAAATAATGTTGTGAGCCTTTACACTTAGTTTTCTAAAAGCTTTTTTGTTATCCTTTTCTGTTATGGTGTAAGCTTACAACTTTAGGGAATTATCTTAAAAATTGTTCTACAAGGGAGGTTCTTCTAACCGAGATAAACCATGTAAGCTAACATGAAGTCCAACGTCTTATTCCCCTAAGGGGAAAACCTCATGATGGGGAGAGGTTCCATACTCTTTCTAAGGAGTATAATCTAATCTAAGTGATCACATCTGTATTTGTAATTCATATAGAAAATGGGAATAATCTGAATATGTATCTACGTTGGCTAAACTGTGAAAGCAACATACTAGATAATGTCAAAAAAATATTGCTCAAGGATAAATAAATTTCGTATTATAATCATTGGAGTCTTTAGCTTGCCAGTTATTTTTTTAGATCATGAATAAATTATCTTGTAATTTTATCCCAACCAAATATAAAATAAATTCATCCTAAAATTATAATCAAAAGTGACCTTCACAAATGTTTTGATGTTTTGATCATCATCATCATCAATCAGAAATTTGAGAAGTGTCTTTGAGAAGATTGTACCATTTGTTCAAGGAGCTCACAAGGTGTTCGATCAAATTTCCTAACCACATTTTGTCTCTTGCACTTGTATTTTATCTCTATTTTTGCAATTACAACAACCCACCAGGCAAAGTCAAATCATATCATACAAGGAAAATTTTTTGGAGTCCCCGTTCTTAATCTTTTTATGTGGCAATGTCCACCAACTCACCAGGGCACCCCCCTGCAACAATTGATTCAAGTATTCCCAATAAGCAGATGAACTATGTTGTTGCTTTAAAGCCAATACATATTACCTCAATAGTTGTCCGTCTCAAACCGGTTACAATTTGCATGGGGAACCTAGAGTAATTTCGGAGGAGGAAGAAGTTGAACAGATAATAGTCAATGAAAATTTACAGTATGCCGTCATCGTAAAGTTTTCATATGGATGGCCGCACATTCATGATTTACGAAAGCTGATTCCAAAACAATGTGAGTTGAAGGTTGATTACAATATTGGTTTGTTAAGCAATAGACATATTTTAATATGTGCTCCAAATCTAGAAGATTATGTTAATCTTTTGTCGAAGCCTGCCTTTTACATTATGCATAGAGGATGGACTTACCCAATGAGAACTTTTAAGTGGGATCCTATGTTTAATCCGGAAGAGGAAACTTCTACGGCTATTGCCTAGATTCTTTTTCCATCCTTGCCACCCAATTCTTTTGGGAAGGAAGCGGTATTCTTTTTAGCAGCGGCCGTGGGAAGGCCATTACAGGTGGACTTGGCAACAATAAATCAAATGCATCCAAGTTGTGCAAGGGTCAAGGTCGAAGTGGATCTTCTAAAAGAATCAATGTTGAACTGAGAAAGCAATCAGGGGAGATTATTGAAAAATGGGTACAAATTAAGTATGATTACGTGCCTAAATATTGCACGACATACATGATTCAAGGCCATAATGAACAATAATGTTATGTTTTACATCCAGAATTGTATCCAAAGAAAGTGTCAGAGGAGGTACCTGATGATACAAAAGTACAACATACAGACGATAATTTTAAATAAGGACAAAAGACAGAAGAGAAAAAAGAGCAGCAGAAAGAAGGGGATGATAACTTCCAAAAGCAGAAATCAAAAAAGAGAGAGGCAAAAGGAAAGTTTCAATGAAAAGGGAGACAGGAAATGTTCTGGAATAGGAAGCTGACTCAACCGAATACTAAAACATTGCATACAACGAATCAATTTGAAGCATTGAACAAAAAAGATGGCATCAGGGAAGGAGATCAGGAAGTGAAGGTGCAGAACACAAATAAATCTACAAAAGAATGGGTTCAGGAAGTGTTCAAAGATGCCCCAAGCAAAGAGACACCAAGGAAGATACCAGAGAACAAGGCATCAACAAAGGAATTAGCAACAGGCAAAGGAAAAGAAGCAGCAATAATGGCTTTAACTGATGCTGGCAGCTCTAATAAAGAATTGGTGCATGACAAAGGAAAAAAATAGTGAAAAAGGAAAAAATGATGCTGACGCTCCTAGCATTACTCCCACAAAATCACTAGATGTGAAGGAAATTCCGAATATTAGAGAGCCATTCCCAGAAGAAGTAATTGCATTGCAGAATAATGAAGAGGATGAGGATATGGAGGAAAATGTTAATCAGATAGGGAGACAATGAGATCTTTCCCCAAGATCAATCAGTAAGCTAAAAAGTAGCATGAAGAAGAAGAAGAAGAAGAAGAAACCCACAATTCCTCTTCAGGTTCAGACAAGGAGAAGCAAAGATAAAGAATCTAATAGTGATCAATGATTGACAAAATATTATTCTAGAATATAAAATCAGTTAATACTCAAAATGCTTTTGAAAGGTTAATTGATCTTAACAGAAGACATAATTATTCACTTATTGCTCTAATGAAGCCTTTTCAAAGTCCAGAAGAGATAGAATAATACAAAAGAAGGTTAGGAATGCACATGGCAGTTAGTAATACTTCTTCTAAAATTTGGGTTTTCTGGGGGGATATGTGGATAGCTAAAGTAATTTCGGACAATATGCAACAAATTACTTTGAAGTTTAGAAATAATTTGGTAGAAGTTATGATCACTATAGTGTACGCAAGATGTAATGCACTAGAAAGGCTAGAGATTTGGGAAAATATTGATGATATTGCACAACTTTAACAAATTCCTTGGTTGATAGGTGGTGATTTCAATGTAATTCTTAATGAAGAGGAGAAATAAGGTGGATTGCCTTTTACCCAATATGAAGCGATGGATTTTAATCAATGTATCAATAATGGTGGGCTGACTGAATTGAATTTTAAAGGCAACAACTTTACTTGGTGGAATGGGAGAACTGAAAATGATTGCATATTTAAAAGGTTGGATAGAGTTCTAGTGAATCAAGATTTTCTCCAAATCCTTTCATCAAGTGAAGTTAATCATTTGATCAGACAAGGTTCGGATCACACTCCACTCCATGTGGTTTGCAGTACTAAGGAGGAAGTTGTAGTTAAACCTTTCAAATTTCTCAACTTTTGGACGAAACATAAGGACTTTAAAAAGGTTGTAGAAGAAAATTGGAAGGCTGATTTTTGTGGAAGTCCTTTCTTGATATATCAGGCTAAAATCAAGAAGGTTAAAGCAGCATTGGCACGATGGAGAAAAGAGAAATTTGGAGATGTAGTTAAACAAATTACAACTTTGGAAGATATCATTGTAGCTAAGGAATCACAGTTTGAGATAAATCCCTCTGCTGATAACAGATCCGAGTTGAGCAAAGCAGATGTGAATTTGAAAAGATTCAGAAATATAGAGGAAGAATACTGGAAGCAAAAAACAGGCATGAGTTGGTTTCAGAAAAGGGATAATAATTCCAAGTTTTTTCATTCTTATGTGAAAGGAAAAAGAAAAAAACTTCACATAGCAGAGATTCAAACAGCGCAGGGGGATATGGTTACTTCAAAAGAAACTATTAGTGAAGAGGCAGTTTCCTTTTTTGCTAATCTGATTATGGAAGATGGATACCCGCTGGATTATAGTATGTTAAATCATATAACTAAATTGATCTCTGAGGAGCAAAATGAGTTGTTACATGCTTTGCCAACAATGGAGGAAGTAAAAAAAGTAGTGTTTGATTTAAATGGAGACAGCACCAGTGGTCCTGATGGATTTTCAGGACAGTTCTATCAGTCTTGTTGGGATATAATTGGTGGTGATATTTTTGACATGGTAAAAACTTTCTTTTGTGGTCATCAATTACCAAGATTTATCACTCACACTAATTTGGTAATGATACCCAAGAAGGATTCCATTAAAAATTTTGGAGATGTAAGGCCGATAAGTTTAAGCACCTTTGTTAACAAGATAATATCCAGATGTCTACATGAGAGGTTGGTGAATGTTCTTCCTTGTATAATTTCTAATAATCAATATGGTTTTGTGAGAGGAAGAAGCATTACAGAAAATGTATTGCTTACCCAAGAAATTATTAGAGATATAAATAGGAGGAATAAATTTCATAATGTGGTGGTGAAACTGGATATGGCAAAGGCATATGATAGAGTTTCTTAGATATTTTTTACAAAGGTCCTTAGAAGAATTGGTTTTTCAGAAATTGTTATTGACATGGTTTGGAGAATTGTCTCGGATAATTGGTATTCTGTCTTGATCAGTGGTCAATCATATGGATTGTTCAATTCATCTAGAGGGATGAAACAGGGAGATCCGGTGTCTCCAACTCTTTTTATTATTGCTGCTGAAGTCTTATCTAGAGGATTTAATAATTTGTTCAATGATGTGAAGTACAAAGGTTATGGGTTTCCTAAATGGAGTCCATCTATTAATCATCTATATTATGCGAATGATACAATTTTGTTTTTCTCTGGTGATCAGGGGTCTATAAAGAAGATGATGACAGTGTTAAGTGACTACGAGAAGGTTTCGGGACAGATGGTGAATAGGGATAAAAGTTTCTTTTATCTTCGTGAGAAGACCCCTCTGGCAGTTGGATTAAGATTGAAAAGATTATCCAGGATTAAGATGGGTAATTTTCCTCTCACATATTTGGGATGTCCTATTTATTATGGAAGGAAAAACAAAGAATACTTTGAAGATATCTTAAGGAAGGTGGTTAAAATGATTTTCTCTTGGCGGAATAAATTCTTATCTTATGGGAGAGATTTATTCTAATCAACGATGTTCTGTAATCAATGCCTATTTATTTTCTTTCAGCTATGAGCCCCCGTAAGGGAGTTATTGATCAGTTGCATAAAAATTTTGCTAAATTCTTTTGGAGCAAAATAGGGGGGGACAAAGGAAAGCATTGGATTTCCAAGGAGAAAATGTGCTTCCCTCGGAAAGAAGGTGGAATTGGCTTTAGATCTCTTCATGATATGTCCCAGGATCTATTTGCTAAGTTATGGTGGAACTTTAGAGTTTCAACATCGTCATTGTGTGGAGTTTTTATGTGGAATAAATATTGTAAGAAACATCATCCCTCCACTGCGACAGCTTCAGGAGCATCACATGTTTGAAAAAAAATGATAAGTGTTAGGGAAGAAATAGAACATGAAATCTGGTGGTAATTAAAATAAGGAAATGTGAGTTTTTGGTTTGATAATTGGACCAAATTAGGTGCTTTATATTTTTTGGAGGATGATATAAGAGGAGAGGAGATAGAAGTGAAGGAAGTTATAAATAATAAAGAATGGGATAGGCAAAAATTGATACTTCTTATATCTGAGGAGATGACAGACCATATTACAGCCAACATCAGTCCAACCTTAGTAGAGAATGGTAATGATTCAATTTGGTGGATGGGATATGTAAGTGAGAGGTTCTCTGTGAAGTCAGCATTCAAAATTCTGAGGGCCAAAAGGGAGGAACAACAATGGACTAATAATATTTGGATAAAGTGCCTGCCTTTTAAGATTAATTTCTTTCATTGGAGACTTGTAAAAGGAGAATAGAAACAGAAGACAATCTTCGAAGAATGAACATTAACATTGTTTCCAGATGTTATTGTTATGATTCGTACATTCTGTGAAGTACCCAAAAGTCTAGAGTGAAGTAAGTCAGTTGAGTAGATTGTTCCAATGGAGTATTTTCAGTTCTCTTTAACCTTGAGCCTAACTAGCAACATTCAAGGATGAATGTTTTCAAGGGGGAGATATTGTAATACCCTGATCGTTCCTTAAGCCTAAATTCATCTTTTGAGTGAATGGGAATGACTTCCAAAGTGAATGATGTTTAAACCGCATTGTATTTCTCTAATATCAACTTTTTTTTCATGTGGAGAATTTAATAAGCTTTCCATCGATACCAATTTCGTCAAAATTCGAGGTCTGAGTAAGAAGTTATGGCCGAATTACAGAAAATAGAAAACAGTCGAAATCGTCCAGACGCGACGGTAAGGTCCGACGGACCATCGATCTGGCGACGGACCATCACCCGGGGCTATCGCACTGAGGCAGAATCCCAATTCATTGGAATGGTTCGATGGTGGGGTCCGACAGACCGTCGAACTATCGATGGACCATCGCCCAGCACCGTCGCACCGAGGCAGTAATACCCTTCTCTAGACTAAGTTCGATGGTAGGGTCTGACGACCGTCTCCCCAGCGACGTTCCGTCGCCTAGCACCGTTGCATACCCCGATCAATAAATTTAAGTCATTTTTAAAGGGACTTTTTGGTCTTTTCTACCCCTTTTTAACCTCTATATATACCCCAGCAAAGGAGAAACCCTCATTTTCTCTTCCACAAAATCAAGAACTAGGGTTTTTTCTCCCAAATCAAAATCCAATCTTCTTCCAAGAAATTTAAGAATCCTCCATAGATTTCACAAATTGGTTCAAGAATCAAGCTCTCCAAGTCAAAGGCTTCAAGAACCCTAACTCAAGAGTGTGAAAATGAGTCTATAACAAGTCTCTTCATCTTAATTCATAATTCAAGGTATGTGGGGTTTGGACAAGAATACCCCTTTTGTTCTTGTGCCCAAAGATTTAATTTCTACTACCGAATTTCATGATTTTGCAAAGTGGGTTAACACCCAAACTACTTTATTAAGAATTTATGAGATTTGAGTTGTTCAAGTTTGATATACATGACTATTTCATTATCTTATTTCTTAAATTGAGAATTTATGCTATGAGTTGTATATTGCTACCATGAACTGATGATTTCTAAGTGATTTAAGATAAGTGTTATGATTTAAGCTTTTCTACGAGAAGTTTGATTATTGAATATATTGATATTTGAGCTTGAGAGTCAAGAATGAGTTCTTTGATGTTTTCCTGAAGTTTTAATATCTGATATGATTTAATGAGCAAGTACACTTGATGTTGAGAAAAATTATTTTGAGTTTGAGTCGAGTTAGGAATCCACAGTTGCATATGATTTACAAATGAGATATATTTATGATTTGGTCTCTATGATAGACCCTTGAGTTGATTGAGGTGGATTTCCTAACGCGTTCTGAGCTGAGTCTGGGAGAAGTATTTAGTACCGAGCGAGAAGTGTGGGTTTAGCGCATCCTACTCCTCCAAAACTATGTGCCACCGTAGGATTGAGATTAGTGGGCCAGAGTGCTGAGTTTGTGATCACAGAGATGAGGTTATACTCTCTGGCAAGAGTATAATGCCCCCGACAATGTGGGGTTCCTTCCTTAGGAGGGAAAAATATTGGACTCCATGTAGCTCACATGATTTATGTCGGTTATAAGAAACTCCCAAGTCGATAAGAGTTCAAGTTTCTCGAGTCATCGAGTCACTCTAAGTCTTGAGTCAAAGAGTTTTGAGTTGATTACAATGATTTATGAGATGTATAAGACATGTGTTACTATTGATGAATTATGGGAAAATATATTTCATTTAATTCGAGCGAAGAGAGTCATTATCGTCAGTATGCATGATTTTCATAGACATTTATGATGTTATTTTAAATGTTGCATACACCCCCATATACTCAGTACATTTCCCAAGTACTGATTCACATACTTTTCTGTGTGCTACATTTCCTTGTGATGTAGGTTCAGGTGCTCAGTCTCAGCAGCGATAGGAATTTTCGAGTACCTTCATCTACATTCCTGTAGCTGGTGAATCCTCATGGTTCAAGGACCTATGTCCCTGACTTTTTTTTTGTTAGCAGATGATTACTTCTTTTTAGCTGAGTATGAGTC
The DNA here is from genome assembly GCA_030864215.1 of Capsicum pubescens. Taxonomy (NCBI): domain Eukaryota; kingdom Viridiplantae; phylum Streptophyta; class Magnoliopsida; order Solanales; family Solanaceae; genus Capsicum; species Capsicum pubescens. Next base: position 331,460,261 of record CM061538.1, on the reverse strand, counting down.
AGTTGGGGATCTATCCCAATGGCTCCTTAGTCTTGATTAGTAGAGGCTCTGTCAGAAAGGAGTATCAGTATGTACAGAATTTCAGTATTTTGATTGTACAAGCTAGTATTTCTTTGCATTCAAGTGTGTTCATGATGTGATATTCTCCCTTATTTTTTGCCATGACTATTATCGAAGTGAACCTCTAGAAGTAATAATAGGCTTAGAGGGTTAGCTTGAGGCTACGTGTGGCCTTAAGCACCGTGTGACGTCTCGGGATAGAATCGCAGGGCGTTACACCCTTAGATGGAAAGAATTTTATGGAATTCATGATTAATCATAAAAAAAAGCATGTTAGCATACACGTGAACTATTTTTCAAAGGAAGTTGAAATTTCTCAATTATTGACTTTGTATTCGTTCCTACGTAATATAAATGTACATATATTATTTCATTATAAAATAAATTTAAAAGGCTGGGTTGATAATTTTGCTCCTCTTGTTTTCATTTCCTGCCTAATTTTTAATTTAGTAGCTGTAGTTTCTCTAATCGAAATGATTCTCATAAAATTGATACTAAAATAGTTAAACAAGATCTTCAAGAAAGTTAGATATTATTATTTGTCATAAATCTATGAGGAAATGTAGTATAGTTAATAAAAGCTACATATATCATAAACGTAGAGGAAAAAGATCTCATTCATATTCAAGTTTTTAATTGGCAATTTTCAGTTATTCCTACAAAAATTAGTAATTCTCTAATACTGTCTAGTTATCCTATAATAAAATATACTTATGTTCAATTAATTTATGATGAACAAGCTAAATAAAAGTCAAAACTAGTGGATGGGTGGGTTTGGACTTTGGAGAGTATCAGGAAAAAGATTATGATGGCATCTTAAGCTCAAATTACATATTAGTACAACTTAATTAGTATTAAACTATTACTATATAGTCTTAATGGCTTCATTAAATCCAACATAAATATACTGAAAATTTAAAGCATTTCTCAGGCTATCATTATATATAACCTTACTTTCTTTTAGGTGATGCCAAGATTTTTTTCTCAAAGAGTTGAAGTATGTTCTTATGATTCACATTTTGTTGAAATATCATGTTTTTTTTATAAAAAAAAAAAATCTCTTTCTCCATTATTTAATGGAAACTACAACTAATTTCCAAATAATCATGCGTGTTTTGAAGGGTAACCTTAGAGTAACCAGTAAAGTTGCTATTATATGACTAGAAGGTCACAAGATCATACCATGGAAACAATCTATGATAGAAATGCAGCATAAGATCGTATACAATAGATCCTCATAGTCCGGTCTTTCCCTAGACTCCATGCATACCGCAGGAGATTTAGTACAGCAGACTAATTTTATTTTATTTTATAATCAGGCATGCTTTGCTTGAAAAGCTCAAAACAATTATTCCCATTATTATATACTCCCTCCGTCCCATTTTACCCGTCCCAAATTGGGATGGCACAGCTATTAAAAAAACAATGATTGGTAATGTAACTTTACCATTTTGCCTCTTTTCATTGTGTCTTGTTATTAGTTTCAATATTGATGGATGACTAATAACAAAGAGTAATCAATTACACTAACGGTATAATGAGAAAAAAATTTATCTTATCTTGATAAATAAAAAAGGACAAATAAAATGGGACATCAAATTAAGAAATTTGAAACGGGTAAAATGAGACAGAGAGAGTATGTTAGATGTTCTTGTAAAGGTAAAGATTGTCCAAAAGCGTATATAGAGGCCGGCTTCTGGATTTGTGTATGGTTAACGTACTTTCCAATGTTTTAGGTTGTGTATACCATTGTTTTTATTTGTTACTCTCTCCGTTCTATTTTATTCGTTCCAAATTTCTTAATTTATTGTTCTATTTTACCTGTTCTTTTTTACTTATCAAGACAAGACAAATTTTTTTCTCATTATACCCTTAGTGTAATTAATTACTCCTTGTTATTAGCATTCTTGAAAAATGTTGCAAAGAGGAGTATCATTAAGAGTACACCATTAAGAATATAAATGGTGCTTTGGTATTAACCATCCATCAATAGTGGAACTAACAACAAGACACAATTAAGAGGGGCAAAATGGTAAAGTTACATTACCAATCATTGTTTTCTTAATAGTTGTGCCATCTCAATTTGAGACGGATAAAATGGGACGAAGAAAGTAGTTGTTAGTATGAAAATGGACCCCACGACACACGTGTCAAATATAGATAATGCCCTCATACAACTTTTATTGGTTTATCCTAGTTACCAAAAAAAAAAATCTTTTTGGAATTTCAGTTTTTTGATATTGGATAAGTAAATCACGGGATGCACTTCCTGCCACGCTATATACCATATTCACACGTTGACGGCTTTAAAAAGCTACTCTCTTTGTCTCATTTGTGTCACTTTTCTGGACAGTGAAATATTTTAAGTTTGACGATAATTTGGATATGAAATTTTAAAGTTTTTTGAAATATATTTTATATATATATGAAAATCATATAAAAAGTACTATAAGTTACAATATAATTGATAATTCAAAATATACAAAATATATATAACTAAATTACGATCAAAGATAGACTTATTTGAATCTCGAAATTCAAAAATTACTGTGAACAATTAACATAAATTCGAAGGAAGGGGAGCATCTTCCATCATTACTTTCACAAGTTTGAAATTAAAGTCACCTCTATATATAATATTCACACATTCACAGCTATGAAAAGCTATCCACTATCATCATTACTTCCACATGTTTGAAATTAAAGTTCTGCCTTATCAAATTTGACACGTGAACTCCATTAAATATGTAACAAAAAGCAAATACTGGTCCACACTATAAATACAAATACGACCAGTATTTTACAGTATATAGTATTATATATCTTCCAGCTTTCTACTTATTAATTTTTTGCTTTGTTATAAGTGTAATGGGAACCATTGATCTTTGATCATTTTTTCATATGGGCATTTTTATCTTTTTTCTTGTTGACAAGGAAGATGTGGTCACAACAAGAAAAATCCCAAGTTTCTTGCTTTTACATCTTTGGAGACTCACTTGTTGACAATGGCAACAATAATGGGATACTTTTATAAATGACAAAGTAAAAAAAAATTCGTTACAAAGACAAGAAAAAGTAGCAACACAAAATTTTCATAATAAGTATAGCAAAAACGTCCTAACTCCTGATTTATCCCTCAACTTTGTGATTTGAAGCTGATATACCTCTTTTAAAAGCGGCTCACATATACTCCTAATGTTACACAAATGGTATATGTGAGTCATTTGTGTAACAATAGAGGTATATCATAAATCTTTGAGGACATGTAGTATAGTTAATAAAAGCTACATATATCATAAACGTAGAGGAAAAAGATCTCATTCGTATTCAAGTTTTTCATTGGCAATTTTCAGTTATTCCTACAAAAATTAGTAATTCTCTAATACTGTCTAGTTATCCTATAATAAAATATACTTATGTTCAATTAATTTATGATGAACAAGCTAAATAAAAGTCAAAACTAGTGGATGGGTGGGTTTGGACTTTGGAGAGTAACAGGAAAAAAATTATGATGGTGATCTTAAGCTCAAATTACATATTAGTACTACTTAATTAGTATTAAACTATTACTATATAGTCTTAATGGCTTCATTAAATCCAACATATATATACTGAAAATTTAAAGCATTTCTCAGGCTATCATTATATATAACCTTACTTTCTTTTAGATGATGCCAAAAAAAATTTCTCAAAGAGCTGAAGTATGTTCTTATGATTCACATTTTGCTGAAACATCATGTTTTTCTTTTAAAAAAAAAATATTCTCTTTCTCCATTATTTAATGGAAACTACAATTAATTTTCAAATAATCATGCATGTTTTGAAAGGTAGCCTTAGAGTAAACAGTAATGTTGCTATTATGTGACTAGAAGGTCACATGGTCATGCCGTGAAAACAATCTACGATAGAAATGCAGCATAAGATCGTGTACAATAGATCCTCATGGTCCGGTCTTTCCCTAGACTCCATGCATACCGCAGGACCTTTAGTACACCAGACTATTTTTTTTTATAATCATGCATGCTTTGCTTGAAAACCTCAAAACAATTTTTCCCATTATTATACACTCCCTCCGTCCCATTTTACCCGTCTCAAATTGGGATGGCACAACTATTAAGAAAATAATAATTGGTAATGTAACTTTACCATTTTGCCCCTTTTAATTGTGTCTTGTTATTAGTTTCAATATTGATGGATGACTAATAACAAGGAGTAATCAATTACACTAAGGGTATAATGGGAAAAAAAATTATCTTGTCTTGATAAGTAAAAAAGGACAAGTAAAATGGGACAACAAATTAGAAAATTTGAAACGGGTAAAATGAGACGGAGGGAGTATGTTAGATGTTCTTGTAAAGGTAAAGATAGTCCAAAAGCGTATATAGAGGCGGCTTCTAGATTTTTGTGTATGGTTAACGTACTTTTCAATGTTTTGGGTTGTGTATACCATTGTTTTTATTTGTTACTCTCTCCGTTCTATTTTATTCGTTCCAAATTTCTTAATTTATTGTTCTATTTTACCTGTTTTTTTTTTACTTATCAAGACAAGACAATTTTTTTTCTCATTATACCCTTAGTGTAATTAATTACTCCTTGTTATTAGCATTCTTGAAAAATGTTACAAAGAGGAGTATAATTAAGAGTACACCATTAAGAATATAAATGGTGCTTTGGTATTAACCATCCATCAATATTGGAACTAACAACAAGACACAATTAAGAGAGGCAAATGGTAAAGTTACATTACCAATCATTATTTTCTTAATAGTTGTGTCATCTCAATTTGAGACGGATAAAATGGGACGAAGAAAGTAGTTGTTAGTATGAAAATGGGCCCCCATGACACACGTGTCAAATATAGATAATGTCCTCATACAACTTTTATTGGTTTATCCTAGTTACCAAAAAAATAAAAATTCCTTTTTGGAATGTCAGTTTTTTTATATTGGATAAGTAAATCACAGGATGCACTTCCTGCCACGCTATATACCATATTCACACGTGGACAGCTTTAAAAAGCTACTCCCTCTATCTCATTTGTGTCACTTTTCTGGACAGTGAAACATTTTAAGTTTGACGATAATTTGGATATGAAATTTTAAAGTTTTTAAAAATATATTTTATATATATAAAAATCATATAAAAAGTACTATAAGTTACAATATAATTGATAATTCAAAATATACAAAAGATATATAAAGAAATTACGATCAAAGATAGACTTATTTGAATCTCGAAATTCAAAAATTACTGTGAACAATTAACATAAATTCAAAGGAGGGAGCATCTTCCATCATTACTTTCAGAGGTTTGAAATTAAAGTCACCTCTATATATAATATTCACACATTCACAGCTATGAAAAGCTATCCACTATCATCATTACTTTCACATGTTTGAAATTAAAGTTCTGCCTTATCAAATTTGACACGTGAACTCCATTAAATATGTAACAAAAAGCAAATACTGGTCCACACTATAAATACAAATACAACCAGTATTTTACAGTATATAGTATTATATATCTTCCATCTTTCTACTTATTAATTTTTTGTTGTGTTGTAAGTGTAATGGGAACCATTGATCTTTGATCATTTTTTCATATGGGCATTTTTATCTTTTTTCTTGTTGACAAGAAAGATGTGGTCACAACAAGAAGAACCCCAAGTTCCTTGCTTTTACATCTTTGGGGACTCACTTGTTGACAATGGCAACAACAATGGGATACTTTTATAAATGACAAAGTAAAAGAATTTTTCGTTACAAAGACAAGAAAAAGTAGCAACACAAAATTTTCATAATAAGTATAGAAAAACATCCTAACTCCTGATTTATCCCTCAACTTTGTGATTTGAAGTTGATATACCCCTTTTAAAAGTGGCTCACATATACTCCTATTGTTACACAAATGGTATATGTGAGTCATTTGTGTAACAATAGAGGTATATGTTGGTATATGTGAGTCATTTGTGTAACAATAGAGGTATATGTCATGTGAGACATTTATGTAACGGTAGCCATTTTTTAAATTGGGAGTATGTCAGCTTCAAATCACAAAGTTGAGGGGTAAATCATGACCTTTTTCCATAAGTACAAGTAATTACCTTGAAAATTAGACATGCAACTTGGTACTAACATATTAATTTCCCATATGTACAAGTAATTACCTAGAAAATTAGACATGCAACTTGGTACTAATTACATATTAAATTACAACGTAAAAATTTCAGTACAAAAAATAGATATAATTGTGGGAGTTATTTTAGCCCCATAAAATTATATTAATTGCGGGGTTATAAACTTGTCACTAAAATTTATAAGTTTGTGGGGTTTTTTTTAACCCAGATATCCATGGAAAAATATAGCCCAAATTAATTTCATGTCCCCCCAAAACTCACATTCCCCCCTTCCCCCCAACGCCCCACCCCCACATAATGTGATTGATTCATCACCTCTCTGATCGATTTCATTCCCCAAATGAGCTTCTAGTACTGATTTTGATTTCTTCACTGAAATGTCTACCGATTTTATCTTATAATTGAAACAAAATCAACTCTCTGATCGATTTTATTCCCCAAATGAGTTTCGAGTACGATTTTGATTTCTTATTTGAAATATCTACCGATTTTATCTTGTAAGTGAAACAAAATCAACTCTCTGATCGATTTCATTCCCTAAATGGGTTTCTAGTACCGATTTTGATTTCTTCTTTGAAATATCTACCGATTTTATCTTGCATGTGGATCTTAAGCTTAATTTTTGACTCATCTTGGTGTGGATTGCAGAAACAAGGACCGTTTTCATTCCATCAAGTTTAAGCTGCCTATCTCAGGTAAAATATTCACATATTTCTTCATAAAGAGCTATCTTCACACACCCATGTCTTTGCTTGGTTCTGTTTTCTTTTACTTGGTTAGGATTGTTTAGTTGAGAACTTTATATTTTTATTTTGGTTGTTGTAGAAATAGGATATTTTAGTTTGGGGTTGAACTGTTAGCTGAGGACTGTCATCAGCTAGATTATGTCAAATTGGTCAAAGCACTCTGTGTTTATCATAATGTCAGTTTGATAACAGTCCCAATGCAAAAACTCTTGGCGAATGGGCTGGTGTAAATTTATTTGTGGTTGTTACGTGCTACTTTGTAGTTCTATGGGTCTCTAAGTTTTACTGTCCACCACTATTATCTTCTGATTGGAAATGAACTGGAATGTGTTTTTATGAAAGTGCCCTCACCAATAAGCCTACTGATTGTCTAGTGGTACGAGCACAACACATAATGTTGTGTGTGTTAGGAGTACACCTTGTTGAGAAAGAGTAAAGAGGCAGACCCATTAATCACTGAGTTTTGAATTGTGTGCTATGTGTTGTATCATAAATATCCATGTCTAGATTTAGGATTCCTTCATTAACTAGTATCTTGTCGTTAAAGCTTTCCCGGTGATTGGTTAGTGAAGAATTGATGGTATACTGATTAACATAGGTAATTCCATCCTATTACTATTATAAGCTCAAAAACTAACAGAAGGGAAGAATGCCCAATTCGCACCCCGGAAGAATGGATGCTGCTTGATCTTATTTGCTCCTTCGCGGGATTCTAACCTGCTTTTGGGATCTCTGTGTAGCAATCTATACATTAACTGCTTGGAGTCTCTTAGGAGAGTATGACCGATTAGAAAATATCTAAAAGGCATGACGGATATCCGAACCTAATTCATTTGTCTTTAAATGAATAATTCAGTACTTTCCTATGCTGCAGGCATATGTTCAACAGCTGGAGAATGGCTGGCTGAATTTATCATAGTTGGAACAGGACCTTCAGCGAGCACGTCAACAGGTATTGGCTTCTTTCTTTCGTGTGCTTTCGAGAGGACCACCGAGGAGGTTCCACAATCTTGTCTAATTTTGGGTTCTTGTCCAACTGAAGGGAAAGTACATTTCAAACATGGGAGATGGGTAGAACTTGTTTTTTCAATTGATGAGGATTGACCTCCTGATTTCACTATCCGTTTGTCTATTTTCATGTCAAAAATATCTGACTTGTTTCTTTTACCTCAGTGCATGTACAATGAATTATTCAACATACACTCAGTTCGTTGGCTCAAGAATGATGGGTATATGCGAGCCACTACATCAAATTGGCATGTGGGATGATTTCAATTCTAGTTGCCCGAGTACATCAGCAACAATGATTCTCGAAGTTGAGAAATGCCTGGAGGAGCAGATACCGATTATGGAGAAAAGATTAGACAATGAGGTATGTGTATTTTTTCCCTTTTCTCTTCTCAATCTCGATAAAGAGAAAAAAGATACTTCTTTGATTTAGTTATGTAGCATATTGTACTGATCAATATAGTTAACGTGTCTAGATAGAAGATACTTCACATGGAACAGTAGGGACTTCTAATAATATGTAAAGTGGAGCCAGTCATAGTTGTGGAAGAGTGCATCACTACACCAGTCCACTTTCCTTTTGACGCTTCAATTATGCTACACTTCTTGTGTACATTGCGATTCTATTATTCTCTTTTTCTTATTTTGCTACATCAGGCTCGAAACTTAATAGAAAGAGTCTCTATCCCTAAAGATAGAGGTACAGTGTGCGTACATTATCTTCTATACCCTACTTGTGGAATTAAATTTTGAACTGTGGTACTTTTTTTATGAATCAAATCAACTTCACAACTAATTGTACCATAATATAGATGTTTCATTCTATTCTGAAACAAGATTATGGACATACTTTTATTGTACTTTAACAAACATCCAAGACAATTCAAATGTCCTAAGAGAATTTCAAGCTTTTCCTGTACGAAACTGAATATAATACCTTTGCATATCAAAAAAGGATAGACTAGTGTAAAGAATAATTTCCCATCTTAAAAAGGCATGATTTAGTACAACCCAAAATCAAAACTTCTCTACTCTTTTCTGTTACAACTTTTTATATGAAATCTACTATGGTCCTATAACCATATGGTGTCTTTTAAAATAAGTCCAAAACATATGTGACTGAAAAAAGTCGACAAATAGTAAACTAAGATGATTGAGCAGACCACTGAAGTTAGATATTACATTCTATCAGACCGCCAATAAAGGAGCTACATCCCTAGCTCGTCTGTTTAGAACTGTTCATGGACTGCTTTCTTCGTTAATCATTCCAACCCAGTCCGGCAGAACCTTTGTTTCTTGTAACCTGTATTGGTTCAATCAATCATTTGTTGCTGCATCCAAGTGCCTCCCCCTGTGCAAACAGCCAAGCCATCTCGTGACAATACCATCATTACATTTCCAAGTATTACTTAAGTAGTCTCATTCACAAAGGTCATCTTGTAGTCGTCAGGTGAGCTTATCTTCATTATTACGCATAGCCATGAAATTACTCGTTAAAGTGAATCTAAAATGTCCGAGTACAGATGGGGCGACCCTTTCCTTTTTGATAAAAGATGAATTCTATTAACTTAAAACTAACAAAGGCCTCGTAATGAATTAACAAGGAAAAACGTTCCCTTCCCACGTGAGTGAAAAGGATAGACTAGTGTAAAGAATAATTTCCCATCTTAAAAAGGCATGATTTAGTACAACCCAAAATCAAAACTTCTCTAATTGTTTCTGTTACAACTCTTTATATGAAATCTAGTATGGTCCTATAACCATATGGTGTCCTTTAAAATAAGTCAAAAACATATGTGACTGGAAATAAGTCCCATCGAGAAGGTAAATATATGTTCTTGTTCTTATAGTCCTGTATCTCTAATAATATGCAGGTACTTAGACGTCTTGCACAAAATCGTGAGGCTGCTCCTAAATTCCCAAGTTTACATTCTGTGATTTAGGCCTATGTTCAGCAGTTAGAAAATAGTAAATTGAAGCTGATTCAATTGGAACAAGAAGTAGAACGGGCCATAAAACAGGTCTGTATTTGGTGTTCTGATCAAGTTATTTTTCTTTTCTTGACGCTGAGATTTTGATCCTTTCCCGTTGATTAACGCAACGAACATTCTATCTTTTAGGATGAAAGAAACAACAACAACAACAGACCCAGTATATTCTCACAAAGTGAGGTCTGCGGAGGGTAAAATGTACGTAGTCCATACCACTACCTCCGAGGAAGTAGAGAGGCTGTTTCCGATAGACCCTCGGCTCAAGATAGAGAATTTAGGATGAAAGAAATCTAATAAATTAATAAACATTTTGCCACAGTCTGTATGTAGGTGGTTGTTTAGATGCTAGTCAGCTAAGTTACTCTGGAACTGCATGCTCAGGTTTGTTGGTTCACATGTTATCATGTACTTGGTGAAATTTCATACATGAAAATGTCGGAACGACTAAATTATGCTTGGATTTGGAAAGAATTCAGTTGAGAGTTTTATCGTAGTTTCATTATTAAGTACATAACGAAACAACTTTCTGCTTGATTAGTAAATTAGACGTGCGGACTAGAGAACCAATAAAAATGAATTTGGTTCTTACTGGATCATTTCACAATGTTTTTCAGTAATACATGGTTTCTTATGATAGAGGAAATTATTTCTACTTGTTTTCACCTACAGATGTTCTTACAGATTACTTGTTATGAATATATAGTTCTTTAGATTTTATTTGAAGCATCTTCTTACATTATTCTACTTATCAAGTACTTCATGTTGTTCGGACTCTCCTGAAATACTGTCGCACGTGTGTCATATCCTCCAAATATGCACTGTTTAGGAGGATCCAACATGCACCCGGTGACTATTTTGAAGAATTTGAGCAACATGCAGTTCTGATCACAGTGGAAATTATTTAGTGATGTGTGTCAGATAAGACCAAAGCGAGCAATTTCCAGTTTCCTATGAATTCTTGTGTTTGTTTCCGCTCTTTGAACTTTCTTTAATTTCTCAAATCCACAGGAACTGCTGCACGTGATACCATTTGCATACTCTGAAGAACCTGTCTTTGGACTAGAATGCTGCAGAATCATAATCCAGTTATTAAGATGATCATCTAATGGCAAGTAACATATCAAAGTAAGTCCTATCTTTTTGAGCTTGAGGGGGAATTGTTTGGGACTAAAGAGTTACCTGATAGCTATTACGATTATCTTTTGGATTTTTGCCTGAATAGCCCTTAGTCTAAAAAAGTTCATCTGCATAGTTTCAGGCAACCCTTCCTGCGTCAAGCCAGATACAACATTTACCAACTTTAATAAGCCCAGCCTCACCAATAAATCAACTTTCTCCTTCTGAAAAGAAGAGAGTCACTAGTCAGGTAAAGATACAAGCAGCTGGATGCTCTATTGATTCGGTAGATTAATTGTTTTCCTGTAGGAGAAAGTAACACATGATATGTGTGAAATAATACCAGACAAGGGAGGGTGTCAACTTTTTCCACTTCTAACTTCATAGGACATGTACTGTAATTGGATCTTGTTTATGGTATTATTGGATATGCGGATTTCCAACATGGTGTTAAAGCATGATGTTCACATAACTTGTTCTTCATAATAAGGACTGAAAGTTTATCGATTGATTCTTATACTTTGCATTTTTATGTAGCCAAGTGATGCGGCTAGTGGACTCATTTCGCCCATGAATGCAAGGAGATCATGTGATGATAATGATCCTAATGGCATTCTTTGATTTCGTTGCATTTGTCTTGGATATTCAATTGTGATGATGTAATTGTGTGGTTGGAGTGAATCTTAGAATATTGAAGGTTTTCTATTTAAATTTGATTTTGTAGTTTGAAGGTTCTAGTTAATGTTGAAAATTTGGAGTTTGAAGATGTTAATGTTGAAAATTTAATTTTGAAGTTTAATGTTCAATGTATTTTTGATATGTTTTTCAATTACAATATTTAATTACTCTATTGTATTAATGATATATGAATTGAACAAATATTGAATTGTAGGTCATGCCTAAAGGAACAATTAAATTTGAGCTAAAATTAAAATCTATAATTAGTTATTGAAAATTGATGGGTCCTACTAATTTATTTTTTTAAATAAAACAATTGCGGAGGTTTTAACCCCCACAAGTTTTAAATAAAAATCTATTATAAAAAAAATTAAATTTAGAATAACGGGGGTCAATAACTGCTGCAAATTAATTACGAAGGTTATAATCGCTGCAAATTAATTATGGGAGTCGAAAAAAATGGACTGTATGAGTGACTTGTTTCACATCCCCAAGCTCACATGACCTCCACATCCACTCCTCTCACTTCTTGGCATCAACGTTTGGGTCATCCCTGCTTTAGAGTTCTTAGGTTTATTTTAAATAAATTCTTGCTATCGTTTTATGAGTGAGACAAACCTTTTTATTGTAATTCTTTCTTATCTAGTAAAGCTCATCGGCGTCCTTTTTCTCAATTATCATTGTACAGCTCTAAACCTCTTCAAATGATCTTTAATGATTTATGGGGGCCATCACCGGTCTTATCTCTTGACAAGAAATTGTATTTTTGTTGATCAATATATGAAATATACTTGGATCTATACATTAAAAAATAAAAGTGAGGTCAAATAGATTTTCCAAAAATTTCATCCGATGATGGAAAAGCACTTTGACACTAAAATTTTATCACTATACACTGATGGTGGAGGAGAATACAAAATTCTTGACCCTTATGTCTTACTTCACGGAATTGAGCACCTTTTTACTCCACCATATACGCCTCAATGAGTTGCACTTGCAGAATGAAGATATTGCTATATCATTGAAACTGCAAGAACACTCTTACATGAGGCGTCCCTTCCTCCCTAATTTTTGTCTTTTGCGTGTCATCGCATGGTCTACCTCATTAACCATTTGACCACCTCTCAACTAGATAACCAATCCCCATTCCAACGTCTACTTGGAAAATCGCCTAATTATATATAAGACCCCACAAAATTTCTAGCTGAATTCAGTCCTTTAAGCTTGTCAAGGGGTCCCAGACTTAGAAAATTCTAGCTAAGTTTCCAGACTTAGTCTATTTTCAGCCTTCAAAAGTTGGCAATCTCATTTCGCGACCTTAATGTCCTTTAATGGTCTATATTTTTGTTAATTCATGATCAGGAAGGTCAATAGGTGTTCCCGAACAAGTTTTGGATTTTTCGGATCGCGTTTAGATCATGTTTGGAGTGAACCACCGTTATCTTGGCGCGCCGCGTCGCCTATCGCGTTGGTTAATGTTGTTGCGGGTTGCCAGAGTTAAAAGTCCTGAGACACGGCGCGATCATGGCGCGACGCATCAATTATCGCGTCGATGACATCGCCGCGCCGCATCGACAACAGCGTTGGTGCCCAGTTTTCAGTCATTAAATGACCGTGTCCTTAAGGGTAATTAGGTCTTTTTCCCCCGACCTTCAACCCTCATAATCCAAAATTTAGCCCCTTTTTGGCTAAATACATTCATTATTTCACAAATTCTCATGAACAAGGAAACCCTAGGAGATTAACTTCAAATCAAGGCCCCAAGAATTCCTCCATCAAACTTCAAGAAATTTCCATTCAAGGTATGTACAGTGTTCATTCAAGGATCCCTTTCATCCTTGGAGTCCAAGAATCAAAATTTAAATTATAAATTATGATATTCATGTTGTGGATTAATTATGATCATGTTGATGTTGTTGTATGATTCCCAAGTTGGAATCTTTAATGTATTTTCATGAAATTATGATAGCATGTGGGTTGAAATCTATGAATTTGATTGGATTAATGTGGTCATGATGTATTATTTTGATGTTCATGCCTAAGCCTAAAGTTATGCATCCTATGTGTTTGCTAAAATGCCTAAGTGAATAGGAATTATGCAATTTGACTCATTTGTGATCTAAATGATGAACTCATGATGTACCTACATGTTTTAAATGATTCCCATGTTAAATGTATGCATTGAAATTGTTTGATGGAGTGCCATGAGACTAGAATTGTGAAACTATGATATGTTTGAATGCATTCCTCTTCATGTACAAGATTATGAGTATCAAGTGCTTCATGAAATCCCTCAATGATTGTATAATGAATTGTTGATAATGGTCATGTGTTCAAGAAGTGTCATGTCTTATCTATTTTATGCTATCGAATCCTGGGGGTATTTATACCCGACAACTTATCTGTGTGCCTAGAGCCAGTATCAATTTCATGAAATCTCAAGCACGCCATGATCAGTAGTACTCTCAGTCAGTTTCAAAACTTAGTAGAACTCAGTCAGTTACAGAATTCAGAAATCTCATGAACTCAATCAGTTAACAGAATTCAGTAATATTTTATCAGTCCACGAAATTCAGTGAACTCAGCCTAGTTCATCTCAGTATAATCAGTTCAGTGTCTATTCAGTTGGGAGTATGATTCAACACCGAGTGAACCCAAGGATGAGGGCACACACTGAAAGCAGAGGGTGTGACCCTTAGAAGCAATCCTTGCATTTCAAAACTATGTCGCCAGCATAGGTTTATACATCAATACTGACAGTTGAGGGTTGATGAAGTGGATTAACACTGACAGATAAGGGTCCCACCATTCTCATTAGGGGACACTGACAGATGAGTCTATAAGATGTTTTAGGAACAATTTTCCTTCTTTCAGTATTCATGTTGTGCCAGTGAGCGTGCGCTAAAGTTAAACTCTCAGTCTAATCCGGTTCTCCCTTTTGTTTACAGAACATGCCTCCCAAAAGAACTAACGAAAGGAGAAACAGAAGCCAGTCAGTACCTCAGCCAGTCCAGACAGATCCTCTAGATGGGCATGTCTCCCATGCTGAATTTAGAGCAACTTTCACTTCTCTAGCTAATTTAGTTGTTTCCCAGAATGAACGTCTAACTGTCGTTCCGTCCAACCTAGTGGCCAATTCTTCTACTTCCAGGATTCGGGACTTCACCCGAATGAATCCTTCATCTTTTACCAGATCTAAGTCAGATGAGGACCCTCAGGAATTCCTAGATCAGGTGTAGAAGGTTACCGATATCATGGGGGTGTCAGCTGTTGAGAGTACTGAGCTGGATGGATATCAGTTGCAGGATGTGGCTCACACATGGTTCAAATAGTAGAGGTCAGAGAGGGAAACGGATGCAGGGTCCGTAGAGTAGGAGGAGTTTTCTACTGCCTTTCTGGATAGATTCTTTCTCCTAGAGCTTAGAGAAGCTAAGGTGTTATAGTTTATCAACCTCAGGCAGGGCAACATGACGGTGAAAGAGTATTCTCTTAAATTTACTCAATTATCTAGATACGCTCCTCATGTAGTGGAAGATAGCAGGTCTAAGATAAGAAAGTTTGTTTCTTGGGTGAATGATAGTGTGGTCAAAGAGTGCAGGAATGCCATGTTGATTAGTAAGATGGACATAGCTAGGCTTATGGTCCATGCTCAATAGATAGAAGAGCAGAAGAATAAGGAGAAGGAAAAGAAGAATAAGAGAGCAAGGACAGATAGTTTCAACTTTGCTCAGCCTAAGTCAGAGGGTGGTAACCATTCCCAGTTCCACCCAAAGTTATTAGTTCCAGCTCCTTCCTCATCTAGTGCTTCATTGCCAAAATTCAGAGACGGCAATAGGGATAGGGCATCAGACCCTAAACCTCAGGGCAGTGTTAGCAGTTCTCGAACAAATCCCTTTTGTCAGACTTATGGCAAGAACCATAAGGTATTTGCAGGGCTGGCAGTGATGTCTATTTAGGATGTGGCAAGACAGGCCATAAAGTCAGAGATTATCCGCAGTCAGGTTTTCAGGGTCAGCATAACCGTTCCTCAGCTCAGTCTGGTCGCCCGAATCAGCAGGGTGCCACTTCCAGTGCTACCAGTGGGCAACGCCCAAACAGACTCTATGTTCTTCAGTCCCGACAGGATCAAGAAAATTCTCCTGATGTAGTCACTAGTACGTTACAGATCTTTCGTGTGCATGTTTATGCTTTGCTAGATCCAGGAGCTTTTTTATCTTTTGTTACTCCTTATATAGCATTTAATTTTGGAGTCAGTCCTAAAAATTTAGCAGAGCCCTTCTCAGTCTCTAACCCAGTGGGTAAATCTATCATAGCCCGGTGGGTATACAGGAACTATCTGGTCATGGTATCTTAGAAAGTCACTTCAGCAGATTTAGTCAAATTAGAAATAATTGATTTTGCATCATTCTCGGCATGGATTGGCTTCATTCTTGCTATGCCACAGTCGACTACTGAAATAGAATTGTCCAGTTTCAGTTTCCGAATGAACCCGTCCAAGAGTGGAAGGGTAGTACTTTAACTTTCAGGGGTCAGCTTGTTTCTTACCTACGGGCTAGGAAAATAATATCTAAGGGATGTGTCTATCATCTTGTTTGAGTTAAGGACTCTAGTTTTGAAACTTTCAGTCTTGAATCAGTCCCACTAGTGAATGAATACTCAGATGTCTTTTCCAAAGATCTTCTCAGAATTTCTCCCGAAAGGGAAATAGACTTCGGTATTGACCTTCTTCCAGATACTCAGCCCATATCTATTTCATCATATAGAATGGCACCAGCAGAACTCAGAGATTTAAAAGAACAGTTGAAGGATCTCTTAGATAAGGGATTCATCAGAGACGTAGTGTTTTCCCGTGGGGTGCACCAGTCTTATTCGTGTGAAAGAAAGATGGTTCTCTCAGAATGTGCATTGACTACCGTCAGCTAAAAAAAGTCACAGTCAAGAACAAGTATCCACTTCCCGGAATTGATGAATTGTTTGACCAACTTCAGGGTGTCGGTTACTTTTCCAAGATAGACCTCAGATCAGGCTATCATCAGCTCAAAGTCAGAGAATGTGACATTCCGAAAATAGCTTTCAAAACTCGATATGGTCACTTTGAATTCTTAGTAATGTCCTTTGGCCTTACCAATGCCTCAACAGCTTTCATGGACTTGATGAACCGTGTATTCAAGCAGTACTTGTACACGTTCATCATAGTCTCCATAGATGATATCCTTGTCTATTCCCGCAGTGAGCATGATCATGCAGACCATCTCAGAATAGTGCTTCAGACCCTCAGAGATCATCAGTTATTCTCCAAATTCAGTAAGTGAAAATTTTGGCTAAGGTCAATAACATTCCTTGGTCATATCCTTTCCGGTGATGGCATTAGAGTTAATCCTCAAAAGATTGAAGCAGTAAAAAACTGGCCCCGCCCTGTATCTCCATCAGATATCAGGAGTTTCTTGGGTTTGGATGGCTATTACAAATGGTTTATTGAGGGATTTTCATCTATTGCATCCCCTATGTCCAGACTGACTCAGAAGAAAGTCAAGTTTCAGTGGTCAAATCCTTGCGAGAAGAGTTTTCAGGAGTTGAAGACTCGACTCACCTCAGCCCTAGTTGTGACTCTTCCAGATGGTTCAGATGGGTTTGTAGTGTACTGTGATGCATCCAGAGTAGGTTTAGGTTGTGTCCTCATGACGCATGGTAAAGCCATAGCCTATGCCTCCAGACAGCTTAAACCCCATGTGAAGAATCATCCAACTCATGATCTTGAGTTAGCAGCCGTAGTTTCTTCCTTAAAGATTTGGAGGCATTACTTGTATGGGGAGCATGTATATGTCTTCATAGATCACGAAAACCTTCAGTACGTATTCTCTCAGAAAGATCTTAACCTCCGTTTGAGAATGTGGTTAGAGCCCTTGAAAGATTACGACATGAGTGTCCTTTATCCTCTGGTAAGGCCAATGTAGTGGCCGACGCTCTTAGTAGACTGTCTATGGGTAGTTTTGCTCATTTTGAGGACAGTAAGAATAAGTTAGCTCAGGAAGTTCATCAGCTTTCCCGACTAGGTATCCATTTAGTCGATTTAGCAGAAGGTAGTATATGGGTTTAGAACAGTTCAGAATCATCTCTAGTTTCTAAAGTAAAGGAAAAGCATGATAAAGATCCCATTTTAGTCATGTTGAAAGAGTCAGTCAGAGATCAGAAGGTATAGGTTTTCTCCCAAGGGGGAGATAGTGTATTGCATTGTCAAGGTTATCTCTGTGTGCCAGATGTAGATGACTTAAGGCAGTGAATTCTTGCGGAATCACATGGTGTGCATTAATCTATTCATCTAGGGGCCGCTAAGATGTACCGTGATTTGCGGGATATCTATTGGTGGAGCGGGATAAAAAGAGCTATTGCAAAATTTGTGGCTAAGTGACCTACATGTCAGCAAGTTAAAATTGAGCACCAGAAGCCTAGTGGGTCCATGCAAGAGTTCAGTATTCCCACCTGGAAGTAGGAAGAAGTGATCATGTACTTCGTGATGGGTTTGCCTTGTACTCATCATCAGCATGATTCAGTTTGGGTTGTTATAGATAGGATGACCAAATCAGCTCATTTTCTTCCAGTCCATACCTCTTATTCAATCGAGGATTATGCCAAACTCTATATCAGAGAGTTGGTCAGATTATACGATGTTCCGTTGTCTATTATCTCAGATAGAGTTACTCAGTTCACCTCGTATTTATGGAAAGCGTTCCAAAAGGGTCTTGGTACCCAAGTTTATCTCAGTACAACCTTTCATCCTCAGACAGATGGTCAAGCAAAAAGGACCATCCAGACTTTAGAAGATATGCTACGGGCGTATACAATTGATTTCAAGGGTATTTGGGATGACCACTTGCCTTTGATTGAGTTTATAAAAAACAACAACTATCATTCCAACATTCAGATGGCTCCATTTGAAGCTCTCTACAATAGGAGATACATATCTCCAATCAGTTGGTTCGAAGTTGGTGAGGCCATAGTTGTAGGGCCTGACTTGATATTCGATACCTTAGAAAAGTTCAGTTGATCAAAGAAAGACTTTGGGCTACCCAGAACCAATAGAAGTCTAACACAGATGTATGCAGAAAGGATCTCGAGTTCGAGATTAGTGACTATATGTACTTGAAAATCTCTCCCATGAAGAGGTGAAGTGGCTTATCAAGAAGGGAAAGCTTAGTCCCCAATATATTGGTCCCTTCAAAACTCTCAGTCGCTTCGGAAAGGTAGCTTATTAGCTCAAATTGCCTTCAGATCTAGCCTCAGTTCATCTAGTGTTCCATGTCTCCTTGCTCAAGAAGTGCATAGGTGACCCAACAGTTGTAGTCCCTATAGAGGGCATAGATGTTCAGAACAGCCTCTCTTATGAGAAAATTCTAGTAGAAATTCTTGACTACCATATTCGCAGACTGAGGAACAAAGAAGTTCCTCTAGTCAAAGTTCTTTGGCGAAATCAGTTGAGGGAGCTACATGGGAAGCAGAAGCAGATATGTGGAGGACTAGGTATCCTCACCTATTCTCCGCAAACTCAGACTCAGCCCAAGGTAATAGCTCTCCTTAAGCTTATTCAGTTTCATATTCAGATTTCAGTTCAGTCATATATTTATGCATCAGTTCAGTCTTGTGTTCATGCATCAAATATGCATTCTCATTATGAGAAACTCAGTTATCAGAAACCCAGTCATGCATTCATAAATTAGCTCAGTCATGTACCCATGCATCAAATATGCATGTTCAGAATGATAACTCAGTATATTATTAGCTTCAGTCATGCATTCATGAATCAGCTCAGTCATGTACCCATGCATCAAATATGCATGTTCAGAATGATAACTCAGTATATCATTAGCTTCAGTCATGAAATCATGAATCAGATATGCATGTCCAGTATTCACTCTTAGTTATCAGTTATCCACTCTTAGCCAGTCTCATTCGATGACGAATGTTCCCGAGGGGGAGATATTGTAAGACCCTACAAAATTTCTAGCTGAATTTAGTCCTTTAAGCTTGTCAAGGGGTCCCAGACTTGGAAAATTCTAGCTAAGTTTCCAGACATAGTCTATTTTCAGCCTTCAAAAGTTGGCAATCTCATTTCACTACCTTAATGTCCTTTAATGGTCTATATTTTTGTTAATTCATGATCAGGAAGGTCAATAGGTGTTTCCGGACAAGTTTTGGATTTTTTGAACCGCATTTAGACTATGTTTTGAATTTTGAAACAGTGGACCAATGTGATCTTAGCGCGCCGCGTCACCTATCGCGTTCGTTAATGTTGTTGCAGGTTGCCAGAGTTAAAAGTCCTGATACACGGTGTAATCATGGAGTGACGCGTCAATTATCGTGTCGACGACATTGACACACTGCGTCGACAACAGCATCGGTGCCTAGTTTTCAGTCATTAAATGACCACGTCCTTAAGAGGTAATTAGGTCTTTTTCCCCCCGACCTTCAGCCCTCATTACATGAAATTTAGCCCCTTTTTGGCTAAATACATTCATTATTTCACAAATTCTCATGAACAAGGAAACCCTAAGAGATTAACTTCAAATCAAGACCCCAAGAATTCCTCCATCAAACTTCAAGAAATTTCCATCCAAGGATCCCTTTCATCCTTGGAGTCTAAGAATCAAAATTTAAATTGTAAAATTATTATATTCATGTTGTGGATTGATTATGATCATGTTGATGTTGTTATATGATTCCCAAGTTGAAATTTTTAATGTGTTTTCATGAAATTATGATAGCATGTGGGTTGAAATCTATGAATTTGATTGGATTAATGTGGTCATGATGTATTATTTTGATATTCATGCCTAAGCCTAATGTTATGAATCCTATGTGCTTCCTATCGGTTAGATGATTACCTCCCACAGTATTAGTCTCAGTCTCAGTAATAGAACTTAGATAGTTCTACAGAATCAGGACTATAGATATAGTCACTGAACTCAGTACGAAACTCAACTAGTTCCATTAGAATCAGGACTGTCAGCTACTGTTACTCAGTTATCAGTATATCAACTATCAGTTATATTAGTTATCACTAATCCATGTTGTCAGTAAACTCAGTATTTAGTCTTATCAAGACTTCAGTCACAGTTATGTATTCATGCATGTATTCTCACTCAGTCATGTCCATGTTACTCAATCAGTTATTGTTCATGCATATGAACCCTTGCATTTAGCCTACCCCCTTTGCATACCAATATATTCCCACGTACTGACGCATACTTTCTTGCGCTATGGTGTATTATACCATAGGTTCAGAAGCACGAGCTCCAGATCACCCTTAGTAGATCAGACGGTCCGCAGACAGTCTAGCAGTAAGTCCTCATCATTCGAGGATGTTCTATATTTTCATTTCTTCAGTACTTAGTTTATTTCAGCAGTTGGAGTTAGTTGGGGACATGTCCCATCAACTCCTTATCCAGACAGTTTAGAGGCTTTCAAACTATAGCATGTTCAAACAGTTATTTCAGTTTTTTGGTATGGTTATACCATATGCTTTAGTATTATCTCACTCATGTGAACCTTATGGCAGTTCAGCCCATTATTCCACATATGATTACAGAGTTATTGTACAGATATTGCAGCAGGTACCTGTCATGGGTTAGCTTGTGGTCCTTGGGAATTATGAGCTCCATGTAGCATCCAGGGTTCAGAATCCGAGGCATTATATTATATCTCCCTGCAAATTTTTGGTTGTTTATGCTATCCATTGCTTACACCATACCTCAAAAATAAACTTGAACCAAAATCCATCCCGCGTGTTTATCTCGAATTTTTCTTATCTCATCACTTTCACCAGTGTTTTGAACCAATTTCTGCAAAGGTACATTTATCTCGAGATGTGCAATTTATTGAGAATGTTTTTCCTTTCAAAACCATGTTCTCCAATATTGTCATCAAATCACCTTACCCAAAATGGGACAATATCACAATTTCAAATTCTTCTGATCCCACAACCAAACTTCCTGTAACTACAGAGCCTCCAATTCCATTAGAAATAGATGCCCAAATTTTTGTAGAGTATCTCCTTCTCCAGAAGAGTTACAGGCTAACTCACGCTCATAATTCATCTCTGATAGTAAACCAGCGGTGGACACAGATTCTCCTTTCCCAAGTAAATTTCTATCACCCTCATCTTCTATAATTCTAAGGCTCCCAGAATCCTCTCACCCTACTACCTAGCAGCTCGCACCACCAGACCTCCCTACAAATATACCAACGCATATACCTACAAATATAAATTACCTCTCCCTCCTCATTTATTATCGTAGAAACACAATTCATCTACTTCCATGGTCCATTGGCCAGTCCGTCCTATCCCTAATTTGGAGCTCGCTCTCTCACCGCCTAAATGTCCCTCTTCTCCTACTTGTGTTATCACTCTCTCCCAAAACAATATCACCAAACCCAAACAAATTTTTAATTACTTGGCTAAATTAAACCCCACTACTACACTACCACTGTCAAACAGGCACAAAAATATCTCGAGTGGTGTGAAGCGATAAAACAAAAACTTGATGCTTTAATTAAAAACCATACTTGGGAACTTATTACTCCTGATCCAACTAAAAATTTTATTTCCTGTAAGTGGCTTTTCAGGATAAAAAGAAAAGCAGATGGGTCATATAAAGCAAGGTTGGTTGCCAAAGGCTTCACTCAAAGGCCGGGCATTGACTTCCACGCTACTTTCATCCCAGTCATCAAACCAACGACGGTTCGAATAATCCTTTTTGTGGAACTTTGTCACAATTGGACTCTCCGCCAGCTTGATGTCAACTATGTATTTCTCCAGGCAACCTGGACGAGGAGGTGTACATGGCACAACCTCCGAGTTTCACTGTTGGTTACGCAAGGCAATCTATGGCTTGAAATAAGCTCCTTGGGCATTGTACAATGTCCTAACGGGTTATCTTTCTTTCATAGGATTTATTAAGATGAAATCGAATGCCTCACTACTCGTCAGGCAGGGTCTAGGTGACACAATGTTTATCCTTGTCTATGTGGGTGACATCATTGTTATAGGGAGAAAAACTTTCCATCTCGATCAGGTTATTGCTTTCCTTTCTTTTAAGTTTTCTATTAAAGATTTGGGTAATCTTTACTACTTTCTTAGTGTTGAAGTGATACGCAAATCTGACAGTTTAATTCTTACCCAAGAAAACTATGTGAATGAGATTCTAAATGATGAATTAATGGCCGACTGTAAAACTGTCCACACACCAATGAGTGTATCTGAGCTAATCACGCTATCTTATGGTACTCACTTGATGATGCAACATGCTATCGTCGGGTCTTAGGCAGGCTTCAATACCTATCTTTCACTATACCAGACACGCATAACCAGTAAATAAGTTGTCTCAATTTATACAAGCACCATCAGATATCCATTGGAAAGTTATGAAACATGTTCTTTGTTACCTGTGTGGCACTATCCAACTAGGCCTACATGTAACCCCCATTGAGGACTTCAATCTGCATGTGTACTATGATGCGGATTGGCGTGGGAACGTTGCTGACAGAGTTTTCCACATCCGGATATATCCTGTTCCTTGGTCACAATCCGATTAGCTGTTCCTCAAAGAAGCAAAATATCGTCTCTCGCTCCTCCACTGAGTCTGATTATAGGGAATTGGCTAATACCCTTTCTGAAACCCTGTGAGTTACCAATATCCTTGATGAGCTACACTTTCCAATACATCATATGCCTACCATTTATTGTGACAATCTTGGAGCCACATTTCCAAGTAAAAATCCGATCCTCCATAGCAAAGTGAAGCATGCTGCAGTGGAATTTCACTTTATTTTCCACCATGTCAACATAAAAAAGGTTCGAGTTGTTCACGTCCATGCTTCCAATCAAATCCGTGACTCCCTCACCAAGGCACTGCCTAAGTCTTCGTTTGAGAAGAATCTATTCAAGTTAGGCTTAGTGACTCATCGCCTAACTTGAGGGGGCGTATTCAAACATGACGTGTCAAATTAGTCAGTATTAATGTTTATTTAGGACTAGTCAAGTTTAGTTAGTTTAGGACTCATCTTAGTTTATCTGTAACTCTATTTAATACGCTTTATGCTTCATTAATAAAACATCTTCTATCCAACACTTATTCTGCATTTATACACTTGAGACGAGGTTTTTTTTGCAAATAGCCTCTCTACCTTTCCAAAATAGTGGTAAGGTTTGCATACACCCTACCCTTTGCAAATCTCATTTGCGAGAGATTTCACTAGTTATATTGCTATTGTTGAAAAAGAGAAGTAACTATATATATTGATTGATTGGTTTGTTGAATATATGATTTGAAGTTGTGGATAAGGGTTGTTGTGGAGTTTGAAGGAACAATGGGCAGATAACATGTCTTCCTCTTCAACTGCCATGTGAAAATCATTCCAAATATATATTTTGGGATGCTTTTCATCCCACTGAAGTAGCAAATATTCTGTTGGCAAAGAAATCATACTATTCCAAGTCAAAGGCATTTGCTTATCCAATAAATATACAACAATTGGCTGCGCTCTAAGGGATCGTTTGATTGAGAGACAAGTTATCCCCAAATCAATTATCCCAGAATTAGTTATCTTGAAATTTATTATCTCATGCATTTTATCCCAATCAAATATGAGAGTAGGTCATCCTATAATTAATTTTGGTATTAATTATCCCTTATTTCTTATACCAAGTGTTTATTTGCTTCATTTCATTCTTCTTTATTCCTTTCTTTTTCTCTCTGATATACCAAGTTTATGCTATATCTTCCTACACTGTTGCATAGGCATACATTGGTAGAACTACAAAAAAGATTGTCTCAAGCATGTCTGATGACTACGCCCTAAACTTAGCCAAGGGGTTGAATCAATGTTAATTCCCACTGAATGAAATTGGTCACTGAGAGATAATAACTCCTTGTGACTATTAGTAGTCAAAGAGAAGCCCTCGACAAACCCCATGATCACCCAACCACCACTTCTACTCCTATAACCCCTCCAATCCCACCCTTGTCAGAGTTACCCAAGTAAGAATCATCAGTGTTGAATTTATAAGTAGTTTCTTGTGGAAGGGGGGATTTCATTTGCTATTGATGGTGATGCTTTGAGGCTTTGGAGGTTTGTGAGAAACCAAGTGATTGTATTCCACAACCTTAGCATAGATTTGGTCAAACTTGTAAGTAGCGTCAGAGAAAGTAGAATGCATGCATATTTTATCGATATTTTGTGCAAAATAAAGAAATAATTTCTGATGGACGTTGAAATATATTGGTAGATTTTCCTTATGTGACCTACAAGAAAACTTAATTAGATTAATTAGAGCGTAAAAAAAGCTCGTTAATTATCAAATCATTTAACGTACGTCATTTAATCTACAAATAATGTGTGTATGTGCTTGTTAAAACTCCAAACAAACAAACGAATAAATAAATAAATAAAATTACAATGATTGAATAATTGTTATAACACTCGTTTTTCTCTTATTTCTTTTTTCATAACTCCTATTTCACATTTTAATTTCAATTTAGTACATATGAAATTAGCTATTTCTTTTTATCAATATGGTTGATTGATCCATATATTAACAAACTAGTTTCTAGAGAAAATTGAAGGAAAAGTGTCATTTAAGTCTTGAATGAAGGATTGGTGACATTGACCAACTTAAAGGGTCAAACATAATTAGAAAACTTGATTAAGTTAACTGTGGACTTGATTAATATTTTTAAAACTTTCTAATCTTTTCAAAAATACAAATCAACCCACACCCCTCTCTTCTCTAAATCATCAACCGTCTCTCTCATCTCTCTCTCGACAATTTCTCCCAACCAACAGTTCTGTAAATTTCTCCTTTCAATCCCAGGCGACATCAACCTCCGGCGATAAATAGTTGGGCTTCGGATTTCTTTTTGACTTTCAACTGTCAATCAACGTGACAACCTTGTTCTCCGACCACAACAACTTCGAGTTCTTCATCGTCCCTTTTCTTCTTTCAAAGGAAAATAATTATGGCTTTTTTAGTTTTGAAGAAAAAGAGGAACTTGAGCCAACTTCTCTTCTAGTATTGATTAATAATTTCAATATTTATTGCTTTAATTTGAAATACAGTCTAAATAAAACTCTAATTTCTGATATTTCTTCTCTTTTTTTTTCGGAGTGAAATATGATTTTTTATTATTTGTTGCATTTTTTGAAGTTTAATTTTTGTTGTTTGTGTTTCTACAAACAAAACAACGTTGTTGGTGTTTCTACAAACAAAACAACGTTGTTGGTGTTTTTGGTGTTGTGCCCGTTGCTGGGTTGATTTGTTCTTGTTCTTGGTAAAAATGGTGATATTATTGTTATTCTATTGAAACAAATCATAAGCATGCTACTATGTTTTTATGCAACAGATTAACTATCTAACGCAATAGATTAACCATCTGACACAACAAATTAGCCTTCTGACGTAATAAATTAACCATATGATGTAATAGTTTAACCATCTTATGCTACAAATTAACCATATGGTGCAATATTTTTACAATTTGATGCAACAGATTAAATATTTATTGCAATAGATTTACCATCAGATGCAACAGAGAAACCAATCGATTTACAATCTGATGCAATAAATTAACCTTCCGATGCAACAGATCAACCATCTAATGCAACGTAAGGACCATTAGATTAAAAGTCTAATGAAACAGATCAATCATCTGATGCAACAGATGAACCTTCTGATGGTTAAAATCCTATCAACTATTCCAACAGGACATGTCCAGGACTTGATTTTTCCAACAATCATTCATCTGTTGTGATAGACGACCCTTTAATCTAAACAAGATTGACCGTTGATAACAGTTCCAATAGATCTCTCATATGTTGCAACAGATGTGTGATCTGTTGCACAGACCAGTCATCTGTTTCAATAGATGAGTGATCTATTTTTATTTTTGCAACAGATTATTCATCCATTTCAACAGGTTAGTTATATGTTCCAACAGATTACCTACCTGGTACAATAGATATGTGATCTACTGGAACTATTATTTTACTATTATACATATTAGATATACTGTTATCCTTTTCTAACGATGTAGTATTCAATTATAATCTATTTTATGTTCCTATTATATTTAGATTATATGGATCCCAAAATTCCAAGTAAAGATATAAGTGAAGCAGTTAGGATACATCCACCACTCTATGAGCTTTCTTTACAAGCGTTATCTCAATCATGAGAAGAATATGATGAACATGGAGAGAAGAAATATTTCAAAAGAGATGATACAAATGCTAATATCCCTTCCACTGAAGAGTTGGTCAAAACCTTCAGCAGTGATAATGCAGTGTGATGGTGCCAAAAATTTAATGGGTGATTTCATGGTTAAGTCAATCATGGGAAAATCTTTTGACGCCTTCAGAAAAATACTTCAAGAACAAAAAATGGATGCTTATTTTAGGAACAGCTGCTTTGGGCAATAACTTGATTTATCGTAGGACAACAGTGCTCGTTTCCAAATAAAAATGGTATATGATCTTCTCAAGCGTAGGTTTATGTATGAAAATAAAGATAAGATGGATGAGGTATGGATAAATTACTGTGGCATGCCTATTTGTTTTCATTGGAAGGAGATTGCCATAATTACTGGACTAAATGTTATGCTCCTTTCCTTCTCAAGTTATATCTATTCTAATAAAAAAAAACACCCCATACACCCAAAAATGCAAAGGTAAGTCGAGTGATCCTGATGACCTGGTGTCCATTGTTGGTAAAACCAAATGACATGACTAGAAACTCGAACTGACCATATCGAGTACGGAAAGCTATTTTAAGAATGTCATATTCTCTAACACTGAGCTGATGATAGCCGGATCTGAGGTCTATCTTAGAGAAATAACTGGCACCCTGATGTTGGTCAAACAATTCATCGATTCTTGGAAGAGGATACTTGTTCTTGACCATGAATTTATTGAGCTGGAGGTAATCTATACACATTCTTAGAACCGTCTTTCTTGCGCACGAATAAGACTGGTGCGCCCCATGGGGAAACGTTGGGTCTTATGAATCCCTTATCTAAGAGATCCTTCAACTGTTCTTTCAATTCTCTGAGTTCTATTGGTACCATTCTGTATGGTGGAATAGAGATAGGCTGAGTGTCTGGAAGAAGATAAATGCCAAAGTCTATTTCCCTTTCGGAAGGACTTCCTGGAAGATTTTCGGGAAAGACGTCTGAATATTTATTTACAACTGGAACTAATTCAAGACTGGGAGTCTCAGAATTGGAATCCTTAACATGAACAAGATGATAGACACGTACCTTAGATACCAATTTCCTTGCCCGAAGGTAGGAAATAAGCTGACCTCTGAAAGAGGATACACTACCCTTCCACTCTATGATGGGTTCATTTGGGAACTGAAACTGGACTATTATGTTTCTTCAATCGTATAGAAGGAATGAAGCCAATCCATGCTGAGAATGACATCAAAATAAGTCATCTCTAATTCGACAAAGTCTGCTGAAGTGACTTTCTGAAATATCGTAACCGGGCAATTCCTATATACCCGCCAGGCTATGATGGTTTTACCCACTGGGGTAGAGACTGAAAAGGGCTCTGCTAGAATTTCAGGACTGATTCTGAAATCAACTGCTATATAAGGAGTGACAAAATACAAAGAAGCTCCTGGATCTAGCAAAGAGTAAACATGAACATGAAAGATCCGTAACATACCTATAACTACATCAGGAGAATTTTCCTGATCCTGTCGGGTCTGGAGAGCATAGATTCTATTTGGGGGTTGCCCACTAGTAGCACTGAAAGTGGCACCTTGCTAATTTGGGCGACCGGATTGAGCTGCGAAACAATTCTGCTGATGCTGGGGACCTTTCTGAGGACACTCTCAAACTCGGTGGCCTAGCTTACCACATCCGAAACACACATCACTACCATATCTGCAAACACCCTTGTGGTTCTTACCACAAGTCTGGAAAAGGGAACAAGTGTAGGCGCTGCTAACATTGCCCTGAGACTGATACCCTGGCACCCTATCTCTGAACTTAGGAGGTGGAGCACTGGCTGAACAAGGAGCTGGAACTGATGGCTTAGGACAAAACTAAGTGCGGTTTCCTCCTCCTGATTTGGGCTGAGTAAAGTTGAAACTACCTATCTTTGCTCTCTTATTCTTCTTCTCCCTCATCTTAATTTTCTGCTTCTCTATCTGCTGAGCATGGGTCATATTTTTGGCTAAGGTTATGTCACTATTCAGCATGGTGGATCTGCACTCATTTACCACGCTATCATTCACCCCTGACATGAACTTACTCATCCTTACCCTGTTATCTACAACCACATGAGAGGCATATCTGGCCAATTACATAAACTTAAGAGAATACTTTTTCACTGTATAATTTCCCTGCCTGAGGTTGATGAACTCTAGGACCTTAGCTTCTCTAAGCTCTAGGGGAAAGAATCGATTTAGGAAAGCTAAAGCAAACTCTTCCCACTCAACTGACCCTGCATCATCTGCCCTTTCTGACTTCCACTACTTGAACCAAGTATGAGCCAAATCCTGCAATTGATATGCAGCTAGCTTAGCACTCTCAAAAGTAGTCACCCACATGATATCTATCAACTTTTGCACCTGATCTAGGAATTCCTGAGGGTCCTCGTCTGTTTTATACCCAAAAAAGGTTGGAGGATTTATTTGGGTGAAGTCCTGAATCCTAGCTGCAACTAAATTGGCCACTGGGTTGGCCAGAATGATAGCTAGTCATTCATTCTGTGCAGTGACTTTCTGAGAAAGAGTAGTGAATGCGGTCCTAAACTCCGGATGAGAAACATGATCGCCCAAAGATTCTTCGGGCTGGGGGGCTAATTGATTTCTTCTCTTGGGAGGCATATTCTAAAATAAAGAGAATAAATGGATTAGACTGAGAGATTGACTTGAGATTATGCTCACTGGCATGACATGAATACTGAAAGAGGGGAAACTATTCCTAAACAAATCATAGCCTCCTGCACATAAATGTGGCGCGCAACACACCTATGTACAAGACTCTACTAGATGCCACTTTCAGACTTCCTAGGACTCTATTGAACCTTAGTCTCTGATACCAAGTTTGTAACGCCCTGAGCCTGGTGCCTAAAATGCTACACGGTGCTCATGACCCTGAAGGACCACAAGCTAACCCATGACTGATATCTGTACCTGTACACTACATAACATAACATAAAAATGCAGAAACATGTACTGAGAGTCCATAAGGTTCAAAACTGAACATAATTGAATAATATAACATCTGTGTGGGGTAATAGATTCCCAAAACAAAACCGAAAGTACTGAAGTCTGAAACATAATAGTCTGGAAAGCCTCTAAACATGACTGTCTGAATGAGTAAGGATTTGATGGTACATGTCCCCAAATAACTCCAACTAATAAACTAATTAATGAGATAATAGAGAAATAATCATGTCCTCAAAAGATGACGACTCACTTCTAATACTGACTGCTCAGACTGGAATCCACTGCTACTCTAGAGCTCGTGTCTCTGAACCTATGGTATGAAAACACCATAGCGTGAATGCGTTAGTACGATTGAATGTACTGGTATGCATGTGAGTTAGGCTAAACGCATGGGGTTCACATGCATGAACAATAATAAATATAGCTGACTAACTATCATGGGCGTGAGAATACATGCATGAGAAGTAATAACTGACACTAAAATCATGAATACGTGATAACTAAATCTGAGTACTGACAACATGACATACTGATAACAAATAAAACTGATAACAAGAGTGATTGTAGATGACAGTCCTGAATCTGATGGAGCTATCTGAGTTTTGTACTGTATCTGAGTTGACTGTATCTGATAGTCCTGAAATCTGAAGAACTATCTGAGTTCTTTTATTGAGACTGATATTGAAACTGTGGGAAGTAATCATCTAACCGACATTCCCCAAATAAAGCAATATGGCTGAGTTCGGGTCCAATCTGTAACCCCAATTGGAAGGGTGTCAATACCGCACCACCGGTAAAGATAAGCTGTGAGTGACCGTCAACTGGAAGGTACTCAAATGATAATGGTAGGAACCCTTAACTGGCAGGTAAGACACCTCATCAACCCTAAATTTATAGGTTAGATGTCTCAACCTATGTTGGCTACGTAGTTCGGGAACACAAGGATTGCTTCTAAGAATCACACCTTAAACTATCAAGTGAGTTCCTATCCTTGGTTTCGCTCAATACTAATTTCTAATCTCATATGAATAGACACTGAACATGATTTATTGAACTGAACATGGACTGAATTAATGAATTTCATTGACTGACGAAACACTATTGATATCTGACAGTTGACTGAGTACACGAGATCATGGAGATTTCCTGAGTCATAAGACTGTTTGAAGTCTAAGAATTCATAGCTTGACTGAGAATATCGTGAAAACATGACATGGCTCCAGGCACACAGCTAATGTTTCGGGTACAAGTACCCCCAGGACTCGATGGAAGGAAACTAACAACCATGACTTACTTGAGTACATAATAATCACCATAATACATTTATTGAAGCGTTTATCAAACATGTTCTAGGAATAAACTTGTACATACATGGGGATTTCATGATATCATGCTAGTTAAGCAATTTTCCTTCATTTAAGCATTTAATCAAACATATGGAAGGCATGGTATAGGTAAACATCATTGTACAACAATTAAATATTTTGATTCAATTCTAGTTTCATCATTCAAGGGTTTAGTCATAAGGTTGCATGATTTTATATCTAAAATAATTAAACCCACATAGAAATTATCACCCAACATGGAGTAGAATTTAATTTCTCATTTATCAACATGAACAAGAGCAATCCAATTATTAAATCATAAAGAAAATCCATAACTTAAAGTTAGAAAAAGGATTCTTGGGCTTCATGTACGCAAGGAGTCCATGAATGAACACTATGCATACCTGGGTTAAGATTCTTGAAGGTTTTTGGGGAATTTCTAGGCTGGTTCTTGAATTTCCTTGAATTTCTTGAAGAAGGATTTAACCCTAGTTCTTGGCTTTTAATTTTGAGAGAAACCCTATCTTGATGTTATGGAATAATAGTGAATAAATGGCTGAAAATCGGATATAACTAGGTATATATAGGCGAGTGGTAAATGACAAAAATACCCCTGTTAAAACAATTTAAAATAACTGAGCAAGTTATCCGATGGTGGGGTGCGACGGTCTTTCGCTGGGTCAACGGTCCGTCGGACCTCTCCATCGGACTGAGAAGAACTGGGACTCACTTTCATTGAGCGACGATGGGGTGTGATGGTCCGTCACTGGGAAGACTATCCATCAGACCTAGACGTCGTACATTTCCAGTAACTCAAGTCACTTCCTCGATGCAACGGTCATGGTCGATGGTCCGTTGCCTGCACCATCGCACCTGGGCGGTTTTTCTGCTTTTTTTATTTCGGCCATAACTTCCTCATCTGACACTGGATTTTGATGAAATTGGTATCGATGGAAAGCTTATTCAATTTCCCATGTTAAAGGGAAAATATTAAAAATACCATATTTACAAATATAGGTTCGTATTTCAAAGAAAGTTCTAACATCTTGAAAATGATTTCAAGCTAAGAAAAAGGCACGAGTATTACAATATCTCCCCCTTAAGAACATTCATCCTTGAATGAGACTGACTAAGAGGGGAAGCAATAAAACGAACATGGACTAAACATAAATGACTGAAACATGATCTCATGACTGACATAACTGACAAGCTAAACATACAAACTAGACATGCATAACTGATGCATGTGTAACTAATTCATGAATGCATGACTGAGTGTTTTGAGGAACTAAGTTTTCTGACAATGACAATGTAGGTTTGATGCATAATTATAAAACTAAACTATTACATGAATGCATGACTGAATATGCAATGGTATTTGATACAAAGTTTATGATGAACACTGAACATGAAACTGAGTAAGCTTAAGGAGAACTGTTACTTTGAGCTTGATCTGAGATGGCGGGGAAGAGTGAGGATACTTGGTATGCATGTCTGCTTCTGCTTCCCAAATATCTCCCTCGATGGACTGATTTCGCCAAAGAACTTTGACAAGAGGGACATATTTGTTCCTCAATCTATGAGTCTGATAGTCTAAGATTTCGACTGGAATCTCTTCATAAGAGAGGCTATTCTAAACATCTATGCTCTGAATAGGGACTACAACTGATGGGTCACCTATGTACTTCTTGAGCAACGATATATGAAAGACTGGATGAACTGAGGCTAAATCTGAAGGCAATTCGAGCTCATAAGCTACCTTGCCAAAGCAATTGATAATCTTGAAGGAACCGGCATATTGGGGACTGAGCTTTCCCTTCTTGCCAAATCTCTTCACTCTCTTCATGGGAGAGCTATTTAGGTAGACATAATCACCAATCTCAAACTTGAGATCCTTTCTACAAACATCTGCATAAGACTTCTGCCGGCTCTCAGCAGCCTGGAGTCTTTCTCTAATCAACTGAACTTTCTCTAAGGCATCGAATACCAAGTCAGGCCCTATGACTTAGGCCTCACTAAATTCGAAACAACCAATCATAGATCTACATCTCCTACCATAGAGAGCTTCGAATGGACCATCTGGATACTGAAATGATAGTTATTATTGTATGTAAACTCAATCAAAGGCAAGTGGTCATCCCAACTACCCTTGAAATCAATTGCGCACGCTCTTAGCATATATTCTAGAGTCTGAATGGTCCTTTCTGCTTGACCATCTGTCTGAGGATGAAAGGCTGTACTAAGATGAACTTGGGTACCAAGACCCTTTTGGAACACTTTACAAAAGTGAAAGGTGAACTGGGTACCTCTGTCTCAGATAATGGATAATGGAACACCATGCAATCTGACCAACTCCTTGATGTAGAGTTTGGCATAATCCTTGGCTGAATAAAAGGTATGAACTGGAAGGAAATGAGCTGATTTGGTTATTCTATCTACAATAACCCAGACTGAATCATGTTGATGACGAGTTCAAGACAAACCCATCACGAAGTCCATGTTTACTTCTTCCCACTTCTAAGTAGGAATAATGAACTCCTGCATACGACTACTAGGCTTCTGATGCCCTATCTTAACCTGCTGACTGTATAGCACTTAGCCACAAACTCTGCAATATCTCTCTTCATTCCACTCCACTAATAGATCTTCTGCAAATCAAGGTACATCTTAGTGGCCCCTGGATGAATAGAGTAGCACGCACCATGCGCTTCTACAAGACTTCGCTGCCTTAAGTCATCTATACCTGGAACACAGATATGACCCTAAAAACGAAGGACACCATCTCCCCCTTAGGAGAAAACCTCTATTTTCTGATTCTGAACTGACTTTTTCAACTGGAAAAGGCTGGGATCTCTATCTTGATTTTCTTTCACCTCAGAAACTAGAGATGATTCTGAACTACTCTGAACACATACACCATCCTCTAAAGAATCGACTAAGCAAATGCCTAGTCTGGCAAGCTGATAGACTTTCTGAGCTAACTTCTTCTTACTATCCTCAACATGAGAAACACTACCCATGAAAGGTCTACTAAGAGTGTTGGCCACTACGTTGGCCTTGCCCAAATGATAAAGGTCACTTATGTCATAATCTTTCAAGAGCTCTAACCACCTTCTCTGACAAAAATTAAGATCTTTCTGAGAAAAGACATACTAAAGACTCTTATGATCTGTAAGGACATCTACATGAACACCGTATAGGTAATGCCTCCAAATCTTCAAGGAAAATACTACGACTTCTAGATCAAGATCATGAGTAGGATAATTCTTCTCATGGGGTTTAATCTGTTTGGAGGCGTAGGCTATGACCTTACCATGCTGCATGAGTACACAACCCAAACCCACTCTGGATGCATCACAATACACCATGAACCCATCTGAACCATCTGGTAATGCTAGAACTGGAGCTATGGTAAGTAGAGTCTTCAACTCCTGAAAACTCTTCTAGTAGGGATCTGACCACTGAAACTTGACTTTCTTCTGAGTCAATCTGTACATAAGGGATGCAATAGAAGAAAATTCTTTAACAAACCATCTGTAATAGCCAGCCAAACCTAAGAAACTCCTAATATCTGATGGAGAGATAGGGTGAGGCCAGTTTCTTACCGCTTTGGTCTTTTGAGGATCTACTCTAATGCCATCACCGGAAATGATATGACCAAGGAATGCTACTGATCTTAGCCAAAATTCGCACTTACTAAATTTGGTGAATAACTAATGATCTCTGAGAGTCTGAAGAACAATTCTGATATGGTCTGAATGGTCTTGCTCACTGCGGGAGTAAATAAAAATGTCATCTATAAAGACTATCACGAACATTTCCAAGTACTAATTGAACGCTCGGTTCATCAAGTCCATGAAATCGGCTGGGGTATTGGTAAGACCAAATGACATGACTAGAAATTCAAAGTGACCATACCGAGTATGGAAAGCTATTTTTAGAATGTCACATTCTCTGACTCTGAGCTGATGATAGCCGGATCTAAGGTTTATCTTAGAGAAATAACTGGCCCCCTTAAGTTGGTCAAACAAGTCATTGATTTTGGGAAGAGGGTACTTGTTCTTGACCGTGACTTTATTAAGTTGGCGGTAATCTATACACATCCTGAGAGAACCGTCTTTATTGCGCACGAATAAGACTGGTACGCCCCATGGGGTAACTCTGGGTCTGATAAATCCCTTATCTAAGAGATCCTTCAACTGTTCTTTCAATTCTCTGAGTTATGTTGGTGCCATTCAGTATGGCGGAATAAAGATAGGTTGAGTGTTTGGAAAAAGATAAATGCCAAAGTCTATTTCCCTTTCGGGAGGAATTCCTGAAAGATCTTCGGGAAAGACGTCTGAATATTTATTTACAACTAGAACTAATTCAAGGCTGGGAGTCTCAAAATTGGAATCCTTAACATGAACAAGATGATAGACACATCCCTTAGATATCATTTTCCTTGCTCGAAGGTAGAAAACTAGCTGACCTCTAAAAGAAGATGCACTACCCTTCACCTTTAGGACGGGTTCATTTGGGAACTGAAATAGGACTATTCTGTTTCTTCAGTCGTATAGTAGGAATTAAGACAATCTATCCCGAGAATGACATCAAAATCAGTCATCTCTAATTCGACAAAGTTTGCTGAAGTGACTTTCTGAAATATCATAACCGGGCAGTTCCTATATACCCGCCGGGCTATGATGGTTTTACCCACTAGGTAGAGACTGAAAAGGGCTCTACTAGAATTTTAGGACTGATTCCGAAATCAACTACTATATAAGGAGTGACAAAAGACAAAGAAGCTCCTGGATCTAGCAAAGCGTAAACATGAACATGAAAGATCTGTAACATACCTGTAACTACATCAGAAGAATTTTCCTGATCCTATCGAGTCTAGAGAGCATAGAGTCTATTTGGGTGTTGCCCACTAGTAGCACTGGAAGTGGCGCCCTAATGATTTGGGCAATCGGACTGAGCTGCAGAATGATTTTGCTGACGTTAGGGACCTGTCTGAGGACACTCTCAAACTCTATGGCCTGGCTTTCCACATTTGAAACACACATCACTACCAGATCTGCAAACACCCTTGTGGTTATTACCACAAGTCTGGTAAAGGGGATAAGTGCAGGCGCTGCTAACATTGCCCTGAGACTGATGCCCTGGCACCCTATCTCTAAACTTAGGAGCTGGAGCACTAGATGAAGGAGCTGGAACTGATAGCTTAGGATAAAATTGAGAACAGTTTCCACCTTCTGATTTGGGCTGAGCAAAGTTAAAACTACTTATCTTTGCTCTCATGTTCTGCTTCTCCCTCATCTTAATTTTCTGCTCCTCTATCTGCTGTGCATGGGTCATAAGTCTGGCTAAGGTCATGTCACTATTCAGCATAGTGGATCTGCACTCATTTACTACGCTATCATTCACCCCTAACACGAACTTACTCATCCTTGCCCTGCTATCTGCAACCACATGAGGGGCATATCTGTCCAATTGAGTAAGCTTAAGAGAATACTTTTTCACTGTCAAATTGCCCTTCCTGAGGTTGATGAACTCTAGAACCTTAGCTTCTCTAAGATCTAGGGGAAATAATTGATCTAGGAAAGCTGAAGAAAACTCTTCCCACTCAACTGACCCTGCATCATCTGCCATTTCTGACTTCCACTACTTGAACCAAGTATGAGCCACATCCTGCAACTGATATATAGCTAGCTTAGTACTCTCAACAGTAGTCACCCCCATGATATCTTTCACCTTCTGCACCTGATCTAGGAATTCCTGAAGGTCCTCGTCTGTCTTAGACCCAAGAAAGGTTGGAGGATTCATTCGGGTGAAGTGCCGAATCCTAGCTGCAGCTGAGTTGGCCAATGGGTTGGCCAAAATGATAGTTGGTCATTCATTCTGAGCTGTGACAGAATGTGCAAGAGTAGTGAATGAGGTCCTGAACTCCGCATGAGAAACATGATCACCCAAAGGTTTTTTCGGGCTGAGGGGCTGACTAATTTCTTCTCTTGGGAGGAACAAAAGACAGATGATGGAATGGGAAGACCAACGATGTAGAATATCATAACATGAGTGATTCGGCAGATTTGGATTAGACTGAGAGATTGACTTGGGATTATGCTCACTGGCACGACGTGAATACTGAAAGAGGGGAAATTGTTCCTAAAATATCTCATAGCCCCCTGATCATAAATGTGACATGCAACACACCCATGTACAAGACTCTACTAGATGCAACTTTCATAATTCCTAGGACTCTATTGAACCTTAGTCTTTGATACCGAGTTTGTAACACCCCGAGCCTGGTGCCCGGAATGCTACACGGTGCTCATGACCCCGAAGGACCACAAGCTAACCCATGACTGATATCTGTACCTATACACTGCATAATATAACATAAAAATATGGAAACATGTACTGAGAGGCCATAAGTTTCAAAATTGAACATAATATGAATAATTAAACATCTGTGTGGGGTAGTAGATACCAAAAACAAAACTGAAAGTACTGAATTCTGAAACATAATAGTCTGGAAAGCCTCTAAACATGACTGTCTGAATGAGTAAGGAGTTGATGGGACATGTCCCCAACTAACTCTAACTAATAAACTAATTAATGAGATAATAGAGAAATAATCATGTCTTTGAAGGATGAGTACTCACTCCTAAGACTGACAAATGAGACTGGAATTTACTACTGCTCTGAAGCTCGTGTCTCTGAACCTATAGTATGAAAACACCATAGCACGAATGCGTCAGTATGATTGAATGTACTGGTATGCATATGAGGTAGGCTATATTCATGGGGTTCATATGCATGAACAATGATAAATATAGCTGACTAACTATCATGAGAATGAGAATACATGCATGAGAAGTGATAACTGACACTGATATTGTGAATACGTGATAACTGAAACTGAGTACTGATGACATGACATACTAATAACTGATATAATTGGTAATAGAAGTGATTGTAGCTGACAGTCCTGAATCTGATGGAACTATCTGAGTTCCATACTGTATCTGAGTTGACTGTATTTGACAGTCCTAAAATTTGAAGAACTATCTGAGTTCTTTTACTGAGACTAATATTGAAACTGTGGGAAGTAA
Source organism: Capsicum pubescens (assembly GCA_030864215.1). Taxonomy (NCBI): domain Eukaryota; kingdom Viridiplantae; phylum Streptophyta; class Magnoliopsida; order Solanales; family Solanaceae; genus Capsicum; species Capsicum pubescens. The sequence goes on along the minus strand of CM061538.1, from coordinate 331,421,872 downwards.
TCATCTAACCGACATGCTCCAAATAAAGAAATATAGCTGAGTTGGGATTCAATCTGTAACCCCAATTGAAAGGGTGTCAATACCGTACCACCGATAAGGACAAACTATGAGTGACCCTCAACTGGCAGGTACTTAAATAAGAACGGTGGGAACCCTCAACTGGCAGGTAATCCACCTCATCAACCCTAACTTTACAGGTTAGATATCTCAACCTACGTTGGCTACGTAGTTCGGGAACACAAGGATTGCTTCTAAGAATCACACCTTAAACTATCAAGTGAGTTCCTATCCTTGGTTTCGCTCAATACTAATTTCTAATCTCATATGAATAGACACTGAACATGATTTATTGAACTGAACATGGACTGAATTAATGAATTTCATTGACTGACGAAACACTATTGATATCTGACAGTTGACTGAGTACACGAGATCATGGAGATTTCCTGAGTCATAAGACTGTTTGAAGTCTAAGAATTCATAGCTTGACTGAGAATATCGTGAAAACATGACATGGCTCCAGGCACACAGCTAATGTTTCGGGTACAAGTACCCCCAGGACTCGATGGAAGGAAACTAACAACCATGACTTACTTGAGTACATAATAATCACCATAATACATTTATTGAAGCGTTTATCAAACATGTTCTAGGAATAAACTTGTACATACATGGGGATTTCATGATATCATGCTAGTTAAGCAATTTTCCTTCATTTAAGCATTTAATCAAACATATGGAAGGCATGGTATAGGTAAACATCATTGTACAACAATTAAATATTTTGATTCAATTCTAGTTTCATCATTCAAGGGTTTAGTCATAAGGTTGCATGATTTTATATCTAAAATAATTAAACCCACATAGAAATTATCACCCAACATGGAGTAGAATTCAATTTCTCATTTATCAGCATGAAAAAGAGAAGTCCAATCATTAAATATAAAGAAAATCCATAACTTGAAGTTGGAAAAGGGATTCTTGGGCTTCATGGATGCAAGGAGTCCATTAATAAACACTATGCATACCAAGGTTAAGATTCTTGAAGGTTCTTGGGGAATTTCTAGACTTGTTCTTGAATTTCCTTGAATTTCTTGAAGAGGGATTTAACCCTAGTTCTTGGCTTTTAATCTTGAGTGAAACCCTATCTTGATGTTATGGAATAATAGTGAATAAATGGCTTAAAATTGGATATAACTGGGTATATATAGGCGAGTGGTAAATAACCAAAATACCCCTGTTAAAATGACGTAAAATAACTGACAGATTTATCCGACGGTGGGGTGCGATGGTCCGTCGCTGGGTTGATGGTCCGTCGGACCTCTCCGTCGAACTGAGACAGAACTGGGACTCACTGCCATTGAGCGATGGTGGGGTGCGCTGGTCCGTCGCTTGGTCGACGGTCCGTTGGACCTCGCCATCGTACATTTCCAAAAATTCAAGTCACCGCCTCGATGCGACGGTCATGGTCGATGGTCCATCGCTTGTCCGACGGTTCATCGCCTGCACCGTCGCACCTGGGTGACTTTTTTGCTTTCTGTATTTTGGCCATAACTCCCTCATCTGACACCGGATTTTGATGAAATTGGTATCGACGGAAAGCTTATTCAATTTTCCACATGATAGAAAGGGAAAGTCTTAAAAATACCATGTGTACAAAGATAGGTTCATATTTCAAAGCAAGTTCTAACATCCTGAAGATGATTTCAAGCTTAGAAAAAGGCACGGGTATTACAATTTTTCACTAGGGTTGTGCTTGAAATGGATGAAAAAGAAATGAGTATTGAGCAATACAATATGGGACAATCAATTAAAAGTATTGATAGAAATAATGAGTTAATGGTTATTGAACCAATATTGGAGGTTGAAATAACTGAAGAAATGGGGCAGCCATCCAATATTAAGAAGGTACGACAAAAAAAAGGATACTTGATGTAGAGACTACTCTCTTGAGATACAATACCTCTTTGAATAAAGTAAATGTCAAGTCGATCTTCATTGACAAACAAAATATGATGACGTGCTTGTCAAACATTGCAATTACACACAATATCTAATTTAAGGTTATCAAATCAACCACAACAAGATATTCACTGCGATGTTTGGATGACAGCTGTGTGTGGCGATTTCATGCCTCGAAGATTGTCGATTCTTTGTTTTTTTAGGTTACTACATATGAAAAGGCTCACAGTTGTTCGATTGATTTCATAATGTCCGACCACAGGACTGCGACATCAAAGGTCATATATGACTACATACTAGAGCTTGTGCGTGACTCTAGTAATGTAATCACACCAAACTTTGTGGTAGATAAAATGAGAAGGAAATATGGAATAATCATATCTTACAACAAAGGATGGAGAGTGATACAACATACCTATACGATGATAAGAAGAACCACAAAAGAGAACTACAACAAGTTGCCATCGTATCTTCACATGATGAAAGAAAACAACCCAGGCACGTACACAAACATAAAGAGGGATGATGAGAACAGGTAAAAATGTTATACTGTTAAAATTAAAAACTTTTGCCCAAGAGGTAAACGTTTATTTTTTAATTACACTGATTAGATTATTAATGTTTATGCAACTCTTACCTCATGGGCATAACTTAGTTTAGAAAATTGTTGTACAAATGCTATATTGTTGAAATTGAAAACTTTTGCCCAAGGGAAATTTTATTCTTTAATTGCACTGATTAGATTATTAACATATATGCAACTCTCGCCTCATGGGCAAGACTTAGTTTAGAAAATTGTTGAAATTGAAAATTGTTGCCCAAGAGGCAAAAGATTATTCTTTAATTGCACTGATTAGATTTATAACATATATGCAACTCTTGCCTCATGGGCAAGACTTAGTTTTAAAAACTATTGAAATTGGAAACTTTTGCCCAAGAGGCATAAGTTTATCCTTTATTTGCACTGATTAGATTATTAACATAGATGGAACTCTTGCCTCATGGTCAAGACTTAGTTTAGAAAATTGTTGTACAAATGCTATACTGTTGAAGTTGAAAACTTTTGCCCACGAGGCAAAAGTTTATTCTTTAATTGCACTGATTAGATTATTAACATATATGCAACTCTTCCCTCATGGACAAGACTTAGTTTAGAAATTTGTTGTACTGAGATTATAAACATCAAATGCAAATTGTCACTAATATTCTTTTGCTCAACACAGATTTCAAAATGCATTTTTTGCTTATGGCGATTCAATCATTGGATGGACCAATTGTAGACCGGTAATAATGGAGATGCAATATTTTTTAAGTCAAAATATCGTGGTGTCCTCATGATAGTAGTGTCAAAGGATGGAAACAACAACATATTTCGTTTGGCTTTTGGAATTGCAAACTCAGAAAATAATGTCTTATCATTGGTTATTCAATTAGTTAAGAAATGCAATTGGGGTACATGAACAATTGTTTATTCTATCAGATCGTCACCCATCTATTGTAAATGATGTTTCAAATGTCTATCCAGACTGTCAGAATGGGATATGCATCTATCACATGGAGAAGAATTTAAGAAAAAGATACTTCTCAGATGTGGTTCTATCACTCTTCTACAACGCAGCAACAACATACTAATGAACTGAATTTTATACTTTCATGAATAAGATAGAAAAAGTCGATAAAGTTGCTACGGAATACTTGAAAGAAAAAGAACCAGAAAGATGGGTTCCTTCATTTCATTCCAACAGAAGGTACAATATAGTTACGACTAACAACGTGGAGTCTATGAATACGGTACTAAGAAAATCAAGGAAACTACCAATACTGGGACTGATCGATTACATTCAGAAAAAGTTACAAAGATGATTTTATGAAAGAAAAATGGAAGCGCAAGGTAACTTTCATGACATCACACGTTGGGCGGAAGTGGAGGTGACTAAAAAGATTCAAGTCGCCTAGAAATAGAAAGTAAGTAATTGAAATTGTATTTTGATAATAGAGAAATATATTGTTACTATTTTTTTATTGCAGATTATATATAGCTGGTTTACTGTTATTTGTGATTTATTGCTAGTTTTTTTATTTCCTTGATATTCGTGCATGAAATATATGTTGGGTTGCTTCTATTCCATTGTTTCTGCTCATAGCTGTGTTATCGTTTGTGATTTGATGTTGTATGCTTGATTATAGTTGTTTTTCGGTTGCCTCAAGATTCCTCCCCTGTGTATGTTTGATTGCTCTGTATGGCTGATTCTGCTCATACACTAGATGTTTCACTATTATAGTTAATTCTACTCCTAGGTTAGATGCAATATCTATTTTATCTCGGTTTATTTGTAGTTGATTCTCCTGCTCATATGTTGGAAGCATCACTATTGAATCAGCTATTGTTCCTGAGTAAGGTTCTATCTTTTTCATAAAATACAGGAAATTTGACTTTGAAAGATCATTCCTTGGATGACAGATCCTTCTCCTACACTTTCCCTGACCAAGTCAAGCATCAAAACTCTAACTATCCCCGATATTGGCCCTTCTCTTCCATTTTAAAATAGAACAATAATTGTGACTCCTTATTATTGGTCACTTATTATTAAATTTTTTATTAGTTCAATATTAAATTGTGATTTGATGTTAGATGCTTGATTGTAGCTATTTTTTGGTTGCCTCAAGATTCATCCCCTATGTATGGTTAATTGCTCTGTATGACTGATTCTGCTCATATACTAGATGTTTCGCTATAAGTTGTCATTTATTTATCATTTTATTTACAGGTAGACCCCATTGATGCAATAAGATTTGTTGTAAGAGAAGGAGTTGAATATATTGTAGACCTGAAGAGTAGGACATGTCAATGCTTGGTATTTCAAAAAAATGAGATACCATGCACCCATGCAATTGCAACGATAAACAGTAGACATATGAACAAGTCTAGCTATTGTTCTTATTTTTTCTCAAGATAATTTTGGCTACAAATATACCAGGGAGAAATCCTACTAGTTGAAAGCACAACATCTTGGATTGTTTCAGATAGCATTAAGGATCTGATCACAAAACCCCCAGATACGGAGGTTCTACTTGGAAGAAGACAAACATCCAGATATCCTTGCAGAATAGAATCATCAAAAAACAATTACATATGTTCGAGATACAAAAGAACCGGGCACAACGGATCAAATTGTCACTACACTCCTATCCTTCATCCATATGCAAGAAGATACAGAAAGAAAAAGAAAAAAAACATGATTAGTTTAAAAAAGTTAGATCAAAATAGCAATTATAATAGGATTTTTTTATCCCCTATTTTAGTTAGTAACAAATACTTTTGACTTTCAATCACGAATGTCTTCTTATTTATATGAAGTTTTAACTTGTGGTGAAGTATTTAACTCAATACCTTCTTATTGATTGTTTATAAAAACTACTTAGTATGTTACAATTTTTTATATATTGATGTGTAAAAATATATCATATTAACAGGATTCGGGGATGGACTACACCCCTAAGAGATGTGATGTAAATAATTCCACGGGATACACTTTAAAATTTGCCTTGAAGGCAAGATGCTGAACAAGTTGTGTCCCGTGGGCAAGAGTTGACACTAGCTTATTTTGCAATGATTCGGCAGATGATCTACAACACTTTCCCTAGAGGAAAGACTTAAGCCCCAAAGAAACAAGTTATGCCCTATGGGTAAGAGTTTACACTAGCTTAGTGTGTAAAACTTGGCTGATGCTCTATAGCTCGTTCCCTAGAGCCAAAAAATTAATACAACAAACGAACAAGTTACGCCCCATGGCCAATAATTGATACTAGATTAGTGTGTAATGATATGGTAGATAATTTATAAGTCTTGCCCAACAGGCAAGATTTTTAGACCCCAAAGGAACAAGTTATGCCCCATGGGAAAGAGTTGACACTAGCATAGTCTATAATGATTTGGCAGATGATTTATAACTCTTGCCCTAGAGGCAAGACTTAGATATCAAAGGTGGTTTAACTCACAATTTTTGAAAGAACATTCTTCCTCTAACATAGAAAATATGTTTATAGGAATATTACAATCTTATAACCATATGAGAATCAATCTTCTAGACCAAAAACTAAAATACTATAAGCCAAGAACAAAAAAAATAAATATTAAAAATTACAAAAAGAAAAGCATGGGGGAGTATTCAATTGCGAGTAGAAAAAAAGATGATACCAATCAACAAAACCAAGCATTTAACCAAATAAATAAAAATGGAGAACCAACTACTGAGGAAGAGTAGATGACCCTTAGATTATAAGGTCTAAACTGTTTCTTATTTTATGTCATTTAATCGAGGACAAATGTGATTGAAAAGTTCACAATGATCAAAATACTCATGTAGCAGTCACACATAATTAATGATAAGACAACCCCCATAGGAACAAGTTATACCCTATGGGCATGAATTGGCCCTGCCACATTGTTTACTAATTTAGAAGATACTCAATAACTCTTGCCTCAGGGGCAAGACTTGCCACAAGGAGAAGCAAAAAATATTCTTTGATAATAAAACATAAATATATAAAGATACTAACAAATGAATCAGTAGCGATTCTATATTGTATATTTTACGTTATCGCATCAAAAATAGCTGATTCAATTTGAAAAGATTGTTCAAACTTTACATAATCTCATAAAAATAGCTAAAAATTCTTCATGTGCAGTGATTTTCAATAACTACAAAACTAAACTACTACTCCTGGTGCGTCCTCTTCTTCTTTTCCTTTCCAAATAGTCTGTCAACTTTTTCTATAGTGTTGTCTTTTATACCAGCTTTTAGTTTTCTCTTTCCATAATCCCACAACAAAGATCCATACCTCATGCGAACATAACTAATGTCAATCTCTTTAGGAATATCTCTACCGTGAATGATATATTCAGCAAACGCACAAACAAATGAACCACAATCACTGTGATACAAAAGAAATATATTACGTGAATACATGGAAAACAACAAAAAAAGAAGTGAAATGTACATTTAAAAAATGAATGCAATAAGATACCATTGAAAACATGTTCTTATTTAAGTGTATTTAAGTTATATTCGAAAACATGGACCAACCACTCTCTAAAGTGTATTTAAGTTATATTCGAAAATGGAGAACTTTTGAACTACTCACCATATTTAATTGGATTTTGTATCATGTCATTTAAAGGATTGTAAATATCTACGTAGAATAATTTTGTGCCAGGAATTTCAATAGTCTTTAATAAACGTTGAAGAAGCAAGTTGTACTCTCTTGCAACGGCCGAGTACGATTCAATACATCGGCGTGGTTTAAATGCATTATTGCCAGAATCTACCGTAATAACTATTGGAAAGCACCCAAATGGTGGAACTCTGGCGATGCGGATATTTTGAGCTCCCACGTTCATCAAACCCTAGAATAATTGACACAAGTTTAAGAAAGTGAAGAAAATTTTTAAAGCTTATGATCTTAAATTAAATATATTAAAATGTGTTTTAATCTTTTGCTCTATGACATGTCATGTAGAAAGTTGTAACTAAAAGGTTACTAAAAATGGAAAAAGACATTCTGTTAAAATGAACTAACAAGAAAAATAGAACAAATAAATTGAAACGGAGATTACCTAATAGAGAATTTTACCTGAAAAAATTGTTGGACCCTTTGCAATAAGAATTATTGGTATGGAGAGACCTTATGATATTTTGCCTTCTAAATGGGATTTTAAAATAGTTCACAACAAAGTCATTAGTCCCTGCACTTATGATAAATGCTGCTTTGCTTATTAGCAAATTTGTCTTTTCTTTCCCAATTGAACTTTCAAGTCTCCATTTGTATTCTTTAAAATATTCCAGCTGCTTTTCCATTGTAATTGTCCCCTGCCATTATAATCAATTTCAAACCACAATCTTCTCAATAATCAATTGATAAAAAGGCTTAGTGACTATAAATCGAACCTATATATATGTGTGTGAATGCACGCATGTAAAAATGAATGTATAAGAGGACGTACAACTACTTGAGCAGTGAGAGGGTCAAAGCCCGAGCTACCAGAAGCAAAACTAACTCCGGTCATGAGTTCGTCCAAGCTAAGACTTGGGTCCAAATAGGGTGGCACCAAATTTTTGATCCCAACGTATGAAGCTGTTATAAATATTGACAACATCATTTAAGTTATATATTAGACCCAAAAAGAGATAATATCCAAGAAGATTTCATGCAAACATAAAAGAGATAATATCCAATTACCCCGAACTATACCCATAAAGGCTATGACACACCTCAAATTAAAGGGGGTCCTATTACCCCTGAACTAATTAAAAGTGTAATTTTGACACCCTTAGTGCCTACGTGGTACAATATGTGTAATTGTATTTACTCTGATGAATTAATAAAAACAGCCCGTCTGTCGGGGAGTTTGCTCAACGGGTGTTACCACGAAATATTTCTCTCTCCTCACGAACTTTCTCTCTTGTTTTTCACCCTCTCCATCGACCTAGTATGTGTACGCTAATCGATCCTAACACTCTCTGTAATAGCAATATTTTAGTATAATAACCAAGTTTTCTTTTGAAAGTCATTTCTCAAGTTATGTAATATTACATGTCCTATATATAACAACCATAAAAAATTACAGAGACATACAAAAGAACATCGTTAAAGTGAGGTTAAAAGAACATCGTTAAAGTGAGGTTTTATCGTATACCTAAGTAATCCGTGACAAGGCGGCCATCGGTGAACCTTCCGATCGATCTGTGGTTGACAAAGTCCTGTCCATATGGCGGAAAATTGCACTTGACAACAGTACTTATGCAGTTATTATTCCCATGATCAACAGAGGAATCTCCAAACACAAAAATGGCTGAAACTGAATTGTTGAATGGCCTTTTAGCTTGAACTACCCTATTTTGGGAAATTATGATAAGGAGAAGAATTGGAAAAAAGAGAATCAAGTTGCAACGAGAAATCATTGTGTTGCTTGAATAATAATGGAGGGAAAATGTTAGACAAGTTTATGGCTTTTAGGGTCTATTGTTATTGTCATGTGTTGTACATATAATCACAAAAAATGGTATATTTAGAATTAATCGTAAAAGAGAAAAATATTAAAATTTTGTATAAGGTCAAAATGGTAAATTTAGATTGAATTGTAAAAGACAAAAAAAATTAAAATTTTGGCTAAGGTCAAAATTACGATTGTGATATTCATTGCACGCATATGGTTTAATGTATTTTTTTTTTTTGAGTGATATGGTTTAAAGTAATTATAAGTTTAGGATAGAATTTATGTTTTGTATTAGATTTTTATTGTTGTAATAAGACTCCTTTTTAAAGGAGTCCAAAGACTAAATATTCATATTTTGAAAACCCAAGCATCAAAACATATATGAACACAATCCAAGTCAAATATGTAAATCATGAAATCCACAAACTTTTAATAGAAAGGTGTTCTTGAACTCCAAGGGTGGAAGGAAACCCAAGGATGAACACCTAACATACCTTGATTGTTAATTCTCTGAAATTTGTTGGTGATTTCTTGAGCATAGGACTTGAAATTGGATGACCTAGGGTTTTGTTCTTGAGAGAATTTGAGAATAAAGAATGAAATTTTGCCTTTAGGGTGGCTTAATCTCGTGTTTTAGGGCCGAATAAAATGGGAAAATTAACTTAATACCCTTCTGGATGTGGATTTAATTACAAAAAATGCACCCAGCGATGCGCAGACCGATGCGTAACATCGATGGAATCAACATAATGGCTGACGTGACGTATCGAGATCACGTCAGCTTACCAGAATTTGCATTACTAAGTTGGTGACGACACTGTCAATGCAATTGGGGACATGTCGCATCGAGATCGCATCGATCCACTATTTTGGGCATCCAAACATGCCTCAAACGACGTTTAAAAAATCCAAAACTCATTCGAGAACACATATTGACATCCCTGATCATGAATCAACTTAGAAATCAACATTTTAAGGCCGTAAGGATAGAATATAAAGTCATTAAAATATTGAGGCCAAAAATGAGACTAAGTGTCAATACTTAGCTGAAATCTTCTAAGTCTAGGAGCTCTTTTTCATGCTATATATGACTCAAATGACTGAGATTTTGTGGGGTCTTACAATATCTCCTCCTTGGAAACATTCGTCCTCGAATGAGACTGACTGAACTGAAAATATTGATAGACTGAGTTAATATACTGAGCTTACACAACTGAAGCATGATTACATGACTGAAACTATTGATAAACTGAGTTTTCACACTGAAAATGCATAACTGAAGCATGAGTACATGTAACGCCCCGAAACCTGGTCTCGAGACGTCACATAGTTCTCAAGACTACGAGTAGCCTTAGGCTAACCCTGTCTGCCTGCTACTAAGTCTAAATCTCATAACAAGAAAATATAGACATAAAAGTCATACTAAATGCGAAAATTCATCTAAAATAACTGAGAATAATTAGAATAAAATCTCTGAAAACCAAATACTATAAGTCTGAATCAAATCTAGCAGTCTGAAAAGCCTCTACTACTAATATCTAGAGAGTCACTGGGACAAACCCCCAGGTGACTCAGACTGACTGAAAATACTAACTCATCTAATATTTTAAGCTGAAATAAACTGAATGACTAAGTCCCCAAACTATGAGGACTCACCAACTGTAGGATGTAGATGGAGATACTCGAAATAACTCACGCTGCAAAAACTAAGCACTTGAATCTACATTATGAGACTATGTAGCACATAGACATATACGTGAATCAGTACTTTGAGGATGTACTGAGTATATGAGTGTGAATACATAAGTAAAACATCATTTCATCATCATCATCAAAATTTATAAAATAATGCATTCCAAATGTAAATGACTCAATATGCTTGAGTAACTGAGAAACTGAAGTCTGTAATCATGAGTACATATTCAATAAATCTAGTGTGTCATAACATTTAGTTCTAAAAGTTATACTTGTACCCTCTCTTTAAGTCAAACTGTTTAAGTGTAGAAAGGACTAACTCTTATATATGAAATCTGAAAGATGACATCTATAACTTATGTCATTTTGCAAAGCATAATCTGAAATAAAGTTATGAGCCTTTACACTTAGTTTTCTAAAATCTTTTCTATTATCCTTTTCTGTTAGGGTGTAAGCTTAAAACTTTAGGGAATTATCTTAAAAAATGTTCTGCAAGGGAGGTTCTTCTAATTGACATAAACCATGTAAGCTAACATGGAGTCCAACGTCTTATTCCCCTAAGGGGGAAAACTCATGATGGGGAGAGGTGTCATACTTTTGCCAAGGAGTATAACCTAATCTAAGTGATCACATTTGTATCTCTTATCTATATAGAAATGGTAATAATCTTAATCTATACCTACGTTGGCTATGTAGTCCTGTGGAAGATAGGGCACGCTAATCCCACACTTCTTGCTTGGTGCTAAATACTACTCCCTTTTAATCAGTATACACATTCTGTTGGAAATTCACTTTTAAAGCTAGCATAAGGGTTATTACAAAACCAATTATGCATTTATCTGATTAAATTTATAAGCAAAGGTAATCTGATTTCAGTAATCTATAATAAATCTGTAAAGTAGATTCCAAATATCAAATGACGATCAAAAGACCCAAGCTTTATTTAAAGTCTATAAATAATTTGATCATAGGATGCTTAATGCATCATCTTTCTTGAAATATCAACATATAAACTTGGGATTAATAACCCATACTTCAAACTCATGTCAAAACAACATAAAATTCATACTTGATAATGTAATTAATGATAATTCAACTCAAAATCTTAAATTTACTGCAATAGGCATGAAAATACTAAAGAAAACATGCAATTCAACATCGACAATACTTGAAATCCCATAATCTTTAATTGGTGATAAATGGGTATAAACCCCAAACTGAAATTCATGTAATTTCATATAAAAATCAACTTTAAATCAAATTTTGGGTACAAGGATTAAAGAATTATCCTTGTTGAAAAAAATCCCACATACCTTGTTGATGAATTTGAATGTAAAAACTTGATTATCGACTCTCTAATGTTGTTTTTGAAGCTTCCTCTTGTAGTTCTGGAACCCAGAACTTTCAATTGTAAGATTTCTTGGAGTAGGAGTTATGGAATCTGTTCTTGATTCTTAGAGTTAGGGTTTTGTTATGAGAGATGAAAAAGATGAATAATGAGGTATTTTGCTATTTGGGGTGGGAGTTATGTGTTTTGCATGGAATAAGAGTGGGAAAATTGACTCATTTACCCCTTTGGATGCGAATTTTAATTACAGAAAAATTGCACCTAGCGATGCGTAGACCGTCGCGCTGCGCCGATGGGGTCAACGCAATGGCCGACGCGATGCGATGCATCGAGATCGCATTGGCTCACTGAACTTTGCACGGAAGGCAGGAGAAAATATCCGTCGACGCAATAGGCAGCGCGATGTGTCGAGATCGTATCGACTCACTATTTTTGACATCCAACCAAGCTTGTAACGAGGTTCAATAAATTCAAAATTTGCCCGAGAATATCCATTGACCTCCCTGATCATGAATAGACTTAAAATCGACACTTTATGGTCATAAGGGTCGTAAATAAAATCACTGAAATACCGGGGTCCTAAAATGAGACCAAGTGTCATTTCTTAGCTGAATTTTTCCAAGTCAGGGACCACTTTTTATGATATAAAGGACTAAGTTAGGCATGAAAGTTTATGAGGTCTTACAATATCTCCCCCTTGGGAACATTTGTCCTCGAATGTGGGTAGTTAAGATGAAAATGCTGAGAAATCAAAGGCTATAAGGTATCATGCACAACTGAAATAAGTTGTATGACTGAATCTAAAACATACTGAGCTACTAAGATGATCTGCGAGTCCATGAGTTTACATGGAGACAACTATATAGCTGAATCTAAGACTGAAAAAGGAACTGAATTAAGGAAGACTATTACCTTTGGCTGAATCTGAATTCGTGGAGAAGAGATGAGGATACTAGGTACTCATGTCTGCTTCTTCTTCCTAAGTAGCACCCTCATAGAACATTGACCAAGGGAACTTCTTTGTTCCATAGTCTACGGATCTAATGATCAAGGATCTCTACTATAACTTCTTCGTATGAAAGGCTATTCTGAATATCTGTACTTTCTAGAGAAACTATAACAGTTGAATCGTCCATGCACTTCTTCAACAAGGACTCATTGAACACTGAATGAACTGAGGATAAATTTGCGGGTAGGTCAAGCTCATACGCTACCTTCCCAATACAACTCAAAATCTGAAAAGGTCCTACATATCGGGGACTAAGTCTCCCCTTTTTGCCAAATCTCTCCACCCCCTTTATGGGTGAAGCTCTCAAATACACAAGATCATCTACAACGAACTCAAGATCTCTTCTTCTTAGATCTGCATAAGATTTTTGACAACTCTCGGCTACTTTCAATCTTTCTAGAATCAATTGAACTTTCTCCATGGGTTCAAACACCATGTCTGGCCCAATCAAAATGGCCTCACCTACTTCGAACCAACCAACTGGCGATCTACATCTCCGCCCATAAAGAGCTTCAAATAGATCCATCAGAATACTAGCATGATAACTGTTATTATTGGCAAACTCAATCAATGGAAAATACTCATCCCAACTACCTTTGAAGTCAAGAACACACGCCCTGAACATATACTCTAGAATCTAAATGGTCCTTTCTGCCTAACTATCTTTCTGTGGATGAAAAGCTGAACTAAGATGAACTTAGGTACCAAGTCCCTTCTGAAAAGCTTTCCAAAACTGAGACGTAAACTGAGCACCCCTATCTGAGATAATGTACATAGGAACTCCATGCAATCTGACTAGCTCTCTGATATACAACTTGGCATAATTTTCAGTTGTGTAAGACATGTGAACTAGTAAGAAATTCGTTGACTTAGTTAATTTGTCTACAATAACCCAAATCGAATCATGCTGACGACGCAAATGGGGTAATTCAGTCACAAAGTCCATATTCACCTCTTCCCACTTCCAAGTATGGATACCAAACTCTTACAACATACCACCAGGTCTTTGGTGTTCTACTTTAACCTGTTGACAAGTTGACACTTGTCTACGAACTCTGTTATATCTTTCTTCATACCACTCCACCAATAGATTTCCTAAAAGTCGCGGTACATCTTGGTGGATCCCGGATGAATGGAATATCGCGCACCATGCACATCTATCATAATCCGTTGCCTCAAATCATCAACACATGGCACACATAATCTACTCTGGTACTTCAACACACTATCTCCCCCTTGGGAGAAAACCTCTACCTTTTGGTCTTTAACTGACTCCTTCAGTTTTACCAAACTAGAATCTTTATCTTACTTCTCTTTCACTTTCAAAACTAGAGAAAATTCGAAACTACTCTAAACTCAAATATTCCCTTCAGCTGAATCAACCAATATAACACCCAATCTAGCTAGTCGATGAACTTCTCGAACTAACTCTTTCTTATCGTTCACCACATGAGAAACACTGCCCATAGACAATCTACTAAGGGCATCTTCCACTATATTGGCCTTGCCCGGATGATACAACACACTCATATCATAATCCTTCAATAATTCTAACCACCTTCTTTAATGAAGATTCAACTCCCTCTGAGTAAACACATACTGCAAGCTTTTATGACCCATAAACACATCAATATGCACCCCATAAAGATATGCCTCCAGATTTTCAAAGCAAAGACAACAACAACTAACTCAAGGTCATGGGTAGGGTAATTATTTTTGTGAGGTTTAAGCTGTCTGGAGGCATAAGCTATAACTTTGCCTCTCTAAATCAGAACACGGCCCAGACCGACTCTAGAGGCATAAGCTATAACTTTGCCTCTCTAAATTAGAACACAACCCAGACCGACTCTAGAGGCATCATAATACACTACGAACCCATCTATAACATCAAGTAGTGCTAAAACTAGAGCTAAAGTGAGTCGAGTCTTCAACTCCTGAAAACTCTTCTCACATGAAGCTGACCACTGAAATTTAACTTTTTTCTAAGTCAATCTAGACATAGGGGATGCAATGGATGAAAAAACCTCAACAAAACGCCGGTAATAGCCAACTTAAACCAAGAAAATTCTAATATCTAATGGGGAAATAGGCCTAGGCCAATTTCTTACTGCTTCTGTCTTTTAGGGATTAACTCTAATTCTATCACTAGAAACAGTATGACCAAGGAAAGCTACTGACCTTAGCCAAAATTTACATTTGCTGAATTTGGCGAACAACTAGTGATCTCTAAGAGTTTGGAACACAATTCTAAGGTGGTCCCCATGATCATCCTCACTACGGGAATAGACAAGGATATCATCTATAAGAACTATGACAAACATGTCCAAATATTGTTTGAACACTCTATTCATCAAGTCCATGAAAGTTGTTGGGGCATTTGTTAGCCCGAAAGACATTACAAAAAACTCAAAATGACCCTAACGGGTTCTGAAAGCTGTCTTTGGAATATCACGTTCCCTAACTCTAAGTTGATGATAGCTGGATCTAAGGTCTATCTTTAAGAAGTAACTTGCACCTTGGAGTTGGTCAAATAGATCATTAATTCTAGGATGGGGATATTTTTTTCTTATTGTAACTTTATTCAGCTGACGATAGTCAATTCACATTTGCAAAGAACCATTTTTATTTTGAATGAATAGGATGGGAGTGCCCTATAGAGAAACACTAGACCTTATGAAAACTTTATCTAAGAGATCTTTGAGCTGCTCTTTTAGTTCCTTAAGCTCGGTTGGAGCCATATGATAAGGAGGAATAGAGATAGGTTGAGTATCTGGGTGAAGGTCAATACCAAATTTTATTTCCTTATCAGGTACCCCTGGAAAATATTTGGGAAATACATCGGGAAACTCATTGACTACACTGACTGAATAAATTGTTGGAGTCTCAGACTTAGTGTCTTTAACTAGAATTAAATGATAGATGCAACCTTTGGAAATCAAAGTTCTGGCTTTAAGATAAGATATAAAATGGATTTTGGGAGACACTAAATTACCTCCCCACTAAAAGACTGGCTCGTCTGGAAACTGAAACTTCTTCACTCGGGTGTGACAATCTATGGATGCATAACAAGAATGTAGCCAATCCATACTAAGAATAAGGCCAAAGTCAACCATATGTAACTCTATTAAGTCTGCCAATATGATTTTATGAAGGACAGTGATAGGACACTTTATATAGACCTGTTTGGGCACAATTGACTCACCCACTGGGGTAGAAACAAAGAAGGGCTCAGGGATCTTTTCAGGGCTTATTTCAAAATTCACTGTAACTAACGGGGTCACATAAGTGAAATTCGACCTGGGGTCTAACAACATGTAAACATCAAGATAAAAGATGCGAAGCATACTGGTAACAACATATGGAGAGCTCTCCTACTCCTTATGGGATGGTAAGGCATAGAACCAATTCTGGCGCTAACTGACACCGGTACTGAATGATGCGCCTTGGGGAGGGTTTGGGTAAGCTATGGGAGTTGGTGCACTAGTAGCCTGAGTTTGGGGACGAACATCCCGGTTTCCCTGCTTAGAATACGGACACTCTCTAATTCCATGACCCAACTTACCACAACCATAACAACTTTTTTGTCCCATCAAACACTCACCAGGATGATTCTTGCCACACTTAGCACACGGAGGATGGCAGTTCTACACTCCTTGACTGCCAAGCTAGATACGTAGTAACAAACTTACTTATACTAGATCTAGTGTCATCTATCAACTCAGGAGCATACTTAGATAACTGGTTGAAATTAAGGCAGTACTCCTTCACTGTCATTGGCCTGAGAATTAGCAGTCACATCATGAGCTAACGTCTAAAAAGCAGCCCAAAATTTGGCATGGATACATTCTAGTTTAGGGGGTCAGCAGGTTGGGGTGGTTGATTATCATTTCTGCGGGTGTTAGCTCGATGAGGAGGCTTTTTTAATAACTGTCATAAGAGAGCACGAGTTAAAAGAAGATAGAGATATTGTAAGCACAATAGATCATGAAAGAAAGAGATGATATCCTAAGAATGTCCCATAGCCTCTTGCCTATGAATGTGGCGCGCTCATATCCATGATTAATACTCTTTGTAACATGGCTTGTCTGACTCCCTAGGACTTTTATAAAACTTAAGCTCTGATACTAGGTTTGTAACGCCCCTAAACCTAGTCTTGAGATGTCACAGACGCTCAAGACTACGAGTAGCCTTAAGCTAACCCTGTCTACCTTCTGCTAAGTATAAATCTCATAACAAGAAAATATAGACATAAAAGTCATACATAATGCATTCATCTGAAATAACTGACAATAATCTTAATAAAATCTCTATAAACCAAATATTGTAAGTATGAATTAAATCTAGCAGTCTAACAAGCCTCTACTACTAATATCTAGAGTCACTGGGACAAACCCCTAGCTGACTTAGACTGTCTGAAAATACTAAATTGTCTAATCTGTTAAACTGAAAATAAACTGAATGACTAAGTCTCCAAACTATGGGGACTCACCAACTGTCATATGTAGATAAAGATGCTCGAAATCACTCATATTGTGGAAACTAAGCACCTAAACCTACATTATAAGAAAATGTAGCACATAGATATATATGGGATCAGTACTTTGAGGATGTACTAAGTATATGGGGGTGAATGCATAAGTAAAGCATCATTTCATCATCATCAAAATTTATAAAATAATGCATGCCAAATGTAAATGACTCACATAAGTTTGAGTAACTGAGAAACTAAAGTCTGTAATTATGAGTAGTAAAGCATATTGAATAAATCTAGTGCTTCATAACATTTAGTTCTAAAAACTATACTTGTACTCTCTATTTAAGTCAAACTGTTTAAGTGTAGAAAGGACTCACTTTTATAGCAGAAATCTGTAACTGATGTCATTTTGCAAAGCATAATCTGAAATAAAATTGTGAGCCTTTACACTTAGTTTTCTAAAAGCTTTTCTGTTATCCTTTTCTGTTATGGTGTAAGCTTACAACTCCAGGGAATTATCTTAAAAATTGTTCTACAAGGGAGGTTCTTCTAACCGAGATAAACCCTGTGAGGTAACATAAAGTCCAACGTTTTGTTCCCCTAAGGGGAAAACCTCATGATGGGGAGAGGTGTCATACTCTTTCTAAGGAGTATAATCTAATCTAAGTGATCACATCTGTATTTGTCATTCATATAGAAAATGGGAATAATCTGAATATGTACCTACGTTGGCTAAACTGTGAAAGCAACGTACTAGAGAATGTCAAAAAAATATTGCTCAAGGATAAATAAATTTTGTATTATAATCAATGGAGTCTTTAGCTTGCCAGTTATTTTTTTAGATCATGAATAAATTATCTCTTAATTTTATCCCAACCAAATATAAAATAAATTCATCCTAAAATTATAATCAAAAGTGACCTTCACAAATGTTTTGATGTTTTGATCATCATCATCATCAATCAGAAATTTGAGAAGTGGTTCTGAGAAGATTGTACCATTTGTTAAAGGAGATCAAAAGGTGATCGATCAAATTTCCTAACCACATATTGTCTCCTGCTCTTGTATTATCTCTCTATTTTTGCAATTACAACAACCCACCAGGCAAAGTCAAATCATATCATACAAGGAAATTTTTTTGGAGTCCCCATTCTTAATATTTTTTGGTGGCAATGGCTACCAACTCACCAGGGCACCCCCTGCAACGATTGATTCAAGTATTCCCAATAAGCAGATGAACTATGCTGCTTTTTTAAAGCCAACACAAATTGTCTCAAAAGTTGTCCCTCTCAAATCGGTTACAATTTGCATGGGGAACCTAGAGTAATTTGGGAGGAGAAAGAAGTTGAGCAGATGATAGTCAATGAAAATTTACAGTATGCCGTCATCAAAAAGTTTTCATATGGATGGCCGGACATTCATGATTTACGAAAGCTGATTCCAAAACAATGTGAGTTGAAGGGTGATTACAATATTGGTTTGTTAAGCAATAGACATATTTAAGTGCTTCAAATCTAGAAGATTATGTTAAGCTTTTGTCGAAGCCTGCCTTTTACATTATGCATAGAGGATGGACTTACCCAATGAGAACATTCAAGTGGGAACCTATGTTTAATCCGGAAGAGGAAACTTCTACGGCTATAGCCTGGATTTTCTCTCCATCCTTGTCATCCAATTTTTTGGGAAGGAAGCGGTATTATTTTTAGCAGCGGCCGTGGGAAGGCCATTACAGGTGGACTTGGCAACAAAAAATCAAACGCGGCCAAGTTGTGCAAGGGTCAAGGTCTAAGTGGATCTTCTAAAAGAATCAATGTTGGACTGAGAAAGCAATCAGGGGAGATTATTGAAAAATAGGTACAAATTAAGTATGATTACGTACCTAAATATTGCACGACATGCATGATTCAAGGCCATAATGAACAATAATTTATGTTTTACATCAGGAATTGTATCCAAAGAAAGAGTCAGAGGAGGGACCTGATGATACAAAAGTACAACATACAGACGATAATTTTAAATAAGGACAAAAGACAAAAGAGAAAAAAGAGCAGCAGAAAGAAGGGGATGATAACTTCCAAAAACAGAAATCAAAAAAGAGAGAAGGAAAAGAAAAGTTTCAATGAAAAGGGAGACAGGAAATGTTATGGAATAGGAAGCTGACACAACCAAATACTAAAACATTGCATACAACGAATCAATTTGAAGCATTGAACAAAAAAAATGGCATCAGCGAAGATCAATCAGTAAGCTGAAAAGTAGCATGAAGAAGAAGAAGAAACCCACAATTCCTCTTCAGGTTCAAACAAGGAGCAGCAAATATAAAGAATCCAATAGTGATCAATGATTGAAAAAATATTATTCTAGAATATAAAATCAGTTAATACTCAAAATGCTTTTGAAAGGTTAAATGATCTTAATAGAAGACATCATTATTCACTTATTAATCTAATGAAGCCTTTTCAAAGTCCAGAAGAGATAGAACAATACAAAAGAAGGTTGGGAATGCACATGGCAGTTAGTAATACTTTTTCTAAAATTTGGGTTTTCTGGGGGGATATGTGGATAGCTGAACTAATTTCAGATAATATGCAAAAAATTACTTTGAAGTTTATAAATAATTTGGTAGAAGTTATGATCACTATAGTGTACGCAAGATGTAATGCACTAGAAAGGCTAGAGCTTTGGGAAAATATTGATGATATTGCACAGCTTCAACAAATTCCTTGGTTGATAGGTGGTGATTTCAATGTAATTCTTAATGAAGAGGAGAAATAAGGTTTCGGGACAGATGGTGAATAGGGATAAAAGTTTCTTTTATCTTCGTTAGAAGACCCCTCTGGCAATTGGATTAAGATTGAAAAGATTATCCAGGATTAAGATGGGTAATTTTCCTCTCACATATTTGGGATGTCCTATTTATTATGGAAGGAAAAACAAAGCATACTTTGAAGATATCTTAAGGAAGGTGGTTAACAGGATTTTCTCTTGGCGGAATAAATTCTTATCTTATGGGGGAGATTTATTCTACTCAACCATGTTATACTATCAATGCCTATTTATCTTCTTTCAGCTATGAGCCCCCATAAGGGAGTTATTGATCAGTTGCATAAAACTTTTGCTAAATTCTTTGGGAGAAAAATAGGGGGGAAGGAAAGCATTGGATTTCCTGGGAGAAAATGTGTTTCCCTCGGATAGAAGGTGGAATTGGCTTTAGATCTCTCCATGATATGTCCAAGGCTCTATTTGCTAAGTTATGGTGGAATTTTAGAGTTTCAACATCGTCATTGTGTGGAGTTTTTATATGGAATAAATATTATAAGAAACATCATCCCTCCATTATGACAGCTTCAGGAGGATCACATGTTTGGAAAAAAATGATAAATGTTAGGGAAGAAATAGAACATGAAATATGGTGAAAATGATAAGTGTTAGGGAAGAAATAGAACATGAAATCTGGTGGTAATTAAAATAAGGAAATGCGAGTTTTTGGTTTGATAATTGGACCAAATTAGGTTCTTTATATTTTTTGGAGGATGATATAAGAGGAGAGGAGGAGATAAAAGTGAAGGAAGTTATAAATAATAGAGAATGGGATAGGCGAAAGTTGATACTTCTTATATCTGAGGAGATGACAGACCATATTACAGCCAACATCAGTCCAACCTTAGTAGAGAATGGTAATGATTCAATTTGGTGGATGGGAGATGTAAGTGAGAGGTTCTCTGTTAAGTCAGCATTCAAAATTCTGAGGGCCAAAAGGGAGGAACAACAATGGACTAATAATATTTGGATAAAGTGCCTACCTTTTAAGATTAATTTCTTTCATTGGAGACTGTGGAAAAAGAGAATAGCAACAGAAGATAATCTCCGAAGAATGAACATTAACATTGTTTCCAGATGTTATTGTTATGATTCGTGCATTCTGTGAAGTACCCAAAAGTCTAGAGTGAAGTAAGTCAGTTGATTAGATTATTCCAATGGAGTATTTTTAGTTTTCTCTTTAACCTTGAGCCTAACTAGCAACATTCAAGGATGAATATTTTCAAGGGGGAGATATTGTAATACCCTGATCATTCCTTAAACCTAAATCCATCTTTTGAGTGAATGGGAATGACTTAAAAAGTGAATGATGTTTAAACCACATTGTATTTCCCTAATTTCAAATTTTTGTCATGTGGAGAATTGAATAAGCTTTCCATCGATACCAATTTTATCAAAATTCGAGGTCTGAGTAAGAAGTTATGGCCGAATTACAGAAAATAGAAAATAGTCGAAATCGTCCAGATACGACGGTAAGGTCTGACGGACCGTCGATCTGTCAACGGACCGTCACCCGGGGCTGTCGTACTGAGGCAGAATCCTAATTTACTTGAATGGTTCAACGGTGGGGTCCGACAGACCGTCAGACTATCGATGGACCATCGCCCAGCACCGTCGCACCGAGGCAGTAATACCCTTCTCTGGACTAAGTTCGACGGTAGGGTCCGACGACCGTCGCCCCAGCGATGTTCCATCGCCCAGCACCGTCCAATACCCCAATCCATAAATTTAAGTCATTTTTAAAGGGACTTTTTGGTCTTTTCTACCCCTTTTTAACCCCTATATATACCCCAGCAAAGGAGAAACCCTCATTTTCTCTTCCACAAAATCAAGAACTAGGGTTTTTTCTCCCAAATCAAAATCCAATCTTCTTCCAAGAAATTTAAGAATCCTCCATAGATTTCACAAATTGGTTCAAGAATCAAGCTCTCCAAGTCAAAGGCTTCAAGAACCCTAACTCAAAAGTGTGAAAAGGAGTCTATAACAAGTATCTTCATCTTAATTCATAATCCAAGGTATGTGGGGTTTGGACAAGAACACCCCTTTTGTTCTTATGCCCAAAGATTTAATTTCTACTACCGAATTTCATGATTTTGCAAAGTGGGTTTACACCCAAACTACTTTATTAAGGATTTATGAGATTTGAGTTGTTCAAGTTTGATATACATGACGATTTCATTATCTTATTTCTTAAATTGAGAATTTATGTCATGAGTTGTATATTGATACCATGAACTGATGATTTCTAAGTGATTTAAGATAAGTGTTATGATTTAAGCTTTTCTACGAGAATTTTGATTATTGAATATATTGATATTTGATCTTGAGAGTCAAGAATGAGTTCTTTGATGTTTTCTTGAAGTTTTGATATCTGATATGATTTAATGAGCAAGTACACTTGAAGTTGAGGAAAATTATTTTGAGTTTGAGTCGAGTTAGGAATCCACAGTTGCATATGATTTACAAATGAGATATATTTATGATTTGGTCTCTATGATAGACCCTTGAGTTGATTGAGGTGGATTTCCTAACGCGTTCTGAGCTGAGTCTGGGAGAAGTATTTAGCACCGAGCGGGAAGTGTGGGTTTAGCGCATCCTACTCCCCCAAAACTACGTGCCATCATAGGATTGAGATTAGTGGGCCAGAGTGACGAGTTTGTGATCACAGAGATGAGGTTATACTCCCTGGCAAGAGTATAACGCCCCCGCCAATATGGGGTTCCTTCCTTAGGAGGGAAAAAGGTTGGACTCCATGTAGCTACATGATTTATGTCGGTTATAAGAAACTCCCAAGTCCATAAGAGTTCAAGTTTCTCGAGTCATCGAGTCACTCTAAGTCTTGAGTCAAAGAGTTTTGAGTTGATTACAATGATTTATGAGATTTATAAGACATGTGTTACTATTGCTGAATTATGGGAAACTATATTTCAGTTAATTCGAGCGAAGAGAGTCATTATCGTTAGTATACATAATTTTCATAGACATTTATGATGTTATTTTAAATGTTGCATACACCTCCATTTACTCAGTACATTCCCCAAGTACTGATTCACATACTTATCTGTGTGATATATTTCCTCGTGATGTAGGTTCAGCTGCTCAGTCTCAGCAGCGATAGGAATTTTCGAGTACCTTTATCTACATTCCTGTAGTTGGTGAATCCTCATGGTTCGAGGACCTATGTCCCTGACTTTTGTTTTGCTAGAAGATTATTACTTCTTTTTAGCTGAGTATGAGTCAGTTGGGGATCTGTCCTAATGGCTCCTTAGTCTTGATTAGTAGAGTCTCTGTCAGACTAGATATCAGTATGTATAGAATTTCAGTATTTTGATTGTACAGGCTAGTATTTCTTCGCATTCAAGTGTGTTCATGATGTGATATTCTCCCTTATTTTTTGCCATGACTATTATCGAAGTGAACCTCTAGAAGTAATAACAGGCTTAGAGGGTTAGCTTGAGACTACATGGCCTTAAGCACCGTGTGACGTCTCGGGATGGAATCTCAGGGCGTTACACCCTTAGATGGAAAGAATTTTATGGAATTCATGATTAATCATAAAAAAGCATGTTAGCGTACACGTGAACTATTTTTCAAAGGAAGTTGAAATTTCTCAATTATTGACTTTGTATTTGTTCCTACGTAATATAAATGTACATATATTATTTCATTATAAAATAAATTTAAAAGGCTGGGTTGATAATTTTGCTCCTCTTGTTTTCATTTCCTGCCCTATTTTTAATTTAGTAGTTGAAGTTTCTCTAACCGAAATGATTCTCATAAAATTGATACTAAAATAGTTAAACAAGATCTTCAAGAAAGTTAGATATTATTATTTATCATAAATCTATGAGGAAATGTAGTATAGTTAATAAAAGCTACATATATCATAAACGTAGAGGAAAAAGATCTCATTCATATTCAAGTTTTTAATTGGCAATTTTCAGTTATTCCTACAAAAATTAGTAATTCTCTAATACTGTCTAGTTATCCTATAATAAAATATACTTATGTTCAATTAATTTATGATGAACAAGCTAAATAAAAGTCAAAACTAGTGGATGGGTGGGTTTGGACTTTGGAGAGTAACAGGAAAAAGATTATGATGGTGATCTTAAGCTCAAATTACATATTAGTACTACTTAATTAGTATTAAACTATTAGTATATAGTCTTAATGGCTTCATTAAATCCAACATAAATATACTAAAAATTTAAAGCATTTCTCAGGCTATAATTATATATAACCTTACTTTCTTTTAGGTGATGCCAAGATTTTTTTCTCAAAGAGTTGAAGTATGTTCTTATGATTCACATTTTGCCGAAATATCATGTTTTTTTTATAAAAAAAAAAAATCTCTTTCTCCATTATTTAATGGAAACTACAAATAATTTCCAAATAATCATGCATGTTTTGAAGGATAACCTTAGAGTAACCAGTAAAGTTGCTATTATGTGACTAGAAGGTCACAAGATCATGCCATGGAAACAATCTATGAAGAAATGCAGCATAAGATCATGTACAATAGATCCTCATGGTCCGGTCTTTCCCTATACTCCATGCATACCGCAGGAGCTTTAGTACAACTGTAATACCCCGCATGTTTCTAAGCTAGGAGATGAACCATTTTTCCTACATATGAAATCTCTCATCCTGTGAGTAATATTTTAGTGCATGACTTACAATGAGTATCCTAGCGATAATATAGCTTATGATGCATTAAACATGTTCATATGAGCCACTTAAGGTAATACAAGCTAAGAGTTTTTGAATCCATCAAGTTTTAGTGTTTGATTTTGTAAGGTTCATATTTGAATGAGTATAACTCGATTTTCATTTTGTATTTATGAATATTTAGACCCACCAAATTGTAGAGAATCGAATTAGGTTTCCAACGATACCAATTTTGCCTTAATCCAATACCCGAGCGAAAAGTTATGCCCATTTTCGTGAAAGACAGTAAGGATAGGCGATTGGTTAGGCGCCGCCCAACCAAACTTAGGAGATTGGTTAGGCGCCATTCAACCTGGCTTAGGCAATTGGTTAGGCGCCGCCTAAGTCAGTTACAAGTGCCAAAAACACTCCGTTTTGAGTTATTTTGAGGGTAATTAAGTCTTTTAACACTCCTTACACGTTCGTAAACTTAACCCTACGAAATTTATAGCTTCTAAACACATTACAACCCTATTAACATCTCAAAGATCATTATCCAAGAGCACTATAGGAGAAAAAAAACTAGGGTTGCACAATAAAGCTTGAAGATCAAATTTTAAGAAAATTTCCTCCGTCAATCATCAAGAACCTCCCTTCCAAGGTATGCGTAGTGTTCATCCACGGATTCCTTTCGTCCGTGGAGTTCAAGAATCAATCTTTAAAATACAAAAGCTTGGTTGGTTGTGGTGATATGATCATACCCATGTTGATGCTTGTTTGTTTTTCTATATAATAGTATCGTGACTGTATATCTCATGAAAGTTATGTTGTTAGTTGAAAAACATGATCTTTGGTTGGATTGTTAGAATGCAAGTATGAAATCCACCTATGCCTTAAAGAATGCATGCAAGGTGTTCGATAAAATGCCTAGTATGTTAGAACTTCATATTTACATGATTTCATGATATCTAAATAACAAGTTCATGTTAGTCATACACTCCAATATGAATTTCCATGCAAATTATGTGTTCTTATTGTTGTGGTATAAAGCATGTATGATAATGGAGATATAAATTATGTACACAAAATATATCCATGCTTTCCCTACCATGTTTCAGATGTTGAATAAATACATGAAGTATAATATCCCCAAATCATTACAATATGAATTAAATGTTACATGTTGACGTTCCCTTATGCTTGAATGGTTTCCATGCCATTGCTATGAATAGTATATGTTGTCAGAATGCTCATGATATTAAAATATGAGATTTATGACTTGATCATAAGCATTCCTATTCATGATAGATATTATGATGACCATGTACTTCATTAAATCCCCCACTCATGTATTATAGATTTTTATTGATGGTCGTGTACTCAAGAAATTCAAGTTGTATCAGTTTCCTTCCATCGAGTCCTGGGGGTACTTGTACCCCAAAAATATATTTGTGTGCCTAGAGCCATGTCATGTTTCCACGATACTCTCAGTGAAGCCATGATCTATAGAATTCAGTCAGTCATGTGACTCAAGAAAACTCAGAAATCTCAGTAATCTCAGTAGTCCAGTAATCTCAGTGCTCAGTAACCTCAGCAACCTCAGTATTCACATTCAATCTCAGTAACTTCAGTACTCTCAACCAGTCCTCAGAACTCAGTACATTCCTACAGTCATTGGAATCCAGTAAACTTAGTTTAGCTCCACTAAACAATACCACTAGTATCAGTCCAGTTAATCAGTATCAGTTCAGCTAATCAGTTCAGTTCAGTTATTCAGTTCATCTTAGTTATTCAGTTCAGTGTCCTTCAGATGAGAGTAGAAGTTAGCACCGAGTGAACTCAAGGATGGGAACTCACCTGCATATTCAGGGTGTGATTCTTAGTAGTCATCCTTGTGTTCCAGAACAACGTGGCCAGTATAGGTTGAGACATCTTAACCTGTCAGATTAGGGTTGATGAGGTGTCTTAACCTGTCAGTTTAAGGTTCCCACCGTTCTCATTTGAATACCTGCCAGTATAGGGTTCTCACAGCTGTCCTTACCAGTGGCGCGGTATTGACACCCCTCCAGGCGGGGCAGAGATTGGACCCCAGCTTAGCTATTATAGTGTATTTGGGGAATGTCGGTTAGATAACTACTTCCCATAGTTTCAGTTATAGATTTCAGGACTGTCAGTTATAGCTACCCAGTCTCAGTAAAGAACTCAGATAGTTTTCTTCAGATTTATGGACTGGCAGATACAGTCACTTATGCTATCAATCACAACAGTTATCAGAACTCATGCTATCAGTACTCACCTTCAGGACTGTCAGATACAGTCAATCAGACCAGTTCTTCATAATTCGAACTGTCAGAAACAATCATTCATTTATTAGTAATGCAATATCAGTCTCTTAGTATTTAGTAATGCAGTATCAGATCCATCACTTATTAGTGATTTACATATCAATATCAGTAAACTCAGTCTTTCAGAATCTCATTATCAGTACACTCATGTTGTCAGTATTCAGACTCAGTAGTCAGTATCTCCACGAGTTCAGTTACAGTTACGTATGCATGTATGTACTCTCACGTTCATATCATCCAGTATTGTTCATGCATATATCCCTTTGCATTTAGCCTACCTCACTAGTATACTAAGTACATTCAGACGTACTGACGCATTTGTGCTATAGTGCTTTCTCTTATGTTACACCATAGGTTCAGAGGCATGAGCTCCAAATCAGCAGTAGATTCCAGGATCAGCAGTCAGAGTTAGACGTGAGTCCTCATCCTTTGAGGACATGATGATTTCATTTATATTTTAGTTTTCAGTTTATTTCAGTAGTTGGAGTTTGTTGGGGACATGTCCCATCAACTCCTTATTCAGTTCAGTTAGAGGCTTTCGGACTAGATGTCAGATTAGATGTTCAAACTTCAGTATTTATGTTCCTTTTTTGTATTATTATACCATGTTTTTCAGATATGTATCAGTATTGAACCTTATGGCCTTACAGTTCATGTTTCCACATATTTTATGAGATATTATGCAGTTTACAGGTACAGATATCAGTCATGGATTAGCTTGTGGTCCTTCGGGGTCATGAGCACCGTGTAGCATTTTGGTTCAGAAAATCGGGGCGTTACAAAGTTGGTATCAGAGCCTAAGGTTCAACAGTGTCCTAGGAAGTCTAAAAGTTGCATTAAGTAGAGTCTTGTACATAGGTGTGTCGTGCACCACACTTATGTGCAGGAGGCTGTGAGATGTTTTAGGAACAGTTTCCCTTCTTTCATGTCTCAAGATTGTGCTATAGCAAGTTTCTCTAAGGAACCCATGTAGATTCGTATCATTCACCCCTCATGTTCACTTTAACTTACTTTCAAGGTAATAGAAACAGTGAAGCTCAAGTCCTAAAGATAGGGCTTTCTCATGCAGCCCCTGGAGACAGTTATGGGATTAGCCACAGACTCAAACAGTATCCCAGCAGTTCATTATTGTTCCAAAGTCGTACAGATTTTATTCATGATCATGAGAACTCATTCTTGAACCCAGAAGTTTAGCAGTAGTAGTGTTGGGATATTATTATTCTATTTGATCTGATTATGTATTCATGGGGATTAGATCAGTAGGCTTGAACTGTACGAGCTAAAAACTTAAGTTTAGTGACTCAAAATTAAGCATGAAGGTGTGAATGTGATATTAGCAGTATATGAGGAAACAAAATCAGATGATGTGTTTAGTAAGACAGGCAGGTGTTGAACAGAATGTAGGTATGTGATGGTCGATCAAGTACCTAAGCCAGGCCCTCAAATTTCAGTAGTAGAGCCAGTATGTATAGAAAGCAGTAAGGGAAGACAATTCCAGACCCATTCTCATCTCAATGCAGAGTTTTTCACTTCAGCTATCACAAAACCAACTCAGGCATTGCATACCAACTCTATGGTCATGAACCATGCTCATGTATCTCTTTTTCCATAATCATGTATGAATTCAATTTCCAGCATAAGGAGTCCCTTTTACTCTGCAGTACGAGTCATGTTCCATGAGCACAATCTACTTTTACACACTTTCTATGGGATTATGTGCGCCTTCAGTTCCCAGTATAAGGGGTTCAGTTCCATCTCCCTCAGTATTATGAATCATGTCCCATGAGTACAAAAACTCTAGACTCAGGTCATGCAGCTCATGATTCATGTACGCATATCATGCTTTCCAGTATACGAAGATTCCATGACTCATGTTATGCCCCTACAGATCAGATACATTTAGACTACGTCATGTATATCCTCAGTTCAGACCTTATTGGTAAATCCAAACTATTGATATTTTATTTCTCAAGTTTCAGTCATATGTCAAGTTTAGTTTGTATCTATTCATGTTTCAGGTCGTCCTGATTTACTCCTCCAGTTAGCTCTCCTTATAGAACAGTGTAGTGATGAGCAGTTGTTTAGATAAGAGAAGATTATTGCATGCTTACTTTGCACGAGGGTGTAGTTGTGAAGATAGGCTTGAATGTCATGATAAATGTGCAAGTAAACGTCTAGAAAGGGGTTGTATTTAGAAGTTGGGAAAGTACAAAGTGTAAGTGTACATTTAGATCCTTGACTTATGTCAGTCCCCATCATGTACCCATCAAAAACTCAGTTGCCAACTCAATTATAGTTTCAGTATCCAGCACTCATTGATCAGTGTTCAGTCCTTGAATTCAGTACTTTAGTATCAGTCTAAAACTTAGTTACAGCGATAGTTCAGAAATCAATATTCAGTAAAGGACTCAGATATTCCTACAAAACCATGGCTTCAGTTACCAGTTACTTAGTCTCAGAATTCAGTACTTCTGTACTAGCTATAGGATTAGTTATAATGTCATCTTCATTTCAGTAACCAGATTTGAAACTCAGTTCAGTTCCAGACATGCTTGACCATAACATTCAGGTTGTCAGTACTCAGTTATCAGTGTTTCAGTACCCCAGTTTATAGAATACCTCAGAGCCATGTCGTACGCTTGGTCTCGCATTCGCAAATAATACAGACTTCATGAATCCATGCTCAGATACCTCATTCTACTCAGTTATTCCTTATCTCCTATGCATAAAACTCAAAAATCTCAGCCCAGCTATTCAGACTAAGTATAGTTTAGCTTTGCAGATCCAGTATTCAGCTATCAGTTATTTAGTTAATCAGATAAGTTAGTATATTTATGCACTCATGTTCAGCTCAGTTCATGTATCATGTCTCAGTTTCAGATCCTAGCTATTCAGTCATGACTCGGTTCCTAAGTGCCTTGTGCATCGCCTTAATTCACCTCAGTAGTTCATCCAAGTCAGCATTCTTTGAGGGACATAGTGTCCCAAGGGGGAGATACATCATACCTCCAAACTTTCATGACATAAACATGCTGCTCTCTTTTCTTTTGATGAATCCAGTTTGGAGAAGGGGTACTCATAAGTTAACCCTCAAACTCCAACTTCATTCGTATGCCATGTTTTCAAGATTCAGTTCAGATCATGATATTCATTTTATCTACCACATCCCAGACTCAGTTATGTTCTCATGTTTTCGATCATGCATATGGAGTGATTAATCTAAAACTTATCGGTATTTTCAGTTCAAGGTAACAATTTTCCTTAAACTTACTCGTTCGCATGTTCATATTTCAGTACCAAACTTGGTATTCAGTTCTATGCTCAATTTTCAGTTCAAACTTGATACCTTTACCATTGCATGTTCATGAGTAAGTTTAGTCATGAATTCACGCATCATATATGCATGATCAGCTCATCAGTACTTTCAGTCATGCATTCACGTATCATGTCAGTCATATAATCATGCATCAGATATGCATGGATTCAGCCTTTTAGTTGTGCATCAGATATGCATTCTCATTTTGAGAAAACTCACTTTATTAGAATCCTCAGTCTTATATTTATAAATCAGCTTCCCATGAATCAAATATGCATGTTCAGTATGTTGTGCTCAGCTTTCAGTCATGTCAGTCATGAACCCATGTTTTAGTAGTGTATGTCTTGTACGTAATTCATCTTATCATCTCTCCCACCTCAGTTAATTTCCATTCGAGGATGAATGTTCCCAAGGGGGAGATATTGTAATACCCCGCATGTTTCTAAGCTAGGAGATGAACCATTTTTCCTATGTAAGAAAACTCATATCCTGTGAGTAGTATTTTAGTGCATGACTTACAATGATTATCCTAGCAATAAGATAGATTATGATGCATTAAGCATGTTCATATGAGTCACTTAAGGTAATACAAGCTAAGAGTTTTTGAATCCATCAAGTTTTAGTGTTTGATTTTGTAAGGGTCATATTTGAATGATTATAACTCGATTTTAATGTGGGATTTATGCATATTTAGATCCACCAAATTGTAGAGAATCTAATTAGCTTTCCAACGATACCAATTTCTCCTTAATCCAATACCCGAACAAAAAGTTATGCCCATTTTCGTGAGAGACAGTAAGGATAGGTGATTGGTTAGGCGCCGCCCAACCAAACTTAGGCGAATGGTTAGGCTCCGCCCAACCTGGCTTAGGAAATTGGTTAGGCGCCGCCTAAGTCAGTTTCAAGTGCCAAAAACACTCCGTTTTGAGTTATTTTGAGGGTAATTAAGTCTTTTAACACTCCTTACACGTCCCTAAACTTAACCATATAAAATTTATAGCTTCTAAACACATTACAACCCTATTAACATCTCAAATCTCACTATACAAGAGCACCATAGGAGAAAAACAACTAGGGTTGCACAATCAAGCTTGAAGATCAAATTTTAATGAAATTTCCTCCGTCAATCATCAAGAACCTCCCTTCCAAGGTATGCGTAGTGTTCATCCATGGATTTCTTTCGTCCGTGGAGTTCAAGAATCAATCTTTAAAATAAAAAAGCTTGGATGGTTGTGGTGATATGATCATACCCATGTTGATTCTTGTTTTTTTTTCTATATAATAGTATCATGACTGTATATCTCATGAAAGTTATGTTGTTAGTTGAAAAACATGATCTTTGGATGGATTGTTAGAATGCCAGTATGAAATCCACCTATGCCTTAAAGAATGCATGCAAGGTGTTCGATAAAATGCCTAGTATGTTAGAACTTCATATTTACATGATTTCACGATATCTAAATAACAAGTGAATGTTAGTCATACACTCCAATATGAATTTTCATGCAAATTATGTGTTCTTATTGTTGTGGTATAAAGCATGTATGATAATGGAGATATAAATTATGTACACAAAATAATATCCATGCTTTCCCTACCATGTTTGAGATGTTGAATAAATACATGAAGTATAATATCCCCAAATCATTACAATATGAATTAAATGTTACATGTTGTCGTTCCCTTATGCTTGAATGGTTTCCATGCCATTGCTATGAATAGTATATGTTGTCAGAATGCCCATGATATTAGAATATGAGATTTATGACTTGATTATAAGCATTCCTATTCATGATAGATATTATGATGACCATGTACTTCATGAAATTCCCTACTCATATATTATGGATTTTTATTGATGGTCGTGTACTCAAGAAATTCAAGTTGTGTTAATTTCCTTCCATAGAGTCCTGGGGGTACTTGTACCCTAAAAATATAGTTGTGTGCCTAGAGCCATTTCATTTTTCGATGATACTATCAGTCAAGCCATGATCTATAGAATTCAGTCAGTCATGTGACTCAAGAAAACTCAGAAATCTCAGTAATCTCAGTAGTCCAGTAATCTCAGTAATCTCAGTAACCTCAGCAACCTCAGTATTCACAGTCAATCTCAGTAACTTCAGTACTCTCAACCAGTCCTCAGAACTCAGTACATTCTTACAGTCATTGGAATCCAGTAAACTTAGTTTAGCTCCGCTAAACAATACCACTAGTATCAGTCCAGTTAATCAGTATCAGTTCAGCTAATCAGTTCAGTTCAGTTATTCAGTTCATCTTAGTTATTCAGTTCAGTGTCCTTTAGATGAGAGTAGAAGTTAGCACCGAGTGAACTCAAGGATGGGAACTCACCTTCCAGTTCAGGGTGTGATTCTTAGTAGTCATCCTTGTGTTCCAGAACAACGTGGCCAGTGTAGGTTGAGACATCTTAACCTGTCAGATTAGGGTTGATGAGGTGGCTTAACCTGTCAGTTTAGGGTTCCCACCGTTCTCATTTGAGTACCTGCCAGTATAGGGTTCTCACAGCTGTCCTTACCAGTGGCGCGATATTGACACCCCTCCAGGCGGGGTAGAGATTTGACCCCAGCTTAGCTATTATAGTGTATTTGGAGAATGTCGGTTAGATAACTACTTCCCATAGTTTCAGTGACAGATTTCAGGACTGTCAGCTATAGCTACCCAGTCTCATTAAAGAACTCAGATAGTTTTCTTCAGATTTATGGACTGGCAGATACAGTCACTTATGTTATCAATCACAACAGTTATCAGAACTCATGCTATCAGTACTCACCTTCAGGACTGTCAAATACAGTCAATCAGACCAGTTCTTCATAATTCGAACTGTCAGAAACAATCATTCATTTATCAGTAATGCAATATCAGTCTCTTAGTATTTAGTAATACAGTATCAGATCCATCACTTATTAGTGATTTACATATCAATATCAGTAAACTCAGTCTTTCAGAATCTCATTATCAGTACACTCATGTTGTCAGTATTCAGACTCAGTAGTCAGTATATCCACGAGTTCAGTTACAATTACGTATGCATGTATGTACTCTCACGTTCATATCAACCAGTATTGTTCATGCATATAACCCTTTGCATTTAGCCTACCTCACTCGTATACTAAGTACATTCAGACGTACTGACGCATTTGCGCTATGGTGTTTTCTCTTATGTTACACCATAGGTTCAGAGGCATGAGCTCCAAATCAACAGTAGTTTCCAGGATCAGCAGTCAGAGTTAGACGTGAGTCCTCATCCTTCGAGGACATGATGATTTCATTTATATTTCAGTTTTCAGTTTATTTCAGTAGGTGGAGTTAGTTGGGGACATGTCCCATCAACTCATTATTCAGTTCAGTTAGAGGCTTTCGGACTAGATGTCAGATTAGATGTTCAGACTTCAGTATTTATGTTCCTTTTTGGTATTGTTATACCATGTTTTTCAGATATGTATCAGTATTGAACCTTATGGCCTTACAGTTCATGTTTCGACATATTTTATGAGATATTATGCAGTTTACAGGTACAGATATCAGTCATGGGTTAGCTTGTGGTCCTTTGGGGTCATAAGCACCGTGTAGCATTTTGGTTCAGAAAATCGGGGCGTTATAACAGCAGACTAATTTTATTCTTTTTATAATCATGCATGCTTTGCTTGAAAACCTCAAAACAATTTTTCCCATTATTATATACTCTCTCCGTCTCATTTTACCCGTCCTAAATTAGGATGGCACATCTATAAAGAAAATAAAAATTGATAATGTAACTTCACATCTATATATAATATTCACACATTCACAGCTATGAAAAGCTATCCACTATCATCATTACTTTCACATGTTTGAAATTAAAGTTCTGCCTTATCAAATTTGACACGTGAACTCCATTAAATATGTAACAAAAAGCAAATACTGGTCCACACTTTAAATACAAATACGACCAGTTTTTTAGAGTATATAGTATTATATATCTTCCATCTTTCTACTTATTAATTTTTTGTTGTGTTGTAAGTGTAATGGGAACCATTGATTTTTGATCATTTTTTCATATGGGTATTTTTATCTTTTTTCTTGTTGACAAGGAAGATGTGGTCACAACAAGAAGAACCCCAAGTTCCTTGCTTTTACATCTTTGGGGACTCTCTTGTTGATAATGGCAACAACAATGGGATACTTTTATAAATGACAAAGTAAAAGAATTTTTCGTTACAAAGACAAGAAAAAGTAGCAACACAAAATTTTCATAATAAGTATAGAAAAAACGTCCTAACTCCTGATTTATCCCTCAACTTTGTGATTTGAAGCTGATATACCCCTTTTAAAAGCGGTTCACATATACTCCTATTGTTACACAAATGGTATATGTGAGTCATTTGTGTAACAATAGAGGTCTATCATAAATCTATGAGGAAATGTAGTATAGTTAATAAAAGCTACATATATCATAAACGTAGAGGAAAAAGATCTCATTCATATTCAAGTTTTTAATTGGCAATTTTCAGTTATTCCTACAAAAATTAGTAATTCTCTAATACTGTCTAGTTATCCTATGATAAAATATACTTATGTTCAATTAATTTATGATGAACAAGCCAAATAAAAGTCAAAACTAGTAGATGGGTGGGTTTGGACTTTGGAGAGTAACAGGAAAAAGATTATGATGGTGTTTTTAAGCTTAAATTACGTATTAGTACTACTTAATTAGTATTAAACTATTAGTATATAGTCTTAATGGCTTCATTAAATCCAACATAAATATACTGAAAATTTAAAGCATTTCTCAGGTATCATTATATATAACCTTAGTTTCTTTTAGGTGATGCCAAGATTTTTTTCTCAAAGAGCTGAAGTATGTTCTTATGATTCACATTTTGCTTAAATATCATGTTTTTTTAAAAAAAAAAATCTCTTTCTCCATTATTTAATGGAAATTACAACTAATTTCCAAATAATCATGAATGTTTTGAAAGGTAGCCTGAGAGTAACCAGTAATGTTGCTAGTATGTGACTAGAAGATCACAAGGTCAAGCCGTTGAAACAATCTACGATAGAAATGCAGCATAATATCGTGCACAATAGATCCTCATGGTTCGGTCTTTCCCTAGACTCCATGCATACCGGAGGAGCTTTAGTACACCAGACTAATTTTTTCTTTTTTTCAATAATCATGCATGCTTTGCTTGAAAACCTCAAAACAATTTTTCCCATTATTATATACTCCCTCCGTCCCATTTTACCCATCCCAAATTGGGATGGCACAACTATGAAGAAAATAATAATTGGTAATGTAACTTTACCATTTTGCCTCTTTTAATTGTGTCTTGTTATTAGTTTCAAAATTGATGGATGACTAATAACAAGGAGTAATCAATTACACTAAGGGTATAATGAAAAAAAAAATTATCTTGTCTTGATAAGTAAAAAAGGACAAGTAAAATGCGCCATCAAATTAGAAAATTTGGAACGGGTAAAATGAGACGGAGAGAGTATGTTAGATGTTCTTGTAAAGGTAAAGATTGTCCAAAAGTGTATATAGAGGCGGCTTCCTGATTTTTGTGTATGGTTAACGTACTTTCCAATGTTTTGGGTTGTGTATACCATTGTTTTTATTTTATACTCTCTCCGTTCCATTTTATTCGTTCCAAATTTCTTAAATTATTGTTCTATTTTACCTGTTCTTTTTTACTTATCAAGACAAGACAAATTTTTTTCTCATTATACCTTTAGTGTAATTAATTACTCCTTATTATTAGCATTCTTGAAAAATGTTGCAAAGAGGAGTATAATTAAGAGTACACCATTAAGAATATAAATGGTGCTTTGGTATTAACCATCCATCAATATTGGAACTAACAACAAGACACAATTAAGAGAGGTAAAATGATAAAGTTACATTACCAATCATTATTTTCTTAATAGTTGTGTCATCTCAATTTGAGACGGATAAAATGGGACGAAGAAAGTAGTTGTTAGTATGAAAATGGGCCCCCATGACACACGTGTCAAATATAGATATTGCCCTCATACAATTTTTATTGGTTTATCCTAGTTACAAAAAAAAAAAATTCCTTTTTGGAATGTCAGTTTTTTTATATTGGATAAGTAAATCACGGGATGCACTTCCTGCCACGCTATATACCATATTCACACGTTGACAACTTTAAAAAGCTACTCCCTCTATCTCAGTTGTGTCACTTTTGGACAGTGAAACATTTTAAGTTTGACGATAATTTGGATATGAAATTTTAATGTTTTTAAAAATATATTTTATATATATAAAAATCATATAAAAAGAACTATAAGTTACAATATAATTGGTAATTCAAAATATACAAAAGATATATAAAGAAATTACGATCAAAGATAGACTTATTTGAATCTCGAAATTCATAAATACTGTGAACAATTAACATAAATTCGAAGGAGGGAGCATCTTCCATCATTACTTTCACAGGTTTGAAATTAAAGTCACCTCTATATATAATATTCACACATTCACAGCTATGAAAAGCTATCCACTATCATCATTACTTTCACATGTTTGAAATTAAAGTTCTGCCTTATCAAATTTGACACGTGAACTCCATTAAATATGTAACAGAAAGCAAATACTGGTCCACACTATAAATACAAATACGACCGGTATTTTAGAGTATATAGTATTATATATATTTCATCTTTCTACTTATTAATTTTTTGCTGTGTTGAGAGTGTAATGGGAACCATTGATTTTTGATCATTTTTTCATATGGACATTTTTATCTTTTTTCTTGTTGACAAGGAAGATGTGGTCACAACAAGAATAACCCCAAGTTCCTTGTTTTTACATCTTTGGGGACTCGCTTGTTGACAATGACAACAACAATGGGATACTTTTATAAATGACAAAGTAAAAGAATTTTTTGTTACAAAGACAAGAAAAAGTAGCAACACAAAATTTTCATAATAAGTATAGAAAAAACGTCCTAACTCCTGATTTATCCCTCAACTTTGTGATTTGAAGCTGATATACCCCTTTTAAAAGCGGCTCACATATACTCCTATTGTTACACAAATGGTATATGTGAGTCATTTGTGTAAAAATAGAGGTATATCATAAATCTATAAGGAAATGTAGTATAGT
This sequence comes from Capsicum pubescens, assembly GCA_030864215.1. Lineage (NCBI taxonomy): Eukaryota > Viridiplantae > Streptophyta > Magnoliopsida > Solanales > Solanaceae > Capsicum > Capsicum pubescens. The sequence continues at coordinate 331,384,127 of CM061538.1, read as the reverse complement.
TAATAAAAGCTACATATATCATAAACGTAGAGGAAAAAGATCTCATTCATATTCAAGTTTTTAATTGGAAATTTTCAGTTATTCCTACAAAAATTAGTAATTCTCTAATACTGTCTAGTTATCCTATAATAAAATATACTTATGTTCAATTAATTTATGATGAACAAGCCAAATAAAAGTCAAAACTAGTGGATAGGTGGGTTTGGACTTTGGAGAGTAACAGGAAAAAGATTATGATGGTGATCTTAAACTCAAATTACATATTAGTACTACTTAATTAGTATTAAACTATTAGTATATAGTCTTAATGGCTTCATTAAATCCAACATAAATATACTGAAAATTTAAAGCATTTCTCAGGCTATCATTATATATAACCTTATTTTCTTTTAGGTGATGCCAAATTTTTTTTCACAAATAGCTTAAGTATGGTCTTATGATTCACATTTTGCTGAAATATCATGTTTTTATAAAAAAAAAATAAAAAATCTCTTTCTCCATTATTTAATGGAAACTACAACTAATTTGCAAATAATCATGCATGTTTTGAAAGGTAGCCTTAGAGTAACCAGTAATGTTGTTATTATGTGACTAGAAGGTCATAAGGTCAAGCCGTGGAAACAATCTATGATAGAAATGCAACATAAGATCGTGTACAATAGATCCTCATGGTCTGGTCTTTCCCTAGACTCCATGCATACCAGAGGAGCTTTAGTACACTAGACTAATTTTTTATTTTTTTTTATAATCATGCATGCTTTGCTTGAAAACCTCAAAATAATTTTTCCCATTATTATATACTCCCTCCGTCCCATTTTACCCGTCCCAAATTGAGATGGCACAGCTATGAAGAAAATAATAATTGGTAATGTAACTTTACCATTTTGCCTCTTTTAATTGTGTCTTGTTATTAGTTTCAAAATTGATGGATGACTAATAACAAGGAGTAATCAATTACACTAAGGGTATAATGAAAAAAAAAATTATCTTGTCTTGATAAGTAAAAAAGGACAAGTAAAATGGGACATCAAATTAGAAAATTTGGAACGGGTAAAATGAGACGGAGGGAGTATGTTAGATGTTCTTGTAAAGGTAAAGATTGTCCAAAAGTGTATATAGAGGCAGCTTCTGGATTTTTGTGTATGGTTAACGTACTTTCCAATGTTTTGGGTATTGTATATCATTGTTTTTATTTGTTACTCTCTCCGTTCCATTTTATTCGTTCCAAATTTCTTAATTTATTGTTCTATTTTACCCGTTCTTTTTTACTTATCAAGACAAGACAATTTTTTTTCTCATTATACCCTTAGTGTAATTAATTACTCCTTATTATTAGAATTCTTGAAAAATGTTGCAAAGAGGAGTATAATTAAGAGTACACCATTAAGAATATAAATGGTGCTTTGATATTAACCATCCATCAATATTGGAACTAACAACAAGACACAATTAAGAGAGGCAAAATGGTAAAGTTACATTACCAATCATTATTTTCTTAATAGTTGTGCCATCTCAATTTGAGACGGATAAAATGGGACGAAGAAAGTAGTTGTTAGTATGAAAATGGCCCCCCATGACACACGTGTCAAATATAGATAATGCCCTCATACAACTTTTATTGGTTTATCCTAGTTACCAAAAAAAAAAAAATCCTTTTTGGAATGTCAGTTTTTTGATATTGGATAAGTAAATCACGGGATGCACTTCCTGCCACGCTATATACCATATTCACACGTTGACAGCATTAAAAAGTTACTCCCTCTGTCTCATTTGTGTCACTTTTTCTGAACAGTGAAACATTTTAACTTTGACGATAATTTGGATATGAAATTTTAATGTTTTTAAAAATATATTTTATATATATAAAAATCATATAAAAAGTACTATAAGTTACAATATAATTGATAATTCAAAATATACAAAAGATACATAAGGAAATTACGATCAAAGATAGACTTATTTGAATCTCGAAATTCAAAAATACTGTGAACAATTAACATAAATTCGAAGGAGGGAGCAACTTCCATCATTACTTTCACAGGTTTGAAATTAAAGTCACCTCTATATATAATATTCACACATTCACAGCTATGAAAAGCTATCCACTATCATCATTACTTTCACATGTTTGAAATTAAAGTTCTGCCTTATCAAATTTGACACGTGAACTCCATTAAATATGTAACAGAAAGCAAATACTGGTCCACACTATAAATACAAATACGACCAGTATTTTAGAGTATATAGTATTATATATCTTCCATCTTTCTACTTATCAATTTTTTGTTGTGTTGTAAGTGTAATGGGAACCATTGATCTTTGATCATTTTTTATATGGGCATTTTTATCCTTTTCTTGTTGACAAGGAAGATGTGGTCACAACAAGAAGAACCCCAAGTTCCTTGCTTTTACATCTTTGGGGACTCACTTGTTAACAATGGCAACAACAATGGAATACTTTTATAAATGACAAAGTAAAAAAAAAATTCGTTACAAAGACAAGAAAAAGTAGCAACACAAAATTTCATAATAAGTATAGAAAAAACGTCCTAACTCCTGATTTATCCCTCAACTTTGTGATTTGAAGCTGATATACCCCTTTTAAAAGTGGCTCACATATACTTCTATTGTTACACAAATGGTATATGTGAGTCATTTGTGTAACAATAGAGGTATATGATGGTATATGTGAGTCATTTATGTAACAATAGAGGTATATGTCATGTGAGGCATTTATGTTACGGTAGCCGTTTTTTAAACTGGGAGTATGTCAGCTTCAAATCACAAAGTTGAGGGGTAAATCATGACCTTTTTCCATAAGTAAAAGTAATTACCTTGAAAATTAGACATGCAATTTGGTACTAACATATTAATTTCTCATATGTACAAGTAATTACCTCGAAAATTAGACATGCAACTTGGTACTAATTACATATTAAATTACAACGTAAAAATTTTAGTACAAAAAATAGATTTAATTGCGGGGGTTATTTTAGCCCCCGTAAAATTATATTAATTGCAGGGTTATAAACTTGCCACTAAAATTTATAAGTTTGCGGGGGTTTTAACCCTAATATCCATCGAAAAATATAGCGCCAAATTAATTTCATGTTCCCTCTCTTTTTTTAATTGGCCAAAATTTATTTTTTTAATTTCATTTTTTCTTAATCCAATTCCCCCCCAAACCCTCTGATTCTCCCCCAAAACCCACATTCCCCCCCACCCCTCAACGCCCCCACCCCCACATAATGTGATTGATTCATCACCTCTCTGATCGATTTCATTCCCCAAATGAGTTTCTAGTACTGATTTTGATTTCTTCACTGAAATGTCTACCGATTTTATCTTATAATTGAAACAAAATCAACTCTCTGATCGATTTTATTCCCCAAATGAGTTTCGAGTACGATTTTGATTTCTTATTTGAAATATCTACCGATTTTATCTTGTAAGTGAAACAAAATCAACTCTCTGATCGATTTCATTCCCTAAATGGGTTTCTAGTACCGATTTTGATTTCTTCTTTGAAATATCTACCGATTTTATCTTGCATGTGGATCTTAAGCTTAATTTTTGACTCATCTTGGTGTGGATTGCAGAAACAAGGACCGTTTTCATTCCATCAAGTTTAAGCTGCCTATCTCAGGTAAAATATTCACATATTTCTTCATAAAGAGCTATCTTCACACACCCATGTCTTTGCTTGGTTCTGTTTTCTTTTACTTGGTTAGGATTGTTTAGTTGAGAACTTTATATTTTTATTTTGGTTGTTGTAGAAATAGGATATTTTAGTTTGGGGTTGAACTGTTAGCTGAGGACTGTCATCAGCTAGATTATGTCAAATTGGTCAAAGCACTCTGTGTTTATCATAATGTCAGTTTGATAACAGTCCCAATGCAAAAACTCTTGGCGAATGGGCTGGTGTAAATTTATTTGTGGTTGTTACGTGCTACTTTGTAGTTCTATGGGTCTCTAAGTTTTACTGTCCACCAATATTATCTTCTGATTGGAAATGAACTGGAATGTGTTTCCTTCATTAACTAGTATCTTGTCGTTAAAGTTTTCCCGATGATTGGTTAGTGAAGAATTGATGGTATACTGATTACCATAGGTAATTAACAGTTTTGGGTATTTTTTTATTAATTATAGATATGTCCTTTTTTATGCCTTCACTCTACTAAATAATGAACTTTTTTAGATTTCTCAACAACTGTTTATTTTTTTATTGTATCTGGTTGTCCCTTTTTCCTTTTTATTTGTTTGATTCGTAAAACTTGCTTTATTTTTTAACTTTTGATGTGTTTTTTCTACATTTTCTTCAATTTTTTTTATAATAGTGGTATTCGGGCCAGCCTTGGAAACGATTACTTTTCATTCAGGAAAAGAAAGACTTTTCTCTCTCTCTCTACATATCTCAGATCTGATCAGCTCACATTTGTTCCTCTTAAACGTTTATCTCATCTCAAACGGTAACTTGGACTGATCGGCGACTCCGACGCCGGCGACGGCGTTGACGCGCCGGCACAGGTAAGGACTAATCCATCTCCTTTGTTATCTCCCTCCCCAGTTCTCTCTCTCCCCGCCGATCTCTCTCTCGGGTTTTCTTTTCCACCTTTGCTGCTGCTATCGACGGCGGATCTAGGGTTTCCGCCGTCTCAACTCCGGCGACGGCTTAGGCTGCAGCTCCGGCCATAGACGGGTCTAAAACAGTGGGTGATGACGACAACCAGCGACCAGCTACCGGTAACAGCAACAAGACGCACCGGTGACTTTCCGGCGAGGCCCTGACGAACTCTTTTCGGCGACTCAAGTCCGGCAACCTTTTCGACAACAAGTTTGCGCAACCAGCAACGCAGGAGAACTTCGGTGACATCTGAACCTATTATTTTAGTTACTCTTTACAGTATAGTTTCATTGTATTGCTATTTCCTGTCGTGCTTCTTTTATACTGCTTTCGCTACTGTTGCTTTGTTTGCTTGTCTGTTTGCTGCTAGTTTTATTTTTTGGTTTGTGTTTCGTTTGTTGAGTAGTGGCTGAGGGGGTTGAGGATGGAATAGGGTCATGTCCGAGGGGGTTGGGGGTGGGACCTGTTTTGGGAAGGGGTGGAGAGGGGAGGGCAGAGATGGGTGTGGGTTCAAGGCTAGGTGTTTGGGCTGGTTCGGTGAGGGGTGGGAGAGGGAGGCGAGAGGTGATAGGTTGAGGGTAGGGTCTTGGAATATTGGGACCCTTCAGGGTAAGTCCGTTGAGTTGGTGAAGATTCTCAAGAAGAGGAGGATTAGTATTGCGTGTGTGCAGGAGGCTAAGTGGGTAGGGTCTAAGGCTAGGGATGTGGATGCGTACAAGCTGTGGTACTCAGGTAGTGGCAGGCGTCGAAATGGAGTGGGCATCTTAGTGGATGAGAAGCTTAGATGGCAGGTGGTGGAGGTTAAGAGGATCAGTGATAGGCTGATGATGGTTAAGTTGGTCGTTGGGGGGTTTACACTGCATATGTGTAGTGTTTATGCGCCCCAGGTGGGCTTGGATGAGGAGGTGAAGGCGAGATTTTGGGAGGCTTTGGACGAGGTAGTGAGAAGTGTGCCTAGCTCGTAGAAGATTGTTATAGTGGGGGACTTCAATGGGCATATTGGGGCGTGTCCGGGAGGTTATGATGATGTGCACAGAGGTTTTGGTTTCGGAGATAGAAATGGTGAGGGGGTTGCCCTGTTGGACTTTGCGAGGGCTTTTGGGCTAGTGGTTGTGAACTCGAGCTTTCTGAAGAAGGAGGATCATCTGATTACCTTCCGAAACGCTTTAGCCAAGACTCAGATCGACTTTCTGCTGCTTAGGAAGGGGGATAAAGTTCTATGTAAAGACTGTAAAGTCATTCCGAGTGAGCATCTTTCGACTTAGCACAGGCTTCTGGTGATGGACTTGTTTATCAAGAAGAGAAGGAAGAGTAGGGTTGGAGAGGGTCAACCTAGAATCAAGTGGGTGGTTTGACGCCAGTCAGTGCGCTGGAGATAGGGGTGAGGGTGGCGGGAATGGGGGCATGGGAGTGTAGGGGGGACGTGGATGGTATGTGGGATAACGCTGCCAGCTGCATCAAGAAGATGGCTAGAGAGGTGTTGGGTGTCTTGAGTGGTCGGGCAGGTCGATATAAGGGGGACTGGTGGTGGAATGAAGAAGTTAAGAAGAAAGTGGAGACTAAGAAGGAGGCATATGTTAAGATGATCGAGAGTAAAGATGAAGAGGAGAAGCGGGTTAACAGAGGGAGGCTTACAAAGTGACAAGGAAAGAGGCTAAGTTAGCTGTTACGGCTGCTAAGACAACAACTTTTGAGAGCTTGTACGTGGGGTTAGGGGAGAAGGGCGGGGAGAAAAGGTTGTATAGGCTTGCTAAGGCTAGGGAGAGGAGGGGTTGGGACCTCGATCAAGTGAAGTGCATTAAAGAGGAGGACGGAAGAGTTTTGGTGGAGGATGTTCACATCAAGAAGAGATGGCAGGAGTATTTTCATAGACTTTTAAACGAGGAGAGAGACAGAGGCATTGTGCTAGGGGAGCTGGAGCGCTCGGAGAAGAGTCGTGATTTCAGCTACTGTAGACGTTTTAAGGTTGAGGAGGTCACAGAGGCGATTCGTAGGATGCGAAGGGGTAGGGCGACGGGGCCGGACGAGATTTCGATGGATTTTTGGAAGTATGCAGGTGAGGCGGGTTTAAGGTGGTTGACAGATTTGTTTAACGTCATTTTCAAGACTGTGAGAATGCCTGAGGCTTAGAGATGGAGTACGATGATTCCGTTATATAAAAACAAGGGCGATGTTCAGAGTTGCCACAACTATAGGGGTATTAAGTTGTTGAGTCACACTATGAAGATTTGGGAGAGGGTGGTCGAGCGGAGATTGAGGAGAGTAGTGTCCATTTCGAAGAATCAGTTTGGTTTTATGCCTGGTCGCTCAACGACAGAGGCAATCCATCTGGTGAGGAGATTGGTAGAGCAGTATAGGGAAAGGAAGAGGGATTTGCACATGGTGTTCATCGACTTGGAGAAGGCGTATGACAAAGCCTCCTAGGGAGGTTCTTTGGAGATGCTTAGAGGTGAGAGGTGTTCCGGTAGCGTACATCAGAGCTATTAAGGACAAGTGCGATAGAGGGAAGACTCGGGTGAGGACGGCAGGAGGTGACTCAGGGCATTTTCCGGTCGAGACAGGCCTGTATCAGGGTTCGACTCTTAGCCCTTTCCTTTTTGCGGTGGTGATGGACGTGTTGACGCGGAGTATTCAGGGTGAGGTGCCTTGGTGTATGTTATTTGCGGATGATGTAGTGCTGATTGATGAGACGCGGGTGTGTGTGTGAGAAATTGGAGGTTTGGAGGCAAACCTTGGAATCGAAGGGGTTCAGGTTGAGTAGGTCCAAGACGGAGTATTTGGAATGCAAGTTTAGTGACGCGAGTTAGGAGGATGAAGTGGTGGTGAGTTTAGATTCCCAAGTTGTAAGAGGGATAGTTTTAAGTATCTTGGGTCTATTATCCAAAGGAATGGCGAGATTGATGAGGATGTCTCTAAACGTATTGGAGCAGGATGGATGAAGTGGAAGCTCGCTTTGGGCGTGTTGTGTGATAAGAAGGTCCCCTTTAAGCTTAAAGGAAAATTCTACAGAGTGGCGGTCCGTCCGGCCATGCTGTATGGAGCGGAGTGTTGGCCAGTCAAGAACTCCCACATCCAAAGACTGAAGGTGGCGGAAATGAGAATGTTGCGATGGATGTGTGGACTTACTAGAGGGGATAGAGTTAGGAATGAGACTATTCGAGAGAAGGTGAGAGTGGCTTCGGTGGAGGATAAGATGCGAGAAGGAAGGTTGAGATGGTTTGGGCATGTGATGAGGAGTGGCACGGATGCCCCAGTTCGGAGGTGTGAGAGACTGGCTTTAGATGACTTTAGGAGGAGTAGAGGTAGACCGAAGAAATACTAGAGGGAGGTGATTAGACATGACATGGAGCAGCTGCAGCTCACTGAGGACATGACCCTAGACAGGAAGGTGTGGAGGTCGCGGATTAGGGTAGAAGGTTAGGGCGAGTGTTGTATGGATTGTGGCTAGGTGTTAGGAGCGTGAGTGCTTATCCGGGCAGTAACCCCAGGCCTGTGTCCTTGAGTAGGAGCCTTTAGCCAGGTGAGTTCGGGTGGGGTGGGTAAGTGGGTGTCCTAGTTCTTATTTCTTATTTCGTATTGCTCGTATTTCTCTTATTTCGTACTTCGCTGATATTTATTTCTATTATTTCTTATGTCTGCATGCCAACCTTTCCTGTTACATGTTCCTTTACGATCTTGGTGTATTATTCGAGATTCTGAGCCGGGGGTCTATCGGAAACAACCTCTCTACTTCTTCGGAGATAGTGGTATGGACTGCGTACATCTTACCCTCCCCAGACCTCACTTTGTGGGAATACACTGGCCTGTTGTTGTTGTTGTTGTACTATTACAAGTTCAAAAACTAACAGAAGGGAAGAATGCCCAAATCACACCCCGGAAGAATGGATGCTGCTTGATCTTATTTGCTCCTTCGCGGGATTCTAACCTGCTTTTGGGATCTCTGTGTAGCAATCTATACATTAACTGCTTGGAGTCTCTTAGGAGAGTATGACCGATTAGAAAATATCTAAAAGGCATGACGGATATCCGAACCTAATTCATTTGTCTTTAAATGAATAATTCAGTACTTTCCTATGCTGCAGGCATATGTTCAACAGCTGGAGAATGGCTGGCTGAATTTATCATAGTTGGAACAGGACCTTCAGCGAGCACGTCAACAGGTATTGGCTTCTTTCTTTCACGTGCTTTCGGGAGGACCACCGAGGAGGTTCCACAATCTTGTCTAATTTTGGGTTCTTGTCCAACTGAAGGGAAAGTACATTTCAAACATGGGAGATGGGTAGAACTTGTTTTTTCAATTGATGAGGATTGACCTCCTGATTTCACTATCCGTTTGTCTATTTTCATGTCAAAAATATCTGACTTGTTTCTTTTACCTCAGTGCATGTACAATGAATTATTCAACATACACTCAGTTCGTTGGCTCAAGAATGATGGGTATATGCGAGCCACTACATCAAATTGGCATGTGGGATGATTTCAATTCTAGTTGCCCGAGTACATCAGCAATAATGCTTCTCGAAGTTGAGAAATGCCTGGAGGAGCAGATACCGATTATGGAGAAAAGATTAGACAATGAGGTATGTGTATTTTTTCCCTTTTCTCTTCTCAATCTCGATAAAGAGAAAAAAGATACTTCTTTGATTTAGTTATGTAGCATATTGTACTGATCAATATAGTTAACGTGTCTAGATAGAAGATACTTCACATGGAACAGTAGGGACTTCTAATAATATGTAAAGTGGAGCCAGTCATAGTTGTGGAAGAGTGCATCACTACACCAGTCCACTTTCCTTTTGACGCTTCAATTATGCTACACTTCTTGTGTACATTGCGATTCTATTATTCTCTTTTTCTTATTTTGCTACATCAGGCTCGAAACTTAATAGAAAGAGTCTCTATCCCTAAAGATGGAGGTACAGTGTGCGTACATTATCTTCTATACCCTACTTGTGGAATTAAATTTTGAACTGTGGTACTTTTTTTATGAATCAAATCAACTTCACAACTAATTATACCATAATATAGATGTTTCATTCTATTTTGGAACAAGATTAAGGACATACTTTTATTGTACTTTAACGAACATCCAAGACAATTCAAATGTCCTAAGAGAATTTCAAGCTTTTCCTGTACGAAACTGAATATAATACCTTTGCATATCAAAAAAGGATAGACTAGTGTAAAGAATAATTTCCCATCTTAAAAAGGCATGATTTAGTACAACCCAAAATCAAAACTTCTCTACTTGTTTCTGTTACAACTCTTTATATGAAATCTACTATGGTCCTATAATCATATGGTGTCTTTTAAAATAAGTCCAAAACATATGTGACTGAAAAAAGTCGACAAATAGTAAACTAAGATGATTGAGCAGACGACTGAAGTTAGATATTACATTCTATCAGACCACCAATAAAGGAGCTACATCCCTAGCTCGTCTGTTTAGAACTGTACATGGACTGCTTTCTTCGTTAATCATTCCAACCCAGTCCGGCAGAACCTTTGTTTCTTGTAGCCTGTATTGGTTCAATCAATCATTTGTTTCTGCATCCAAGTGCCTCCCCCTGTGCAAACAGCCAAGTTACATTTCCAAGTATTACTTAAGTAGTCTCATTCACAAAGGTCATCTTGTAGTCGTCAGGTGAGCTTATCTTCATTATTACGCATAGCGATGAAATTACTCGTTAAAGTGAATCTAAAATGTCCGAGTACAGGTGGGGCGGCCCTTTCCTTTTTGATAAAAGATGAATTCTAATAACTTAAAACTAACAAAGACCTTGTAATGAATTAACAAGGAAAAACATTCCCTTCCCACGTGAGTGAAAAGGATATCAAAAAAGGATAGACTAGTGTAAAGAATAATTTCCCATCTTAAAAAGGCATGATTTAGTACAACCCAAAATTAAAACTTCTCTAATTGTTTCTGTTACAACTCTTTATATGAAATCTAGTATGGTCCTATAACCATATGGTGTCCATTAAAATAAGTCAAAAACATATGTGACTGGAAATAAGTCCCATCGAGAAGGTAAATATATGTTCTTGTTCTTATAGTCCTGTATCTCTAATAATATGCAGGTACTTAGACGTCTTGCACAAAATCGTGAGGCTGCTCCTAAAAACCGTTTGCGGAAGAAGGTACTCGTTGCATTTTTTTTAATGTTCTTACGCAATATTCCTAACGACACTAACTTTTCCTTATCGTATCAATCAATTTGGTGTTCTGATCAAGTTACTAAATTCCCAAGTTTACATTCTGTGATTTGGGCCTATGTTCAGCAGTTAGAAAATAGTAAATTGAAGCTGATTCAATTGGAACAAGAAGTAGAACGGGCCAGAAAACAGGTCTGTATTTGGTGTTCTGATCAAGTTATTTTTCTTTTCATGACGCTGAGATTTTGATCCTTTCCCGTTGATTAACGCAACGAACATTCTATCTTTTAGGATGAAAGAAACAACAACAACAACAACAACAGACCCAGTATATTCCCACAAAGTGAGGTCTGGGGAGGGTAAAATGTACGTAGTCCATACCACTACCTCCGAGGAAGTAGAGAGGCTGTTTCCGATAGACCCTCGGCTCAAGATAGAGAATTTAGGATGAAAGAAATCTAACAAATTAATAAACATTTTGCCACAGAGTCTGTATGTAGGTGGTGGTTTAGATGCTAGCCAGCTAAGTTACTCTGGAACTGCATGCTCAGGTTTGTTGGTTCACATGTTATCATGTACTTGGTGAAATTTCATACATGAAAATGTCGGAACGACTAAATTATGCTTGGATTTGGAAAGAATTCAGTTGAGAGTTTTATCGTAGTTTCATTATTAAGTACATAACGAAACAACTTTCTGCTTTATTAGTAAATTAGACTTACGGACTAGAGAACCGATAAAAATGAATTTGGTTCTTACTGGATCATTTCACAATGTTTTTCAGTAATACATGGTTTCTTATGATAAAGGAAATTATTTCTACTTGTTCTCACCTACAGATGTTCTTACAGATTACTTGTTATGAATATATAGTTCTTTAGATTTTATTTGAAGCATCTTCTTATATTATTCTACTTATCAAGTACTTCATGTTGTTCGGACTCTCCTGAAATACTGTCGCACGTGTGTCAGATCCTCCAAATATGCACTGTTTAGGAGGATCCAACATGCACCCGGTGACTATTTTGAAGAATTCGAGCAACATGCAGTTCTGATCACAGTGGAAATTATTAGTGATGTGTGTCAGATAAGACCAAAGCGAGCAATTTCCAGTTTCCTATGAATTCTTGTGTTGTTTGTTTCCACTCTTTGAACTTTCTTTAACTTCTCAAATCCACAGGAACTGCTGCACGTGATACCATTTGCATACTCTGAAGAACCTGTCTTTGGACTAGAATGCTGCAGAATCATAATCCAGTAATTAAGATGATCATCTAATGGCAAGTAACATATCAAAGTAAGTCCTATCTTTTTGAGCTTGAGGGGGAATTGCAAGGGTCTAAAGAGTTACCTGATAGCTATTACGATTATCTTTTGGATTTTTGCCTGAATAGCCCTTAGTCTAAAAAAGTTCAGCTGCATAGTTTCAGGCAACCCTTCCTGCGTCAAGCCAGATACAACATTTACCAACTTTAATAAGCCCAGCCTCACCAATAAATCAACTCTCCTTCTGAAAAGAAGAGAGTCACTAGTCAGGTAAAGATACAAGCAGCTGGATGCTCTATTGATTCGGTAGATTAATTGTTTTCCTGTAGGAGAAAGTAACACATGATATGTGTGAAATAATACCAGAAAAGGGAGAGGGTGTCAACCTTTTCGACTTCTAACTTCTAGGACATGTACTGTAATTGGATCTTGTTTCTGGTATTATTGGATATGCGGATTTCCAACATGGTGTTAAAGCATGATGTTCACATAACTTGTTCTTCATAATAAGGACTGAAAGTTTATCGATTGATTCTTATACTTTGCATTTTTATGTAGCCAAGTGATGCGGCTAGTGGACCCATTTCGGCCATGAATGCAAGGAGATCATGTGATGATAATGATCCTAATGACATTCTTTGATTTCGTTGCATTTGTCTTGGATATTCAATTATGATGATGTAATTGTGTGGTTGGAGTTAATCTTAGAATATTGAAGGTTTTGTATTTAAATTTGATTTTGTAGTTTGAAGATACTAGTTAATGTTGAAAATTTGGAGTTTGAAGATGTTAATGTTGAAAATTTAATTTTGAAGTTTAATGTTCAATGTATTTTTGATATGCTTTTCAATTACAATATTTAATTACTCTATTGTATTAATGATATATGAATTGAATAAATATTGAATTGTAGGTCATGCCTAAAGGAATAATTAAATTTGAGCTAAAATTAGAATCTATAATTAGTTATTGAAAATTGATGGGTCCTATTATTTTTTAAAAAAAAAATAAAACAATTGCGGAGGTTTTAACCCCCACAAGTTTTAAATTAAAATCTATTATAAAAAGAAATAAATTTAGAATAACGGGGGTCAATAGCTGCTGCAAATTAATTACGAAGGTCATAATCGCTGCAAATTAATTCTGGGAGTCGGAAAAAAATTGCCACAACTCGTTTGTGACGGCTCGTATTCCCGGGGTTTTGGGAACTCGCGCAATTACATTTTGAACCCCTGCAAACTACAAAATTAATCCTCGCAATTTGACCCAATTTTCTCTGAGAATAATCCATCGTCTTAATGTAGGGGGATCATATGCCAATGAACCAACAAGCAGAAAACTTTGGAAGAACTGCTGAGGTGCTGAGAAGATTATTCAGAGGAAATAACTTCACACTAAATGCCTCTTTGAGCAAGTGTATTTTCTACTCAGGATTGGGAAGCAATGATTACCTCAACAATTACTTCATGACTGATTTTTACTCAACTCATTCACAGTACACCCCACAAGCCTATGCTAATGCACTTCTTCAAGATTATTACAAGCAATTATTGGTAAGTAGGTTCGAACATGGACCAACATATATAACTAAACGATCACATTTTTCTAACGAACAAGCACTTGACCTTTTAAATGATTACATCATCATATATAAGATTAGACATTGTTATAGCATGTAACATGCCTGATCTCTTGATATGTATAGGAATTATGTAACTTAGGAGCTCGGAAAGTGATTGTGACTGCAGTAGGACCAATAGGCTGCATACCATATCAGTTAGCAAGGTACGATGGCTATAGCAGCAGATGTAATGAAGAGATCAACGATACTATTGTTCTCTTCAATTCAGGACTCAAAAAGCTGGTTATTCGTTTCAATAAAGTTTTGTCCGGAGCAAAGTTTGTGTTCTTGGATTCACTTGAAAGCAGCAAAGATCTTTTTGTCAATGCAAAAACCTATGGTAAATATTCTGTATTTCAATCCTTGAAACACTGATTTCATGATCTTCGCCTTTGCCTTAACTCTCAACCCTCTAGACCATCTTTCCAATGTTTAATCTTGGTTCAAGTGGATTCACAAAATGAATATACAAATGTTTATCAGAATTTTACCTATCAAAAAATTTTAATGAAGCAGATTCATTTGAACCCTCTTAACCCTATGTGGATCCATCCATGACTTCTATTTCTTTTTCCAATTATACATTCTTTTGGAATTGCTAAACCCCATTCAATTTGTTAAACCCCAAAAAGTCAATATTTTTTGGATTCACAAATGTTACATTTTATCTAGTCTGTTGTTTATGGTGTTTTGACTATGTTTGTCGTTGTTATTGTTTCTTTCTAATAGACCTTGCATTGTTCCCTTGTTATTTGTTATATTTCTTCATCGTTTCCTTCTTCTTTGTACCTGGGTTACTGCAATTTATTGAAACATCACGTGTCAAATTAGTCAGTATTTATGTTTATTTAGGACTAGTCTAGTTTAGTTAGTTTAGGACTCATCTTAGTTTATCTGTAACTCTATTTAATACGTTTTATGCTTCATTAATAAAACATCTTTTATCCAGCACTTACTCTGCGTTTATATGGTACCAGGGCTCTATACTCTTTAACGAGAACTTCCTATTTTCCCCCCTTCTCTTCCTCACACAGATCAGTAGCAATGGCTAACAACAATGGCAACAATCCCAAAGTTGTTAATGTTGATAACACAATGGGTAACATTATCATTCAATTCAACTATGCGTCCCAATTACCCATCAAACTTAGCGGTGGCCACAACCTTGCCACCTGGAAAGCTCAATTCTCCATGCTTATGTATGGTTACAATCTATTTGGCCATCTCGATGGGACCACCCCTGCCCCTACTCGGATCCTCACCGTTGGCAATAACGTATAATCCTTTTTTTTAACTTGGTTCCGTCAAGACCAACTCATCCAGAATGCCCTCATGGCATCTGTTGAACCCACAATTGCTCCGACTATTGTTGCAGCTAACTCATCCGAATCGGTTTGGGACGCTCTGGACACCACTTATGCAAACAGATCACAAACCCATGTCTTCAGCCTGCGTGATCAACTTGCTCGCGTCACTAAGGAATCTCGCTTTATCACTGAATATCTTCACACTATTCGGTCTCTTTCGGATGAGTTATCCACTGTTGGTTCTCCTGTGTCAATTTCTGAGCTCATCGTCAAGATACTCAGCGGTCTAGGTCATGAATTTCGTGAAATCTTTGCTGCCATCCGTGCACGTGATACGACTGTCTCATATGAAGAATTATTTGAAAAGCTACTTAACCATGAACTCTTCCTTCGATGTGAGGATGTTAAGAAACTTTCCAATCCTATAACTGTCGCGGTCGCGACTTCCACTAAATCCAATACCAATAACCGTAGGAATCCTAGGAAGAATAATAATTCTCAACAGTGGCACCAGAATTCACGTCCGAACACTACACCACAGTGGTAGTCCAACTCCAATCCAAAGACTGTTACTTGATGTCAACTATGCAATAGGATTAGCCACACCGCCAATGTCTGTCGTTCGAAGTCTCATAATCACTTTGAGGCCAAAGCCAACTATGCTGCTGGATTTACTACTGCCACTAACCCCTGGATATTCAACTTCGAAGCCACCCATCACATCACCACATAGCCACACAACCTACAACCATACCACGGTAATGAGGATGTCTCCATGGGTGACGGTAAATAAATTCTCATCTCTCACACTGGTTCTACTCAATTAAATGCATCAAACGATATTTTCAAGCTAACACACACTCTTTGTGCCCCATCTATTAAACACAAACTTCTCTCAGTTTCAAAATTTTGTCAAGACAATTCAAAGTCCATTGAATTTTTCCCTTTTGACTTTGTTGTGAAGGATCTGAAAATGAGAAAATCGCTGATGCACGGTTTGACCAACAATGGATTGTATGAGTGACCTGTTTCACATCCCCAAGCTCAAATGACCGCCACATCCATTCCTCTCACTTCTTGGCATCAACGTTTGGGTCATCCTCGCTTTAGAGTTCTTAGGTTTATTTTAAATAAATTCTTTCTACCGTTTTATGAGCGAGACAACCCTTTTTATTGTAATTCTTGCTTATCTAGTAAAGCTCATCGACATCCTTTTACTCAATTATCATTGTACAGATCTAAACCGCTTCAAATAATCTTTAGTGATTTATGGGGGCCATCACCGTTCTTATCTCTTGACAAGAAATTGTATTTTTGTTGATCAATATATGAAGTATACTTGGATCTATACATTAAAAAATAAAAGTGAGGTCAAATAGATTTTCCAAAAATTTCATCCTATGATGGAAAAGCACTTTGACACCAAAATTTTATCACTATACGTTGATGGTGGAGGAGAATATAAAAGTCTTGACCCTTATCTCTTACTTCACGGAATTGAGCACCTTTTTACTCAACCATATAAGCCTCAATGAGTTGCACTCGCAGAATGAAGATATCGCTATATCATTGGAACTACAAGAACACTCTTACATGAGGCGTCCCTTCCTCCCTAATTTTGGTCTTTTGCGTGTCATCACATGGTCTACCACATTAACCGTTTGACCACCTCTCAACTAGATAACCAATCTCCATTCTTACGTCTACTTGGAAAATCGCCTGATTATATTAAAGATCCCGCAAAATTTCTAGCTGAATTCAGTCCTTTAAGCTTGTCAAGGGGTCCCAAACTTAGAAAATTCAAGCTAAGTTTCCAGACTTAGTCTATTTTCATCCTTCAAAAGTTGGCAATCTCATTTTGCGACCTTAATGTCCTTTAATAGTCTATATTTTTGCTAATTCATGATCAGGAAGGTCAATAGGTATTCCCGGACAAGTTTTGAATTTTTCGAACCGCGTTTAGATCATGTTTGGAATTCCAAAACAGTGGACCAACGTGATCTTGGCGCGCCGCGTCGCCTATCGCGTTGGTTAATGTTGTTACAGGTTGCCATAGTTAAAAGTTCTAAGACACGGCGCGATCATGGCGCGACGCATCAAGTATCGCGTCGATGACATCGCCGCGCTGTATCGAGAACAACGTCGGTGCCCAGTTTTTAGTCATTAAATGATCGCGTCCTTAAGGGTTATTAGGTCTTTTTCCCCCCGACCTTCAGCCCTCATAACACAAAATTTAGCCCCTTTTTGGCTAAATACATTCATTATTTCACAAATTCTCATGAACAAGGAAACCCTAGGAGATTAACTTCAAATCAAGACCCCAAGAATTCCTCCATCAAACTTCAAGAAATTTCCATTCAAGGTATGTAAAGTGTTCATCCAAGGATCCCTTTCATCCTTGGAGTCCAAGAATCAAAATTTAAATTATAAATTATGATATTCATGTTGTGGATTAATTATGATCATGTTGATGTTGTTGTATGACTCCCAAGTTGGAATCTTTAATGTATTTTCATGAAATTATGATAGCATGTGGGTTGAAATCTATGAATTTGATTGAATTAATGTGGTCGTGATGTATTATTTTGATGTTCATGCCTAAGCCTAAAGTTATGCATCCTATGTGTTTGCTAAAATGCCTAAGTGAATAGGAATTGTGCAATTTGACTCATTTGTGATCTAAACGATGAACTCATGATGTATCTACATGTTTTAAATGATTCCCATGTTAAATCTATGCCTTGAAATTGTTTGATGGAGTGCCGTGAGACTAGAATTGTGAAACTATGATATGTTTGAATGCATTCCTCTTCATGTACAATATTATGAGTATCAAGTGCTTCATGAAATCCCTCAATGATTGTATAATGAATTGTTGACAATGGTCAGGTGTTTAAGAAGTGTCATGTCTTATCTATTTTATGCTATCGAGTCCTGGGGGTATTTATACCCGACAACTCTGCTGTGTGCCTAGAGCCAGTATCAGTTTCATGAAATCTCAAGCACGCCATGATCAGTAGTACTCTCAGTCAGTTTCAAAACTCAGTAGAACTCAGTCAGTTACAGAATTCAAAAATCTCATGAACTCAATCAGTTAGCAGAATTCAGTAATATTTTATCAGTCCACGAAATTTATGAACTCAATTCAGTTCATCTCAGTATAATCAGTTCAGTGTCTATTCAGTTGGGAGTAGGATTCAGCACCGAGTGAACCCAAGGATGAGGGTACACACTGACAGCAGAGGGTGTGACCCTTAGAAGCAATCCTTGCATTTCAAAACTATGTCGCCAACATAGGTTGAGACGTCAATACTGACAGTTGAGGGTTGATGAAGTGGATTAATACTAACAGATAAAGGTCCCACCATTCTCATTAGGGGACACTGACAGATGAGGGTCACTTCCATCTTGTCCTTACCCGTGGTACGGTATTGACACCCTTCCAACTGGGCTACAAGTTGGACCCCAACTCTATTCAGAAAAGGGGCATGTCAGTTAGATGACTACCTCCCACAGTCTCAGTCTCAGTAATATAACTCAGATAGTTCTACAGAATCTGGACTGTCAGATACATTCACTCAGCTTAATACGGAACTTAGAAAGTTCCATTAGAATCAGGACTGTCAGATACAGTCACTCAGTTATCAGTATATCAGTTATCAGTTATATCAGTAATCCATGTTGTCAGTAAAATCAGTATTTAGTATTATCACGACTTTAGTTACAGTTATGTATTCATGCATCTATTCTCATTCAGTCATGTCCATGTTACTCAGTTAGTTATTATTCATGCATATGAACCCTTGTATTCAGCCTACCCCCTTTGCATGCCAATATATTCCCACTTACTAACGCATACTTTCTTGCGTTATGGTGTCTTATACCATAGGTTCAGAAGCACGAGCTCTAGAGCACCCTTAGTAGATTAGACATTCAGCAAACAAACTAGCAGTGAGTCCTCATCATTCAAGGATGTTCTATTATTTTCATTTCTTCAGTACTTAGTTTATTTTAGCAGTTGGAGTTAGTTGGGGACATGTCCCATCAACTCCTTATCCAGATAGTTTAGAGGCTTTCAGACTATAATATGTTCGGACAATTATTTTAGTTTTTGGGTATGGTTATACCATATGCTTTAGTATTATGTCAGTCATGTGAACCTTATGGCAGTTCAGCCCATTGTTCCGCATATGATTACAGAGTTATTGTACAGATATTTCAGCATGTACCAATCATGGGTTAACTTGTGGTCCTTTGGGATTATGAGCATCGTTTAGTTTCCGGGGTTCAGAATTCGGGGTGTTACAAACTTGGTATCAGATCCGAAGGTTCAATAGAGTCCTAGGAAGTCTGAAAGCCGCATCTCGTAGAGTCTTGTGCATGGGTGTGTTGCGCACCACATTTATGTACAAGAGTGTATAAGATGTTTTAGGAACAGTTTTCCTTATTTCAGTATTCATGTTGTGCCAGTGAGCGTTCACTCAAGTTAAACTCTCAGTCTAATCTGTTTCTCCATTTGGTTTACAGAACATGCCTCCCAAAAGAACTAACAAAAGGAGAAACAGAAACCAATCAGCACCTCAGCCAGTCCAGATAGATCCTCTAGATGGGAATGTTTCTCATGCTGAATTTAGAGCAGCTTTCACTACTCTAGCTAATTTAGTTGCTGCCTAGAATGAACGTCTAGCTGTCGTTTCGGCCTACCCAGTGGCCAATTCTGTTGCTTCTAGGATTCAGGATTTCACCCGAATGAATCCTTCATCTCTTACCAGATCTAAGTCGGATGAGGACCCTCAGGAATTCCTAGATCAGGTGTAGAAGGTTACCTATATCATGGGGGTGTCAGCTGTTGAGAGTACTGAGCTAGCTGCATATCAGTTGCAGGATATGGCTCACACATGGTTCAAACAGTGAAGATCATAGAGGGGCACAGATGTAGGGTCCGTAGAGTGGGAGGAGTTTGCCACTGCCTTTTTGGATAGATTCTTTCCCCTAGAGCTTAGAGAAGATAAGGTGTTATAGTTTATCAACCTCAGGCAGGGCAACATGACGGTCAAAGAGTATTATTTTAAGTTTACTCAATTAGCCAGATACGCTCCTCATGTAGTGGCAGATAGCAGGTCTAAGATGAGTAAGTTTGTTTCTCGGGTGAATGATAGTGTGGTCAAGGAGTGCAGGACCGCCATGTTGATTAGTGAGATGGACATAGCCAGGCTTATGGTCCATGCTCAATAAATAGAAGAACAGAAGAATAAGGAGAGGGAAAAGCAAAATAAGAGGGCAAGGACAAATAGTTTCAACTTTGCTCAGCCTAAGTCAGAGGGTGGTAACCGTTCCCAGTTCTGCCCAAAGTCATTATTTCTAGATCCTTCCTCAGCTAGTGCTTTAGTGCCAAATTCAGAGACGACAATAGGGATAGGGCATCAGGCCCTAAACCTTAGGGTAGTGTTAACAGTTCCCGAACCAATCCCTTTTGTCAGACTTATGGCAAGAACCATAAGGTATTTGCAGGGATGGAAATGATTTCTATTTAGGATGTGGAAAGCCAGGACACAGAGTCAGAGATTGTCCGCAGTTAGGTTTTCAGGGTCAGCATAACCGTTCCTCATCTCAGTTCGGTCGCCGAATCAGCAGGGTGCCACTTCCAGTGCTACCAGTGGGCAACGCCCAAACAGACTCTATGCTCTTCAGTCTCGACAGGATCAGGAAAATTCTCCTGATGTAGTCACTGGTATGTTACAGATCTTTCATGTGCATGTTTATGCTTTGCTAGATCCAGGAGCTTTTTTATTTTTTGCTACTCCTTATATAGCAGTTGATTTTGGAGTTAGTCCCGAAACTTTAGCAGAGCCCTTATCAGTCTATACCCCAGTGGGTAAATCTATCATAGACCAGTGGGTATATAGGAACTCCGGTCATGGTATCTTAGAAAGTCACTTCAGCAGATTTAGTCGAATTAGAAATGATTGATTTTGACGTCATTCTCAGCATGGATTGGCTTCATTCCTGCTATGCCACAGTCGACTACCAAAATAGAATTGTCCAGTTTCAGTTTCCGAATGAACCCGTCCAAGAGTGGAAGGGTAGTACTTCAACTTTCAGGGGTCAGCTTGTTTCTTACCTACGGGCTAAGAAAATGATATCTAAGGGATGTGGCTATCATCTTGTTTGAGTTAATTCAAACACTGACACTACCCTGAGACTTAGAGCCTGGCGCCCTATCTTTATTATAATTTCTAAACTTAGGAACTGGAGCACTGGCTGAGGATGAAGCTGGAACTGAAGATTTAGGATGGAACTGAGAATGATTTCCACCATCTGACTTAGGCTGAGCAAAGTTGAAACTACCTGTTCTAGCTCTCTTATTCTTCTTCTCTCTCTCTTTATTCTTTGACTCCTCTATCTGTTGAGCATGGACCATGAGCCTAGCTAAGTCCATCTAACTAATTAGCATTGCGTTCCTACACTCTTTGACCACAATATCATTCACTCCAGACACAAACTTACTCATTTGGAATCTACTATCGGCCACCACATGAGGAGCATATCTAGCTAATTTAGTAAATTTGAGAGAATACTCTTTCACTTTCATGTTGCCCTGCTTTAGATTAATAAACTCTAACACCTTAGCTTCTCTCAGCTCTAAGGTAAAGAATGTATCTAGAAAAGAAGTGGAAAACTTCTCCCATTCAATGGGCCCTGCATTTACTGCCCTCTCTACCTTCTACTATTTAAGCCAAGTGTGAGCCACATCCTACAACTGATATGCATCTAGCACCGAACTCTCACTAGTATTCACCCCCATAATATTTGTAATCTTTTGCACCTAATCAAGATAATCCTGAGGTTTCTCATCTGACTTAGACCCAGTAAAAGATGGAGGGTTCATTCGGGTGAAGTCCCGAATCCTGGAAGCAGCGGTATTAGCCACTAAATTGGCTGGACCAACAGCTGGACGTTCATTCTAGGCTGCTATAGAATAAACTAGGGTGGTGAATGTTGCTCTGAACTCATCATGGGAGATAGGATTTCCCAGAGGATTTGAATGGTTGGGCTGAGGGGTTGATTGGTCTCCCGTTCTTCTTCCCTGAGTCCTCTTTGGAGGCTTTTTTATAAAGGGAAGAGAAACTAGGATTAGAAAGAGAGTTTAACTGGAGCTCATGCTCACTCGCACGACATGAATACTAAAAGAAGGGAAACTGTTCCTAACACATCTCATAGCCTCCTGTACATAAGTGTGGAGCGCTACACACCCATGCACAAGACTCTACTAGATGCATCTTTCAAACTTCCTAGGACTCTATTGAACCTTAGGCTCTGATACCAAGTTTGTAATGCCCCTAATCTGGTACCCCGAATGCTATACGGTGCTCATAATCCTGAAGGACTACAAGCTAACCCATGACTGGTACCTGCTGCAATAATTGAATAATAATACCATGTAATGCGGAATAATAAGCTAAAATACCATAAGGTTCAAAACTTTAATACTGATATAGAGTAATAACAATATCTGATAAAATTGTAGAACTATTTAAACATCTCATCTGAAAAGCCTCTAAACTATCTGAACTGTGGAGTTAATGGGACATGTCCCCAACTAACTCCAACCACTGAGAATAATACTAAATTACTGAAATAAACCCTGTCCTCGAACTATGAGGACTCACCACTGACTCTGACTGCTGAAAAACTGATCTGCTAAGGGTGCTCTGGGGCCCGTGCGTTTGAACCTATGGTATAAAATACCATAACGCAAAAGAAAAGTATGCGTCAGTATGTGGGAATGTACTAGTATGCAAAGTGAGGTAAGGCTGAATGTAAGGGTTCATATGCATGAACTATACTGACTGAGAAACATAATTGAGATAAGAATACATGCATGAATACATAATTGTAGCTGAAGTCATAATGATTTTGAATACTGAGTTTACTGATAACATGGGTTACAGATAACTGATGTAACTGATATACTATTTACTGAGTGACTGTATTTGACAATCCTAATTCTGATGGAACTAGCTGGGTTTCATACTAAGCTAAGTGACTGTATCTGACAGTCTTGAAATTTATAGAACTATCTGAGTTCTTTACTGAAGACTAAGACTGAGACTTTGGGAGGTAATCATCTAACCGACGACATGACTCTTTATTTAGATTATTTGGGTTCCAACCCGTAACCCCAGTTGGAAGGGTGTCAATACCATTCCACGTGTAAGGACAAGCTGAGAGTTTCCCTTATTTAGTAGGTACTCTAAGGAGAACAGTGGGACCATTAACTGACAGGTTAAGCCATCTCATCAACCTCATTTGGCAGGTTTGATGTCTTAACCTACGCTGGCTACGTAGTTCTGGAACACAAGGACTGCTTCTAAGGATCACACCCTCTAGTGGCACGTAAGACCTCATCCTTGGGTTCACTCGGTGCTGAATCCTACTCCCAACTAAATAGATACTGAACTAAGTATACTGGATTAAACTGGATTGAGTTCCATTGACTGATAGAATACTGCTGAATTCTATTAGCTAACTGAGTTTATTGAGGACTAAACTAAATACTGAATGGGACTGGACTGATACTGAATCTACTAAGTTTTCCAAAGTTTTATAACTTACTGGGTTCTACTGATTCATGGCATGACTGAGATTATCTTGAAACTGACACTGGCTCTAGGCAATCAGCTCAATTATCGGGTATTAAATACCCCCCAGGACTCAATAGCATGAAAATAATGAGACATGAAAATTATTGAATACTTGACAATAGTCAACAACTCATAATACAATCTATGAGGCATTTCATAAAGCACTTGAAAGTCATAAGCTTGCACATGAATAGGAATGCATGCTAACATATCATAATTTCATTAAACCAATATCATGAGCATTCCATCAAACACTTACAGGGAATAACTTTATACTTGGGCATGAATATCAATGCTAATACATCATGACTACCACATTCATTCATAATTCAAGGGTTTCAATATAAGAGAATCAAAATTCAACTACATGCTATCATAATATCAAGAAATACATTAAAGATTTCAACTTGGAATACATACCACAACATCAACTTGATTACATTCAAACCCACAACATGGAAATCACAATTCATATTTTTAAAAGAGGTTTCTTGAACTCCAAGGTTGGAAGGGACCCTTGGATGAAAACTTTACACACCTTGTTTCTTGAATTTGAGAAGGTTGATGGTAGAATCTTTGAGATTTGAGTCTTGAATTTAAAACCCTAAGCCTTGTTCTTGAGAGATTTTGAGAGAAAGTAAGTGTATTTTGGTGATTTGGGGCTAAATTTCGTGTTTATGGCTGAATAAGGGTGGGGAAAATGACCACATTTCCCCCACAACCCGTAATAAAAATTCTGCAAAATTGGGCAGCTCTCGCGACGTGACCCACAGTCGGGTTGACTGGCCGTCACAATGTGAACCCTAGTCGGGTTGACTGGCCCTCGAGACGCGGGGCCATCGTGAGACCTCACTATTTCTAGAAACCAAACTCGCCCTTACGCAAGTTCAAAAATTCCAAAACTCACCCGAGATGGCCTACAAGTGACCCTGATCATGAATAAAATTTGAAAATCGACAAATGAAGGTCGGGAATATCGAAAATACTATCTTGGAAATTTTGAGGTCAAAATAAGACTAAGTGTCAATACTTAGCTTAAAAATTTTCCTAAGTCAGGGACCTCATTTATGCTATGTAAGACTGAATTAGACTAGTACTTTTTGTTGAATCTTACAAACATCCTAACCTTGGGAGAAGCCTTGAAAAGATGATTCAAAGAGGAGAGCTTGCGGGTGATGATTGCTTGAATTTGTGGACAAATTCCTCTCAAAATCGAGAGGAAGATACAAGTGTGATCATCTAAATAGACTTATGTGGGTGTGTATTAAATTCGTCCAAGTGTGTGAGAAAGAGAAGTGTAATTAAGGGTCCTAACACACCAAAATCAGCCACTACATTGCACTAGAGAGGCACTACTCCCTTGAGGGACATTTTGGACATTTTGACTCCTATTTGTAATACACTATATAAGGAACAACTTAGGGATTTTGTAACTTAGTTGATTACTTTTAAGACTTGGTATAGCATTGTGAGAGTGAGTTCCAACCGAAACTAGGGTAGATACAAGTATGGATTCACTTGTGTTTACACATTAGCTTGAAAAGTTGGTGTTTAGAGGAGGTAAAGGCCCTCTTGTGTCAACGTAGAGTTAGGTTTGTGTCACGGATAGTGTTATGGGTCCAAGAGTGTAACAATTCTTAGGTTCTTAAGATTGTTCCTTCATTTGGTCTAACTATTTATCTTGTATCTTGTTGAATCCGTTGGTTCCTTGTTGTTGTTAATATACCCATAAATTTCTTGTTATTATAATCTTGTTGTTTATGTGTTGACATAGTGAAGACGCGTGGGGCCTTTTCGATTCACTATAGTCCTTGTAATCTTGTATTCTCTATCTACTTTGTTTAATATTATTGTTGTTGTCTTGAAAACATAGAGAAGCCAAGTGGGTCCTTTGATTCTCTATTGTTGTTGATCTTGTAGATCTCTTGCATCCGTGTTGTATGTTTGATCTTGTATCAATTGAGGTATGATTCTGGCTTTTCTAATTTACGAGTTCATTATTATGCATGATTAACTTATGATTAGATATATGGATTAGAAACCCTAAGTATTCTAGTACTACTTCCTACTATGATTATCATGTCTTAGAATGCTAGTCTGATGGTTTAGGTTGTACTTTGAGTTGACCTCATTTATATATATATATATAGAGAGAGAGAGAGAGAAAGAGGGAGTTATGGGTAGCTATGATATTACCGTGTATCCCTTCTTTTATTTATTCAGATTGTATATTCATTCTTTGGCCTTGTATACACATATATATCTTACTTTCACTCCTTATTCGTATATTTATCGGCGATATGCGGTATAGGATTGAGATTCCTGAGTATGACTGGAACAGGATAATTCATCCCTAATACTTCCTCAGCCATATTATGTTAGATTCTTGGAAATGAATAGAGTAGTTTATCTTTACTATCTCATTGGCTTTCTTATGTGGTTGCTGGACATTTGGTGTAGTTTTCCATTCTGTTTATATGTTATATAGATCTGCCTTATCCTTGGAGCTCAATCGGCAGTTACTAATTGAGTACCACGTGTTTGATACTCATACTACACTTCTGCAGCCTGCAATCATAGTGCGGGTTATCATCATTGATGTGTGCGTGGTACGGAGAAATAATGGATTGGAGACATGGAGTGAGTTCTTGGAGTTCAGAGTATTACTTTCTCCCCTCTTATGTACTAGACTAGTCTCTGTATGGTATTCAGGGATGGTTGTATCTGTACACTTATTGAATACCTCATTTGTATCCTTATTGTGTTAGAAGTAGGGCTGGGCATATTTTGGTTTAAACCAAAAAAACTGAAAAATCGAACCAAAATTTTAATTGTAGTTTGGTTTTTCGGTTTTTCGGTTCAGTTTTGGTTTTCGATTTTAAAAATTTGGTTATACGGTTCGGTGTTCGCTTTTTTTTAAAAAATAATTTGGATAAACTGATTAACCAAAATTCTATAAATAATTAATAATAATATATATATATATATTATTATATATATTATATTTAATATATAATAAATTAATAATATAATATATATAAATATATAATAGCAAAGTTAGGCGTTAGTAAGTAGCAACCAAGTGCAGCAACCCTAAAAATTTATACTATATAGGCACGCCGCAACCCTACAGCTACGAAGCTACCACCGTCCTCCGTCCATCATCTGCCTTACAGCATACATCACTGTATCTGTCCATAGACCGCCGGAGACCATTCGACCCTACGATTGTGGTCTTTCCAACAGTGAGGTGTCAATTAAATCACTTTTCGGTGATGACCACTGATAAACCATTTTCCGGTGGCGTCAATAAGCAAATGAGGATTAAATTTAAAAATTTAGGTAAGATTATAGTTTCATTTATCAAATTGTGATTTTACTTGTTGAGATTTTGGTGAGTTAGGGATTTGGGTCATGGAGGTAGTAAGTAAAGTATCACAATCTCTTAACCATGTATGTTCTATTTTCATTTTTTGGTTGTATGTCCATTGCCCATTGGAACTGGTTTTGTTAGGCTTCAAAACCGAAATAAAAAATCAAAATAACCGAACCGAATTTATTTTGGTTTGATTATGATTGTCATTTTTGTTAATCCGAAAATCGAAAAATTAAATCGATATTTAAATATCAAACCGAATTAACCGAATGCCCACCCTTAGTTAGAAGCTCTTGTACTGATTTCACCTAGCCTTGAGATTATTTTATGTATGTTAGTCTGTTGTTACATCTATTCTGCATTCTTTCCTTCATTATTTTGGTAGTCCGTTACTAGCAGTTCTGGACTACGAGATTGACTTTCCTACTGATAGTTATAGTAGACGCCATCGTGACCTAAAAAATCAGGTCCTGACGTCTTCTCAATTAAAAGGGAAAGCACCCAAGCAAATGATCAGGACAAAGATAATGGAGTGGCCTAGGTAGGACAACTAAAATGGAGAAGTCTGCAATACCTAATATGGATATATTGGATAATCTAGATAGAATTTAGGGTAACTTACCAAAAAAAACTGAACGTTTAAGTGTTATAATACTTTATCCCAACAATTTATTAAATTACATCATATCTCAAATTTTTAAATTTGTGATACATATAATTAGTGTTACATTTAAAACAGAAAAGATTTTTATTTTAGGAAGTAGCGGATTCAATTATTACGGGAAGTAAAATTAGGTACAAATCGTAGAAATGATACATCTGGTTCCAGATGTATCACAATGATACATTTTGTAAAATTACTCACTACTCATTAAAAATTCAATATCACACCAAAATAAATAATTTACATATGTATATGTTAAATGTATCAAATATTATAAATAATTTAAAGTTAAATGTTTGTTAAATTACATCATATCCCGAATTTTTATATTTGTGATACATATGTTATAACGCGATACATATAATTAATGATATATTTAAAACAGAAAAGATTTTTATTTTAAGAAGTAACAGATTCGATTATTACGGGGAGTAAAATTTGGCACAAATCCTGAAAATGATAAATCTAATTTCAGATGTATCATAATGATACATCTGGTTCTAGATGTATCACAATGATATATTTTGTAAAATTACTCACTAATCATTAAAAATTCAATATCACACCAAAAATAAATAATTTACATATGTCAAGTACATGTTAAATGTATCAAATATTTATAAATAAACATATGTTAAGGTTGTATCAATTGATGATAATTTGGGAGAGATTTTAGGGAATGAAATATTTGGGAAAAAAATGGGCAAAGTTCAGAAATAGCATACTTAGCATCTTAATTATGATATTCATAGCAACACTTTCATAATTACATAATATAGCAACTTGTATTTTGTTGCTATAAAAATACGAATACAACTGATTTTTACTGCCCATAATTAACTGATTTAAATATGGTAAAAATACCTTAAATTAACTGTACTGAATATATTCCCATTTAAACTATATTAACTCACAAGATTTCCATTATTTTCTAACAACCCTATTCAAATTCAAAATTCAGTTTCAGAAAACGTGTTCCTGCAAAAAAAGAAGAAGCAAATGAATTCAAAATAAGTTGAATCTTCAATTTCTTCTAACTGAGAAGTCAAATTCAAGTGTATTTTTTTTCTCTTCAATTTCTTCTAATCAGTAGAATTCAATGATCAGTTTGAACAATCAATTTCTTTGTATTCAACGATCAATATTACCTTCTTCTGGATAATTTTTTCGAATTCAAATATCGGTTATAAATTCATCCTTAACTGTTGTTGAAGATATTAAATTATATTTTTTATTAACAATTTTATCAAACCATTTTATTTATTTTGTTCGATTTTTCAATTGATTTATTTGTGCTACGTCGTTGAAAATTTTCAAGCTGAACTGATAGAACCAAAAACTGATCGAAATCAGTTTTTCAAGCTGATCGAATTCTATTTTTTTGTAGTTTTACTTGTCGGAATTTGAGAGTTTATCTGTATATGTGAAAAGATCTTTTATATATGTTTTTGTTGTGTTCGATTCTGGAGGTTCTGAATTTGGTTGTAATTAACCTTGAATAGATACTTTGTAATTGTATTTCGCCCAAAAAATTTTACTTTGTCGGTAAGTTAAGTTTAACAAATATTGTGTAAATGTAATTTTTATTGTAGTTGTTGGTTGATTAGAACTGATAGAACAAAAAAGTGAATGAATTCAATTTTTAGAGCTAATGACATTCTTTTTTTTTTTTGGAGTTTTGCTTGTAGGAATTTGAGAGTATATATGTATATCTGAAATGTTCTTTTTTATATGTTTAGGTTGTGTTTGATTCTGGAGTGTGTGGATTTGATTGTATTTAATGTTGGACAGATAATTTGAAATTGTATTTTGGCTGAAAATTTTTGTTGTGTTTGTATTTTAAGTTTAACAAAGGTTGTGTTAATGTATTTTTATTGTAGTTGTTGGTTGTGTAAGTATATTTTACGTTTATAACTGAAAAAATCTATTTTAATTTTTTTTTTTTGAAAAGTGAATGTTGCAACAATTGACATCTTAGAAATATGTATATTTGTGTATTTTGGGTGAAATTAAATAGAAATGGGAAGCATACCAATTGTCGTGAATCACTCTGGAAGGTGGACGTATGAATAAAATAATGAAGAGTACGTCACTGATGCTATATTATTGAGCACGACAGCATCATTCAGTGAGCTGCATGATGTTTTGCATCTCACTTAAATGTGGATTTCACCAGCAAACGTATACTAGTGGAATATCAAATCAGTGGTAATGCAATACAAATACATAATGATATGGGTTTAAAGGTGTTTATTTTGCAGAAAAAAGAGACACAAGACATGAATTGTCTTTCTTTATATGTAAGCATTTTGTGAAAGTTGTTGGGAGAAGCTTTGCAAGTTTATCTGCATGCGTTGTTGAAAGAAGAGATATCTCCAACAATTCACATATAGTGTTAAATACATCTACTGAAGGATCTTTGGTGGTTTTTGAAAATACAACAACATTAGATGTATTAGAGATGGATACAATTCAGGTTATAATCTCAGACCCACATCATAAGCATATTGTGGAAGACCAGGTATACTTGAAAAAAATTAAAGTCGATCATGAAAGATTATACAATTTGAGAGAAATTTCAAACGCAAAGTGAAAGGTCAAGCAAGAAATGGTACGTACAGTCTAGATTAATTTGTTCGTGTTTAAAATGAGTTTGGATATGTATTTTGATTGTATTAAAATTTGTTGGATGGAGTTATACACTGATTTACAAATCAGGAAACTGTTCTTTTTTATGTCGGGCATCAGGTATGAGATATTCTGGAATGTTTAGAATTAGAGAATTCATACCAGAACATACCTGCCTTGTGAAGGATAAGGTTTATCCAAAGATACATGCTACTAGTATGTTGATAGGTGGTATGGTTAAACAAAAATTCAAAAACCACAAACGAAAATACAGTGCGACCAAAATCAGAAATGACATAAAGGAAGAATTTGGTATAGATTTGACATACACTTTATGTTGGAGGGCTAAGGAAAGAGCGTTAGAAGAGTTGAGGGGTAAACCATCAGCTTCATACAACAAATTTCCATCCTACTTGTATGTTATGAACAATACCTATCCTGAATTACACCTATCCTAAATCACATATAAGATTGAAGACAATGAATGAGAATGAGTTCTTGTATGTATTTATAGCTCTCTGTGCTTTCATTAAAGGATTTGGTCATTGTAGACCTGTCATAGTTGTTGATGGTAGTCATCTGAGAGGAATGTATATTGGGACATTTGTAACTTCCTGACGATGGATGGAGTAGGTTAGTATCATTTTTTTACATTGTAGAACTGGTTGTATGTGTAACGCCCCAAATCTGGTACCCAGAATGCTACACTGTGCTCATGACCTCGAAGGACCATAAGTTAACCCATGACTGATATCTGTATATGTACACTGCATAATATAACATAAAAATACAGAAACATGCACTGAAAGGCCATAAGGTTTAATACAGAACATAATCTGAATAAGATAACATATGAGTGGGGTAATAGAATACCCAAAATAGAACCGAAAGTACTAAAGTCTGAAATGTAATAGTCTGGAAAGCCTCTAAACATGACTAAAACTATCTGATAAATCTGAATAGGGAGTTGATGGGACATGTCCCCAACTAACTCCGTCTAATAAACTAACTAATAAGATAATAAGGAAATAATCATCATGTCCTCGAAGGATGACGACTCACTTCTACTCTGACTGCTGAAACTGGAATATACTGCTTATCTGGTGCTCGTGTCTCTGAACCTATGGTATAAGAACACCATAGCACGAATGCATTAGTACGATTGAATGTACTGGTATACATGTGAGGTAGGCTAAATGCATGGGGTTCATATGTATGAACAATAATAAATATAGCTAACTAACTATCATGAACGTGAGAATACATGCATAAGACGTAATAACTGACACTAATACCATGAATACATAATAACTGATATAACTGATAGCATGAGTGACTGTAGCTGACAGTCCTGAATCTGAAGGAACTATCTGAGTTCCGTACTAAACTGAGTTGACTGTATCTGACAGTCCTAAAATCTGAAGAACTATCTGAGTTCTTTTACTGAGACTAATACTGAAATTGTGGGAGGTAGTATTTAATCGACATGCTCCTAGTACGCCATTATGGCTGAGTTGGGTACAATCTGTAACCCCAATTGGAAGGGTGTCATTACCGCACCACCAGTAAAGACAAGTTGTGGATGACCCTAATATGATAGTGTCCCCAAAAAAGAACGGCGGGGCCCTTACCTGACAGTGCTTATCCACCTCATCAACCCTCATCGAACAGTGTTGATGTCTCAACCTATGCTAGCTACATAGTTCTGGAATGCAAAGATAAATTTTAAGGATCACACCCTCATCTGATAGTGTGTGTCCCCATCATTAGGTTTGCTCGGTGCTAATTCCTACTCCCATCTGATTAGACTCTGAATATGATTAACTGAACTGAACATGGAATGAGTTACTGAATTTCGTTGACTGACGGAATACTACTGATATCTGACAACTGACTGAGTTCATGAGATCATGGAGATTTCTTGAGTCATAAGACTGTCTGAAGTCTAAGGATCATGGCTTGACTAATAGTATCGTGAAAACATGACATGGCTCTAGGCACACAGCTAATGTTTCAAGTACAAGTACCCCCAGGACTCGATAGAAAGAAATTGACATAACTTGACATTCTTGAATACATGATAATCCGTACAATACATTTATTGAAGCATTACATCAAACATGTGATAGGCATAAGCTTGTACATACATGGGGATTTCATGATATCATGCTAGTTAGGCATTTTCCGTCATCTAGTCATTTAATCAAACATATTGTAGGCATGATACATGTAAAGAACATTATACAACAATTAAACATCATGCTTCAATTCTACTTTCATCTTTTGAGGGTTTAGTCATAGGGTTGCATGAATTTAAGTCTATAATAATAAAACCCACATAGGAATTATCACCCAACATGGAGTAGAAGTCAATTTCTCATTTATCAACAGGAAAGAGAACATACAAAGCATGAAAACATGGAGAAAATCCATAACTTGTAGTTGAAAAAGGGATTCTTGGACTTCATGGATGAAAGGATTCCATGAATGAACACTATGCATACCTTAGTTCGTGATTTGTGAAGATTGATGGTGAAACCTTCTTGAATTTGAATCCCCAATAGAAACCCTAACTTGTTCTTGAGAGAAAGTAGAATATTTTGGGTGAAAAGTTGTTGAATCACGTGTTAAAGGGCTTAAATAGGGGTAGGAAATTGACACTTTAACCCTGGACGTGTTATTCAATTTCAGTAAAATTTTCCCGAATTGGACCCCTAGCACGATACGGTGCTATCGCGTCGTGTTACTGGATTTTGACAATTGGTAAATTGAGGGATGTCGCAATGCGGTGTCATCGCGTTGCCCCTTCCATTATGACCTGGAACTTTGGAGGGTTGCGGGGGAAATTATGTTGAGACACTGGAAAAAGGACAATTGCACTTTTATCTAGTGGCATGGTGCGCCACTGACCAATAGGGTGCTATTTTACTATAGGAACTTGAAATAGTCATAACTTCTTATCCGATTATCGGATTTGGGCGGATATTATATAGATGGAAAGCTTATTGAATTTCCCACATAACAAAAAGTGAAAATCTTGAAAATTCCTCATAGAATAATCATTATTAAATTTAGAAGCTAATACTAGGCATTCTTGAGATGAAATTAGCTAGGAAAAAAATACGGGGTATTACAATATCTCCCCCTTGAGAACATTCATCCTCTAATGAGACTGACTGAGAGGGAAACAATAAGCTGAACATGAATAACTGGAACATGATCTCATGACTTACATAAATGACAATATGAACATAACATACTGAACATGCATATCTGATGCATGTGTAA
Source organism: Capsicum pubescens (assembly GCA_030864215.1). Lineage (NCBI taxonomy): Eukaryota > Viridiplantae > Streptophyta > Magnoliopsida > Solanales > Solanaceae > Capsicum > Capsicum pubescens. Next base: position 331,350,552 of record CM061538.1, on the reverse strand, counting down.
CTGATTCATAAATGCATAACTGAGTGTTCTGAGGAACAAATTTTCTCACAATGAGGAAGCATGTCTGATGCATAATTATATAACTGAACTGATACATGAATGCATGACTGAATATGCAATGGTACTTGATACCGAGTTTGTGATAAACACTGACTATGAAACTGAGTAAGCTTAAGGAGAACTGTTACCTTGAGCTTGATCTGAGTTGGTGGGAAAGAGTTGTGGATACTTGGTATGCATATATGCTTCTGCTTCCCAAGTAGCTCCTTTGATGGACTGATTTCACCACAAAACTTTAACTAAAGGGACTTTTTTGTTCCCCAATCTACGAGTCTGATGGTCTAGGATTTCAACTGGAATATCTTCGTAAGAGAGACTGTTCTGGACATTGATGCTCTGAATAGGGACTACTACTTCTGGGTCACCTATGCACTTCTTGAATAAAGAGAGATGAAAGACTGGATGGACTGAGGCTAGATCTGAAGGCAATTTGAGCTCATAAGCTACTTTGCCAAAGCGACAGAGAATCTTGAAGGGACCGACATATCGGAGATTGAGCTTTCCCTTCTTGCCGAATATCTTCACTTCCTTCATGGGAGAGGTATTGAGGTAGACATAGTCACCAATCTCAAACTGAGATCCTTTCTACGAACATCTGCATAAGACTTCTATCGACTCTGAGCAGCCTAGAGTCTTTCTCTGATTAACTGGACTTTCTCTAAGGCGTTGAATACTAAGTCAGGCCCTATGACTAAGGCATCACTAACTTCAAACCAAGCAATCAAAGATCTACATCTCCTACCATAGAAAGCTTCAAATGGAGCCATCTGAATACTGGAATGATAGCTATTATTGTATGCAAACTCAATCAAAGGCAAGTGGTCATCCCAACTACCTTGAAATCAATTGCATATGCCCTAGCATATCATCTAAAGTTTGAATGGTCCTCTCTACTTGACCATCTTTCTGAGGATAAAAGGTTGTACTAAGATGATCTTAGGTACCAAGACCCCTTTGGAATGCTTTCCATAAGTGAGAGGTGAACTGGGTACCTCTGTCTAAGATAATGGACAATGGAACACCGTACAATCTTACCAACTCCTTGATGTATAGTTTGGAATAATCCTCGACAGAATAAGAGGTATGAACTAGAAGGAAATGAGCTGATTTGGTCATTCTGTCTACAATGACCCAAACTGAATCGTGCTGATAACGAGTTCAAGGCAAACCCATCACGAAGTCCATGTTCACTTCTTCCCACTTCCAAGTAGGAATAATGAACTCCTGCATAGGACCACCAGGATTCTGATGCTCTATCATAACCTGTTGACATGTAGAGCACTTAGCCATAAACTCTGTAACATCTCTCTTTATCCCACTCCACCAATAGATCTCCCGCAAGTCACGGTACATCTTAGTGACCCCTGGATAAATAGAGTAGCATGCACCATGCGCTTCTATAAGAATTCTCTGCCTTAAGTCATCTACACCTGGAACAGACAGACGACCCTGACAACAAAGGACACCATCTCCCCCTTGGGAGAAAACCTTTACTTTCTGATTCTAAACTGACTCTTTCAACTTGACAAGGCTGGGATTCCTATGTTGCTTTTCTTTTACCTCAAAAACTAGAGATGATTTTGAGCTACTCTGAACACATATACCACCCGCTGAGGAGTCGACTAAGCGAACGCCTAGTCTGGAAAGCTGATGGACTTCCTGAGCTAACTTATCCTTACTGTCCTCAACATAAGAAACACTACCCATAGACAGTCTATTGAGAGCATCGTCCACTACGTTGGCCTTGCCCGGATAATCAAGGATACTCATGTTATAATCTTTCAAGAGCTCTAACCACCTTCTCGGATGAAGATTGATATCTTTCTAAGAAAAGACATATTGAAGACTCTTATGATTTGTGAAGACATATACATGAACTCCATATAGGTAATGCCTCCAAATCTTTAAGGCAAAGACTACAGCTGCTAACTCAAGATCGTGAGTAGGATAATTATTCTCATGGGGTTTAAGTTGTCTGGATGCGTAGGCTATGACCTTACCATGCTGCATGAGGACACAACCCAAACCTACTCTGGATGCATCACAATATACTATGAACCCATCTGAACCATCTAGGAGAGATAAAACTGAAGTTGAGGTGAGTCGAGTCTTTAACTCTTGAAAACTCTTATCGCAAGGATCTGACCACTGAAACTTGACTTTTTTCTGAGTCAGTCTGGATAGGAGATACAATAGAAGAAAATCCTTCAATAAATGTCTGTAATAGCCAGCCAAACCCAAGAAACTCTTGATATCTGATGGAGAGACAGGGCGAGGCCAGTTTCTTACTGCTTTGGTATTTTGAGGATCTACTCTAATGCCACCACCGAAAATAATATGACTAAGGAATGCTACTGATCTTAGCCAAAACTAGCACTTACTAAATTTGGCGAACAACTGATGATCTCTGAGACTCTGAAGTACTGTTTTAAGATAGTTTGCATGATCGCGCTCAGTGCGGGAATAGACCAAAATATCATCTATGAAGACTATGATGAACATGTCCAAGTACTTCTTGAACACATGGTTCATCAAGCCCATGAAAGCGGCTGGGGCATTTGTAAGACCAAAGGACATAACAAGAAATTCGAAGTGACCATACCAAGTATAGAAAGCTATTTTCTTCATATTCTCTGACTCTAAGCTGGTGATAGTCAGATCTAAGGTCTATCTTAGAGAAATAACTGGCAACCTGAAGTTGGTCAAACAAGTTATCAATTCTAGGAAGAGGATACTTGATCTTGACCGTAACTTTATTGAGTTGACGATAGTCTAAACACATTATAAGAGAACCATCTTTCTTGTGCACGAATAAGACTGGTGTTCCCTACGGGGAAATACTAGGTCGATGAATCCCTTATCTAAGAGATCCTTCAACTATTCTTTTAATTTTTTGAGTTTTGCTGGTGCCATTCTGTATAGTGGAATAGAGATAGGCTGAGTGTCTGGAATAAGATCAATGCCGAAGTCTATTTCCCTTTCAGGAGAAATTCCTGGAAGATCTTTGGGAAAGACATCTGAATATTCATTTACAACTGTAACTAATTAAATATTGGGAGTCTCAGAACTAAAATCCTTAACATTAACAAGATTATAGACACATCCCTTAGATATCATTTTCCTTGCCCGAAGGTAGGAAACAAGATGACCTCTGAAAGCGGATACACTACCCTTCCACTCTAGGGTGGGTTCATTCAAAAATTGAAACTGAACTATTCTATTTCTGCAGTCTACTGTGGCATTGCAGGAATAAAGCCAATCCATGTTGAGAATGACAACAAAATTAGTCATCTCTAATTCGACTAAGTCTGTTGAAGTGACTTTCTAAAATATCATAACTGGGCAGTTCTTGTACCCGCCGGGCTATGATGGTTTTACCCACTGGGGTAGAGACTGAAAAGGGCTCTACTAGAATTTCAGAACTGATTCTGAAATCAACTGCTACACAAGGAGTAACAAAGGACAAAAAAGCTCTTGGATCTAGCAAAACGTAACATGCACATGAAATATCTGTAATGTACTAGTAACTACATCAGGAGAATTTTTGTGATCCTGCCGAGTCTAGAGAGCATAGAGATGATTTGGGCGTTGCCCACTAGTAACACTGGAAGTGGCACCCTGCTGATTTGGGTGACCGAACTGAGCTGAAGAGCGGAGATGAATCTGATAACCTGACTGAGGGCAGTCTCTGACTCTGTGGCCTGGCTTTCAACAACCAAAACAGACATCACTTCCCGCTTTTCACATACCCTTATGGTTCTTACCACAAGTCTGATAAAGAGAATTTATTCGGGTACTGCTAACACTGCCCTGGGTCTTAGAGCCTGGCACACTATCTTTGTTACCCTTCCTGAACTTAGGAACTGGAGCACTGTTGTAGAGGGAGCTGGAGTTGATGACTTAGGAAGAAACTGAGAATGGTTTCCTCCATCTGACTTAGGCTGAGCGAAGTTGAAACTACCTGTCTTCGCCCTCTTATTCTGCTTCTCCCTCATCTTGATCTTTTGCTTCTCTATTTGCTGAGTATGGTTCATAAGTCTGGCTAAGGTCATGTCACTGTTTAGCATGGTGGATCTACACTCATTAACCATGCTATCATTCACCCTTGATATGAACTTACTCATCTTTTCCCTGCTATCTGCAACCACATGAGGGGCATACCTGGTTAATTAAGTAAACTTGAGAGAATACTCATTCACTATCATATTGCTCTGCCCTAGGTTGGTGAATTCTAACACCTTGGCTTCTCTAAGCTCTAGGGGAAATAATCTATCAAGGAAAGCTAAAGCAAACTCCTCCCATTCAACTGACCCTGCATCGTGTATCCTTTCTGACTTCTACTATTTGAACCAAGTATGAGCAACATCCTGCAATTGATATGCAGCTAGCTCAGCACTCTTAACAATAGTCACCCCCATAATGTCAGTCACCTTCTTAACTCTATCTCAAAATTCCCGAGGGTTCTCATCTGGCTTAGACACAATAAAAATTGGAGGATTCATTCGTGTGAAGACCCGAATTCTAGCTGCAGCTGAATTAGCCACTGGGTTGGATGAAATGACAGTTGGTCATTCATTACGGGCAGCTACTGACTGAGAAAGAGTAGTAAATACGGTCCTGAACTCCGTATGAGAAATATGATCGCCCAAAGGTTTTTCGGGATGAGGGGCTGACTGATTTCTTCTCTTGGGAGGCATATTCTGAAATAAAGGGAAGAAACGGATTAGACTAAGAGATTAACTTGATGTTATGCTCACTGGTACGAAATGAATACTGAAAGAAGGGAAACTATTCCCAAACATCTTATAGCCCCTTGCATATAAATGTGGCGTGCAACACACCCATGTACAAGACTCTACTAGTTGCTACTTTCAGACTTCCTAGGACTCTATTGAACCTTAGGCTCTGATACTAAGTTTGTAACGCCCTGAATTTGGTACCTGAAATCTACACGGTGCTCATGACCCCGAAGGACCACAAGATAAATCATGACTGATATCTATACCTGTACACTGCATAACATAACATAAAAATACAGAAAAATGCACTGAAAGTCCATAAGGTTCAATACTGAACATAATCTGAATAAGATAACATATGAGTGGGGTAATAAAATACCCAAAACAAAACTAATAGTACTGAAGTCTTAAATGTAATAGTCTGGAAAGCCTCCAAACATGACTGAAACTGTCTGATAAATCTGAATAGGGAGTTAATGGGACATGTCCCCAACTAACTCCATCTAATAAACTGGCTAATGAGATAATAAAGAAATAATCACCATGTCCTCGAAGGATGAGGATTCACTTCAACTCTGACTGCTGAGACTGGAATCTACTGTTGATCTGGGGCTTGTGTCTCTAAACCTATGGTATAAGAACACCATAGCACGAATACGTCAGTACATTTGAATGTACTGGTATAGATGTAAGGTGGGCTAAATGCATGGGGTTCATATGTATGAACAATAATAAATATAGCTGACTAACTATCATGAACGTGAGAATACATACATTAGATGTAATAATTGACACAAATACCGTGAATACATGATAACTGATAACATGAGTGACTGTAGCTGACAGTCCTGAATCTGAAGAAACTATCTGGGTTTCGTACTAAACTGAGTTGATTGTATCTGACAGCCCTAAAATCTGAAGAACTATCTGAATTCCTTTACTGAGACTGATACTGAAACTGTGGGATGTAGTATTTAACCAACATGCCCCTAATACGCCATTATAGCTGACTTGGGGTCCAATCTGTAACCTTAATTAGAAGGGTATCATTACCGCACCGCCAGTAAAGACAAGTTGTGGGTGGCCCTAATCTGATAGTGTCCCCAAAAGAGAATGGCGGGGACCTTACCTGACAGTGCTTATCCACCTCATCAACCCTCATGAAACAGTGTTGATGTCTTAACCGATGTTGGCTACATAGTTCGGGAATGCAAGGATGACTTCTAAGGATCACACCCTCATCTGATAGTGTGTGTCCCCATCCTTAGGTTGGCTCGATGGTAATTCATACTCCTATATGATTAGACTCTGAACATGATTAACTGAACTGAACTGAACATGGAATGAGTTACTGAATTCTGTTGACTGATGAAATACTACTGATATCTGACAACTGGCTGATTTCATGAGATCATGGAGATTTCCTGAGTCATAAGACTGTCTGAAGTTTAAGTATTATGGCTTGACTGAGAGTATCATGAAAACATAACATGGCTCTAGGCACACAGCTAATGTTTCGAGTACAAGTACCCCAGGACTCGATAGAAAGAAACTGACATGACTAGACATTCTTGAATGCATGTTAATCACCATAATACATTTATTGAAGAATTACATCAAACATGTGATAGGCATAAGCTTGTACATACATGGGAATTTCATGATATCATGCTAGTTAGGCATTTTCCTTCATCTAGGCATTTAATCAAACATATTGTAGGCATGATACATGAAAAGCACATTATACAATAATTAAACATTATCTTCAATTCTAATTTTATATTTTGAGGGTTTAGTCACAGGGTTGCATGAATTTAGGTCTATAATAATAAAACCTACATAGGAATTATCTCCCAACATGGAATAGAAGTCAATTTCTCATTTATCAGCAGGAAAGAGAACATACAAAGCATGAAAACATGGAGAAAATCCATAACTTATAGTTGAAAAAAGGGATTCTTGGACTTCATGGATGAAAGAAGTCCATGAATGAACACTATGCATACCTTAGTTCATGATTTCGTGAAGATTGATGGTGAAACATTCTTGAATTTGAATCCCCAATAGAAACCCTAGCTTGTTCTTGAGAGAAACTAGTATATTTTGGGTGAAAAGTGGTTGAATCACGTGTTAAAGGGTTAAATAGGGGTAGGAAATTGACCCTTTTAACCCTGAGCGTGTCATTCAATTTCTGTAAAAATTTTCCAAATTGGACCCCTAGCGCGATGCGGTGCTATCACGCTGTGTTACTGGATTTTGACAATTGAGGGATGGCGCGACGCGGTGCCATCGCGTTGCCCTTCCTTTGTGACCTGGAACTTTGGCGCGTCATGGAAGAAATCGCGCTGAAACACTGGAAAAAGGATAATTGCCATTTTAGCTCGTGGAGCAGCGCACAACTGACCAATATGGCGTTGTTTTACAATGGGAACTTAAAATAGTCATAATTTCTTACTCGGTTATCGGATTTGGGCTGATCTTATATCGATGGAAAGCTTATTGAATTTCCTACATGACAAAAAGTGAAAATCTTGAAAATTCCTCATGGAATAAATATGATTCAATTTAGAAGATAATACTAGGCATTCTTGAGATGAAATTACCTAGGAAAAAATATGGGGTATTACAATAACTCCCACTTGAGAACATTCATCCTCGAATGAGACTGACTGAGAGGGAAACAATAAGCTGAATATGAACTAAACATGAATAACTATAACATGATCTTATGACTGACATAACTGACAAGCTGAACATAACATACTGAACATGCATATCTGATGCATGTGTAACTGATTCATAAATGCATAACTGAGTGTTCTGAGGAACAAATTTTCTCACAATGAGGAGGCATGTCTGATGCATAATTATATAACTGAACTGATACATGAATGCATGACTGAATATGCTATGGTACTTGATAACAAGTTTGTGATAAACACTAAACATGAAACTGGGTAAGATTAAGGAGAACTATTACCTTGAGCTTGATCGGAGTTGGTGGGGAAGAGGTGAGGATACTTGGAACTCATATCTGCTTTTGCTTCCCAAGTATATCCCTTGACGGACTGATTTCGCCACAAAACTTTAACTAAAGGGACTTCTTTGTTCCTCAATCTACGAGTCTGATGGTCTAGGATTTCAACTGGAATCTCTTCATAAGAGAGACTATTCTGGACATCGATGGTATGAATAGGGATTACTAATGTTGGGTCACCTACGCACTTCTTGATCAAAGAGACATAAAAGACTAGATAGACTTAGGATAGATCTAAAAGAAATTTGAGCTCATAAGCTACTTTGCTAAAGCGACAGAGAATCTTAAAGGGACCGATATGTCGGAAACTGAGCTTTCCCTTCTTGACGAATATCTTCACTCCCTTCATGGGAGAGGTCTTGAGATAGACATAGTCACCAATCTCAATCTGGAGATCCTTTTTATGAACATCTGCATAAGACTTTTGTCGACTCTGAGAAGCCCAGAGTCTTTCTCTGATTAACTGGACTTTCTCTAAGGCGTTGAATACTAAGTCAGGCCCTATGACTGAGGCATCACTAACTTCAAACCAAGAAATCAAAGATCTATATCTCCTACCATAGAAAGCTTCTAATGGAGCCATCTGAATACTGGAATGATAGTTATTATTGTATGCAAACTCAATCAAATGCAAGTGGTCATCCCAACTACCCTTGAAATCAATTGCACATGCCTTTAGCTCTTCTAAAGTTTAAATGGTCCTCTCTGCTTAACTATCTGTCTGAGGATGAAAGGTTGTACTAAGATAAACTTAGGTACCAAGACCCCTTTGGAATGCTTTTCAGAAGTGAGAGATGAACTGGGTACCTCTATCTAAGATAATGGATAATGGACCACCATGCAGACTGACCAACTCCTTGAAGTAGAGTTTGGAATAATCGTCGGCTGAATAAGAGGTATGAACTGGAAAAAAATGAGCTGATTTGGTCATTCTATCTATAATGACCTAAACTTAATCGTGCTGATGACGAGTTCGAGGCAAACCCATCGCGAAGTCCATGTTCACTTCTTTCCACTTCCAAGTAGGAATAATTAAATCCTACATAGGTCCACTAAGCTTTTGATGTTTTATCTTAACCAGCTGACATGCAGAGCAGTTAGCCACAAACTCTGTGATATCGCTCTTTATGCCACTCTACCAATAGATCTCCTGCAAGTCACGGTACATCTTAGTGGCCCCTGGATGTATAGAGTAGTGCACACCATGCGCTTCTGTAAGAATTTGCTGCCTTAAGTCATCTACACCTGGAAGACATAGACGACCCTGACAACGAAGGACACTATCTCCCCCTTGGAAGAAAACCTCTACTTTCTGATTCTGAACTGACTCTTTCAACTTGACAAGGCTGGGATCCCTATCTTGCTTTTCTTTCACCTCAAAAACTAGATATGATTTTGAGCTACTCTGAACATATATACCACCCTCTGAGGAGTTGAATAAGCGAACACCTAGTATGGCAAGCTGATGGACTTCCTGAGCTAACTTATTCTTACTGTCCTCAGCATGAGAAACACTACCCATAGACAGTCTATTGAGAGCGTTGGCCACTATGTTGGCCTTGCCCGGATGATAAAGAATACTCATGTCATAATATTTCAAGAGCTCTAACCACCTTCTCGGATAAAGATTGAGATCTTTCTGAGAAAAGACATATTGAAGACTCTTATGATCTGTGAAGACATCTACATGAACTCCATATAGGTAATTCCTCCAAATCTTCAAGGCAAAGACTACGGCTGCTAACTCAAGATCATGAGTAGGATAATTCTTCTCATGGGTATTAAGCTGTCTGGAGGCATAGGCTATGACCTTACCATGCTGTATGAGGACACAACCCAAACCTACTCTGGATGCATCACAATATACTATGAACCCATCTGAACCATTTGGGAGAGCTAAAACTGGAGCTGAGGTGAGTCAAGTCTTCAACTCTTAAAAACTTTTCTCATAAGGATATGACCACTGAAACTTGACTTTCATCTGAGTCAGTCTAGATAGGAGATGCAATATAAGAAAATCCTTCAACAAACCATCTGCAATAGCCTGCCAAACCCAAGAAACTCCTAATATCTGATAGAGAGATAGGGCGAGGCCAGTTTCTTACTGCTTCGGTATTTTGAGGATCTACTCTAATGCCATCACCGAAAATAATATGACTAAGGAATGCTACTGATCTTAGCCAAAACTCGCACTTACTGAATTTGGTGAACAACTGATGATCTCTGAGACTCTGAAGTACTATTTTAAGATAGTTTGCATGATCGCGCTCAGTGCGGGAATAGACCAAAATATCATCTAAGAAGACTATGATGAACATGTCCAAGTACTACTTGAACACGCGGTTCATCAAGCCCATGAAAATGGCTAGGGCATTTGTAAGACCAAAGGACATAACAAGAAATTTGGAGTGACCATACCGAGTATGGAAAGCTATTTTTGAAATGTCATATTCTCTGACTCTGAGTTGGTGATAGTCAGATCTGAGGTCTATCTTAGAGAAATAACTGGCAACCTGAAGTTGGTCAAACAAGTTATCAATTCTGGGAAGAGGATACTTGTTCTTGATCGTAACTTTATTGAGTTAACGGTAGTCTAAACACATTCTGAGAGAACCGTCTTTCTTGCGCATGAATAAGATTGGTGTTCCCCACGGGGAAACACTGGGTCTGATGAATCCCTTATCTAAGAGATCCTTCAACTGTTCTTTCAATTCTTTGAGTTTTACTGGTTCCATTCTATATAGTGGAATAGAGATAGGCTGAGTGTCTGGAATAAGATCAATGCTGAAGTCTATTTCCCTTTCGGGAGGAATTTCTGGAAGATCTTCGGGAAAGACATCTAAATATTCATTTACAACTAGAATTGATTCAAGATTGGGAGTCTCAAAACTGGAATCCTTAACATGAACAAGATGATAAACACATCCCTTGGATATCATTTTCCTTGCCCGAAGGTAGGAAACAAGTTGACCTCTGAAAGTGGATACACTACTCTTCCACTCTAGGACGGGTTCATTTGGAAATTGAAACTGAACTATTCTATTTTTGTAATCTACTGTGGCATAGCAGGAATAAATCCAATCTATGTCGATAATGGCATCAAAATCAGTCATCTCTAATTCGACTAAATCTGCTTTAGTGACTTTTTGAAATATCATAACCGGGCAGTTCTTGTATACCCATCGGGCTATGATGGTTTTACCCACTGGGTAGAGACTGAAAAGGGATCTACTAGAATTTAGGGACTATTTCCAAAATCAACTGCTATATAAGGAGTAATAAAGGACAAAGAAGCTCCTGGATCTAGCAAAACATAAACATACACATGAAATATATGTAATGTACCAGTAACTACATCAGGAGAATTTTCCTGATCCTGTCGAGTCTAGAGAGCATAGAGATGATTTGGACATTGCCCACTAGTAGCACTAGAAGTGGCAACCTTCTGATTTGGGCAACTGAACTGAGCTGAAGAGTGGAGATGACTCTAATAACCTGACTGAGGGCAGTCTTTGACTCAGTGGCCTGGCTTGCCACAATCGAAACAGACATCATTTTCCGCTCTGCACACACCTTTGAGGTTCTTACCACAAGTCTGACAAAGAGGATTTGTTCGGGCACTGCTAACACTTCCCTGGGTCTTAGATCCTGGTGCTCTATCTTTATTACCCTTTCTAAACTTAGGAACATGAGCACTGGCTATAAAGGGAGCTGGAGCTGATAACTTAGGAAGAAACTGAGAACGGTTTCTCTTTCTGACTTAGGTTGAGCGAAGTTGAAACTACCTGTCTTCGCTCTCTTATTCTGCTTCTCCCTTATCTTGATATTTTGCTCCTCTATCTGCTGAGCATGGGTCATAAGTCTAGCTATGGTCATGTCACAATTTACCATGGTGAATCTGCACTCATTAACCATGCTATCATTCACCCCTGAGACGAACTTACTCATCTTTATCCTACTATCTGCAACCACATGAGGGGCATATCTGGATAATTAAGTAAACTTGAGAGAATACTCATTCACTATCATATTGCTCTGCCTGAGGTTGATGAATTCTAACACCTTGGCTTCTTTAAGCTCTAGGGGAAAGAATTTGTCAAGAAAAGTTGAAGCAAACTCTTCCTACTCAACTGACCCTGCATTGTCTGCCCTTTCTGACTTCTACTATTTAAACTAAGTATGAGCACCATCCTGCAACTGATATGCTGCTAGCTCAGCACTCTCAACATTAGTCACCCCCATAATATTAGACACCTTCTGAACTCTATCTAGAAATTCATGAGGGTTCTCATCTGTCTTAGACCCAAGAAAGATTGGAGGATTTATTCAGGTGAAGTCTTGAATTCTAGTTGTAGCTGAATTGGCCACTTGGTTGGCCAAAATAATAGCTGGTCATTCATTACGGGAAGCTACTGACTGAGCAATAGTAGTAAATACAGTCCTAAACTCTGTATGAGAAACATGATCGCCCAAAGGTTCTTCGGGATGAGGGGCTGACTTCTTCTCTTGGGAGGCATATTCTGAAATAAAGGGAAGAAACGGATTAGACTGAGAGATTGACTTATGTTATGCTCACTGGAACGATATGAATACTAAAAGAGGGGAAACTGTTCCTAAACATCTTATAGCCTCTTGCACATAAATATGGTGCACAACACACCCATGTACAAGACTCTACTAGATGCGGCTTTCAGACTTCCTAGGACTCTATTGAACCTTAGTCTCTGATACTAAGTTTGTAACTCCCTGAATCTGGTACCCAGAACACTACACGGTGCTCATAACCCCGAAGGACCACAAGCTAAACCATGACTGATATCTGTACCTGTACACTGCATAATATAACATAAAAATATAGAAAAATGCACTGAAAGGCCATAAGTTTCAATACTGAACATAATCTGAATAAGATAACATATGAGTGGGATAATATAATACCCAAAACAAAACTAAAAGTACTGAAGTATGAAATGTAATAGTCTAGAAAGCCTTTAAACATGACTGAAATTGTCTGAGAAATCTGAATAGGGAATTAATGGGACATGTCCCCAACTAACTCCGTCTAATAAACTGACTAATGAGATAATAAAGAAATAATCATCATATCCTTGAGCGATGAGGATTCACTTCTACTCTGACTGCTAAAACTGGAATCTACTACTGATCTGGGGCTTGTGTCTCTAAACCTATGGTATAAGAACACTATAGCGCGAATGCGTCAGTACGTTTGAATGTACTGGTATGCATGTGAGGTGGGCTTAATGCATGGGGTTCATATGCATGAACAATATTAAATATAGTTGACTAACTATCATGAAAGTGAGAATACATACGTGAGTCATAATAACTGACACTAATACCGTGAATACATGATAACTGATAACATGAGTGACTGTAGCTGACAGTCCTGAATCTGAAGGAACTATCTGAGTTCCATCCTAAACTGAGTTGACTGTATCTGACAGCCCTGAAATCTGAAAAACTATCTAAGTTCTTTAACTGAACTGATACTGAAACTATGGGAGGTAGTATTTAACCGACATGCCCCTAGTACGCCATTATGGCAAAGTTGGGGTCCAATCTGTAACCCCAATTAGAAGGGTATCATTAATACACCACCAGTAAAGATAAGCTGTGGGTGGCCTTAATCTGATAGTGTTCCCAAAAGTGAATGTTGGGGACCTTACCTGACAGTGCTTATCCACCTCATCAACTCTCATAAAACAGTGTTAATGTCTCAACCTATGCTGGCTACATAGTTTTGGAATACAAGGATGACTTCTAAGGATCACACCCTCATCTGATAGTATGTATCCCCATCCTTCGGTTTGCTCGGTTCGAATTCCTACTCCCATCTGATTAGACTCTGAACATGATTAACTGAATTGAATTTAACATGGAATGAGTTACTGAATTCCATTGACTGATGAAATACTGCTGATATCTAACAACTGACTGATTTCATGAAATCATTGAGATTTTCTAAGTCATAAGACTGTCTGAAGTCTAAGTATCATGGATTGACTGAGAGTATCATGAAAATATGACATGGCTCTAGGCACACAGCTAATGTTTCGAGTACAAGTACCCCCAGGACTCGATAGAAAGAAACATACATAACTTGACATTCTTGAATACATGATAATCACCATAATACATTTATTGAAGCATTACATTAAACATGTGATAGGCATAAACTTGTACATACATGGGGATTTCATGAAATCATGCTAGTTAGGCATTTTCCTTCATCTAGGCATTTAATCAAACATATTGTAGGCATGATACATGTAAAGCACATTATACAATAATTAAACATCATGCTTCAATTCTAATTTTATATTTTGAGGGTTTAGTCATAGGGTTTCATGAATTTAGATCTATAATAATAAAACCCATATAGGAATTATCACCCAACATGGAGTAGAAGTCAATTTCTCATTTATCAATAGGAAAGAGAGCATACAAAGCATGAAAACATAGAGAAAATCCATAACTTATAGTTGAAAATGGGATTCTTGGACTTCGTGGACAAAAGGAGTCCATGAATGAACACTATGCCTACCTTAGTTCGTGATTTCGTGAAGATTGATGGTGAAACCTTCTTGAATTTGAATCCCCAATAGAAACTCTAGCTTGTTCTTGAGAGAAACTAGTATATTTTGGATGAAAAGTGGTTGAATCACGTGTTAAAGGTCTTAAATAGGGGTAGGAAATTGACCCTTTTAACCCTGAATTTGTCATTCAATTTCAGTAAAACTTTCCCGAATTGGACCCCTAGCGCGACGCGGCGCTATCGCGCCGTTTTACTGAATTTTGACGATTGAGAGATGGCGTGACGCGGTTCCATCGCGTTGCCCCTTCCTTTGTGACCTGGAACTTTGACTCATCACGGGGGAAATATTGCTGAGTGATACGCCCAAATTACAACTCTCGTTAGAAAGTGTAAGCGGTCGCTGTCAAATATAGAACCCAACTGGGTTGGGTGTCGAATCCCACAGGGAATACTATGATCACTATGTATTGCGATTATTATTAGACTGTTGGTCGAAGATTCTAAGATAAGGGGAGTTTTGGTTTAAGTGCACAATAGTACTATTAGTGTAACGAATGAGACGATATATGTAAAAGTAATTGATCACAGAGAATGACAAGTTAGGGTTATGTCCACCTTGTAGCTTCTACTTCTATATTAACTATGGGTAATACGAATTTATACATGCATGCACTTATAGGGAGACGTATTTTAATTCTAAATCCAAGTGTTTTTCAACCATCAAGGATTTATTCACCTTAGTTCTCTCGAACCTAAAGTGTACAACAACTTATACGAACTCTCCAAGTAGTTAATCCTGCTAGGGCATTAACGTGTAAACTAGAGGTTGGAAACCCTAATTTCTTGTCACACTCTCTTTTCCAAACAACAACTTTTCTCTCGAACAAGTTATTGCTATAATGGCGTATTCCCTATGTTTGCAACCACGAGAATTCAATCAAAACGAAGAGAGTAATGATATAAGTAGCATAACACATCAAGAATTCACAAACTCATAGTAATAGATAGTATCTTACAAGGTTTCCATAACCCTAACAGATAAGTTTAGATACTCATGAATACAACGGAAATCAAAATAGACATCATCATCATACCAAAACTTAGAGAAATCTCGGCTATGGAGATGAAACGTGTTTTCTTTCTCCGTTGCTCAAGTGAGCCGTTTTCTGCTCTCAAAACTAGTACAAAATCTTCAACGTGAATTGTCAATAATCGAATGATCCTCCTACTGAAAAATTCAGCAATAAGGTTTTTAATAACATCCTTGTCCCATAAGTTGCTACTGCATCCTTAAGTCTTTAAAAATACTGGGTTTGCCCAGGAAAAAGTTCCCATGCATCACTTTCAGTCCAAAAGCTGCCTTCCCTCTTATGTGAAGTTTTCCTTTGCTGCCCACAGGTCCACAAAGTGTTGAAATCTTCATCATTAGTACTTGAAAACATGCTAATCACATAGGTCAGCTCACTTAAAGGAAAATGGACTAAAAGTTCAAGAATTATATATTTTATCCTCAAAACTTAGCTGAAACATGGGTAAATTATGGTGCTTAGGCGTGTAAATACGCCCAACATCACCACCCCACACTTAAAGCTTTGTTTTTCCTCGAACAAAATATTACATCCATGCAAACACCTAACTAGAATTTCACAATAGCAACACAAAATTTTCAACAAGACATGCACAACAATCATTAACAAAGAGTAGGTTTCTCGATCACTACTAGAAACAACTCAACCTCCAACATAGACTCATTAGGATTGTTAATTCGTATCCACAAGTTAAGCCACAAAGAAACATATAAAACTACCCAACAACCATCAACCATGGGTATAAGACTCTCCTTGCTCTCGCTCTCACAAAGAATTCTTATATTGCAACTGATGACCATAGGCTTTCCCTTAGTGTAATGCTCTACTAATATCAGACTGCTAAGTTTAGGATCAAATAGGTCTTTACAGGTTGTAATGTAGGCTAAGGGACAGGTAGGACTATTTTGGCCAGAAATAGTGACTATGTTCCCTAAGCGCTTTAATACACTACAATATGCCATTTACACTATCTTTTAACAATCACTCTACCTCTCTTTCATCTACCAACCCCTTTTCACCCATTTTGTTATTCAATCATAAACACAACTATCTTTTTGTTTTTCTAAATTTTTTATTTTCTTTTTTTTTCATTTTTTTATATTAAGCAAGCATCCCTATAATAGCCACTCTTTTTCACAACAATTTCAAGTACCAATACACCCTGAGGCATCACTTTCACCATTCTCCTTTTATTTTTCCACATGATTCTACAATTTTAAAGCGCTTAGGAGTTTGGATCAAATTATGGTCTTGAAAAAAAATGGATTAGGCTACATATGAGGCTGCCAAAGAAAATAGCTAAAGGCTCAAAGGGGGTTCACTAGGACAATGTACAAAGGTAGGTAAAAAGAAGGTAAACAATTTCAGGGCTGCCAAAGAAATGCCTAAATCATCTCCTACACTCACAATCTTTATTTCGCTTCACACACACACTAGGCAAGTTCTAGCATCAGTCACAACAAAGAATATACAATATCCTCACACACACAAGGCACATAGTCAACTTTATTGGGAGCATTATAGATTCTTGACCCAACAGATGAATGAATTAAACCACAAAAATTTATCACACAGTGAGTCACAACTTAGAGCCTAAGCGTCTCAATAGTAATGATTTAGCACAAACTCTTGTTATAATATACCATGCCGTCTATCAGAACAATTTCATGCAAAATCTAAAATCTAACTAACTAATTACGACTAACTAACTACGACTAATTCAAACAAACAAGAATAAATGTAGGCAAAGAAATACAATACAGAAGACATATACCCGCACCCCACACTTAGACGGGACACACTATCCTCAGTGGAAATAAATAAGGAAAACCTGATTAGTCAGACTCTTCTTCTATGTCTGGGGTCAGACCCCCTGCGTCGGAATCATCATCAGAGTCGTCGTGATCAAAGTTGTCCTTAACGTCTGAGTCTGGCAGTCGGTGATCATCGTCAGTCGGTACGTCATCGTCGAGAGGTTCCTCAAAATGTACCCCCACTCCACACATAGCCCGCGCATGCTCATTAAGCGGGTAATCATAGTCCAACTGCTGAAGCTCTGCATCAGTCGGAACACGACCCCCATTTATCAGTGTAAATCTAGTCATGCCATACAGATGGCGGAAAAAACTTTCATCTCGAGCATGCCTCTCTGTAGTGGTGAGGTTGATGCCTTGACCAGTTTCTGGCTCTTTAACCTTCGTGAGATCAACCTTCTTCGGGTTGTGTGGTAGCTTATGATCCGCGGGTTCCTCTTCAATGTGTTCTTTCCTTAAGATCGCAGTCAACAAGTTGTCGAAACTGAAATGGGACCTTTTGTGCAGCCTAGCCTTGCGCATTGACGATCGTATAACCGCACCAATGTTGATGGGAATATTCGTCATCAAAGCGTGCACCAAGCAGACTCGATCACGCGTGATCTTAGTATATTGTGTCCCAGGAATCAAGCAAGAGTTGACTATCCTTAACCATATGCGAGCTTCCCTGTTCAAAGAGGCATACGGGTAGGTGTTGTGGCGACCATTATCCTTGTGCCAAATCCACCGTGCCATTGACCTTGATCCGCACAGTGTATGTCTGATGGCCCTGTAGGGAGGTCTATGATAAAGCTCCTTGAGCGGTGATGGAACCACAGATGGAAGGCCTAGAAAAGAGTTGAAGAATTTCACATTCAGTTGCAAGACTTGACCCCGAATATTTACTTCACTTCCAGTAGTCTTTGGGGACCAATTGGCATAAAACTCTCGTGTTAGATCAATATTGCATTCCCCCATATCTCGGAAAATGAAATCAAGATTTAGTGCCATGATTTTAGCCAAAATGCGGGGCTCTCTCTTTGCTAGACTCTCCTTCTGCATCAAATCCATGTGAACATAGTTTTTTACTTTGTTATTCTTGTACCACTCCTTTCCTTCCTCCTCTAGGACCCACTTTATCCCGAAAGTTCGTTGAGGCACTTGCAAAAAGGAGGACTCAGCCTGATCTTTTCTTGCCCTTTTCTGACCTTTTTTGGAAGTGGACACTTTTTCTTTTCCTTGTCGTCCTTTTGGGGCCATTCTACCTGAGATCACAATAAAGTTACGTTACTTTCATCATGGAAGATTTAATATAGTCGGAAAACAAAATCGTGATGATACCACCCCACACTTAATCTGTTTGCACAATATTAATAATCATGTAATCTTGACTATCCTTTCCGAGTTTATTTCATTGGATTAAGGCAATGTTTGAACAAGACTACCACATAGCAATCTTATCAGGTTTTTGCATCGAAATAACCAAACCATGTTATACTTGTGGTCAATCATGATCAATACCTTCGATGAACGAGTCATTCAAATATTCAAGCTTACAACTTTCAAGATTATGCATTAACTTCACAATTTCGACTTCATAAAAATACGACAGTGAATACCAATCAAATACAAGTCGGAGTAAATTCAAGAACACCCACACGAATTCTTTCACTCAACTAGATGCATCATAACAAACCAACCATATTCTCATCACCAAACACCACTTCACAATCTAATAAACCATTATAAGCGGAGTAGTGCAACAACTACGGAATATAAAAGAGTAACTTACGTGGTGATGGATCCGGAAGATGAACTTGCAAGATTAGATAAGCAAAAAGAAAAACTTTGAGAGAATTTGGGAGCTTAGGCGTCGCCTATCTTGAGCAAACAATGGAATTGTGTTCTAAGGTTGAGGATCTATTTAAAGACTAAGCCATGGGTTGGGTTTGATCCATGTACAATCGGGTTAGGAGACAAAAAAAAAAGTAGGCGGCGCCTAATGCTTTGCCTATGCTTAGCATAGGCGGCGCCTTTAGCAATGCCTAGATAGGAATAGGCGGCGTCTTGACTATCGCCTAGATTGGCATAGGTGGCGCCTTTCCTATAGTCTATATTGGAATAGGCGGCACCTATGGCATTGCCTATGTGAGGCAGTGAGCATAGGCAATGGCATAGGCGGCGCCTATAGCATTGCCTACATTGGTATAGGCCTTGCCTTATCCCTTGCCTATGTGAGGCAGTGAGGCAGTGAGCATAGGCAATGGCATAGGCATTGCCTTGTCCGTTGCCTAGATTTGCATAGGAATTGCCTTGTTTGTTGCCTAGATTGGCATAGGCAATGCCTAGCCTATAGCCTTTGCTCCATCATTCCTCACTTACCACCTTTAGCATGGCTCACTTTCAAATCAAAATTTGGGACTAATCTCCTCCTTTGTATATCTTTCACCTACACTTAATCAAAAACAACAAAAATGATTAGAAGGATGGGTTGCCTCCCACCGAGCGCCTTAGTTTTGGTCGTGGCTCGACTCTTCTTTTTGAACTTTTATTTATCAAAAACAAAATCCTAATGAAACAAACTCCTAATGATGGGTTGCCTCCCATGTAGCGCTTGATTTATTGTCGCGGCACGACATAGCTATCTTGAGTACTCAGACTTCATCGAGATATAAGGTGGCTATACATTTTATCGAATCGGTAGGTCCAATATATAGCTTCACTCGCTGGCCATTCACCTTAAAGACACCACCATCATTGTTTTCTAACTCCACTACTCCAGATGGGTAAACTTGGCTAATTCTGAATGGACCAGACCATTTAGACTTCAACTTACCTGGAAATAGCTTCAGTCTGGAGTTGAAAAGAAGTACCAAATCACCCTTCTGAAAGTTTCGTTGGACAATCCTCCGATCATGGTACTTTTTCATCCTTTCCTTGTAGAGATCTGCTCTTTCATACGCATGTAGACGGAATTCATCCATCTCATTCAGCTGTTCCAACCTCAGATTAATAGAATCATCCCAATTCAAGTTAAGCCGCTTCAGCGCCCACAGTGTTTTATGTTCGAGCTCAATTGGCAAGTGACAAGCCTTCCCATAAACTAGTTGATATGGTGACAATTTCCTATATGCCCATAAGGCATCATCCAACTTTTTGGACCAATCTTTCCTACTGGCATTCACGGTCTTCGCAAGGATTAGCTTGATCTCCCAATTAGAAACCTCTACCTGCCCACTAGTTTGTGGGTGATATGGTGTAGCTACCTTGTGTTGCTTAACCCCATATTTCACCAATGCGGCTCTGAACAGCTTGTTGCAAAAATGTGAACCTCCATCGCTTATGATGGGACGAGGTACCCCAAAACGAGAGAAGATATTTCTCTTTAAGAACGTTACAACATGCTTACCTTCATTATCAGCTAGCGCTACTGCTTCGACCCATTTGGATACATAATCCACAGCAACTAGGATATATTTCATCCCAAACGAACTCACAAATGGTCCTATGAAATCAATACCCCATACATCAAATAGTTCTACTTCAAGAATTTTAGACATGGGTATCTCATGGTGCTTCGAGATAGAGCCTTGCCTCTGACACTGATCACATCTTCTCACAAAATCGTAAGCATCCTTGAATAATGAAGGCCAGTAATAGCCACTTTGGAGTACCTTCCTTGCCGTTCGATCACCTGCATGGTGACCCCCAACTTGGGAAGCATGACTTGCTTCCAGTATGCTAGGATCCTCCACATCTGAGATGCATCGCCTAATAATACCATCAGCACATCATCAAAAGAGATACGGTTCATCCCAGAAGTAGTGTTTCACATCATGCATGAACTTTCTCTTTTGATGAAAGGAGAGATGCTCAGGAATCACTTTACTTACCACGTAGTTCGCAAAGTCTGCATACCACGGTAAGTCTTCCACCATAGTGGCTAGGATTTCTTCGTCGGGAAATGCATCATCAATATCAAGGTCGGGTTGCACTATGTGCTCACTCTCAACTCTAGATAGATGATCAGCTACTTGGTTTTCGCAACCTTTTCTATCCTTTACCTCGAAATCAAATTCTTGAAGCAGTAACACCCACCTAATTAGCCTTGGCTTAGCATCCTTCTTTGCCATTAGATATCGTAAAGCCGCATGATCTGTATGAACCACTACTTTGGTTCCTAACAAGTAAGCACGGAACTTTTCAAAAGCATAAACAACTGCTAGAAGCTCTTGTTCAGTGACGGTATAGTTCTTCTGTGCTCCATTCAAGGCCTTGCTCGCATAGTAGATTGGATGAAATAGCCTTTCTCTTTTCTGACCAAGTACAGCACCCAAGGCTACCCCGCTTGCATCACACATAACTTCAAAAGGTAGAGACCAATCGGGTGCTACAATAATAGGAGCTTCAACTAGCTTTCCTTTGAGGCATTCAAATGCCTTCAAGCAATCTTCACCAAAGTCAAATTTTGCATCCTTCTCTAAAAGTTTGTATAATGGGCTATCAATCTTGGAGAAGTCTTTAATAAACCTCCGATAAAAACCTGCACGACCGAGAAAACTACGCACCCCTTTTACAGAAATTAGAGGTGGTAATCTCTCGATAACTTCAATCTTGGCTCGATCAACCTCAATTCCCCTTTCAGAGACTTTATACCCAAGAACAATGCCTTCCTTAACCATAAAGTGACACTTCTCCCAATTTAACACCAGGTTGAATTCAACACATCTCTGCAAAGCCATACTCAGATTTGCCAAGCATGATTCAAATGACTCACCTACAACAGAAAAGTCGTCCATAAACACCTCCAAGGTGACTTCGACCATATCAGAAAAAATGGATATCATACATCACTGGAAAGTAGCAGGTGCGTTACATATCCCAAATGGCATTCGTTTAAAGGCAAACGTACCATACGGGCATGTAAAAGTGGTCTTCTCCTGATCTTCAGGAGCAATGCAAATCTGATTGTATCCGGAATAACCATCTAAGAAATAGAACCATCCCTTCCCTGCCAATCGATCAAGAATTTGATCCATGAATGGCATTGGAAAGTGATCCTTTAACATCCACGAATTCAACTTCCGGTAGTCCATGCACACTCTCCACCCTGTGACAGGTCTGAGTGGAATTAGCTCACTCTTTTCATTTGTGACTACTGTCATGCCCCCTTTCTTGGGCACACATTGCACTGGACTCACCCATTTACTCTCTGAAATTAGGTACACCACCCCTGTATCTAACCACTTAATAATTTTTTTCTTCACCACCTCTTGCATAAGTGGACTCAAACGACGTTGGTGCTCAATGGTGGGTACGCAATCTTCCTCGAGCTGAATCTTGTGCATATATATCCCAAGAGGGATACCAATTATATCAGCAATAGTCCAACCAATGGCTCTTTTGTACCTCTTCAGAACAGAGATGAGAGTCGTTACTTGTTGTTCACCTAAATCAGCCATAACAATAACCGGAAGTGTATTCCCACTTTCCAAGAACGCATACTTTAGATGACTGGGGAGCTCTTTCAATTCTAGCACTGGTGGCTCTTCAATGGATGGTTTCGCTGGTGGTGACGGTCGATTCTTAAGGTCAAGGTCCATCTTCTTAGGGGCATGAGAATAGGACCCCATTCCTATTAGAGCACGAATAGTTTCTTCATACTCTTCAACATCCTCATGCTCAAAGTTCAAAAGTACAGCAGACAATGGCTCAACAGTAAGATGCTTCTCTACAGATAATTCTTTCTCATCCTTATAATAAACATCAGCTATAGAGAACACATTCATATCTTTAGGCTGCTTCATTGATTTGCATACATCAAAATGGACCACTTCGTCATTCATCCGAAATAAAAGCTCGTTTGCTCGTAAATCAATAAGCACACTTTCGGTTGAGAGAAAAGGGCGTCCCAAGATTATGGGAACTTCAGAATCTACCTCGCAATCCAAAATAACAAAGTCTGCAGGAAAAATGAAGGAAGAAACCTTCACCAGTACATCATATAAGATACCAATAGGTCATTTTACCGACCTATCTTCCATCACGAGCCACATATTGGTTGGTGTAGGATCGCCCAACCCCAACTGTTTATAAATAGATAGCGGCATCAAATTGATGCTAGCCCCCAAATCGCACAATGCCTTAGCAAAATCCAAGGATCTAATCATGCAAGGAATAGTGAAAGCACCAGGATCCGCCTTTTTCTGTACTAAAGATCTTGTGGCAATTGCACTGCAATGATGAATATTATCTGCCAGTTCATAACTTGCTGCCCTTTTATTTGTCAAAAGGTCCTTCATGAATTTGGCGTATCCTGGCATCTGCTCCAGTGCCTCCACCAAAGGCACATTAATAGTCAACTGCTGCAACATAGTCATGAATTTACTGAACCTGGTGTCATCAGCTTTCTTCTTCAGTTTCTGAGGAAAAGGTGGTGGTGGAGTTGGAAGGGTTTTCTCCACCACTTCCTTTTTATCTTGCTTCCGATTATCAATCTTTTCAGGTTGGTGACATCTAGGTGTAGTGTCATGAACGTTCTCATTCTGATTTTCAGCTTCTACAGAATCATCACAATCTGCTTCAATAACATTCTCTTCTATAATATCAACCACCTGCTTGCCTTTGGATGGATTTTCCATCACCTTACCACTCCTGGTAGTAATATCCATACATGATCCATCATTCCTTGGGTTCTGCACAGTGTCGCTAGGTAAGGTACCAACTTTTCTTTGATTGAGTATCGCTGATAGTTGACTCAATTGTTGTTCCAGCTGTTTTATTGAAGTGGAATGCGAATCAACCAATTGATTTATTAAGGACAAATCATTTTTTACCTCAGTTACTCCCGTGTTGGTTGCCTCCACTCCTTTCAATAATTTAGCCATCATATCTTTCATGGACATCTTTCCAGAGCCAGATGTTGCAGCCTCACGATTTCTAGGAGGAACATACAAACCACTCCTGTCAGTCTTATTCTTGAATCCGGATTTTTCATAATAGTTCTAACCTTGGTTTCCTTGGGCATTGCCTCAAAACCCCCCCTGATTATTCAAATAATTCGCTTCCTCCTCAGAATCGGATTCATCTCTACCCTGTGATACAACAGCCTTGACCTTTTCTGTCTTTCCTGATAATAAATGCTTGGTAAGAAGGTCCATCTGCATTTTTATGTGAGCCATATCTTGGTCACATTCCTCTTCTCTTCGCCTCTGTTGTGCTGTCATGCCAGTAGATACAGTAGAGCTTGCTACCTCAGAATCCCTGGTATGCCAAGCTCTACTCTGCTTTGTCATATGATCCAGCATATCACCAGCCTCAATAAAAGTAAGGTCCATGAATGACCCACCTGCAGCATTATCAACCACTGGCTTAGTCACCGAGTTCAATGCCCTGTATAATATTTCCATCAAGTGGATGTTGGTCATCTGATGAGTTGGGCACCGCATAAGCTTCTTCTTGAACCTCTCCCATGTTTTGTGGAGAGCTTCAGTTGGAAGCTGTCGAAAATTGCTGATCTCATCTCGTAACTGTGCTCTCTTGGATGGCGGAAAGAATCTTTCTAGGAAAGCGTCTTTCAGTTGCCTCCAATTAGTAATAGAGTCAGGAGTCAGCCCGTTCAACCATAGAGTTGCCTCTCCAGATAGAGACAATGGAAATAAGCGCAGTCAAATTGCATTTTGTCCAACTCCTGGATTGTCAAACGACTTGCATATTGAGATAAAGTTGATCAGATGCATATTCGGATCATCGCCTGTAAGTCCACCAAATAACCCTTTGAGTTGTAATAGCTGGATCATGGTGCTGGTGATATTGAACTTGGCTCTGGGTGCCAAGGGTGGAGGAATAATAGCCCCTGTGGCACCAGCCGCATCCAAATAGTCATCATCATCATCGAAAGGGGCCTGCACAGCTCGGCGTTCAGGTCTCATTCTAGCTTGACGATCTCTCCTATTCACAGGTGCTGCCACCTCACCAGCACGCCTTGGATTTAATAACTCATCATCACCCAGGTCCTCTTCATAAAGATTTGTTGCCCGACCTGGGTTATCAATATTCTGTTGATACACTTGAGCAGCTGCCAATGCAGCTAATCTTTCCTGCTCCTGTTGAGCAGCCATCCATTCAAGGTTTCGTTGCGCATCCATTCTGCCAATAAGATGTGGTTCAGGATTTATAGGTAATAACGGTTGACCAGAACTTCGTGTATTTGGCATTCACTCCAATAAACCTGAACAAAACAAAAACAACAAACAAAAAGTAAAATTCGAGAATCTTTGACCAAAGGGTCTATTAACTATCACAAACTTAGTTGACAACTGTATTCCCCGGCAACGGCGCCAAAATTTGATACGCCCAAATTACAACTCTCGTTAGAAAGTGTAAGCGGTCGCTGTCAAATATAGAACCCAACTGGGTTGGGTGTCGAATCCCACAGGGAATACTATGATCACTAAGTATTGAGATTATTCGAAAAATTCAAATTCTGTATTATTTTTTAACAGAAGAAACGCTTAGTTTGAGGAGAGAGGGAGAAACATTTTTCTCTCTCATTGTCGCTAATCCTATTCATCACCAAGTTAGTTCTAAGTTTTGGTATGATGAATATTTCGATGTTGATTTTTGTTTTATTCATGAGTAGCTAAGCTTATCTGTTAGGGTTATGGAAACCTTGTAGTATACTCTCTATTGCTATGGGTTTGTGAATTTATGATGTGTAATGCACTTATATCATTACTCTCTTCATTATAATTTAATTCTTATGGTTGCAAACATAGGGAATACGCCATTATAGCAATAACTTGTTCGAGAGAAAAGTTGTTGTTTGGAAAAGAGAGTGTGACAAGAAATTAGGGTTTCCAACCTCTAGTTTACACGTTAATGCCCTAGCAGGATTAACTACTTGGAGAGTTCGTATAAGTTGTTGTACACTTTAGGTTCGAGAGAACTAAGGTGAATAAATCCTTGATGGTTGAAAAACACTTGGATTTAGAATTAGAATACGTCTCTCTATAAGTGCATGCATGTATAAAATTCGTATTACCCATAGTTAATATAGAAGTAGAAGCTACAAGGTGGACATAACCCTAACTTGTTATTCTCTGTGATCAATTACTTTTACATATATCGTCTCATTCGTTACACTAATAGTACTATTGTGCACTTAAACCAAAACCCCCCTTATCTTTGGAATCTTCGACCAACAGTCTAATAATAATCGCAATACTTAGTGATCATAGTATTCCCTGTGGGATTCGACACCCAACCCAGTTGGGTTCTATATTTGACAGAGACCGCTTACACTTTCTAATGAGAGTTGTAATTTGGGCATATCAAATTTTGAAATTTGATACACCCAAATTACAACTCTCATTAGAAAGTGTAAGCGGTCGCTGTCAAATATAGAACCCAACTGGGTTGGGTGTCGAATCCCACAGGGAATACTCTGGTCACTAAGTGTTGCAATTATTAGTAGACTGTTGGTCGAAAATTCCAAGAAAAAAGGGGGGTTTGATTTAGGCGTGAACTAATATTATCAAAGTAACAATGGAACGATTTGCGTGGTAAGATTTAATCACAGAGATTGATAAGTTAGGGTTATGTCCACCTTATAAGTTCTACTTCTCCATTAACTATGAGTAACGCGGAATTTAGACATGCATGCACTTATAGAGAATCGTATTCTAATTCTAAATCCAAGTGTTTCTCAACCATCAAGGATTTATTTCGCTTTAGCTCTCTCGAGCCTAAAGTGTATAACAAATGGTACAAATTCTCCAAAAAGTTAATCCGGTTAAGGCATTAACGTGTAAATAGAGGTTGGAAACCCTATTTCCTTGTCACACTCTCTTTTCCAAACATGTAACTTTTCTCTCGAACAAGTTAATGCTATAATGGCGTATTTTCTATGTTTGCAACCATAAGAATTCAATCAAAATGAAGAGAGTAATGATATAAGTAGCATAACACATCAAGAATTCACAAACTCATAGTAATAGATAGTATCTTACAAGGTTTCCATAACCCTAACAGATAAGTTTAGCTACTCATGAATGCAACGGAAATCAAAGTAGACATCATCATCATACCAAAACTTAGAGAAATCTCGGCTATGGAGATGAAACGTGTTTTCTTTCTCCGTTGCTCAAGTGAGCCGTTTTCTGCTCTCAAAACTAGTACAAAATCTTCAACGTGAATTGTCAATAATCGAATGATCCTCCTGCTAAAAAATTCAGCAATAAGGTTTTTAATAACATCCTTGTCCCATAAGTTGCTACTGCATCCTTAAGTCTTTAAAAATACTGGGTTTGCCCGGGAAAAAGTTCTCATGCATCACTTTCAGTCCAAAAGTTGTCTTCCCTCTTATGTGAAGTTTTCCTTTGCTGCCCACAGGTCCACAAAGTGTTGAAATCTTCATCATTAGTACCTGAAAACATGCTAATCACATAGGTCAGCTCACTTAAAGGAAAATGGACTAAAAGTTCAAGAATTATATATTTTATCCTCAAAACTTAGCTGAAACATGGGTAAATTATGGTGCTTAGGCGTGTAAATACGCCCAACATCACTGAGACACTGGAAAAGGGATAATTGCCATTTTAGCTCACGATGCGCCACTGACCAATATGGCGTTGTTTTATGATGGGAAATTAAATAGTCATAACTTCTTACCCGGTTATCGAATTTGGGCGGATCCTATATCGATGAAAAGCTTATTGAATTTTTGACATGACAAAAAGTGAAAATCTTGAAAATTCCTCATGAAATTATCATCATTCAATTTAGAAGCTAATATTAGGCATTCTTGAGATGAAATTAGCTAGGAAAAAATATGGGGTATTACAGTATGCTTATATGTATTTCTGCATATCATTTGAAAAATACAAATCTCTGTTAGATATATACATATATATATAAAATACATATATTTCCAAAGTTTCATGAAAGAAATATGTATAATTGATAATGTATGTTTGAGTTGTACATTTACATTTTAGTATATGTAATTGAAACTATTTTTTGGTAAAATGTACAGTTTTTTGGACCTGTGGTTTTAATAAATACATATGTAGTTACTATATGAATTTATATCTAACTGCATAAATTGTGTTTATAATGTAGATCATATATTCCCTTTAGCATATGGTGTGCTTGATTCTAAAAATAATGCTTCATGGATTTGGTTCTTTGAGAATTTAAAGGAAGTGTACGGTGAAAGACAAAACATGTGTGTTGTCTCTGATCAGAATCCAAGCATCGTAAAGGTTGTTGGTGATGTGTACAAAGATATTTTGCGTTGTGCATGTATATGGCATATATGGGAGAACATGAAAAAACTTTATCGAAAGTCACACAATGCATTATTGGAGCTCTTTTATACAATAGCCAAAACATATTCAAAGTTAGAATTTCACATGTTAAAGAAAAAGGTTGATGCAATTGATATTAGAGTGGAGAAATATTTGGAATTAACTGGTTACGAAAAGTGGGATAGGCCCTATTCAACAGTTCACCGAGGATGGTCTTTGACTTCAAACATTGTTGAGTCAATAAATTGAGTACTTGTATCAGCAAGAGAACTGTCAATTTATGATTTTATAGAAAAAGTTTGATTGCTTTTTGGAAAATAGAATTGTGAAAATAGGCAGGAGGCTTCATATATGTAATACCTCGTATTTCCCTAGCTAAGTTTAACTATCAGTACACAAGTATCTCTATATAAATTTTTCAAAATACTTAAAATTTTTAAGTTTAAGACCTCCCATTGTGTAGGAAATTTAGTCAGCTTTCCAACGATATAAAATTCGCCCAAATCCGATACTCGGGTTAAGAGTTATAGCAGTTTTTGTAAGGAAGTGTAATAAAATAGGCACCACCACATCACAGAGCAGGGCCAAATGGAAATTGTCAATTTCCAGTGTTCCATCACAATAAGACCGCATCATCCCAATGTTCTAGTTCTTGTTTGGATCTTCCTAGTGTGTCAACGTGATAACAGCGTGTCACGCCAATGTCCCATTTTGCATCCAGTGAGGCACCGCGATTGCACCGTATCGCACCAAGGACCCAGTTCCCAGTTGTCCCTTTTCCAGTTACTCACCGCGATGCCACCGTAAAGCAATAAAGCCAAAAATTAGGATTTCTAGTTTCAATTCTGAGTTTTTAATTCTTTCCATGGGTAATTGGGTCTTTTTCCATGGCCCTAATCAGTCCTAAACACGAGATTTAACCCTAAATAACCTAATTATATTATTATTCACTCAATTTCTCTGAATATTACATTATTCTGTCTCAAAAGGACAAACCTTAGCCTTCAAGAACAAACCTCAAGAAATCCTTCAAGAACCTTCGAGAAGTTAATTTCTCAGGTATGTTAGGTGTTCATTCATGGGTTCCTTTCACCCATGGAGTCTAAGAACCCTATTTTAAAATACAAGTTTTCAGATTTATGAATCCAATGTTTTAAATTAATTGTATGCATGTTCATGATATTATTTGAGTTTCAATCCATGATTAACTATAAGTTTCATGAAGTTAAAATAGCATATATGATGAATTATATGATTTGCATGTTAAACCCTTGAATTTACAATTGATTATTGTATCCATGATGTTCATGTGTTTACTATTATTATGTTAAATAATCATGCTCCCCAAGTGTTTGGTAAAATGATCATGTGAATTGGATAGTGAAATCATGACATGTCATTATATGGTCCCATTCATGTACAAGTTCATGTATATCAAGTGTTTGACAAAATGTCTAAATGAGCGGATTGTTAACAAGAAAGTATTGTTATACTTTTATGGTCATGTTATGCTTTACTTTTAATGCTATCGAGTCCTGGGGGTATTCAATACCCAAAAATCTAGTTTTTGACGTAGAACTATAGTAGTTACAGATTATCCTCAGTAATGACATGAACAGTAGTACTCAATCAGTTACAAAATTAGTGAAACTCAATCCAGTCCAGCTCAATTTAATAACCAGTGTCTTTCAGTTGGGAGTAGGATTCAGCACCAAGCCAACCCAAGGATAGGGGCTCACCTGTCAGTATAGGGTGTGATCCTTAGTAGCAGTCCTTACATTCCAGAACTACATAGCCAGCGTAGGTTAAAATATCAACCTGCCAGTTGTGGGCTGATAAGGTGTTTACCTACCAGTTGAGGGTAATACCATTCTTATTAGGGAACCTGCTAGTAAAGGGTGACCCTTAGTCCTTCGGGATGACATTTTAGTGGATCCGCACAGCCATCGTCTTTACCCGTGGCACGGTACTGGCACCCTTCCAACTGGGGTTACAGGTTGGACCCCAACCACTTTAGGTAGGGTCATGTCGGTTAGATGATTACCTCCCATAATTTCAGTTTCAGTCTCATCATAGAACTCAGTTCAGTTCTACAAAACTAGGACTTTCGTCACTCAGTATCAGTAATTTAGTTATCCATAATCTAAGATATCAATTATTCAGTATTAGAAATCAGTACTCATCTTCAGTAAATGCTCAGATACAGTATACATGTATATGCACAGTATTGCATACTTAGTATTTTACAGTAGTTTCGGTTATCCATGTACTCTTATTCAGTTACTTCATATCATTTAGTCAGTTACTGTCCATGCATATGAACCCTTGCATTCAGCCTTAACTCATTTAGCATACTAGTACATTCCACATTTAGCCGCATACTTTATCTTTGCGCTATGATGTCTCATATCATAGGTTCGGATGCTCAAGTTCCTGACCGCACTTAGACAGATTCAGATAGCAGCATCAGATTCAGTAGTGAGTCCTCATCTATCGAGGATATGATTTTATTTTAGTATTTCAGTAGCTTGTATATTTCAGTAGTTGGAGTTAGTTGGGGGCTTGTCCGACCAACTCCACGTTTAGACAGTTCAGTTATAGGTTTTTCAGACTAGATTAGTTCAGGCAGTATTTAGTTTTTCAGATGATATTACCAGTTTCTATTTATTAGTTTTTAGATTATGAAAATTATGGCATTTTAGCCTATTTTCTGCATTATTTTAGTATTATTATACAGTGCTTACAGCAGGCACCAGTCACGGGTTAGCTTGTGGTCCTTTGGGGTCGTAAGCACCATATGGCATTCGAGGTACAGACTCGGGGTGTTACAAACATGGTATCAGAGACAAAGGTTCAATAGAGTACTATGGATTCTAAAAACCACATCAAGTAGAGTCTTATGCATGGGTGTGTAGCGCGCCACACTTATGGACAAGAGGCTATGAGATGTTTTAGGAAAAGTTTTCCTTCTTTCAATATTCATGTCATGCGAGTGAGTATGAGATCAAGTCAAACTCTCTGTCTAATTATTTTCTTCCTTCCATTTACAGAATATGCCTATGGAAGAAAAACTGGAAACCAGCCAACACCTCAGCCCATTCAGGCAGCTCAAAATGAATGACCAGTTGTTACTTAGGCCAACTAGTGGCCAATACTATTGCATCCAGGATTTGGTACTTCACCCACATGAATCCTTTCATATTTTAAGGATCTAAGTTAGAAGAGAATCCATAAGAGTTCCTATATTAGGTTCAAAAAGTCACAGATACTATGGGAGTGACTTCTAGTGAGAGTGCTGAGTTAGCCACCTATTATATACAGGATGTTGTTAAAAGATGTTTTAAGCAATGAAAGACAAACAGGGTCACATATGAAGAGCCCATAGAGTGAAAAGAGTTTGTTAATGCTTTTATAGATAGACTCGTTCCCTTAGAGCTGAGAAAAGCCAAGGTGTTAGAGTTCATCAATCTCAGGCAAGGCAGTATAAGTGTGAAAGAGTATTCCCTTAAGTTTACTTAGTTATCTAGGTATGCTCCCCATATAGTAGCAGACAATAGGTCCAGGATGAGCAAGTTTGTGTCTGGGGTATCAGAGAGTGTGGTTAAAGAGTTCAGGACTGTGATGTTGATTAGGGAGATGGACATATCCAAGCCCATAGTCCATGATCAACAGATAGAAGAGGCTAAGAATAAAGAGAGGCAGAGGTAAAACAAGAGAGCTAGAATAGGTAGGTTTAATTTCACTCAGCCTAAGTTAGAGGGTGGTAACCATTCCCAGTTTTGTCCAAAATCTTCAGTTCCAACTCTATCCTCAGTCAGTGCTCTAGTACCTAAGTTTATACACAAAGATAGGGCGCCAGGATCTAAATATCAGGGTAGTGGTAGAAATGCTCGAATAAATCCTCTTTGCTAGAAATATGGCAGAAACCATCAGGGTGTCTGCAAAGCTGACAATGATATTTGTTTAGGGTGTGGTAACCCAGGCCATAAAATCATCAATCGTCCTTAATCAAGTTTGTAGGGTCAGTACAATCGTTTCTCAGCTCAATCTGATCACTCAAATCAGCAGGGTGCCACCTCCAGTTCCACCAGTGGCCAACGCCCAAATAGTTTTTATGCACTTTATTCCAGACAAGATCAGTAAAATTCTCATGATGTGGTCACTTTTACGTTACAAATCTTCCATTTACATATTTATGCCTTACTAGATCTAGGAGCTTCTCTATCTTTTGTAACTCTCTACATAGCAGTCGACTTTAAGGTTAAACCAAAAATCTTAACAGAACCTTTCTTAGTCTCTACCTCAGTGGGTCAGTCGATCATATCCCGACGGGTATACAAGAACTATCCAGTTATGATATCTCATAAAGTCACTTCAGTAGACTTGGTAGAGTTAGAAATGACAGATTTCAACGTTATTCTCGGCATGGATTGTCTCCATTCATGCTATGCTTTAGTTGATTGTAGAAATAGAATTTTTCATCTTCAGTTTCCAAATGAGCCAGTCCTTGAATGGAGGGGTAGCACCACAATGCTTAAGGATTAGTTAATTTCATAACTTAGAGCATGAAATATGATATCCAAGGGATGTGTCTATCATCTCGTGCAAGTCAAAGACTCTAGTTCAAAGACTCTAGTTCAAAGACTCCTAGCCTTGAGTCAGTTCCAGTAGTAAATGAATTCTCAGATGTGTTTCCCGAGGATCTTCCTGGAGTTCCTCCCGAAAGGGAAATCGACTTCGGAATAGACCATCTTCCAGACACTTATCCTATATCTATTCCGCCATATAGAATGGCTCCAGCTGAACTCAGAGAGTTAAAAGAACAGTTAAAGGACCTTTTAGACAAGGGGTTCATCAGACCCAGCATTTTTTCATGGGGCGCGCCAGTCTTATTTATGCGTAAGAAAGACAGTTCTCTTAGAATGTGTATTGACTACCGTCAATTGAACAAATTCATAGTCAAGAACAAATACCCGCTTTCCAGAATTAATGACTTATTCGACCAACTTCAGGGTGCCAGTTACTTTTTTAAGAAAGACCTCAGATTCAACTATCATCAGCTCAAAGTCAAAGAATATGACATTCCCAAAACGGCTTTCAGAACTCGATATGGTCAATTTCTAGTCATGTTATTTGGTCTTACAAATGCCCTAGTAGTTTTTATGGACTTGATGAATTGAGTGTTCAAGTGGCACTTGGACATGTTCGTCATAGTCTTCATCGATGACATTCTTGTCTATTCCCATACTGAGAACGATCATGTAGACCATCGCAGAATCATACTTCAGACTCTCAAGGCCCATCAGTTGTTTACCAATTCAGTAAGTGCAAATTTTGGCTAAGGTCAGTAGCATTTCTTGGTCATATTATTTTTGGTGATGGCATTAGATTTGATCCTGAAAAGATCAAGGCAGTGAAAAACTGGCCTAGACCCATTTCTCTATCAGATATCAGGAGTTTCTTAGGTTTAGATGTCTATTAGTGTCAGTTTTTTGAAGGGTTTTCATCTATTGCATCCCCATGTCCAGATTGACTCAGAAGAAATTCAAATTTTAGTGGTCAGATTCTTACAAGAAGAGTTTTCAGGAGTTGAAGAATCGACTCACTATAGCCCCAATTTTAACTCCACTAGATGGTTCAGATGGGTTTGTTGTATACAGTGACGTATCCAGAGTAGGTTTGGGTTATGTCCTAATGCAAAAAATTAAGGTCATCGCCTATGCCTCTAGACAGCTTAAGCCTCATGAGAAGAGTTACCTACCCATGATCTTGAGTTAGCAACTGTAGTGTTTTCCTTAAGGATTTGGAGGCATTATTTGTATGTAGATGTGTTCACAGATCATAAAAGCTTGCAGTATGTGTTCTCTCATAAAGATTTAAATTTGCGTCAAAAAAGATAGTTAGAATTGTTGAAAGATTATGATATGAGTATTCTGTACCATCCGAGCAAGTATAGTGTCTGATGCTCTTGGTAGGTTTTCTATGGGTGTTATTGCTCATATTGAGAATAGTAAGAAGAAGTTAGTTCAGGAAGTTCATCATCTTGCCCGACTATGTGTCCACTTAGTTGATTCAACGGAGGGTAGTGTGTGGGTGCAGAATAGTTCAAAATCTTCTTTAGATTCCAAAGTGAAAGAAAAGAAAGACAGAGATCCCAGTCTAGTTAAGTTAAAAGAGTCAGTTAGAGATCAAAAAGTAGAGGTTTTCTCCCAAGGGGGAGATGGCATGTTGTGTTGCTAGAGTTGGTTGTATATGCCAGGTGTTGATGAGTTGAGATAATGAATTCTTGTAGAAGCGCATGGTGCGCGTTACTCGATTCATCCAGGGGCCACTAAGATGTACCGCAATTTGTGGGAGATCTATTGGTGGAGTAGGATGGAGCAGGATATCGCAGAGTTTGTAACTAAGTGATCTACGTGTCAGCAGGTTAAGATTGAGCTCCAGAAGCCTAGTGGTTCCATGTAGGAGTTTAGTATTCCCACATGAAAATGGGAAGAAGTGAACATAGACTTTGTGACGTGTTTTCCTCGTACTCATCATCAGCATGATTCGATTTGGGTTATCGTAGATAGGATTACCAAATCTGCTCATTTCTTTCCAGTCCATACCTTCTATTTAGCCAAGGACTATGCCAAACTCTATCTCAGAGAGTTGGATAGGTTACATGGAGTCCAAATATCTATCATCTTAGATAGGGGTACCTAGTTTAACTCTTATTTCTAGAAAGCATTCCAAAAGGTTCTTGGTACCGAAGTTCACCTTAGTACATCTTTTCATCCTCAGACAGATGGTCAAGAAGAAAGGACCATTCAGACTCTAGAAGATATGTTAAGAGCATGTGTGGTTGATTTTGAAGGTAGTTGGGATAACCACTTGCCTTTGATCGAATTTGCATATAATAACAACTATCATTCTAGTTTCAGATGGCTCCGTTTGAAGCTCTTTATGGTAGGAGATATAGATCTATAATTGGTTAGTTTGAGGTAGGTGAGGATGCAGTTTTAGGTCCTGACTTAGTGTTTGATGCCTTAGAGAAGGTTCAGTTGATCAGAGAAATGGTAAGGGCATCCCAGAGCCGACAGAAACCGTATGGAGACATGAGGAGAAAGGATCTCGAGTTTGATATTGGTGATTTTGTGTATTTGAAAATCTCTCCCATAAAGGGAGAGAAAAGGTTCGGCAAGAAGGGGAAGCTCAGACCCCGATATGTCGGTCCTTATAGAATTCTCAGTCGTTTTGGAAAGGTAGATTATGAGCGTGAGTTGCCTTCATATCTAGCATCAGTGTACCCAATATTCCATGTCTCCTTTCTAAAGAAATGCATTGGTGACACAGCAGTTATAGTCCCCTTAGAAGACGTAAATATCTAGAATGATCTCTCTTTCGAAGAGGTTCCAGTCCAAATCGTTGATTGTTAAATCTGTAGACTGAGGAATAAAGAAGCTCCCTTAGTCAAAGTTCTTTGGCAAAATTAGTCTGTTGATGGATCTACTTGGGAAGAAGAAGAAGATATGCATACCAAGTATTCTCACATCTTCTTCGCAAACTCGGACTCAACTTGAGGTAACAGCCTTCCTTTTATTTACTCAGTCCTATGATCAGTTACAGTTACAAATTTGGTATTCATTGCCATTGTATACCATCTTCATGACAATCATGCATTCATGAATCAGTTCAGTCATGTACTCATGCATCAGATATGCATGTTTAGTAAGGAAACTTAGCTTATCAAAAGTTTCATTCATGTATTCCATGCTTCAGTTGTGCATGTTCAGTATGTAATCCCAATCTATCAGTATTTCTCAACTTAATCAATCTCATTCAAGGATGAATGTTTTTCAAGGGGGAGATATTGTAATACCCCGTATTTTCCTAACTCAATTTAACTCCCAGTACACGAGTATCTCTATATCAATTTTTTAAAATACTCAAAAAATTTAAGTTTAAGACCTGGCATTGCATAGGAAATTCAGTCAGCTTTCAAACAATATAAAATTCGCTCAAATCTGATACTCGGGTGAAGAGTTATAGAAATTTCTATAAAGCATTGTACCAAAATAGGCACACTACATCGCAGAGCAGGGCCAAATGGCAATTGTCAATTTCCATTGTTCCATCACGATAAGCTCGCATCTCGCTAATGTTCCAATTCTCATTTGGCTCTTTCCAGTATGTCAACATAATAACGGCGCATTGCGCTTATCATGACCTGGCCCGAGGCCCTGGCCGCGACAGGCATCCCGAACCATATAGGCTCGAGATACCCCTTCCACTCCCCAACCCACTAGTGATATTGTCCGCTCTGGGCCCAGGCCCGCACGGCTTTAAATGCGTCACTAGGGAGTAAGTCTTTCTCACTTATATAACCAACATCCCTTCTGTGTTTTGATGATGTAGGACTCCTTCCTAAGTTGGGGTGTCACATACACCCCCCCTTACGGACTCAGCGTCCTCACTGAGGTTTGCCCCACCGAATGGGATTTGCCTACACTCAGGACTGAGGTTTGCCCCGCCTTATCGGGATTTGCCTACACTCAGTTTGAACTCTGTCCCACATCGACAGGAACAACACAGAAGCGGCTCTGATACCATTCTGTCACGACTCGGCCCAAGGCCCTAGCCGCGACGGGCATCCCGAACCACACAGGCCCGAGATACCCCTTCCACTTCCCAACCCACTAGTGATATTGTCCTCTCTGGGCCCAGGCCCGCACGGCTTTAAAATGCGTCACTAGGGAGTAAGGCTTTCTCACTTATATACCCAGCATCCCTCCTGTGTTTTGCCGATGTGGGACTCCTTCCTAAGTTGGGGTTATGTGGGACTCCTTCCTAAGTTGGGGTTATGTAAATTTAGTTTTGTATTGATCAGATTCAGACTACTTCATAGACTAGGATAATGATCATGAAACTTGTATTCACATAAGAATCACTTAGATTGGAGCTTATACACGTTGGAACGATGGTTCAAAGACTAGCCCAAAAATGTGGGGTATTACATATGCTCCCCAAGTGTTTGATAAAATACTAATGTGAATTGGATAGTGAAATCATGACATGTCATTATGTGGTCTCATTCATGTACAAGTTCATGTATATTAAGTGTTTGAAAAAATGTCTAAATGAGTGCATTGTTAACAAGCAAGTATTGTTATGCTTTTATGATCATGCTATGCTTTACTTTTAATGCTATCGAGTCCTGGGGGTATTCAATACCCAAAAATCTAGTTTTTGATCTAGAACTATAGTAGTTACAGATTAGCCTCAGTAATGACACGAACAGTAGTACTCAGTCAGTTACAAAATTAGTGAAACTCAGTCCAGTCCAGCTCAGTTTAATAACCAGTGTCTTTCAATTAGGAGTAGAATTCAGCATCGAGCGAACCCAAGAATGGAAGATCACCTGTCAGTAGAGGGTGTGATCTTTAGTAGCAGTCTTTGCGTTCCAGAACTACATAGCCAGCGTAGGTTGAGATATCAACCTGCCAGTTGAGGTTTGATAAGGTGTTTACCTGCCAGTTAAGGGTAATACCGCTCTCATTAAGGAACATGCCAGTAGAGGGTGACCCTCAGTCCTTCGGGATGACATTTTAGTGGATCCACATAGCCAGTGTCTGTACCCATGGCATGGTACTGACACCCTTCCAACTAGTGTTACAGGTTGGACCCCAATCACTTCAAGAAGGGGCATGTCGATTAGATGATTACCTTCCACAATTTTAGTTTCAGTCTCAGCATAGAACCCAGTTCAGTTCTACAGAACTAGGACTTTTGTCACTCAGTATTAGTAATTTAGTTATTCAAAATCTCAGATATCAGGTATTCAGTATCAGAAATCAGTACTCAACTTCAGTAAATGCTCAGATATAGTATACATGTATATGCACAGTATTACATACTTAGTATTTTACAGTAGTTTCAATTATCCATGTACTCTTATTCAGTTACTTCATATCATTCAATCAGTTACTATTCATGCATATGAACCCTTGCATTCAGCCTTACCTTATCTAGCATACTAGTACACTCCACGTACTGACGCATACTTTTTATTTGGGCTATGATGTCTCATATCATAGGTTCAAAAGCTCAGGTTCCTGACCATGCTTAGACAGATTCAGATAGCAGTAGCAAATTTAGTAGTGAGTACTCATCTATCGAGGATATACTTTTGTTTCAGTATTTTAGTAGCTTTGGTATTTCAGTAGTTGGAGTTAGTTGGGGACTTGTTCCATTAACTCAACATTCAGAAAGTTTACTTAGAGGTTTTTCAGACTAGATTAGTTCAGGCAGTATTTAGTTTTTCAGATGATATCATTAGTTGCTATTTATCAGTATTCATATTATGAACCTTATGGCATTTCAGCCAATTTTTCGCATTATTTTAGTATTATTATTCAGTGCTCACAGCAGGTACCAGTTAAGGGTTAGCTTGTGCTCCTTCGGTGTCGTAAGCACCATGTGGCATCTAGAATACAGAATCGGGGCGTTACAATATACATTCACAACTCTCATCAAAAAATTTAATGACATTCTCAAAGAGAACGAGGCTTTGTGTACTCATATAACGGTATGATCTTTTAGATTTATGGCATTTATATTTATGAAAATACAAGTAAAAGATTTTCTTGCATTCAGTTAAAAATTAATGAAACAAATATTAAAATACATTTTATGTATACTGCATATGTATTTTTGTATTGAAAAATGTTAACACTGCATATGCATTTTGAAGCTAAATATATATGATGTATTCTGTATGTGTAATTTTATTGCAAGATATGAACACTGCATATACATTAATCTCTATAACTAAACAAAAACATCTGAGTAATAAATAAAAATATTTATGGAATTTGTTGGTATAAAATACATATGAAATGTATTTTTGTAGAAAAAATACATATGCAGTTACCCAAATATGTATATTTTTATGTTTCTGGTATGGTTAGAACATATCAAAAAAATATAGTTTCCATCTTTTTGTTACTGCATATTGCTTTTTATCTTTTTAATAGCAGGTTGTACCAGCCACAGAATACGTGTACACAGTGCACAACAAACAAAAGCATTTCATCATTTACATCAAGGAAAAAGCGTGCTCATGTAATGCATTTTAACTCGATAAGATACCATGTGCACATGTTTGTGCGGTGTTGGCCAGCAGAAATTTTCAGAAGGAGTCATATTGTTGTGATTTGTATAAGCCAAAAATTGTGTTAAAGACATATGATGTTCCAATCTATCCTTTTCCACACACAGATGACTGGATTTACTTGGTAAAATTGTACTGCCACCAAAGTACAAATGCCCAGGACTTGCAAAGAAGGATCGTGGAAAATTGGGCCGGAATATGTTTGGAAAGAAGAACATTAACTCATGTAGTGGATGTGGGACTAAGGGTCACAATAGGCGTTCTTGT
Source organism: Capsicum pubescens (assembly GCA_030864215.1). Lineage (NCBI taxonomy): Eukaryota > Viridiplantae > Streptophyta > Magnoliopsida > Solanales > Solanaceae > Capsicum > Capsicum pubescens. Next base: position 331,310,551 of record CM061538.1, on the reverse strand, counting down.
AGGAAATATTGTAAATGATACATTTGTTCTTCTATATTATTTTTTAATACTTTCTTCTGCACTTTTTATAATAATGAACTCATTTTTATGGTTCTAGACATTTATGTATCACTTGCTATCTGAACACCATTTAATTTTAATGTTGCATATGTATATAATGCAACATCTGAACACTACATATGTATTTTGAAGCTACATCTCATATGTATTGTGAATACGGTATATGTATTTTGAGTACAAATTTAGTAACTTAGATTAACCTCATATGTATTTTGATTTTAAAATGAAGAAAGATTAAAATACATATGATGTATACTGCATATGTAGTTTTAATGCAAATTCTGAACACTGCATATATATTTTTAAGAAAAATCTCACGGTAACAAATAAAACAAGAACATTAGAATAAAAGAATGAATAAAAATGAATAAAAGAAAACAAATATAACATAAAATTTTAAAATGAATTACTTTCATGCAGTTCTAAATTAGTTAGTTTGAATCACCTCATATTTATTTTGAAACTAATGAACAAAGGATAAATACATATGATGTATATTACATATGTATTTTTATTGTAAAATCTGAACAACTCATATTTAATTTGGAATTGAATGAACAAACATTAAAATACATATATGTATACTGCATATGTATTTGTGTATTACAAAATTGAAACACTGTATATACATTTTGAAGCTAAATACATATGATGTATTCTGCATATATATTTTTTAATGCAAAATCTGAACACCGCATATGTATTTTGACTCTAAATCTCACAGCAAAAAAAATAAAACTGCATAAAATACTTAAATGAATTTCTTTCATTCAATATGCAAATTGAAAGTTTAATTCAACTCATATGTATTTTGAAAGTAAATGAACCCAGATTAGAATATATATGAAGGTGTAACGACCCGATTTAATGAACTGAAATGCTACACGGTGCTCATGATCCCGAAGAAACACAAGCTAACCCATGACTGATATCTGTACCTGTATACTGCATAAGATAACATAATAATGCAGAAACATGCACTGAAAGGCCATAAGGTTCGATCATGAACATAACTGAATAACGTAACATCTGTGTTGGGTAATAGAAAACCCAAAACAAAACTGAAGTCTAAAACATGATAGTCTGTATCTAGTCTGCATCTAATCTGGAAGCCTCTACTATCTGAAGAATCTGAATAAGGAGTTGATGGGACATGTCCCCAACTAACTCCAACTAATAAGCTAATTAATAAGATACTAGAAAATCATTATGTCCTCAAAGGATGAGGACTCACTTCTACTCTGACTGCTGAAACTGGAATCTACTGCTGATCTGGAACTCGTGTCTCTGAACCTATGGTGTAACATAAAAAGAAAGCACCATAGCGCAAATGCGTAAGTACATATGTACCGAGTATACATGTGAGGTAGGCTATATGCAATGGTTCACATGCACGAATAATGCTAACTGACTGTCTAACATGAACGTGAGAATACATGCATAAATACGTAACTATAACTGAAAATATGATTTCGTGATTTTTGAGTCTTTATAGTGATAATGTTACATGCTAGTAATTGATATGACTTATAACATGAAGGACTATATCTGAATAATGTTGATAACATGGGTGACTGTATCTGAGTATAACTGATAACGTGGGTGACTGTAGCTGACAGTCCTAAATTTGATGGAATAATCTAAGTTCCGTACTGTATCTGAGTTGACTGTGTCTGACAGTCCTAATTCTGTATTATGAAACTATGGGAAGTAGTATCTAACGACATGCCCCAAATGTGCTATAATAGCTGAGCTGGGGTCCAATCTATGCCCTGATTGGAAGGGTGTTAATACCGCTCCACTGGTAAGGACAACATGTGAGTAACCTTCATATAACAGGTAACTCTAGTGAGAATGGTGGGAAACCTCATATAACAGGTTAAGCCACCTCATCTACCCTTATATAGTAGGCTACGATGTCTCAACCTATGCTGGCTATATAGTTCTGAAACACAAGGATTGCTTCTAGGAATCACACCCTCGTATAACAGGTGAGTCCCCATCCTTGGGTTCACTCGGTGCTAATTCTTACTCCCATATGAATGGACACTGAGCATGATTTATTAAACTAAACTGAGCATGGACTGACTTACTGAATTTTCGTAGCTAACGGAATACTACTGATATCTGATAACTGACTGAGTCATGAGATCATGGAGATTTTTCCTGATTCATAAGACTATCTGAAGTCTATGAGTTCATAGCTTGACTGAGAGTATCGTGAAAATATGACATGGCTCTAGGCACACAACTAATATTTCGGGTACAAGTACCCCCAGGACTCAATAGAAGGAAACTGACATAGCATGATTTACTTGAAGACTTAACTAACATCATAATACATACTACATTCATAGGAGCCTTTCACCAAACATGTAATAGGAATAAACTTGTACATCCATGGGGATTTCATGATATCAAGCTAGCTAAACAATTTTCCTTCATCTACTCATTTAATCAAACATATTGTAGGCCTAGTACATGTAAAGCACATTATACAACAATTAAACATCATGTTTCAATTCCAATTCCATCATACAAGGTTTTAGTCATGAGATTTCGCAAATCTTTATCTATACCAATCAACCCACATGGAATTTATCATCCAATCATGAAATAGAAATCAATTACTCATTTATCAACATGAAAGAGAACATACAAAGCATGAAAACATGAAAAAAATCCATAACTTGTAGTTAAAAAGGATTCTTGGACTTCATGGATGAAAGGATTCCATGAATGAACACTATGCATACCTTAGTTCGTGATTTCGTAAAGATTGATGGTGAAACCTTCCTGAATTTGAATCCCCAATAGAAACCCTAGTTTGTTTTTGAGATAAACTTGAGAGAAACTAATATGTTTTGGGTGAAAAGTGGTTGAATCACGTGTTAAAGGGATTATATAGGGGTAGGAAATTGACCCTTTTAACCCTGGATACGTCATTAAATTTTCAGTAAAATTTCCCGAGTTGGGCCCTTGACGCGATGCGGCATTATCGCACCGTGTCACTGGAAATTGACAATTGGGAAATTGCATGGTGGCGTGACGCAAAGCTATCACGTTGCCACCTTGTCTATGACCTAGAAGTTTGGTGGGACGTGCCAGTATCGCAGAGAAACATAGGAATTTGACAATTTCCATTTGAGCTATCTCCGCAACGCGCTGAAGGCTCATGTCAAACACTGTCTCACTAAAAAGGCTCTAACTCTTCGCCCGGGTGTCGAATTTGGTTGAATTATATATCGATGAAAAGCTTATTCAATTTCCCATATGATAGGAAGTGAAAATTATAGAATTACCTCATGTATAATAATGAATTATTACTTCAAATCAAGTTCTAACATTCTTGAGATGATTTTCAAGCTATGAAAAAGCATGGTTATTACAATATCTCCCCCTTGAGAACATTCATCCTCGAATGAGACTGACTAAGAGGGGAAACAATAAACTGAACATGAATAACTGGAATATGATCTCATGACGAACGTGACTGACAAGATAAACATGCATATCTGATGCATGCGTAACTGATTCATAAATGCATAACTGAAAGTTCTAAAGAACTAAGTTTTCTCACAATGAGAATGCATGTCTGATGCATAACTATATTACTAATATGATACATGAATGCATGACTGAATATGTGGTGGTAATTGATACCAAGATTATCATGGGAACATGAACATGAGACTGAATACTAAGTTAGTGATGTACACTAATCATGAAACTGAGTAAGCTTAAGGAAAACTATTACCTTGAGCTTGATCTGAGTTGGCGGGGAAGAGGAAAGGATACTTGGTATGCATATCTACTCCTGTTTCCCAAGTAGCTCCCTTTACAGACTGATTTTACCAAAGACTATCTACGAGTATGATAGTCTATAATTTCAACTGGAATCTCTTCATAAGAGATCTGTACATCTATGCTCTGAATAGGGACTACGACTGATGGGTCACCTATACACTTATTGAGCAAAGAGACATGAAAGACAGGATGAACTAAGGCTAGATCTGAAGGCAATTTGAGCTCATAAACTACCTTGCCGAAACGACTGAGAATTTTGAAGGAACCGACATATCGGGGACTAAGCTTTCCCTTCTTTCCGAATCTCTTAACTCCCTTCATAGGAGATATCTTGAGGTAGACATGATCACCAATATCAAACTTGAGATCCTTTCTACGAACATCTGCATAAGACTTCTGTCGACTCTGAGCAACCCGAAGTATTTCTCTAATTAACTAAACTTTCTCTAATGCATCAAATACTAAGTCAGGACCTATGACTGAGGCCTTACTAACTTCGAACCAACCAATCGGAGATCTACATCTCCTACCATAGAGAGTTTTGAATAGAGCCATCTGAATACTGGAATGATAGTTGTTGTTGTATGCAAACTCAATCAAAGGCAAGTGGTCATCCCAACTACCCTTGAAATCAATTACACACGCCCTTAGCATATCCTCCAAAGTCTGAATGGTCCTTTCTGCTTGACCATCTGTCTGAGGATAAAAGGCTATACTGAGATGAACTTAGGTACCAAGACCCTTTTGGAATGCTTTCTAAAAATGAGAGGTGAACTGGGCATCTCTGTCTGAGATAATAGACAATGGAACACCATGCAATCTGACCAAATCCTTGATGTAGAGATTGACGTAATCCTCGACTGAATAAAAGGTATGAACTAGAAGGAAAAGAGTTAATTTGGTCATTCTATCTACAATGACCCAGACTGAATCATGCTGATGACGAGTTCGAGGCAAACCCATCTTGAAGTCTATGTTCATAACTTCCCACTTCCAAGTAGGAATACTGAACTCCTGCATAGGACCACTAGGCTTCTGATGCTCCATCTTAACTTGTTGACATGTAGAGCACTTAGCCACAAAATCTACAATATCTCTTTTCATCCCACTCCACCAATAGATTTCCCGCAAGTCGCGGTATATCTTTGTGGCCCCTAGATGAATTGAGTAGTGCGCACTATGCGTTTCTGCAAGAATTTGCTGCCTTATGTCATCTACGTCTGGAACACAAAGACGACCCTGACAACGAAGAACACTATCTCCCCCTTGGGAGAAAACCTCTATTTTCTGATTTTGAACTGGCTCTTTTAGCTTAACAAGGATAGGATCCTTATCTTGCTTTTCTTTCACCTCGGAAACTAGAGATGATTTTGAACTACTCTGAACACATACACCGCCCTCTAAAGAGTCGACTAAGCGAACGCCTAGTCTCCCAAGCTGGTGGAATTCCTGGACTAACTTCTTCTTACTATCATCAACATGAGAAATACTACCCATCGACAGTCTACTGAGAGTGTCGGCCACTACGTTGGCCTTTCCTGGATGATAGAGAACACTTATGTCATAATCTTTTAAGAGCTCTAACCACCTTCTCTGATGAAGATTGAGATATTTTTTAGAAAAGACATACTGAAGGCTCTTATGATCTGTGAATACTTCTACATGAACTCCGAAGATATAATGCCTCCAAATATTTAAGGCAAAGAATACAACTGCTAATTCAAGATCATGAGTAGGATAATTCTTCTCATGTGGTTTAAGCTGTCTGGAGGCATAGGCTATGACCTTACCATGCTGCATGAGGACACAATCTAAACCCACTCTAGATGCATCATAATATACTATGAAACCATCTGAACCATGTGGAAGAGAGCTAGAACTGAAGATGAGGTGAGTCGAGTCTTTAATTCTTGAAAACTCATCTCGCATGAGTCTGACCACTGAAACTTGACCTTCTTCTGAGTCAATCTGGACATAGGAGATGCAATAAAAGAAAATTCCTCAACAAACCGTCTGTAATATCCATCCAAACCTAAGAAACTTCTGATATCTGATAAAGAAACAGGGCGAGGCCAGTTTCTTACTGCTTTGGTCTTTTGAGGATCTATTCTAATTCCATCACCAGAAATAATATGGCCAATGAATTCTACTGATATTAGCCAAAATTCGTACTTACTGAATTTGGCGATTAACTGATGATTTCTAAGAGTTTGGAGTACTATTCTGAGATGGTTTGCATGATCTCACTCAGTGCAGGAACAGACCAGAATATCATCTATGAAGACTATAATGAACATGTCCAAGTACTGCTTGAACACGCGGTTCATCAAGTCCATGAAAGCTGCTGCGGCATTGGTAAGAACAAATGACATGACTAGAAATTCGAAGTGAACATACCACGTACGAAAAGCTGTCTTTAGGAAGTCACATTCTCTAACTCTGAGCTGGTGATAGCTGGATCTGAGGTCTATCTTAGAGAAATAACTGGCACCCTGAAGTTTGTTAAACAAGTCATCGATTCTGGGAAGAGGATACTTGTTCTTGACCGTAACCTTATTGAGTTGACGGTAATCTATACATATTCTGAGTGAACTGTCTTTCTTGTACATGAATAAGACTGGTGTGCCCCACGAGGAAATGCTGGGTCTGATGAATCCCTTATCTAAGAGATCCTTCAACTGTTCTTTCAGTTCCTTGAGTTCTGCTGGTGCCATTTTGTATGGCGAAATATAGATTGGCTGAGTGTCTGAAAGAAGATCAATACCAAAGTTTATTTCCCTTTCGGGAGAAATTCCTGGAAGATCTATGGGAAAGACATCTGAATATTCATTCACTACTAGGACTGATTCGAGATCGGGAGCCTCGGAACTGGAATCTCTAACATGAACTAGATGATAAACACATCCCTTAGATATCATTTTCCTTGCCCGAAGGTAGGAAACAAGTTGACCCCTGAAAGCAGATACACTACCCTTCCACTCTAGGACGAGTTCATTCGGGAACTGAAACTGAACTATTCTATCTCTGCAGTCGACTGTGGCATAGTAGGAATGAAGCCAATCCATGTCGAGAATTTTATCAAAATCAGTCATCTCTAATTCGACTAAGTCTGCTGACGTGACTTTCTAAAATATCATAATCGGGCAATTCCTATATACTCACCGGGATATGATGGTTTTACCCACTGAGGTAGAAACTGAAAAGGGCTCTGCTAGAATTTCAGGACTGATTCAAAAATCAACTGCTATATAAGGAGTAACAAAAGACAAGGAAGCTCCTGTATCTAGCAAAGCGTAAACATGTACATGAAAGATCTATAATGTACCAGTAACTACATCAGGATAAATTTTCTGATCTTATCAAGTCTGAAGAGCATAGAGATGATTTGGGCGTTGCCCGCTAGCAGCACTGGAAGTGGAACCCTGCTAATTTGGGATACCGGACTGAGATGAGGAGCGATTCTGTTGACCCTGAGGACCTGGCTGAGGACAGTCTCTAACTCTATGGCCTGGCTTTCCACGACCGAAACAAATGCCACTACTCGCTCTACAAATACCCTGATGATGTTTACCGTAAGTCTGGCAAAGAGGATAGGTGCGGGCACTTCTAACACTACCCTGGTTCTTAGAGCCTGGCACTCTATCTTTGTTACCCTCTATGAACTTAGGAACTGGAGCACTGGCTGTAGAGGGGGTTGGAACTGATGACTTAGGACGAAACTAGGAATGGTTTTCTCCTTCTGACTTAGGCTGAGCGAAATTGAAACTACCTGTCTTCGCTCTCTTATTCTTTTTCCCTCTACTTAATTTTTTGCTCTTCTATCTACTGAGCATAAGTCATAAGTCTAGCTAAGGTCATGTCACTATTCAACATGGCGGATCTGCACTCATTAACCACGCCGTCGTTCACTCCTGAAGCGAACTTACTCATATTAAATCTATTGTCTGCAACCATATGAGGGGCATACCTGCCTAATTGAATAAACTTAAAAGAATACTCTTTCACTGTAATATTACCCTGCCTGAGGTTGATGAACTCTAGCACCTTGGCTTCTCTAAGCTCTTGGGGAAAGAATCTGTCTAATAATGCAGTGACAAACTCCTCCCACTCTATAGGACCTGCATCATCTGACCTTTCGTACTTCCACTATTTGAACCAAGCATGAGCCACATCCTGCAACTAGTATGCAGCTAGCTCAGCACTCTCAACAGTAGTCACCCCCATGGAATCTGTCACTTTCTGAACTTGATCTAAGAATTCCTGAGGGTCTTCATCTACCTTAGACTCGAGGAAGGTTGGAGGATTCATTCGGGTGAAGTACCGAATCCTAGCTGCGGCTGAGTTAGCCACTGGGTTAGCCGGAATGACTGTTGGTCGTTCATTATGAGCAGTGACTGATTGAGCAAGAGTGGTAAATGCGGTCCTGAACTCCGTATGAGAAACATGATTGCCCAAAGGTTCTTCGGGCTGAGGGGCTGACTGATTTCTTCTTTTAGGAGGCATGTTCTCAAATAAAGAGAAGAGGTGGATTAAACTGAGAGACTGACTTTTGATTATGCTCATAGGAACGACATGAATACTGAAAGAAGGGAAACTATTCTTAAACATCTCATAGCCTCTTGCACATAAATGTGGCACGTAACATACCCATGCACAAGACTCTACTAGATGCGGCTTTCAGACTTCCTAGGACTCTATTGAACCTTAGGCTCTGATACCAACTTTGTAATGACCCAATTTACTGAACCAGAACGCTACACGATGCTCATGACCCCGAAGGACCACAAGCTAACCCATGACTGATATTTGTACCTGTATACTGCATAAGATAACATAATAATGCAGAAACATTCACTGAAAGGCCATAAGGTTCGATCATGAACATAACTGAATAACGTAACATCTATTTGGGGTAATAGAATACCCAAAACAAAATTGAAGTCTAAAACATGATAGTCTGTATCTAGTCTGCATCTAGTCTGGAAGCCTCTACTATCTGAAGAATCTGAATAAGGAGTTAATGGGACATGTCCCCAACTAACTCCAACTAATAAGATAATTAATGAGATACTAGAAAATTATTATGTCCTCGAAGGATGAGGACCCACTTCTACTCTGACTGCTAAAACTGGAATCTACTGCTGATCTGGAACTCGTGTCTCTGAACCTATGGTGTAACATAAAAATAAAGAACCATAGCGCGAATGTGTCAGTACATATATATCGAGTATATATGTGAGGTAGGCTATATGTGATGGTTCACATGCATGAATAATGCTAACTGACTCTCTAACATGAACGTGAGAATACATGCATAAATACATAACTATAACTGACAACATGATTTCATGATTTCTGAGTCTGTATACTGATAACGTGACATTCTAGTAAATGATATGAATGATAACATGAAGGACTATATCTAAATAATGATGATAACATGAGTGACTGTATCTGAGTATAACTGATAATGTGGGTGACTGTAGCTGACAGTTCTAAATATGATGGAACAATCTGAGTTTCGTACTGTATCTGAGTTGACTGTGTCTGATAGTCCTGATTCTGTAACATGAAATTATGGGAAGTAGTATCTAACCGACATATCCCAAATGTTCTATAATAGTTGAGCTGGGGTCCAATCTATACCCTGATTGGAAGGGTGTTAATATCGCTCCACTAGTAAGGACAACATGTAAGTAACCCTCATATAATAGGTAACTCTAGCGAGAACGGTGGGAACCCACACATAATAGGTTAATCCACCTCATCTACCCTCATATAGCAGGCTACGATATCTCAACCTATGCAGGCTACATAGTTCTGGAACGTAAGGATTGCTTCTAGGAATCACACCCTCGTATAACAGGTGAATCCCCATCCTTGGGTTCACTCGGTGCTAATTTCTACTCCCATATGAATGGACACTGAGCATGATTTACTGAACTAAACTGAGCATAGACTGACTTACTGAATTTCTATAGCTGACGGAATACTACTGATATCTGACAACTGACTGAGTCATGAGATCATGGAGATTTTTCCTGAGTCATAAGACTATCTGAAGTCTAAGAGTTCATAGCTTGACTGAGAGTATCGTGAAAACATGACATGGCTCTAGGCACACAGCTAATATTTTGGGTACAATTACCCCCAGGACTCGATAGAAGGAAACAGACATAGCATGATTTACTTGAAGACTTAACTAACATCATAATACATACTACATTCATTGGAACCTTTCACCAAACATGTAATAGGCTTAAATTTGTACATCCATGGGGATTTCATGATATCATGCTAGTTAAACAATTTTCCTTCATCTAGGCATTTAATCAAACATATTGTAGGCCTAGTACTTGTAAAGCACATTATACAACAATTAAACATCATGCTTCAATTCCAATTCCATCATACAAGGTTTTAGTCATGAGATTTTACAAATCTTTATCTATACTAATCAACCCATATGGAATTTATCATCAAATCATGGAATAGAAATCAATTCCTCATTTATCAACATGAAAGAGAACATACAAAGCATGAAAACATGAAGAAAATCCATAACTTGTAGTTAAAAAAGATTCTTGGACTTCATGGATGAAAGGAGTCCATGAATGAATACTATGCATACCTTAGTTCGTGATTTCATGAAGATTGATGGTGAAACCTTCCGGAATTTGAATCCACAATAGAAACCCTAGTTTGTTCTTAAGATAAACTTGAGAGAAACTAATATATTTTGGGTGAAAAGTGGCTGAATCACGTGTTAAAGGGATTATATAGGGGTAGAAAGTTGACCCTTTTAATCCTGGACATGTCATTTAATTTTCAGTAAAATTTCCTGAGTTGTGCCCTTGGCGCGATGCGGCGTTATCGCGCCATGTCACTATAAATTGACTATTGGGAAATTGCATGGTGGCGCGACGCGGAGCTATCGCGTTGCCACCTTGTCTACGACCTAAAAGTTTGGAGCGACGTGCTAGTATCGCGGAGCAACACTGGAATTTGACAATTGCCATTTGAGCTATCTCTGCGACGCGCTGAAGGCTCAAGTCAAATACTGTCTCACTAAAAAGGCTTTAACTCTTCGCCCGGGTGTCGGATTTGGGCGAATTATATATCGATGGAAAGCTTATTCAATTTTCCACATGATAGGAAGTTAAAATTATGGAAATACCTCATGTATAATAATGAATTCTTATTTCAAAGCAAGTTCTAACATCGTTGAGATGATTTTCAAGCCAAGAAAAAGCACGGGTATTACAGAAGGTAACTGCATATGTATTTTTATTAAAAATCTCAAAACTGCATATGTATTTAGAGGCCAATCTCACTGCAATCAATATTATTGAACACTGAAATAAAACACATAGTATTAAATTGTTGAAAACATATTCAACTTAAACAACTGAAATAAATTACTTCCATTCAATTCAAAATATGTAACTTTTAAACAATTCAAAACATAAAATATGTTTGTACAAAATAAACAACATCCATACAACAGTTTTTCAACTATATAATATAATAAATTCAAGTAATAAATTCAACAACCATCATATTTCTAAAACATCAGTGACACTAGTTATTCGGCTTTGCCTGCTAGGCCTCAATGGTGCTTCGACATGACTATGACCATTTGTATCTTGTTTTCTCATGCCATAGTCCCACAATAGTGTAGCATAACGTGTACGAAGTATGTTAGGGTCAAACTCAATCGAAGGAACTTTTTTACCATAAGATAAACACTCTGCGTATGTTACCATATACAGACCACAGTCCCTACAAAAAAATTGAATAATAAGTAAAATTTATTTTCTGCAAACTTATGATTTTGATAAATGTTTATTAAAATACTTACAAGCTTCCACTTGGTTGTGGAGGAAATTCATCTTCAAATAACACATACAAAAAGATTTGACAAGTCTTTATCTTTGTATCTTGGATGGTTATGAATATAGATACCTTTATTTTCGTAGATATTACAAGCTTGGAGATAGAATGAGATAATCTCAGCTAATTTCTCTATCTCAGCTAGAACAACCGCATAGTGACCAGAGGGTTCATATGAATCATATAAGAATATGCACCTATCGGAGAATGATAAAACTACGAGAACCCAATGATGTTTCTCCCTTATATTGATAGGAATAAAGATATTGTCCATCGTATGTCATGGCACTGCAGCATACATACGAAACCCATTAATGTATTCATTAAGATGAGACTCTTGTCCTCTGATAACGCTCAAACTACAACTCTCGTAAGAGTGTAAGCGGTCGTTGTCAAATATATAACCCAACTGGGTTGGGTATCGATCCCACAGAGAATAGCCGGTCACTAAGTAAGCAAAGATTATTAGACTTTTGGTGCAAGTCTCGTAAAAGGGGGGAGTTTAACGTGCAATAATGTAACAAAGTGAAAGCGGAAAATAGCAAAGTAAAAAGAAAGAATGTTTAGTACGATGTTTAACTAATGACTCTTATATACTTTCGTAAAATAGCAAGGAGAGCTGCAACTTGCTGCTCACCCAAATCTGCTGCCACAATGACTGGGAGTGTGCTTCCGCTTCCCAAGAATGCATACTTTAAATGACTAGGCAACTCCTTCAACTCTAACGTGGGTGGCTCTTCAATAGATGGTTTAGCTGGTGGTGTGGGTCGATTTTTTAGATCAAGATTTAGCTTCTTGGGAGCATGAGGATATGACCCAAATCCTGTTAGAGCACCAATAGTTTCTTCATAATTTTCAGCATTCTTGCGCTCAAAATTCATGAGCACATCCGCCAATGGGTCGTCAATAATTTGCTCCTCTTCAGATAATGCTTTCTCATCATCAACATAAACATCCGCTACCGAGAATACATTCATCTCTTTGGGGTGCTTCATTGATTTGCACACATCAAAGCGAACTACTTCGTCATTTATTCGGAATAAAAGCTCATTAGCTCTTAAATCAATAAGCACACTTCCTGTTGCAAGGAAAGGGCGCCCCAAGATTATGGGAACTTCTGAGTCTTCCTCACAATCCAAAATAACGAAGTCTGCTGGAAAGATGAATGAAGAAACCTTTACCAATACATCACATAGAATACCAACAGGTCATTTTACCGACCTATCCGCCATTACTAGCCTCATGTTGGTTGGAGTAGGATCACCCAACCCCAAATTTTTGTAAATAGATAATGGCATCAAATTAATGTTGGCTCCTAAATCACATAATGCCTTGGCAAAATTCAAAGATCCAACGGTGTAAGGAATAGTGAAAGCACCGGGGTCGGCCTTCTTCTGAACTAATGATCGGGTAGCAATTGCACTGCAATGATGAACAGTGTCTGTCAACTCATAGCTTGCTGCCCGCTTCTTTGTCAAAAGATCTTTCACAAACTTCGCATACCCAGGCATTTGTTCTAGTGCCTCCACCAACGGAACATTAATGGTCAGCTGTTTTAACATTGCCATGAATTTATTGAATTTGGTATCATCAGCTTTCTTCTTTAATCTTTGAGGAAAAGAAGGTGGTGGAAAGGGAAGTGTTTTCTCCATGGCTTTCTTCTCCTCTTGCTTCCGTATTTCGGTAATTTCAGGCTGCAACCTAGGGGTGACGTCATGGACGTCTTGGTCAGCTTCTATGGCTTCATCAGCTTCCTTATTTTCGGCCACTTGCTTGCTTTGGGATGAATTTTTCAGCACCTTACCACTCCTAGTAGTAATAACCATGCATGATCCGTCGTTCCTTGGATTTTGCACAGTGTCACTAGGTAGAGTGTCTGTCTTTCTTTGATTGAGTGCTGCTGAAAGTTGGCTCAATTGCTGCTCTATTTGTTTTATTGAGGTGGAATGTGAGTCAACCAATTGCTTCATTGAGGACAAATCATGTATTACCTCCGTTACTCCTGCGTTGGTTGCTTTCACTCCTTTCAACAGTTTATCCATCATTTCTTCCATATTTCCAGACCCAGATGCAGTGGTGTCACATCTTCCTGGGGGAACATATAAACCACTATTGTCATTCTTGTTCTTCCAACTACCTTGGTCCTTGTTTCCAGATTTCTCATAGTAGTTCCGACCTTGGTTTCCTTGGGCATTGCCTCGGAAACCCCCCTGATTATTCAAGTAGTTGGGTTCTTCCTCCAAATCAGATTCCTCTCTTCCACGTGCGACAATGGCTTTAACTTTTTCGGTCTTCCCTGATAATAGATGCTTTGTAAGAAGATCCACTTGTGTTTTTATGTGCGCCATATCTTGGTCACGTTCCTCTTGTCTACGCCTCTGCTCTGCAGTCATGCCAACAGATACGGTAGAGCTTGCTACCTCAGAATCCCTGGTATGCCAAGCTCTACTTTTCTTCGTCATCCGATCTAGCATATTGCTTGCCTGACCAAAGGTGAGGTCCATAAATGATCCTCCAGCCGCATTATCCACCACTGGTTTAGTTATTGAATTCAAGGCTCTGTATAGTATCTGCATTAGGTGAACATTAGTCATATGATGGTTTGGGCACCTCATAAGCTTCTTCTTGAATCTCTCCCATGTTTCATGAAGGGCTTCGGTTAGAAGCTGACGAAAGTTGCTAATTTTATCTCATAATTGTGTTCTTTTGGATGGCGGAAAGAATCTTTCTAGGAAAGCGTCTTTCAATTGCCTCCAATTTGTAATAGAATCAGGAGTCAGCCCATTCAACCATAGAGTTGCCTCACCAGACAGAGACAATGGAAATAAGCGTAATTAAATTGCATTCTGACCAACGCCAGGATTGTCAAACGACTTGCATGTAGAAATAAAGTTGATCAGATGCATATTCGGATCATCGCCTGCTAGTCCACCAAATAATCCCTTGAGTTGCAATAACTGAATCATGGTACTCGTGATGTTGAACTTGGCTCCGGGTGCCAATGGTGGAGGAATAATGGCTCATGTGGCTCCGGCTCCATCAAGATCATCATCATCATCGTCGAATGCTGGTTGCATAGGTCGGCGTTCATGCCTAAACCTAGCTTGACGATCTCTTCTGTTAGCAGGTGTTACTATCTCAGCATCACGCCTAGGGTTCAGTAACTCGTCATCACCTAGATCCTCATCGTCAGAATTTGTTGCTCGTCCAGGGTTATCAATATTCTGTTGATGCACTTGAGTGGTGGCCAAAGCAGCTAGTCTAGCCTGTTCTTGTTGAGCAGCCATCCTTTTGATTTCGTGTTGTGCTTCCATTCTGCCAATACATTGTGGTTCAGGATTGATAGGTAATAACGGTTGACCAGAACTTCGAGTATGGGGCATGCACGGAATAAAAACCTGTAGAAAACAAAAACAAAAACTAAAAGTAAAGTACAAGAATTTTTTACCAAAGGGTCTAGTAACTATCACAAACTTAGTTGACAACCGTATTCCCCGGCAACGGCGCCAATTTTTGATAACGCTCAAACTACAGCTCTCGTAAGAGTGTAAGCGGTCGTTGTCAAATATATAACCCAACTGGGTTGGGTATCGATCCCACAGAGAATAGCCGGTCACTAAGTAAGCAAAGATTATTAGACTTTTGGTGCAAGTCTCGTAAAAGGGGGGAGTTTAACGTGCAATAATGTAACAAAGTGAAAGAGGAAAATAGCAAAGTAAAAAGAAAGAATGTTTAGTACGATGTTTAACCAATGAGAATTGAGAGTTGGGGTTATTTCCACCTTATGAGTTGTACGTCTCTATTGGCTATGAGTTATGCGGAATTCAGACATGCATGTGCTTATAGAGAATTGTATTCTATGGTAAATCCAGGCGTCTTTCGACCATCAAGGATTATTTCACTTTAACTCTTTCGAGCTTAAAGCGTGTCTAACGGTACAAACTCTCCAAGAGGTTAATCCAGGTACGGCACTAACTTTTTAACAGGGGTTGGTGCCCTATTACCTTGACCTTATCTCTTTTCCAGACATATAACTTTTCTTTCAAACAAGTTAATGCTATACTGGCGTATTCTATGCATTTGCAACCACAAGAATTTGCATTAAGATGAAGAGAATAATGATATAAGAAGCATACGTGTCACGAATTCACAAACTCATAGCAATGGATAGTATCTCATAAAGCTTCCATAACCCCAACAAAGAAGTTTAGCTATTCATGAGTGCAACGGAAATCACAATAGACATTATCATTATACCAAAATAAGAATCTAACGTGAAGTGTGCTTTGGTAGTGCTTGTGGCGTGAATTCCTTGCAAAATAGCGTTTTCTCTTGTTGTGTAAATTAAGAATTGAATCGATGAAGAGAAAGTAATTAATTGTTTAAGAATAGGAAGAGATTCGGAACTGGAAGTAGAATGTAGAATAATTAAAATCTCTCACAAAATAGGGTATTTATAACACTCATATCCTATTCCTACTAAGCTACTGCATTACTTAACCTAATCCTACTAGGTTACTGCATCATTATCCTAATCCTAATAAGTTACTGCTGATCCCCAAAGTCTTTAGAATTGTTGTTTTTGCCCGGGACAGGTTTTCCATGCGTCACTTTTAGTCCTTGGCGTCCAAGCTTTCTCTCCCTTCTTTCGTGAAGCTTCCTTGGGCGTCAAGTTATTCATAATATGCTGAAATCTGCATCATTTATACCTGAAAACTTGCTAATCACGTTTGTTAGCTCACTTACAGGAAAAAGGACTAAAAGTGCATGAATTATATATTTTGTCCTCAAAACTTAGCTAAAATATGGGTCAATTATAGTACTTTAGGCGTGTAAATACGCCTATCATCATCCTCCCGCATTAAGGTTTGGATCATCCACAGAGTATACTCCATCACAGACCTAATAATGTTCATGAAGTTGTAATCTACTGTGCCGTATTTGTAAGAGCTGTGGGGCTCATACTTCGGCTTCTTCCGTAAATAGTAGAAGCAAACATCAATTTACTGCAATAAGTAATACCATAAAATTGTAGAATATTCAAAAAAATTATGTACTAAATTAGCATGTGTATGTAAGATAAAATACATATGAATTTTTTAGTTTAAAGTGTAAGATCTACGTATGTATAAATTTATTTGTATATTAATAAATTATATATGTATTTTTATCACGGCATATGTAAGTAAAAAATTATACATGTACTTTTAACACCGCATATGTAAGTAAAAAAACATAGTAAAAATACATATGTGTACCACCATATGTATTTGCAGGTAACATTATATGTATTTTAAATAGTGTTGCAGCTTTAAAAAAAAATATTAAAATAATATACTAACCGAGTCTGTCCACGACTGATCAGCGAACCCCATAGTGTAAAATTAGTTTTTATTTTCAACAGTTTCAACTCCGAAATGCATCATTGAAATGGTTGATTTGCTCCTCTTGTAATGATCCACTTTTTCCTTCTTGTTTATTTATGCAGTACATGGTAAATCATGAAAACATAATGAAAATTAAAATAAATAATTTAAACAACTCAAAAGATGTACCTTTTAGCATGACCTTTAAGAAGGTCGACAGAAATTCAGTCCGTGAACTTGTCGACAACCTTCTTGTCCACTATCCCATCAATTGGGTGAGAGAAAAATGAATGTTTCTGAGATAATATACGTATATCACCTGCTGATCTCCCTATGTAATTACATAATACAAAAATGTAAATTATGAAAATGTATTTGCAAAACATTTTAGATTAAAAATATATATATAACTTAGTATACTTACCCTCTACTAAACTAAACTTAATCGTGTCTGGTGACTCCTTGTATTTGAATGGTCGCCTAATCCTTATCTTTTATTTGGGAGTTTGTTTTTCAAGATTTGTGGAGGGATAAACGATGATGCTTTGCCTTCGGTAGACATTCAGACTAGATAAGAACTCATCAGCGATAGCGTTTTGTGAATCAGGTCAAACTGGTTCATCCCTTGGTGCATCAGTGCTTAGTACATGAGTTTTAGAAAGTGGTCTAATTTGCTCCTCTGTACAAAATTGATCTTCTCCATGCATAGATGTATTTTCACTCAATCCAGCATTCTCTTTGTTGGTCTAGTAAAAAAAAAGATTAGTTTAATCTGTCCATTATAACTCACATAACCTAAAAAGTAGGTTCATCATACATACTCAACCATGATCTTCAACAACAGTCTCAGAATGTTTATCATTCAAATTCTCATCAGGAGTTTCTTCTTCACGATTTGTCGTTGGATGTGCGATGCTGCTTTTTCTCCGGAAGGCATTTAGACTCGATAGCAGATCATCGGGGATTGTAAATTACGAATCAGACAAAATTATTCATCCATTTTGTCATCCCTGATCTAGAAAAATGAAAGAAAAAAGTTAATTGTCCTATGCACTATTACATCACATAAACTAAAATATATATTCATTATACATACTCGATAATCTTCTTGAACAACCTTCTCAGAATGTATGTAATTCAAATTTATACTTTGGAGAAGCTCATCAATGATTATATATTGAGATTCGGTTTCATCGTTTGTTTTATCTGAATGCAAATCAGTACGCCCCTTGCAGACAAATAAAAAAAGTTAAAAGAACATCACACACACATCCAGTTGTATATTTTTATATACATATATATAGAAGAACAAATAAATGCGAGGTACAAAATTACATATGTGTAATCAAAAGAATAAACATATTTAAGTTAATTATTTACCTTTGTACCATCCAACTTCTCACCCAAATTCTGTACAACATTGGGTCTAAGGCGTTGTGCTGATGTTTCGACACCAGCATAATCCATATGTTGGAGATAAGGATCTTTGTCTTCATTTTGTTGCTATAAATACAAATACAATTTTAATAAACTATTAATACTTGACTTCACTGTATATGTATTTTTTTTTCAAACTGAACATGTTTATACCAATCCACTAAAAATACATATTGATATAATAGCATTCTCAAAATACATATTTATATACAAAACTAAAAACACTTTATGTAAATACATATGTACACTGCATGATTTTTTCCAAATGAACTTTTAACTAACACTGTATATACTCATATATTTATTAACATAAAAAACAAAATAAATATAAGGAAATTACATTTAAAAGTGCTTGTAAATACATATATGTAAGTTTAATATTTACCTTTGTACCGTTAGACATCTTATCCAAATTCTGAACAACATCAGGACTGAAGTGTTGTCCAGATTTCTCTAAACCACAATCATCAATATTTTGTTCAGGTTCTCTATCTACACACTGCTTCTACAAATACATATGCGAGGACATTGAACAATTATTAACGAATATTCCCATTTGTATTATGTATGTGTAAAATTAAATCCACGAAGAATACATCAGTAAATCAGATAAATTTTTTATATCAAATTTGAATATTAAAAATTTTACCTTTACATTTGTACCATCAAACATATTTTTTGAATTCTGAAGAACATCAGGACTGTAGTGTTGTCCAGGTGTCTCTAGATCACCATCATCAATATTTGGTTGTTCGAATTCTTTATCTGCAAGTTGTTCCTTCAAAATATATGTACAATTATAACAAAATATTTACATATGTATGTTGTATTTCTATAAGTCAATCCAGTAAGAATACATATGCAAATCAGATAAAGTGTTTTAAAGCATAATTTAATAGAAAACTTTTACCTTGCTTTGTTCAATTGCTTTCAGAATCCTATTGAATTTTGTTTTCACAAGTCTACGAATTCCTTTCAACTCTCAACAAATCAGTTTTTATACAAAATCAATAAGCAAAATTTTTTTAATGTACACACGTATTTGATAAAAAACTTACCTAATCGCGAATTCATCAAAAACTTTCTTTGAAGTAATGGTTTCTTTCTCTGCAGGACTCCTTTGGTTTGACTGTATCGGAGAAAAAATAACCCTGGCTATTTGCTTTACATTCTTCAGTTTTGAAGCAGTTGCCTGTCATGTTTGTAGTGGCTTAAATACTGGTGTCTTCACTCTGACAACCTTTGTAGCAAGAGGAGCTGGTGTCCTCTTTTGGGTATGCTCGTCAACAATATTGTGTGACTGTTTTCTCACCGATTTCTTCACTGCTGGGGTTGATGAATCAACCTTTTGTTTCTTTATTGAACGTTCATTAATTTATTTTGGTGGTGAATCTTAGAAGTCATCATCCGAATCAACTGAACGTTCATCTTCAAGTCCATCCTTCTCTGGTATTTCAAACTTTTTCATTTCCCTTTGAGTTGGCTCAATGTTGTTAAATAAAACCTAGGAATATAGATAAAATATGTTAAAATATCTATTAAACAATTGTAAATCAAATGTATATATGTAGACTATAAAAATACATATTAATAAATATGTATTTATTAACAACGAACCTTGCCATCGTCATTAAACATAACATCCATCAAAAATTCAAAATAAGGTTTGGGTGTATTTGTCTTCCAATTTAATAATTGGGGGATCCAATTATCAACCTTGGATGCAATCTTTTGTGGAATATTTGAACAACACTCGTAAAGCCACACTTGAATAGCCAGTGGCATTTCCTCTATCAAATAAAATTTTTCACCTGTTGTCAACCTATTGTTCAAACTTCTCGCAAGATTCTCAAATGACAAAGCTCCCCACGAAAAATTCTTATATCTACCACTGTCTACCAAATCAAAATGAAGGGGGTATAACCATAGTATCAACATTAGATAACACAAAAGAATGCAAGAAATACAAAACTGCAAACTTCTCAGCATCCTCATTATTGTTCTCCCCCCAAACTTTATCCGTGAATGCTAGAAATAATTGTCTTTTCTGTATAAATTCTACATCCTTAAAATACTTCTCAACAATCATATTTAGTACATCCTCATCAAAAACGAAGTCGTACCTATTATCGACATAATTCAATCCAGTAATGATAGCAAATTTTGTAGGAGTAAAATGAAAAGAAGTGTCGTTAGCACGAATGACTATCGCAGAAGAAGAACTACCCTTTATCTCAAGTGACATAACACATCGACACAACTATGCTTGAATTACACTGTGCTTCTTCTTTATGAAATAACCAAAAATGTTATTGTCGCAAAAAATTTGTACTGTTTCTTGTTTAATATTGCCCGTACACTTGCATCTATATCATTGTCACTGTACAAGCACATATGGAGTGCAAATCTTGAAAGTTTTAGTACAATGAATAATTCATCACCCGATACCTATACAAAGTAAAACTACAACTTATTAAACTATAAAAAACTTCAAAACATAATCAACTATGTATTTAACCAAAAAAATACATTTAACATTCATATGTATTTTGAACAGAACAAAAGTACAAAATCATCACTAAAGCAAAATACATATGATATTTGATATGTATGTATAAAAATACAAATGCTACACTAT
The DNA here is from genome assembly GCA_030864215.1 of Capsicum pubescens. Taxonomy (NCBI): domain Eukaryota; kingdom Viridiplantae; phylum Streptophyta; class Magnoliopsida; order Solanales; family Solanaceae; genus Capsicum; species Capsicum pubescens. The sequence goes on along the minus strand of CM061538.1, from coordinate 331,289,350 downwards.
ACCTTAAAATGTCTATTGAACCTAACAAAATTACGAAAGAAATTGCAAATATTCTTCTCAACATAAATTAATTGTATATTTCAACATTCCAACATACTAAAAATACATATCAAATATATCAAAAATACATATAGTCAAAACACTCTTCATGAGTAGTTCATATAAGAATATATTTTCCATACATGCAAATTTAGAAATTTATCTAATATAAAAAATACAAATAAGTATGGCAGCTTCCCAAATTTTACAAAAAAAAAAATACATGTAAAACTGTAAAAAAATAATAAAACACAACCAACACATCAAAAAATACATATAACATGCATATGTATTTTGAACAGAACAATTCAGCTCAATCTATCCCTAAATACATATCAGGAGAACATAAAAATACATATTAAAACTACACCTTATTAAATAGTAGAAATCAACAAAACACAACCAACATATCAAAAAATACATATAACATGCATATGTATTTTGAACAGAACAAATCAGCTTAATGCAATCCCTAAATACATATCAGGAGAACATAAAAATATATATTAAAACTACACCCTATTAAACTGTAGAAATCAACAAAACACAACCAACACATCAAAAAATACATATAACATGCATCTGTATTTTGAACAAAATCAATCAGCTCACTGCAATTCATAAATACATATCAGGAGAACATAAAATACATATTAAAACTACATCTTATTAAACTGTAGAAATCAACAAAGCACAACCAACACATCAAAAAATACATATAAAATGCATATGTATTTTGTAAAAAACAAAAAATACTGAAATTACATATAAATTATACAAAAATACATATAGCCCACTAACCTTCATGAATAGTTTATATAACAATATATTTTCCATACGAATATACAAATAAACATGGCATCTTTCCAAAACACATAATAGCAAATACAAAAAATATTTAGAACGAAAAAAATACCTCTTCCTTCGTGTCTTCTTCAGACTCATTAGCAGAAGAGTTATGAACATCGTCATCAACCTTACTTAACTCTTCAATTTCTTTGGCTTTCCTTTTCCTTTTCCTATCATATTTTTTTATTATTTGTTGTTCTTTTGGTGAATGAGTTTTCTTCAACCATTTTATTTGACAATATCAACCATCTTCACCGGGACGTTACGAATTTGTTCCTTCATACTTCAAAATTTCTTCAACTGTATAGGATTAGAAACAACATTAACTACATCGTCTTGAGTTAAACCAAGATTAAAAGATGGTGCATAATCAGACACCAAATCAATAGGTGGTATATCACTATTTGTTCGTGATTTTGGTGTATGTTCAGCCATTAGAGTATAAAAATCTTAAAATCGAATTCGCTAATGGATTACAGTGCCAAAAAAATTGATAACATGCAATAACGAAATTAACTAGTTATCTAAAATAGAGGAACATAATCCTTATCAGATCGTGCTAAAAATCATGCGCAAGGAAAAAAATTGAAAGATTGATTGGAAGCGGAACTTTGTTAATGGCGTGAAAAAAGGAATAAGAAATTTTAAAATAAAGAAAAGAGAAGAAGAAAAGCGTGAAATAGGAAGCTATACACGGTAACTTTTGTCAGGCGCTAAAAGTAGGGACCTATGTTAAAATAACGCTATTATTGTTACACTATGTAACTTCACATAAGTGTTGCTATTTTTTGTAATTTAACACTTAGGTATGCTACTCTATGTAATTTTTTCAAAAAAAATCTCCATAGCTAAATAGATTGCATGCATTAATTGTGGAGTAAAAGTAGGGTGGGTTTTTTTATTCATATGTATCAGAAGTAAAATACAAAATTCAGAATTTTAAGTAATTGTTTAAAAGGTAGGAAATTTTGGATAATAATGTCTCTTAGGTTTGTGGCATTTTGTAATTTATCCTAGAAATTAATGATGAAATTATTGGGCCTTGTTTGTGAATATACTATGGGAATTTTTCATAAGTAGCAAACTTATGGCTATAATTAGAAGTTTTATAGCAACTGTTTCATAATTACGAAAAATAGCAAGTTGTATTTTGTATTTTATTAAAGTGTTGCTACTAAAATACATATACAACAAAAGATTTATTGTCCTTCTTTTACTCAAATCAATTGAGTTAAATAAGGAAGCAGTAAAATCTTTTTTCATAAATTACTGCAGTAAATTCTTTTTCCTTAAATTACTCTTATTTCAATTAATGGATTCTTTTTCAAATCAAGCTCAAATATGAAATATTATTATCTTCATGATTTTCAGAAATTCAAAATAAAGCACCATTACTATTTTTTTTCTCTTTCATTCTCTTATATCTCTAACTTTTTTTTCTTATTAGTTTTTTTTAATCTTTTTTTTATCATTTTACTTTATTTTGATTTCTTTTTTCTTTCCACTTTATTTTCTCTCTTTTATTTCTCTTGTTTTTTTCTTTTTTCATTTTTTTTTCTTTTTTCTATTTTCATTTTCTTCTTTATTTTTCTATTTTTATTTTATTTACTTTTTTTGCTTTTATTTTTTCACTTCTATTTCTAACTTCTATTTGTCTTTCTTTTTTTTTCTCCTTTTTCACTTTTTTTTTTCATATTTTTTTTTGTTTTTTGTCTTTTTCTATTTATTTTTTTTTACTCTTCTATCTATATCTTTTATTTTTAAAAGACAAATATCTATATCACATATACATATTCAGAAAATATACAAAATAAATTGACATACATATCTGCATATGTGTTTACAGTACAAAACATACATATATAACTGCATATGTGTTTACAGTACAAAACATACATATATAACTGCATATGTATTTACAAAAATACATATCTAACTCATATGTATATATAAGCATATAGGACACAAAATCTCTATAACAAAAAGGACAACTATATACATATACATATAGGTAATCAAAAAATAGACGATACATATTTTAAATAGTAAAATATATAAATAAGTATATATGTTACTCTCTAAAATGACATAGAATAATTCAAAGACTTGTATAAAAATAAATATGAATATGCATTTGTATATGCAAAAAGGACAACTAAATACATATACATATAGGTAATCAAAAGATACATGATACATATCTTAAACAGTAAAAAATACAAATATGTATCATGTATGTTTTACTGTTTAAAATATGTATTGTGTATTTTTTGGTTATCTACATGTATATGTATATAGATGTCCTTTTTATATAGAAATTTTGTGTCTTATATGTTTATATATAAATATGAGTGAAATATGTATTTCTGCAAATACATATACAAATACATATATATGTTTTGTACTGTAAATACATATCCAGATCTGTAATGTCTATGTATTTTGTATATTTTTTGAATATGTGTATGTGATATACATATTTGTCTTTTCAAAATAAAAGTTAGAGATAGAAGAGTAAAAAAAATAGAAAAAAAAATGACAAAAAAGTAAAAAAAGAGAAATAGAAGCTAGAAATAGAAGTGTAAAAATAAAAGAAAAATACAAAAAGAATAGAAAAAAGAAGTAGAAAACGAAAATAGGAAAAGAAAAAAAGATATGTGAAAGAAATAAAAAATGAAAAAGAAAAAAAAAAAGAAATAGAAGAGAGAAAATAAAGTGGAAAGAAAAAAAGAAAAAAGATCAAAAAAAAAATTGATTAAAAAAATAAGATGAAAAAAAGTTAGAGATATAAGAGAGAGAAAGAGAGAAAAAAATAGTAATAATGTTTTATTTCAAAATTTTGAAGATCATGAAAATAATTATCTTCAAATATGAGAAAGAGAAAAAAAAATGAAAAGGGGAAAAAAAAGAAGAGAAATAGAAGAGAGAAAATAAAGTGAAAAGAAAAAAATAAAAAATAAAAAAATTTAAAAAAATAAAATGTTAAAAAAAATAAGATGAAAAAAAAATAGAAGATACGGCTATATTGGGGGAAGTGAAATAGTGGAGTGAAAATAGAAAAAGGTAAAGTAATGGGAGTAAAACAGGAGCTTGTCTAGTTAATGGGCAAAATAATGTTACTCTTGCTATAGACTGTAATTTTGCAAAAGTATTGTTATTTATTATAATTATAGTATTAAATATGCTACTTTTTGTAATTTTTCCATATACTATCTTCTTTCCCCGAAGAGATCTTGAGAATTCGGAAATTTTATTGTTGTAAAATTGATTTGGCGGGGATGCTAAATTAAGTGAAATTAGTGTAGACGTGTGTTAAAAATTCCATTATCTATTTACTCATCTTGATAAGTCGACCTCTTTAATTAAAAATAATATTTTTACTTTGTTGTTAGTACTTTGTAATAGAATGATTGATTGTGAATAATAACGTTACAAAGGGTAGCTGGTTTTTTTGAAGAAAATCTTGGTTTCCTTAAATCAACCGTGTTGTATTTTTGGTAACTTTTTTTTTCCAAAAAATAATTAAATCTATATTTGACACGGACAAGGTAATTTCCTAAATTCACCAAGTTTAACCCTAAGCACTACATATATGTAAAAGCTTGTGCACCAAGTTATTATTTACATACATTATTATATATACCTGGTCTTTACGTTCGAATTTCAATCATCTTAAACTCTCTCGAAATTCTCTCGCCATTCTCGCGCGCTTCAAGAAATAGTGATGGAGGAAGGGTATCGATTTCATCCCACCGATTCGGAGCTTCTCGCGTTCCTTCTGAGATTCATTGCTGAAAAAGACCTGCGCGACGATGGTTATATTACCGAAAACGATGTTTACAAACAAGAACCTTGGGTAACTTATGGTTGCGGGTGTCATTGTGGAGGAGAAGATGATGGGGATACTAGTAGTTACCGCTACTTTATTACGCCAGTGCACAAGAACGAGATTAAGAAAAAGAAGAAGTCCCTAGGGGACGACAAGAAAAAGGACAGATTTTGTAGGATTGTGGGTGAAAAACTTGGGACTTGGAAGCAGAAAGATAAGGGGAAAAATGTGATTATGACTAGTTTTGGTAATCAGAGTAAGTCTTTGATTATCGGGCGAAAGAAGAGTCTCTGCTATGAGACTACTAGGTGTTGTCCTGATGATGGCAAGTGGCTCATGAAGGAATATGAGTTTTGTGAAATTATTCTTAATCAGTTCAGTTTCGAGATTATGTTATTTGTGCCATTAAAAGGAAGTCCCAAAAGAATTCTTCTAATGGCACTCGATGTAGCAATCGCACAACTATTATGGATACAGAGGTGAATTCTGTTGAGCCGTTGATGGATCTGAAGTATAACGCGCTAACTCCTATCCAAGTTGATTCGATGGTGGAATCTGAGGTGCAAATTCAAGGGGCTGCCAGCGAAGAGAATAATGTTGTGTTGGGGATAACTACTACTACTCAAATTCAAGAACATAATGATCTGGAAATAATGGATATATCGGATCAGGACTTTGAGATGATCAGTCCTATCAGTGTTGCTGAAAACTTAATGTTGGAATTTGATGAGTTCAAGGCAAAAATTCAAGAGGCTGATGGTGAAGAGAACGGCGTTTGGGGGATTCAAGAATTTGAGAATGCGAGTCCAGAAATCAATCTGCCTAACTTTCTTGAACTACTATCTGGTGATGCGGATTATCGCAGTACGAGCAATCATGTGGAAATTCAAGAGGCTCATGGAGAAGAGAGTGGTCAGTTGGAGCTATGTACTTCTTCTCAAATTCAAGAACCTGTGATTGCTGATTTTGCAAACCTGAACTCACAATCAAATATGCCTGACTTCTTCGATACTTTGCCTGAATACGTGGGTGTCACAGCAAAATCTAATGAATTCATGGATGCGTACTATGAGCTGATCAGCCCTTTCGATTTTTCTAAACAAGGAACAGCAAAATCTAATGAACCTCGGGTGCAGACTCAAGAGGCTGATGGTGAAGTGATTGGTCCACTAGGGCTAACTGCGCCTTTTTCGCAAATTCAAGAATCTGCAATGCCAGAAAATAACGTGCCTGAAACATTCGATATGGGTGACACTATTGCTGAAGAACCAGACGCAACAGCAACATCAGGAGTTTTGTGCTGTTTTTTAGTCCTTTAGTTTGATGTTTTCCAATAGTTTATGTAAATTCTGTTTGTCCAATTTTAGTGTTCAATTTCTAATTTTGACAAAAGACCTGCAACTGTTATAATTAGCTTGATAACTTGTTACAAAAGTTCATACATTTCCCCCTAAATGAAAATTTTCTGTTCTTGTCTAAACAAAATCTACTATAGGAGAATTTGATACGTAAAATCCTCCCTAAATTGCGACTTAAACACCTAAACTATGGGATGTTTGAAATACCCCTGAGTTTCTTTTCCTCGTGAATTACCATCCCGTACCAAATCTAGTTGCAAGTGATCACCACGCGTCAAAAACTTAAATCTGCATGATTTTTGAGAATCACATCTTTGTGAATATCACCCTGCTTTTATGCTAATTGATACAAGCTAAGATACCTATTGCATCTCATTTTTTCCATAAATATGTTGTCTGAACATCTTTTCTTGATTGGTTTCCTCGCAACAAACTTGAAATCCTGAAGATATTTGAGATCGACAAATTACATCAAATTTGACCATGTTTCGAAGATAAAGCTGAGTAATCTGTTGAAGCACAATCATTATACTGCATACTAATGCAAGTGATTGACTAAAAGCTAGCACAGATAGAGTAACTAGGTTATTAGATGATAATATTTGTCATCTGTCACTTATCTTGTATGTCTCTTTTACATAAGTACACGCCCTAAGTCTATATTATTTACTGTATACAAATTTTATACAGTAAGAGGAGACAAAGTGCAGCGCAGGTTCCCAGAAATTATATATATATATATATATATATATATATATATATATATATATATATATATAGAGAGAGAGAGAGAGAGAGAGAAATGAATACCTGACGATGCAACTTCTCAGTTATATAAACAACTTGCTGAAAGGTGTTCAATATTGGCTGGACTTCCTCTCAATATAGGATATTGATTGAGGGCCACATCAAACTGCCCATTGCTTCTATTTTTGTGGATGCTGAGTTAGCATTTGATTCACTTTTTACTGAAATAGTGCCTACTCCAAGTATGTTGTGTCGCTTTCTGTTTGATCCTAATTCCGCCACTCCATGTTGCCAGGGTATTTGACAACGTAATTCGCCTCTTAGAGATACATCTAGGTTTCTAGTTCCTTTGGCTAATTGCAAGCCAACTATGTATAATGTCGATTGTGATTCAATTTGCTGATATCGAATTTCCATTTGACGGTACCCTATGGGATCGCATTTACATGATTCCGTGTTTTCCTTTTGATCCTTGTGCTAAATTCTGTATGATGCACATTCGTGTAGCTATTGTCGAGCCGATTTGTTGGTGTTGTACCTTGATATTAGATAAGTTGAAATTTTCAACTTCCATCTAGATAGAATCTAAATTCCCTTCTAAAGGGTGTGGTGAGGTTAGGGCAGATCAATTCATAGTGGTTAAACTCTGCTCTAGTACATTATGCAAGAATAGCTAATGTACCGGATTGATATCATTAAGCAATTGGACATCAAAGTTCTTTTTTTTTTTGGCAATAAAATGTGAACTATTACCATAAATAAACAATCCATCAATTACACCTAAGGAGCACCCATGATGCTGCCCCTTCCTGGAAAGGATGGCAGCCCTCAGTGAGTGATAGCCAAAATGCAGGGATTCACAGAGGAATCCGAGGTTTTAGCAGCTGGACAGGAGTTTTTAAGAAGAAAACTCGAGTAATCAGCTATGGGGATGGATTAGGAAAGAAGATGAAAATAGAATTCAATTAGGAAAACGGTAGTATTATTCAATTGATGATTGAATTTGTAGATACAATGCCTTTTATAAGAAATGAGAGTGAATCTAATTTGCTAACTGCTTCTAACTAATTCAACAACCCGTAACTAACTGCTGATATGGCAAAGCTAATTAACTTGTTCAGTTGATTCATTTTCGTGTAACAGTACTCCTGCTGCAAAGAGATCCTTGACCTCAAGGATCAAGACCAGAAAATCTAGCTTGAAGAACAATAAGGTACTCCCAAGTTGCAGCACCAGCCGACAATCCTGTCCATTTGGGCAAAACTTGAGCCACAGTTCTATTCCCTTTCTTAATCATCCTTCTTTGCAGTATAACTTTTGGATCTGAGCAATGGGGACTTGCCATCAGAAGTAGTCACCAGATCCCAGCTTCTTCCATCTTCAACTTCCAGTTTGACTCATAAACTTCCTGGAATATGTCCTTGAATCTTCCATCGTATTTCTTAAGGATGGTATTCTTTGTGCTAAGGTAGTGTGGCCATTTCTTTTGGTAAGCCATGTTCATAGAAGCTTCAGCGAAAGAACGAATAGACTCATCTGTGTTGTACATAGATAGAGCTACTCCACCAGCACCAGTGAAGTTGCAAACCTCGAACTCAATCTTTTGATCCATCCCTTCTGGTACAAATACTAATTTGAGTTTGCCAGCTTCTTGAATTACTGTATCAGTAGCTCGATATTGATCACCAAAAGCATGTCTGCCAATGCATATCGGTTTTTACCAACCTGGGACAAGTCGAGGGATGTTTTGCAGAGGATTGGTTCCCTGAATACCGTACCATTTAGAATATTCCTATTTGTCCCATTTGGTCTCTTCCACATACGCTTCAAGTTAAACTCCTACATACGAGCCTCATCTGGAGTGATGGTTGCACACTTAATTGCTACATCATACTTCAAAGTAGCCTTAGCGCTTTCAATTGTAACGTTATCATCTGTGGAATTACGGTGAGGAAGGCCAAAATCGAAGTATTTTATATCCAACTCCACAAAGGGCAAGATGAGCTTATCCTTGATTAATTTCCAAATGACACAGGTCATTTCATCTCCTGTTTCACCAAAGTTAAAACCATTTTCACCATATTTGTGTGTCTGTCCCAAGCTTTTGATGACTGGAAAAGGTCATTCATTCCGCCCCGAAAATGCAGTTCCTTCAACTGTCGGATCCTTCTTACCGAATGAAGGACCAAGAGACTGGAATAACATAAACAACTGCCTCCATCCGTTCTCCATATTCTGCTCAAAAGATGTCGAACTCGTCTTTCCAAGTGAAGGTGCAGAAAACTGTAAAAGTGGAAACTGAGTACATCCCTTCCCGTCGAGATCACCCTTGTTCTCAAGAGTGAAATAGAAACTAAAGAATTGATAATTGATGACTCCTAAGTGTGTAGCAATGTGACAGTTTACAAGGTACACCATATGGTTATACATTCTCATCCTCAACATCATTACTTTCTTGTTTCCAATCACATCCCATGCAATTAATATTAGTCTTCCATCTATTATTAGAAAGAGAAATTTCTCAGCTCCTTCACATGGGCAAATTTTGCCCCAAATTATCGTATCACTCTTAAATTCAAATCATAAGTCGTACGAAGTCATGACCGCAGAAATAATTATATATCAGAACGAGCCTGCCATGAAAGCACTTATTTCCAAGCAGCTCATGAACAAACATCATAAGTTCTACTGTTGATTGTGTTTTTCAACTCCCGGAACCTAATACAACCATATTTGAGATCAAAGAATTGTTGCTGGCCTTTATTATAAAAAAAAAACTTACCCAATTCCCATTGGTTTGCACTAACTCCATTATGCTTCTCTTTTTCATTAGCCGAAACCATATCCTCCTGTTTTCTTAGAGTTCGAGGAGATAACTAGAAATACATGAAGAGTCCGACTGCTCCAGCTTTCATATCCTTCTTGTTTCTTGTTTTCACCAACTTATCTTCGTTAGAGTTAACTTCTTCACTGTATAAAGAAGTTGCAAACACTTTGTTCTCATTTTCTATGAAAAGAACATCGAGAACAAAGCCTTCAAAATCCCCTTTATTGCTCTTATCTTCCATGGAAGGTGACTTGTCGAGAGACCAATCTTCCAAAGCATCTACATCACTCTCAGTATCTCTATCGAGCACATAAAGAAACAAGTCTTCAATTTCTTTTGTTTCATTGTTTATGTCAACGGTACTACTATCCAGAGAATCTACATGTAAATCTCTTTTAGGCATTTCATCGAGAACCTTGCAAGTATATGATGCCTTCTTAATAGAAGTTTCTTGAGGATAGAAATGAGAAGGATTATAGGGTTCAAAACTAACTAGCTTCTTTGGGGAACCTGCCCCAAATATTTCCACCAAAGCTACCACATATTCATTCCAAGATGGAGGTTGAATGTATTGTCTATACCTCATGAAGGATTGATGCCACTGAATAGCTTCACCTTCCAAGTGTAATGCTGCCAGTCCTACTTTTTGATCCACAGAAATTTTCTCAAACTCGAAAAACTTCTCCATTCTAAATAACCAAGAACTCACACATCCTCTCAAAAAAATCTTGGAAAATCTAGTTTAGAGTAACGATCTATACCTTGTTGGTAACCCAAAGGATTCTTGCTTCCGGGCTCTTCCACCAATTGTCTCTCTCTCGACAGTCTTTCCCCTGAAGCTTCAATCCCATCTCCGGTAGGAGTAGTATCCTTTCTATTCCTTTCTAGTCGTTCCTTTAATTCCATCACCGTTTGATTTAATTTCTTCAATTTTGCCACTGCACCATTTAGAACACCAATTTTTGAAATCAATTTCTGCATCATTTCTCTTAATTCCCCCATTTCAGTTGGAGAATCATCATTAGACCTTGTTGATTTCGTCATTGTGGCCAAGAATTCGAGTGGCTTTGCTACCAATGATAGCCAAAATGCAGGGATTCACAGAGAAATCCGAGGTTTTAGCAGCTGGACAGAAGTTTTTATGGAGAAAACTTGAGTAATCAGCTATGGAGGTGGATTAGGAAAGAAGATGAAAATAGAATTTAATTAGGAAAATGGTATTATTATTCAATTGATGATTGAATTTGTAGATACAATGCCTTTTATAAGAAATAAGAGTGAATCTAATTTGTTAACTGCTTCTAACTAATTCAACAGCCCGTAACTAACTGCTGATATGGCAAAGCTAATTAACTTGTCTAGTTGATTCATTTTCGTGTAACAGTGAGTCTCAAAGCACTAATTACAAATGGTTTGTATCAGATATGTATACTTCCTTCCTTGTTTCGTAGCTTGTTATATATCTAGCCTCCCTCTAATTAGACTCTTTACCTGTTGTTTAACTAGCTCTGTATTTATATTTGCTCCCTGGAACACTAACACATTCCTATCTTGCCAAATCTGGTACGTTACAGCTCCATATATGGCCATCATGATTCTCTTCTTTATTGTACTCCAATACTTCCCTTCTACCATCTGTATAGTCTCCTTTGCACCTCTCTGAAAATGTACTCTAGTCCATTCCTTCACGTCGAACCAGATTTTCTTTGTCCAAGTGCACTCCTGGAACAAGTGCACAGCAGTTTCTTCTTTATCTTCTGTACACATTACACACACTTTATTTTCAGTTTTAATGCCAAGTCGTCCCAATCTGTCTTTTGTGAGTAATCTGCCTAATGTTGCTAGCCAGAGTATGAACCTGTGCTTAGGCAAAGTTACTCTATTCCACACTAATTCTGCTCCTATTACTCTTCTTTCGATCGAAAGTAGATCCAGGTATCCCCTGGTCAATGAATACCTGCCATTAGTTGTTAAGCAATATCGACCATTGTTATACCAACTGAGCATCTTCACTTTCAGCTTATGAAGTTGTTTCCAATACCAACTGCTATCTGGGTTCGGATTGGTAGTCCAAAAATTTCCTCCATCTTTCATATATATCCCATTCACCCATTTAACCCATAGTATGTCTTTCTTTTCCATAAGCATCCATATTAACTTCCCTGCAGCTGCTATGTTCCACAGTTTGCTCCCTCTAATAGTTAGGCCACTATATTTTTTGGGTTGGCACAATTTTGCCCAAACCACCAAAGATACTTTATTTTTCTCATCTGCTCCTCCCCACAAAAATTCCCTACATTTTTTATCAACCTCCTTCAATATGGATTGAGGCAACATAAACACAGAGCACCAAAATTTTTGTAAAGAAAATAATACTGAGTTTAAAACTTGCAGCTTTCCTGCATAAGATAAATGTCTTGTGGATACTGCTCTGATCTTGTCAGTGATCTTTAAAAAGAGTTGGTTACATTCAACTTTGCTCCATTTCTCTGGTGACAAGGGTAGTCCCAAGTATCTTATTGGGAATGACGACCCTAGAGTGAAACCAGTCACCTGTAGGATTATTTTTATACTGTCCTCAACTCCAGCAAGGAAGAGACATCAAAGTTCTTTCACCAACCAATTTCAAAGGTTTACGATTTTTCTCTGAAGCCACTCAGAATGTAGTTCTCACTTATCCTCCCGAGAGAAAGGCATATGTGTTGTGTAGTTACTTTTTTCACCTGCCACAATTGTAGTACCACTAGAACCATGATACAAGTTTTGTACTGCTGGACTTGGACATATCTAAATGAGTGAAGCAGTGTAGATTTTTAAATTTTTGTCAGAAAACTCTTGTACGCTTATTTTGGATCTCGAATCGAGGGAAGTCAATTCCGAGTCCTTCTCTCAATTATAAGGGAAGGCACCCCAGTGAATGGGTAGGACAAACACTCTTACCACATAATGGAGTGGATTAGCTAGGACCACCAAAATGGAGAAATCTACGATCTACTTAAGACAGTGTGTGTTGTGGAACATTTTGAGATCAAACATAAGTACAAACATAGCCAAATGAAGGTATTCATGATCATTGCAATAGTACTATGTATACCAGTTAAATTCAATTAGTAGACACTATAAATTTTAAGGTTCACGCTTATTAAAGAAAATGTAGACTAATTAAAGGGGGAAAAAAGAATTTGTAACACCCCGTATTCAAGTACATGTATTGGCGTATTCAAGTACATGTATTGGTCTTATTTATATGGAATTAATTTTTTTATTTTATTTATACCGGAATTTTCCCGTCGATGGTTCCATACGAAGGTTATTGAATAAGCTTTCCAACGATATAAAGATTTCCAAAAACGGATAATTTTCGGATATAATCGAGCACGTTCGAAACTATAAAACGGTGGTCGGGATATGGTGAATAGTAAATGTGCAGGAAAATTTCCTGCACACAAACTACTGAGGCCTGCCAGTTTTTTGGTCAACTTTGAACGATCATAACTCCCTTAATATAATGAACTGGGAGAGCTACGACCTATCAAAAGAAATATCTTTGAGTCTTCTTTCCAATGCAATTGGTTTCATCCAAATCCAACGTCTGAGTAAGGAGTTATACTCGTTTTACTTTAGCCTCTCAAAACAGATTTTTAGGGTCAACTTCAAACGATCATAACTCCTTGTACAGGACGAACTGGGTGTCCTACTTTATATGAAATGAAATCCCTTTGAATTATATTTCCAACGATATCAATTTCACCCAAATCTGATATCGGAGCAAAGAGTTATGGTCGATCTACTTTAGCTTGTCAAAACAGTCCACCATGGACAGATTCGGATTTACTTAAAATTTTAAGGGCAATATGGTCATTTTCCATCACCTCATGAACTAAAATTGGTCATTATATACATATACTTAGCCTCATATCTATTATTTATCATCCATTATTGAAGAATAAGAAACCCTAGCCAAATTTCAACTCCAATTATCTTGTGATTCAACCGTAGAAAATCCAAATTGATTCCGTAGTTGTGTTCACCGTCTCGAGGGCTTCGAGAAGCACCCCTTATTTGTGCCAACAGGACTTCGAAATCAAAAGGGCCATTTTATGGTAAGGATGTAAATTATGTTGGTGTTATTTATATGGATATGTATATATATGCATGTAAGCATAAGAAGTGTGTTATTTGATTGTTGTTGAAAGATGATTGGAAATGATGTTGGATTATTCTTGTGCATGGTTGGATTATGTTGAATTGTGAAGGGATTTGGTGTGATGATGTGGTATTGAAATGATGATTATATATATATATATATATACACATAAACCTATTGTTCAAGTTGGTTTTTGGAATGCTATGCAAATATTGGTTGTATGGAATTATGGAAGAGAATTGTGGTGCTGGGTTGCTAATACTAGATGCCAAACATTTCATTGTAGATAAGTGATTTGTAAAGGCGGGAAGTTGTGTTGAATTGGTATCCGAATCTACGACGAGGTATGTAAAGCATACTCTAACAATGTTCTTTGGCATGAAAACATCAATGTTCCATCAAGTAAGATTCCGAGGTTGTCCAAAAACATGTATTGTTCTACGTTACCAACAAAGTTGTTTCCATCCTATAAAGTGTCAAAATGTTTCATTGATATACCAAAAGGCTCTTATTTCATTGTTGTGATATTGATTATTCTGAAACATATTGTTGATGTACCAATGAGTCTTTATTACATCGTTATTGTATAGAAGGTCTATTACTTGGTTCCTATTGATGTATCATTGTTTCAAAGTATCAAAAATGTGGTGGCGACCGAAATAACAATCTCAAAGATTAATTGAACTAAGTGATGCAAGTTCTCTCTTATCGGGTGGTATCCCAGGGGCATAAGCCTAGCATGGGTCGATCCCTATTTACGTGTTTATGGGTGGTATCTCAGGGGCATAAGCCTAGCATGGGTCGACCCCAGTTGATATGTACTGGGGGCAGCCTAATTGTCATAATACAGTACAGTAATGATTACAAAGATGTTAAGAACGAAGGTAAAGTGATTGAATAAATTCAATGTACAGGTTGTCACAAGTTCTAGTAAGTGTGGTCCACTCCTATTACGATTTATTCACTTGTTTCGGATTTCTATTGAGCTCCTATATCATATGTGATTATCTACAGCTTTACATACTCAGTACATATTTCGTACTGACGTCCCCCACGGGGACCTGCATTTCATGCTGCAGGCACAGGTACCTCAGCTCATACACTGCACAAGTAGGAGCCAAGTCATACAGCTATTGTTGGTGAGCTCCAGTTTGCTTCGGAGCTTTCCGAGTCGGTTCCTTCTGTTTTGTTATTGTACAGAAGTCATGTGTGGGCGGGGGTTTGTCCCGACCCTAGTTATGTCATGTATATCCTAGAGGCTTTGTAGACATAAGGAAGGGTAAAGTCATGGAAGTTTATATAGTGATGTTATATCTGTATATATGGTGGCCCCGACGGCCAAGTATTATATATATATATATATATTTGTGCGTGTTGTGCTGATACAGGTAATTAGATCCTTCTATATGCAATGAAGTGCTGTCCAAATTTTTGGTGACATGTAAGGGAAAGTACAGGTATTTGAACGGGTTCTCCCGGGCCTTCTCGGCTTCGGGTGCCAGTCCGGCCCGATGGGATTTTGGGGCGTGACAAAAGTGGTATCAGAGAGATTCGTCCTAGTGAGTCTACAAAGTCGTGTCTACGTAGAGTCTTCTTTATTGGTGTGTTGTGCACCACATCTATTGATAACGCTCAAACTACAGCTCTCGTAAGAGTGTAAGCGGTCGTTGTCAAATATAGAACCCAACTGGGTTGGGTGTCGAATCCCACAGGGAATACTTGGTCACTAAGTAAGCGACGATTATTAGACTTTTGATGAAAGTTCTGTGAATAAAGGGGGGATTTTGTGTGTGCAAATAATGTAAACAAAATAGTAGAGTAAAAACGGAATACTTGGTAGGTTTTAATCAATGAGAATTGAGAGTTAGGGTTATGTCCACCTTATGAGTTCTACGTATCTATTGGCTATGAGTTATGCGGAATTCATACATGCATGCGCTTATAGAGATTCGTATTCTATGGTAAATCCTAGCGTCTTTCGACCATCAAGGATTATATCACTTTAACTCTTTCGAGCTTAAAGCGTATACTAATGGTACGAATTCTCCAAAAGGTTAATCCAGTTACGGCACTAACTTTTAAACAGGGTTTAGTAGACCTATTTCCTTGTCATTCTCTCTTTTCCAGACATGTAACTTTTCTTTCGAACAAGTTAATGCTATACTGGCGTATTCTAAATGTTTGCAACCACAAGAATTCAATTAAGATGAAGAGAGTAATGATATAAGCAGCATACGTATCAAGAATTCACAAACTCATAGCAACCGATAGTATCTCATAAGGCTTCCATAACCCTAACAGAGAAGTTTAGCTACTCATGAGCGCAACGGAAATCACAATAGATATAATCATCATACCACCACTTAGGATAGTCTTGGCGATGGAAGTGATAAATGTCAACTAGGGTTGGACGTTTTTGCTCCTTCCGTTCTTCTCAAGAGAGTCGTGTTTCTCTGTTAAAACTTACAGAATATTGTAACGTGAAGTAGTAGCAAAAGTCGAATGGAAAATACTTGAATTAATGAGTGAATCGAATTGTAAGAGTTGAATGAATTATTTGAATGGAGAGAGATAATAATAAAAACTTCAGCAACATAGGATATTTATAACACCCATATCCTATTCCTACTAGGCTACTGTGTACTTATCCTAATCCTACTAGGTTACTGCATCCTTATCCTAATCCTACTAAGTTACTGCTGATCCCCAAAGTCTTTAGAAATGTTGTTTTTGCCCGGGACAAGTTATCCATGCATCACTTTCAGTCCATAGGCGTCCAAACGCTGCTTTCCTTCTTTCGTGAAGCTTCCTTGGGCGTCAAGTTATCCATAAAGTGCTGGAATCTTCATCGTTTATACCTGAAAACTTGCTAATCACGTTTGTTAGCTCACTTACAGGAAAAAGGACTAAAAGTGCATGAATTATATATTTTGTTCTCAAAACTTAGCTAAAATATGGGTAAATTAAGGTGCTTTAGGCGTGTAAATACGTCTATCATCAACACCCCACACTTAAAGCTTTGTTCGTCCTCGAATAATATATCATGTCCATATAAACATCTACTTAGGGTTTCACAGTAACAGCACAAAATATTCATCAAGACAGGCACAACAATTATTAACAAAGAGTAGTTTTCTAATCACTTCTAGAAACAATTCAGCATCTAATATAGACTCGTGATGATGGTTAATTCGTATCCACAAGTTAAGCCACAAAGAATCATACAAGACTACCCAAAACTCATCAACCATGTGTGTCTCACATAAGATATTACCCATAATCACTCTCAAATATTGTATTTTTCAGAACATGTGTATAAGATTATCCTTGCTCTCACTCTCACAAAGAATTCATATGTTGCAACTGATGACCATAGGCTTGCCCTTAGTGTAATGTTCCACTAATATCAGAATGCTAAGCTTAGGATCAAATAGGTCTTTTACAGGTTGTAATGTAGGCTAAGGGACGGGTAGGACTATTTTGGCCAGAAATAGTGACTATGTTCCTAAGCGCTTTTAATACATCACATTATGCCATTAACACTCTCTTTTAATCAACCCTGCTACCTTTCTTTCATCTATCACCCTTTTCTACCTATTTTGCCATTCAAGCATAACTATCTTTTTATTTAATCATAAACACAATTTATCATTTTGTTTTTCTATTTCTTTTTCTTTTTTTTTCTTTTTTTTTATAACACACCTCTATGATAGCCACTCTTTTTCATAACAAATTCAAGTACCAATACACTCTAAGGCATCACTCTCACCCAATTTCCTCTTATTTTGTCACATGACTTCACAATTTAAAGCGCTTAGGAATTTGGATCAAATTATGGTTTTGAAAAAATGGATTAGGCTACATATGAGGTTGTCAAAGAAAATGGCTAAAGGCTCAAAGGGGTTGACTAGGATAATGTCCACGGGTATGTAAAACGAAGGTAAACAAATATCGGTTGCCAAAGAAATGCCTAAATCATCTCCTAGACTCACACTCTTTATTTTGCTTTACACACACACCAGGCAAGTTCTAGCATCAGCCACAAACACAGAATATACTGTCACCTCACACACACAAGGCACATGGTCGACTTTATTGGGAGCAGTACAGACTCTTGACCCAACAGATGAAGGAATTAAACCACACACTTATCACATAATGAGTCACATTTAGAGCCTAAATGTCTCAATAGTAATGATTCTAGCACAAACTCTTGTCATAACACCATGCCGCTTATCAGAACAATTTCATGCATCAAAATCTACGACAAATAAAAAAAATATGACCATAAATGTAGGCAAAGAAGTACAGCATACGAATACCAGCATGCCCTCAGTGGAAAATAAATACGGAAAACCTGATTAGTCAGACTCCTCTTCTATGTCTGGGGTCATTCCCCCTGCGTCGGAATCATCATCAGAGTCGTCATCCTCAGAGTTTCCTCAAATTGTACCCACTTGATCCAAAAGTGCGTTGAGGTATTTGTAGTGAGGAGGATTAATCTTGCTCTTTTCTTCCCCTTTTCTGGCCTTTCTGTGAGGTGGTTGCTTTGTCTTTTCCTTGGCGTGCTTTTGGTGCCATTGTACCTGAGATTAAAATGATAGTCATGTTAGCTTCATCTCGGTAGATACAGTCGACAAAAAAAATAGTAGCGGCACCACCCCACACATAATTTGTTGGCACAAACTAATTAAGTGAACATTGTCGATTACTCAGACTTCATCGATATACGTTTAGGCGTTATGTTCCAACAATATGTTCAGCACAGTCATACTTTCATGTCGTCTTAACTATCCTTTCCAACTCTATTTCATGTAATCTTGATCATACTTTCATGTTTGGATTAATGCACTTTTTGAACAAGACTACTACATAGAGATCGTATCAAGTTATGGCATAGAAATAATCACAACATCTCATGCTTGTATTCAATCATGATCTTTATCTCGATGAACGAGTCATTCAAACATTCAAGCATTCAATTTTGAAGATTATGCAATTAACTTCACCATGTCGACTCCGCAAAAGTATGACAGTGTATAACAATCAAATACAAGTCAGAACAAAATCAAGAACACCCACACGTATTCTTTCACTCAACGAGATGTATCACAACAAATCAACCACATTCAAATCACCAATACTACTTCAAGATTTAACAATTCATTATAGGCGTAGTAGTGTAGTACTTACGGAATATAAAAGAAGAACAAAGAAGTACTTACTTGGTTGATGGCCTCAGAAGATGTTCTTGCAAAGTAAAAGAGCAAAAGGAAAATTTTTGAGACATTTTGGAGAGGTAGGCGGCGTCTAGGTTGAAATTGCAATGCATTTTTGTTCTAAAACTAAGGTTCTATTTATAGGACAAGCTTGGGTCGGGTTTTGACCCATTTGGAATCGGATTTGGAGACCAAAAGTGACCATAGGCGGTGCCTAATGCTTTGCCTATGCTTGGCATAGGCGGCGCCTATGCTATGGCATTGTTGAGCATAGGCGGCACCTATGCTATGGCATTGTTAGGCATAGGCGGCGCCTATGCCATGGCATACTAGATTCAGAGACAGAATGTTTTTGCATAGGCGGCGCCTATGCTATGGCATTGTTGAGCATAGGCGGCGCCTATGCTATGGCACTCTAGAATCTGAGAGCTTAGGCCATAGCATAGGCCATGCCTTGTTCGTGGCCTATATTTACATAGGCCTTGCCTTGTTCTTTGCCTATATTTTCATAGGCAATGCCTAACCCATAGCCTTTTGCTTCTTCATTCCTAACTTACCACCTTCAACATGTAATACTTCCAAATCAAAATTTGAAACCAATCTCCTCCTTTACACCTCTTGCACCTACATTTACTCAAAAACAACAAAAACGATTAGAACGATGGGTTGCCTCCCATCAAGCGCCTTAGTTTTGGTCGTGGCTCGACAAAATCTTAAGAAAACAAAACAATTAAAAACGATGGGTTGCCTCCCACCAAGCGCTTGATTTATTGTCGCGGCACGACATAGCTATCTCGATTACTTAGACTTCATCGAGATAGATGAGGCATCATTTTCTGAATGGATTCAGACGACGTTGATGCTTACTTGTAGGCATGCAATCTCCTTCGAGATGAATCTTATGCATACATATCCCAGGATGGATACCAATTATATCATCAATAGTCCAACCCATAGCTCTCTTGTATCTCTTCAGAGCAGAGATGAGAGCCTCTACGTGCTGTTCACTTAAATCATCCGCCACACTCACCGGAAGTGTATTTCTACTTCCCAAGAATGCATACCTTAGATAATTGGGGAGCTCTTTCGATTCTAGCACTGGGGGCTCTTCAATGGAAGTCTTCGCTGTTGGTGACGGTTGATTCTTAAGATCAAGGTCCGGCTGCTTAGGAGTATGAGAATAGGACCCTATTTCTGTTAGAGCACACATAGTTTCTTTATAATCTTCATTGTCCTCATGCTCAACATTCAGCAGCGCGGCAGACAATGGCTCAACAGTAAGCTGTTTCTCTACAGATAATGCTTTCTTATCCTCATAATGAACATCAGCTACGGAGAACACATTCATATCGCTAGGCTGCTTCATTGCTTTGCATATATCAAAGCGGACCACTTCGTCATTCAACCGAAATAAAAGCTCATTAGCTCTCATGTCGATAAGCACACTTCCTGTTGCAAGGAAAGGACGTCCCAAGATTATGGAAACTTCAGAATCCACCTCGCAATCCAAAATCACAAAGTCTGCAGGAAAAATAAAGGTAGACACCTTCACCAACACATCATTCAAGCTACCCACAGGTCGTTTTACCGACCTATCTGCCATCACGAGCCGCATATTGGTTGGAGTAGGGTCGCCCAATCCCAACTTTCTGTAGACAGATAGTGGCATCAAATTGATGCTAGCTCCCAAATCGCACAATGTTTTGGCAAAATTCATAGATCCAACCGTGCAAGGAATAGTGAAAGCACCAGGGTCTGCCTTCTTCTGTACTAAGGACCTTGTGGCGATTGCACTGCAATGATGAATATTATTTGCCGGCTCATAGCTTACTGCCCGCTTCTTTGTCAATAGGTCCTTCATGAATTTAGCATACCCAGGCATTTGTTCCAGCGCCTCGACCAAAGGAACATTAATAGTCAGCTGTTTCAACATAGTCATGAATTTACTGAACCTGGTATCATCAGCTTTCTTCTTCAGTCTCTGCGGAAAAGGTGGTGGTGGAAGGGGAATAGTTTTCTCCACGACTTTTTTTTCTTCTTGCTTCTGAGTGGCGATCTTTTCAGGCTGTGGATGTTGAGGGGTGACGTCACTAACAACCTCATCAGCTGCTTCGGCATCTTTTGGTTCTACAATGATCTCATTATTCGCCATATCATTATCTACCTGCTTGCCTTTGGACGGATTTTCCAACACTTTACCACTCCGGGTAGTAATAGCCATACACGATCCGTTATTCCTTGGATTTTGCACTGTGTCGCTAGGTAGTGTTCCAGTTTTTCTTTGATTTAATGCCGCTGAAAGTTGACTCAATTGCTGCTCTAGTTGCTTTATTGCAGTAGAATGCGAGTCAACCAATTGATTTATTGAAGACAAATCGTTCTTCACCTCATTCACTCCTGTATTAGTTGCCTCAACTCCTTTCAGCAGCTTTGACATCATATCTTCCATAGACATCTTCCCCGAACCAGATGCCGCAGCCTCACGATTTCCAGGAGGAATATACAAACCACTCTTGTCAGTCTTATTCTTCCAACTACCTTGATCGCGGTCTTTGTATCCAGATTTATCATAATAGTTCCGACCTTGGTTTCCTTGGGCATTGCCTCGGAAACCCCCCTGATTATTCAAGTAGTTGGCTTCTTCCTCAGAATCGGATTCCTCTTTTCCTTTTGACGCAACCGTTTTGACTTTTTTGGTCTTCCCTGATAATAGATGCTTTGTAAGAAGATCCATCTGTGTTTTCATGTGCACCATATCTTGATCATGTTCCTCTTCTCTTCGCCTCTGTTCTGCAGTCATGCCAATCGATACAGTAGAGCTTGCTACCTCAGAATCCTTGGTATGCCAAGCTCTACTTTGCTTTGTCATACGATCTAACATATCACTTGCCTGAATAAAAGTGAGGTCCATGAATGACCCACCTACTGTATTATCAACCACTGGCTTAGTCACCGAATTCAAATATCTGTATAATATCTCCATCAAGTGGACATTGGTCATATGATGGTTTGGGCACCGCATAAGCTTCGTCTTGAACCTCTCCCATGTTTCGTGGAGAGCTTCAGTTCGAAGCTGTCGAAAATTGCTGATTTCATCTCTCAACTGTGCTCTCTTGGATGGCGGAAAGAATCTTTCTAGGAAAGCGTCTTTCAACTGCCTCCAATTAGTAATAGAATCAGGAGTTATCCCATTCAACCATAGAGCTGCCTCCCCAGATAGAGACAATGGAAATAAACGCAGCCGAATTGCATTCTGTCCAACACCTGGATTGTCAAACGACTTGCATGTTGAAATAAAGTTGATCAGATGCATATTCGGATCATCTCCTGCGAGTCCACCAAATAAACCCTTGAGCTGCAATAACTGAATCATGGTGCTAGTGATATTGAACTTAGCTCTGGGTGCCAATGGTGAAGGAATAATAGCCTCTGTGGCACCAGTTCCATCGAGATCGTCATCATCATCATCAAAAGGAGCCTGCACAGCTCGGCGGTCAGGTCTCATTCTAGCTTGACGATCTCTCCTATGCATAGGTGCCGCCACCTCATCAGTACACCTAGGATTTAGTAGCTCCTCATCACCCAGGTCCTCATCATCAGTATTTGTTGCCCGACCTGGGTTATCAATATTCTGTTGATGCACTTGAGCAGCTGCCAGTGCAGCTAGTCTAGCCTGCTCCTGTTGAGCCGCCCTTCTGTCAATGTCATGTTGTGCATCCATTCTGCCACTAAGTTGCGGTTCAGGGTTTATGGGTAATAATGGTTGACCAGAACTTCGAGTATTTGGCATGCACTGAACAAAACTTGAATAAAACAAAAACAACAACTAAAAGTAAACTACGAGAATCTTTGACCAAAGGGTCTAGTAACTATCACAAACTTAGTTGACAACCGTATTCCCCGGCAACGGCGCCAAAATTTGATAACGCTCAAACTACAGCTCTCGTAAGAGTGTAAGCGGTCGTTGTCAAATATAGAACCCAACTGGGTTGGGTGTCGAATCCCACAGGAAATACTTGGTCACTAAGTAAGCGAGGATTATTAGACTTTTGATGAAAGTTCTGCGAATAAAGGGGGGATTTTGTGTGTGCAAATAATGTAAACAAAATAGTAGAGTAAAAACGGAATACTTGGTAGGTTTTAATCAATGAGAATTGAGAGTTAGGGTTATGTCCACCTTATGAGTTCTACGTATCTATTGGCTATGAGTTATGCGGAATTCATACATGCATGCGCTTATAGAGATTCGTATTCTATGGTAAATCCTAGCGTCTTTCGACCATCAAGGATTATATCACTTTAACTCTTTCGAGCTTAAAGCGTATACTAATGGTACGAATTCTCCAAGAGGTTAATCCAGTTACGGCACTAACTTTTAAACAGGGTTTAGTAGACCTATTTCCTTGTCATTCTCTCTTTTCCAGACATGTAACTTTTCTTTCGAACAAGTTAATGCTATACTGGCGTATTCTAAATATTTGCAACCACAAGAATTCAATTAAGATGAAGAGAGTAATGATATAAGCAGCATACGTATCAAGAATTCACAAACTCATAGCAACCGATAGTATCTCATAAGGCTTCCATAACCCTAACAGAGAAGTTTAGCTACTCATGAGCGCAACGGAAATCACAATAGATATAATCATCATACCACCACTTAGGATAGTCTTGGCGATGGAAGTGATAAACGTCAACTAGGGTTGGACGTTTTTGCTCCTTCCGTTCTTCTCAAGAGAGTCGTGTTTCTCTGTTAAAACTTACAGAATATTGTAACGTGAAGTAGTAGCAAAAGTCGAATGGAAAATACTTGAATTAATGAGTGAATCGAATTGTAAGAGTTGAATGAATTATTCGAATGGAGAGAGATAATAATAAAAACTTCAGCAACATAGGGTATTTATAACACCCATATCCTATTCCTACTAGGCTACTGCGTACTTATCCTAATCCTACTAGGTTACTACATCCTTATCCTAATCCTACTAAGTTACTGCTGATCCCCAAAGTCTTTAGAAATGTTGTTTTTTCCCGGGACAAGTTATCCATGCATCACTTTCAGTCCATAGGCGTCCAAACGCTGCTTTCCTTCTTTCGTGAAGCTTCCTTGGGCGTCAAGTTATCCATAAAGTGCTGGAATCTTCATCGTTTATACCTGAAAACTTGTTAATCACGTTTGTTAGCTCACTTACAGGAAAAAGGACTAAAAGTGCATGAATTATATATTTTGTTCTCAAAACTTAGCTAAAATATGGGTAAATTAAGGTGCTTTAGGCATGTAAATACGCCTATCATCATCTATAAACAGGAGGCTATGGACATTTAGGAATTGTTTCTTTTCTTAATGTCTTATATCGTGCGATAGAGCTTATATTGTATATGAAGTCATAGTTGACCACTGAATCAGTTTGTTTCTCTTATTATAGTAATGATGCCGGTTACCAGAAGCAAGAATACCGGTAAGCAAGTAGATGTGGCTGCCGGAGAGGGGACTAGTAAGTTACCCACTATACCAGCTAATCAAAGTGAGGCTCCAGCAGAGCATGCATCAGAAACTTCCCCTAGTCCGGATGAAATAAAGGGGAGGAGAACTATATCCCCAAAGCCACCTATTAATGTTGTTGATTAAGATCTTAGAAATGCAGTGCAACTTTTGACTCGTATAGTTGTTGGGCAAGCTCAAGGGCAAGTCATTCCTACTGCAGGTCCTAGTGGTATAGATAGGGCGGCTAGCCTTCGAACACAGGATTTTCTTAAGATGGATCCTCCTACTTTTACTGGATCAGATCTTAATGAGGACCCACAAGACTTTATTGATCAGATCCAAAGGGCCCTAGAGGTGATGCATGTATCGGGCAGAGAGACAGTGGAGTTAGCCGCGTATAGATTCAAAGGTGAGGCTATATATTGGTATGAAGACTGGAAATGGTCAAGGGGCATTGATGCACCCCCAGCTACTTGGAAAGAATTCAAAGAGGCATTTATTGATCATTATCTTCCATATGAGACTCGTCAGGCCCGTGCGGATCAGTTCTTAAATCTTCGACAGGGTAATACAAGTGTGAGGGAGTATAGTCTTCGATTTAATTCTTTGTCCAGATATGCTCCTAATGTTATAACTACTATGGATGACAGAGTTCATCGGTATGTGGTTGGATTGGATCCGTATTTGGTTAGGGATTGTACTATTGCTGCACTGAATAAAGACATGGATATAGCTAGGATCCAAGCATTTGCACAGAAAATGGAAGATCAGAGGCAAAGAAGAAGAACACGGGAATTTGAAAGCGGATCTTCTAAGAGGGCCAGATCTACAGGGCAGTTTATGGCGCCACAGGGAGGTTTTAGACCTCAATTTTTTGCTAGACCACCTAGGCCATTATTTTCTTATTCTGCAGCTAGTGCTCCACCACAGCATCAGGGGTTCAGAGGCAGTCAATTTGGGCAAAGAAGTGAGGGTCATAGTTCGCGATCAGTGGGTTACCAAGGGCAAGGGAATATGAGCCAATCGAGACCTCCTCGAGAGCCATGCAATAAATGTGGAAGGTATCATTTGGGCGCATGTCGGCTGGGGACCAATGTTTGCTTTTGGTGCGGTATGTCGGGGCATATGATGAGGGAATGCCCACGAAGGGACATAGGGGGTATGGCACAACCTACGAGGTCATTTGTTGCATCATCATCATCGATGCCTTATTGAGGAAGGGGTGCACAGCCAATGGGTCGTGTTAGAGGTGATAGAGGAGCCACGAGTTCTAGCGGGGCTCAAAATCGTACGTATGCTCTAGCGGATCGACAGAATTTAGAGGCTTCCCTAGATGTGGTTACGGGTACGTTGTCTATATTTTCATTCGATTTATATGCCTTAATTGATCCCGGTTCTACATTATCTTATGTTACTCCATTGGTTGCTGGAAAGTTCGAAAGAATACCCGAACTGTTAGTTAAGCCATTTGAAGTGTCCACACCGGTCGGGGAATCTATTATAGCTAGAAGGTTTTATCGAAACTGCATAGTAACTGTTTGTGGTCGTGATACGATGGCTGATCTTGTGGAGTTAGAAATGATAGATTTTGATGTTATAATGGGTATGGACTGGTTGGCGTCTTGTTATGCCACAATTGATTGTTGCACGAAAAAGGTATATTTCCATTTTCCAAATGAATCAGTTCTTGAATGGAAAGGTGAAATTAGCGCGCCAAGAGGTAGATTTATTTCTTATTTTAAGGCAAGAAGAATGATTTCCAAGGGATATATATATCATTTAGTTAGAGTAAGGGATACAGAAGCGGAGCCACCAACTCTTCACGCTGTTTCGGTGGTAAATGAATTTTCTGATGTATTTCCTGAAGATCTTCCAAGTTTGCCTCCTGAACGAGAAGTAGAGTTTGGTATTGAAGTAATACCAGGCACCCAACCAATCTCTATTCCTCCGTATAGAATGGCCCCAGCAGAATTACGAGAATTGAAAGAGCAATTGAAAGATTTGCTAGAAAAGGGGTTCATTAGGCCGAGTATTTCCCCTTGGGGAGCACCAGTGTTATTTGTACGCAAAAAAGATAGCTCGTTGAGGGTGTGTATTGATTATCGGCAATTGAATAAGGTGACTATTAAGAATAAATATCCTCTCCCAAGAATTGATGATTTATTTGATCAGTTACAGGGCGCCAAGTGTTTTTCTAAGATTGATTTGAGGTCAGGTTACCACCAAATGAGGGTCAAAGAGAAGGATATACCAAAAACAGCTTTCCGAACAAGGTATGGTCATTATGAGTTTCTAGTTATGTCATTTGGGCTAACAAATGCACCCGCAGCTTTTATGGATTTGATGAATAGGGTTTTTAAGCCATTCCTGGATGTATTTGTGATAGTTTGTATAGATGATATTCTAGTTTATCCTAGATCAGAAGAGGATCATGCCAATCACTTACGACAGGCATTGCAGACTCTTCGTGATTGTAAGCTTTATGCAAAGTTCTCTAAATGTGAGTTTTGGTTAAAGTCGGTGGCATTTTTGGGTCATATTGTATCTATTGAAGGGATAAAGGTTGATGCTCAAAAGATAGAAGCTGTGAAGAACTGGCCAAGGCCCACAACGCCTACGGAGATTTGTAGTTTTCTCGAGTTGGCCGATTATTATAGAAGGTTTGTTAAAGTCTTTTCTTCCATTTCAGCACCCTTAACCAAGCTAACCCATAAAGCATCCAAATTCCAATAGAATGATGCGTGTGAGGAGAGTTTCCAAGAATTGAAGAATAAGTTGACTTCTACATCTGTGTTGGTACTTCCAGAAGGTACAGAAGGGTATACACTGTATTGTGATGCTTCGAGAATTGGTTTAGGATGTGTATTAATGCAGCATGGTAAGGTGATAGCATATGCCTCAAGGCAATTAAGGCCACATGAGAAAAATTACCCCACACATGATCTTGAGCTGGCAGCGGTTATCTTTGCTTTAAAAATATGGCGCCACTATTTATATGGGGTTCATGTTGATATATATACTAATCACAAGAGCTTACAATATATTTTCAGTCAGAAGGATCTAAATTTAAGGCAGCGGAGATGGTTTGAACTATTAAAGGACTACGATGTTGATATCTTGTACCATCCAGGGAAAGCAAATGTGGTAGCTGATGTGTTAAGTCGTAAGGCTATGATGGCGCCTATAGAAAGGCAAGGGATGGTTAAGGATCTTCACCAGTTAGCTAGTTTGGCAAGGGATGGACAGATTCGGATTTACTTAAAATTTTAAGGGCAATATGGTCATTTTCCATCACCTCATGAACTAAAATTGGTCATTATATACATATACTTAGCCTCATATCTATTATTTATCATCCATTATTGAAGAATAAGAAACCCTAGCCAAATTTCAACTCCAATTATCTTGTGATTCAACCGTAGAAAATCCAAATTGATTCCGTAGTTGTGTTCACCATCTCTAGGGCTTCGAGAAGCACCCCTTATTTGTGCCAACAGGACTTCGAAATCAAAAGGGCCATTTTATGGTAAGGATGTAAATTATGTTGGTGTTATTTATATGGATATGTATATATATGCATGTAAGCATAAGAAGTGTGTTATTTGATTGTTGTTGAAAGATGATTGGAAATGATGTTGGATTATTCTTGTGCATGGTTGGATTATGTTGAATTGTGAAGGAATTTGGTGTGATGATGTGGTATTGAAATGATGATTATATATATATATATATATATATATATATATATATATATATACACACATAAACCTATTGTTCAAGTTGGTTTTTGAAATGCTATACAAATATTGGTTGTATGGAATTATGGAAGAGAATTGTGGTGTTGGGTTGCTAATACTAGATGCCAAACATTTCATTGTAGATAAGTGATTTGTAAAGGCGAGAAGTTGTGTTGAATTGGTATCCGAATCTACGACGAGGTATGTAAAGCATACTCTAACAATGTTCTTTGGCATGAAAACACCAATGTTCCATCAAGTAAGATTCCGAGGTTGTCCAAAAACATATATTGTTCTACGTTACCAACGAAGTTGTTTCCATCCTATAAAGTGTCAAAATGTTTCATTGATATACCAAAAGGCTCCTATTTTATTGTTGTGATATTGATGATTCTGAAACACATTGTTGATGTACCAATGAGTCTTATTACATCGTTATTGTATAGAAGGTCTATTACTTGGTTCCTATTGATGTATCATTGTTTCAAAGTATCAAAAATGTGGTGGCGACCGAAATAACAATCTCAAAGATTAATTGAACTAAGTGATGGA
The DNA here is from genome assembly GCA_030864215.1 of Capsicum pubescens. NCBI lineage: Eukaryota > Viridiplantae > Streptophyta > Magnoliopsida > Solanales > Solanaceae > Capsicum > Capsicum pubescens. The sequence continues at coordinate 331,260,561 of CM061538.1, read as the reverse complement.
AGTTCTCTCTTATCGGGTGGTATCCCAGGGGCATAAGCCTAGCATGGGTCGATCCCTATTTACGTGTTTATGGGTGGTATCCCAGGGGCATAAGCCTAGCATGGGTCGACCCCAGTTAATATGTACTGGGGGCAGCCTAATGGTCACAGTACAGTACAGTAATGATTACAAAGATGTTAAGAACGAAGGTAAAGTGATTGAATAAATTCAATGTACAGGTTGTCACAAGTTCTAGTAAGTGTGGTCCACTCCTATTACGATTTATTCACTTGTTTCGGATTTCTATTGAGCTCCTATATCATATGTGATTATCTACAGCTTTACATACTCAGTACATATTTCGTACTGACGTCCCCCACGGGGACCTGCATTTCATGCTGCAAGCACAGGTACCTCAGCTCATACACCGCACAAGTAGGAGCCAGGTCATACAACTATTGTTGGTGAGCTCCAGTTTGCTTCGGAGCTTTTCGAGTCGGTTCCTTATGTTTTGTTATTGTACAGGAGTCATGTGTGGGCGGAGGTTTGTCCCGACCCTAGTTATGTCATGTATATCCTAGAGGCTTTGTAGACATAAGGAAGGGTAAAGTCATGGAAGTTTATATAGTGATGTTATATCTGTATATGTGGTGGCCCCGACGGCCAAGTATTATATATATATATATATTTGTGCGTGTTGTGCTGATACAGGTAATTAGATCCTTCTATATGCAACGAAGTGTTGTCCAAATTTTTGGTGACATGTAAGGGAAAGTACAGGTATTTGAACGGGTTCTCCCGGGCCTTCTCGGCTTCGGGTGCCAGTCCGGCCCGATGGGATTTTGGGGCGTGACAGAATTGCTTCATGACTACATTATCATATTGCAAGAGGACAATTGACTTTCGCTGTGGTGATAACTTTATATTAGTTTCTCCGTCATTATACCTCACTTTCTGCAATTACTAATTGAAAATTCATAATTGAATAAGTAACACACGTCAGTTTTTAGAAGCTCAAGAAAGTAATTCTCCATCCAAATAGGAATTAAGCCAGACGCTAATTTGTTGTTTTTTACCCTAGTTAATAAACTAGCATCAGAGTGTTAGTCTCAATGACGTGAAGCTCCTAGTATGTCATTAAAGATTGTTGATGAGACAAATAATTTTGAGATTATGAATAGACCACCTCTTAATCTTGCCAGAAAACTTCAATGATGTGTCTATTTACCTTGACTCAGATGTTTTTTCTCCTTATCTCTATACCTAGTTAAAAAAGTGACGAGCAATCTAGTTTAGACAATTCTAGTATGAACAAGGCCAATAAGATGTGCTCTTTACAAATTATTGCATTATTCTTAAGCTGGCATCTCATCATGCCTACGTCTTTGTTATGGCTATGGATATTTTCCTGTTCCATTTTCTGCCTAAAAGTTGATTAAGAGATAAGGTGATACATTGAGTTTGAATGTTCAGCACATAGAACATCTCACTGAGAAAATGGATCAACTAACACCAAACAGTACAAAAGTATGATCGGTCACCAAAGAAGATGTATATGAGGTAATCTAGAAATCTCATCTCTTAATATATTGGGTCATGGGCAACTTCCCATAAGACAGTAGCTCTGATATCTTTGTCACTGGGTTTCTTTGCATGCATGGAAAGCTCCATGATTATCTGGATAATTCTTGTGGAGTTCACCTCCGTTTTTTGTTTCTTCCTACATAGATCTGAATGGACCCACCTTGCTAAAACTATGTATAAGATTTCGGTAAGTGAACCTCTAGTCATACTTCCTTTATAATATTTCACTTTCTTGTGCTACAAATAGGGTTTCAGAAAGGTCGATTCAGACCTCTGGAAATTTTCTAATGATGGATTCGTAAGAGGTCAGAAGCATCTGCTTAGAAATATTAGTAGGCGCAAGCCTGCTCACGGACACAGTCAGCAGCAGCAGCTGCAGCATGGTCAGAGTACGGCGGTTGGGGTTTGTGTCGAGGTTAGAAAGTTTGGGCTTGAGGAAGAGGTTGAGAGGCTGAAAAGGAACAAGAATGTGCTTATGCAGGAGATGGTTAAGCTGAGACAACATCAGCAGAATACCGATAATCAGATAAAAACCGTGGTGTAGAGCCTTCAGGTTATGGAGCAGCGACAGCAACAGATGATGTCGTTCCTGGCAAAAGCTGTTAACAGCCCTGGATTCTTGGCATAGTTTGTACAGAAGCAAAATGACAGCAATAAATGCATGATAGAACGCAGCAAGAAACGCAGGATTGGACAAGATATTCCTTCAGATGATCTTTCTGTTAGCCCTGCTGATGGACAGCTTATGAAGTACCGACTTATAATGAAAGAGGTAGCGAAAGAAATGCTCAGGCAGATGACGAAATTAGATTCTTCTCCCAGGTTATAGAGTCTCAGCAATAGTCCTGAAAGTTTATTGATTGGTGATGGTTCACCCCAATGTAATGCATTAGACTGTGAAAGTAACAATCGAATTTCAGGAGTCGCTCTTCAGGAAGTTCCACCCGCTTCTGCCCAACCATTTGTCAGTGCAACTTCAGCTGTTGCAGGACAAAGTTCATTTTCTGCCAACATCCAATTTTCAGAGAGCAGTTCCCAGGTTGGAGCTCAAGATTTTCCACATGTTTTACTGTCTCTATCAGATAGGATTATGCCTGAGCCCTCACAGTGAAATTGAACCTGAAAACAATATGGATATTAATGGATCAAAGATGGGCAGTAATTCTTTCATAGATTCCACATTGGGGAGAAATGGAAAATTGCCATCAGAAATTGATACTTTTTCTCCCGACCTTCAAACCGAGTGGCAGAGTGCTTTGATGGATGATATAGGAGAACTTCCTAGTGTGGGTGATCCCTTCTTGGAAAAGTTTCTTCAAAACCTATTCCCCACTGATACAGAGGAGATGGATTCACTTGAAGTAGAAGATATTGAGAGTACTGAAACAAGCCACTAGAAAATGGACGGGACAATGTTCAGCACATGGAAGATCTTACCGTGCAAATGGGGCAACTAACATCAAACAGTAAAAAAGTATGATCGGTCACCAATGAAAATGTAAATGAGGTAATCTAGAAATCTCTTGAGTGTATTGGGTCATGTCAACTTCCCATAAGATAGTAGCTCTAATACCTGCTTTCTCCTTTGTCACTGGATTTCTTTGCCTATATGGAAAGCTTCATGATTCATCCGGCTAATTCTTGTGGAGTTCACCTCCATTTTTTGTTTCTTCCTTTCATAGAGCTGAATGGACCCACCATGCTAAATGTATGTTTGATCCTTTTCCCCTTTTAATTTCTCACTGCATAAGCTCTCTAGTAAAACCCTGAACATTTTCCAAAAACTGTTTTCAGAAAAAATGAATCATTTGAAAGATATTTTTAGGTATTTGGTCGGAGATCGGAAAATAAAAAAATGTTTATAGGAGACTACTTTCTTTGAGATAGAATATTTAGAAGACTACTGTAATGTAGTTGTGAAGGAAAATAACTTCTGTCGAAAAGTAAGGGTTGCCATTTTCTCCCTTTTGGGCGAAGATGTTTTCTTGAAAAATACTCCCTCTTTCCTTTTTAGTTCGTTTAAAAAAGAATGACCTCTTTCCCTTTTTAGCAACTTTTTAATTTTAACTTTCCACATGACATGTTTAAGACCACAAAATTGAAGTGTATTTTGATACATTTGATATATCTTTAATTTAACACCACAAGATTCAAAAGTGTTGTTTATTTTTTTAAACTCCATGTCAAGTTAAACTAGGTCATTCTTTAAACGGAGGGAGTATTTCTTGTAACCGTACCCCAGAAAATGATTTTAGAAATGTTCTCTTTTCAAATTTTCTTTCACCTTGTTTTCGTCTAGCTTTACAACTTCTTATCTTTGTCGCTCTTTTAAAGATTTCGTTATTTTCTGCATAAACTATCCCTTTGTAGCAATTTGTTAATTGAACTGGGCTTGACCCACTTATACTTGATTAAAAGAAAAAACAATAGGTGCTAGTGCTACATTACAACTCAAATATACACTTGCTGGAAATTTGTATGAGGTGCATCAAAATTGTCGAAGTTAGTCTTAGAATTTAGAAAGTTGTGGCTTTAGGAAGCAAATCTTCAACTTAAAGGACAAGGAAAAAGTGGAGTTAAAGGAGACCAATGGTACTCTCCTTTCACAAATCTGATTCCTTTCAACACCTTTTTTTTTTTTAATTTAATTAAAATCAAGCTATTGTTAACCTAACTTCGTTGGTGCTTACCTTGATATTGGATAAGTTTCCATCTTCTTTCTAGAGGGTGTGGTGAGGTCGGAGCAGATCAATCCATGGTGTTTAAACTCTGTTATGCTAGAATAGCTTGATAATCGATAGGATTGATAAATTAAGCAATCGGATATCAAAGTTCTTTTGCCAGCCAATTTCAAAGGTTTAAGATTTTAGCTTAAAATTTCTCTAAAGCCACTCGGAATGTACTTTCTGTTTCTAGCTTCTGCTTGCTGGAAACCCAAAGATGTTAGTGTTTTCAGTTCTCCTCCCGAGAGGAAGGCATATGTGGCTTCTTGTACATTTGTGTTGTTACATTTTCACCTGATGCCATATTAGTAGTACAACTAGAACCATGATACTGAGTTTTGTACTGTTGAACTTGGACACATAAATGAGCGGAATCAGTATAGATGTATGTAGATTTTTCACTTTTCCTCAGAGAGAACTCTTACAAACTTATTTTGGATCTCAAATTGAGGGAATTCAATTCTGAGTCCTTCTCTCAATCAAAGGGAAGGTACCCCAGCGAATGGGTGGGACGAATACTCTTACCACTTAATGGAGTGGATTAGCTAGGCGCCTAAGACTACTAAAATGGAGAAATCTACAATCCTCAATTATGGATATACTGTGTATTCTAGATAGAAATTATTGATGAAATTATTGGGTCTTGTTTATGAACATACTATGTCCTTTCCCCTAAGAAATCTGGAGAATTCGAATATCTTTTTGTTATAACAATTGATATGGAGGGGTTGCTAAAATAAGTGAAAATGGTGTAGATGTGTGTTAAAAATTCCATTATCTATTTACTCATTTTGATGAAGTACCTCTTTAATTAAAAATACCCTCTTCTTCCCAGCATATGACTGAATCTAGCTACAGTAATTGAATCTAGTTAACACCATTCAAAAGAAACAAGCAACTGTATATAACACCGTGTTATATTAAAATTAAACCAAAAGAATTCATGGAATGTGATCATCATTTGTATTTTAAAGAGAATTCACAAGAGAATTTACAAAAGTTCATACCTTGTAAGCTTACTTAAGAGAAAAAAATGATGGAAGAAAAGTCCAATGTAATTATCCGGTGATGCATTCTTGAAATAAGAATTTTAGAGTTCGAATTGAGGATGAAAACATGTGAAATTCCTTCAGCAAATTGGCTCAAAACAGCCCAAAAACATGTACCATTGCTGGACCTGCGCCTGAACTGCTCAAGCATCTCCAACGCAGGTCAAACCAGCATGTTGCCAGCATTTTTTTGATGTCCTGCACCCTAGATGCGCCTGGACTGCTGCAGCATGTCCAGAGAAGGTCCAGGCAGTGATACAGCTACTCTCCTGCGCCCCATATGCTGCTGGTCTGTGTTTGGACTACTTCAGCATGTCCAATGGAGGTTCAGCCAGTATAGCTGTTGTCCAGCTGCATTAAGTCTGCCAAAGCATGTCCCACGCTGGTCCAAGCTGGAACAACCTGTTTTGAAAAAAATTCCAGCTTAAAATTTTGTTTGGAGCGTAGTTTTGAGCTTCCGAACCTTTCTTCACACATCCCGACTTATAAAGTCACCTACAAACACCAAAAATAAGTTCGGATATTGATTGTTTATTTATCGGTTCAAGTCCGGGTATTGATTATATATTTATCGGTTCAAGTTTGGGTATTGATTATATATTTATCGGTTCGAGTTCGGAGGATGATTATGATATTGATGATGATATGATGGTTGGTATTGTGGATTCTGTTGCATTCATTCTTGCATGCGCAACGCCTATCACCAGTATGCACCTATATCTATCAGCCTTATGGAGGGTCGCATAGATGGTCGCATAGATATGGGTGATGAGTATGACTTGTGGGGTGTTGTAGGTTGATTGAACCTTTTGAGCCTAAGGCGGTAGGGGTTCGTGAAAGGCTCGGTTAGGTATTGTTTGTCCGAACTAGCCGGTTACTCGTGTTGTCGTTGCTATTATTTTTTTAAAATTATTATTATTATTATTGTTATGATCATGGTTATGTCTAGTTTGTGACAGATTGATTAATGGTTCGGTATCAAGAATTGAGGTATGATTATGGCTTTTCTATTTTACGGCTTCATTATTATTCATGATTAACTTATGATTAGATATATGGATTAGAAACCATGAGTATTCTAGTACTAGTTCCTAATGATTATGAGGTCTTAAAATGCTAGTCTGATGATTTAGGTTGTACTTCGAGTTGACCTCGTTTATATACATATATATATATATACACACACACATATATATAGTTATATGTAGTTATGATGTTACCGTGTATCCCTTCCTTTTATTTATTCAGATTGCATATTCATTCCTTGGCCTTGTATACACATATATCTTTCTTTCGCTCTTTAGTCATTTATTGATCAGCGATATGCGGTATAGGATTGACATTCCTGAGTATGGCTGGAATAGGATAGTTCATCCCTAATACTTCCTTAGCCATATTATGTTAGTTTCTTGGACATGAACAGAGTAGTTTATCCTTACTATCTCATTGGCTTTCTTATGTGGTTGTTGGACATTTAGGTGTAGTTTTCCATTCTGTTTATATGTTATATAATTTTGCCTTATCTTTGGAGCTCAGTCGGCAGTTGCTAACTGAGTACCACGTGTTTGGTACACATACTACACTTCTACAGCCTGCAAATCATAGTACGGGTTATCGCCATTGATGTGCGTGTGGTGCGGAGCAATAATGAATCGAGACATGGAGTGAGCTTCTGGCGTTTAGAGTATTACTTTCCCCTCTCTTATGTATCCTTATTATGTTAGAAGTTCTTGTACTGATTTCATCGGGTTTTGAGATTATTTTATGTATGTCAGTCTGTTATTACATCTATTCCGTATTCTTTCCTTCATTATTTTGATAGTCTGTTACTAGCAGTTCTGGACTATGAAATTGACTTGCCTACTAATGGATTATAGTAGGACGCCATCATGACATGAGAAATCAGGTCCTAACACCTTCTCAATTAAAAGGGAAGGCACCCAAGCAAATGGATAGGACAAACATAATGGAGTGGCCTAGGTAGGACAACTAAAATGGAGAAATCTACAAACTACCTAATATGGATATATTGAATAATCTAGATAGAAATTAGGGTAACTTACATAAATTCATGAATGTTTAAGTGTTATAATACTTTATCCCAACAATTTGTTAAATTACATCATATCTTGGATTTTTAAATTTGTAATACATATGTTATAACGTGATTTAAAAGAGAAAAGATTTTTATTTTAGGAAGTAACAGATTCAATTAATATGGGAAGTAAAATTAGGCACAAATCGTGGAAATGATAAATCTTGTTCCAGATGTATACATTTCGTAAAATTACTCACTAATCGTTAAAAATTCAATATCACACCAAAATAAATAATTTACATATGTCAAACATATGTCAAATGTATCAAATGTTTATAAATAATTTAAAATTAAATATTTGTTAAATTACATCATATCCCAAATTTTTAAATTTGTGATAAATATGTTATAATGTGATACATATAATTAGTGATACATTTAAAACAGAAAAGATTTTTATTTTAAGAAGTAACGAATTCAATTATTACGGGGAGTAAAATTAGGTGCAGATCGTGGAAATGATAAATCCAATTCCATATATATCATGATGATGCATCTGGTTTCAGATGTATCACAATGATATATTTCGTAAAATTACTCACTAATCATTAAAAATTCAATATCACACCAAAAATAAATAATTTACATATGTCAAATATATGTTAAATGTATATATATGTTAAAGTTGTATCAATTGATGATAATTTGAGAGAGATTTTAGGGAATAAAATATTTGAAAAAAAAAAATCTTCAAAGGTTTGTGATTTTTTGTAATTTATCCTAGAAATTAATGATGAAATTATTGGGCCTTGTTTGTGAATATACTATCTTCTTTCCCCGAAGATATCTTGAGAATTCGAAAATTTTATTGATGTAAAATTGATTTGGCGGGGATGCTTAAGTAAGTGAAATTGGTGTAGACGTGTGTTAAAAATTCGATTATCTATTTACTCATATTGATAAGTTGACCTCTTTAATTAATTGTTGTTTGTACTTTTTTATGGAATGATTGATTGTGAATAATGACGTAACAAAGGGTAGCTGCTTATTTTATAGAAAATCTTCTCCTAACTTGATGCGGAGAAGGTTTTCTTAAATCAACAGTGTTGTATTTTTGGTAACTTTTTATTTTCAAAAGATAATTAAATCTATATTTGATACGGAGGGGTAATTTCCTAAATTCATCAAATTTAACCCTAAGCACAACATATATGTAAATAAGTTACTATTACATCAGAATGCTTGCACACCAAGTTACTATTACACACATTATTATATTTACTCTTATAAATACCTAGGCTTTGCTTTCGAATTTCCATCATCATAAACTCTCTCAAAATTCTCTCGCCATTACACTCGCACTCTCTCTCGCGCTTCAAGAAATAGTGATGGAGGAAGGGTATCGATTTCATCCCACCGATTCGGAGCTTCTCGCGTTCCTTCTGAGATTCATTGCTGAAAAAGACCTGCGCGACGATGGTTATATTACCGAACACGATGTTTACAAACAAGAACCTTGGGTAACTTATGGTTGCGGGTGTCATTGTGGAGGAGAAGTTGACGGGGATACTAGTAGTTACCGCTACTTTATTACGCCAGTGCACAAGAACGAGATTAAGAAAAAGAAGAAGTCCCTTGGGGACGACAAGAAAAAGGACAGATTTTGCAGGATTGTGGGTGAAAAGCTTGGGACATGGAAGCAGAAAGATAAGGGGAAAAATGTGATTATGACTAGTTTCGGTAATCAGAGTAAGTCTTTGATTATCGGGCGAAAGAAGAGTCTCTGCTATGAGACTACTAGGTGTTGTCCTGATGATGGCAAGTGGCTCATGAAGGAATATGCGTTTTGTGAAATTATTCTTAATCAGTTCAGCAAGTCTAAGTTTCGAGATTATGTTATTTGTGCCATTAAAAGGAAGTCCCAAAAGAATTCTTCTAATGGCACTCGATGTAGCAATCGCACAACTATTATGGATACAGAGGTGAATTCTGTTGAGCCGTTGATGGATCTGAAGTATAACGCGCTAACTCCTATCCAAGTTGATTCGATGGTGGAATCTGAGGTGCAAATTCAAGGGGCTGCCAGCGAAGAGAATAATGTTGTGTTGGGGATAACTACTACTACTCAAATTCAAGAACATAATGATATGGAAATAATGGATATATCGGATCAGGACATTGAGATGATCAGTCCTATCAGTGTTGCTGAAAAATTAATGTTGGAATTTGATGAGTTTAAGGCGAAAATTCAAGAGGCTGATGGTGAAGAGAACAGCGTTTGGGGGATTCAAGAATTTGAGAATGCGATTCCAGAAATTAATTGTCCTAACTTTCTTGAACTACTATCTGGTGACGCGGACTATTGTAGTACGAGCAATCATGTGGAAATTCAAGAGGCTCATGGAGAAGAGAATGGTCAGTTGGAGCAGCTATATACTTCTCAAATTCAAGAACCTGTGATTTCTGATTTTGCAAACGCGAACTCAGAATTAACTATGCCTGACTTCTTTGATACTTTGCCTGAATACGTGGGTGTCACAGAATTCATGGATCCGTACTATGAGCTGATCAGCACTTTTGATTTTTCTAAACGAGGAACAGTAGAATCTAATGAACCTCGGGTGTGGACCCAAGAGGCTGCTGGTGAAGTGAATGGTCTGTTGGGGCTAGCTGCGCCTTTTTCTCAAATTCAAGGATCTGTGATGCCAGAAAATAACGTGCCTGAAACATTCGATATGGGTGATACATTATTGCAGAAGAACCAGACGCAACGTCAACATCAGGAGTTTTGTGCTGTCTTTTAGTCCTTTAGTTTGATGTTTTCAAATAGTTTATGTAAATTCTATCCGTCCAATTTTAGTGTTCAAGTTCTAATTTTGACAAAAGATTTACTGCAACTGTTATAATTAGCTTGATCACTTGTTACAATAGTTCATACAGTTCCGCCTCAAATTTGGCCATGTTTTGAAATCTTGAGAATTCTCGAATATTTTATTGTTGTAACACTGATATGGCGGGGTTGCTAAAATAAGTGAAATTGGTGTAGATGTGTATTAAAAGTTTCCATTATCTATTTACTTATTTTGATAAGTTTTGACCTCCTTAAGAATACCCTCTGCTTCCCAGCATAACTGAATCTAGCTATACAATGATTGAATCTAGTTAACATCATTCAAAAGAAACAAGCAACTATCTATAACACCATGTTATATTTGAAAAGGCATTGTAGATTTAACATTGATAGAAAGTTATACATCCGAGGAGATTTTGCTAACAACTAGAATGGATACTACGTTACACTTTTTACCCAAAATTTGGCTTCAGCTAAGCAATATGCTATATATATAATACACTATCTAACTGTTGTTGCTTTCCTATTCGATCCGTTGTCTCTTAAAACTGCTTTTTGAAAGAGTAAACTGATGAAGTCCTTCTCTGAATATGGAATTCGGCAACCAAAAGGATTAACCCGTGCTATCCTCCCTTGAGTTTCAGGCATTGACATTGACACAGTACATAAAGCTTGCTGAATAAAAGGATGTTGCATTAGCTTTTCCGACGTCCATCTTCTTAGAGGGTCCCTTATGAAACACCTGTGCAAAAAATCTTTGGCATTCTCAGAAACAACACTAGGAATCACGGGATCTTTATTCATAATCTGCCACTCCAAATATTCCTTTGTACCGCGATTATTCCAAACGCGACTCCCGGTCATCATCTCCGCCACTGTGCACCCTATCGACCATATATCATAAGCTTTGGAATGATAACCGCACGTCAAAGATTCTGGAGGCGCATAAAGTAGAGCCCCGCGATTGCTCAATGGACGTCCAGTCATATATGCCATCCCATCATCAACTCTCAATGATAATCCAAAGTCGGCCAGCTTCAATTTGTGCATCCCACCAGGTTCATTGTTGAATACTAAAATATTAGCAGGTTTTATATCACAATGAATCCACCCTTTCTTATGAACGTGTTGAATACCATTCAAGAGTTGATATGTGTAGAAACCTACTTCCAATTCTGACATCTTCATCATCCCTTTCTTCGAATTGATGATCAAATCATGGAGTGATCCACCACATGCATATTCAAGAAACAGATTGTAAGTTGGAATACCATTAGTCATGCTGACGGATGATCCAAAGGACTGGATCACGTTTGGACAGCCTTTGAGAGTTGGCAAGATTTTCGCTTCAAGTTCAAGTGAATTAGAACGGTGATAATCTGAACACTTAACAGCAGCAACTTCAGCAGATAAAGAAGAAGAATGGAACTTCACCGCATAATAGACATTGCCGTAAGAGCCAGCACCAAGAAGGAAAAGTTTCATCCACTTATCCATGATAATATTTTCAATTTCTTGTTAGTACTTTGTAATAGAATGATTGTGAACAATAACTTAACAAAAGGTAGATGCTTTTTTATAGAATATCTTCTCCTAACTTGGTGTGGAGAAGGTTTCCTTAAATTAACAGTGTTGTATTTTTGGTAATTTTTTATTTTTAAAAGATAATTAAATCAGTACATTTATGTAAAAAAAAAAATGTAGAGAGCTTGTGCACCAAGTTACTACTCCCATACCTGAGCTGCGTGCCATTGAGAGATCAAATAATTTTTGGAAACAGCAAATTTTATATTTTGTGAAATAAAATTTATGGAGTATATTTAAAAATCAGAAAAAGTTACAAGAGAAAGGCGGAGGAAAAAAGACCAAAAAATCGGGACCTAGGAGGCTTGCATTTTTCCATTATCGCGATCACTTCACCTCATTCGTAAGCCCCTTTAGAGAGGGGCAAGCTTAGAGAAACAATATTCTTAAATACATAATTTCACAATGCAGTTGTACTAATTAATATGTAGTTGTTATATGTTGTTTGGGAAACTAATATGATCCTCCCTTTGGTAGACTGTCTATATTACATTTCATTAGAATTTATTTTCATATTCAAATGATAGAAGGTTGAGAAAGCAAGAACAAGAAAGTTGAAAAAACTGATTTTCACGGCCAAACGGCTAATTAATAGCTCCAAAGACAAATCCATATTTGACATTGAAAGGGTACTTCCTAAATCTAGCCATGAAATTCAAGCTTCGGCAAAATCATTGTAGCAAAAATTAAATCATTAACATAAAGACTATATTCTATTACAATTCTCAGCAAGAAAAATTCCTCATTTTAATGTGGCTGCCAACTTAGAATTCTGCTTCCCAATTTCTACATGTTTGTGAAGACGACCTGTAAATGAAATAGCAGTAAGGCATCAGTTACACTATCATCAACTCGTCTAAATGAAAACGTCAAGTTCCCTATATGAATGTTACTATCATTATGCTCTTCGCGAGCTACCTGGCCTAGAAATCCTGTGAATGCGAGACCTAGGTCCATCAAACATCCAGCTATCCTCGTCAAGGGATTTAACCTCTTTGTTCAGTGAAGCCATTAGATCAGATTTGAGAACTGCAAACAGACCAAAGAGAATTTTAATTCTTTGAATAAAAACAGAAACAAACTATATCATCAGCTAACAACTGAAAATTTCTTGGATAAAGAATGACTAATGTAGTTCATCTTTCCACTAATAAGACGGGAGAAAATACCGCAAAGACTATAGGCATTGCCTTTCTCAGTTCGATAAAAAAATTGTTTCAAACAACTGAAGAAGCCAAATTCAGTGGCCAAAACATTCTGACTATTTGCAAGCTATATTATTTTATGCAAAAAGTGAGGTAATGAACCACTCATGCTGTTTATGTCATCAAGTTTTATAGAGCTAAGAACTTCAATTTGCTTAATCTGTGGTGACTGCAATTGGCTTAATCTATGGTGACACTGCTCTGCTACCCAAAACCTCCCACCTATACACTAGTACTGATGGCCTAAAAGGAAGGCTGAAACTTATTTTCATCAGATAGAAACAGTCACATGAACCATTTAGGTCCTTTCTCAAGAAGTAAATGCCAAAAGAAGATAAAACTGAGCAAATGAGCTCAATAAACCAACAAAAGATTACTTAACAATAATCCTAAACACATTAGGTTCTTGCATCAAAAGTTATCTGATATACCTAAACGAACAGCTAAAGTTATCAAACAACAAATATGAGTACTCTTCTTGAAGTCCTGACAGATTTAAGACAGTGTAGCATTGCGAATATAAAAATGAGAAACCTAGTATAAGGCACAAAATTAAGTATCTTGCCACCTCACATACGACGACATGCTAAAATCCTTAATATAATAGCTTTACCAAAAAAGAAAAATCATCAGTATAATAGATATAACCTGCTGAAATACAGTTCGCATGAGTTTTTCATCTTTACTTACTTTCATGTACAAATAACAAGCACTTATCGTTTACTTCGTCGTTTATCAAACTAACTTTAGGATGTGGCGCTGTTCCAGATGCATGGCTTTAACCATCTAGTCAAAAATTGAAAATAATTAAACCAAAAAGTAGGAAGAACTACAAATATTTCTTTGCTAAAAAACATCTAGCAGAGATTATAAGTGATGAAAATCTGATAGGATAAACAATGGTCTCTTCGATGTGTAGTTCATCAATCACTCAGTGCTTAAGGGATCCTAATGAAACACACTGTTTCAGTTTTTATTTTTCTTAAATATTTTTTTGGTAAGTGAAACACATTGAATGCGTTCTCAACATGATGTTGGCACATGCATTACTTGAGAGTTACCAGGGTATCTTCATTTAGGTGGTCCTCAACTTCTATTACTTCCATCTAAGGAAAATAAACTAAACCAGTAGACGATTGGCTTCTAAGTTTTTCTTCAGAAAAAAATTGAAAAACAGCAAGGCTTTACCAACATCCCTTATTTCGTAGGGAAACTTAGAGACGTATCCTCTTAATATCTCTGTCTTCTGTCTAACAAATATGGAGTCAATGTCACTAAATTTAAAGGAGCTTTCAGCAATTTCCACCAACTACAAAGAAAAAGGCGCCAGTATTTGAATAAACGAAACACATCGACTTGAATTTTCCTAGCATAAAATGTAAGACTAACTTAATCCTTTAATATCCAGTCTGACATTCATACTTCTAATGATCAGAGCACTCACAACCACAATCATCAGTCTCACTACCTGATTTCTACAAGAATAAACCAAATCAGCATCACACTTCACCTATTGGAAACATTATTCCTATCATTTTTACCCAGCCCAGGGTATGATGCCTGATAATCTATACATACATCCTTGCTACTTAGTCATTTGATCAGAAATATGGTGCTCCTCAAAGTCCACAAGGAGCCATATAAAATTAGATATGTTTCGGACAGAGTGAAATAACTCACTTCAATTATTAACAAGTGAATTTACTCAAAATTTATTATCGGTATATATCTAAACCAACAATTTAAAACTATAGAACAGCAAAACTTATAAGAACGATACAATCTGCAGACAGTATTTTGACTTTCTTTTATAAGTAACAAGATTTTTACTTGCTTTTTTACTTTCTATAAACAAAGTTACCAGCAGGCATTATCTTCTTTATTACTACCTATATAACAACAAGATCGATCTAGATATACAAGCAGTTTGCTTACACACATTTATGAAAAGGGAATACAACTTTATTACTGCATAATAAAATGTATCCACTGGATGCAAAAGTATGCATTTTACTTATTATAGAAAAGAAGGATTTACAACATTTAACCAACTAGTCACATAAAAAAATTGTTAGAATCAACGAAAATTATTTTTTTCACTCTATATAGAACATAATAGACATGACAATAAAACAAAAAAGTATACAAACTTAAAACTGAGCTTTATCAACATTTTCACCTACTAATAAAACACAAGTACTGTACTATACTACACCATAACATGTAATCTGTAACAAACATATTACCACTTTCAAGACTAGAACTTTGTATACCATCATAATGTTTGCAAGTTTCAATGTACAAGAAAGTTCTTGCAATAAAATTTGTCTATGTTGTTCGGACTCTCCAAAATTGTTGATAGGTGTGTGTCGGATCCTCGAAAAATAGTGCATTTTTGGAGGATCTTTGAATTTGCACCTATTTGTATCTATTTAGTGATCAGCCCGCTTGTTTCTTTGATCCGACTAGGCCTTCCTTTTCTATTTTCTTCCAATAAGACATGCGTAGACAACATTTTTGGAAAGCCTAAGCAACATAGAAATTTGTTACCGTATTTTATAACATGACCAGACCCAACTTTGTGGGAATACACTAGGTGTGTTGTTGTATTTTATCACATGAAATAGTAGACTAAAATAAAATAGAGTTAATGGGAAAAAACATACCTAACGTAGTCTAAACTATCAGGTGTAAGTTTCTTATCTGAACTATCACTAACTATTTGTCAAAACGCACCTAAACTATTAATTGTTCATTTTTCCTACTAGAACTCAAACAATTAATAGTTGAAGTGTGTTTTGATAAATAGTTGGTGATAGTTCATATGGGAAACTCGCACACCTATAGTTCAGGTATGAAACTCAAAAACCAGGATACTTTCGGTGTGTTTTTTACCCTTCATTCAGTAAAATGTTCAACAACATAAGATAATCAATTACTCGTATTGTTAAGCACCTGATTTGCAAATTAAATTACATCTTTCTTCAAGCACACATTTTTTACATGAAAACAAATACTCCCTCCATTTCAATTTGTTTAAACTACTTTCCTTTTTAGTCCGGTTCAAATTTCCAACTGACATATTTGACCACAAGAATAAAGGACATTTTAATAAATTTTGACATCTCTTTAATTTAAAGCCACGATATTCAAAATATTTTTTATTTTCAAACTCAAGTCAAAAATAGGCCAAATAGATTAAAACGGAGGGAGTATAATTATAACTGCTAAACTAGAAAATTAAACCAAAGAAAAAAAGACGAAATTAGATTAAAAAATTGTAGCGACCTTGAAGAGCCTCGTCTTTGCGGTCTTGAATGGAGATGAGGTCAGTTGGGAAGTTGAAATCATCAACGGCTATAGATGATGCGGGTCCCACATTTCCTCCGACCATCGCCATCGTTGAACTCGATGACCTCGCCGGTGATGACGTCAGCGAACTGCCGGTGCTCATTTTCCTTCCCTTCGCTCCAATATTCACATTCAAAAGACTCACAAAACCCTATAGGAATTAGGATTATGGCTATCAATTTGAATTTTTGAGAAATGACCACAATGTTCCCCTATGTTTGTATTGGCATTCACAATGGTCCCTCAAATCTCAGGCCTTCTCTTTTTAGTTGTCAAGTTTGCTTTTCGAGAGAGGTTTAATCAAGTTTTAAAGTTAAATTATATTAAATTAATTTAATATTTTAAAATTAAAATTTAGATATTTAAAATTTATATAAAAATACTATAGAATAACTTTTTTATATTAATATGATGGAAATTTACAATAACAACAACAACATACCTAGTATATTCCCACATAGTGAGGTTTGGAGAGGGTAGAGTGTACGCAGATTATACCGCTACCTCAGATAAAGTAGAAAGACGGTTTCCGATAGATAATATGATGATAATCTACATTTATAAAATAGTGATCAAAATTTATATCAGTTGACTCATATAAAAGAAAATTATGACAACCCCAGAGAAGTCTCTAGGAGTTTTGATCATCCAAATTTGTCATATTAGCATTTTTAGTTTCCATCAACTATTTAATGGTGCATGACAAACAACAAAAAATTTAGTCTAGATTGATAATAGTAGTAGTGAAATAGTATTTTCACCAAATCCTCAAATTGGTAGCATTTTAACAACTTTGTTATGGTTGAATTCATTAAGTGATTGTAAAATTAAATTTAAAAAATTAATATATTGAGGGCATATTTATCATGCAATATGAAATCATGATTTAAAAATTAAAATTATGGTATGAAATCAAGTTGAAGTTTTGTTTGGAGACGCAATTTAGACTTTTTAAGTTGTATTTTTTTCATAAACATAAAAATTTCACAAATTATGAAAACTATTAAATTTTTCATCATTCTTAACTAAGTCATAGTTCATAAATAGGATACCGCATTAATAAATCAAAAAATAACATAAATATACACCTTAACTTATCATATTTACACAAATTTTCATCCTTACAAAATAACTACGAAAATCACAACTAATTACGTATCTTCGTTGGATGTATCGAGAGCTAATTATGTATCTCGACAGACCCAAAATAAAAAAAAATGTATCAGAGCTAATTATGTATCTATACAAAAGAAAAAATGCAGCTTCGTGAATGCATTATGTATCTCATAGACCCAAAATCGAGAAAAATGTATCGGAAGCTAATTATGTATCTCGACATACCCAAAATCGAGATTTTCGATAATTATGCAAAACGTCGAGATTTTTTGCA
Organism: Capsicum pubescens; assembly: GCA_030864215.1. Taxonomy (NCBI): domain Eukaryota; kingdom Viridiplantae; phylum Streptophyta; class Magnoliopsida; order Solanales; family Solanaceae; genus Capsicum; species Capsicum pubescens. Next base: position 331,242,807 of record CM061538.1, on the reverse strand, counting down.
ATTAAACTTTAAACTGTCGGGATTTATGCTGTTTGGCCGTTAAATCGCATATCTCCTTGTTTCTTTTATAAAAAAAATTATTTGTCATTATAAGCTTTCAACAATACATAATTTTATAAAGATCCACCAATCAACAATAATAGTAACTAGTTTTCTAATATATTTCTTTCAAATGGTGTCTACGATTTACTCACAATGAGCATGAGTCTTTTTTATAAAATTTAAAATGGTGGATTATTTTCTTTACAAAATATAAACTCGTGAGTCAATTTTTATATTTGAAAAAGGTAAAATTATGATGTGAAATTCTCAAATCCAGATTTTGAAAGAATTTTGAATTTCATCTCATGATTTGAAATCATAAGATGGAATCACATGTTCTAATGCTAATTTTGTTCCATAATTTTAAATTAGGGAAAAGTTATCGTTTCAACCTCAAACTATAAACAAAAAGTATAGGTCACACCTGAACTATTATAGTGTTCTATTACACATCTAAACTATAAAAAAGTGAAACTATTTCCACCCTAAAACGCAAGAACCAGTCACATGATGGAGAGTGATTTACACTAGCGCCACATCATCACCATGTCATTACCACATCAGATATTATGTTAATTTTTTTAAAAAAAAAAATCCATGTCACCCATTGCTTCTTCTTCACCAAAATCACCATTAAAACACCACCATTAACATCATCATCATCAAACACAAATCTTTACCACAATAATTTTAAGAATCCATCATAAATTTCATTATCGGAATAATAATACAACCATTAATATCACAAAAATTACAAACAACCACCATAAATATGAGCTCAATGAACAACAACACTTCTTTCACTTTCTCCAAATTCTTATCTCATGTAAACAAAAAAAACCAATACCCAGTAGATTTTAAAAAATAATAATTAATAGTGTTTTATTTATGATTTTTTTTTCCAGGTTCTTGCTTCTTGAATTCGATAATGTTATTGAATCAGAAGAATCAAGTAGTTGTGATTGCAAGTGGGTATAATTCATGTGATTACGTATTAGATTCTTCTACTTCTTCAATGCAAAGGGTTTAGTGTTTGTTGGAGAAATTGGAGGATTTTATGGATAAAGATAAGTCTTTTGAGTCCAGAAGAATCTGTTGATAGTGTTGGATTTTCCTTGCTTTTTGATTCACTTTCTATGACTTTGTGTTGTATCCTCAATCACAAACAACCCAATATCCAAAATTTATGATGGATATAGTTGGAGGTAGTAGTTTGTTGCATTATGTGACAGTGGTTATGGTGGTGGCAATGATGGTGGACGACGGTGGTGACAACTGGAGAATAAATTGAGAAATGGAGAAGACAGAGTTTGATGAAGAAATTATATTGTGATTCTAATAATGAAATTTTTGGTGGATTCTTAAAATTATTATGGTGAAGATTTGAGTTTGATGATGATGGTGTCAATGGTGGTGTTTTAATGATGATTTTGGTGAAGAAGAAGCAATTGAAAAAGATGAAACCCACATACTAAAATGAATAAATAAGAAAATTAAATTTTATTAATATTTTTTCAGTTGAAAAAAAAATAAAAAAAATTATTAATATTTTTTCAATTGAAAAAATAATTAATCTAATTGTATATATTAAGAAGAATATTAGGAGTACTTAATCATATAATGACAAATGAAATAGTGACATGCGTATGGAAGCTGCCATTTTAAGAATTTTTTTCCTACTCTCACGCACCTTAGGAAGGTGAATACACCTTCTCTGTCATGTCACCTTCTAAGAAGGTAATAGTTTCACTTTTTTTATAGTTTAGGTGTATAATAGGTTACTATAATAGTTTAGATATTACCTAAACTTTTCGTGTATAGTTTGAGGGAGAAATGATGACTTTTCTCAATTAAATTATAGAGATATCAAAATAATACAACTAAACTTTACCTTTACACAAAAAAATTTCTCAAAACAGAGATATAAAAATAATACAATTAAACCTAACCTTTACCTAAAAAAAATCCTCAAAGTCGACCGATATTCATCTATCGCCTGTAAATTCATCCTATAAACAACAACAAAATAATATAATAATGATCACAAAGCTTCAATTTTGATGAAAATATTTTTTGTCTGAGCGAAACTTTTACCTCTGAAGAATAACTTGAATGGAAACGAAGAATATATATATATATATATATATATATATATATATATATATATATATATATATATATATAGAGAGAGAGAGAGAGAGAGAGAGAGAGAGACGCTGAATTCTATTATGTTGATAAAAACAGTAAAAAAGAGATAAAATAGCATGTTGAAATGCCTACTAATAAATGGGGAAAGACATGGCATGGCCATTTTTTTAAAAAATGGATCATAATTGAAAAGGTGGACATGCTGTAGCCAGTCGGCTAAAGTAATTCCCCTTTTTAGCCATTTGGTCCAATTGGGCACATGCAGTCTCTATACTCAACTGATACACTTTTATATCACATTGATACACTTTTATACTATATTGATACACTTTTTTAAAAAAAGAAAGGAAATTCTATGCAAGCACATGCAGTCCCTATACCCAATTGATATTCTTTTATACCACATTAATACACTTTTATACTACATTGATACACTTGCAGTGTCCATATACTCAATTGATACTCTCTTATACTAGATTGATACATTTTTTAGAATGCATGTAGAAACTATATAGAGTCGTATAACATATGTTTCTAAATAATAATTGTAGTTAAAAATTGTATAGAATGTGTATATCTATTTTCTTTTTATGTTTGACTTGTTTTATTTATAGTTCCTCTTTTGGACTTGCAATAATGTTGGGGTTGGTTTTTGAATTTGGGGAATTATATTTGAACTGTTGAAGAAAGTTGGAGTTAGATTTTCCATTTTGAGTTTGAGTTGCATTATCTGTTACTCAAAATCCTATGTATTTGTTTTGGTCAAATAAAATTTCTTATAGTAAAACTTTCACATAATTTTTTTGATAGTCAATGTCATTATTCCATAGGTATATATAATGCATGTTTCAATGTATAACAATTGTGGTTATACTAATTTCAAAAAAGGAATAGATTTAAAAAAAAAAAAAAAACTGCAAAAAAAAAAAAGTATAAAAATAGTGAAAAAACACAAAAGAGCAGTGATTTTTTTATAATAGAATGAAACATCATTTAAAACAAGAAAATAGAACATAAAAAAAAGCAGCAAAATTTTAAAAATAAAATGAACTATTTAAAAAAATGAAAAAAAAAAAGAGAAGTGACTAGCATGCAAAATCCACACTTTTGCAAAAGTAAAAGTTGAATTGTGATGCTTAATGGCCGAATTGTGATGCTTAATGGCTATTTACTGGATTTTTAAATTTAGGTGTTAGTTTTGTAAAATTATTTTAGTTTTAGGTGTTATTTTTTTCCTTCCCCCCTAATAAATTTGGTAGGGCGAAAAATATTTTTCAAAAATTGTTTTCTTACTTTTCTATATTTGATTAGATAAAACTTTTTAGGAAAATAAGTTGCAAAAATGAATTCCAAGTAAGAAAATCAAGTTGTATGATTCTTAACACGTGTGGTGGGTGTTAGGACAGTAAACGATTCTCTTCCAGCTCGCTTCAACTGCTCTGTGTTGACTTATTTTGCACATGCATGTGAATGTGAAGAAATGGGCATAAGAGAAAGTGAGACTTCATCTTCAGCCATTCGTTATTTTTCTTGCTCGTCCTGGACTCTAGTGTTATTTCAAAATTTCTCTATTTTGGTACCCCTTTAATTTGTATGTGAATTTCCTTATTTTTCTTGGTTGTTATCTATCAACTCTTGTAAATATGTGATTTCTGCAACCATGTATGTCGTATGAAACTGTGATTTAAACATATTTTTGGTGTTGAATTTACCTCCGACAAATCTATTAAGTTAGTTGAGGTGTGAGGTTTTATGTTGGCCTATTGAATTTATTTGATCTTCGAGAAAACATATTACAGATTCTATAGAGCTATGATTCTCATATATATACGACAAGTATTTTGTAAGTTTCTTGATTCAGTATAAGTTATGCAGGCCCTTTAATTAGGTGATTAAATGAAACTTCCTCTTTGTTTTGATTTTCATAAGAATGATAGTAATTTGAACTAGTTTGTTCCCTATTCAGCTGGAAATTTCAATGTTAAGTTGTAGGCTTGTAGCACTTAGCAATATAGAATGGTGGTGTTTAAAATATTTGTGGTTTTCACAGGGTTAAGGACATGTACAACCATGCCATCCCTTTTTGAACCTAATTTTGTTAAGTGCTAGGACGCCATTGTTCAAGCGAAAGCCTTTTTATTCATTGAATAACAGTGTGTTCATAAACACAGTTGAGTGGATTAAGATATTGGAAGCTAATTTTCCACTTCAAAAGACAATACTCGACGAGAGGGACCAGAAAGCGCCGAGATTAAAAGTGGTTCATTTTGTTTCAATATGCAATTTTCCCCTCCTCCGAGGGCACTACCATGCCCAAATGACAGAAGTGGCGATGTCCGGTGAGGACAGATAGTGGTGGATCCTCCAGGATTTTATTGAACAGAGTGACTTGTCTGTCGCACTTTCGTTGTAAGTTCAGCTATATCGAACAGAGAGGCTGCATAAAATAAACAATTGTGGTTCGGCGCTTCTCCAAACCCCGCGCACAGCGGGGAGCTTTAATGCATCAGGCTGCCCTTTTTACTGATTAGAAAGCCAACGAATAAAGAAGCTGGACAGAAAAAGCCAGGTCTTTGACCATAAATAAGAACAAAAATCCAATGAACAAAAACTGAGAAACTGTATAAAGCTCCAACACTTTTACAAGTAATAACAAGTAGAAAAAAAGTTTCCTGATTCATTCTGTGTTATCCCTAATTTAAGTTAACCATAATTAATTCAAGAAAAAGAAGTTCCCCTAAAAGTAAATGAATATCATAGAACAAACTGACTATAAAAAGGTAAATAGACTACTTCTTGGTTCATCAAAAACCATAGAGTTGATTGACCTTTTGTCTTCATCGATCAACACATCTGTAAGTAATTCTTTTTTCCTTTTCCTGTACTTCTCTTCTTTCATTTTTTCTCTGCTTCGTGTCTGATCTTTTCTTTTAAAGATGATTTTCAAAGAGTTTTTCTTATCTATGTTACAAAATTACTTGGGTACAGTACACAGAGACAATCAGTCCATATTTTGTCATGGCAAACCTTGAATAGTGCATGATTTGATGCTTTCGATCACATGCAACGGGTTCTTTTGGAACCATATGGTCCTCTCTTTCTCTACACTCTATATGAGATACAGGTTCGAGCAATTAGACATTTTTAGACGTTTGATGGAAACCCATTTTGATTTCTTGTGAGCTCCGCTTATAGAAAGGTATCAATGGGGAATGAGATTAGTTAGTTTTTTATTCAGCTTTGTTGGTAAACTTCCTTTGAGCTATTGTTCTTTAGTCGGATATTTGGAAAGTTGATCAAATTTTGAGCTGTTTTCTGATTTAAGAACTGAAGTCAGTTGGATTGTTGAGCTTGATTTGAAATTTATTTTAGTGCCAGTCTAAGAAGTTCTCTCTGGAGGAGTTGAAAAAACTTTTCCAGTTCGTTGTGTGTGGAATCTACAAGGTGTTGAATTGAATCATCAGTTATCTATAATGCTGATGGGTTCTACAGACTACACTTCAGTCACCTTTCAACCACCAGATGGAATCATGTCGGTGACTTTTATTTCGCAGATCAACAAAGAAACCGTTGAAGGCTGAGACTAAGTTCAATGAATGAAGAGTTCCCTCTGCATCAATCATAATGGCTTCGTGTACGATGAACTTTTGTACTTGCCTCCCAGGTGGATTGTTTGATGATATTGAAGGAAGGAACACGGCTTTTGCCTTTGGGTTATGTTGGGGCAGGTAGTTGCGACAGCAGGCCAAAGAGCTATGATGAGAAATTGGCTAAGGATCTTTGAAATGCTTCCTCTCTTAAAATTATGGAAAGATCCTGGAGAAATTTAGGAATGCCATTGCATTTATTTTCAGGTACTGTTTTTTTTTCAATGTAGCTTCTACATAAGTGAAGTTCTAATCTTAATTATTTACTTTGCGTTTTTCAGAAGTTTCTATTGATGAAAGTATAGTTAACTTTTTGTTGTCCTTTGGACTGAGAATTTATCACCGATGTGACTTGTGAATATAAAAATTCACTTTAATGTGCAGAATACATGTTGAAAAACAATGAGTTGCTTCTTAAAACGATAGAAATTAGTACAATGAAAAGGCTCGTGATTTGGGAACAAAGAATAGTTTAGTCATCTAAATCATTAAAGCTAAACTTGATGATGTGTTTTTCGATGTTCTTATATTTTTTATTGACAAAAAAAATCATAGTATATCATAAGAGTGGATCTTTATGAATATTGCTATTCATATAATTGGCTTCATCACTTGTCAACTTTTTGATGTTTGAATCTATTTTTAAATTATAAAAATTAAACTAGTAGGCAGGCTAGAATTGCCCTAACCCTCACACAAGGTAACCCCCTTTCCCCCTCTGTTTCGCCTCACATTTCTCTATTGTTGTTTGTTTAAGTTCTGGTCAATCAAACCAAGTCCATATCTAGAAGTTCCTAAAGATAAACTATATTTTTTAACGTTCCCAAAAAGACCCCAACAATATAGGATAAGAGAAAAGAACAAGCAGACAAACAAATGGATGGCAAAATTTGGATTGGTTAAGGAGTGTGTTGTGGGTAGCATTTTCATACATTTTCGCATTTCATGTTTAGGTTTGAACATTTTTTTGAACATACGCTTGAAATACTTTCTCATTAATGAATTTTATTAATTGAGTTTGTGTTAATGTGGGGCTGACTACGTTATCATTCTACAACATTTATGATGATCAAGCTAATGGTATTCTTTTGATTGCGGTACAAGAGGTAGGCTGCTAGCCGTTAGACTAATTTTACTTATTTCTTCTTCATAATAATGCAATTTCTTAAGTTTATGAAGAAGTATGTGCTTTTTTGTAAGTAGTTATATTGTTTCATGGTGCGTCTATATAGCTATATATGCTGATCATCGAGTTGTTGGCGTGTTGTATATGAAGAAATTCCTCTTTGCTTGAAGTTGATAGGTAATTAGGAACTCCTCCTATCAACACCATGCTCTGCATTTCTTTTTCATGTTTTTGCTGGTTTAGCGGGCTGCTTCTTACAAATAAAATGATATTTCTCAAGTTTTGGTAAATCAGTGGTAGTGCAAAGACCACGTCTTCAAGAGTTTACATCAAAGATTTTGTATATGCATAAACCAAAGATTATAATATCTGTTGGTAGATTGGCAATTAGATGGTCCTTGCATCTTTCTGCTTTATTTATTTATTGATTATTAAATTTAGCATGCAATTATAATTGTAATCATGTAAGAACTTCCATTGTTGTTTATAAACATGATTGTGAGCCTTCATGGTGGAATACTATGAGATTCTTGCCGAATCCGATGGTGGAATACTATGAGATTCTTGCCGAATCCGAGTTTGCTGCTCCGACCATTACCAAACTAATACCTATTCCGTCTAGCATTTCAGGTGCTTATTTGCGTATAATGTTAATCCCGCAGCGGATCCATTCAAACGAGCCTATGAAGTGAAACCACAAATGTATCTCTATGCATCAAAGACCTGGAAGATGATTTTCATGTAAGGTTTTCTATTTTAATTGAATAACCTGCACGAGTCATGGCCTATCTATTTTGCATTTTTGCTTGGAGTGGAATCCTCCTTCCTGTTTGCTCTTTCTTTGAGTTGCAAGAAATGGTTGTTCTTACTTTAAGCCAGAACCTCTCCATCTTGTACGACTACTATTTTGATTCCTCTTTTTCTGGATATATGGAGAAATTTCTGTGAAGAATACGTATATATGTGTTTGTGTCTTTGTCCCGCTATCCATTTTGCATATTTGCTTGGAGTGGAATCCTCCTCTTTCTGTTTGCTCTTTCTTTGAGCAACAAGAAATGGTTGCTCTTACTTTAAGTCAGAACCTCTCCATCATGTATGACTACTGCTTTGTTTGATTCTTTTTTTCCAGGATATATGGAAAAACATATAGTGAGGAATCTTTTTCTAATACATTTTATTAGGGCGACATAGACACTCTGTGGGAACCAAAAAAAATTCTGGTATTTAGAAAGTCATCTCTTTAATAATTTGATAGGGGAAAATAAATACTCCTTGAATTTTAAGTGTTAAATTTTGTGGTCTTAATTAAGTCTTTTAAATCTTGTGATCTTAATTTTGTTACCTAGAAGTAGAATCAAAAAACTTACTAAATATAAAAAGAGATAGTACTACTTTTTTTGGGACAGACCAAAAAGAAAAAAATATGACACTTAAATTGACAGAGAGGAAGTATCACATACTCAGTGGAAACCCGAAAAAAAAAAAAAAAAACCTTAGAGCGGGTCTTGTCTCGTACGTACTGTGTCAGTTGTATTAAAAAACTGATTAAGATACATAATGATTCATTATCTTTTCAAGTCGTATTTGAATTTTAAAAATAAAATTAAAAATTGTGATCTTATAATGTTCTAATGCACTCTGGAGTAGTTGCGTTCTATTATATTGGCGCGACCATATCCATATGTATGTATATTCCCTTTGTATAGTGAAACGTATATATCACTTAATTAGTCACGTATTCTATTAATCTGACATCTGTATTATGTCATATAGAGTCATCAATTAACAATATATAAACCCCCTCATTCGCTCAGCAATTATAGCCTAATCCAATCCAAAGCACATCAAATATGACATCTGCCATGCTCTCATTTCTCATACTCTTAATATTTTACTCATCCTATGTTGTTGTTTCAGAAATTCCAACTCCGTCTAATGCGAAGTTCTATGAATGTATTTGTCAGAATTCTGATTATTGTATCCCTTTCTCCACAGCTTTCGTCACCCCAACAAATGCTTCTTTCACCACAATCCTACAATCCACAGCACAAAATCTCAGATGTTTACTTCCTTCTGTTCCCAAACCTCAGCTTATTTTCACACCGATGGCAGAATCCCATGTCCAAGCTGCTGTCATTTGCTCGAAACAGCTTGGTCTTCAGCTTAGAGTTAGAAGTGGAGGCCATGATTATGAAGGTTAATTTGTTGTATCTTTGAATAACTTGACTTTTGTTGTTGTTCTCACTCCTTCAAGGTTTAATTGTTTTTATTTTTAACATGTCATGCAGGTCTCTCTTACATTTCTGATATGGATCCTCCTTTCATCATTCTTGATCTCTCGAAGCTCCGAGAAATCGTGGTGAACATAGTGGACAACTATGCTTGGGCTCAGGCAGGGGCAACTGTTGGTGAAGTGTACTATCGGATTTCAGAGAAAAGCAAGACTCATGGTTTTCCAGCTGGTCTTTGTACAAGTTTGGGAATCGGCGGTCACATAACAGGTGGAGCTTATGGTACTATGATGAGAAAATACGGATTAGGAGCTGATAATGTGGTTGATGCTAGAATTGTTGATGCAAATGGCAGGATTCTTGATAGGCAGAGTATGGGGGAAGACTTGTTTTGGGCAATTAGAGGAGGTGGAGGAGCTAGTTTTGGTATTATACTCTCTTGGAAGTTGAGGTTAGTCCCCGTTCCATCAATTGTAACAGTTTTTACTGTACCAAAAACACTCGAACAAAATGGGACAAAGATTCTTTACAAATGGCAACAAGTTGCTAACAAGATTGATGACGATCTCTTCATTAGGGTCCTCATAGGTAATGTGGTTGATAAAAAAGGTGAGAAGACTATTCAGACTGCTTATAATTCATTGTTCCTCGGTAGAGCTGACAGGCTTTTACAAATAATGAACGATAATTTCCCTGAATTGGGATTGACACAAAAGGACTGTACAGAAATGAGTTGGATTAAGTCAGTTTTGTACATTGCTGGTTACCCAAGTAACACCCCGCCAGAAGTACTTCTTCAAGGGAAGTCATTGTTCAAGAATTACTTCAAAGCGAAGTCGGATTTTGTGAAAGAGCCCATTCCAGAAGACGGTCTTGAAGGGCTATGGAAAAGGCTCATGGAAGAAGACTCACCGTTGGTGATATGGAATCCATATGGCGGAATGATGGCTAAAATCTCAGAATCTGAAACCCCTTTTCCTCATAGACAAGGGGTCATTTACATGATCCAATACTTGACACTTTGGAATGATCCTTCTAAAGAATCAGACACGAAGCACTACGATTGGATCAGAAGACTTTATAATTATATGACCCCTTATGCTTCTATGTTCCCTAGAGAAGCTTATGTGAATTACAGAGATCTTGATATAGGGATGAACAAGAATGGGAGTTCTAGTAGCTTTATCGATGCTAGTGCGTGGGGAAACAAGTATTTCAAGGACAATTTCAATAGGCTAGTGAAGGTGAAAACTAAAGTGGATCCAGAGAACTTCTTCTTGCATGAACAAAGTATCCCAACACTTCCTATTACAAGGAAGGGAATGGGGAAGAGTATGAATCAGTGAAGAAGAGCTGCTAGAGCTAATCCATCTGAAATATATAATATGATGCATTTTGTAAAGAAGTTGTTTAATGTTCAAATGGTTTGTCACATAACATGTAAGTGATTTTGGAGTCTTGATGGAAAGAATCAATTGCCTTAGGATTCTTTCATATTATTACTGACCTCGATTGTATGGGCGGTGTAAGATTCTTGAAATGAATTGTTTTCTACATTAAATGATACTCCTACTAGTTTGGTACACAAAGCTTATGATATGTGCTCGATCCGAAAGGTCGAACCATGTTAATTTTATCGTATGAAGTCCTACCCTACATTTATTGTAACTAAAACATTTGTGTCCCCAATCAATGTAAGTTAACAAGATAATTTTAGTTATTAAAACAACTAGTATTTTTATAGAAAATAAGTAGTTCTAGGTAATATAAGAAAATTATCATTGAATTTTCAAATTTATAGCTTTTAGCCGCTCATTCGTTTGATTTTACTTGTCATAAATTTCCTAATCAAATTTTTATTTGTACTTTTCATTTTTAACATATCAAGAAAATACAACTTTTTTTAATCTATTTTATCCTTAATATTAAATGTTTATTCTTTAAACTAATTTCAAGATAAAATAATAATTATCATAATAATAATTATTTTAATAAATATATTAAATTGTAAAAATAAATAGAGGAAAACAAATTTAATTTTTAATGTTGATTTGGGTACGAGTTTAGCACATGACAAAAGAGTAAATGACACTAGTATACAAAGCCAAGGACGAACAGAGCAGAGCAACAATAAATTGTACCATAAGCAATGTAGATGGTACTATAATTGGTACTTTCTGCTCTCCATTTTAACACGTGCTCTACCCAAAATAGCTCCGATGCTTCACAAGTGTAGAAAATGGCAGTTGTCACCAAAAATAAAATTCGATCTCTCAGAACAGCGAGTTTGTTCTTTTTATAAATCATTGAAGGTGTTGCAAAGCGTCTAATTTTGATCTTGTAAAAACATCGATTCCGTTTGAAGGTGGAGGTTAAATTCTGAATTTCTTTTAGTAAGATTACTGATCTAGACATTTTGTCTATGTCGATTTGTGATGATGTTAGCTATATTATGATAAAATTTGTTGGTAATGTATTAGCGTGATTGATTTTGTTTCAGATTTTTTATTTGGTCTATATTGTTCATTTTTTTTTTATTTTTTTTTTGTCTTTCGTTAGATGAGTATAGGAGCAAAACGAAAACTGTCAATTGGATTTGGAAAAAAATGTAATATTTTATTGCGTAGTTTCTTATTCTTTTATGTGTTGTTAAAAGTTTTGGGGTGTTTGCGGTGCTCGTATAGGTGCGATTGAACAAGCTTTACACTCCTCTGCTTCTGGTATTTTTCTATCAACTTTACTGCAAGATGTCAAGCTGCACTTACCTCATTTGTATCCAATTGCTCCAACCGAGGTAACAAAAATCATGTTTCGGGCGATGAATACAATCATGGAATCGGGTTCAACACGATACAAAGTTATCTTCACCAACATCTATCCGCTTTCTCCGGTTTGTGCTAAACTTTATACCGAGGTTCTGGGAAGCACAACATGGTCTGTTGACATTGTGAATGCAAATGGAAGAGGAAATATATCTTTGATTTGGACACTTAGTCGAATACTTGTTGTATTCGAGCGTGCTCTATTTTATTTACTCAATATCTATAAGATACGAATTGTGGAGATTGCTGGATATGGTCTATTCACTAATTTTCCTTGTATCACAGCTTTCATAGTATTTGGAAATCCACAAGGTTTGCCACTAGCTGGATATTGGTTAGAGAAGATTGCTAGGGGGGTAAGCAACACTCCAGAAGAAATAAGGGATAGTCATTTAATTGGTCAAGGATCAGATGGTGCCCAATTGGAAAATGGAGCTTGGTGGAGTCCTTGGAATGACGTGAAGTTACCCCATCATGTGTATATTGTGCCTAATGCATTAGATGCATCCTTTCTCTCTGATGAATGGAGACGTTGCGAACATGTTATTACACTAACAAACTTTGGCGTATCCTTTACAACTGTATAATTGAACTAGCCAGAGACATTTGTTGGATAGAAAATTTTCAACCTGAACCTTGAGGACAAGGTTCTTATTGGGGATGGAGGTATTGTTAGGAACTCGGCCAAAGTAGAGGATAGGTTGGGTAACATATATCCAAGTCTTAACAAGTTCCCCGCTATGATATCAATGTTGCTCTACCCAAACCTTGAGGACACGGTTCTTTTTCAGGATGGGGGTATTGTTGTGGACCAAGCTGACTTTGTACGGGCCTATGGGTTAGAAGTGGTGATTGGGGCCGATTCTGTTGGGATTATTGGGTTGACGAAAATGTTGGAGAGTTTTATTTGGGATCCAAGCCCAATTATCAATTGATTAGATATGACTTGGGGTTAGACAGAAAGCGTATACGAATTATGCTGAAGCTTTGGCTAGTCTGTTATCCTCTCATCTCACTTCCATGTTCTAGTATCTCATCTTCTTCTCGTTAACTTCTCCCCTGTTACTCTTATGATTCCTCCACTTCTCTTGTTCACTATTACCTTGTTGTTTCAATTTTGAGTTGTAATTTGGATTCAGTAAGTATAATATATGTTAGTGCTGTGTTGAGAAATTCAAGTTGTTACAATAGATGTCATGTGAAAGGAGGTCATCTGACTTTCTGATTATCAAGACAAGCTTGCAGGAAGTTCTTTCATTAGTAAATGAACTTATGTGGTTATATGTGATGAGTTGTGGTAGAAGCTATTTGTTGTCAGAACCGTAAATTCATAATATATCTTATATCTCGACGTATATAATGTTGTCTGTGCCTAATTTTCATATTCAACCTTCTCAGAGTTACAATGGAACTTCATGATCTTCTGCCACAATGTTTGGCAATGATCATCACAGTGATACTAATTGCTAGAATCAGCTCTTGTCTCGATACTGCAGGATTAAGTGAAGTAAGTGATCATACTGCGAAATAATGTCAAGATGTGCAATTATTTCTCGATATATGCAGCTCGGGTGTCAGTGATATTCGAATTTACAGAAAACTGAAAATGGATTGGCTGTTCCCAAGAAAAATTTAGACTCAGTTTAATCACGCAATCATCAATTTCTTTCCATTATTGACCAGCTGTACTTTTTCCCCATTTTCTTCAGGTCCATGCACCTTATCTTGATAGCTATGTTGCAAAATCCTATTTTAGTAAACATGACAATTTGATAGATTCGAAGTTTGAAGATTTCATTACAAATGACATACTGTCCAGTGGATGTATATCGCTGCAAGGCAATGTCGAATTTCCCCCAAAGCTGACTTTTTTACATCGAAAGTTGATTGGTGAAGGCTCCCATCGACGTCTATCATCATCTCTCAGATTGAAGATGTCATCGGAGTCCTTTTCCAGGTCTTCAAAATCGTTTGAGGTGATAATTGTTGAACGACTGCCTTCTGGAGTCTTTGCAGATCCTTTTGAGCTACAACACCTTGTGCAGCGTGGTGGTAATTTTCTATCCGATTCTATCAATTTCTAATGCTGCAACTCTTCATCTGAGGCTACTTGGTGTCGGCAATTTTGTGCAGTTTTCACCGATGCTGCTGTATTTGGAGATACAAATTTAGAGTTGCCCTCATTTCTGTCAAACCGATCGCTTGTTGAGGTTCATCTGGAAGTGAATTCCAATTTAACAACTCAATGGAAGCATGAACTGGAACTAAACATGGAACTTCCTCTACATTCACGGTATCAGGTACCTCACCTAAACGATTCTCTAAATTATATAGAAGTCTGTAAAATAATTTTCACGCATCCAAGGTAGTCATTTCTCTTCCCTGAATTTTAGATACATACTCCACACAAAAATATGAAGTTACCACAATATCCCACCTCGCTCTTACCCTTTTAGGGAATGCACGTGCATATAGTGTGAAGCTTCTCAACTAGTATTAACTTTTGCATCCCATTCTTTTTCCTGGCAGCCACTAGGACATGGATTTTCAAGAGTTGAATTTGCTTCTCCTGACTTGTTTCTGAGATGCAATGTTGAAGGAAAACAACATGACACGAGTTGTTTGTTTGCGCTAGACGAGCAGAATGCTGAATCAAATGATGGTCACCCTGTGTGGGCAGTACCATGTGGAAATCGAGAACACACAGAAATTGTATCTGCTTTTACTTTCATTTCAGCTGTTGTATCAGCTATTCTCATCATTATTGCCTCAATTAGGTATTCTGATTGCACAGCAAGTAATGTTCTAAAACAATCATGAGTAATTGATAAAAGTTTTTTCTTTCCCCTTTTTGGACCAACCATTGGCAAGAGAAATTCACTTGATGTTAGGTAACCTCTACCAATTTTCTTATCTATATTTTAAAATGTCCATTATTACTTTTCTCAAATCTACAAATATGAACAGCTTTTCGTTAAGCAAAGTTGTAACCAAGCAAATTTGCGTATGTTAAGAAAATTTCATCCCTCCAGTAGAATGATCTGATATTAGTTTCAATGATAGTAAATACCTTTTAATATGAAAAATGGATCTGTAACATTACACTAAACAAGCAGGAAACTAGATGAAGCAAAATAATTGGACTAGATTTGGTGGGGCGCGCCAGGCCTGGGCTGTAGTGCAACGCCTAGGCGACGCACGAAGGGCCGGATAGCAAGCTATCCTGATGGACCTTACACCCCTCAAAAAATTGAGTTAATATCGTGTGAACCAATAGTCCACATATCAGATATTAAACTGATAAGAACAGATACTACACTTGATCTTAGCCAAAAGGCCGAGAAAGGTATGCTTTCACAAGTGAACAGGCATCCGTTTATATAGGAGCTATCAGCTGTCTGCGCATTAGCTATCGTCTCATTCCGATGTGGGAGATGTAAGCTTTACAAAAATAACCCCATTGCTTCATATACAATTATATATCAGCTGCTGCCTCACATGGAAATGGTTACATGATGATTAAACAACTTGCAGAAGTATGGTGGTCAATATTAAATAC
The DNA here is from genome assembly GCA_030864215.1 of Capsicum pubescens. Lineage (NCBI taxonomy): Eukaryota > Viridiplantae > Streptophyta > Magnoliopsida > Solanales > Solanaceae > Capsicum > Capsicum pubescens. The sequence continues at coordinate 331,227,232 of CM061538.1, read as the reverse complement.
ATATCCAATAATGGATGCTGATGCTTATAAGCTAATTTACAATGTTTCCTAGACTTATTTATGCTGAAGAGTGATCATAAATTGACATTGACATCGAGAACTCATATAGTAGAATCTAACTTGCTTGGAATTAAGGTGCAAGCATTGCTTAATGTTTTCTACTCGAGATTTTGCAGATACAGCAACCAAGACTGTACCCAAACAAGTGATAGTCAAATCAGCTTCCATTTAGATGATCGCTTAGTGTGTATGTGTTTAGTTGGAGACATGGTGACCTTTGTGTCCATGATATGGTGGAACGGTAGATCATAGTTCAATGCGAAAAACATATCTGTATATTATTTTAATAGAACTATGTGTTAAAATAAATAAAAGCAGTACTAGTTCTTAAATAAGTAAATATCTAGAGTGTTGATGGGGAAAACACATAAGTTGTGAGGTAGACTGGTAGTAGCATCCAAATTGTAAATTGTTTGCTTGCATTTTCTAGTTTTCTCAATAGATAGTGAAAAAGGGATCTTCGTTTTTGCTGTTGGTCATTGATTTGAATCCAATTAACTGACACAATCACACTATCTTTAATATTTCATAAGAATATTCAGTATAAACGGTTAATTAATTAATATCTGGAGTGGTGTTGGGAAGGTTGGAAACTCACAAATGCTATGTCGTAGCAAGAACCAAAATCTATGTTGTCTGCCATTTTGCCAACTCTTTCTGTTTGTTTCAGCAGAGGATTTGTAGATTTTTAGATTGAACCTAATATGATGTTAGGGTTGCATCAGTCAGTCGTGGAAGTGAGGCTTGATGCACAGGTTACCCCCAAGAGAAGCATTTTCAAGTATCTTAGATCTTCGTATTGGTGTAGCGGGGATGGAGTGAAGGCTTGCCTCCGGAGTCTTGTGTGATAAAGATAATGCCGAAACATAGAGTTGTGGTTAGGGCGAAGTTGTTGTATGGGGCACAATATATGTCAGTCAAAAACTCCCATGTTTAGAAGATGCATGTTCCGGAGATGAGGATGTTAAGGCGGATGTGTGAGCATACTAGGTGCAATAAAATTAGGAATGAGGTTATTGGAGATAAGATGGAAGTGGCCTCCGTGAGGGACAAGATGAGGGAAGCGAAATTGAGATGGTTTGGATATGATAATAGCCGAGGTGAAGATGCCCCAATGAGGAGGTGCGGGAGGTTGGATATAGTGGGTACGAGGAGAGGTAGATGTAGGCCGAAGAAGTATTGGGAAGATGTGATTAGACAGGACATACCACTACTTTAAGTTACCGAAGACATGACTTTAGATAGGAGGGTGTGGAGATTCTCCACTGGAGAACGCGTACTAGAGTAGAAGGCTAGTCGGTTAGGAGTGTTGACTTGCTTTCGAGGGTTTAGGGTTTTTGGTGTTTCGTCGTTGTTCTAGCCCGTAGTAGTGTAGTCCCTACTTGTAATATCTATCATAGACTGTTGTCTATTGTGTGTCAACTAGTATATTATTTTGTTGTTGTCTTTCTTTCTTTCTATTAGATTTTGCATTGTGTCCTTGTTAGTTACTACATTGTCTTCACTATTTCCTTCTTATTTCTACATGGATTTGCTTCAATTGAGCCGAGGGTCTTTCGAAAACAACATCTCTATCTTCCCGGTGGAAAAATCTGCGTACACTCTACCCTTCGTAGACCATGATATGTGTTTTTGCTTTAGTAAATTTCAGATTTACTATTACATGAATAAATTTTAGATTTACTACTTCAGAAGCATATTTGAAAATAACTCTTCTCAGTTATTCTGCCTCATTCGGAGGCAAGTTGTGATACCATCACAATCAAGTACACGTTTGCATTAATAAGCTTCTCATTCCCCAGGAATGGAACATAATCGTGCCTTAATCCTATCAAATTCTGATAGCTTATAATCTCTTTCATGATATTGCTATGCAAATCGAGGCATATATCACATATTGCTACCACATTCACTTCATGGAATGAAGCATATTCAATGAACAAGTTTCTTGACTTTTCATCTAAAACACATAATTTTGCCTTAGCCATCATAATATTATCAATATGGTGCATTGAGATTCAAACTCAACATCTTACCCATATAAGGAGTCTTAGGCATAAATCGATGGGACTTAAACCCAACATATTATCATCCCTTTGATAATATTGTTCTTGAGGAATAAATTTATAACATAAATGATTCCAAACCAATTATTTTTCCTTGTTTGTTAGAGAGTCTCGTGACTAACAAAATTTTGATACTTTGTGAACAATATATATACACAAACTGAATAATACTCAAACTAATTGTTCATGATTGAAAAAGTAAGACTCAATCAACATTCTATTTTATAATAAAAATAGTCATAATTAATTCAATTCTTCCACCGAATTTAGATAAGTAGACCTTTTGAAAAGTAAACCAAATATTAGAGAAAGTATAATTTGTTGAATTATGGTATTATTTTACTTGTGTTTGACCACATGATAAGATAAACTTAATAAAGCCACAAACTTTATTTTTGGAACTTGTTACCTGGACGTAGGAATGTCAAGAAGCCACGAAAAATATTACACGACTTCATACTATTATCCAATTACCCATTTAATTAGAGCATCGTGTTGATAACGTGTTATGAAATATAAAACAAGAATAAAAAAAATAAAGAGAGAGGCTTCTCTATTTCTCTTGAGGGATGAGAGATCATAAGATTAATGACACAATGAACAAAACCCCTCTATTTATAAGGAAAAATACTCTTAGTTTCTGACTAAAAGATAGATACTTCAAATTCTTATAGATATCAACTAGATCTTGATAGATCTTATCTATATTCTTAATAAACATTCACTATAATATAAATACATTCATAGGGAACCTAAATATGCCACTACACTTAAAAAGAAATCAATATATGCCACTGAGTTAAAAAGTTACAAAAATGGGTTGTTTGCACAAATTAAGTGCACAATATCCCTTTTTCCGCCCCGACGCTGTTAAAAGAGGATAGTGCACTTATTTAGTGCACTATCAATTTTTGCAAATAAAGTTGCACTTATTGTCAATCCGACTTTTTCTCTTCATTTTTTCCTCCACATTTTAAAACCCTAAATTGACTTCTTCTCCATCATTTTCTCTCTTTTCTCTTACCACAAATTCGATGGTCCCCTCAAATGCGATGGTCCCCTCAAATGTGATGGTCCCCTCTTCTCTTTGAATAACAAAACTTCAATGGTCCCCTTCACTGTCGTCCAATCTTGCTGAAAAGAAAAAAGTACAGATCCTTGGTTTGATTTGGTTTATAGTTTTAATAAACCGACATGATTAGTTTGAATTTTTTTTTAATAAAAACCGAACCAACCCGGCCTATGTACACCCCTACTTATGAGTATAAATATGCGACGACGTGTATTAGAAAAAAGTCATCACTGAATATTTGTCAATTGAGCATATATTAATAATAGGGAATTTAGATTCAGCTGATAATTGCTTAGATTCAGTGGGAGTTGAGAAAAATAAAATTTGAAGAATTGAGAAAAATGTTGGAAAGGAAAAATGTTAAAGAATAATTGCGTAGAAAATGTTAGATTAAGTCGGAAAGGAAAAATGTTGTACTGCTTAGACTTCAACAATTGTTGGAATTAATGAACAGATTCGAGCCATCAACTCGAAAACTTTATGCTAGAACTAAAAAGAATTAATTAACAACTTTCTTTCTGTTTATGTGTGAATGATCTAAAAGAGAACCTAAAATATATACAGATAAGAGCTAGTTATTTATATATGTATAAGACACCCTCACGTAACACCAAAGGCAAAATTATGCATGATTGGATTTTACGATGGTAGTCCTAATAGAATTTAATGTACAGGTCTATATAATACATCAAATGTTGCATCCTGAGCCATTTGATGGGTCGTTACTTACGTTACAATCGGTTCATAGGTCGCAAAAATTGTGGAAAGAAACTCTTGATTGTAATGAGACTGTGGAGCCGAAAATAATTGATGCGGCATGGATAATTTTTGATAACCGACCCCATCAACGCGTCATAGAGTATATTTCCAGGGCGGGGTTATGGGATGTTGTCAGGGTAGGTAAGATACAACTTGACCATAAACTGATCACGCCCATGATTGAATGGTGGAGGCTAGAGACACACACTTTTCACCTTTCTTTTGGAGAGGCCACTATGACCCTACAGGATATCCAAATTTTGTTTGGATTACGTGTTGAGGGAAATATTGTGGTATATTCGGATTTAATGCACCGCAATTTTGATTGGGCTAGGTTGATGCAAGTTCACACCGGCTTCACTCCTGTACCAGGGGATTTAAAAGGGACTAGCCGTCTTAAAATAAGTGTATTAGTTGAGTATATTCGGCAACAGGTAGTTCTACACCCTATTACTGACTACACTCCTGATGATAGGGTTCGGAGGATAGGTCGACTATACATGTTTTTTATTTTAGGAACTATTCTATTCCCGATCACATCGGGAAATGTCTTGAGTTTGTGGTTCTTGCACTTCCTTGTTGATCTCGATCAGACGGAAACGTACATCTGGGGCAGCGCTGTTCTAGCGTATCTTTACTGGTCTCTCTGTCGGATATCTATTAGCGGTAAAAGAGTTAGAGGATTCGTTCCTCTCCTGCAGGTATCTTATCTTATTATGTTAGTTTCAGTTCAATTATTCGTTAATTTAGTTAACATAAACTAATGTGTAACTTTTAGATATGGACTTGGGAGAGGGTCCTGCCCTTCCAACCAATACCAGTTGAGGATATTGATGAGGATGATCCTTTAATGCCATATGGTAGAAAGTGGACGTGAAAGGTTAAGCGCGTTACAAAGATACATCACGCCCTAGTCCCTATGATAGATCAGCTTGATCATCTGACGTCTGAGAAGGTATATTTTCTTTATGTTCCATCATATTAAGTTACATTATTATGTATTGTGCCGTTTGACATCATATTATTTGTGTTGTGTTGTGATGAGCCATAAATTAATGTATCGTGCTATATGGGATCATATTTTTAGTATATTGTAGCGTGTGGGGTCATATTGCTTAGTTTTAGCTCTATTTGGACAAAAAAATAAATTTGAATTGGCTTGTACTCGATTGACTACAGCGATCGATTTATCATACATCTTGACCAAATATCTCATTGTGCTTACTAAATCACTAGAGTTACAAATATCAAAGCAAACATATCCATAAAGTTCAGCTTGATAAACTTTAGTTGTTATAAGTTATAATTCATTGTGCATTATATCTTCACAGAATAAGTCATTGTGCTTGCCTGCAGAGTCTTTTAAAAGCTTATACTATAATTTTATAACACAATTTACTCATCAACTTACTTTAATATCGACCATTTTATCTTAATGTAGTTTATATGGGCACCATATCATGACATCCTCCATACTTTACCTCCTTGTTGCACAAGTGGTGAACCGATGTGGCGGATGTGGGTGCGCATGTTATGTTTAGAAAGCATAGAGTGGCACCCAGCAGACAGAGTGATGCGGCAGTTTGAGCGGATACAACACATTCTAGAGGCTCCTGAATGGCAACCTAACCATGCTAAGCATGATGATCGATCTCCAGTCGACCTTGATTTTATTTTAGACCATAACCGTTGTGTTGATATGTGGATTAATTGGCAGCCTAAGAGTTGTGGAGGCGCATGACGATGCCATCTTAAATGCCTATTTGGAATGGTATTTTCTACACGGTCGATTGTTATTGGGAAACCCTACTCTCAGAGGTTCTTGGCACGTCCAATTGTGGCTTCACATGAGGCGATGCGTAGAGGCCTGCAACAATTGCATGAAAAAACATCAGTATGGAAGAAGACACCAGAGACTAGTGGGTGTGGATTTGAGATTATGATATTAGAGGTATTTTTTACCAGGCAAATCAGGCCTTTCATGGGCCTGCAGTTCTGAATGAACAGTACCAGGAGCCACTTGGGATGCACGGAGGAGGCAGGGTAGGACGTGGACGTGGACGTGGATAGGGACGTGGATGTGGTGAGGCATCTGTGCGTAGAGGAGGACGTGGACGTATACATGGTGTCTTCATATGTAACGCCCCGCAATCGGGTCCCGGAACGTCACATGGTGGTTAACGCTACAAGTAGCCCCAAGCTAACCCTTTGAGCCTTCTACTTCATATATTAGCTTACTTAAAGATAAAAATCATGAACTCAACAATGTGACATCATAAAATGAAAAATATGAATGAAATACTTGGTCTAAACAAACTACAACTCAAAGAAAATCTCGAAGTGCTGATAATCTGATAACTAGTCTGACAAACCTCTACTATTCCAAACTAGAGAGCCATTGGGACTAGTCCCCAACTGACTCATACTCAACTGAAAAGAATTAAACAGCTACTAAATAAAACTGGAAGTCTGAGAATAACCGGTCCCCGAAACATGAGGACTCACCACGGCTGATATGTAATAGAAGTGCTCGAAAAGATCACTGGTGAGGCTGAGACTGAGCACCTGAACCTACATTACGAGAATATATGGCACATAGACAAAACATGTGGGTCGGTACTTTGAGAGTGTACTGAGCATATGGGGGAGTGTGCAATTAAAATACTCAATATCATAAGCTTTTATAGAAAACCTGCATGGTGTAAAACATACTCACATAGCTTGAAATAAATATATGCCACAAGACTCATAAATCATCATGCTTTTACTTAAAACCTTAAATTATCATGACACCTGAAATTATTAGGACCATAGCTTTCAAAAACACTTATACTTTCAAAACCTTGTAACTTTAAGACTAAAACTCTTTGAAACTTGGAAGACTTTAGGACTTAGAGAACTTTAAGAACTTAGGAAGTTTCTCTTAACTGACATAAACCATGTGAGCTACATGGATTCCAACGTCTTACCCACGTTGGGGAGAGATGTTCTATCCTTACCATCGGATAAAACCTTAAATTTTAGTGATCACTATCTTAACCCACTTGGGGTATATCAAGAACCTATGGGGGCACGTAGTTCTGGGGCATGAGACCTCGGAATCAAGCCCAACTCGATGCTAAATACTACTCCCTATCAAGCCCAACTCGGTGCTAAATACTACTCCCTTACTTAGCTCAGAACTTTAGAAAATCTACCTTAAAATATAATAACATGATAGGAATTCTCCATGAATTTACGAAATTCTTTACAAAAATATGTAACTTTTGGGCACAAGAACAAAAGGGTGTTCTTGTTCAAAACCACATACCTTAAACTTGGAGCTTTTGGATGACTTCAAAAATTTTGGAAAGTTTTTCACGAACTATTAGGTGTCCCTCGTAGCCCTCTTAACGGGGAATTCAAATATGCAAGAATTATTGAATTCTCACGGTTGAATCTCTAGATAATTGAGTTTTTATGTTGAAACCCTAACCTTGTGGTTGAAGGTGTGCAGAGAATTTTGAGATGTTTAACTAAAGAGAAATAGAAGAAAATACGTTCTCTAAGGGTTATAAGTCGTGGGAAGTGCAGGAAAAAGACCAAAATACCCTTGCAAAAATGTTATTAAATTGCTGAAAAAAATAGTTGACGACATTCGTGACAAGTCGTCACGAAATGTCATCACAAAAGGGTGAAATTTATGATTTTCGGCTTAAGGTTGACGACATTTTGTGACAAGCCGTCAAACTTGTGACAAGTCGTCACAAAATGTTGGATTTTGTGACTTTCTACTTATGGTGACGACATTTGTGACAAGCCGTCAGGCTTGTGACAAGTCGTCACAAAATGTCGTCACGAAATTTCCAGGCTGATACGCTGGAGTAAAATGGGCATAACTCTTTGCTCCGATAATGGATTTTGGAGAAATTGGTATCGTTGGAAAGCTAATTCAATTATCTATATTTTGGTGGGTCATGAGCTCAGAAATTCATAGTATAACGGGAGATATTCTCGTTTGAAGTTGACCATACCAATATCCATCTCAAGAATTCAATCGGCAAGGAATATTTTGATTCGTCTAATAGCTAGGACACTTTTGAGGCCCTAATACTCATCAAGCTAGATCATGTAGCTACCAAATCACTAACTTTATTTCTAACAAGATTGAAACAGCTCCCCCTTGGAAATATTCGTCCTCGAATGTCACTAGTTAAGCTGGGAATGCAAAGAAACTGAGGATGCACAGTTGGAATAGTTCTCTGAATTGAATCTATGTCATTCTAAACTTTCAAGTATTTCTGAGAGTGCACAAATTTGCAATAAAATAGCTATATAGCTTAATCTTTGGTTAGATAGGGGATGAATTACGAAAAAGTAATACCTTCGGCTTGCTCTGAACTTGTGAAGAAGAGGTGTGGGTACTTGGATCGCATATCTGCTTCGGCTTCCCAAGTAGCACCCTCAACTGATTGGTTTCGCCATAAAACCTTGACCAATGGAACTTCTTTGTTCCTTAGTCTACGAACTTGGTAATCTAGGATCTCAACTGGAACCTCATCAAACGAAAGGTTATTCTGAATATCTAAGTTATCTAAAGAATTAACAACGATAGATCACCAATATGTTTCCTAATCATGGAAATATGGAAAATAGGATGAACAACTGACAACTCTACAGGCAGCTCAACTTCATAGGCTATGTTCCCAACTCGGCTGAGAATTCTGTAAGGACTAACGCAACGGGGACTAAGTTTCCCTTTCTTCCCAAATCTTTTCACCCCTTTCATGGGTGAAATTTTCAGATACACCAAATCATTAACTTCGAACTCAAGGTCTTTTCGTCTCACATCTGCATATGACTTTTGACGACTCTGAGCTGTCTTTAACCTTTCTCTAATCAACTTCACCTTCTTCATCGCCTCAAATATTGCATCAGGTCCAACCAAAGTAGTTTCACCCACTTCGAACCAATCTATGGGTGATCTACATCTCCTACCATATAATGCCTAGAATGGTGCCATCTTGATACTAGCATGGTAACTATTGTTGTAAGCAAACTCTATCAACGGCAAATGCTCATCCCAACTACCTTTGAAATCAAAGGTACACGCCCTCAACATGTCCTCCAAAGTTTGGATAGTTCTCTCAGCCTGACCATCTATCTGCGGATGAAAAACGGAACTCATGTGAACTTGGGTACCAAGACCCTTCTGAAACGCTCTCCAGAATTGAGAAGTGAACTGAGTACTCCTATCTGAAATGATAGACAAGGGAACTCCATGAAACCTGACCAACTCCCGAATATACAATCTAGCATAGTCCTCAGCTGTATAAGATGTGTGCACAGGTAAGAAATGCACTGACTTAGTCAGCCTGTTGACAACAACCCAGATGGAATCATGATGGCATCGGGAAAGAAGTAAGCCAGCCACAAAATCCATATTTATCTCTTCCCACTTCTAAGTTGGGATACTAAACTCTTGCATCACACCACCAGATCTTTGGTGCTCAACCTTAACCTGTTGACATGTTGCACACTTTGCCACAAAATCAGTTATATCATTCTTCATACCACACCACCAATAGATTTCCCGCAAGTCGCGGGATATCTTGGTAGTGCCGGGATGAATAGAATATCGCGTACCATGCGCTTCATCCATAATTCTCTACCTCAGATCACCAACATCAGGAACACATAATCTATCCTGCAACCTCAACACCCCATCTCCCCCTTGAGAGAAAATCTCTACCTTTTGGTCCTTGACTGACTCCTTCAGTCTGACCAAGCTAGCATTTAAGTCTTGCTTCTCCTTCACTTCCGAAACCAAAGAGGATTCGGAACTACTCTACACCAAAATATTTCCCTCAGTGAAATCAACCAACTTAACACCCAGTCTAGCCAGACGATGCACATCACGAGCCAACTCTTTCTTACCTTCCTCCATATGCAAAATACTACCCATAGACATCCTGCTAAGGGCGTCTGCCACAACATTGGCCTTGCCCGGATGATACAAACGCTCATATCATAGTCTTTTAACAATTCTGACCACCTCCGCTGCCTAAGATTCAACTCCTTCTGAGTCAGCACATACTGCAGGCTTTTATGATCAGTAAAAACATCAATATGCACACCATACAAATAATGTCTCTAGATTTTCAGAGCAAACACTACAGCAGCCAACTCTAATTCATGGGTTGGGTAACTCTTCTCATGAGGTTTCAACTGTCTAGAAGCATAGGCTATAACTTTACCCTTTTGTATCAACACACAACCCAAACTAAATCTTGAAGCATCACAGTATACCACAAAACCATCTACACCATCAGGCAAAGTCAACACAGGGGCAGAAGTGAGTCGAGTCTTCAACTCCCGAAAACTCTTCTCACAGGAATCCGACCAGAGGAACTTAACTATCTTTTGGGTCAACCGAGTCATGGGAGACGCAATGGAGAGAACCCTTCAACAAAACGGCGGTAATATCACTCTAGACCCAAGAAACTTCTAATATCAGACGGAGAGATAGGCCTAGGCCAATTTCTTACAGCCTCTGTCTTTTGGGGATCAACTCTAATACCTTCAGCTGAAATAATATGACCCAAAAACGCTACGGACCTTAGCCAAAACTCACACTTACTGAATTTGGCGAATAACTTATGATCTCTAAGAGTTTCCAAGACGATTCTAAGATGGTAATGCGTGATCACCCTCACTTCGGGAATACACAAGGATGTCGTCGATAAACACAATGATGAACATATCAAGATATGGCTTAAACATTCAATTCATGAGGTTCATGAAAGCTGCTAGGGCGTTAGTTATCCCGAAAGACATGACAAGAAACTCAAAATGACCATAGCAAGTTTGGAAGGCAGTCTTTGGGATATCACACCCCCTTACTTTAAGTTGGTAATAGCCGGATCTAAGGTCTATCTTGAAGAAATAACTTGCACCTTGCAACTGATCAAACAAATCATCTATTCTCGGAAGAGGGTACTTGTTCTTGACTATGACCTTATTAAGCTGACAATAGTCAATGGACATATGCAAAGAACCACCTTTCTTTCACACGAAAAGGACAGGTGCGCCCCAAGAAGATACACTGGGCCTTATAAAACCTTTGTCTAAGAGATCTTTGAGTTGTTTTTTCAACTCCTTAAGCTCTGCAGGTGCCATACGGTAGGGAGGAATGGAAATAGGTTGAGTGTCGGGAAGAAGATCAATCCATAATTCTATCTCTCTATCGGGAGGTACCCCTGGAAGATCTTCCAAAAAGACATCAGGAAACTCATTGACAATGTTGACTACATGGATACTTGGGGTTTCAGACTTAGTGTCCTTTACTCCAACCAAGTGATAAAAGCAACCCTTAGATATAAGCTTCCTGGCTTTGGATAAGAAATAAAATGACTCTTGGGAGGTACTGAACTCCCTCACCACTTGAAAACTAGTTCATCAGGAAACTGAAATTTGACTACACGAGTACGACAATCTATAGACGCATAGCAGGAGTAAAGATAGTCCATACCCAGGATAACATCAAAATCAACCATCTCTAACTCTATCAAATCAATAAGTGTGGCTCTATGAAGGACTGTAACAGGACAATTCTTGTATACTTGCTTAGAAAAAATAAACTCCCCTACCGGGGTAGAAACTAGAATAAGCTCAAAAATACTTTCGGGACTCTTCTCAAACTTCACAGCAACAAGTAGGGTCACATAATAAAAACTTGACCCGGGGTCCAATAACACATATACATCAAAATAAAATACACAGAGCATACCGATAACAACATCGGGAGAGTCCTCCTGTTCATGACGGGAAGGTAGGGCATAGAACCTATTTTGGCGCTGAGCGCCAGCAATACAAGAAGAAGCGCCCTGAGGAGGAGCTGGACGGGCTGCGGAAGCTGATGCACTAGTGGCCTGGGTCTGGGGCCGGGTATCTCTGTTTTCCTGCCTTTCATGTGGGTACTCTCTAAGTCTGTGGCTTATATTGCCACACCCGAAACAACCACGTTGTTCAGCCAAACACTCACCCGAATGAGTCCTACCACACTTGGCACAAGGAGGAAAGTTGGGCTTGTTACTCACACTCTGCTGAGGCCTGGACATAGAAGACCTGTTTCCCTACTCTGGCCTACCTCTAGGCGCTGGGGCACTAGCGGATGAGGGTGATGGTATAAAAGAATGACTCTGGAACTGAGGGCGGTTCCCTCCTTGGGATCTAGCCTGACGGTACTCGTGTTGTTCAGACCTAGCTCTTTTGTTACCTCTCGCTTTATCTCTTTCCCTTATCTTATCCTCATCTATTTATTGTGTATAGATCATCAGCCTATATAAATCCATCTCTTTGTTCAACATAGCAGTGCGACATTCTTTTAGTACTAAGCCCGACACACTTGTCACAAACTTTATCATACCAGTTCGGGCGTCGGAGATCAAGTCAGGCGCATATTTTGCTAGCTGATTGAACTTTAAGTAGTACTCCTTAATAGTCATGGAGCCCTGTCTCAAGTTTATAAACTCTTCAATCTTTGTCTCTCTTAACTCCAAAGGAAAGAACCTATCCAAGAATGCATCTTGGAATATCTGCTAGGTAATGGGAGCGTCATCCTCCCCCCTACCCTTCCTCCAAGAAACCACCCAGTCATACGTAATGTCCTTCAATCTGAAAGATGCTAACTCCACACACTCTTCTTCATACACACGCATTACCTTGTGATCTTTCTTATCTCCTCGAGATAAAACGGTGGGTTTTCCCCTGCCTTTGACACATAAAACTCTGGCGGACTCATCCGTATAAAGTCACGAATTCTGGCAGAAGCTAAGTTACCTCTCTGCTGCTGAGGAGCTGCGGCCCGATTGGCCTGGACAGTGACAGCTTGGGCCAGTGCCTGGAAGGCTGCCCTGAATTCGGCGTGGGACACATTTCCATTCAGAGGATCAGTGGGCTGAGGTTGCTGATCGTTGTTATTTCGTCGAGCTTAGTGGGGAGGCATATTCTGAAATAAGAGAGCACAAATAAATAGCTGAGAGAGACAACTTGAGCACGATGGACTTAAGAGGAAGAAAGGACTTATTTCTAAAACATTTCATAGCCTCTTGCTCATAGATGTGGTGCGCTACACACTGATGATCAAGACCCTACTTAACGCGGCTTATCAGACTCCCTAGGACTCTTTAAACCTTAGGCTCTAATACCAAGTTTGTAACACCCCGCAATCGGGTCCCGGAACGTCACACGGTGCTTAAGGCTACAAGTAACCCCAAGCTAACCCTTTGAGCCTTCTACTTCATCTATTAGCCTACTTAAAGATAAAAGGCATGAACTCAACACTGTGACATCATAAAATGAGAAATATGAATAAAATACTTGGTCTGAACAAACTACAACTCAAAGAAAATCTCGAAGTGTTGATAATCTGATGACTAGTCTAACAAACCTCTACTACTCCAAACTAGAGAGCCATTAGGACAGGTCCCTAACTGACTCATACTCAACTGATAAGAATTAAACAGCTACTAAATAAAACTGAAAGTCTGAGAATAACCCATCCCCGAAACATGAGGACTTACCACGGCTGATATGTAGATAGGAGTGCTCGAAAGGATCACTGGTGAGGCTGAAACTGAGCACCTGAACCTACATTACGAGAATATATGGCACACAGACAAAATATGTGGGTCAGTACTTTGGGAGTGTACTGAGCATATGGGGGAGTGTGCAATTAAAATAATCAATATAATAAGCTTTTATAGAAAACCTGCATGGTGCAAAACATACTCATATAACTTGAAATAAATATATGCCACAAGACTCATAAATCATCATGCTTTTACTTAAAACCTCAAATTATCATGACACCTGAAATTATTAGGACCATAGCTTTCAAAAACACTTATACTTTAAAAACTTTGTAACTTTAAGACAAAAACTCTTTGAAACTTAGAAGACTTTAGGACTTAGAGAACTTTAGGAACTTGGGGAGTTTCCCTTAACCGACATAAACCATGTGAGCTACATGGAGTCCAAACCCACGTTGAGGAGAGTTGTTCTATCCTTACCATCGGATAAAACCTTAAATTTTAGTGATCACTATCTTAACCTACTTGGGGTATATCAAGAACCAACGGGGGCACGTATTTCTGGGGCATGAGACCTCGGAATCAAGCCCAACTCGCTGATAAATACTACTCCCTTACTTAGCTCAGAACTTTAGAAAATCCACCTTAAAACAATTCAACAATATATATAATGGGAGCCAAAATGCATCCCTTTTACTTCAAACTCAAGAATGTGGATTTCTATCTTAACTTATAATCAAAACACACTTCTTGATATTCTTTAAAAATCACTAACATCTCATTCTCAAACTCATGCTTTAACCATAAGGTTCAATTCACAACAATAGGACTTGAAATTCTCAAAACATGATATAGACGTTGAATTATGCAACTTAAACCATAAATTGACAATTTAAAACATTAATATGCATAATAATATTACAACTCAAAGCTTGGGTAAGACATAGTTTCATAAAACTCACAATATAATAACATGATAGGAATTCTTCATGAATTTACGAAATACTTTACGAAAATATGTAACTTTTGGGCACAAGAACAAAAGGGTGCTCTTGTTCAAAACCACATACCTTAAACTTGGAGCTTTTGGATGATTTCAAAAATTTCGGAAGGTTATTCACAAACTATTGGGTGTCCCTCGTAGCCCTCTTAACGGGGAATTCAAATATGCAAGAATTATTGAATTCTCACGGTTGAATCTCTAGATAATTGGATTTTTATGTTGAAACCCTAACCTTGTGGTTGAAGGTGTGCAAAGAATTTTGAGATGTTTAACTAAAGAGAAATAGAAGAAAATACGTTCTCTGAGGGTTATAAGTCATGGGAAGTGCAGGAAAAAAAACAAAATACCCTTGAAAAAATGTCATTAAATTGCTGGAAAAAAAATAGCTGACGACATTCGTGACAAGTCATCACGTAATGTCGTCACAAAAGGGTGGATTTTATGATTTTTGGCTTAAGGTTGACGACATTTTGTGACAAGCCGTCAAACTTGTGACAAGTCATCAAAAAATGTTGGATTTTGTGACTTTCTGCTTATGGTGACGACATTTGTGACAAGCTGTCAGGCTTGTGACAAATCGTCACGAAATTTCCAGGCTGATAAGCTGGAGTAAAATGGGTATAACTCTTTACTCCGATAATGGATTTTTGCGAAATTGGTATCGTTGGAATGTTAATTCAATTATCTATATTTTGGTAGGTCATAAGCTCAGAAATTCATAGTATAACGAGAGATATGCTCGTTTGAATTTGACCATACCAATATCCATCTCAAGAATTCAATCGACAAGGAATGTTTTGATTCGTCCAATAGATAGGACACTTTTGAGGCCCTAATACTCATCAATCTAGATCATGTAGCTTCCAAATCACTAATTTTATTTCTAACGAGCTTGAAACAGGGTTCTACTATTTGTTAAAATTCTCGAGGTATTACATCATACATGAGGGAGTAGGAGATGTGTTAATGCTTCCGGCTCCAGAGCCAGATCCTCAGGCAACGGAAGATGATGACCCAGTTGGACAGCATGAGCCGGTTTATTACTATTAGCTTCTGCAGTTCACTTGTGGTTACATATACCAGGTAATTCAATTTTTTAGTTCAGTGGAATGTTTTGTATTTATGATCTTCTATAATTCCACTGGTTACAAAGAAAGTAAATTTTTTATCCTTGGTGGGAAGAGTTATCTGGCATTTGTTGTTGATGCGGAGTTGATATGAATCCTTTTAATATTGTTAACTCACAGATTCTTCCTGAACTTGTAAGGGCGTGCATTGGTGTTAACTCAGTTATCCTCCATCAGTGTTTGAAGTTTGTATAAAATACTTAAATAGGAGGTGTAATTGATTTTTTAATGAAAACCCACTTGCTGGTCATGGCAGTTATTTGTGCTGTGGTATTATTTTCTCTTCTGCCTGTCTTGTTATGTTCATTATGTATGAGTCTGTAAAATCAACCACTCGTATGCTGGCAAGTGCGTCTCCTTGATCAACTCCATTAGTAACAAGAACTTTTTCTCCTGTGTTGCAGTTGTAGCAGCCCATAATAGGTTGTTCAGTTGGACACTTTTGTACGCTCTCTGATAATTGTCCTTCAAGTACCTTAAGCAATAATGGTGATAGGCAAGCAGCTTGCCAATTCGCTCTGTAGAGACACTACCAAGTATGTTGTGGTGTCTGTCAGATATCAATGTAACACCTTGACGGCCACATACAACATGCTGATGTAAATCGCCCAAAAACTTAGTCGACGTATCAAGGCTTTCATTCGCTGCTATTACAAAAGCCAGTGGAAAAATGAATCCATTGCCATCCGTACCTACCGCAATCAACAACTTTATATCATACTTACCATATACATGTGTTCTATCTATTGATATCACCGGTCGATAATAACGAAAATCATCGACACATGGCTTAAACGTCTAAAACACATAGTTAAAAAATCATTCATCAACTCCCTCATGTCGTTCGAATCGCCATTCGTCGACAAAACCTGGATTGAAATATTTCATAGCAGCGATGAACCTTGGCAATTCACGAAATGAGGCCTCCCAATTTTCATAGACTTGTTCAAATGCACGCTTTCGTTCTAGATATGCCTTTCGCCAACTAATTGTTTTGCGGAACTTATTAAGAACATACATTTGACAATCTTTGATAAGATACCTGTAATTATAATTGAATCGACTAATTATTAAAAATTCTTAATAATTATAATTGAAAATATAACTGCTGATTTGTATAGTCACATGAAGTCGATAAAAAATAGTACCTCGGTGTCTTTTCAATATACGGCACCAAAACAGTTGCAATCATGTCTACATCCAAATTATTGTGAGCTCCGCGACAATCACCCATATTACAAGTGTGTTCGCCAATGTATTTGTCAATTTTCCACAAGTTATTACTACTATGCTTTGTAGCACAAAGTTTGAAAGAGCAACCTTGATCTGCATGTTTGCAACAAATTTTGAACACATTCTTTTCAGACTTAACAACAAAAAATTCCCTCCCTTCTTTAATATGATAGAGTTTAACCGCCCGTTGCAAATCTTTTTTTGACTTGAACAACATCGGGCTAGAAAGATAAAAATCATCATTTTAAAAATCAACCGATTCACGCCACACACCTGTAGGGACAAAATCATTTTCATGATTATCCATAAACACATCAGGTCCTTCCTGAAAATGATCAAGAAATAAAATTTCATTAGAATAAAAATGGGGTCTATTATTTGATTGTGACATTGATGTCGGCCTTTGCATCGTTGTCTGTGGAATTGATTCTTGTTGAGGATAAGGGCTCATGGACATTGATCTTTGTTCTTAATTGAACCTCACACCATCATCACTCGATGATGAGTCATAGGGGCATTCATCTTCATCAGCATTATTAGGCTCACTATCATCACTCTGTGATAATTCGCCATAATTTGCTTAATCGCCATTTTCAATATCTTCGGGAACGACATGCTTATCTCACGGTACATTATTCATGTATTTTATAAAATTAAATATTTTTAATATATGTCAAAAATATAAATAAATATAATAATAATTATATTTAACCTACCGATAATAGTCGGCAACATCAAGATTCAACGAAAGAGAAACATTTGAAGATGTTCCAGCATTGTCCACTCATTCAAGCTGTGATGGTTGACCAAAATTATAATCTTGCCCAAAAAAATCATCATTATTCCTCTCACATAGAGTTAAGCCCCTGAAAAAAATATAACAAAATATGACATAACAAAAAAGGCCGTAAAAATAAATTAGTTCTCATAATAAAATGAAGTCATGGACAGTACCAGTCACTTTGATTCAAAGTTTCATTCAAATCAAGTATTGAAGCTTGTGTTGGTACATTACCCGACATGAAGTATTGAGAAATGTTCATGTCGAAAAAATTGCTATGATGACTTAACCGGGCATCATCAACACTTGTTAGATTTTCAAGTTGTGTATAAACATCCGTCCGTGCTGGAGATTGTGCACGACGATGATTTCGCTCCTTCTTAATATAAACTTGAAGAATATTTAACTTTATTTGACTGACATAATTATAAGGAGCCCTCAAAAAATCAGTTAACGACTCATCGTCACTAATAATCCACTCCCCATAATTTACCATTCCTTGAGATGAGAAAGAATTTGGCTATTGTCCGATTATAAACAAATTATAATCGTCACTTTTAATTCTCATCCTTCTAAAAATTGAATCAACAAATTCTTGATAACCAATTGAAATTGGATACTTGACGTTGCACTTGGGAGAAATACTATAATATATTATATTACCCTTATGAACAATTTCACCATCCAAAAAAAGCGCAACTTTGACACGTTCACTATTCATTCTCTAAGACTCAAACGAATAAAAATTTAGATGAATTATAAAAAGATTTGAAGATGTTGAAGTGATAACGATGAAGTATGCTCTATGCATCTTCTGTTTATTTAGAAATTTCAAAGATTGATTCAAGGGGTTGAACAGTTGATATAGTGCACACAAAATGAGCAACATTACAAAGTGCACATAAAATGTGCAACGTTACAAATTTCATATCAGTCTGACGGAAATCTGATGGATTGATGGGTGCATGCTACAAAAAGATATAATGCACAAAAGAAGTGCAAGATATCAAAATAATTGATAGTGCATTAAATAAGTGCACTATCTATTTATTTTATGGATAGTGCACTAAAAAAATGCACTAAACTATAGAAAAGGGGAACAATGCACAAAAGAAGTGCAAGATATTCAAAATAATTAATAGTGCACATTTTTAGTGCACTATCCATAAAATAAATGACCTCTTTTAACTGCGTTAAGGTAGAAAAAGGAATATTGTACACTTAATTTATGCAAACAACTCATTTTTGTAACTTTTTAACTCAGTAGCATAGATTGGTTTCTTTTTCAAGTGTAGTGCATATTTAGGTTCCCCACTCACAAAAGAGTAAATGACACTAGTATACAAAGCCAAGGACGAACAGAGCAGAGCAACAATAAATTGTACCATAAGCAATGTAGATGGTACTATAATTGGTACTTTCTCCTCTCCATTTTAACACACGTGCTCTACCCAAAATAGCTCCGATGCTTCACAAGTGTAGAAAATGGCAATTGCCACCAAAAATAAATTTCGATCTCTCAGAACAGCGAGTTTGTTCTTTTTTATAAATCATGGAAGTTGTTGCAAAGCGTCTAATTTTGATCTTGTAAAAACATCGATTCCGTTTGAAGGTGGAGGTTAAATTCTGAATTTCTTTTAGTAAGATTACTGATCTAGACATTTTGTCTATGTCGATTTGTGATGATGTTAGCTATATTATGATAAAATTTGTTGGTAATGTATTAGCGTGATTGATTTTGTTTCAGATTTTTTATTTGGTCTATATTGTTCGTTTTTTTATTTTTATTTTTTTGTCTTTCGTTAGATGAGTATAGGAGCAAAACGAAAACTGTCAATTGGATTTGGAAAAAAATGTAATATTTTATTGCGTAGTTTCTTATTCTTTTATGTGTGTTATTATTTCTCGTTTCATTTGCTTTGTACCTTGCTATTTAGTTTATGTGTTGTTCTTGCAATATGTTTGAGCCAAGGGTCTATCAGAAAAAAAACACTGGGTGGGCATGTTGTTGTTGTTAGTTGTATTAGTGTGGTTAATATGTTGATGTTCTTTGGAAAATATAATTTGTTCACCTGAAATCATGGTGAATTTCTCTTTTAGTATTGGAACCGAGATCAAGAGCCTACAAGGTCGAAAGTTTCATTACTTTGTGTTGAGGCTTCAGAAAAATCATTTTATTGCGTTCCAGTGAGGGTATTTGAGTGGGCATATTTGTTAGGGAAGTTCAGTGAAGCCTGTTGAGTATTGTAATACACGTTAATCAAGAATATTGTGTCAATGTATAGCTTGTTAGTTACTTTCCAGAAATCAGCTATAGTCCATTAGTTAGTTATAACTAACTAGTAGCATTGTGAGTAGCATAGTTAGTTATGACTCTAGTATGTGGTCTATAAATGCCTATCTCATGTACCATTTATCATTCATTCAACTCAATTCAGTAATCAAGAAATCTGCACATTCCCTATTCCATATCTTTGCTTCATTTCTCTGTTTCTTTCTTCTCCTCTTTCTCTCTTGATCTTAAAGAACTAGTTGTACCTAGTTTAATTACATGGTATCAAAGCCAGGTTGGCTAGATTACTCTTCTGTAACTGTGAATGAGATTCACCTGTAGATCTCAGTAGTAAGTTGTAGCTGATTCTTGAGATCAAGATTCAAGTTTGGGGCATAAACTGCAAAAATGGTGAATGAAATTGGTACTGAACCTGAAGGATCTTCAAGAACATCAACAACTGCATAGTATTATAATCACCCTCTCTTCCTCAGTCCTTCAGATGTAAGTGGAATTCAGATCATTTCCTTCCAATTAACAGGTGTTGAGAACTTTTCTATCTGGTTTAGATCTATGCGTATTGCCCTGTTAGGAAGGAATAAGTTAGGTATTGTTGATGGCACTTGCTCTAAAGATAAATTTTCAATTGATCTGGGAAGCCACTGGGAGAGGGTAAATGCAATTGTCCTATCTTGGATTATGAATTCTGTCTCTAAAGAACTTCTAGGAGGAATCATGTATGCATCAGTTGCTAGTGTTGTCTGGGCAGAGTTGTATGAAAGATTTCACAAAATAGATGGTGCAAGAACTTTCAATTTACACAAAGAAATTGCAACCCTTTCTCAAGGGAATGCATCTGTGTCTTCTTATTTCTCAAAATTGAAAGACTTGTGGGAAGAATTTGAGGGACTAGTGCCTGCACCTGGATGTGATTGTGACAAGTCCAAAGAATATGTGCTTCATCTGCAAAAACTGAAACTATTTCAGTTTCTGATGGGATTAAATGAATCGTACACACAGGCAAGAAGCCAAATTTTACGCATGACCCCTTTTCCTTCCGTAAATCAGGCATATGCCATGGTCATAAGTGATGAAAGTCATAAAGCTACAGCAATTCATGCTGGAATCTTGGGAACTAGTCCTGTTGTTATGTCTGGAAATAACTGTGAGTTGGCAATGTACACAAGACATGGAAATGGTGGGAGTAATCCTCAGAAGTTTAAGAAGAATTACAACCTTCATTGTGAATTCTGCAAATTGAAAGGACATACTAGAGATACTTGCTGGAAACTTGTTGGTTATCCAAATGATCACAAGTTCAAGAAGAAGTCTAGGATGGAAGGTAGCAATGCAGCTTATAATGTGTCTCTTGGTACACAGCTCAGTCATCATGGTCTAGGATCATGTAATCAACATGCAGGGCAAGGTTTTCAGTCTCATGATACAGGAATTCAAGTTGGTTCTGATGTGCAGATGAATCAAGTAAGTCAAATGGGAAGTGTACCATTCACTAAAGAGCAATATGAGCAAATCTTGAGAATGATTAATAGCAACAGCACTGGCTCACATGCAGGAGAATCAACAAATGTTGCTACCACCTCTAATGCAGGTATTAGTGCTTTCTCTGCATCTGTTAAGTCCAGAGAATGGATTATAGATACAGGGGCTACTAATCACATGGTAGCTGATTTAGATTTACTCCTTGGACACTCTACAACAAAGTTAGACACACCAAGAGAGGTGTATTTGCCAAATGATGGTACTACTAAAGTAACACATGTGGGAAGTAGTTGCTTATCAAAAGATAATGTGGTAACTAATGTATACCACATACCAGAATTTCAATACAATTTGTTGTCAGTATTACAAGTGACCAAAGAATGGCAATGTTCAGTAATTTTTTCCCTGATTTCTGTGTCTTCCAGGATCTTTACACTGGAAAGGTGAGGGGGATTGGTACGCCTGTTGGAGGACTATATCTACTGGTTGAACAGCAAGACAATGAGATTTCACAGCATGCAGCTAATAAAGTGACAAATGGTGGTACATTGACAATAAGTAATGATGACATAGACCTTTGGCACAAAAAACTAGGTCATGTGTCCACTCATGCTCTAAAGAAAATAGTTACTTCTGATATTCAAAGTATAGAAGATAGAATAAGGAAATGTACTGTGTGTCCTTGTGCAAAACAAGCTAGATCTTCTTTTCTCTCAAGCAATATTCAGAGTACATGTTGTTTTGATCTTGTGCACATGGATGTGTGGGGACCTTATAAGATAGCAACTATGAATGGCAATAAATATTTTTTGACATTTGTGGATGGGTCTTTCTACTTAAATTCAAG
This sequence comes from Capsicum pubescens, assembly GCA_030864215.1. Lineage (NCBI taxonomy): Eukaryota > Viridiplantae > Streptophyta > Magnoliopsida > Solanales > Solanaceae > Capsicum > Capsicum pubescens. The sequence continues at coordinate 331,204,940 of CM061538.1, read as the reverse complement.
ACTGATGTGTACATTCGGATTAAACAGTTTCTTACATATGTTAAAACACAGTTTGGTAAGGTTGTTAAAGTAGTAAGAAGTGATAATGGAACTGAGTTTGTAAACTCAGTATGCAGTAACTTGTTCAGTACAAATGGCATCATACATCAGACAACTTGTGCTTATACACCTCAGCAAAATGGTGTTGCTGAGAGAAAGCACAGGCACATCCTAGAAGTCACAAGAGCAGTCAGGTTTCAGGGTGCTATTCCCATACATCTTTGGGGTTATTGTGTGTTAGCTGCAGTGCACATTATTAACAGGCTACCTAGTTCAGCTATTGATTATCAAGTTCCTTATAAGAGGTTATATGGTAAGAAAGCTAACTACGATCACTTGAGAGTGCTGGGATGTCTATGCTATGCTAAAGTGCTGAATGAGCATGACAAGCTAATGCCTAGAGCTAGAACCATTGTGTTGATAGGGTACTCTAACACACAGAAAGGATATGTTCTCTGTGACATATCTAGCAAATTTGTGTTTGTGTGTAGAGATGTTTCATTTAGGGAAGATATATTCCCATTTAAAGTGAACAAAGATCAAAATAAGTCACCTGTTCATATATTTCCATTGGAGGATCAATGTCCAGTAGTAGGTGATGTTGTGACACCTCTGTAGATTCCAGTAACTACGACATCTCAAGGAATACCTGACTCAACCAATCAGCAAGAGCAACAACAACAGGTTGTTGTTCCTACTCCTACACACACTATAACTAAGGTGTATCAATGAAGATCCACTAGAAGTCAAAGGGTTCCTGACTCACCTAAACAGCAAGTGCAACAAGAGATATCTATAGCTGAGAGGACAGAAACTCAGGAACCTGCATGCATGTTAGGATCAGAGGAAACCATAGGAAAAAAACCACCTGTGTGGATGACGGATTTTATCCCTACTGGCAAGACCAAGAAGGTACCTTATGATCTAGCAAACTATGTTACTTATGACAAATTGTCTTCTCAGTACAAAGCCTATGTAGCAAATTTATCTTCTATTGTTGTACAAGTTACTATGAAGCATGTAAGGATTCAGGATGGGTAGAGGCTATGAAAGAGGAGATGGCAGCTCTTACTTCTAATCACACCTGGGATATAGTGTCCTTACCTAAGGGTAAGAAACCTATAGGTTGTAGGTGGATATACAGAGTTAAATATAAAGCCAATGGTGAAGTAGAAAGGTTCAAGGCTAGACTTGTAGCAAAAGGATATGGTCAAAGAGAAGGCATTGATTACAAAGAAACCTTTTCTCCAGTTGTAAAAATGAAAACTGTCAGAACAATACTGGCTACTGCAGCAAGAAGGAAATGGTTTGTTCAACAGATGGATGTGTATAATCCTTTCTTAAATGGTGATCTAACTGATGAGGTGTACATGGAACTACCCCAGGGATTTGCTAGTCCGAGGGAGAATGCAGTGTGCAGACTAGTCAAATCCCTATATGGACTAAAGCAAGCTCCTAGACAGTGGAACAAGAAGCTATCAGAAGCTCTACTTAAGTATGGCTTCAGTCAAAGTAAATATGATCCATCACTGTATATCAAGAAAACTATCAAGAAAACTACTGAAGGAATTACTTTTGTGTTGGTATATGTTGATGACACGTTAATTACTGGTGACAGTCTCAAGCTGATAGAAGAAACAAAGGTAAACTTGGAACAAAGTTTCAAGATGAAAGATCTGGGAGAGTTAAGGTTCTTCCTTGGAATCGAATTTGCAAGGTCTGATAAGGGAATACTAATGCATCAGAGGAAGTATGCATTAGAATTGTTATCAGAATTAGGACTAACAGCTGCTAAACCCATCTCTACACCTATGGACTACAACATTAAACTAACCTCTAGGCAGTTTGATGATCATGTAAAACAGATTCAGCCAGATGAAGATCCTTCAGCTGATAAAGTAACCTATCAAAAACTGATTGGAAAACTACTCTACTTGACAATGACCAGACCTGATATAGCATTCTGTGTTCAAACTTTAAGTCAGTTTCTACAAGCTCCCAAGAAATCTCATATGGATGCAGCATTAAGAGTAGTGAGGTATGTCAAGAATCAACCAGGTCAAGGTGTGTTATTGTCCAGTGATCCAAATGAGGAAGTCAGTGCCTTTTGTGACGCTGATTGGGCATCTTGTCCTCAAACTAGAAGATCTATTACTGAATACTTTGTGAAGATCGGAAAGTCTGTGGTTGCCTGGAAATCAAAGAAACAGGCTACAGTCTCAAGAAGCTCCGCAGAAGCTGAGTTTAGAAATCTTGTTGCAGTTACAGCTGAGCTAGTATGGATTGTGGGATTAATGACAAAAATTGGCATTGAAGTGCATCTACCAGTTGAAGTGTTTAGTGACAGTAAATCTGCTATTCAAATAGCAGCAAATCCTGTCTATCATGAGAGGACCAAACACATTGATATTGATTGCTTTTTTATAAGGGAGAAAATAGTTCAAGGAATGATTACAACTAAGTATGTTCCGATAGAAGATCAGCCTGCAGATATGCTAACCAAAGGTCTTACCAAAAGCTCAACTGATGCATCTCAATTCCAAGCTAGAAATATGTGATATCTTCACACCTTCCTAGCTTGAGGGGGAGTGTTGAGTATTGTAATACACGTTAATCAAGAATATTGTGTCAATGTATAGCTTGTTAGTTACTTTCCAGAAATCAGTTATAGTCCATTAGTTAGTTATAACTAACTAGTAGCATTGTGAGTAGCATAGTTAGTTATGACTCTAGTATGTGGTCTATAAATGCCTATCTCATGTACCATTTATCATTCATTCAACTCAATTCAGTAATCAAGAAATCTGCACATTCCCTATTCCATATCTCTGCTTCATTTCTCTGTTTCTTTCTTCTCCTCTTTCTCTCTTGATCTTAAAAAACTAGTAGTACCTAGTTTAATTACAAAGCCATACTTTCTGTAGTCCACAATGACAATAGAGAATGCCTAATATTATTTTCATTTGGGAAAAATGAGCTTGGGACTTTGGGTCTTATTGAGATTAGTGGACTACATGAGGCAATCTAGATAAGGCTGCAAAAGCACATATTTGGTTGAGATAACTCTGGCTGATATTGGAACCTTTACTAGGTTTATTGAAGCTTCCATAAAGGCAGAAAATATTATCAGAGCTTTAGACTCTTGGTAGCAGCTAAATCAATTAAATTCGTGGAGTATGGAAACTTCTCTGACATTTTGTGCAATCTATCAGAAACTCCTACTTAAGACCTTTGATGAACACTTGCTCCTAATTAGGCCAATATTGTTAAAAGTTTTGGGGTGTTTGCGGTGCTCGTATAGGTGCGATTGAACAAGCTTTACACTCCTCTGCTTCTGGTATTTTTCTATCAACTTTACTGCAAGATGTCAAGCTGCACTTACCTCATTTGTATCCAATTGCTCCAACCGATGTAACAAAAATCATGTTTCGGGCGATGAATACAATCATGGAATCGGGGTCAACACGATACAAAGTTATCTTCACCAACATCTATCCGCTTTCTCCGGTTTGTGCTAAACTTTATACCGAGGTTCTGGGAAGCACAACATGGTCTGTTGACATTGTGAATGCAAATGGAAGAGGAAATATATCTTTGATTTGGACACTTAGTCGAATACTTGTTGTATTCGAGCGTGCTCTATTTTATTTACTCAATATCTATAAGATACGAATTGTGGAGATTGCTGGATATGGTCTATTCACTAATTTTCCTTGTATCACAGCTTTCATAGTATTTGGAAATCCACAAGGTTTGCCACTAGCTGGATATTGGTTAGAGAAGATTGCTAGGGGGGTAAGCAACACTCCAGAAGAAATAAGGGATAGTCATTTAATTGGTCAAGGATCAGATGGTGCCCAATTGGAAAATGGAGCTTGGTGGAGTCCTTGGAATGACGTGAAGTTACCCCATCATGTGTATATTGTGCCTAATGCATTAGATGCATCCTTTCTCTCTGATGAATGGAGACGTTGCGAACATGTTATTACACTAACAAACTTTGGCGTATCCTTTACAACTGTATAATTGAACTAGCCAGAGACATTTGTTGGATAGAAAATTTTCAACCTGAACCTTGAGGACAAGGTTCTTATTGGGGATGGAGGTATTGTTAGGAACTCGGCCAAAGTAGAGGATAGGTTGGGTAACATATATCCAAGTCTTAACAAGTTCCCCGCTATGATATCAATGTTGCTCTACCCAAACCTTGAGGACACGGTTCTTTTTCAGGATGGGGGTATTGTTGTGGACCAAGCTGACTTTGTACGGGCCTATGGGTTAGAAGTGGTGATTGGGGCCGATTCTGTTGGGATTATTGGGTTGACGAAAATGTTGGAGAGTTTTATTTGGGATCCAAGCCCAATTATCAATTGATTAGATATGACTTGGAGTTAGACAGAAAGCGTATACGAATTATGCTGAAGCTTTGGCTAGTCTGTTATCCTCTCATCTCACTTCCATGTTCTAGTATCTCATCTTCTTCTCGTTAACTTCTCCCCTGTTACTCTTATGATTCCTCCACTTCTCTTGTTCACTATTACCTTGTTGTTTCAATTTTGAGTTGTAATTTGGATTCAGTAAGTATAATATATGTTAGTGCTGTGTTGAGAAATTCAAGTTGTTACAATAGATGTCATGTGAAAGGAGGTCATCTGACTTTCTGATTATCAAGACAAGCTTGCAGGAAGTTCTTTCATTAGTAAATGAACTTATGTGGTTATATGTGATGAGTTGTGGTAGAAGCTATTTGTTGTCAGAACCGTAAATTCATAATATATCTTATATCTCGACGTATATAATGTTGTCTGTGCCTAATTTTCATATTCAACCTTCTCAGAGTTACAATGGAACTTCATGATCTTCTGCCACAATGTTTGGCAATGATCATCACAGTGATACTAATTGCTAGAATCAGCTCTTGTCTCGATACTGCAGGATTAAGTGAAGTAAGTGATCATACTGCGAAATAATGTCAAGATGTGCAATTATTTCTCGATATATGCAGCTCGGGTGTCAGTGATATTCGAATTTACAGAAAACTGAAAATGGATTGGCTGTTCCCAAGAAAAATTTAGACTCAGTTTAATCACGCAATCATCAATTTCTTTCCATTATTGACCAGCTGTACTTTTTCCCCATTTTCTTCAGGTCCATGCACCTTATCTTGATAGCTATGTTGCAAAATCCTATTTTAGTAAACATGACAATTTGATAGATTCGAAGTTTGAAGATTTCATTACAAATGACATACTGTCCAGTGGATGTATATCGCTGCAAGGCAATGTCGAATTTCCCCCAAAGCTGACTTTTTTACATCGAAAGTTGATTGGTGAAGGCTCCCATCGACGTCTATCATCATCTCTCAGATTGAAGATGTCATCGGAGTCCTTTTCCAGGTCTTCAAAATCGTTTGAGGTGATAATTGTTGAACGACTGCCTTCTGGAGTCTTTGCAGATCCTTTTGAGCTACAACACCTTGTGCAGCGTGGTGGTAATTTTCTATCCGATTCTATCAATTTCTAATGCTGCAACTCTTCATCTGAGGCTACTTGGTGTCGGCAATTTTGTGCAGTTTTCACCGATGCTGCTGTATTTGGAGATGCAAATTTAGAGTTGCCCTCATTTCTGTCAAACCGATCGCTTGTTGAGGTTCATCTGGAAGTGAATTCCAATTTAACAACTCAATGGAAGCATGAACTGGAACTAAACATGGAACTTCCTCTACATTCACGGTATCAGGTACCTCACCTAAACGATTCTCTAAATTATATAGAAGTCTGTAAAATAATTTTCACGCATCCAAGGTAGTCATTTCTCTTCCCTGAATTTTAGATACATACTCCACACAAAAATATGAAGTTACCACAATATCCCACCTCGCTCTTACCCTTTTAGGGAATGCACGTGCATATAGTGTGAAGCTTCTCAACTAGTATTAACTTTTGCATCCCATTCTTTTTCCTGGCAGCCACTAGGACATGGATTTTCAAGAGTTGAATTTGCTTCTCCTGACTTGTTTCTGAGATGCAATGTTGAAGGAAAACAACATGACACGAGTTGTTTGTTTGCGCTAGACGAGCAGAATGCTGAATCAAATGATGGTCACCCTGTGTGGGCAGTACCATGTGGAAATCGAGAACACACAGAAATTGTATCTGCTTTTACTTTCATTTCAGCTGTTGTATCAGCTATTCTCATCATTATTGCCTCAATTAGGTATTCTGATTGCACAGCAAGTAATGTTCTAAAACAATCATGAGTAATTGATAAAAGTTTTTTCTTTCCCCTTTTTGGACCAACCATTGGCAAGAGAAATTCACTTGATGTTAGGTAACCTCTACCAATTTTCTTATCTATATTTTAAAATGTCCATTATTACTTTTCTCAAATCTACAAATATGAACAGCTTTTCGTTAAGCAAAGTTGTAACCAAGCAAATTTGCGTATGTTAAGAAAATTTCATCCCTCCAGTAGAATGATCTGATATTAGTTTCAATGATAGTAAATACCTTTTAATATGAAAAATGGATCTGTAACATTACACTAAACAAGCAGGAAACTAGATGAAGCAAAATAATTGGACTAGATTTGGTGGGGCGCGCCAGGCCTGGGCTGTAGTGCAACGCCTAGGCGACGCACGAAGGGCCGGATAGCAAGCTATCCTGATGGACCTTACACCCCTCAAAAAATTGAGTTAATATCGTGTGAACCAATAGTCCACATATCAGATATTAAACTGATAAGAACAGATACTACACTTGATCTTAGCCAAAAGGCCGAGAAAGGTATGCTTTCACAAGTGAACAGGCATCCGTTTATATAGGAGCTATCAGCTGTCTGCGCATTAGCTATCGTCTCATTCCGATGTGGGAGATGTAAGCTTTACAAAAATAACCCCATTGCTTCATATACAATTATATATCAGCTGCTGCCTCACATGGAAATGGTTACATGATGATTAAACAACTTGCAGAAGTATGGTGGTCAATATTAAATACATATCCAATAATGGATGCTGATGCTTATAAGCTAATTTACAATGTTTCCTAGACTTATTTATGCTGAAGAGTGATCATAAATTGACATTGACATCGAGAACTCATATAGTAGAATCTAACTTGCTTGGAATTAAGGTGCAAGCATTGCTTAATGTTTTCTACTCGAGATTTTGCAGATACAGCAACCAAGACTGTACCCAAACAAGTGATAGTCAAATCAGCTTCCATTTAGATGATCGCTTAGTGTGTATGTGTTTAGTTGGAGACATGGTGACCTTTGTGTCCATGATATGGTGGAACGGTAGATCATAGTTCAATGCGAAAAACATATCTGTATATTATTTTAATAGAACTATGTGTTAAAATAAATAAAAGCAGTACTAGTTCTTAAATAAGTAAATATCTAGAGTGTTGATGGGGAAAACACATAAGTTGTGAGGTAGACTGGTAGTAGCATCCAAATTGTAAATTGTTTGCTTGCATTTTCTAGTTTTCTCAATAGATAGTGAAAAAGGGATCTTCGTTTTTGCTGTTGGTCATTGATTTGAATCCAATTAACTGACACAATCACACTATCTTTAATATTTCATAAGAATATTCAGTATAAACGGTTAATTAATTAATATCTGGAGTGGTGTTGGGAAGGTTGGAAACTCACAAATGCTATGTCGTAGCAAGAACCAAAATCTATGTTGTCTGCCATTTTGCCAACTCTTTCTGTTTGTTTCAGCAGAGGATTTGTAGATTTTTAGATTGAACCTAATATGATGTTAGGGTTGCATCAGTCAGTCGTGGAAGTGAGGCTTGATGCACAGGTTACCCCCAAGAGAAGCATTTTCAAGTATCTTAGATCTTCGTATTGGTGTAGCGGGGATGGAGTGAAGGCTTGCCTCCGGAGTCTTGTGTGATAAAGATAATGCCGAAACATAGAGTTGTGGTTAGGGCGAAGTTGTTGTATGGGGCACAATATATGTCAGTCAAAAACTCCCATGTTTAGAAGATGCATGTTCCGGAGATGAGGATGTTAAGGCGGATGTGTGAGCATACTAGGTGCAATAAAATTAGGAATGAGGTTATTGGAGATAAGATGGAAGTGGCCTCCGTGAGGGACAAGATGAGGGAAGCGAAATTGAGATGGTTTGGATATGATAATAGCCGAGGTGAAGATGCCCCAATGAGGAGGTGCGGGAGGTTGGATATAGTGGGTACGAGGAGAGGTAGATGTAGGCCGAAGAAGTATTGGGAAGATGTGATTAGACAGGACATACCACTACTTTAAGTTACCGAAGACATGACTTTAGATAGGAGGGTGTGGAGATTCTCCACTGAAGAACGCGTACTAGAGTAGAAGGCTAGTCGGTTAGGAGTGTTGACTTGCTTTCGAGGGTTTAGGGTTTTTGGTGTTTCGTCGTTGTTCTAGCCCGTAGTAGTGTAGTCCCTACTTGTAATATCTATCATAGACTGTTGTCTATTGTGTGTCAACTAGTATATTATTTTGTTGTTGTCTTTCTTTCTTTCTATTAGATTTTGCATTGTGTCCTTGTTAGTTACTACATTGTCTTCACTATTTCCTTCTTATTTCTACATGGATTTGCTTCAATTGAGCCGAGGGTCTTTCGAAAACAACATCTCTATCTTCCCGGTGGAAAAATCTGCGTACACTCTACCCTTCGTAGACCTCACTTGTGGGAAACTCTACCCTTCCTGGACCTCACTTTTGAGATTTTACTAGATAGTTGTTGTTGTTGAACCTAATATGATGTTTGTCTCTAGCTTTGTGTATGCTCCGTTGTAGGGGTGGCTAAATGAATAAATTATATGGTTATCTGTCCGTTTTATTCATGTTAAATGAATTGGGTATCCAACCCATTTAATAGTGGATCAAATATGGGTCAATCCATATTATTCATTCTAAAATATGGATATCCACCAATTATACTCTCCTTAAAGTATCACATATGTGAAAATATCGCAACGTCTAAAGTATACTTATTAAAGGTGTGTTTGGAAAGACGAAAAAAATTCAATTTAAAAAAAAAAATAGAAAATATTTTCATTTTCTTAATTTTTTTAAAAAAAAAAATTAACTTTTTTTGAAAAAAAAAAAATTGACTTCTTTCAGTTAAATTATTGAACCACCCTTTTCTGTCTTTTTTTCCTTTTTGAAGTTTTTTCATTTTTTTCTTTCTCTTCTATCTCTTGTGTCTATTCCTCTTTATTCTTTATTTATTTTATTTTTTGTATTTTTTCTTTCTCGTTTTTTCTTTCCTATTTTTTTCTACTTTTGAAAAATATTATTACGTCGAGTACAAATAATATCACAATCGCTTATTGTATTTGTATGTGCACCATCATTTATATTTTTGTATTCGTTGATATAATTGTATTTGTATTTTATAGTTTGCACTTGCATTGATATTTTTACTTTTATAGTTCACTCTATTATTTATATTTTTATATTCATTGATATAATTGTATCAAATTATACATGTTTATACACCTTGAACTATACAAATGATACTTATTTATATACATATACAAATGATAAATTGGACATACAAATACTAATGATACATTTATATTAAATGATACATGCATATTTGCATATTTTAGACTCAATCAAGTACAGTTAATTCATATACTTATTTATGTACAAATAATAAATTATACATATTCACGTCTAAATTATTCAAATACAAATAATAAATTTATTTTAAGTATATAGTATGATACAAATAAATATAAAATATAACAACAACAAAAAAAAGAAATGAAATAAAAGGCAAAAAAAATATTTTTTTTAAAAAAAGATGACAAAAAATAATAAACGAAACAAAGCAAAAAGAAAAAAGAAAAAGTGAAACAAAACGAAAAAATTAAATAAAAACAAAAAAAAATGGAAAATAAAAAATGAGAAATGATGGAAAGGAAAAAAACAATTGAAAAAGAAAAAAAAGAAAATAAAGAAAAAAAGTAAAAAATGTTATGAAATATAAAACAAGAACAAGAATAAATAAAGAGAGAGACTTCTTTATTTCTCTTCGGGGATAGAGATCATAAGATTGATGACACGATGAACAAAACCCTTTTATTTATAGGGGAGAAAATACTCCTAGTTTCTGACTAAAAGACAAATACTTCAAATACTGATAGATATCAACTAGATCTTGATAGATCTTATTAGATCTTGATAGATCTTATCTATATAGACATTCACTATAATGTAAATACATTTATAGCACTCCCCCTTAAACGTCTAATTGATAGATAATGTGCCTCGTTAAAACCTTACTAGAAAAAATCCAGTGGAAAAAAAAATATAGTGAAGGAAAAAGAGTACGCATCTCTAATAATACGCATTTCGGCTGCCTCATTAAAAACCTTACAAGGAAAACCCAGTGGGACAAAACCTTGAAAGGGAAAAAGAGTACAACGCGTATTTGCTCCCTCTGATGAGAACACCAATGAACCTTTGCATCCCGATCTTGTGCTCCATCTTCTTGAGAGTTGCAATTGAAAGATACTTTCGTGAATAAATCAGCCGCATTGTCACTTGAATGAATCTGTTGTACATTAACATCACCATTCTTTTGGAGCTCATGTGTATAAAAGAATTTTGGCGAAATGTGCTTCGTTCTATCTCCTTTTATGAATCCTCCTTTAAGATGCGCTATGCATGATGCATTATCTCCATATAAAATTGTGGAGACATTGTCATATTTCAAATCACATTTTTCTCGAATGAGATATATCATGGACCTCAACCACACACACTCTCGACTTTCTTCATGAATAGATGTCATCTCAGCATGGTTCGATGAATTAGCTATGATAGACTGTTTTATAGATCTTCAAGATATGGCAGTATCACCATATGTGAACACGCTTGTAGTATTTGCAAGATACATTAGTACACCAATTGGACTAAGATATGGTACTTCAGGACCAATCCAATTAGGTATGTTTCGCATTTCATCAAATAATCTTATTGCTTTTGAAAACTCTCCAAGAGGTTCAATGATTTTCAAACCATCAATTTATCCCTCATAAGGATAATAAACAAGTTTCCTAGAAACTTTCTATGCTTCAGGCATTTTGAATCCTTTAGGAATTTTCATATATATTATTGTCAAGTGACAATGTTCAGCATATCATGTGCGATATCTTCAAGTTTCTGGACTGCAAATCAAATAAGTTTTACGCTTACCAAAATGCATCCTTTCAGGTCACTTGATAAATGTTTCTACATCAGCATGCTTAAATAAACGTAGAATTCGGATCCCCGTAATTCTTCACAATGTTGCACTAATATTGTATCAAGGGCATCGTCGACGGTTTCTCATTTTGTATCGGTTCGCAATGTGACATAACATTTTGAGATCTCATCACTTCATAATTTTCAGGTAACTGAACCCCTCATAAGGTTTCATAAAGTGTTATGTCATAGGCACTTCAAGAGCACATTGCCTTCTTATTATGATTGTTTGCTCCTTATCCTTTTCAAGAATTATGTTATTTGGAATCGATTGGTCTACCATGTTTCACGCATGCATTGACTTTGTCCTTTAGGGACACAAATAGGAGCCTTCCAGCTTAAATATGAGATGCTTTCGGCATTTGACTTGAATTATCTTTTTAATGAGGATCTATGATAATTCCTAACATATTTCATAGTTGTTTATAATCTCCCCTTATGTTAGAAAAACTAACATACATCCTTCATATTCTTTTAGGAATTCATTTTTGTGCATCATGGTATATTCATTAATCGTATACCGCACATCAAAATTATTAGATGCAATAATTAATTTCTGACACTGAACCAATTGAGAAGGAAGAAATAATCATAATTTGTTGGTCTAATGCATACAAGTGTTATTGTATGCAACATATCATATTTCAGACCAACACATGAAGTTTTGTTCTCATTAGCAATGGTTTAACTATTTATTGAATGCATTCAATGTCAAACTATCATCATCAAGATGAATTGTCTTAATTACACAATCTGAAAGTTATGCTCTTAACTCAGTTTTGTTGAGCAGGCAACTTTATGAATGTCAAGTTGTAGGTTGACAATAAATGTACATATGATCATCTTATTTTAATGCATCTTAATAGATCACATGATGGGTGAATGAGCCCTTATTCACCTTTTATACTTTTCAGATTTTAAGGGATCCAATCCCAACATTAGTTGGTCTAACCAACTTATCATGAGAACAAGCAACATTAAAAGTAATGAAGAATTTTCTAATTCTTTAATATATGTTCAATACTCAGTATGCACATATTTGGGATGTCGCAATCGTTCATGTCAATTTATAAACTTTTAATCTAGTAAACTCCAGGTTTACCATGATATGTGCTTTTGCTTTAATAAATTTCAGATTTACTATTACATGAATAAATTTTAGATTTACTACTTTAGAAGCATATTTGAAAATAACTCTTCTCAGTTATTCTGCCTCATTCGGAGGTAAGTTGTGATACCATCACAATCAAGTGTACGTTTGCATTAATAAGCTTCTCATTCCCCAGGAATGGAGTATAATCGTGCCTTAATTCTATCAAATTCTGATAGCTTATAATCTCTTTCATGATATTGCTACGCAAATCGAGGCATATATCATATATTGCTACCACATTTACTTCATGGAATAGAGCATATTCAATGGACAAGTTTCTTGACTTTTCATCAAAAACACATTATTTTGCCTTAACCATCATAATATCATCAATATGGTGTATTGAGATATAAACTCAACATCTTACCCATATAAAGGCGTCTTAGGCATAAATCGATGAGACTTAAACCCAACATATTATCATCCCTTTGATAATATTGTTCTTGAGGAATAAATTTATAACATAAATGATTCCAAACCAATTATTTTTCCTTGTTTGTTGGAGAGTCTCGTGACTAACAAAATTTTGATACTTTGTGAACAATATATATACACAAACTGAATAATACTCAAACTAATTGTTCATGATTGAAAAAGTAAGACTCAATCAACATTCTGTTTTATAATAAAAATAGTCATAATTAATTCAATTCTTCCACCGAATTTAGATAAGTGGACCTTTGGAAAAGTAAATCAAATATTAGAGAAAGTATAATTTGTTGAATTATGGTATTATTTTACTTGTGTTTGACCACATGATAAGATAAACTTAACAAAGCCATAAACTTTGTTTTTGGAACTTGTTACCTGGACGTAGGAATGCCAAGAAGCCGATGGAAAATATTACACGACTTCATACTATTATCCAATTACTCGTTTAATTAGAGCATCATGTTGATAACGTGTTATGAAATATAAAACAAGAATAAAATAAATAAAGAGAGAGGCTTCTTTATTTCTCTTGAGGGATGAAAGATCATAAGATTGATGACACAATGAACAAAACCCCTCTATTTATAGGGAAAAATACTCCTAGTTTCTGACTAAAAGATAGATATTTCAAATCCTAATAGATATCAACTAGATCTTGATAGATCTTGTCTATATTCTTAATAGACATTCACTATAATATAAATACATTCATAACAGAAAAGAAAAAAAATGGGGAAAAGGAAAAAAAAGGAGAAGAAAAAAAGTCGGAAAAAAAAAAAGAAGCAGAAAAATTTTAGGGAGAAATAAAGGAGAGGTTATGGATTGTATTTAATTAGAAAGAGAGGTTATGGATTGTAATTAATCGAAACTTAGGCTAAACTAAATAATTAGAAACTTATGTTTGATAAGTCATGTAATTTTTTTGTAATATAAGAGTACTTTTGTCTTCACATTATAAGAAGTAACGGATAATATGGATATCCATATTATCCATAGGTTTACCCATTCTATCCATATCAAATATGAGTTGGGTTGGATATTTTATCCATTTTCACATGACCCATTTTTGACCCCGTCCATATCCGACTCGACCCACCCGTTTGCAACCCCTACTGAGTCCGTTGCTATTTGGCTCTGGTGATCTGTTTGACATGTATGTTTGGTTTTCACCTCGTTTCTCAAGCGTATTGGATATGTTTCAACTTATTGGTAATTCCACGGGTGACTCAAGGGTCGAGCTAGTAAAGCATTTGTTTTGGACTTTCAAAATTTTGAAGCCTCGAAAAAATTTAATTGTGAATTTTATGATTTTTAATATTGCTTAAAATAATATTGAAGATTGTAAAAGATGAAAGGTACAAAATTTAAATTTTGAAGAAAAAAAAAACAAGACAGAAAAAACATCTACTTTGTATCAGAAATATTTTAAAATTTTGAATTAAACAACTTAAATCTTTATATTAATAAATAAAATTTTTACAATAACATTCAAAGTAATACATCGTAAATAAATGATTAATATTTTATTAATTAGAGTTAATTCTTACTTTTATAAGTGTTAATAATATTATTATGTGAAGTTTAACGTTTAGTATCTTTTAAAAATATTACATTAAGAACACATAGTAAGTAAGAATAGAAAAGAAAACTTTAAATTATTATCATTTTTACGAATATGTGTATATATTTAAGATCTCTTGTTAAAATCTATTATTGAATCTTAAGTTGTGATGTCTGAGAGTTCAATATTTTGTGCAACTCTTTCATTTATGGAGGAAATTTCAAATAAGTGACAATCTTATGCACATGTTTTCATCACTTTGTTTTATCAATCACTCTATTAACTTATTATAATTTTTTAATTGCGGCAAAGGCGCTGCATTTTGGTTGTACAAATCACCGCTTTAAAACTCATCTCAAAAAAAAACTTTTTTTTTATAGACTTAATGAAGTGTTTGAATTCGATTTTAAAACGTCCACTACACTCTTTAAACCTAATGTAAGTGGAGGACATTGGTCTTTGGAAATTCCTTGTATGATACTTACAAGTATTAGATTTAATTAATTAGCTATGAAAAGGTATTAGGGAGTCTTGTATGATACTTACAAGTATTAGATTTAATTTACAACATAAGTATTTTCCCTAATTTGGATCTAAATGTGTGCTCTTTATTCAACCTTTTAAATTATTAATTTCAAATCACCTATTCTTAAATTTTACTTCAAAACTTTCCCTCTATAAATACTAATATAAATATTGAGCAAGATAGTACTCCCTCCGTTTCATAATAAATGAATTGTTAGATTTTGGCACTCCGTTTCATAATAAATGAATTGTTGGATTTTGGCACTCCGTTTCATAATAAATGAATTGTTGGATTTTGGCACACATATTAAGAAAAAAGCATTAAAGACATAAATTTAACACAACTTTTCATTTTTACCCCAAAAATAAAAAAATGATCTTGTAATACATTTTCAAAAGTTAATTTGTTGTCCAATCATAAGGGCAAATTTGAAAAACAATTCAATGATTCACTTATTTTAAAACACCAATAAATATCTCAACAATTCACTTATTTCGAAACGGAGGAAGTACAAGATAGTAGTATATAAATCTATATAGAGAGTTGTATTTTTTATCGAATAGTCATATCATAATCATAAATAGTAAATATTACTGCAATACACTGAACACAATTTGTAGTTTTTGTCATGGAAAAATCACATAAATATACAACTTAAGAGTAAATCTATATCTATATCTATAATTATTAAAAGTGTGAAAAACCTTCAAAAAGTGATTTGAACTTTTTTCCCTTCATTAAAACAACCCGCAATAGATAAAATCGTTTTTTTTTTTACTATTTAATAATTTAAAAATCAACTACATAATTAAGGTCGTAATATTTATTACCAAATATTTTGCACCCAAAAAATTAAACGAGTGTAAACCGGTAAAGAATGCATTTTTTCTGGTCAATTTAAAAAGCTAATACCGAGAAAAAAGGGGCCAAGTTTAATTAGGTTAGTTTTCTTCTATTTATAAATTATTATGTTTAGATATAGTAAAGCCGTATAAAATTTCTGAAATTTTTCCTCTCTTTTTCTTAAGCGTGCCTAGGTAAAAGTTTAAATTTGTCATACTTAGTCTGCTCCTTAGTTTTCTTTTTTAAATTTCGTTTAGTTCTCTTTTCCTTTAGCTTATTTATGCAAATTTTGTTATATTTTGTGTATGTTAATTTTCAGTAAAGTTCAATTTAATTATCATAATTTGTTGAGTTTATGAATTTTGGTGGCAGTCTATATATATAGACGAAGAATATCTGGCCGGACTTGGATAAAAAATTTTTTTGCGTAAAAGTTAAGTTTAATCAGCTAATATTTATTTGTTGTAGTTTAATTTTTCTTCTATTACTATTTGTTGCCTTTCCTGCTTAATATAGGTAGTAGATGAATATTCGATTGGACTCTGAGAAATTATTCCATAAAGGTTAAGTTTAATAATATTCCTATTATCATATTATTTTTCTTGTCGTTTACAATAGTAGACGAACGCTCAATCGGGTGTTGAGTAATTTTTGTATAGAAGCTAATTTTAATCGTATTATTTCGATATTTGATTATCGTATTGTTTTGATGAATATTCGATTGGACTTTGATGAATTATTGTGTAGAGGTTAATGATATCTCTATTATCATATATTTTCTTATAGTTTAAAGGTGGTAAACGAATGTTCAGTAGGGCTTTGAGTAATTTTTGTATAGAAGTTAGGTTTGATCGTATTGTTATGATATTTTGTTTATCATATCATTTTATTGTAATTTTTATTCTGATGCTATTAATTATTTTTGTTATTATTTGTTGTATTTACACTTCCATTATTTTTTTTAGATTGTAATTTAGTTTGAATATTTACGAGGTACAACTTTTAATAGGGTTATTTATTGCTTTTCTTGATCTTTGTTGTAGGGATGATAGAGACCAAAAGCTCTACAAGTAAGCTTATATATATATATATATGTATGTGTGTGTGTGTGTGTGTGTGTATCGAAAAATAATTTCAAAAAAAAAATAAGAAATTTCATAGTTAAGCTCGTCCTAGAATTTCTTAATATCTTTTAAAATTTTACTTTTTTTGTTCTTCATAGTTGTGTTGAGACTTGAGGTAAGTAGTAAAATGGTAAAAAACACTTCAAAGTTTAAACTCCTACTTGCCAATTCCATTCTCACTTTCTCTTCACCTTTATTTGTTTATTCCTTGTTTGAATACAGTTAAAGAATGAATAGCCTCGGCCCCAATTCAATACAAAAGCAAGTTGACAAATTTATATTGTGGGGCTAAAACAAAAAATCTTGCTACGTTGGGTGAATCAAGTCTTTCTCTTTCTATATATAGAGAGAGAAATATTATTTAAATTTTTTGTCTTTCATTAAAATTCTCTCCTTTAGATAAAATTATTTTTTTAATATATAAAAGTTAAAAAATAATTTAATATTTATGATAAAATATTTTCTTATTGCAAGTCATCCAAATTAATAACAATTAATACCTTTTTCATTGATTTAAGAATTCTAAATCAACTAAAAATGATTTTAAGAAGATTTGAAAAATTTAGAAATAAATATGAAAGCATTAGAACAAGAAAAATATAAGAAGTTACCAAATTTTTAACAGTTTTAAGTAATCAAAGAGATTTTTAAGATTTAACTTTAAAATAAGAAAAGATTTTAAATATAAAAAAAAATAAACAAAATAATTGTACTACAAATATTGTTTAAATCGATGCGTCTCTCTTTGACAAGTGATTTGAACATTTTGTACTTCATTGCGAGATCTTTGCAACAGATAAAATCGTCTAATTTTAAATAATCAAAAGTTACACGTACACGATGAAACTAATATTACAAAATATACTAGCATTATTTTTTATTTACCAAATATAACTTTTATTTACACAATCTATCAACAATTTAGATGTCATGTTATATTAAAAATTCTACTCCTTTTCTCACATTATTCTTCTTTCTCGAAAATTTCATATCCAAATCCCTATTCTTTAATACCCAATATCCCTAAACGCCCTGTACAAAAGTAGCAGCCATTGGCGTTTTCTCAACAGAACACTCCATCGATTACACCAACTGATTGGATGATATTAGGTGAGATTGATGATAGCCCATGCGTTCGTTACTCTCGAAACAATAACCATGCAATACCTTTCCCGTCTAAATATTGCCGACAACCCTCTTTGCCCAATTTACAAGTTGGAAGAAGAATTCATCCCCCATATCATCTTTCTCTGCTTTATTGCTAAAACAAAAAATTGGGTTAAACATTAACCAACTGAACTATTTGAACAATCATTGGTTGATTGGGTTAAAAAAATCAAAATTTCCCTTCCAATTCGGCCTCTCCCTCTCACTGTAACTGGATCGACTTTCTTCTCTTTGCTCTTTAGCATCTTTGGATTAATTGAAACAATAATGTCTATAAATCTACTTCTACTTTTCCATGAATTGTATAGAAATCGGTGTTACGAATTGTATAGAAATTGGTGTATCATCAGCTTTACGGTATCTGAATTGTATAAAAATTGGTGTATAGAAACTGGCGTATCATGATGTATGAATTATATAGAAATTGGTGTATGAATTGTATAGAAATTGGTGTATCAAAGCTTTATGGTGTCTGAATTATATAAAAATTGGTGTATCAATAATTTTATGATTTTTGAAACAGTTAGAAATTGATATATTAATAATTTTATGGTGTCTGAATTATATAGAGATTGGTATATTATCAATTTTATTTTAAGGTGTCTTAGAAATTGGTATATCAATAATTTTATAATGTTTAAACTCTTTAGAAATAAGTGTATCAATAATAATAATATCAATAATTTTATGGTGTCTAAAATATATAGAAATTGATCTATTTTTATGGTGTTTGATTGATATAGAAATAAGTGTATTAATAATTTTATGATGTACTAATAAATTTATGGTGTATGAAATTTGTATAAGATGTAATTTGAATTAATCGGAGAATTTACTATCGTTAATGTTGTTTTTTCTTAGAAGTATTAAAAATTAATGTTCATTGAATTAAATAAATTAAATTTAAAAACATAAAAAAAAACAAATAAATGTGTTGTTTTTTTGGTTATCTTAATTACTTTTTTTTAATAAAAAACTTAGTTGAAAAATAAAGTAGGGAAATTTATAAGATAAAATATCAATCATTAAATTGTCTACTTAAATCATGCTATTTTAACTGTTTTTTATTTTTGTTTTTTATTTTTGATAAATTTTGTAAATTAAAAACTAGTGGTAGTTTTTGTAATATTGACTCTTACCTTGTATAGTTATATGATTTGCCCGTTTGTTTGAGTGTAATAGCAGTAAAAACGAGTAACAATACAGATGAGCCCATTACATTGGGTTGGCATGAAAACATTTGAACTTAGATTTGATAGGGTGAGTCAGGCCTGGGCTGTAGTGCAAAGCCTAGACGACGCACAAAGGCTCAGATGGCAAGCAACCCCAATGGACGGACCTTCCCTTAAAAAATTGAGTTAATATCATGTGAACCAATGGTACACATATTAAATATTAAATTGATAAGAGCAAATACTACACTTGACCTTAACCAAAAGGCCGAGAAAGGTACTGCCAAGAAAACTCTAGGCTAGATTTAATCATCAATTTGTTGCAAATTTAGCTTTTGTTAGCGTCTTCTTCAGGACCGTGCACCTTATCTGAGATAAAATATATATGTTGCAAAATGCTACCTTTAGTAAACATGACAATTTGGTAGACCCAACGTTTGAAGGTATCATTGCTCTACTATCAGATTGTATTTTTATTTACATGATGTTAAGGTTAAGTTTTGAACCATTTCCAACAACAATTTTATATGGACCATTTTTAGTGAAGGTTGGACAAGTTACCTGTAGAAGTAATCATATGTGCACGAGACCCTGAATCGACATATATAATGATGTTCTCATCCATTTTGTCCTGTAAGTTTACAGCAGCTAGGGCTTAAGGAAGATTATAAGATTCTTGATAAGAGAAATCCAATTTAATATAAACATTTAAGATTACCTCTATCAGTTAGCTTATCTATGTTTTTAAATGTTTTGCTACTTCTCCCATTAATAATTTCTCAAATCAACTATGTGAACAGCTTTTAACGTTACAGCATAAACTCGTATCCAGTAATGGATGCTAACGCTCATAAGCAAATTTAAGTTTCTCCTCGATTTGTTTATGCTGAAGAGTGATCGCAAATCAACATAGACATTCAAGACTCATATACTGCTTCCTTGGGATTAAGGAGTAAGTGTTGTTTGAAGATACACAATAACCAAGACAATTGATAGTTAAAATTTTTTAATGGAAATGACTAGCTTAAGTAAAATATCACTTGAAAAGTAGAAACCAAACAGAGGGCAAACTTAAACTAGATTTGGTGGGGTGCGCCAGGCCTGAGCTGTAGTGCAACGCCTAGGCAACGCACGAAGGGCCGGATAGCAAGCTATCCTGATGGACCTTCCCCCTCAAAAAATGGAGTTAATATCGTGTGAACCAATGGTCCACATATCAGATATTAAACTGATAAGAACAGATACTACACTTGATCTTAGCCAAAAGGCCGAGAAAGGTATGCTTTAACAAGTGAACAGGCATCCGTTTATATAGGAGCTATCAGCTGTCTGCGCATTAGCTATCGTCTCATTCCGATGTGGGAGATGTAAGCTTTACAAAAATAACCCCACTGCTTCATATACAATTATATATCAGCTGCTGCCTCACATGGAAATTATTACTTGATGATGCAGCTCCTCAGCTAAACAACTAGCAGAAATATGGTGTTCGATATTGGCTGGACTTAATATCATTCAGCAGTAATAGACTATATGTTTGAACTATTAAATGTCTTAATGTTCAAGCTAAGATGTGCAATTATTTCTCGATACATGCAGTTCGAAAGTTAGCTAGTAATATTCGAATTTACAGAAAACTGTATACAGATTGGTGTTGCCAAGAAAACTTAGACCAGATTTAATCGTGCAATCATTAATTTGTTTTCATTATTCACCAGATTTACTTTTTTCCGCATCTTCTTCAGGACCATGCACCTTGTCTTGATAAATATCTATGTTGCAAAATATTACTAGTAAACTTGACAACTTGGTAGACCCAAAGTTTGAAGATTTCATTGAACGTGACACACTCAGCGACTTAGAGACGGATTATTTCTCAAGAGTTGAATTTGCCTCGCCTCGTTTTTTCATACTGACATGGTTAGTGAAGATTCGTATAGTCAATTCCTGCTTGCTTGGAATTAAGGCATAATTATTATGATGAAGAATTTGCAGACACAGAAACGAAGCTCTCATCAAGACGAGTGATTTTTGAATTGACCTCCATGTAAATGCTTGGATTTTATGTGTTTGCGTGGGTGTTGGCTGCTTTTAATTTCCATGAAAAGGAAACACTACCTCCACCCGCTCCCAACTATAGCAATAGACCATAGTACAAAACAAATTTCAGAACATTTTTCTTGAGTTCAAGGTCTATCGGAAACAATCTCTCCATCCCACATAGGTTGGGTAATTCCATAATCGCACAGGGTATTATGTTGTTGTTGCCAAAAATTGGAAGCCAAGACTTTATTAATTGTTGTATTTCATTCCTGGTATTTAGGATGATTCCTTGACTTTACTCAAACCTTAGTTCCATCTCAAACACTTTCATACCCAAATCGAGCACGTATTGTATTTTTATTTACATGCAATAAACCAACATTTCTGTGATAGCAAAGTTATATTCTTCAAAGTCAGGTATTTGAAGGCCGGAATACATGAAGTAAATACATTAACATCTTACACCATGATAACCACCTTCAAGTTTATAATCTCGTGCAACCTGCAAAGTTTCCAGCAACAGCGGAAAAAGCTCACTAGGAGTGAACTTAAGTAGCAAATTCTATCTGATTTTTCATTTTGCGACAACGGTATGAGTCAGTTTAACACACCTCAACTATTCATTGTCCGTTGAGATTTAAACCTGATACCTCATGGTTCTTCTCAAACTTCATTGTCCGCTAGGCCACACTCTTGAACTCATAAGTTTTATCTCATAAATTACAAGCACATCAAGTTGCTTTAGCAGAAAGCAGAAGCAGGACACCTCCATACAACAATATATATCCACCAAGGCAAGACAAACAAATCAACAAATTACATTAGTGGTAGCTTCACACACACGAGCATCAACAAAGAATGAATGTCAAATGTCAACTGGTTCAAGAGTGTACCGAAATTGCAATTACCCCTCCAAACAAGAATAATTTTTTTACTGACAGAACCGCCATTACATGGTAGCAAAACATCTTGCAATCAAAGCACCAGGTTTACAAGTTGAACAGAAACCTTTGCTCTCCCGCCTCCCTAACTAAACTTTTATACTACGACCAAGCCACACTCCAAGGTGCCTCCTGAAATGACTCGAATCACAACAGTCACCTTTTCCAAATCAATGCAATCATTTCTGCATCTGAACAGAGTTCAGGGCCCTTCTCTATATCCCGGTAATCTTCAGCTCAGGCTGCAAGTACTATGATCACAATGAGGAGCACGATTCCGAAAATCACCAGGAGTAAGCAAGTCTGCAGAAAATATTATAAGTCAGGGAAATCACTTACAGAGAATTGTTCAGTGTAAGGAATGTAAAGTATTAAAATTAAAAGTTGTACTAGGAGGGAAAGAAACAAAGCTATATGAATGCTTTCTCGCCCGGATTTGATAGAAGGATCATGGGAAAATAGAACAGGTTGAGTGATTTAAAAACGAAACCATCCAAAGAATCCTGCCCAAAAAAATGGAACCCAAACCTCACCACTGTTCGTCCGTTATGCCCAGTGAGAAGACTTGTGATAGTGGTATGTTAATCAAATTTGGACCTTCTATCAACTCTACCAGACATACTCTAAAATGTAAAAGGAATAAATTATGATATGCCCAAAGGTAAAGCTCTGGTCACCAACTTCTAAATGGTGTAAAGCTCTGGTCACCAACTTCTAAATGGTCTTGCTGTTTTTTCACTTTTTTCTTTTTTTCTATTTAAGCAATAACGTTATTAAAGCTTTGAATTCAGCCAATAGGTTTATAACCGATACTAATCCTGTGGATTTCGCATCATACAAGTTTTAAAGAACTAATAAAAGGCTTCCCCCTAAACACACAGCATGCTTAAGCATACCAGTCATAGAGTTCTATGATCAACAAAATGAATGGTCAAATTTGATGAAGTACCAGAGATGAATTTGATCTTTGGGTCTTTGCAGCTTTAGCAAGTTGCGCTCTTCCCTGTGCAGTCGCAGCATGGGCATTCTCAACATTGGAACCAATATCATCTGCATAAATCAGAACTGTAAATACAAAGGACATTCAATATGGAAATTATTATACTAACACAAAACAGAGTGACCTACCAATCATAGCTCCTTGCTCATGAACAAGCACAGCAAGGTCCTTGAAAATTTCATTTACTTCACCAATTTGTTGCTGTATTTCTTGTATTCCCTGTTCTCTTTCTTCGATAATTGCTTCATTAAAGGCAATCTCGTTGTCCAAAAGTAAAACCTCCTGTCTGCAGCACAATAGAATATAAGGCTACTAAATATAGGAAGAAAAGGAGATACATCTTCTGAAGAGGCAACACCGCTATTCTTGGATCACAGCATCACAAAAATAGCTCCATATAATGCATCTGAGCTCAACAAAATATGACTTCAGCATATGACCAACTAAGGAAGCTCCGATATGTAACTTCATTAATCCAATATCCACGCCAGCACTATATTCAGCTTTAGTAAAAATCATTGCCCAACAATGGTTATCACTTTCGCACAGGTTAAGCAGCGTGACTTCGAAGAAGCACACTCTTTGAACAAGGAGAGAGTGGGCGAGAATTTGATTGACTTAAAAATATGAATAGGATAAAGAGAAAGGAGAAGAAATAGTAGGCTTGTGCAATATGAATTCTACTATTCTAGTTATAGTAACTTCTTTATCAAAAAAAAAAAAAAAAAATACTAGCTACTGCAAATTTTCTTCTACTATTTCCCCGCGTTTAGTAATTTAATTTTTTCTTGTTTTGAGATAATTATCTCGTTCTTTGGTGTAAAGCATCTTCTCCTATGAATTCTGCCTTTAGGCTTCTTTTCTGCTGTCTCCTTGCTGTCAAACATTATTCTCTCTTTTTCTTGTCAGAAATATTATATCAATAAAATATATCATTGAAGATGATACAGTACCAAGACACGTGCATTTGAAGCCAAATGTTAGTATAATTATTAGCAAAATTGAAAATGCTACAATTTAACTTCTTGCTATGGTTGATTAATTCAGAAATGAAAATCAATTTGCATTTGAAATTACTTCACCCAAGGTTTATCAGAATTGCATATACATGATCTTTAAATTTAATTGTTCAAAGTCATATTGTCGTCGCTGTATATAGAAACTAGGACTGTTGATTGCAATTTTCATGTATATTAAATTCATATATGTTAGCAAAATTTTGTACTATTTGTCACACTTATACGACAATATTTGACCGCATACAATTTTAGATGTTAATGGCTAATATTACATCGGTGACAGATGAAAATATTAAATTAACGCTTAAAAGGTAGTTTAAAAAAGAAAACATCATAGCACATTTCAAAACTTGAATAGTTGCATTCAAATGTCGTGAAATTGCATAGAAAGAAATTATGACAAACCTTCTGGGATACCCCAAAATGGAAAGAGTGGAGCATTTTATGTAAATTGTGTGGTTTATTTCGAAGAAGTATGCGGTTTCGCTTCTTTGTCTACTCTCGCTAAAATCCCCAAAGCTCTTTTTTTCCTCTGTGCGCTTTTGCTTTTAAAAATCTGCCCAAATTAAGAGGGGTCTAAAATTCACCATCCTCTGATGCCCCTTCCATTAATACAGCAATTATTTTCCTTCGCATTTTATGAATGTCTAAAAGAATAACGCAAAGTTCAACCTCGTAATTTCAGAAAACTATAGCAGTTGCTCCACTCCTGATTCACAGTTGAGAAGATACCAAAATATTGGACAACTAAATAACAGTTTGCTTTAACCAAATGACTTAGGCAGTGAGCAAACAGCAAGTCAGGTTACTCATCAATAACACATTCTCCTGGACATTTTCTTCACATGGTACTACAACTAGCAAAATTTTGCAACTGTTTACACCACTTGCTAAAAGTACAACACTATAAAAGTTGCTAAAAGTTTGCAACTTGCACAAAAACAAAAGAACCTGCATCTAATTTACTCTACCCAGCAGTCATCTTGGATCCAAATCCATAGGTCAATTCATTTCCTCATATGATTGACACTAAGTCTTGCTTGCAACAGTTTTCAATTAATCGAATCATCATGGTATCTATAAAATATAATGCACAGCTGAACTTGATAATTATGATCTTAACAATCTCACAAACAATCACAAAAGATTAATAATAAACCTGTACAAAGATATGATCAGCTAACTGACCTTCTTGATTCAACAAGGAGAGCCCGCTGTTCTTGACTCTTTTCCATAGAAACATCTATTTCACTGGCTGTATAACTGTTTACCAAAAGATGACCAAACCAAAACTGAGAGGTATTAGTGAAATTGAAGGCAAAACATTTCACTTGAGATTATAAACTAAAGGGACAATGAATTTATAACTCCAGCAGTCTGCTCTGCAGCAGCACTTGCTTATATCTATTTCTTTCTTAAAAAAGAAATCCCCAAGAACCTATGGTGCAAGGTTCGAAACTTGGTGAATAATGCACCCACCCAATACCCTTATTCACTTATATACCAGGCTTTTGTATGTGACAGGGTTAAAACCCGACAAGTGCTTGACCACACATCCCGTGTTGCTTTGTTACCACCAGACAAATAGTCCTAGCGGTGTTACTATATGTACTTCATGTGTTGATAACTCAGGTTTCCAAAAAAAACAGTTCATATTTTTAAAAAACTGATAGAAATTTCATATAATAAAGTACCACCAGGAAAAACTTACCTAGAAGGAAGAACTGCTTGAGCAACAAAAGGTGTATATGCTGTCTCTCTCTCAGCTGCAAGCCTCTGAGCCTTTTGAAACTCCTTCAATACTGCTTGAAAATCTTTAGCGAGTTTAGCATCTGTTATTTTCTTGCTAGCCTGATAGCAGAAAGCAGGATTTTATAGTTAAAAGTGAAAGAGAAAAGTAAGAGCTAAGAACAAGAAGTACAAATAAGGCTAATCAAACAAAATGAGAACCCCATATATATAGTGAGGACAGAAGATAAAAGAACATGTGCATTCGGCAAAATATATATATCATGGAAGTCCACACTGACAAAGACCAAAACAGGGAGAAGAGGAAATAGTTGAGCTCTAAATACTTACACTGACTTCGACGCGATGATCTGTTTCGCTGGCTTGCTTAAGTTTTGCAGATGTATCTTTCACTAACTGCCCAATGTGCACCCTCGTCTTGTGCCTGTACTTGAGAAAGTTAGTATAAGCCCCAACGATATCAAGCTTTTAAATCCAATATTAATCGGTAGTATTAACTGGTATAAGATAACAGCAAATCCATCTATTGGCTAACTGAAACACCACACAATCTCATTATTACAGCACCAAGCTGAAAAACAGAAATTAAACTGGAGATGTTGTATCAACTATAGAATTTGCTCGGGTAATGTTTAAAACATAAATGCCAAATTCTGATTCATGATGGTCACATATCGCATTTCTCCTCACAACACCCTACTTTTTTCGCGGTGAACCATCGCCAATTCTATTTAATTTTCACATGGGATGAGTGATACAGCATTCAACAGTCCTGTTCTAGAGGCATTTGATAGGAAAACCTCTTTTGAGTCACCCTAGAAGAACTCACGCAACAACTTGAATACTATTTTGTAGATTATTGCACAATAAGCACCGTGCACACACACTGAGAGAAGTTTCAATATCAGACATAGTAGGGTCGAAGCACTTTAAAAAAATTTGTCGTACAAAAATCTGAGCACACCATACAACTAGTTAATCCCCTTTTTTGAAAAGTAAAACTAGTTCACGCCTTCTTTAAACCAATTCCAGATTGACTAAGGAGTCTAGCAAAGCCTCATTTGACCCTCTAAAAGGCACATGAACCTAAAGTTCATACTTCTTCCCACTTATGCATATATTTAGCGTAAAAACATGTTTTATCATTCATCAGAAATATATATTGAACAACATATTCTTCCAGTCATCCGGACAAAGTAAAGGTGGACAAAAAACCTGAAAATGGTTTTTAAAATTTTGATTAATAATGTTTCCCAAGCTTACTAATTTTCTATATATCAAAGCATTCAAAAGATAACTAAAATTTTGATTTATAATGCCCTCTCTGACTCTGCGTGTACGTGCGAAAACAGATACAATGAGTTATGAATTCAAGAATTGACAGTTAAAGATGTAATCACCAAACAAAAAAGTACCATAAAACAATATCGGTCGACCAGGTTTATCTCAGGAAACGATAATTGCTACTGTACAACCTCAAGGCTCAATCACCGCAAAAGTTATAAACTTGTCTCAAATTTAATCCATCAATTGAAAATACATTAAGTCCACAAAAATCAGCATAAACATCAAACAACATGTAATGCATGCAATTCCAATTTTATAACAAACGGCAGAATTTCCAAACATACTACTCCCTCTATTCCAAAATACTTGCCACAATTTCCTCTTTGAGAGTCAAACGATATGAACTCCGATTAACATTTTAAGATTATATTTTTCATCATATTAATATGAGAACAACTGCAACTCATATATTACTTTCCGTATAGTTTTTGAATATCTAAATTTAATTTACAATTGCAACTCATATAGTACTTTCCGTATAGCTTTTGAACATCTAAATTTTAATTTACAATTGCAACTTATAGTACTTTCCATATAGCTTTTGAGTATCTAAATCTTAATTCTAAAATATCAAATTAATCTAATCTAGTTTAGCTCTAAAAATTGGTCAAACTAACTCTCATGAAGCAAAATGTGACAACTATTTTAGAACAGAGGGAGTATTAACTTCAAATTATTACAATTAGGCCAAAATTATTGCACTTCCAAGTTCCAGTATAATTTTTGAATAACTAAATTTTAATTTTCAAATATCAAATCAATCTAACATAATTTAGCTTTTAAAATTAGTCAAACTGACTCGAGAGAATGAAACATGACAACTATTTTACAACAAAAAAGTATTAACTTAAATTCATTGCAATTCAAGTCAAAATTTGGATAGCTTACAACTTCTCACGCAGCTCAGGTGTATCTTTGGGAGTTCCAAGTGTATTGACCAGCCTTTGAAACGTGGAAACAGCAGTATTAATCTGGAATATTCCAGAAGCTACTGCTTGGGTCGGGTCTTGTTTCCCATTCAAATAGCCCTTTCGGGGCCCCAATGGTCGACCCGCTTCAAGATCTTGAAAACTCATCTCTCTCTTTTTCTCTTAATAGAAATTCGAATTCCCCCGAAATTACCCCCAATAAAACCCAACAATCGGAACTTCTACACAAAAAGAGAGCTAAAAGAAAGTACCGATCCAAAATTCAACAAAGGATTGAATATGAAAACCCTAGAATTTGGGGAGGATTTGGGGGGAATTTGGGAAGAGAGAGGAGAGATGACTTTGGGACTAATGGAAGAAAGAGAAGAACTGGGCATGAACTGACGGAGGAAATTGAAGGAATAAAAATTGATTCTTTTTCTAATTTATACTCCCTCCGTCCCAAATTGTATGTCACAAATTAAGATGGCATAATTATTAAAAAAATAATTAATGGGTAATACAACTTTGTCATTTAACCCCTATTAATTATATCATATTAATAGTTTTAATATTGATAGAGTTATTATATATTGATATCAAAGTATTTTTTGCATGGATAATTAAGATTATAAAATTACCAAAATCTTTACAATATTTTCAAGATTTGATAATTCAATCTAGTAACAAGGAATAATCAATTACTGAGGATATAATGGGAAAAAATTATCTTATCTTGATTAATAAAAAGAGACAAGTAAAATAAGAAATTAAATTAAAAAATTTGGAACAGATAATTTGAAACGAAGAGAGTATTTCGATTTGATACTCTCGTGTTAGAAATTTATTTTATCAAACTAATCTTATTAATTATGTTTTCTATCGAAAACAATCTCCTCTATTTCTTTGGAAGTAGCGGTATGAACTGCGTACATTTTACCTTTCCCAGACTCCACTTTGTGGAAATACATTGAGTTTGTTGTTGTTGTTGTTGTAATCTTATTAATTATGTTTTAAAAATATAAATTTAAATATGTACACTTTATTTAGTCATTTAATG
The DNA here is from genome assembly GCA_030864215.1 of Capsicum pubescens. Lineage (NCBI taxonomy): Eukaryota > Viridiplantae > Streptophyta > Magnoliopsida > Solanales > Solanaceae > Capsicum > Capsicum pubescens. Next base: position 331,175,603 of record CM061538.1, on the reverse strand, counting down.
ATGAGAATAGTATTGAAAGAATATAATAAAATTTCTTAATTTCATTAAGGTAAATTTCTTGATTTCGTCAAGAAAATAAATATTTTTAAAAAGAAGGTCAACTAAAACGGAGAAAACATAAAACACATTTGATTTAAAAAAAATGCACTGGAGCTTTTGTGCTGAATTTCGAAAAGACCGAAACGCAAGAGCCTTAGAAGCTTCACCTTACGTAGAGTCCATTTGGATAGGCCGAAAAAAAAATGACTTTTAAAAAATTCTTTAAAAGTATTTTTGTAAGCAAGTGCTAAACTTATTTTAGAAATAAACGGTTACGTGTTTGGGTAAAAGTGCTGAAACTGCAAAAAAAATTATTGATGTGTTTAGTAAATAAGTGCTTAAAAGTATTTTTTTTTATCAAAATATTTGAAAAATATTTGAAATACCCTTATAACTGTTAATAATATATAGAGTTGATTATTATTAATTTTTATTGCTAAAATGATTCAAATTAAAATTAATATATATATTAAATATATATTAAATATATTTTCATGAATGACTATTAAATTGTGCGCTAAAATTTATTTATTTTAAGAGCTTAAGTGTTGAATGTTTTAATGTGTTTGAAAAAGATAGTTATATATTAAAAGATTATTTGTTTCTTCATGGTTACGTTAAGATTTCGTATCATTAAGATGTAATTTGTAACGGCACTTCATTTTCTTATTAATATATATGCCGAGCTTATCAAATGAATCCATGTACTGAGTGATATTTAGTTAATGAATGTTGACAAAAAAAAAAGATAAATTAAGCAAAATGTCCATTTGAACATCTAATTATCAGAAGCACAACTAATTTCACATGCGGCAAGGTATATTTTTTTCTATCTCCACTATTTTGCAGAAAATTATGAAATAATGAAACCTTCAACATTATTGTACATTGATCTCTTTAAAGTTAATATCTATTTTGTTCACTTTTATAATGTAATATGTTACTAATCATTATAATTACATTAATAGATAAATAATTTCATACAAAAAAGGTACTAATATGACTAGAGTTAAGTTTGCTATAAATACAAAAAGTAAAAATGTTCAATTAATACAAACATTAAGCTCAAAAGGGTAAAAGAAAATTAGGGCTACAAAAAGGTATATTTTGAATAAGGAACAATTACAAAAGATATATATGTCATTTACATGGTTAGCTTATATTGACTTATAAGCCAAAAAAACAAAGTTTGGAAAAATTACTTTTTACTTTTGACTTTTAAAAAGTCAAAATTAACCTTTTGTTAAGCAATTTTAAAAATTACCAAAAAGTTCCAAAAGCTAAAAAATAGTTTTTTGATCAAAACACCCTTATTTTTTGACTATTTGTATAGCTATAAAATAAAAATTATTATAATTGAAGCTGGCAAAGCTAAAATTATGTGATTAATAAAATGTAAATTTAAATCGTGACAATAGTTTTTAACAAAAGTATAAGATAAAATTATACACAATACACTTTTATTTTGATTCTTCTTTCAATTTAAAACATATCAAACATTTTAGTGCATCAAATTATTTTTTTAACAATATAAAAATAAAATTACTACTAAAAAAAGTGGGTAGACTTTTAAAAAAGGAAGAGGATAGTAGGAAAGGGCGGCAATGATTTGGTATGCGTTGGGATTGTGGTGGGCGCTACGTTTATTTGAAAATAAAGTAGCCGGCGGGACTCGTGGTTATATAATGTGACAGGTGGGATGTTGTCGGCAGCTTCATGCATTTCTACTTTGTATTTACCTCTTTATTTTAGAAGTCGTTTGGATTATTCACAATATTTTTGGAATGTATTTTTATTTTTTATTTAATATTTATTTGATCATAAAAAATAAAAAATATTTTAAAATGTATTTGCATAATTTTTTATTTTTTCAGAAATATTTTAAGAGATGTTATCACTTTTTGAGACCTCAAACTTTTTATTATATTAGTTTAATCGCACGTGTCTCGCACGTGTAATTTTGATTATTTAAAATTAAATGATTTTATCTATTTCGAACATTTTTAATGAAGTGCAAAAAGTTCAAATCACTTCTCAAAAAATCTTCACAATTTAATATAATAATATAGACGTAACATATATTTTATTGTAAGCATGTATATATTTTACCACCAGAAGTTTTAAGTGGTTAATAGATCATCACTTTTACGTTTGTTATGTAGTGCCGCTTTTCCTTGCTATTAGAGACTAAGAGACACATCTATTTGAATCATCCAATCACATAGTTTGTTAATTATGATTTTCAAAATTAGAAAAAAGCAAAGCCAAAAAAAAAATCTATTTTTTTTCAAAGCTTTCAGCTGAAGGGTGATTTTTATTTTTTTTTGGTACAAGAATGTTGAATTATTACATCTTGTGTTCGATTAATTACTATCTTGAAAGTGTTGATGGAGAATGTGTATGAGATTGTTAATGGAGAAATTAATGGTTGAAGAAAATGAGTGAAGTTGTTAATGGGGGAATTAATGGTTGAAGAAAATTGGTGAGGTTGTTAATGGAGAAATTAATGGTTGAAGAAAATGGATGAGATTGTTAATGGAGGAATTGATGGTTTAAAGAAAATGAGTATTGTTGTTCTTGATCAATTGGAGAAGAAAAGAGTGTAGGGTGTGGGTATGGGTTTCCATGAGGGGAGTGGGGGCATTGAAGAAGAAGGATATTTTTTTTAATGTATATTAAAATAAAAAGTGGGATTATATCACTTTTTAATTAAAAAATGCGTTTTTTTTTTCCTTTTTAATAAATAAACGCGACACTTTTATAAAAAAAAATGTCACGTCAGCTTTATTACACTTTGCAGATGTTAAGGGGGGTAAATAAATAAAAGTTAAGTTTAAGTGCTAAAGTGAGTTTGGAGGACAAGTTCGGGGAAGGGGGGGAGGAAATATCTTTTCTCTTTATAAAAATATTATTGTCAAAAGTAATTTTAACTTTATTTTCAACTTTAAAAATACTTTAAATATCAAATGAAGTGAAAGAGTTTATCCTGCAAAACGAAACTGGTCCTTACTCCTTAATTAATTTAGGAAAAATTACACAAATTCCATATTTAAGACACTATATTACATAATATCCCTTAATATTTTAAAAATTACATAAAATCCCTATTTGCATATTTACTCTTGATACATATGCTATAACTTGCACACCCTATTTTTTCTCCTTTTTTCACGCCATCTCTCTCTTCCTTTTACGCATCATTCCTTTTTTCCCCCACAAATTACTCCCCTAAAATCTCTCCAATTTTTAATAGATTTTGAGTAAACTTCATTCTCCAATATTTCAACTGATTTCAACTGTAATCGTTCATCCTTTAATTTAAAAAATTGACAACTTCTTCAAAGAGGTTAGCTTTTGGTTTATGCTTTAAAATCCTTTTGTGTTAATTTATTTTATTTTCAATGGCTAATGAAGATTCACCCTCATTCATCTTGGGGATTTCACAAATTGAAACACAAAAAACTGTTCATGATAATAATCAAGTCCTGGGTTTTACTCCGGGCAATTTTGATTACACCAAATTAGATTTTAGTGAAAATCGATCAAAGCAGCGGAACGATCCTGAAAAATTAAAGATTTTAAGAGAAACTTTTGTTGCTAAAAATCAAGTTATTATTTTGCAAATGGAAGATCAGGATAAAATTGAATAAAACCCCAAATCCCCGTCAGAGCAGGTATTATTTTCGCAATTAATTCGTAAATGATGATTCATATAAGTGGTTCTTTTAACTAGTGATTCATATGAGTGATTCATATAATAACAGATTAACTGATTACTTAGTGATTCATATTCTTTTGGTGATTCATATGGGTGAATTAATAAAATGATATTTTAATTGGTGATACATATATTGTGCTGGTGATTCATAGATAGTGATTCATTTGACTGATTCTTTTAACTGGTGATTCACATGGGTGATTCATATAATTGCATATTAACAGATTAAGTGGTGATTCATATTTATTTGGTGATTCATACGGGTGATTCATATGTGTGAAAAACTACAATGATATTTTAATTGGTGATACATATATGGTACTGGTGATTCATAAATGGTGATTTATATAACTGGTTCTTTTAACAGGTGATTCATTTATTTGCAGATTAACTGATTAATTAGTGATTCATATTTTTTTGGTGATTCATATGGATGTTACAACAAGGTGATCTAAACAGTTGCTAAATTTGTTCCTTCTTTTCGACATTGATATCATGCATCGAGGAACCAAACAGTTGCTAAATATGTTCCTTCCTTTTAACATTGATATCATGCATCGAGGAACCAACAAGGTGATCTCCGTTGCTACCACAAATGCGAGAGACTTGAGGAACACATGGCCATCCCTTACTGATAACGATGATGCTAGGGTAATAGGAAAGTTGATTGCAGATCGATCAAAAGAAGCTGATGTCTACGCCATTTCATATGAACCCAAGAAGAATGGGCGAATAGAGGGCAGACTTGGGATTATTCTTGATACTATTCAAAAAAATGGAATCATATTTGTTTGAAATTTCACTTTGTGTACTCTTGAATTGCTACCAGCTACTTTAGATATTTTCAGGATCAGTAATTCCCAACTATTAGAACCCATACGCCTTCCTCTGTATTGGAGCTTGTCTTTGTAGCATAGGATAGCATTATATTTTGCCAAATGATTGTTTTGTTACTGTGGTAGTGGTGAGAACTATTTCAGTACCATGTTTAAATTTGCAGTGCTCTTTGGAGAAAATATAAGGCTCTAACAAGATCAAAATAGGACATTGTTGTTAAATTTTTTCAAATGAGAATGGTGCACCAACAACTAGCCATATACTAAACATTATTACTGAGTTTAAGGATTTGTTCGTGTAGAAAGCTAAAAGAACAACAATTGTATTTTTCTCCCGATACCAAACTTTTGCTTTCCAACATAAAAACAATCCCTTCAAAATCAAATTAAAACGCAATTGTTCCCAAGAAAACATATTCAAACCAAATGCATCTATTTGTTCTCCCATATCAAGGAAACATGTATTAGTTTTGCTGGTGTGTGTGCATTTTTGTGTGAGTTTTCTGTCAATACTTACCATTACATATCAAGGCTCAATTTGTAGCTAGTTCACAAAAGAACCAAATATGTGTGTGTGAGAGAGAGAGAGGGGGAGAGAGAAACTCTTGTAATCTTATTTATCAAAATTTAGTCTCGACAGTGATAAAAAATACAGTGGCTATAAGCCAATAATACAACATGTGTTTCCTTCAAAAGAACAAAAAATTGAAAGAGAAACGAAAATGAAAAATTCTTTAAGTAGACTTCTATAAAAGTAGAATCTATAAAGATACATCATTTTGCTGAAGACACATAGCAAGCACCAACAAGCAAACAATACTGGTATACCTGGACTCCTGGAGAGAAAGAAATGACAAAAGAAAAGGTTAGTTAACAGTGAGATCAATTAAGAGCAGAATAAACATATCACGCGTCAAAGCAAGCCAAAGTTTAGAATTCTCCATTACCATTACACTTAATCGTGTTGCCTCTCTACAAATGAATTCTCAGGCAACAACCTGTAACATACAAGAAAAATTTGTATAAATTTCTAAGAAAGTAGAAGTAAAGTATATGCAGAAACAAAATTTAATTATTTTGACAAACAAATAAAGGTGGGGCATAATGAAAAGACAGAATATATGCCCATACCAATCAACGGGAAATATATTTAGCTATGCAAAATACGTTTACTTTAGGGCCTATGCTTTCTAGGAGTTTCTTAGCTCTAGTAGGAGGCTTTTATGACAACACAAAGTTAGAGAGCTTCTAGAACTCTTAAAGTTTTTGTTTAATATGGTTAATGAGGATTCATATAGCCGATCCCAACTTATTTAGGACTGAGGCCTAATTGTTGTTTATACAAATAAACTCAAGACCTACTCATTACATGAGCTAAAATCAGCAGCCAACCACGGTGAATCATATATATACTCCATTATTAAGGAGACAATTCTCCTGGATAAGGCAAAGTTAGGGCCAAATCTAACCATATGAATCATGGTAAATCAAATAATGCTCCATGGACTCGACATATATGCAGAAATTATTTAAACTCTTATAAGGCAAGAATCACAAAAAGTTGGCAGATATCCCCAGCATCACTTTAAACAAGAACACAAGATTCTCATATCTAAGTGTTAATTTACTGATCTCATAATGTAGAAGAGATCTAACTCGCATAAGGCCTAACATTTGAATCACTAATATGAATCACCATTTATATGAATATCCAATTACATGAATAACCAGTTATATGAATCACCAATATGAATCACCATTTATATGAATATCCACTTACAAGAATAATTAGTTATTTGTATCACTTATATGAATCACCAGTTATATGAATCACTTGTTATTTGCATCAACAGTTACATAAATCACCAATATGAATCACTATTTATATGAATCACCAACTATATGCATCACTAATTACATGAATCATCAGTTACATAAATCACCAATATCAATCACCATTTATATGAATCACCAACTATATGAATCACTTATTACATGAATCATCAGTTACATTAATCACCAACATAAAAAACCAGTTATTTGAATAACCTACTATATGAATCAACAATTAACTAATATACAAAACATTTCTCTTTCAATTATAAACAGAATATATCAAGTTATAAGCATCCCCAATATGAATTACCATCTATATGAAACACCAGTTATATGCATCACCAATATGAATCACCAGTTAAATGCATCACCAATATGAATCACCAGTTATACAAATCTGTTATATGAATCACCAGTTATTTGAAACACCATTTATATGCATCACCAATATGAATCACCAGTTATATTAATCACAAGTTATATGAATCACCGGATATATGAATCACCAAATAATCATACTTACATAAATTCCTGAATCTTTGTGCATTGTATGCAGAACTAGATTTCAAGTGGAGGCATATTTGTGTAGATGTATCAAAGTGATACATATGAGTTCCAGATGTATCACTATGATACATCTGTTATCAGATAGTTAAAAAAAGTCTGCAAATCAACTTACCATCATACGCATGACTTTGCCTCGTTCAAAATCTGAAGAAAATGTTTCACAACCATATCATTATGAATCTCCAACGCTGATAAATTGCCTTAAACAACGTATTTGGCATGAATTCTTTTCAAAGAAATGTCAATTTTCAATTGAATTGATATGGCGTCCATTAAATCGCGGTACAACATTTTTTCATGAATTACAATACCGTCGACCCGATAGTTATCGTACCTTGTACCTTATTTTTGAAACCCATTCCCCGAAATGACTCAACAACACCGTCACGAGTTCCATTGAAGATTACCAGAAATTTTAGAAGGAAGATCGATTTTTTTACCTAAAATTCAAAAAAATTGATCTTGTAATCTGGTATGGTTCAAAAACATTAGTTTGCTTCAACTTTGAGCTCTTGTTGAATGGAATTATGTTTTTAACGCTTGTAACTGTTTTGCCGTGATTTGCGTTGTTGAAATCAGAAAAAATTCATTACTTCCTTAAATAAAGATCTGATCTGTTTCATATGTATCACCGCTTAACATATGTATCACCATTTCAAAAATTCGGGATAAGATGTAATTAGTAAAATAATCGAAATTTTATGTAATATCACTTAAAGATTCAGGAATTTATGTAAGTTACTCATTAATTTAAGTTATGCTAGACATCTTCTATAATATAAAATAAAGTAATGACGCGTGATGCAAGCGAGTATTAGAATTTAATACTCCCTATGTCCCAAATTACCCATTCCAAATTGAGATGACACATTGATTAAGAAAAATAATTTACCATAGTACCCTTATTAAATGATGTTTACAATTTAATTTGAAGAAAAAATAATTAATGCAAAGGGTAAAACATGGAAAAAAAAATTGTCTTGTCTTGATTAATGAAAAAAGACAAGTAAAATGGAAATTAAATTAGAAAATTTGGGATAGAAGGAGTAGTAAAGTATTAGTTAGTTGGCATTTGAATTCATACTCAATTAAATTTTTAGATTTGTTAGAATATTTCATTTCATCATACGTGTATATTAGTTGAATATCTTAATATATTTAAGAAGTTACTTATATATTAAATCTAATTAACTTGAAAGCAAGTGATTATGTACACACAATATATCCAGATAAAATAATATTTGTTAAAACTTTAAATTACTCAAATATTGTTTTATTGTATTTAAATCAGAAAATTGTATATAGACTGAAAATATAAAATACTTCATTAAGAAAAAGATATTTGAGATTACAGAATTTATCGTGTCTTTAAAAAATTTAATTCACTCACCGATTCAAAGTTATGCATTACTTCCTTTCATGATAAAATGAATATGCATGTTGTAGCAGCAGTGGTACTTCAAACGTCCATAACTTCGTCGAACTCAAAATCAGTAATCAATTATATAAAGGCTCCATATTTGTTTGTAAAATGTATGAAGAAAAAGTTCAAAAAAATCAATACAGGAGTTGAGCGAAAACTTCTCTATTTATAATCAATATCTAAATTGAAAAGGTTCAGAAAACACCTATTTAAAATAGATGTGTCTGTTGGGAAGAGAGCGTCTCTTCGAAAGGAACAAGTTTTTTTCAAAATTTTGTTGGCACGTTAATCAATTGCTTCATTGTCAAAGTCACAGTCCTATAGCTGAACGAGCTACAACGACGATGGACTGTGGAGAGACTTTCATTGTTGGTTAGAGAACAAGTTATTCTGGAATTATTATTTCATATTCAATGTGGCATAAAAATAATATTGCAATTTTGGGATTAGTTACTCGAGGAAATTGAAGAATAGGTGTCTTTTAAGTCTTGAATGAAGGATTGGTGACATTGACCAACAGATAGGGTCAAACATTATTAGGAAACTTGATCAAGTTAATTGTGGACTTGATTAATATTTTTAAAACTTTCTAATCTTTTCAAAAATACAAATCAACCCAACCCACACCCTCTTCAATTCAAATCAACCACTTTCTCTTCTCTCTCGACAGCTTCTCTCAACTCTCTCCCAACCAACAGTTCTGCAAAAATTTTCCTTTCAACCCCCGACGACAAATAGTTGGGCTTCGAGTTTCCCTCTTTAATTCAATCAACCTGTCTCTCATCCCTCTCTCGACAGCTTCTCTCAACTCTCTCTTAACCAACTGTTCTGCAAATTTCTTATTTCAATCCTCGGCGACTTCAACATCCGACTACAAATAGTTGGGATTCCAGTTCCTTTTCAACTTCAATCGACGTGACAGCCTTGCTCTCCAGCCACAACAACTTCAAATTCTTCATCAGTCCTTTTCTTCTTTCACAGGTAAAAATTTATGGCCTTTTTAGTTTTGAAGAAAACGAGGAACTTGAGCCAACTTCTCTTATAGTATTGGTTAACAATTTTAATATTTGTTGCACTAATTTGAAATGCGGTTTGAATAAAACCCTAATTTCTGGTATTTCTTCTCTTCTCTTCTCTTTTTGAAGTGAATTATGATATTTTGTTGTTTGTTGCATTTTTTTGAAGTTTGATTTTTATTGTTTGTGTTTATAAAAACAAAAGGACAATTTGGTTTGATTTGTTTTGTTCTTGTTCTTGGTAAAAATTGTGAAATTGTTGTTTTTTGTTTAACAAAATCGTGCTACTATTTCCTCCAACAGATTACCCATCTGGTGCAACATATTAGCCATCTGATGCAACAGATTCATCATATGATGCAACAGATCAACCATCTGATGCACCAGAGGAACCATCAGATTACAATTCTGATGCAACAAATTAATAATCTAATGCAATAGCTTTACCATAAATTGCAACAGATTAAGCTTCAGATAAAAAATCTGATGCAACTAATTAACCATCTGGTGCAATGGAAGAACCATCAGATTAATGATCTGATGCAACAGATGAACCCTCTGTTGGATAAAATCCTACCAACTCTTCCTACAGGAAAAGTCCAAGACTTGATTTTTCCAACTGATCATTCATCTGCCGCGATAGACGACCCTATGTTGGAAGAAATCTAAACAATATTGACCGATGATAACTGTTCCAACAGATCACTCATGTGTTGCAACAGATGTGTGACCTGTTGCACAGACCATTCATCTTTCTCAACAGATGAGTGATATGATTTGTATTGTCGCAACAGATTACTCAGCCGTTGCTATGGATTATTTAATTGTTCCAACAGATCACTCATATGTTGCAACAGATGATGTCACAACAGTTGTGTGATCTGTTGAACAGACTATTCATCTGTCTTAAAAGATGAGTGATATGTTTTGTATTGTTGCAACAGATTACTCATCCACTGTAACAGTTTGGTTATATACTGCAACAGATATACTACCTGGTGTAACAGATCGGTGATCTATTGCAACTGTTATTTTACTATTTTGCTTGTTTGATTTACTGTTATCCCTTTTTAACGATGCATTAATCAACAATAATTTATTATTTTATATTTCTGTTAATTTTAGATAATATGGTTCCCAAAAGAATAGAAACCAAATCAAGTCCAAGTAAAGGAACAAGTGAAGCAGCTAGGCTACATCCACCACTCTATGAGCTTGCATTACAAGCGTTATCTCAATCGAGAGCAAAATATGATGAACACGGGGAAGAGAAATGTTTCAAAAGAGATGATGCAGATACTAATAGCCCTTCTATCGAAGAGCTGGTCAAAGCCTTCAGCATTGATCGTTATCCTGTGAGAATGCAGTGCGATGGTGCCGCAGATTTAATGGGTGATTTCGTGGTTAATTCAGCCATGGAAAAATCTTTCGACGCCTTCAGAAAAATACTTCGAGAATAAAAATTGGATGCTTATTTCAGGGACAGCTGCTTTGAGAAATATCTTGATTTGCCGGAGGACAACAATGCTCGTTTCCAAATGAAAATGGTATATAAACTTCTCGAGCGTAAGTTTATGTATGAAAACAAAGATAAGATGGATGAGGTGTGGATAAATTACTGTGGCATGTCTGTTTGTTTTGGTTGAAAGGAGTTTTCCATAGTTACTGGACTAAAATGTTATCCTCCTTCTCAAGTTATACCTATTCTAACCCAAAAAAAGCACCACACACACCCAAAAAAGGCAAAGGCAAGTCGTGTGATCGTGATGACCTGGTGTCCATTGTTGGTCCAAACTTCAAAAATTAAAATTTGATAGAAGCGTTGAAAGGTAAAGGACTTTCAAAGAAGAACAAACAGTCATTGTGCTTGGTTTGGTTTGGTTTGTACATAATATTCTTTGGGCGAGAGACGTTAACAACAACATAAGCCTCGGTTTAATAAAGCTCTCCGAGGATCTTGAGGCATTTAACAACTATCCATGGGGGTATGAAAGCTTCAAAATGACTGTCAAATATTTGTTAACTCCGTTAGCGCCAAAGACAGTCAACTTATATGTCTTCCCATAGGCTTTCATGGTAAATGTTTCTTTCTTCTATTATGATATCATTCATTTTTTTCGCTCAATAATGGTTTTGATTTATTGGCGTTATTTTATAGGCTTGGGCGTTTGAAGTTATTACTTATTTGAGACAACAAGTGAACTACCAGGAAGGAGTTTCCTGTCCAAGAATCTTGAGATGGTTGTCGGCCAAAACTCATAAAAATGCAAAATTTCTTGATCTCTTCAACCCCCGAAGGATGCAGTAAGTATAATTATAATTAATTTTTTCTTTTAATTAATATTTTTTTTGAATGATCTAATCATCATTCTAATATATGCAATGATTTATGTTAGAATTTGCATCCGTTGCTAGTTTCGACCAATCGAGAGTTGAAAATGTCATTTTTTCTTACTTTACGGTTTGTGCAAACTTTATTGGACCCTAAGGTCATCGACAAAATAAAAATGGAATTGTTTGGAGTAACAACCATTACAAGAAAAATAATTTTGGAGGGTGGGCTCGTTGTTGTTGATGGAGCTGTTGGTGGTGGTAGTGGTGCTGCTGTTGGCGCTAATGATGCTCCTCTTACAGTATTTAAAGCAAACCATTATGAGTATGATCATACTGGTTATACAGATTTTGCCTCTCCCAGCGAATGTTCTGCATGCAAATGTCAAGACTGCAGGGCGAAACATGATGTAGTGATTAATAATTTTAATGCATTAACTACTTCTGTACAGGAATTGATATCTAAGAGGGGTCTCATTCCATTAAAGAGGATTTTATTTCCATCCGCTTCATTAGAGAGTAGGGCTAAGAGAAGAAGGAGAGTGATTTCCATGGCATTATCAGGCATCTAAAAAAGTAAAATTGCAACTCCTCTGTGTGTGTGTTGCACTGAGCAACGTACAATGTCCAAAGAAGAGCAGCACGAGCTGAAAAAGGTGGATATATTATATGTCTTCCAACTGACAAAACAAACAGACATATATCTGTTTCAACAGATGACACATCTGCTGAAAATTATCAAACAGATATATACATCTGTTGCAACAGTTGACTAACCTGTTGCACCAGATACTTTATCTGGTGCAACATATGTCTCGTCTGTTTTAGCAAATCAAACAGCTCTTCGTACAACTTTTATTTGTACCAACAGATGACCTATCTGCTGCAACAGATGATTCATATGTTGCAACAGATGGTTCATCTGTTGGAAATTATCACATAGGGTCTTCCTTATGTAGAAATTTGTCCTAACAATTGATTCATTATTGCAACAAAAATATAATATGTTTGGGAAAATTTAAAACAAGAGGAAGACCTGTTTGATTTGCTAGAAAAGATGAGTTATCCTTTTCCGTTTTGTTGTATCTCTGTGATTAGCATTGACCAATTCTGGCTTTCAGGTGGATGTAGAAGAAGCTACTCCTGAACAACATTGACAATATGCTACTCTTTTTTATGGAAATACGGAGAACAGAAAGCGCAGAAACCGTACGCAAGCGACAATGAAGATCCACGACGAGCAAAGCCGAATTCCTTAGCACCAGATGAAGAACAACTTGTCCATACTGAGTAGATATTTATAGCTTGAGCCTGTCAAAGCAATCCTTGGAGATCTGTACCCATAATAATTTTTTTACATTTCATTTATTTGTTGACTTATTTCAGCTAATTTATGAAGGCTTCGATTTATTTTATTTTGTCTACGAATTTTATTTATTCCTTAGATTTGAACTTATTAATTGAAAAGGAATACTAGATTCAAATATTGCAAAAGATAATGTATCTGTTGCAACAAACGACACATCTGTTGGAAAATTCAAATAGATTTAGACATATATTGCAACAGGTAGGTGATTTGTTGGAATTTATCAAACATGTCTTTCCACTGTTGCAACAGATGAACTTTAGATAAAAACATCAAGATAATGCAACAGATGACACATCTATTAAAAAAAAGAACAGATTTAGACATATGTTGCAACAGATAGACTTTATCTGTTGCAACAGACGACACATCTATTGGAATAATCGAACAGATTTATACATATGTTGCAACAGATAGGTTATCTGTTGGAATTTATCAAACATGTCTTTCCACTGTTGCAACAGATGAACTTTAGATAAAAACATTGAGATAATGCAACAGATGACCAACCTATTGCAACAAATAAACTATATGTCAGAACAGGTAGGATAACTGTTACAACGGATGGAGAATCTGTTGCATTATAAAAATTCAACTTTTGTTGGACATAAAAAATTACCACTACGTTTAAAAAGGTTAAAGTGAATTAAAATAAAAAAGGCGCAACCCATCAACGGTGTTCAGTTCAAACACCTAAAATAAAATAGGCATCAAGTAGACATGTTCATTTTAAAGACGTAAAATAAAATAGGCATCAAATGTGTTAGTGTCAGTCCTGACACATTTCGCTGACTTGTCGTCACTTGGTCCCCAACGGTTATTCCCCCCTCCCATTGTCTTATATATTCATCTTCCTCCTAAAATTTAACCCTAAATTCCCAAATCTTCTTCTTCATCGTCATCTTCTTTAATCTATCCAAATTCTTCAAATTATTACTTTCATTTTTTTCAACTGACCTTGACAATGTCAAGCGCATCTTCCACTGTTTTTTGTGATAAAGATTTTCGATATTGTAAGTACGGTCATGAAGCTCTGTTAAAGACTTCTTGGACTCAACAAAATCCGGGTCATAGTTTTTTCACTTATAAGATTTCAAAGGTAATATTTTTTTATTTAATTAATTGATTAATTATTGACTTGTAATTGTTTTGTAATTGTGTTCTCTTTTTTATAGAAATTGGGTGGATGCGATTACTTTGATGGGTATGAAGAACGACACCCTTCACAAGCAAATCGTGTAATCTGGAGTTTGTTGAACAAAGTCAAGGCTTCTGAAGAGAAACAAAATCGAGCAAGAAGATACTACATTGTTGTTGTTATTGCTACTGGTTTGGTGTTGTTGGGCACATGGATATTGAAGCCTAATTGCTGAAATTTTTATGGTGGTGTGTTTATTTGCTACTGATTTGTTGTCGACGAGCACTTGGATATTCAAGCGTAACTGTTGAAAAATATCAAAAAGATTTAGGCATATGTTATAAAATTTAGGTCATCTGTGAAAATTATCAAACAGGTCTTCCTACTGTTGCAACAGATTAGACTTAGATTATTAGATTATTCATAGAAATTATCAAACAGGTCTTCCTACTGTTGCAACAAATTAGACTTAGATTATTAGATTATTAGATTATTCAAACAGGTCTTTCCACTGTTGCAATAGATTGACAATCTAATCTATTGCATTATAAAAAACTCAACTTTCATCAGAAAAAAATTATTGCCACTACATGTACATGTAATAAAGTAAAGGGAGACTTGAAATTAAAAATTTCTATTTCACAGGCTCTTCTATATACACAGGCTTCGAGCGTCCAGTTAGTACCCCATAAGCCTAGACCTCTTACAAGTTTGCCACAACGTTGTCGCACAGAAAAGTCATTGGCTCGACCATTTTTGCACCGGTCAGCAAACATTCGATGTATGCAAGAGCGTGTGAGCCGCTCGCTTTAGCGACATCATCTTTTGGAAGGATCATTCCCCTGTTTCGACCTTCAAAATCCCATGATTTCTTCATCAACACTTTCTTTGGCAAATGATTCATCAGTTTACTCTCCCTCAACAAGATGGGTAACCGCACCATCAGTGGCTCTACGAGGAGAAAAAGATCGAAATCATCGACGAGAGGTCCGTTGGAGTCATAAACATTGATCTTTCCCTCCTCAAGTAGTATCTCAACAACCCGATAATGCATGCCGTTCACGCTAATAACTGCAAGAATTCTTTTTGCCTCGGTTCAGCTCTTGTCGTGTGGATTTGGCTTGTCCCCTCTAACATATCTTAATGTTTCTTCTTCATCCAAGACCAACGTAGGAACTAAGAAATCAAGTCCCACGCCAAGGGCTGACGCCTCACCATTGAGTTGATCGTACCTATCCTTGAGCTTCTTGCAGAAGTCGAGGTCCATTATCCTATCAGCAGCGTCATAAGTTTCCCGGTACGTTAATTGCCTTTTCCTCATGAGGTAGAGAATTATGTCAATATGCTGTGAGATAAGAAGTCAATTTTTAAAGAAGTCAATTTTCAAATAGGTTTGTAATTGTAAAGATGCAACAGATGGTCCATCTATTGCATAGGGTTCTCTGAATCAATAATCCAATGCAACTTATGCAACAGATGGATAATAAGTTGCAGCAGAACCACAACCAGTTGCACCAGTATACCCAACTATTGCAACAGATGTAAAATCTGTTGCGTAACTTCTTCTTCATGGGGTAGATTAGAAGGGCTAGGATAGGAAAAGTAAACTTGCCTTGTCCTCGTACGGCATACGCATATCAGTCTTAGTCTGGAAGTCTTGGGGGGAAAAGAGAGGACTGGGGTAATCTGGTGTGCCTGGCTTGGCATTCTTGGCCTGTCGCAGATCTCTCTTCTCTTCGGCGCCAAGTTCCGCATATATGTCCACCTTCTTGGCTGGCCCCTGAACTTTAACAACTTTTGGAGAGGGAGGAATTATAATTTCTTTTGATTTTCGAGCGGAGAATACGTCTCTAATTGCTCTTTTCTTTCTCCTAACCAACAATGTAGGAGTGTGTGGCTCCCTCACCTTCTTGGATGGTATGACACACCTCTTGGATTTGAATTCCTCGACAGCTTTAGAGATATCCTCTACTTTTTCAAAGAGTTTATCTTGTTTGTCCTTGCACTCATCGCATTCGCAATGAGAACACGAGGGTGAAGAGGGGTGAGAGGGGCCTGTGTAAGGGCGAAAAAGGGTGTTTTCAAATATATTTATTCTTTGGTAGCAGCATCAGCATGCCTTCCACCAACACCAACAACTCCACCAGAAGAAGCACCCGGATCTGCCTTAGTAAAGGGTTGGTCGTGAAGAGCCTCAACATTAGGCTGACCTTGCCTAGCTGCTCTTCTTATGGTTGTTGCTCCAACCAATTCCTTCTTTATTAACTCCACCATTGGGTCTGGAATAGTATCAACATGACCAAGAGTAATATAAGAAGTCATCACCGACTCCTCCTCAGTAGGCATGATCCATGGATGCACAACCTATAAAAAAGAAAAAAAAAAGACAAATGCATTTAAATCATATAATATAATAATTTTCATAGTTGGGCTACATTTAAAAAAAAAAGACCCATTTGTTGCATAGTTTGCAGTATATGGTTAAAATTCGTTTGAGTCTGATTCAGAGAAAAAGAGCAACACATGGATAATCTGATGCAAAATATCAATCATCTGTTGCAACAGCTGCATAAGACGGGTAATCTGTTATGCAACAGATGATCTGTACGTCGCAATAGATGAACGATATGTTATCAGATTAAACATCTGTTGCATAATTTGCAGTAGATGGTTAATTTTTTAGGAGTCGGGTACAGAGAACCAAAGCCACAGATGGGTAATCTGATGCAAGATATACCCCGTCTCAATAGATGTCCCATCTGGTGCATCAGATATAACATCTCATGCACCAGATATAACATCTGTTCAATATCTTTCTTATCTTTGAGTAGAATTATTTTACTTGAAGAAGACGTACTGCATCATCCGGAGGGTTAAAGAGATCAGCCTCCTTAATATTGGCATTTCTCCTTGTAGCCAACCACCTAAACATCCTTGGATGAGAAACCTTATCCGGATAATCCATTAACTAATTTCGAGGGGAGGAATGACTTCAAATGCCCAAGCCTAAAAAGTGTAAACAGGAAGCAAGCAAAAAAAAAATCATAATAACTATATTCAATATAAATTAATGGATGAGTAAAATTAGTGATTAATTTTACCATGAAAGCCCAAGGAAAGCCGTATAATGTGGTCCTCTTTCTCTTTCTGACTCTCCAATTCCTCCTCTTTCTCACTTTTATTCTCTTCATCACCATCTACTGACCTTTGTCCACCTCTCTCAACGTTGTTTTCACACCTCTCCTCAGCTTCACTTTTTCCTGACTGAGATTGTTCAGGAAGCTCCTCCGAATCCCTACGTACTGTAGTCTTTTTTTTGAGTGTTCAGACGTTGATCCACTTTCACTTTCTTTTCTTTTGGGAGACATGTTTTACCTACAGACAAAGAAAAACAAAAATTACATTATAGTTGATGTATGCATAGATTCTAAAAAATACATTACAAACACCACGAATACCGACATACCAACAGCCACCACCACAAACACCACCAACCAATGCCAACAAACAAACAAACACCACGAATACCGACACCACCACAAACACCACCAACCAATGCCACCACCGGTGCCACGACGACGACCACAAACACCACCACCACCAACACCACCACCAACACCATCCAACTATACCACGACAGTCAACGGAACACTGCGATGGAAACTAGGGATTTCTCGAGTTCTTCCTACGATTTACCATCAAAACTCAAAATTGTAAACCCATTCTCGAAGATAATACAACTAAAAGTTTTATTTTTCATCATTAACTTAAAAGCCCTTATTTTTTAGAAAAAAAATAAATATAAAGCTCTTCTCGAACTCTGTTGCCTACGAAGACAAAGAAAATGACTGATACAAGCAAGAATGATGTCGAAAATAACACCTATGTGGTCAGAAATAAGAAAAAAAGTGATCTGTTATGGAGGGTTGAGCAAATTTGTTGAGTAGTTGTTGTCTGTACTGTATTATTGAGTGAGAATGGGAGAGAAAGAGCCAGACCTCGAGATTTGAAATGATGAAACGTTTTGTATGGGTTAATTTGTATTTTTGAAAAGAATGACAAGTAGTTTTGAAAATGTTAATTTGGTCTGAAATGATCTTAATTATTTTTAAAATCATAAAATATATGCGTAATTTTTAAAATCATATAAAAACAATTGAAGTTGTAGCTGATCGAGTACTCTAGGAGGTGACCCTGTGAAAACTCACCTCTGGTCCTAGATTAATCAATTTAGGAGTCTAAAATATGAACTCAATTAAAATTATACAAAACAAATGTTCAATATGTTGCGTCAGATTTCTCAGCTGTTGTAAATTATCAATCAGATTATGTAACAATAGATTACAAATCTGATGTAAATTATCAAACAGACTAAGTCATCTGTTGCGACAGATTACCCATCTGTTGTAAATTATCAAATAGATTGTCATATGTCGCAACAGATTACCCATATGTTGTAAATTATCAAATAGGCGCTGCCATCTGTTGTGGCTGACCCTATGAGAACTCACCCCTAGTCCTAGATTAATCTATAGTTTACCCTATGAGAACTCACCCCTAGTCCTAGATTAATCGATAGTTTACCCTATGAGAACTCACCTCTAGTCCCAGATTATTCAATCAAGGTATTAGTACCCTAGTCCTAGATTAATCAATTAAGGTATTAGTCTAACATATGAGGTAGTAAGAATCGGTTTAGCTCAGAGTGATCGATCGCCGACTCTGGTCGGGAGAAACGCAGTACCATTTTATCATACAATTGACAAAAGACTCAATTGAAGTTGTAGTTGACCCTATGAGAACTCACATTCAATTAAGGTATTAGTCTAACATATGAACTCAATTGAATTATATATAAACAAATGCTCAACCTGTTGCAACATATGTCTTTTCTGTTGGATCAAATCAAACAGATTATGTAATCTGTTGCAACATATTACACATCTATTGTAAACTATCAAACAAATTAAGTCATCTATTGCAATAGATTACCATCTGTTGTAAATTATCAAATGGATTGAGTCATATGTTGCAATAGATTACCCATCTATTGTAAATTATCAAATAGGCGCTGTCATCTATTGTAGTTGACATTTTGAGAACTCACCCTTAGTCCTAGATTAATCAATTAAGGTATTAGTTGGACATATGAGGTAGTAAGAATCGGTTCGGCTCAGAGTGATCGATCGATGACTCTTGTCGGGAGGAACGCAGCCCCGTCTCATCATACATTTGCCAAAAGACTCAATTGAAGTTGTAGTTGACCCTATGAGACTTACCCCTAGTCCCAGATTATTCAATTAAGGTATTAGTTGAACATACGAGGTAGTAAGAATCGGTTTATCTCAGAGTAATCGATCGATGACTCTTGTCGGGAGGAATGCAGTACCGTATCATCATGCAATTGCCAAAAAACTCAATTAAAGTTGTAATTAACCCTTTGTGATCATTCATCCATCCCTAATTCCACCTAGATCAATGTAGGTACTATTATTAATCTTAACATTAAGTTAATGAGAACACATTTCAACTCAGAGTGATCGATCGACGACTTGGGTCGGGATGAACGCAATACTAACACCATACAAATGCAACGACTCAATTGGATTTGTAATTGACCCTGTGAGCTCATTCATTCATCCCTCGTTCCACCTAGATCGATGTAGGTACTATTATTAATCTTAACATTAAGTTAATGAGGAACTCATTCTTTCATCCCTAGTTCATCCTAAATCAATTGCAATGAAATTCATTGCAACAAATAACTGAGCTGTTGGAGAATTCCAAACAGATAACAATATCTGTTGCAACAGATGACATTTCTTATTTGATTATCAAATAGACATTTACATCTGTTATAACGAATGACTGAGGTGTTGGAAATTTTCAAACAGATATTGATATCTGTTGTAACAGATGATGTTTCTGATTTAGTTATCAAATGACATTTCCATCTGTTATCACAGATGACTGAGCTGTTGGGATTTCTCAAACAGATATCTAAATCTGTTGCAACAGACGACATATTTGTTTGAAAATCTTTTTGTTTTCTTTTAATTTTAAAGCAAGCTACTGTCCGAGTAGATAAAGTAGTAGTACTACTAAAGGCGGTAAAAAATATTTCTTGGATAACTCAAAAATCTCATTGAGTAGTCTTGTCATGTCTTTTCAATGTCACCCGTTTTCTTCCTCGTGCCCTTCAAATTATTAGTGAATATTAATTAATGAATATTGAAACCCCTAATACTTTTTCCTTTTCATATTGACTTGACACTCCCATCAAGAAAATATTAATTAGGGGTTTATTTTACTACCAAATTAGCCTTATTAATTATGCTTTGTAAATATAAATTTGAATAAATACACTTTGTTTAGTCATTTAATATTAAGGGTAGTACAATTAGAAATTAGAATTATCTCATCTCTCCCCTCCTCTACTTCAGCCCTAAATCTCTCATCTTTTTCTTTCTATCCTCTTTAGGGTTATCACAACCTTTTTTTTCTCTCCTCTTTCTCAAAATTTTTTGTTCGGATCTAAACCGATCGATATCCATATCTTATATTCCTCGACTGAAATTGTTATTTTGACCCCCTTTTGACCAGTGGCGAAAATTATACTATTTTTACATGGTAAAAAAAATTATGTATAAATAATAGAGGTTGAACCCCCTTCGACTAGTCCGTATATGTAGTACTGAACTCCCTCACTGAAAATCTTGGATCTGCCCCTGCTTTTGACATTGTATGATATGATTCACTATTACTCTTTCATTCTCGTCTTCTTCTTGCAACTTTATTTACATCTTTTTGTTTATTTAATTACCATTTCCCATATCATATTTATTTAAAAAGTTTGAAGGAACTTTTAATTGTTGAATAAACATACCGAGAATTTTTATTATAAGATGCGAAAAAAAGTCATCTGTTGGGAGAAGTTTAAAAGCCTTGTTGGCAGTATCATTTTTTTTTATGTATTTTGTTTGTTTCTTTGTTATTGATGCTATTATTGATGTTGTTAGTGGGGCTGGCATTGTTGGAACTTGTGGTGTGGTGTTGTTGGTGGGTTTGACATTGTTGGAACTTGTGGTGTGGTGTGGTTTAGACGGTGGGTGCTTCTTAGCTTAAAAATAGTGGAGTCCGAACCATCAACACAAGGAGTAAGGGAGAAAAAAATAAAAAGTTTAAAGTGAATAAGAAGAGAAGAGTTGGTTACCAAAATTTAAAAAATATGTGCTGAGTGGGAATTGAACTCAAGATCAAAAGAAATAAATAGCCTTAAGCACCCATAAACAACAACTAGGCTAACCAAACAACTCTTACTATGGGTGCTCACTGATTAGATTATATACGTTTTTTCTTTATTTCCACATACATATATAAAGTTCAATACGAGTTCAGTCTGTGCTCGCGCACTCGGACCGTCCCTTGTTGTTGATGGTGTTGGAACGTAGGATGTATGTTTCTTTGTAGTTGATGATGTTGTTGGAACAAATATTGTTCTTTTCTTTGTTGTTGATGTTTTTATTTGTTGTTTGTAGTTTATACTATTGTTGATGTTGCAACATACGGAGCAACTGATGGAACAAATCAAAGCACCAGCAAGGCTGCTATGTATTCCAACAGACTCCATATCTGTTGCATCAGACTCCATATCTGACACAACAGACTCCACATCTGACGCAAACTATCCGGGATTTATGTGTTGTGTGTGGTGTTACTTAAATAAAACTGGTGACTTTATTAATATGTAAATTAAAAAAATGGATCTAAATACAACATTTTATCTTTTTGTTGTATTTTCGAAAGAAACAGATTGGTAATCTGTTGCAAAATATATTACACTCGTCAGATAACTTACAACATATGGACAATCTGTTGCAACAGATGTATATATCAGTTTTCTTTTCCATCAGCTGTGGCGTCTGTTGCAACTTGTTAATCATCTGTTTATTCAATTTCATCGAGAGCAATAGATTTTTCTAAACACTTCTTGGCCAAACTCAATTTTTGCTCTTGGACTGCTTCTCTTTTTTTCTTTGCATCCTTCAAGCTAGCCTCCAAATTCAATTTTTGCCCTCAATTCAATAGAAAAAATTTAGTTTGGTTGAAGGATGCAAAGAAAAAAAGAGAAGCAATCCAAGAGCAAAAATTGAATTTGGCCAAAAAGTGTTTAGAAAAATCGATTGCTCTCGATGAAATTGAATAAACAGATTACTAGCAAGTTGCAACAGACGCCACAGCTAAAGGAAAAACAAATTGATATATCCATCTGTTGCAACAAATTTTCCATATGTTGTAAGTTATCTGACAGGTGGAATATATTTTGCAACAGATTACCAATCTTTATCTTTCGGAAATACAACAAAAAGATAAAATGTTGTATTTAGATCCATTTTTTTTTCTAATTTACTTATTAATAAAGTCACCAGTATTATTTAAGTAACACACACAACACATAAATCCCGGATAGTTTCAGCAATATTGCATTAAATCCCGGATAGTTTGCTAATTACATTTTATTCCGGAATTTCGAATTGTGATACATATGTTAAGCAGTGATACATATAGCATATGTATCACTAGTAAATATGAATCCGGAATTTTATGTAATTTTTTAAAACATTAAGGGATATTGTGTAATATGGTGTCTTAAATATGGGATTTGTGTAATTTTTCCTTTTAAGGGATATGAACAGTCGTGACTTTTGTTTGACTAAGTCTAGTCCCTTCCAATTCTCAATCATTTTATAAATAGGTCCCTCCGGCCTCCTCACTCACTCTCACTCACTCTCGTTCATTCTACTATACTTACAATACTAATATGTCAGATCTAGATTCGTACAAGAAGGTTCATATCGAGTCCTTTCAGGTATTTCAAAGGTAGTTTGATGAACTCCAGAGGAATTTAGCCGACTTCCGAGCAAGGCTGAGGAGGGCCCTGCTGCTGCCGGATGAAAATTGTCAGGTTGACAATAATAATAGTAATAATAATAATAATAATAATTAAGTTATGTTTTTTCTTTCTTTTAGCGTATGTATTTCCCTTTTTTATATCTGATCTACCTATAAGGGATTCAAAAAAATCCATGTATATGTTTGGTTTGGTTTGGTCGATTTTAAATTTTTAATTCTTATTCAATATTTAATTATCATTCTATTTATTTCCTATTCAAACATGTCGGCGGTTGGAGTTAGGGATGCGGTCATGATGAGAAATTCTCCTAAAAATGGTTCGTTAATAAATAATAAGGAACTAAGTGATATTATAATCGTAAAAGAAAGATTATTTAATTTTAAAAAAGTCACAACATTGGATTAATTTAATTAAGATATATATATATATATATGATGATATGATTTTTAAGAAAAAAGTTAATGAATAGTCGTGACTGTGACTTTTGTCTAAACACATTCAACAAACAAACAAAAACAAAAAACGCTTTTGATGCATCAAATTCCTCATCTGTTGCGACTTATGAATCAGTTAGAAGAAATAAAAAAAGTTTCTTAAACAGATGGTCAATTTATAGCAACAGATGGTATATCTGTTGAAACATATGGGTTATCTAATGCAACATATATACAATCTGTTGTCATAACTCAATTAATAAAAATGGTTATTAAAGAAACGGAAAGATTAAGTCACCACCAACTTGATTTAATTAAGTCATTTCTTTTCACAGAAAAGAATAAGGAAATAAATGATAAACACAATTTAAACCGTAAAAAACTCACTAGAAATAGTCTTGTTTTTAAATCTTCTTTGTTAATTTATATAATTAAAAAGTCAAAAAATTTGGATGTCATCAAGATAATTTTTTTTAAAAGATATATATATTATATGTTGCAACAGATATATTATCTGATGCAACAGTTAAACTATTTGTTGCAACGGATGATATATCTATTGTAATAGATGATTTATCTGATGTAATGAATATATAATCTGTTGTGCAACTCAGAGTATCAAATAAACGGTTGCTGGAAAGAACTAATTATTTTAATAATTATAAAGCTAAGCTTTAAGCTGAAAAGTCATGACCTATCATAATATTGATTAATTTAATTAAGTCATAACTTTTTATAGTAATCAAGAATGTCATTAATAAATGGAGGTGAACAGTTGTGCCTTTAAATCTGCTTTATTAATTTATATAATTAAAAAGTCAGAAAATTTGGATGTCATGAAGATAAAGAAAATTTGGATGTCATGAAGATAATATATTTTTTAAAAAATATATATATATTATTTGTTGCAACAGATATATTATCTGATGCAACAGGTTATCTATTTGTTGTAAATCATGATTTATCTGTTGTAACAGATGATTTATCTGATGCAACAGATATATTATCTGTTGTCCAAGTCGGTGTAAAAAAAACGATTCCTGAAAAGAACTAATTATTATTAATAATAAAGATGAAAAGTCACGATCTATCATAATATTGATTAATTTAATTAAGTCATAACTTTTTACAGTAATCAAGAATGCCATTAATAAATTGAGGTGAACAGTTGTGCCTTTAAATCTGCTTTATTAATTTATATAATTAAAAAGTCAGAAAATTTGGATGACATGAAGATAATATATTTTTTTAAAAAAATATATATATTATATGTTGCAACAGATATATTATCTGATGCAACAGGTTATCTATTTGTTGCAAATCATGATATATTTGTTGTAACAGATGATTTATTTGATGCAACAGATATATTATCTGTTGTCCAAAACAGTGTAAAAAATGGTTCCTGGAAAGAACTAATTATTAATAATAATAAAGCTGAAAAGTCATGACTTATCATAATATTGATTAATTACAGTAATCAAGAATGTCATTAATAAATGGAGGTGAACAGTTGTAATTTTTTGCCTAACTCATTCAAGTTCAATCCTCTATAAATAGGTCCCTCCTTACTCAATCGTTCGTTCTACTACACACTATTTATTCCTCGCTCTTGTTACACCTTTAACTAATTTCTCTTCAAAGACTTGATAGCTTTTTTCTGTCTCTAATAAGTTTTTTTTCTTGATTTTTGGGTAAATATACGTTGTATTACATTACATTACATTCGAATTCTTTCTTTTCTTTACTTTTGTGTTTACGTGTGTGTTTTGTCAACTTATGCGTTTTTTAGATATGGCTGATCCTGTGTGGGATGTCTCTATTTTACGAGACGCCATGAGGGAACTGTAGAAGGAGGTTCATGACCTGCATTGGGAGTTGGTCGCCGTCAGAGTAAGGATGCTGCGGGAGATCCGCAGGCTGCGGAGGGCGCTGCTGCTGCCCTTTGAAGATTGGCCGGCTGGCCATACAAATAATAATGATGTTAATAATGATGATAATAATAATTAAGAATTTTTTTTCTGTTATCTATGTTTTTTTTTTTGTTTTATAAAAAATTATGTTTGATGCACTTGACTTTTTATTTCTTATTTAATTTTCGTGTTGTCTATTTCTATTTCTTAACGAATGACATGTCTATAATTAAGAAATAATTTAATTCCAGTATCAATAGCAAGAACATATGAGTTATCTGTTAGGTTTTGTGTGTGACAGGAGTTGTATTTTGTTGTTCGAAGCGTATTAGTAATCTGATAAAACAGATTATTTATCTGTTGAAATAGATTACTAATCTGGTGCAACAGAATACCCATCTATTCGATTCATAATCATATTACAGGCACCTAGAACCCTTAAACATGAATCCAACATGAGTCTACTGTTACAACAAAACATTTATCTGGTGCCGCAGATAATGGATTTGTTTAAATAGATTGCTCTTGTATTGCATTCATGTTCGCGTGCAAACTATTGTTGAAAAAACAACACACTAGCAGTTACCCAGATTCAACTAAAAAGCATAATCTGACTTACCAAAGTCTCCTCTCAAGTAAATTCCAAAGTTGAAAGTGATTTACGAAACAAAATTTGACATAAGAATTTGATCAAAGAGCAGCAGTTGGAGTAACAACAACAACAACAACAATGGTCAACAAGAAGAATATGAAGTTGATAATGAAGTATAAGATGATGATAATGAATCAGAAGATGATGAATAAAGCAGCAACAACAATGAACAACAAATATCGCGAAGAGAAAGAAAATTACAACAGATGAGGAGCGAGAAAAAAATGCCTTTTTCCCTTTGTTTCCCGTTATATATTAACTAACATTTGAATCAAAGTGTAAATTTTAAAACTTGTGGGTTATTTTGAAATTTTCCAAACTTTCTTAAACCATAATGAAGTAATTGTCACCTCTACTCAATTATTAAGACTTGTGTCACCTACACCTCATTTTAAAACTCTTTTGTCACCTGTGACCCAAACCCCCTAGTTACTCCTTATCTCTCATGTCAAATGAGCCCTAAAAGCTAAAAGATATATTTCTACACACACACTTATAGAAGAGCGAGTGAGCAGGCAGCTGACGGTTGTCATGTTTGCTTCCAGCTGACTGTTTGCTTCATAATTTTACTATGTCATTTATATATTAGAAAATTAATAATATTTAATAAAAAAAAGTAAAATAGATATTTATGACATGTTTGTTTCAGCTGTTTCAATCGTAATTTTACTATATACTCCTAGTTAATCATTATAAGTCATCTAAATATTAAAAAATGAATAATATTTTTAACAAGCAAGTAAAATATACATAAAATGATAAATTAACTCTTGATGTTTTAATTATTTTTTTTGGTCAATTATGTTTTAAATTAATTTGACATTTTATAAGAGCCCCACTTGAATTTTTTCACAAGTATTTTTATAGCAATTTTGCTATATCACTTCTAATTAGTTAGTATGACTCAGTTTAAGAACTGTCTATTTTGTTACTTCAATCGTGATATTGATTGACTCTCAAAATTATATCAGCGTCGCTTAAATTGAAATAAAAGAAAACATATTAGAAATCACAATAATTAAAAATCTAAATTATTTTTAAAATATAATTGACTATCAATGTCACAAAAATTTGAAGAGAGCGGGTATTATAAATTGCACTAGCTAACCGCTTAAAATAGTAAATTATAGTCAAAAAAATATTATAAATTATAATCGCTAACAGCTTTAAAAATTTAAAGACATATTAAAAATATAAATAATCATTTAAATTTTATTTATGTCATACATAAATTGAAATAAAAAATAACATATATTGGAGTGTGCACTAAAAAAGTGCACAACCTGGAAATTTAATGGACTGTGCACTAAAAAAGTGCACGATCTATAAATAAATGGATTGTGCATTAAAAGAGTGCACAATCTTTAAATAAATGAATTGTGCACTAAAAAGTTTATGTATTAAAAATATAATTAACATATATTGGAGTGTGCACTAAAAAAGTGCACAGTCTGAAAATAATGGATTGTGCACTAAAAAGAGCACAATCTATAAATAAATGAATTGTGCTCTAAAAAAATGCACAATCTTTAAGTAAATGGATTGTGTACTTAAAAGGTGCATAATCTGAAATTTAATGGATTGTGCACTTTTTTTGTGCACAATCTATAAAAAAATGGATTGTGCACAATCTGAAAAAAATGGATTGTGCACAAAAAAAAGTGTACAATCTGAAGTTTCCTATTCTGACGTTGTCTGTACCCTTCCGTTAACAATTAAAAAAATTGTGCACTAAATAAGTGCACAAAACATATATAGATTACTTTTTATTTCTATGTCATAGATTGATCACTTTTTTAAAGTGATGACATATATCGGTTCCGGACTCACTGATAAGAGAAATGAATTTTCTTCAAATTTTATTTCCACCATTTTTCAATTTTACAGTACGCCTTGTCTTTTTTATTTCTCAATTCATATTATACCTTATCTTTAAAGCTTAATCTTAAAGAGCAAAATCTAGTATTGTGTCACGACCCGAGACTACCCCTAGTCTTAACACGGTGCTTATAACCACAAGTGATTCCAAGCTAACCCATGAACTGCGTGATACTTGAGAGAATGATTTAGAATATATAAAATAGCTAAATTTGTTATGCGGAAACATAATCATGACATAATCAGGATAAATAAAATATTGCTAAAGTCTACAACCTGATAAAACTGAAGAGGAAATTAGAATTTACATTTCATGACTCTGACTGACCATGTATGAAACCTCTACTATACTGACTATAGATAGCCGGGACATGACTCTAACTACCACTAATCAATACATATGAATAAATACAATATGATACATAAATTACAACAAATTGGAGTCCCCGAAATAGGAGAACTCATCACCTGTTGGCTGAAAACTGCAAACTGTCTGATTATGATGTGTAGTCTACAACTGGTACCTACATTGTAAGATAATGCAACACATAGACATGTATGTGGATCAGCACTTTGAAATGTATTGAGTAAGCGGGGATGAATGCAATAAGTAGAATTGAGTAGATACATAATCTTAAAACATCCATGCTAAGTGCTAGTAGACTGGAATCAACTGAAAGCTGAAGTATCTTAAAACATGTGTAAAAAATATAATCTGATAAGCTGGTGAATCACTGTACTTAGTTTCTTAAATCTTTACTTTTGTAGAATAAGTAGAACTGAAACTGGGAAGCGGTAAATTATGAATATTGTATGTACATCTCATGTAAAGTTGAACATGTTGTAAAACTATACTGAGGATCATGTATGAATTTTGGGTCTGAAACTATGGGATGAAAATTAACATAACTCGAGAATCTGAATATACCAATATACTGAGCATGAATGTATGAGCATAGAAAACCAAACACACATGTACTGAGCTGATCTGATTAACTAAATAATTGATACCTGGGTAACTGAATGATTGCAATCTAAGTAAAAGGGATAACTAATGTCTATGTACTGAGTATCTGACACATGAATACAGACTAACTGATATCCGAACATTGAATAACTGGTGACTAAATACCGAATAACTGACATCTGAATACTCATTAACTGGTATCTGTATACTAATTAACTGATATCTGAATACTGATTAATGGTATCTGAATATTGATCATGTAATACTGAACTGTACTTAGTCTGAATAACTGAACTAAAACTGTGGGAGGTATCATATAACTGACATGCCCCAATCTGAGGTAATTGGGGTTCAACCTGTAACCTCAGTTGGAAGGATGCTAGTACTGTGCCAAGAGTACTAACACTGATTGTGTGGATCCACTAATCTGATATTTTGAAGGACTAGAGATCCAGTCCTGAACTAGCGGGTGGCTCCTAAGAGAGTGTCAATCCTAAACTGGCGGGTGACACCTCATAATCCTACGTTGGATACGTAGTTCTGGAACTTAAGGACTGCTACTAAGTACCCAGACCTAACTGGCGGGTGATCCCCCATCCCTAGGTTCGCTCGGTACTAAATCCTACTCCCAACTGAACTGACACTAAAATCATGAGCTGGTGCATGCACTGAAGACTGATATGCTTAAACGTGGTGTTCTGAAAACTGACAGTGCATGCATAATCTGAAGTAACCATGAACTTTTAAACTGAGGTATTTAACATGAAATAGTACTGGTGGGTTTGTTATAAGAACGATAATCTGTGTGTGGGAATAAAATTACGGTTCTGATTGACTTGTTACTTGAAAAATTAAAATCATATAAATCACATAGGTATCGGGTGGTCATAACCCGCCCGCACTGAATGATTCATAAAATATTATATTAACGCTTAAATCTGTAGTATGGAAATCATGGTTCGAAGATTCAAAACATAAACATCTCACCAAGTAAGTGAAGAGCATGAACTTGAACATGGGAACGTGTTAAACATGAGTAAACAACATGATTACATGGCTAAGTTCATAATTCGATGTTATAACATGAAATTCACTTGAATAGGACATGAAAATTTGAAACTTGGAGCATGAAATAACCTAACTTTTCATGGAATCATACTTGAACATGAATTGAGTTCAAAAGACTAAGAAAATACATGAATTTAACTCATCTTGAACATAATAAACTTCACAATAGAGGAAAAACTCATACTTTACTCAAAAAGGGAGTTTTGGGATCAATGGGTGAAAGGGCCCATTCATGAACATCCACATACCTCAATAGATTGTTTCTTAAAGATTTTTTGAGGGTTTCTTGAACTTGGAAGCTTTCTTGAGAAAGGATTTTTGAATTTTATTTTTGGGAGAAGAGAAGGATTTTTGAATCGTGACTTGAATACCTGGGGTTAAGGGAGTGGAAATTACGTGTTTAAATACCCCTTATATTGATTAGGAGTGATTAGGGACAGTTTAGGGGTGTGAAAAGACTTTAACGCCCTTGCTTTAAGTCAAAACAGAGCACTTTTGGCACTATACAATTACCATACGATGCACAACAATCACCCAATCCAAGTTGGGCGACGATGGCCATCGCACACCTTTTCCAGTGTCCTTTTGCGATTGTCATGCAACACACGACCTTTGCATGCTCATAATTTTTCGCTCGGATATCAGATTAAGTCAAAATTGATATCGTTGGAAAGTTAATTCAATTATCTACAATTTTGTGGATCTTGAGTTGTAAAATTATACATATATCAAAAGTTATACACGTTCAAAGTAGGCCCTTGTAGAATCAAATATAAAGATTTGGCCGTATCAAAGGCTCTTTGCTCAACTTTGCTCTAATTGATTCCCATGAATATTTTTCACCTCAAAAGCATTCTTAACACTAGGATAGTGATCATGACACATGTATTCAAATACAAATCATGGGATTAGAGTTTACACGTGTAGGAACGACGGTTCAAAGTCTAGCCCAAAAATGTGGGGTGTTACGCACTATCAATAAACATCTCCGATATGAGTGTAGATATATTTTTTATAAGTTCATTTTCTTATGAACAAAAAAGGGTTTATTCTAGTCCATTATTCCATAAATCTAACATCGATTAGACGTTCGTTAAACTAATATAAGTGTGCACAGAGAAGCTAAATCTCTTGAGGTAATGAATAATTTTCTCCGTCTCAATTTATGTGATGGTGCTTAAATTAGGGGTTGATATCCAATGATTTAGTTCAATTTCATCAAACTTCGATTCAATTCTTTGTTTCAGGTTTGTAAAAGTGTGCACTGAACACCGAACCAAACTAATTTAGTTCGATTCAGTTTTTTTCAACTTCGATTCAATTTGATTTAGTGTTTCTAAAGCTATTTTCTGGTGTGAAAAGAGACTAGCCTCTACCTTACACAAATCACCACTTTACAATCCAACATAATTTGACATCAAAGAAAGTAGAGCAATGTATGTGGCCTTAACTGCTTGATCCAAAATTCTACCTTATGAATATCAAGAACACAAATCACACTTCATATGTTCTTCTTTGCCACCTCTAATCTACAAGTAATAGCTTAATAGCTAAGGTGGGTTAAATTTCACATTCCATTCTAAATTGTTGTAGTAATATATACTAGATATTAGGGCATTTTCTAAGACCTTCGTAAATCACAATATATGACAATGGGTAACTCTACTAATAATATGTCATATCGTGATCCTCAAATCAAATATCAGATTAAAAAATTATTTTTTTAAAATAAATTAAAATCGAAGAATCGGATTAATTCAATTTAGTCCGATTTTTCAACTTCTTTCGTACTTATGTCTGTTCCTAGTTTGAATAAGCATAAAATTTAAAAGAGAAACTTTTAGAACTTTAAACTAATTTTATTAAAAGTAATATAAAACTTTCAAGAAATTCATTGTATTATTCAGGTACCCCCTCTACTAACAAATGATTATTTTCTGCTATTTATGCTTATAATAACAAAGATGACAGACTTACTCTTTGGGAAAATCTTAAACGTGTGGCTGACTGTTTCAAGGGCCCTTGGTTAATGGGTGGAGACTTTAATGAAATTTACAAATCCATTGAAAAATTTGAAGGACTACCGTTACGTCTTTCTAGAGCTAATAGATTTTCTCAGTGCCTTGATTATTGTTATATCATTGACCTAGGCTTCTTGGGCAGTAAGTACACTTGGACAAATTTACAAGGGAATAACATAATTATCTTGGAACGCCTTGATAGATGTGTAGCTAACAGTGATTGGCTCCAATTATTTCCTAACTCCTCGGTTAGGCACCTTCCACGCACTCACTCAAACCACTGCCCTCTACTTCTTTGACTAATTACCCATTTCTTTAGATCTCACAAGCCTTTTAGAATGAAGACCATTTGAATTATCCACCCTCAATTTCCGTCGGTCATTAAAGACTTTTGGCTTAGAATGAATAATGCTTTGATTCCCTCCATCTATTGTTTTCAAACTCAGGTAACCATTTGGAATGAACAAGTTTTCGGAAATATCTTTTATAGGAAAAGACGTACCATGGCTTAGTTAGGAGGAATTCATAAATCACCTCACTACCCAACAAGCATTTTTCTCCAAAATTTAGAAGCCTCTCTTAATCGGGACCTAAATGAGCTGCTTTATGCGAAACATGAATTTTGGAAACTAAAATCCCGTATTCACTAGCTCAACGAGGGGAACGCAAATACTAAATTCTACCATATGTCCACGGTTCATCAAAGGTGCAAAAATAGGATATTCACCCTTCGAGATTCTGTTGGGAATTGGATTATAGACAGGAAGAAAGTTATAGACCATGTCACCTCATTTTTATCAAATTTGTACTCAACGAACCTTATCTATCCTAATAGACATGTTCATCAATCTAGTTACCATTTTATCACTGATGTGGATAGGGATCACTTAGAAAGACCTTTATCCCAAAATAAAATAGATGACTCAGTCTTTTCTTTTAAGCCTTTTAAAGCTCCCGGTCCCGACGACATTCATCATTTCTTCTTCTAAAAATATTGGAACCTTGTGCACCTTTCTGTCGAAGAGTTTTGCTTTAGTGTATTTACCCACCGAACTACCCCGGAGGAAATAAATAATACATTTATTTGCCACATTCCTAAAACTCAAAATCTTGTGTCTATTACCCAATATAAGCCCATTAGCCTTTGTAACACGACGTACAAGATTATCACGAAAATCATTATCAACCGGATCAAACCTCTTCTTCCTAAGCTAATTGGGCTGACTCAATCAAGTTTTTTACCAAGCCACAGAACCTCCGATAATGCTATTCTGGTACAAGAGCTTCTGACCTACCTCCAGAACACTTGACATAGGAAAGGTTGCATGTTGGCAAAAAATGATCTCGCAAAAGCTTTTGATCATTTGGAATGGTCTTTCATTCATGACACCCTGTTGTACTGTAGATTCCCTCTAAAAATGATTAACTTCATTATGTCCTACATTTTTACTACCTCGATCTCCCTTCTAATCAATGGCTCGGCAATCCCTTTCTTCGAGCCCTCCAGAGGCATCTGCCAAGGGGATCTTCTCTCTCCTTATTTATTTATCATGTGCATGGAGAGACTCTCTCATAGAATTGATTCTGCAGTTGAAAACTTCTTGTGAACCCCTATTAAAATAATTGTGCAGGCCCCTCAATCTCTCACTTATTGTTTGCTGATGATATTATTCTATGTGTGGCGATTGACTCTATCACTTGTAACACTATCTCATAAATTTTTAGACACTTTGAGTTAGTTTCAGATCAAAAAATAAACTGTACGAAATCAAGATTATTCTTTTCCCCAAAAACTCTTGTCCAGGCTAAGGATATGGCAATGTATGAACTTAATATCCAAGAGGGACATAAATTTGGAAGATATTTAGGCTTTCTAATGTTTATGTCTAAGTCAGCTAAACAAGACTTCCAATTTTTTTTGGATAACTTTAAAAATCATTTAGTAGGCTGGAAAACTCTTTTTCTTAATGTTGCTGAGAGAACTACGCTTATCTGTGCTACTCTTAATAGTTTCCCCAACCATGTCATGTACCATCTACATCTTCCGAGGTATATTATAAAAGAATGGAAACTTATGAAAGGAATTTTCTATGGGGTGACACTGCAACCCAAACCAAGGCACACCTTCTAAATTGGAAATATGTCACGAAACCTAAAGACATTGGCGGCCTATGCATCCAAGGGCTCTCTCATGAGAACTTAGCTCTCTTAGCTTTCTCTGTTTGGCTTGTCTTTCATTCAAGAGCCCCTTGGGCTCAGGTCCTTCGATCCAAGTAGTTAGGGCGCAAAAGCGGCAAGTTGAAAATTTGGAAGACCCTCAGGATAGGTTGGGCGCAATGTCAAATAGGGCTCCAATGACAACCTTCAAATGGTAAATACATAAATTTCTATTTGGACCTATGGCTTGGACCAAATTTCTCTGTTTGCAGCCTCATCCAAGGCCCCCTTCAACGACATGAATCAAAAGCCCACATTAACTCTTATAGAGTTGACAATTGTTGTTCCTTCTCCGACCTTTCTTTTGACCTTCCCCACGCCATAATTTCCTGCATCAATTCAGTCTACTTTCCACATTATGATGCCTTTCGTGCAGACAAAATTATCTCGGGACAGAGGCAAACCCAAAATTTGAAGTCTGTGGGTGCACCAGTATTGTCAATGGCGCGCATAAGCCTCGAAGCAAGACTCAAAATGTGTTGAGCGCTCGCCTCACTTAATGTGAAACTTAGGTTCTAATTTCTAATACATACTTTTCCTTGTCAGTCAATGAGGCTTTCTTAAGAGACGAACTATTTCACTTTATTAAAAAAAAATCATATATTTGTCATTCATGCTTATATTATTAGTCTTGGACTAGACATATATTTATATTTTTTTCTCTTTATGCTTTTTTTTTTTTTATTAAATCTCATGCTTTATTTGTACTTTGTGCTTAAACACAATAGACCGTGAAACTTTTTTATGCTTGTTGCTTTTGATAATACTGTGGTGCACAATATTATCTTAAGACATTAGAAAAACTTTCAGTGTCGATTAAGAGATATTATCATATTCAATTGGTCGTCAAAGACATAAACAATACTGAAAAACTAAATATATAGAACAAGTATGAGTTCTAAGCTAATAACTTTACTTTCTTATAATATGAGGTTTATTTTTAAGATCTTTGGAAAATCATTTGTAGTAGCTCAATGGTCAAAGGGGATTCACTTCATGGGATGGTTGCAGGTTCGAATCCCCATTCCAATATTTTGATGTTATAAATTTAGTAATGGAAAAAATATTATTATAAATTTAGTAATAGAAAAAATATTGTGCTACCAGGGATTGATCCCTGGTCGCATGGACGGAAGCATTGACTTCAACCAGCGCATCAAGGTGCACTAGCATTCAACTTAATGTAGTCGTAAGCCTTTAATCTGAAGATTGAGAATAAAAGAGAAAATGTTGCGCGACCCAGGGATCGATCCCTGGTCGCGTGGACGGATGTGATGTCTTCAGCCAGCACAGCAAGGTGCACTAGCATTCATTTATGGATGCACTATTAACTATATCTCAATTTCTAAAGGTATATACACATGTATACGTATAATTTTTTTCGACGTTAACGGGTGCACGTGCACCCCCACTAATAGTTGTGGGCCCACCTCTGTCTCAGGACTTACAGAAAGCAAAGTCTTTACTGTTGCTTCCTGCTACAAGGCTTTAACTATCAAAGATGTACCACTAGACAAACGTGTCATTGACTTTTTGTGGATCTGGAAGTTTCCGCCTAAGATTAGACACTTCTTGTGGCTTATAAATCATAGTAGTCTCCCTAGCGCCTCCTACCTTTATTACACCAACTGTGTTCCCTCTCCTCTATGTCCTCTTTGTCACTTTTTCTCTGAAACGGTCGCCCATCTTTTTTAAAATTGTAAGTCTGTTAAGCCGCTTTGGTTGGAGCTAGGCATCTCCACTCAAATTAATAGCATCATGTCGACGCTCACAAACCCGCACCCTAAGGTTGGCTCCGTAGGCTCTTCGAAGTTAAGCTTTACTAACCCCTCATGACCATTTCTACAAAAGTTATCCTCAATTATTGTTTATGGTCAATCTGATTAGGCCGTAATAAATGCACCTTTGAAGGTTTGCAATTTCAAATAACCCTGGCACGGGTCATTCCCCTTACAACTGAGTTCTGGTTCTTGGCTGGAATGACAAAGCCCGTAAAGCAGGTTATTCCTATGTATGTTAAATGAAATCCGCCAGCACCTGAATCGATCATGCTTAATACGGATGCGGCCTTTAGGCCTGGAACTGATCATGCTACTATAGCGGGAGTCTTTAGAAATTGCAATGGAACCTGGCTTCTAGGATTTACCAACCAAATCTCTGTTTCAGACCCTTTAGAGGCTGAATTCCATGCTCTCCTATTAGGACTTTCAATAGCACTTGAATATCAATTTGTCTTGCTGAAAAATAAATCTGGACTGTCAGCGAGTAGTTAATCTTTTACGGGAAACGCCTAATATAGACTCATTTTTAATATCTGATTGCAGGTACCTACTAAGGTCTCTAGGTAATCCTCAAGTAAAACACGTCTACAGGGAGCAAAACAAGCTAGCAGACGCAATGGCAAGAGAGAATGTACATACTACTACTACTGTGTGACCTTTGCTACTCTGGGACCCTCTCGCATCCATAAAGGATATTTTGCAAGCGGATGTATCTGGAGGACCAACTATCAGATGGATCAAGAATAAAACAAAGGCAGAGGCTTTGTGCAATGGTGTGTAATAATAAGGATAGGAATGTACCTACTAATGTCAACGCTTGTACAGTGGCTCTGCCACAAAGTATCTCTCTGTAAACTTTTGGTTGCTTATATTTTAATATAATATCGTTTGTCTACCAAAAAAAATATAAAACTTCAATTTTAATTTGTTACGTAATAAATATGAAAATATTAAATTTATAAAAATAAATATAGAAGAACATCGCTAAATTGAGATAAGGAAAAAAAAATATCTGTCGTCGTTTTTTTTTTTTGGTAAGAATCTGTCGTCGATTTGATAAGACAAAATAAGAAGCTACTACTTCTAAAACGGAAGCTTCCCTCTTTGTTTTGGAATTATCATTTGTTGAACTAGAAAGAGTAATGATTTTCTAGACATGGTAAGAGTCACTTTCCAAAGGGTATTTGCTAGTGAGTAGTGTCACTTTCCAAAGTACATTTGCAGGTCAGTTCGTGTGCATATTTTAATTAATTTCAGTTGTTTGAGACTAATTAAAATAGTTTAATTTTAGAAAAAAAGGACATTCATGCTTTATAGGAGCAAATTTTTTTAAATTAAATAGTATCTCCTTATGTATAGTAGCCGTTTGGTCATAGATTTTTTTTTTTTGACTCTTATTTTTCTCACAAATTTTCAAAAAACAACTCCAATTTATATCATGATCAAACACAACTCCAACTCCAACTCCAACTTCAATTTCAATTCCAAAAAATTGTGATTTTCATAACCAAACGAGGCCATAGTCTATTTGGAATTACTTTTTTCTTTAAAAAATTATAAGTTTTTTGAGAAAAAAACTCTTTTTTTTAGAAAAATATATTTTTTTTGAAAAAAAAGGTGTTTGATAAACTTTCAAAAGTATTTTTTATTTTTTATTATTAATGATAATAAATTACAGACGTCATGTTGGAAGATAAAATGGTAATTTGGCAACACTTAAAATTCTTTTCTCGAATATTTAATTTTAAATAAATAGTTAAAAATATTATAATAGATATTTAGAATAAGTTTTCTTCTGTAAAATGATTTTAGTAGTAAAAATCTATTGATACATTCTCTTTGGGCATTAGTGTCTCAAAAACACTTCTTGAAAAAAATTATTCAACAATCTGTTTATCAAAAACACTTTTTAAGTTAATTTATCAAACACAAACTATTTTTTTTTTGAAATACATTTTTGAAAAATTATTTTATAAAGTACTTCTCAATTAAGCAATTTTGGGCTCATAATTCCCTTTTATTGTAGTTTTAGTTACTCATCTCCCATTTAGTTCTTTTCATTTTTTATTTCTCTACCTCTTTTCTTTTTTCTTCTTGCTTTTTTTTAATGTTTCTTTGTTCATTTATTTTTTTGGTAAAATTATTTTATTCTTTATTTTCTTTTTGCACCATAATTTAATTTTCACACAATTTCTATTTTATATATTCTTTTTCTTCTTCTTTTTTCCTTTTTCCCGTTCATTATTTTTTTTCTCTATTTCTTCTTTCTTTTTTCCCTACTTTTCTTTTTCTTTTTTTTTTTATTTATTGGTTCATTTGATCTCTGCATTCTTTATTTTTTATTTTCTCTTTGTTTTTCAAATTATTTTGTTTTTTGGTCCTTTTTTTCGGTTATTCTTTATTTTTGCTTCTATTTTTCTCTTTATTGATTTCTTTTATTTTTGTATTTTTTATTTTTATCAGTATTGGGTTTTGGTTTAACGATTTTATTAAGTTATCGATTCGTTTGATTTTAAGGTATTTTTTATTAATGATTAAATAATAATCCAATAAGATTATACTAAAATTGTTTTTTGATCCTTAATTTTATAGCAATGGTTAAATTGATAACTTAATAAGTTAAGGATTAAGCGAATTTTACACTTTGTTTGGATGGTGGTTTGTCATGATTTTATAATGTACGGTACTGTATGGTATGGTACTGTAAAATGCAGTACAATACAATGTTTGATTGAACTTTATCGTTTACTGTTATTTAATAACAGTTTTATTGTGTAGTTTGACAGAATAATATTGTTTCATAACTGATAAGTTTACTAAAATGCCCTTAATTATTAAAAATATTATATTTATTATATTGTTAATAAAATAATTTTTTTCTTGATAATTTGTCACAAATTATACCATGTAAATATATTAAGTTGCTAATTTCATATAAATTTTTAACAAAATCAATACAAGAGTAGATCAAAATAAGTGTAATCGAATTTATTTTCTTTTGATGTTTTGAAACGTGACCACCAGTGACAAGTCCGAAGTTTGAATGCATTTTTTGTGTATGCTACGGTTGTGTTCGGTATGAAATACCAAAAAAAAAAGAAGAAATTATTTCTTACTTATTTTCTTGTGTTTGTTACACAAATAGAAAAATATTTGTATATATTTAATACAAAATAATGAGACGAATAGGATAACCGGGTGGGGTAAGATTTTTTTTTTTTTTTTCAAATATTTGGGGGTGGGATAGTGGAGTGGGAGGTCAAGGGTAGGGTTAGGCGGTGGGAGAAGAAAAAAAATATTTTTTTCAAGAAATAAAAAAAAAAAATTCAGGGGGGGGGGCTGGTAGGAGGTGGTGGCGAAACTTTAAAAAAATAAAAAAAATTGGTGTGGAGAGGGGGAGCTAGTAAGTGATGGGGGAGGGGGAGGGGTGCATCAGGGCGGAGTAAGAATTTTTTTTGAAATTTTCTATAAAAATATTATTATTTTTTAAAATGGGTTGGGAATTTGGTAAAGGGTGGGGTCGGAGTAGAGGTAGGGGTGGGATAAAGAAAAAATTTAAAATTTTTTAAATAAAGAAATTTAACATATAATTTTTTTGAGGAGAGGGTGGTGGCTGGTGGGGTGGGGTCGGGGTAAGATGTGAAGTTAAATAATTTAGGATAAATGATAAAGTAGGAATATACAATATTACACAAGGGCATAATTGAAAAAAAGAGGCAAAATACATTGGCAGGCCCTTCAATTTGGTGCCATTTTTCACTTTGGCACCTCAAGTAGCGTACGAGTGTGTCATTTTGATACCTTTTGCTAAGTTGGCAAGGTGCGTGTAGTACACCTGCATGAAGGCGCGTGAAAGCCCTTTTTTGATTGATGTGGCGTCCAAGTTGGTCCACCAACAATATATTAACTCATCTCTATTAATTTATACCTTCTTCCTCAATTTTATTCATCATTTTTGTCAATTTCAAACTTATTTCACTACAAGAAAAAGCTTTATTTATGACCAACAAATTGAGATGAGCTAATAATCTCGTATCTAAAAGTATAATTGTTGAGACAAGATTATATTTTGGTCCTTATTTATGTACTTAATTGTGAAGGTAATAAATATGGTCCCAAAAAAATTTAGTATGCAGTCCCAAATAATATAACTGAAGGCATGAACGGGAGAAAATGCACCAAATTTAATACTATTAAATTATTTAAAAAGAAAAATTTTCTTTTAACAAATATTAAAGCGCTAAATCAATTATGTTGAAAGTAAAAATTAAAACACACTTTGCTTCCTGAAAACACTTATCGCAAAACCCTAGTGATGCTCTTGCTCTTCCACCGATCGTCTATGCCCTAATCTAACGAGGTAATTTTTCATCGCAGCTCTATCCTGAACACGAAGAATTTCAGGTATACCACATTTTTCAATTGATCGAGTTGCTCTTTTTCATTCATAGGTCGCTGTATTAATGTCAATATTTTGCTTGTTTTATTCAAGCTACTAATCTAATTCTTCCTCTTCTCTAACAATAAAATGTTTAAAGGCATCCTTACACCCTCTTGACGTCAACATCTTACTGTTTCTATCCTTTTTCACTGATTTTTTTAATTTTATTTGACTTGTTGCTTCTGATGACATTGTTTGTTGCAGACATCACTGGGTTATTGCAGTCGATTAAGAACTTCACTATGGGGAGCATGGATGTACTTTTTCAGAGGCTCAGTATGTCCCCGTTTTTTTAATGCTTTCTGTAAGCAGTTTTTTACCTTTACATTTTTTTGTTCCTCATTACATGTAAAAAGCAGAAGGCCAAGCTTTTAGATTTCTCTCTCATTTTTTGTCTTTTGATGTTCACCATTCGAAATAAAACACCAGAAAACAAATTGTTTATCAAAAAATTGCTATTATGTGGCATCATATTGATACATATTCTAATTTCATTCTAATTATCCATACTTAAATCATGGTTTTGTTTGTATCAGAGTGGTGTAATCAACAATTTCTGCCAGTTGATGGATCCTGATGGTGTTAAAGAGGTGTTGCAGCAGCTTAAGTCTTTAAAAATTGATGGTGTTGTAGTAAATTGCTGGCGGGACTTCGTTGAAAGCTGGGTGCCTCAGAAATATGAGTGGTCCGGGTACAGGGAATTGTTTAAATTAATCTGAGATTTTCAGATGAAACTGTATGTCTTAAACCACTCATTGTTTATATTATACTCATATTATTGCGTCACACTTTCTAATAAGTTTTGAGTTAGTCATGCTTTGGTGTAAAGAACCCTGGTCTTTCCTACTTTAGTCTGTTCTGTGTGTTACAAATAATTTACTCTTACGATGCGCCATTTTATCTATGTTCTGGAATGTTATTCCCTTCCTTGAAGAGAAAGTAACCCAATTCCCATTTTATGTTCACATTAAGACATTTGTTGAGCTTATTTAGACTATCTATGGGTGGATTCCCAATAATAGAGTGTTTTATGAAATTTCTTGTTTTATTCAAAAAGATTGTAATGGCATTTCATGAAAATAGAGGAATTGATACTGGTGGCATGTTCATATCCCTTCCTCAGTGGGTTCTGGAGATAGGTAAAGACAATCAGGATATATTTTTTACTGATCGTCAAGGAAGAAGGAACATCAAATGCGTATCCTGAGGCATTGACAAAGAGCGAGTATTAAGAGGTAGAACTGCCATCGAGGTATTAATTTATTTTTTATTACATTCAAGAGACAAAAGCTAATATTTCCTAATTCTTGGAAGGAAATATCTCTCTAATCGATATTATTCAATCATATAAATCATAATGTCAACTAAATAATGAATAATTTGTATATCCAAGGAACTTTCCACAAGACTAGTTTTAGAAGTGAAAGGTTGTGGCTTTTGTAAATAACAGTCTGATTGATATATCATTTTTCTGCGTGATTATCTTTGTTGATGCCGAGGCAAAAGTGAAAATAAAAAGAAAAAACTAGAGTAATAATCTAAACTGTTGTTAAATATTAGTTATTTTGATCACTAGTTTTAAATCCAAAATTGCAGGCTTACTTTGATTTGATGAGAAGCTTCCGCACTGAATTTGATGACTTGTTCACCGATGGTGTAATTTCTACTGTTGAAATTGAACTCGGTGCCTGTGAGGAGCTAAAGTACCCTTTTTTTTTACTGAAAGGATGGGATGGAGATATCCTGAT
Organism: Capsicum pubescens; assembly: GCA_030864215.1. Lineage (NCBI taxonomy): Eukaryota > Viridiplantae > Streptophyta > Magnoliopsida > Solanales > Solanaceae > Capsicum > Capsicum pubescens. The sequence continues at coordinate 331,133,299 of CM061538.1, read as the reverse complement.
ATTGATGAGTTTCAGATATCTGTTATAGGAAGGATATGACATATAAATTGCTACGTGGTTTGGTCATATTACTTGATCTTCACTGACTATAATTGTAAAAAAATAGCCTTATTTTGTTATCTGGGTCTATATGATAAACTTGATGTACCTAAAAGACTTAATCTGACGCTAATTGGTTATTCATTTAACCCAGATGAATAGTTTTCATGTAGTTAAATTACCAAATAGTTTTTTGGAGGTTCTAAAAGAGAAATTTCATACGATCTAATGGTTTCTATGATATAGTTATCCATCTTCAGTCAACCCGAAATTGATTTTCTGGATGTATTTGATGATGAGGATATTGATATTGATGATGAAGACAACATTGATGACGACGACGACGATGATGATAAAGCGATATTACTTATTTTAAATGTTTTGCTTCTCAAATATAACTGTTATTCTGTCCGTCATTGTCAGTAAATATACTTGTTTGCAGGATTGGGTTTCTGTTCTTGATGATGAAGAAGGTCAGTGTGTGGATCCTGACTTGGAGGATTGGGCTACATTAGAGACGATGAAATCTTCTCATCCAATACACTTTGCCAAATAAATTAGTGGGGTAATTTTCCTCCTGATAAATTTTATGCATTGAAGTTATAAGAGTGAGAACTATCAATTTGACTTCCTATTCAGTACAATCAGTAGATCATGTTACATTTGGTTTTCTAGATGTGGCATCTAACTTTTCGTATCTGTCGTGGAGATAGTAATCAAACATTTATTTTGTGGTCTAAATTCGTTGCTCAGGTTGTGACAGATGATTCTATAGATTTTATGGATCAACCTCCAGCAGGTTTTGTTATTCAGGGCCTTCTAAGATCAGCTTTCCTTGAAAAGAACACTACCATACCAAAGCAGATATTTGAACTTAAATTAAATGATGCTATTATGCACCAAATGGAAAAAGTAGCAGAACCTGAAAGTGAATTTTTGCAAGATAGCCCAAGTTGTCCAGAGGAATTGGAGAAGGATGAAACCCTTGATAATGGAACCTCATTTTACAAGCTAGAGATTAAAATTCAGTTATATTTGTTCATACGGACAGCAAGTAAGTTTGTAGGTTTATCATTTATATGGTTCAGCCTTGAGTTTTTCGATTAGCATTACAATATTTTCTTTGCCTGAATCTGCATCCGTTTGGTGCTATTTATGTGAATCGTTTGTGTCATCCCAAAACTTATCTTCATTAAGTATAGAGAAATTTCGACTTGATAACCTTAAAGGAGTTACAGTGGGTGGCACGAGAAGTAACTACAAGTATGTGACACCTTATTTGTTAAGTCGAAAAAGAAAAATTATCACTAGAAAACAACATACGATTATTCCAAACCATTTGAGAAAAAAGTATTCTTCTCATTTATCTTCAGTTGTGACATGGAAGATGAAAGTTAGTAAACTAACACTAGAAGTAGAACAAGAAGTGCTGTGTCATGATAGACTTTTGATGACAGGGCGATGCACTCTGAGATTGGCTACCAAGCTTTCTCATGTTGACAAGTACCAAGGGATGTTTTCTTGTCAATGCTTAATGATCGTATATACATGAATACAACAACTCGTTTGTCATTATCATCCACATTATTTATTATTTCACACATGTGTGTTATCTTTCATACCTGCATCTTAGATTCTTCACACTAGAATGTTCATGATGGTTTAGAAAAGCTTAACAATTTGTGCAATTGTGAGATTCTCGTGAATCCACCCTCAGAATTCATATCATTCAATTTTATGTTTTCTAATGGGGTGCACAGATCTTAGTTGAGTTAGAAGATGCAATGCCACATCCGGCTGTCAATATTATATCGCAACTTAAAGTTGCAGGAGACAAAACCACGCAGGCTCTCAGATCTCTCTGTTGGAGATGCAAGGGAATTCAAGTGGAGGTATGACCAATCACAGTTCCATAGATATGTTCTAGATGATCAACTTTTGTTATCTTCCCTTTTCAAAAATTTGATGCTTTACAATCCATCAAGTGTTCACATTTTTCATCAGTGAACAGCCAAATAAAATAGTAGAAAGCAAATGATGAACTTGCTGACTCATCTGTGCTCATACATATGGTGCATTTTTTTGGTTGACATAATTTTGAATTATTGATAATTCGGTATAACTGAACCCAAGTACTATGGGATTGAGTAGTACCTGATTGACAGAGTATAATCATACTTATGGCATTGTACCATCTTCACTTCAATCAAAGAAGCAAATTCTTCTTGCTTTTAGTTTTCTGATTGACTGATAGTATAATCACAAATTATTTTTCTCCTAAAGTGATGTACTAATTTTCTGCTTAACTGTTGGAGGAGTTTTTGATTTAGGTGAAACAGTAGGAACTAAAAGTAGAGGATTTGATTATTTCTTTGCCCTGTGATGGAAGCTGGCAATTTGAACTGAAAGTGGAGGACTTAAACAGTAGAAACAGGAGTTACTTAATTATTTTTTTGCTATGTATTCAAGTGTTATAGAAAATTTGATATCATACTCTAGCTCGATCGGGATGGTAGCTATGTCTTTTGTGAAACAAATATTGAAAGTAATATCATGGGATGTTAACTAAGTTTTCTGATTTTTAATTAGATCATATTTTTGTATCGAGATTTTCGATAGCAATTTGATATAAATTGATGAAATTTATTATTTTGTGATATATATTAGGCTCATTTGTGGTCTTTAAATATTTATCTACGACTAGAGGTGCTGCTCGTCTTTAAAGGCTGATCTAGGACTAGAATATCGCTTGTCTTTAAAAGTTATCTACGACCAGGATGTTGCTCTTCCTTAAAGGTTGATCTAGTAAAAAAATTTTGCTCTTCGCTAAAGGATAATTTAGGATCAAGTATTTCTCGTCCCTAAAAGATAATTTAGGACCAGGTAGTTAGTTTATTCGAGACGGGATATATCATTGCTAAAAGATAATTATGACCAGATAGTTAGTCTATTTGGGATGAGATATACCGTCGCTAAAAGATAATTATGACCAGGTAGTTAGTCTATTTGGGACGAGATATATCATCGCAAAAGGATAATTACGATTTGGTAATTAGTCGACTGGAACAAGATATACCGTCCCTAAAATATAATTACGACCAGATTTTTTGCCGTCTCAAAAGATTTTTAAGGACCGGCTTTGTTGACTCGTCGCTATTGAGTTTTTGCGGCGGAACCTGTTAGGACGGGACACGATCACTTTTTTTTCGTCCTAAAAGACCAATTGGGATGAGATTTAGACTTTTTGGGATCAAATTTCCCTTCCTTGTAGGTTGTTTTTCTTGTAGTGTTTAATGGTGAAAATTATTGTGAGAGATTTTAAAATTAGATCCAGATTTAGAGGTTCGTCTTGCCAAAAATAGTATATTAACTCATCCCCCATTAATTTATAATTCTTTCACATTTTTATCCACCATTTTTGTCAATCTTAAATTTATTTAATGATAAAAATTATTGAGAGAAATTTATATACGCATTTAGGGGTTCGTGAAGATTAGATAATAAGCACTATTTTTTTTTAATCACTAAGAGCAAAATTGATGTAGAAAAACTGAAAATCAAGCAACATCAACATCAATGAAGAAAAATTAAAAATCGAACAAAATAGATAAAGAAGAATTAAAAAATGAAGCCAAATCCGTGAAGAAAAACGTACTACTAAGCAAAATCATTGAAAAAAATTAAAAATCAATGCAAAATCAATAAAGAAAATCTGAAAAATAGAGCTACATCCATGAAGAAAAATTAAAAACTAAGCAAAATCAATGAAGAAAAATTGAAAATCGAAGCAAAATCAATGAAGCAAATTTAAAATACAGAAGGGGTGGAGTCGGATTTTTGGAGAAGATGATTGGGGGTTGGGGGAGGGGCGGTGTTTGGAGAAGATTCAGGTGGGTGGGTGGGGCTGGATGGGAGGGGGTGCATTTGGAGAAGATCATTTGGTGGTAGTGAGGATGGATGCGTGGGTGGGGGAAGTGTTTGCAGAAAGGAGGGAAGAAGATGATTGGGGTGGGGTGGGGTGTTTGCAGAAGAGAAAGGGGGAAGAAAATGATTGGGAGTTAGAGTGGGTGGGGGTGAGGTGGGGGGGGGGGCATTTGAAGAAGAGGACTAGTGGGGGTGGGTGGGTGGGTTAAGGGGGGTGATTTTTTTTAAATTAATTATTTAAAAATTATTTAGATAAAATGACAAATGTCTTGTTATTATTGATCACTTTACACGTCATCGCGCATGTAATACACACATCCATTATATTTTTATAGAATGTGTAAAAAATGTCAAAATGACACATTCGTACACTATTTGAGGTGCCAAAAGAATAACGTCCACTTGACGTGCCAATGTGAAAGATGACGCCCAGTTGAGGGGCCTGACAATGTATTCTGCCAAAAAAAAGAAAAAAAAGAAATCATGGAATACTATCAAATCGATGGTTATTTTCATGGTTATCAAATCATGAAATTAAACCATACTATACCATACGTTTTAAAAAATAATCAAAACAAACATAATTATCTTAGTGACCATACCTTACCATACCATGAAAAAATACCATCCAAACAGTGTGTTAAAGTCTTCGAACGGATAATATGTAAAATTGGATTGAACCACTTGATTAGCAACCTCGAACAAAACCACGCTTCCCCCCACCCTTTCAACCTGATTTTTTAAGAGGTCCATTTCGTGCTTTTAATATTTTATTTTTTTATATGTAGATTTTGGATCTGATCGGAGCCTTTTTATTCAATTTTTATATTCATTTAAATAAATAAAATAAAAAATGAGTTATATCTACTGGAAAGTTGGTATTTTTAGGTTGTGTAATTTCTGTTTTATATGCTTATATTTTAGTGATTTTTGTGTTAGAATATCAGTTAAGATACTTTTAATCTTTTATAAAACAAACTTGAGTTATATTACCATCTACAATATTTACCCCTAAAACACATGCCATAAACATAATAAAATGGGTTTAACGCTCAACAATGCCTGCTTATGGGAGAGTCATACCCTCGCTAAGGATAAACTGATAAACAATCATAATGTCATATGGTTTAACTCCAACAATCTATATTAAGTAAAGTAAGTTTAATTTAATCAAAATATCCAAACACATTGGTTGTAAATATAACAATTTTGCACTGCAAATATGTTTACTACCAGGTAGAGTGGAAGGGGGAGGACTCAAAATAATGTCACCTGATGCTTTGTTGTTATTGTACCTGATGACTGTTGGGCTCATTTAACTGCGATGTTGTTCAAGAAGGCTCTAGTCATAGATTCTATAAGGAGCAGAGTAATTTTCTGGGATGACTTACTATGTATGCACACAACACAAAATACTCATATAATTTATGATGGAGGAAATAATTTTTCTTCCCGTCTTTTAATAAACAATTGTGGATCATCAAATGATTTAAAATTTTGAATTGATAAAATAATTTTAAAACTAACATAATCAAACATATAAGATCATAATTTATAATTATATCTTTCTAATACTTTTCGCGCTTAGTGCGGATATGTATACTAATAAACTACAATACAAGGACATTAATGAAAGGACAAAGAAAAAGAGGCAACACGATAACTCTCATATGTAGAGAAGGGGGCAACTCGAATAATAAGTTTGTAGCGCCTAGAAGGAGACATCTGAGTGTAAATACTTTAATTTTTTGGATCTATTTAGCACATTTTTTCCTTAAATTTATATTTTGTTGTGTTTTTGTTTAAAAATTCCCTAGTTGTTATGATTGTGGCTTAAAAACTTGCCCTTCAACTAGCTAAATATTACAAATGTATTATTCACATTAACGAAAATCGTCAAAATAAGAAAATTGAGTCTAATTTGCCCTTGAACTTTTCGTAATTGGTGTTTTGTCCTCTATTAAAAGTTCCAAAAAAGTGCTCCTAGTTGTAAATATCTGAGCAAAAGTTTATATTGACAATTATGAGATTACTTTGACTAGTTTAAATAACAATTTTTTTGTATATAATGTCATATTTATATGTTTTATATAAAGTTTAATTACTAGCATAAATTTTTAACGAAGTATTTAACTATTGCCTCCTCTTAAAATTATTAAATCGATCCTTAACTTGAGATGAGCCAAAGTTACAGTAAATATATAGCATGTCAAGGCATAATTGAATTTGTTTTCTTTTATCAGATCGTTCTTAAAATTCGTAAAATAAATTCATATTAATGTATTAAAATAAGTTTTTAAACAGATATGTAACAAAAAGTAAATGATATCATGTTCATGAATAAGAGTAACTCATACTAATACGTAAAGTCTTGTGAGATTTTAATGGTTATGTTGTTGTTATACTAATACGTAAAGAACCAAAAGAAAAAATAAAATTAAATATGTTATGTATTTTTTATTTGTTGAAATTGAAAATATTTTTATATTACTATACCTCTACGTATCTCACATATTCAACCATTCTTTCCAACCAAATTTTTTTTAATAAAAGTGAAATCAATTTATTTTAAATAGATTACGAGAAAAATTGATCTATCCTTTTTCCCCGATGAAACAACTAGTATTATTAAGAGTATTTTGAACTTATTGATTAGTTGAAAAATATTTTAAAGCTAAAAATATAATAATGAAAACATTTTTGAGCAAAAGGCAAAAAATGGTACAATTCTTTAAAAAAAAAGAAAAGAAATTCATAAAAAATGTCCAAATGACTAAAGTCTGCCGGAAATAATAGTCAAAATAAAAGTCGTCGCGTCAATTTTAAACAAGATCGCCCACCCCTACATTTACGTGTTGGCTTGTAATGACAGAAACTAATAAACTAACAATCATAATTCTAGAAATAAAAAATAAAAAAAGAGAATATACTCCCTCGATTTCACTAGTCAAAATTTATTTCAAATTATTAATTTGTAAAATAAAAAAGAATTAGCTACTATTTTTTTTTTTTTCATTTTATTCTCAATTTTTTTTTTTTTTTTTTTTTTAATGAGAGGTTATAATTTAAGAGTCAATCGACTCATTATCTATAAACGCAAGAAAAATAATAATGTATTAGGAAATGTTCGTACCTTTCACTAATAAAATTATAGCTATTTTAAGTTAAAAGTGTCACTTTTTTTTTTCTAACTCCTCTTTGTGTATATGCATTCATGGAAGAAAGAAAGAGAATCACAAAAAAGATTTTCGCACACCTAAGTTTAATTTCATTAATGAATCATTTAAAAATGACTTTAGTAAAATTAATCTAATCTTCAATCTAAAATGATGAATAAATTTATAAAATTTCAAAAGTATTTATTAGAAATAAATTACTAATAATTCTTCAGAGAGAGGTAAAGAAAAAAGGGGAATATTAAACAAATAATGCAAGAGAATTCAAATCCGCAAGTTCACAGGACTGTGGTACTAGTAGTATTTTGTACATTACTTAAACGCCGTTAAGTCTCGCCGGCTGTCCATCTCTGTAAGCACCGTCAACCCTCAATTCTCCAAAATCCTCTTCATAAATTCTCTCTTCTCCAATTGCATTTTCATTCTCTTCTACACCTAATTTTCCCAATCTCTCATCCAACATCTGCCATGTCGGTGAGTTGAAGCTACATTTTCACCATTTCAGTTGCCATTTTGAACTGAATTTTCTACTGTGTATTTATCTGATTTTATAGTTTCTGAATTTTTCTTCTATTGATGATCTCCTTTGTTGAAGTTCTGCTACAATTTTTACTTCAGTTTATAAGCTAATTTAGCTGTTTTAGGTATCTTTGATACGTTTATTATGCTTAGAGCATTCCAATTACGATTTTGAACTGAATTTTCTACTGTATATTCGTCTGATTTGATAGTTTCTGAATGTTGCTTCTGTTGATTGCCTTTGTTAAAATTCAGCTACAAGTTTACTTCAATTATAAGCTAATTTAGCTGTTTTACGTATCTTTGATATGTTTATTATGCTTAGAGCATTCCAGTTGCGATTTTGAATTGAATTTTCTGCTGTATATTCATCTGATTTGATAGTTTCTGAATGTTGCTTCTGTTGATTGCCTTTGTTGAAATTCAGCTATGATTTGTTTTGTCATTTTAAATCGTCGAGCTACGAGATTTGACATGTTTTGAAGTTTTTTTTTAAAGCATCTAATTACTTCAAATATAAGCTAATTTAGCTGTTTTACGTATTTTTGATATTTATGATATTCAGTATATTGTAATTGATTTGCTTGAATTCGGCAAAGATGAAGCGATCAAAATGGCGTATACATAACGTTGTTACGGTTTTTCTGTAATTACAACAACAACATACCTAGTATATTCCCACAAAGTGGGGTCTGGGGAGGGTAAGTGTACGCAGTCCACATCATTACCTCAGATGTGAGATAGGATTTGCGTAATTAATAAGTATAAAAAGTATAGGACTTTTTTTTTTTTGAAAAGTTTACTTGTTAAATAATTATTGATTTGATTGAAATTGTCAAAGATACGGCGATGAAGAGGACCATACATGACATTGTTGGCAGTTTTGTTGTAATAGGTATAAAATGTAGTAGTATAAGATTTGTGGTTGTTTGGACTTTGGAAAGTTGACTAGTTCAATAATTTTTCCTAGTCTTATGGACTATGCACTTGAACAAATTTTGTACACAGAATTGTTATGCGTTTGTTTAATTGAGGAATCATATCAATCAATTGAGTCAACTCTATTCGGGGATGCATCATTCCAGTACTTTTATGTTGTTTGTTTTTGATGTCTGGCCTGCTAAAAATTAGTAATTAGAATTTGATGAATCTTCTGCTTTTCGGATCATGCAAACCAACAGTTCTTGCACAAACAATTTGAACTTATACAAACACAAATTGTTTGGGTTAAGAATATCGTGATGTGCATTTTCTAATTATTTGACTATTGTGAGACCAGATCAGTTTTGTCTATGTTATACAAGGAATATTATATTCCTATATACATGCATATGTGTGTTGGGAAGGGAGGCCGAAGGGGGTGTGATTGACCTTCCTCAAAATTGGGATAGTGTTGGTATCAGGTATCCCGTGGAATTAGTCGAGGTGCATGCTAGTTGGCCTAGACACCACGGCATAGTGTAATGTAGAACTGGCTTTGCAGCTCTCATGTTAGTTTACTACATTTTGGCATCAACTATGTGAAATTTTGTGTGTAAGGAGACCAAAGAAGTTGGAGTCAACTAGATTTCAGAGGAGTGAACTTACTATAGAATGTCCTATCGAGCAATATCACAATACTAACTCGCGAGTGGATATACAAAATCTTTTAGGCCAAGGGCATCTTCATATGCGAGGTATCGAATAAAAGTTGATTTAATAATCTAACTGCAATTTCAACTTGTTCTTGTAAAATGACTCAGTTAGCAAACATAACTTTTTCTTTTGGCGTGAAAGAGTACAAACTATCATTAAATACATTTCTAACAATGTCAAGCAGCAAAAATAATGGACAGACACATGTTGAATTGGAGCAGTAGATTTGGGGGAGAGTATGTTAATAAGTATGTTAATAAGTAGCTTATGGATGGGGTTCAAAATAACCGAGCGTAAAACTCGTCGCTGAATAAAATTAACCTAACAATGGCTCAAACATTTCTGATACGTTTCAAGTCAAGCACCTCTCTTATCATATCTTATTCCTAAATCCTAATAGTCCGAAGTCTTCATTTTAAATTACTACTAGACATCTTTGTATAACCCTCTGGTGTCTAACATGCTGCTTTTCCTATTTGTTTCAAAGAATGACAAATGTTGTCCAAGTATGCTTATTGCATTAGGTATTTCTGAAATTTTGAAATGAGACCGTCTTCCCAAGGTTTTGACAACTTGCTGGTTTCTGAGCAGGTGAAAACTGTTGAAGTTAGCAATGTCTCCCCGCGGGCATCAAAGCGTGATATCCAAGAATTCTTTTCTTTCTCTGGTGATATTGAATATGTCGAGATGCGACTGTTCGTTCTTGAGACTGTTTACCATTTCCCTTGAGCCTAATTCTTTCAGTTTGTCATTAACACCAATTTTCTTTTTTACTTGTAGTGATACTGAACAAAGTCAAATTGCATATGTTACGTTCAAGGATTCGCAGGGAGCCGACACTGCGGTTCTTCTTTCAGTTATCATCGTTCTTCTCATCAGTCAATATTTCTTCCCTTAATCTTTGCGTTATGCTTATTTGGGGCTGGGACGTTAAGCTGATAATCTGAAATCTGAAATCTGAAGATTAACGATTGCGACAATGTGGCCTCATATATGCATTTATATCAAGTAGTATTCATGTTAATTTTCTTTATTATATTGACCTGGCATATCACTATAAGTTATTTCAGCGGGAGATTGATGGTATTTCACTTCTAGGACAGCTCTTTTCTAGTTATGAACCTCCATTATGGTACCTTGCTTGCTTACTCTTGTTAATATGCTGTTTGCTGACAACTTTCTTTTACCATGTTTGATTGTATGAAGATATAGACTAAAAACTTTAGCTAATTCACGATGCAGTTGTTATACAAAAAGCTTTATTTGATTGAGGTTATTTTATATATTCATTTTTTGAGTTCTTCATTTTTTTCATTAAAATTTTGAAGTTAATTTAAATTCTTGAAAGTTGTGCTACTATACAGCCTGGCATCAGGGATGTTGCATTTTTCTGTTTCAACTGTTCCAGGTGCTCCTCTTATTGCTTACCTAAGCCCAAGAGTTGAGTTGATAGGGCATATGATTTTAGTGCAGGCTCCCCTTTAAAAGACTCTAGGAGTGAGTTTGGCTAACTCCCCATATTACTACTCCCAAGAAAACTTATCGTATAATTGTTATTGGAGAAAGAGAAAAAGAGAACTTTCTTTGGGCTGCTGTTGGAATTCTGGGTGTAGTTCTGTTTAAATGGGTCAAAATATAAGGAGGGAGTTGCAAGGCTGAAACAGTAGTTTTATAGGGACGATGGTATTCTATTGTAGTAATATGTGATTTATGTTGATATAAAGGAATCTTATTTTAGGTTATATAAAGTATAAACACACGCTTTACTCGTAATGTCAATTGCTCATAGATGTCATGCTGTCTCATCAGAGAAAAACTGTCTAGTCTGGTGATTGCCACAAATTTTCAGATGCTTGTAAAACTTTGTAAGGTACATGTAAGATTTATCTATTCTGTGTCTTTCTAGGGAAGATGTTGAGAGGGGTTTCTACTGTTCAATGGAAAAATGTTAACACGAGCTAGCACTTGGTAAATAGACTGAAAACTGAGCTAGAGGTTTTAACTTTCAGGTCAACATAGAGTCCATGCAGGTGTAAAGGGTTAAATGAATGACCATTCATGTTTATTCCCTTTCTCTTCCTAGGTATTATTGGGCTTTCTAGTATCAGAATGTGTTCAATATTGAAATGCAACAGGCAATCTTGGTCTTCTGTTTTACTTAAAGGGGTGTCGGGGTAAGGTCGGGTGTTTCAACTATTCCACCAAGTACCATGTAACTTTGCCCACCAAATCTTAGGCAGATAGAAAGAAATCACTTCACTCTTTTCTCTTTGCTGGGAATCGAACAGTGTCTCTAGCAATTTTTTTTCGTATCTTCCTTGACCGCTAGGCCACATCTTTGGCTGCAAGCTTTGGCAGTTTCTCCAAAATGAAATAAACTTCTTTGAGTTATGGCTTGCATGATTATGTTTCAAGTGAGGTACCAATTATATCAAAGACCCTATCAGTGTCATGTATCCTCAATGGAGATCTTTACATTGTAACATTAAAGTTCAAATGTTCGAAATTCTTCTTAATAAGGGTATCAAAGGTTATGATGTAACACTCATGCGAATAAATGGTGTTCTCTTCTGGCTGGTTAATTTCATTTCCTTTCGAATCTTTCCTGCAAATTTTTTATTAAGGGCTCCAAAATTCTGATACAACATAAACTCTACTTGTAGCAAGAAACAGAGTCAGAGAATCAGTGGACAAACTAGATAAAATTGTAGTTTTTTTCGCATTTTAATCCTAATGACTGTATCAGTTTTCCATTTTAATGTGTACATTGTCGTATTGTTGAATGTTTACAAATATGGAAACATGCAAGAGTTCTCAATAGTATCATTGTGTTTATTTCAGGGTGCAACAATAGTTGATATGTCTGTTACTGTGACTTTGGATCCAGTTTACCAACTTCCTCCTGCTGCTTTTACAGCATCAGCGGTAAAAAGAAAAAGAATATACATACTGGCATGTCCTTCGAACATGAAAAAACACTTTTCTTATATGATATTTGTGACCTCTGCAGCCAACAGAAAAGAAAAGTGCTGGCAACTCAGAATCCGCTTTTCAGAAAGCAGAAGATGTTGTTAGCAGCATGCTCGCAAAGGGTTATATCTTAGGTAAAGATGCTGTGGGCAAAGCAAAGTCTTTTGATGAGAAGCACCAGTTGACTTCCACTGCAAGTGCTAAAGTAGCCTCTTTAGACAAGAAAATGGGTCTCACTGAAAAGATAAGTATTGGTACTTCCATTGTTAATGAGAAAGTCCGAGAAGTGGATCAGAAGCTCCAGGTTTCGGACAAAGCAAAATCAGCATATTCTGCAGCAGAGCAAAAAGTTAGTAGCGCTGGATCGGCCATTATGAAAAACCGGTATGTTCTCACCGGAACCACTTGGGTAGCAGGCGCTTTTAATAAAGTTGCTCAGGCAGCAGGGGAAGTTGGCCAGAAGACGAAAGAGAAAGTGGGAATGACAGAGGATGAGCAAAGACAGAAAATGGTTACTGATTTTGCACAGGTTCATTTATCTGAGTCTCCAAAAGCTTCTGATTTCACGGAGCATCACTCAGCCAAGCCTGCACAAGTACAAGGTTTAGTCCTTTGAGTTGAAGGCCCTGTAATTATCTCTGAGGACACATCCTGTTCCTGGTACTACATTTCAATTTTCCAATTCAATGGTTTATATACAAATGGTAAAACAATATGTTAAATATGCAACTTTCAGATGATTTCTTTTGTATCTATGCTACTTGCTGCTACAGAATTTGATTGAATTGAATACTAATGATGTTTTCGTGTAGATAAATTTGTAATTCTTGTGTTATGCCTTGACAAACATTCACGTGCTTCCCACCTTTTTGCACTTATAGGTTCTTCATCTTTCTTGTTAGTCGCATGAGACATTTTTCTTGACTTCAGTAAATTTCCATAGATTATAAAGGATTATTTCTGGAGATTGAGTTACCTAACGTGCGAATCATGCTTTACATCGAGTGAGGCTGTTGCTGGGCATCTCTTTTTTTTTACTGGCATTGCAGATCCCCGTCTGGCAGTTTTTAGCGTACTTTTTACTTCTTTGGGTGTGAAATGCAGAGTATTTGTCAGGGTAACGGGCATCTTATAGGACCTGTACTGCCCAAATTGGAAACAGCACACTTTATAATTAGTGTCTGGACTACTTTTTTTTAAAATATTAAAGGATAGGAAAACCTGATGTATTTTAGTGCTTCAATCCATCTATACCAGTGAATGCTCAATTATTCCAGAAATGTAACTGTTTAGTCCCACATTGGTGGGTTAAGGGGTATTTGATTTTTTTATATGGTCTTGTACACTCCTCACCTCTCCACTTAGTTTTTGGGGTTGAGTTTGGCTACAAATCCATTTTCTTATCATGGTTTCAAAGCCAAGTCCATCTGTATTCATTGTTTAACCTGATGCTGGGCCTGATCTTATATTGTCCACGCTCCGGTGTCCAGTTCTAGGAGTGCAAGGTGTTGAGTCCCACATCGGTGGGAAGGAGTATTTAGTCTCTTGATAGGGTCTTTGGGCATTTCTTACCTCTTGAGCTAGCTTGAGGTTGTCCGGAGATCCATTTTCTTATCAATAACATTTACGCTGCAGTTTCATCGCTGTATACAAGTGGTATACCACAAAAAGGAGAAACCTACAAATATGGTTCTTCACGTGACTATTACTCTATTAGCAAGGATGCGCTTTTCGAACCATTAAAAATTTTGCTTTGAAGAGTTTGTGTCAAGTTTTGTCTGTTTCTTGATTTGCCAGTAAATCGGGTAGATAGATATATCACATTAAATATTTGGAATTTCTATGTCAATCACCATACCAATTCTTGACTAACCGTTGCTCAAGCAATTTAATTATTGCCACATTCTTCTCTTTTTTATTTGATAATCTTAGTTCTTCACAACATTGTAGTCACGTGATTTTCATTTGAGAAGCCTTGGTTTTGAATGGTATTTATGTTGAACCTTGATTGCCACCCCTGGTGAGTGATGACTAGGGAAGTGAGGTGACAAGTTAGAAATAGTAAAGCTTTGCATAATCTTGATTAAGCTTTCTACCTTCTTCCTTTTTGTTTCTGGTCTGAAAAAAATATAAATTCCGGGAAGAACTCTCCCAACCGATGAAAGTGGAGGGATTTGCGGCTTAAGACACAGGTTAAGGTCCTGCACCATGTTTACTAAGCCTGATATTTAAGCCGAGAAGGATAGAGGAATGGGCCTATCATCCCCGCATTCTGAAGGTTGTGGTTGATCCTAATGTTTCGTCCCGTATGAATTTCTCAGGTAAAAAATCATACAGCATATGCACAGTGAATGATATTTTAAAATACCAGATAATTTCCACTATGACACCCTGGATGTTATAACTTATGGGAGGTTTTGAGGATAAAAAGGTACCTAAAAGTAACATTTAATACTTGGTACATAGTTCGTACCCACTAGCGTGTAACTAAAATTTAAGTTGAGCATTTTTTAAACTTTGGTTTTATATCTACTTGATAATCAAGAATCATGTGCCTTACTAAACGTTCTCTTGTCTCTATTTCTACACCTTTTACTTTCTTGTAAAATCTTAGCATTTGATTATCTGAAACTTTCACTTTATTGACAGAATCGGCTGATTCTTGCTTTCTTCCCAATTTGCCCTCTACCTATCTCTACATAAGTTAATTAGTAAGAAAAATGTAAGGAAACCATGTAGAAAATAGAAATGATTTTGATAGGCGTTGGATCCATCAAATTCCTCTTTCCAATCTTTTCCCTTATCTTATTATTTACCCACCCATTGTTATTGGAACAAAAATTAAAGATAAAACAAGAAAAGTTGAAAAAAGAGAAAAGCTTGAAAGTGACATGTTAGTGACTTAAAACACAAGAATCCTTGGACAAGCAAAAGAAAGAGTTAGCTCATTCATAGGATGCTTATCTTATAGCAAACCCTTTTTAGCTGAAATTGGTATACAAAGTAGTGTCCCTACTACCAACATCACGAGCTAATTTGCTCAAGTGACCTCGTGAAGGTAGACACTCTTCTTATTTTCTCTTTTGGTGTCCCATACGTGTTTTTGACATACAAGTTATTCGAATTCGTGATGTGAAACCTCACTTTGGGAATAAAGTTATTTCTATTAAAAAACGACTTCATATTCAAAGGTCACACCTTAAATTGATGACCTCTATCATTTACTCCTACTATCTAAGGCGGTGATTACAGTACACTATTCATGTACATTTTTTTATTTTTTTTTTTTAAAAATTTCTGCGTTTACTTCTTCAAAGTTGATTCCTTTGATAAAAATTTTAGCTACGTCACTGCAAACTACAAATCTGCAATCCTATAAAAGAGGAAAAAAAGAAGGCAAATAGTTTGGGACTAGGGGATAACCAACCTTCCACGAGTATCTAACTATTTCTTTAATGATTGATAGCGATGGGAGAAAAGGTTGGTTAGCGTAGCAATTGGTTCAGTTTATATAATACAAAGAAATGCTACATCATTACTTCATTTATTAGAACTATAACCCAATACCATTTGACACCTTGGCAACTAAGTTTTGAGAGTTTTACTATATGCAAATTCATTTTGCAATCTTTATACTTTTCCAGTCAACTTTCCTTGTAACAAGCAAAGAGGGATAATATAGCATGTAATAAATGAGTTTACGTGAATTTACTAATTTTTTAAGAAAAAATTACTGAATATTCAATTAGGAACCAAATTATTATTGTGCATATTACCACTGAATTATCTTAAGCAATAAACTGATCAAGTTGATCTTCTAGAAGTGAAAAGAGATTATACCTGAGATTTATTATTGCTAGTATTATCGACTTTGCTTAAATTTTACTTTCTTAATACCAGTGAACTAGTTAATTTGTATTTCAATTCGATATGATCCAACAACAAAATAAGCTTGAAAGTTCTTAGTGAGACATGAGTATTACTAAAACATAATCACAAGTAAAGTCTGAGGAGGGTGACACAATTTTATCTATATCTTTGCAAAAGTTAGAGAATTTGTTTGTGATAAACTTGTACGGTCTCTACGTTTCAATTATCTGAGGATGAAGTGATTTTGGAGCCAAAACGGACACTTGTCCAGTCTTAGGAGCCAAAACGGACACTACTTTAAGTTTGGATATAAAATGGACAGTTTGCCCATGTTGGGGCAAACTATAACTAACACCGTTTGTCAGTCGTTTGGGGTGAAAAATTGTTAATATGGTTCGTCCAAAAATGGGTAAACTACATTTCATAAACTTAGGTGAATTACTGAAGCGATTCGCTCAAGGATTTGATAGATTTCTAAAAATATTCCAACTTTTTTTACAACGTGAATTGCTGAAGAGATTCCTGAAAATGTGAAAGATTTGTCATTTCAATAAAACTTTTTCACTTATAAATATGTGTTGTTGTTAACCATTTTATCTCATTCATCACGAGCAAAATTCATTATTCAATGAAAACTTTTTATTAAGGCTAAAAACATTCATTATTCACTGCCCTAATGAGATAAAATGATTAACCACAACACATATTTATAAGTGAAAAAAATATTTTCAGGAATCTCTTCAACAATTCACGTTACAAAAATTTTTTTGGAATATTTTCAAAAATCTATCAAATCTCTGAGCGAATCTCTTGAGCAATTCACATAAAAACTTTCAATAGTTTCTTTTTTCCTGTTCTTCATTCCATTTCCTTTTCAAAACGCGATTCTCCTTCTCAGTTTCATTAAGCATATCCTTCAAATGATTTTGTTTTTCTTCGGATTCTTTTAGCAATGTCCTAAGAAAATCTCTATCTTGTATGACTTCGTTGAGATTAAATAACGTGTCAAACTTCATAGTGTTCTGTGAAGTCACGATATCACCATCAAATGTGGGTCTCTTCAATTGTGATATAATGATGTTAGTTTCATTTATTGACATAATTTCTATCCACCGAAAATAATCACATCCATCATTTTCCTAAAACAACAAAATATGGAACAAGGTTAACATGCACCTATTTTTAATTGAACAACTTAAATTTTTTACCTTAGAATGCGCACAACTCCAAAACTTACGATCAGGATTTCTTTGAGTCCTTGATGTTTTCATTTTACAATAGTCATTGCATTTACATACATCCGGTTCAATTGAAAATAAAGACATTTCGGATTGTTGAGACATAATTATGAAGGAATTTTCAAAACCCAAAAGAGATAATATTAGTAGAAAATACGATAGATGAATGAGATAGAATGGTTAATAACAACACATATTTATAAGTGAAAAAGTTTTATTAAAATGACAAATCTTTCACATTTTCATGAATCTCTTCAGCAATTCACGTTACCAAAATAACTTGAAATATTTTCAGAAATCTATCAAATCTCTGAGCGAATCTCTCCAGTAATTCAAATAAGTTTATGAAATGTAGTTTGCCCATTTTTGGGCAAACCATAATAGCAATTTTTCACCCCAAACGACTGACAAACGGTGTTAGTTATAGTGTGCCCCAAAATGGGCAAACTGTCCGTTTTGTATCCAAACTTAAAGTAGTGTCCGTTTTGACTCCTAAGGCTGAAAAAGTGTCCGTTTTGGCTCCAAACTCGGATGAAGTACTACAGACGTTCTTCACGTGAGTTTTTTTTTTTTTTTTTTATCAGGTAAAAGATTTCATTGATAATAATAAGGCCAACATGGTCGTATACAAGTGGTATACCACAAAAAGGAGATACTACAAAAGAACTGTTAAATTATGGGGGTTTCTTTATAGGGGTCATAAGAAACCCCCACTACACATTCAATTTGTGGCATTTGTGTCAACCCCCACAAAATAATTTTTTTTGTGGTAATTTAATTGTGGAGGTTGTAAAAAAACTCCACTATACATTCAATTTGTGGCGTGTGCTCCAACCTCCTTTTAATTATTCCATTTGTGGCAATTTTCTTGTGCGGATTTTTATAGTTGCACTCTAACGGAACAATCTCCATGATTTGTTTTAAGTAAAAAAGTCATTTATAATCATCACAATGAGCTTTAATGACGTGTTTCGATGCCACCATAATTTCTTTTGCTATTAGTACTAATAAACATTTTCAAAAAACTCACAATAAAATGTGTACGCTTGATAATAGCTTATATAATTTTAAATCGCCATAAAATGCACATTTTATATAGAAAAAAATTCATATATAGCTAATATTTAGCCAAAAAATGAGGCGACATAGCTAAAATTTGCCTAATTACAGGACATAACTATACTTTACTCGCTAAATATACAAATTAGAGATTGTATTACGTATATACGAATACAAATTCACTTAGAGATTTGAATGATCCCCAAAATTTACTTTGTATGCAAATATAAAATTTTAGAGATTTGTATATAAGTCTCAAAACTAGAGAAAGCCCTCTGCCACATCCCCACACCCCACACCCACCTCACCCCCAAAAGAAAAAAATTAGAGATTGATATATGAGCCCCGAGATATACAAATGTACAAGTACAACATAAATGTATATTTAGATACTTATTCAAATCTTAATTGCAAGTGGTAATTATTTTAAAGATTATCTACGGCTTGTAGTATGACTTATTTTCTATTCCGCGTATTTTTTTCTTTTATATAATCTATTATAATTGTATAAGATAATAATTTGTCAGTTTCACCATAAGCAATTAACAATTTTGTGATACCAAATTTTAGATCCTATTTTGCATCTTTTTGAAATCAATCGTGATTCATAATAATTTTTTAACATTTGAAAGGACTAAATGAGTAAAATATTCAATATCTGAAATATAGATATCCTAAAAATTACATCAAGATCCAAGTTAGAGTTTCAATAGCAAAAAAAAACATAGTTTGGATCCTAGTAATGAATACTAATTGACACTCGCTCTAGCTCCATCATTATTTCTATCGGAGGATCTTCTTGATCCAATTGGTGGATAAGTAACTCATCTTTACAATGAATTTTCGATTTTGACCTTGGAGCTCTAGTCTTACCCTTTGATTTGAGTATTTTTATGTCAATATGGACATTGTTTGATTTACCTAACCTTCTAGGTACACTTTTAAATAGATCTAACACATCTGAAAACTTGATGAAAATGACCAAAGTGAAACGTTGAATTGGTTAATGTCAATTAAGCTACAAATAATTAAATCTTTCGAGAGTTAATAATCGGATGTGCCTTCTTAACTCCAATTCCATATATCTAAAACTATCTATATTAAAAAGGACTGAGGGAAGGGGGGTGGGGATGGGGTAATTTAGATAACGACCATGTTCTGAGATCCCAAGTAAGTTTTCTTTATTAGATAATGTCATGAACTCTCACGGTCTATTTAGTCATGTACAACTAGAATAAATGGAGTTTCCAATAGTATTTATTTTTAAATATCATATAAAGTCCTCACTTTTCCAATATCGTACTATCTAATTTTTCATTGAAATACTCGCAATTTTACTACCAGTCTATGAAAATAAAATTGTTCATCTATGCTCCTCAACAACATTCGTCATCCAATCTAGAAGAACCAACAAGAGAATCTTTATATGTGTATGTGTTATTTCTATAATTATTTACTTAATTATAACACATTTAGTTATTGTGTTATCGTTCATTTATATTATAAATAATTAACTCATTTGAATTAATTATATTGCTTGTAACCTCATTCAAATAAATTTGACTTACTGATCTAATAATCATATTTTAGATTAAATAATTAATAATTTTATAATTTTATAATTTTGTAATTTTATCTAATTTATGATATTTTGCAACTTAAATATCAAAAGAATTATTTTAACAATTTTTTTTAGTTTGTCCTTTATTTTACTTTATTATTTGTTTGGATATTTTTTTCATTGGTTTTCATCTTTTTAGAGAATATATATTGATTATGTTTAAGAAGCAGTATTTTTATTAACTAGTCTAATCGCACGTGCCTCGCACGTGTAACATTTGATTATTTAAAATCAAATGATTTTGTATATTGCGATAAATTTCAAATCACTTTTCAAAAATCTTTCACTCTTTAATACAATAATGTAAACATAAATATATACATATTTATATATTACTACCAGAAGTTCCAAGTGGTTGATGGAACGTCACTTTTGTATTTGTCATATAGTACCTCTTTCGCTTGTTACCACATGCTAAGAGAGACACATCAATTTGATACATATTTGTGTTATGATTATTTTTCCTTTTGTTTATACTTAAAATCTTTCCTATTTTTAAAGTCAGATCTTTACAAAATTATTGATTACATTCTTATTATGTACTTAAATATTAAAAAATCTGGTACTTCTTAAATTTTTCTTATTTTAATAATTCTATATTTTTCAAATCTTTTTGAAATCAATTTTAGTTGATTTGAAATTTTTAAACTAATGGAAAAAGTATTAGTTGTCATTAATTTTGATGACTTCTAATAAGAAAATATTTTACCATAAATATATTTAATTAATTTTTAACTCTTAAATTAGAAAAAAATAGTGAAATTCTGATGACTTTTAATAAGAAAAGGTTTTACCATAAATATATTTAATTAATTTTCAACTCTTAAATATTAGAAAAATAATGAAAAAAGACGATTTTGTCTAAAGTAAGACTTTTAATGAAGAACAAAAAGTTCAAACAATATTTTCAAGGCCTTCACACTTTTAATATATTATAGATTATAGATATAGATATAGATTATAGATAAGTTAGTTCCATTTCAAAAAAAAATTCTTTATTTAAATATTAAAATAAAAGAGAAAAATTGAAAAAAGAATTAAGATGTTGTAAAAGACAAAAGTGTACGTCATCTTTCTAGATTTTAATATTCATTAGGAGGGTAATTAGTAAATTAGACTAAAAATTATGCGCGGCAAAATTTTCCTCTTCCCTCGCCTTTTCCTTCTCCAAAGGGCACGATTTTTCTTATCCACAATTCTTTCGCTCAACTTCCGTTTTTCATCGTCTTCTCTACATCAGGGCAAAAGTGCAACCGAGATGGTAAAGGTTCATACTTCGTCATACTCTTTCACTTTTTATGTGATTTATTTGTTCTTTATCTACTTTTTGCTATAAAATTTATATCTAAGTTCAGTATGTTGTTCGATCTATATTTTCTTATATGTATTAGGTTAGTTTTGTTCAATGCCCTTGTTTTCGAGGTTTGATTGCAAAGCCTATCCTTTTAAGAATTATTGTTGTGGGAAACATAAGTGATTGCAAAATTTCTTTGATCGATCTTTGTATTTTACAGTTAATTGGGATTTATGTATTTGGGTTATTGTATGGGTTGTATTTCAGATCGTAAACAATAAAGAACAACTCAACGCATATTTTGACTTAATTGATCCTAAATCTTTTGTCTTTGTTAGTTTGGTTGGGGTACTTGTGTTACTGGTTTATTGAACTTTTATTGGTTTTTAATAGTTGGATATTCAATACTTTTTTGCTGATTTTGGCAAAGTTGTTATCTTTGGGTTGTTTCGATCTTAATTGATCAAAGAACTTTTGCTTTTCTTGTTTTGAAAGGAATAGTCGTTTTCTCTAATCGTAATGTTTATTGGGTTCTTAAGCTATGGGTGTTGTTTTGCTCCTGTAGACAGTAGACGAAAGTTTTGACCTTTAGAGGACATACTTATTGATCAATGTTCTTTCATCTTGTTTCTGGGAGTTCTTTTATTTTTGCTATCTGAAAGTTCATTGAGTTTTCAGAAATTGAATATTGTTTTACTCTTGTAGACAGTAGACGGAAGTTTTGACCTTTAGAGGACATATTAATTGATCAATATTCTTTCGTCTTGTTTCGGGGAGTTCTTTTAATCCTGTTATCTAAAAGTTCATTGAGTTTTCAGAAACTGAATATTGTTGTGCTCTTTTGACCAAAGTTGTGATCTTTTAGGTGTTTTTATCTTATTAACCGGGAGCTTTTGTCTTTCTCGGTTTGGGAAAAGAACTTGTGTTTCTGCTGTTTGAACATTTATTAGATTTTCAAGAACTTTTGACAACTTGTTGTAGACACCTAATTTCGTCCCTCCCCGATATTGTTTTTTACCTATTGTTTACCTTATCCTACCATGTACCCTCACCCGTGTGATAATCCCTCCACAAAATGACAAAATAACAACCCCCTAACTAATTTTATTTTATCCTAATATTCTAACAACCCACCCAATAAAAAAACAATACCTCACCACTACCCCCTACCCCACGTGACCCCACCTACCCTACCCCAATACCCACCCACGTGGCCCTCACAATAAAAACACACACATACTCTCACCATCAGGAAATTTTTGGGCATGATCAGTAACCAAAAAAAAAAACAAAAAAAAAACAATAACATACAACACTCAGCACCATCTTCTGGATCCTCACATTACACACACGTTACACCAAGAACATGCACAAACCTCACACACTTACTCTCCATCACCATATTCACAATCCTAACCATATACACACACAGAAACGAAAAAAAATTCCAAAAAAAAATGGATTCTTCTTCACAACACACACCATAGAGACTCCATTAACGTACACTCTCACTGAGCCATACACACACACCCACACTCAATTCACACACAGTAACCAGCCTCCACACACGCATTGGGACGGAAAGATGAGAGAGTGAGGGTAATCGAAGATCGGAGAAATTGAGAGAATCAGGGGAAAGAGAGTAAGTCGAGAGGGAGATCGGAAAACGGTGAAAAATTGAACATCGGGGAAGAAGAGAGTGCAGAGAAACAATGAGAGAGCAGCGGGGTTAGTTTGTTTTCCGGCGACCTATCACCGGTGATCTCTGCCGACCAAAACGTCTCATCGACAACCATCAGCTCCCGGGTATATTTTTCGGCCAAATCATCCCAAAAGCTCACCTGAAATCAATTCGAGAACAGCGACCAAACGGCTTGAACGCACCCACCAAAAAATGCCGTTGAATCAACTTGGTTTCGGTCCGACAGTTACTGGAAATAGCTGACCAAACATCCTTTATTCTCTAAATTTCATCCTTGTCTCGCTGGAATCGGCTTTTCTGTTCAATTATCTAGTTGGCAGGTCCGCATTGAGTTCGTTAGGTCGAGGTTTCGAACTTGGTTCCAATCCGTTGGCGGTGTCGAACAATTTGGAACTGAAATAAAAATTGAGGTCCAATTTTATCTTCTCTCGCTTTAATTTTTACATTATCGTGAATGATTTGGTTGTTTGGTATGTTTGAATTTTGATTGCGTATTGGTTGATGTTGGATTTGAGTGTTGAAAAGTGAATTGATAATTCAAGCATATGTTAATCATTGGTTGATAAGAATGAAGTTAGGGGCGGAAATCAAAAAATTGATAAAAGCGAATATTATAGTATTTTGATTCATTGTTGATGTTGAACGTGATATGTCATCGAACGGGTAGGCAAGCACTAGGGTCGGGTAGGCAAATTTTAGAATTGTTGAATTATTGGAATGTTTGGAATATTTGTTGAATGTTTTGTTTGTCGTATTTGAAAATCGTATTTATTTAACCGGGGAATGCCCCGAGGTCATTTGTATTTACTCACCGGGGAATGCCCCGAAGAATTTTGTATGCAAAGAATGCTCGTGATCAAGGCCCGAGACATCGGGTAAAACATAGTTTAGGATTAGCGTAGGTTTACTTTCAGTACCTTTTATTTTGGATTGTAATAATTGGACTGAACATTATATTTTGGATTATTTTGTTTTTGTTTGCTTGAGTGATTATTCTTGCGTGCTTTTATGTGGTTTATACATTTCGTAATGCCAAAATAGTTGATACACTTTACCCAAGCGACCGTGGTTGAACCATGGGATCGAGGGGTACCTAACACCTTCCCCCCGATCAACAGAATTCCTTAGCCGGAATCTCTGTTCGCAAACCAGTTTAAGAGTCAAATGGTTTCGAAAAGGATTTTTCAAAGGTGACTTGGCACACCGGATTATGCCAAGCGGCGACTCTGAATAAAAAATGTAAATAATCCTTTTTCCGAAACAAATTTTCATTTCTTGTCACTTAAATAATAAAACCCTTTTGACCCTTAAAACATTAAATTTTTTGGAGCACGTTGAAAAAAGGGTGTGACAGCTCTGACGACTCTGCTGGGGATGCTTTCAGAATCCGAGCTTTTTTCTGGAGTCGTATCGGCTTTGTTTGGCATTACGAGTGTATAAGCATTGTTTGTGATTTTTGTTTGTGTTTTCACTTTTGTGCGTTTTCGTGCTCTTTGTTTACAGTATTTATCCTATGTGTTACCGCTTTTATATCTGACATCATGTGCATAACCCGAGTCATTCTTTCTGAAACAAGTCTCGGAGCGCACGTCGTGCGCACGAACTCTAGTTGAGTCACCTTTATTTTAGGGGGAGAGCCGTTGGATGTATGGAGTAGGTGGAAAGAAAAGCAGCCACTATCGACCATATGCTCCCCCGAACGGCCTTGTTAGTAAAACACAATGTAGGTCAGCCTTTAGGTCATTCTTATATGCATCATATTGAGACCTAGAGGGACCCACACGGCTCTTTGTAAGAAACTCACCTCTAAAGCATCCCTACGTGTTAAATGTTGCATCTCTGAGGGTAATGTGGTCATTTGACGGACCGATTTGGGAAAAACATGTGTTAGAAGTAAAGTGTGTAGACAAGAAAGTGTTGAAAAAAAAAGGAAAGAAAAAGGTGAATCAAAAAGAGTTTCGTAGTTTTTAGGTTCTTTATGACTTTTGTTTTCCACAATTCCACAATTCAATTTTTTTTTTTTTACTTTTTGCTCTCATTTTTCAAAAAAAAAAAAAACATCAAAAAGATTTTCCTTTTGTGTCCTTTAACAGGCATTCACAATTTGAAAACTCCAAAAAAAATATTTTAGGAGCTTTTTATAAAAAATAAAAATGCAAAAAAAGGTGGTAGAATTTTGTACATTTCATATAATGAAAATACCGAAAATAAAATAAAATTCTTTCATAGCTGTTGGTGTCATTTTTTATGTGAAGTGTCAAATTAAAAACTAAAAAAAAAAAAGATTTTGTTATGTTGTTCATCGTATGTCTTTGGTCGTGTCTCAAGTCAGGGTGCAATCCGTTATTTAATCATTAATTGTCCAATCCGAACAAACTACGCACCCCTGATTCTCCTCTCTCGGGAGTGAGATACGTAGGCAACCTATTGTGGGTTCAGGAATCTTATTCCAAAAAATTCAAAAAAGGATTTTCTTCACTCTTTATTTAGAGTAGGTGTTTCATATACATCTTCAAGAGAAAACTACAAAAAGATTTTCCTTTAATAATTCAAGTTTCATTTTCATATGAAATTCAAAATTGAAAACCTCAAAAGATTTTTCTTTGGTAATCATAGGTTTCGTTTTGATTAGGTATTTTAAAAGTAAAAAATGCAAAAAGATTTTCGTCAATTCTTTTGACAAATTGTTATTTTCTTTTCTTCTTAAAGTTTCAAGGGAAAGAATGAAAAAAGAGTTTAATTAGCCATTTTGGCAAGACTTCACGAACTACGCACACCTGATTCTCCTCTCTCGGGGGTGAGATACGTAGGCGCCCTTCCTGGGTTTGGTGATCTTTTTTTTTTTTAAAAAAGAGGTTTTGAAAAATGTTGAACTCTAACATATTTGTTGCCTCTTGTTCAGTTAGTTTAAAGTGGTTGGTTTGTGGCTTCCTGGCTGGTCCTCCATATCACACCAAATCCAAGGAAGGTTTAGTTGTGTCCAACAAGGATATAGAGAGTGGCACCATGGATGAAACAAAAGTCAAGAAATTGAGAGTTTAAAGGAAGAGAATTTGAGACTAAGACAACAAATGATGGAAATGTACCGAGCTAGGGCCAGTGGGCTGCCTCCACCTCCGTTCCCCACTTTTGACCCTGCAAATACCTTGAGTCTTCCACCAAAATCGCAAAGTCAGTTTCCTACTGTTGTTGATGCACCACAGTATGCCTCAGAATCCATTCCACGTCAAATGCACCTCAATACTTCCACCGCTCTTTCTTTAGATCCCCAGTATAAGTCTACCACATTCACAGCACCACATACCGTCTGTGCTTTTGTTGCTCAACCTTCTACTAAGTCTTCCACTTTGGCTACCAATCCAACGATTGTGCTTCCCCAGCCCACTAGTGAATCCACATTCAATACTCTTGATGATCATACTCTTGAGCCTACTGTTAAATTAAGTGGACCGCCAAAATTTCTTACTAAGAAGCCTAGCATGCTAGAAGAGCTAGAGAAAGTGGTTGGGAAAGTTAAGAGTGTAGAAAATGATATGAAAAATTCCCCTAGACTTATGGGCTATGAAGATGTTTCATATAAAAACTGGGGCATGTCTTCAAGTGTTAACCTTCCTCCCAGCTTTGAGACATTAAAATTTGGGGAGCCGGATGGACAGAAGGATTCTGTGAAACATTTGGGACGACATTGCAATCAACCAAGGGAAACTGAAGAAAAGAAGAAGGAAAACACACCTATTGTTATGCCAGGGCCAAAGCCGAGTTTGAGAGGTCCAACCCACCAATACTTTCAGCCTCAATCCCGAGCTTACATATTAGATCCACATAACCACTTACAATAAGGTTTCTTTCCCCAAAATCCAAGAAATCCCATTCCACTTCCTCAATATCCTTTGAACAATGCACAATTATATGCTCATCCATCTCCTTATCCACAATGGAATGCACCTGTCCCTCAACATCGTCCTCGACCCCCATAAATTTACCAAGGGACCTCTAAATCTAAATTTCATCCGATGCCAGAGTTCGCAAAGAGGAGGAAGGAAAAAGATAATTTCACTCTTATTGGGGAATCCTATGCCAGTTTATTCCAGAGATTGGTACAGCAGGGCATGATCACTCCTCTCCTTGGGTATACTCCTGACCCGCATTCAAAAAGCTTTGATCCTAATGTGCGATGTGCATATCATTCTGATGTTCAGGGTCATAGTACTGAAAATTGTCGCACTTTGAAAAGAGAAATAGAAAAGATAATTCAAGATAAATTGATTGTGGTGCAAAACATTGGCCCTTCGACCATCCCACAGAGTTCTTCACCAGCACGCGGTACTGCACAATATGTGGGAGGCAATGAGTTAAGCATGGGGATCCAGAGCTAATTTATTGAAGGAAATGTGTCTGACAGTGGTGGAAGCTCTAGTTATGTTGATATGGAAATCAGTGGCTAATATGTCTGGCTGAGCAATTGAAAAGTCCCCCCTCTCCCTACTAGGAAGAGGTCTGATAGTTTGTTTTATTTTCTTTTATGTTTTTCAAATTATTTCAGGGTTGTAGTTTGGGATCTATCTTGTTTTGACCCTTTGTCGTTTATGTTCTAACCCTTTTATCTTTTATTTCAACTAAATGAAGTGTCCCTTTCCTTTTGTGTTTCAAATATGTGTTGTTTATTTGTTTTCTTTATACAGTCATTTTATGTTGATTCTAGTGATATGACATGCCTGCAAAATTTTCAGTCAGTCTTAAAATCCAGCTTAATCATGAAGCATTGAATCAGAGAGTTAAATTTTGGAAAAGAGAGCATCTGAGAAAATAAATAGAGTGTTGGGGCATTTGGTGATCAACTTGAAGCCTTCTTTGAAAATTGAGACTTTTTGAGAATCGCAAGGATAACTTGGTCATCAATTGAAAGACATGTCTTAATTAGGTCAAACAGTGTCTACATGATCCTATCAAGAGGAAAAGAAAGAAAATCAACTCCACGAAAGCGTGAGTCATTCAATGTGATGGATATAACATAGGTGGAGTTGTATGTTTGACAAGCCCAGAAGAAGTAGTGGCACACATGCTCAATTAAAGTTAGTATTGTGAAAGTGTCACAAATAATCTTCATCTCTCACTTTCATATTGCATGCTATGTACTTGCATTATCAAGGATTGATATGACGAAGGCATTTCATTCTGCTATCCAAACATCGAGTCATCCTTTGTTTACCCCATTTGAGCTTTAGTCCTATTTTCTTTCATACCCCTCTTTTGGAATCAAGATGGAGTCAGCAAAACTCAAAAAAAAAAGTGTCGAGCAAAACAATAGTCAGAAAAGTTCAAGAAAAAAAAAGAGAAGAGAGAAAAAATATGTTCAAAAAAAAGAAAAAAAGAGTGTCAAGAACAATAGAGTCGGAAAAATCCCCAAAAGAAAAGAGTCAATAAAAGAAAAATCAGATCAACGCAAAAAAACAAGCTGCCAGAACTACGCATGACCTGATTCTCCTCCCTTGAGGGTGAGATACGTAGGCTGCCCTACTCAGGGCTCGGTCCAACCAAATAAACAATTTAGCGTCACCCAATCAAAAGAAACTGGGGCATGAGTTAATCCTCATTATTTGAGTCGATTCCAAAAGTTGTAAGTTCTACCCCACTTCAAGTGTCGTTTGGGCCCCATGCCATCCTTTCTTTCTAATCTTATCCAAAAGCCAAGTTACAACCAAAGAAATACCTTCAGATCAATCTTTGAGGATGTTAAGGCGGAGCATGCAAGGGATATGATGATGCATTTGGGAACTATTTGTCTTCCTCAGCATAGAGAATCAAGAGAGAAATAAAAATGAGAGAGTCTTATTGGTGAAAACCCTTACGGGCACCATAAGGCGATGCTAAGTTGAGAGAAATAAAAATGAGAGAGTCTTATTGGTGAAAACCCTCACGAGCACCATAAGGCGATAGTGATCCAAGAGAAAATGAAAGAAGCTTGTTGGCTAACGCCCTTCAAGGCGCCACTAGCCGAATGGAGTCTTAAATGCAATTGACCTAAGAAAGCAACTCAGTTTCAAGGCCATTAACTCAACAACAATGGGTAGAAAGTTTGGATGAAAAGATCAAGCTGCTTAATCCAAAATGCATGGCATAATCATTAGTGTTGACTGTCATTTTAAGATGATTTTTTTTGTTTGTTTGTTTTAAAAGGGGACATTCATTGTCTTTTCTTTCTTCTCTTTATTTTAATTTTATCTTTCTTGAGTCAGTTATCAAAACAAAAATTGTCATTCTTTTTTTTGTTTCTTGTCTTTGAGTCAAGTCCGTGTCAAAACAAGTGAGAAAAAATTTCAAAACTGGCTACCAGCTTCTTTAATTGCACAAAGCAAGACAAAAGCTAGCACATGAAAGAGACACTATTGTGAACCCAAAAAAAAGGGCCATGCAGGAAGTTTTGTCAACAGAGAAGTCGGGGAACTCATGGACATACCAAGGTTCAAAGGGTTTATTTGAGAAACACGACAAAGTAGAAATACTGTGTTTGTTTCAGAGTCACTCTTAATAAGCTGAGTTTGAGTCAATGATACAGAAAGTCAATGACATATGCTAATGGTTGGAAGCAAAGCTAAATGTGACGGGGGTAGGAGCAATTGCCTCAAAAGCCAAAGCCACAAACTAGCCACCATGTTTTTTTTAAACTCACAAGTTTTCTTTGTATGTAATAGGAATACATGTTGCATTCAGATCAATGATTTCAGAGCCTAAACATCAAAGGCCGTAATTTCTCACCTCAACAAATGCAAGAGGCAAGGTTGCTGCACAGGTTTGTAATTCAAGCAGCTTTGGTAAGGAGAAACACTTCATTGTTTTGATAATTCAAACAACATTGGTAAGGAAACACACTTCCTTGATTGGGTAATTCAAATTTTTATTTTTAGGTAATGCACTTCTTAACTTAAGTCTTGATTCCTATAAGACGTACCTTTTAGTTGAGTCATTCCCCCTTGACCCCTAGAAGACGTAACTTTTAGTCGAGTCATTCACCTTGACTCCTAGAAGACGTACCTTTTAGTCGAGTCATCCCCTTTGATTCCTATAAGACGTACCTTTTAGTCGAGTCATCCCCTTTGATTCCTATAAGACGTACCTTTTAGTCGAGTCATTTCTTTGATTCCTATAAGACGTACCTTTTAGTCGAGTCATCCCCTTTGACCCCTAAAGACGTACCTTTTAGTCGAGTCATCCCCTTTGATTCCTATAAGACGTACCTTTTAGTTGAGTCATTTCCTTTGACTCCTATAAGACGTACCTTTTAGTCGAGTCATCCCCTTTGATTCCTATAAGACGCACCTTTTAGTAGACTCATTTCCTTTGATTCCTATAATACGTACCTTTTAGTCGAGTCATCCCATTTGATTCCTATAAGACGTACCTTTTAGTCGAGTCATCCCCCTTGATTCCTAAAAGACGTACTTTTTAGTCGAGTCATTCCAATTAACTTATAGAAATTGCATTTCTTTATTTGGGATAATTTTCTTTTCAGTTTTGATGTGATTTCAGGAGCATGCCCGAAGCACAGGGCGAATAAATGGAAAAGCAAGCAACAAGGTTTTAAAATTGAAAGCATAACAACAAGTTGATGAAATAGCAAGTCAGGAGCCCGCCTGCAGGACAGGGTGAAGAAATTGAAAGCATAGCAACAAGTTGATAAAAATAGCAAGTCAGGAGCCCGCCTGCAGAACAGGGTGCAGAAGTTGAAAGCATAGCAACAAGTTGATAAAAATAGCAAGTCAGGAGCCCGCCTGCAGAACAGGGTGCAGAAGTTGAAAGTATGGCAACAAGTTGATGAAATATCAAGTCAGGAACCCGCCTGGAGAACAGGGTGAAGCAATTGAAAGCCACACAACAAGTTGAAAGAAATTGCAAGTCAGGAGCCCGCCTGAAGAATAGGGTGATAAAAGTCGAGTCAAGAGCCAACAGAAGCTGTATAGATAGGATTTTGTAATTTCATTTATGTTTTAACTTGTAATTTTTATTTTTTGATGTAATGACAGAGCCGCGGACCGTAACCTCGATGGAACCTCACTCGACTCTCCAACTCGGTATAGTCCACTTCTCTTCCAATCCTTTGAAATACCTGTGACTTGATTCTCTCATAACTTGGGTAGGAAGGATGTCTTAAGTCAAGACCCGGTTGTCCTTCTTCCTTCTGTTTCTTTCTTTGAATAATGGCCGGGTCAAAATTTGGTCTCGCTGTCTACTTCTTTGCCTGAAAACACTTCGTGTTTACATTCAAAGGGGGAATGATGTAGACATCTAATTTCGTCCCTCCCCGATATCTTTTTTACCTATTGTTTACCTTATCCTACCGTGTACCTTCACCCGTGTGATAATCCTTCCACAAAATGACAAAATAACAACCCCGTAACTAATTTTATTTTATCCTAATATTCTAACAACGCACCCAATAAAAAAACAACACCTCACCACTACCCCCTACCCCACGTGACCCCACCTACCCTACCCCAATACCCACCCACGTGGCCCTCACAATAAAAACACACACATACTCTCACCATCAGGAAATTTTTGGGCATGATCAATAACCGAAAAAAAAAACAATAACATACAACACTCAGCACCATCTTCTGGATCCTCACATTACACACACGTTACACCAAGAACACGCACAAACCTTACACACTTACTCTACATCACCATATTCACAATCCTAACCATATACACACACAGAAACGAAAAAAAAATTCCAAAAAAAAATGGATTCTTCTTCACAACACACACTACAGAGACTCCATTAACGTACACTCTCACTGAGCCATACACCCACACTCAATTCACACACAGTAACCAGCCTCCACACACGCATTAGGACGGAAAGATGAGAGAGTGAGGGTAACCGAAGATTGGAGAAATTGAGAGAATCAGGGAAAAGAGAGTAAGTCGAGAGGGAGATCGGAAAACGGTGAAAAATCAAACATCGGGGAAGAAGAGAATGCAGAGAAACAACGAGAGAGCAGCGGGGTTAGTTTGTTTTCCGGTGACCTATCGCCGGTGATCTCTGCCGACCAAAATGTCCCATCGGCAACCATCAGCTCCCGCGCATATTTTTCGGCCAAATCATCCCAAAAGCTCACCTGAAATCAATTCGAGAACAGCGACCAAACGACTTGAACGCACCCACCAGAAAATGCCGTTGAATCAACTTGGTTTCGGTCCGACAGTTACTGGAAATAGCTGACCAAACAACCTTTATTCTCTAAATTTCATCCTTGTCTCGCTGGAATCGGCTTTTCTGTTCAATTATCGAGTTGGCAGGTCCGCATTGAGTTCGTTAGGTCGAGGTTTCGAACTTGGTTCCAATCCGTTGGCGGTGTCGAACAATTTGGGACTGAAATAAAAATTGAGGTCCAATTCTATCTTCTCTCGCTTTAATTTTTACATTATCGTGAATGATTTGGTTGTTTGGTATGTTTGAATTTTGATTGCGTATTGGTTGATGTTGGATTTGAGTGTTGAAAAGTGAATTGATAATTGAAGCATATGTTAATCATTGGTTGATAAGAATGAAGTTGGGGGCGGAAATCGAAAAATTGATAAAAACGAATATTATAGTATTTTGATTCATTGTTGATGTTGAACGTGATATGTCATCGAACGGGTAGGCAAGCACTAGGGTCGGGTAGGCAAATTTTAGAATTGTTGAATTGTTGGAATGTTTGAAATATTTGTTGAATGTTTTGTTTGTCGTATTTGAAAAGCGTATTTATTTAACCGGGGAATGCCCCGAGGTTATTTGTATTTACTCACCGGGGAATGCCCCGAAGAATTTTGTATGAAAAAAATGCTCGTGATCAAGGCCCGAGGCATCGGGTAAAGCATAGTTTAGGATTAGCGTAGGTTTACTTTCAGTACCTTTTATTTCGGGTTGTAATAATTGGACTGGACATTATATTTTGGATTATTTTGTTTTTGTTTGCTTGAGTGATTATTCTTGCGTGCTTTTGTGTGGTTTATACATTTCGTAATGCCAAAATAGTTGATACACTTTACCCAAGCGACCGTGGTTGAACCACGGGATCGAGGGGTGCCTAACACCTTCCCCTCGGTCAACAGAATTCCTTAGCCGGAATCTCTGTTCGCAAACCAGTTTAAGAGTCAAATGGTTTCGAAAAGGATTTTCCAAAGGTGACTTGGCACACCGGATTATGCCAAGTGGCGACTCTGAATAAAAAATGTAAATAATCCTTTTCCGAAATAAATTTTAATTTCTTGTCACTTAAATAATAAAACCCTTTCGACCCTTAAAACATTAAATTTTTTGAAGCACGTTGAAAAAGGGGTGTGACACTTGTGGTCTTAAATATGTCATGACATTTCTATGGTTATAAGTGAGTATGCCATTATGTATAAATTGAAAAGTTTGAACTTTATGAGCTTCCAAATGTAGAAATAGACTAAAAAAGTAAGTGTTATAGACAATGGAGCAAATGGTACTATAAGTGACTATTGTGTCGCTTATTGATGACACTTGTTCAATCTAGAGGATCAACTGATCCTTGAATGCCAAGATAGAGTTATGGTCATGGAGTGAGTGTGGTTATATAGGGTGTTAGAAAAAAATTTCTGTGGGTGCGGTAGCATCTGCCGCTTCTGCCTCGGAAGGTTCTGTATCTATTTTTCATGTTGCAATATGGTTAGATGCACTTCTTTCTTGACCTAATAACTTGTTAAAACATGAATATTTAACATTTAAGTGCTAAAAATGCAGGTCTATGTAGGATATTTATCATTTGTGGATCCAATCTATCTTTACGGACTTCTTAAATATTTTGCAGTTAGTAAGAATAGTAGTAGTATTAACAAGAGGGAACTTCAATATCTTAAAACTTTTCTTCAGGCAGGGTCATCTTAGAGCTAGGTTACAGAGGACATGTGTGATGAGGAGATGAAAACATTCTAAATTGACCACCCTACCCACTAATGGACTATGGGTGAGGACGAAACTCCTAGATTCATTGAAGAACATGGGCAACTGTGGTTGTTAGTCTTTTGCGAAAAATTATGTCTTGAAATATCTAATATGGTATTTCAAAGATTGAATGAATAAAAGAAGGATGAATGGTGGTTTTCAGTAGGTTCTGCTGAAGTTGGCTACTGTTGAGGCCAAGAGAGGAAACAGGTGAAGAAATCACTGTTCTGTTCTGTATAGGATGAGTAGGGGGTTTACATGTCACAAAACTGCCAAGTATCTTTTTTGGTTGAGGAAGTGATTACATTCTGGTAAAAATTTTGAGTCTTTTCATTCTTAGATAATTTTCCAAAGCCATGTAATTGTGGTCTGTGGAGTGAGTCTGTTACTGAGTTACCTTAGAAGGTTTGTAGGGTAGGAGTGTTGTGTTTTTTGAGCGGTTAGGTTTGTAGGTATTTATTGTTGTACTAGCCATAGTATTGTTGTCCTTGCTTAACGACTTGTAAGAGATCGAGGCCATTCCCAACTCTGGTCACACTACTTCTGGCTTCACTTTCAGGAATAGACACACACTCCATCTTATTTACTTGCTTTTTAGCTTATTTGCTTGCTTGCTTATTTATCTACTTGTATATGCGTTCATATGATTTTCTAGAAAAATATAGAATGAAAATCTAATTTAAGTAAAATAATTTAGAGTATTAACAAGTTTCAGTACTTCTTTTTTCCTTAATGATGTTAGCTCCATATACATTACTAAAATGTAGTTACAAATACACATAATAAGTGCTCGAGGTACATCTTTTATTTGAAAAATGACTTTAGTTTTATATAAGATTGTTAGGATGTTTGATCACATTCTCTAAATAAAGATTTTTTCACTAACTTCAATTCAATGCATTGTTAAACGAAGTGACAGACTTATCTGTTAGAAGATTTGGATCTTTCGTTTATTTATGTATCTACATTTGTTCTCATTTATAAAGTTCTAGTCATCATAAAATTTTCATTAACTATTTATCCTTCATTGTTTCAGCACAACAATATTGAGCGTGAATTTGTTTCGCGTGGATACAAGCATATTATCAAGCGATACTAATATAAAGCGACAAGCAACTACTCAACACTTTTGTATATTTACTTAATTATCACAGAGTTACCTACTATATTATGTAATGTTTTAAGTCATCATATATGTCGTTGTGTAACTTTAGTTTGATGTGGATCTGAATTGGTAATGTTTGTTGCTATGGATATTGATATTGGAATTTAATTCATGTCATATGAGTCATCTAGTAAAATTATTTATTAAATTTCAGAATTAAAAATTTTAAATAGGAAAAGATGATTTTCAACAAAGAAATACTGACAGTTATAAACTGCCATTATTTTTTTTTTAAAAGAGTTTTGAGTAAATTGAGGGGGCCATAAATCCCCACAAATTATTATTTTAACATATTAGGATTATATTGTGGGCGTTAAAAATTGTCATTAATTATTTTAAAAATCGCCAAAAAGTAAAAATTTATTTTGTGGCGGGCATCAGGGAGGTTTTAAAAAACTGCCACAAAATTACTCGTGGCAAGGTATATTGTAGCATTTTTTGAAACCGCCACAATTTATTTTGTGGGGATCTGAGGCTGCCACTAATCGACAAAATAACCTCCATAAAATGAATCTTTTTTTGTAGTGAAAAACATACGAAATATGTTTTTTCACGTGACTATTATCAAGGATCTGTTTTGCTTCTTTATAATCTTTCGAACCATTAAAAATTATGCTTCAAAAAGTTTATAATAGTGTCAAGTTTTGTCTGTTTCTTGATTTGCCAGTAATTCGGGTAGGTAATCACATTAAATATTTGGAAATTCGATGTCAATCACCATATTGATTCTTGACTAACCGTTGCTCAAGCAATTTAATTATTGCCACATTCTTCTCTTTTTTATTTGATAATCATAGTTCTTCACAACATTGGAGTCACATGATTTTCATTTGAGAAACCTTGGTTTTGAATGGTATTTATGTTGAACCTTGATTGCCACTCTGGTGAGCAGTGGCGGATCTACATAGGGTCCAAGATTCATTCGAATTCTCTTCGTCGAAAAATTATACTATTTTTACATGGTAATTTTTTTTTTTTTTTTTATGTATAAATAGTAGAGAGTTCCGTATATATACTACTGAACTCCCTCACTGAAAATTCTAGATCCGTCCCTACTGATGAGTGATGACTAGGGAAGTGAGGTGACAAGTTAAGTTAGAAATAACAAAGCCTTGCATAATCTTGATTAAGCTTTCTACCTTCTTCCTTTTGTTTCTGGTCTCAAAAAAATATAAATTGAGGGAAGAACTCCCAAGGGCTTAGTTCAACCGACGAAAGTGGAGGGAATTGTGACCTAGTCCAAGGTTCGAGTCCTGCACCATGTATACTAAGCCTGATTTATTCAAGTCGTGAAGGATATGTTGGAAAATATGTTTCAAAAATACAGAATTATACGAAGAAGAACACAAGATGAAGAGTTAATAATATGTTTCTACACCTTTTATTGATCTTGCTTTCTAATCCGATCATCCTCTTCCCCATTTCCCCTCCCTCCATCTCTACTAAAAAGAACACTAGTTAGAAAAATACGAGGAAAAGACAGAAAATAGAAACGATTTTGATGGGAGTGTTGACTATTTTATTGATCCATCAAATACAAGTGGTTAATTGGGATCTGGAAAGTGACTTATTAAAACACCAAGAATCCTTGGACATGGACAAGCAAAAGAAAGAGTTAGCTCATTCATAGGATGCTTATCTCATAGCAAACCCTTTTTGGTTGACGACAAGAATGAATCAGAAGGGGCAAAAATTGGCATTACAAAAAAAAAAAAAACGTGGGTTGTCACAATTACTACTATCATGAGTTGATTTGCTCAAGGTGGACGTGGACCACACGTCTTCTAGTAATTCAAATTTGTGATGCGAAACCTTACTTTAGGAGTAAAGTTAGTTCTACTCGAACGACTTTATGATCAAAGTTAAAATCCAAAATTGATAAATGAATACTTATTAATGGAGCTT
Organism: Capsicum pubescens; assembly: GCA_030864215.1. Taxonomy (NCBI): domain Eukaryota; kingdom Viridiplantae; phylum Streptophyta; class Magnoliopsida; order Solanales; family Solanaceae; genus Capsicum; species Capsicum pubescens. The sequence goes on along the minus strand of CM061538.1, from coordinate 331,096,225 downwards.
TAACATTTATTCCTGCTGTCGGATGCGGGGTCAGATTGAGTTGATGGGTTCATTCGAACTTTTTTAGGCGAAAAATTACATTATTTGTATATGATTAAAAGTAATGTTATGTATATAATATAAATGTTTCTTGGAATGCTATTTAATGGAACTTTAATCTTCGCTAATTGTGATTAAGAAACCATTGATTTTGCTTGATGGGTCAAAAATGTCTGATTTATCAATTTATCCGATAAACTACCAGAAGCTTTTAACTTTTTTGTGTGTTATCCGAGTATCTAGCTAGCTATTTCTTTAATGAGTGATGATGACGGGGAAAAGACTGGATAGCGTAGCAGTTGGTTCAGTTTATATAATACAAACAAATGCTACATCATTACTTCAATTATTAGAAACATATCCAATACTAGAGAGATATTTTAAAAAAAAACTATAGCCAATACCATTAGACACCTTGGCAACTAAGTCGAGTTTTAGTAAACTTTAATTTCGAAATTAAACTTTGAGTGAGCATCAAAGATTTTAAAATCGACAGTCAATATCTGAGTAGCACACAATATGATAAAGACAGTCAATATCTTTGAGGAGCACAACAATTGCGGACGAATATAATTTGTACTCTTATGAGTTCGTATGAATTCAAAAAAAAAAAAATTATTTTATTTTTTAGATATTTAATTATGAAATGTGCATTTAACTTGACATGTTACTGTAGAAATACATAAAATTCTAATTCTGGAGTCTGAGATGTGGTTGAGGGGTGGCAGTGGGAGGAGAGGGAACAAGGTTTGTCCAGTAGAGAGTCCGGAACCAAAATATGTCATTAAATTAAAAAAAGTATCAAAATATGTATGTTTTTAAAGTGATACTATAATATGTTTAACTCTCTTTAAGAGAGATATGTATTATTTTTAACGGAAATAAGCAAACGGAGTTAAGTTTCAGAAAATGTACATAACTCACTTAATAAGTGAATTATGCATTTTTTTTTAACATAACTCTCTTAAAAAGAGACTTATGTAAGAAAAGTTACATAACTCTATTAAAAAGAGAGTCATGCATTTTTTTTTACATGACTCACTTAAAAAGTGAGTTATGTAATAGAAGTCACACAACTTTCTTAAAAAAAGAGTTATGCATTGTTTTCTACATAACTCACTAGGTGAGTTATACATTTTTTCTACATGACTTACTTAAAAAGTGAGTTATATAATAAAAGTTACACAATTTGTTTTTTTTCTCTACGTAAATATAATAAAAATTATATAACTCACTTTATAAAAACTTACATAATATGTGAACAATTAATTTATCTTTTAAAGTTTTATTTTTTAGAAAGAAGGCTAATCATTACGAAATGGAGAGAGCAAAACTCACTGATTATGTGAGTTATTCAAATATAAAATAAGTTAAAAAAATGAGTTATCCATTTAATATAACTCTTAAAATACGTGTGATAAGTGCATAACTGTATTAATGATATGAAGTATGAATATGATGCGAAAAATATATGATTTATACAAAAAGTTGACATGTTCATAAAAAACGTTTGTCAGTCATAAAAGTACCATTAAAAAAAAATGTAAAATTCACAAAAAAATGAGTTATCCTTCTTATTTCTATAAAACTCACATACATACCCCTGTAACTCCCCAACCCACTAATGATATTATCCGCTCTGGGCCCAGGCCCCCACGGCTTTAAAACGCGTCACTAGGGAGTAATGCTTTCTCACTTATATACCCAACATCCCTCCTGTATTTTGCCGATATGGGACTCCATGCGGCTCACATGGTGTAGTTATGTCGGTTATAAGAAACTCCCAAGTCCATAATAGTCTAAGTTTTCATGAGTTACCGAGTCACTCTAAGTCATGATTTAAAGAGTTTGAGTTGAGTATAATGATTTATGAGATTTATAATGTGTGTACTATTATTGATGATTTACAAGAAATATATTTCAGTTAATTCAAGCGAAGAAAGTTGTTATCATCAGCACACATGATTTTCATAATCATTTATGATATTATTTATAATGTTGCATTGCACCCCCACATACTCAGTACATTCCTTAAAGTACTGACCCCCATATATTTTTATATGCTACAGTGTCTTATAATGTAGGTGCAAGTTGTAGCGTAGATACCGCATTCAGTCAGTCCGCCGCTCCCATTCAGCAGGTGACGAGTCCTTTTGATTCGAGGGCTTGAGTTGGTTATACAGTTCGAGAAGTATTGTTTTTTTCTTATTTTAGTCGTATTGAGCTTAGATAGTTGGTAGTCATCACCCGGCTATCTAAAGTCAGTACCAGTAGAGGCTTCATAGACAGTCAGTAGAAGTTGATGTATTCAGTTTCAGTTTCATTTGTAAAAGTAGAGTTGTAATCTTGTAAAGTTCATATTCATATTTGTATTGAGCAAGTTCGGATAAGTTCTATGTTTTCACTGATCTTATATAGATTTAAGCATTTTATCCAGTTGTTTAGGAGTTATGCCAGTAGGAGGGTTAGTTTGGGGTCACTTGTGCCCCTAAGCACCGTGTGACGTCTCGGGACCCAAATTTCGAGGCGTATATATATATGAGTTATACAAAAAGTTGACATGTTCATAAAAAATGTTTGTCAGTCATAAAAAGTACCATTAGAAAAAATGTAAAATTCACAGAAAAATGAGCTATACTCACAATTTTAGGGGCTTAACTCCGCGTGACGGGAATAATATATATATATATATATATATATATATGTGTGTGTGTGTGTGTGTGTGTGTGTGTGAGAGAGAGAGAGAGAGAGAGAGAGAGAGAGAGAGAGAGAGTTTTATAGAAATAAGGATAACTCATTTTTTTTGTGAATTTTACGTTTTTTCTAATGATACTTTTTATGACTGACAAACGTTTTTGATGAACATGTCAACTTTTTGCATAACTCATATATTTTTCGCACCACATTCATATTTTATATCACTAATAAAGTTATACACTTATCACACATATTTTAAGAGCTATATTCAATGGATAACTCATTTTTTTGAACTTATTTTATATTTGAATAACTCACATAATCAGTGAGTTTTGTTCTCTCCGTTTCGTAATAGTTAGCCTTCTTTCTAAACAAATAATACTTTAAAAGATAAATTAATTGTTCACATAATATGTAAGTTTTTATAAAGTGAGTTATATAATTTTTATTATATTTACGTAGAGGAAAAAAAGCAAGTTATGTAACTTTTATTATATAACTCACTTTTTGAGTAAGTCATGTAGAAAAAAAGCATAACTCACGCAGTGAGTTAGGTAGAAAAAAATGCATAACTCTATTTTTAAGAGAGTTGTGTGACTTCTATTATATAACTCACTTTTTAAGTGAGTTATGTAAAAAGAAATGTATAACTCACTTTTTAATAGAGTTATGTAACTTTTCTTACATAACTCTCTTTTTAACAGAGTTATGTTAAAAAAAATGCATAACTCACTTAATAAGTGAGTTATGTATATTTTCTGAAACTTAACTCCGTTTGCTCATTTTCGTTAAAAATAATGCATATAATTCTTTTTTTAAGAGAGTTAAGCATATTATGGTACCACTTTAAAAACATGACATATTTTGGTATTTTTTTTAGTTTCATGGTATATTTTGATTCCGGACTCTCCAGCAGAAAATGTTTTTCCAAATGCATATTACTTCTAAATTATCTATATCTATAAAAGAGAAAAGACATCGTTTCCATCCCAAACTATACCCGAAAAGTCGAAGCCACACCTAAACTATACTAGTGACCTATTACACACCTAAACTATAAAAAAGTGAAACTATTTACACCCTGTCAGGCTATCACCACTTGCATGTGGTGTAGTGTTTTACATGCGCTGCCACTTCAGCACCACGTCAATAAAAAGTATCACTTTTTTATAGTTAAAGTGTGTAATAGGTCACTTATATAGTTTAGGTGTGGATTCGACTTTTCGACTATAGTTTGGGGTGGAAACGATGCCTTTTTCCTTAATATTTTTAGCTGTTTACTTTTGTTATTTAATAGGCTGGACGCGCCTAAAATAAGTGTAACACACGCGCCTTAGAATGGGGGTCGCGGGGAGGTAATAATATCACTTTTATATAGTTAAGGTGTGTAATAGGTCACTTATATAATTTAGGTGTGGCTTAGACTTTTCTTATATAGTATGACGTGGAAATGATGCATTTTCCCATCTATAAAATGATCAAGTTGATCTTTTAGAAGTGAAGAGACCATAGCCTGGGATTTTTTATCTGGCTTATATTTTTAAATTTTGTTTAAATTCTACTTTCTTAATACCATTGATATTATAAATCAAACGGGAGAGCCCAACCTAAAATCCAAAAGACTAGCCTGATATAGGTGGGAGAATCCATTTAGTCTATAAACCCATTAGCATTACTCTATGTTTTTCAATGTGGACAATTGGTTCATCACAATCGCTTCCACTTGAGAACTAACAACCTCATTGGTCATGGCTTAGATCGATCCCCGTTGGTCACGACTGGGCCCAGTTGGTCACGACTGACACCCCTCTTGGGTCCAGACCACCACTCGAGTCATGGTCCCACGTGTGGGACTCTCAATGAAAGCATCAATGTTATTAACCAAACTGGAGAGCCCAACTCAAAAAATTAGCCTGATAGGTGGGAGAACTCATTTGGTCTATAAACCCATTAGCATTTCTCTATTTTTTTCAATGTGGGACAATTGGTTCATAAGAATTGAACTAATTAATTTGTATTTCAATTTGATATGATCCAACAAAATAAACCAGAAAGTTCTTAGCGAGACATGAGTTTTACAACAATAACATACCCAGTATAATCATAAGTTAAGTCTGAAGAGGGTGATGCGTACATAATATTATTCCTATCTCTGTGAAAGTGAAAAAATGGTTTGCGATAAACTTGAACGGTCTATTATTAGCTCTGGGACTAAGATGGCTTAATTTTCTTCTCAATTATCTACGGACCCATACATACATCCAAGAAAAAAAGAATAACTATTACATATTGTCTCAAAGTTGCTTAAGTGAAAGGGACTTAATCAAAGTGCAGCCAAGCCAAATTATGAGTGTCCACCAACAAGAGATTAACAAGTCCAGTGAGACAAATCTAAATAAGCAAACAGGTGGAAAGCAATGTTGCTCACTTTATAAATTCCATATTGAATGTTGTCCATTTTATGCTTAACTTCAGTTATTAAGTGTCCTTGCCCAATTTGTTCAAACATCCCATCAATGACTCTACTAATGGCCTAACGAAAATTCAATCAAACTTTGATGCTCACTCAAATTTTAACATTTATCAAACGTTTCTCTATAGAAATACTTTTATCCATGGACATCTTATATTAAAGGGAGAGCCGAAATATTTAGTTGGGATTATATGAGGTGATCAACTTCTTATGCTATTCGATTTATTTACCCCATAATATCTTATGTTGTTCGATTTATTTAACCCTTAATATATATTTAATATCATTTTTGCTCATTGCTAATTAAAAAATATAAGTGTCGTCGGAGAGGCTGAACAACTCTTTATTCGCTCTACCCTCTAAATACAACGTCAAAAGCTAACTACTGAGTGGAAAACTCAAGATCATAGCCCACATCAGTTTCCCATTAAATGGATGTGTGATTCAAATCTCATGTACTTTATAATAGAATCATAACAGTGTCATGTAGCCGTTTCACAAAATTTGCCCTATCTCGTCCCCTCCCGTCCCATTTAGTAGTTCTCCTGCCTTGTTCCAATTAGAGCTTTTCTTTTTTTCCCTAAATCCTAAACCCCAAACCCCAAACCCCAAACCCCATTTCCATCCCTAGCACCTCTCTCTAAAATTGAAAAAAATGGAGCTTTCTCAGACCCTTTTCTACTGTGATCTAAATTAATGAAAGCAGCAAAACTCAGCTTTAAGAAAAAAGGTAGTATACCAAAATTTATTAGTGGGGTCCTCAGTCTGCCATATCCTTTTGCTTGAGGGGCCCAAAAATAAATTAAAATTATCCAAAAAGTCAGTGAATAAAATACAGCTAGCTAAGTTGTTTTGGTAGTGACACAATGATTCAATATAACTCAAATGCTTCGTCCTATCCAAATGGCTTGTTAGAATTTAGCAACCTCAATGGGACCAACAAGGAGGGACAGAATACTTGCGTTACCCACCGATTATTTGGTGGTACACCTTTCTCATGCAATCTTTTGATACGGCAAAAAGATTAGCTCGATATATTAAAATTTTCGCAATGTACGAAATTTGGTGCAAGATCGAGCCATACGAATCCATTATATGCTACCCTTTGTTGGAAAAGCAAGAAAACGCTTCATGTTTTCTTATCTTCTTTCCGCCCTAGGAGTAGCACAAAAAAAAAAAAGAATTATCATTATTGACCCAAAGATAGATAGTGTCTCATAATATTACACTCCGTTCAATTTACGTAAAACACTTTTATTTTTAATTTATTTCAAAAGAAGTGGGAGGTATCATGTTTTACCACTAAAAGCAACATAAACTTGAATTCTACTTTTATCCTTGATAATAATATAATCAAATAATATTTAAAGTTCGTTTTAGATGACAAATTTCTTTAAAAAAATTCTTTCTTTCTGCTTTAGTCAAATTATAATTTCAAAATAACTATGTCGGCCAACCAAATTACGCCAATTAAACGAGATCACCTAGCTTCACGGTTTCAACTTTCATGCATGGTTCGTTCACTACTTTTGGAATTTATGAATTCTGTCGATGCACACAATCGAAAACTCTCCGAAGCCAAATGCACTTATTATTCAAACTAGGTAAACTTGGACATGTTAATGTTGCCAGTTTCTTAAATAAAAATGGTTTTTGAGACACACACTTTAATTATATATCAAGTATTTGTTATTTTTCAACAATATAAGCATCGAGTAACTTTGTCTATCAAGAATTGGACAAATGAAAAGACACATCTAATAATTTTTGTCTATGCTGCATCATGTCCGACGTTCACCCTTACAAATTTTGAATATCTGAATTTCAATTTAGAGTAAAGATGGGCCAAATTGATAAATCAGTCTATGAAAAATACTACTTCAATTTTGATTTTAATTTTAACTTGGCATGGAGCATAATTTTATTTTATTTTTGAATTTTGAACTCTTAAACTATACCAAAATGTCTTTAATCTTGTGATTTTAAGCATGTCAAGTAAAAAAAAAATGGAATTAAAGATTGTCCAGAAAAGAAAGAGATATTCCTTTTGAAATGAACTAAAGAAAAGTAATACAAATAAATAGAAACGATTTGAGTAATAAATTTGAACACAGGTAACATGGATAGATAATTAGCAGAAGGGAGCCTTTTGGCAATGGAAAATATGAAGATGGCATTTAATATAAGTTCACTAAAATCATGGTTTCGACCAAACATCACATGTTGATCCTTCAATCACCTAATATGTCCGCGAAACAACTAAACAAAAATAGGGGAAAGTTACAAACATAGACGAATTCAAATGACATGGTCAGAGTTTGAAAATGGAAATGGACTACCTAACCTATTACGATATGGACAATGAAATTTTATTGAAGAATTGCAGAAGAAGATTTTTCCAAGATGTTGAGGAAAAGATTAGTATTTATTTTCTACTTGAGATTAAAAAATAAAAAAGGAGGGGAACACATTTAATGGGAGAAGATCAAGTGTACCTTTATGTTTTTTTTTTTAATTTGATTCTACTAATAAGATCTATAGACGAATTCACCATTTTAAATTATTGAACAGGGCATACAACTGATTCAAATATAAATAATTTATACATATTAAGTGAAGTTATGAATAAATATAGAATGTACTTCCAAATTTATTTAAATTATATCAAATCCGTAACTTAAATAATAGATTGTCTCTTTTGAAAATATAGTCAAACTCGCAGGCAGCCCCCACCGGATAAATTTGATTAATGCATTAGCTTGCAAATCACCAAAAAGATATGAACCCTACTACTACTTATTAACTGCAATATGACTGAAATTGATCCAATGACAATAAAGTGTCTCTACTAAAGAAACTCCAGAGGAGGAGTGCACTGCACTAATGCGTAGTAGCACATAGGGAAGATGAACTTGGTGGGTGAGAAAGTAAATAGTGTAAAAGAAACTCGAGAATTAATTATGGAGGAGCCAATAGGGGCCATTTAGCATCTGAATATATTTATAAATAAGTCTTTCCCAGCTGGCAATTACAATTCCAAACGAAAAACGAGGCACCTGTAACGGTCCAATATTTCCAGCTGTTTCCCATTCACAGTATCACTTCACTATTATTTTATGGCAATATCATTAAAATACATACTATTTTGGATTTTGAAAAGTAAAAAATACTATCAAAAACGAAACCGAAGGTAATATAATACAAGTGTCCTTATGCAAAGTGCAAACATTGGCTACTAATTTGTAACCAAACGATTAAGCAATCATTGATACTTTGTATCTACTGATTTAAATTCCTAAAGATTGATCAAATCTTTTACTTTACACTTTCGATTGACCAAATAAATCAACCAAATGACTAATAGTGGGAAAAAAAAATAATGTCTGTTTCACCGAAGATCATTTGTTATATAACACTAATTAACTAGGAGTATACACAAACACAAATTTTCAATATTTTCCTTTTCAGTTTTCAATTCCAGCTCAGGAATTTCCATTTACGTACCCCAAAACTTGGTAGTGAATATTTGTTTTTTGGTATATCATATAAATGGTAAAGTTGATGATGTGAAAAAGTCATACGGATAATACATTTTATTTTTCGATCCTTTCTTGAGCCGTACACATAGTTGGGAACTTTAGTGTTGCACCATACAAAGTAAAAGTAAAATATTATTTACAGAGTATTGCACAAGCTGTTAATTCAATTTTGTTAAGCAGACAGCCAAAATGAGTATATAAAATTCACATGCACACACGTGTGGTAATACTTTTTTCAAAGTAAGAAAGGGATAAAATATGTAAGGGACCAAGTTACGCACGTGAGAAAGCTCCACCGACGCCATGAAGAGTAAGAAGCAGAAACAGCGGCCTAAAATTCGGCGAGTTTCCGGTGGAGCCGCCGATGTTTTGTAGCCTTTTTATCAATTTCTTGCAAGTTCCTTACGCTTCGGATCGCTAAAACATCGTCCTTTTCGATTTCTAATACTCTCTGTGACGATTCTGTATACACAGAGCAAAAATGACAACTCATTAGAACAAGCAAAATAATGACAAAATATCTCAGAAGCATGTAAAAGATAATTCGAGTCGAATTTGTTACTGATATTGATGAATATTTGGGATAATTCAAGTATGTATAACAACATTTAGAGTCGAAGTTTTGCATTGAAACTGATGAATACTTGACATTTAGAGCCGAATTTTGTATTGCTATGGTTGAATACTTGAGTATGATTGAAGTACGTAAAATACATTTAGAGTCGAGTTTTTGTATTGAAACTGTTGAAATACTTGAGTATGATTGAAGTATGTAAAACACATTAAGCGTCGAACTTTTGCGTTGCAATTGATGAATACTTGAGTACAATTGAAGTAAATAAAACGCATGAGAGTCGAATTTCGTGTTGAAATTGATGAATACTATAATACAAGTATGGAACTGAATCTGAGTCTAAAATACTATAAATTGACAAAAAAAATCAACTGCCAAACGGCGAAACAGAATGTGTATTATATATATATACCTTTAAGCTTAGCGAAACCTTCAAATCCGTGAAATTGAGCTAAATCTGAAAGAATAAAACACAAAAATCATGAAAACGAGCTCGTTTTTTTCCCTCCGAATCATCGTATAAATGTAGTGTACGTACCTTTATCAGACGGATTATGAGAGAAGAGAAAGAGGATGAAGAAGCAGAACAAAGTGAGAATCGGAATAATGTGAATGTACTTCTCAGCTCTGGACAATGACTTATTAAGTGCCTTAACTGACTTGCGTACTTGTTCATCTTCTTCTTCATTATAGTCGTTTGAGAGTGACGACGGAGATGCTTCTGCCGCCGCCGTGATGACGGAGGCGGAGGAGTCGTCTCTGCCGCCGACGATGACTATGCCGCCATTTGCGAGGTGTAATTTGGACGCCGGTGAGCCGAGTGATTGTCTATGCATGTTGGCCGGAGCACTGGAGATTTGAGGATGAGAGAGAAACGGAGATTAGGAGAGAGTAAGAAGAGAGCGGAGAGAGTGTTTGGTGGCTGTTTAAGCTATTTATTTAGTCTCGGGATTTATTAGCAAATAATAATGACATTAATTTTCACAATACACTTGTACAATCCCTTGCATATTAGCTTCAGTTTATTATTAAAGGCCATCAAAATTAAGATTTTTTTAAATTAGAATTAAAGTTGGAGTTGAAGTTGTGTTTATTCGTGAATATAATTGGAGTTGTTCTTGAATTTTTGTGAGAGAAGAAAAATGTTAAAAATTGAAAACAATTTTTTTTTGTTTTTCACTTTTCCAAATACAACTTCAAGTTGGAGTTGAATTTAACATAAAAAATGAAAAAAAAATATGACCAAACGGACCAAAATCTGTCCAAATTACTTATCAATTTACAAAATTAAGAAGATTAATTGAAGTATTTCTGATTTTGTCATTATAATTATTTTTTAAGAAATATAAATAAATTTTTAGATTTCAAAAAATCTTTAAGGATAAATTAGTAAAATTACTTCTCTTATGAGTATATAATTTCTTAAAATACGTGTAAGAGGGAAAAAGTAAACAACTAATATGAGACGAAAAGAGTATTTTTTTTTCTGTCTTAATTTATGTGATATTTTTTAATTTTTCGATAATAAAATCATTTAAGTATGATCGTAAATTTGGGATGAAATTTTTATGTTTTTCTAGATAAAATTTATATATTTTTAAAAAATATTAAAAATTATAATAATTGATAATTTAAAAAATATATGTAAAAAATTATGATTAATGATAAATTTATTTTCATCTGAAAACTAAAAAAATATCGCACAAATTAAAAGGAATGAAATAATAAATTGCTTTAAACACTCATAACTCCAACAACTGAGGTGGAAAGATATTTTTCCTTTTGCAAAGACACCATAGTCCGATATTTATGAAATCTTACACAATAATTTATATGTTTTTAGCGAAATACAGAGATATCCCTTTAAATTTAAAGGTGTGTTCTACTGGCAGATGATGTGGCAAAGAGAGAGAATTATAAGTGTTAATAACCTATAGTCAAAAATAAAAAATAATTTGTTTGCGTATAAAATTTATTTATATCTTAAAAATAAGTTTCAAAACAAACCTGATGAGATAAATCTAAAATCAAAATTTCTTCAAAAGCATGAAGACTTGATCTTTGTTTTTAATTTATTGATGAGGAGAACTTGTGAACAAATTAGATGAGAATATTATGTGGACAATCAACTCACAGTAAAGGAAAGGAGAGAATAAATTTCTCTCTTAATTTGGTTTAATGTTCATATGCTTTCACCAAAGTATTTTTCTCATAATAGTAAAAGCTTTCTCATAATCATTTTATAAATTTTTTTATTACTCTTTATATAAAATTATTTATAAATCCTCTTCCTATTAAATTAAGGTGATAATTTACTCAAAATTTCTATGAAAAATCTTGATTAGCCAACTCAGAATTCGATATATAACTACCAATTTAAAAAATAATTCGATTTCTCCATAAGAAAACTTAAATCCCAAACCTAAAGGGATTACAATGCATGCGCTGCAAGTCCTTAATGGTATGTCCTTGATACCCAAAGGCCAAATCCAATTGGATTCAACTCCCTGTTAATATTAATTATATATTATTTAGATATAACTAAAATTTAATTACAAGACTGTCACCTTTCTAATTTAACTTTAATACCTTTCTTTTATTCTTAAAATTATTTTTAGCCATACAACTTTTTAAGATTTATTTTAGATTATAAATTTCAAAAATCTTACTTTTCTTTCTTAAATTACTCATTCTGTTTCATTTTGATTGACCCTTATTGACTAAGCATATCCCTTAAAAAAAAAATTAATCAGGAATGTATTTACTAAATTAATCTTTTTATGACAATAAACTATGAATATTGTTACCAGATCAAACTCCAACTTTATACAAGCTAAGAGCATCCTGGTACTTAAGTAAAAGCAAAATCTTAAGTACAACTGACCTCGAGAAATCTAATTCAGAACAAAAAAAAACAATTATTGCTACTCCCTATATCAAGAACGAATCTTAGCAATAAAATTTTGACACTGCCTAGCATTCTTTGTTTCCTGTACAACTACTAGTCTCTCCTTTAATTCAGTTTGTATTTGTGTTGTTATAAACTTTGTATTTACATTTTAAGTTAGAGCTTCGGGAGTTATGCCAAATGATTCCAACGCCCAACCCCCACCGGAACCACCAGATAAGGACGATTGCCATATGGCAATTGACACCACTCCAAGAACACTGTATAGCGACATTGTTAAAAATAGTGTTTCACTATCCCCACAGGGTATCCTACACCCCCAATTGTTGGAGGTTACTAACGAACAAAGTGAGGATTCTGATTCAATTGCCCTCACTCTAGAGGACAAGCACCGGATCTATGCCCTATGGCAACATTCGGTAATTATTAAGGCTGTGGGTAAGCGGCTTAGCCATCAATACTTGAAATCCAAACTGGAAGTTCTGTGGAAGATGCAGGTTGGGCTGACACTAATAGATCTGGGACTGGGGTTCTTCACTGTCAAATTTATCAGTGAAGAACAACAAAGTAAGGCATTACAACAGGGACCATGGTTTGTCTCCGGAGCGTATCTTTCAGTGAGGCAATGGGAACCGAATTTTGTGCCATCGGAATAAAAAATCAACAGCACAACCATCTGTCTGCGCCTACCACAACTTCCAACGGAGTTCTACGACCTAAGAATCCGAGAGAGGGTCGATGGCAAAATTGGGGAGCTAGTCAAGGTTGATGCATGTATATCACTCACCTTGCGGGGGAGATATGCCAGAATTTGCGTACAAGTACCGATGGAATTCCAACTAAAGAGTTTCAATTCATTGTAATTGGGAACCACAAACAGGATATACATTATGAAGGGGATGGTTTCTTGTGCAAAAATTGTGGGTTTCTGGGACATGTAGCCACCACATGCAGTAGGAAAAGATTGAACAACAATGACAAACAAAACCAAGAGACAAATCTACCGCAACTTCAGGCAACTTCGGAGGGGCAGGAAGAATGGAAAACTATCAATTTCAGAAGAACAAGATCTAAGAAGTTGGGAATCACCCAGCATAGCTCAGATTCTACACCCTCAGGTAAGTCATCTACTCCCAGGGGTCCTAAAGGACGAAACACCTCATCGGAAATACCCCCGACACAGGAAGGGAAGGGTAAAGCGGCGGTGCTGAAACCCTTATTTGAAATGGGCCAAACATCCCAACGAACCCCACATCATACTATGGGCCAGCCCATTAATCATCAAGATCCACAATCGAGTGGATCTCTAAAACACCCTGCAAGGCCCAAAGCTGAGGAAGTCTTACCTAAGACTAACTTTTTAAACATTACCTTTAGAAGTCATGCTTCACCCTAAGCCCAAGAGGCTGACTGTCAGAGGCCTTTTAAAGGCCCAATAGGTGTTGACAAAAGAAAAGGGATAAAAAATCAAGAAGCCGTCTTTTCAGAGGGAACAACCGAGCCCCCACCTTGAAGTATGATCCCTCCTCAACTCTCCAATGGCAACCTGATGACACCTTCTTCTAGGAGAACAATTGACACCTACTGTCAATCAATAGAAATAGAAATAGAAATGACCACTAGGGAAGATAATATTCTAAGTTCCAACTGTTTAAATCAAAACGCGAATTCTCATCTTTCCACCCCCTCCGTAAAAGATGGATTCGAACCAAAACTAGGAGGTACCTCCACAGTCAGACCTTATAACCCTCATCACTTCTCCTCATCCAATGACTCACTAACCAACCTTATGGTTGGAAATGGGAGTCCTAGAACTGTCAATCCCTCTCCATTTTATTTGGAAAGGATACAATTCAAGATTTTAATCCAAAACCCCTCCTACTTAGCCCAGATGGTCACGGAGGGTTTGAGTCAAGGAATGCAGAACTATAGAAACAACATATGGATGACAACTTTGTTACAACTGACCCACCAAAACCCCTTTTCCCCAGTGAGTCCAGAAATACTAAACTCAGAGATGACTCTAGTGACTCAATCACTACCATTCTTCCCCATGAAAGCTCCTAGGATGCTAAAGGAAGGGCCCTTTTTGCACTAATCTCTGGGGAGCCACAAACCCAGGGAACACCAAGCCCAGTTCCACAGATACCTCTCCCGAGCCTAGAAACCATAGAAAGGTAAAAAGCAATAGAGGCCCTGAAAGAGAACAACATGGAACTGGAAAGTATCTTGGCATCTCTAAAGGTACCAAAAACAGAAGCTATCACTCTAGAAAGGCCAATACATCTCACATTCGAGGAGCTGGTAGGCGAGATGTTCATTGTCCTTATCCCACAGGGGCTCTCAATGATAGAACTGGAGATAGTTCCCCCAAGCAGATCCATAGGGAACTTTTACAAGACCAAGATCTCTCCACTATCCAGGAAGAGGAAAAGAGTGAAGAAAAATACCCAGCCCGACCCCCCCGGAAGGGCAAGGGAATCGTTATGGAAACCCTACTCTCAGTGACCCCACTAATGAATTGCATAATATGGAATACTAGGAGGGCCCATAATGCTGAGTTTAAGAGGCAATGCAAAGCCATGGTGGAGATGTATAATCTTTCAATCCTTTCCCACCTTGAGACTAGAATGTTTGGCCATAATAGCCTCACTGAGGACATGGGTTTCTCTAAAAAAATTCAATATCAGGCTGTAAGTCACTCTAGAGGTCTAGTCATCATGTGGAATGAAGACTATCTTATCATCAATGACATCAACATCTCTCCCAAAGGGATTCATGTAAATGTCCAAGTTAGTAACCCTCTTTGTACCTTCTTTTTAGTGCTATCTATACTAGCAACTGTTTTGAGGATAGGAAGACTTTGTGGACTCAACTCATTTCTTTTGCTGATACCATTAAGCACCACCCTAACAATGCTTGTCTAGTTGGGGAGGGGGGGGGGGGGGGGGCTTTAATGAGGTTTTAAAGGCTTTTGAGAAATTTAGGGGTAATAGCATTAACTGTAATAGGGCCAATCTTTTCTGGGACTATATTAATCAGAGTGATCTCATTGATCTTGGGTATAAGGGTAGCGGATATACTAAAACTAATAAGAGATTTAAAAAGAGAAATGCCCTTATTCTATAGAGGCTTGATAGGTGTCTAGCCAACAATGCGTGGATCAAATTGTTTCCTAAGGTTTCTGTAACCCACTTGCCTAGGACCCATTCTGACCACTCCCCCATTCCCATCAACTTAGTCAAGCATAATCTCATCTTCTCTAAACCTTTTAGAATGGAAACCATGTGATATTCTCATCCTTCCTTTGTGTAAATAGTTAGGAACTCCTTTAGTACCAATCTTGACCTGACCAGAGCCACTGCTCACTTTGAGCTTAATATCTCTAAATGGAACAAAGAAACTTTTGGCAATATCTTCCACAAAAAAAGATGTTTCTTGCTAGAATAATTGGTCTTCAGAGCTCAAATGCTTAACCCCATAGTTTTTTCCTTCAAGGCCTGGACCACAAGTTGAATAAGGAATACAGTGACATCCTTAGTCAAGAGCAAGAATTTTGGAGACTTAAATCCAGAATTAACTGGCTCACAAAAAGGGATAGTAATACCAACTTCTTTCATATCTCCACCCTAAATAGGATAAGAAAGAATAAGATAAATTCTCTTAAAGATGAACTGGGTAATTGAAGTTACTCCCAGGCTAAGATTAAAGACACCATAACCTTTTTCTACTCCAATCTCTACTCTACTGACCATTCCTCCTCCCCTCTTCACTGCCAGAATAATACCTCAGCTTATGGATCCATCAAGATCTCTGATCATGCCCATCCGAAGGCTATCCCTGATCTTGCTGAGATCAAATCTGTTGCCTTATCCTTCAAGCCCACCAAGGCTCCTGGGCCTGATGGAATTCACCCTCCCCTGTACTAAAAATACTGGAACATTCTTAGCACCCTTGTTATTAATTTCTGGCAAAAGACCTTCTCCACTGGAATCATGGAAGCTGAGGTTAATACTACCTACCTTTGTCTAATTCCAAGTGCCCAAATGTCACCACTCTTAAGAACTTCAGACCTATTGAGCTCTGTAATACTCAATACAAGATCATTACTAAGATTCTGTCCAAATGACTGAAGCCCTTTCTTCAAGTCATTATCAACCCTTCTCAGTTTAGCTTCTTAGATAACAGAAAGGCTTCTGATAATGCCATCATTGTACAGGAGTACATCACCCACTTCTCCAAAATAAAAGGTAAAAAGGCCAATATGATCCTTAAAATTAATCTTGAGAAAGACTTTGATAGGATAGAATTGTCCTTCATTAGGCAAGCAATGCACTTCTTCAACATCCCTTCCAAGATGGATAATCTCATCATGTCCTGTATCTCTACCACTACCATCTCTATTTTGGTAAATGGTAGTAAATCTGATGCTTTTAATCTAACAATGGGTATTAGGAAAGGGGATCCTACCTCTCCTTACATCTTTATCATGTGTATGGAGCTCCTATCTAGAAGGATAGACCATGAATTTGACATCCTTAACAGGGCTCCCATCTCCATCAGTAATACAGGACCTAAAATATCACAACTTTTCTTTACTGATAACATAACCCTTTTAGCTAAAGCTGATGCAAAAAATTGCACAACCATTATAAATATCCTGAACAGCTTTAGCTACCACTCTGGATAAAAAATTAATCACTCCAAGTCCAAAGTTCTCTTTTCTAGCAATTTATCTACTGAGGATAGAAGCACCCTTACCTCTAACCTTAACATCAAACCTAAGGATAAATTTAGGTATTACTGTAATACTCCAAAGTTTCCTAACTAATTTTGTCCCAAGAATGTCAAGTATTAGCTTCTAAATTGAATGATGTTTATTCCATGGGGAATTTTTAAGATTTTCACTTTTAGTTATATGGAAAATTCAATAAACTTTCCATCGATATAAGATTCGCCTAAATCCGATAACCGGGTAAGAAGTTATGGCGATTTAAAGTTTTAGTCGTAAAACACTGTCATTTCAGTCAGTGGAGTGTCGCGCCATAAGCCAAAATGACGTTTGTCAGTTTTCAGTAAGACTCCGCGATTACACTGCATCGCGCCAAATTTCTAGGTCATAAACAAAGTGGCAACGCGATAGCTCTGCATTGCGCCATCTCCCAATTTCCCAGTTGTAAAATTCCAGTGACACGACGCGATAGCGCCGCGTCGCGACAGGTGCCCATTTCGGAAAATTTTGATGAAAATTAAAAGTTTCATCCAGGGCTAAAATAGTCTTTTACCAAGGTTTTAACATGTCCAGGTACGAGATTTAATCCCTAAAAACATTTAGACTCATTATTATTCACTTTTTTGCCAAAAATCAAGAACATTCTCTCCCAAGAAACAAAACCCTAGATTCCAAGAAATCAAATCCAATTCCAAGAATCTCTCCAAGAACTTCAAGAAACTTACAATCAAGGTATGTCAAGTGTTGATTCATGGGTCCGTTTCACCCATGAAGCTCAAGAATCTCTTTTCAAAGTTCAAGTATATGGATTTTTATGAATCCCATATTGGGTTTGTTTTTGTTCATGTTGATAAGGACCAATTGAATTCTAATCCATGTTTGGTGATAAATTTTATATGGAATTAGTTATTATATGAGTAGATTCATGTGAACCCATGATTAAACCCTTGAATTATGAAATTAGAATTAAATCATGATGTTTACTTATTGTGCAATGTTGTCTCCATATACTATGTTCATTATGTGCTTGATGAATCTCCTATGTGAACTAATAAGAGAAGAAACCATGCCATGATTAGTTTATGTGCAAGTGTTTGATAAATTGTCCATGAGAATGGATTAAAGCCACGATATAGTATGCAATTATGTATTCCCCATTCATGTACAAGTGATACACCCCAAGTGTTAGTTAAAATATCTTAATGAATGAATTATGAGTATATAGCCATTGTTGGGCTTTTAGGCCTGTGTCATGATTTACATATTATGCTATCGAGTCCTGGGGGTATCTAAGACCCGACAAGTTAGTTGTGTGCCTAGAGCCAATGTTATGTTTTCACGATATCCTCATTCAAGCCATGTTCAGTAAAATTCAATCAGTCATGTGACTCAGAAAAACTCTGTAAACTCAGTAATCCCAAAAATCTAATAAAGCTCAGTAATTCAGTAACCTTAGTAGTATTACGTCAGTCAATGAACTCAGTCCAGTTCAGTTCAATTAATCATGTTCAGTTTCTATTCAGATGGGAGTAGGATTTATCACCGAGTGAACACAAGGATGAGGACACACACTGACAGTTGAGGGTGTGATCCTTAGAAGCAATCCTTGCATTCCAGAACTATGTAGCCAACATAGGTTGAGACATCAACATTGACAGATGAGGGTTGATGAGGTAGATAAACACTGTCAAATAAGGGTCCCACCATTCTCTTTTGGGGACACTGTCAGATGAGGGTCACCCACAACTTGTCTTTACCAGTGGTGCGGTATTGACATCCTTCCAATTGGGGTTACAGATTGGACCCTAACTTAGCTATATTACTTTAATTGGGGCATGTTGGTTAGATGAATACTTCCCACAGTTACAGTTTTAGACTCAGTCTCAATAATAGAACTCACATAGTTTTTCAGAATTTTAGAACTGTTAGATACTGTCAACTTAGAACAGTACAAAACTCAGTCAGTTCCATCAGAACCTAGACTGTCAGTACAGTTGCTCAGTATTAGTTATATTAGTTATCAACGACTCATGTTATCAGTAATCAGACTCAGTAGTCAATACCATCACGAATTCAGTCACAGTCACTTATCCATTCATGTATTCTCACGTTCATGTTATTCAGTCAGTTAACATTGTTCATTCATTTGAACCCTTTATATTCAGCCTACCTCACTTGCATACCAGTACATTCAAACGTATTGATGAATTTGTGCTATATTGTTTTATACCATAGGTTCAGAAGCACGAGCTCCAGAGCATCAGTAGCATTCCAGTTTCAGCTGTCAGAGTTAGTAGTGAGTCCTCATCCTTTGAGGACATGATCATTACTTTATCTCTTCATTACATAGTTTATTTTAGTAGTTGGAGTTAGTTGGGGACATGTCCCATCAACTCTTTATTCAGACAGTTTAGAGGCTTTCAGACTACAGTGTTTTCAGACTAGATATTTTCAGACATTATTTTAGTTTTGGTATTATTGTACCACATTATTCCGATATGGTTTTATCAGATGTTTATCAGTTTTGAACCTTATGGTATGTTTCAGCCTACTATTTCTGCATTTATACAGTATTTTATGCGATGTTCAGGTACAAATATCAGTCATAGGTTAGCTTGTGGTCCTTCAGGGTCATAATCATTGTGTAGCATTTTGGGTACCGGATTTGGGGCGTTACAAACTTGGTATCAGAGCCTAAGGTTCAATAGAGTCCTAGGAAGGTTCAATAGAGTCCTAGGAAGTCTGAAAGTAGCATCTAGTAGAGTCTTGTACATGGGTGTATTGCTCTCCACATTTATGTGCAGAAGGATATGAGATGTTTTTGGAATAAATTCCCTTCTTTCAGTATTCATGTCGTGCCAGTAAGCGCGAGCTCAAATTTAACGTATTCATGTCGTGCCAGTAAGTGCTAGCTAAAATTTAACTCTTAGTCTAATCTATTTCTCCTTTTCTTCTACAGAATATGCCTCCCAAAAGAAGAAACGAAAATCAGTCAGACCATCCAAGCAGATCCCTTGGAAGAACACATTTCTCATGTAGAGTTTAGGGTTGCATTCACCACTCTTGCTAATTTAGTTGCTGCTAAAAATTAACGACCAGCTGCCGTTCCGGCCAACCCAGTGGCCTATTCAGTTGCATCCAGGATTCGGGACTTCACCTTAATGAATCCTCCATCCGTTTTTGGGTCTAAGTCAGAAGAGGATCCTCAGGAGTTCCTAGACCAGGTTCAGATGGTTACGAGCATCATATGGGTTACTTCTAGTGAGAGTGTTGAGCTAGGTTCATATCAGTTGCAGGATGTTGCTCACACTTTGTTCAAACAGTAGAAGTTAGAGAGGTCAATTGATGCAGGGCCTATTGAGTGAGAGGAGTTTGTCACTATATTCTTAGATAGATTATTTCCCCAAGAGCTGAGAGAAGCTAAGGTGCTAGAATTTATCAACCTCAGGCAGGGCAACATGACTGTGAAAGAGTATTCTCTTAAGTTTATTCAATTAACTAGATATGCTCCTCATGTGGTTGTGGATAGCAGGGCCATGATGAGTAAGTTTGTTTCTGGGGTGAATGATAGTGCGGTCAATGAGTGCAGGTCCGCGATGTTGAATAGTGATATGAACATAGCCAGGCTTATGACCCATGCTCAGCAGATAGAAGAGCAAAATATTAAAATGAGAGAGAGGTAGAATAAGAGAGCAAGGACAGGTAGTTTCAACTTTACTCAACCTAAGTCAGAGGGAGGAAACCATTCTCAGTTCTATCCTAAGTCATCCATTCTAGATCATTCTTCAGCTAGTGCTTTAGCTCTTAAGTTTAGGGATGGTAATAGAGATAGGGCACCAGGCTCTAAATCTCAGGGCAGTGTCAGTAATGCCCGAACTAATCTCCTTTGTTAGACTTGTGGTAAGAACCACAAGGGTACTTTCAAAGCTGGAAGTGATGTCTGTTTCGGATGTGGCAAACCAGGCCACAGAGTCAAAGATTGTCCCCAATCAGGTTATCAGGGTCAACAGAACTATTTCTCAGCCCAGTCTGGTCGCCCAAATCCACAGGGTGCCACTTTCAGTGCTACTAGTGGGCAACGCCCAAACAGAATTTATGCTCTCCAGTCCCGTTAAGATCAGGAAAATTCTCCTGATGTAGTTACTGGTACATTACAAATCTTTCACTTGCATGTTTACGCTTTACTAGATCCGGGAACTTTCTTGTCTTTTGTTACTCCTTATATAGCAGTTGATTTTGGAGTCAGTCTCAAAATTCTAGCAGACCCCTTCTCAGTATCTACCCCAGTGGATAAAATCATCATAGCCCGGCAGGTATACAGGAACTGCCCAGTTATGATATTTTAAAAAGTTACCTAAAAAAACTTAGTCGAATTAAAGATGACTGATTTTGATGTCATTCTCAACATGGATTGGCTTCATTCCTTCTATGCCATAGTCGACTGCAGAAAAAGAATAGTCCAGTTCCAGTTTCTGAATGAACCTATCCTAGAGTGGAGGGGTAGTACTTCAGCTTTTAGAGGTCAGTTTATTTCCTACCTTCGGGCATAGAAAATGATATCTAAGGGATGTGTCGATCATCTTGTTCATGTTAAGGATTCTAGTTCTGAGACTTCCAGTCTTGAATCAGTCCCAGTCATAAGTGAATATTCAGATATATTTCTCGAAGATCTTCTAGGAATTCCTCCCGAAAGGGAAATAGGCTTCGGCATTGATCTTCTTCCAGATACTCAGCCTATATCTATTCCGCCATATAGAATGGCACCATCAGAACTCAAAGAACTGAAAGAGAAGTTGAAGGATCTCTTAGATAAGGGATTCATCAGACCCAGTGTGTCCCCGTAGGGCGCACCAGTCTTATTCATGCGTAAGAAAAATGGCTCTCTCAGAATATGCATTAATTACCGTCAGCTCAATAAAGTCATGATCAAGAACAAGTATCCACTTCCCTAAATTGATGACTTGTTTGACTAACTTCAGGGTGCCAGCTATTTCTCTATGATAGACCTAAGATCAGGGTATCATCATCTCAGAGTCAGAATATGTGACATTTCGAAAACAGCTTTCCAAACTCGATATGATCACTTTGAATTCTTAGAAATGTCATTTGGTCTTACCAATGCCCCTGTAGCTTTCATGGACTTGATGAATCGTGTGTTCAAGTAGTACTTGGACATGTTCATAATAGTCTTTAAAGATGATATTCTTGTCTATTCTTACAGTGAACGTGATCACACAGACCATCTCAGAATCGTACTTCAGACTCTCAGAGACCATCATCTATTTGCCAAATTGAGTAAGTGTAAATTTTGGCTAAGGTCAGTAGCATTCCTGAGTCATATCATTTCCGGTGATGGCATTAGAGTAGATCCTCAAAAGATCGAAGCAGTAAGAAATTGACCAAGACCCGTCTCTCCATCAGATATCAGAAGTTTCTTGGGTTTGGATGGTTATCACAGATGGTTTGTTGAGGGATTTTATTCTATTACAACCCCTATGTACAGATTGACTCAGAATAAAGTCAAATTTCAGTGGTCAGATCCTTGCGAGAAGAGTTTTCAGGAGTTGAGGACTTGACTCACCTCAACTCCAGTTTTGGCTCTTTCAGATGATCTAGATGGGATCGTGGTGTACTTTGATACATCTAGAGAAGGTTTGGATTGTGTCCTCATGCAACATGGTAAGGTCATAGCCTACGCCTCCAGACAGCTTAAACCCCATGAAAAGAATTATCTGACTCATGGTCTTGAGTTAGCAGCCGTAGTATTTGCCTTAAAGATTTGGAGGCATTACTTGTATGGAGTTCATATAGATGTGTTCACAGATCATAAGAGACTTCAATATATCTTTTCTCAGAAAGATCTCAATCTTCGTCAGAGAAGGTGGTTAACCTCTTGAAAGATTATGACATGAGTGTCCTTTATCATCCAGGGAAGGCAAACGTAGTGGCCGATGTTCTCAGTAGGCTATCTATTGGTAGTGTTGCTCATGTTGAGTATAGTAAGAAGAAGTTATCTTAGGAAGTCCATCAACTTGCTAGACTAAGTGTTCACTTAGTCGATACAGAGAAGGGTGATATATGGGTTCAGAATAGTTCAGAATCATCTCATTTTCCGAGGTAAACTAAAAGCAATATAGAGATCCCAATCTAGTCAAGTTGAAAGAGTCAGTCAAGGATTAGAAGGTTGAGGTTTTCTCCCAAGGGGGAGATGGTGTATTGCGTTTTCAGGGTCGTTTGTGTGTTTCAGGTGTAGATGACCTGAGGCAGCGAATTCTTGAAGAAGTGCATGGTGCATGCTACTCTATTCATCCAGGGTCCACAAAGATATACCGTGATTTGCGGGAGATCTATTGGTGGAGTGGGATAAAGAGAGATGTTACAGAGTTTATGGCTAAGTGCTCTATATGTCAGCAGGTTAAGATAGAGCATCAGAAGCCTAGTGGGGCCATGCAAGATTTCAATATTCCTAATTGGAAGTATGAAGACGTAAAGATATTCCTACCCTGAAGTTTCCTAACTAACTTCATCCCAAGAATGTCAAGTATTAGCTTCTAAATTGAACGATGTTTATTCCATAGAGAATTTTAAAGATTTTCACTTTTAGGTATATGGGAAATTCAATAAGCTTTTCATCGATATAAGAGTCGCCTAAATCTGATAGTCGGGTAAGAAGTTATGGCGATTTAAAGTTTCAGTCATAAAACCTCATCATTTCAGCCAGTGGCGCATCGCGCCATAAACCAAAATAACATTTGTCAGTTTTCAGTAAGAATCTGCGATTACACTGCATCGTGCCAAATTTTTAGGTCGCAAACAAAGTGGCAACACGATAGCTCTGCGTCGCGTCATCTCTCAATTTCTCTATTATCAAATTCCAGTGACACGGCGAGATAGCGTCGCGTCGCGCCTCGTGCCCATTTCGGAAAATTTTGACAAAAATTAAAAGTTTTGTCCAGGGCTAAAATAGTCTTTTCCCAAGGTTTTAACATGCCCAGGTACGGGAATTAATCCCTAAAAATGTTTAAACTCATTATTATTCACTTTTTTCTCAAAATTAAGATCATTCTCTCCCAAGAAACAAAACCCTAGCTTTCAAGAAATCAAAGTCAATTCCAAGAATCTCTCCTAGAACTTCAAGAAACTTACAATCAAGGTATGTCAAGTGTTGATTCATGGGTCCCTTTCATCCATGAGACTCAATAATCTCTTTTCAAAGTTCAAGTATATGGATTTTTATGAATCCCATATTGGGTTTGTTTTTTGTTCATGTTGATAATGACCAATTGAATTCTAATCCATGTTTGGTGATAAATTTTATGTGGAATTAGTTATTATATGAGTAGATTCATGTGAACCTATGATTAAACCCTTGAATTGTGAAATTAAAATTGAATCGTGATGTTTACTTGTTGTGCAATGTTGCCTCCATAGTCCATATACTATGTCTACTATGTGCTTGATGAATTGCCTATGTGAACTAATAAGAGAAGAAACCATGCCATGATTAGTTTATGTGCAAGTGTTTGATAAATTGTCCATGAGAATGGATTAAAGCCATGATATAGTATGCAATTATGTATTCCCCATTTATGTACAAGTGATACACCCCAAGTGTTAGTTAAAACGATTGAGGGTGTGATCCTTAGAAGTAATCCTTGCATTCCAGAACTATGTAGCTAGCATAGGTTGAGATATCAAGATTGACAGATGAGGGTTGTTGAGGTGGATAAACACTGTCAGATGAGGGTCCCACCATTCTTTTTTGGGGACACTGTCAGATGAGGGTCACCCACAACTTGTCTTTACTAGTGGCGTAGTACTGACGTCCTTCCAATTGGTGTTACAGATTGGACCCGAACCTAGCTATATTACTTTAATTGGGGCATGTCGATTATATAACTACTTCCCACAGTTACGGTTTCAAACTCAGTCTCAATAATAGAACTCGGATAGTTTTTTAGAATTTCAGGACTATCAGATACTGTCAACTCAGAACAGTACGAAACTCAGCCAGTTCCATCAGAATGTAGACTGTCAGTAAAGTTTCTCAGTATTAGTTATATCAGTTATCAGTGAATCTTGTTCTCATTAATCAGACTCAGTAGTCAGTACCATCACGAATTCAGTCACAGTCACTTATCCATGCATGTATTCTCATGTTCATGTTATTCAGTCAGTTAGTATTTTTCATGCATTTGAACCCTTTGTATTCAGCCTACCTCACTTGTATACCAGTACATTCAAACGTACTGACGAATTTGTGCTATAGTGTTTTATACCATAGGTTCAGAAGCACAAGCTCCAAAACATCAGTAGAATTCCAGTTTTAGCTGTCAGAGTTAGCAGTGAGTCCTCATTCTTCGAGGACATGATCATTACTTTATTTCTTCATTACTTAGTTTATTTTAGTAGTTGGAGTTAGTTGGGGACATGTCCCATCAACTCCTTATTCAGACAGTTTAGAGGCTTTCAGACTACAGTGTTTTCAGACTAGATATTTTCAGACATTATTTCAGTTTTGGTATTATCGTACCACATTATTCAAATTTGGTTTTATCAGATGTTCATCAGTTTTGAACCTTATGGGATGTTTCAGCCTACTATTTATGCATTTATACAGTATTTTATGTGGTGTTCAGGTACAGATATCAGTCATGGATTAACTTGTGGTCCTTCAGGGTCATGATCATCGTGTAGCATTCCGGATACTCGATTCGGGGCATTACAAACTTGGTATCAGAGCCTAAGATTCAATAGAGTCCTAGGAAGTCTGAAAGCCGTATTTAGTAGAGTCTTGTACATGGGTGTGTTACGCTCCACATTTATGTGCAGGAGGCTATGAGATGTTTTTGGAACGAATTCCCTTCTTTCAGTATTCATGTCATGCCTGTAAGTGCGAGCTAAAATTTAGCTCTCAGTCTTATCTGTTTCTCTTTTTCTTCAACAGAATATGCCTCTCAAAAGAAGAAACATAAATCAATCAGCCCCCCAGCCCATCCAAGCAGATCCCTTGGACAAACACGTTTCTCATGCAGAGTTCGGGGTTGCATTCACCATTCTTGCTAATTTAGTTTCTGCTCAGAATAAATGACCAGTTTTCATTCCGACCAACCCAGTGGCCTATTCAGCTGCAGCCAGGATTCGGGACTTCACCTTAATGAATCCTCCATCCTTTTTTGGGTCTAAGTCAAAAGAGGATCCTCAGGAGTTCCTAGACCAAGTTCAGATGGTTACGAGCATCATGGGGGTTACTTCTAGTAAGAGTGCTGAGCTAGGTGCATATCCGTTGCAGGATGTTGATCACACTTGGTTCAAACAGTGGAAGTCAGAGAGGTCAGTTGATGCAGGGCCTATTGAGTGAGAAGAGTTTGTCACTGCATTCATAGATAGATTCTTTCCCAAAGAGCTGAGGGAAACTAAGGTGTTAGAATTTATCAACCTCAGGTAGGGCAACATGAAGGTGAAAGAGTATTCTCTTAAGTTTACTAAATTAACTAGATATGCTCCTCATGTGGTTGCGGATAGAAGGGCCAAGATGAGTAAGTATGTTTCTGGGGTGAATGATAGTATGGTCAATGGGTGCAGGTTCGCGATGTTGAATAGTGACATGAACATAGCCAGGCTTATGACCCATGCTCAGCAGATAGAAGAGAAAAAGATTAAAATGAGAGAGAGACAGAATAAGAGAACAAGGACAGGTAGTTTCAACTTTGCTCAGCCTAAGTCAGAGGGAGGAAACCGTTCTCAGCTCTGTACTAAGTCATCCGTTCCAGCTCTTTCTTCAGCTAGTGCTTTATCTCCTAAGTTTAGGGATGGTAATAGAGATAGGGCGCCAGGCTCTAAGTCTCAGGGCAGTGTCAGAAATGCCCGAACTAATCTTCTTTGTCATACTTGTGGTAAGAACCACAAGGGTAATTGCAGAGCTGGCAGTGATGTCTGTTTCGGATGTGGCAATCTAGGCCACAGAGTCAAATATTGTCCCCAATCAGGTTATCTGGGTCAGCAAAACCATTTCTCAACCCAATTCGGTCGCCCAAATCAGCAGGGTGCCACTTTCAGTGCTACTAGTGGGCAACGCCCAAACAGACATTATGCTCTCCAGTCCCGGCAAAATTAGGAAAATTCTCCTGATATAGTTACTGGTACGTTACAAATCTTTCACTTGCATGTTTACGCTTTTCTAGATCCAGGAGCTTCCTTGTCTTTTGTTACTCCCTATATAACAGTTGATTTCGGAGTCAGTCTCAAAATTCTAGAAGAGCCCTTCTCAGTATCTACCCCAGTGGGTAAAACCATCATAGCCTAGCGGTATACAAGAACTGCCCAGTTATGATATTTCAGAAAGTTACCTAAACAAATTTAGTCGAATTAAAGATGACTGATTTTGATGTCATTCTCAGCATAGATTGGCTTCATTCCTTCTATGCCACAGTCGACTGCAAAAACAAAATAGTTCAGTTCCAGTTTCTGAATAAACCTATCCTAGAGTGGAGGGGTAGTACTTCAGCTTTCAGAGGTCAGCTTGTTTCCTACTTTCGGGCATAGAAAATGATATCTAAGGGATGTGTCTATCATCTTGTTCATGTTAAGGATTCTAGTTCCGAGACTCTCAGTCTTGAATCAGTCCCAGTCGTCAGTGAATATTTAGATGTCTTTCTCGAAGATCTTCCAGGAATTTATTTCGAAAGAAAAATAGGCTTCGACATTGATCTTCTTCCAGATACTCAGCCTATATCTATTTCGCCATACAAAATGGAACCAGCAAAACTCAAAGAACTGAAAGAGCAGTTGAAGGATCTCTTAGATAAGGGATTCATCAGACCCAGTGTGTCCCCATGGGGCGCACCAATCTTATTCATGCATAATAAAGATGGCTCTCTCAGAATGTGCATTGATTACCATCAGCTCAATAAAGTCACGATCAAGAAACAGTATCCACTTCCCTGAATTGACGACTTGTTTGACCAACTTCAGGGTGCCATCTATTTCTCTATGATAGACCTCAGATCAGGCTATCATCAAATGTGAAATTTTGAAAACAGTTTTCCAAACTCGATATGATCACTTTGAATTCTTAGACATGTCATTTGGTCTTACCAATGCCCCTGCAGATTTCGTGGACTTGATGAATCGTGTGTTCAAGTAGTACTTGGATATGTTCGTAATAGTCTTCATAGATGATATTATTGTTTATTCCCACAGTGAACGTGATCATGCAGACCATCTCAGAATCGTACTTCAGACTCTCAGAGACCATCAACTATTCACCAAATTGAGTAAGTGCAAATTTTTTGCTAAGGTCAGTAGCATTCCTTGGTCATATCATTTCTGGTGATGGCATTAGAGTAGATTCTCAAAAGATCAAAGCAATAAGAAATTGGCCCAAACCCATCTCTCCATCAGATATCAGGAATTTCTTGGGTTTGGCTGGCTATCACAGATGGTTTATTAAGGGATTTTCTTCTATTGCATCCCCTATGTCCATATTGACTCAGAATAAAGTCAAATTTCAGTGGTCATATCCTTGCGAGAAGAGTTTTAAGGAGTTGAGGACTCGACTCACCTCAACTCCAATTTTGGCTCTTTTAGATGGTCCAGATGGGTTCATGGTGTACTTTGATACATCTAGAGAAGGTTTGGATTGTGTCCTCATACAACATGGTAAGGTCATAGCCTACGCCTTCAGATAGCTTAAACCCCATGAAAAGAATTATCCGACTCATGATCTTGAGTTAGCAGCCGTAGTATTTACCTTAAAAATTTGGAGGCATTACTTGTACGGAGTTCATATAGATGTGTTCACAGATCATAAGAGCCTTCAGTATGGCTTTTCTCAGAAAGATATCAATCTTCATCAAAGAAGGTGGTTAAGCTCTTGAAAGATTATGACATGAGTATCCTTTATCATCCAGGCAAGGCCAACGTAGTGGCCGATGCTCTCAGTAGGTTGTCTATTGGTAGTGTTTCTCATGATAAGAACAGTCAGAAGAAGTTATCTCAGGAAGTCCATCAGCTTGCTAGACTAAGTGTTCGTTTAGTCGATACAGAGGAGGGTGATATATGGGTTAAGAATAGTTCAGAATCATCTCTAGTTTCCAAGTGAAAGAAAAGCATGATAGATATCCCAATCTAGTCAAGTTGAAAGAGTCAGTCAAGGATCAGAAGGTTGAGGTTTTCTCCCAAGGGGGAGATGGTGTATTGCGTTGTCAGGGTCGTCTGTGTGTTCTAGGTATAGATGACCTGAGGCAGCGAATTCTTGCAGAAGAACATGGAGCACGCTACTCTATTCATCCAGGGGCCACAAAGATGTACTGTGACTTGTGGGAGATCTATTGGTGGAGTGGGATAAAGAGAGTTGTTACAGAGTTTGTGGCTAAGTGCTCTATATGTCAGCAGGTTAATATAGAGCATTAGAAGCCTAGTGGGTCCATGCAAGAGTTTAATATTCCTACTTGGAAGTGGGAATAAGTGAACATGGACTTTGTGATAGGTTTGCCTCGCACTCGTCATCAGCATGATTCATTTTGGGTCATTGTAGACAGGATGACTAAATCAGCTCATTTCCTTCCAATCCATACCTCTTATTTAGACGATGATTATGCCAAACTCTACATCAGAGAGTAGGTCATATTTCATGGTGTTTCGTTATCTATTATCTCAGGCAGAGGTACCCAGTTCACCTCTTATTTCTGGAAAGCGTTCCAAAAGGGTCTTGGTACCCAAGTTCATCTCAGTACAACCTTCCATCCTCAGACAGATGGTCAAGCAGAAAGGACCATTCAGACTTTAGAAGATATGCTGCGAGCGTGTGCAATTGATTTCAAAGGTATTTGGGATGACCACTTGCTTTTGATTGAGTTTGCATACAACAACAGTTATCATTCCAGTACTAAGATGGCTCCATTCGAAGCTCTCTACTGTAGGAGGTGCAAATATCTAGTCGGTTGGTTCAAAGTTAGTAAGGCCTCAGTTATAGGGCCTAACTTAGTATTTGATGCCTTCGAAAAATTTCAGATGATCAGAGAAAATATCTAGGCTGCTCAGAGCCGACAGAAGTCTTATGCAGATATGCACAAAAAAAATCTCGAGTTCGATATTGGTGACTATGTTTATCTAAAGATCTCTCCCATGAAGGGAGTGAAGAGATTCAGAAAGAAGGGAAAGCCCATTCCCCGATATGTCGGTCCCTTCAAAATTCTCAGTCGCTTCGGCAATGTAGCTTATGAGCTTAAATTGCCTTCATATCTAGCCTCAGCTCATCCAGTCTTCTATGTATCTTTGCTCAAGAAGTGCATAGGTGACCCCATAGTTTTTGTCCCTATTCAGAGCATAGATATTCAAAACAACCTCTCTTACGAAGAGATTCCGGTCAAAATTCTTGACTATCAGACTCGCAGACTGAGGAACAAAGGAGTCCCTCTAGTCAAAGTGCTTTGGAGGAATCAGTCTGTTGAGGGAGATACTTGGGAAGCAGAAGCAGATATGCGTACCAAGTATCCCCACATCTTCTCCACTAATTCAGACTCAGTCTAAGGTAACATCTTTCCGTAAGCCTTTCAATTTTATGTTCAGATTTTAGTTACAACTTGGTGTCCAGTTCATGTTAAGAATTCCATTATAAACTTGGTATCAATGACTATTGCATATTCAATCATATGTTCATGCATCAGATTAGTCATTTGTTCATGCATCAGATATGCATTCTCCTTGTGAGAAACTCAGTTATCAGAAATCTCAGTCATGTATTCATGAGTCAGTTCAGTCATGAAATCATGCATCAGATATGCATGCTCAGTATGAATCTCAGAAATGTCAGTCATGTAATCATATTTCAATTGTTTATGTTCAATATGTACTTCAGTCTATCATTTCTTCCATCTCAGTCAGTTTCATTCGAGGACGAATGTTCCTAAGGGGGAGATATTATAATACCCTGAAGTTTTCTAACTAATTTCATCCCAAGAATGTCAAGTATTAGCTTATAAATTGAACGATGTTTATTCCATGGAGAATTTTGAAGATTTTCACTTCTAGTTATACGGGAAATTCAATAAGCTTTCCATTGATATAAGATTCTCCTAAATCCTATAACCGGATAAGAAGTTATGATGATTTAAAGTTTCAGTAGTAAAATATCATCATGTCAGCCAGTGGCGCATCGTGCCATAAGCCAAAATGACGTTTGTCAGTTTTCAGTAAGACTCTGCGATTACACTGCATCATGCTAAATTTTCAGGTTGCAAACAAAGTGGCAACGCGATAGCTCCGCGTCGCGCCATCTCCTAATTTCTCTATTATCAAATTCCAGTGACAGAGCGAGATAGCGTCGCGTCGCGCCAGGTGCCCATTTCGGAAAATTTTGACGAAAATTAAAAATTTTGTCCAGGGCTAAAATAGTCTTTTCCCAATGTTTTAACATGCCCAGGTACGGGATTTAATCCCTAAAAATGTTTAAACTCATTATTATTCACTTTTTTCTCAAAATTAAGAACATTCTCTCCCAAGAAACAAAACCCTAGCTTTTAAGAAATCAAAGCCAATTCCAAGAATCTCTCCTAGAACTTCAAGAAACTTACAATCAAGGTATGTCAAGTGTTGATTCATGGGTCCCTTTCATCCATGAAGCTCAAGAATCTCTTTTCAAAGTTCAAGTATATGGATTTTTATGAATCCCATATTGGGTTTGTTTTTTATTCATGTTGATGATGACCAATTGAATTCTAATCCATGTTTGGTGATAAATTTTATGTGGAATTAGTTATTATATGAGTAGATTCATGTGAACCCATGATTAAACCCTTGAATTGTGAAATTAGAATTGAATCATGATGTTTACTTGTTGTGCAATGTTGTCTCAATATACTATGTTCACTATGTGCTTGATGAATTGCCTATGTGAACTAATAAGAGAAGAAACCATGCCATGATTAGTTTATGTGCAAATGTTTGATAAATTGTCCATGAGAATAGATTAAAGCCACGATATAGTATGCAATTATGTATTCCCCATTCATGTACAAGTGATACACCCCAAGTGTTCGTTAAAATATCTTAATGAATGAATTATGAGTATATAGCCATTGTTGGGCTTTTAGGCTTATGTCATGATTTACATATTATGCTATCGAGTCCTGGGGGTATCTAATACCCGACAAGTTAGCTATGTGCCTAGAGCCAGTGTCATGTTTTCACGATATCCTCAGTCAAGTCATGTTTAGTAAAATTCAGTCAATCATGTGACTCAGGAAACTCTGTAAACTCAGTAATCCCAGAAATCTAATAAAGCTTAGTAATTCAGTAATCTCAGTAGTATTCCGTCAGTCAACGAAACTCAATGAACTCAGTCCAGTTCAGTTCAGTTAATCATATTCAACTGAGTTCTGGATTGATGAGGTGGATAAACACTTTCAGATGATAGTCCCACCATTCTCTTTTGGGGACACTGTCAAATGAGGGTCACCCACAGCTTGTCTTTACCAGTGGCGCGGTATTGACACCCTTCCAATTGGGGTTACAGATTGGACCCCAACGTAGCTATATTGCTTTAATTGGGGCATTTTGGTTAGATGACTACTTCCCACAAGTACAATTTCAGACTCAGTCTCAGTAATAGAACTCAGATAGTTCTTCAGAAATTCAGGCTGTCAGATACAATCAACTCAGAATAGTATGAAACTCAGTCAGTTCCATTAAAACCTAGACTTTCAGATACAGTTTCTCAGTATCAGCTCTATCAGTTATCAGTGACTCATGTTATCAGTAATCAGACTCAGTAGTCAGTACCATCATGAATTCAGTCACAGTCACTTATTCGTGCATGTATTCTCACGTTCATGTTATTCAGTCAGTTAGCAATGTTCATGCATTTGGACCTTTTTCATTCATCCTACCTCACTTGCATACTAGTACATTCAAACGTACTGGCGCATTTACGTTATGGTGTTTTATACCATAGGTTCAGAAGCACGAGCTCCATTGCATCAGTAGCATTCCAGTTTTAGCAGTCAGAGTTAGCAGTGAGTCCTCATCCTTCGAGGACATGATCATTACTTTATTTATTTATTACTTAGTTTATTTTAGTAGTTGGAGTTTATTGGGGACATATCCCATCAACTCCTTATTCAGGCAGTTTAGAGGTTTTCAGACTACAGTGTTTTCAGACTAGATATTTTCAGATATTGTTTCAGTTTTGGTATTGTCCTACCACATTATTCATATTTTGTTTTATCAGATGTTTATCAATTTTGAACCTTATGGCATGTTTCAGCCTATTATTTCTGCATTTATACAGTATTTTATGCAGTGTTCAGGTACAAATATCAGTCATGGGTTAGCTTGTGGTCCTTCGGGGTCATGAGCACCGTGTAGTGTTCTGAGTACCAGATTCAGGGTGTTATAATTACCATGTATTCCCCATCTTCCATCAGCCTCCCAAAGCTAGTGACTTCCAATTCATTCTTGATAGATTGAACACCAAATCGAGGAGATAGAAAACTAACTTTCTTAATATGGCTGGGAGAACCACCTTGGCCAAGGCTTCCCTAAATAGTATTCTCACCCACATCATGCAACATATATCCATCCTAAAGAAAATTGAAAATATCATTGATAGAACCCAAAGGAATTTCATTCGGGGCTCTATCAATGGGAAAAAAAATGCACATTATTTCCTGGGACACTGTTTCCCTTCCAAAAAAAGAGGGGGGGTTGGGCTTTCAGAAGGCAAAAACCAAAAATGGTGCCATGCTTATGAGCCTAGCAAGGAGATTCAACAAGAACCCTCATAACCTGTGGGTCAGAATCCTTAAGTCTAAGTACAGTAAGGTCAGTTGGAAATGCCCTCTACAGGCTTCTTCTACTTGGAGGAATGTTTTCTGGGGATGGTATACTTGTAAGAAATCCAGTACTTGGGCAGTTAGGAATGTGAATGACACTAACTTCTGGATGGGTAGATAGATCCCCAACATGTACCCCATTAGAAGCATGATCCAGGGACCCCTCTCCCCTGTGGAGGAAACTACAAAACTCTCTCAAGTCTGGTCCAATGACACTTGGAATTTTGACAGTCTATCCCTGTATATCCCTTCTCCTATTAGGACCCATATTATCAGTTCTTTCTTTTCCAATAAAAGAATTGGTAAAGACACCCCTTCATGGAGCCTAAATAACAATGGTCAATTCTCTAGTAGCACTGCTTACCAATTCCTAGCCAACAGTAAAAGGGATAACACTATTTCTATACTAGACAGATCCTGGATTTGGAAAATTCCCACAGCTTACAAAATTAAGTTCTTCCTTTGGCTTCTTCATCACCTTAGGCTCCCTACCAACCTTCAGCTCTCCAGAATGGGATTTCCTATCTCCCAGAATTTCCATCTTTGTAGGGATGCTCATGAACATATAAATTATTTGTTCTTTGAATGCCTTTATGCCTAGTACTTCTGGAAAGAAATGCTCCAAAACACTGGAAACGGCTCTACTATCACTTTTCAAAACCTCTACCCTCCTCATTGGTTAAGCACCTGGTCTATCTTTAAGTACAAGTCCTTTGATTCCCACAACCTTTGTTCTGACATTCTCCCATATTGCTTATGGAATATCTGGTGTGCCAGGAACCATAATGTGTTCAACAACACAAAAGTCAGACCTTTCTTTAAACAGGCTTAAGCAAAAGCCATGGAATTTAAGCACCTAGCCTCTAATATCCAGGTCACAAAGAGGAGGTCTATTATTAAAGTTAGCTGGAAACCACCACAAGTTGGAAGGTTGAAACTCAACATAGATGGTTCCTACCTCGAGAACCTTGGGAAGGAAGGGATAAGAGGTGTAATTAGAAACCATAATGGAGAATGGATCATGGGCTTCAACAAGAGCTTTCTCCATGCGACTAACAATCAGATGGAGCTGCTGGCATTTTCGGTGGGTCTAACAATTTGTGAAACAAACCAGTTTAAGCCTATTGAAATTGATACTGACTCATTAGAAGTAATTAAACTTCTTCAAAATGGAAATATGTTGTATAATGGAATTATTCATGAGTACAAGTCCAAGTTAAGGGCGATGGGATGTCCAGCGGTTAGTCATGTCTATCGGGAACAAAATGGAGTCGCAGATGCGCTTGCAAAATATGGAGCACAGGCGACAAATTTTCAACAGGCTGAACTTTTTCTAGTTCCTCCAATGTATGCCAGGTAGAAACTACAAGCAGATATCCTAGGAACTACATATCAAAGAGTAGTTAGGAACCTTGATGTAGCACAAAATATTCAGTGCCAATATATAACTCCTATTGTTGATTTTGATCCAGATTGACAATCTCTGGATATGTTTTGTATAACTCTATTATTTTGATATGAATTTTCATCCTCACCAAAAAAAAACTTTGTATCTACATTTTACTGTTGAAATTGCATTTAGTTTCGTGCTGCCAGGTATAATAAACCACAGCTCCAAGAATTGCTGTTACTACCTCCTTTTTCAGTTGGCTCCAATGCCTTCTCTTTAACCAGGCAAGAACATACTTCAACGAACCCCTTGGAATTCTCATTCCAAGCCAAGTAGATAATTTATTCCTCATCTCTATCCCAAGGACACTCATCAAACAAATGTTTATGATTTTTATTACATCACCCTTACACAACCAACACCTTTCTAATTTTATTAGAATATGCATCTTTAACAATCTGTCTCTTGTAAGAAGTCTTTCCTGACACAGTATAAACCTCTGCCTAGAAAATATGTCTAGACTTAAGCATTCTCCTCCTCACACCCAACATGGCTTGATAGTTGCTAGTTATTAGATAATTACCACTTACTGTCAAATTGTACCTCTCCTCTGGATACCATTGATTTATTTGAGTTTTTAAGACACTTAACTTCTTCTAATATTAATTATAATTCAGAGGAGGTGTGTCCTCACAAATATTATCAAACCTCATTCAGCCATTTTACCCATAAAACATCTTGTTTATTAGCTAATTGCCAAAGTGATTTTCCCATTGATGCATAACTTCAAATTTGACACTTCTTGATATTCAAATCTCCGTTACTTTTTAAAGCACGAACCCTTTTTCATGCCCTCAATCAAACCTTTTTATGTCCTTCAGTCTTTCCCTATAGGAATTTTCTGTACTTTCGGTCTACCTTCTTTAAGACACTATGCGGAAGGATAAAAATAGAACCCCAAAAATAGTAAATTGAAAATAGAAAAACATTGATGATTTGCATTCTCCCTGCATAAGATAATTATCTAGCATATCCATATGTAATTCTCTTTGTAAAAATTTTCACTAGTTCAAATCAATCCTCCTTATTTCACTTTTTGAAGACAATGGAAGTCCTAAATACTTGATAGGAAACACGCCTAATGAAAGACTTATTTTTACAATAATTTTCTACTTAACAGTGTCTTTATACAAGCTGGGAAAATGCTTAATTTCTGTAAGTTTACTTTTAATTCTTTTACAGCATTAAAATAATTTAGTGCCTTCATCATCCTTTTGATGGAAACCATACCACCTTTACAGAATACTATCCTGCAAATGTCAAATAAGTTAGTCTTTTTGTATTGGATATTGGATGAAATTGAGAATTTAGTAACTCACGCATTTTTCCCAAAACTCTACTGAGGCATTCCATGATTAAAACAAATAGTAATTGGGACATAGGATCCCCTTGCTTAAGTTCCCTCTTTCCCTAAAAATATCCATAACTTCTACCATTTACTTTAACATTCAATCTTGTAGTAGTAACACAATGCATAACGAACTTCACAAAAGGTGTTGGAAAGTCATAACCAAGTAAGGCCTCTGATAAAGAAATGGACCTTAGGACTAACTCAACCTCACAAGCTATCTCATGAGGGGAGGATTGCCCAAGACTATATAAGGAGATCAAGGACCCTTTAACCCACCGATGTGGGACTCCAACAGCCTCTTCAAGAAACCCCCAACCAACCATATCATATATTTTTCTCAAGTCAATTTTCATCAGACGGCTTGGTGAGTTCTTCCTATTATAATGTCTTAACAAATCATGACATATTAAGACATCATGAATAAGACATCTCCCTTCTACAAAGACTGCTTGATTATTTCTCCTCCCCTCACCCACTGTAATTACTTATTTTAATCTTACATAGATTAATTTTGAGATGTATTTATAGAGGACATTGCAGCAGGAAATAAGTCAGAACTGACTTGCAATATCAGGTGCAGTACCTTTTGGAATAAGTGAGATAATTGTAGTATGCAACTAAGTTAGAATACTGTCTTTGTCCATACATTTTGGAATTGTTAGAGTTACTTCTCTTCCAATTATTCCCCAAGCAGATCTAAAAAAGCATCTTCCAAAATCATCTTCCCCAGTGCATTTATTAACATCTATCCCAAACATAGCTTTTCTGATCTACCTTTAATATGAGGTTGTGTCAGTTGTACTTGTTTTATATTTAAAATAATTAATTCTGGACAAAGATTCCACAAGCTTGTGTTATCCATCTTTTTTTTTGTATCCAATAACTCCTGATAATACTTCACAAAGATATTTGCTATTGTTTGTTGATCACTCTACATCACACCATTTTTATCTGTCAATTTCACTATTGCATGTTTTAATATTCTATGTTTAATAATTGAATATAAGTATCTTATATTGTCATCACCAAGTTAAACCATCTTATTTTACTCATTTGCTGCCAAAAAACTTCAGTTAAATAGAAGGACCTTCTTAATTTCTGATACAACTTATTCTCGTTCTCTTATAAATCAGTATCAAGAGGTTGCAAGTGTAATTATATCTAAGATCTTACTAGTACTCTTTTATCTTCATCTGTCTCTTTCAGGAGGTTACACTAATGTTGACTATTAAATTTCCTCAACACCCCTTCAAAGCCTTCAACTTCTTAACCGCTCTGAACATCTGACATCCCTCAATTTATAGCTTTTAAGATTCTATAACTATAATCAAGAATCGTGGATGGCTTGCCAAAGTATTGTTGTATTTGAATGCATATTTTGGCCATTAATGGGTAAGATGACAACAGAATTGTAGTCACTCATACCCTCTGGCAAAAATATTGCCCTATAAACTGACATATTCATTAACCAATCAGAATTTATAGATACACAATTAATTTTAGAAAACACCCTTACATTATCTTTATCATTCAAAGTAAATTTGTACCTCTATTTAGACATTTTCAATAAACCGCACTCCTTTACACAACCATTAAAGTCAATTATCTCCATTATACCTACTCGATTTCCTCCTACCCTATCCCTTGTGCTTAGACATGAGTTAAAAGCACCCATAGAAAACTAGTACAATATATTACCTATATTTACAACCTCTAAATACCTCCATATTCCCTCCTTTATTTTTTAATGTTAAACGCATATACTATAGTAATCAAGTACTCTACCTGCAAATTCAGATTCCTTACTTTACAAGTTATTGCCTGAGAACAACGAGACACTAAATCTACCTTATAGTAGTTTGGTCTTTAAGTAACCCACAACCTACCATTGTAATGATCTCCAAGGTTGGTAACATAGTACCAACCCCCCAAATAATTTACTAGCCACTCTATCAATATTTGTTGTCTTAACCTTTGTTTCTACCAATCATACAAAATCAACATTTGTTATACTACAAATAAGTTGCACCTACTTTTGTTTGTTATTGGCATTTAAGCCGTTAATATTCCAACACAACATACTTTCCATTTTCAGAGAGAGCTTGAATTCCTCCCTCATTTTTACCTATTATTTTAGGCAAGTGCTCACTCTTATCAGCATTAAGTGCTTGAAAAGAATCCTACTGAATCATTTCATATACATCTTTTGATATTTTTTGTCTCTACCTGTTAAGACTTATTGATTTATTTGTTGATGTAATCCACACTCCTATTTTGCCTCTTTTTTTGCTTCCCTATCTCTTGTAGTTTGTTGCGTCTAGTTGAACCTTCTTTCCTGATCCTTGTCCTAAACAAGAGGTGAATTTTTCTTCCTACAACTCCCTTTATCAATCTCATATTTCTTATAGAAATTACACTATATTGGTTTTCAATTGTACTGCACTTTTTGCTCAACCAAGTCACTTTTTCTCAATTTAAAAGTATATCTTGTCCGGTAAAGAAGACTTTATTTAAACTTCAACCAAGTTCCTTACAAAATTTAGTCCTAATTTTTTCTCCGTATTATGATCTACCATCAGCGGATTCTCAATTAAGCTTTCAATTTTACTCTGCCTTTTAGGGCTCCAATACTTGAATTCCAACCCCGACAAGATTAAAGATCAAAGATTCATCTTCTAAGTCAAGATTATCAAGAAAGTTTCAAGATTAGGGTTCCATTCTTGAAACCAAGGAACTTAAGGTATGTGGTACTACTCTAAAAACCTTGGGCATAAGTTTAAATATTTTATCAAGATTAAAGATCCCCAATTATGTTTTATAATGAAGTATTCGATATTATTTTTGAAAAGTATGCATCATGGGATTGTTTTGATGAAAATATATGTTGTCTCAAGTCACTTTTTATGGAAATTGAACTACAATTATATACATATGATTTCATGTATTTTGTAAGATTGATTGAGAGCATGAGTATGAATTCCCTCTCTTGTTGCAAACTAAAGTTTATATTTTCATTGCAAATGATTTAAAATGCATGCATTAATATTCGAAAGTGATCCTTTCAATATCATGGTGTTTAACATGATTTATATATGATGAGAGGGAGTTTATTTCTATAACTACGTTCTTGCTTTAAA
This sequence comes from Capsicum pubescens, assembly GCA_030864215.1. Lineage (NCBI taxonomy): Eukaryota > Viridiplantae > Streptophyta > Magnoliopsida > Solanales > Solanaceae > Capsicum > Capsicum pubescens. The sequence continues at coordinate 331,056,490 of CM061538.1, read as the reverse complement.
GGGAATGAATTGTATGTGATTGAATAAATTGGCGTGACCACCACATGTTTTTAAGTCTTGCAAAAGAGATTGTTTCATAAGTTTTCTTGAGATTTCAAAGTAATGACTCTATTGTGATGTTATGAATCTTGGGTATTCATGTGCATGTTTTGAATATGATGGGTTGTGGATTTGATAAATATTGACTTGCAAGTCAGGGTATGACGATACCCGGTGATGATATGTCCTTAATAGAAAAAGTATTGATCATTTTGAAAGAATGAAGCATGATTTCAAAGAATTAAAAATTTGGCCTTTAGAGAGATAATTGGTTACCCGAAGAAGGCATTTGAGTGTAAGATCTCATCGTTGGAAACCGTAGTTGCCGATAGGGGTATTATCCCGAAAGGGGGATAATATAGACGTCATGTAAAGGTGATGCCACAGTATACTTATAAGGGGGTATACCAACTTATTAAAACTCGAATTCTTGAGGCATACTTGGATTGAAGGTTTGGCCGCTGAGTCAAGGGCAGATTCCATATAGCCCATGAAATTATAGATTGTAGGGTGTACCTATTAGCTCGGAAGAGTAACAAAGTGTTGAGTCATGATTGTAAGAAAGTTTTTGAAACTCTAAATTATGCCCATGTGTTTTATTTAACTTACGTGTAATGTTTCATGAAATTCTCTCATCTACTTTGTATAAAAACATGTTATTTTGAGTTGTTTCACATACCATTACATCTGTATTAACCCCCTATATTTCAAGATTTGAGGCACAGTTATGGGGTCCCGTGTAACACCCCATGCTTTTTATTAGCTTAAAATTCGTCCCTAGAATGTTAAATACTTGCTTTAAATATGAATACACTTTTATACATGTGGAATTTTTAATATTTTGACTTTTCATTGCCTGGAAAATTGAATAAGATTTCCATCGATACCAAATTCGTCAAAATCCGACACCCGAGCGAAGAGTTAGAGCCATTTTAGTAAGACAGTATACCACTTGGTACTCCAACGCGTCGCAGAGGCATTCCAAATGGCATTTGTCATTTTCCAGTGAGACAACGCGATACCACCGCATTGTGCCATTAGCCTTTTTCCCAATTATCACTTTTCAGTGTGACTCTGCGATCATGGCGCGTCGCGCCAAAGGGAAAATTTGCAACCAGTGAGGCACTGCAATGGCGCCGCGTCGTGCCATTAGCCTAGTTCCCAATCGTCAGTTTCCAGGGACACGGCGCGATAGCGCCGCGTCACGCCAGCATACAAAATTAGTATTATCAGTTAGTTCCGAGTTTTAATTTTGAGGGCACTAAGGTCTTTTTTCCTCACCCCCAGTCAACCTAAACACGCAATCAAACCCTAAAAGAGCATAATTTTCTCATTAATTCACTATTTTTTTCAATAATCAAGCCATTCTCTCTCAAAGGGCAAAACCCTAGTTCAAGAAATCAAGGTGAAGCTCAAGAAATCCTTCAAGAACTTCAAGAATATCACAAATTAAGGTATGTTAGATGTTGATTCATGGGTTCCTTTCAGCCATGAAGTCCAAGAATCCTTTTTCAAAGTACAAAGATGATGTATTTATGATTTTCATGTTTGAATTAGATTAAATTCATGTTTATAATATTAGTTGGGTTTTCAATCCATGATTATGATAAAATTCATGAAAAATAGAATTGTATTTAGTGGGAATTATATGAATTACATGCTAAACCCTTAAATTTGCAATTAAGTATTGTATTCATGATTTTTATGTGATGACCTTATCATGTGAAATACTCATGCTCCCTAAGTATTTGCTAAAATGCCTATGTGAAGTAGATAGAGGAATCATAAGATGTTATTATGAGATCTTAATCATATACAAGCTTATGCCCTACAAGTGTTTGATAAAATGCTTATGTGAATTGACTAGTGAAGGCATGACATGTTATTATGTGATCCCATTCATGTACAAGTTAATGCATTACAAGTGTTTGATGAAATGTCTCTATGAATGAATTATGACCAAGTGAACATTGTTATATTATTTAAGATTATTCTTTGCTTTACTTCTTATGCTATCGAGTCCTGGGGGTATTTAATACCCGACAATTTAGTTGTTTACCTAAATCTAGTGTCAATTACAAAATAGTATCAGCCATGTCACGATCAGTACTCTCAGTCCGTTATAGAACTCAGTAGAATTCAGTCAATTACAAAACTTAGGAAAACTCTGTAAACTCAGTATCAGCCCAGTCCAGTCCAGTATACTCAGTTTAGTGTCTTTTAGTTGAGAGTAGGATTCAGCACCGAGCGAGAGCAGGAATGATGGATTCCCCGTCAGATAGGTAGAGTCATTAGTAGAAAACCCTGTACTCCAAAACTGCGTAGCCAGCGCAGGATGAGGAGTCACCCGTCAGACTAGGCTTGACTACCTCCCAAGGGTCACCCATTAGATTAGGCTTGGCTCCGTTTAGGTGTCACCCGTCAGTTAGGCTTGGCATCTTGGTTTTCTAGTGTTAGTACCCATGGTATGGTATTAGCACCCTTCCAACTGGGGTTACAGGTTGGACCCCTATCAGTTCAGATTTGAGACATGTCGGTTAGATAATTACCTCCCACAGTTTCAGTCTCAGTTTCAGTCTTCATTTCAGAACTCAGCTAAGTTTTATAGAATCAGGACTGTCAAATATAGTCAATCAGTATCAGTTAATATATTATCAAAATTTAATACTTAGCATAAGAAAAGCTCAGTTACAGTTTATATATATATATATGTATATACACAGATTGCATTCTCAGATTCTCCACGTACTCTCATGTTCAGTTATTCTCATTCAGTCAGTTATATCCTCATGCATATAAACCCCTGCATTCAGCCTTACCCCATCTAGCATACCAGTATATTCCCACGTACTGACGCATTCTTTTCTGTGCTATGATGTTTCATATTATTGGTGCGGATGCTCAGGTTCTCAATCACGCATAATAGATTCAGGTTCAGCCAGCAGCAGTAGATTTAGTAGTGAGTCCTAATCATTCGAGGATATTATACTATTTCATATTTTCAATAGATGTATTAGTTTAGTAGATGGAGTTAGTTGGGGGATTGTCCCATCAACTCCACTTTCAGACAGATTCAGTTAGAGGCTTTTCAGACTAGTTATCAGACAGTGTTCAGTTTTTATCAAATGTTATTATATATCAGTATTTCAGATATTTTGAACCTTATGGAATTTCAGCCCGATTTCTGCATTAATTACAGTATTATTATTCAGAGCTCACAGCAGATATCATTCATGAGTTAGCTTATAGTCCTTCGAGGTCGTAAGCACTGTGTGACGACTAGGGGGTAGTCTTGGGTCATTACATCCCGCTAAGCCATAGATTTTTATCAGACAGAAGTGTGCAGTTGGTGAGCCTCCCTTATTTTGAAAGGCTTAATTTTATAGCATTGTTATTTCATTATGGTTTTTGGTTTGACTGGGGGTCTTGTCCCAGTTTAGACAAGATGTTGGTTTTGATATATTAGAGATTTGGCAGACTGATGTTAGATGTTGTTAGAGGGTTATGAAACTTATTTTGAATTGGTTAGTTGGATTATAATGTCGACCATGATTCTGTATTATGATTTTTCTGCATTTCTTCTTACTGTATGAACATTGTGCATGACCGCCAGATAGATAGGGGAACTCAGGCCTTCATAGTTTGATATGCCCATCGCAGCCAAGGTCTCGGCTTGGGTTGTGACAAACTTGATATTAGAGCATGGTTTATGGTCCCAGGGCATCTGCAAAATCGCGTCTGGTAGAGCTCTATTTATGGGTATGTAGTGCGCCACACTTATAAGCAAGAAGCTACGAGGCATTTAGGAATATTCGTGTCTTACCTCATAGCCCTCAAACTCATATCGAAGGGCTAGTTGTATCATCTTATTTGAGTCAAAGATTTAGTACCGAAAGTCCTTCCTTCCAATCTGTTCCAGTAATTAACGAATTTTTGAAAGTCTTTCGTGATGACCTGTCAGGGATACCACCTGATAGGGAGATAGATTTTGGCATTGATTTGTTGTCGTACACTCGTCCTATTTCTATCCCACCATATAGAATGGATCCTACAGAATTGAAAGATATGAAAGAATAGCTAAAAGATCTTCTTGACAAGGGATTCATCTGTCCTAGTATTTCTCCCTGGGGTGCACCTATACTCTTTGTGCGTAAGAAAGATGGTTCCCTCCGTATGTGTATAGACTTTCGTCAGCTGAATAAGGTCACAGTTAAATACAAATACCCTCTTCCTAGAATTGATGATCTGTTTGACCAACTTCAAGGTGCCAAATATTTCTCCAAGATAGACCTTCGTTCAGGGTATCATCAGTTGAAGGATAGGAAGGCTGACATTCCCAAAATAGCTTTCCGAACTTGATATGGCTATTATGAATTTTTAGTTATGTTCTTCGGGCTGACTAATGCACCCGCACCTTTTATGGACCTAATGAATAGGGTGTTTCTTCAGTTTCTAGACCTGTTCATCATAGTTTTTATCGACGACATCTTAGTTTACTCTAAGAATGAGGAGGACCATGCCAGTCACTTTCGAATCATCCTTTAGACTCTTAAAGATCATAAATTGTATGCAAAATTTTCCAAGTGTGAATTCTGGCTTAGCGCTATTGCTTTCTTAGGGCATATTGTGAGGGGATTAAAGTTGACCCCCAAAAGGTTAAGGCAGTGAGAAAATGGCCTAGACCCACGACTCCAATCAATAACCGAAGCTTCTTGGGTTTGGAAAGGTATTACAGAAGGATCGTAGAAAGTTTTTCCTCCATAGCTACTCCACTTACCAAATTGACGCAGAAGAAAGTAAAATTTGTGTGGTCTGACTCTTATAAGAATAGCTTTGAGAAATTGAAAGACAAATTGACTACTGCACCAGTTTTAACCCTTCTCTATAGTACAGAGGGTTTTGCTAAGTACTGTGATGCGTCCCAGGTAAGACTTGGGTGTGTACTTATGCAACATAGTAAGGTGGTAGCTTATGCATCTAGGAAATTGAAGGTTCACGGACAAAATTACCCCACCCATGACTTGGAGTTAGCTGTTGTGGTGTTTGCACTTAAGATCTGGCAGCATTATTTGTATGGGGTACACGTATCTGTATGGTGTTTGCACGGACAAAATTACCCCACCCATGACTTGGAGTTAGCTGTTGTGGTGTTTGCACTTAAGATCTGGCAGCATTATCTGTATGGGGTACACGTTGATATTTTCACTGACCACAAAAGTTTGCAGTATGTTTTCTCACAGAAAGAATTGAATATCAGGCAGCGGTGTTGATTGGAACTGTAGAAGGATTATGACATGAGCCTGCACTATCATCCAGGAAAGGCAAATATGGTGGCTGACGCCCTCAGCAGGTTATCTATGGGCATTTTTCTTATGTTAAGAAAGGAAAAAGGGAGATGGTGAAAGATATACACTGGCTTGAAAATCTAGGGGTCCGACTTCTGGATTTCGAAGATGGAAGAGTAATTATTCATGAGATAGCTAAATATTCCCAGTGTGTTGAAGTTATGGAAAAGCAAGTCAAAGACCCCATCTTGTTATAGATTAAGAATGATGTGGGTCAACAGAAGGTGTTGGCGTTTGAAATTGGCGGTGATGGGATTTTGAGGTATCAAGGTAGGCTTTGTGTGCCAGATGTAAATGGATTGCGGGAAAGAATTCTTAATGAAGCTTACACTTCGAGGTATGTTGTTCACCTGGCTCTATGAAAATGTATCATGACCTTAAGGCTATTTACTGGTGGAATAATATGAAAAGGGATGTTGCTAAGTTTGGTTCCAAGTGTTTGAATTGTCAACAAGTTAAGGTAGAACATTTGAGGCCAGGTGGCACTTCCCAAGAGATAGTCTCACCAATGTAGAAATGGGAAATGATCAATATGAATTTTATCACGGGGCTTCCGAGGTCCCGAAACCAATATGACTCCATTTGGGTGATTATAGATCAGATGACCAAGTCAGCTTACTTTCTGCCTGTGAGGACTAACTATTCGGGAGATGATTATGCCAAGATGTACATTGAGGAAATAGTTCTCTTAAAGGGGCACCAATATCCATTATATCCGATCGAGGTACGCATTTCTCTTTGCAGTTTTGACAATCTTTTTAGAGGGGTTTAGGTACCCAAGTGAACCTGAGTACTGCCTTCCACCCTCAGACTGATGGGCAATCCGAATGCGCCATTCAGACCCTTGAGGATATGTTGAGAGCCCGCGTGATTGACTTTAAAGGTAGTTGGGTGGATCATTTGTCGTTGATAGAATTTGCCTACAATAATAGTTACCATTCCAATATTCATATGGCTCCTTTTGAGGCACTTTATAGGAGGAGATGTAGGTCACCAATTGGATGGTATGAAGTGGGTGAAACTCTATTGTTTGTACCTAACCTTTTTCATTAGGCAATGGATAAGGTGAATATCATTAGGGAGCGACTTAAGAAAGCTCAGAACCGCCAGAAATCCAATGCTGATGTTAGAAGGGGAGATTTAGAATTCAAAGTTGATGATTGAGTATTCCTAAAGGTCTCCCCTATGAAGGGGGTCATGCGGTTCGGGAAGAAAGGGAAACTCAGTCCTCGTTACATAGGACCATACCAGATTGTGAGAAGGATAGGTGGGGTTGCTTATGAGTTAGATCTGCCCACAAGCTTAGCTTCGGTGCATCCAGTATTTCATGTGTCCATGTTAACGAAGTGCATTGGATATCATTCCTTAGTGTTTCCGGTAGAGGAGATCAATGTGAAAGACTCATTGTCTTGTGAATAAGAACCTATTGCCATCTTGGATTGTCAAGTTTGGAAACTAAGAAGTAAGGAAATAGTTTTGGTTAAAGTGTTTTGGAAGAATCAAAAAGTTGAGAAAGCTACTTGGGAGTTAGAGGATGACATGCGAACTAGATACCCAACCCTCTTTGAGGTTGTGGATAGCGACATAGAAGGTATAAGGAATATACTACTCTTTTTATCATTTTCTTAGTGTAATTGAAGTCGTGCTTGTCTGTATTTTGAGCCATCATTCGGGGATGAATGGTTCCAAGAGGGATAATGTAACACCCCGTGGCCATTTTTACTTAATACCTCACTTAGTGGCTTGCTTAAAGAGTTAACCATTTGAAAATTTTCTAAGTGTTAAAAGGACTTAGCCATATTTTAAGCTCTAAAACTTTAATGATTTCTAAATTGATCTTTTTGACCTCGATTCGTGGATTTTTAAGTTTATTTATGTTCAGAAGTGTAAGGGGGTTGTCTAGGAGAAGTTTTAAATTTTTCGGACAACGTTGGAGGCGCGTTTGGATGGGCAAAACAGAAGCCTGACGCGATCTCGATGCGTTGCATCGCTTATCGCACTGGAGGCACATTTGGACGAGCAAAATAGAAGCCCGACGTGATCTCGACGCATCGCGTCGCTAATCGCATCGGGTGCCCAGTTCGCGATTTTAATTTCCAACTCTGGAAGGGTATTTCAGTCTTTTTCCTCGTCATATCTAAGCCATAACACAAAATTAAAACGTCTTTAGGTGATATTATTCCCAAAATCACTCAAATTCCTTCAAAAAAAACCCTAACTTCCCTTCCAAAGATCAAAGATTCATCTTCTTAGTCAAGATTATCAAGAAAGTTTCAAGATTAGGGTTTCATTCTTCAAACCAAGGAACTTAAGGTATGTGGGACTACTCTAAAAACCTTGGGCATAAGTTTAAATATTTTATCAAGATTAAATATCCCCAATTATGTTTTATAATAAAGTATTCTATATTGTTTTTGAAAAGTATGCATCATGGGATTTTTTTTATGAAAATATATGTTGTCTCGAGTCACTTTTCATGGAAATTGAACTATAACTATATACATATGATTTCGTGTATTTTGTAAGATTGATTGAGAGTATGAGTATGAATTACCTCTCTTGTTGCGAACTAAAGTTTATATTTTCATTGTGAATGATTTGGAATGCATGCATTAAGATTCAAAAGTAATCCTTTCAATATCATGGTTGTACTACCCCGTATTTCTCTAGCTTAATTTAACTCTCAGTACATGAGTTATTATATATAAAAAAATTAAAATACTCAGTTTTTTTAGTTTAGAGCTTACCAATGCGTAGGAAATTCAGTGAGCTTTCTAACGATATAAAGTTTGCTCAAATCCGATACTCGGGTGAAGAGTTAGAGCCATTTTTGTAAGACAGTGTACCAAATTGGCACCCAGCGCGTCGCGGAGACCAGCCAAATGGAAATGGTCATTTTTCAGTAAGCCAACGCGATACCAAAGCGTTGCACCACCAGCCAAATTCCCAATTTCCACTTTCCAGCAAATAGGAAAGTTTGCATACAGTGGAGTACCGTGGAGTACCGTGATTGTACCGCATACAGTGGAGTACAAGGGTTAAATTCGCATACAGTGGAGTACCATGATTGTACCGCATCGCGCCAAGCTTCCAGTTCCCAGTTGTTCAGTGTCCAGTAAGCTAGCACGATTTCACCACGTCGCGCCAGCATACAAAATCAGGATTTTGTGTCAGTTCTGAGGTTTAATTCTAAGGGCATTAAAGTCTTTTCCCTCACCCAGTCAGCCTAAACACATAATTAAGCCCTAAAAGAGCATTAATTGCTCATTATTTCATTACTTACTCAAAAAATAAATCATTCTCTCTTAAAGGGCAAAACCTTAGCTTCAAGAATCAAGGTCAATTCTCAAGAATTCCTCCAAGAACCTTCAAGAAATTAATATACCCAGGTATGTTTGGTGTTCATCTATGGGTTTCTTTCACCCATAGAGTCCAAGAATCTATTTTTAAAACCACGAGATTATTGATGAATTACATGCTTGAAATTGGATTGTATTCGTGTTCATGACATTAATTGAGTTTCAATCCATGATTAATTGTGGTTTCCATGAAATTAAAATAGCATGTATATTGAATTATGTAATTTCCATATTATAATCCTTGAATTTGCAAGTTTGGACATTGTAGTTGCAATGTTTATATGATATCCATGATTATGTGCATTAAGTTGTGCTCCCCAAGTGTTTGATAGAATGTCCATGTGAATTAAACGGTAAATCATGACATGCTAGTATATGTAGAAGCTTATGCTCTACATGTGTTTGATAAAATGTCTCTATGAATGAATTATGGACAAATGTACATTGTTATGTTTCTCAAGATCTTATTATGCTCTACTTTTCATGCTATCGAGTCTTGGGGGTATTTAATATCCAAAAATCTAGTTGTTTATCTAGAGCTACAGTAGTTATAGAATAGTATCAGTCATGTCACAATCAGTAGAACTCAGTCAGTTACAAAACTCAGTAGTACTCAGTCAGCAACAGAAATCAGTAAAAACTCAATATCAGTCCAGTCTAGTTTAGTATAATCAATTCAGGGTCTATTCAGTTGGGAGTAGAATTCAGCACCGAGTGAACCCAAGGATGGGGGTTCACCTGCCAGTAGAGGGTGTGATTCTTAGAAGCAGTCCTTGCATTCCAGAACTATGTAGCCAGTGTAAGTTGAGACTTCAACCTGCCAGTTGAGTACCTGCCAGATGAGGGTAACTCTTCAGCTTGTCTTTACCCATGGCACGGTACTGACACTCTTCTAACTGGTGTTATAGGTTGGACCCCAGATATCTTATTTGGGGCAGCTCGGGTAGATGATTACCTCCCACAGTTTCAGTTTCAGTCTCAAAATAGAACTTAGTTCAGTTCTATAGAATCAGGACTATCAGATGCAGTCACTCAGTTATCTGTAATTTAGTTATCAGAAATCTCAGATTATCAGTTACACAATTATCAGAACTCAGAACTCAGCTTCAGTAAAAGCTTATTTACAGTATATATACTTGTATATGCGTAGTATCGCATACTCAGTACTTACAGCAGTTTCAGTTACTTATGTACTCTCATATTCAGTTACTCTATATCATTCAATCAGTTATTGTTCAAGCATATGAACCCTTGAATTCAACCTTACCTCATCTAGCATACTAGTACATTCCAAGTACTGACGCATACTCTTTATTTGCGCTATGATGTCTCATATCATAGGTTTGGATGCTCAAGTTCCTGACCGCGTATAGACAAATTCAGATTCAGCTAGTAGTGTCAGATTTAGTAGTGAGTCCTCATCTATCGAGGATATTTTTTATTTCAGTATTTCAGTAGTCGGAGTTAGTTGGGGGCTTATCCCATCAACTCCACATTCAAACAGTTCAGTTAGAGGCTTTTCAGACTAGACTTTTAGATAGTATTCAGTTTTTCAAATGTTATTACAGTTGTTATTCTATATCAGTATTCAGATTGTGAACTTTATGGAATTTCAGCCTATTTTTCATATTATTACAATATTATTATTCAGTGCTCACAGAAGATATCAGTCATGGGTTAGTTTGTGGTTCCTCGGTGTCATAAGCACCGTGTAGCATTTGGGGTACAGACTCGGGGTGTTACAATGGTGTTTAACATGATTTATATATGATGAGAGGGATTTTATTTCTATAACTATGTTCTTGCTTTAAAGGGAAAAAATTGTATATGATTAAATAAATTGATGTGTCCACCGTATGTTTTTAAGTCTTGCAAAAGAGACTGTTTCATAAGTTTTCTTGAGATTTCAAAGTGATGACTCTATTTTGATGTTATGAATCTTGGGTGATCATGTGCATGTTTTGAATATGATGGGATGTGGATTTGATATAATATTGACTTGCAAGTCAGGGTATGATGATACCCGGTGATGACATGCCCTTAATACAAAAAGTATTGATCATTTTAAAAGTATGAAGCATGATTTCAAAGAATTAAAATTTTTGGCTTAAGAGAGCCAATTAGTTACCCGAAGAAGGCGTTTGAGTGTAAGGGATCATCGTTGGAAACCGTAGTTATTGATACGGGTATTATCCCGAAAGGGGGATAATATGGATGTCATGTAAGGGTGATGCCACGGTATACTTGTAAGGGGGTATACCAACTTATTAAAACTCCAATTCTTGTGGCACACATGTATTGGAATATTATCCGCCGAGTCAAAGGCGAATTTCATATTGCCCATGGAATTACAGATTGTAGGGTGTACCTAATAGCTCGAAAGAGTAACAAAGTGTTGAGTCATAATTGCAAGAAAGTTTTTGAAACTCTAAATTATGCTCATGTGTTTTATTTAACTTATGTGTATTGTTTCATGAAATGCTCTCATCTATTTTGCATAAAAATATATTATTTTGAGTTGTTTCACATACCAATATATCTGTATTTACCCCCTATATTTCAGGATCTGGGGCACAGTCCTGGAGTCCCGCAAAGCCATAGATTTTTGTCAGACAGAAGTGTGTAGTTGGTGACCCTCCCATATTTCAGAAGGCTTGATTTTATAGCATTGTTATTTCATTATGGTTTTTGGTCTGACTGGTGGCCTTGTCCCAGTTTAGACAAGATGTTGGTTTTAATGTATTAGAGATTACGCAGACTGGTGTTAGATATTGTTAGAGGTTATGAAATTCATTTTCAATTGTTTAGTTGGATTATAATGTCGACCATGATTCCATATTATGATTTTTCCGTATTTCTTCTTATTGTATGTGTGAAATAACGAGAATAATAAGGAGATTAAGAAGTCAAGGTATTCATTCTTATATTGATGTATTCATGAATATAAGTTTATATAGTTGTACAAAGTAAAAAGGATAGATACAGGGAATAACTACCAAGAGTCATACACTAATTACAAATGTAAAAGATAATTACAAAGAGTCCTAGTAATGAAATAATTCTACTTTAATAGTCCCCCTTAAGTTGATGCCGATGTGGAACATAGACGAAGCTTGTTGAAATGAATTAATAAAAGTTGTTGTCCGAGCGGTTTCGTCATGATAGCTGCAATTTGATCGGCACCGGAAATGAAATGAATTGAAAGCCTACCTAACTTGATTTGCTTCCGCACAAAGTGATAGTCTAATTCAATATGTTTGGTGCGGGCATGAAAAACAGGATTGGCACTCAAGTAAATTGCACCAATGTTATCACACATATGATAGCAGGGACGATGGATGGAAAGCCAAGTTATCAAAGAAGAGAGCTTACCTATACGATTTCAATTGTGGCATTGGCCAGTGATTTATATTCACTCTCCGTTGAGGAACGGGCAACAATAGGTTGTTTCTTTGACAACTAAGAAATTAAATTGTTGCCAAGATACACTAGATATCCAATAGTGGAATGTCGGTCATCAGGGCAGCCAGCCCAATTACTATCTGAAAAATATTGAAGCTATAAGGTAGAATTCTTGGAGATAAACAAACCAATGTTGGTGTTTGCATGAATATAGCAAAGTAGACGCTTCACTGCTTGCCAATGAACCTCTGTTTTACAATGCATAAATTGAGCTAGTTTATTGACACTTAATGCAATGTCTGGGTGAGTCAAGGTCATGTATTACAGGGAATCGACAATTTTTTTATATTGCTCAGAATTTGACAACAGCTCACCCATTGTCTTGATCAAGGTTGGGACCACTGCCATTGGTGTGCTACATGGCTTAGAATCCTGCATATTTTCCTCTTTCAGTAGATCAGCTGCATATTTATTTTGTGTCAACAACAGGCCATCTGAGACCCTTTTTACTTCAATTCCTAGAAAAAATTCAAGGTACCCAAGTCGCGAACAGAAAATATTTCCTTAATTTTGGCGAGGAACCATGGCAACTTTGAGGAATATGAACATGTAACAACTATGTCATCAACATAAATCAATATATAGATTTTTAATGTACCTTGAATAAGAACAAATAATGACGTGTCGTCCTTGGAGGAGTGAAAGTCGAGACCCTTCAAAAAGTTTGACAAGCGTTGAAACCAAGCTCGTGGAGCTTGTTTCAAGCCATAAAGAGAGCGATGAAGTTGGCAGACATGGTCAGGCTTGTTGTTCCATATATAATTCACTGTCTAAATGGCCATGTAAGAACGCATTAGAGATGTCAAGTTGATGAATGGGCCAATTATGAACTATGGCAAGCGTAAAAACTGTCCGAACAGTGGTAAATTTGATTAGGGGAGAGAATATTTCAAGATAGTCAATACCGAACTGTTGTGTGTAAACCTTAGCAACAAGACGTGCCTTGTAATGGTCTATTGAGCCATCTGTATTCCTCTTTATGCAAAAAATTCACTTGTTTCCAATTACATTTTTATTGCTAGGGCGAGGCACTAAACTCCATGTTTGTTTTTGATGTAAAGCATTCAATTCTTGTTGTATAGCGTCACGCCATTCCTGAAATTTCTTAGCTTGAAAAATGTTATTAGGTTCTGCTAATAGATTATTTGGTTTGGTTAAGGCTATATTGGCTTGGCATTTTTGCATGGTGGTGGGGAAGAGTTGCATGTGATGCGTGTGAGGTGGTTCATAATTTTGTTTTAAGGGAGAAACTGAAGAATCCACAGCTAATGATAATCCAGAAGCATTATTCGGATTGGAAATAAGAGATGGAGATGAATTTGAGATAGGTGTTCGAGTTAGTATTTGAAGGGATTGGCATAAAGGTGAGGATCCAAGCGGTGGGTTAGGGAAATGAGAGAGATTTAATGAATTAAAATGAGATAGATTTCTATGTGGAGAAGATATGGGTACCTGATTAGGTGAAGAAAAAATTGTAGGAGATTGAAAAGAAGAACAATTAGGAGGTTGAGATGGAGAAGATGGCATACCAGATATTGATATTGAGTCCAAGTGAGGATGGAATAGACTTGAGACGTCCAGCCATGAGTTATCAACTTTCTCGCTAGACGACTATGCAAAATTTATGTTGTACGGAAATTCTTGTGGATGAAATTTGACATGTCTAGCTAGATATACTCGACCTGTGGATTTGTCTAATCACCTATATGCACTGTGACTCGAACTTTAACCAAGATAGACACAAGGAGATGTTCGAAATGAAAATTTATGATGATTGTAAGGCCGAAGCAATGAAAACATCAAACACCCAAAGGGTTTGAAAGAAAGGTAGTTCGGGTTTTTATTGAATAAAAGTTGATATGGAGACTTTTCTTTAATGACATTTGACGGGAGAACATTTGTTAAAATGGCACTGTGTTCAATAGCAAAATTTCAATATTTAAGAGGTAAATTTGCATGAGCTAATAAAGTAAGACAAATGTCTACCAAGTGCCGAATTTTTCTTTCAGAAATGCCATTTTGTTCATGCGTGTAAGGGCACGCAATGCGATGTATAATACCATTTTGAGTAAAGTATTTGTTCAGTTTTTGGTATTCTCTTCCCCAATCAGAATGAAAAGCTTTGATTTTTGCTTGAAATTCCCTTTCAATCATTTTTTCAAAATGAAGAAAAATTGAATGAACATCACCTTTACTTTTAAGAATATAAACCCATGCAAATCGAGTAAAGTCATCCACAAATAAAACAAAATAACGATGGCCTATAGAAGAAAGAATCGGGGCCGGACCCCAAACATCGGAGTGAACAATTTGAAAGGGAGCGGTAGTAGTATGTTCAATAGACGCTAAGGACAAACGAGATAATTTTCCTAAGCTACAACTAGAACATGGACTAAGTTTATTTGTAGAGCTAGAAAAATGCTGATTTTTAACTAATGAATGCAACTTTTGAACATTAGGATGGCCTAGACAAAGGTGCCAGTCATCGAGAGAGCGAATTGTGGCTGTCATAGCTGTCTTGGGCATTTATTGAATGTTGTAGATTCAAGACTCACTTGGTACTTGCATCAGTACTTAGCGGGTGCGTTGGTCCTTGATAAGAAAATAGGAAGGCCAAAATTCAAAAAAACAAGAATCGTCAGAGGTGAATTTTTGTACAGAGAGTAGATTCTTAACTATTTTGGGAACACATAAAACATTTTTCAAGTAAAGAGATTTTGAGGGGGAATGTAGTGTTGCCATACCAGTGTGAGAGATTTGAAGCCCTTCACCATTACCTACATAAAGCTGATCCAAACCTGTCTATTCATTAATGGCACTTAAACTTTGAAGGTCCGCAGTGATGTGGTAATTTGCAGCCGTATCTGGAAACCAGGTGATAGGCTGCATATTTGGTGAAGAGGGTGCAACAGCAAAATAATTAGCCATCAGTGGAGCAGTATAATTATGTTGGTGTGGAGATTCCCAAAGTTACGAGCATATACCTCTTTCGATAAGTGACAACAGAGTGGTTGTTTAGACCGCAAATTTGACATGGACCACGATTTCGATTTTTATTGGAGTTGTTGGATGGGCGTGGCTAATTATTATTAGAGTTATTATTGGGGGGTGGAGTGTATTGTGGATGGTATTGGGGAGTAGGAAGAAGGGGATAATTACCTTTTACAACCATATTTGCGACAGGTTCAATGGCATTTTAAAGCAAGATTTCATGAGCTACTAATTGTCCATGAAGTTCATTGAATGCAACTGGTCCTGGACAGAGATTGAGAGAAGCAATAAGGCCATGAAATTCTGGTCCAATGTTGTGATAAATAATCGCATTGAATTCAGCAGGAGAAATGGATCTACCAGCGGCACTAAGTTCATCAGAAAGAGCCTTGGCCTTTTGGAGATAGCTAGAAACAGAGAGATCAGATTTCTTTAGTTCTTGTAATTCTATATACAACTGCAAATGATGATTTTATGAAACAGAACCAAAGGCGTTGGAAAGAGCCTCCCAAACTGTAAAGGAAGAGGTGAGACCTATAACATAAGGATAGATCTCTTCCGTTAAAGAAGAAATCAACCACGAATGAAGCATCTGATCCTTACGAAATTATATGTCAAATTCTGGGTTGGGAACTTGAAGGGTGGGATCAGTGGAGGACGCAACAGAGACAGAGAGAGAGGGATTCGTGCCATTGATGAAACCATGAAGGATTTGATAATTTAGAAGAGGAATAAATAGAGTTTTCCATGCCAAATAACTTTTTGGTGTAAGTTTAACAGCAAAAAAATGGGTAGAGGTGATGACAGGAGTGGGAGAAGTGCAGGAGGAAGAAGTAAAGGGAACGACAGACATGGCAGAACACGTGGAAGAGAATTTTGTTTAAGGCTGTGATACCATGTGAAATAACAAGAATAATAAGGATATTAAGAAGTCAAGGTGTTCTTCTTTATATTGATGTATTCATGAATATAAGCTTATATAGTTGTACAAAGTAAAAAGTTTAGATACAGGGAATAACTACCAAGAGTCATACACTAATTACAAATGTAAAATATAATTACAAAGAGTCCTAGTAATAAAATAATTCTACTTTAACAGTATGAACATTGTGCATGATCGCCAGATAGAGAGGGGTGCCCGGGCCTTCATAGTTTGGGATGTCCGTCGTGGCTAGGGTCTCGACTTGGGTCGTGACATGTTTTACCCAAAGTCACTGAATTAAGTCATTCAACATAGAAGAGGGGGTTACGCCCCCAACACATGAAAACTACGACATTCTTTCAGTAAACTATTTCTGAACTAATACAGTCAATCTTAATTTCAAAAAACAAAGGTCTCACCTTGTTTCTCTAGTTCAACAAATTTAAGCTTGAAACGGTGACTTCATAATCTTTGTTGGGTCAAAATTATCCCATACCGAGCCCTTTTTTAACTCTGCACCCAACTCCACTTCACCTGTCCATGATTGAGGACTAATCACTTGACGAGTGACTGCTTCCCATTCCAGCACATTTTACTGCCTTGACGGCCCTGATACTTGCAATGATTTTGTAGACGAAATTATCCCACACCTTCTTCATCAATCGTTTCCTGAAAAATCTCTAACACTTCAACTTGTTTACCTTAATTACCTTTAGATTTCACCTTAGAGGTATCTGTTCTGTTAAGCCATGTGTGCCTTCTCCGATGGGTTACGAGCTCTCTTCCCAATGGAAGGTGCACGTTAAGCTATCATGCACCAAGAGAAAACTCAAACCAGAAATAATTAATCTTATTAATGTTGCATTGAAACTTTAAATTTGATTATTATTATTTTATATAGTTATCTAATACTAAGAGTAGAGAGGAAAAATATAACAATTCTCTTGATTTCATAAAGGCCAAATAAATTGAAATAAATATTTTGTAACATAGTAAAGAAGTAAAACAAAATGGACGAAACATATATCAAGTTAAATGATGACACATAAATTGCAATTAGCTTGTAAGTGGGTGAAATAAGAAGAGTTGCTCTCCAAAAAAGTTTGGAAATTATTTTTTAATACCCTATCCAAGGTGCGGTATTCATTTTTTGATCAAATTAATTCGGACTCAGATTGAGAGGCTTCATTGTGTAGGTAAACTACTTTTTACTAAAAATAGAGGAATCCGGGGCCAAAAGGGCTATTTTTTATTAAAAATACCAAAGGAGACAACGAAATTTAAAAAATACCAAAACAGATAAATCGTTAGGGATCCAGCGACTTACAAGTCGTCGGGCCCACAACGACTTATAAATCGTTGGGTCAGCCGCTACTTGTAAGTCGTTGGCACTGACACGATTTACTACCTGCTAAATATTGTTCACATGTGAAACAAAAAAGTGTTTTGAATCTTTGAATTTTCACAAAAAGTGTCTACATCCTTGAAAAAATATTCGTTCATCCATTTAAAAAGAAAAGATTCCTCCACTATTTTGAATGAAAAGCATGATGTGATCCATGCAGACTTTGAAATAGGTGTTGCGTCTTTAAAAAAAAAACATTGTTTGCACGTGAATATTTATCTATTTGCATGTGAATTCCATCTATATATTAGGAACGTAATTCATATCTTGAATACAAAAATTTTCTAAACTGAAAAAAGTTTATAAATATTTAATCAAAATACAAGTTAAGGCATCAATTATAAGGTACGTTAATATATAGTTTTTACATTATTTTTATTGTGAAGTATAAAAATATTACATCGAATTCTTAAACTTAAATTTTACATTCTTTAGATAATCCTTATTAATTTACTTTTGATCATAACAAATTATTATTTTTTATGTAGATATGAATCCATTGTTAAAATTACAAGCTAAACATCGATCCCAAAAAATTTGGGACATCGAGGGACAAGATATGTGTTTAAATACACGTCGTGCCGATACTGAATTTTGGTTGAACATATAGGAGCGTCCATTGCATCATTGAATCCTTCAATATTTAAGTTTTTGTAGATTTAGAGGAATTGTAGAAGTAGGAAACATACCTTACAATGTTGGACTTATAAGTGCGTTGGTTGAGAGGTGGCGCCCCGAAACTCACACATTTCACTTGCGAATTGGTGAGGCCACTATTACATTACAGGATATTGAAATTATGTTTGGAATGGATGTAGATGGGAGTCCTATACTTCTAGAAGGTTCTACCAATTTAGGAATTGTAGCTAGACGACAAATAATGCGTGACTTAACAGGATGGGAACCTCCTCTAGATTGCTTTTCTAGAATTAGAAGAATACTTGTATCTAAATTAGCTGCATATGTAAAAGAGTTAGATGATATTACTGATGATACTCCCGAAATTGAGGTGCAACAGAGAGTTAGGTTGTACCTTTTATGGTTGTGCGGAGGTACATTATTTCCAAACAAGTCCAATTCTAAAATATCTTTGGACTATTTAATCGACTTGCAAGACTTATTTGTGGAATAGTCCGTGAGTGGCATATGATTGATCGTGTTGTTAAACTTATTTGTGGAATAGTCCGTGAGTGGCATATGATTGATCGTATTGTTAGACAATTTTGTTATCTCCGGCATGTATCTGGACCGTGTACTCACTTTCACGAACAACATTTTAAGCGTGATAACCGAAATAGAATAACACAAGAAGTTTTAAATATGTATAACGAAACAAAACATAAATGGGATACACGTCGGGAACATATTTTTGAGCCCCAGCATATAAACAATCAATTAGAGTACATTCATTGGTATTGTAATTATGCTCGCATGTTAATTGGAAATCCAGAGCATATTGTTCAAAGAGGATATCAACATATGGCTGGCAGACATGAGGCCTTGGTACGTATATTCAAAAAATCTTTATACACGTCAGTGGTCTTTTTAATACATGTCAATGACCATTTTTATTTTGTATTTTTAGGCTATGGGACATGAAACCATTTATCGGATGGCTCAATTGATTTTACGTGATTCAATAGCAACTAGCGAGATGTATGGATTTGCATCAGAGGTTGCCCGTATTTCTTCGGAATCAATGAATTCTGCCTATCTCGGAACACGATTGGGCTTTGCTCCTAATTATGCACCACCGACTCAAACTGCGGAATCACCATCAATGCAAGTTTGCCGTCAGGGACGTTAATCTGCATCTAGAGATAGTACGCGTCAGGATAGAAGAGGTGGTCGTAGAGCAGATAGTATGGCAGATCGTAGCGAAGAACCACATAATAATTTTGGCTTGTCTCTAGATACTACTACCGAGGCCTATTATCCGACATTTGAATTTGGTGAACCCTCGACAGCTGTCACTGATTTTTCACGCGAAGAAACTGTTGATTTTGTAACGCCACCCGTTGTGCAATATGATTTTGCGCAATTAAGTGAATTTCATCATGCTCCTCAACCCAGAATGCGTGAATTTTTCATGAATAACTCTCCATTTACTGAGGCGTTGAGCTTTTCTGATGTGAGTCGGTAATTCGTAAAATATATTTAATAATTTATGATTGATTAATTAATTATTATTTATTTAATTATATTTCATGTTATTACAGGAAGCAATATCCAATGCAGAAACTTCTCAACCACACGTATGATGTCATTTCTTGATTTACATACTTCATTTTATTTGTAGTCTTAAATAATCTTACCTTTAAAAATATTTTTTGTAGGTTGCGAGAGAAGATGGTCGTCGAAAATCAACTAGGCCACACATACCAACTTATTGTGGCACGGGTAGTCGTCATAATCACGTTGGGGGACAAAATTAATCAAAATTTTTGTTGGTAGTTTCAAAAGGCCAAATTTAGGTAGGCTAATTTTTTCTAGTGTAATTTAGGTAGGCTAATTTTGTTTTAGTGTTATTTAGGTAGTCTAATAGTCCACTATGTAATTTTTATTATGTTTAGATGAATTTAAAGTTACACGCACCGTCATGAAAATTTTATATTATTATGTTCAATTCCCTTGTCAAGTCAACAAACATAAATTAGCTAGCAGTAGAATATTTTTATTTTACTTTATTCATAAGATTAGATTATCATTTTCTCCTTATTCCAAAACCTAAACAGGTGTCTCCAAACACCTCACCCACAACCTTATGAATACTTCTTGTCACAAAATCTCACGTAGCTCTGTAATGCACAAATTTGAATGTAGTGTATTTAAAGCAGATATCAAAATCAAAAAATTTTAAAAGGCATATTACATTAAAAATACTACATATAGATCAATAACATAACATAAAATAATACTACATGAAAGTCGCAAACTATTGAGCTCGTCTAGGACAACGTGCCTTAGTGTGACCTGTTTCTTTGCAAATACTATACTTTCTAGCCATGCGAGCTGGAGCAATATCCATATCATTCTTAAGTCGGGTTCTATCTTCAACACCAAATGTTCGCATATATTCAACGTTTGCAACTAAAGCAAATGGGGCTGGAGGCCAATATCGTTCATCACCCATGGGGTAAAATTTACCACTATATGTTTGTTTGTATAGCTTGGTGCTATAGTACTTGCTAACATATGTATTAGGTTCGATGCCGCAAATGCCTTAAAACTTAATACAATGTGAGCATGGCATATGATAATTCTTTCATTTTCCACAAGAACATATTTTTCTCTTGGCATTAACTGTGTGGACATTTTCACCCTCACCATCATGTGGAAAAGTAAGAATCTCAAATACCCCATCACCAGTTTGATAAGTCATCATGTCAGTGTGCGATTGCGCTCTCTCCCAATAATCTAAGAATTTGTTTTCAACGGCAGGAGACCATGGCTTACTATTTTGTAATAAAGCATCAGCAAGATTGCTTCGTTCCACAAACGGTCAACAAGAGCTTTAAAAGTCATGCGAACCATAGCAGTCACTGGAAGCCCCCGAGCTTTTTGCAACAACCCATTGTATGACTCAGATACATTTGTCGTCATGGCGCCCCATCTACGACCATCATCCTTATACATTGTCCATTTATTCAGAGAAAATTTATCTAACCACATATATGTTGCAGGGGACAATATCTTAATTTGTTCCATTCTTTGAAAAAACTTCCTTTCTTGATGCTCCGTGGCGACCGACCACATTAAGTTCTCGAGCTCTCTATTCAAAAAAATTCTATTAAAATTGGCTTTCAAGTGTCGAACACAAAATCTATGAAAAGTATGTGGTGGAATCAACCAATCATAAGACTAAACACATTGTAATATTCCTTTATGACGGTCAGAAATGAGACCAATTTTTTTTCTCTCACCGACAATATGCCTTCACAATAACTTAAGAAACCATGACCATGATTCAAAACTTTCACGTGCAACAAGTGCATATGCAAGCGGAAGAATATTACCATTATCATCAATCTCAACAGCAATTAATAGTTTCAAATCGTACAAACCATAAAGATGGGTACCGTCTATTGAAATGACGGGCCTGCAGTATTTGAAACCATCAATGCTTGGTTTAAAAATCCAAAATAAAAATTTAAATATTTTCTCACCCTGCATTGTTGAAGAATAGTGCTCCCATTCAACAACAGTACCGGGATTGAAATATTGTAGTGAAATCATGTAGCGAGGTAATGCTTTGAAAGAACTTTCAAAATCTCCATATACCATCACAAATGCTTTTTTTGACCTCTTTGAGCTTTTCTATAACTGGGAGTAAAATGATGCTTTGACTTGATGACTTCTCGAAATGCTTTAATACTGATATTCGGGCTCTGCATAATATGTGGTACCAATGTAACAGCAATCATATTGATGTTTAGATTGAAATGATCTTCCTTGTAGTTATCAGTCAGACAAGTATGTGGTTGTATCATTTTTCCTGCTTTCCACATAGCACCTGAAATCTCTCGAAAGCGAATCATCCATTCGCATCCCAACATGTGATGCTTGCACATAAACCTCCAGCTCTTACTTTTGGATCTATCACAAATAAACTCCTTTCTTTTTTTAAGACTATACATTCTCACGGCAGTTTTCATTTGTTTCTTGTTTGTGAATAACATACCTAATTTCATATGGATTTAAATAGGTATTAGTCGATAAAAAAATGAAATTAATTATTTTAAAAATTATAGTTAGCAAAAATCTAACCTGTTTGAATGAATTCTGAATTCTTGAAATTCCAAAGAGCAGCTTGATTGAAACTATCATCACATGTGTAAGCAAAATCTTCTGCGCTTTCTTCGATATTATCCAAATACAGAATTTCTATTGATGGATGACTAACACTACGAGCAACCAGAGATACATCTTCTCCAATGATATTATCATCATCGAACATTCCACCATCATCCATTAATTCATGTTTTGAAGGTTCATCACTGTCTGATCCACACACTTCATTATCAACTATGTCATTATTATTTTCTACAATTTGTGTAAGTTGAGTCAGTGTACCTTCAAAATCATTACATCTACAAAATCGAAAAAAAAGTTAAACATAATTAGTATAAATTAATTTAATTTAAAAACTTGTTATATTTACCCATCGATTGACTCCAGCGGAAAAGAATGTTGCTGATGATTAGAATTCAAATTTTGCATGTGCATATGAGCATTGCTAGGTCCCCCAATATCACAATTATGCACATTTTGATCAGAGTTATGATACTACATATCAACCCAACCATCACATTGTGTATTCAAATTACTTATATCATTTGAGTGTCTGTCAAATTCTCCCACTGTTTGATGTTGGACTATGTCCATTGAAGAATCAACATTTAAATTCGATAAATCTGACGTATCACAAAGATCAAATTCATTGTTGGTGGATTTTTGAACGATAGGACAACGTTCAATTGACGCATATATATCAAGACTTGTTAAGTTAATGCGACTACCAAAAATCTTAATAGTACGGAGAAATATAAATAAAGAATCATCATTCCAAATACAAGTCTCACCGTACGTTATGACTCCATTTGGAGTAAAAGATATTGGATATCATCCCGTGATAACCACAACATCTTCTGAATCAGTTATACCCATTTTATTTCTTAGTAAGCGTTGCAACCGCTCATATTTAAGAGATAATGAAAATATTTGAACAACTATAGGCGGCCGACTATATATTACAGAACCAGCTTCATATAAAACTTTACCACCCCAATATAAATTTACTCTTAATGTATCTTGATTTATTTTTTTAATACAAAAAATTATAAGCTGAATAAAAATAATATTTGACAGAAATTGTATTGTAAGTTGAAATCGGAGTGTGGAAACTCTCCATGCAAACCCCAATATATAAGCTTTGGAACACACTCATGAAAACTTTAAAATGCACTATTTCACTTCTCATGCATTATTTTCTAAAAGGCTGCCTAATTCTCACATCATGCCATAAAAATTCAAAACTTGCATGCACAATTCATGTCTCATGCATTTTTTTTTTTAAAGGTTGCCTTTATTCCATCAGCCAAAAAATTCAAAGGCTGCAGAACTGGCGCGTCAGCCATTCACATCAGCCATAAAAAAAATTTAGAGGCAACTGGCAGGTAGCAAATTACGCCAGTGCCAGCGACTTACAAGCTGCGGCTGACCCAACGATTTATAAGTCGTTGTGGGTCCGGCGACTTGTAAGTCGCTGGATCCCTAGCGATTTTTCCATTTTGGTATTTTTAAAATTTCGTTGTCCCCTTTAGTATTTTTAATAAAAAAAATAGCTCTTTTGGCTCCGGATTCAAAATAGAGCTCTAACTAAGAACTCGTATTACAGGGAGTATTTACTGGTACACCATAATCTTTGGTGATCGAGTTCCTTTTAATTATTTTATTACAAAACTAGTATTAGTACCCCGCACGATGTGCGGATAATATTTAAGTAAAAGTAATCATTAAACAAAGACAGATTAAAAAAATAATTGAACAATCATTTCATATTAAGATTAGTAGTTAATTAATTTATGTTTTATCGATTATTTATTTATTTATTTATTTCATAGCCTTCGTATGTTTAAAAAAAGTATGTAATATTAGTTGTGCAATTACTTGACATATATGAAAAGACATATTGAGTAACTCAATACGACAGGGTAATCAATTACAATCAAGAGACATAATTGGAAAAGAAATATTTTAATTGAGATGAGAAACTTTTAGTATTAATGAAAGGATGTAATATTTTAAATTCAAATAAAATAAAAATAAGAATTTAATTGAAAGATAGTTAAAATTAGATATTACTACTATATTGAGACTAATTCAACTAATTAAACAATCTTTGTATGAATTTCACCAATTACATTTTTGTATAATAGAAAATAGTTAATTGTCAATCTTGAAACAAATATTATCAAATAGGGAATATGATAATATAGATGTCACCAATATGGGGTGTGGTACAGTGGATGAGGTTGTTCCACCCGTAACCAGAGGTCGAGGGTTTGACCCTGGGTATGGAGAAAACTCTGTTGGGAGCACTGCCACCTTAATGGGCCCTGCAACGCGCAATCCGGATTAGTTGGGGCTCCAATGAGGGCATCGGATGGAAAACCAAAAAAAATATAGATGTCATCCCTCAAAATATGCAAACAATATAAATAATGATATTATATTAAAAAAATTATGATTTCATTAAAACTAAGTAAATCAAGAAAGTATTACAAGAAAAAATTTGAATTAATAATCAATTAGCAATCAAACAACTTATATGAAAAAAAGTTTAATTGACGTTTTTTTAAAAAAAAAATCAACTTTAATCGCAAATAAGTTTGACCTATTTATGTAAAACAATAAATGAATGAATATAAGAAAATCTGCAATTAGGAAAGAAAATAATTGTCATCTTTCGTAATTAGGAAAGAAAATAATTGTTACCTTATCTGAGTGATTAGAAAATTATAAAGATAATTAAATAATCAATTGACTATAGTCAAATTATAATTTTATAAGAATTTTTTGAGAAATAAATCAGTAATTGAGAAAAAAATTAATTGTTACATTTTTAAAATTCTTCCCCAAGTTATAAAGGTAACTAATATCAAATTAATATAATCAAACTATAAAAATATGAGAAATTTATGGGATTGAATTTCCGAAATTATAAAGGTAACTAATATCAAGTGTTTCCATTTTTGAGTCCTTTATGTAATTGTACATTAATTAAATATAATCAAGATATAAAATTAGGACAGATTTATGGTAAGTAGATATTTATAATATTAATAATAATTTTATTTTCATCAAATTAATTAGATTAAATTGATGTAAAAATCAATTAATATTGAGAATTATTTTTAACAGAAAATATATGCAAGTTACGTAATTGATATACATATATTGGTTAAAAAAAACGAACATTGAATACTACTTTAGCCATAAATATATTTTGAAATCTACAACATTAAATTTAAGGAACTTGAGTTTATATATTATGATTATAAAATTGATTCTTATTAATTGAAATTAATTAGTTGATTGTGTAGTCGTATTACAATTATGCCGTACATTATTTATTTAATGGAAATACATCTAATTAATTAACTTATTTTGTGCAATCTACTATGAACTTATTAATTCAAATGAAATAATTTTTAAATGGTAAGTTTGGACTATAAAAGAAAGGAGATTATTTTGTTGAAATTTTAAATTAATATGTATTAATCTATTTTAGTGGGGTATTAGTCTTCAACAAGATCTCCACATTTAAATGAAGTAATTGTATAGCTTTAGCATCTCTTATGTATTAAAAAAATAGAGACCAAAAATATAATGCCACAACATTTTTGGATTATTTAATTCATTTATCACGTTTTAAAATATTGTTTATATTAATTCAATGATGTTTATTTAAAAAAGTTAAATTTAAAAAAAAAAATATCTTAAGTTTTATAATTTAAGTTAATTTGTGTACTAATTTAAAAAAGTTAATTTATAATTTACATTCTATTTTTACCATAATATGAAATAAGAAATAATATTAAATATTTAAATAATCCATAAAATAGTTTTTTGTTATAAAATGATAGTTTTTTGTTGTAAGAATTCAAGAGGATAGTTCTCAAGATGCCACTTGGCTTAAATTTAAGCTAGACTATACAACTTTATTATGTATATAGATGTGTATATAAATATTTCACCAATATATATACACACATACACACGTATTCACAACCTCATTTGAAGTCAAATAGGGAAATTCACCTTTTCTCGAAATGACACTCAATAATTTGCAATTCTGTAAGGTTTTTGTATCTTAATTTCTTCCAAAATCTATATAGAAAAACAAAGTAGTATCAATTAAGTTTAATGAATAATCATACCAATAATAAAAAATTCAAAAATGTAAAAAAAATTAAAGTAATGAAAAATACAGGAAAACTATCAATTGGAAGAAAAAAAAATAGCAAGACTAAATAAGAAAATAAAATCAATTGGGTTCATAATTTAGAAATCATCAACTACTCAGAAATAAATTAAAAAACAAAAGACATATCCTCAAGCAATTAGTATCAACTTTTTTTTTACAAATTGCAGAAGAAACTATATTACAATAATTAAATCATTATGGAATATGATAGTGAGTATGTGAGTGAATAGTATTCTGAGAAAAATAATCGAGAAGTTCAAAACTAATTCTCTATCGAACCATATGTGTACACAACAATGGTCTTTTCTTTCTTCTGTGGAAATACACTAAGAGTTGAATAAAACCTCCTCCTTAATCGAGCGAGTTCTTGTTTCTATACTTTCTTCTTCAGATAATCTCATAGATTGATATTGTGGAGTTAGAATTCACACACACACATATATATATATATAGTATTTTACATAGAGATTTTTATATAGAAATGACTCTTAATAACAATATTATTTTACCATATATGTTGCTTGACTGCTAATCAATTAATAACTTTCACATAATTAATGTGATAATTAAAATATGAAATAACTTTTCATATTAATATTTACTTAAAAATCAAAACAAAGTAAAAATAAATAAATTGATCAAATAATTTGGTCACGGGAAAGGATGTGATTTAAATGAATAAGTTTGTTTACTTGTGAAAAAGAGTCCCTACATGGAAGAGAATTAATTGAGATTATAATTTGTAAGCAATTTACTATTTTTGAGCAATAAATTAGTAATAAATTATTTAAGTAGAATTAGCAAAAATATTTCTAGCTAAAAAAGGAAATAATCGATATTGATTGAAATTTACTATAAATCGTTTGCTTTTATATTTTTAAAAAAATTCATTAATATGGCAAAAAAGAGATTTTATGTCATGTAAATTATTTTTTTATGGTAATATTATACACAATATAGTAAATGTTTTATAGAATAACCTAACATGTTGAAAAAAGTCTATCTATAAAGGAAAATTAATACGAATTAATAATTTTATTAGTAATTTATAATTCTTAACCTACAACTCAAGTATAAATTGTTTAAATGTAAATATTATGCTTTAATTCTGATTAATATAGAATTGCTGAAAAGTAAATACTTAAAGTTTTCTATTTTGTTTCACTACATCTCCTATAATTTTTTATATTTAATTGATTACATAATTATCTCTCTTTCCGTAATTGTAGTTTTCATTCAATATTAGTCAAACTTAGTTGATTTATATATACCATAATATGAAAATTTTGAATAAATCTATAATATTAATGTTCCTTAACTCTTAATATTTTTCATCCAATATAAATAAAACTTAGTTATTTTTTATCACAATATAAAATAAATATGAAATAACTAATTATTTATAAAATAATTTTTTATTGTCAAAATGTCAAGTGGTTAGTTCTCAAGGTGTCACTTGGCTTAATAGGCTCAATTATTTTTATTTATTGTACATATATATATATATATATATATATATATATATATATATATATATATATATATATATATATACAACATTAAACTAAATAATATTAAATCATAATTGTTTTCCTATAATAGAAATGAATCTTAATTGTTTTTTTACCATAATATGAAATAATATTTAATATTTAAATAATCAACAAAATAGATTTTTGTTATGAAATGATGGTTTTTTGTTATAAGAATTCAAATAGTTAGTTCTCAAGATGACACTCGTCTTAACTAATAATAATTATGTTAAATATGCATTTTCTTTTATAATTATATGATTGTTTTTACAAAATTAGTTAGAATCAACTATGATCAGAATATATGATGAAAATATATTACTTTTCCATATTAAATTATTACCTTATGATTAGTTGTATTACAATTTAGTCGCACTTACCATAGCCATATATGGTAATGATTGGCAGTGTAAAAGTTTGATTTAATATATATACGATTCACTTATCATTGCCATCTACTTTTCATCCATGGGAGTAAGAAAATCTATAATTCACTTACTATATCCATCTACCATTTGTATGATCTTTTAAAATCACTTGATTGATTGGAATATATATTTGAAAATTGGAATACAAATTGTGGAATTAGGAGTATCGTTTGATTGCAATATATATTTGAAAATTGGAATACAGATTGTGGAATTACTCCTATAGCTTGATTGGAATATATATTTGGAATACAAATTGTGAAATTACTCCTAATGATAGCGGAATTAGGAGTAATTGACGGATGATCTTCTTAAATCACTTGATTGATTGGAATATATATTTGGAAATTGGAATACAGATTATGGAATTACTCCTATAGCTTGATTGAGATATATATTTAGAATACAAATTGTGGAATTACTCCTAATGATAGTGGAATTAGGAGTAATTGACGGAATTTTTATGTCGAATTTTTTTAATTTGTACATATATATGAAATAATCTATATACTAATTAAATAGAAGTCAAACTTAATTATTTTTTACCACAATGTGAAATATATAAATAATTATAATAGTGTTCATTAATAGGAGTCAATTCTAATTATTTTTTATCACAATATGAAATAATAGAATAAAAATAAACAAAAGTATTTATCAAACATTTTGCTTTATTATATATAAAGAGTTAAAATATATGAATAATTACAATAGTGTTCATTCATAGGAGTCAATTATAATTATTTTTATCACAATATGAAAATATGATATAATAGAATAAAAATAAATAATAGTGTTTATTCAATATTTTTTACCACAATATGAAAATTTAAAAATCTCTATATAAAATAAATAATTAATCAGTAAAATAAATTTTGTTGCCAAGAAAATAGATTTTTTTTGCCAAAATACCAAGTGGATAGTTCTTAATATGCCACTTGGCATAATTTTATGCAAACTTTTTTGCTTTATTATATATATAGATGCCAAATTTATAAATAATTATAATAGTGTTCATTAATAGGAGTCAAATCTAATTATTTTTTATCACAATATGAAATAATAGAATAAAAATAAACAAAAGTATTCATCAAACATTTTGCTTTATTATATATAAAGAGTTGAAATATATAAATAATTATAATAGTGTTCATTCATACGAGTCAAATATAATTATTTTTATCACAATATGAAAATATGATATAATAGAATAAAAATAAATAATAGTGTTCATTCAATATTTTTTACCACAATATGAAAATAGATATGAAAAATTAAAAATCTCTATATAAAATAAATAATTAATCAGTAAAATAAATTTTGTTGCCAAGAAAATAGATTTTTGTTGCCAAAATACTAAGTGGCTAGTTCTCAATATGCCACTTGGCATAATTTTATGCAAACTTCTTTGCTTTATTATTATTTCTCTTCTTTTCTATTATATAGAAGAGGTGGTTTCGTCCCCTCGTGTAATTACCAAAAAACCCACCTACTTCCACTTAATTACATATCATGTTTCAATATATAATGATTTCATTGTTTCATCATAATGGTTTAAATATTTAATATATACTATTAATTTATATTAATTAACTATAACTACATATTGGAAGTAAAAAAATTTTATTTATTTAATTGGCTATCATGTTCAAAACTAATTTGTTACCACAAATCACAATAATTAATAACTTAAAATATTTAAAAGACATATAGAAATTTTATTGACTCTCATTATTTTAGCAATGCCACATAAATTGAGACAAAAGAAAAAGTACTGCAAATCATAATAATTAATAACTTAAAATATTTAAAAGGTATATAAAAATTTTAGTTGACTATCAAAATTGTATCGAAGCCACATAAATTGGGACACAAGGAGTAAATATATTATTCGATAATTACGTAAAAATTACTATAAATCACAATAATTAACAAGTTAAAATACTTTTTTAAAAATAGATAAAAGTTCCATTCAACTCTCAAAATTTTATCGGTACAACATAAATCATGACAAAATAAAAAATTATCTTAAATAATTGCAACTAAATATTTAAAGTAAATCAATTTTATTATTTTAATTGACTTTTATATAGAAAATTATACTTGTTATCTATTTATTTTAGTAAATTTAAATTTAAAAATTATTATTTTTTATATAGAAATACTAATATTTAAACTTAAATTTAAATTTTTAAAGTACAAAATTAATAAATTTAATTTAATAAAATAAATTTCTAATGAATATTTTCTTAGAATTTGTGTTGGGTCAATATGTATCAAGTTAAAAAGAAATAAAGAAAAATATATAGTAAAATTTTATTATTGTGAAAGATAAATATAATGCACTATCCAATAATGTTTAATAATATCATATTTTACATATGCAAAATATAGCATCCCGTATTTAATTAATATACTATTCCGGTGAGTTATCGATGATTACTATTGGATATGATAAAATTATAGTATTAATTTTTATAGTAATAACATAATCAATCGCTGTTAATTAATTATTATGAGTCATCTGGGTATTAAGAAAATAAATAATATTTAATAAAAAAATAAAATAAACATAAAATACGAAATTAACTCTTGATGTTTTAAATTAAATTGTCGTCTTTCAAACAATGATTTTACTATATCACCCCTTATCATAAGTCATTTATGTATTAAAAAATTAAGAATAATAAAATGATATGTCAACATAAAATATTTGATTGACTATCAAAATTATATTAGTGCCACATAAATTGAAACGGGACAGAAGAAGATATAAAACAACACATATTATTTGAAAATGAAATAAAAAGTACTGTAAATAACAATAATTAACAAAAAAAAAAAAGTTGACTGATTTCTGCTTCAGCTGCTTCAATCGTGATTTTAATGTATCACCCGTAATTAATTATTATAAGTCACTTATGTATTGAAAAATTAATAATATTGAATCCATGATTTTACTATATCACCTATAATTAATTATTATAAGTTATTTATGTATTAAAAAATAAATAATATTTAATTATAAAATATAAAATAAATATTTTTGACATGTCTGATTAGGTTGCTTCAATCGTGATTTTATTATATCACTCCTAATTAATTATTATAAGTCATTTACATATTAAAAATTAATAATATTTAATAAAAAAATTAAAATAGACGTTTATGACATGTCTGCTTCAACCATAGTTTTACTAAATATTACCCTAATTAATTATTATAAGTCATTTAAGTATTAACAAATTATTAATATTTAATAAAAATAAAATAGATATAACAATGATAAATTAACTCTTGATGTTTCAAATTAACTTGACGTCTTATATGAGGTCCACTTAATTTTTCACAAGTATTTTTATAGCAATTTCGCTATGTCACTTTTAATTAGTTGTTGTAAGTCATTTAAGACATTTATGCTTCGCTGCTTCAGTCGTAATTTTATTATATCACCCCTGATTAATTATTATGGTCATTTAAGCATTGTGCCACATAAGTTGAAATAGAAAAAATATTATAAATCACAATGATAAAAAATTTAAATTATTTAAAAAATATAATTGGCTATCGTCGACACAAAACTCTGGACAAGGAGAGTAGCATATATTATTAAAAAATTACATAAAAAGTATGATAAATTACGACCGTAGAAGAAAAGTATTATAAATCATAATAATTAAAAAATTAAATTATTTTTAAAATATAATTGACTATCAATGCCACAAAAATGTAGACAAGAAAAGTAACATATGTTAATTTGAAAATTACATAAAAATATTATAAATTACAATAGTTAACAACTTAAATTATCTAAATACATATTAAAATAGCATATGTTGAACCCATTCTAGATTTCGGATGAATCTTAGAAAACATATGCAATCTTTTTATTAAAAAAATTTATTTAAATATATCAAGATTGAAAAGATAAATAAATATCTTAGTATTATATATATAGATTGCTTTTCTAGTGTTGACTATTAGCAAATTGAATGGGCCTTAAATGAAAATGACCCTTTTCTTGCTTAAGGTGGAAGCTAAAGCTACTTTTGATAGTTGAAATTGGCAAGTGGACTTTGATGTCTTCACTTTTTAAAGATAGCTTTTTGTACGGGTTTATGAATTGCTCTCTAATATTTGCCTTATCTGTTTATTTTACTCACTGATCTGAGATAATTTTCTATCAATTATTGCTTTTAGGATTGGAACAACATGTAGATCATAGTTAGTAGTTAGTGTAAGGAAGAAATGAACATTAATAGCAATACCATGGGACGATTTTAATGAATTTAGTTTTTGGCAATTAAAAATATTTGAAACCGATGTTAATTTTTTCTTCTGAAGTTTAAACTATTAATCTTTTTCTCTGTCAATATTTTCAATAGCATTTACTTCATTTAAACTCGATTTTCATATTCAAAATTCAATATTCACTTCTTAAAACTTGCAGCAACTGTAACGTCGCTGTAGCTCATTTCACGCCTATTAAGAGAAATAATAAAATACAAGATAGTTGTAAAGAATGGATTTTGGAGCTAACTCAACTCTAAAAGCTAGTTCATGAGGGGAAAATTGTCCAAGTCTATATAAGGAGATCAATTATCCATCCCATTTTTCGATATGAGATATTTAACACTCCCCTGCACGTCCAGACCTCGTTAACTGGAGCATTGACAATATAATATGGGGACCAACATTAATGAACAAAGATTTTAGATGAATCTAGCTCTGATACTATATAAAGAATGGATCCTTACTAAGCAATTCCTATTCATTAGATGTTTCATGAGAATTGAACACTATTAAGAAGTATTAATTCTTTAATACTAACTCTGTTTCTAAATACTTGTCACTTTTTTTGTTTGCATGTCCCTTCAAAAATATTAACTAGAGGATAATTTACTCATCTCTATTTAATACTTCTTTTTTTATTTTGCATTATATTATTATCTCTTCATATTTATGACTAAAGATAAGATGAAAAAAGACAACTAACTGTGTTTTGTTTTTTTTAAATGACAAGTACTATCTCCATTCCTTTGTAATTGTTCCTTTTAGGTAGTGATTTTATTCCTAAATAAGTGTATATTTAAGCCTTCAAGAATATTTTGATCAAATCTTCCTAATATGACTTGAGTTTAAATACAGTAATTAATGTCAACTTGAAAATGGACAAAATTTAATTAGGGATAAGTTGGTAAAATGATCTTTAATTTTTAAAAATTGAGTAGTTTATTAAAGGGTATACCCAAGTTAAAAAGAACACTTATTTAGGAATGGAGGAAGTATTATGAAATATCTATTTTTAGTAAGGATGATAAGTATTTAGGAACAAATAAAGCATAAATGTATAGTTGAAAACAATAATAGTAAGACCCCTTTATAAGTCACCTCGTTATAACGATATTTCACTATACCGATCTGATTTTCACCCAAATTAATTTTTTATGTTATATTTTACTTCTCTATAACGACATTCTAACTATAACAACAATGTTGTTTGTTATAGTGTGACACTCTATGTAAAATTATTTCTCTGTAGCAGGACATTCAAATGTTATGAAATAATACTTTGTAAGAGATATCTTATGTTGAAATGAAATATCATAATATTTATGGTAATCATCATCAGTGTCATGCACCGTAAATTTTAAATATGAATATTTAATTTAAAGATAAAAAATTATATCTAAATGGTGCACATTAGTTATTTCATAACTTCACGAAGAAAAATCTATTAATGTTTGCACTTTTTATACTCATGCTCTTTCTATTTTGCTTACTTTTGTTTATACCAGCTAAATTAGATCTACGTCAAAAATCAGTAAACATATATAACGACAATTTTTTATAACAATAATGAAATTTTCGGAGTTTGAGTAGTACTACTTTTTGTCTTGAGGTTCTAAAGTGACGCAACACTTATTTTGAGACAAAAGGAATAATAATTTTTTAAAATTGGCTATAAGTTAAATAGGAGTCTCAAAATAGGCCCGTCCCATGAAATTTTCTCGAACCCAAACGAAATAATAGTTGGGTCAAACTCGGTGTATCGTGGCCCAAAACCGGCCCAAATATATCAGAGAAAAAGGCAAAAAGCCCACAAAAGGGGGAAAGGCGGGAGGTTGAAATTGCTGGTACTTTCTGGCGGCTCTCCAGAAATGGACCAAGTTATGCCTTGTTGGAAAAGAAAAATAAAAACGAACTGAAGAAGAAAGAATACAAATTTTAATAGAAAATTTTCTTTGCTGAAGATACAAAAATTGAAGGAAGAAGA
Organism: Capsicum pubescens; assembly: GCA_030864215.1. Lineage (NCBI taxonomy): Eukaryota > Viridiplantae > Streptophyta > Magnoliopsida > Solanales > Solanaceae > Capsicum > Capsicum pubescens. Next base: position 331,021,741 of record CM061538.1, on the reverse strand, counting down.
AAGTTCTAGGAGCAAAAAAATGGTCCTATGGGAGATCACATTGGGAACAGCGTATTTTTTGGGTCTAAAACGAACTTACAAGTTGTTTTTGAAGATTCAGCGTAAGCTCATTAGTCCTAAATATCCCAGGCTTCGTGATTTCGCTCATAGGTATTTTCACTTTCGAATTCGATCTGATTTTTGATCTCTATTAATGCATTTCTTTTGTGTGGATATTGTGTTATTATTATTTTTAAAAAAATTGGGGTTGGGGATGCCGGGAAGGGGATCATAAAGTGGGAAATCGAACCTTCATTAGATGAAAAAGTTTAGTTAGCCAACCAACTGAGCTATTAAGATTTGACATATATAATTTGTCAATCCATTGACTTTAATATATAGAGACAAGCTATTTTGGCTCAAATATGATATTGAGTCGATAATGTGTAATTAACTTACCAGTTTGAGAGGGAGAGGAAAATGAATTTTAGTATGAGGAGAAACAGCTTCGTAGTTTATTATTATATAATAGGCAATAGCCTTGGAGGGTTGTCATTGGCTTGGCACCATGCTTTTAGGTAAATGAGGCCAATGGAGAGCAAGAGGCGCAATGGGAGAGAGGATAAGAAGGAGAAAAGAGCCGAAGGTAGAAAACGATAATAAGATTTCACAGAGTGTATGTAGACCTTACCACTACCTCGTGGAGGTAGAGAGGCTATTTCCGAAAGACCCTCGGCTCAATTGCAACAAATCCAAGTACAAAGAAGATGGAAACAGTGAAGAAAACATAGCAACGCCTACAAGAAAGGAACAAGTGAGCTGAAGGTGGAAGACGGAAAGTAGAATTTGAGGCAATATCTTTGCTATTAGGAATCGGAGAACCATAAGAGAGAGAGTGAGGGAGACATTGGAAGAGTAATGGCAGGGTAAAACTAATTGAGAGTTATTAGGATAAAACTAATTGTGAAAGAAATGTGTTGGCAAATGAAATGACAAAAAGTGAAAGTTACCAAGTTCAAAGAAATGAAATGACAAAAGTGTTCATGTAATATTACTATTCTCTGCTTTCTACGGACCAACACTAAATAATAGAATGGAAGGTGAAAAGAAGTTTAGGACGATATTAAGAACAAAGAGAGAAGTTTAGGATGACTTATCAGCCTATTTGGGGGGCATCAAGTTTTGGTGCCCATTATGAATATCATATGCAATTTCATGTTCTGGTTTTTGACATAGTTCCTATAAGACTTGGTGACAAGTTTGTCGCTTCTTCCCAATGCAAATAGAAAAGTTGCCTCCTCGGAATGACAATGCAAGTTTGTCACTTCTTCCCAATGCAAATAGACAAGTTTGTCACGTCCTAGGTGTTTAAACTGGAATACGGTCATGGTTATTTTTGGATAGTTCTATTTTCATCAACTTTTTGTTGCTATTTCAGCTCGTCATTATGGTTCTAGATTATAGTACTATATGCGTCTTTCTGCAAAATTACCTTTTTGACATGATACCCTTCCCATGTATCTTTCTGCTTTTAGTCATTCTCCGCGACAATGATTGCTTCCCTCTCAAGTAGAACAGCAAGCATCTACTACTCCAGTTGCGACAACTTGATGTTATTCTTATTTGTTTGAATATTGTTGATATGGATTTTCAGACCCATTATTCCCTATTGTTGAAGAAAGTATGTCTTAGCTTTGATATTACTTCTTTTTGTGTTTAAAGTGAACACTCTTCTTGTAATTGGTAACACTGGATTAGTATCCCATTTTCTCAGTTTTGTCTCCCCGACATTTGACAATTTTGTTGGAATAAGATTGTTGCAAGTACCTCTCTTTTCTTTTGTTCATTGAATTTGTGAACTGCAGAGGACGCGTATTAGAGTACCTTAAATAGGGGGATGTGGAGGACGCGTATTAGAGTAGAAGGTTAGTCGGGTACCGTAGTACGGTAGCTTAGGGTTTAGCCGTAGATATGTATCATTGTTGTTGCCTATTGTGTTTCGAGTATCGCACTATTTTGTGGTTGATTATTGTCTTTCTGTAGCAGATTAGTTGTCATATTTTCTTACTATTTTCCTCTTCTTTGTTCCTGGATGTGCTACACTTGAGCCGAGGGTCTTCCGGAAACAACCTCTCTACCTCCTCGAGGTAGTGGTTAAGGTCTTCGTACACTTTACCCTCCCCTGACCTCACTGTGGGATTTTACTGGGTATGTTGTTGTTGTATTGAACTTTGTGAACGTTGAATTTCTTATAGGCAATGAGACTGGAATACATGCTTGTCTTATCTCTTAGGACGGTTTTTTGTTAAATACTTTTAGAGCTGATGATTTATGCAGGTGGGTGAGTTGAGCACTTTTCAGTTTAACATGCAACACCGGGTCTATAGTACCTAGATTTGGTGGGCATGTTAGATAATACATTAGATCATGTATGTGTTTGAGGTGTTGGATTTTCCAAAGCCTTTATGTTCAAGATTCAAGGATATGGATAAGATGTTGCATGCATGTCAGAGAATACAGCTAATAAGCATGAAATTTAAAGTTATATATAAATGATAAAGAGTGGATTCTTTTGCTATTTAAAGAACATGAGGATAATAAAATTAGAAGAAAAGATTTTCCATATTCTCTTTGTCAAAGTCTACACGAGTAGTTGTCCGTCACCAGTTGGTAGTAGATGTCAAATTATCTCAATGAATATCACCAAACTAACAACAACTTCGCCACGCTGAACATGTTATGCCATGTTGATAAGAGTATACTGTTCAAACTAATAGACTTAGCTGGTAGCTGCAAATTCCACAAATTGAACTGTCGGGTGGGAGGGAGATGGAGAGAGGCAGATACATGAGTAGTGCTGTGCATTGTTCGGTTATTTTGGTGAAGACCGATTAAGCTGTTAATTATTGTTCAACTTTTTAAAATCTGATATCTTGTTTGGTTCCAGTTCCTGAATAGTTCAATACATTGACCCAACAAATCAAACATCTGATTTCATACAATAACCATAGAAGACAAATGATATTGTGTTGTTGGTGCTTTTCTACAACCAGCAATGTCGTGGAACTGAGTATCTGTGGATATCTTCTTTTTATTTTTATTCTTTTTCATTTCTGTCTCTGCCCTTTTAGTTTTCTTTTCCTAGACAAGATTCCTTCATTCTTATTTCTCTTACCCATGTTATGTTTTAGTATGTAATTCCTCCATATTCTTGTAATGAGAAGTAACTAGTGAGATCAGATTCTTCTTCTCGTGGAAGTTTTACTGGCCCTCTTTTGACACAATAGTTTCACATTCTCTCAACTCTTTTTTCCCTTCATATTTGAGATTGCATCCTGTTACGTGGGTTGGAAAATTTTCAAGGTTGTCAATATGGCCAAGTTAGCCTAAGGATGGTCATTCCCTGTTGTCAGATGCTGGTTCATGATCTTTTCTATCCATATTGATTGCTTCGTTGCTTGTATTATTTTTGTATATACTTCTTGCTTTTCCAGGCGAACACGAGCTGCATTTGACGTGGCATTGACCATTCATCGCAAGGTACAGGAAAGAGATATTGAAGCTGGTAGGAACCTTGGTAATTGGATCCTTCGATGGCTTGACAAAATGAAGCCATCTGCTAATATTCGAGGCTCAGATAACAATGCAATTACAAGTGCAACTAAGCGGCTTACGAACTCATCTCACTCCCCCAAGCCCGAAACTTTCCAGAAATATGGTGCTGGCAAGGACAAGGAGTCCAGCAGCAGGCATCTGTTTACCTCAGCTAGGAACACATGGCAGAAAGCTTACCCAACCATTTCCATGATGATCAAACCAAGAAGCCCTGCTGGAACAAATATCCAATACAGGCAGTTCAACACTGTTTTGCCAACTAGTTTCAAAGCCATGAATCATGCGAAATATGGTTTTGAGGGAGTGATCCGACCGGATATATTACAGTGGATTCAACGAAGCTAATCCATTAACTACTTTGTTGCTGCTTTTTGGCCTTTTCACTGGTGGAGCTGAACCCTCGTGAAAAGGCATATCCAGTACAAATAAAAGCTAACTAGATCAGTGCCATCATGGAAAAAGAAGGTTCCGACTTGTAGTCTTTGTGGTTTCTGTTTTCTTTCGGCTGGACCTAGTCCTTCTAAGTGAGTATTGTACATTCTTTTCGGATTCTGCACCGCGTGCACTTCAACTAGCATTGATTATGTTGTTTCTACTCTGTTGTAGCCTCTTTGGGATTCAACCTTATTGTTGATGTGGATCAAGACTGAAATCATCATCCACATCAACAAAATGAAACCCAAAAATTAATGCTTCTTTAGTTGTGTTTGTGTACGAATAGCTAAAGGCGCTTGTACTTTCCCTAGCTCTTTTGCATATCCATTGTATACGAGCGAAATTGAAGTACTTGGTCATTTTATCAATTCCGTTGACCTTAGGGGGAAGCTCTATTTGAAAATGAGGTTATTAAGGAAAGTAGAATCAAATGTCAAGTAGGGCATGGTTTCTATCATGAAGTTTGTTGAGTCCCACCTCGGTTCTTCGAGCATTTGTCTCTTTTCACGATTTTGAGCAATTTTCATCTTGTGAGTTCAACTTTTTGGGATGAGTTAGGCTCAACATTTTTGTTCATATCAAAATTTGGTGTGGGATGGTCTTAGTGTACTTCAACTATTCGTCCAATTGATCGTCTAAATTTAAACAGGTTGGGTAGGTATGTGTTCATTTTGCATGGGTGTGATTGTTTCAAAATTCATTTCTGATCAACTATAGTAAAAATGTCTAATTTAACTGCATCTGTGGGACTTTGAAAATGATTGAAACCAAGAGATACAACTTGGTGTGAGTTATGTACAAAATCCCAATCTCAAAATACACCGAGATAATGAGGAGCACTATTTCTTTCATTGTTCCCAACATGCCAATACTGGCACTAATGGCAAGTAAATGTAACTCTTTGTTCAAACAACTATTCACAATTCCTAGAGCTTCTCGCAAGGCTTGTTGGCCGTAGCTAGGAAAGAGTAAGATATGTCGCTGCTGGTGTAACAATAGACTATATGAAAGTACTATATAACTATTCTCATATTAATATGGTGGAAAATGAAAATTAAAATGCATGTTAAAATGTTGGTCAAAACTCAAGTACAGATTGACGACTCACAAGAAGTAAAACGTGACAAGTATGTTTAGGATAAAAGAATAGCCTTTTTAATTAATGTTGAGCTTTATTTTTTAAAACAAATGATGATAACAAGTTGCATTTCCTTTTAAGTGGACAATTACATGTATGTTCTTCTAAATTTAACTTCATTTGATTCAAGAAGCTAGTATCTCTAGTTTATGTTAAAATGTTTATTCCAGCTTTTTATTCTCAAAGAGGGAAAAGTGATCGGAACTAAGTCCCAAATTTGGGACTTTAAAAACTGAAAATATTATTACGCAATAAATGAGGCGTCAAGTACTCCTTTTGTTCCTTTCGATTAGTGATAGTTTTTTTTTTATAGTCAAATAATATGAACTGATCAACATTTTACGACATAGTACATTTTGCATGATTTTTAAATATTCAAATTTTAATTTAAATATATTAAATTAATCTAATCTAATTTAACTTTAAAAACCAAAGAAATTGATTCTCAATAAGCCAAACATGATAAAAAAAAAAAAATAGATGGGAGATAATATTAAGTACAATTCCATTGGTTGATGCAAGCCTCCTAGGTCGTGATTTTTCTTCATTTTTCCTCCGCCTTTCTCTTGTAACTTTTCCTGATTTTTAAATATACTACATAAATTTTATTTCACAAAATTTAAAATTTGGTATTCCCAAAAATTATTTGATATCCTAATGGCACACAAAACAGGTATAGAAGACTAACTTGGTGCACAAGTTCTCTACAAATTATTTACATATATGTAGTGCTTAGCCTTAAACTAGGTGAATTTGGGAAATTACCCTCTCCATTTAATTGTTTTTTGGAAATAAAAAGTTATCAAAAATACAACACGGTTGATTTAAGAAAACCTTCTCCACATCAAGTTAGGAGAAGATTTTCTATAAAAAGGCAGCTACCCTTTGCTACGTTATTACCCACAATCATTCTATTACAAAGTATTAACAAGAAAGTGAAAATATTACACTATGGATAAGTGGATGAAGCTTTTCGTTCTTGGTGCTGGCTCTTACGGCAATGTCTATTATGCAGTGAAGTTCCATTCTTCTTCTTTAATTGCTGAAGTTGCTGCTATTAAATGTTCAGATATTCTCTGTTCGTCCTCACTTGAACTAGAAGCAGAAGTCTTGACATCTCTCGTAGGCTGTCCCAACGTGGTCCAGTTTTTTGGAGCATCCGTCAGCATGGCTAATGATATTCCAACTTACAATCTGTTTCTTGAATATGCATGTGGCGGATCACTCCATGATTTGATCACCAACTCGAAGAGAAGAATGACAAAGATGTCAGAACTGGAAGTAGGTTTCTATGCATATCAACTCTTGAATGGGGTTCAACACGTTCATAAGAAAGGGTGGATTCATTGCGATATCAAACCCGCTAATATTTTGGTTTTCGATAATGAACGTGATGGGATGCACCAATTGAAATTGGCCGACTTTGGTTTGTCATTGGAAGTGGGTGATGGGATGGCTTATGTGACTGGACGTTCATTAAGCAATCGTGGGACTCTACTTTATGCGCCTCCAGAATCTTTGACGTGCGGTTTTCATTCCAAGGCTTATGATATATGGTCGATAGGATGCACAGTGGCGGAGATGATGACTGGGAACCGTGTTTGGATCGATCAGGGTACGAAGGAATATTTGGAATGGCAGATTATGAACAAAGACCCCGTGATTCCGAACAACGTTTCTGCGATTGCTAGAGATTTTCTACGCAAGTGTTTGATAAACGACCCTCTAAGAAGATGGACGTCGGAACAGCTACTCCAACACCCATTTATTCAGCAAGCCCTATGTATTTCGATGTCTAAAACTCAAAGAGTAACCGGGTTTAATCCATTAATTGGTTGCAAACTTCCAATTCCGGAGGAGGACTTCATCAATTTACTCTTTGAAAGAGTTTAAAGATATGGTGGACCGAATAGGAAAGAAACAACACTTAGATAGTGTATTATTTAGCGGAATCCAAAATTTTGTATAATACTTCCTTGTCAAAATGAGTAATACATTCTATTCGTTAGAAGGATCTCCTCGAATGTTTGTTACTTTCTATAGTTACTTGTAATGTACCAAATAAAAGTAATAGAGTAGTTGTTTGTTTCTTTTGAATAATGTTAACTAGATTCAATTATTGTAGTTAGATTCAATTATTTTGGGAAGAGAAGTGTATAGAAAGATGCCAACTAATTAATCAAAATGAGTCGATATATAGATAATGAAATTTTTAACACACATCTACATCAATTTAGTGCATCCCCGCCTTATCAAAAAGATTCAGTATGTAAGTGGAATTCAGTAAGTAAATTATTATCACTACATGTTTATGTATATTTTAGATTTTTTACTGATAATTTTATATTGTGGTTGTAGGTGGTTATAATTTATATGCCTCATGAATATATAGAACGTTAATATATGGGCATATATTATTCAACAAAATCAGTTGAGTTTAGCTTTGGAATCTTGGGAATGGAGATTATGAGAAAGAATTGGAGTTATCGGCACCCCATCGTCTTTGATATTTGACATAGCAAGTGGTGAAATCAGACTAAAGGTGGCAAACGGGCTGGGCCCACTTACAAAACCGGCCCGGTTTGACCCGGACAGTTAAGCCCTAGGGCTTTAGGATTCCGGATCCCGGGCCAGTTATTTTATTGATTTGGGCCCGGTTAACCCAGGCTCGGATAGGGCCTGCTGGTTAACCGGCCCGGCCCAGCTCGGCTAAGTTTTTTTTTTTTTTTGAAATTGGATTTAACTATAACTTAGTTTAAATATATTATTAATTTACTATCAAGTATTATTAATTTATATATGTGTATATATATCTTCTATAAACGTGTATATTTAACGTACAATGTGTATATATTTTATAAATTAATATATAACTATATATATAATTATATATTGTAGTATATATATATGGTAGTATATTTTATTTAAAGTCGTACATATATATTGAATGGTACGTATATATGTGTATATATCTTCTATAGACGTATATATGTTGTACAGTGTATATGTTACAAAGTTGTAGTGTATATGTTTTATAAATTAGTATATAACTATATATATAGTGTGTGTAAATATTGTAGTGTATATATATTGTAGTAGATTTTATTTAAAGTTGTACATATATTGAATAATATCTATATGTGTGTGTATATCTTCTAAAGTAGTATATATTTAACGTATACGTTTGTATATGTTTTATAAATTAGTATATAACTATATATATAGTGTGTGTATATATTGTAGTGTATATATATTGTAGTGTATTTTGTATAAAGTAGTAAAAATATATATTAAATGGTGCGTATATATGTGTATATATCTTCTATAGACGTATATATTTAATGCATACATGTGTATATATTTTATAAATTAGTATATAACTATATATATATATATATATATATTGTAGTATATATATATTATAGTATATTTGATTTAAAGTAGTATATATATATTGTAGTATATTTTATTTAAAGTAGTATATATATTGAATGGTGCGTATATATGTGTATATATCTTCTATAGACGTATATATTTAATGTATACATGTGTATATGTTTTATAAATTAGTATATAACTATCTATACATATATTGTAGTATATATACATATTGTAATATTTGTTTTACTTAAATTAGTACATATATATTAAATGGAGCGTATATTTGTGTATATATCTTCTATAGACGTGTATATTTAATGTATACATGTGTATATGTTTTATAAATTAGTATATAACTATATATATATTGTAGTATATACATATATTGTAGTATATGTTTTACTTAAACTAGTACATATATATTGAATGATGCGTATATTTGTGTATATATCTTCTATATATGTGTATATTTAATGTATACATGTGTATATGCTTTATAAATTAGTATATAACTATATATATTGTAGTTTATGTTTTACTTAAGGTAGTACATATATATTGAATGGTGCGTATATTTGTGTATATATCTTATATAGACGTGCATATTTAATGTATACAAGCGTATATGCTTTATAAATTAGTATATAACTACATATCTTGTAGTATATATGTGTATATATCTTCTATAGACGTATATATTTAATGTATACATGTGTATATGTTATATAAACTATTATATATTGTAGTATATATATATATATATATATATTGTAGTATATGTTTTACTTAAGGTAGTACATATATATTGAATGGTGCGTATATTTGTGTATATATCTTCTATAGACGTGCATATTTAATGTATACATGCGTATATGTTTTATAAATTAGTATATAACTATATATATATGTAGTAGACTATATATATATTGTAGTATATGTTTTACTTAAAGTAGTACATATATATTGAATGGTGCGTATATTTGTGTATATATCTTCTATAGACGTGCATATTTAATATATACATGCGTATATGTTTTATAAATTAGTAAATAACTATATATATATTGTAGTATATACATATATTGTAGTATATGTTTTACTTAAAGTAGTACATATATATTGAATGGTGTATATATTTGTGTATATATCTTCTATAGACGTGTATATTTAATGTATACATGTGTATATGTGTATATGTTATATAAATTAGTATATAACTATATATATATTGTAGTATATATATATATATATGTTTTACTTAAAGTTGTACATATATATTGAATGGTGCGTATATTTGTGTATATATCTTCTGTAGACGTGTATATTTAATGTATACATGCGTATATGTTTTATAAATTAGTATATAACTATATATATATATATTGTAGTGTATACATATATTGTAGTATATGTTTTACTTAAAATAGTACATATATGTTGAATGGTGCATATATTAGTGTATATATCTTCTATAGACGTGTATATTTAATGTATACATGCGTATATGTTTTATAAATTAGTATATAACTCTATAATATATATATATACTTATATATATTGTAGTATATATATGTTGTAGTATATGTTTTATTTAAAGTAGTACGTATAGTCGTATATATTGAATGGTGCGTATATATTTGTAATTGTGTATATGTGTATATATTTTTTAAATTCTAATGTAGTATATACTATATATATAGTGTATATATATTGTTTAACGTATTTAAAATGTATATATGTGGGTATATATTGTGTATATTGAATTTTTATTTTTTTTTATTTTTTGATCGGATTTGACCGAATTTTTAACCGGGTTTAGGTGGGTTTGACGGGATTTGGTTAAGTGGGTCGGATTAGGATGGTTTTTGAAATTTTTACTGTTGGGCCCGGCCCACTTAACCCCCAACCCGGCCCGGCCCCAACCCGATTAATTTTATAGGGCCAGTTCCGGGTTGGCCCAGCCCGACCCAGTTGACAGCCCTAAATCAGACTAAGAGTATTATTCAAGAATTATTATATATATATATATATGTGGCTTTTATATATGTGGCTCTTCAAATAATTTTTATATACAAAATATCATTTTTTGAAGAGAATTTTTGATTGACCATCCTAAAGTATATGTGGCTACGCCACTGGCCATAGCCTATTATGTAAGTATATCATTTGTGTCACTACACTTAAATAGGTTACATAGAAGTGTTGCTAGGAAATGGATAATTTATTAGAAGGAACTGATGACCTTTTCTAATTTAGAGTTTATGTTATCTTGTTGAATCTCATGTGGCTTCATGCAAATTGCAATACAATACCTTAAAGTTTTTTTTGTTAATATTCCATCTTTTGAAACAACAATATTAAAATGATATATAATGAAGTCATGAAGAGATACTATATATGGGAATGTCGCTATAATTTATGCCTTTTCTTTTGCTTGGAATGATATACTATACTTTAATAAATAGCATTCCAAACATGCATGATCTTAATTATTTTTGTTATAAATTAAAATGGTTAATATTAACACAAATTAATATAACATCATTAAATTTAATTGATAATATCACACTTAAAGAGATTGGGGCTAATTAAATCCACTCAGTTAAAGTACACAACACATATGAGTGATATATTCTCGATCTTGAAGAGTTAATTTAACATACATGATAATATTTTAACTTCAATAAATCTTAATTAGATCATTTCAAACAAAAAAGCAGACTACTGGTACACAAACAATATCACATGTGTATTTCATATAAATTGTCATAAAAAATAATGTCGCAAAATACAAACATATAGAAAATTATCTTATAATAAAATTACACGGATATCGTTCATTTCATGACTTTGTAATGTATTTTTCGTATAAATCCTCACTTTTCTACTATTTCAATGCATATGTACTATGTATAGTTAGAGAGTGTAGTTTATTTTAATTTCAAGTAATTTGCTAATGCAAAATTTTTGTACTACAAATGTACAAAAAATAAACTTATGTTTTTACATTTAAGGCCAAAAAAAAAAAAAGTCCGTTATTGTCCTTGATGAACAACATGGATGTTAGAATGAGTAAATTAGTAATCATAATTTTTCACAGCTCCTTGAATCAATCACCACGTCATATATTAACAGAATAGAAGTCCAACATATAGTTACCTACCCAAATATATAAACATGCACATAGGTATATTTAACTATAGTTTTTTTTTTTTTTTTTTTTTTGAATTGTTATGCTATTTCGTCACACGGTGACCAATTTTAGGATATATAAACTTTAAAAGATATGAGACCCTTTCCTGATATGTAAATGTATTCTGTAAATTTTATTTCACAAAATTTAAAACTTGATGTTCCCAAAAAGTAATTTAATCACCCAAGGGTCCACAACACATGGATGTACTACTATATGCTTCTCATTTTGCTTTGACTTAACATTTTTCTTAAGAAAATATTCATTAGAAATTTATTTAACTAAATTAACTTTATCAATTATTAAAAATCTAAATATGACTACTAAATAATAAAGTACTTTATATAGTCATTTAGTGAAAGATGTATTGGGAATAACACGATAAACTTTTTTTGATCTCATAAATTGGAAAGCTAAATTAAAACAACCATTTTCAATAAGGGGGCAAATAAACTGAAACTGATGATTGGAAGATTTTCACTCTATAAAGAAGCAACTACCGATTTGTTATTATTCACAATCTTTCTATTATCAAAGTAGTAAGAAGAAAGTGAAAATATTATGAATCAGTGAAAGAAGCTATACGTTTTTTGTGCTGGCTCTTATGGCAAAGTATATTACGCTGTGAAGTTGTGTGGTTCTGTTGCTGCTGTTAAATGTTCAGATATTCCCCTCACTCCAACAAAACGCCCAAATCTTTGACAAGTCTCAAAGGTTGTTCTTAGTCCTTAAGTGGTCCAGTTCTTTGGAGAGGAATGTAAAGATGTAAGAATTGGGAGTAGGTTTCTGCACATATCAACTCTTAAAAGGGTATTCAACATGTTCATAAGATTTTTGTTTCGATAATGAACGTGGGTGCAAGGGTCGCCTAAGGTGAATTAATCCAGTCAAGCATTTGCGTTAGAACTAAATATTGAATCCCAAAAAAATAAATTCTAATAATGAATTTTATGATTGTAGTTTCATTTAATTATTTTATTTATATTGAATATTTTAGTTTCATTTAATTAGACTATCTACGATTTGAGATGAGTCAATCCATTTAAGACATTTGCGAACTTCTTTCACGGATCCAGCTCCGCTCCATTTTCATTCTCTCCATTTTTTCCCAAGTGAGAGACACGTGACATGAGTTAAAATGAATAGTTAAGATTTGACTAATAAATATTTTATATATTTGCTTCCAAAATTTTTAGTAATTCCACAATTATAACTACAAAATTATTTTATTCATAAATATATTTTTTAAAAATTCTCTCTCTTCTTACTTTTTCCCCCTAACCATATGATGTAACTAGAAAAAAAAATTACTCTATAATTTTAAAAAAATTAATAGATACACCCTTATCATTTTTAAAACTTTATTATTTCTCCCTTTTTCGAATTTCTTAACTCTTATCATTTTTCCTCTTCGTCCCCCCCCCCCCCCCCAAAAAAAAAAAATAGCTATAAGAAAAATTGACAAAGCCAAAATCACGAAGACAGTAATTTTTTTTCATAAATATGAATCATTGAGTAGTAAATTATTATAATAATACGAGCATTATTGATATTATAATAAAAATATTCAATTAGCATAACTAAAAAGAAACTTGATTATTAAGAATATTGAAGTTCACTATTTATACTCATAGCTAATTTTAAAGAAAAAGTATCTAATGGTTAGTATAAAAAATTAACTTAAAGAAGTTGGAAGATAGACGGTGAGTATGAAAATAGAAGTAGAGAAAAAAAAAAAAAAACAGGGAAATAGAGAGAATTTTTTCTTAAAAGTATATTTGTGGATAAAATAACTAATAATTGTTGAATTACTAAAATTTTGAAAGCAAATAGGTAAAATATTTATTGATCATATCATGTTTAAAATCTTAGTTTAGTTATTAAATCTTAACCGTTCATTCTAACTCATGTCACGTGTCTCTCATCTAAGTAATAACTTGGGGAAAATGGAGAGGAGCTTGATCCTTCTTTCACTATCCGGATCGGGTCCCTTTCCAATTCAGCATTTCTCTCAAGTCTCAAGTGAGATTGCAAGGTCTACTTTGGACTTATTCAGACTGCTTGCTTCACTTTGGTCTTTAGAGACGCACTCTAAGAGTGGTTTCTCAACTTCTCCTTAAGATCAGAGCATTACACAGAGTTCTTCCGTAAGTTCAGAAACTTGAATGGTTAGAGCAACCTTTACATTTTCAAACTTATCAAGATCGACTTTCATCTAAAATATCTTTCTCAGTAGCTAAACTCTTCTATTTCTTCAAGGAATAGTCATTTAAGTTTCACTTAATGTCATCTCTATCTTCTGATTTTGCCATAAATGCAAAGAGAGAGTTAAAAGCATCATCATATAGAGTCCTCCACAACCATCATGGATGTCCAGATGAGTCTCCCTAAGTAGCAAGAGCTTGCTTGACAACATAGTTGACAGTAGCTCTCCTTTTTTGATTTTTTCTAGGACCCCACCGTTTGCCTTTATCACCACTAGTCTTGACCTAATCCTTGTACTTCATTTTTTGCATTGAAAAATATGTAATGAAGTGCCTTGGTTTGCCACACTTGTCGCAGAGAGGTCATTTGCATTTGCAGCTCTGCTTGAGTTTCCTCTTCTCTTGTGAAATCTATGAGTAAGATAAGCCATGTTCTCGTCTTCAATTCACTTGAATATCCCTTTGCAGCATTAAGAGCCTAGGTTTTCTCCTTTTTGACTTCCTTTCTTCCTTGTTCCTGCATCTTCTTCAGTTGGTGAGTTTTCACGCTTCCAATCAACGCATCTATTGTGAGAGTCTTGAGATCTCGAGCTACCGTAATAGCATCAACTTTTCTCTCCCAGAACTTAGGGAGAATGCTAAATACTTTTCTCACTTGTTTGTTTGGCTTGATCATTGACATTGCGACTTGGTTGTAAAAGGCTTGATCATTGACATTGAAACTTGGTTGTAAAAGGCTTGATCATTGACATTGCAACTTGGTTGTAAAAGAGGTGAACCTCGTATGCATTTCATGGATGGTTCGCCTTACTTCATAGTGAAAGCTTCATACTGAGTAGCGAGCATGTCCACCTTGGATTCTTTTACTTGGCTTGTTCCCTCGTGAGCAGTTTTCAAGCAGTCTCAAATCTCCTTTGCTGATTCACATGCAGATATTCTATTATATTCACCCGGACCTATTCCACAAACAAGCGATCTTTTTCCGATTAGCTTCATCATACTCCTTTCGTGTCCTGGGGACCAGTTTCGTAATGCTTCCTTCATGAGAATATGTGGTCCAGTGTAGATAATATCCCACAACTCGCTATCTTCCTCCATTATAAAATCGTGCATTCGAGTCTTCCACCAACCATAAAACTATCCGTTAAAGCGAGGTGATCTGGTAGTCGACTAACCTTCTTCCAAGTTCGGTGGAGCAACCATTTGAGCAGGATCCTCTCTAGGTGTTAGACTTATGGAGAGTGCTTTCTTAGATACCAATTGTTGGCTTGTAAGGATCCACCAAGAGTCAAGAGACCAGGTCCCTTGACACACAAACACAATCATAGCAAATAGTAAAGTAAGAGAGTTGATACAGAAAAGAAAAATACACACGATGTTTACGTGGAAACCTCCTTGATGAAGGGAGGAAAAAATCACGACCTATCTTACAGGATCTCTCAAATCTCCACTAACTCCGAGCAACAACGTGATTATAGATATCAGTAATCAACAACAACAACAACAACAACAAACCCAGTGTATTCCCACAAAGTGGGGTCTGGGGAGGGTAAGACGTACGCAGACCATACCGCTGCCTTGAAGAAGTAGAGAGGTTGTTTCCGATAGACCCCCGGCTCAAGATAACGCATAGTAAACGAGGAGTTGGATGACATAACAGAAATAAGGAATACAAAATAATAAAAATAAAAATCAGCGAAATACGAAAAATACGAGAAATAAGGGCAATACTAAAAGAGAAAATAGGAACTAGGAAAAAAGGAATAGGACACCCACCTAGTAGCAACATACACTCACATACTAAAGATACTTATGCACACAGTCCTAGGATTACTAACCTGGCTACACACACTCACACTAGCCTTCTACCCTTATCCGCGACCTCCACACCTTCCTATCTAGGGTCATGTCCTAAAAAAGCTGAAGCTGCTCTGAGGATTAAACTCTTAATCCTAAACCCTTGTAACAACTCTATTACAAGACTAATGCAATAACTCTATTGCACCAACACCTCAACTCACTCTAGTCGACAGTCCTACGCAACTCTACCCAAGTTAAACATCAAACCAAAGATGAAAGAAAACTTGAGTAAACACTTGATGACTCGATCAACTAACTCTAATTGATACAACTCAACTAAGAACTTAGACAAGAAAACAATCTACTAACCTTTATCACTCAGGTGTAGATTTTATATAATAAGAACAAAAGACGCAAAAGACTCAAAGACACGACTCACAGGATCAGGTCCTTTTGTTAAGAATAAGCAATGCTCTTTTGAGAGAAAATGGCTTTTGCTTTTTGAGAGAAATCTTGATGTCAAAAAAGTAGGTTTTGCTCTTGCAGCATGTTCCCTTTATAAGAGAGAGCAAAACTTAGGACGCATGCCATTGGTCGACGTTGGCCTGTTCTGCAATGCCTCTGCTGCAGTGCCACCAACCTTCTGCAGAAAGTATAATTTTCAGATGTATAGTTGACTTCTCTTGATGTCGAAATCAGCCCGGATCAGGTACAATATTCATTAGTTTGTCATCAGATCAGGTCCCCTAGCACACTAGTTTGTCAATCATCAAAACTTCACGAATACAACAACGCCATCTTACGCATCCTCTTCCACTCCAGCAGTCCATGAGTCTCTTCCAACTACCATTCCAATTGAATCTTCTTCAAATTCCCAATCGATGAAACAACCAGTAGCTTCGCCTCCATATACCCCATTGATGACTGACGCCTTTGGCTACAACATTCTGTCACACATGGTATATCACTGGACACCCAACCTGTAGTTATTCCTCCTAGTCAAAGATCTGCTTCTTGTACTCGTCGTCCCTTAGCCCAAGTTCTACCTGAGCGCACTCACCATATGCGACTCCGTCATATGCCACCTTCATCCCACTTTACTTTACTCTCCTCTTCATTGCAGCTATCACCTCCTACAACTGAACCCTCTTGTTTTACTGAAGCTACAAAATACAAGGAATGCAGAGATGCTATGGCTGCTGAGATGGCAACTCTATCAAAAAATAAAACTTGGTCTCTTGTGCCTCCCTCATCGTCTATGAATGTGTTTGGCTGTAAATGGGTGTTTCGAATTAAACAAAATTTTGATAGGGCTATTGAAAGGTACAGAGCTCATCTTGTAGCAAAAGGTTTTCACTATGTTGTGGGCTACGATTTTTCTGAAACATTCAGCCCAGTTGTGAAACCCACGACAATCTGTCTTATTCTCTCCTTGGCAATCTTGTAAAATTTGCCTCTGCGTCAATTAGATGTTCAAAATGCCTTTTTACATGGCGATCTCATTAAGATGTGTTCATGGCTCAAACTCAATGGTTTGCTCATCTGCAATTGCCTCATTTTTGTCTGCAAAACTACATAAATCCTTATACGACCTCAAGCAAAGCTCTGAGAGCCTGATATGCACCTCTGGAATCTTCGTTATGTGGTTTTCATGCCAAAGAATATTGTGATATATGGTCACTAGGGTGCACCGCGGCAGAGATGGTGACTGGGTATCGCATTTGGATTTATCACAGTTCCTTGTTCCTATCTTAGATTTAATTACTTTGTTTTCTCTAAATAACAATATTTAGTTATGCTGGGAAGAAAACGTTGTATGTCCATTGGAACACTAGTATGAAAACACTACTCTTAGTGGAAGAACTGGAAATGATCACCCAAACATTGCTTCGTCTAAAGAAAAATACAACAGTTGATAAAGGAAAATACACTATAAAAAAGAAAACCTCTCTCATGACAAAAGACACTCTTATCGGATGCTAAACTATGATAATATTGCATCATCCCGGACAGAAGCAAAACATTTAGATGCAAGCACTCGAAAACTAACTCTGCATCTGAAATCTCTCCTTCTTCATTTGTCAACAACACTCATTTCCATCCTACTTTGCTATGAATAGTGGCCTGCTACAAGTAGATAATTGAAATTCTTTGATCAGAATATATAGAACAGAAGTTGGTCTCTTCTCCTACTTGATCACTGCAAAATGTATTGCGCATTAGTATTAACAATGAGAGGATAAATTTTCATTTCCTGGCTCGTGATTAAGTTAAAACAAAGAAGGCAATACATATTCCTTCTTTGCTGTCGAGAAAATGTTCGTAGCATCCTAACTACATCTAGGTCCCATTTTAGTTGTGTTGGTAGTAGCTAAGACAGCAAAAATTTCCTAGCTTGTGGTTAGATTAAGCACGAAATAGGTTAACCGCATGCTCACTGTTCTTGAATATATATTCCTTAACATTCATTTCCATTATAACTACATTTCAATCCCGATTCTAGTTAGGATCAGTAACATAAATCCTCTAGATATAGGCTAAACCAAGGGAGCATAAAGAGAAAGCTACAACAACATACCCTAATGTAGTCCCACATGGTGGGGTGTGGAGAGGGTAGCACAAACCTTACGCTCACCTCACGGAGGTAGAGAGGTTGTTTTCGGAAGACCCTCGGCTTAAGGAAAAAGCAAGAGTAACAAAATTGCTCTATTGAAGTAATTGGCTGCCTGCTGTCTTTTGACTACAGAGCAACTCAACAGTTCATCATAAATTTAACTATTACTGCACCAAATAAATTGAACTACTGATAGATATAGTCTGGACCCCCTGTTTTCAGGGATGTGATAACACTAATTTGTGTTAAAGCAAAAAGAAAAAATCAAAAGATTTCCCCCTTTCTATTCAGAAACTCAAATAAGGTAAAAGAATGCTCTTTTTTCATGTTCATACTTCATTCGAAGTCCAAATTCATCCGGTAAGATTTATGTATTACTCAGATCATAGAATCCACGAAATCTTAATATACACAAACAACAATATACACATTTAACTATAACCTTATCATTCGCAGAAAAACTCCGAAAGTAAACTAACTAGAACAACACACAACATAAAGCACATTAAACAAACAAAACATATATATATATATATATATCTAAACTAGATGATCAAAAATTGTCAAGATGTACGAAAAGGATTTTCAGATATCAAGCCCAAGAGTTATCAAAAGCAGCCGAAGTAATCGCCTGCGTGAACTCCTGATAACTGATCCTTCCATCTCCATCGGTATCAGCTTCTTTAATCATCCCAGTAAGCTCTTCCGCGGTCAAAGCATGTCCAAGCTTAGCCATCGAATGTGCCAATTCCGCAGCAGTAATATAACCATTTCCATCTCTATCAAACATCTTAAACAACTGCTTCAACTGCTCCTCCGTGTAAGGAGACTTCGCTGGAAGAAGCTCCGGTGCAACAAGGGATACGAACTCTGAGAACTCAACTAGGCCATTATCATTCTTATCAGCTTTTTGAATCAATGTATCGAGCTGATCAGCACTTGGTTTTAATCCGAGTGACCTCAATAATGCGCCGAGCTCGAGTTGTGTCAAACTCCCATCATCATTTCTGTCGAATGATCGGAAAATTTCTCTAAGTTCAGCTAACTGCTCATCATCCAACTTCACAGGTGCTTTATTGCTCATATTAGCAATATATGCAGCACTTGTATACACTGTATACTTCTTGATCTGCCTCTACGGATTGAGTTGTTCTTCAAGATCAATATCAATGGACACCCTTTTCGATCTTTTATTCGAAAAATGGCTTTTGGGTATTTCAGTAACTGATTCAACAAATTGTTTTTGTTTTCCTTCGTTTTCTTGATATATTATTCGTGCTGTCCTCTTTCTTGTATTGTTGGCTACTTGACTGATCAATTTTGTGTCATTTGGTATAATTTTTTTTTTTGTTGTTGTTGGACTTGGTAATGGATCCACCAAATTCGATGAATTTATCGAATTTACATAGAAAAGGTTTGCAGATTTGTTGGATGGATATTGAAAGAAGCATATGGGAGAGTATCCAAATCGATTGGAGGTGATTGTACTCATTTGTCACCTACAAGAGACTTTATATATTGATTTTAGAAAACAAAGTGATTTTTTTTTTTAACGTAAAAAGTTAAACTTGTACCGTTTTAACGGTGAAATAACTTGTTTTATTATTATGATAATTGAATACTACAAGAGTAAAATGATAAAAAAAACACCTAAACTATGCTCAATTTTTGAGTTTTATACAATTATTAGATGCATAGTTTTCTGCGTCAAGTATCATCATATATTTATTAAAATATATCTTAACTATCAATTGTTCATTTTTTCTGCTTGACATGATAATGATGTTTGAGCTAAAAAAAAAGTGAACATTTGATAATTAATGTACGTTTTGACTTTTGATAATAGTGGATGATAGTTCAAGTAGAAACTTATACACCTAATAATTCAGATATAAAACTCAAAAAATAGAATAATGTGTTTTTGATTCATGATATACAAAAAAAAAAAAAAAAAAAAGAATGTTCAACTGTCACATATTTATTTTAATTAATTAATTAAGGTTATAGGTTAGTGCTTGTGATATTTACGAATGGTCAACCCCTCCCAAAAAGAAATTGTTACTCAAAACTTTACTCTCAGGTAATTCGGCTATTCAATGGAGTAGTAGTTTGGGACAATTACAAAATATTGTCAATGTTAAGGGTTAAGGATAGTGCTAATATTCTTGAGGTTAATTTATTAGTAATATAATGTATGCATTAAATTGATAGTAAACATTTTTTAAAATGTAAATATTTTCTGTTTGTTTGGTTTCTTTGTACACTATAAATCTATATTCTTCTTTTATTTAAATAAATAAACAAATTTGGACAGGTAAAAGGGGCCAAAAAGACAAAAAAGTAGCGGCACCAAACGCGGGAGCTTCGTGAGGAAAGAAGAGCACGTCGCTATTTTTGAAATAATGACACTTAGGACTTTGCCAACTGCTTTTTAAAAATATTTGACATATTCTCATTCTTCTACACAATCTTATTAATTTCTTTTTTCTGCCTAGATTTTTTTTAGTACTTACTCTCACAAAATTCAAAATTTAATATTTATGCGTTCAACACTTAAGATATTTGACATATTGAAAATAATCATATTACCTTAACAAATCACAAGTTAGAAATAAGATTGTATATACAGTATAGCCTCGATAAATTAATACTGTTGGGACCGTCAAATTTTATTAATTTAGCGAGGTATTAATTAATCGTATAAATTAATAATTATTAATTTATAAATTATATACTTTTTGGGTCCATATTATGAATGTACCTAGGTGTACGTGAAAAGTAATTTCTACATTGACTATTAATTATGCATACTTAACCAAATTCATCTATTTTTGCTGATACATTTTCAATATTCTATGTATATCTTAATAAAATATATAAATCTACTTAATTATTAATGTAGTTACATGTACCTACATTCATTAAAATGTATAAATCCACTCAATTATTAATGTAGTTACACGTACATACATTAACTAAGTTACTATATAAATAGATGTATTATGCAAGTCTTCAAATCAAAAAACAAAAAAAATGGCTTCTCATCTCAAAGGTGTTAAAAAATTAACCATGACTAATGGTATACGTAGAGAACTGTGCGAGTATAAACAACAAAATCTAGCATGCACTCAAAAGCAATTGCAACAATGGGTGTTAGAGAAGTTTAATTTGCAAGTGAGTCAAGCCACAATATCAAACACGATCAAGAGGTCAGCAGAGTATCTATCAGCAGCCGACATTCCAAAAGATGAGGCTAAAAGACATAAAGCTGCAAAATTTCCAGAATTAGAGAAGACTCTGTTCGAGTGGTTTATTCATTACCAAGAGCGTGTTAATATGAATGAGGAACTAATTGTAACGAAGGGAAAAGAGCTTCTAAAAAAGATGTATCCCATCGATACACCTGATTTTCATTTTTCTCAAGGCTGGCTAGAGCGTTTCAAATCAAGACACGGTATCAAGCAATATCGTCGTTTTGGAGAAAGTGGATCAGTTAATATGGAGGCCATGGAGAGCAATTTACAATCCATCAGAGAGAAACTTGATCAGTTTGCTAAGAAAGATGTTTTCAATATGGATGAAACTGGATTGTTCTTTAGGCTACAACCAGATCATTCTCTTGCAACGAAGCAACTTGAAGGTAAGAAACAAGATAAAGAAAGACTTACAGTTGTTATTTGCTGTAATGAGGATGGTTCTGAGAAAATTCCTTTATGGATCATTGGGAAGTATTTAAAACCACGTTGTTTCAAGAATGTGAATTTGGGAAGCATGGATTGTGAATATCGAGCCAATAAAAGAGCATGGATGACTGGGATTCTATTCCAAGAATATGTTCAACAACTTGATGCAAAAATGGACGGCAGGAAAATTCTTTTAATTGTTGATAATTGTCCTGCTCATCCAAAAAATGTCGAAGGTTTGAGAAATGTTGAATTGTTTTTTTTACCACCTAACACAACATCAAAGATTCAGCCTTGTGATGCAGGGATCATAAGAGCTTTTAAGATGCATTATCGTAGGCGATTTTATCGAAATCTTTTGGAGGGTTATGAAATTGGGATCTCAAATCCAGAAAAGATTAATGTTTTAGATGCAATGAATCTTGCAATCTCGGCATGGAAAATGGATGTCAACTCAAGTACAATTGCAAATTGTTTTAAGCATTGTAAACTTAGGTTGTTAGATGATGAATCCTCGGAAAATCAAGAACAGTTGAATAATGATGGCTTACAACAATTGCATAATCTAATCAATGGATTGAAGTATCGAAATGCAATGAATGCTGAAGATGTTTTGAATTATCCGGGAGAAAATAATACGAGTTTTGAGCTACCTACGGATGAACAAATAATTGAGAGTGTTATGAAAACACATAAAGAAGATGAAGTGGAAGATGATAGTGTGGAATTAGAACAAGTTTCGTGCAAAGATGCTCTGAAAGCAACAATCACCTTACATCACTTCCTTTTGCAATATGAGAAGACTACACCTGATATTCTTAATGCAGTAAGAAGGGTTAGAGATGAGATTCAAGGTGATATTGATTTCAAGAAGAAACAAACAACATTAGATTCATATTTTCAGAAACCTGTTTAGTTTACTTATGTATTATGTATGAAATATTTTGATACAGATGAATTATTAATTTATATATCAAATGGGACCTATATGAATTTTTTTTTTGTATTATCTTATAAATTTAGCGAATTATTAATTTACCACGTTGATCCCGACTCGGGACCGAAGAAAATTATTATTTTAGCGAGGTTATTAATTTATCGAGTATTAATTTATCGAGGTTATACTGTATAACATTTTTTTTTCAGATCTCATTTATGAGATTTCATTGATATGCTATCATCGTTGACGTTGAACTTATTACATCTTAATGTAATTACATACCAATTGTTGTAAATTATTACACATTAATAAATAAAGTACTTTGTATAAAAAATATTGAATTTAACTAAAGTTGATCTACTCCCATCTTTTAATTTACATGAATCTATCACTTTTTAATTTATTTATAAAAGATATTTTTAAACTAAAAATAAATCAACTAAAATTTCTTATTTAAGTCAGACAAGTGTTATAACATGTTTAAAGTTATAACTTTCAAAAGCTTTATAATTACGCAAATATTATGACATACTTAAAAAAGATAAAAAAAATCCTTTTATTTTTAAACTCTACCTCTAATAAAATAAAATAAAATAAGTTGGCACAAATTGCAATATCCCATGTCTCGTGGGCCTGTTATTTGGATTTTCTATTTTGTAACGATATAAGAAAAATAGTTGCTGATATGTTCTTCTCTATTATTTTTATTTTTTTGTTTAAACAACATAAATCCCCTATTTAATGAAACTAATTACATAAAATTCCTTCTTATTTTCTCTCTTGATTTTTGCAAAGATATTCATACATTCGGCCTTTTATTATACATTAGTGGAATGTATGATGAAACAGCTAATCTTAAATTTAAGGTAAGAAAAATCATAAATTATTTTACAGTTTCTTAATTAACGGCAATAATTAGTTAACATTAACTAGTTTATGGATAAAACTAGTAACTGATGTTTGAATTTCAAAAAATTTCTTAAACATCAATTTTTTTATTTTTTTCTGGGAATCACGATTTGAAAGCCAAAAACAACCAATTTCTTCTACATACGTTCTTCAATACTACTAAAATCAATATGAATATCCTCATATTGTTGTGATATTCTGAAATTTGGGAGTCAGAAATTAGTTATCAGTCATACAAAAGTGACGCAATAATTATTTCGGAAAATATAACTTTCTTGAAATTGGTTGCTACGATCTCCATGGAATTGGATATCGACGAAGTACGTAAAAAAATTGAAGTTAAATATGTGGTTGAAGGAAATTCTTCTCCAATTGTCATAAGGAACGACAATGGAGTGAGGGTTTATGTTGAGTTGAAGAAATAATTTTCTGGATTGGTTAATTTTCCGCTTTGTATTTCCACTTTCGATAAATCCAATAAGGAAATACAGTTTGATAAAGAAACAGGTGTTGTATTGTGTATCGATTTTATTTGCTAATCTTATAATCTATGGTAATATGGTTTTAGAGGTTTTGAAGAAGTTTATGTTCTAAAGTTGGGTTCTGTGTTGCTGAAGCTCATAAAGGTACGAATGTATAATGTGTTATTATACATTCATGTCAATCTATAATGAAACTGTGTCAGTCCAAGAAATGTATGGTAATATGGTTTTAGACATTTTGAAGTAGTTTGTGTTTTATAGTTAGATTTTGTGTAGTTGAATAATTAAATTACGAATGTATAATATTTGATTATACATTCGAACAAATGTATAATGAAAACTGGGACAGTACCAGGAATTGCATTTTGTCCATATATATATTTTTTTAATACTTTTGTTTAATACATTGACTCAGTGTAAAAAAATTAAAGATATGTACTGAATTGTTCTATGAATGAATCGGAAATGTGCCTAGCAATATGGCTAATGGGTTGCAGATCTAGGCCTTCTGGTAACATGGTCTCTATATGGCCAGACCAATTGCCACAAACTAATTTTACTCTTTCACCAGTTGCATCATCTACTATCCATCTAGAACTTGTTGATAATGGTAAACAATGAGAAAAAATTGCAAAAGAGCAAAGAAAAATAAATAATGTGGCTAATTTCACCATGTTTTTATCCGAAGAGTATCAAAGAACATAAGCCGAGGGTCTATAAGAAATAGCGATTACACTTATAAAATAAAATTGGTTATGTTGAACGAAAAGAATTGATTGATCTCGTATATTTATAGCAGTAGTTAATGTTGATGTGATCGGACAAAATAAAATTTATCTCAAAAAATTAATTCTTATCTGGTCTGTTGAGGAGAATTCTGTTCGAATTATAAGTGGTAATAACTTAAAAGAATTTGTATCCTATCAGGTTATGTAAAAGATTATACTTAATTTATCACAATAAGTAAAACTAGTTGAAACAAAATGTAGGTAATTTACTATAACGTGAAAAGTTTGTAGTATGTTTTGGGTCAAATGTACGTCATCTCTTAATTTGTATCCAATCAGGTCACTTAAAAGATAAATTATTCACGATTTTCCATAATATGTAAAGTTGGTTGAAAAATAAAATAGATGGTTTACTATAACCTGTTAAATTTGTAGTATGGCTTGGTTCACAAGATACACGTTCTCTTTTAGAGTCCTATCTAGTTAACAAATAGTAGATTAGTATGAATAGTAATAGATAAGACTATAATCTATATTTGTATATCATGTAGATCGCTTCAAATTACGACCTATTATTTACTTAATCGACTTCAAGTTAAGTGATATTTTTGCTTCTCGAGAGTCAATTAAACAGATAAGATCAACTCAATATTACTAAAATTATATATTAAAAAATTATGTAAAAAATATAATAAGTTGCAACTCTATTCATGTCAATATAACAACATACTCAATGCAATTCTACATATGGGCTCCTATCGAAAAAATCTCTTGAACTCTACTAAACATTGGTTGACACAAACTTGAACCATTGAGTTTGAGAATTATCAATACTTTTTTCATCTAAGCCAACACATTTCCTAACCAAAACTTTAGATGAAGAATAATAAGTATCATAATTCAAACACAACTCCTTCCTATTCTCATCAATATTTGAAAATTGATAATTTGAAACAAGTTTTCATGTACTTTGCTCATTGCAATCTAAAAATAACAGTTAAACCTGCATGAGGGTAACTTATACATTTAAAATTTTAAATCAGGGTCATAATTAAACAATAGATACAAATATCTGATGGTTATTTATACATCTAACAATTTATATCAGACCCTAAATAAACAACAATTACACATGTATGAGGGTAACTTACACATCTCAAAATTAATATCAAACCTAATTAAGCAACAGATATACACGTATGAGGGTAGCTTACACATTTAAAAAGTAAACAGATGTAATGTATTATGTCATCTTATACAAAATTAATACTTTATAACGGTTTGTTTTTTCATAACTGCCAATGTATAACCTATAGAAATATATTTCAGAATACCTACATTATACATTAGTGGGATGAAATAGCTAATGTATAATGTCTTATTATACATATGTCAACTTATACATAAACTCATAATCAATATCTTCGGAAGACGTGGTTGACCGGAATCATCAAACTTCTTCTTACTTGCCACTTTAGAACCTGACTTTTTCGATCTAGAACTAGCTGTTTCCTTCAATTTATGCATTGTTGTCGGTTCGTTTCGATGATTTGAACGATTCTCTGCGAAATTGAGTTCTTCGCAATCAAATGTACCAGGAACAAACCCAACGGAAATATCTTGTTTTTTGAGAATCTAACTGACTAAGTCCTAAACTAAAGTTAGATGAGAATCCATTACCAATTTTACACTATATCGATTCAGTAAAAGCAAGTACAAACCAAGAAAATAAAAAATCTAACTTGTAGTATATGAAGAAAAACAAAAAAATCAAACTACGAAAGTTGAATATACTTGCAAAATACAGTAATTTCATAAAAACGAACATGCATTCAGAGAATAAACGAGACAAATCCTAAATTGGTAAATTTGAAAAAAAAAAAAAAAAGTAAATCAATAAAATCAATTAAAGCTTCAAAACTTACAAATTGATAACCTCCAAGTAGATTACTTGAATTTTGTCGTGGGAAAAGGATTTTCAAATATGGAGAAAAAATCGGGTGTAATGAGAGCAGATGGGGAGCAAAATATGGAAGAAAATATAGTGTTTTAGAAGTATAAGGTTTATGAGAGAGAAAGTAACAAAAAAGGGGATTTATGTAATTAATTTGGGATTTGTATAAATACTTTACCAAATTGTTATTTAATGTAATAAGGTAACTTTAGTTTGGTATATATGTAAATTTTAGTTATTTTTTCCATTAAATAATTTGAAGAAGCACTCAACATCTATACAAATGATAGGAAAGTTACAATAACAAATAATCAACAGGGGTTAATGATAAAGTTTAATTAAGCAGAAGTCAACAATCAAAGATTATGCGGAGAATTTAGCAATCACAAATAATGCAAACTATGCAGGCATAAAGGTTAGGCCTATTAAAAAGATTATGTAATTTTGGAAAATGCAAAGGCATTTTTTGAAGGGCTCGTTTGGATTAGTCGCCGGTTAGAGTTACACATGTATTAATAATGTGGACAGTAATTATGTAGAAATAATTAGCATTGCAACTAAAATGTTACCAAAACCGTATAAATAGACGAATCAATAATCTGCTCAAATTTATAGATTAATTTTGTATTTTCCAATAAATATCAAAAAGTGTCATATAATTGATGCAACTTAAATTTGGCTTTGTATTGGCCTGTTGGATTTTCGTTTTGAAGAGAATTTTCTAGTCAGAGACAAAGCAGTGAGCCTGCTGGTAGGACATTTGGTACTTTGTGAGTTTTTTTATTTTTATTTTGGTGTGAGTAGTTTGGGAGTTAGCATTCAATGGATTCTGAATTTATTATACAGAGTTGTTGACAAAAATACTGGTTATGATTTTGTTGTCTTTTGATTGGAAAGAAATTAATTAATCATAGTAATAAGTATGTGGTGGAGTTAATAAAATACTTGAAAATCAATAAGATTGTTTGGCAACTTTCATTGCTATCTTCTTCAAATTCTGAGTGAATATAAAATACTTTATATATTTAAGTGAAAAGGCTCAAATATGTCATTGAACTATGAGAAATGACTCATTTATGTCATCAGTTAAAAGTTTGGTTCATTCATGTCATCACCGTTACAAAATTGGTTTATCCATGCCATTAATTTTTAATGGTGGTTTTCAAAAACAATTTTGCCACGTGGCCTTTTATTAAAGGTCCACGTCATTAATTAAAATAAGGAAAAAAGCTCAAATATGTCATTAAACTATCAGAAATGACTCATTTATGTCATGAGTTAAAAGTTCAGCTCATTCATGTCATCGTCGTTATAAAATCAGCTCACCCATATCATTTTCAAAAACAGTTTTGTCAGGTGGCCTTTTATTAGAGGTTCGCGACATTAATTAAAATAAATCAATATTAATTTTAAAATATCTTAGACCCATTAAAAATTACCGATTCATTTAACATAACCCGACCCACATCCATTAAAATATTTTTTTTCCTACAACAACAACTATTTTTCTAATCAGAAAAAATAGTGATTAAAGTATATCCTTTGGCTATTTCTAGTTGATTCTAAATCATTATAAATGCTACGCTTAGCAGAAACCTCAAAAATTCTATCATACAGTAACTGATTAGTTTTAATTCCAATGACTCCAATATATACTCCGAAGTTGCAAGAAAATAAACCAATGAACGATTAGAGCAAGCAAGAAAAAAAAAGAAGAGGCGTACCAATAGAACTTCTCCATTCTCCCATCACGAATTAGGGGAGTATACATTATCGAAAAAATCATTTCCAAATAACGACTTAAAAGAAGTCTGTTATTCCAATTATCCCGCCATGCATATGGAATAACTTCTCCCATCACGAATTAGTGGAGCATACATTGTTGAAAAATCATTTTCAAATAACGGCTTAAAAGAAGTCTGTTATTCCAATTATCCCGCCATGTATATGGGATAACTACTTCCATCATTATGGTATAAATGTTGGAATAAATAATCCCGATACTAACTAATTTCAGATATTTTGAAATTAATATTGATTTCTTTTAATTAATGACGTGGACTTCTAATAAAAGACCACGTGGCAAAGCTATTTTTAAAAACCTATCATTAAAAAGTAATGGCATGAGTGAGTTGATTTTATAACGGTGATGACATGAATGAGCCGAACTTTTAACTGATGGCATAAATGAGCCATTTCTAATCGTTCAATGGTATATTTGAGACTTTTTGCTTATTTTAATTAATGACGTGGATCTCTAATAAAAGGCCACGTGGCAAAGTTGTTTTTGAAAACCACTGTTAAAAAGTAATGGCATGGATGAGCTGGTTTTGTAACGGTGATGGCATGAATAAGCTCAACTTTTAACTGATGACATAAATGAGAATGAGTCATTTCTGATAGTTCAGTGTCATATAATAGTTCAGTGTCATATTTGAATTTTTTCCCTGTATTTAATCGATTTTTCTTCTCTTTATCTTACTTGATTAAAAGAAGAAAAGAACTCAATTATTTGTGTAAATATTGTATATTTAACCGATTTTTCTTCTCCTTATTTTACTTGATTAATAGAAGAAAATAACTCAATTAGATAAAGTAAACAACATTCAAACTTGTAAACAAAAAACTTTAATTAGTAGTAACATCTTGATCGTCATGCTCCTTAGCAAAGTATATGTCCTTCTACACATTCTTCTTAATCATCTACTAAAACTTCTGTCTACTTCTGTTGATTAAAATTCCTTTGTAACCTTAATTCTTGGTACTATATCATTGGATACATATCAAATTGATGAAAAGATTTTTGTTTTATTTTTTATGAAGTTATCGAATACCCACATTGGAATAAGGCTAAATCACGATTATCAGACCATTTTAGGAAGTGGCACTCCAACAAAACTTCGTCGATTCTCAGAAACTCGAACCCAATCGAAAGCCTTACCATTATAGGAGATGGCACTCCCACATAACTTTTTTCTATTCTCAAAAACTCAAACTCAATTGATACCTCTGATTAAGGATGGAGGAATTCCAACCATTCTGCCATAGTTCATGTTGATTTAACGAAAAAAAAAAATTATGTTTAACAACTTAACACACTATGGGACCTTTTGAAGGTTGGTGTTGTTTATTTATTTATTTTTTATTTATTTTTTTTGGGGGGGGGAGGGGGGAGGTTGACTAAATTATGTGAAATCAAGCTGCTAAGTACTGCTACGGCATATGATTATGATGGGTGACTTACCTATCTTATATTCTTATTCAGTCTTATCTTAATTTCTATGTTAACTGCATAATGCAGCTGCCAAATGAGTCGGTGGATAAATAAAATCAGATCATTAATCCACTAATATAATTTTTATCCTGGATACCCTTATAAGTTCTTAATAGTTTTTATTAAAGGGCTAATTCACTTAATAAAAAGTAGAGATATCAAAAGGGGGCAGTTTTTCTGCATCATTAGATATAGGGGGGAAATAACCTCATTGACAAAAAAAGAATCACTTATTTCTCCAAAAATGTGACTAATTAATCTACTACTGAATGAACAATCATTAACCTAAAAGAATAATTTCAGAGAACGTCCTTCATGTTTGGTTTATCGTGCCAACTTTTCTTCTGGTTCGAGCTATTACGATTATATCTTCCTTATTCTAATTTTGCAACAATTGTTTTTAACCTCCCACTACTTATTATTATTTTATTTTATTTTTTTAAGAAAGACAAGATTCGTTCATTAAAACTCTCGCTATGCGCGATGTCCGAAAAGAACTGATGGATTGATGGTAACAGATATTGCAGGAATGAAACGAATGGGAGATGATGAAGTGCTCTTTGGCTTCGTCGATTCGGGACGATTATGGGGATGCTATTATTAGCTATAGATCCAATGCGCATACGTGTAGATGGCCTCGGGGACGATTATGGGGATGCAATTATTCTCTATGGGTCTAGGCTAGTGTTTGTATACTTTACTTTTGGCCTCTGGGACAATAATGGGGATGTGCTATTATTCCCTCCCGGTGCATTAAAACTCTCATTATGCACGAGGTCCGAAAAGAATCGGACTACAAGAATTTCTTATACAGTCTTATCTTTCACATTTCTGCAAGAGACAGTTTCAACGGCTTGAACTCATGACTTCCAAGTCACATAACAACAACTTTACCAATTACTTCAAGACTCCCTTCTTTTATAAATAAAATAATTATAATCTGATCAATTTGCCCTCTCTAATACTACATGCAAATAAAAGAAGGTAATAAATAGGTAGAAAAAAATCCAAAGGGACCATGGCCAAACATGTTTATGAATTAGTCAAATTTCAAATCCACGAGTATAAACAAGACTTCAATGACTTTTTGTTGTTGAGTGGAGATGCTCAAGTCTGCTTTGAACAGTAGTCCATTCTTGGAAAAATGAAGTCTTTTAGCTTTTGGTGAAAAACAAAATCTTCAATTTTGACTTAGCTGCTAAAGCAATATATTCCTGTTGACTTGGAGAAAAGAAATCACTCCACCAGTCCAGGTACTATCATAAGTTTGGGGACAAAGAAAAGTTCAACTTTCATCAAGTAATTACTAACATTAATGAGCCATACATCTTAGACTCAAGTTAACCAGTACAGTAAGCTGCTACTACTTTCTGAATTTGCATATCAATAGGAGAACTCTGATAGCAAAGTGCGTAGAGTTAAGTTTTATGCAAGGCATAAAAAATATTTATACAATTGAATCATGTTGAATAATGATATATCTCTGGAAAGCGCTCTTGCATAAGAAAAAAGTGACATTTTTTAGAAAATGCTTTCAAGTAAATTGCAGAAGTTGAAATTTTTTTTATTTTTTTTTTATCCAAAAACACTTTTACAACCTTGGCAAAAGTACTTCAAAATTGATTAACCAAAACAAAATACTAGTCTACTATCCTCCAAGAACCTTTCCGAAAATACTAATGATACTAAACACTTTTCAAAATAAGCAGATTTTAGAAATTTGGGATAGTCCACTTACTACATAGGAAAATCTAAAGCTACTACATTTTATTTCAGTTGACATTTCTGCTAGGACAAATTTCACAAGTAGATGAGAAGATTCAGTACTAATACTCGAGCATTCCAACATGTAATCACAAAGGGTATCTAACCTTTAACAAAAAAGAGATTTACCATTTTGCAACTGAACACAGATTTGACATCAAAAGAAACAAGAGCCAATGTAGGCTCTCGCAACTGCTCGATCCAAATTTTACAAGAACATATAAATACAATCTCACATTTCAAGTGGTTACTCTTTCGTGCTACCTTCAATCTGCAAGTAATAGCTGTAGTAACAAAATCAAGACGTGCTTCACTTAAAAACTAAGGTGAGTTAAATTCTACATTCTGCAGTAAATTGACGTATCAGTAGATACCACCGCAGTTCCTAAGAGCTCTGTAAATCACAGTATAGGATGATGGGTACCTGTACTAATATAGAAGAGAACTCCCTTCTTTAACAAGCACAAAAAGCCCACCATCACCTCTGGAGATCCGCATATCCTTATCAAGGTATGTTGTGAGAAGCCAAGATTTTGTCCTTTCACCTGGAATTGGGACCTTGAGAGGAGGCAGACCAGAAATAGCTCGTGCTATGCCTGCCACAGCGTTTTCTAGAGGACCTAGAGATTGTTGTACTGGAGAGAGACTTATCTTTTGTCCAAACACATCTAAAGTTTCCGGCAGATCTACGTTTGATTTTATTTCTGGAGGTTTAAAATTCCCTTCCTTAAATTCAACCTGCAAAAGTAAGCAGTTGTCAGCCAAATACGGAAGGGAAATTTAAGAATCTCCCGAAATACTCTACAGAAGTTTATCAAGAAATCAATCATCATCCTCTATAATCTCCAAATATTTTGCATAATTAATTCCTATATTCCAAAGTAACATTTGGCTGAACTACTAGCTCATTTTCTTTCTCCTTGTGCAGGATATTGCTGTAAGTACCTTTCTAAAGAGATTAGATTGGACTCAAGAAGAGTACCTGTATTCTAGAGGGGCTTCGAACTTCAAAAGTGGCAGTAGCACTAAAAGACAAGGTGGCTACAGGGCTTGATATTGTAGTTGAATTCTCTATAGTCGAGCTGTTTGTGTTTACGTCTTGGCTAATCTTTTCTACCTTCAACAGAGGAATGTTGCCCACAGCAAGAAGAGGTAACAACTCAGAAAATGCAGTGAACCTGACACGGCAAGGAAGAAAAATAAGATTATTTGCTGCAAATAGATCAGTTACCATTTACTTCAAATCAGTTTCTGCATGAAGTTTCACAACAAAAGGTTACATTGTTCAGGAGGAAAAGGCCAGAATTGTCTCATAAGTTTGGGTTAAGATTCAAAATCATCCCTTAAATATACACTGGTGCACTAAAAGTCCTCTGAGTGTGTAAAATTGGTGTATTGTTAGTTCAAACAAGCCAATTCCGCCAATATCAAATGGAGCCAAACAGTTGTTACTTTTTTTTCTTTTACCATTTGGTACGTGAACCGAAAAAAATGAGATCTCTATAATGTCCTTTCTCTTCCAACAAAATAGAAAAAGGATCATTAAGTAAGCAAGCAAATGATCAGCAAATGTCACAACATTCAAGGCCACAACATTGCATGCTAATTACATTTGATGCAAACTTCTATCTTAACCTTCTCATAGCTAAACGACAACAATTAAACGATGACTGTCAGCTTCATAAAAGTGACTCAATAGCACCCCTGCAACACAGTGTGCACTTGTGCCAACTCTTTCCTATATGTGCTCCTTCATTTTTCTCCTCACTTCTTCCGATTGGAAATATTAACATAGCAGCAGGTAAAATTCTACACATTCTGCATCATCAAAACTCAAAGAAGTGTAAAAGAAAAGGTAATCTATGATTCCCGTGCTTGCTTCTCATTTTGCATTTGATGTCTCTCAGCAGTCTCTGCTTTCTCCAGTTGCTGCTCATCTTCTGAGAGCTTAACCTTTTGTTCTGTCACAAAGCAGATGGAGAGAGAAAAATTGCAAACATAAAATATTTTCACACTTCGAGCTAGGCGGCGGCGATGGTGTTAAGGTCTACGTACACTCTACCCTCCGCAAACCTCACTTGTAGGATTTCAAAGGGTATGTTGTTGTTGTTCAAGCTATGCGGAGGCGATGGTTAAAGTAACAATACGATAAATCAATGGTGATATTATGCAACCAATGCTCTCATGGTTCGGTCGTATGCTTTATATGGAGCTAAGAACTCAGTACAATATGTTGCAAGTTTGCTTCTAAGTTGTTCCTTATGGGTACAAAACCAGATATGGATATGAGTAGAAAATAAAAAAATATTAAACTTCACAAGGGGGAGAAGGCTTGACAAAGAACATCTTAATGGCAGGCAAACTGATAACAATTATTAGTAGTTAAAGTGAACACTCTAACAGGAGCAAATCCAATGAAACTTTCCTCTCAAAATAGAAGCAGCAATCAGGAGACTTTAAACCCCCAATGGGAAAACCACAGGATGAATGTGAATCATGAAGTCATGAACTCAAACTCCAGTTACTACAAATTTTCAGCCAGTACTCCTGGCACTCTTAAATAGATCCAAGTTTGACTAGCAAAAAGGGTAAGAAGAAAAATAAAATATATCTTGTATTAGGGTTTGCAGATGTCTGTTTAGATTAATGGTAGTTTGAAATATGAAGAAAGTGCCATACTTAGCTGAACAGACATCAGACATCATGATAAAGACAATATAAGAAGCATTAGCTCATCTTATTCCCGGATTAACAGACTAATTAGTTGTGTTGAAGAGCTGGCAGACATTTTGGGATGTAAAGTTGATAAAATTCCCACTACTTATTTGGGGCTTCCATTAGGGGTGAAGAGAAAGGACAAAAACATCTGGCAAGGAGTTATTGATCGTTGTAATAAGAAGTCGACTCCTTGGAAAAAACAATATTTATCATTTGGGGGAAGACTTACCTTGATTAATAGTGTCTTGGATGGAATCCCTACATATATGATGTCTCTATTTAAAATGCCGGCAGAAGTTAAAAAGAAGTTGAACTGCATTAGAAGACAATTCTTATGGAATGGAAATGCACATAAAAGGAACATTCATTTGGTGAAGTGGCAGGTGGTCATTGAGGATAAGAAATCTGGGGGTTTGGGTGTGAGGAACCTGAAGATGCACAATAGAAGCCTACTTTTTAAATGGCTATGGAGATATAGTCGGGAGAGTGAGGAAACTTGGCAAAAAATGTTAGATGCAATATATGGTGAAAAAGAGGGATGGAAGCAAAAGCCTTCACAATTAAAAGTTCGTGGAGGAATCTGGAGAAAAATATAAGTGAAGAATGGGATGAGTTCTTGCAGTATACAAGGCTGGAGGCTGGCAATGGTGCTAGAATTAAATTCTGGACAGATACTTGGTGCAGAGACGAAAATTTTACGAGCAGATTTCCGTATTTGTTTCGATGTGCTTTGAACAAAGAGGGTCCCGTTATAAATTTTTATCCAGATTCAGGCAGGCATATTACTTTCAGGAGAAACTCGAATGACTGGGAAGTGGAGAGTTTCTGCCAACTGATGCAACAATTGAACGTATGCTTAATTGATAGGGTCAAAGCAGACACGTTAGTTTGGGTCAATAGCAGGGATAAATTATTTTCCGTCAAAAGTTGTTATAAAATGTTGTTACAACAGAATAATCAAGGGATCCCTAACTGGCCATGGAAAATGATCTGGAGAACTAAGGCACCCTTAGAAGCAGCCTGCTTTGGTTGGTTAGCAGTCAGGGATGCTTGTTTAACCCAAAATAATCTGCAAAGGAGACGATATTCCATGTGCAGCAGATGTTTTCTTCGTAACAGGGAGCTGGAAACGGTTGAGCATTTGTTTCTTCATTGTAGTTTCTCAAGACAATGCTGGGATTTGTTTCTGAACATGATGGGTGTGTCTCTGGTTATACCAGAGAAGATCAGTAGTCTGTTGGAAGTTTGGCAAGCTCAAAAGTAAAGAGAAGTAAGAAACAAATATGGAGGACTATTCTCATTTGCATATTTTGGACACTGTGGCCGGAAAGGAACGAGACACGCTTTGAGGGAAAAAGACCATAGTTGCTAGCGTAAAAAATAGATGTATCAAAAACCTGTTCTTTTGGTGCTATAGCAGTACCCTAGATAGAATGAACCAATATTTGAATTTTCTGAATCTTTTAGGGGGGAATATGTAGCATGTATTTGGAGACGTAGCTTTGTCTAGTACTTGGTCTTCTACCATCTCAGTACCTTCTGAATAAAAAATGTTTACCCATCCAAAAAAAAAAATTAGTTATGGAATTCTCAGAAGAAAATCCCAAGGCATGTTATTACAGGTGGAACCAAAGAAGACATGGTCTAACTAACAACTGAAGGATATAGCCGAAAGCAAGCATATTGGCAAGTAACAGGCTAACAGCTCACCCCATAAGGTACTTATTTTGAGGCTAATCTTGAGTTCCCTCATAAAACTGTTATAATGCACCTATCCAGATTGCATAGTGAACTCCCACCATACAGTTCTAGCTACTGCTTTGGGTGCAACACCAACATTATATGATTAACTTCTACCATGCACCTGGAATTAAGGGAGAGCAACTTGCTCTGTGGTGTGAATGCTCAAGATCCTTTTTCCCACAGAGAATGAAATCAAAGTCAATTTGACTACTAGAAACTACCAATAACCCTTTAATAAAAGCCCCCATGAGACCAATATCAATTTATTAGAAATTGTTATTTGTCTTGTAAACCACTTAAACTCGCATGTCCAAAAGATGAGAGTTGTGGAAATGAGGATGTAGAGGTGAATGTGTGGTCACACTAAAAGAGATAAAATTAAAAACAAAAATATTCCGGAAAAGGTGGGAGTGGCCTCCATGGTGGACAAAACGAGAAAAACGAAATTGCGATGGTTAGGACATGTGAAGAAGAGGTGCGCAGAGGCCCCAGTGACGAGGTGTGAAAGGTTGGCCATCGTGTATTCTAAGAGAGGCATAGGTAGGCCGAAGAAGTATTGCGGAGAGGTGATTAGACAAGACATGGTGCAGCTTCAGCTTTTCGAGGACGTAACCTTAGATAAGAAGTTATGAAGGTTGCAGATTAAAGTAGAAGGTTAGTAGTTAGTTCAGCGTTATCTCATTTCCTAGCAGGATAGGTTGGTGCATTGAATCTGTTTCCCAATTTCTTTTACCAAAAATAGTAGTAGCATTAGTCTCGTAGTTGGCCTATCCTCGTTATTATTGTGCTTCATTTATCACATTAGTTGGTTATGGTTGTTGCTCCTCTTTAGTATGCTATGCCATGCTTTCCTTATAATTATTTATGTCCTCTTTACTTCTGTATTGCTCTGTTAGCTGCTCTGATGTTCGTTACTCTATCGAAGGTTTCTTGTCTCTACCGGGTAAGGTCTGCATACACTCTATCCTCCCCAGGCCCTTTGTTGTTGCCCTGTAAACCACTCATTCTATCTACGAACCAGCTTGCGGAAAATATCAAAACTCAGCTAATTCCACATAAACCAATGAAAAAACGCATAAATGGAGAAAATCAAAGTACAAAAAATAACTGAATTAGACAAAAACTCACACTAAAATCCAGTTCCCATCAAGCAATTCAGGAGATTCAGTTGGTGCTGGAGTAGGATTAGCTGCCTCCAATTGAGAAACGAACTCCAAAGCCTCGGCCCGAATCTCCGACGAAGCCCGAAACCCGAAATCCGTTCCATAAACTGTATCCACCAAGCACCTTTTAAGTTCTAGAAGCTTCTCATCTTCTCCAGAACTCACTTCAACTCCGGGACTACCATTACCCCACTCATCCTCATACTTGGGAGGATCCGAATCCGCTAGCTTCGTAACCGGTTCGGGTTCCGGCTCCGATTTATCACCCCATTCATCAGTAATGATTGGTTTTTCCGGGTCATTCAATGAGGATTGAACGGAGAAATTGAGGAATTTACGAAGTTTAGGGGTTGGAAGTGAAGAAGGAAGAGAAGTATGGGGTTTAAGTGTAATTTTTGGGTTTTTAATGGTGAAAATTAGAGGATTGTAGAGAGTGGACATATTTTGATTGCTTTTGGAAATGGAAGTGTTGCGGTGGTGGACGGTGGAGATGACGGCGGAAGCGGTGGTTGGTGACGGTGATTTGAGACCGTCGTTTTTATGGATGGTGGAGATGGATTTGGTACGTTTTACATTGATTTGAATTAAATTATGACTCCACAAAATTGGGTAATTTTTGTTGTCAGGAGAGACACATGTCATGTTGATTTTTTCCTTTTTTGAATATTCGAGATTGGATTGTTGCTATCTTCGCCCACTCTTTATTGTCCATGTTCCTCGCTTGACACATCCTCTCTTAAAGAAACAATAAAAATAGAAAAGTAAATTTATTATAATAATTTTGTTAATTATAAATTATTTAAATATTATATGCAGTGGTAAATTATCTTTCGATAATTGAATAAGTAAAATTAAGTAATTATTTTCAATATACTGAATAAGTAAAGATAGATAGAACAAGTAGATATTAATGGTTCGACCTATGAACTTGAAACTCCGGTGATCGTGCCAAAATTTTTATTATCAATTTATTTTGAAAAGCTTTTTTTGAAAGTAACAATAATTAGTATTTGATTAATTAAATATTGGGGTCAATTAGGCATTATGCAGAAGGTCCTTTCAAGTTTTGCTTTCGTTAGGAGTTTCATTGGGATTATTGTAATTTGTAACTACCATGATAAGGTAAACGCCTCGATCAAAGAACTGTGCGACTCAGATTGATCAAAAGGATCACATTACACCATACAGAACTGCCAAAGTTCCGCATCCTGGATTTACCTCTTCGTAGAGAAAATTAGACAAGTCTATTGAAGGAAATAATGGCTCAATAGCCACTACCGTAGAGACTAAATCTGCCTGTATTTGACACAATACAATGTAAAATGTTGCATCAAAGCATCTAATCATCATAGAAACTACAACACAGACGGAACTGTCGCAGAGCATCATTTATTATGCTCCGAACAAATTGGATTACCGCTTCAAAGGCAAAATGAGCAATCTAGGATAGCTACGTACATTTGAAAGTCAGAACTACAGTGCTTGAAAGCTATCATTACTAACAGATTTAGAGCCAAGATTTGGTAATACAAGGTAAAGCAACTGTACACTCGTGTCAAAAGAATTATCTAAGCCCTGCCAAAAAATTCCTTCGCTTTATGTTTGCTGTAACTTTGAGAATTACTTGTTTGTATCAACTGGACTACTTTCTGCATAGACCACCATATGCAAGCGTTGGATAGATTGAGAGTGTTATCCTTGTGATTTCATTTATAACTGCCAAACAAACATCTGCAAACTAGTAAATATATACCCACCAAACAAGAATCAGAGATAGGAATAAAGGCCACTCTTTCTAGTTTCAAATTTATTCAACAGATCTTTTGTGGGAGAAGTACATACCTGACTACAGCAGCAAGGTATGAAAAATAAAGTTGGAACTGAAGCTACTGCCATGGTTGTGATAATGAAACGCTAGGTATTGATGCCTCCAGTCCTTGTTTGCCATGTATAGCAGAATTTAGCACGCTGTACTGCTGGCTTACAGAATCATAAAGTGCCTTTGTATACACCATCTTAGCCTGCATTAAGAACAGTATATACTCTTAAGACCCTTTATTTTTTAGATGCAATTAATTTTGAGGTGTGCAATTTCTTTTGTAGCTTTCTTTGATTCATCTCTCATTTCCTCGATCAAAAAGACCAGCCAGAATGCATTTCCTATCTATATTTGGGCGCAGGACAAAAGAAAACATAAGTTCCAATAGCATCTCATAAAAATAATATGCAAATCTTTGGCTGCAAACTCGGACACCGATTTAAGATAGAAACCCAAGGAATAAAACACCTAAAGAGAATTCTTACAGTGAAAAGAAAGAACACTGAATTGGTGAAACCATTTCCTTAACAAGAGGAAGCAGAGGTAAGTGGAAAATGTTTGAGCTTAAGGTCTGAAGGCAGTGAAATTAGTTAAACCATCTTCTTTATTGAATGGTAGAAAAGATGGGCAAAAGCAAAATGTTTGAGTTGAAGGTCTGAAAGGGTCTGGGAAGAGAAGAATTTTGCAACAGAAAACTGAAACTACAGAAGTTGGTAGGTAGAAAAAACAATAGTACAACAGTCAAGTACAGCCAGCTTAAAATATAAGGAGAAAACACAGATAACAAAGGTGGTCAGCCAAACAAGTCAATTTACACCCAAAGAAGGCGGCTTTATATTGGCTATTAGTGGAACCGAAGTCTCATCAGCCAACTTCCAATAAAATTGACACTGGGCAAGTTCATCATTCATTTGAATTTCATGGAAAACAATATTTTCTTTTTTGACACATTGAAGGTAAGAATACATCTTATTTTAAAGGGTAAAAAATACCACAAAACATCCAATTTTACTTCATTTTCTTTTCCTTTGATTTGGGGACAGACTGTACTATCCTCAGCAAGCTATAGATGCATATTTAGCTTCAGTTTATAGAATTAACTTGACAAAAAATGAACAGAAAAAAACAGTGTTGGATGAATGTTTTACTTGCATATTGATAGTTCCTGTGGAGTTTTTTACTTCTTAACTTTCCACCAACAAGAGAATAACTCAACAGAAGGAATCAAAATTTCTGATGCACCCGTCTCTTAGCAAAGATCAAATAGCTGTTCATTTTGGTCTCAAATAGGA
This sequence comes from Capsicum pubescens, assembly GCA_030864215.1. Classification (NCBI taxonomy): domain Eukaryota; kingdom Viridiplantae; phylum Streptophyta; class Magnoliopsida; order Solanales; family Solanaceae; genus Capsicum; species Capsicum pubescens. The sequence continues at coordinate 330,980,913 of CM061538.1, read as the reverse complement.
AAGCACAAGAGATTGGTCCAACTTTCCTCCTCCTTTCATTCTCCATTAAATAGAATAAGTTACCCCAGGTTCCCCAACAAATATCACTAAACTCCCATTAGGCTGCAGAATTTAGTTCAAGAAAAGCTTCCAATAATTAAAGTATGAAACCAAAGTGAATTCCCTTGACAACTAACCTCAGGGTCCTCCAAAGTACCAGCAACCTCACGAAAATCAATTTTGGGTGCCACGGATATTCCAGCTCCATGAAAAGATACAACTCTTTTCTCTCCAATATTTTTCTCAACCTGTACATAAGCAGGCAGGGATATGTGAAAATGTATAGTCATTACAGAAACAAACATAATTGACACAATGGCCAACCTGGGCCGGAGGGGGCATAATATCATAGCATAATATTGCTAGAGGATAGATGTGACCAGGGACACCAGCATGTTCTACAAGCCTCCTCATGTTGTCTGTCGCAGAAGCATCAAATGGTGCCTGAAGAAAGACAATCAAAATGTTCAACCACAGGCTGCTCAAAATCAATTAACAACTATAAACCGAACACATGTTCCTTGAAAAATAATCCAAATGGTTCAAGCCTTGGAAACAGCCTCTGGCAGAAATGCAAGGTAAGGCTGCGTACGATACACCCTTGTGGTGGGGCCCTTCCCCGGACACCGCACATAGCGGTAGCTTTAGTGCACCGGGCTGCCCTTTTTTTTTGTCCATTATATACATAGAACTATGCTAGAGAAAACGAGAAATTATTACAGCTTATCTACCTCACCCCAGAACAAATGTAATGGAGAAGTTTATTGCTGAACATAAATATGAAACAGTGAACCATAGCATGTGTCCATGCAATCTCAATAGGATACGAACAGTTAACTCTCGCTTAAAGTTCAGGCAAATAATGCCAACATATTCTGAGCACTGAATCATAAAGTGCCCAGCACACATCTGCAGACGACTATTCTCTTAAAGAGTCATGAACAACCTCACCAAGGAAACGGCTAGTCAGTTATTGGTAAGGAACACAAATTATTGAAATAACAGGCCGGACAACTCTAACTTACCCCCTAAAGAAGTTCACCAAGCAAGAAGCAATCAAGAACAGCAGAAAATTAAATCAGTGGAAGAAAATCTTAAGATGTAAACTGGCATCCGATGTAATCCAGAACATGTGGGAGCCTTAACCCTATTTCAAAGGCAGGCAAAGCACATCACCCCGCAAAGGAATTAAGAATCAACTAAAAGAATGAATACGCTAGCAACACTTACATCCTCCACTCCAAATTCTGACAGTTTTTCTACTTTTGTCACTTTCCAAAATGTTCCGCTTATATCATTCTTTTATACAACTTTCAAGAATTCAAATTCATTTAGCTATTCAAATTCAAATTTGTTTCAGTGTTTTCTTCATCAAATTAACTTTTGAACCACTATGTAAAAAATTTCCAAAACTACCACTAATAAAATACAGAGTCAAATTAACATCTTAAACCCCTCCACTGTTAAAACAGAGTCACATGGAAAGACATGGAGAAAATATCTTGTCAAGGAAAGGATGTTGTCCAAACATCCAAGCTTGTAAACGTACATCCATCAAAATAGAATGAAAAAATAAATACATGGAAAGACAACAATAATTAAATATAAAAAAGAATTTTACCGGATACCATTCTTTTGTAACAGGGTCTGGCCTATCTCTTCCACCGCTAGGAGCAATCCATATTAGTTTTGATCCACCCCTGGACCACAAGTAAATGTATCCTCAGATTTATGCTTCCATCAAAAAGAGCAATATTGGGCTATCTCGAATTGCCAAAGAAACATGTATCGTCGGATGGTCCTCTTCTATTATTGTGATAACTAAACCAACAGTTTACTAGGACTTGACTTATGAACCTGATAAAGTAGTTATATAGTGGATGATTATTGAATTTCACATCCATGATCATGAGAAAACCTCCATCTATCATATCTTTATTATCTTCTACACATTCATATTAGAAGTCATTTCTACCGCAACTTGCTCTATGATTTTCTTCCATGCAGAATAATCAAGCAGGGTGAACCCCTCTTGAAAGAACTACCACACATCTGAGCAACAAGCTTTTCTGATAGCTAGAGAAGATGAACAGGAGCACACATGCAATATTAGTCTTAGCTTGCCAATTAATCATGTTCACTACGTATAGCGCTTAGAAGAGAGAATCTTCGATTTTTTTGCAGTACTTAACAGAAAAAATCTTAATGACAGATTGGCACAGGATAAAATTGTATACTAATGTCTTCAGAATAAAACCCCAAGACTGCCTGGTATTACAACTTGCAAAGTCAAAGCTTCACCAAATGCTCAAAGAAAGACAGAGCAATAGCAACATAAGTACCTCAATAGCATAGCCATCTCCTTCAAGCTTCTTGTGTTTGCTCTCTTTTTCATATCCGCAAGTTCGGGGTCATCATTCATATGTTTTTTTGAATAAACACAAAGGAGATTCCTAGACATATAAGTTTGTTAGATGTCTAAAAGTAAATGATGATTTCTGTACATACTTTGACAATGCTATCCAAATAAGCACCTTCCCATGCTGAATGGCTTGCAAAGAGGATCAGTAATAACTCTATCTCCCGCAACATAGATCTGTTTACCAGTAAGCGTAGTCTAGTGAATTAAGCTACTTGAGTTATAATTATCTTATAAAGTACAATAGGATGAAAAAGGTTATAACAATGTTCTCAGCAATATCTGGGTGCTTTGATTCAAGCAAGAGCGCAATAATCGCAGGATCGGCTTCACTTTGGTGGTTTGACATCAAGACAACATTATCACCCTGAAATTAGTATAAAGAGATAGTGAGTCGGTAAGGGCAACAGAAAAAACAATCAAGACAATGTATAAAAAGCCATACAATAAAGAACTGGACAAACATATCAGCGATTTAGTTTGAGCTTTATTAACAACAAATGAAATAATAAAACAACTATCAAGAGAGAAGTAAAATCCTACAGTAACATTCTTTTTTGCTTTTTTTTTTTTGATAAAGTGTACAGTACGCACTCAAGAGTTCTCCATCTATAGTTTAGTCCTATACCGCATCAAATAAGAATGTTCAAGTTTATAAGAAGATCCTTTAGATGTAGTGGCCGTGCAGGCGATAAAGAGATAGTTGGTCCACCCTCAACATTTTGAGCCAAGACTACTATTTGTATCTCTTGTTTAAATAGTGAGCATATAATTTTGATGGAAAAGAAGAGCACATACATCAACTGGCAAGTAACTTTCCTTGACAAAGCACATAGAATGAGAAAGATACCTAAAATATTTCAATACAAAGACGGACAAACCACCAAGCAAAAGATAATAGAAGTCCGGAAGTTCCAGGAAATAGGTAGATATTCCTACTTCAGAGCTTCTACTATTCTTTTGGAGGTTTAATCATTTAATGTATTAAAGCCGAGGAGTCACGAAGTCTTATGTAAATTCATCCCCCAACCAAGGAAGCGGCTGAATAGAGAGGAAATTAGGAGAAGTGATCTGGTACATCCAGTAAGGCGAATAAGAAGAAAACATAGATCTTCATGTAAGGAGGTCTGAAAAGCAAAGTCATGTTAAGCTCAAGTTTTGAGAATCTGCTCTAGAAAAATCTTCCAGCATTGCTTGATTAGTCAAGGAATTATTAAGCAGATCTTTTTTTTTAATCAAGTATAAGTATTTTTTTCACATACACTATACATGGCCATGAACAGTTGTATACAAAGGGTATACCCAAAAGGTAAGAATCTACAAAACGATACAATTCACTACAACTCCACCCAATCATCTATACAGCAAGGAACTTTCTGTGTGCACCAAAAGAAAATAAGGGAACAGAAACTACTATGAAATTGAGAGAAACTCGAATCTACTACCTTCAGAAACTCTCCTATTTCTCTCTCTCTAAACAACCCATATTAAAGCAAGCGGACCCACAATAAGCAGATCTTATATAAACATCAATTAGCAAAACCTTTTTCATCTGATTTACCATAATTTCCAACCAGTACAAGAACAAGAAAAGTGTTTTATGCTTGGGTGTATTATTTCATGACACGTGTCCAGTGAGATCTCATGCTGTCATGCATGCCTAGTATGAAGTTTCACAATTCAACCGTTTCACTTTAAACAGTTGACAATGGAATAGCTATCCCCTTGTTATTCATACTAATTAGCATATATACAGAAGAAACTAACAAGTAGAAACACATTGACAATCTGAAATGCCGAACCTGTTTAAGCTTCTCTTCCATTTCACCAAAAACTGAGATATTCCCAACATAAGAACTCCTAAGAACTCAGAAATACCAGAGGTTAGAGTCCGAAGTAAATCATGATATCTGCAAGACACAAGGCTATTTACTTCAATGCAAAAAACAAAGAAAGATCAATTTCTAATAGCCACATTTGATATGCACTCTCTAAAGCTGCTTTAGAAAAATTTGATAGCAGCATTATGCTTGTCCATAATGGAGAGATATTGTTCGCCAACGCCCCTGGTAGAGGCAAAGCAGGGAGTTCCTTGAACAACTCAACCGACCCTCTAACATCATACTTCATCCGCAAGAATTACAAATTTTGAATTTCCTATCCACTAATCAAATAATGTGCAACTTTAGCCTTTGTTTTTAAATATGTGTCTTACTTCCCTTTTTGGTATGCTCAACTCTTTAATTCCAACATCCTACATAGCATGTATAAGAACACAAGAATCAAGGTCATTTTTGATACATTCCCTATATTTTTAGTTCAAGATCACAAGATTAAAAAATATCCCTACCTTAAACACCACGTCCAGTTACACTAAGACATATGAATTGAAATGGAGAGAGGAAACTGTATCCCCACATCATAGTAATTTACATGAAAGGCTAAGCGTCGACTCTTCATTGGTAAGTCGACCCACACTACTCAGCAATGTGTTATAGACTAACTAACTATCAAACAATCAAAAAATACATGTGAATTCAATCATTAACCAGATTGAAAGAACCACACTCAATTGTTAAGGTAGTCAAACTATTGCACGATCCGTAACACTACAGAGAGAACTGAGACTCACCTGAAATCAACTAACTGGCGGATGTAATTTTGACCAAACTTGTAATAGTCAAAAGGTTCACGGATGGCCTTGTGATACGGCGAGAACTCAAAAGGATCCTGAAATAAGAGCATTGCTACATTTACAATGTTACATGTTGACAACTTGATAGAATATGTGTATACTTGGATGAAGTAAAGAGAAACATAGACATAGGGGAAACTTCTAGCGTGAATTTGAAAATTTACATGGCAGAGAACTACCTTCACATCCACAAAAACACGATCCAATACAAGAGCCATGTTATACAGGATGATCTCATCTGCTTTGGGGACTCCACTTTGTAAAACCTTAAACAAAATCAGGAAAAATCAAGAGGCGCACATGACCATAAAAAGTTCCAAATAAACAAAAACGACATTGTGAAATGATTCCAGATGTCAACAAACTCGGTCTCATTCAAAGAAAAGCACATAAATATCATGAATAAAGTAAATCCTAACAGATAGACAATATGATAAGTCTAAAAAAAGTAGTCTTCCAAGAATGAAATAAATGAAATTCTCTACAGTTTAGCTGGAAAGAGGAAGTGATCAGTGGAGTTATTCTTCGATATTTAAATTGAGATATACTCAAGATGTAGGAACAAGAAAGACGTGCGGACAACGCAGGAAAAGACAAACATTCAAATATAAGCAACTTCTCTAGATTTATCTTTGTTAGTGTTTTGCCATCCCAAGATCATATCTTCCATGCTCTAGGAAGAAATGATACTGAATATGTTGAAAGCTAGACTATATTTAGAATCTTAACAAGGGCTTAACCTATTATTGTCAGGTTATTTTCTGAAACTACTTGGCCTCGTACTAGCGTTTTTCAACATAATTGGTTGCAAAAAGTCATGACATGCCAGATAGTGGCTTCTCTCTCCGCTTTAGCTTTTCCAGCTCAGAAGTTTATCTACCGCTATTGATACAATACAGAAAGGTTTTGGTGCCTTCATTTTTAACCGTGAACTTATTTTTTCTTACCAACAGCATGTAGTTATATAATACCATCCACTAAAATCCAAATGATCAAACACAATAGAAGAAACAAAATAAATTTAATCATCTTAAATCTATAATATTGTTCTTTAGTAACCTTAAAACGCATGTTATACCCCAGAAAGTATGTTCATGCAAGAAGACTTGCATATGAGCAAACACATCTAAGTGAATAAAGCACCCATGACCCAGCACCTAAAAAGTACATCTATTCACAAGTCCGAAGAAAGTTATTTTACTGCATTCCGATAGTTCTGATACAGCTCGTCCATCCCTTCAGCAATATTAAGTGGCAGTTTTTCATCTTCCACAGCTTTTCGAACAGCAGATAACAAGTCTGCATGCGAAATAGAACAGTCAATGCAGGGGGGGAAACAGAAAAAGGTTCAATCAAAACAATTAGAAAAGATCTACCAAAATAATGTATCTGCACAAGGACAAAGGAATCGTACGCTGAGCAATACGTTTAAATTTAGCAAACAAAAAAAAAATTAAGACATTAAAAGATGGCAAGGTAACTAGATAAGCATCAGAAGCAAAGGTCTTACACTTGCAACTGCCAAAACCATCCTAATAGGTTTCTAAATCCTTCTAAGGCGAAGTTTTCTAGAATTTTGCAGCAATTCTGCCATTTGTACAATTATTTTTTGAAGCTGGTAACTGTGTATATTCGATGAGAACAGATCACTACTAGAGTCAAACTAAAATCATATTTACAAATTCCACTATCTATGATCCTATGTCTATAATGAGTCTAGTACATCAATATTAGAGACATGATCATTGCAGTATAGCTGATTACACCAAAAACATAGAGTCAAGATACAATTCAACTTGACCTGTTGCACACTATCTTCTATGTTCTGAAAACATCTAGAATTCCTTTCCCTCTATATTGTCCACCAAATACAAGTTAGGATGACTCTCCACCTGTTGCTGTTCTTTGCCAGCAGCTCCACTTCCTCCCAACTTTGTAGTGTCTCTATAATCTGTCCAGGCATCAACCAAATAGATGCCTTTGAGACTTAGAAATAGTCTCCATGGCTGTCCTGTAACTCTAGTGTATAAATAGGTGATTAACAGTTTCTACTCTTGAAAATAGAGTTATCCCTTTCCTCATCAGGTTATCCTGTGTAAGGACAGTTTTCTTTTTAGCAACCATACAAAACATGCAAATTTTGTGAGGTACTTTATTCTTCCAAGTTTTCTTCCATGGACACTTTTCCTGCTGCTGGCTAGGGTGGTTCCGCATTTCGTAGGCAACGATTTAAAGAGTAACTTTTATACCAAGTTACAATTCTTTAAATGTAATTATTGCTGGATGATCTTCTTCTAGTCCATAAAAGAATATATCAGCGGAGATGAACTAATTTTTTTTTAATATAACATATGGTTTTGGGATACAACTTTGAGTGAGAAATTCCCAAGTTTGTACACCATTGCAGCTGAACCAGATTCTACCATCACATCCAACATATTAGATGACAATTGGGACATAAGGTTCAGGAGAAACCTTCATAACTGGGAACTTAATGACATCTTAGCATTTTTTGCCAAATTGCAGTCTTGCTCCTTTTCACCCCAAGATCCTGATAGATTGAAATGGGGCAACTCAAGAAAAGGTCACTACACAGTCAAGGAAGGCTATCACAGCTTATGCTCAAGGAACTCCATGATTGACAAATGGCCATGAAAGCATATATGGAAGACTGAACTACCTATCAAAGTGATATGTTTCAGCTGGACTGCACTGCTTGACTCATGCCTCATATAGGATAATCTCTCCAAACAGAAATTCCAGCTTGCCAACAGATGCTACTTCTGCCACAAGCACACAGAAAGTGTCAAACACTTGCTGCTGCACTGTCCAGTTGCCTCAGACCTTTGGAATATGTGCTGCTGTTTTTTTGGTCTTTCTTGGGTCACGCCTTTCTCTGTTAGGGATGCTCTTGAAAGTTGGAATTCACGGGAAGTTGACAAAGCCATCAAGAGTATTTGGATGATGATCCCGGGTGCTATATTTTGGTGTTTATGGATAGAGAGAAACAAAAGATGTTTTCATGGAATTTCAACTTCCAGTAATCTTTTTCGAGGCAGGTGTCTAGTTAGCCTCTTTAGCTGGTCCAAATGACCCCTGTAAATAATTTAGAACTCGTCTTGGATTTTGTTAGCTCTATAGCTTATAAAGAAGCTACAAATCCTTATTTTGGGGAGCTTAACTGGCTTATCCTTCTACTGTTTGCATCTTCTTGATGCCTTTGAATGAATCTACTTACTTCAACAAAAAGAAAATGGTGTCCGGGTCAGCTTTCGCGCATCTTGACTAAATCTATAGGATATCTGCCACCTCCCACAAGCAGCAGATATCAGGTAACTCTGTCCATCAAGACTAGGACATATGGAAAGAATCACCTAGTATCTTTTGTCTTGAACTTGAGACCTCAGGTTCTCAACCCACTTCATTGACACTAGGCCACACCCTTAGGCACGGAGATGAACTAGTTTAAAGTGCTTTATATCAGGGGTGGAACCACCTTTGGGCAAGGGGGTTCTTCCGAACCCTTTACGGCGGAAATTATACTATTTATACATGTAAAAATTATTTTTTAAAGTATATACAGTAGATTTTGAACCCCTTCGACTAGATCGTACGTTTACTTCTGAACCCCTTATTGAAAATCCTGGCTCCACAGTTTACACTTTCACATGTAATAAGATAGTAATAATTATGACATCCATAAAGCAATAAGGAAGATCCAAAAAAGGGTGGAAGACCAGAATTAGAAAGAAATTTAGCTTCCATTCCACATTCTAAACTACTTTATTGAAAAAAAATCTATAAGAATGGTATACAGACCGTCGAGTTCTTCAGAATGGTATTTGTCACTATTTCCCAACTGAGTTAGAAACCACATGCAAACAGAGTACAAGTCTGTGTTAAGTAAGTCGAGATCCAACGAGGTGACGTGATATCAGGAAAGATCCAACTAGGTCCCTCATTTTACAATACTTGAAAGATTCTGAGACTTGTAAACTACAGCAAAGGGAAGTGTAAGCTAGCTCCAAACAAAGATCCATGGGTGCTTAATACAAATTTATGACTTTTTTGTCAATCAAGAGGAGATTTATACATTATTTTTTTTTTTAAAAAGGGTCAAAATGCAAAAACTGGCACGCATTACTTAACAAAGCTAAAGTTACCTTAATAATCATTATTGTGTGTTCATTAAAGAACCAACTATACATTGCTGACCAGAAATAATAGAACGTGATTATGCATGCATATCAGAAGACAAGAAAGCAGTCAAATGAAGAAAGCGGGAGATTGAATGGTGACTGTAAGAGCAATAGCTTTTTGTAAAGAGCTAAAAACGAGATACTACCACAGATGTCAAAAATTGATGCCTTAAGTCTTATAACTGGTGACTTCAACAACAACAACATACCCAGTAAGTATAACTGGTGACTTCAATGTCCCAAATATGACAATTGTAAATTGGTGATTCCAAAATCAATCATTAAAAGCTCACATGTGCTCGTAGTAAATGTCAAATATGAAAAACAGTCGAGAGAAAGCTCGTTATTCAATACAAAGTGCACTTCTATATAGAAGGATTGTTGCCTAACCAACTTCTGGAAAATTATCAATAAAAGTTCTCATAGAATCCGAGAATGAAATTTTTACTATGTACATGTTATATCATGAATTAGTAACTGCTTCTACCTCACAGCAATTAACTCCTTCGCACCAAACAGGGGGGAAAAAAGAGAAAGCAAAAACGAATAGAAATCGCCAAGTGCCTTAATTCTCTTTAACAATCCACTGTTGTTTGTTTGTTTTGGTATCCATAGCAAGGTTTTCCACCTCCTAACCGTTACTTCGCCTTACTCGTAATTCTCTTTAACAATCCACTGTTGTTTGTTTGTTTTGGTATCCATAGCAAGGCTTTCCACCTTCAAACCGTTACTTCGCCTTACTCGTCAATTTATAACCATTCCTATCATCATCCCATCCACTATAATTGGCTTGAGTCTTTCACCATCCACAGCTTATCGAGCACTTCTATCAAGATGGACTTGTGTTACAGCATTGTAATTCTATCAACTGTAGTTCTGCTATTTATCCATTTAAGATGTCCCTATAAAGTTAGAAGCGACAAGGACCAACTAATGTTCTTCATAGACAATACATCCATTAACCATCAAAAATAAAGTTAGAAGCAACAAAGCCCAATCACTGAGCTTACTGTAAGTCTGTCCTCCTAATAGTTATCATCAAACATTACTAGAAGATCAAAACATACTATACTCAGTGTATTAAGGTTAAAGAAATCATTGAAATGGCGTTTGAACTGTTAAAGCATGCTTCCACGGATAAGTACTCTTATTGCATTTTACGCCGACGCCAATCGCATTAATACCACTACTGAAACTGTTCTTGCAACCAATTCATCTCTTAGAATGGAACTTTTGTCCTACAAGTCAATTTAATAGGACTATAAGGAAAAATAAAACAGTAGACAAACCTTAGATCTCTATCATTTTTTTTACCTTGGACATAGAGTTCACTAGTTTAGACAGCAAAGCAATTATTACTTGACAAAAATTCACTGTAAACTCCACGCTTAATGCAATATTAGTACTATTTAACTATTGAGACCTCAGGTTAAATATTAGTACTATTTAACAAAAATTCAGCATTGTTAGTTGTGAAGAATATTGAGAACTTCAATGCATTTGACAGCAAAACAGCATTGTAGCGAGAATGTGTACAATAGTCATTAAACATATTACACACAAAAATGCATAAGATATTTCAACAGAGAACGACAGCAAATAGAAAATAAATCGCACTGGATTACAAATAGAAAAAAATGCAGAGGAGACTTCAAATTCAAAAGAAAATAAGCGAGAGTACAGATACAAAACAGAAAATGCACAAGATATTTCAACAGAAACAAGATTAAAGAGAAAATAAACCGCACCGAAATAGCACAAAATGCACAAGATACTTCGAATTAAAAAAGAAAAAAGGTGAGAGTGGACATATAAAGCACAAAATGCACAAGATAGTTCAAATTTAAGAAGAAAATAAGCGAGAGTAGAGATACAAAGCATAAAATGCGCAAGGTAATTCAACAGAAAACAAGAGTAAAGAGAAAATAAACCGCAGAAATAAAATGTACAAAATATTTGAACAGAGAACGAGAGTACAGAGAAAATAAACCGCACTGATGCACAAGATATTTCAACAGAAAACGAGAGTAAAGAGAAAATAAACCGCTGAAATAGCACAGAATGCACAATATATTTGAACAGAGAACGAGAGTACAGAGATAATAAACCGCACTGTAATAGTACAAAATGCACAAGATATTTCAAATTGAAACATAGAGCAGAAAATGCACAAGGTGTTTCGAATTGAAATATAGAGCAGAAAATGCACAAGATGTTTCGAATTGAAATATAGAGCAGAAAAAAAGCACAAGATGTTTCAAATTGAAGAAAAAACAAACAGGTAGAAACAAAAACCTTCTCCAGTGCGAGCGTCAAGGAAGGCACGGGAGTGCGGAAGCTCATCGTTCTCAGAAGCAGTAGCAGCTATTGCGGCGGCAGCAGCAGCTGTACTTGAATTCAATTCCTTGTTATCTTCAATCATTTCCGCCATTCCACGTACCTTCAAAGAAGCACAAAAAACTGCACACTGTAACTTCCGATTCCCAACAGTGGTCGATTTCACGCCAAAGCATGAAATCGGAAATAGCCTCGAAGTAGTAGCTGCAGAAGCAGCAAAAGTTGAAAATGAAGCTAAGGGCGGCCTCGAAATGCGTGAAGAAGAAGAAGAAGAAGCAGAGAGAATCAACATGACCACAGAGGAGCAGACGGTTTTAGAGAGAGAAAGTGAAGGATAGAAAGTGAGGAGGGAAATGAATTAGGGGAGTGTGTGTTTTTATTAGGAGAGGGAGAGAGCACGTGCTTTTCATCGCCCAATTGTGTGTTTGTGTGATACAGTTATTTGAGCTTTTTTATTTTGTATCCTTTTTTCTTTTCATTTATTTCATTGGCTTTTGTGGGATTTGTGGAACAAGGGCTATACTTATCTGGACACGTGTAACACCTGTAGGCCTTTCTTTCCGAATTGTGGCAATTGCCTATAGGCCTTTCTGGGTCCTACCTTTCTCGGCCGAAGGAAAGAATTCTTTTTGGGTTTTCCATCCGGTACCCATAGTAGAGTCCGATTAATTCAGATTCACGCCGGGTAAAGTCCCATTCAGGGATAGCATTCAAATTCACGCCGGGTAAGGTCTCATTCAGGGATAGCATTCCCTACAAGGATTTTTTTATATTCAGAACTCAAACCCGAGACCTTTAATTAAGGGAGGAGTAACCTCATCCACTGCATCACATCCTTTGATAGTGAAAAAAAAAATTACTGTACAATTGTTTTCGCTAATTAAATCTTTTTTGGGAAGAAAGAGATAAAAGAATTTGCATTTCAATTAAAAATTTAAATAAATTTTCGAAAGACATAGTACATAAATACGTCCTTTTTAAAAAAAAAAATAAGGGAGGGGAAGGAGATTACAATGTAGGGAATTAAACTCTCACCAACAAGATGAGAATTCAAATAACTAACCAACTAAAGTACTAAGATTCGCACATAAATAAGCCCTTCAACTTGTACTCAAATCACATATATGACCTCTAATTTTAAATGTGCATAAGTAGACACTTAAACTTATATAAAGTTGAACAAGTAGGCGCACATGTCCTATGTGGCAGAATTCACGTAAGACGTCATCGAGGACGAGAATCGATCATGTAGGATGCCACATAGAACACATATGCCTACTTGGTCAACTTTATACAAGTCTAAGTTCTACTTGTGCACACCCAAAATTAGAGGTTATAGATGCGATCTAAAACCAAGTTAAAAGGATATATTTATGGATTGTACCTTTTCAAAATATCAATGACATGTATTCCACTTGAGCTAAAATGGTGATGTCACCCATAATATGATGAAATGGAGCTTGTATTTGGAGTCTTCTATGATAAGAAAGTCACCAAACCTAATGAAAAGTTCTGGACAATGGTTAAATCAACTATATTGTATGGACAGAATGTTGGCCGGTTAAAAATTTTCATATGTTCAAAAATTGAAAGTTGTAGAAATAAGGATGATACAATGAACGTGTGAACAAAGAAATAAATATAAGATTATGAACAAGGATATTCAAAATAAGGTGAGATTGATTTCAGTGGAACCGTGAAGGATAAGATGAGAAAACGATACTAAGATAGTTCGGATATGTGAAAAGGAGAAGTTTGAATGCTTAGTGTAGAGGTGTGAGAGACTGACTATGTATGATTTCAAGAGAGATAGAGTAAACTGAAGACGTATTACTTGACAGAGGTGATTGGACAATACAGAACACGGTTTCAACTTATCAAGTATATGACATTAGATAGGACTTAGGAGGTTGTGAAAGATCGGTAGGTAGGTAGTGTGATGTTTATTTTCCATCTACACTATTAGTGATAGTATTGTCTCGCTAGTTTTTTTGTCCTTCAATTTTTACCGCAATCATTATTTTGACTTAATGTAATCACAAACAACTATCATATTATTAGTTTCTATTAGCCTACAACTATCATATGCATTAGTTTCTATTAGCCTGTTACTATTTGTTATTTCATATACATTTTGTTATTTTCTTCTAGATTGTTTTGGATGAATTTTCTTGAGTCGAGAGTCTATCGGAACAAGCTCTCCATTTTTGAGGTAGAGACTAAAGATTGCATACACTTTATCTTCCCGTTTATTCAACCCCCACCTCTTGATCATCCCACCCTCGAACTTCACTCTTTACTCAATTTCACTCCAATAGTATTTTGCTAGATTGCATATAAATATTTTTGAGATAATATATATTTTTTGCTTAGTTATTAAACACGAAAAAGAAACATTAAAAGATCAACTTATCTTCTTAAAAACTATATTCTGAAAAGGACAATTTCCTTCCTACCAAACACAGCGTAAGAAGAAAAATATTGAGGATGAGAATCCATATAAATTAATTCTAAAAATTACACAAATACGCAATTTATGTTTTCAATATTACAATAAATCTCAACTCCCTAAACATATTACAAAAATCTCACATATGCACAAAATGTTATGTATATGTCGGCTATGTTATGTATATTAATAGGGAGAAGGAGTAAAGTAATTAAAAAAGTGGAGAGAGTATAATTACTTTTAAAAAGTTGGTATTTATGTTATTTATACAAATTAATTTCCTCCACGCATATAAAATAGCGAGGGGAAATGAAATATGAACGTTCTTTCTTACATTATATATTCTTTTAGGTATGTCTTATAATTGTAAATGAAATATAAAAAATACCTCAACATAAGAATATATGGTGTGGGACATAAAAAAGAGGACAAACCTTTGAAGATTTGAACAGACGTACAAGAATTTACATGTCTTATATCACACTTCAATCATATCGCATTACTTTTTTATGTAAACCACGTGAAATTTTCCCCTTATTATCTTGTCCTAGAGAGGTAACAGTTGCTCTGTATTTAATTTGATAACGACGTTATTTAGATTTAATAAGTATACATTAAAGATAGTTTATCTAAGTAAGTTGTCTTTGTTGCAATTTGTAATGATTATCCAAAACTTAATTATGCTATCTAATCAACATAGAAAGAAAATAATCCACAAGATTAGGATGTAGTATTATAGAGTCAAGACAAAATCAGATTATGCTAGTTTGTATTTTAGGAAAGTCTCTGAAAAAAAGCTTGGTTTATATCGCTAATCGCAAAATCTTAAGCACTTGTAACTTTTCTCTCCAAAGGACAATTGTCACATAACCACAAACATGATATGTTCCTTTCTGATTCTGTTGTTTTTAATATCATAAAGAACAATAAAAGTTCTCTTCCGTTGTAGGTAAGAATTTAATTATTACTCTTCCGTTTCAAAAAAAAAAAATGATTCATTTTGACTTGATACGAATTTTTAAAAAAATTAAAGAAAATTTTTATATTTTATAATTTTAAATTAAAATCAAATCAAATATGTCAAAATATATTTTAATCTTATCTTAGAGATTCAGGAATTTTCTTCAGGGGGTTCGAAAAATAATAAAAATATAAATATGTGAATAAGCCAACAAAATATAATTTCAAGGGACGTAATAGTATATAGTCCATAAATATAAAATACTCTAACTTTCTAACTTTTTTTTTTAGGCTTATACTTACACTTATATTTTAACTTATTTTAAAGTTTTTTTTTTTATATGTAGTTTTTTTTTTTTTAATAGCTGTAGGCTTCTTCTTTTTAGTTTTGTAGGCGTCCAACTGTAGGTTTCAGTCTACTTTTTTTAAAAAAGCAGCGCAATGGGGATCGACCCCGCGACCAAGCCTGAAGTAGAGCAGCGTAATGGAGATCAAACCCATGACCAAGCCTGAAGTAGCGCCCCAAGAAGTAGAGTTTGTACCACTGAGTTATCCAACAACCTTGTGTCAGGTGGTTCAAAATTAATATATGTACATAAATATAAATTTTCTACCTTATATTATACAACGTAATTTTTCGCCGAGGGAGTTCGGGTGAACCCCCTCGCCACCACGTAGGTCTGCCCTTGATCTTAGACATATCATGTAAAAAATTAAAATTAAAATATATTTTTTTAAAAAAAAAACAAACTAAAAAAAATTGCTTTTACTTTCTAAACGAAGGGAGTACTAGTACATTTTTTGGTCGAAAGTGGAGCTTAGACTTCTAGTACTTATTAACCTGTCAATACTCAAATGTTACGTCCATAATCAATATCGGACCACCTGTTCTTTTTTCCTTTTTTTTTTTTTTGGGGGGGGGGAGGTATGCATTGGTTTACACGTGTAATAAAATAATTTCTCAAATGAATATTTTTTTGACGAAACTTACGTGATTTTGCTGCAAAAATCCTTTAATTGATGACTTTCTATGAACCAGGAAATGTAACATAGTTCTCCAGCAGCGGACACATAGGGTGTGTTTGGTACAAACGAATATGTATATTTCTCGAAACTGTTTTATCTTAAAAATAAAAATAATAAGTGAAATTTCTAACATATTTTTCGGTGTTTGATATGTAAGCAAAAATTATTATTCATATGATCTAGGAAACACTATAAAGGTGGGATGAAGTTGGGATGAGGTTGGAAAGTGGGCTTTTGGAGGTGGGAATGGTCAAGGGATGGGGGTTGGGAGATGACGAAGAGAAAATGAGCTTGAAAAATCATTTATGAAACTTGTGTTCCCTTCTTCCACTAGAAAAGTCATTTTTCTCATTTTCAAAGAACTTAATTTCCTAGAAAAAATGTTTTTCAAAATATTTTGATCAATCAAAAATGAGAAAATTGAAAAACATTTTCGAACATGCCAGAATGACAATTGACAACCTCAGCAAATGCAAGCAGACAAAGTTATATTGCATTGCATACCTAATAAGTGGTGAAGTCGTGGAAACTCTGTTTTAGAAAGAAAGCATCTGCAATAGAAGTCGTCAAGAAATTTCTGTCCAAGAACTGAGCCATATGAAGAAGAAAAATCTGTGCATAATTCATGAAAACTAACAGACTTTAAAAGGATCCCAGGGATTTCTAGATATATAGACTTGGCCAACTATAAATGATTAAAAAACTATGAATCACTAATACAATAAACCTGTACAGACTTGACCAACTAAATGGTTAAAAAATATGAATCACTAATGCAAGAAACCTATATAGACTTGGCCAATTAAATGATTAAAAACTAGTAGAATGACTAAAAGTTAAGGGTGAAGCGCCTAAATCACTATCTGATCTTACCGGAGGGTATCAATTTTTACTTTTATAATCGATACAAATTATTAGCTGCCCACAATAAGGATACGTTTAATATTATACTCAGATGAGAAATATCATGAAATGTGTGATACCCTAGGAGAACTTTTCTCGAAAAAAAGAAAAAATTCTTGCAACTACGAAAACCATAACACAAGCATCCTTTTTGCATTCATTCTTTCTAAGAAAAACAATTGTCATTCTCCACCAGAAGGTAACCGGTAAAGTGTTGTCATGTGACCAAGAGATCATGGATTCAAGAAATGAAAAGCAACAAGATTGTGTAAAATAGACCCTTGTGGTCCGGCCCTTCCCCGACCCCGCTCGTAGCAGGTGCATGCACCGAGCTGCCCTTTTCAATTGTCATTCTCAACAAATCAGTTTCAATAGGGAGGTTGCCAAAACTCCCAAAGTCCTAGAGAGAGAGTAGGTTAAAGTCCATGGTCAATTTTCTTTTGCCGGAAGTAATGAAATTCCTCAGATGAATCAGCTAAATAGACGCATAGACTAACTGACTTTGTCTCTGCTGAAATTTGAACACTTGTCTACCCACTACGTTGTTGCCATCGCACCAACATCACCAAGTGGCCAATTGAATTAGCCACAGTATAGTGATATCAAAATAACAATAAAGAATGAGTCATGGAGTTCTTCACTAGAGAGTATTTGTGAGGAATCTGCATTAGGATATGCACACACAGTTCATGATCATGTGTTGGAATCTTCTACACGATCAGGCTACCGGTGATACCTTCTCAGTTCACTTGGAAGTAAAAAAAGCAAAATAATTGATACCAAAAATGTTCGTCTCTTTTTTGGCTATATAGAACTCAAAAGGGCCAAAGTTTGTCTACTTCACTGATACTCATATAAGATTCATGAATGTTATAGGTTCATGCATGAGAAAATATTTCAACGCCTAACAAAATCCTTACGATTGACTCTATATTATCCTTACATATAAATCACCAAGATTTGTAAAAGCAAGCAACATGTTTTCGCCTTCTCGGGATTTGGTGCCTCAATCTAGCCAAGAAAGTTCATGATCACCAAATGGAGCACTAAATTGCAGAGAACAAAATCAGCAAAAGCACGTTCCGGGGGCAAATCCTGCAATGGTGGACCAAATATCAAGTGATGAGATACATCGACATATCTGTAAGCACTAGTAATTTGAAAGGAAAGAACAAACATAAGCCCAGCAGATTCATTTTTATCTCTCTTTACATTGACCCATAATGAGAAGTGCAGGATATTGTTTATCTACAACTTCACGTCGTCTTTCTATACAACTGAAGTAGAGGGGAGATTCAAGGGAAAGCTGTAAAATGGAAGATCATATCTCGAGAAAGGTTACCTTGAATTCCTTGTTTTCTTTGTTTACTTGGATCCGAAGACAAACTGCAAGAAAGATACTAATCAATCAGTTGAAATTTAACATTTTCCTAAAATGGAGTGTATCTAAATAGACCACTTAGCTCACCAGCAAGGACTGCTGTGCCAATACAAGAAAGCACCCCAGAGAGAAAAGAGTTGAACGGGAATGATCCAACAAGAGCCATGTATACCACCTGATTATTGCCATTAGAAGCGAAAAATACATCAACCAGATGGATTAAGCAAATCAAGCAAAAAATCATAATTCTCAGACACTGAATCATGTTTTTAACTCTTCAAATTGACAACAAATGAATTAGCTGAGGATCTATTTACACATGCATTGTTGCCTTCTGAGAGTGGCACATTATACTTGCCTGTTGCCTTCTGAGAGTCGCACACTATATTCGCCTTACCATAAGAAATCACATTCAAATAACAAATTACAGGAAAATAATCCTTATTCCTTTCTCAGACAACTTCGTCGTGTTAACAAATATTTAAACTTTACAGAAATAAGAGCCCGTTTGGATTGGCTTTTGACTTATAAGCTAAAGAGCCATAAGTTAGAAATCCTAACATATGGCTTTTGGCTTATTTTTATCATTTTAGCTTAAATCAAGTGCTTATAAGCGCCTTTTTAATTACCCAAACACTGCAAAAGTGCTTAAAAACACTTAAAATAAGCCTTCAATCCAAAAACAGCTCTTAAGACCTAAGGAAGAAGCAAGAAAACAAAGAAAAACAAAGTAGTGACTTGTGGAAAAGGAGTCCTCTTTGGAAATAGAACAAAATGTATTCAGCAAATAAATATGTGAATTTTGCAAAAATAGGTCAATGGATACGCTTTTTATGCAAAAACTCTAGGGGAGGTAAAATAGTTTCGTTCTATTTTATTTTTATTTGTGTGTGTGTGAGGGGGGTTTAACAGTGCCCTTGGTTGTCTTTTTCGAGTTTGCATGCACTATCTGTAGCAGAGGGGTGGTTTGCCCAATCCATATTGTCCATCACTGTGAAAAAAAAAGAAAGTTGCAGGGAGCAGGTAAAAGATCAGGTATGGCCACATTGGGCAAATAGGAGTTAGACTAGCGTGCTTCATAGGAGTCATGTTACTGATCTTTTTATGGATCAAGGGTTAACACAGCCATACAGGAGGAGGATAGTTAGGACACTGAACTCTGGCAACCAGTGATTCAACAAGACTGAAAAGAGATTGGACGGTGGAAGATGAAGTATTTAGCAAGACGAAGAAAGATCACCCTCATCAATTCGACACTTACCAGTATTTTTTTTTATGTCCTTATTCACTATCCCTCTCAGTTGGAAAAGAAAAGCTGAAAAATTAATGAGATATTTCTTATGATATGATAGAAAGGGAGAGAAATGATATTATTGGTAGAATACGATAAGGTGATAGCCCCTCTAGAGTTGGTTGGCCTGAGTAATATTTAATCAAACTCTACAGGAAAAATAGTTGAGAATTGAGATGTTTGAGTCAAACGGATACATTATGGATGCAGATGATCGTAACTAGATGCTGGTGTCATCAAAATCGATGCTTCGCATGGGAGGTACTACCTCGTAATGGATGAGCATACAAAGAGGAAAAGTATCGGTTTTATGGTAAGGATATGTAACCAAAGCCAAGTTGATCGGATGCATGGTATTGGGATCCAACTTCCAAAGATGAGTTTGCCCGATTATATTTGTCGCAACTGACAAAGAAGCAACAGTAGCCAAACTCCTCAGAAGAGGAGGGAGCCAAGTATTGTCAAATTTACCTTTAGGAAATACATACAAGAACGAAAAATAGGACGACGCAGATAACGTTTAAGAATGTTTACGGGCATGACTGCTTTGGAGAAGACGCTAAGAGTGATGGGGAAAATATCACCACCTTAGAATTGATTATGCTTGTCATTTCACAGTTGCTGAGTTAACGCATGTTAGAAATCAAATATGGGAGAAAAAGGTACCAAAGAAAGTAACTTTCTTCACATGGTATGCAATGCTGAAAGCCATCTTTAATAGCAGATGCTTGAAAAGGACATGGTTATAATTAGTTCATAGTGGAACTACTGCTGGTGCATCCTGTGTCAAATATCAGCCTAATCCTATGAGTCTGACAGAAGCATTGGAGAGGTGAAGACCTGAAAAAGGATGCTGGGAAGGACATATAGAGTCCTTTTTGTGTCGTTTGGTTACTCTTGTATGTAAGACCATCTTCTGGTGTTATTGATGAAATTATTTTGATTAATAAAAAGAGGGGATTAGAGCAATAGGATGGTAGCTACTAGATAATACTAATGGGAAAATCCATGAGAGGTGACCACATTGGCGGACTGTAAAGTTTGTGTCGTGACGAAATTGACACAAACCAAATGACTCTTCATTGAATGTACAACGGGGCTATGTTGCTCGGACTCTCCGAAAATGTTGCTGCACTCGTGTTGGATCCTCCAAAAAAGCACTAGCATTAGAGGATCCGACACACACCCATGACATTTTGAAGAGTCTGAGCAACATAGCAAAGGGGACAGTAAATTATAGATCGCCATTATCGCTCTGCTTAGGCTAACTAAGGAAACCCACAGATTCTCAGAATAAATACAACTTAACCTAACCTTATTGGCGTTGTTGCACAATTTATAGGATGGAATTTGAATCTTCCTTTCTGACAACTGAACTCAGGAAACAAGATCAGTTTCCTCTAATTATCAAATGCAGAAAAAATCCTTCACTTTATAAGCTTTTCTTAAGGGCATAAAATTAGCTCAAAACCGTAAAAACAAATTGAACCGAAGGGAGTTATGACTAAGATCTATATAAATAAGATTAACCCCAAAGACACATCCAAATCAAACTTTCCACGTGACATGTTTAAAACCACAAAACTTAAAGGCATTTTTGTAAACTCTACATTTATATTTTATTTTCTTTATATCCATGGTTTCCGAAAAAGCTTGCGCACACCTCAACTAATTCCACCAAATACCTCCCACCTCCGACCAACAACACAACAACACGCATCAGGTACATTCTACATATCTTTAACTACAAGATTCAAAAGTCTTCCCACTTTCTTAAACTCTGTGCAAATTCAAAATCAGACAAACAAACCGAAACAACGAGAGTAACAATTACAGATCTATATCAACCAAATTGATCCCATGGACACATCCGAATCAAATAGATCAACAACAACAACAACAAAGTTATTAAGCAAATACCTGAATTAACGCAGTGGAGATCGCAAACACGACATATAGATCAATGATCTACGGCAACAAAAAATAATAATTCAATTAGGATCCACATAGCAATACATGTATAGATTTAGAAAAATTGTATGTATACGTAAATTGCTGCGCGGAAATCGAGGAGAAAGGGAGAAATTAACCTTGAGATTGGTGGGAGTAGCGGCATAAGCAGAACGGAGAGAATGGAAAAGAGCTTGGGCGTCTTTGGTCGCCGACGACTTTGCCATTTTTCTTTTGGTTCACTCTACACTTCTTCTGTGTGACCTCGACCTCACAATGCTGGAGTGAAAATGGACGTACTAAACCCCAGAGGGTAAAATACCCAAATGCCCTTGAATCATACACAAAATTAAACCACCATTTGATTTTTTGATCTAAGGCTGGCGTTTTAACTATGAAAATTGTGACTATTTGAAAAAAATATATTGTTTTAATTTTTTAAGTGGAGAAATGATATTTAAAAATTGAATTATGTTTGGTCATTAATAAAAAATAAATTATTTTTGAATTTTTATGAGTAATTTAAAATTAAAAAAAATAGTTTTTTCTTGTAATTTTTGAAATTTTATGGTTAAAGTAAGAAAAGAAACATAGCCTACTTTTTTGTTTGTTTCTCAAGGTATCCCCACAGTCGGCAACCGTGATACTAATCCTCCGTTCCTCTGTCAGCGCACTAAACGATAGGAAACTAGCCATAGAGTTCTTTTGTGGAT
Organism: Capsicum pubescens; assembly: GCA_030864215.1. Taxonomy (NCBI): domain Eukaryota; kingdom Viridiplantae; phylum Streptophyta; class Magnoliopsida; order Solanales; family Solanaceae; genus Capsicum; species Capsicum pubescens. The sequence continues at coordinate 330,958,551 of CM061538.1, read as the reverse complement.
GACATAGCCTACCGCTCCTCTAAAATGTTCCTAGCCTATATACTTTATTTCTATTGTATTGTAAATAAGTTACTTTCTTTTGTGGATATTCACATACTACATGTATTATTGTTGTATGTAAAGAAGTTATTTCTTTTGTGGATGTTCATATACTACACGTATTATTGTAGTATGTAAAGAAATTAGTTCTTTTGTGGATGTGTAGAGTCCATTTGAATAGGATTAAAATCTAGTTAAACCAGCTTTTAATCTCTTTTTTAGCTTTTTTTTAGGTGTTTGGTAAAATTAAAAAGTGCTTAAAAAAATTAAAAACTAATTAAAAAATAAATAAAAAGTGAGAAGCTGAGTACCCCCAACTTTTTACTTTTTAGATTAAAATTCTTTTATGTTTGACAAAAATATTTACCTTTTTACCCTTATATTTTCTTTCAATTCCAACAATACCCTGAACTTGTAGCTCTTGAATATATAAAGTAATTTTTTTTTTCTCTTGGTTGCTTCTCTCTAATTCCCTCTTCATCTTTCTCCATTGTTTTCAGAGAATCTATCATTACATTGGAGGTTTACATTTTAACATAGCCAAATTGTTACGAGCTTGCAATATTACAATATAATACTATTTTTATATAAAAATGTCCTAAATTTTAATTTTTAAACATTTAAAAAGTAAAAAGTAAATTATATGTATAAATTGATCCCGGATAATCATTTTACGCTAAAAATGCATTTAAATAGAAATATTTTTGAATTATTAGAATTAAAAATTATAAATAATTCACCTTACTTACGGTGTTAACAACTTTAAGGATATTTTTAAGTCATTTTAACAATAAAAAATTGCTTAGCATCACTTTAACCAAACACATCAAAAACTTTTTTTAAATTTCAGCACTTTTATCCAAACTCTTATCTACTTAATTTATAAGCATTTTTTTAAAACTTTTAATCACTTAAGCTAAAAAACTATTTTTTAATCCTATCCAAACGGGCTCGTATTTTCACATACTACACATACTATTGCCTATAAAAGGCATTGCATGGTACATTGTAAAAACACATCAAAAGAAAATAAAGTCATTTTCTTATATCTATAGGTCTCTTTCTCCCTCCTTTTTATTTTAGTTTATTATAGTGTATTTATTTTCAACGCATTATAGCACGAGATCCCTTATAAGGTACGTATTTATTATGTAATTATTTATTTTTAGATTCTAAATACACACAGACAAAAAAAATATAAATTGCTAAAGGAAATCAACTTTTGATAATAATCTATTAACAATATATGATTCTATTTAAATTTTTTGAGATGGTTAATTTATTTTGAAAATATTTTTATATCTAACTTATTAATCTTTTTTATGAGAGTTTTACTATGTCAAATTTATCACAACTTGAGTTTGTGGAACTGAACATTATCGAAAAGAATTATTTATCATGAATCCTTGATGCTAAAATTCACCTTGACGCTAGAGGTCTTGGAGATACTATTAAACAAGAAAATAACGCATCGTCAAGATAAGGCCAAAGTTATGATTTTTCTTCGTCATCACCTCCACGAAGGATTAAAAACTGATTTTTTAACTGTGAAAGATCCACTCGAACTATGGACCAACTTGCAGGATCAATATCACCACCTAAAATTGCCGGTATTACTGAAAGTTAAATATGATGGGGTACACCTTCTGTTTCAAGATTTAAAAATCGTAGTTGAGGAGTACAATTCTGTTATTTCATAAAGCAAGTTCAATATTAAGATTATGTGGAGAAACCATCACTGATGAGGACTTACTAGAGAATTTTTTTTCCACTTTTCATGCTTCTAATGTATTGCTACAACAAAAATATCGTGAAAAGAGATTTAAGAAGTATTCTGAATTGATTACATGCCTACTTGTGGCAGAGCAGAATATATTTTGTTAATGAAAAATCATGAAGCTCGTCTCACTAGATCTGCTCCATTCCTTGAAGCAAATGTTGTAGCAGCGCATGATCAGCCTGAAATAAGGCAAAATTATTATCGCGGTCGTGGTCGAGGCCATGGTTGTGGACGTGGCAGAGGACAAAATAATTATCGTCATAATGGTGAAAATAAACAAGAGAATAATAAAGGTTCCCAAAATAATCCTTCAAAGGGTAAAGTTAATATTTGTCACCGATGTGGTATGAAAGGTCATTGGGCACGTACTTGTCGTACGCCTGATTATTTTGTTAAACTTTATTTAGTTTTTCTTAAAAGAAAAGAAAATGATGTGGAAGCGCACTTGACTTTTCGAGGTGATGATGATGAAACAACCCTATCGAATACATATATATAATGATATTGAGGCAAACCTTGCTTACAAAGATGATGACTTTAAAGAACTCTCAGATATTACCCATTTGAGAGCTGAAGATTTTATGAGGATATTGATTGAAGAATTGATCACCTTATTGAAGAATAAATTATAAAGAAAGTTATTGTTTTCTTTTGTTTGCAATTATATTTTTTTGTTTTATTAAAGTACTATGTATTTTTAATTTTTAAATTTCTAATGCAATTTCTTATGTTGGTTTTTCAAATTTCTTATAGTATGCTTTTTTTTGAAGAAGAAGAAGAATATGAAAATTTTCCAATCATCAATTGGATCCAAAATCAGTTACTATGGTATATGTCTTATAGATAGTGTTACCACACATATTATTTTAAAAGATAAAAAATATTTCTCTTATTTGATAATGAAAGAAGCCAATGGTCTTACAAAAAAAAAAAGTCAATATTAATACTATATCTGGTAGTAGAAAACTAATTGAAGGGTCCGAAAAAGCTAACTTATTACTTTTCGGAGAAACAAATTTGATAATTGATGAAGCATTATATTGTAGTAAGTTTCAAAGAAATTTATTAAGTTTCAAAGACATTCGCTAAAATGGCTATCATATTGAAACTACAAATGATGGAAAGATTGAATATCTTTATATTACTACAATAATGTCGGGTAACAAATATATACTTGAAAAATTATCCGCTCTTTCTTCCAGTTTATATTACATAAGTATTAGCACTGTTGAAACACATGTCATAGTAAATCAGAAGTTTACTAATTCAAATAGTTTTCTTATTTGGCATGACCGATTGGGCCATCCTGATTCTAATATGATATACAAAATAATTGAGAATTCATATGGACACTCATTGAAGAACCAAAATATTCTTCAATTTAAAGAATTCTCTTGTGCTGCATGTCCTCAAGGCAAATTAATTACTAGACCATTAAAAAATAAAGTGGAAATTGAATCCCCTGCATTTTTTAAACATATACAGGGTGATATATGTGGGCTCATTCACCCACCATGTGGACCATTTAAGTATTATATAATTTTAATAGATGCATCTACAAGATGGTCACATGTGTGTTTATTATCAACTCGTAATTTGACATTTGTGAGATTACTTGCTCAAATAGTAAAGTTAAGAGCACAATTTTCAGATTATACAATAAAGACAATTCGTCTTGACAATGCTGGTGAATTTACATTCTAGGCTTTTAATAATTATTGTATATCAACTGGAATGACAATTAAACATCCGGTTGTCCACGTTCATACTCAAAATGGTCTAGCAGACTCATTGATTAAACATCTTTAATTAATCGCTAGACCAATGTTTATGAGAACAAAACTTCCTATTTCGATATGGGGTCATGCTATTTTGGATGCAGCAAATATTGTGTGGATAAGGCCCACAAGTTATCATAAAGTCTCCCTATTACAAATTAATTTTTAGTCAAGATCCAAATATTTTCCATCTAAGAGTTTTTGAATGTGCGGTATATGTTTCAATTGTTCAATCACAATGCATAAAAATGAATTCTCAGAGAAGGTTGGGGATATATGTTGGGTATGAATCTCCTTCTATTATAAAATATTTGAAACCTATGACTGGAGATTTATTTACGACAAGTTTTGCTGATTGTCATTTTGATGAAACAATATCCAACATTAGGGAAAGAAAATAAGCAGTTGAAAAGGGAAATAGACTGAAATGTATTATCATTATCTTACTTAGATCCTCGTACAAATAAATGTGAACTAGAAGTTCAAAAGATAATTCACTTGCAAAACATTTCAAATCAACTGCTAGATGCATTCACTGACCTATCAAGAGTTACAGAATCTCATATTTCAGCTGCTAATGATTCTATTCGAGTTGATGTTCCGATTGGGCAATTGAATAGTGCAAATGAATCTAAACCACACTTAAAACGTGGTAGATCAATCGGTTTCAAAGATAAAAATTCTCAAAAAAAGAGTAGCAAATTATCAAAATAATCGTAATATGGATAAAACTACTCAGCAAGAGCAGTAAGACACAACAATTGATAAAACCTCAGTAGAGGTTCAGGTACCATAAAATAATAAAAATAAAGAGGTCTCATCACATATGTCTCATCAAGAAAAATATGGAATCGAAAGGATATAATTGTCGACAATAGTTTTTTCTTATAATGTTGCTAATGAAATAATGCAACAAGATGAGGATCTTGAACCAAAATGTGTCGAAGAATGTAAATAGAGAAACGATTGGCCAAAATGAAAAGATGCAATCAAGATTGAATTGGCTTCGCTTAAAAAACGTGAAGTTTTTGGACCTATAGTTCAAGCACCTGAAGGTATAAAGCCAGTGGGGTACAAATGAGTTCTTGTCGATAACGAAATGAGAAAAATAAAGTCGTAAGATATAAAGCACGACTCGTGGCACAAGAATTTTTGCAAAGACCTGACATTGATTATATGGAGATGTATTCTTCGGTGGCGGATGCAATCACCTTCAAGTATCTTATTAATTTGGCAGTTCGTGAAAAACTTGATATGCATCTGATGGACGTTGTCACAACCTACTTATATGGCTCATTAGACCGTGATATTTATATGAAAATTCCTAAAGGATTCAAAATGCTTGATGCGGATAAAAAGTCTCGAGAAAATTGTTTAATCAAGATTCAGAAATCTTTATACGGTTAAAACAAGTAGGACGCATGTGTTATAATCGCCTTAGCGAATACCTATTGTAGACACGTAATTTTTCCCCTCCCCGAAAGTAATTTTTTTATTTTTTACCTTATCCTACCGTGTACTCTCACCCATGTGATTATATCCCATAAAAATACAAAAAATAACAACCCTATCCTAACAAACTTTACACCTCATCCTAACAACCTACCCCACCCCTTACCCCTACCCACGTACCCCTTCCCTTCACATTTTTCCTTGGGTTATCCCATAACAGAATAAAAAAATAGAAAGGGGACCACCATATTCATTAAAGAGGGAGGAAGAAAGGGAACACACCCATCTGACTTTCACTCAAAAATCCCACACACCCATATACACTACACACTCTCAATTCCATCAGAAGACAGCCATTAACGCACCCAATTAACGACAAATATACAAACACACAAAAATGGAGTGAGGGTGAAGCGAGGTCGAGAGAAAAATTGAGAGAAAGAGAGGATCGAAGCGGAAAGAGTGAGATTCGAAGTTCAGAGATAAAAATAGAGAGGAAAAGTTGAGAGAGAAATTTGGATAAGTTTTTCATCGAAAGCTTCGTCACTGCAGATCGCATCTCCATTTTTGGTTGTTGCCGAGCTTACCGGAGCTCAGGCGTAGCAAAGGGTCCTCGTTTTTCAGTTCAAAATCCACCGGAAGACACCCAGTCGCTGTCATGTTACTGTTCTGATGGGTCCACCGAATTTTCGAACTCACTGACTCTATTTTTGCGATTTTCATTTTGGTTCATCGAGCTCGGTACTGGTTTTGGGATTTAAGTTCGATTTCAGTTTCGGGTTAGGATTTCTCACAATTCGAGTTGGTTTTGTTTCGATGTTGAGTCTAGGTTCGAACCAAATTTTTTGATTGCGGTTTTCGATATCGAGTTGGTCAAGTTTGGTGTTGTCGGGGTCCTGCTCATTGGTCGAGGTTCAATTCGAGGATTCAGAATGCAAATTTCTTCCGTTCATTCAAATAATATTTGAATTTGAAAGCTTCATTTGAGGTCCAATTCTCCCCTCTCTCTCCCTTTATTTTAATTTTGATGTGATTGTGGATGTGATTCGTTATCTTTATTCTATTTGTTTGGATGATTTGGGTGACTTTGGATGTTGTTTGCTTTTGAATAATTGCTCTCGATGTTAAATGTGATGACAATTTGAGTTTGAGATTGTATTAAACATGAAATAGGGGTGGGAATAAAAAATTAATAAAGTTGAACGTTGGTTAGTTTAACCTATTGATTGTTGTTGATTGGAAATGGATGTTAATTTGGATGAATCCGATAGTATCATGTTTAGGTCGAAATGGGTAGGCAATAGTAGGCTCGGGTAGACAAATTTAGAATTTGTGTTTTTATTGAATGTTTGAAATTTTATTGAATGGTTTGATTTTCTGATAACGCTCAATCTACAGCTTTCGTAGGAGTGTAAAGCGGTCGTTTGTCAAATATAGAACCCAACTGGGTTGGGTATCGATCCCACAGGGAATAGCTTGGTCAGCAAGTAAGCGAAGATTACTAGACTTTTAGTGAAAGTCTCGAAAAAGGGGAGAGTCTTGTTGTGCAAGTAATGTAACCAAATAGTAGAGAAAAAACGGAAATAGCAAAGTAAAAAGAAAGAATGTTTAGTAAGATGTAAACGATGAGAATTGAGAAGTTGGGGTTATGTCCACCTTATGAGTTGTACGTCTCTATTGGCTATGAGTTATGCGGAGTTCAGACATGCATGTGCTTATAGAGAATTGTATTAGATGGTAAATCCAAGCGTCTTTCGACCTGAACAAGGACTATTTCACTTTAACTCTTTCGAGCTTAAAGCGTATCTAACGGTACAAATTCTCCAAGAGGTTAATCCAGTTACGGCACTAACTTTTTAATAGGGGATGGGACCCTATTACCTTGACATTATCTCTTTTTTAGACATATAACCTTTCTTTCGAACAAGTTAATGCTATACTGGCGTATTTTATGCGTTTGCAACCACAAGAATTTGCATTAAGATGAAGAGAATAATGATATAAGCAACACACGTGTCACGAATTCACAAACTCATAGCAATAGATAGTATCTCATAAGGCTTCCATAACCCCAACAGAGAAGTTTAGTTACCCATGAGTGCGAAGGAAATCACAATAAACATTATTATTATACCACAATAAAGATCTCGTGTAGTAAGGTGTGGTAGGCGTTAGGCGTGACTTCTTTGCAAAGTAATGTTTCTCTTGTTGCGGAAATTAAGAATTGAATAGATGAATAGAAGAAGAATAAAAAGTAGAATTATTAGAATGGTTGGAAGAGTAGAGGAATCAATAATAGAAGAATGAATTAAAAGTAGAATGAGAATTATTAAAATCTCTAGCAAAATAGGGTATTTATAATACCCATATCCTATTCCTACTAAGCTAATGAATTACTTAACCCAATCCCACTAGGTTAAGGTATCATTATCCTAATCCTAATAAGTTACTGCTAGTCCCCAAAGTCTTCAGAATTGCTATTTTTGTCCGGGACAGATTTTCCATGCGCCACTTTTGGTCCTTGGCGTCCAAGCTTTGCTTTCCTCCTTTCGTGAAGCTTTCTTTGGCGTCAAGTTATCCATAAAATGCTGAATTCTGCATCATTTATACCTGAAAACTTGCTAATCATATTCGTTAGCTCACTTACAGGAAAAAGGACTAAAAGTGCATGAATTATATATTTTGTCCTCAAAACATCGCTAAAATATGGGTAAAATATAGCACTTTAGGCGTGTAAATTCGCCTATCATCAACACCTCACACTTGAAGCTTTGTTCGTCCTCGAACAAAATATCATGTCCCTCTCAACATTTACTTAGGGTTTCACAGCAACAACACAAAATATTCGTCAAGACAAGCACAACAATTATCAACAAAGAGTAGTTTTCTGATCATTAGTAGAAACAATTCAGCCTCCAACATAGACTCGTGATGGTGGTTAATTCGTGTTCACAAGTTGAGGTACAAAGAATCATATACGACTACCCAAAACTCATCAACCATGTGTGTCTCACAGTATATTACTCATAATCTCTCACAAGTATAGTATATTTATCGAAACATGGGTATAAAATTATCCTTGCTCTCACTATCACAAAGAATTCATATGCTACAACTGATGACCATAGGCTTGCCCTTAGTGTAGTGCTCCACTAAATATCAGAATGCTAAGCTTAGAATCAAATAGGTCTTTTGTTGGTTGTAATGTAGGCTAAGGGACGGGTAGGACTATTTTGGCCAGAAATAGTGACTATGTTCCTAAGCGCTTTAATACATCACATTATATCATTAACACTTTTCTTTCAAACAACCTCTCTACTTTCTTTTAATCTACCACCCTTTTTCTCCTCTTTTGTTTTTCAATTTTAAACATAACCAACTTTTTAGTTTTCCTTTCCTTTTTCTTTTCATAACATACCTCTTATGATAGCACTTCTTTTTCATAATGAATTCAAGCACCCATACATTCTAAAGCATCATATTCACCCAATCTCCTCTTATTTTGTCACATGACTTTACACTTTAAAGCACTTAGGAATTTGGATCAAATTATGGTCTTGAAAAAAATGGATTAGGCTTTCATATGAGGTTGTCAAAGAAAATAGGCTAAAGGCTCAAAAGGGGTTGACTAGGATAATGTCCATGGGTAGGTAAAAAGAAGGTAAATAATCATAGGTTGCCAAAGAAATGCCTAAATCATCTCCTAGACTTGCACTCTTTATTTTCGCTTTACATACATACCAGACAAGTTCTAGCATCAGCCACAAGCACAGAATATACTATTATCTCACACACACAAGGCACATGGTCGACTTTATTGGGAGTAGTATAGACTCTTGACCCAACAGATGAAGGAATTAAACCAAACAATATCACATAGTGAGTCACAATTAGAGCCTAAACGTCTCAATAGTCATGATTTTAGCACAAACTCTTGTCATAATCTCATGCTGCCTATTAGAATAATTTCATGCGAAGCTAAGTTAAAAAAAAAAATTATCTACTGAAAAAAACAATTAACTACTAAAAAAACAAATAAACATAAATAAATGCAAATGTGGATAGAGAAGTATAGCATGCAAATATCAGCACCCCACACTTAGACGGGACACACTGTCCTCAGTGGAAAATAAATAAGAAGAACCTGGTTAGTCGGACTCCTCCTCTATGTCTGGGGTCATACCCCTTTCGTCGGAATCATCATCAGAGTCGTCATCCTCAGAAGTTCCTCATAAGTATCCCACTTAATTCCAAGAGTGAGTCGAGGTATTTGCAGCGAGGAGGGTTCTCCTTGCTCTTTTCGGCCTTTTTTCTTGCCTTTTTGTGAAGTGGTAGCCTTATCTTTGCCTTGTCTTGCTTTGGGTGCCATTGTACCTGAGACTTAAAAAAATGTTCATGTTAGCATCATCTCGATGGATACAATCTATAAACAAGCAGTAGTGGCACCACCCCACACTTAGTTTGTTGGTACAGACTAGTGAAGTGAAAGTGGTCGATTACTCAGACTTCATCGACATACGTTTTAGGTGCTCTATTCCAACAATAAAATCAGTGCAGTCATACTTCTTGTAATCTTGGCAATACTTGCATGTGTGAGATATCAAGACTACTACATAGAGATTGAATCAAGGTATAGCATCTAGAAATAATCACAACCTCTTATGTCGGTAGGCATCTATAATTCTTATCCCGATGAACAAGCCATTCCGACATGTAAGTATTCAAGTGACAAGATTATGCAATTTTTGTGACCATATCAATTCCGCAAAAGTAAGACAGTGCATCAAATTCAAGTTGGAAATAAGTTACGATCATTCTTACGTATTCATTCACTCACTTGGTTGTATCATAACAATTCAATCACTTTCAAATCATCAATACTACTTCAAGATTTAGCAATTCATAATAGGCGTAGTAATGTAGTACTTACGGAATATAAATGAAGAACAAAGAAGCACTTACTTGATTGATGACTTTGGATGCTGTTTTTGTGAAGTAAGAGAGCAAAAGGAAAATTTTTGAGAGGATTTGGGGACTATAGGCGGCGCTTAAGCTAGGTTTCCAATGTGTTTTTGGTTCAAGACTAAGTCTCATATTTATAGGAGAAGGTTGGGTCGGGTTTTGACCCATTTAAAATCGGATTTGGAGATAAGAAGTGACCATAGGCGGCGCCTTTTGCTTTGCCTATGCTTGACATAGGCGGCGCCTTTTGCAAAGCATTGTTTATCATAGGCGGCGCCTATGCCATGGAATTCCTAGGCATAGGCGGCGCCTTTCACTTAGCATATGAGATTCAGAGACAAAAGGCATTAGCACAGGCGGCGCCTATGCTATGGCATACTTGGGCATGGGCGGCGCCTATGCTATGGCACACTAGATTCCGAGACCTTAGGCCATAGTATAGGCCTTGCCTTGTTTGTGGCCTAGTTTTACCTAGGCCTAGCCTTGTTTGATGCCTATATTTTCATGAGCAATGCTCAATCCATAGCCTTTTGCTTCTTCATTCCTAACTTACCACCTTTAACATGCAATACGTCCAAATCGAAATTTGAAACCAATCTCCTCGTTTTACACCTCTTGCACCTATATTTGCTCAAAAACAATAAAAACGATTAGAACGATGGGTTGCCTCCCATCAAGCGCCTTAGTTTTGGTCGTGGCACGACTCTTATTTTTGGATTTTTATTTATCAAAAACAAACACGTAATAGAACAAAAGAAAAATGAAAAACGATAAACGATGGGTTGCCTCCCATCTAGCGCTTGATTTATTGTCGCGGCACGACATAGTTACCTCGAGTACTTAGACTTCGTCGAGATAGATGGTGGATCATTTTCTGAATGGATTCAGACGATAATGAGGCTTACTTGTAGGCATGCAATCTTCTTCGAGATGACCCTTGTGCATGCCTATCCCAGGAGGGATACCAATTATATCATCAATAGTCCAACCCATAGCTCTCATGTATCTCTTCAGAGCAGAGATGAGAGCCTCTACGTGCTGTTTACTTAAATCATCCGCACTCACCGGAAGTATATTTATACTTTCCAAGAACACATACCTTAGATAATCGGGGAGCTCTTTCGATTCTAGCATTGGTGGCTCTTCAAGGGAAGTCTTCGCTGTTGGTGGCGGTTGATTCTTAAGATCACGGTCCGGTTGCTTAGGAGTATGGGAATAGGACTCTATTTCTGTTAGAGCACCCATAAGTTCTTCATAATCTTCATCGTCCTCATGCTCAACATTCAGTGGCGCATCAGACAATGGCTCAACAGTAAGTTGTTTCTCTACAGATAATGCTTTCTTATCCTCATGATGAACATCAGCTACAGAGAACACATTCATATCGCTGGGCTGCTTCATTGCTTTGCATATATCAAAGCGGACCACTTCGTCATTCAACCGAAATAAAAGTTCATTAGCTCTCATGTCAATAAGAACACTTCCCATTGCAAGGAAAGGACGTCCCAAGATTATGGGTACTTCAGAATCCACCTCGCAATCCAAAATCACAAAGTCTGCAGGAAAAATGAAGGTAGACACCTTCACCAACACATCATTCAAGATATCCACAGGTCGTTTTACCGACCTATCTGCCATCACGAGCCGCATATTGGTTGGAGTAGGGTCGCCCAACCCTAACTTTCTGTAGACGGATAGTGGCATCAAATTGATGCTAGCTCCCAAATCGCACAATGCCTTAGCAAAATTCATAGATCCAACCGTGCAAGGAATAGTGAAAGCACCAGGGTCTTCCTTCTTCTGTACTAAGGACCTTGTGGCAATTGCACTGCAATGATGAATATTATTTACCGGCTCATAGCTTACTGCCCGCTTCTTTTTCAAAAGATCCTTCATAAATTTCGCATACCCAGGCATTTGTTCAAGTGCCTCCATCAATGGAACATTAATGGTCAGCTGTTTTAACATAGTCATGAATTTGCTGAACTTTGTATCGTCCGCCACCTTCTTCAATCTTTGAGGAAAAGGTGGTGGTGGATATGGAATTGTTTTCTCCACGGCTTTCTTTTCCTCTTGCCTTCGTTTTTCAGCCTTTTCAGGCTGCAACATACTCGGTGTACCGTCATGGACGTCGTGGGTGGATTCTACGGTAGCTTCTCCTTTTGCCTTATCATCAATGTCTGCTACTTCGACAACCATTTTCTTGCCTTTTGATGAAGTTTCCAGCACCTTACCGCTTCGGGTAGTAATGGCCATGCATGACCCATCATTCCTTGGGTTTTGTACAGTGTCGCTAGGTAAGGTGTCAGTCTTTCTTTGATTGAGTGCTGCTGAAAGTTGGCTCAATTGCAGCTCTATTTGCTTGATCAAAGTGGAATGTGAATTAACCAATTGCTTCATTGAGGACAAATCATTTATTACCTCCGTTACTCCCGCGCTAGTTGCTTCCACTCCTTTCAATAGTTTAGCCATCATGTCTTCCATACTTCCAGAACTAGATGTGGTGGCGTCACGTCTTTCAGGGGGAACATACAAACTACTACTGTCATTCTTGTTCTTCCAACTACCTTGGTCCATGTTTCCAGATTTACCATGATAGTTCCGACCTTGGTTTCCTTAGGCATTGCCTCGAAAACCCCCCTGATTGTTCAAGTAGTTGGCTTCTTCTTCCGAATCAGATTCGTTTCTTCCTTTTGACGCAACAACTTTGACTTTTTTAGTCTTCCCTGATAATAGATGCTTTGTAAGAAGATCCACTTGTGTTTTCATGTGCGCCATATCTTGATCACATTCTTCTTCTCGTCTCCTTTGGTTTACAGTCATGCCTATAGATAAAGTGGGGCTTGCTACCTCAGAATCCCTGGTATGCCAAGCTCTACTTTGCTTCGTCATCCGGTCTAGCATATTGCTTGCCTGACCAAAGGTGAGATCCATGAATGATCCTCCAGCCGCATTATCCACAACTGGTTTAGTTATTGAATTCAAGGCTCTGTAAAGTATCTCCATTAGGTGAACATTAGTCATGTGATGGTTTGGGCACCTCATTAGCTTCGTCTTGAACCTCTCCCATGTTTCATGAAGGGCTTCAGTTGGAAGCTGACGAAAGTTGCTTATTTCATCTCTCATTTGTGATCTTTTGGATGGCGGAAAGAATCTTTCTAGGAAAGCGTCTCTCAATTGCCTCCAATTTGTAATAGAATCAGGAGTCAGCCCATTCAACCATAGAGTTGCCTCCCCAGACAGAGACAATGGAAATAGACGTAATCGAATTGCATTCTGACCAACGCCAGGATTGTCAAACGACTTGCATGTAGAAATAAAGTTGATAAGATGCATATTCGTATCATCGCCTGCCAGTCCACCAAATAATCCCTTGAGTTGCAATAACTGAATCATGGTGCTTGTGATGTTGAACTTGGCTCCAGGTGCCAATGGTGGAGGAATAATGGCTCTTGTGGCTCTGGCTTCATCAAGATCATCATCATCATCGTCAAAAGCTGGTTGCATAGCTTGGCGTTCAGGCCTAAACCTAGCTTGACGATCTCTTCTGTTGGCAGGTGTTGCGATCTCAGCGGCATGCCTAGGGTTTAGTAGCTCGTCATCACCTAGATCCTCATCGTCAGGATTTGTTGCTCGCCCAGGGTTATCAATATTCTGTTGATGCACTTGAGCGGCGGCTAGCGCAGCTAGTCTCGTCTGTTCCTGTTGAGCAGCCATCCTTTCAATTGCGTGTTGTGCCTCCATTCTGCCAATACGTTGTGGTTCAGGATTGATAGGTAATAACGGTTGACCAGAACTTCGGGTATGGGGCATGCACTGAATAAAAACCTGCAGTAAACAAAAACAAAAACTAAAAGTAAAAGTACGAGAATCTTTGACCAAAGGGTCTAGTAATTATTACGAACTTAATTGACACTTGTATTCCCCGGCAACGGCGCCAATTTTTGATAACGCTCAATCTACAGCTCTCATAGGAGTGTAAAGCGGTCGTTTGTCAAATATAGAACCCAACTGGGTTGGGTATCGATCCCACAGGGAATAGCTTGGTCAGCAAGTAAGCGAAGATTACTAGACTTTTAGTGAAAGTCTCGAAAAAGGGGGGAGTCTTGTTGTGCAAGTAATGTAACCAAATAGTAGAGAAAAAATGAAAATAGCAAAGTAAAAAGAAAGAATGTTTAGTAAGATGTAAACGATGAGAATTGAGAAGTTGGGGTTATGTCCACCTTATGAGTTGTACGTCTCTGTTGGCTATGAGTTATGCGGAGTTCAGACATGCATGTGCTTATAGAGAATTGTATTCGATGGTAAATCCAAGCGTCTTTCGACCTGAACAAGGACTATTTCACTTTAACTCTTTCGAGCTTAAAGCGTATCTAACGGTACAAATTCTCCAAGAGGTTAATCCAGTTACGGCACTAACTTTTTAATAGGGGATGGGACCCTATTACCTTGACATTATCTCTTTTTCAGACATATAACCTTTCTTTCGAACAAGTTAATGCTATACTGGCGTATTCTATGCGTTTGCAACCACAAGAATTTGCATTAAGATGAAGAGAATAATGATATAAGCAACACACGTGTCACGAATTCACAAACTCATAGCAATAGATAGTATCTCATAAGGCTTCCATAACCCCAACAGAGAAGTTTAGTTACCCATGAGTGCGAAGGAAATCACAATAAACATTATTATTATACCACAATAAAGATCTCGTGTAGTAAGGTGTGGTAGGCGTTAGGCGTGACTTCTTTGCAAAGTAACGTTTCTCTTGTTGCGGAAATTAAGAATTGAATAGATGAATAGAAGAAGAATAAAAAGTAGAATTATTAGAATGGTTGGAAGAGTAGAGGAATCAATAATAGAAGAATGAATTAAAAGTAGAATGAGAATTATTAAAATCTCTAGCAAAATAGGGTATTTATAATACCCATATCCTATTCCTACTAAGCTAATGAATTACTTAACCCAATCCCACTAGGTTAAGGTATCATTATCCTAATCCTAATAAGTTACTGCTAGTCCCCAAAGTCTTCAGAATTGTTGTTTTTGTCCGGGACAGATTTCCCATGCGTCACTTTTGGTCCTTGGCGTCCAAGCTTTGCTTTCCTCCTTTCATGAAGCTTTCTTTGGCGTCAAGTTATCCATAAAATGCTGAATTCTGCATCATTTATACCTGAAAACTTGCTAATCATATTCGTTAGCTCACTTACAGGAAAAAGGACTAAAAGTGCATGAATTATATATTTTTTCCTCAAAACATCGCTAAAATATGGGTAAAATATAGCACTTTAGGCGTGTAAATTCGCCTATCATCATTTTCTCGCATTGAAAATATGTATTCATTTGGTCGGGGAATGCCCCGAGGTTTCATGTATTTACTCACCGGGAAATGCCCCGGCGTATTATATCTTCGAAGATGGTTCATGATCAAGGCCCGAGGCATCGGGTAAAGCACGGGAACGTAGTTCGGGATTAGTGTAGGTTAGAATATGATTTATTTTTTCGCATTTTTTATTTTTGGATTGTATAATTGGACTGAACACTATATTTTAGATTTGTTTTGTTTCGTGTGTTTGATTGATTGTTTTATGTGGTTTATACATTTTATAATATCAAATTAGCCGATACGCTCCACCAAGCGACCGTGGTCGAATCACGGGATCGAGGGATGCTTATCACTTTCCCCTCGGTCAACAGAATTCCTTAACTGAAATCTCTGTTCGCGGATCAGTTTTTGAGTCAAACCGTTTTGAAAAGGATTTTCAAAGGTAACTTGGCACACCCGATTTATGCCAAGTGGCGACTCTGAGTTTTGAATAAAAATATAAATAATCATTTTTCGAAACAAATTTTCAATCTTTTGTCACTTTACTAATGAAAAACCCTTTCAAACCTTACAATATTCTTTTTGGTTGAAAAGGGGTGTGACAGCTCTAACGACTCTGCTGGTGAACCTTTTCAGAATTCAAGCTTATTTTTTTTGGAGTTGTATCGGCTTAATTTGATATTATGGGTGTGTAAACATTGTTTGTGTTATCGTTGGTTGTTTATTTTATCATTGTTGAGTGCCTACGTGCTCTTTGTTTACAGTTTTTCTCTTATGTGTTACCGCTTTATAACTGGCATCATGTGCATAACCTGAGTCAATTCTTTCTGCAACAAGTTCTGTAGTACACGTTGTGTACACGACCTATAGTTGAGTCACCCTTATTTTAGGAGGGGGAGCCGTCGGCTGGTATGGAGTAGGTGGACAGCCAAAGCAGCCACTATCGATCATACGCTCCGCCGAACAGCCTTGTTAGTGAACCCCAGCGTAGGTCAACCTTTAGGTCATACTTATGTGCATTATATTGAGACCTAGCGGGGCCCATTTGGTCCTTTATAGGAGACTCACCTCTACAGCATCCCTATGTGCTAAATGTTGCATCTTTGAGGGTAACGTAGTCATTTGACGGACTGATTCGGGAAAAATATGTGTTAGAAGTAAAGTGTGTAGGCAATGAAAAATCGAAAAAAAAAAAAGGTGAATAAAAAAAGGGGGTTTCGTAGTTTTTTTATGACTTTTGTTCTTAACAATCCAAAAATAAAAAATAAAAGAATTTTTTTCTTTTACCTTTTGTATTTATTTTCTCAAAAAAAAAAAAAATTCAAAAAGTTTTTTTTCACCATTTGCACCATCTTCTCAAAATACAAAAAAAAACATCAAAAAGATTTTTCTTTTGTTTCTTTAGTAATCATTCATAATTCGAAAATTTAAAAAAATATTTTTCATTCATAGGAGTTTTCATAAAAGAAAAATTAAAAAAAAATGGTAGAAGTTTTGTACATTTCATATAATGTAAATACCAAAAAGATTTTTCTTTCATAGTTGTTGGTGTCAGTCTTATGTGGAGTGTCAAAGTGACCCCCCCCCCCCACAAAAAAAAAGTTTTTATCGTTGTAGTCGTGTCTCTTAAGTCAGGGTTGAGTTTATTCTTTAATCCTTAATTGTTCAATCTGGACGAACTACGCACCCCTGATTCTCTTCTCTCGGGAGTGAGATACGTAGGCAGCCTATTATAGGTTCGGGGATCTTATTTAAAAAATTTAAAAAGATTTTCTTCACTCTTCATTTAGAGTAGGTGTTTCAGACATGTCTTGAAAAGAAAAATACGATAAAAAAAATCCTCAATAGTCGTAGGTTTCATTTTTGGTTGATCTTATTTCAAAAATCTAAAAATATTTTTTTCACTCTTCATTTAGAGTAGGTGTCATATGCATCAATAAAAGAAAACTACAAAAGATTTTCCTTTAATAGGTTCAAGTTTCATTTTCGTATGAAGTGCAAAATTGAAAACCCAAAAAGAGTTTCTTTGGTAATCACAGGTTTCATTTTTTATAGGTTATTAAAGCTGAAAAATTCAAAAAAAGATTTTCGTCTATTCTTTTGACAATTTGTCATTTTTCCTTTCTTCTTAAAATTTCAAGAAAAAGAAAAAGAAGAAGAGTTTAATTGGTCATTTTGGCAAGACTTCACGAACTACGCTCACCTGATTCTCCTCTTTCGGGAGTGAGATACGTAGGCGCCCTTCTTCGGTGATCTTTTAAAAAAAAAGGAAAAAAAAAGAGATTTTGAGAAAGTGTTGAACTCTAAAGCATTTACTATCTCTTGTTCAGTTAGTTTGAGGTGGTTGGTTTGTGGCATTTTGGCTGGTCCTCCATATTGCATCAAGTCACAGAGAAGGTTATGACCAATAAGGATACTGAGTTTGTTGTCACTACTCAGATAGGGAGTTCGAAAAATGAGAATTTAAGAGATAATGAAGAGATTTGGAAATTAAGGCAGCAAATGATAGAAATGCATAGAGCTTGGGCTAATGGGTTGCCGCCTCCTCCAGTTCCCACTGATAATTTGGAATATCTTTCTAGCTTGCCTTCCGTGTCATATGCACAATTTCTCATTTTTGTTGATATGCCACAACATGCATCAGGATCGACTCCGGGGCAACAATATCCAACCACTTCCAATATTTATTTTCTCACTCCCCAATCCAAGACTACCATATACTCGGCTCCACCTGCTGTTCATGCTTTTGCGGCGCCACCCCTACCTGAAGCTCTTACTTTTGATGTTCATCCAAAAGTTGTGCCTCCCTACTCTACAAGAGAGCCTGCATTGAATATTACTGGTGATCAGTGTTACACTTTCAAGCCTACATTCAAGTTGACTGGTTTTTATGGTGACACTCACCCGCCTGAATTTCCTCCAACACTGAGAAACCTGTTATGACAGAAGAACAAGAGGAAATGACCAGAAAATTGAGAAGCTTGGAACTGGCTATGAAGAACTTGCAAGGACTTGGGGGTTACAAAAGTGTCTCATATAAGGACTTATGCATGTTTCCAGGTGTCAACCTTCCTCCTGGCTTTAAAATGCCAAAGTTTGAGAAATATGACGGACATGGGGACCCAGTGGCATATTTGAGGCGCTATTGTAACCAATTAAGAGACGCTGGAGGGAAGGAAGAACTACTCATGGCTTATTTCGGGGAGAGTCTTTCAGGCCTAGCTTCGGAATGGTTTGTTGACCAAGACATCGACAAGTGGATTAGTTGGGATGACCTATCTAATGAATTTGTGCAAAAATTTCAATACAATGTGGAGTTGATCCTTGACGAAAAATCCCTAACTAGTATGAAGAAGAAGAATACTGAGAGCTTCAAGGAGTATGCGATCAGATGGCACGAACAAACTTCTAGAGTGAAACCGCCTATGAAAGAAAAATAGTGGAGATGTTTATTCAAGCACAGGATGAAACATATTATTAACACTTATTACCTGCATTGGGCAAGTCATTTATTGAGGTCCTTAAAATGGGGGAGATGATAGAAGAGGGAATTAAGACGGGTCGCATTGTGAGTTTTGCAACATTGAAAGCGATAACTCAAGCAATTCAAAAGGGTTCAGGAAGTATTGGGAAGACAAAGAATGAGGAAGTTGCATCTTCTATTGTAATTGGACAGCGGGCACGGTCAAGAAGACCCCGTTGTCATCACTTTCAGGCTCAAACCCAAGTTTATGTCCAAGCTCCACATAATCACTCCCAAAATCCATTATACTCTGCTCCTCCACCTCTATATCCAGTATATAACACACAACCACATGTCATCTTACCCACAGTGGAATACACCAACTCCTCAGAGTCGTCCTCTAACTCCACAAACATACCAAAACCCTCCTAAGCCTAATTTTTAATCCAAGCCAAATGATGAAATGAGGCAGAAGTCGAGAGATAGCTTCACACCAATTAGAGAGTCGTATGCCAGTTTATTTCAGAGATTGGTATAATGGGGCATGATCACTCCTCTCCTTGGGTGCACTCTTAATCGGCGTTTAAGAAATTTTGATCCTAATGTACGATGTGCGTATCATTCTGATGTTCAGGGTCATAGTATTAAAGATGATCGATATTTGAAAAGAGAAATTGAAAAGATGATTCAAGATGGATCAATTATGGTGCAGAACATTGACAGTGAGGGAAGCTCTAGTCAGGTTGATATGCAAACCAGTGGCTAAGTTGTCAGGCTGAAGAATTGAGAAGTCACCCCTCTCCCTATTAGGAACAGGTCTGGTAGTTTGTTTTCTTTTCTTTTCTGTTTTTCGAATTATTTCAGGGTTGTAGTTCGGGATCTATCTTGTTTTGTCCTTTTGTTGTTTAGGTTCAAACCCTTCTATCTTTTATTTCAACTAAATGAATTGTCCATTTTCCTTTGTATTTTAAATATGTGTTGTTTGTTTGTTTTCTTTATACAGTACATTTTATGTTGACTCTAGTGATATGTCATGCTTGCGGAATTTTCATCCAGATCTTTAAATCCAATTTAACCATGAAATATTGGATCAGAGCACTAAAGTTAGGAGAAACATCTGAGAAAATAATAGAGTGCTGAGACATTTGGTGACAAGTTCAAGCCTTCTTTGAAAATTAAGGCCATTTATTTTGAGAATCACAAGAATAATTTGGTCATCAATTGAAAGACATGTATCAATTAGGTCAAACAGTGTCTGCGTGATCCTATCAAGAGAAACAAAAAGAAAATCAACTCCACGAAAGCACGAGTCATTCAAAGTAAGGGATGTACAACAAATGTGGATTTGTATGTTTGAAAAGTATAGAAAAAAAGGTGACACAGATGCTCAGGGCAAGTTAGTGTTGTAAAATATGTCATAAGTGATGTTGATCGTGCACTTTCACATTGCATGCTATGTACTAGTATTTTCAAGGATTGATATGACGAAAGCATTTTATTCTGCTATCCAAACATTGTGTCATCCTTTGTTTACCCCATTTGAGCCTTAGTGTTATTTTCTTTCATACCCCTCTTTTGGAATCAAGATAAAGTCAGCAAAGCTCAAAAGAAAAGTATCGAGCAAGAGAATAGAGTCAGAAAGTTTCAAAAAAAAGAAAAGAGAGAAAAATATGTCCACGAAGGAAGAAAAGAGTGTCAAGAAATTAGAGTCAGAAAAATCACAAACTAAAAAAAGTAAAAAAAAGAGAAGAGAAACAAGTCAGAATCAAGCAAAAAATGAATAAGCTGCCAGAACTACGCATGACCTGATTCTCCTCTCTCGGGGGTGAAATATGTAGGCTGCCCTACTAAGGGCTCGGTCCAACCAAATAAACAGTTTAGAGTCACCCAGTCAAAAGAAACTGGGGCATAAGTTAATCCTCATTGTTTGAGTCGATTCCAAAAGTTATAAGTCCTACTCCACTTCAAGTGTCGTTTGGCCCCATGCCATCCTTTTTTTCTAACCCTATCCAAAAGCCAAGTTACAACCAAAGAAAGACCTTTAGATCAATCTTTGAGGATATTAAGGATAAGCATGCAAGGGATATGATGATGCATTTGGGAACTACTTGTCTTCATCAACATAAAAAATCAGGAGAAAAATAAAAATGAGAGTCTTATTGGTGAAAACCCTCACGGGCACCGTAAAATGATGGTAAGTTGAGAGAAATAAAAATGAGAGAGTCTTATCGGTGAAAATCCATACCGACACCGTAAGACGACTGTGAGTTGGGATAGATGAAAATAAGAGAATCTCATTGGTGAAAAACCCTCACGAACACCATGAGGTAATAGTGAGCTGAGAGAAAGAAGGAAGCTTGTTGGCGAAAACCCTTCAAGGCGCCACTAGCCGAATGGGGTCTTAAATACAATTGACCTAAGGAAGAAACTCAGTTTCAAGGCTATTAACTCAACAACAATGGGTAGAAAGGTTGGATGAAAAAATCAAGATGCTTAATCCAAAATGCATGGCATAATCATTAGTGTTGACTGTCATTTTTAGATGAATTTTTCGTTTCTTTGTTTAAAAAAGGGACATTCATTGTCTTTTCTTCCTTCTCTTTATTTTTATTTTAGCTTTCTTGAGTCAGTTATCCAAATAAAAATTGCCATTATTTTTTTTTTCTTGTCTTTGAATCAAGTCTGTGTCAAAACAAGTGAGAAAAAATTTCAAAACTGGCTACCAGCTTCTTTAATTGCACAAAGCAAGACAAAAGCTAGCGCATGAAAGAGGCATGATTGTGAGCCGAAAAAAAGGGCATGCAGAAAGTTTTATCAACAGACAAGTCGGGGAACTCATGAAAATACCAGGGATCAAAGGGTCTATCTGAGAAGCATGACAAAGCAGAGATATTGTGTTTGTTTCAGTCACTCTTAATAATCTGAGTGTGGGTCAATGATTCAATAAGTCAATGATATATGCTAATGGTTGGAAGCAAGGTTAAATGTGACGAGGGCAAGAGCGATCGCCGTGAAAGCTAAAGCCACAAACCAGCCACCATGTTTTAAACTCACAAGTTCTCTTTGATGAAACAGGTAACATATTACATTCAAAGCAAGGACTTCAAAGCGTAAATATCAAGGGTTGCAATGCATTACTTTCACAAATGCAGGAAGCAATGTTGCTGCACAGGTTTAATAGTCAAATCATGGTAAAATTCACCATTCTATATCCCTCGGAGACACACTTTCTTGTCCAGGGATTTCAGTTTTTATTTGTTAGGTGATACACTTCTTAAATTGAACCTTTACTCCTAGAAGATGTACTTTTTAGTCGAGTCATTCCCTTTGATTCCTATAAGACGTACCTAGCCGAGTCATTCCCCTTAACCCCTAGAAGACGTATCTTTTAGTCGAGTCATTCCCTTTGATTCCTATAAGACGTACCTTTTAGTCGAGTCATTCTCCTTGACCCCTAGAAGATGTACCCTTTAGTCGAGTCATTCCCTTTGATTCCTATAAAACGTACCTTTTAGTCGAGTCATTCCCCTTTGATTCCTATAAGACGTACCTTTTAGTCGAGTCATTCCCTTTGATTCCTATAAGACATACCTTTTAGTCGAGTCATTCCCCCTTGACCCCTAGAAGACGTACCTTTTCGTCGAGTCATTCCCTTTGATTCCTATAAGACGTACCTTTTAGTCAAGTCATTCCCCTTGACCCCTAGAAGACGTACATTTTAGTCGAGTCATTCCCTTTGATTCTTATAAGACGTACCTTTTAGTCGAGTTATTTCCCTTGACCCCTAGAAGACGTACCTTTTAGTCAAGTCATTCCCCTTGATTCCTATAAGGCGTACATTTTAGTTGAGTCATTCCCCTTGATTCTTATAAGACGTACCTTTTAGTCGAGTCATTCCCCTTGATTCCTAGAAGACATACCTTTTAGTCGAGTCATTCCCTTTAATTTCTATAAGACGTACCTTTTAGTCTAGTCATCCCCTTGATTCCTATAAGACGTACCTTTTAGTCGAGTCATTCTCCTTGATTCCTAATGAGGTGACTTTCACAAAAGTCCTTTAATGATAAACTGGGGCAAAATTTAATTCTTGTGTTTGGAACTTCACTTTTCTGATAAATAAAATCTCTTTATAATAATCTTTGCTTGGGATAATTTTCTTTTTAGTTTTGATGTAATTTCAGGAGCCCGCCTGAAGAACAGGGTGGATAAATGAAAAGTCAAGCAAAATGGTGAAAATTTTAAAGTCAAGTAACAAGGCTAATAAGTTGAAAGTCAAACAACAAGGTGAATAAGTTGAAAATCAAGCAACAAGGCGAAGAAATTGCAAGTCCGGAGCCAGGCTGAAGAATAGGGTGATGAAACTCAAGTCAAGAGTCCAAAAGAAACTGCATAGATAGGATTTTTGTAATTTCATTTATGTTTTTAACTTATAATTTTTATTTTTGATGTAATAACAGAGCCGCGGACCGGAACCTCGACGGGACCTCACTCGACTTTCCAACTTGATTGTCCTTCTTCCTTTTGTTTCTTCCCTTTGAATAATGGTCGGGTCAAAATTCTGTCTCGTTGTCTACTTCTTTGTATGAAAATACTTTGTGTTTACATGCAAAGAGGGACAGATGTAGACACGTAATTTTGTCCCTCCCCTAGAACATTTTTTTTATTTTTTACCTTATCCTACCATATACCCTTACCCATGTGATTATATCCCATAAAAATACAAAAAATAACAACCCTATCCTAACCAACTTTACACCTCATCCTAACAAACTACCCCACCCCATACCCTTACCCACCTACCCACGTACCCCTCCCCTTCACGTTTTTCCTTGGGTTATCCCATAACAGAACAAAAAAATAAAAAAAGGGACCACCACATTTATTAAAGAGGGAGGAAGAAAGGGAACACACCCATCCGACTTTCACTCAAAAATCCCACACATCCATATACACTACACACTTTCAATTCCACCGAAAGACAACCATTAATGCACCCAATTAACGACAGATGCACAAACACACAAAAATGGAGTGAGGGTGAAGCGAGGTCGAAAGAAAATCAAGAGAAAGAGGGGATCAAAGCGGAAAGAGTGAGATTCGAGGTTGAGAGATAAAAACAGAGAGAAAAAGTCGAGAGAGAAATTTGGATAAGTTTTTCACCGAAAACTTCGTCGTTGCAGATCACATCTCCATTTTCGGTTGCTGACGAGCTTACCGGAGCTTAGGCGTAGCAAAGGGTCCTCGTTTTCAGTTCAAAATCCACCAAAAGACACCTAGTCGCTGTCCTGTTACTGTTCCGACGGGTCCACCAAATTTTTGAACTCACTGACTCTATTATTGCGATTTCCGTTTTGGTTCATCGAGCTCGGTACTGGTTTTGGGATTTAAGTTCGATTTCAGTTTTGGGTTAGTATTTCTCACAATTCGAGTTGGTTTTGTTTTGTTGTTGAGTCTGGGTTCGAACCAAATTCTTCGATTGCGTTTTTCGATATCGAGTTGGTCAAGTTTGGTGTTGTCGGGGTCCTGCTCGTTGGTCGAGGTTCAATTCGAGGATTCGGAATGCAAATTTCTTCTGTTCATTTAAATAATAATTGAATTCGAAAGCTTCATTTGCGGTCCAATTCTCTCCTCTCTCTCCCTTTATTTTAATTTTGGTGTGATTGTGGATGTGATTCGATATCTTTATTCTATTTGTTTGGATGATTTGGGTGACTTTGGATGTTGTTTGCTTTTGAATAATTGCTCTCGATGTTAAATGTGATGACAATTTGAGTTTGAGATTGTATTAAGCATGAAATAGGGGTAGGAATAAAAAATTAATAAAGTTGAGCGGTGGTTAGTTTAACCCATTGATTGTTGTTGATTGGAAACGGATGTTAATTTGGACGAATCCGATAGTATTATGTTTAGGTCGAAACGGGTAGGCAATAGTAAGCTCGGGTAGGCAAATTTAGAATTTGTGTTTTTGTTGAATGTTTGAAATTTTATTGAATGGTTTGGTTTTCTCGCATTGAAAAGATGTATTCATTTGGCCGGGGAATGCCCCGAGGTTTCATGTATTTACTCACCGGGGAATGGCCCGACGTATTATGTCTTCGAAGAAGGTTCGTGATCAAGGCCCGAGGCATCGGGTAAAGCATGGAAACGTAGTTCGGGATTAGTGTAGGTTAGAATATGGTTTATTTTTTCGCATTTTTTATTTTTCGATTGTATAATTGGACTGAACACTATATTTTGGATTTGTTTTGTGTGTTTGATTGATTATTTTATGTGGTTTATGTGGTTTATACATTTTATAATATCAAATTAGCCGATACGCTCCACCAAGCGACCATGGTCGAATCACGGGATCGAGGGATGCCTATCACCTTTCCCTCGATCAACAAAATTCCTTAACTGGAATCTCTGTTCGCGGATCAGTTTTTGAGTCAAACCGTTTTGAATAGGATTTCCAAAGGTGACTTGGCACACCCGATTTATGCCAAGTGGCGACTCTGAGTTTTGAATAAAAACATAAATAATCCTTTTTCGAAACAAATTTTCAATCTTTTGTCACTTTAATAATGAAAATCCTTTCAAACCTTACAATGTGTTTTTTGATTGAAAAAGGGGTGTGACACCTATTAAAAGAAGGGTATAAAAATGACTCAATTTGTCCTTGTGTCTTTATTAAAAGGTTTGGATCTGAATTTGTCATAATAGTTGTATATGTTGATGACTTGAATATCATTGGAACTCTTGAAGAGCTTCCAAAGACAGTAGAATGTTTGAAAAGAAAGTTTTAAATGAAAGACCTCAGAAAGACAAAATTTTGTCTTGATCTACAATTGAACATTTTACGAATGGGATCTTTGTCCATCAATCCACATATACTGAACATATTTTAAAGAGATTTTATATAGATAAAGCACATTCATTTAGTACCCCGATGGTTGTGAGATCACTTGATATTAATAAAGATTCATTTCGACCTCATGAAAATGATGAAGAACTTGTTGGCGCTGAAATACCATATCTTAGTGCAATTGAGACATTAATGTATCTTGCTAGTAATTCATGACCAGATATATCTTTTGTTGTAAATTTATTAGTAAGATTTAGTTCATCCCCACACGAAGACATTGGAATAACATTAAGCATATATTTAGAAATATATCTCTGAGGAACTATTGATACGAGACTATTTTACTCAAATGAGTATGATTCACAATTAATTGGTTATGCAGATACAGGATATTTGTCTAATCCATATAAAAGTCGATCTCAGATAGGTCATTTATTTACATGTGGAGGTACAGTTATATCATGGCATTCAACAAAATAAATCATGATTGCTACATCTTCAAATCATGCAGAGATAATAGTCATTCATGAAGCAAGTCGAGAATGCGTCTGGTTGAGGTCAATAACTCAATACATTCAGGAAAAATGTGACCTTAGTTGAAAAAAATATTCCAACAATATTGTATGAAGACAACGTCGCATGCATAGCTCAATTAAGAGGAGGATACATCAAAGGAGACAGAACAAAATATATTTCACCAAAATTATTCTTTACTCATGATCTTCAAAAGACGGGTGAAATAGATGTTCAACAATTTCATTCAAACGATAATTTAGCAGACATGTTCACTAAAGCATTGCCAACATCAACCTTTGAGAAGTTGAGATACAAGATTAGGATGCATCGTCTTCTAGATATTAAGTAATATTTTTATCAGGAAGAGTAAATACGCGTTGTACTCTTTTTTCCTTAATCAAGATTTTATCTCACTGGATTTTCCTAATAAGGTTTTTAATGAGGCAACAAACAATGCGTATTACAAACAGCTATGTACATCTTATTTCCTTTAGAATTTTTTGTTACATGAACAACCAAGGGGGAGTATTGTAAATAAGTTATTTCTTTTGTGGATGTTCACATACTACATATACTATTGTAGCATGTAAAGAAGTTATTTTTTTGTGGATGTATTTTCACATACTACACATACTATTGCCCGTAAAAGGCATTACATACTATATTGTAAAAACACACCAAAAAAAAATGAAGTTATTTTCTTATATGTATAGGTCTCTCTATCCTTTCTTTTTGTTTTAGTTTATTATAGTGTATTTATTTTCAACACATTGTAATTTTTTCATTGCATGTTCTTTCTTTTTTTAGAATGTATAAAATCATTGTGATTCAAGCATCTATCTTTGTATTACTGCAGTCAAAAGATCAAGATTTCACCCGCACCATTCAAGTAGGATAGAATCAGGTTTAGCAAGAATAATTGTGATTGAATCGTGAATAAAACTACAAATCTCATATTTTTCATTTCATAATTAAGATGAACTCTATAGTGAAAATTACAATTTATATCAACAAAAAAAATAGTGATTTTTTCCACCTATCAGCTTATTATTTTTTTTTAGAATAAATGACTAAAAATGGGGGGCTTGACCCTGGCCATAGCTCGAAAGATGGGGAGCAGTTGATAATGGTACAGGGCTTGGGGGGATAGTGGAGATGCTAACAGTATGTGAGATACGACACCAAAGTGCATTAGGGAAGTAGTTCAAAATATTTTAGTGGTCTCGAAGGGTGACATCGGACATTGAGGGAATTGGTGAAGAAATGGAGCAGTCTAAGAGAAAGTGAAGGAAGGTTGTTTATAAAGAATTGACCCTGAAGAGTAAAGATGAAGAATAAAGGTTAAATACTGAGAGGTATAAAGTGGTAAAATTAACAATTACGACAACTTAACAATGTTTCAATGTCCATATGAAGAACTACAAAACAAAGACGGTATAAAAAGTTATACAGAATTCACAAGGCAAAAGATAAAAGGGTCATAGATCTGGACCAGGTGAAGTTCATCAAATTAAGTTGAAAAGGACAAATTATTGATTAAAAAGGTATATATCAGATAAAGATGACAAACATATTTTTATAAACTATTGACTAGAGAAATGGACGTGAATATTGTGATGGACAATTAAAAACATACTAACAGTCATTAAGTTTTTGTGGATTGTCGAAATATTGAGTTTGAGGGTGTTACAAAAGTTATATGTAATGGGGAAGGCGTCCGATTCAAATAAGATATATATGAATGGAAGAAACAAGTAAAACATGATTGAGTGGCGCTCTAACTTGTTTAACATCATTTTTAGAATGTCTATATGTTGAAAAAATAAAGGTGGAGTACAATGATCCCACTATACGAAAACAGGGATGTATTTAGAATTGCAACATTATAACGATATTAAGTTGTTGAATCATACAATAAAAGTTTGGGAGAGAATAGTTGAGAAGAGGGTGAGGAGTAGTATGTCTGTCACTAAAAATCAATTTGTATTCATGTCGGAGCGTTCAACTATAAAAGTCATTCATCTAATAAGGAGCTTGATATAGATAGGAGAGAAAGATTCATATATGGTGTTCGTTGACTTTGAAAAAACACATGACAAAGTACTTTTAGGATTCTATGAAGATGTTTGAAGGCTAAACGTGTATCGATAACTTACATTATGACAATTAAGAACACGTATAATAGATTCAAGACTCGAGTGAAGATAGTGGGCGAAAACTCAAAGCACTTTCAGTCATAATAAAGCTGCACCACATATTAACTCGCATCTCGTCTGTGTTCAAACAAACACGACATATTTAAACGGTGTGTCATGGTGTATATTGTCTACATATGACATAATTTTGATTGACAAGACACGCAATGAGTTAATGATCAAATAGAAATTTGGAGATAGACCTTGAAATATAAAGGAGTTTGAGTGGAGCAGGTCCAAGACAGTGTACTTGTAGTATAAATTCAATGGCTAAAACTCATGAGTCAGTTATGAATGTAATGATTGATACACAAGTTATCTCTAAGAGAGGAAGTTTCACGTATCTTGAATCTATAATTTCAAAAGTATCAAAAACTATTTCCACATTAAATTAACCGTAAGAATTCAAAAATAACTTTTATAATTTTCAAATAATATTATTTTACTTTTAAAAATAAAAATTATATTTTTTAAATACACATAATTTTCATGATTAAATGCACCCAATTTTTTTAGACTCGATGACATGGTCTGCCAAAAGTCATGTTATCTTTCCAGACCTACCAAAAATCTCTTGTTTTTATTTTCATTCCAAAAAATTGCATATATTTATGTTCACTTTCTCCTTCATATTTTTGTTTCCACATTTTTTTGTTAATATATTAGGCAAAATTGACCTTATGCCCCAAATGTGACAAATCCACCACCAACATGGGTTGTGGTGCAGCGGATGGAGCTGCTCCACCCTTAATTAGAGATTGAGGATTCGATCCTGAGCATGAAGAAAATTCTATTGGGAGCACTACCCCGAATGGGGCCTTACCTGGCGTGAATCCAAATTAATCGAACTCCAATATGGGTACCGGACACCGAACGAGAAATAAAAAAAAAAAGACAAATCCACTACTCAACTATTGGCCCTCATAGGGGGGTCCACCCCACCCCCACCACAAATTTAGCAAAACAGAGACCAATTTTCGGAAAGGCATTTTGCTGTAGTTCAACTATTTGGCTTTTGCATTTTTAATTCTTCTAGCAAATGGCTAAAACAGATATAATTTTTTTTTTTTTCTCGTCTTATCCATTATCCCGTGGTTAATATTTGAGTTGTTCAATTATACTCCCACCGTTATCTTAACCTAGCCTGAATCAATTTAATTGTAAAAGTTAATACTTTAGAAGCAGTGTAAAACAAGTATTTTGTAACTCAGTAATTTGTGATTAAAAAATGATTAGGAACATAATAGTAATATGAAAAATCCAAATGACGAGTAGGAAAGTTTAATATTTTAAGATAAAGTGTTATCAAGCTAAAAATTTTGAAGTAATATCAAGCTAAAAATTTACAAAAGGTTAAAAAATTATTTCTCCGTATTTTCTTTTTCCACATTTTCTTTTCCAATTAACAGAAATCAGGCAGCACAATTACCTTTATGCCCAAGTGTGACAAATCCACCCCTCAACCATTGGTTCTCATAGTCCCCCCCCGTACCCCCTACCCCACTCCATCCCACCCCCACCACAAATCTGGCAAATCAGGGACCAAGTTTCAGAAATTCATTTTTGTTCAAATTGGCTTTCGCCTTTTCAAATCTTCCAGTAATAAGCAACTTCTCAGTTGTCTCATTTTTATGAAACTTTGAAGAGAAAACTATGGCCTCTTCTTTCTCAAACATCGGTGCCATTTGCAAACTTCCATCAGCTCCTTCTATTAGTAGTTGTAGTAGTAGAGCTCTCTTTCCTACTACTCTATGCAGTTACGGTCAATCACGAATCTCTCGCCCTCGGTCAGTATTACTCGATTTACCTCAACTTATAATACTCTTTTTATTCATGATTTTTTATAAGCTTTATTTATCTCTCTTTTAGGTGTTATGAGTTTTGGATTCTAGTCCGTTAGTATCAGTTTGGTACGCAGACTAAATTATTCGGGATTAAAGTCCTGGACTAATTTATCCTACCTGGGAGATGGGATAAAATAATATAAGTTGGACGGGATAAGGTGGAATATCTCACGATTAAGACTCGGATAAAATTATACTGCATTTGATTATCAACTAAATGTGTATAAATTTGATTCTAGGGCTAATCGTGGGATATTCAATCTTATCTCGCGTACCAAATGACTCATTAAAGTTAGTGGATTCTAAGTTAATGATTTGCACATATTCAGTAGATTTTCATATATACAAGGTTTGGATCAAAGTAACTGGGTTTGGAAGAATTAGCTCCGCCCCTTGTACTTTTTGTGCTGTAGTTTATCTTGGATGGTTGAAAAGAGCTTGCTGCTATGACTAAAACGAAAAATCATGCTGCTTCAGGGAAAGAGAAGAAAGTACTATTCAACACCTAACCTAAATAGTAGTATAATCTATTTTCTTATAGAGTTATAGGGGCAGGCTTCTCATTCCTCAAATGTTACACCAGTTATTTACTTTAGGAGGTCTTAGTGGACAAGTGAGGCTTGCTAAAGCGGTTGAGCTTCGAGCAGGCTGGAGGGCAAGTGGGAACACTGTTAATCCTCTTGATGAGTCTGGGTGGGAAAAAGATGAAAACATTTATCATTTGATCAGTTACTCCCCTGACCCAATTTATGTGAAGGTGTTCGGAGTACGAGGGTCAAAATACTTAATTTTGACTATGAATTCGGGCATAAATTCTTCAAATATTTTTTTTAAATTTACATATTTGAAAACTACACGAAAAAGTAGAACAAGTCGATATAGCTATTGATTCAAAAAGTTTAAGAAGACTATAGTCAAAGAAAATTTTGTTTGGTTCCTTAAATAGTAACATCTTCACATAAATTGGGACGGAGAGAGCACAAAATGATCCACATAAATATACATGACCATGCTGTTCCAAATCAATCAATCAATGAACCAAACAACCCTTCAATCTCAAGTTAGTTGGGAATAGTCATTTTGCATTTTTAACGTCCGTTTCCTTAAGAGGATTCATCATCATTATACTATAACCTTCTTCCTTTATCCGATCTTGAGGCTATGCAAAATTCACACATCTGGAGTTGGTTTTCAAAATTCTAACAAAGTTGAATAATGCAGATAATAGTATTAGAATTTCAACTTTAAAAAAGAAGACAAAGCAAACTAAGACTTGATATTGTCAGTTAATATGGAAATAAAATAGTGATCATTCAGTTTGTTAGTTATTTACCATTGCAAAATGCTGGCATTCATGTTCCGGGATGAACTTTTGATTTTTTTAGTTCCTTGTTATCCATGATTGATGTTTTTTTTCATTCATTTTGTCCACAGCACAAGTGAGATATGTACACCTGCACAGAAACTATATTCTTTGAAGTTTAATCTAGTTTTCTGAAAACTGGATTAAGTTTTACAGTAAAACTGTATGGGCAGTATTTGCGATTTCTCCACATTTCCTGTGTTTTTAACTGTTGAAATTTTCTTTGGGCTGATCAGATATCTAGCCTAATATGCTTTCAATGTTTCTCTTCTTTTTAGTTCTCGCAGACTTTGTATCAGAAGCAGTTATGCCGGAGCTGTTAGAGAGAATCCTAACTCAGATGCAATCGATGTTGTAGCAGATGTGAAGACTGAACGAGTATTACTTCATGACTTAAGCATCTTCTTTTCTCCATTTAAGATCAAAATCCATTTACAACTGTCTCAATTTCAGCAACTAGATGTCATTCACTTTTTTTTCCCAACAGATTGTAGTTATAGGAGGCAGCGGCTTTGTTGGCTCTGGAATTTGCAAGGCTGCAGTTTCAAGGGGTATAGAAGTCATAAGTCTGAGCAGGTGTTTGTAATATCTGACTGAACAGTTCAATAGGGATTTCAATTATTAAAATGACTCTTTACTTATTGGTGTGACAGTTCTTAAACATTTTCTGTTGATTCATAAGGATCCATACAATTTCTGTATCCTCTTATACTGTTTTTCTATTATGGGTTCTCAAATTTTAGTTTTTTCCTACACAGGTCGGGGCGTCCCTCTTACTCAGGCTCATGGGTAGATCAAGTCACTTGGATGACAGGCAGGTTCATTTCTTTATCATACCTTGAGTGGGTTGACAATGAACAAGTGAAAATTTTACATGGGTGAAAAAAATGTGGAAGTTGGTTTTCAGGCCCTCTTTCTGATGAAAGCCATTGTAGTTTATTGAGAATAGATACTGCATTTCTTTTTTTTTTGGTTGTTGTGTGTGGTGGGGAGATGCGTCTTGCTGAAAAAAGTACCTACTAAAGATAATGGAAGACTCTCCTGCCACACTAAATAACGGAAAGATTAATCTACTGAAGCTCATCATGGGTCCAAAAGTGGGAAGCCATGTGGTCTCCTGCTGCCTTACCTCAGGTGACAGGTACCTGCATAACCAGTGTTTATGTTTTATCCAATCAAGCTGAAAAGGAGACAATTGTTCATCATTTTTGGCAGGTCAGTTAAGAGGACCTGAAGAGTCTAGCAACCTTCCTAAAAAGTAACCGTCACTAGAAAAAGTTCAATTTACCCTTAAAGATGACTGGGGGGCAGAGTCTGTTTAGCAACCATTTAAAAGACCAAATCTAATAAGTCTATTATTCATGCTATGATCAATTCGTGAATCGCAATTTGGAAAACATAGAGGATTAGCTAGTGATAGCCAATAAAAAAAAGGAAGAAGAAAGAACAGAATAATGCCTTTCTAGCCTAAAAGTCAGAACACTTGTCCAAAACTGGATATTCAATCTTTGTCATAGCCCATAGGCGAAGATTTACAGAAGGACCAAGTTGTAAAGTTCCTTCAAACAATATGAATCCTGGACCAAACAAGAGCAAAGAAGTGCCAAGAATCTAGAAGTACTGGATTGTTTTTCCTAGTCTGGTCGTTATGGTCATATCCAAACTTGAAAGATGATCCCAGTTAATACTAACAGATGTTATCTGTGGTGGTGTAGTTTTGACTTTTGGCTATAATCTTTTCTGATAGTTTTTCACCCAATCCAGATTACTCATATGATCATCATATCCTGCAGGAGATGTTTTCTATGCAAACTGGGATGAAATACTTGTTGGGGTTACTGCAGTTGTTTCAACTTTGGGAGGTTTTGGTTCTGACGAACAAATGCAGAGGATCAATGGTGAAGCTAATGTTGTGGCTGTCAATGCTGCTAAAGATTATGGTCAGTAGCTTTCATTTTATTATATGAGCAATCTGTAAAGCTGAAGTGACCTTTAAAAGAATAAAGATAAGCGTTGTTTTTCATTGTCGAGTGATAAATTTTTTGTGGTTGATTGTTTTGCCAGGGCTTATCTTCTCTGTTCATTTTGACTTCAACTTGCAAAATAAATAATGAATCAGTTATGTGATGCATCCCTGTGTGAAGTGTGAGGCATGGTTGACTCCATTACTAATTTAGCTCAGAGTTAAAGATATATGTTGCTAGAGAAAAATGCTGCTAAAAAAGTATTTCTCGTTTTTTAAGCATTAAAGAGCAGAAAATTCTGCTCCCATCGCTTCTAATTCATTCACATTTACCAACTGAAGGGAAAGTTGAATCCATCCAAAGATTGAAATAAAATACTTGATTGTAGGATATGCATGATGTAAATGCTATGATAGATGTTTTCCTTTTCTCTTTTGCTGGCTTGGTGCTCGTCTGTTTATTAATAAATCTTGCCGTACTTATCAAACAACCATTACTACGCCTTAATCTCAAACTAGTTGGGATTGCCTGTATAAAACTTCATGATCGTTTTTGCTTCATTTAGACCTGTTTCATTCCAGTATTTAATAATTTGGGATCGTCTAAAACAGACGCTCTTTACATTTTGCACTGATGTACAAAAGCATACAAAGATTGAAAAGATTCCCAGCAAATTTGGACCTAATGTAAAATTGCCAACACGATTAAGTACTAATCCCAACTAGGTCGTATTGTCATCTACATGGATGCTTTGCTTCCTTATTATTCTTTTTTTCACTAAGTCTGCATAGATTTCTAGAGATTGTATGTGTTCCGAGACAACTTTTTTCATGTTATTTTAGGTCTCTTCTTCCTCTTTGTTATGTGTGATGTGTCACACCTATAGTGGTGCATTTGGAGGTATACATAAAACATATCAAACCCAAAGCCTCTCATTTTATCATTGTTTTTCCATTTTCTGAAGAATGTAAACGTTTTTATGCGGTGATCTAGGAAAAGAAAGTGCGCGACTTGCGTGCCACAAAAATACAGATCTTAAAACAAAAAAGGAGTAGAATGTTTGTATGATTTCTGTTCTGTATTTTTTGGGTCTGCTTACAGGGAAAGCATAAGTTGGTATTTTGAGTTTCTTTGGTGGTACAGGTTGGTATAGAAATGTTCCATATTTGATAATCACCTACTTTGCTGCTCTTCCTGACATTTTTTTTCCTCCTGGAAATGACCTCAGAAACTATCTTACTTTGACTAATCCTCCATTTTGAGAAGCAACTCAGGGTTGATTACTCTGATATTGGGTGGTATAGACTGACAGGACATTGTTTAGTGTCCTAGTAGGAAAGCAATTTCATTCACTTGAGACAAGTGCAATGCTTATTATTATCTTTCACGCTCAAGGTTTGGCCATTTCATCTTACGCCTTTACTTTGCGTGCATAATTTTTTTGCAATTATAAACAGAATGGTGCTGCTTTGAGGTGTTTGAGAACAACTATATGGCAGATTTAACTAGTCTTTTTGCACACCACATTATCATTATTCCCTTGTTTCTACATGACTTCTCATGTCAAGTGTTGGATTTATAGTAGTTCAATGTAAATTACATTATGTCTTTTGTTAATTGCAGGGATCCCTAAGTTCATATTGATTTCTGTGCATGATTACAATCTACCATCATTCCTCCTTCAATCAGGCTACTTCAAAGGGAAAAGAAAAGCAGAATCAGAAGTTCTTTCCAAATTTCCCAGCTCAGGTACTCCACAAGAAGTTTACTTCTCATTGTTTGCCCCTGGCAGTCTGAAGCTTACGGTTGTAAAATTTTGTTCTTTGAAATTATTGTGTACATCAGCACCACGTCTGCAGCAGTTTGTTAATACACAAAGGAAAGAATATTTAAACACGGACAAATACCAGCCCTGCTCGGGCTTCTCCGTTCTGGAGTTTCAT
This sequence comes from Capsicum pubescens, assembly GCA_030864215.1. Classification (NCBI taxonomy): domain Eukaryota; kingdom Viridiplantae; phylum Streptophyta; class Magnoliopsida; order Solanales; family Solanaceae; genus Capsicum; species Capsicum pubescens. Next base: position 330,923,078 of record CM061538.1, on the reverse strand, counting down.
CTCCTGGAAAGTATCTCAAAGCATATAAGAACTTGAAGTTGTGGATTAAACCTATGTGCTATATGACGTGCTTTCAACTGTTACTAATTGTTGACCATGAACTACTGACCAAAAGAAAAAAAGTAGAAAGAAATCTTCTTGTTGACCTAAACTAGTGCAGTAACAATGTTTTGGTAGTTACATACTTATATTTCTCACTGAAATTTAACAGGTGTTGTTCTTAGACCTGCCTTTATATATGGGAAGAGGAAAGTTAACGGAGTTGAGATCCCTCTAGATTTGATTGGAGAACCTGTCGAAAAATTATTACGTGCAACCGAAAGCTTCATTAAACCACTGAACTCACTGCCAGCATCCGATTTAGTTCTAGCCCCTCCTGTTAGCGTGGATGATGTTGCTTATGCAGTGATAAATGCTATTAAGGATGACGACTGTTTTGGTATTTTTACCATCGAACAAATCAAAGAAGCAGCAGCAGGAGTTAAAGTGTAAAAGGTTCACATCTTGTAACAAATTATTTATGCAGAATGTGTATTCCTGTCATACAAAGTCTTGCTTATGATATCCTGAGCAGTGTAAAGTATAGATAGTGTACCTTTTGATGCTAAAATAGCTGCGAATGCAGAGATAGTATTACCTGTATCTCACCTTCTCTTCGTATGTGTCCTAATCCGTAAGAGGAGCAAAGCAATACTCAACCTTGCATAACATCATGAGTTGGAGATTGATATCATAGCATAGTTGAATATTTCAATCGATGGCTTAAGGTTACTAGATGTGCATTCTGGTTTTTGCAGTATATCTAATGAGCCAGCAGAAGAAAAACTTTCCAATGTTTCGTTAATTGAGTTGGAAGAGAACCTGGAAATTTAGTAAATAGGTAGGAATTCTGCCCATCTTTCAGTACTGGCATGTCTGTTTTAGGTAGGTGAACTGATATCTACAATAAATTGTATAATGTTTTTCATCCTAAAAAATGGTTGAGAATCTAGAATTTCAGTAAATTTATATGAATTCTTCGTATCTTTTCAGTACATGAATGTCTTATTTAGGTATTACTCGAAATGAAATCTACAAAAAAATTCTATAATATTTCTTCCTTAAAAAAAGGTTTCACTCCTATTGCAAAAACTTTTGAAATCATACGATGCCAATGTCGTCACGCTGAACACCTTTTACTAGTGAGAAAGAGAAAAGCATAATATTACAACACGAGATCCGCAACGGACGTTGTAACGCAAAATGTCTGCAAATTAACGAGATTCCAAATGATTTAAGAAAGTAACGAAAACAAAATTTTAGCTCAACACGTGACATGCAGGTTAGGCACACGGTCACAAGTCGAATCTCACGGCAAACCAGAAGTCTGGTATTTAAGTGACGGGTAGAGGGCAGGTCCATTATCCACCATCTTGTTTCAAATCATGCGCTACATGTCTCATCTTTGCATTGTGCTAGATTGAGATGCAATTTGAACCCAAGCAAACTCCTCCTTGTAAGCTACATTTCCATCACACAACGATTCACAGGTGTATACGGCGATAGTAGCCCAGTCAAGAGAATGCGCATCATTTTCCACACCAAAATAATAGAGTATTTGTGGTAAAACCTGGAAGCAACAGAGAAAACAAGCATAAATCAAATAGCCACTAGCTAGACTTGTAAGCAGAGCAAAAGCTTCACTATACCTGAAACTCAAAAGTCCTGTGGCTGCCACAATAGGTGCACTTGGGTATGTCAGCCTTTGATGGCTGGCCACTTGACGTTGGCCATAATGGTTTTGCGCCAGCATCTCTGTAATACCTATTTTCCAAGATGATGATCGAATCTCAGTGACAAGGCATGCAATCATAATTCTTGGGGTACAACAAAGAAAGCGGCTGCAGTCATTTATCTATGCATGCAGTGTTTTTTCAGAATTAAAAAAAGGAGCAAGTACTTCAATCACCTTAATACTTGCTCAGGGGTCCGAGATATCCTCTCCTGGAAAGATGCCCAACTCTTCTTATCATCTTCCCCCTGTTGTAAAAACAATTATGTGAAGTTGAAAATTACAATTGATATTTCCATTAATCACTAGAATAGCCTTGCATACCCCAAAACTGTCCATAAGTGCCTCAATTGATTCATCCAATCGGCTTGAAGAGATCAACAAGTTCACTTGTCCATTATCATCAGAAACCTTATCCTCACATTCATCAGTAATTGCAATCTCATATTCTGGCCAGAGACCGTTGCTTGCAACTGTTCGAGGATTAAAATCTCCATTAACTTCTCATGCAGTGATATTCTATATATATAACATGCTTCCCGTGTTTCTAGTATCATATCAGTCGAGTAAGATTTAAAACAAGCATCTACTACCCTTACCTTCTTGCACCCCTCTAAGAGTCCTATTATTACTAGGTTCAGATGCATCCTGAGAAATGCTCGAGGGTAAGCAGCGTCTTTTATGACCTGATTTCCAATGGACAGCCTGCAAATTGGATTCATTTAGTTAAACTCCCATCCTAATAGAAAGGAGCGAAGGAAGCACCGTTGCAGACCTGGTGTTTCTCAGAGCAGTAATGTACTCTTCGGCAACTACCACATACTTTATCTCCTCTCCAGGTACCACACCAGCCACAAAGAACAGCTGAGAAATGCAAGACAGGATGTATTACAAAATGTCCAGGACATCTATGTATAAATATTTTAATATGTTCAATTAATACGAAGTTGAAAGAAAAGGAAAGGTCAAAGAATTTGGGCGATAATAACAAATACTTAAACGAAATCAATTGTGAACTTGAGTCATTGATTGACCAATGAAAAAGTTAGATCTTTCCAAGGAATTACCTCCAGCGATAGAAGGTTCATCTTTCCCATTGTTTTTAGGGGGCTCACTGGAGTAAAAAGAGTTATAAAGAGGCAATTGGCAGCGGAAGACCTTGACACTAGAAAAACACATTCGGCGATCAGAGTAAGAAGAAAGGATACAAAAGCAGGGTAGTTAGTGGTCACAAAAAATTCAATTGTGAAAAAGTACCTCCTGGATGGTTTGTCTTGGTTCCTTTTCCACTGCTCATGTTGATCTTTAAGGAGACAGGCCATTGATGTACACATGAAGATAAATAAAGTGCGGTGAAAAGTCGAATCCTTCTCAGTGAGTGGTGCGTAAACCTTTACAATAAGTAAAATTAACAAAAAGAAACACACCAAATCAGTTTCCTCTTTCTGCTCTCCTCCTTGCCACAATGGACAAAAAAGGAGGACAAATGGCAGAAACAGAGCCCTTATGATGCAGAAGTAACTAATACACAATTGAAAAATAGGCAGCAAGGCAACCAATTAAGTTGAAGCACATGGACAAATTAAGAAGAGAGCAATAAACAAACAAAATATAGTGTGCCCTGTAATTGAAAAACAGAGACAAAAGGAATGGGACTGGGGATCAAAAACCTAAAGAGATAACAAATGCCTCTTGATTAAATGGCACTGGAGATTCAGCACTGAGAAAAATGCACTTTTGGAGAACTTTGGTGGAGAAGTTCACTTTAGAGAACCCATGGTGCACCAAAATCTCTACAACACCTCATGGCACAGGAATATGGAAACAATATTTGAGGATTTTGGAGTACATTTGAGATAACTACTGGTTTTCTTCTCGGTAATGGAAAGAAAATCAGATTCTGGGAAGAAGCATGGTCGGGCCATGCTCCTCTTTGCTCAAAGACCAATTGTTGGACACATACAGTTTATCCCCACAACATAATTCAGCACAATGTTGAAATTTCTTTCTCAGGAGGCTCAAATAATTGGGAAGGGGAAAGCTTATGCCTTTTGCTTCAGATGCTAAACAACGTCGTATTGGATCACAACAAAGTTTACTCCATCAGTGATCAGTTGTAAGAGACATCCAAAGGACTTTTTCCGTCAAAAATTGCCACACTATGCTGGGATCTCACAACAGCTTGGAAAAGACTTGGTTCAATAGACATCCTTTGAAGTCTCTTGCTTTTCTTAAACTGACGCTAGGGAGGCTTTTGCCTCACTCAAACAAACCTTCAAAAGAGGGGGTTTCAGCTTTGCAGTAGGTGTCAATTGTGAAGAGCAATCTCAAGAAGTTTGCCACCTTTTTTTACATTGCACTTTTTTCAAATTTCAGGTATGCATTGGACCATGCCTAGCTCCATTACAAAGCTTGGGGGTGGGGTGGGAAGGGGGTGTTATGCAAGAATTCTCAAAAGACTTGGAACTCAATACCTAAGCCCATTTGGTGGAATGTCTGGCTTGAAAGTAACACCAAAATTTTTGAAGTCAATAGGAGAAATACTGATAACATTAAACTTAGATGTTGCTTGCTTTTTGGTGCAAAATGGTCATTGTACAAGATGTAGATGCAAAACTAGACGGTAGACACAAGACTTTGCACTTTATTTAATCATGCCTGATGCACCACTGGCTTAGTGCAAGTTTTACATTTTTTTTTATAATACATTATCAAAAGAGAAAAGATTGAACAACATCACAACTACAGCTCTTCAAACATATCAAAAATTAATCTGCCAATTGACCTAATAGATGCATTTGTGGGTGGTGGTGGGGGTTTGGGGGGGGGGGGGGGGGAGAATAGAGCATGTACCACATGTAACAGAGCACGTACCACACACAGTTGTAAAATAGGATTAGTCCATAAATTTAGGCTTTAAGTTTGCATAGTTTATCCCCCCATGTTTATCTGCTCCTTATTATTAGGAGTCAAGCTAGCATAATCTGTTTTATTCACGTTGTATTTAAACTCCATTAGAGACTGATTAATAGAAACGACTTCATCTTCTTTCTCTACATTTATATGGTATCAGAGCCAAAATACTCTTAACAGAGTCCAAGATCCAATTTTTTCTCTTTGCAGCGATGGCCACTTTCACTCCCGTCGTTAATGCTGATGCAGCCCCTGTCCTCAAACACTTGATTCAATTCAATCCATCATCCCAGCTGCCCATTAAACTGACTGGCAGCACTAATTTCACCATCTGGAAAGCCCCGATTGCCATGTTGCTTCATGGCCATGACCTCTATGGTCATCTTGACGGCACCATGCTGTCCCCCGCTGAAACAATCAAAACTAACGGCCTTGAGACAGCCAACCCTGCGTACAAGGATTAGTTTTGTAAGGATAAATTGATCCAAAATGCTCTCATGGCCTCTGTAGATGCCACAATCGCACCCATGGTAGCTTCTACTATCAACTCCAAAGATGCGTGGATCAACTTCACACTTCCTTAGCAAACAAATCACAAACCCGCGTCTTCAACCTTCGTCACCATCTCAATCGAGTCAGTAAGGACAACAAATCCATTGCCGAATATATGCGAGAGATTCGCTCTCTCTCTAATGAACTCGCCACAGCAGGTTCACCTGTCATTAATGAAGAACTACTGGTGAAAATACTGAGTGGACTCGGGTTGACGAGATCTCTGCAGTCATACGGGCAAGGGACTCTCCTATTAGCTATGAAGAACTTTTTGACAAGCTTCTTGATCATGAACTTTTCCTCAAACATGAGGACCTCAAGAAGACTTCCACCCAGATCACAACAGTTGTTGCTCGACGAGTGCCAAATCCTCCATCAGCCCCACGCAACAATAGACGCCCATTCAACAACAATAACTGGCATCCCCAATTTAAGCAGCCTAATCAAAGACTGGCATCCCCAATACAAACAACCCAATCAAAACACTCATTCTCAGTATACAACAACAACAACAACAAACCCAGTGTATTCCCACAAAGTGGGGTCTGGGGAGGGTAAGATGTACGCAGTCCATACCGCTACCTCCGAAGAAGTAGAGAGGTTGTTTCCGATAGACCCCCGGCTCAAGATAAAGAATAGTAAACCAAGTCGTAATGACACATGAAGCAGGATGGATGACATAACAGAAATAAAGAATAAGAAATAACAAAAATAGAAATCTGAGAAATACGAAATACGAGAAATAAGAGCAATACAAAATAAGAAAATAGGAACTAAGAAATAAGAAATAGGACACCCACCTAGTAGTAACATACACTGACATACCAAAGACACCTATAGACACAGTCCTAGGATTACTAACTCGGCTACACAAGATCTCTCCTGACTACTTGCTACAACCCACACACTCACACTAGCCTTCTACCCTTATCTGCAACCTCCACACCTTCCTAGCTAGGGTCATGTCCTCAGTAAGCTAAAGCTGCTCCATGTCATGTCTAATCACCTCCCTCCAGTATTTCTTCGACCTACCTCTACTTCTCCTGAAGCCAACCAAAGCTAGCCCCTCATGCCTACGAACTGGGGAATCCGCGCCCCTCCTCATCACATGCCCAAACCATCTCAGCCTTCCTTCCCGCATCTTGTCCTCCACCGAAGCCACTCCCACCTTCTTCCGGATAATCCCATTCTTAACTATGTCCCCTCTAGTAAGCCCACACATCCAACGTAACATTCTCATTTCCGCCACCTTCAATTTTTGGATGTGAGAGTGCTTGACTGGCCAACACTCCGCTCCATACAACATGATCGGATAGACTGCCACTCTATGGAATTTGCCTTTAAGCTTAAGGGGCACCTTCTTATCACACATCACTCCCGAGGCGAGCCTCCACTTCATCCAACCTGCTCCAATACGCTTAGAGACATCCTCATCAATCTCATCATTCCCCTGAATCATAGACCCAAGATACTTAAAACTATCCCTTACAAACATCCTGGGAATCCAACCTCACCACCACTTCGTCCTCCTGCCTCAAGTCACTAAACTTGCGTTCCAAATACTCCGTCTTGGACCTACTTAACTTGAACCCCTTAGACTCAAGGGTTTGCCTCCAAACCTCCAATTTATCATACACACACCTCCGTGTCTCATCAATCAACACTGCATCATCCGCAAATAACATACACCAAGGTACCTCACCTTGAATACTCCGCGTCAACACGTCCATCACCAACGCAAACAAGAACGGACTAAAAGTCGATCCCTGATGCAACCCTGTCTCGACCAGAAAATGCTCTGAGTCTCCTCCCGTCGTCCTCACCCGAGTCTTCCCTCCATCGTACATGTCCTTAATAGCTCTGATGTACACCACGGGGACCCCTCTCACCTCCAAGCATCTCCAAAGAACCTCCCTCGGGACTTTATCATACGTCTTTTCTAGGTCGATGAACACCATGTGTAAATTCCTTTTCTTTTCTCTATACTGCTCCGCCAATCTCCTCACCAGGTGAATTGCCTCTGTCGTAGAGCGACCAGGCATAAATCCAAACTGATTCTTCGAAAAGGACACGACCCTCCTCAATCTCCGCTCAAACTCTCTCCCAAATCTTCATAGTGTGACTCAACAGCTTAATACCCCTATAGTTGTTGCAACTCTGAATGTCACCCTTCTTTTTATATAACGCAATCATCGTACTCCATCTCCAAGCCTCAGGCATTCTCGCAGTCTTGAAAATGTCGTTAAACAAATCAGTCAACCACCTTAAACCTGCCCCACCAGTATCCTTCCAAAAATCCTCCAGAATCTCGTTTGGCCCCGTCGCCCTATCCCTCCGCATCCTCCGAATAGCCTCTCTGACCTCATCAACTTTAAAACGCCTACAATAACTGAAATCACAGCTCTCCTCCGAGTGCACCATCTCCCCTAACTCAATGCCTCCGTCCCCCTCCTCGTTTAAAAGTCTATGAAAGTACTCCTGCCATCTCTTCTTAATGTGAACATCCTCCACCAAAACTCTACCATCCTCCCCCTTAATGCACTTCACTTGATCGAGATCACGACCCTTCCACTCCCAAGCCTTAGCAAGCCTATACAACCTCTTTTCCTCGCCTTTCTCCTCTAACCCCGCATACAAGCTCTCGAACGCTGCTGTCTTAGCAGCCATAACTGCTAACTTAATCTCTTCCTTGCTACTTTGTAAACCTCCCTATTCACCCGTTTCTCCTATTCATCTTTACTCTCAATCAACATAACTCCCCTTTCTTAATCTCCACTTTCTTCTTCACTTCTTCATTCCACCACCAGTCCCCCTTATGTCGTCCTGCCCGACCCCTCGAAACACCCAACACTTCTCTAGCAGTATCCGTGATACAGCTGGCAGCCCTATCCCACATAACATCCACGTCCCCCCTACGCTCCCACACCCCATTCCCGCCACCTTTTCCCTATCTCCAGTGCACTAACTGGCATCAAGCCACCCCACTTAATTCTAGGTCGACCCTCCCCGACCCACCCCACTCATTCTCAGTATCCAATGGATAATTCTCAGAGGCGTAACTTCCCACACCAATCATCACGAGTACGCTGTCAACTTTGTGGCAAAGTTGGGCATACAACAAATGTTTGCCGCTCTCGGTCCCATAACCACGTTGAAGCGAAAGCAAATTTTGCTGCACACACAACACCGAGTGACCCCTGGATTCTTGATTCAGGTGCATCTCACCACATCACCTCCGATACTAACTCACTCCACAATGTTCAAGAATTCAAAGGTCTGGATGTAGTGACTATGGGTAATGGTAATGTGATTCCAATTACTCAAACTGGTAATACTCACTTAACTGCATCAAATACTGCCTTCAAACTCTCTAGTATTTTGTGTGCTCTAGCTATCAAACGCAAGCTCATTTCAATTCATCAATTTTGCAAAGAAAATCTAACCTCAATAGAATTTTTACCTTTTACTTTTCTTGTGAAGGATCGGACTATGGGAGCACCTCTTCTGCGCGGCCCCAATAAAGCAGGTCTCTATGAATGGTCGTCCCCGACTCGACCAAACATCAACATTGCCATTGCTGGACCTTCCTTACATTTATGGCATCGAAGATTGGGCCACCCCCACTCTCGAGTTTTATTTTCCATTTTAAATAGTTCCCGTCTTTCATATTTTTTTTTTGTTTTTTTTAGAAGATAACATTTGTATATATTAACTGAGCCAGTGCAAGGGTTGCACTGGAAACCATATTTACAGCTTATCAAAAAAACTGGAAGCTAAATCTAAATCCTAAACAGAACCTACGATGTCTATAATGGATTCAGAATCCTCTAAATACATTGGCTTGCACCAGAAACAAAAAAGAAGTCTGATGTAGTTTTGTTTGATCATTTGAAGATCACAACTCTTGCTCTCAAAACATCTAGCATTTCTTTCTTTCCAAACAGTCCACCAAATACATGCTGGGACAATCCTTCATCTATCTTTGTCTGTAGCTCCAACTCCTGCTTCTTCCCAACTGTAAAGAAGATGTGCAATTTTGTTAGGCATAACCCAAGTAAAGCCCCTAAGACTAATGAAAATCCTCCAAAGTTGGCTAATAATCGTGCACTGTAAAAACAGATGGTTGACTGTCTCAACCTCTTCCCCACATAGATAGCATATGGAACACATGGAGAACTTCCTCTTCTTGAGATTTTCTTGTGTCAATATTGTTTCTCTTTCCAGAAGCCAGGTAAAACAGGCCACCTTGAAAGCGGTTTTAGGTTTCCAAATCTGCTTGCAAGGCCAAGGAGATGGCTGATGTCCACCTTGATTCAACAGCTTATATGCAGAGTTGACCCTAATTGCGTCTTTGCTATCACTGCTCCACCACAATATGTCATGCTCGTTCCTTGTTCCTTTAAACTCCTCCAAGCTTCTGAATAAATCAACCACAGTTTTAATTTCCCAATCATTGAAATTCCTTCTAAACTGAGCATTCCATCCTTATTATGTCCAACTTTCAGCTAGGCTCATATCCTTATTCACCGTCAGTTCGTGCAAAGTTAGAAATAAACTCTTCAGATTAGACGCGCCTAACCACTTATCTTCCCAAAAAGAAACCTTGATCCCATTGCCTACCTTGATAGTTGTATTGTCCTTGAACAAAGGCCATAAAATTCTAATGGACTTCCGTACACTTACCCCATGTGGTGTTAGAACCTCCTTTGTTATCCACTTGTTCTCCTCTCCATATTTAGCTTGAATTACTTTGCCCCAATATGCTTGAGGCTCTTGTGAATACCTCCATAACTATTTAAGTCTAAGAGACTTGCTTTGTAATTTCAAATTTCTTACTCCAAAACCCCCTTGTTTCTTTCCCCATAGAACCTTGTTCCACTTGACTAAATGTTGGACAGTAGAATCATTTTCTTTGATCCCTTTCCACAGAAAATCTCTCCTTATTTTACTTAATCTCTGTATCACCTCAATAGGAATGGGAAAAATGGACATCATATAAGTAGGCAAGGCATCCAAAACAGAATTAATGAGAGTGACTCTGCCTCCCAAGGAAATATATTGAGATTTCCACCTAGTAAGCTTCTTCTCACATTTTTCAATCACAGTATTCCAAAGCTAATAGATATCCCTTTTATTCAAATACTTTGTCCAGCAAACATCCATTAGAAATAATTTACAGTGATTTATGGGGTCCATCCCCTGTTCTCTCTATTAATAAAAAACGCTACTATTTTCTATTTGTTGATCAGCATACCAAATGCATTTGGTTGTACACAATGAAAAACAAACATGAAGTGCAAAAACACTTTCAAAGCTTACATCTCGTGCTTGAAAAATATTTTGGTCACAAAATGCTCACACTTTGCACTGATAAAGGCGGAGAATATAAAGTCATGGAACCATACCTTAATTCTAATAGCATACAACACCTTGTCTCTCCCCCCATACTCCTCAAAGGGTCACCCTGGCTGAAAGACGTCATCGACACCTTATTGAGACTGTCAAAACGCTGTTTCATCAAGCAAGTTTGCCCTCCAATTTTTGGACATTTATCTGCCATCATGCTGCCTTTCTCATTAATCGCCTGTCCACTGCCACTCTTGATAACAAATCCTATTTGAAGTTATTTTCAACGAAACACCTGCTTATGAATCTCTCCGTACATTTGGATTTCTATGCTACCCATGGTTATGACCATACACCCAAAATAAATTAGAACCATATTCCAAACCTTGTGTCTATCTCGGTTTCTCTGTCACTCATCATTGCCATCAGTGTTTTGACCCCACCAGCTCTAAACTTTTTCTCTCACAGGATGTAAAAGTTTTAGTAGAAATTTTCCCATTTGATAATATTTTTTCTCACTTAAAACAAAAAATTTCATATTTAAATTGGGAAAACACTTTACAACATCAAAATCCATATATGGAAATTAGTTCCACCACTATTAATCCAAATGTCACATTGCTTTCTCCCACCATTTTGTTCAGCCCAGGTGCACGCCAAGATACATGCTCAGTTCGCGCCGCACAACGAAACAACCCAGAGTCAGATCATTTCACCACTCCGGAGTCAGGTAATCCTCAAACTACTTCCCTATCCCCAATTGTTGATACCCAACCATCCCACTTCGCATTTCAAAGCCAATCCCCTTCCCTCTCTGTGCATCCTCGCTTTTTACATCGCCGACCACCAATTACTCATGTTTATCGGCATCGCCCAAAGTGATCAGGATCCCTCCATGCTAAGAGAGGTGCGAGCAGTTTCTCTCTTGACTCGCCTCCACCCACTGCACCTATAGTTCCAGTTCCACAAATAGAGCAAAATCAAGTAGTAACAAGGTCGCAAAATAACATTGTCAAGCGACGGAAAACATAGTCAACGTTTGATCTTTTCCAGGATCTGCTACACATAGGAACTTCCATCAATTGATCAATGGTTACTTCTGCTGATAAAGCGACAGTATAGTACCACGAGACCCATTTCAGCCATTGTTTTACCCAATTGAGTAAAACAGTGCGAATTGTTGACTACACTGCCCAAAAAACCCAACCTGTAACCATTTTACCTGTAACCCACAAACAAGCACAAAAATTATCATATTGGAGAGATGTTATGCAGGTTAAGTTTGATGCACTAATAAAAAACCAGACTTGGGAGTTGGTTCCACCGGACCACACCAGAAATGTTGTTCCCCGTAAATGGTTGTTTCGAATCAAAACTAAGCCTGACGGCTCCATTAATAGGTACAAGCACGTTTGGTTGCAAAAGAAGTCACCCAAATGCCTAGGTTTGATTTTCATAAAACATACAGTCCAGTGGTTAAACCCACCACAATTCGAACCGTCCTCACCGTTGTTGTACCAAAAAGTTGGCCCTTACATCAAATAGATGTCAATAATGTTTTTCTTCAAGGGAAGCTTCAGGAAGATGTCTATATGACCTAACCACCCGGGTATGAAAGTTCAGCACATCCTGACTATGTCTGTCATCTCAAAAAGGCTATCTATGGATTGCGACAAGCTCCTAAAGCCTGGTATGATACACACTGATTCTCTGATCAGAATGGGATTCCGTATGTTTGAGTCTGATAATCCTTTGTTTGTTCTGCATAACTTATGAGTGACTATTTATATACTAATATATGTGGACGACATCATACTCACGGGCAGCAATGAAACACTCATTCAAGAAGTCATTACTTCTCTTTCCAAAAGATTTTCTCTTAAGTATCTTGGCTTACTGCACTATTTCTTGGGCATTGAGGTACACAGGGATGCCAACGGTCTGTTTCTTAGTCAATCTAAGTATATTCAAGAGGTGTTGCATGACACTCAGATGCAAGACTGCAAAGGCGTTCAGTCCCCGATGAGTACAACTGAGGCACTACTGGTACATGACGGAGCCCCTAAAACTGATGGCAAAGAGTATAGGAGTGTACTTGGTAAACTTCAGTACCTTTCTTTTACCAGACCGGATATCACATATTCGATAAACGAGCTTACTCAGTTCAACAACTCTCCCTCCGTGGTTCATTGGAAGGTTGTTAAACGCATTCTTCGGTACCTCAAAGAAACATCCCAAAATGGTATTCATATTTCTCCACAGCAGTCCACTGATCTTTATGCCTATGCCGACGCTGATTAGGCGGGTGATATTAATGATCGCCGCTCAATCTCTAGCTACATTGTTTTTCTAGGTGCGACTCTTATTTCCTGGTGTTCTCGCAAGCAACCTACCGTCTCCCGATCCTCCACTGAGGCTGAGTACATGGCAGTTGCCTCTGCCTTGTCTGAAACAAACTGGATCACTCACTTGCTCAGGGATCTTCATGTGTCACTCTCTATTGCACCTACAATACTTTGTGATAACCTTGGGTCACATAAATTGTTGAAAACCCGGTACATCATACAAAAATAAAGCACCTCGAGGTCGATCTTCACTTTGTTTGCAATGGCCTAGTCCGAGTATCACACATGCACTCCACTGATCAAGTTGCAGATCCACTCACCAAACCATTGTCTAAGCCAGCTTTCCAGCGGATGCTACCCAAGTTAGGTGTTGTCTCATCACACCTAACTTGAGGGGGGCGTAATAGAGCATGTACCACATGTAACAGAGCACGTACCACACACAACTGTAAAATAGGATTAGTTCAATACTTTGTGATAACCTTGGGTCACATAAATTGTTGAAAACACGATACATCATACAAAAATGAAGCACCTCGAGGTTGATCTTCACTTTGTTTGCAATGGCCTAGTCCGAGTATCACACATCTACTCCATTGATCAAGTTGCAGATCCACTCACCAAACCATTGTTTAAGCCAGCCTTCCAGCGGATGCTGCCCAAGTTAGGTGTTGTCTCGTCACACCTAACTTGAGGGGGGCGTAATAGAGCATGTACCACATGTAACAGAGCACGTACCCCACACAGCTGTAAAATAGGATTAGCCTATAAATTTAGGCTTTAAGTTTGCATAGTTTATCCCCATGTTTATCTGCTACTCATTATTAGGAGTCAAGCTAGCATAATCTGTTTTATTCATGGTGTATTTAAACTCCATTAGAGACTGATTAATAGAAACGACTTCATCTTCTTTCTCTACATTTATAGAGGGAGGGGGGATTTGATGGCTCAACACTATTCCTCAGGCTATTTGGGGGAGTGTGTGGCTTGAAAGAACAACAATTTTTAAGGCAATAAGAGAAATACTGATAGACTTAAACTTAGGTGCATTTGAGGAGAAGAAATTGACCAAACATAAAAACCTTACGAGTAAAAGTCACATGGTTGCATTAGAATCACCTAAAATCCAATAGAATCAATCATTCAGAAATGGAACAGAACATAGAGCCAAGAAGTTCCAGTTATTATTAATGTTATCAAAATTGAATATTTCTAGCGGAGAAAGTTTTAAGAGTTCTCAAATAAAATCCCACTGGAGACAAAAAAAAAACACTAAGTGATTTCTTCCCATATGCTTAAGTTCTAGTGGGCAGAGTTATGCAGTACTTGTGTTGGTGGAGTAGCAGGTACACCGTGGAATAGTCAAGGTACGACAAGATAGACAAAACACCACCATCATAAAAAATAAAAAAAATGTTAACTAAAATAATACGGAAGAAAAAGCAATGATTGCAAGCCTGCAATAAGTCCATACAAGATGTGATCATATCATTTTTTTTAAATACCGACGTGTGCGGGCTAGCCTGCACGCATCTTGACTAATTCCGCCAGGTACCTGCTACCTCTCACCATCACAGGAATCGGTAACACTATCAACCAAGGCTTGGAATCACCTAGTGTCTTTTCTTTTCTGGGAATTGAACCTGAGACCCTGTGATCCTCAACCTACTTCATTGACCACTAGGTCACACCCTTGTGTACAATACACAATCATATCATATCATATCAGTGCTCGATACTGATATGTGACACATGAAATTCTTTGGATGCAAGTCAGACATCATCTTTTTGTTTTTGAGAGGAAAGAAAACTTTAGCACTATAATAAAAGGCAAAGACAGGGTACCTTAAAATCCTAAACCTAAAGGAAGAGCTTAAGTACCATTTGACCAACTCAACAAGGTTATTAATAAAAAAGATCATCTCCTCTTATATTGTATACTGTACAGTTAGATTTAGACTTTTATGTTGTGTAGCATTAAGTTAGATTGGAAACACTGTCTTTTCTAAATTAGATTGAGACTTTTGACACAGGACAATCTCAAGAGAAGGATATTCCAGATGGCAAACAGATACTATATGTGCCGTCAAACTGAAGAAACCATCAAACATCTTTTTTTGCAATGTACAGCCGCAAATGATATTGGAATATGTTTTTCACTATTTTCGAAATCAGTTGGGTCATGCCAAGTAATATGAGGGAAGTTGGAACAGATGGAAAGTTGGTAAAGCCATCAGAAAAGTCTGGAAGACAATACCAGCAAGCATTTTTTGGGTTGTATGGACATAAAGGAATCAAAGATGTATCCATGGAATATCAACTCCTAAGCATTCCCTTAAAGTCAAATGTCTCCAAATGTCTTTTACTTTTATGTAGTTAATTCAGCCTTTACACTCTAAATTCTTCAGTTCATGTATTAGATTTTATTAGCTCCATGAGAACAACCTAGCTGTTTTGTATGGGGGCAATTTGCACCTTTTGTAATCCTTAAGGACTAAGTTGGTGGACTC
Source organism: Capsicum pubescens (assembly GCA_030864215.1). Taxonomy (NCBI): domain Eukaryota; kingdom Viridiplantae; phylum Streptophyta; class Magnoliopsida; order Solanales; family Solanaceae; genus Capsicum; species Capsicum pubescens. The sequence continues at coordinate 330,907,641 of CM061538.1, read as the reverse complement.
TTCACTTTCGATGCCACACCCGTCTCAGATTCTCCAAAAATACACTACATTTGGAGAATCCGACACACACCAGTTGACATTTTTTGAAGAATCCGAGCAACATAGCTTAAGGATTTGGTAGCATCTTCTTGATGCCTTTAATGAAATTACTTCATAAAAAGAACTACTCTGTTATGTTGGTGATTATTTCAGTGTTTATGCATGCTATGACATGAATGAATGAAAGAGGTTCCTTGAAATTATCAATATTATTCCTTAAACTTTTTTTAAAATATTGAGACTTCATTTCTAGCTCCATTTGTATCAGACAATGTTTTCCTATCCATGACACAAAATTTGTATGTTAAAGGATTTATAAGATGCACCATACAACTAAAAGGCAACTTCTACAAGTCTGAAGAACATAAAAGAGATATACCTGAAGCATGAACTGCAAAGGCTCACTACAGAAATCACAAAGACATGATCTCCCTGTTGGCAAGTTAACTGGATCCAACCAAGCCTACACTTAAAGAAACAAAAATTAGGAAGTGTTTTTCACCATAATAAATATGGAGAATAGCAAAAATGAATCAACACTAAAACTTTTCTGAACATACAGGAGTACCCCCAGCTTTGCTTGGAAATAACTCACGTTGCAGTGACCATGAATTCTCAGGTTTTTCAAGAACCCCTAACCCCACAGGTTCTTTGTCCTCATCCTCCTCCTCCTCATCATCATCATCATATGAATCAACATCTCCACTGTTATCAATTTGAGCCTCTGCATGATCTTCCTCGTCAAGGGGTGTAATTTGCAAAGTCCTGAAGTTATTTGAAGAGCCTCTGCTTCTTTCAGCATTAAATTCTTCCGTCATTTTGGATAAACTATCGACAGTGGTGATTTTAAAAAAATAATTACATCCCAGTAATATCTCACAGCCGCACAAAAAATGCAACAAACCAAAGAGAAATACCTCATGTACAAGAACCAAATTAAGAAACTATGGGAATTTACAACAAACAAAATACTAAGGACCTGTTTTGTCATGAGAATGTTTTTATGTTTTTTCGGAAAGTTTTATCGCTTAATCTGAAAATCAATATTTTGGCCATGAGAATTCCAAATACAATTTCAAGTTGTATTTGGAATTAGGAAACACCCAAAACCCTGTTTTTCACTTTTTTGTATCTTTCTCAAATTTGGAGTAACTGGTAAAGTTGTTGCCATGAGACCAGGAGGTCACGGGTTCAAGCCTTGGAAACAGCCTCTGGCAGAAATGCAAGGTAAGGCTGCGTACAATACACCCTTGTGGTGGGGCCCTTCCCCGGACACCGCGCATAGCGGTAGCTTTAGTGCACCAGGCTGCCCTTTTGTATCTTTCTCAAATTTAACCTAATCTTTTATTTCTATTAAGAAAACAATTTAAATTTAATTTCATGTATTTTAGGAAAAGTACATTCAAGCAACGAAATATTATTTGCAAAAAATATAACCAAACACAATTCCATCTTCAACTATAAAGTGAATAAATATTTGTAATAGTATGCAGTAACTTGTATATGGGATCTAATCTATGACATTATGTTACTATCAATTTTGAGATACTACTCTTTTAGAGCAAATTTGATTGTATACCAAGTTGGGTGATTTTGCTAGTTCTTAGAAATTGACTAATTTAGCTCAAACATACAATCAAATCTCTAAAACTAGTAAAATCACCCAACTAGAAATTGAATACATAAATTAGTCAAGTCGGGTGATTTTCCAAAATATATTTAGAATATCAGAATATGTATGAATCATATTTTCTTTTTAAGAAAATACATTCAAATTCATAATATATGTTGCAAAAAACATGATCAAACACAACTTCAACTCCAACTCCAACTCTGAAAATTCCATATTTTTTTTTTCATGACCAAAATCCCTCTAAAACTCCACCAAGACTCACATTATATGGAGACCAAGTTCATGTCAAAAAAAAATATATATATATAAATGTAATGGTTAAAAAAGCCTCATGTTGAACAACCAATTGGAAGAAAAAAAAAACAAGGAAAGTAGGAGAACTCCATCACCAAGACTCACTTTTCTACAAATTAAAAAACAAAGATTAGCGGAGGAAAATACCTGAATTATATGATTTATTGGTTCCTTTTTGAATGATAATTAACAAAGGTTGAAGTGAGTGCTCAAACCTCAAATAGCAAACAGAGCAACTAATGAGAGGGTTATTAAAGACAGAGACATAAAACCTCTTTCATATTTGGGCTTAAAATAATGTGGGCTGTCATTAGATATCGGCCCAACTCAATTTCACTACAGCTCACCAAAATAATAATCAAATAAATATATTTTTATTTGTTATTCCCTCCGTCCATCAACAATTGTCCCCTATTCAATTAAGACACGAGTTAAAAAATAGTAAATGATAGAGATAATTTATCATATTATCTTTGATATAATGAATTTAATGCTTTCAAAAATACAAGAGTGAAATAGAAAGAAACGGGTAACTTATACATTAATTTTTCAAACTGGACAAATATTGTTGTCAAGTAAAAATAAACGGAGGTTGTAATATGTATATAATTGACGTATATTTTTTGTATATTAGATTAACGGATGTTATTATTTAATCGAACGGCCAAATATGTTAAAAGGCCCTATATGATTGACGCAGTTGTCATCGGACGATTTGCGTAGACCTTTTTTTTTTTTGACAGACGATTTACGTAGACTATTAACCCCAAAAATTTTCAGGAAATTACACCCAAATGTGGGTGGCTTTAAATTTTTGACCCAATAAGAAAAAAAATTGAAAACTAGCCTTCCTTTCTTTTTTCTTTTTTCTTTTTTCTCAACTTCTATTTTATTTTGCTAATAAATAAAAAATTGAATAATCCACAAAAAAAAACTTTTTTTTTTACATCAAAGCAAATTTAAAGGCATGAAAACATAACGTGTTAGAGTCAACTCTTGACCGTGAGGCATAATTTATTTTTTGAAAATTCTTGAGCTAAGTTTTGTCTCTAAGGCAATAGTTGTAGAATATCTCATAAATGGAAACATAACGTGGTAGAGTTAACTCTTGCCCGTGGGGCATAATTTGTAGTTTGAAAGTCCTTGAGCCAAGTCTTGTCTCTAAGGCAATAGTTGTAGAACATCTCATAAATGAAAACATAGCGTGATAGAGTTAACTCTTGCCCGTGGGACATAATTTGTAGTTTGAAAGTCCTTAAGCTAAGTATTGCCTCTAAGGCAATAGTTGTAGAATATCTCATAAATGAAAACATAATGTGGTAGAGTCAACTCTTGTCAGTGGGGCATAATTTGTAGTTTGAAAGTCCTTGAGCCAAGTCTTGCCTCTAAGGCAATAGTTGTAGAACATCTCATAAGTGAAAATATAATATGGTAGAGTCAACTTTTGTCCGTGGGGCATAATTTATTGTTTGAAAGTCCTTGAGCTAAATCTTGTCTCTAAGTCAATAGTTGTAAAACATCTCATAAATGAAAATATAACGTGGTAGAGTCAACTCTTGTCAGTGGGGCATAATTTGTTGTCTGAAAGTCCTTGAGTTAAGTCTTGCCTCTAAGACAATAATTGTAGAATATCTCATAAATGAAAACATAACGTGATAGAGTCAACTCTTGCTCGTAGGGCATAATTTGTAGTTTGAAAGCCCTTGAGCTAAGTCTTTTGCCTCAAGGCAATAGTTGTAGAACATCTCATAAATCAAAATACAATGTGGGAGTGTCAACTCTTGCCCATGAAACGTGTTATTTGAAAGTCATAAGTCTTGCTTTTACAATGTAGTAGTGTCAACTCTTGCCCATGAAACGTAGCTTGTTGTTCGAAAGTCATAAATCTTGCCTTTATAATATGATAGTGTCAACTCTTGCTAATGAGATATAACTTGAATGGAAGAAATAAAATAAAAGAATAAAAATTATAAAAATTGTGGAAAAGGAAGAAAATGAAGAAAAATATTTAAAAAATAAAAATCAAAGAAAATGTAGAAGTTGAGAGAAAATAGAAAAAAATAAAGGTTGATAAAAATAGAAAAAGATTAAATAAAAATAAAGATTGAGAAAAATTTAAAAAGAAAAAAAAATCAAAGAAAAATAAAAAAAGTTTTTTTTAATAAAAGTAGACGTTGAGAGGTGTAAAGAAAAAAAAATAAGGGTTGAGGAAAACGAAAAAGAACAAAAAAAAAATAGGAAAGAAAAAATAAAAAATCAAAATAATATAAAAAAAAATTGAGAGGCAAAAAGGAAGAAAGTAAGGGTTGAGAAAAATAAAAAAGAAAAATCAAAGTAAAATTAAAAAGAAAAAAAAAAGATATAAATATGAAATTGTTATCCATTATGAGGATCATTTATGTAATTTACTCCATTGGTTAGGAACAATTTCGTCCAAAAAATATTAGTTAACAGGTAAAGACTATTTTAAGGAAGCCTTTTTATTTGGGACTAAAATTTGAAAGTCACCTCATTTTGGATCTATTTTTGAGATTCACCCAAAATTTTCTATTATAGAGATTATTTTTAAGAAAACTTTTTTATTTGGGGCTAAAATTTGAAAGTGCCTCAATTTGGATCTATTTTTGAGATTCACCCAAAATTTTCTACTACAGTTTTTTTTTTTTTTGATAACCTGATGTCCGGCCAGCCTGCGCGCACCTTGAATAATTCCATTTTTTTTATAACCGTGATATCCGAGCCAGCCTGCGCGCACCTCAACTGATTCCACGGGATAACTGTCACCTCCCACCAGCAACAGGTACAACAAATAACTCTATCCACCAAATGTAAAACAGATGGAAAAAAATCACCTAATGTTTGTCTCTGTTGAAAATTCAGATACAACATTTTGCCTTTTCTTACTTTTCTTTTTCCAAAAATTTGTTTAGTTATACATGATAGTTTAATTTTTCACTTCAACTTGAAGTTGGGCTTTTCAAGTTTGAAAAACTTGTTCTAACCACCCTTTCGAGTAAACAACTTTTTCCCCTCATAAAACTGCAACAATTTTTCAAGTAAGATGCATATTTCAAGCACAATTTTAATTTTTCACATACAATTTTAATTAACGTCTAATAAAAGCGGGGGGCGGTGAAAAAGGAAAGAAAGAAATTGGAATTCATAACCAATTGAAATTAACTCGCCAAAAAGAACTGCTTAGCCAATATATTTCGAAAAATCAACCAACCAGAAGTGTTGTACAACATCCAATTTTACATCAGAGCGTCGAATTCTAGTGTACAAAGGCCTCGGTAACACTAACACATGATTTTTGACTCAGTAACATTAATACATGATTTTGTTTTCTTTGTCAATTTGACAACACTTCCAGCTGAATAAGTACCAAGTTAACCATCTCGCTTCTTGGATTGCTCTGAAAGATACCTGCATCACATCCAAAATTTCAGGGTTGAGCTCCAAAATTTAACTACAGTCGTTTGGTGTGCGGGATGGGATAGACTAGTTAATCCCACCATTTTACATATGGGATAGCTAATCCACCGTTTTAGTACAAATGGTGGGATAAAATAATCCCAGACTAGTTAATACCCTAAAACAATGAGGGATACAATAATTTCTTATTTTATCCCCGGGATTGTTATCCCTATCCTGCATACCAAACAAACCCCATAGAATATGTTATCCTCTAATGAATATTAACCCAATCTTGCTATGAGAGCACTTCAAATTATAACACCAGAAGATATAGTAGTATTACATGCCCTTAAAATCACTCCACTGTCGTCTACCTTTGACCTACACATCGAATTCTTACACTGATGCGTTTAAAGGTTCCATCATAATGAACACTTTCTTTCTTTTGATAACTAAATTGTTCGGGTGAGCTTCGGCACACCTCGACTATTTCACCCGCACCTGCTATCTCCATCCAACAGAGGTACCCAGTAACTCTACCCACTACATCTTAGGCAGATGATGAGAATGATATCACCAGCCATTTTTTTGTCTCTATGGCCAGCAAGTGAACATGCAACTAACCTTTATTAGAGTAAAGTCACTAAACTGAAGAGGAGACATTTTAACTTCAACCAGGAAATTTAGGTTTAAGCAACAGTTCCCACAGAAAGGTACACTTGGAGCGTATAAGATCATCCATGAAAGAATCGAATGTCACATAAACTTACTTTCCAGTGTAAAAGCCTGCAGAGTACCATGCATTCAGCACTTCCTTTAGATCTGTATCAAAGCCTTCAGTTTTCTCTGCAGCAACATGGTTCATCATCTCTATTTGTTTTCCTGAACTTAGAAAAAGTAAAACAAAGTTCTTAAAGGAATAGGAGGACATTTGAGAGATTGAAGTTCTTTTTCACACATCATATTGGACTTTTTTGTTCGTTCTCTGAAGTTATGTAGCACATTTGAGATCCTCATTGTATTATATGATGCTGGTGCTCCTAGCAGCAGTCATAATTTTGTCTACATCTCTTCATTTTTACATCTCTTAAATATGGGTGGGTGGGGGGGGGGGGGTCCCTTTCTTTTTTTGGTCATTAATAAACTATTTACTTAATTCAAAAAGTTTGTTGAATAGATAGATGTCGTACTTGCATCTCTTATGCAGATGATCAAGGTGGTTTTTAAATGAACCAAGTGTAAGTAAATCTAATAAATCTGTCACACCAGCTAATTATGGCCCAGATCATCAAACTCCTTATTTATTAGAGAAAAGAGGGACAAGAACATCAACAGAGCAAGAAAAAAACTTAAAAAAAATATTTGTTCAAGTGTATTTTTTCCTTCCAGATACCTAAGCCACCAGCTAAGTTAGTTATCTATTTCACTGTATTCAGTGGAAAAGTTATTGTCCATTTGCATAAAAGCATAAGTGATTTTGACCTCATAAAATATGTGGTGGTTCTAATTGAAGGTAGAAAGAACAATGACTGCTCCAAAGAAATCCTATCCAAATCTAAACACCTGAAGCTCAGCTTGGCTAGCTCATTTAGAACTTTTTTCGTAACTAGCTTTTGATTTTGGATAGGTAAAAGATAGTCAGTCAATAAGGAGGCTCTGATCATAAGTAATAAGGGCAATTCATCTATACCCACAGTAAAACAACTCAACAGTATCTCCTCCCATATAAAATTGTTGACCTCCAATCAATGCCTTCTTGTGTATCTCACATTCTCACAATTTCTTTTGTTCTCTCCAAAGTCATCGATATGCATACCTAACTAACAGGATAAGGACAGTTAGTACACAGTGTAGCGACCTATCATCAATGGACTGGATTGCTTGATTCCCTGCTACCTAAGATACTGATTTTTATTGAAAGAAAATTTTTCATTGCAAACTTCCTAAAGCAAATCTTTTCATATGTAATCCATAATCAATGAAGTCAAAACTTGCTTCACCCCTCCCCCCCCCCCAAAACCCCCAACCCCTCTCTCTTTCTCCACCTCTGTCTTCTTCTTGTCCGTATTCATTTCACCTCATTATGTGATAGAAAATTGAAGGATCTCCCAGTCACTACCACATAACACCCTAGCCATAAAAAGCAGTCATGCACTCAAGTATCAAGAGAGCTGATCACCTTCCTTTGCAAATGAATCCAGTGAAGTCGTGTTAGAAGCTTGCTTTAAGGAGGGGAGTGCTTTTTCTGCAGCTTCCATTGCTATGTTAACCAAATTAGGGTTTTGAGGAGACGAGTTCTTTTCTTGAACACGTTGTAAAAAAGTATTGCATAGGTTGCCATCCTGATCTCCACCCAAACAACAAGGTGATGCAGTGCATGGAGACACCCAACTTTGGCATCCATATGGTCAGTAGAAAGAAGATTCTGTTGGATTCAAATTTTGTGATGCATAAACTTGATGTTCTTGTGAAGTAGAACCAGAATTTTGATCACCCGAGATGCCAAACTGGTTAAGTTGCTGTAAAATCTTTTGCCTCTGATCCTCAAGTTCATAATATTTGTAGAGTAACTGGTTGTAATCTTCTAAACTCTGTGAACTGACGCTCTCTATGACCTTATCCTGAGTGTTTTGCTCATTCAGTTGACCATAATGATTTTCAGGAGGAACTGCCTCAAAAGAGGAATTTTCTTTTACTGATGGAAGGCTACTTGAATCCCCCATTTTTGTAGTGGTATCTGGTGCAACCTTGCTGCTATCATCTCCCTCCCTGTTGCTTCATCCACACATGTGAAAACAAAAACAAAGAGGAATAAAGGAGAATGTCAGTCTCCAGATAATTAAATGATTTTTTTCCTCATGTAACTTGTAAATCATAAAAGGAACCTTTTAAGCTCATTGCTTCCATCATCAGGAGCTGTCAAGTTCTCCTCATTGCTGCTAGCTTTAGCACCTTTATTATGCATACTCTGAAAATTAGAAAGAAGATCATCAAGAGAAACATATAAAGTTTCCTTAGAAAGGAAGGAGTAAGAAATGATAACAGTCAGTAAACAAGTACCGTCTTTGCTTCTAGTCTATGTGCCATAACAGTTGCGGCTTAAATTTGACTCTCTTTATGGAAGGGGTCAGGATGAAGATTGATTTGGAGAGATTGAGAGGAAAGCAGGTTGTATGGAAGCTAGGGAAGTTAGGAGAAATCGAAAGATTATGGCCAATGTAGAAAGTAGTGGAATCAAAATGATGTCAAGGATGACGATTGTGAAGGAGAAGGAACAGCTGTAGAGGGAGAAAGTGGAGCAAAGATACTTTATTCATCAATGACATCCAGCATCCCAGAGATAAAAACAAATCAAATTTGTGCTCAACAAGAATTTTAGTAAGAATAACAGAAAAGAAATTACTAGACCAACTTTCCATGTGAAAACAGCCAACAAAATGGAAGACGCACCCAGGAAAGTTTTACTTATCAACGACATACCCAGTGCAATCCCACAAGATCTGGGAGGATAGATTGTAGACGATCTTAACCTCTACCTTGTAGAGATAGAGAGGATGCTTCTGATAAACCTTCAGCTACTAGGAAACTTTTACTTGAGCCCAAATAAAGACAAATAATCATCTCTCATAATATACAACAACAACAACATACCCAGTATATTCCCACAAAGTGGGGTCTGGGAAGGGTAAGTGTACACAGTCCATACCACTACCTAGGATGAGGTAAAGAACTTTCTATAGACCCCCGGCCTCAGGACACAAAACAGTAAAAAGACATAATAAGAGCAAAAACAAATTGGAATAACACACCAATATATAATAACAGAAACAAGACACCTACAAGGTAGTTCGAGACACTATGAACAGGAAACTCCAAGACACACGTATAACACTTACGACCACTGGCATGGCTACAAACAAAACACTTCTACCTACTAGCAAGGACGCACTTCCACCTACTAACCCTCTACCCTAATTCGTGACCTCCATACCTTCCTATCTAGGGTCATGTCCTCTGAAAGCTATAACTGCTCCATGTCATGTCTAATCACCTCCTTCCAATATTTCTTCGGTCTGCCGCTACCTCGCCTGAAACCATCCATAGCTAACCTCTCGCACCTCCGAACTGGGGCATCCATGCACCTCCTCATCATATGCCCGAACCATCTCAATCTCACTTTCCCTATCTTGTCCTCCACTGAAGTCACTCCCACATTCTCTCAAATAATCTCATTTCTAACCTTATCTCTCCTAGTAAGTCCACCCATCCATCGCAGCATCCTCATCTCCGCTAAGCACATCCTTGATAGTAAATAGAATGAACTACATCTTTGATAGTTTCTTTTAACGGGACTATTTGTCGGAGTAGTTCATTATTCCCCGGAAATTACTTTAAAAGAACTATACCACTAAGCACTGCTCTCTGGTACATATATTATAGGAAATGATTTCTTCACTTTCGTAACACAAAACAACATTTTTTCCCTCCTTGTCCCTCTTTTACTTCCTTATTCCAGCAACACACAATTCTCTAATGCTACTCATACTACACAATATAATGGAATTCACATTGCTTCTATTTTTTTCCATGCCCTTATCTCTTACCAGGCGACCACTTGAGAACAATAATTTCAGATACATGGGGCAGCAAAGAACACCATAATTCATCCCCTTGACATACTAGAACACAATGTCAAGTAAATGAAAGCACAATTAACTTTGAAAAGATATGTCCTCCTGTAAATATCATTTTCTCGGGTCCAACTTAATGATTTAATCTTTTCACAATATCCAACTGCATTGAGCCTTGCTCAAGACTAAAGGTCAACGGCACACGCAGTCAAGTAAAAAAATAACCTAAAAGAGATTAACTACGTTGCTACTCTGCCTAAGCCTCGGTTGGGTGTTACCTGGTGCCTATGTTAGTCACTTACAAGATGACCCGAAAACAACTGTTATCAAGACCAAATGGCTCTCTTACATAATTTAAACCTCCATCAGCTTAGCATACCATATTCCTTTTACCCACATACAATGGGATCACCACTCTAGCCTTGTGAATTTCTTGTTGGTAGTGGATACTAACGGATAAAACAAACACGGGTTTTGTTAAATGTTCTTCCAGAATGCCTAGAATTGAAGCATAATTATCGTAAACAAAAAAAGAAATGTATTGGGCTCTCTCATGGTGATGATAAGATACTTGGGATAGAAAGAAAAAGTCAAAAGAGAAAGCAAGCAATTGCATTTGTAACATTAAAACAATACCTACCATCAATTCCAAAACTGGACGGTCAAACGAACCATCGATATCCATTCCCAAAGGCGGAGCCAGGTAAGGCCGAGGGGTTCATCCAAACCCCCTTTGGCAAAAAATTACACTATCTACACATATTAAAATTACTGTTCATGTATATATAGTAGATGTTGAACCTCTTCGACTTCTTCATGTGCTCACATTTCATATTTCGAAACCTCCAGTGAAAATTCCAGCTCAGCCACTATCCATTCAGCTCCATTTGGATTTCATTTACCAAAAATATAGCGAGAAAGTCCAAAATTATGCCCAAGTAAAGAAAGAATACAAATGATTAGATCACTAATGCACCTATAAAGAGGAATAATTACCAAGGATTAGGGTTCAACAGAACTGCCTTGAAAGCAAGGATCAAAAATACAGAAGATTTGCTAATATGAGAAAATGCAATCAAGTATTTTATTCCTAACAAATTTAAGTAGTGTAGCTTATGAATGAACTTAGAACTTTCTAGTATTTCCCATTTGTACCCAAAAAAATTTAAAAAAAAAATACAAAGGAAACTTCTACTTGGAAGGTGACATGCATTTGCAGATGTTGAAGTATGATATATTGAAAGGTAGTTTGCACTTCAAGATGCGGCCAGCGGTTTAATGAAGTTGGATTGTGCATGGTGAGGTATCAAGTTCAATTTTAAATAGACACAAATACTTAGTACTAGGTTATCAAATTAGCTGAAATGCGCGCAAGCTGATTCAGACAACACGATTATTAAATAAAAAAAAGAAATAGAAAGGTAGTGGGAGTGAAGAGAGAACCTTATACTTGGATACGGCGTCGTTGAAGGCATTGATGAGAGCTGAATCATCCCATAGATCGTCTTTCCCCATTTTTGCTTTCTACTCTCTGCTTCGATGAGTTGCAGATAAATTGGAGCTGCGGGGTTTAAGCTACTGTGTTTTTGCAAGGGTTTAACTTTTGGCTCGTTTGATATGCACGGTATGGCAATCTTGGTTAAATATTATTTGCTCCATTTCAATTTCTTTATCTTAATTTAACTTAGATTAGAAATTTTTTGTTGCAACTTAAGTAGAGCTCTAAGAATTATTTTAGATATATGTATTTGATGTGTTATATAAATGTATATGATATACGTTGTGTTTCTTGTTCGCCTCTTTCTTCTCTTGTTCTGTTTTTTCTATGTATATATGGCTCGTAATTTAATGAATTTATGTATTCAATATTAGTTTCTACGAGGTAAATATCACTTTTGAAAGCACATATTTTTTAATTAGAAGGGTTGATTTCAACATATATGTTTAGTATCAAAATATTTCAAAATTTAATGAATTTGTGTATCTAATATTAATTTCTATGAATGTAGATATCAATTTTGAAAGCACATATTATTTATATATTAAAAGAGTTGATTTCAACATGAGTGTTTAGAGTCGAAATATTTAAAAATAAGGATAATTTGGTCACTGAAACTTACTGACCAATAATGTATTCTTTTGCCTTAGCTATTTGAACTTCAAAGAATGACTTAAAAAAATATACACCCTTCCTCAATAAATTACAATGCCCTATATTGAATGAAATGTCAATAGTGGTGGGGCTATCAAACTTTTCTTCATCCCCCTCCCCCCCGCCCCCCCTCCCTCTTTAGCTTAATAATTCTCCTCCATTATTTTCTACTTGAATTGATATAATTAAATAGTTTCAAAAATAATAATTTATATTAATTAATTTTAATTAAATATTAAAATTAATAGTTGTTAGATTTATTTTTATTTTGTTCTTTTTAGTTATTTTCTTTTAATATTAATCTCATGATTATGTAACTTTTTAAAATATAATCAAATTTAAATTTTCAAATTATACTTGAAAAAATTAATTTAATAAAATGAATTTCTTATTTATATTTTCTCTAAGTTTATGCCAAGTCAACAAGGATCGAGTAAAAAAATGAAAAGAAAGCTATTAAATTGATGTAAACACCTTTTTAATAATTTACCTTTCTAAGATGTAAACACGTGTATCTCTTGAAGTTACTTGTTATGAGGACGATAGTTGTTTAACAATTGCTTAGGGTCATAAAAAGGGCAGTTCGGTGCACTAAAGCTACCGCTATGCGCGGTGTCCGGGGAAGGGCCCCACCACAAGGGTGTATCGTACGCAGTCTTACCTTGCATTTCTGCCAGAGGCCGTTTCCCAGGCTTGAACCCGTGACCTCCTGGTCACATGGCAGCAACTTTACCAGCTACTCCAAGGCTCCCCTTCAGCTTAGGGTCATACTATGTATAATCTTAAAAAGGACAGCTTGGTGCATTAAAGCTCCTGCTATGCGTAGGGTCCAGGGAAGGGTCAGTTCACAACGATTTGTTGTACGCAACCTTACCTTGCATTTCTGCAAGAGGCTGTTTCCATGGCTTGGACCCGTGATCTCCTAGTTGCCTATCTTTTGCCATCATGTAACCAATTCAATTTCTCTTCAACTTTGGGGAATTAAGGGAACTGTATGCATTTTTATTAGAGAGTAGGACATGATTGTGCATAGGAGAAATTGTAGGCAAAAATTATTTTCCTTTCCTTCCTCTACAGAGAAACCTTTCTTTGAAGTCATCACCATGAGAGCCATTTATTTTCTTTCTCAGATAGGAGAAATTGTGAGCAAAAATTGTATTCCTTTCCTCTAAAGAGAAACCTTTCTTTGAAGTCACACCATGAGAGCCATTTATTATCTTTCTCAGTCTTACTTAAGAGAAAGAAAAAGTTACCAATTACTTTAGTCAAGTTTTGTTTCTTAGGTATTTGTGTAGTGATTTTTTCTAGTCAGCGAAGCCGGTTTTCATTGCCATGATTTAATGTAACACTTAACTTGAGTCGGGGGTCTATCAATGAAATGGGTGTCCTATTTCTTATTTCTTAGTTCCTATTTTCTTATTTTGTATTGCTCTTATTTCTCGTATTTCGTATTTCTCAGATTTCTATTTTTGTTATTTCTTATTCTTTATTTCTGTTATGTCATCCATTCTGTTTCATGTGTCATTACGACTTGGTTTACTATTCTTTATCTTGAGCCGGGGGTCTATCGAAAACAACCTCTCTACTTCTTCGGAGGTAGCGGTATGATCTGCGTACATCTTACCCTCCCCAGACCCCACTTTGTAGAAATACATTTTATTTTTATTTTTTGTTGTTGTTGTTGTAAGATATAAATATAATTTATTATTAAATAACATGTAATAATTCACTTCTTCTTTTTTATACAAATTGAATCTTTCAAGTATTTGGTTAAATATATACTTCTACAATTCTTTTTTGTTGTTGTTGTGTATAATTTATTATTAAATAACATGTAATAATTCACTATTCTATACAAATATAATCTTTAGAATATTCGGTTAAATATATAATTTTTCATCGTCATCCTCATTGTTTTCTTCTTCTTGTTGTTAAATATATATAAATTCACTTTTCATAATGTTGGATCCATGCTAGCACGGATTTTTCCCTGCTAGTAACTATATATGCATAAGTTTGTATCAACTTTTATGAATGTATCTACGTATTCACTATCAATTATATAATAATCAATATATCTGTATCCAATATCAATTTCATCCGGGGTATTCAATATCGATTTCATCTTATGTATTTGATATCAAATGCCAAGTGTACTAAAGTATTTGTGTATATCTGTTTTCATTGTATTTCTGCATATAATTATAAGTATTTATTTATAAATTTAATATACAAACATGTAATTTATTAATATGGTGCCTTAAGAGTTGATTCTTTTTTAATAGTTTTTATAAATTGTGAGGTCATACTTAGGAGATTTAAAAAAAAAAACTAAATTACAAAGGTTCGGATAGTTGGGACGTGTAGTGAGAAGATGCACGAATTTTCTATTGCGAAGGCATGGGAGGTTGATTATGGATGAATTCAGCCCAAAAAAACATTAGAGATATATTATTAGACAGAACATGATGCAATTACAGCGTGCCAAGAATATAACCCTAGATAAGAAGGTTTATAAAACATGTAATAGTAGAAGTTAGCAGGAAGTTGTAGACCCAATCTAGTAGGTACTAGCGTAGGAGTGCTTTGTCTTGTTGTCCGTACTAGTAATCACGATGTTATGCTTGTAGTTTCTTGTTTTTAGATTTTTTGGTGATGTTTATTGTTTCGAATATATAGGTCGATTAATATTATTTTATGGCACACTTATTTTTGTTACTATTGGTTATTTCTTGATAATTATTTTCTTGCTTTTGTGTTACGTCTTTTTCAGACTGTTTCTATCTTAAACTGCTATAAAAAACAACCTTTCTACCTCGTCTTTAAGGTAGAAGTACAGATTAAATACACTCTAACTCTTCAAAACTCCACTTTGTAAAATACACTGAATATATTATTAAATTATAAATTAAATTAATATAATTTAAAATAATTATCCATTTATAAAATTATACACCAAACTGTATTGCTCTTGTATTAATTTTTCGAACTATGATTTGAAATCATACTAGAGGTGCATGGCCCGTGTCAGCACGGGCCCAACACTATAGACATTTTTTAGCACCAAAATTCGATATTGATGAGATACAAACATAAATGTACATTAATTTAAAATGATAACTTTTTAAATAATAACTATTTGACGGTACTCGCTAAGGAGTGAAGTTTTATAAGATAGTTTTTTTCACATGATAAGAAAGTGTGATATGTCGTGTAGTCGGGCTATTTTAATTGTTTGATGATAGGATTGATTAATAGTGTAAAGAAAAATAAAGATTAATAGTGTAAGGGTAAAATAGGTATTTTAAAAAGACAAGTAGGAAAAAGGGGGGAGAATGCTTATTGTTTAAAGTTGAAGGGGGAATTTAATTTTTAAAGTAAAGTTGAGGGGGGGGGGGGAATGATCTAAATATCCAAATATAACAACGGTTAGAATTGAGGTCGCAACGCGAAAAATATTTTCAAGATTAACTATTGTGATTTATAATACTTTTTATGTAATTTTTAAATGATATATGTTATACCTTCTGTCTCAATTTATGTGGTATTGATACAATTTTTGAGAGTTAACTAAATTTTTTACAGATTTTTAAAATACTTTAAATTATTAATTGTTGTGATTTGTAGTACTTTTTCTTCTGTTCCAATTTACGTGACAATAATAAAATTTAGAGAGTCAATCAATTTTTTTTTTACGTCTTTTTAATTACTTTAAATTGTTAATTATTATGATTTATAATACTTTTACGTAATTCTCAAATATATAATAGATTAAAATTGAAAGTAAAATAAACAAATGTAAAATGAAGTATCTAAGTAGGCAACACAAACAAACACATCGATCTGCTACCTGCTTATCATTTTATGTCTATTTTATCTTTTTTATTGAATATCATTAATTTTTTAATACCTAGATGATTAATTAAGAGCGGTATTTAGTAAAATTACAATTGAAGCAGTTGAAATAGACATGTCATAAATGTTTATTTTTTAATTAAATATTATTATTTTTTAATACATAAATGACCTGCAATAATTAATTAGGAGTGATACAATAAAATCAAGGTTGAAGGACGCCAACTTGATTTAAACATCAAGAGTTAATTTATCATTTATCGATTTTATCATTTTATTAAATATTATTAACTTTTTAATGCTTAGATGACTCATCATAATTAATTAGGAGAGATATTTAGTAAAATTGTGGTTGAAGCAGCTGCAACAAACATGTCATAAACGCATATTTTTCTTGTTTTAATTAAATACTATTAATATACTAATATATAAATGACTTATAATAATTAATTAAAGATGATATAGTAAAAACATGGCGCAGCTCTTGAAGCAGCCATGTCAAAATCAATGTTTTAATTAAATATTATGATTTTTTTAATATATAAATGACTCATAATAATTAATTAGGAGTGATACGGTAAAATCACAGCTGAAGGAGGTCAACTTAATTTAATACATCAAAAGTTAATTTATCATTTTATGTTTATTTAATTTTTTTAAATATTATTAATTTTTTAACACTTAGATGACTCATAATAATTAATTATGAGCGATATTTACCAAAATTATGATTGAAACAGCTGCATCAGACATGTCATCTATTTATTTTAATTTAATATTATTTATTTTTTAATACATAAATGACTTATAATAATTAATTAGGAATGATATAGTAAAATCACAATTAAAGCAGCTGAAACAAACATTATAAATATCTATTTTTTAATTAAATATTATTAATTTTAATATATAAATAACTTATAATAATTAATTAGGAGTAATATAATAAAAAATATTATTGTTATTTTTAATATATAAATAATTTATAATAATTAATTAAAAATAATATGATAAATCATAAAATAATTAGAGATAATATAATAAATAATGAGTCAGCTGATCGAAACCAATGCTTTATTTATATAGAAAAGAAAAACTAAACGGGCTCAAGTGGAAACATCTTTCGCTACACACTGACAAAAGGTCAATAGTACGCAAAGCGACGTCACACCACAACGACGTCGTTCTCATAAGAACCAAAACGACACCGTTCAGCATCACACAACTCTTTACACATCTAGTCCCTTCAATAATGGAAGCTACAAGGTAATGTCGCCGACCTTACTCTCTTTCCTCCATTTTTCCCCTTAAAAAGATAAATGAATTATAATTATTAATTTATTTATTTTCTCTTCCTTTCCGCCCAAGTAATCCACAATTCTAGATATTCAAAGGGTTGAATTTCTCACAAACTATAAATATTTTCATTAATTTAGTTGATGAATTTCACCTCTATCTCCGTCTAAACGCCGTCGTCTTGTAATCTCCGCTTCTTCGTTTTCCTCCTCCGTTATCTCTGTATCCTTTTTGTCTCTTCCTCCGTGACGGCGATAAAGACGACGGCGTTTGATCTATGAAAAGGTATTTATTGAAAATTGGCGAAGCTTTTTTTTGGGGGGGGGGGGGTTTAATGGTTGGATCTGGACTGATTTGTTTTTATTTGCTTTGCTTCGAGGATTTCCGGTGTAGATCGGTTCGGAATTGTTTTTTTATGGAATTAATTTATAATAAAATATTTTTTTCGATTTTGTTTTTAATTATGAGGAATTTTTAAAGTTTTTTTCCTTGTTAGATAAATCGTAAAAAGTTGATTTGAATTTTTGTTGGATTTTTGTTTGTGTAAGATGAATTATTGAAGTAGCAAGTTAGCATCCCCCCCCCCCCCCCCCCCCCCCCCCATTTTTCAGTTAAGGTAATTGAGGATTGTATGCTAAGAGAAAAGTATTTATTTTTAAGTTTTTTATTTGTTGCATAAATCATGAAAAAATGCTTCGGATTTTTGTTTTCGGCTTGACAAATTTGTGAGCTTAGAAAGTAAGCATTTTTTTTTCCGTTTCTAGCCAAGTTAATTGAGGGTTATTTGCTAAGAGAAAAAAATAATTAAATCAGGGTTATATTTGTACATTTGAGCGAAGTAGTTACTATTTTAAGACTGTGTCCCTGTAGTTGAGTAAATTAGGAAGTTATATATATGGGAAAGGGGATTAGAAGATTGGAGAATCAAATCCTCAGCAGCAACGCAAAAGCTCAAGCTCAGGTGCACCAAGGAAGTTATACAGTACAAAAGGAAGGGGGATTTAGAAAAGATGTGTCAGCTTTTCATCGAGATGCATTTGACTAATTTAAGGGGCATTTGACTATATTGTTAATGTGCGGGCATGCTTATTTTTATGAATTGAAATGTAAGATCAATGCTAACTTAGTATAGCCGTGTCGTAAGTTCTCAAAAGATTGTGTATACAGTCGACATCTGTGCACCAGACCATTCCACACAGACACAGTACTGGACATCCTCTAGTAACTGTTGTGTCAGGAGGTTGCATGTGAAGAAATTACCTAGCCCTTTGGATTAGAACTTTTGTTCCTCACAGTTTTCCGCTCAGTCTCTCGTGGTGTTACGACATATAGGGGACACCTATATATAGACGTTGCTAATTCTGTGCTAACCGCCTCTGAATACAGAGAATACAAGCGTTATCTGGAATTATTGGGCGTAAAGCTCCCGTTATTCAGCAATGAAGTGCTTTTCCTGCGTATTCTTGATAAACCAACGTTCATATATAGATGTCGAAGAACCTGAGCTCAAGATTTAAGAATATCAAGGCTTTCAATTGCCCAACATTGAGTACCGATAGAATATTAAACAAACAGTATTTGCTGAGAAGCGCAAAAACGTAACACACGCACGTGTGTGTATATATATGTATGTGTGTACACACACACACATATATATATATATGTATGTATGTATGTATGTATGTGTATACATATATATATATGTATCTGTATATGTATGTATGTGTATATACACACACACACATGTATACATATATGTATGTGTGTGTGTGTTTTTGTGTGTAGTGGTGGTTGCATGTGCAACATATATATATACACGTTGCTAATTCTGTGCCAACCGCCTCTGAATACAGAGGATACAAGCGTTATCTGGAATTCATGGGTGTAAAGCTCCAGTTATTCAGCAATGAAGTGCTTTTCCTGCGTATTCTTGATAAACCAACGTTCATATATAGATGTAGAAGAACCTGAGCTCAAGATTTAAGAATATCAAGGCTTTAAATTGCCCAACATTGAGTACTGATAGAATACTAAAACAAACAGTATTTGCTGAGAAGCGCAAAAACGTAACACACACACGCACATATATATATGTATGTGCACATATATATATGTATGTGTACACATATATATGTATGTGTACACATATATATATATGTATACACATATGTATATATGTATATATATACATATATATATATACATATATACATATATATATTAAATTATTTAATTTAATTTTATACTTTTGTAGTCTAGATATTTGTTTTAATTTTTGATTATGATTTTCATTTAGAGAGGCATTTATGAGTACTCTAATCCTGTAGGTTTCAGAATTATTTAAATAATTTTTTAATCTCTCTCTATATATATGTATGTATATGTGTGTGTGTGTGTGTGTGTATAGTGATGGTTGCATGTTTTGGTGAATTGAAAGTCAAATCAAGAAGGTTTTGGAAACGAAAAGGTGAAAAACACGAAAAGGTCATGTAGTTGTTTCTCTGGGTGCTTGTTCACATTTTAGTATAGCTGAAGTTCTAAGTGCAAGTCAGAGATTTAAGAGTAATGTTAATACTAATCGTGATTTTCTTGTTAGAAAAATCATGATAGACCTTAATTCTGTTTGTTTTATTTATTTCCATGTGTCGGGAAATTTGAATTTCAACATTTCTTTGTGCATCTTTTATCTTTCAATACTAACAAAATTTATGTTTCCAGAGGAGGTGAATTAGATTAGCTTATAAGTTACCTTTGTTCAAAGGGAAATTTGTTGACTCGACATCAACATTATGGACACAACATGCTTCTGCCAAAATGGCCACTCATCGAGGAATTTGGTAGGCTTCTTAAAGTTAGATACATTTCATAAGCATTAGAATAAATAATTTACTGATTTTAGGGAGACATGCTGACACTCAAGGAAGTAAATAAATTTGGAACTTAGTTATGTGCATTAAAGTATGAAATGTACTTTTATTTCACAAAGGTGTGAAATATACTTCTATTTTACAAAAAGAACATGAAATTTACTTCTATTGCCAGAGTCAGATTTCAGTTGTTCAGTTGGTATAGATTACTGTAGCTATGTACTTTGTGAACTATGATATGTTTTTTTATACTGAGTATCGTATTGCTCATATGAAGAGATCTCTCGTCCATCTTATGATGATTTTCTAATTACCCCCTTTTCCTGCCAGGTTTTGCAGTTCATTCTCCATGATATGGCTTCTCAGAATTTCGTTATGACAGACCCGCGCGATTCTAGTCTAGGATTTAGTCTCTCTGTTAAGTACTTGTAAATAGTAGTTGCCTGTAGATAAATGGAGTCAAACTGGGTTGAAGTGTTAGATAATGGCCGTAGGACAGCTGCAGTCGACTCAAAAAGTAAAGTAGCATCTCAGTATGTGGCACGTATAGTTGGAGCTGGCACTGAGAATCCAGAGGAGCTATCATTTCAACCAAACTGTAGCTCATTTTATAGCAAGCTTGGTAAGAGGAAAAGGACACTAGACGGTGAGTCTAATTGCAGATCACATCTCTGGAAATCGACACTTAAGAACTACTCAAACTTCATGAGAAGTGGACTGCCACAACGTGTTCTATTCCATCAGAATGGTGAATGGAATGATTTCCCTCAAGATATTGTTCGCATAGTCAAAGAGGACTTCCGCGCAAAAAAGGCTGTGATTGAGGTGAACTTCGGTGGCTTTCACGTAATACTTGATATTCTCTATATGGTTCAGGTAAATCTGGTAACTGGTTTAGAGAAACCTATCGCCTGGATAGACGAAGCAGGTGACTGTTTCTTCCC
This sequence comes from Capsicum pubescens, assembly GCA_030864215.1. NCBI lineage: Eukaryota > Viridiplantae > Streptophyta > Magnoliopsida > Solanales > Solanaceae > Capsicum > Capsicum pubescens. Next base: position 330,886,513 of record CM061538.1, on the reverse strand, counting down.
CGATTTAGGTCTCATCAGTTCCAAAACGCATGATTACTTTGAAATCCGCTCACAGAGAACTGAAAGTGCTGCTGAGCCAGATAGGGCAACTAAAATCAAGTTGCATCTTGAAATAGACATTAATAGACCTAATAATTGCAATTTGGAAGAATGTGTGGAAGAGTCAAATGTCGGTTTTAAAAGGATTAAAATCCATTCTTTTAAAGATAATCAAGAATTTGCTGTTGATCAAAACTCAGATCCTAAAGTGGATGTAGTTGAAGAAAATCAACAGAATCAGGAAAGTCTGTCTCCTAAATTAGAAGATACACTTAAGTTGGTGGATGCAGAATCTGTTAAAACTATGTTTGCTAGGGGAATGAATACCATATCTATGGTGGATATGGTCAATGTTAGTCAATGCTCAAGTAAATATATGAGAAATCGCTTGGAACTGTTCGAGATGCATGTTGAGATAACCCAAAAGTACCGTGGGAAATCCAATGTTCGGTATGCTTGGCTTGCCGCTTCTAAAGAGGTAGTATCTACAATTATGAACTACGGCCTTATGCATGGGGTGCGTGGACTGAAGGCTAATCTTGGAGTAGGAGTGCACCTCATTGCCCTGGACTATGCCTCTAAAAGGTTGGACAATACTTTGTAATGAGAAATCATTTTTGTTGATGATTTAATTATTGTTTGGAGTTTCAGTAGCTTAGTGCAGTTCATTGATCTTTGTGATTATGCAGTTCTGATTTTTCTCCCCCTGCATTCCACCTATAACCACTGGGGTATTCCATATCATCTCCAGATATCGAACGAAACACCCTCCCTAAAAAAAAAGGAATAATATAATTGGCCTCTGTATTCACTGGTGTTGTTATTTTAACTTCTGTTTCACTTTTGTTTCTGTTTCTTTATCCAGTGCCGCTAGCTGTGATATTGACGAAAATGGCGTTCGTTACATGGTTCTTTGTCGTGTCATTTTGGGCAATGAAGAACTTTTGCATTTTGGCTCTCAGCAATCTTATCCGAGCAGCGAGAAATATGATAGTGGTGTTGATGATCTGGAGATCCCTACTTATTATACCATTTGGAATATGAATATGAACACACACATATATCCAGAGTATGTTGTGAGCTTCAAGATGTCTTCAGGAGCTGAAGGTGTCTATTTTAATCTCATTTTCCTTTCATTTAAATGTCAGAATATCATAATTAGTATGAAATTAAAAATTGTATTGCTTGTTGATTACTCTGGGTATGTCACACTTTCCCTTGAAGAGAAATTACACCATTTCCTGTTTGTTATATTGAATATTGCAGTACTTCAGACTTCAAAGTAACAGATTTTTCAGTTAGCATTTATCTGTGAATTAACTCAAAAAATTATCTGTTAATTCTACATCGGTGGGACATACTTTTCTTTTAAAAAATTTCTTTATGAATGCAATTACTATGCTTGACCAGCTGACATAATAAAATTGGTTTTGCAACGATTTGGTGATCATGTTATGGGTTGCTCTTACTTTACCTACTATTTAAAGATGGGATTTTGAGAGATTTTCTCCGTGAGAAATGTTTTAGACGCTTAACTTTGCTCTGGCTTTGGATACTTTATTGATTATTGTGATGTGCAACTCTATTATTTTGTTATTTCTGAAGTAAATGACTGCAACTTTCTTAACAAGTTACTTCTTTCTGCACATTTAATGTTGAAGGATTTGGGTCACTTTGACAATGACATGTTTCTTAGCCTTGTTATGTGATTGTTCTATTTCTAGAGCCTCACATTAGTTCTTGATTCTGAACTACTTATGCTCTGAGGTCATACTTGTGATATTTAGGTTGATTCTTCTTTGTATTTTTATTTTATTTTATGGATGTTAAAAAATGTATTTGTAACTGCTGAAGGCAGCATTTAATGGACCATTGCTTGGGAACCACAGATTAATTTGGTTGTTGTCTTTTAGATAACTGGGCTGTGATGGTCCAGGGTGCTAAGTTTGTGGGGCTTTTTCGTCCTTCATTGATATTTTATGGGCTCGTCAGGACGTTAAACATGATGGCACTATCTAATTAGTTCCGTGATGCATTTTTTTAATACATTGAAACTTTTATATCATTGATATTTTACGATCATATTATACACTGCTACTCGAAAGAGAAGATTTTTGCCTCTTTTACAGCATAACATTTTGATTTATTTATCCAAAGGCGAAAAAGAAAAGAGTAAGAGAAGTCACAGAACAATTTATGCCGCTTTAATTTGCCAATCAGTAATTATGCTTTTGAAATTACTTTATTACCACTCTCACCGATGGTTGGTGTACTGATTTAGTAATTTTCATGTTCAAATACATTTTTTTTTGGTGGTGTTTGTTTAGCCAATCTATTTTCAGAAGCAGCTCTGAGTTTGCATCTTATTTCCTCAGGGGCTCCAATAAAGGAAGAAAGTAGGTTTGATGTCTCCGGAGTTACTACCCAGGGATCTGAGGAACAGTTGGACTTGAATAAATTGCCTATAGAATTGGTAATACTTCAATTGACTTGCTTCCATTTCACCCGAATCTCTCCCCCCCCCCAAAAAAAAAAAAGGAGAAAGAACAGCAGCATAAAAAAAAATAGAAATTGTCTTTGTTATTATTTTTCTAATTAATAAGGTGAATTATTTTGAGGGAAAGATAACTAATGTGAGTCCTATTTTCCTTACTACATCGATATGGAGCAACATGAAGTGCTTGTCTTGGCACATGTTGATTGCTTCAGTGGGTACCTTCTGCGCTCTCCTCTTCAGAAACGGAGCTTTAACTTGAGATTGTATTTTTGGCCGCGTCCTCAAAAGAACTTGCAATATGAGGTTTGAAGGCCTTGCAGCAGCGCAGATTTTTGCCTATATATGAATTCATACACTGACAGACCTTGGCGAGAACTTGTAAGAGGTGGATTAAAGTTAGCTTCTCAGAGAATGTATGAATTTTAAAATTTAATCATTTTGTGAGCAAAAATGTTTGGATGTCCAGCATGGTTGCACTTGATCTCTCCACTTACGGTAATCTTACTATTGGATGAAAGAGAATGATCTAGTCTCGTGTTCCCTTATTTTAGTTGATTCTTTCGAGTCTGGATTAATAAGCGAAGGGTGTAGTTTCCAGTGAGGGACTGTTCTCAAGTTTTAGCTAGAGGAGCATTCATAATGAAGATATCTTTGCACCATACGAAGCAAACTGGGTGATAAATTCCTTTCTTTTGGCTTGCGACTTACGGACAAGTTAATGAGATTGTCAATGCAATTGCTTTACTGCTTTATGTAGCACATCTACACGCAGAAACTATTAGGTGGCAAGGCAGTTTTGTTTGTTTTCTAATTTGAACTGTTTTGTTAGTAAAAGAATAACCAAGTCAAATGATGTTTTCTATTTTCAGTCTCCTCCTAGTGTTGGAAAATTTTGGGGAAAAATTATTCCATTTTTGCTCAGTTTTTTTCTTTAATTTAATAATTTTATTGTTCACATGCAAAGAACGGAAATTTCCGGGATTTTTAGCCTGATCTTCTGATACCCTTGTTTTAATATTTCCCGTTTTATGTGATTAGGGGAATCCTCAGCAATATCAATTTGTTGGAGACATTCAGCAATCCCACGGTGTTGGTGTGGGTACAAATAAAGCCCCCAAATCCCCCTGGATGCCTTTCTCTATGTTATTTGGAGCTATTTCAGCTAAAGTGTCTCCAAAAGATCTGAAATTGGTTCATGCACACTATGACTTGTTCAGGGTATGTTGTGTTGACAGTTTGTTGTAAAGATTTCCTTATTGACCTTCTTCCTTCTCCCTGAAATTCTCTCCTTTGTTATTTGCTTAGAGCAAGAAAATTTCCCGAAATGATTTCATTAAAAAGCTGAGGGTGATAGTGGGTGATCAGTTATTGAAGTCTACCATAACCAATCTCCAATGCAAGGTATGCCAGGAATGTGCTCTGATCCATATTAATTTAGTAGTTTTGTACTTTTGATGGAGTTTTTGTTGACAAATGCACTTGTCTCGAATTGATATATTGATTTTGGTTCAAGAGAAGTAGGAGAAAATGGTTTGCTCTTAGTTTGGGTGGCATGTCTCTCAGAAAGTGTAGGTAGCATATGTGTGTGTTTTATACTTCTTTTTTGGTCCAAGAATCTATCCTCTAGTTTAAAGCCATAGTGAGACTTCGTTGTTGGCACTATATAGTTGATTGGATTGTTTATGTTGGTGGTGGTTGCTAAATTTAAAATACCCTTGTTGCCTGTCTAAAAAAATAAATAAATTAAAATACCCTTGTTGTTGAGGCATTATTATATTATCTTCTATTGTGTTGGACTTTCCTTTTAGGAAGTGAATTTTATAGTGATGTTATATCATCATAATAGGAATGCTTACAAGTACGGGGGCGGATTACAGTGAAGGCATGATGGAATTGGAATTCATTCCTTGTATTGGTACTCATCCACTAAATGTCAATGGATGAGATTATGCGAACATCAGAGCAAGAGTGGTCATTTCAATGACCTTGAGATAGTTTAGAATCTAAATGCTAGATTACATAGATGTCTTATTAGTACACATTTTTTGGTCTTCTCTTTGTTGTCATCTTCTCTGTGGTCTCTTTTGGCTTCTTTATGTGGTGTGATTTATGTAACCTACTCGTGGTAAATACTACTATATGGATATGCAGGCTACTGAATGAATTGTATAAAGTGGTTCTTGAGGTTTAAAGATTCTGTCCTTGTGTTTGCAGCCGCCGTCTACATCTCCATGTTTTTTGAATGTGCCGAGTGGGGAGAGTAATTGCTGAGGCTGTACCAGAAAGGTGGTTTTCTGCTTGGTGGCCAAGAGTGTTACTTTTTAACAATCAATTGTCATCGTCGTCTCGCTAGCTTCTCTTTTTATTTTCTGGGTTATGTAGGTTGCATTTCCTTGAATATTTTGTGATTAGATACAGTACGTCAAGACTCGTCCCTTTCGTTCTATATATGAGACTTTCATTCTCTTTTATCTGTAATGGAAATAATTTGTGCATGGCAGAAGTTACAGGAGCAAAGTTAGTTTTACGTTGGGGCGTGCGGCCAAATCCGTTCCTCACCCCACCCCTATCCATGGAGAGAACAAAATTGTAGCAAACAGAGGCATTGTAGTTTAAACAGAACATGGTTGTTGTATTGTAATCGCTTTGAAGCTGAGGGGTGAAGTTTGTATTTGTGATGCATAATCTGAGCTTCCCTCAATGCGGTTATTTTACTTGCATTATCATGTTTGGACAATTCACTTCCCTCAAAGTTCTTAAATTTTGAGCTACATGATGTGTGTATTTTTTGGGAATCTCCAGGCTACCCTCGGGGTGAGCACTTTGTAGTAACTTGTATGACTTGAGTGACAGATGGAGGCTGAACTCGATCTAAGGTTTTCCACGTGACTAACCATGGCCTTACGGGCCTTGATGTGTGTAATTTTTGTCTCTTGAATTGAAATAACGGGCAACATCCTACATAGGGGTCTAAGTAGTTTGAACTAACATGTATGAACTGAAATGCAAGAATGAGAGGAATGATCCTTTTAACTTTGTTTGAGAGTATGCTCAGTTTCTTTCATCTATATATAGTTGTTATAAGCAGATCCACTGTAATAAAGTTTTATCAAGAGAATTACTATGCAACAGTCAAAATCGCTCTGTTGTGGTTCCAGAATTTGTGGGTGTGCATACCAACTTATGGGTTGTTGGTCAATTCCTCTTAATGCACCCTGTATGTTACCCCCTATAGTCCCTTAGATATCAAAGATGAGCAAATGAACAAACGAGATATCAGAAAGGCATTACTACAACAGAGATAATAGAATAAACAAATTCACTATTTTCTATATAATCTGTCCAACTGGATGGCCTTTGGGGCTCAATTTAAACTTTGTGGACAATCAATCAGTCTCGTCTACGCTGGCCCAAACCTTCTTCATTTTCCCGTTAATATAGAGCATGTTGAGAATATACAACCTGATATCCTCGAGTCGAGAAGAAACTTTCTAATGATGATACATTGGATACAAGGGCCAAAAGCTAGATGAATAGTTACAGTTAAATGCATAAACTGTAACTCTGCTATGACGACATAGAAGATGTATCAGGGCTAGTTGATGGATCCCAACCCGGAGGTTTGATCTCTGGCCAATCACCTCGACAGCCCAACCTTATGTATAAACTCTTTTTCCCTTCAGAACAGAAAAAGATTACAATAAAAAACACATGACAAGCTTGTGTAGACTTCTGGTTCATGTCAAGGCAAAGGGGCCTCAAAGTTCATTTGTGAATAACTAAGCATATGACAAAGCATGATCATGAAACTTAGTGTACCTGGAAGGTCTTTATCTGCCAATATTAAGCGCTTAAGGGCACTAAGCACGGCCTGAGCTACTGCCTTTGAATAGTTAGGATCCCAACCTCCGAGCTTGACTACCACTTCCGCATTAGAGTAACCTTGACCACTATCTTGCATGTTCCTTTTCGCTTCTTCTTTTGCAGTTTCTTCATCTGAAATTGACATCAGCCAAAGACAACGACAAGCTTAAAGAACATAACAAAACTTCCATGACAATTTGGTGGTGCATTTGGTAATTGTAAACTGTTTCCGGACAACAAAGGTATTCTTCATGGTTTGAGCAGCATGTATGACTTCTTTCCCTAAAAGTCCTGGTGGCAGGCATCAAAAGGATTCTGTTTGCTTACCCACCCTCGCAATAGAGGAGATGTCATGCTCCTACAATTTCAATATGATTTTTTTTTTGGGATAACCTCCTCCTCCTCCTCGTCCTCCTTTCTTACTCCTATAACAGTTGATTCAGTTGAATAATGATGTACCATTAAGCTCTCGTGCTCCCCACCCCCACCTTCCACAACCCGAAGTAATATATGTTGTAGAATATGCACTGTGTAACTCCTACGAATATCTAAATAGAGGAAATGGAAACACAAGGGAGGACAAAAAAGAACAATATGTGTAACAGATGGATTGTAATTTGTAAATATAATATACATCCAAATGAAGGATAGATATAATTTAGTTTCCTAACCTGTGGCTTCAGAGAGGGAAAGCCAGACTGTGAATCCAGCAAAAAGATGCCTCCATTGATTTGCTCTTCCAGCGGCACCTTTCTCTCCTCCCAAGGTTGCAATTACAGCACGAGCATAGCTAAAGCAAGAGTTACATGTAATATGTTTATGCTTCTCAACCAAATGAAACGAGTACGGCGTATACAGCAGAGTGAATACCTACTGAGACTCTCTAGTATGGCATTTTCTGCTTCTGCTACAGCATCAGACCCCTCCTCATTAACCCCTGGAACCGGTTAGAGAACAATTGAATAAAGGAAAGAAGAAATTTTTTGGGTGAAATGGAAACCTTCAGATGTATGAAAAAGTTAATAAAATGTTCCAGTAAGCATCATTCATACAAACAATGTTAAAAATAAATAGGAATGTCCCAATATTTGCTTTATCATTGTGCATGCAGTTACGACAATTCTGCTCTTCCTTGTAAACACCTCTTTTTCTATCGTTATTCCTTGTAAATTATCATTGAACGATAATTATCTTCTGTGAAACGAAAAATGTATGTAACTCACATGATTCCATTGATTGCTTGGCATACGCTTCTAGCAGCTCCTCTGTACTAAGTGGAGTGTACCTAACCACCATAGAGTTGAACAGAATTTTTAGAAGATCTCTTGACTAAAGGAGCAAGCAAGAACTCCGAGGATGCAGGGGAAAGAGGTATGACGTAATTTAAGGTAGAAGGACGATTATGAATTGGTAACTAATCCATCTCTTTTGTCAAGAGACATATATGAATACTGCATCCACAAAGTGCGGCAAAGAGCAAAGCCGGTGCAGCGTACTTAGAAAATGGAAATGTGCAAAAATCTCTATTTATTTCAGTGCACATCCTTACTGCTGGTCTTGTAGTGAAATTCTTTTACTTACCTTTCGAAAAGCTAAATCTCTTTTATTTTCGGGGGGTTGGGGGTTTACAAGTTTTTCAAAATTTGAGGGGAAAATAATAACAAAAGAAATGCTAGGCAGTGGATGCTAGCACCTACACCCTCTAGCACTATATGCAGCATTATCTTTTCCTGATGAAGAGTGAGAAACGTACCCTAGTCCAACAGCCAGTTCTCGAGCAATCCTCTGGTTGATTTCAGTCGATTCACCAACTAAGTATATTGATGTTCCTCTAAGGAGTTGTGTAATTCCAGCACTTAGGGACTCCCAAGATTCCACAATGTCAGGCCATTTCAACTCGGAATTTTGCTTCTTCAAGCTAATAACTAATTGATCTTCATCTATGTACCTACACGACACGACTTATTTCAACAAACACTGAACAAGACTAACAAATTCAGTAAAATAAGGAATTTATGTTTACCATATTGTTTCTGCAGGCTTTATTTTCTCATACAGAGTACTGGTATCCATGAGAGCCCGAACGATTCCAGATTGCTGTATCCTAACTGCTAATGAGCTCTCGTTTGCATCTACATATATGTCCTTAGGAGTTATTTCTCCCTGCCCAAGTTCTAATCTCAACTCCACCTCAGAGGAGCCATCTGAAAACTGAAATAAGTTTCACAATTTGGTTGGTAAAGAAAAGCAAACTCATTCTGAATAATAGTAAAGTTTACAGGGATCTGATACTATCTTAAGAGTTTACTACCAAAGTACAAAGAACAAAATCACAGTCACTATTATGTTTTTGGATAAATTGCATGCTTTACAGATCACCTTATCAAATCAGCAAAAGTATTTTTCACATATAATATGCACTCTTTTGGGGTGGCTTGAGTTTGCATAACTGAAATAGAGGGTGCAGAGATGGATGTGCGGCCATATTAGGAGATATAAGATTAGAATTGAAGCTATGCGGGACAAGGAGAGAGTGACTTCGATAGAGGACAAAATGTGGGAGGTGAAACTGAGATAGTTCGAGCATGTGAAGGGAAGGTGCACAGAGCCCTAGTGTGGAGGTGTGAGAGTTTGGCCTTGGATGATTTCAGGTGAGGTAGAGGTACACTGAGTAAGTATAGGAGAGAGGTAATTAGACAGGATATGATCCAGATGCAGCTTATCGGGGTCATGACCTTCGCTCGAGAAAATATGGAGGATATGGATTAGGATAGACTCTTAGTGGGTAGTGGAGTATTGTGTAGCTTATTCGGTCATACTAGTAGTGGTAGTAGTACTCTCGTAGTTTCTTTTATTCGATTTATTGTTTACTTGTAGTTCGATTATTCTCCTAGTTTGTTGTAGTTATTGTTCCTTTTCAGAATGTTGTCATGTTCTTAGTATTCTACTATGGCTTCTTCCTTTTTCTTAACCTGTTTTGTTATGCTTTTGTTGAGCCGAGGGTCTATCGGAAACAACCTCTCTATCTTCCAAGGTGGGAGTAAGGTTTGCGTACACACTACCCTTCACAGACCCCACTTGTGGGATTTACTTGGGTATGTTCTTGTTTAAGACTCAAGATTCAAAAGTCTATTGCTATTTTCTTAAATTTCGTGCCAAATCAAAACTAGACAATCAAATTGAAACTGCAGGAGTATACTAAATCAATATCTGGTACTATTTGATTGAACATAATGGTAAGTTGCACATGGCAGTAGCAAAAGGTAAGTGAACAAGTTCATGTACTTAATGAACACAAAAAATTACTCCATCCATTCATTTTACTTGTCACATTTAGTTTTAGTAAATTCAATTTGACTAAATTTCAAAGCTAAAGTGAAGTAGATTAATCTAATATTTCAAATGTAAAATTTTGATATTCGAAAACTATACCAAAATGCTATATTCCCTCCATCTCATTTAAGTCGGGCACTTTTTATTTTACACGATAATTAAGAAATCATAAATTGAACGATGAATTTTACTATTTTATCCTTTACCCATATAAATAATATTCATTTGGCATATGAATGTACATTGAAATGGTAAGTGTTTATATTTAATGTATACTATTAATTGTAAGTAATAATAAAAAAAATAATTACTCCTTCCGTTTACTTTTTCTCGTCGCAAATTTTCTAATTGTATTTCTACTTTTACTAGTCATTTTTGACATAACTAGAAAATACAACTTATGTTTCCTATTTTACCTTTCGTATTAATTATTTTTTCTCCAAATTAATTTCAACACATAATATAAACATTATTTAATACTAAAAATTACAAAGACCTACAATTTAAGTTTCACTTATTACAAAAAATCCATCTCTCTAAACATATTGCGAAAATCTCATTTTTAAGTTAATACATATACATAGCTTTCTGTGTAATATGTCGACTTTGTTATGTATATGAATCGACCTTGTTATGCATATATCGGCCTTGTTATGTATATGTCGGCCTTGTCATATATGTATATGTCGGTCTTGTTATGTATATGAATCTTATAAAACAATTAAAGAAGTGGGAGAGAGTGTAAATAATTCTAATAAGATTGAGATTTATGTTATTTTTACTACTATTTAATATGATAAAATAGTCACGTTATTAATTATTTTTCTAATTGGAGTGTCAAGTTAAACAGTGACAAGATGAAGTAATTCTATCAAGAGATATGAGACATTTAAATCAAAGTTGATTTAATTTGACTCTCGAAAAGTGAAAGATGAGCAGTAAAAGTGAAGAAGGGAGTACCTCGTAGTGAGTGTTATTGGTGGAAGCAGTAGGAAGATTACTACAGTAGTGAATGGGATTGATTTTCTTGAAACTGTTGTAACCCAAACGGGGAGTTGCTGAATAAAAGCACGTAATAGAAGGGAATGTGAGCTTTGGAAAAGGAGAAAAACTCTTTGGAATTGAGAGTGGAACTTTAATGGTATTTCTGGTGAGGAAACTGAGACCCACTGAAGAAGAAGCCATGTTTGCTTCTGGTTCTTACTGAAAATTGGAGCAGATAAGAAAATGCTGTTTTTTTTTTTCTTTTTTTAAAAGGAAAATATACAGATAGCTCCCTTAGTTTGATCTAGTTACATATTGGACCATATAACAGTATATCTTCAAATTTATCTCAATTTTAGGGTTTATTAAAGTTTAAACATAAATATAATTACATTAATTTAACATTCTCTTTCCCAATTTATATGCCACAATTGAAATTTTAAAATTCAAGCTTCAAAACCGTGATATAAATTCGGACACAGAAACGTAAGTTTCTTGAACTAAACTTTATACATTTGAAAACTGCATAAAAAATATTGAAAACTACAATAATTAATAACTTAAAATAGCGAAGAAAAATCTGTCTCAATTTATATGGTGTTACTTTGGTATATTAGTTTTGCTTTATTTCTGTAAACATAAATTCAATTGCGATAATATTAGGGAGACTAGTTAAGTTTACTAATTTATGATTTCAGTTTGTCATACTAAAAATTACACAAAGCCACAACTTAAGTATCACTTATTACATAAAATTTCAGTTCTCAAAACATCTTACAAGAATTCTACTTTTTCAATTACTCTGTCTAAAAGTACATATATATACCTTTACTAATTTTTGTACAACTTGTTTTCCTTGGAAGAAGCCTAAAATCAAGGAGTCATTATGTAGCGGCTACTATTCTTGATTTATTACCATGTTTGATGCGGCTTTGGGCTGTAGGTGACAATTTTTTTTTTAAAATGAGGTGTAGGTGACACAAATCTTAATAATTGAGTGGAGGTGACAATTACTTAATTATGTATTAAGAAAGTTTGAAAAATTTCAAAATAACCCACAAGTTTTTAAATTTATACTTTAATCCAAATGTTAGTTAATATAACGAGAAACGAAGGGAAAAAAGACACATTTTTCTCTCTTCTCATCCGTTGTTATTTTCTCCCTCTTCGCGATATTTGTTGTTCATTATTGCTGCTGCTTTATTCACCATCTTCTGATTCATTATCATCATCTTATACTTCATTATCATCTTCATATTCTTCTTATTGTTGTTACCGCAACTGCTGCTCTTTGATCAATTTCTTATGTCAAATTTTATTTCGTACATCACTTCCAACTCTGGCATTTACTTGAGAGAAGACTTTGGTAAGTCAAATTATATTTTTTAATTGAATTTGTCATTTGAGTAACTGCTAGTATGCTGTTTTTTCAACAATAGCTAGCACGCGAACATGAATGCAACATAAGAGCAATCTGTTTAAACAAAGCCATCATCTGTGGCACCAGATAAAATTTTTATTGCAACAGTAGACTCATGCTGGATTCATGTTTATGGTTCTAGGTGCCCGTAATATGAATCGAATAGATGGGTATTCTGTTGCAACAAATTAGTAATCTGTTTCAACAGATTAATAATCTGTTGCACCAGATTAGTTATCTGTTCCAACAGACAAGTAATCTGTTGCAACAAAATATATATTTGTTGCAACAGAATATACATCTGTTGCAAAAAAATATTTATCTGTTGCAATAGATTAGTAATTTGTTTCAACATATTAATAATCTATTGCACCAGATTAGTTATCTGTTCCAACAAACAAGTAATCTGTTGCAACTGAATATATATTTGTTGCAACAAAATATATATCTTTTGCAAAAGAATATTTATTTGTTACAACAGATAATTATTCTGTTGCAACAGATGAATAATCTGTTTTGAACAATAAAATACAGCTCCTGTCACAAACCCAACAGATAACTCAACTCATATGTTGATCTCTTGCTATTGATACTAGATTCAAATTATTCCTTAATTGTAGACATGTCATTTGTTGAAAAAAAGAAATAGACAACATAAAAATTAAATAAGAATTAAAACGTCAAATGGATCAAACATAATTTTTTTATTAAATAAAAAAAAAATACATAGGTAAAAGAAAAGAAAAAGCTTAATTATTATTATCATTATTATTTCTATGGCCAGCCGGACAATCTTTAACCGGTAGCAGCAACGCCCTCCTCAGCCTACGGATCTCCCGCAACATCCTTACTCTGACGGCGGCCAACTCCCACTACAGGTCATGAACCTCCTTCTGCAGTTCCCGCATGGCGTCTCGTAAAATACCGACATTCCACACTGGATCAGCCATATCTAGAAAACGCATAAATTGACAAAACACGTAAAAACAAACGTAAAGAAAAGAAAGAATCCGAATGTAATACAATGTATATTTACACAGAAAGCAAAAAAATCTTACCAGAGACAGGAAAAAGCTATCAAGTCCTTGAAGAGAAAGTAGTTGAAGGTGTAACAAGAACAAGGAATAAATAGGTAGTAGAATGAACGATTGAGTGAGAAGGGGCCTATTTATAGAGGATTGAACTTGAATGTGTTAGGCAAAAAGTCGCAACTGTTCACCTCCATTTATTAATGACATTCTTGCTTGCTGTGAAAAGTTACGACTTAATTAAATTAAATAATATTGTGATAAGTCATGACTTTTCAGCTTATTATTATTAATAATTAGTTCTTTTCAGGAACCATTTTTTTAGAGTTGTGACAACAGATTCTATATCTGTTGCATCAGATAACTCATATGTGACAACAGATATATCATCTGTTGCAACAAATAGATAACCTGTTGCATCAGATAATATATCTGTTGCAACATATAATCTCTATATATTTTTTTAAGAAAATTATCATCATGAAATCCAATTTTTTTTGACTTTTTTATTATATAAATTAATAAAACAGATTTAAAGGTGTAACTGTTCACCTCCATTTATTAATGATATTCTTGATTACTGTAAAAAGTTATGACTTAATTAAATTAAGCAATATTGTGATAAGTCATGATTTTTTAGCTTATTATTAATAATAATTAGTTCTTTTCAGGAATTTTTTTTTATATTGAGTTGTGACAACATATTCTATATCTGTTGCATCAAATAACTCATCTGTGACAACAGATATATCATCCGTTGCAACAAATAAATAGCCTGTTGCATCAGATAATCTATCTGTTGCAACATATAATCTATCTTTTTTTTTTTAAAAATTATCATCATATCATTAATCCAAATTTGCTGACTTTTTTATTATATAAATTAATAAAATAGATTTAAAAACAAAAATATTTTTGGTGAGTTTTTTACGGTTTAAATTATGTTTATCATTTATTTTCTTATTGTTTTCTGTGAAAAGAAATGACTTAATTAAATCAAGCTGGTGAGTTTTTTATTATTGTGACAAGTCATGACTTTTCAGCTTATTATTATTAATTAGTTCTTAAATTTAAATAACCTTTTTCTCAATTTAAAAATCGAAGACACCTTTTTAATAACTGTTTCTTTAGTAAAATAATAACCATTTTATTGAGTTATGGCAACAAATTGTATATCCGTTGCATAAAATAACACATATGTTGCAATAGATATACCATCTATTGCAACAAATCGACCATCTATTTTAGGAGCTTTTTTGATTTTTCTAACAGTTGATTCATCAATCGCAACAGATGGAGAATTTGATGCATCAGCAACATTGTTTGTTTGTTTAATATGTTTAGACAAAAAGTCACAGTCACGGCTGTTCACCTTTTTCTTAACAAACAATCATCATATAACTTAATTAATCCAATGTTGTGACTTTTTTTAAAATTAAATAATCTTTCTTTTACGGTTATAAATTGTGCATGTCATTTAGTTCCTTATTATTTATTTACGAACTGCTTTTAGGAGAACCATGACTTTTCACCACCCTCTCAACAATAACTCTTTTTTTTATTAATAACCGCTTGTTGCAACATATGATCCTTCTGTCGCATCAGATTAAACTCTGCTGCCACAAATGCTCAATCCCTACCTCCAACCGTCGACATGTTGAGAATAAGGAATAAATAAAATGATAATTAAATATTAAATAAGAATTAAAAATTTAAAATTGATCAAACCAAATCAAACATACATATACATAAATTTTTGAATCCCTTATAGGTAGACTGATATAAAAAAGGAAAATACATACGCTAAAAGAAAGAAAAAACATAACCTAATTATTATTACTATTATTATTATTATTATTATTATTATTATTATTATTATTATTATTATTATTATTATCATTACTATTGTCATTATTATTACTATTATTATTGTCAACCGGACAATTTTCATCCGACAGCAGCAAGGCCTTCCTCAGCCTTGCTCCGAAGTAGGCCAAATCCCTCTGGAGTTCATCAAACTACCTTTGAAGTTCCCGCAAGGACTCAATATGAATCTTCTTGTACGAATCTGGATCAGCCATATTTGTATTGTAAGTGTAGTAGAATGAACGAGTGAGTGAGAGTGAGTGGTGAGTAAGGAAGGAGGCCGGAGGAACCTATTTAATAAATGATTGAATTGGAAGGGGTTAGTCAAACAAAAAATCACGAATGTTCATATCCCTTGATTAAATAAAACTGGTGACTTTTCGAATATGTTTTTAAAAAATGGATCTATATACAACATTTTATCTTTTATTGTATTTCGGAAAGAAAAGAAAATTGCTTTAAAATAAATCTAATAGATGGGTAATCTGTTGCAAAATATATTCCATCTGTCAGATAACTTATAACATATTGACATCCTGTTGCAACAGATGGATATATCTGTTTGCTTTTCCAACAGATGTGGCGTCTGTTGCAACTTGCTAGTCATCTGTTTATTCAATTTAAGCCATAGATGGGATAGGAAGAATAAGGTGCGTGCAGATAGATCCACTATCATATGTGTGGGAGTTAAGTAAGTATTACTGATAAGGTCACCGGGACAACACACACAAAGTACAATGTTTTTGTGAATGTAGTTTTTAACTGATTAGGCACTGATTATTCAAACAAGATCCTGCATTATACAATTAAGTTTGATGGGTTTGAATTGATAAGGATGAGGCCCCATGAAGATGGTGCAGATACCCTGTTACGAATTACTAACGGTTGTTGCTCATGTTTATGCGTGTTAAGTTTTGAGAAGGGATCAATATTTGATGTCATTGCAGAGAACCAATAGCGATTGGACTTAACTTTAAGTGTGCATTGGACTTCAAGAACGCCTTTGTAGCCTCGCACTGCATAAAAAAGAACAAAAAATAAATAGAAATTCTTCTGGCCCAAATTTATATGGTTGGGTTGCTCGGGGTGATGATTATACGCCAGAAGGTGCGGTAGGAGAATGCCTTCGAGGGAAAATGGGTGGTTGATGAAAGACTATATCATCTGAGAGCTAATTGAAGAAGAGACATAGGGCAAAAAGTAACTTCTAGCGAATCTGGCCAATTAAATTATCTTAAAACATGAGAAATCTGAATCACGTGAAAATATGAAAGTGTATTCGGTAATGTAAATTCGTTAGTTGTATCTCTAAAAGAAAAATATGCAGATGGACACTTTGCTAGGGAGCTGCGACTAGGCATCGGGGTTGGGATTATCACCTAGATAGAAAATAGCAGAAGACCAAGAAAGCCGCCTTACGGGCATCGAAGGTTGAATGATTTACAGTAAGTCTAGAAAAACAACAACTGCAGTTAAAGTAAGGAATCTAAGCGAAGGTAGCAGTTTTTGAATTTTAAATTACATCCCATGCCTTCTTGTTTGTGGTTCCGATTAGGTCCACTGCTATTGTCCTGATCGAAACCATAAACGAGATTGAAAGACAGATTGAGTATCATTACTTCCTTAGCAATATGTATTAATTAATTGTGTTTTCTTACCTTAACATGATTTCAACATTTCTTGGAGAAGATCAGAGGCTTTTTGTAGTATATGCATCCCGATAATTTTCAAGCTTGCCTCCAGCTTGCTGATTCTGTATTCAAGCTGGTCGTTGTCATCTTTGAAGTTGGTATAGAGTTCTTGGTCTCTTGTGAGCTCGATCAGGAACACTACCTTCAAAGTTGTGGCACTGAAGAAGGCCTTCAGAATACTTTCTTCAGAAGCCTTAAAGGATACATGGAGGGCTGCTGTGTTTGTTTTAGGTTAAAATGTATTGATGCACAGTCAAGATGTGGTCCCAACCGTTGAACAGATCACTGTTGCTCAATGCAGTTTTCTCAACCATCCTTCAAAGGATTTGATAAATTAATAAGCAAGGAGTTACGTAACATTTGATCTAAACCGACTCTACCAAGCCTATCAAACGTTACGTAACTCCAGGCTAAATACCCTATAAAATAACTTTGCCCGATTTAGTGCACAAATCAAACGAGCTTAATCTCTTAGCCTTTCTGCTGATCGCTCTTCTCCAATTATAAATGACAAGATATCCTCCATGCAAAAGTTTACACCGTCAGTAGGAATGCTTGCCACAACGAAAGGTCTTCTAAAGGCATCAATCATAATCTCTCAGTACCAAGTGATATTGAGAGATTACTAGTCATGCCTTCTCAAGACTTTTACTCTGGCAAGAATTTCTGCTGATAACTAGATATTCGCCATGCAAAAGCTTACACCGTCAGCAAAAATGCTTGCCACAACGAAAGTCTTCAGAAGTCATGACTAGTAATCTCTCAATACCAAGGAAGTCTTTTACGAAAGTCTTAAGAAAACATTCGAAAATAAGAAAGTTTTCAGCAATGACTACACATAATTATGGCATCAACAACCTCACCAGATTCACTCCTAGTTCAAAAGAAAAGGTGGAAAGATTTTCATTTGCATTCCTAGTTCGAATGCAAATGAAAATATTTCTGCCTTTTCTTTTAAACTAGGAGTGAATCTGGTGAGGCTGTCGATTGTAATTATGTGTAGTCATTGCTGAAAACTTCCTTATTTCTGAATCTCTTCTAAAGACTTTCGTACATGACTTCCTTGATGTTGAGAGATTACTAATAATGCCTTCTGAAGACTTTCGCTCTGGTAAGGATTTCTACTGATGATGTGGACCTTTGCATAGCAGATATCTTCTTATCAACTAAAATTCTTGCCGTAGCAAAAGTCTTTGGAAGGCATGACTAGGAATATAACGATATCACTTGATATTGAGAGATTACTGTTGATGCCTTCGGAAAACCTTTCGCTGTGGCAAGCATTTCTACTGATGGTGTAGACTTTTGCATGGAGGATATCTTGTAATCTATATTGGAGAAGAGCGATCAACAGAAAGGTTGAGAGATTGAGCTCGTTTGATTTGTGCACTAACTCGGGCAAAGTTTTTTGATATGTTAATGAGCCTGGAGTTACGTAACATTTGATAGGCTTGGTAGAGTTTGTTTAGATCAAACGTTACGTAACTCCTTTCTTATTAATTTATCAAATTCCTTGAAGGTTGGTTGAGCAAGATGCATTGAGCAATGCTCGATAAAAGTGAGCTGTTCAATGTTTGGGGCCACATCTTGATTGTGCACCAACACATTATGACCTAAAAACATACACAACGACCCTACATGTATACTTTAAGGCTTTTGAAGAAAGTGTTCTGAAGGGCTTCTAGAATGCCACAACTTTGAAGATGATGTTCCTGATCAAGCTCACAAAAGATCAAGAACTCTATACCAAATTCAAAGATGGCAAAAAACCATCTTGAATACAGAATCAACAAGCTGGAGGCAAGCTTGAAAATTATCAAAATTCACATACTAGAGCAAGCCTCTGATCTTCTCCAAGATATGTTGAAAGCATGCTAAGGTTATAAAACACAATCAATTATAACCATATTTCTAAGGAAGTAATGATACTCAATTTGCCTTTCAATTTTGGTTGTGGTTCCAATCAAGTCAACAATAGTGGACTTAATCGGAACCACAAACAAGAAGGCATGGGATGCAATTTAAAATTCAAAAATTATCGTCTTTGCTTAGATTCCTTTCTTTAACTGCATTTTCTGTTGGCGGAAGTTTTCTAGACTTATTGTACAACATTTCAACCCTCGATTCCCTTAAGGCGGCTTTCTTGGTCTTCTGTTATTTTCTATCTAGGAGATAATCCCGACCATGCTACCTAGTCGCAGCTCCCAAGCAAAGTGACCATCTGCACTATTTTTCTCTTAGAGAAACAACAGACAGATTATTCATTACAGGATACACTTTTATATTTGCACTTGATATAGATTTGTCATGTTTTAAGATAATTTCATCGGCTAGATTCGCTAGAAGTTACTTTCTGCCCTATGTCTCTTCTTTAATTAGCTCTCAGATGGTATAGTATTTCATCAACCACCCATTTTTCCTCGAAGGAATTTTCCTACCGCACCTTCTAGCATATAATCATCACCCCGAGCAACCCAACCATATAAATTTGGGATAGGGTGTAACACCCCGCATTTGGGCTAGAACGTAAATCGTTATTTCTACGCGTAAAGGTTCCAAAAGACATAGATCTAATGTGAATTTAGTGTGTTATGCAATTATATAGTGTGGGAATCTAGTTGAGCATAAATTGAGATCATATAGGTCCCTTAACTCAAGGACGAGTTTAAAGTCTTCTTATCAATTGAGTTTTGGTGAGCGTTTAAACTTAGGTCAACTTCAATGAACTATAACTTTTTGTATATAGAGAATTAGAGGGTCTACTATATATCAAATGAAAGATTTTTAAATCCTCTTTCCAACTCCACTAGTTTCACCTTAATCTGATATTGAGGTAAAAAGTTATGCCTATTTTACAGTAAGGTATCAGGTTGCCTAAGGAGCGACGGTCGGGACGACGGTTCATCGGGCCCGTTGCGGGGCCCGTCGCCACAACAATAGTGAATCAGTCACTGGAAATGCAGTGATGGTTCTGGGGATGGTTCTTCAGGCCCGTGACGGTCCGTCAGGCCATCCGCTAGCCCTCTCGAAGCTCAAAAACGTGATTTTTTTAAAGGGTTGTTTTAGTACTTTTCCTCTTCATAAAACCTCCCCAATAGATTTAGTTACACCCTAACATGTTATTAATTAATTCCCATCAGTTGCAACATCAAAAACTTCCTTCTTCACTCTCATAATCAAGATCAAACTAGGGTTTCTTTCAAGAATAAGAAAGCAAGAAATCAATCTTTAAGTCCAAGATTTTCAAGGAACAAATGAAGAATTCAAGTTCTACTCTTTAATTAAGTAATCTAAGGTACGCGGGGTTTTCCTAAAACTACAAGGGCATAAGAAAATTATTTCAACAATATTTTAAACATTGTGAAATCATGAATTCTCGAAGGAGTTTTGGAACTTACGTTACAATTTTGCATTACAAATTCTTTAATGACATTATTGTTTTGGTCTTGAGGCCTTTCTCCTAAATTAGATCTACAACCATGTATAAGTATATATATGTAGGTGTTTGATGAGTTTGAATGATGAACTGAGAGCATGAACTATTAGAAATCCCTCTCTTGTTTACAAGCTTTCTTGTTTTCATAAGTTATGATTTAGTCAAAATGCATTGTTGGAAGCATGATGTAAATGTCTTGATTCTGGTTTTAAATTAAAGAGGGGGTGTCTTACTTGGTGTTAAAGGTTAAAGATGTTTATTAAGAAGATTGCATGTTTTCGTCACAAGTTTCATGACCACTACATATTTGTTGAAATGATAAAAAGAATGGCTTTTACATGATTTGATAAATGTTTGAAGTATGAATCTTTTGAATTGTTTGAAGTATGGTGGTCCAAGCTTTATGTTTTGAAAGAAGTGATTTTAATATGACAATTATGGCTCAGAAACATGACTTGCAAGTCTTGGTATAACGATACCAAATCAGATAAGGCCATGATAAACTCAGAACAGAATACAAATTTCAGTTCAGATTTTAGATTTAGAATTTAGACAGATGCATATTTAGAATAGGTTAAAAATGGGCACTAAGAGAGTTAGGTGGTTACCCAAAGTAGGCATGGGGCATATGATTCATTTCTTGAAACTATATTTTGACAATACGGGTTTATTATTTCCCCAAGAGGGGTTATACGCTGGCTTAGTGCCCTGTGGCATATCAGATTCAGATACTTCAACCCTTGCGGTAAACTTGGGTTGGGGGATTGGCCGTGGAGTTAATGGCGGATCCTATATAGCCTGTGGGAAACTTTCAGATATGTAGGGTGTACCACTTATCTTAGAAGTAATACCAAGTATAGAACTGTATTGACAAGATTATTTTAAGATCATTTGAGATTGCCTATGTATTTTAAACTATTTCATGCATAACGTTTTATGACTTTCTCTCACCTATGTTATATATGTATAAATTCATTATTTTGGATTTCTCTGCATATCAGTACGATTGTATTGACCCCCTATATTTCAGGATCTGAGGCTCAGTCTAGAGGTCCTGCTAAGCCATAGAGATTTCAGACAGAAGTTTGCAGTTGGTGAGCCTTCTTTATTTCGGAAGGCCTGTTTCTTTCCAGACACTTCTTATTTACTTTGGTTTAGGTCCACTGGGGGCCTTGTCCCAGTTTCAAACAGCTTGTTAATTTCGTATGTAATAGAGATTTCACAGACTGAAACAAATATTATCTAGATGTTGATGGATTTCCTTTAGTATTGATATACTTAACTCAGGACATGACCATGATTCCATAATGATTTATATTTTCACATCGTTTTTTTATTATATGAATATTGTGCATGATTATCAAATATAGAAGGCGTCCGAGCCTCCATGGTTTGGGATGCTCATTACGGCCAAGGCCCCAACTCGGGTCATGACAAACTTAGTACCAGAGCACGGTTCATGGTCCTAGGATGTCTGCAAAATTGTGTCGGGTAGAGTCTTGTTTATGGGTGTGTAGCGCGCCACACTTATAAGTAGGGGGCAACAAGGAGTTTAGGAATACTTTTTTTTTGTGATTTTGTTCGTGCTGTAGAGTCTGAATGTCCCCTAATCAATGATTTTATGTGTTTCAGAAAGCCATCATGCCTCCCCATCACTCCAATGAATAGAATGCCCAAACTGAAGAAGTCCATCCTACCCATGGGATGAGGACACATAATAGGGCTCACACTCTTAAATTTGTTGCTGCTCCGGGAGTCCCTCCCATTCAGACCAGTCCACCCAGGGAACCTAGGGCTCCCCGATCTGGGACTAACCACACCCAACTTCCCAGAGAGAGATATAAAATGCTGAGTTCAGACAGTCGATGCATATGATTGCACAGTTGGTGGATTCCCAGGCCCAACAGTTGGAGGATGTTGGGTTTGATTTTGGTGTATCCGAGACCACACGGGTGGGCCAATTCATGAGACTGAACCCGCCTAAGTTTACGGGTACAAAGATGGAGGAGGATCCACAAGAGTTTGTAGATGAGATGGAGAAATTTTTTTGAGTGATGCATATAGATGAAGTGGAAGGGGTAGAACTAGCGGCCTATCAGCTGAAGGAGGTAGCAAATCAGTGGTATATTGAGTGGGAATATTCAAGGGGAGATAATGCTGAGCCTTCTGTGTGGGGCGAATTTATGAAAGCCTTCCTGGACCGATTCTTTCCCTAGGAGTTGAGGGAGTCCAAGGTTGAAGAGTTCATGAACTTGAACAGGGGAAGATGAGCGTCAAGGAGTACACCCTGAAATTCAATCAACTATCTTGTTATGCCCTAGAATTGGCGGGAAACATGAGGGCCCATATAAAGAAGTTTGCATCTGGTGTTTCGAATGACTTGGTGTTGGAGTGCAAAAAGGCAATGTTGAATAGAGATATGGACTTCTCTAAATTATTCGTTCACATGCATCAGGTAGAAAAACAGATAAAGAGGGTTGCTGAAGCAAGAGAGAAAGACAGACAGGCCAAGAGGGCCAGACCGATAGACCAAAACCATAGTCAACACCAAGATGGTAATTAGGGTAACAGGTGGCTGAAGAAAAAGTTTTGGAGTAATGCTCAGTTTGCAGCTAGTGTTCCAGCGCCCAGACCTCTAGCTGATTGGCGGTTCCAAATTTTTCAGCCTAGCCATGGATCGAGAGTACTGGATACGCAGTCGCAAGAAAGTGTGGCACAACCGCTAGGTCATACCCTCGATGTGACATATGTTAAAAGTACCATCCAGGTAAGTGCCAGTTTGGCAAGTTAGTGTGTTATACTTGCGGCCAGCCGGATCACATTCAGAGAGACTGTTCGTCTGTTATAGGGAGTGCTGGAGGTGCTAAGTCTCAAGTAAATTCCTCCACACCACCACCTCCTCCCAAGCGCTACTTCAGCTACCGGAGGTGGTCGCAACCGATTGTATGCCTTGTACAACTGCCAGGATGCAGAGTCTTCACCAGATGTGGTCAAGGGTATGTTACAAATTTTCTCCCATGATGTGTATGTGTTACTTTTCTCGGGTCTACCTTGTCTTATGTGACCCCGTATGTGACAGTTAGTTTTGGGTTTAAGCCTGAAGTTATTTCGGAATGCTTCTCTATTTATACTCTTTTTGGTGACTCTATTGTGGCTAGGAGAGTGATACGGGTGTTACGAGCTTGAGACCATTTACTAGAAGTCAAGCTCGGGAACTACAAAGGCTTCAAGGTGTGTTTATGAAAATAGATGCGGTTTAGCTTGTTGCGAACTCACCCAAGGGGGTGTACGTCTTGACATGTGGGGTCTGAACTTAGGGGACCAAAATACACCCCAAGGCTTCCCCAAACATTCCACACCCGCCACCCCTTCATTAAGGGAAAAAAGGTCTTTTTACCATCCTTTTTTGTAAAGACTATTTAAGGTGTTTCTTTAGTCTTGTTATCCTTAGCTAGCTCATTTTAAAATCACTTTTTAACATTAAACACCATATTTTTTCTCAAGGAGAGAGTAGACCACCAAACATTTTATGCTTCACAAGTGAACGGTTCCACTTGTGTTGTGAGACGGCTAGAAACGAGAGTGCTTGAGTGAACGGAGTTCCTTTTGTGTTCCCGTAAGAACTTGGTACTTGTTAATGTGATTTGTAGAGGTTTTAGAGTTTGATACACTCTTTAGTTGCTA
The DNA here is from genome assembly GCA_030864215.1 of Capsicum pubescens. Lineage (NCBI taxonomy): Eukaryota > Viridiplantae > Streptophyta > Magnoliopsida > Solanales > Solanaceae > Capsicum > Capsicum pubescens. The sequence continues at coordinate 330,862,671 of CM061538.1, read as the reverse complement.
GATTTTATATTCTCTTTGTGTCAAGTTATCTATCTCCTTATCTTCAAGTTTGTGTGTTTGTTGTTTCCGTTTGATGCCTTGTACGTGTGGACTGTTGTGTGAGTTTGTGGACTATTTTGTGCTCTTGTATATACCATTTGGTATCATTTGGTATTAGAGCGAAGGCTGGTCGCGTTCTTACACCACCAATCTTGGGCTCTTCTAGTTGAAAAAGTCCAAAAAAAAAAAGAAAAGGCAAAAAAAGTGTTATCTGGTGACTTGTGTTGGCCGAGAAGTGTCTAGATTTAGGTGTTATTTTTACTTGTCTTAGTAGTTTCGTGGGTTTTCTTGTTGTCCCCCTAGAACACTTGAGTCTAAGGTCCAATAGTTGAAGCTTTGTTTAGTGTTGTTGAAGGGTTGGACAGTGTGAATGTTGTTGTTGTTCATAAGTGTTCTTATTGTTCTTCATAATGTTCTTGAGGTGAATGTTTAACAAAAGGGGTGTTTGATTTGAAAAGAGGAAGAGAGAGGTTAGGTTTTATGTTTGTCTTGGAAATAGTTTCAAGAAAACACCAAAGAGGCAAATCAGCCAAAGACCCCCAAAAGCTCCCTTACCAAAAGAGTGTCAAAGCTGTTTTCAAGAAGGACCAAAAGAGGAAAGGGACAAAGCCAAAACAAAAAGATGCTTTGCCATTTTGGTGCAAGTTGATGAAAAGTTTATTGACACCTTTTTGACCTTTGGAAAAAGAGTCCAAGGCCTTGTGTTGGTACTCCAAAACTGAAAATCCTCATCAACACGCAAGATTGAACCCCTTAAGTCTTGAAAAAAAAATCATACTCCACTTCAACAACAAATTCAAACGGCCAAAAAGAAAAAGAAGTGAGGGCCACATCAACAACAAAACTCAAGTCGTAGGACCTTCCAAGTTTCTTTTCTTGTCTCTACTAGTTTCCTTTCTAGTGACTCCTACACTAGTTGGCAACTAAGTAAGAACCTACTAAGTTGTGAACTAGTTTTCGAGTACGTCTTCGTGTCAACGTTCTTTATGGTGATTTTCTTGTTTAAAATTCATAGTTGTTTTTGGTTCAAGTGTGTACAATTTTTTTTTGAGTCTTCAAATCGAAATCCACTACAACTCAAGAGTCGACTCATTCCCAAGTTCTCACAAGTTGATAGCCGGCTTACAATACTTGAAGAACCAAGTGAGGAAGCCGAGTGAGAAGATTGTGTGAGCGTATTTTGAGCTAACGTTTGTTCATTTTGTAGGTACATTAGCGAATGGAACCATTATACATGGAACCCAAAACTTCCAATGCACAAACCGTGGACCAAAATGCTTTGAATGCTCTTGTGGCTAATCTTAAATCCTTGTCTCGGGATATAGCTAGAGTGAATGCGGGTCTTGATAAGTTAGGGGTAGAAGTGGCCTCTATTAGTGGTCAAGTGGAAAGGGTAGAAAGACAATAGAGTTCTCGACCCTCAACTCCTCAGAACACATCCCCAACCATTACCCCCTAAGCCACACACCCAAGAATGCACCCACCAAATGCCATACCTCAAGCCAACTATTATTCACAAGGCCGAGGCCTTGAAGGACCTAGCTATTCTCTACATCACCAAGTCCCACATGACGAACTTGGTACCCAAATGCCACCCTTAAATCCAAATCCTCCGAACCAAAATCATCCAATCCGAAGACCTCCACCACTAAATACCAATCCGTCATACCAAATTCCAAATGTCCAAAACCCGCCAATGCAAGAAGAAGGATTTGTGAGGGAGAACCGAAGGGGAGGGTATGGAATGTATGATGATCTTTATTTAATGTAAGATGGGATGAGAGGTAGAAGGGTAGAACCTAGGAAGAACCAGGGGCTTGAAGGTAGGGGCGGCCAAGGTGTTCGGGAAAGGGATATTGGCCTCAACACCATAAAAATGGGGCTTTCGATCTTTAAGGGAGAAAGTAATCCCGAAGAGTTTCTCGCATGGGAATCCGTATGCGAGAGAGTCTTTAAAGTGAATGATATCATGGAGGAGAAGAAGAGCTGCTATGCCATTGCTCATTTTGAGGGATATGCCACCACGTGGTGGGAGTATGTCAAACATTTCGGCAACGTATTGATTGAGGGTCAACCCTCTTCTCGTTTTCGATTAAGGTATCTTATGAGGCAAAGGCGCCTTCCCGAAAGCTATCAACATGAACTCCTTGCAAAATTGTACAACTTGAAGCAAGGAAACAAAAGTGTGACAACTTACTATGATGAGTTTCAACAACTCATCTTGAAACTTGATCATTGAGGAGAACAAGTGAGCAACGACATCATCCGGTTCAAGGTCGGCATAAATAAGGAAATCTCTATGCACATGACACTTCATAAGTTTAAAACTATTGAAGGGATCTTTCAAGTGGCTTTAGATATTGAATGAGAGAACAAGGAAAGGTCGGTATACAAAACCAAATCCCACTAAGGGTCCTCGGGTTGGACCAAGGGGAAGGAAATTGTTTCGTCGTCTTCAGGGTGGAACAAATTCAAGCAACAATCATCCAAGACCCCAACCGTGAGCAAGAGTGCTCAACCACTTCCTCCACGGTTTGAGGGCAGGCCGAATGTCTCTTCCAATATCAAGGGATTCCAATACTTCAAATGCCACGGATGGGGACACAAGGCTATTGAGTGTCCTAATTAGAGAAATATGATATTAAGGGAAGGAAAATTGTATTTCTTGGGGGTAGAATTGGGGCTTGAAACGGTTGAAAATGAATAAGTCTCGCAAGATGGAGAGGGAGGAGAGGCCGAGAAGCATAGTGATGATGATGAAGAGGAGGTTTGGCCTCAAGAATGCGAACTTGAAGTACCTAACTACGTGGTACAGTGACTTATGATTAGAAAAACGTTGGATGATCCTAGCCAACGGGAAAACCTCTTTCACACCAAGTGCCTCATTAAGGGGAGTGTGTGCTCCTTGATTATTGATAGCGGGAGTTGTGCTAATGTAGATAGTGCCTCGATGGTGGATCACTTGAAATTACCAACTACTCCACATGCGAGTCCATATAGGCTCCAATGGTTAAATGATTGGGGAGGGTTGAAGGTGACTCGTCAAGTGGTGATTCGGTTCAAAGTTGGAAATTATGAAGATGAGGTGCTTTGCGACATCATTCCTATGCAAGCTTGTAATATTTTGTTGGGTCGGCCATGGCAATATGATAGGTCGACCAAGCATGATGGCCAAACCAACTATTATTCCTTTGAGTTCAAGGGTCGTAAGTACAACCTCCAACCACTATCACTATCACAAGTGTATGAGACATATCGACAAATGAAGAGTTTGCAAGGAAAGGGAAAAAAAAGAAAGAAACCATGGGTAGGGGGGAGGAACCCAAGAGTGGGAGGAGTGAGGGTGAAGAGGGAGTTTCTCCATTGAGGGGTAGGGATTCGATGGTAATGTTGGCTTGCAAGGGCGACATTTTCAAAGAGTATGATGATACTACTCCCATGCTACTTTTGGCTCATGTTTTGAATGCTAACCCACCCACTTCTCCTATCCCGTCTTTTATTTCTAATGTTTTCCAGGAATTTAATGATGTATTTCCAAGGGAGTTTCTACAAGGACTTCCTTCACTTTGAGGAATTGAGCACCAAATCGATTTTGTTCTGGGGTCGCAATTACCGAACAAGCCGTATTATAGGAGCAACCCCACGGATACGAAGGAACTCCAACGACAAGTTGAGTATACCTTCAACAAAGGATACATCAAGGAAAGCATGAGTCCGTGCGCGGTCCGGGTGTTGCTTGTTCCAAAGAAGGATGGGACGTGGCGAATGTGCGTGGACTGCCGAGCCATAAATAAAATTACGGTAAAGTATCATCACCCTATTCCTTGGATAGATGATATGCTTGATGAACTAAATGTCTCTTGTGTGTTTTCTAAGGTTGATCTTAGGAGCGGATATCATCAAATCCATATGCAACTGAATGATGAATAGAAGACCACATTCAAGACCAAATTTGGTCTATATGAGTAGATGGTCATGACATTTGGTCTTACCAATGCTCTTAGTACCTTTATGCGGCTAATGAATCATGTAATGAAGCCGTTTATTGGAAAATTTATGGTCGTGTACTTTGATGATGTTTTAGTTTACAGTATCTTAATGAACATGTCTTGCATCTAAGAAGTGTGTTTGATGTTCTTAGGAAAGAAATGTTGTATGCTAATATTGAAAAATACTCCTTTGGTGTGGATAAATTTGTATTTTTAGGATTTTTTGTGAGATCTAGGGGAGTGGAGGTAGACGAATCCAAGATAACCGCCATTAAAGATTGGCCAACCCCAAAAACCGTAGGTGAAGTTCGGAGCTTCCACGGGTTGGAAGGTTTTTATAGGAGATTCATCAAAGGATTTAGTACCATTGCCTCCCCCTTGACCGAAATCATCCGAAAGGACCAACCTGTCCAGTGGGGTGAGGAGCAATCTAAGGCCTTTAAGACCTTGAAAGATATGCTCATTTCGGCACCGTTGTTGCAATTGCCTAACTTTGATAAGATGTTTGAAGTTGAATGCGATGCTAGTAAGGTAGGCATTGGGGCTGTTTTGATGCAAGATTTAAAGCCCATTACTTATTTTAGTGAAAAGCTCAAAGGAGCAACTCTAAACTACTCTACGTATGATTTGGAGTTGTATACCTTGGTTAGAGCGTTAGGAAATTGGCAACACTATCTTTGGCCCAAGGAGTTCATAATACAAACGGATAATGAATCCTTGAAGCACCTTCGGACATAAGATAAAATTAACAAACGGCATGCCAAATAGATTGAATTTCTTGAAACCTTTCCCTATGTGATTCAATACAAAAAGGGGAAGGATAATGTGGTAGCCGATGCATTGTCTAAGAAGCATGTTCTTGTGTCCACTTTGTCTTCCAAGTTAATGGGGTTTGAGAGCCTCAAGTCTTTGTATCCCGAGGACCCTTACTTTTCTCCTATCTTTAGGGAAGGTGAAGCCGTGGGTAGGGAAAAGAGGCCCTCAGATTCTAGTCCTTATGCCGTGTTTGATGGGTTCTTGTTTCGGGGGAGATAATTGTGTGTACCTTCTATCTCTTAGAGAGAGTTGTTTGTGAGGGAGGCACACGAAGGCGGTCTCATGGGTCACTTTGGAATTGATAAGACCCTCGGAATATTGGAGGAGCAATTCTATTGGACAAGGATACGCAAAGATGTTATCAAAATTTACGGCCAATGCATGGATTGTAGGAGTGCTAAGTCGAGGCTCCTTCCTCACGGGTTATACAACTCACTTCCCACTCCATCACGCCCATGGTTTGATATTTCTATGGATTTTGTGTTGGGGATGCCACAGACTCAAAGGGGTCGCGATAGCATTTTTGTTGTCGTTGTTCGTTTCTCTAAAATGGCACACTTTATTTCTTGCAAAAATAGTGAAGATACGGCTAGTGTAGCTTCTTTGTTTATTGAAAATGTTGTTAAGTTACATGGCATCCCAATAACCATTGTAAGTGATAGGGATTCTAAGTTCCTTAGTCACTTTTGGAAGTCAATGTGGGGTAGGCTCGACACTAAATTATTGTTTTCTACGTCTTGCCACCCACAAACCGATGGCCAAACGGAAGTAGTAAATCGAACCTTGGGTTCCATGCTACGTTCCAAGGTTAAATGTAAGTTGACATCTTGGGAAGATCACCTACCTCTCATAGAATTTGCTTACAATCGGGTGATCCATTTGAGTACGGGCATTACGCTCTTTGAATGTGTCTACGGCTTCATACCCTAACCCCCTTGGATATAACTCCTTTGCCAAGTGATGTTGTTATTAGCTTAGATGGAAACAATAGGGCCTAATACATGAAAATCTTGCATGATAAGGTGAGGATGCGGCTTGAGAATAAGAAGAAAGATGTGGCGAAATGAGTCAACAAAGGGAGAAGGTGTCTTGCACTTGAGCCGGGAGATTGGGTGTGGGTACACCTACGTAAGGACCGGTTTCCCAACCAAATAAAGGTCAAGTTTCTGCCAAGAGGTGATGGTCCATTCCAAGTTCTTGAAAGAATTAACGATAATGCTTACAAGATCGACTTACCACCGGAATACCAAGTGCATAACACATTCAACGTGTGTGATCTCTCATGGGTTGATACCATTGAAGATGAAGAACCCATGAGTTTGAGTTCAAACTCCTCTCAATATGGAGAGGATGATACGGTTTTCACGGGCTTGAGACCATTTACTAGAAGTCAAGCTCGAGAACTACAAAGGCTTCAAGGCGCGTTTATGAAAATGGATGCGGTTGAGCTTGTTGCGAACTTGACCAAAGGGGTGTACATCTTGAAATGTGGGGGCTGAACTTAGGGGCCCAAAATACACACCAAGGATTCCCCAAAAACTCCACACCCGCCACCCCTTCATTAAGGGCAAAAGGGTTTTTTTACCATCCTTTTTTGTAAAGACTATTTAAGGTGTTTCTTTAGTCTTGTTCTCCTTAGCTAGCTCATTTTAAAATCACTTTGTAACATTGAACACCATATTTTCTCTCAATAAGAGAGTAGACCACCAAACATTTTAAGCTTCACAAGTGAACGGTTCCACTTGTGTTGTGAGACGGCTAGAATCGAGAGTGCTTGAGTGAACGGAGTTCCTCTTGTGTTTCCCTAAGAACTTGGTGCTTGTTAATGTAATTTGTAGAGGTTTTAGAGTTTGATACACTCTTTAGTTTCTATATTTTTATTCTCTTTGTGTCAAGTTATCTATCTCCTTATCTTTCAAGTTTGTGTGTTTGTTGTTTCCGTTTGATGTCTTGTACGTGTGGACTGTTGTGTGAGTTTGTGGACTATTTTTTGCTCTTTTATATACCGTTTGGTATCAAAGGGTGTACAAAAATTGTGTTGTGTCTATCTATAATCATAATACTGTGGTTGACCTTGTAGAGATTGACATGGTTGATTTTGATGCTATTTTAGGGATGGATTGGCTCCATTCGTGCTATGCCACACTAGATTGTATAACCCAAAAAGTCACTTTCTCCATTCCGAATGAACCAGTGGTAGAGTGGGAGGGGTATTCTTTAACACCTAAGGGGAAATTTATCTCTTATCTTAGAGCAGTAAACTTATATCTAAGGGCTATTTGTATCATCTGATTCAGGTAAAAGATTCTAATACTGAAAGTCCTTCTCTCCAGTCTGTCCCCATGGTTTATGAATTTTCAAAAGTTTTTCCTGATGATCTCCTAGAGATACTACCTGATAGGGAGATAGATTTTGGCATTGATTTGTTGCCAGACACTCGTCCTATTTTTATCCCGCCATATAGAATGGCTCCCGCAGAATTGAAAGAGTTGAAAGAACAGTTAAAAGATTTTCTTGACAAGGGATTTATCCATCCTAATATTTCTCCCTAAGGTAAACTTGTACTCTTTGTGCGTAAGAAATATGGTTACCTCCGTATGTGTATAGACTACCGTCAGCTAAATAAGATCACTGTTAAAAATAAATACCCTTTCCCAGAATCGATGATTTGTTTGATCAACTCCAATGTGCAAAATATTTCTCTAAGGTAGATCTTCGTTCGGGGTATCATCAGTTGAAGGTTAGGGAGGCTGATTTTCCCAAAACAGGTTTTCGAACCCGATATGGCCATTATAAGTTCTTAGTTATGTCCTTTGGACTGATTAATGCCCCTGCTGCCTTCATGGACCTTATGAATAGGGTGCTCCATCAGTTTCTAGACCTCTTCGTCATAGTTTTCATCGACGACATATTAGTTTACACCAAGAATAAGGAAGATTATGGCAGCCACCTTTGAATCTCCTTCAGACCCTCAAGGATCATGAATTGTATGCAATATTTTCAAAGTGTTAATTCTTTCTTAGCACTATTACTTTCTTGGGGCATATTGTATCTAGTGAGGGAATTAAGGTTGATCCCCAAAAGATTGAGGCACTAAAAAAATGGCCTAGATCCACGACTCCAATCGATATTCGGAGTTTCTTAGGTTTGGTAGGGTATTATAGAAGGTTCATAGAAAGTTTTTCTTTCATAGCTTCTCCACTTACCAGGTTGACACAGAAAAAGTTAAAATTCGTATGGTCTGACTTCTGTAAGAATAGTTTTGAGATGTTGAAAGACAAGTTGACTATTGTACCTATTTTGACCCTTCCCGAAGGTACAAAGGGTTTTGTTGTGTACTGTGATGCATCTCGGGTGTGAGTTGAGTGTGTACTTATGCTGCATGGCAAGGTGGTAGTTTATGCATCTAGGCAGTTGAAGGTGCACGAACGAAATTACCCCACCCATGACTTGGAGTTAGCGGCTGTAGTGTTTGATCTTAAAATCTGGTGGTATTATCTTTATGGGGTGAAGGTTGATATTTTCACTGGCCACAAAAGTTTACGGCATGTTTTCTCGCAGAAAGAATTGAATCTCAGTCAAAGACGTTGGTTGGAACTATTGAATGATTATGATATGAGCCTGCACTATCATCCAGGCAAGGCAAATATGGTGATTGACGCCCTCAGTAGATTATCTATGGGCAGTCTTTCTCATGTTGAGGAAGGAAACAGGGAGATGGTGAAAGACATTCACCGACTTACAAATCTAGGGGTTCGACTTCTACATTTTGAAGATGGAGGGGTAATTGTTCATGAGATGGCTAAATCTTCCCTATGTGCTGAAGTTAAGGAAAAACAGGTCGAAGGCCCCATATTGATACAGATCAGGAAAGATGTTGGTCAACAGAAGGTGATGGCTTTTGAAATTGGAGGTGATGGGATTTTACGATATCAGGGTAGGCTGTGTGTGCCAAATGTGGATGGATTGCGGGAAAGAATTCTTGATGAGGCTTACACTTTGAGGTATGTTGTTCATCCAGGCTCTACTAAAATGTATCATGACCTTAAGGCAATTTATTGGTGGAATAATATGAAATGTAATGTTGCTTATTTTGTTTCTAAGTGTTTAAATTGTCAACAAGTTAAAGTGGAACACTTGAGGCCAGGTGGTACTTCTCAAAAGAAAGCCTTGCCTAAGTGTAAGTGGGAGATGATCAATATATATTTCATCACGGGGCTTCCAAGGTCCCGAAACCAATATGATTCCATGTGGGTGATCATAGACCGAATGACCAAGTCAGCTCACTTTTTGCCTGTGAGCACTAACTACTCGGAAGACGATTATACCAAGTTGTTCATGAAGTAAATAGTTTATTTGCATGGGGCACCGATATCCATTATATCCGATCGAGGTACATAATTATCTTCATAGTTTTGGCAGTCTTTTTAGAGGGGTTTAGGTACCCAAGTGAACCTGAGTACTGCCTTCCACACCCTGACGGATGGTCAAGCTGAACGCGCCATTCAGACCCTTGAGGATATGTTGAGGGCTTGTGTAATTGACTTTAAAGGTAGTTGGGTAGATCATTTTCCATTGATAGAGTTCGCCTACAATAATAGATACCATGACAATATTCAGATGGCTCCTTTTGAAGTACTTTATGGTAGGAGATATAGATCACCAATTGGGTGGTATGAAGTAGGTGAAACCTGGTTGTTTGATCCTAACCTTGTTCATCAAGTAATGAAGAAGGTGAATATTATTAGAGAATGATTTAAGACTGCCCAGAGCTGTCAGAAATCCTATGACGACGTTCGGAGAAGAGATTTAGAATTTGAGGTGGACAATTTGGTGTTCCTAAAGGTCTCTCCTATGAAGGGGGTCATGCAATTTCGGAGGAAAGGTAAGCGTAGTCCCCGTTATATAGGACCATACTAGATTTTAAGAAGAATAGGTGGGGTAGCCTATGAATTAGATTTGCCCATGAGTTTGGCTTCCATTCATCCCGTATTTCATGTGTCCATATTGAAGAAGTACATTGGAGATCATTACCTAGTGTTACCTGTAGAGGAGATCAATGTGAAAGACTCCTTGTCATACGAGGAAAAACCCGTTGCAATCTTGGATCGCCATGTTCAAAATTTGAGGAGTAAGAAAATAGCTTCGGTCAGGGTGATATGGAGAAATCAAAAAGCCGAGGAGGCTACTTGGGAGTCAGAAGAAGATATGCGTGCGAGGTACCCAACTCTTTTCGAGACCATGGATGATGATTTAGAAGGTACAAATCCCATACTACTCTTTTTATTTCATATGGCTCTTGAAAATCGTACTTGATGTATCCCAAGTCATCATTCAGGGACGAATAATCCTAAGGGGGGATAATGTAACACCCCACATTTCGGGCTAGAACATAAACCGTTATTTCTACGCGAAAAGGTTCCAAAAGCCATAGATCCAATGTGAGTTTAGTGTATTAATCAATTATATAGTGTGGGTGTTAGGGAATGTGAAGTTTTGATGATGGACATATGAATGAAACATGTTGTGTAAGCTGTTCCACACAAGTGAATAAAGAAAAGCCACGGGCAAGACTTCTAATAAGATAACACTGCGTAAAAATAGGAGTAGATAAGTAACATGCTTTTAACACTTATCACATCAGCTGGGTAGATGCAAATGAGAGGATAAGTATCTAGAAGTTGAGTTGATCAAGGAGTCCTGCATGACTAAGAGATAGAAGAGAAAAGTTCTATTCAATCAAGGAGAGAGAGATGGCAACAAAGAGGGAGTGTAACTACCTGGGAGTCCTATTGAAGATAGAAGAGTACATCAACTAAAGGAATCCATTAGGATTTGGATTAAATACAACAAATGACATTCAAGTGTTTCACTCATGCACTAAAAAGATAGTCAACAATCAGCAAATCAGTTCTACAACTTGAAGAAGCTATTGGAACAACCTGGTCCTTTACTTAGAGTCATAGACTAGATGTAATAGGTTGGTCATTGAGTAATGTTGAGTTGTAATCTCTAGTCTCAGTGAAGTATAAACTGAGTTAGGATTAACGTCTTCAAGTTGGGGAACTCGAAGACTTGGGAATACTTATCTTGGGAAGATTAGTGTTTTGTAGAAGTAGGAGTTAGAAGTTTTAATTCCTAGTTTACAAGAAGTCTTGTAATTTGTTGATTGTTGAGGCTTAAGAGTTTTAGTGAAGTTGAGGTTAAATCCTGTAGAGGCACATGTCGTGGTTTTTTACACCTTTCTTGAGCTGGGTGTTTTCCACGTAAAAATACTGTGTTCAAGTTTTACTTCTGTGAACCACGTTAGCTTACTTGTTCCACAGATAGGCAACCAGTAGACTAAAATATTAAAATTAGTAGGGTACACACTTTAACAAGTGGTATCAGAGAGAGGTTGTCTTAAATAAGTCTAGCACCTAAGAAAAAATCACAATGATAATTCTGCACCTCCTACTAGTCATAGTGAAGGTCAGTCAACCACTAGACCTCCATTCTTTGATGGTTCTCACTTTATCTGGTGGAAAGCAAGGATGGAGATGTTCATCCAAGGTGAAGACTATGAATTGTGGGATAGTATTACTGATGGTCCTACCATTCCAATGAAGATGGTTGATGGTGAACAAGTAAAAAAGATAAGGAGTGAATTTACTGCTGATGACTTGGTGGCATTAAGGAAAAATGCAAAAGCTAAGAACATCCTAGTTTGTGGATTAGGACCCTATGAATACAACAGGGTGTCAACTTGCACCACTGCTAAGCAAATTTAGGATGCATTGGTAAATGCACATGGTGGTATCTCTCAGGTAAGGAAATTCAGAATTTCCCTTCTTTTCACTGAGTATGAGGCATTTAAGATGAAGGAAAATAAATCCTTGCATAAGATGATGACAAGGCTTACTGCCTTAACAAATGAGCTAACTTCCTTGGGAAAAATCATCACTGCAGAGAAACAAGTTGAAAAGGTACTAAGGGTACTGCCAAAATCAAAATGGAATGTTAAGGTAACTACAATTAGGAAGGCTAATAAGGATCCTACAGGTATGAACCTGGATTAACTATTTGGAAACTTGAGAACTTATGAAATGGAAGTTGATGGAACCAAAGAACAAGTAGTTCTTGAGAAAATCTTAGCATTGAAGGCTTCTGACAGTGATGATGAATTTGAACTTGATAAGGAACAAGTTGCCTTCATAACCAAGAACTTCAGCAAATTCTTTAAAAAGAAGAAGGGAACAAGTAGCAAGAAGCATTCAAATGACAATCCAAATGGATGCTACAAGTGTGGTAAGACTGATCATTAGATTAGTGACTTTCCAATCTGGGAAATAGAGTGGAAAAAGGAAAGGGCTGAAAAATAACTGAAAGAAAAGGCAAAAAGAAAGGAGGAACATGCAATGATAACAACTTGGGGGTCTGACTCAGATGATGATGAAGCTGATGAAACTGCATTCATGAAACTTGGAGATTCAGACTTAGATGAAGAAAATGATACTATTGAGGTAAGCATACTTGAACTTAAAGAAAAACTGCATTTGTTTTCTAAATCAAAACTTATTTCCTTGATGAGTGCACTAATTGATGATTTCCAAGAATTAACTTCTGATAGGGATGAGTTGTTCAACAGTTTTGCAAGTCTTAAATTTAATCTCATTGAATTAAAGAATTGTAAAGTTATAGTTGACAAGGAAAACTGCACTCTTAAGAAACAAGTTGCAGAACTTGATTCTTCTAATAATGATCTTAAGTCTGAAATCCTTAAATTGAATCTCACTAAAAATGGGAAAAAGGCCATGAGTAAAAAACAAGAAAGTGCTGAACTTGAATTACAAAAGTGTAGACTAGAGTATAGTAATGCAACTGACATGATAAACAAACTGAGTCAAGAAGTCTCTAAACTGAAACTTGATCTTGAAAGAGCTAATAGGTGGACAAATTCATCAAGAATTGTTCACAAATTGAGTGAAAGAATTCACAATGAAAAGGCAAGATTGGGATTCCACAAATATATTGCTGATCCTAAAGATTTGTGTTATATCTGTGTCAACCTTGAACATCCAGCCACTGAATATCCTGTAGCTGCTAAAAGAAGATCAAACAGTCAAAACATGACAAATAAATTCTCTCAGACCAAAAAGAAAAAAACTGGTTCGGGTTAGAGAAACAAGTTGCACTACATGTTGCCAACATGGACTAGAAAAAATTTGATTCATCCTTTTACTCATAAAACAGGACCCAAGCTTGTATGGGTTCCTAAGTCTAACCATTGATTTCTTTTGTAGGAGAAAGTGAAAGGAAGCAAAAGGCATTGGTACTTGGACGGTGCTTGTTCAAGACACATGACTGATGATAAGAAAAAGTTCCTTTCACTCTAAAAAATCAATAGAGGAGGAGTTTCTTTTGGTGATGGAAAAAAGGGAATCATTACTGAAGTTGGAAAAATTGGCTCATCTAAGTCAAGAACATTGGAAGATATGTATCTTGTAGAATGATTGAAGAACAACCTGCTGAGCATTTCACAATTGTGTGATAAAAGTAATAAAGTTATTTTCACTTCTGCAGGTGTCAAAGTCAAGAGAATGGACACCAAGGAGATTGTGCTCACTGCTAGAAGTTACAAAAATGTATACAAAGCTGACATAATGGAAATACCTTAACCAGAGTTGACTTGTCTAAGTGTAATAGAAAATGATCCCCTCCTTTGGCACACGAGACTTGGACATACAAGTCTGAAACAACTAAACATACTTTCCTCCAAAGATATGGTATTGGGATTACCTAAGATCAGGTTTAAAGAAGAAAAGTTATGTAATGCTTGTGTAAGGGGGAAGTAGGTAAGATCTTCTTTTAAGTCAAAGAACTATGTTAGCACTACCAAGTGCTTTGACCTGGTTCATATGGATCTGTGTGGACCAATGAGACTTCAAAGCATAGATGGAAAAAGGTATGTTTTTGTAATTGTTGATGATTATTCCAGGTTCACCTAGACTTTGTTTCTAGCCTCTAAAGAAGATGCCTTTGATGGCTTTACAATTTTCATCAAGAAAATTGAAAAGAAACTGGGCACTTCCTTAGTTTCCATAAGATATGACCATGGTACAGAATTTGAGAATGTCAAGTTCTTAGAATTTTGTTTAGCAAATGGTATAGATCATAACTTCTACGCTCCTATAACACCACAACAAAATAGAGTGGTGGAAAGGAAGAATAGAACCTTGGAAGATATGGCTAGAACAATGATGCTTGCAATAAATATTGCTAAAAACCTTTGGGCTGAGGCAATCAGTACTGCAGCATATATCATAAATAGGTGCATGATCAAACCTATGTTAGAGAAGACTCCCTATGAATTATTAAAAGGAAAAAAGCCAAATATTTCTCATTTTAGAACCTTTGGTTGTAAATGTTTCATACACAATAATGGAAAGGATAATCTGGGAAAATTTGATGTTAAAAGTGATGAGGGAATATTCTTAGGATATTCACTACATAGTAAGGCTTATAGGGTTCTAAACATCAGAACAAACTGTGTTGAAGAAAGCATGCATATAGTTTTTGATGAATACTATGTTAAGACAAACCTGCAGGAAGGAAGTGACTCTGAGGACCAGGTTACACAACCCAGTTCATCGACTAGAGCTACCAAACATGGAGGTACCTCAATAGGGGGAACTGAGTCTAGAGGCACAATGATAGGGGGAACTGAGCCACCAACTACTCCAGCTCAGAACATCAGTAGTGATCCTAGTAGCTCACTAGGCTTGGTTCCAAAAGGTTACAAGTATCAAGGATCACATCCTATTAAGAATATTCTCACTGATCTCACTTCTGGGATTACTAAAAGGTCTGGATTAAGAAGTATGTGTGCCTTCAAGGCATTCCTATCAGAGATTGAGCCAAAGAAGGCAACTGAGGCATTGCTTGATACTGATTGGATCATATCCATGTAGGAAGAACTAAATCAATTTGAGAGAAGCAAAGTATGACACTTAGTTCCTCTTCCAAAAGATAGAATAGTAATTGGGACTAAGTGGGTGTACAAAAATAAAGTTGATAAGCATGAAAAAGTTACAAGGAACAAGGCAATATTGGTGGTCCAAGGATACGATCAAGAAGAAGACATATATTTTGATGAGACCTTTGCTCCTGTAGCCAGAACTGAAGTTATTAGATTACTTGTTGCATTTACTGCCTACATGGAGTTCATTCTATATCAAATAGATATTAAGAGTGTATTCTTAAATGGTATTCTCAAAGAGGAGTTCTATCTTAAACAACCTCCAGGGTTTGAAAGTAAGGAGTTTCCTGATCATGTGTATAGACTGGATAAGGCCTTGTATGGATTGAAACAAGCTCTAAGAGCTTAGTATGAGAGATTGTCAAAGTTTCTACTGGAGCGTAGACATACTAGAGGTAAAATTGACAACACTCTTTTCTTAAAAACTAATGGAAAAGATTTGTTGGTTGTGTAGGTGTATGGAGATGACATTATCTCTGGCTCTACAAACATGAACATAACTCATGATTTTACCAAACTCATGAGCTGTGAATTTGAGATGAGCATGATGGGGGAGCTAAACTACTTCTTGGGATTGCAAATAAAACAAAAAATATCTAGAACAATAATTTATCCACAGAAGTATGTAAAAGAACTTCTCAAGAGATTCTCCTTGGAAGAGGCAAATCAGCACTTCAATTACTACTGCTACAAAGCTTGATTTAGATGAAACAGGTCTTGATATGGAGCAAAAGATGTACAGAGGGATGATAGGGTCATTACTATATCTTACAGAAAGCAGGCCTAATATTGTGTTCAGTGTAATCTTATGTGCTAGATTTCAAGCAAATCCTAAAGAGTCTTATCTAAAATCTGTAAAAAAGATCTTTAGATATCTCAAAGGAACCAGTGATCTTGGTTTATGGTCCCCAAAAGGTAGTAATTTCAACTTGGTTTGATATTCTGATGCTGACTATGTAGGATATTTGGTCGACAAGAAGAACACTACATGCATGACACACTTCCTTGGATCATGTTTAATTACCTAGTCCACTAAGAAGCAAAATTCAGTAGCCTTGTCTACTGCTAAAGCTGAATATGTTGCTTCGGGATCTTGTTGTGCTCAATTATTATGGATTAAGCAACAACTTATGGATTTTGGTATAGATGTTGGATGTGTTCCTATTTTTGTGATAATACAAGTGCCATCAACATAACCAAAAATCCTGTTCAACATAAAAGAACTAAGCATATTGGTATTAGGCATCACTTTCTTAGAGATAATGTTGAAAAAGGTCATATATCAATTATGTTTTGTTGTACTGAGGAATAAATTGCTAACATATTCACTAAGGCTTTGAGTAGAGAACACTTTGAAAAAATAGGTTAGCCTTGGAGATGATTAAAATTGTATAAATCTCCCTCAATGATTGACTAGAATAAGCTGATCTTAAGTGATTGTTGATTAATTCAGTCTTACACATTTAGTTGTGTATCCTAATTCCAAGATTTTAAGGTAAATTGACTCAGCTATATGTTGATTTTGTAGAAATACTGGAACATCAAGGCAATTTTGTCCATTGATTATTCAGAACTCAGATATGATTATTGCTTGCCCATAATAGCATAAAGAGAAATAGGTTGTCTACATGTTTCTTTCCGTTACACTTAAGCTACCAAAACCCAAAAGTACTCCTTTAAAAAGGTTTCCAAACTTTTCCCATCAGAACTGAACCCCTTAATCATTATGTTTCTTCCACCACATACACTTCACTCACGTTTTATATTCTTTCTTTCCTTCTTAAATACGTTTCTTCCCTTTCCTTACTCTTCATTCTTTCTTCAACCTCTGCACAATCATAAAAAATTCTTTTTCTTCAATGGAGTCTTCCTCATCCTCTCCCTCTTCAAAATCTGCTACCAGTCCCTCCATAACCATTATACTTTATCCAAACATTTCCTTACCCCCACTTATTTCACCCCCAATTACCATTAAACTGTCCGATTTTGCAATGTTTAAGAACTTACAAAACCCCTTTGCCAATTTTTCTTCAAATCCATCACCATCATCTGAACCCTCACTACCACCTCCAATTCCTCTTCAGATTTTTGATCGATATGACATTCCTATTGCTAACCTAATCCTTAGAAGGTCCAGATCTAAGCCTAAATAAAAACCCTCTTCCATCACCATCGATGTTGATGACAATGCTTTAGTGAAATCTTTTCCTGTTTTTCCTACTCCCCGTACTCCTCATACTCGGGGTAAAAAGCAACGAGAAGATGCTTCCTTGGAAGATGTACTTAAAGCTAGTAAAATGAAATGTGTAGCTACTTTTTCTTCTCTACCTCCTCGTGATTCCTCTCCTAATATTCTTCTTCAATAAAAAAGAAAGAAGAAGACAATCATTGGTAAAGTCCTAAAATCCTCATTTTGTAAATCATCATATCAACCTACTTCAAAGGCTTCTTATTCTTCTAAATCCACCCCTACTGTCAAAGCCTCTCCATCCTCTAAAGTTTCTCCTCCAAAATCCAATTCTTGTCCAAAAAAATAGGTAAACAAACATGTTCCTTCTGACTCGTCTAACTCAGACTTTGAGTTTCTCCCTGATACCCCCCCTGCACCTTCTACTGAGATTGATATTGATCTTGATTTTGATATTGATGTTGATACTCCTGCTGATAAGGCTTCTCAGTTAGCCCATATTCTTCACTTTAAAAAATATAAGTTGGCTAGGGGTCGAGTTGTCACTGGTTTTGGAGGCCCTAAAATGGATATATTGGGTTCTAAATTGAGAGCTCAGGGGTGGTCACACTTGTTTCTTCAAGGTGAACATCAACATAAGTTTAGAAGGGATAAAGTGTAAGAGTTTTATACAAATAGAGTTGTATTAGGGAGATGTTCTCAACTACTGTTCATGGGGTTACCATTAATCTCCATGCTGCTGACCTTGCTCGAATCTTGAGCATTCTTTCTGGGGGCTGGGGTCATTATGACAAGGTAACCTGGCCTCCTCTAGATAATCTTTCTTCTGCACTTGCGATATCCAGAAATTTCTCTGGAAATCTTCATCTTGTCACTAATCGTAGGGTCTTAAAATATGAGATGAAACCTCTTTATCAGTTTTATTTTGATGTGGTTCACAAAATGATCCTTCCTAGACAAGAGAGAAGAACAATTGTCAATTTCCTTGATCTTACTTTGATGGGACTGTTAGATGCTAAAATTCTAATATATCTTCCATGACTCATGATCAAGCACATGCAAAGGGTCTTAGTCCAAGATACAAATGGTCATGCTTTGCCATATGAATTCTGGCTTGCATCTGTTTTTGAGAATTTTCATATACCAGTCAAAGTGTGGTCTCTACAGACCACAAATGATGTTATAGGGTCTGTGAACCATACAATGTTACCTACTATTATGAGGAGTGATAACAACACAGTGCAAAGATTGAGGAATGCACTTGCTGCAAAACAGACTGAGGTAGAGGTTATTCAAGCTGCATTATAGGCTTCTCATGAGGATGAGAAAAGGGTCCTTCAAACTCAAATTTCTTCCCTCACAACCACTTTGGAAAAAGAAAGAGCTGAGAATGCTGATGTTATTAGGAAGCTGACCTCTCTTATCCCCTCTTCCTCATCCACTTAATCCCCCTCTTAGTACCTTAAGAAAAGTTCCCCTATTTTTCTTGGTCTATGTTGTTTCTATTTTTGCTGGTTCTGGGTAATGATAATTGTATCCTATTTTGTGAATGAAATGGACCTTCGTGCTTAATATGATCTTCTTCTATTTTATTTAATGCATAGTTGTTCCCTTGCTCTGAATTTTGATTGTTTTAGTGATATCTCAGTGGCCATGAATTATTAAATTATTTCCACTTGATGGATCAGATTTTCTATGATGTCAAAATTGGGAAGAATAGATTATACAATGCTTATAACTCAATGACTAACCTGTTTCATTCTGTGATCTTCTATTTTAATCCTTTATTGAGTATGTCAGGATTTTAAATGAATGGATGCTGTGCTGCTAAGTTTGTCATCATCAAAAAAGGGGAATTTGTTAGGAAATATGAAGTTTTGATGATGGACATATGAATGAAACATGTTGTGCAAGATGTTCCACACAAGTGAAGAAAGAAGAGTCACAGGCAAGACCTCTGATAAGATAACACTGCGTAAAAACATGAGTAGATAAGTAATATGCTCTCAACACTTATCGTATCAATTGGGTAGATGCAAAGGATAGGATAAGTATCTAGAAGTTGAGTTGATCAAGGAGTCATGCAAGACTAAGAGATAAAAGAGAAGTGTCCTATTCAATCAAGGAGAGAGAGACGACAACAAAGAGGGAGTGAAACTACTTGGGAGTCTTATTGAAGATAGAAGAGTACATCAACTAAAGGAATCCATCAGGAGTTGGCTTAAATACAACAAACAATATTCAAGTGTTTAACTCATGCACTAAAAAGATAGTCAACAATCCGCAAATCAGTTCTACAACTTGAAAAAGCTATTGGAGCAACCTGGTCCTTTACTATGAGTCATAAACTATATGTAATAGGTTGTTCATTAAGTCATGTTGAGTTGTAATCTCTAGTCTTAGTGAAGTATAAAATGAGTTAGGATTAGCGTCTTCAAGTTGGGGAACTCGAAGACTTGGGAACACTTATCTTGGGAAGATTAGTGTTTTGTAGAAGTAGGAGTTAGAAGTTTTAATTCCTAGTTTACAAGAAGTCTTGTAATTTGTTGATTATTGAGGGTCAAGAGTTATAGTGAAGTTGGGGTTAAATCTTGTAGAGGTGTAGGTCGTGTTTTTTTACACCTTTCTTGAACCGGGTGTTTTCCACGTAAAAATACTGTATTCAAATTTTACTTCTGTGGACCACGTTAGCTTACTTGTTCCACATATAGGAAACCAGTAGAGTAAAATATTAAAATTAGTAGATCATGCACTTTAATAGTAGGAATCTAGTTGAACATAAATTGAGATGATAGAGTTCCCTTAACTCAAGGACGAGTTTAAAGTCTTCCTATCGATTGAGTTTTGGTGAGCGTTTAAACTTGGGTCAACTTAAATTGACCATAACCTTTTGTATACAATGAATTATAGGGACTACTATGTATCAAATGAAAGGTCTTTAAATCCTCTTTCTAATGCCACCAGTTTCTTCTAAATCTGATATCGGGATAAAAAGTTATTCCCATTTTACAGTAAGGTAATAGGCTGCGTAAGGAGCGATGGCCGGGCCGACTGTCCGTCAGGCCCGTGACGGTCTATCACAGGGACCGTTGCCCCAAAAATAGTGACTCAATCACTAGATATACAACGACGGTTCTGGGGATGGTTCATCGGGCCCGTAACGATCCGTCGGGCCATCCGCTGGCTATCTCAAAGCTCAAAAACATGATTTTTTAATGGGTTATTTTGGTAATTTTCCACTTCAGAAAACCTCCCCAATGGATTTATTTATACCCTAACACATTATTAATCAATTTACATCAGTTGCATCATCAAGAACTTCCTTCTTCACTCTCAAAATCAAGATCAAACTAAGGTTTCTTTCAAGAACAAGAAAGGAAGAAATCAATCTTTAAGTCCAAGATTTTCAAGGAACTAATCAAGAATTCAAGTTCTACTCTTTAATTAAGTAATCTAAGGTACGTGGGATTTTTCTAAAATTACATGGAAATAAGGAAATTGTTTCAACAATATTTTAAACATTGTGAAATCATGAATTCTCGAAGGGGTTTTGGAACATATGTTACAATTTTGCATTACGAATTCTTTAATGACATTATTGTTTTGGTCTTGAGGCCTTTCCCCTAAATTTGATCTACAACCATGTATAAGTATATATATATGTAGGTGTTTGATAAGTTTGAATGATGAATTGAGAGCATGAACTATTAGGAATCCCTCTCTTTTTACAAGCTTTCTTGTTTTCATAAGTTATGATTTAGTCGAAATGCATTGTTGGAAGCATGATATAAATGTCTTGATTCTGGTTTTAAATTAAAGCGGGGATGTCTTACTTGCTGTTAAAGGTTAAAGATGTTTATTAAGAAGATTGCATGTTTTCATCACAAGTTTCATGACCACTACATATTTGTTGAAATGCTAAAAAGAATGACTTTTACATGATTTGATAAATGTTTGAAGTATGAATCTTTTGAATTGTTTGAAGTATGGTGGTACAAGCTTTATGTTTTGAAATAAGAGATTTTAATATAAAAATTATGGCTCAGAAACATGACTTGCAAGTCTTGGTATGACTATACCAAATCAGATAAGGCCATGATAAACTCATAATAGAATACAAATTTCAGTTCAGATTTCAAATTTAGAATTCAAACAAATGCATGTTTAGAACAGGTTAAAAATGGGTACTAAGAGAGTTAGGTGGTTACCTGAAGTACATATGGGTCATATGATTCATTGTCCAGAATTGTATTTTGCCAATACGGGTTTATTATTTCCCCATGAGGGATTATACGCTAGCCTAGTGCCTTGTGGTGTATCAGATTCAGATACTTCTACCCTTGCGGCAAACTTGGGTTGGAGGCTTGTCCGTTGAGTTAATGGTGGATCCTATATTTCCCATGGAAAACTTTCAGATATGTAGGGTGTACCACTTAGCTCAGAAGTAATACAAAGTATAGAACTGCATTGACAATATTATTTTAAGATCATTTGAGATTGCCCATGTATTTTAATCTATTTCATGCATAACGTTTTATGACTCTCTCTCACCTATGTTATATATGTATAAATTTATTATTTTGGATTGCTCTGCATACCAGTACGATTGTATTGACCCCCTATATTTCAGGGTCTGAGGCTCAGTCTAGAGGTCCTGCCAAGTCGTAGAGATTTCATATAGAAGTGTACAATTGGTGAGTCTTCTTTATTCTGGAAGGCCTGTTTCTTTCCAGACACTTTTTATTTACTTTGGTTTAGGTCCACTGGGGGCCTTGTCCCTATTTCATACAACTTATTAATTTCGTATATAATAGAGATTTCGCAGACTAAAACAAATATTGTGTAGATGTTGATGGATTTCCTTTTGTATTGATATACTTAACTCAGTACATGACCATGATTTTGTAATGATTTGTATTTCCACATCTTTTATTTATTATATGAATATTGTGCATGATTACCAGATATATAAGGGCGTCCGGGCCTCCATGGTTCGGGATGCTCGTTACGGCCAGGTCCCCAACTCGGGTCGTGATATAGGGCAATAACTATATTGGTTTTCCATTCTTGTTAGATGCAGTTCTAGGCTTCAAAGGCCTTCTCAGAGTCTAATTCACCCTAAAAGTTAGTCCAATCGGTATTGAATCTCTTTATAATGACACCAAAACTAGATCCCTTCACAATGCTTGATAAGTAAACATAAGCAACAACCGACATTAAATTTAATAGGGTATCAAAACCATATTCATGGTCCCTCAACCTTATCAGTTTGGACCTAACAAGCTTAACTATAAAATTACAGATATCTTATTTGAATAATCTATGACTAATTGGTAAAAACAACATTCACAAAATTAGTATACTCTATGTGTGTTTCCATGATAACATTATCAGTAATACATACCTCCAACATATGAAGTGGTTCCATCTGCATGCAGCTTATTCCTTCGAACCCATATTTACTGCAGCCTTTTGTGATGGTCGGGCAAAAGTCAATCAACTTTCAGTTCCATATATCTACAAAGAAGAGGAAAAAATTGATGACACAGAAAAAAACATTATCCATCTGTTGCAGCAGATGTAGAGTCTGTTGCATCAGATGTGGAGTGTGTTGCATCAGATGTAGAGTTTGTTGTATCATATGTGCAGTATATTGCAACAGATGTGGAGTCTGATGCAACAAATATGGTGTCTGTTGCAACAAATGTGGAGTCTGTTGGAATACATCAAACCAGCCTTGCTGTTTGTTTGATTTATTCCAACAGTTGCTCCGTCTATTGCAACATCAACAACATCATAAACTACAAAGAAAGAAGAAATAAAAAACATCAACCACAAAGAAACAACATTTGTTCCAACACCATCAACAACATTATTAACAACAAAGAAGCAACATCCTTTGTTCCAACACCATCAACAACACCACATCATAAGTTCCAACAATGCCAACCCCACCAACAACATCAATAATAGCATAAACAACAAAGAAACAAATAGAATACATACAAAAAAATGATACTGCTAACAAGACTTTTAAACTTCAAACAGAATACTTTTTCGCATATTGTAATAAAAATTCTCAAATCGTTTATTAAACACTTAAAAGTTCCTTCAAATTTTTTAAATAAATAAGATATGGGTAAATGGTAATTAAATAAAAAATAAATGTAAATAACTTGCAAATAAGAAGACGAGAATGAAAGAGCAATAGTGAACCATACCTTAATGTCAAAAGGGGATCAAAACAATAATTTCAGTCAAGGAAAGATATGGATCAGTTTAGATTCAAAAGGATATTTATGAGAAAGAGAAGAGAAAAGAGAGAAAAAAGGTTGTGATAACCCTAACCTAAAGAGGAGAAAAAGAAAAAGATGAGAGATGAATAAAATAATTTTAGGGCAGAAGATGATGAATGAGATGAGATAATTCTAGACGTTTTGTGTACGTAGACGTGGTTTATTCAGTATTCATTAATTAATATAATTAATATTCATTAATAATTTGAGGGGCACGATGAAGACTAGTGACATTGAAAAGACTACTCAATGAACTCATTTCTGAGTTATCCAAGAAAAAAAACTCTCTATTTTTTACCGCATTTTATAGTACTTACTACTTTATCTACTCGAACAAAAAGCTTTAAAATTGAAAGAAAAACAATATTTTCAAACAGATATGTCATCTGTTGCAACAGATAGAAATATCTGTTTAAAAATCCTAACAACACAATAATCTATTACAACAGATACAAATATCTGTTTAAAAATCCCAACAGCTCACAGAAGCAAATTTCTATTTGATAATTAAATCAGATATGTCATCTGTTACAATCAATATCAATATCTATTTGAAAATTTCCAACAGCCCAGTCATCTGTCACAACAGATGCAAATGTCTATTTGATAATTAAATCAGACATGTCATCTGTTGCAACAGATATGAATATCTGTTAGAAATTTCCCACAACTCAGTCGTTTTTTCCAACAGATTTCATTTCAATTGATTTATGTGGAACTAGGGATGAATGAATGAGTTCATAGGGTCAATTACAACTTCAATTAAGTCTTTGCATTTGGTGTTGGTATTGCGTTCATCTCGATTCGAGTCTTCGATCAATCACTTTGAGTTGCAATGAGCTCTCATTAACATTAACTTAATGTTAAGATTAATAGTACCTAAATTGATTTAGGTGTAACTAGGAATGAATGAATAAGTTCATAGGGTTAACTACAACTTTAATTGAGTCTTTGCAATTAGTGTTGGTATTGCGTTCATCCCGACCTGAGTCATGGATCAATCACTCTGAGTTGAAATAATCTCTCATTAACTTAATGTAAGACCCCACAAATTTCCCTCTAGTCTAAGCCTTTAGAGCGTGTCAAGTGAGGCCTAATTTCGCTCCTAAAAGATTAAGAAAAGACTTCCAAAGTGATTAGTGTTTAAACCTTGTATAATTTCCCTAATATCAACTTGTTGTCATGTGGGAAATTGAATAAGCTTTCCGTCGATATTAAATTCGTCAAAATCCGATGTCGGAGTAGAAAGATATGGCCGAATTACAGAAGGTAGTCTGAACCGCCCAGGTGCGACGGAAAGGGCCGACAGACCGTCGGGCTAGCAATGGACCATCACCCAGACCGTCATAGGTGAGGCAAAAAAACCACATTCTAGTTAAGTGCGACGGACAGGCCGATAGACCGTCGAGCTTGCGATGGATCGTCGCCCACGCCGTCGCAGACAAGGCAGTAAGTCCTTCTCTGGCCCAGGTGTGACGGTCAGGACCAACGGACCGTCGAACTAGAGATGAACTGTCGCACCCCACCATCGGATATCCAGTTCAGTGATTTTAAGTCATTTTTAAAAGGGGCTTTTTGGTCTTTTCCCACCCTTTTAACACTCAGATATATCCAGAACGAAGCTGAGGGCTTCATTATTCATCCAAATATCTCAAAGCTAGGGTTTCTCCCTCAAGAACAAGAACAAATTCCTTCTTTAAGAACTACAAGATCCCACCATATATTTTACAAATTGAGTTAAGATTCAAGGTTCCCAAGTCAAAGGCTTCAAGAACCATCTCTCAAGAGTAAGAAGAAGAGTCTCAAATAAGTTTATTCATCCAATTTCACAATCTAAGGTATGTGGGGTTTGAGCAAGGATAATCCTTGCATCCTTGTGCCCAAAACTTTATTTTAAACATGGATTTTTTTTGAAATTTATGAGATTCTATATAAAGTTGAGTTAGGGTTTTTTACCCATTATCATTAGTTGCAAGATTTTGATGTCTCCCATGAATTGAAAATCAAGTAGCATGATTTTACATGTTTTTTATGAAAATTGAAGTTGGGTTTATACCCTATGTTGCTCGTGAGAATTTGATATTTTCATGATTTTAGAAGTTGAATTACATGAGCATGTTTATATTTTGGTATATATATAACTAAAACTTCCAGATTTTAAGATGATTATGAATGTGTTGTTATCAAATATGAATTTTGAGATGTTGGAATCATGAGATTCATATTATGAGTTATTTTCCACTATCTTGATTGAGACGATTGAAAGCTTTTTAAGAATATTGTTTTGAGCTTGAGTTAAGAAAGGAATCCACACTAATCATGATTTAAAGTAAGAGAAATATGTTTTGGTCTTTATTATAGACCCTTGAGTTATTTTGAGGTGGATTTTCTAAGAGTTCTGAGCTGAGTATGGGAGTAGTATTTAGCACCGAGTTGGGTATGATTCCAAGGTCTCATACCCCAAAACTATGTGCCACCGTAGGTTCGAGATTTATGGGCCCAAGGCTGAGATAGTGATAACTAAAGATGAGGTTCTACTCTGATGGCAAGGATAGAACAGCTCTCCCCAACGGGGAAAGACGTTGGACTCCATGTAGCTCACATGGTTTATGTCGGTTAGAAGAAAATCCCGAGTCTAAAAGAGTTCTAGAGTTCCCAAGTATTAAAAGTTCCTAAAAGTTCTGAGTCCTTAAGTTCTAAAGAAGTTTTTCTCTCCATGAGATAAAAACATGAGTTTGAAAGTATTGTTTAAAGTTTCCTTTAGTCTATGAGTACTGAGAATAAGAGGAAAGTACAGATTTTAAAGCTAAAGTTTAATGACTCATGAGATTTGTGTTACATGCTTTACTATCTATGATTTATGAGTTTTAGATTTCAGATTACTCAAGCTATGTGAGTCATTCATATTTGCATGCATGATTTTATTAAGAATATTGATATTGTTTTATGTAAATGCATACATCCCCATATACTCAGTACATCCTCAAAGTACTGATCCATATATACGTCTGTGTGCTACATTGTCTTATAATGTTGGTTCAGGTGCTCAGTCTTAGCAGTGACCGTGATTCCGAGTGCCTTGCCTACATCCCAAAGTTGGTGAGTCCTCATGGTTCAAGGACCTACTTTTTTTTAGATTTTCAGTTGTTATTACTTTCATATCAGTTCGAGTCAGTTGGGGGTCTATCCCAATGGCTCTCCTGTTCGAGTAGTAGAGGCTTTGTCAGACTAGACTAGCAGTTGTGTTTTAAGACTTCCAGTATTTTATACTTCAGATTATGTTTTCCGGTTATTTCAGTTTTGAGATGATATATTATGGTCTTCTTGCTTGACTTGATGTCCCAAAGTGAGAGATAGAGATAGTAACAGGTTTGAAGGGTTAGCTTGGGGCTACTTGTAGCCTTAAGCACCGTGTGACGCTCCGAGATGAGATTTTGAGGTGTTACACTTAATATTTTCAAAACTAGTATATCTTTTGAAATTTTAAAAATTAACTAAGATCAATTCCGACCAAATTAACAATTTCAAAACTTGTCATTCTTTTCCAAAATTACAAATCAACCCATACAAATCATCCATTTGTGGGAAAAACTTTTCCGTATTTCAAATCTCAAGTTCTCGCTCCTCGCTCAATAATACAGACAACAACTACTAAACATATTGCTCAACCCTTCAAAATAGATCGATTTTCTTCCTATTTCCGACCACATAGTTGTTATTTTCAACTTCATTCTCTCTTATATCCGTTGTTTTCTCTGTCTTCACAGGTAACAAAGTTCGAGAAGAGTTCCACATTTGTTCTTTATTCTAAAAATTAGGTCTTTTTAGTTAATGATGAAAAAAATACTTTTAGTTGTATTATCTTCGAGAATGAGTCAAAAATTTTGTGTTTTGATGCTAAAAAAGTAGGAAGCACCCGAGAAAACCTTAGTTTTTGTCTCAGTGTTTTATTGACTGTCGTGATATTATTGGATGGTATTTATGGTGTTGTTCATGGATGTTGTTGTTGGTGTCGGTATTTGTATTTTTGGTGGTGGTGTCGGTGGTCTTGGTGTTGGTATTGGTGGCATTGACGGTGGTCTTGGTGGTATTAGTGGTGGCATTGGTTGTGGTGTTGGTAGTCCATCTATTGCAACAGGTGGGATATCTGTTGGAGATATTAAATAAGTCTTCAAACAGATTCTCCATCTGTTCCAACTGATGGGTTATCTGTTGGAGTATTTTTTTTTGTAATGTGGCGTAGAATAATTTATTGAAATTTGTCTTACCTTTTTTTTTAAAATTATGCAGACATCAAATGCAATGTATTTTTGTTTTTCTATTGTTTGTAGTTAAAAGATGTCTCCCAAAAGAAAAGAAACTGAAAGTGGATCAACTTCTGACCACCCAATAAAAATGGCTAGAGTACAGATAGATTCGGAGGAACTTCCTGAACAATCTCAGTCGGGGCAAAATAAAGCCGAGGAAAGTGATAACTCCTTCTCACAAATGGGGTGTGAAATAATATCGAAAACCCAACATGATTCTGTCAAAACCATTAGTATCGATAGATTTCGAGTTGCGATGACAATGGATAGCCCTGATAAAGTAACTGGTGATCTTGTACTTAAATGTCAGTTGGGGAAATGTTTTGATGATTTAAGGAGAATTATGCAGAATGAAAACATAGACAGACTTTTTAACAAGAGCTGCTTTGCATACTTTCTTGAGCTGCCTGAGAACTGCACTCTTCGTTTCCCAATGAGCATGGTCTATGTTCTTCTCAAGCGCAGGATCAAGTACGCGGGGGATGATAAAAATCCAAAGGAGGGCAAAAAAAAGATGGATAAAATCTGGATCAACTATTATGGCATGCCGATTTGTTTTGGGTAGAAAGAGTTTGCCATAGTGATGGGCTTGAGATGCGATCGTCTAGAAGAACCTCTCATCAAGGAAACACCCCACAAAGGGTCCAACAAATGCAAGGAAAAAAAGGGTTGTTGGGCATTTTTGGACATAGTAGCTACAAAGCGGAGGATTTGATGGCAGATCTCGAGGATAAAGACATACCAAAGCAATGCAGGGAGAAATTATGCTTAGTTTGGTTTGTCCATTCCGTTTTATTGGCAAGAGATGTCAGAAAAGTCCTAGATGATTATTTGTTGGCACTTGCTAATGATTTTGACAAATTTAATGATTATCTCTCGGGTTATGACAACTACTACTTGACTGTCGAATATTTACTAACAAAGCTATCCCCGAAGACGATCACATTATACGGCTTTCCTTGGGCTTTCATGATAAAATTGATCACTATTTTTACTCATCCATTAATTTATGATGAATATAGTTATTATGACTTTTTTTTGCTTGCTTCCTATTTACATTTTTTAGGCTTGGGATGTGAAGCCATTCCTCTCCTCCGAAAGCCGTTCAAGGATTACCTGGATGAGGTTTCTCATCCAAGGATCCTTAAGTGGTTAAAAACTGCAAAGGGCAGCAAAAAAAATATTAAGGAGTAGGAGGCTGATCTATTTAACCCTACTGATGATGCAGTACATCTTCTTTCAACTAAAATAATTTGCCTTAAAGAAATATATTAATACAGATGTTCCATCTGTTGCGACAGAGGGGTCGTCTATTGCAATAGATTACCCATCAACTGCAACTGGTGCAACAGATGGGTAATCTGTTGTGACAGATGATCCATATTTCACAAAAAATTAATAATCTGTTTCTCTGGTTCTCTAAACCTGACTCAACAGATTACCCATCTACTGCAAATTATACAACAAATGTTAATCTGATGCAATATATTGTCAATCTGTTGTGACATATAGATCAGCTGTTGTGGCAGCTAGATTGTCTGTTGCATAAGTTGGCTGTGTTAATATCCATGTAACCCAACTGACTGCAAATTATTAATATATGATTTAAATGCCTCCTGCCTTTTTTTATAGGTTGTGCATCCTTGGATCGTGCCTACCGTTGATGAGTTGGGGATGACTTATTTTCTTTCTCTAGGTGTTGTTGATACAAAAGAAGACCCAACGGTAGAGTTAATAAAGAAGGAATTGGATGGAGAAATATCCATAAAAAGAGAAGTTAGGCAAGGTCAGCCTAATGTTGAAGCTCTTCACGACCAACCTCAAACTACAATAGATCTGGGTGCTTCTTCTGGGGGTGTTGCTGGTGGAATTGTTGATGATGGTGGCAGCCATCCTGATGCTGCTGCTGCTGCCAGTCATGATTATGAGCATGTTGGTGCTCAACAAAAAATAAATACATTTGAAAACACCCCTTGTATAGGTATCTCTCACCCCTACACCGGTCCAGGTCCCTTCCACCCTTACAATGGTTCCTCTCACCCTTCTTCACCCTTATGTTCTTATTAAAAATACAAAGTATGTAAGGACAGAGAGGATAAAATCCTTGAAAAGCTAGAGGGTATTGCTGAAGCTGCCGAGGAGTTGAAATCTAGGAGGGGTGTCATACTATCCAACAAGGTGATGGAGACATGCACTCCTATAGTGGCGGTTAGGAGGAAGAGAAGAAAAATTAGACAAATTCTCTCTATTCTGAAAATAGCAAAAATTGCAACTCCTCCCACTCCAAGAGTTGTTGAAGTTCAGGGGCCGCTGAAGAAGGTGGATATATTTGCGGCACTTGGCATGGAGAAGAAGAAGGAACTAGAAGAAATCATGAATGGCAAGACGAAGGTTCAAAAAGAATACACCATGCATTCATTTATCGCCAAAGACTTCACGAATATGACAAATATGCGTGAGTGGTACGAGGACAATGTAAGTTTACTTTTGCTAAACTAGCCTTCCAATCTACTCCATGAAGAAGAATCTATGCAGCAGATGTGTAATCTGTTACAATAACTTGGTATTCTATTGCAACATAATACACATCTGTTGCATAAGTTGAGTTGGCTGGGTAATCTGTGAACTGATTTAGAGAATCCTCCACAACAGATTCTTTCCACTGTGTTTTTATTCTTTACAATTACTAGTCTATTTAAAAATTAACTTCATATACCACAGTATGTTGATGAAATTCTCTGTGTCATGAGGGGCAGGCAATTAGCGTACCCAGATGCTTATGATGCTGCCAATAGGATAATGGACCTCAACTTATACAATAATTTCAAGGATAGGTACGATAATCTCCATAAGACAGCTGATTCCGGTGGCCCAGGATTTGATAAGTTAATTTCTATATTCCAATGGGATGAAGAAGTGATTAAATATGTTAGAGGGAAGAGGCCATATCCACACGGCAAGAGCTGGACCAAGGCAAAGAGAATCCTTGCAGTCATGAACGTGGAAGTCAAATATTTTCTCGTTGTTGAGATACTACTCTATGAGGAAAAGATTAAGGTTTATGACTGTAACTTACCTGTCTTCAGCGAGGACACATATTTAGCCCACATGCAGCCACTCACGAAGTTGTTGCCCAAGTTGTTGATGCAGAGTAAGCTGATGGATCATTTGTTGGCGGAAGTCTTGAGGAAGGAATCGTGGGCTTTTAAAGGTCGAAATATGAACATATAGCTCCAAAGAAATAGAATCGGTGTAGCGTGCAGGCCGTACTCACTTGCATACATCGAGTGTTTTCTGACCGGCATAAAAATAATCGGTATGTTTGACATCATTATGGAAAAGACGCAATGGGTCCGGGCTTATGGGGTACTAACTAAATGGTTGGAGCCTGTGTATTAAAAGAATATGTACAAAGATAGAAACGAACACGATAATAATTTTTCATTTCAAGCCACTTCACTATACATGTAGTGGCAATAATTTTTATGTTTGGGCAAGTTGAATTTTTATAATGCAACAGATTTTATATATGTTGTAATAGATATAATACTTGTTGTGACAAATTGATTATATATTGGAATAGGTTGATCATCTATTGCATTATGTAGATATTTCCCCAGTTTATCTGTCGCAACAGATATACAATCTGTTGCAACATATAATATATCTGTTGCAACTGATAGGTAATCTGTTGGAACAAATCAAGAAAGTAAGAAGGTCTGTTATAAGCAGATGACTTAACTAAATGGTTGGAGACCGTGTATAAATAAGAATATATACAAAGACGGAGATGAACACGATAACAATTTTTTATTTCAAGCCACCTCACTTTACATGTAGTGGCAATAATTTTTATGTCTGCGGATAGTTGAATTTTTATAATGCAACAGATAGTATATCTGTTGTAACAGATACAGTACCTGTTATGATAGATTGATTATCTGTTGGAATAGGTTAGTTATCTGTTGTATTAATAGATGTTTCCCAGTCTGTCTCTCGCAATAGATATTCAATCTGTTGCAACATATAATCTATCTGTTGCAACTGATAGGTAATCTGTTGGAAAAAATTAAGAAAGTAGAAAGACCTGTTATATAATTTTCAGTAGATGACCTACATATTGCAACATATGTCTAAATTTGTTTGATAAGATATGTTGTCTGTTATAGAAGATGTATTATATGTTGTGATATTTGAATCTAGTATTTTATTTCAATTAACATGTTTAAAACTAAGGATTAAATTATAATCATAGACAACATAAAATAAGTTGAAGCCTTCAAAAATTATATGAAATAACTCAACAAATAAATAAAATGTAAAAAATTCATTATGTGTACAAATGATATACTCTACAAATAAATCAACAAGTTAAACCAAGGAGGATAGGTTATTTCATTGACAGACTCAAACTATAAAGATCTACTCAATATGGACAAGTTGTTCTTCATCTGGTGCTGCAGAATTCAGCTTTGGTCGTAGTGGATCTTTAATGTCGCTTGCGTACGACTTCTGAGCTTTCGCTTCTCCGTATTTCCATAAAAGAGCAACATATCTTTTGTGGAGTAATCCGGCATCAAGTCCATCATTTGGTACTTGTAATCCATCGCTCAAATACTCAGCGTACACGGCAACAAAAAGACGATAATTCTTGCGTTTTAAAAAAAATAATAATCCATATCTTGTAGTTCATGCAAGCATTGTGAAATTTGTGAAATTAAACTAAATCATGACACTTAAACTTACAGGCTACCAATGGTTTGTTCAGCAATTCCTTCAACATATTGTAAATCAAATGGATTACCCATTTTATCCCGGTATGCTTCAATCACCGACTAATCAGTACGAACCTTTTAGTCCAAAAATTCACTCATATCAAGGTAAGTACGCAATATTTTGGCTAGCTTTTGTATCTCAGACGACGGTCCAGAATGTCTCCTTCGTGACATCGAGTCATAAACTTGGATGCGCCTCTCTTTTAGAACGACGAAAGCCAACACCCAATGAAATTCATCACCATAATTGATTGGGATGTACACTTCATCGACCAAATTCCAAGGTAAGCTAGTCGAAATGCTAAAACCTTTGATGATGTTGATTAAGCATTCCTCATTTCGGGAAACTTCCGGTTGTTGTTGACAATACCTATCGTAGGAATTATTGATGTAAACTTTGTACAAAAAAATGTCTATCGTGTATTTGTATTGTTCTTGTATTTTCAACTTGGCCTTCTTTTGGAGGTAGTAAAAAATGACATCGATGTGCTGCACATATATCAAATATTTTGTATTACGTGAAAAAATTAATACACAAATGCAACTAAATAAAGTATTAATTAATAGTAATATGTATCGCATTTAAACCTCATTATTCCAGCGAGTTTGGGGATGTGATGTCAAATAGAACCAATTCTTCATTTCGGGATGTGCAACAACAAAATTGAACATATCAAAACTAAGACTCGATTCGTTCAATTTGTAGTGTTCGCCATTTTATTTTCTACATGATGATTTATATGTGTTAATGTAACGTTCTTACAACAAGAATTGTATAAACTAATATCTTTAAAAAATAATTTATGTACCTGCCGGCATGATGCTTTAACAACCCATCGACAATCCATTCCGAATAGTCGTTGATCAACTGTGTTAATTTTTATGGAGCCTCGTTCGAGATGTTGAACCCTTCAAATGGGTAATTCTTTTGTTCTTATGAATTGACAGGCTACACTTTTTCTTCTTCTTTGGAGGCTGTTGATGAATTATCAATTGTGATATTATACTCTTCAGCAGTAGCTTCTACTGTGACATCCATATGGAAAGCCAGAAGTTGTCAATGCTAATTGCAGATATACAACAGATTGTCCATATAGTGCACTAGATGAGTCTTATGTTGCAACAGATGGATCATCTGTTGGGACAAATTCGAATAGGTAAATTAGAGTAGTATGATAATTTTGAACAAATGACCCATCTATTGCAACATAAGATTCATCTGTTGCAATAAATAACGTATCTGATACAACAGGTTAGACAACAGTTGCAACAGATGTATATATCTATTTGATAATTTCACCAGATGTATCATCTGTTGAAACAAATATGTGCCTGTTTGTTTGTTGGAACAAGTGATGTACATTCACCTTCTTCAGCTCATGTTGCTCTCCTGTGGCCCTTGCACACAGAACAACAGTGCAAGACAAAGACAGAGGCATTGGAATTTTGGGTTTTTCGATGCTTGATGATGCCTTGGAAATATATTTCCTTCTTCTCTTAACCACCTTGATCTCTGGTAGAGTGTATGGATATAAAATCCTCTTTAATAGAATGATACCCCTCTTAGATGCCATTTTATTTATAGAAGCAGTTAGTGCATTAATAGCATTAATCACTCCATCGTGTTTCGCCTTGCAGTCTTGACATTTGCATGCAGAACATTTGCTAGATGTGGAAAAATCTGGAGAAAAATTTGTACAACCAGTATGATCATAATCATAATGGCTTGTTGTTTAAAAAACTGTAAGAGAAGATTCATTAGCCCCAACAGCAACATCACTACCATTACCATCATCAAGAGCAATAAGCCCACCCTCTAAAAATTATTTTTCTTCCGATGGTTGTTTCTCTAAACAATTCTATTTTTATTCTATCAACGACCTTAGGGTTCGATAAAGTTTGCATAGACCGTAAAGTAAGAAAAAATAACATCTTTAACTCTCGGTTGGTCGAAACAAGCCACGGATGGACAATCTAAAATAAATCTGTACATATATTAGAATGATGATGAAATCATTTAAAATAATCATTAATTAAAGTAAGAACTTGATTAGAATTGGACTTATTGCTTCCTTAAGGGAGTTGAAAAGATAATTTTTTTTTGCATTTTTATCAGTTTTGGCCGACAACCATCTCAGGATTCTTAGACAGGAAACTTCTTCCTGGTAGTTCACTTATTGTCTCAAATAAGGAATGGCTTCAAATGCCCAAGCCTATAACATAACGCCAATAAATCAAAAGCATTATTGAATAAAAAATGATGAATCATATCATGATAAAAGAAATATTTACCTTGAAGGCCCATGGAAAGCCATATAAGTTGATTGTCTTTGGCGTTAACGGAGTCAACAAATATTGGACAGTCATTTTGAAGCTTTCATAACCCCAAGGATAGCTGTTAAATACCTCAAGATCCTCGGAGAGCTTTATTAAACCAACACTTATGTTGTTGTTAACATTTCTCGCCCAAAGAATATTATGTACAAACCAAACTAAGCACAATGATTGCTTGTGCTTCTTTGAGAGTCCTTTACCTTTCAACACTTCTATCAAATTTTTATTTTTGAATCTTGGACTAACAATCGACACCAAGTCATCACGATAACTCAACTTGCCTTTGCCTTTTTTGGGAGTGTGGGGTGCTTTTTTGGGTCAGAGTAGGTATAACTTGAAAAAGAGAAGGCGGATAATATTTTAGTCTGGTAACTATGGCAAACTCCTTCGAACCAAAACAAATAGGCATGCCACAGTAATTTATCCACACCTCATCCATCTTATCTTTGTTTTCATACATAAATCTATGCTTGAGAAGATTGTATACCATTTTTTTCTGGAAATGAGCATTGTTGTCCTCCGGCAAATCAAGTATTGCCCAAAGCATCTTTACCTAAAATAAGCATCCAATTTTTGTTCTCAAAGTATTTTTCTGAAGGCATCGAAAGATTTTCCCATGACTGAATTAACCACGAAATCACTCATTAAATCTGTGGCACCATCGCATTGCATTCTCACAGGATAATGATCAATGCTGAAGGTTTTGACCAACTCTTCGGTGGAAAGGCTATTAGTATTTGGATCATCTCTTTTGAGATATTCCTCTACCCCGTGTTCATTATTTTCTTCTCCTGATTGAGAAAACGCTTGTAAAGCAAGCTTCTAGAGTGGTGGATGTAGCCGAGCTGCTGCACTTGTTCCCTTACTTGAACTTGATTCGGTTTCTTTTATTTTGGGAGCCATATTATCTTAAATTAACAGGAACATAAAATAGATTATAATTGATTAATGCATCATTAAAAAAGCATAACAGTAAATCTAACATGCACAAAGGTAAAATAATAGTTCCAACAGATCACACATCTGTTGCACTAGGAATGTTATCTGTTGTAATATATAACCGACCTATTACAACAAATAATTAAATCATTGGAAATAATAAAAACAAATCTCTAATCTGTTTCACCAGGTATTTTATCTGATGCAACATATAACCAACCCGAATGTAATGAGTAAACCGTTGAAAACAATAAAAATAGATCTCCAATCTGTTGCACCAGATATTTTATCTGATGCAATATATAACCAACCCGGATGCAATGGATGAGTAAACCTTTGGAAACCATAAAAATAGATCACTAATCTGTTGCACCAGGTATGTTATTTGTTGCAACGTATAACCGACCTATTGTAACGGATGAGTAAACTATTGGAAACAATAAAAATAGATCACTAATTTGTTGCACCAGGTATTTTATCTGATGCAACATATAACCAACCATTGCAACGGATGAGTAAACCGTTGAAAATTATAAAAATAGATCACTAATCTGTTGTACCAGGTATTTTATCTGATGCAACATATAACCAACCGTTGCAATGGATGAGTAAACCATTAGAAACCATAAAAATAGATCACTAACCTGTTGCACCAAGTAGTTTATCTGTTGCAATATATAACCAACCTGTTGCAACAAATGAGTAATCCGTTGAAAACCATAAAAATAGATTACTAATCTGTTGCACCAGGTATGTTATCTATTGCAACATATAACTGACCTGTTGCAACAAAGGAGTAAACTGTTGGAGATAAAAAATAGATCACTGAACTGTTGAAACATATCACTCATCTGTTGCAAAATAAGTTATCTGTTGGATCAATATTGTTTAGATTTCTCTCAAATAAAAAATTCGTCTGTCGCAACAGATGAATGATCTATTAGATTGTTCATCTGTTGCATCATATTTTCATAGTTGCATTAGATTTTAATCTGTTGCATCCGATGTCTTCATCTATCGCATAAGATATTTTTTCTATTGCACCGGATGTTTCATCTGTTGAAATACTATTTTTACTAAGACAAACAAAAAATCAATCTAGCAACACAAACACATCACACACACACACACAGAACATCAACTGTGAACAAAAATCACCAACAAATCTGGATCAACAGTACGACAACAAGAAGAAGAAAGATCAGAAATTAGAATTTTATTTAGTCCACATTTCTATACTAGAAGAGTAGATGTCTCAAGTTCCTCTGTTTCTTTATAATTTTTTACCTGTGAAAAAGGAAATGGGACGACGAAGAACTCAAAGTTGTTTTTGCCGGAGAAGTCTTCACATCGATTGACGGTTGAAAGTCGAAAGGGAACTCGACCGATTATTTTTCGCTGGAGGTTGAAGTCGTCGAGGATTGAAGAAAGAATTTTTCTGAACTATTGGCTGGAAGAGAGTTGAGAGAAGCTATCGAAAGAGAGAGAGGAGAGAGAGGAGAGAGACTGGTTGATTTAGATTGAAGAGGGGTGTGGGTTGATTTGTATTTTTCAAAAGATTAGAAAGTTTTAAAAATATTAATCAAGTCCATAATTAACTTAATCAAGTTTCCTAATGATGTTTGACCATTTAAGTTGGTCAATGTCACCAATCCTTCATTCAAGACTTATAAGACACCTTTCCTTCAATTTTCTCATGTTTGATTCAAACTCTTACTCAATTGCATTCAATTCTAACAAAAATGCCATTTTCAACATTCTGTAATTTTTAAGATTTGAGGTTAGTTATTTTTTTCACTTTACCAAAAAATAATAGATTCTGATTGAACAATTTCTTGCATGTTGTTCATTCAATAGAATAAGTTCAAACACTTTTTTTTCGACTTTGAGTAAGATTTTCTTTTTCTACTTTACCAAAATTTAAAATTCTATAGAATAAGTTCTTTCATGTACTCCATTCACTCATTATTACTTAGTAAATGGATGATACTCGTCTTTTAGTTTAGGATTAATTCTGTTAGACCATTGTGAACCAACAGATCGGGTTATTGAGTTCGTTACCGGAGAATTTAATTACAAGAACCCTAATTTTATTGAAAGCAGATAAAAATACTGTAACGACCCCCTTAATATGAAGAAGTTATGTAAAACTTCTGATCGAAGTTCAAAAAATCAAATTAGAGGAGTATTATTTAATTTTTTTAATTTTTTTTTTTTCATCAATGTGAGTTTTTTTAAATATGATTATTAGTTGATACGGGTGTACCAAGATTTCCAACAAGTTCTACAAGCTGTCCAACAAGTTCACGACCATTCACACGTAGTCAAGCTCGGGAGTTACAAAAACTTCAAGCTATGTTCATGCAAATGACCGTGTGTGAGTTGGTACTTGAGCCTTCCAATGGATTAAATATTTTTAAGTGTGAAGAGGAGCCTTGAAGTGTAATAAACTTACACTCCAAGGCCACCCCTTGGCAAGGGTAGGATGGTCATTTGTTATCTCCCTTTGTGGACTAATATAAATAGATAGTGTTAGGGTTATTTTGGAGTTAGTTCATTCATGATATTTTGAGAACACAAGACTTTTAATATTTTGAACTTCTCTCTTCCATTGGAGAAGCTCAAAACTGAAATTCCCAATTGGAGTGACACTTGGGTTGAATCTTGGCTAGAAACTAGGATCTTGAGGTCGTTGAGTTCCTCTTGGTCCAAGTAATAGATTGGTAATAATATTCTTTAGTATTAGGGTCCTTTCATGTTGTTAGGGTTCTTAGATTCTTGAATATTGTATGTCAAGTTACTATCTTTAATTTGTAATCTTGTTATTTGTGTGGTAACATAGTGAAGCCGTGTGGGGCCATTTTCGATTCACTATAGTTGCTGCCACTTTGTTGCTCTTGTTGTTGTTATTGTAATCTTGTAATCTCTATCATCTTGTCATTTTTTATACTTGAAGTCTAGTGAAGCCGTGTGTGGTCTATTTCGATTCACTAGCATTGTTGTTGTTCCTCTTGTTATTCTTGTGTTGGCTTGACTCTCTTGATACACACTCACTTTTGTATCATTTGGTATCAAAGCTTGTGTTTGATTTTGTTCCAACAAAATCAATCTTGGGTTTGGTAGTTGAAAAATACCAAAAAAAACAAAGAAAAAAAAAAGGTTGCTGAAATCTGAAAATTCCAGAAAAAAAAAAGAGAAATCTGTCCATCTTGTTTTTGTCCGAAAAAATTGTGTTGTGTTATTGTCTTTGCCAAGATTGGTATTTGTGTGTTTACATCTAGATGTTTTTTTGTTTGTCTAGTTTGTTTCTTGTGTTGATTTCTTTCTCATTAACACAAAAGGTGTCTAAAGCTAAGTTGAGCTTAATATATTGACATTGCTATTGTGGACTTGGAGTGGTAGTATGATGAACTTGAAGAAGGCTGAGTTTGTGTGTTGTTGCTTGACTTTAAAGTGGGATATTATTTGTGAATTGTGGTTGTGTTCTTGAAGTATTGTTGTGGTGTTCATCTTGATCTTCTCATCATCTCATAGCTTGACCACTATAAAGACTAAAATAGATCCAAAAGGGTTGTAAGACAAAGTTGTAAAGTTGTTTGTGAAAAGACTTGCCAACATCACTTCCTTGACTTAACAACCACTTTTCCTTAAAACAAGGAGACTTGTCTTGTGAAACTAGTAAAGTCAAGCCTCATCTTTTTGAGTTGGAAAAAGTTGAAAAGTTACAAGACTTTACTTTTCCTCCAAAAGCAAAGTCATCCATTACAAAATTGTGAAGATTAAGGCTTCAAGTTGTTGAACAAAATGTATGGACTCGTGACCAATTTCATGCTGCCACATCACCTTAATCACTGTTCACATCATTAATTAAACTCAATTTGGATATTCTAGTTTATAATTATTGATTCTTAGTTTCTTCTAATTGACTCGAGAACTAATTAGCAAGCTAGTACATTCCTACTAGGTTGTCAATTAGTCCTTTGAAGCCTTGTATTCGTGTCATCGTTTGTTTGTGTGCTTTTAATCGTTTGAATACGTTGTAAATCCTTGACTCTAGTCCGACAAGAATTCTTTGAGTTTCAAACAAGAATCTACTCCGGACAAGAACATACTCAAACCTTAAGGATTCATGGGTTACTAGCCAATCTACAACACTTGTAGAGCTCGAGTGTGAGTGATCCGAGAGTGTGTGAGTGAGGAGAGGTTTTAAACTAACTTGTTTGTTGCTTGTGTAGGTGATACCTTGACAATGGAGGGAACCACGTCTCAAACCGTGGATTCTAATGAAATGGAGAATATGAGGGTCACTCTTGAGGCTATGACCCGAGCTCTTGAAAGGTTGAGTATGGAAGTGGGAGCCATAAGGGGAGAAGTGACGACTATTAGTGGGAGGTTAGAACAAGTGGAGAGTCAAAGGAACTCTCATCATTCTACTCCTAGACATGTTTCTTCAAGTGGACATGATATAAATTCCTCTGCCACCGTTACTCCCGAAACATGGCCACAATTGCCAAATCCTTCACTAGCTCCACTAAATGCCGCAAGCCAAACCACTCATAACCCCCTAAATAGAGACTCCAATAGACCAACCCATTCCCAAACTCTTCAAGTTATGCAAGAGGGACTCGGACGTCAAATGCCTCCACAAAATCTGAACCCTCCCTTCCAAGCTCTACTAAACCAAAGACCACCACCTCCACAAAATTCAATCCCTCATAATCAAGTTCCAAACATCCAAAACCATCCCATCCACTTTAAGGAATATGGTAGATAGTATTATGAAGGGTATGAAGCCTTTAATGATGCTTATATGAGGGAAGAAGAGATGAGAGGGGGACGTGCAGATCCAAGAAGATACCGAGGGTATGGAGAAAGGGGAAACCAACACCAAAAGAAAAACGTAGGCATCAATACCATCAAATTGAGCCTACCTATCTTTAAGGGTGAAAGTGAACCCGAGGTGTATCTTGCTTGGGAATCGGCGTGTGATAAAGTGTTTCAAGTGAATGATATATCGGAGGACAAGAAGAGTTGTTATGCCATAGCTCACTTTGAAGGCTATGCTAATACATGGTGGGAATATGTCAAACGGTTTGGTAATGAGTTGATTGATGGAAAACCACCACCATGGTTTCGGTTGAGGTATCTAATGAGGCAACGGTGTCTTCCTGAAAGTTATCGTCATGAGTTACTTGCTAGGTTGTATAATTTGTGACAAGGGAATCGAAGTGTGATGGCATATTATGATGAGTTTCAACAACTCATGTTGAAGTTTGATCATCGTGGAGAACAAATTGGCCATGACATCTGATAACGCCCAAACTACAGCTCTCGTAAAAGTGTAAGCGGTCGCTGTCAAATATAGAACCCAACTGGGTTGGGTGTCGAATCCCACAGGGAATACTTGGTCACTAAGTGTTGCAATTGTAGCAGACTGTTGGTCGAAAGTTCTACAGAAAGGGGGGATGGTTTAGGCGTGAATTAAAAGTATCAAAATAGCAAAGTAAAAACGGAATGCTTTGTTGAGTAAGATTTAATCAATGAGAATTATAAGTTAGGGTTATGTCCACCTTATGAGTTCTACGTATCTATTAACTATGAGTAATGCGGAATTCAGACATGCATGCACTTATAGATATTCGTATTCTAATGGTAAATCCTAGTGTTTCTCAACCATCAAGGATTATTTCACTTTAACTCTCTCGAGCTTAAAGCGTGTAACTAACGGTACAAACTCTCCAAGAAGTTAATCCAGTTACGGCACTAACGTGTAAATAGGGGTTGGTAGCCCTATTTCCTTGTCACACTCTCTTTTCCAAACATGTGACTTTTGTCTCGAACAAGTTAATGCTATAATGGCGTATTCTATATGTTTGCAACCACAAGAATGTAATTAAGATGAAAAGAGTAATGATATAAGTAGCATACGTATCAAGAATTCACAAACTCATAGTAATAGATAGTATATCAAAAGGCTTCCATAACCCTAACAGAGAAGTTTAGCTACTCATGATTACAACAAAGATCACAATAGACATCATCATCATACCAAAGCTCAAAGAATCTCACGTTGAAGATGGGTGTGGCATCAAACTAGGTTGACGTTTTTTCCCTCTAGACGTTTCTCACAAGTTGGTGTTTTTTTCTCTGTTAAAACTTACAGAATCTGTAAACTGAATAATACTAAGTGTCGACTGAATTCTGAAAAAGCAAACGTGAATCAATGCATGAATGAATGCCTGAATGCGTGCTGAAAAATTCAGCAAAATAGGGTTTTTATAACATCCTTGTCCTATTCCTACTAAGTTACTGCTGATCCCCAAGTCATTAGAAATACTGTTTTCTCCCGGGACAAGTTCTCCATGCATCACTTTCAGTCCATAAGCTTCCAAAAGCTGTCTTCCCTCTTATGTGAAGTTTCCCTTGCTACCAAAAGGTCCACAAAGTGCTGAAATCTTCATCATTAATACTTGAAAATATGCTAATCACGTTGGTTAGCTCACTTACAGGAAAATGGACTAAAAATGCAGGAATTATATATTTTGTCCTTAAAACTTAGCTAAAATATGGGTAAATTATGGTGCTTTAGGCGTGTAAATACACCTATCATCAACACCCCACACTTAAAGCTTTGTTCGTCCTCGAACAAACTATTACGTCCATGCAATCATCTACTTAGAATATCACAGCAACAGCATAAAATGTTCAACAAGACAGGCACGACAATTATTAACAAAGAGTAGTTTTCTTGTTCACTACTAGAAACAATTCAACCTCCAACATAGACTCGTGATGATGGCTAATTCGTATCCACAAGTTAAGGTACCAAGAATCATATAAAACTACCCAACAATCATCAACCATGTGTGTCTCACACAAGATATCCCCCATAATCACTCATAAGTTTTGCATTTTTCGAAACATGGGTACAAGATTCTCCTTGCTCTCACTCTCACAAAGAATTCATATGTTGCAACTGATGACCATAAGCTTGACCTTAGTGTAATGCTCCACTAATATCAGAATGCTAAGCTTAGGATCAAGTAGGTCTTTACAGTTTGTAATGTAGGCTAAGGGACAGGTAG
This sequence comes from Capsicum pubescens, assembly GCA_030864215.1. Taxonomy (NCBI): domain Eukaryota; kingdom Viridiplantae; phylum Streptophyta; class Magnoliopsida; order Solanales; family Solanaceae; genus Capsicum; species Capsicum pubescens. The sequence continues at coordinate 330,819,885 of CM061538.1, read as the reverse complement.
GACTATTTTGGCCAGAAATAGTGACTATGTTCCCTAAGCTCTTTAATACACTACATTATGTCATTAACACTCTCTTTTAAACAACCCTTCTACCTTTTTTTTCATCTAACACCCCTTTTCACCTATTTTGTTATTCAATTATAAACACAAAGATGAGAATATACAACTTTTTTTTTTTTTCTATTTTTTTTTCTTTTTTTCTTTTTTATAAAACCACTCTATGCTAGCCACTCCTTTTCACAACAATTTCAAGTACCAATACACTCTGAGGCATCACTCTCACCCAATTTCCTCTTATTTTGTCACATGACTCTACAATTTAAAGCGCTTAGGAATTTGGATCAAATTATGGTCTTGAAAAAAAATGGATTAGGCTACATATGAGGCTGTCAAAGAAAATAGCTAAAGGCTCAAAGGGGGTTAACTAGGATAATGTCTACGGGTAGGTAAAAAGAAGGTAAACAATCACAGGCTGCCAAAGAAATGCCTAAATCATCTCCTAAACTCACATTCTTTATTTCGCTTTACACATACACCAGGCAAGTTCTAGCATCAGCCACAACACAGAATATACTATAACCTCACACACACAAGGCATATGGTCAATATTATTGGGAGCAGTATAGACTCTTAACCCAACAGATGAATGAATTAAACCACACAATTATCACACAGTGAGTCACACGTAGAGCCTAAATGTCTCAATAGTAATGATTTAGCACAAACTCTTGTTATACTACCATGCCGTCTATCAGAACAATTTCATGCAAAATCTAAAAAAAAAGCTAGAATTTAAACTAACTAATTATGACTAATTAAAACAAACAAGAACTAGAATAAATGTAAACAAAGCAGTACAAGAAGCATACAAATACCAGCACCCCACACTTAGACGGGACACACTGCCCTCAGTGGAAAATAAATAAGGAAAACCTGATTAGTCGGACTCCTCTTCTATGTCTGGGGTCATACCCCCTGCGTCGGAATCATCATCAGAGTCGTCATCCTCAGATGATGATTTTACATACCCCCTGTGTTCGCCATTTTATTTTCTACATGACCATTTATATGTGTTAATGTAACGTTCTTACAACAAGAATTGTATAAACTAATATCTTTAAAAAATAATTTATGTACCTGCCGACATGATGCTTTAACAACCCATCGACAATCCATTCCGAATAGTCGTTGATCAACTGTGTTAATTTTTATGGAGCCTCGTTCGAGATGTTGAACCCTTCAAATGGGTAATTCTTTTGTTCTTCTGAATTGACAGGCTACACTTTTTCTTCTTCTTTGGAGGCTGTTGATGAATTATCAATTGTGATATTATACTCTTCAGCAGTAGCTTCTACTGTGACATCCACATGGAAAGCCAGAAGTTGTCAATGCTAATTGCAGATATACAATAGATTGTCCATATAGTGCACTAAATGAGTCTTATGTTGTAACAGATGGATCATCTGTTGGGACAAATTCGAATAGGTAAATTAGAGTAGTATGATAATTTTGAACAAATGACCCATCTATTGCAACATAAGACTCATCTGTTGCAATAAATAAGGTATCTGATACAACAGGTTAGACAACAGTTGCAACAGATGTATATATCTATTTGATAATTTCACCAGATGTATCATCTGTTGAAACAAATATGTGCCTGTTTGTTTGTTGGAACAAGTGATGTAAATTCACCTTCTTCAGCTCATGTTGCTCTCCTGTGGCCCTTGCACACAGAACAACAGTGCAAGACAAAGACAGAGGCATTGCAATTTTGGTTTTTTTGATGCTTGATGATGCCTTGGAAATATATTTCCTTCTCCTCTTAACCACCTTGATCTCTGGTAGAGTGTATGGATATAAAATCCTCTTTAATAGAATGATACCCCTCTTAGATGCCGTTTTATTTATAGAAGCAGTTAGTGCATTAATAACATTAATCACTCTATCGTGTTTCGCCTTGCAGTCTTGACATTTGCATGCAGAACATTTGCTAGATGTGGCAAAATCTGGAGAAAAATTTGTACAACCAGTATGATCATAATCATAATGGATTGTTGTTTAAAAAACTGTAAGAGAAGATTCATTAGCCCCAACAGCAACATCACTACCATTACCATCATCAAGAGCAATAAGCCCACCCTCTAAAAATTATTTTTCTTCCGATGGCTGTTGCTCTAAACAATTCCATTTTTATTCTATCAACGACCTTAGGGTTCGATAAAGTTTGCATAGAACGTAAAGTAAGAAAAAATAACATCTTTAACTCTCGGTTGGTCGAAACAAGCCACGGATGGAAAATCTAAAATAAATTTGTACATATATTAGAATGATGATGAAATCATTTAAAATAATCATTAATTAAAGTAAGAACTTGATTAGAATTAGACTTATTGCTTTATTAATTAAATCATTTAAAATAATCATTAATCTGTACATCTCATTCAGCTGCTCCAATCTCAGATTAATTGCATCATCCCACGTCAGGTTAAGCCTCTTCAACGCCCACAATGCTTTATGTTCGAGCTCAATCGGTAAGTGACATGTCTTCCCATAAACTAGTTGGTACGGGGACATGCCAACTGGTGTCTTGAATGCAGTTCTATAAGCCCATAAGACATCATCCAGCTTCCGGGACCAATCTTTCTATTAGCATTTACAGTCTTAGCAAGGATCAACTTGATCTCCCGATTAGAAACCTCTACCTGCCCACTAGTTTATGGGTGGTAAGATGTAGCTACCTTATGTTGCTTGACCCCATATTTCACCAATACGGCTCTGAACAGCTTGTTGCAAAAGTGTGATCCTCCATCGCTTATGATGGTGCGTGGTACCCCAAAACGAGAGAAGATATTTCTCTTTAAAAATGCTACAACACGCTTACCTTCATTATCAGCCAGCGCTACTGCTTCGACCCATTTGGATACATAATCCACAGCAACTAGGATATATTTCATCCTAAACGAACTCACAAATGGGCCCATGAAATCAATACCCCATACATCAAATAGCTCCACTTCAAGAATTTTAGACATGGGCATCTCATGGTGCTTCGAGATAGAGCCTTGCCTCTGACACTGATCACATCTTCTCACAAAATCGTAAGCATCCTTGAATAATGAAGGCCAATAATAGCCGCTTTGCAATACCTTCCTGGGTGTCCGATTACCTGTATGGTGACCCCCAACTTGGGAAGCATGACTTGCTTCCAAGATGCTAGGCACCTCCACATCAGCGATGCATCGCCTAATAACACCATCAGCACATCGTCGAAAAAGATACGGTTCATCCCAGAAGTAGTGTTTCACATCATGCATGAACTTTCTCTTTTGATGAAAGGAGAGATTCTCAGGCATCACTTTACTTACCATGTAGTTCGCAAAGTCCGCATACCACGGTAAGTCTTCCACCATAGCGGCTAGGATCTCTTCGTCGGGAAATGCATCATCAATCTCAAGGTCGGATTGCGCTATGTGCGCACTCTCAAGTCTAGATAGATGATCAGCTACTTGATTTTTGCAACCTTTTCTATCCTTTACCTCGAAATCAAATTCTTGAAGCAATAACACCCATCGAATTAGCCTTGGCTTAGCATCCTTCTTTGCCATTAAATATCTCAGAGCCGCATGATCTGTATGAATCACCACTTTGGTTCCCAACAAGTAAGCACGGAACTTTTCAAAAGCATAAAGAACTGCTAGAAGCTCTTGTTCCGTGACGGTATAGTTCTTCTGGGATCCATTCAAGGCCTTGCTCGCATAGTATATTGGATGAAATAGCCATTCTCTTTTCTGACCAAGTACAACACCCAAAGCTACCCCACCTGCATCACACATCACTTCAAATGGTAGAGACCAATCGGGTGCTACGATAATAAGAGCTTCAACTAGCTTCCCTTTGAGGCATTCAAATGCCTTCAAACAATCTTCACCGAAGTCGAACTTTGCATCCTTCTCCAAGAGTTTGCATAATGGACTAGCAATCTTGGATAAGTCTTTGATAAACCTTCGATAAAAACCTGCATGACCGAGGAAACTACGAACTCCCTTTACAGAAATTGGAGGTGGTAGTTTCTCGATAACTTCAATTTTGGCTCGATCAGCTTCAATTCCTCTTTCGGAGACTTTGTGCCCAAGCACAATGCCTTCCTTAACCATAAAATGACACTTCTCCCAGTTTAGCACCAAGTTGAACTCAACACATCTCTGTAACGCCATACTCAGATTCGCCAAGCACGATTCAAATGATTCACCCACTACTGAAAAATCATCCATGAACACCTCCAAGGTGTCTTCAACCATATCAGAAAAATGGATATCATACAACGCTGAAAAGTGGCAGGTGCGTTACATAACCCAAATGGCATACGTTTTAAGGCAAACATACCATATGGGCATGTAAAAGTGGTCTTCTCTTGATCCTCAGGAGCAATACAAATCTGATTATAAACGGAATAACCATCTAAGAAACAAAACCATCCCTTCCCTGCCAATCGATCAAGAATTTGGTCCATGAATGGCATTGGGAAGTGATCCTTAAGCATCCACGAATTCAGCTTCCGGTAGTCCATACACACTCTCCACCCTGTGACAGGTCTGAGTGGAATCAACTCATTCTTTTTATTCGCAACTACCGTCATGCCCCCTTTATTGGGCACACACTGTACCGGACTTACCCACTTACTGTCGGAGATTGGATACACTACCCCAGTATCTAACCACTTAATAATTTCTTTCTTCACCACCTCCTGCATGGGTGGATTCAAACGTCGTTGATGCTCAATGGTAGGCACACAATTTTCCTCGAGCTGAATCTTGTGCATACATATTCCAGGAGGGATACTAATAATATCAACAATAGTCCACCCGATGGCTCTCTTGTATCTCCTCAGAACAAAAATAAGAGCCGCAACCTGCTGCTCACCTAAATCAGCCACAATAATAACCGGAAGTGTATCACCACTTCCCAAAAACGCATATTTCAGGTGACTGTGCAACTCTTTCAATTCTAGCACTGGTGGTTCTTCAATGGATGGCTTTGCTGGTGGTGAAGGGCAATTTTTAAGATCCAGATCCAGCTTCTTAGGAGCATGAGAATAGGAGCCAATTCCTGTTAGAGCACAAATAGTGTCTTCATACTCTTCAACATCCTCACGCTCAAAATTCATAAGCACAACAGCCAATGGATCAACAATAAGCTGCGTCTCCACAAATAATTCTTTTTCTCATCATCATAATAAACATCAGCTACAGAGAACACATTCATATCTTTGGGCTGCTTCATTGATTTGCATACATCAAAATGGACCACTTCGTCATTCATCCAAAATAAAAGCTCATTAGCTCTTAGATCAATAAGCACACTTCCTGTTGCAAGGAAAGGACGTCCCAAGATTATGGGAACTTCAGAATCCACCTTGCAATCCAAAATAACAAAGTCTGCAGGAAAGATGAAGGTGGAAACCTTCACCAACACATCATATAAGATACCAACAGGGGGTTTTACCGACCTATCTGCCATCACGAGCCGCATATTGGTTGGTGTAGGATCACCCAACCCCAACTTTCTGTAAATAGATAGCGGCATCAAATTGATGCTAGCTCCCAAATCTCACAATGCCTTAGAAAAATCCAAAGATCCAATCGTGCAAGGAATAGTGAAAGCGCCAGAATCTACCTTCTTCTGTACTAAAGATCTTGTAGCGATTGCACTATAATGATGAACATTATCCGCCAGCTCATAACTTGCCGCCCGCTTCTTTGTCAATAAGTCCTTCATGAATTTAGCATACCCAGGCATCTGTTCCAGCGCCTCCACCAACGGAACATTAATAGTCATCTGCTTCAACATGGTCATGAATTTACTAAACCTGGTGTCCTCAGCTTTCTTCTTCAGTCTCTGCGGAAAAGGTGGTGGTGGAAGAGGAATGGTTTTCTCCGCCACTTCCTTTTTATCTTGCTTCCGATTATCGATCTTTTCAGGTTGCAGACGTCTAGGGGTAACGTCAGGAACGCTATCTTCAGCTTCTACGGCATCTTCACATTCTGCATCAATAACATTATCTGCTATATCATCAACCACCTGCTTGCCTTTGGATGGATTTTCCAAGGCTTTACCACTCCTGGTAATAATAGCCATACATGATCCATCATTCCTTGGGTTTTGCACAGTGTCGCTAGGTAAGGTGCCAGCCTTTCTTTGATTGAATGCCGCTGATAGTTGACTCAATTATTGCTCCAGCTGTTTTATCGCAGTAGAATGCGAATCAACCAATTGATTTATTGATGACAAATCATTCTTTGCCTCAGTAACTCCTATATTGGTTACCTCCACCCCTTTCAACATCTTAGCCATCATATCGTCCATGGACATCTTTCCATAGCCAGACGCCACAGCCTCACGGTTTCCAGGAGGAACATACAAACCACTCCTGTCAGTCTTATTCTTCCAACCACCTTGATCGCGGTCCTTGTATCCAGATTTATCATAATAGTTCCGACCTTGGTTTCCTTGGGCATTGCCTCGGAAACCCCCCTAATTATTCAAGTAGTTCGCTTCTTCCTCAGAGTCGGATTCATCTCTTCCCTGTGATACAATGGCCTTAACCTTTTCGGTCTTCCCTGATAATAAGTTCTTGGTAAGAAGATCCATCTGCGTTTTCATGTGAGCCATATCTTGGTCACGTTCCTCTTATCTACGTCTCTGCTCTGTAGTCAAGCCAATAGATGCGGTAGAGCTTGCTACCTCAGAATCCCTGGTATGCCAAGCTCTACTTTGCTTTGTCATACGATCTAGCATATCACTTGCCTCAAGAAAAGTAAGGTCCATGAATGACCCACCTGCAACATTATCAACCACTGGCTTAGTCACTGAGTTCAAAGCCCTGTATAATATCTCCATCAAGTGGATGTTGGTCATCTGATGATTTGGGCACCGCATAAGCTTCTTCTTGAACCTCTCCCATGTTTTGTGGAGAGATTCAGTTGAAAGCTGTCGAAAATTGCTGATCTCATCCAGTAATTAGGCTCTCTTGGATGGCGGAAAGAATCTTTCTAGGAAAACGTCTTTCAGTTGCCTCCAATTAGTAATAGAATCATGAGTTAGCCCATTCAACCATAGAGTTGCCTCCCCAGACAGAGACAATGGAAATAAGCGCAGCCGAATTGCATTCTGCCCAACTCCTGAATTGTCAAACGACTTGCATGTTGAAATAAAGTGGATCAGATGTATATTTGGATCATCGCCTGCGAGTCCACCAAATAAACCTTTGAGATGCAATAGCTAAATCATGGTGCTAGTGATATTGAACTTGGCTCCAGGTGCCAAGGGCGGAGGAATAATAGCCCCTGTGGCCCCAGCTCCATCAAGATCGTCATCATCATCATTAAAAGGGGCCTGCACATCTTGGCGTTCAGGTCTCATTCTAGCTTGACGATCTCTCCTGTTCACAGGCGCTACCACCTCATCTGCACGCCGTGGATTAAGTAATTCATCATCACCCAGGTCCTCATCATCAAGATTTGTTGCCCGACCTGGGTTATCAATATTCTGTTGATGCACTTGAGCAGCTGCCAACGCAGCTAATCTAGCCTGCTCCTGTTGAGCAGCCCTTCTTTCAATGTCACGTTGTGCATCCATTCTGCCAATAAGTTATGGTTCAGGATTTATGGGTAATAATGGCTGACCAGAACTACGAGTATTTGGCATGCACTCAACAGAACCTGAATAAAACAAAAACAACAAACAAAAGTAAAATTCGAGAATCTTTGACCAAAGGGTCTAGTAACTATCACAAACTTAGTTGACACCCGTATTCCCCGGCAACGGCGCCAAAATTTGATAACACCCAAACTACAGCTCTCGTAAGAGTGTAAGCGGTCGTTGTCAAATATAGAACCCAAATGGGTTGGGTGTCGAATCCTACAGGGAATACTTGGTCACTAAGTGTTGATATTATAGCAGACTGTTGGTCGAAAGTTCTACAAAAAGGGGGGATGGTTTAGGCGTGAATTAAAAGTATCAAAATAGCAAAGTAAAAACGGAATGCTTTGTTGAGTAAGATTTAATCGATGAGAATTATAAGTTAGGGTTATGTCCACCTTATGAGTTCTACGTATCTATTAACTATGAGTAATGCGGAATTCAGACATGCATGCACTTATAGAGATTCGTATTCTAATGGTAAATCCTAGTGTTTCTCAACCATCAAGGATTATTTCACTTTAACTCTCTCGAGCTTAAAGCGTGTAACTAACGGTACAAACTCTCCAAGAAGTTAATCCAGTTACGGCACTAACGTGTAAATAGGGGTTGGTAGCCCTATTTCCTTGTCACACTCTCTTTTCCAAACATGTAACTTTTCTCTCGAACAAGTTAATGCTATAATGGCGTATTCTATATGTTTGCAACCACAAAAATGTAATTAATATGAAGAGAGTAATGATATAAGTAGCATACGTATCAAGAATTCACAAACTCATAGTAATAGATAGTATATCAAAAGGCTTTCACAACCCTAACAGAGAAGTTTAGCTACTCATGATTACAACGAAGATCATAATAGACATCATCATCATACCAAAGCTCAAAGAATCTCACGTTGAAGATGGGTTTGGCGTCAAACTAGGTTGACGTTTTTGCCCTCTAGACGTTTCTCACAAGTTGGTGTTTTTTTCTCTGTTAAAACTTACAGAATCTGTAAACTGAATAATACTAAGTATCGACTGAATTCTGAAAAAGCAAACGTGAATCAATGCATGAATGAATGCCTGAATGCGTGCTGAAAAATTCAGCAAAATAGGGTTTTTATAACATCCTTGTCCTATTCCTACTAAGTTACTGCTGATCCCCAAGTCTTTAGAAATACTGTTTTTGCCCGGGACAAGTTCTCCGTGCATCACTTTCAGTCCATAAGCTTCCAAAAGCTGCCTTCCCTCTTATGTGAAGTTTCCCTTGCTACCAAAAGGTCCACAAAGTGCTGAAATCTTCATCATTAATACCTGAAAACATGCTAATCACGTTGGTTAGCTCACTTACAGGAAAATGGACTAAAAATGCAGGAATTATATATTTTGTCCTTAAAACTTAGCTAAAATATGGGTAAATTATGGTGCTTTAGGCGTGTAAATACGCCTATCATCAACATCATTCAGTTCAAAAGTGGGTTGAACAAAGAGATCTACACTCATTTGATGCTTCACAAGTTTGATACCGTTGAAGGAATTTTCCAAGCGGCTCTTGAGATTGAAAGGGAGCTTAAAGAGAGGTCGTCGTTCAAGGCAAAGGGACCATAAACCTCGGGTTGGCCGAGGATCAAATATATGGTTCAACCATCTTTGGGTTAGCCCAAAAACAAGGATCAACCCGACACTATAAGGCTGCCCGAGCCTAAAACAGTCCACAAATTTCCTCCCCGACAAGAAGCTCACAAGTATCCTAATCCTAAAGGGTTCCAATGTTTCAAGTGCCAAGGTTGGGGATATAAAGCTAATGAATGTCCAAACCAATGCAATGTGATCCTAAGGAAAGGGATATTGTATTACCTTCATGAAGAAGTGGGTCTTGAAAAGGAAGAGAATGAGGCCGAGCCTCAAGATGGAGAGGAACCCGAAAGTGAGCCACATAATGATGATGATGATGATTATCCACAAAAAGAGGAGTGCGTGGTTCCAAACTTTGTAGTGAGGTGTTCTTTATTTAGTAAGGCGATAGATGATCCTAGCCAACGGGAGAATCTATTCCATACTAAATGCCTTGTGAAGGGAAGTGTGTGCACTTTGGTGATAGATAGTGGTAGTTGTGCAAATGTTGTTAGTGTTGATATGGTGAACTTCTTGAAACTGCCAACTACACTTTATACTAGACCTGACAGGTTGCAATGGTTGAATGAATATGGCGAATTGAAAGTCATGAGGCAATGTGTGATACGATTTAAGGTGGAAAACTACCACGATGAAGTGCTTTGTGACGTAATACCAATGCAAGCGTGTCACTAGTTGTTAGGTAGAACTTGGCAATATGATAGGTCTACCAGACATGATGGGAGGTCTAATCGATATACACTTAAGAAGAATGGACTAAAGGTCACACTTCATCCACTTTTTCCTTCACAAGTGAACGAGTTGCATCAAAGGATGCGAGAATTGAAAGAAAAAGGGAAGAAATACAAAAATAAAGAAAAGAGGGGGAACCCGTAGATGGGGTAGTGGGGATATCCGAGGTTGCCTCAACATCAAAGGTAAAATGTTGGTTAGAAAGAAGGAGCTCTTCATGGATCATGATGATGAGACGCCCATGCTTCTTTTGGCACAATGTTTTAACACTAACCCCACTAATTCTTCTATTTCTCCTTTGATTTTTTGTGTGTTGCAGGATTATGAAGATGTTTTTCCCAAAGAACTTCCACAAGGGATGCCCCCACTTCGGGGAATTGAGCACCAAATAGATTTTGTGCCGGGATCACAATTGCCCAACAAACCGGCTTATTGGAGTAAATCAACGGATAGCAAGGAATTGCAACGCCAAGTTGAGGAACTCCTCAACAAAGGGTATATCAAGGAGAGTATGAGCCCTTACACGGTCCCGTTGCTACTAGTTCCCAAGAAAGACGGGACTTGGCATATGTGCGTTGATTGCCGAGCCATCAACAAGATAACGGTAAAATATCGTCACCCTATTCCTAGGCTAGATGATATGCTTGATGAATTGAGTGGTTCGTGTTTGTTTTCTAAAATTGATTTGAGGAGTGGCTATCACCAAATCCATATGCAACCGAGTAATGAATGGAAAACCGCCTTCAAGACCAAATTCGGTCTCTATGAATGGATGGTTATGCCATTCAGCATAACAAATGCTCCAAGTACTTTCATGAGGATAATGAATCATGTGATGAAACCTTTTATTGGAAAGTTTGTTGTTGTCTACTTTGATGATGTGTTGGTGTATAGTAGGTCCTTAGATGAGCATGTAAAACATTTACAATGTGTATTTGATGTCCTCCGAAAGGAGAAGTTATATGTTAATTTAGAAAAGTGTTATTTTGGTGTCCAGGAAGTTGTATTTCTCGATTTTGTGGTGAGCTCAAGAGGGGTCGAAGTGGATGAATCTAAGATTGACTCTATAAAAAATTAGCCAACTCCCAAAACCATAGGTGAAGTAAGAAGCTTCCATGGGTTGGCTAGTTTTTATAGACGTTTTGTCAAAGGATTTAGCACTATTGACGCCCCCTTGACCGAAGTGATTAAAAAGGCTTGTCCTTTTAAGTGGGGAGATGAACAAGCTAAGGCCTTTAAGGACTTGAAAGCTATGCTCATCTCGGCCCTTTGTTACAATTGCCAAATTTTGACAAGACTTTTGAGGTTGAATGTGATGCTAGCAAAGTTGGTATAGGCGCGGTTTTAATGCAAGAATTGAAGCCTATTGCCTACTTTGGCGAAAAGCTCAAAGGAGCAACTCTAAACTAGTCTACGTACGATTTAGAGTTGTATGCCTTGATTAGAGCCTTGGCTACTTGGCAACATTATTTATGGCCTAAAGAATTTGTGATCCGAACGGACCATGAGTCCTTGAAGCATCTTCAGGAACAATATAAGCTTAACAAATGGCATGCCAAGTGGATTGAGTTTCTTGAAACTTTCCCTTATGTTATTCATTACAAAAAGGGTAAGGACAATGCGGTTGCTGATGCTTTGTCTCGAAAACACGTTCTTCTGTCTACTTTATCTTCAAAATTGATGGGTTTTGAAATCTTAAAGTAATTGTATCCTGAGGACCCTCACTTTGCTCCTATATATAGGGAATACGAAGAATGAGGTAGGGACAAGTGGGATTCGGCCAGGGGTTCAAATTCCTATGCCAAGTTTGACGGTTATTTGTTTAAAGGTAGGCGATTGTGTGTACCCTCTAGCTCTTGGAGAGAGTTATTTGTGAGAGAAGCACACAATGGTGGTCTAATGGGTCACTTTGGAGTCCAACAGACCCTTGGAATATTGGAGGAGCAATTCTATTGGCAAAAATTGCACAAAGATGTGTCTAGGATTTGTGGCCAATGTGTAGATTGCAAAGGAGCCAAATCTCAGCTCCAACCTCATGGGTTGTACACCCCGCTACCCACCCCTTTACATCCTTGGCTTGATATATCTATGGATTTTATGTTAGGGTTGCCAAGTACTAGAAGAGGTTGGGATAGTATCTTTGTTGTGGTTGATCGGTTTTCTAGGATGGCACACTTTATTCCATGCTCTAAATATGATGATGCACCTAGTGTGTCCTATTTATTTATTGATAATGTTGTCAAGTTGCATGGTGTTCCGAGGACCATTGTGAGTGATAGGGACTCTAAGTTCCTAAGTCACTTTTGGAAGTCCATGTGGGGTAGGCTTGGTACCAAGTTGTTGTTCTCCACTTCTTGCCACCCACAAACCAATGGCCAAATGGAAGTAGTAAATAGGACTTTGGGTGCTATGCTACGTTCCATGATTAATGGAAAATTGACTTTTTGGGAGGAACACCTACCATTAATTGAGTTTGCCTATAATTGTGTCATACACTCAAGTACTGGAATGACTCCCTTTGAGTGTGTATATGGCCTCAACCCCCTTACCCCTTTGGATTTAACTTCTTTGCCAAGTTATCTTATGATTAGCCTAGATGGAAGAAAGCGGGAAGATTTTATGAAAAAATTGCATAAGAAGGTGCAGCTTCGACTTGAGAAGAAAAATCAAGAGATTGCAAAGCGGGCAAACAAAGGAAGAAAGAAACTCATTCTTGAACCGGAAGATTAGGTGTGGGTGTACCTTAGGAAGGACCGGTTTCCATCTCAAAGGAAGACCAAATTGATGCCAAGGGGTGATGGTCCATTCCAAGTACTTGAAAGAATCAATGATAATGCCTACAAGATTGACCTTCCCCCGGAATACCAAGTGCATAACACTTTCAACGTGTGTGATCTTTCGCTAGTGGATGCGGTTGAGGATGACCAAATGTCAAATTTAATGTCAAATTCCTCTCAAGATAGAGAGGATGATACGGGTGTACCAAGCTGTCCAACAAGTTCTACAAGCTGTCCTACAAGTTCACGACCATTCACACATAGCCAAGCTCGGGAGTTGCAAAAACTCCAAGCTATGTTCATGCAAATGGCCGTGTGTGAGTTGGTACTTGAGCCTTCCAATGTATTAAATATTTTTAAGTGTGAAGAGGAGGCTTGAAGTGTAATAAACGTACACTCCAAGGCCACCCCTTGGCAAGGGTAGGATGGTCATTTATTATCTCCCTTTGTGGACTAATATAAATAGATAGTGTTAGGGTTGTTTTGGAGTTAGTTCATTCATGATATTTTGAGAACACAAGACTTGTAATATTTTGAACTTCTCTCTTCCATTGGAGAAGCTCAAAACTGAAATTCTCAATTGGAGTGACACTTGGGTTGAATCTTGGCTAGAAACTAGGATCTTGAGGTCATTGAATTCCTCTTGATCCAAGTAAGAGATTGATAATAATATTCTTTAGTCTTAGGGTCCTTTCATGTTGTTAGGGTTATTAGATTCTTGAATATTGTATGTCAAGTTACTATCTTTAATTTGTAATCTTGTTGTTTGTGTGGTAACATAGTGAAGCCGTATGGGGCCATTTTCGATTCACTATAGTTGCTGCCACTTTATTGCTCTTGTTGTTGTTATTGTAATCTTGTAATCTCTATCATCTTGTCATTTTTTGTAAACCTTGAAGTCTAGTGAAGCCGTGTGTGGCCTATTTCGATTCACTAGCATTGTTGTTGTTCCTCTTGTTATTCTTGTGTTGGCTTGACTCTCTTGATGCGCACTCACTTTTGTATCATTTGTTATCAAAGCTTGTGGTTGATTTTGTTCCAACAAAATCAATCTTGGGTTTGATAGTTGAAGCAGAATATCATCGTATGGTAGTTGATACGCGCCACTTCTTTGAAATTACGATTTACAAAAAATGAAGAAATGTTATGTTAGTGATAATGACGACCCTCCAAGACTAAGGACAAAATTTGTCCCCATACCTGATGAAACAGGAATAGTTAGCATTGAATAGTCTTAAAGATGCTTATGGTGAGGATTTTTTTTTCTTTCTGTGGATTTTTTAGGATTTTGAATTATTAAACTAATTTAGGTGTTTTGTATGTACAAAGTTATTAGAACATATTAACTTATGTTCTTGAATTATTAGTTAAACTATTTTTCTGCATGATATTGTGTGTTGTGCCTATTACTTTTTTGTTATAACGTACGTATATGTGTTATAAAAGTTGGTATATGTTAATCTTATAGAAATGATATCAATATATACAAAATATTTATGCAATTATATATATAATTGATTTATGGATATTCTATTTTCAAGCTATTAATCTAATTCAACCTATTATATTAGCTTATGCATTTTCATATTTTAACTATTCAAGGACATGAAAGCATGAATTCATCACAAAAATGTAAAATCACACCACCATATTTATGTTTCAAAATAATGACAATAGCAAACCCAACTTTTTGAACAACCTAAATCCAATATGTTTAGCTACATTGCTACATACATATAGCAGACGCAAAGACAAAAAATATATATATATTTTATGTATATATTTATACATTGAAGTTAAAAATATCATAGACCTACTTTTTTATTATCGTAATTATGGTATGATTATCAATACATAAGTAGATTTGTTCATGAATAGCAAATTAATATAACAATACACATGAGCAGTCATAATTTCAACATATTTCTTGTCATATACATAGAATTATAATGTAGATGTCGTCATAAACATAAAATTATTATGTATAAGTAGTTATATACATAGAATTACTATGCATACATAGTCATGAACATAGACTTACAGTGTATGTATAGTCATATACATAGAATGACAATGTATATATATGAACATACATAAAGATTGAAATTATACCTAACAACATTGTACTGATAAGTTTAGGATATATAATAGTTATTTAAGAATTTCATAAGATTATCTAATAGGTTGAATTAGAGAAGACTAATTCATAAACTTTCATATACGTAAGTATAGGACTTCATATTTATTGAAGTTGTGTATAAGGCTGAATATCCAAACTATTTATCAAAATATACATTGAAGTTATGCATAGCAATTGTATATTGTTACATGTATGTGTAACACATGCACATACATACCTACTTGAAAAAGAAATTGGGAAACAAAACACTTTAATTTACATAGATTTGCGGTTAAAGACACCAGTTAATTAAAGATTAATGTAATAGAATATTAGCAATTTACACTTTAAAATAAAAACTAAAATACCAAAAATAATGAAAAGGTAAACTGAATAAAAATGATATTCAACTGTTTGCAGCAAAAAACAACTAAAACGACTCAAAAAAGAAATATAAATAATTACTAAATGATAAACGAGTGAATAAAAATTGTATGTAGAAGCATTGATAGCTCATTTCTCCTTCGAAAAAAAGTTACAAGAACGCCTACTATGACCGACATGTCCGCATCGTCTACATCAATTTATGCTTGATGACAGTGTTTCGCTTGATTGTAACATCAATTTTGTTGATGACAGTTTTTTTACCTCCCAATGATAAAAATATCAGTTTTCTTATAAGTAGATGTTTTCAACGTCCATTTACAATCCTCATTGTAACATCGGAGCGTATAACTGAAAAAGAAAAATGTAATATGATTAATATATCCAAAAATTTAAAGTATACCGTAAAGTCGTTAAGCAGATTAATACGTATGTATATTACGGATATAATTTTTTTAAAAAAATTAGAATATATACATATCAATTATCATTCCGGATACGACTAGATGTTCATTACCTAATATGAATAGATGATTCAACTCGACATACAAATTAACACCATTATCATTTCGGGTACGAATAGATGATTCATTACCGTCGACACCATAGTGTACATCAATTGATTTTCGAGCTTCGTCAATGTTTAATTCAGCAACAACTATCGAAATCAACCTCAAATACGTTACTGATTCTACGACAATAATTCCTTCACTTTTGTACTTAACATATTTTATTTTCGGATTTTCATTCACTAGAGTGTCCCAAAAGAATCACACTATTCATCTTCTTGAATAAAAATAAATTCAATTTTTTTGAAAGAGATCATAAATCAGTGATTACATTGTTTGTGATTTCTATTATTTGATTGATTTTTTTTAATGTATTGTTATTTTTAAAATTTGAAATAGTATAGTTGTTACACAAATTAAGAAAAACAATAATTCATCATTAATGTTGTTGCCTTAACTGTGTGTTAAATGGAAGGAAGATCAGTTAATTTCCTATTAAAACGTCCTAATTAGATTTTCATATACATAGAGTCTTATGTATGTAACAACTGAGTTACGTATATTAATCGGGAGAGAGAACAAATTAATTAAGAAGATGGGAGAGAAGGTAATTATGTTTAGTAGAGTTGAGTTTTATGTTATTTATACAAAAAAGTAATATTTGGGTTAGAGATCTAGGTTGGATAATTTTTGGAAAAATCAACAATGTTCGTGGACTTCATTAATATTGTGTATCTTCTTTGGGCCAATTCCATGATCTTCAATAACGTTGGTTGGATCACGTTTCTAAAGCCCAAAAAGTAAATATTGATACGATTGCTTCATAAATGAGCCCAAGGCTCATAACAAATTTATCAAAGCTGAAAATTAGGAGGGGTGATTTGCCAAAATGTGCTTTATTTGAGGATCTATGAATTTACTCCTTTTATCATTTTACAAAAAGTTGATAAACTTGGCGGGTATGTAAAAGATATTCTTTGTTTTCCATCACTTTTACATGTGCCAAAAAAATATTGTGACATTTCAGTTCTTACGGCTTGTTCAAATCGATTATTCTTTATGTAGCGAAATGGTTGATTCCACCGATTATAATCGAAAAAAATACTTACAATATTCTTTACAAGAGGTTTTTGAAATCAGAAGAAGTCTTCATTTTCATTTTCGTTCTCAAGCAATTGTAATTTAAAATTTTTTGAATTGCCCACCTTTAATGAAAGTAATTACATTGTATCTTCTCTCTCTCTGATTTGAAAAGTACATATACATGTCGACCTAACCTCATACATAACTCGAATGTATAAGATAACTGTTTTGGCTAAATTTAAGAAAATAAAATAAGTTGCAATTATCTCTATCTTACTAAATTTAAGGAAATAAAATCAGCTGTAATTATCTCTATCTTAATTAATGGCAATCAATTATTTT
Source organism: Capsicum pubescens (assembly GCA_030864215.1). Classification (NCBI taxonomy): domain Eukaryota; kingdom Viridiplantae; phylum Streptophyta; class Magnoliopsida; order Solanales; family Solanaceae; genus Capsicum; species Capsicum pubescens. The sequence goes on along the minus strand of CM061538.1, from coordinate 330,802,619 downwards.
CTGACTTGGTGGAGCCTTAAAAATAGTAACCATAATTCGAAGTGATATTTTACTCTGAAAATTCACAACAATTAACTTCATTGAAAATTCGATTTCTCCACCAACAATTCTTGGCGAACATCAAAATCTTGTTGTTTTCGGTTTATTCAAGATCTTGTTTATTCCAACTGACAACATCAATATGAACATCGCTATATTGTGGAGGCATTCGAATTTTTGGCAGTCTAAAATTATATGAACAATACAAAAGTGATGATATCGTTGTTTCGAAAAGTATAACATATTTGAGGTTGATCCCGATGATTGTTACAAAACTAGCTTTTGATGAAGATTGAAAAAAATAGAAGTAAAGTATATTGTGAAAGGTAATTCTTCACGAGCGACACACCTGCAATTTTTCCTCAAAGGATATCTGAAAAGATAGTTTGTTTTTCGATGTGACGACCCAATTATGTTGGCTCATACTTTACGTATTCATCTGGAAGAAGCAAGTGATTAATAATGTTAATTTTGAATAACCAACTTTCATTGTTATGTAATGAATCTGAAAAATGGATGATCTAGTTTTAATAACGTTAATTCAATTTCAGTTCTTTATAATTTTTTTGAATATATTTCAATAAGATTATTCAATTTTATATTCGTTTATGATTGTTAGTTCATTTTTTTAGATTCTTTGATTGTTCCAGATGTATATTTTCTGCTAACAGTAATATTCTATTGGTGTGTATCTATTTCACATATATTACAGATTGTATGATTGTTTGAAATTATAAGACGTTGCATGGCAGTGATGTGTAAGATCAACATTATGTCGATGTATAACCAACCAGCTAATGTATAATGTTATCATATACAATGGTTAATAAATGTTAAATTATGCTAAAGTATGGAATCTGACAATATAATGGTTAAGTAAGAACTTGCATTAATATTACAAACTAATGTGTAAAGGTTCATTATACATGTGAAATCTTAATTGTAAAAGTGTTGATGTATAACCAATAAGCTAATGTATAATGTTAACATAAACAATGGTTAATAAATGTTAAATTAGGTTAAAATATGGAATCTGATAATACAATGGTTAAGTAAAAATTTGCATTAATGTTACAAAGTAATGTGTAAGGGTTCATTATACATTTGAAATTTAATTGTATAATATTTAATGAGTAAGTTCTGTTAATTGTACAATTAATGTATAATGATTTATTAGACATTGGATATAAATACAAACTTTTTACTCTATCATTGTAACGTTTTATGCTATAGTAATATACATGTAGTGAAGCGTTTGTATGGATCAACCAATTCAATGTTACAATATCTTCATACAATATAGTTTCATGTATAAGGTTACCAAATTTTAAATATTATTAAACATGTATGTGTAAACCTTATACAATTAATAATATAGTATTAATACATGTATAATGAAATCTTATACATAAAATCATACTGTCAAAACAAATAAAAGACAACCTCATACAACAGTTTCATATGTATACGAACACCTTATACAATTCACTATATAATCTTAACAACTGTATAATGAAATCTTATATATAGAATAGTGCTGCTAATACATATTTTAATATTAACTAAACCTTCGACAAACATGATCGTCCAGAACCAACAACCTTTTTCTTACTTGACAATTTTGGAGCTTTCTTGTTTGAACTTGAACCGACAACTTCCCTCAATTTCTTCATTGTTACTGGATCGTTTTGGTGCTTCGAATGATTCTCTGTGAAATTGGGTTCTTCATAATCAAAAGAATCCAGAACAAAACCAACAATGAGAATAATAGTACGCGATCAGACTCCATTGCAAAAACAATTATACTTTATGCGTTAACCAATTTAAAAAATTAGCAAATAAAACAAAGATCTGACTCTTAAGACTATGGAAAAATACAAAAAAAAATCAACCTTCACAATGGTATTGACTAACAAAAGCGGATACTTTGATAAGTACCTACATGAAACCAAGTTTAATTCGAATCCAAATTTGATTTGGTAAAGTTGAAAAAAAAAAATCTTAATTTGATTTGGTAAAGTTGCAAAAAATCGGATACATGAATTTCAAATTTCAACTCTCACAATGTTATTGAATTACAAAATCGGATACTTTGATAAGTACATACATGAAACAAAGAAAATTCGAATCCAAATTTGATTTGGTGAAGTTGTAAAAAACCCTTAAAATTAAATGATGAAGGTGAACTTTGTTTAGTTAATGATTGATAACTGCACAATTTGAAATTTCTCAGATCACGTTAGCTTGATTGTAGGCATAAATAAAGGAGCACAAATATGAAGCAAAAATCAATGCACTAAAATAGGAGCAGAAAATACTATTTTGATATGTATGAGGGGGATAAGAGAGAAAGAGTAAATTTAAGTGATTTAAGTAATTACTTTGGGATTTTTGTAATTTCTTTTCCAATATAGAATTTGATGTAATAAGGTAAAATTACCTTGTGTATATATGTAATTTTTAGCTTTATAATCCACATAAATATTGTACTCTCTGTTTCATATCAATTGGTCCCTATAGATTTGGCACACCCATTATGAAATTAATAAATAGAGATACATTTTATATATTTATCCTTGTATGCATTTTAAAGTACAATAATCAATGAAATGATTAGACATTGAAATTTGGTACATATTACTCGATCTCATGCATCACATCTAGAACATTAAGTATTTATAACCGAAACTAGTAACAATTATTTAATTTTGATTTTGAAAATTTAGATCATTTATGCACCATTCAATAATTTTGAAAACTGTGGATGTATTTAGTATTTCTATTAAGGATAAAATGGAAAACATATGTATAAAATACTTTTGATTTTAGAACTTGGATAACTAAATTGAAACAAATATTTTTAGAAAGAAGTCCAACTAATACGAAACGGAGGAAGTAATATATGCTCTCTTTGTCCCAATTTATGTGACATACTTTCCTTTTTGTCCGTCCCAAAAAGAATGTCATATTTTCTTATTTGACAATTATCTAATAATATCATTCCTATTTCGTCCTTACTGGTCCACCCTTAATAAGGAACAACAATTAAAAAGTAAACATTAAAGTGACTTTAAAAGGAATAATTTTGTAAACTATACAAAGTCATTATTTATTTCCTAAATACCATATTCGATCAAAAAGTGAAAAATAAAATAGAACAAAAATATAAAATAACGAGTTTTTAAAATTCATTTTTCATCAAAGTTTGTCACTCCTAAGTTAGGTCATATGTATGAAACAAAAACATAAATATTTTCTCCCCCACATTAAGATAGTATACTCGATAAGTTGTCAGTTGTAAATTAAAACGAAATGAAAGGAGTATTTGATTGGACTATCATATATTGTAGGCCCAGAACTCAAATAAGTAGTGTCATTTCTTGCTTTTTGACAAAGAGCATGGAATTGAGAAACAAGGGAAATAATATAAAACCATAGGTGAGAAAAACATAAAAAAAATTGAGAGAAAAATAAAGACAAATTGTGACCAATGAGTCCTAGACACCACATAGTTAAGACCTGATTCAAAGAGTAAACTGTTAATGTGTATTGATTTGGCTCATTTCCAAAAAGTTAATGGGGTCTTGTCAAAAAAGTAAAATAAAATCTGAGCATAATTTTCAATGATATGTTCTCATAAGATATGTTAAGCATTTTCTATAAGGTTCACTTTAGTAAAATTCTCTAGAAAGATTCACTATGTTTCCTACTTTTTTGGCAATTTTGTACTAGTCTTATGATATGAGGATCCTAAACCTATGGTAAAGACATTATTAGGAAAAAATAGAGTGTGACAATCTACTTTAAGTCATGTCTTGAGAAAAATAAGGAAAAATCACAACACTTTATTCTTGTTTTGCCAAGCATATATGGTCAAGTCTTGTACGAGCATGTTTTTTTTTTAAAAGCATATATTACTTTTATCATATTTCTACAGTATAATTTTGTAATGAAGCGAATTCAGTTGCCTCAATACAATATATATGAGCATGCCATGCCAAATTTGAGGGGATATCTAGTAGTAGAAAATTGCATCCAAAATATTTAAACACAGTAGGGGTGTCTAACGGGCCGGGCCGGGCCAACCCGGAACCAGCCCTCCCATTTTACCCGGGTTCCGGGCTAGTTCCGGGCCGGGTTTGGCGTTAACGGGTCGGGCCGGGCCGGCCAAACAGTAAAAAAATTAAAACCCACCCAAACCCGGCTCACTAAATCCAATCCGGTCAAACCCACCAAGACCCGGTCAAACCCGGTTAAAAACCGGTCAAACCCGTTTAAAAAATAAATAAAAAATCCAATATACACTATATACACTCCAATATACAATATATATTTTTTAAAAAATATATAAAGTATAAACAATTACACATATATACGTACCATTCAATATATAATTATATATGACTATACGTACTACTTTAAATAAAACATTTGCTATAATAGTATAATATATATATATGTACACTACAATATATATATATACTAATTTATAAAACATATACACATGTATACGTTAAATATATACTACTTTAGAAGATATATACACATATATATGCACCATTCAATATATATGTACTACTTTAAATAAAATATATACTACAATATAGTGATATACATATATATATATATACAATAATATGCATATATATATAGTTACATACTAATTTATAAAACATATACACTTGTATACTTTAAAGATATACGTCTATAGAAGATATATACACATATATACGCACCATTCAATATATATGTACTACTTTAAAAAAAGTATATACTACAATATATATACTAATTTATAAAACATAAAGTAATGTATACGTTAAATATACACGTCTATAGAAGATCTATTCACATATATATACACTCTATTCTATGTATATGTAATACTTTAAATGAGATATATGCAATATATATACATTACAATATATATTTGTATAGTTATATACTAATTTATAAAATATATACACATGTATACGTTAAATATACACGTCTATAGAAGATCCATTCACATATATACACTCTATTCTATGTATATGTAATACTTTAAATGAAATATACTATAATGTATATACATTACAATATATATTTGTATAGTTATATACTAATTTATAAAACATATATACATGTATACATTAAATATACACTTCTATAGAAGATATATACACGTGTATACGCACCATTAAATGTATATATACTACTACTTATAAAATATACTACATTATATATACATTACAATATGTATAGATATACTTATATACTAATTTATAAAACATATACACATGTATACGTTAAATATACACTTCTATAGAAGATATATGCACAAATATTCAAAACATATGCTACTTAATATAATAAATTAATAATATTTGGTAGTAAATTAATAATATATTAGAAGTAAGTTTTTAATTTAAAGTAGAAAACTAGAAATTCAATTTAAAATTTTAAATCGTTAAATAAAAAAAAATAAAAAACAACGACTAAGGACTGAATGAATTTGGGGAATTTTATTGATTGCAAAATGATCCAAAATTTATAATTTACATGAATGAAAAATCTATATATTATGCATCATTTTTTCCAACTCATTCATGTTAATATTAATAGGAACTTGCATAGGATAATCAAAGTCAACGGGGGCAAAACCATGCATTGGACTTGATTCTGCTGAGTTCTCCCGTGAAGTCATAATTTCTTCTAGTTTCAGCTTGTCGCTCGGCTCCGGTTCCATTCCTTGGTTTCTTCTTTCCGCTCTAATCCAATCTCTGAGGCAAACTAGAACATTCATTGCATTGCTTCCCAATGAGTGTCGGTTGTCTCCAAGCTGCTGTCGTCCCTGACTGAAGGCGCTCTCTGATGCAACGGTTGACATTGGAACATTCAAGATATCTCTAGCTAATCTTGAAAGCACAGGATATTGTGATTCATTATTCCTCCATCAATCCAGCGTGTTGATCTGTCGTCTGCGATCCTCTGGTGCCGTCCGAAGATAATATTTCAGCTCTTCCCGATAAGTTGATGTGTAAGTTCTCTCATCAACACTGTTCCAACAATTTAAATCATAAAACGAATCAGAAAAACCACTATGTGCCGGCCTTTTAGAAGATGATGGCTCCTCGGGAGGATGAGGAGCGACAGTTGGAGTGATATTTGTAGGTACGGCTGAATCAAATAAATCAGCATAGTGATTATATAATTTTTCTATATAATCTTTTGCATCAGCCGTAGCCGTCCACAAATCAGGTTGTACTTGTTCAGAATCATGGTTAATATTTATTTCTAAGTTAGTATAAATAAGAGTACTAAAGTGACACATATTATTATATTTCATGCACGGATTTAGCATAGCACCAACCAAGTAAATAGGGGGAATCGGGAAAAAATATTTTTTAAATTTCGTAAACATGGCGCCAACAGCTTCTTTATAACCTTCTTTATTTTTATATTGTTGGAGCAAACCAGAAATATCGGCTATATATGCCAAAATATTACAAACAGTAGGATAGTAAGCACCGGAAAATTCAACCGTAGCTACATAAAATTTTTCTAAAAACTTAACAAGATCATTAATTACAACCCAATCAGAATTATGTAGCATGCAATCAGCAGAATCAGCAAATGAACCGCAATGTTGGTTAAAAGCTAGTGTAATAGGAATTCTATATTTATAACAAGTTTTTAAAAATTCATACGTAGAATTCCATCTAGTATCAATTTCCTCAGGCATCAAAATCGGTGTAAGTCCATTTTCTTGACATTTAACTTTAAATTCTCTAATTCTCGATCTACGATTATTTCCTTGAATAAAACCAACGGCAAGACGAATTTTTTCAATATAAAGCTCAAAAAACTCAAGACCATCTTTTACAATTAAATTATATATATGACATCCACACTTAATATGAAAAATTTCAGGCAAGGGCGGAGATAGCGTAAATTTTATTTTTGTTATAGCAGTCTTGTTGTTAGAAGCATTATCAAAAGCAATACATAAAATTTTATTTTCTATACCATAGTATCCGGCAATTTTAACAATAGAATCAGCAATAAATTGTCCAGTATGTTTACGATCTTCATCATATAAAAAAGCAAGAATACGTTTTTGCATCACGAAATTACTATCCATCCAATGACAAGTAACGGTTAAATAATCATTTTTATTTACAGCACGACCAAGATCAGAAGTTAGGGACAATCTACATTGAATATTTTTTAACAATGTTGATAAATAAAAATAATATTGTGAATGGAGTCTAAAAATATCAGACCGACAAGTAGTTCTAGGAATACCATTAAACATAGGATTATAAATTGCTTGTATATAACGAATAAAAGCATCAGAAGAAGGAAAACTAAAAGGCAAACAACCCACAGCTACCATTTTAGTTATTTCTTCCCTGTCCCTCAATTTATTATACTTTTTCGCTACTTGACCGGTTGTTGGGTCCATTCTAGTTTGCGTTGACCCACCAACATCCCCACCACCTTTTGCAATATTTAACTCTCTTTTGTGATCTTCATCTATATGTCTCATTAACGTACCCGTACCCCCTTGCTTGCCTCCACTTCTATGCTTATATATTTGTTGACAAATATTGCACTGCACCTCAATATCTGATATACGTTCAAATAATTGCCATGCAATACTAGTTCTTTTACGAGGTTTTGGGGCACTGGGAGGACGGGAAGGGAGATTAACTGATTCAGATCTAACGTTAGCATCTCCTACTGCGGGTGTTTCAGCAATATTTTCATTATCTTCGTCTAAATTAACTGCATCTACTTCATTTTCTTCTTCTATACCATAATTTTCCTGAGCTTCTACATAATCCATATCGTGAGCACCTACACTTATTTCTTCCTCAAAAGGTGTACCAAGCGGTACCAGAGGCGAAGGCACACGAGTATATCTATTACTTGAACTACCTCTACCGCTAGTAATTCGCTTTTTACTACCACTACCGCTTTCGGGACAAAAAATTTTAACACCTTTAGCAGCGAGGTTTTTTAATTTATCCATAATATAAATTAAATTAAACTAAAAATATTCAAAATACACAAATATAATAAAATTAAATATTAAACAATTAATACAATAAATAAAAATTAAACGTAAGAGATGGAACGACAATACCAAATTTTGGAAGTATCCGAAGATTGCGACTTTAGAAACTTCCGCTCGTACTTTGTAAACGAAAATTAAAAAATTAAAGTGAACACTTTAAGAAATTAAATATATTGAATATTAGAGAATTGAGAATTGAGATTTGAGAGAGAATGAGATTTGAGAGAGTGAAAAATTGTGTGAAAAATGATTTGAAGTTGTAGGGTATTTATAGATTTTTTTTGGGGATTAAAAAATATTTTTTAAATTTTTTTTTATTTTTTTTTATTAAATGGGCCCAAACTAGCCGTTTGGACCCAAAAACGGCTATATAGCCGTTGGGCCAACGGCTAGTTGGCCCAAAATCCAATTTTTTTTATTTTTTATTTTATATTCCGGGCCGGTTAACCGGCGGGCCTGGACCGGGCTTGGTCCGGGCCGGGTTAACCAGGCCCATTTTAACAAAAAAACCGGCCCGGAATCCGAAACCCTTAAGCCCTAGGACTTACCGGGCCGGGTTACATAATAGGGCCGGGTCGGGCCGGCCCGTTTGACACCCTTAAAACACAGTATATATTCCAATGTTTTATGTGTGTACCAGTAAATGGGTTCAAATGTATCTTACTTCAATGCTCAATTCTTGATATTGTTGGGTCCAATGTTTTAATTTACTGCCATTTTAATTTGTGGCTCAGAGGTAGGGCAGTAAATGGACATACTGACCAACTTGTCCATTTATCAATGACAAACCATGTCATCTAAAGATCTAAAGATCGTGACATCTATTTTCAGTGGCAGTAAATTTGATTCCCCCCCCCACCCCCACCCCCCCACCCCACACAACCAACCACCTTTTTAAAAAAAAAGAATAATTAATTGATTTTTTTTTTTTTAAATTTTCTACGCGATGTTCGATGCTCATAATCAATGATGGAGTTAAAAAATTTATTAACGAGGTTCAAAATATGAATATGTAAATATATAAACTAGCCGAAGGGAGTTCAAAATCTATTATACATACATAAAAAATAATTTTAATCATATATACATAATCTAATTTTTCACCGAAGGATGAAACCCCCCTAAGCCCAAGGTGGCTTCGCCCCTGCCCACAATTTAGATTAATGCCGGAAAGCTCTATTTTGGGAAGTAAAATTCGGCTTATCAAAGCTAAAGTCAGTTTATATTTAGAGTTTAAATATGAGGCCCCTAATAAAAAATGGAGAAGTACATATTGAATATGAGACCTCTGATCAAAGATGGAGAAGTACATATTGCTCTACACCACAACTTTAGTGGTGATCTTTGAAGCTTTTATTGAAACATAAAGACCTTAATTCGTACATAGAACCACAATGTTTGTTACGTTGTTTCGAGTACTCATTCAAGAAACTAAATATAATGCCACTGCGTATACATTAATTAGAGCATAACTCATATTTGTGCAAGATTCCTCCTTGGATCTCTACCTTAATCTATAACAAATGCCTACGTAATAGCAGAGAAATAGCATGTTAATTAGTTAGAAGAAAAATTAATTAATTAAAGAAATAGCATGTTAGTTAGAAGAATAATTAAAGAAAAAACGTAATTGCTGACAAACTTGGATGCTTCCAAGCTACAATTTCTTATAGAAATTAGAAATATTTGGAACCCTAATTTTCATTACCAAGGAATGGTTGGCACTTGGCATTGATCCGTTACTCCAATTATATTGTATTGGTATTCAATAATCCCCTTGCCTTACTCTAATTTTGATTTATAACTTTTATAGATAACAGCTTTCCTTTGCCTCACAGACACAAACTAATATTGTCACTCTTATATTTCTTTTGTTCCAGTTGGTGGTGACAAATTAAATGGATGGATTGTATCGAATTTAGGTGGATTGAAAATGAATTGAGTTAAAATGGATTGTATTGCAATAATTTCATCTGAATATGATTGGTTTTTCTCCTAAATTCAAAAAACTTAAGACCTTTAACCGAGCTAATTAAACTTAGCTTTAACAAACAAACCAAAAAAGATTTACTTTAAGGGTGTGTTTGTATGAAAGAAAATATTTTGAAAATTTCTCATGTTTGATTTACTTAAACGTTTTAATACAAAATAATTTTCAAATGAACTTATTTTACTCTAATTTAAGGAAACTGACTTTCTACGTAAAGAAAAACATTTTCAAAACTCTCTTAACCTCACCAAAGCCTAATCCACTTAGACTCCATATATCATCAACCCCTGACCCCCACCCCTCGACCTACCACCCCCGCTCCACCTTCTACTCAGGCCCATACCCTCTCCCCTAATCCACCACTCGCTCCTCCTCTCTACTGCCTCAACCTTTGCCTTCCCTTCACCCCGCCCACCCCCACCCCTCTGCTCAGGACAACCCTTAATAATGACAGAGTTAGGATTTTCACTAAGGGGTTCAGATTATGACGAAGTAAGAATATGAAGGAGTCAAAAAGGGGTTCAACATCGAATATATATATAAAAATAATTTTAACTATATATAAATAATGTAACTTTTCACTAAAGAGGCTTCAGATGAACCTCTCCGCCTTACCTTGCTCTGCCACTCATTACTCATGAGTTCCCTCTCTCAACTTTCATTCAGACTCGAGCCCTCGACCAATACCTAACCTCGACCCTGGCTCTAGATCGTGACCCAAACCGAGGTCCAACCACTCTCTTACTCTTTATCAAATCTAGAGCCTTCGACACTAACTTTGATTGGAGACCAACTTCTGACCTTAGCCGAGACTCGAGATTCTACCTTGATCGACCTAGCTAAGAGCTGACTTCTTCCCTAGACCCAAGATCTACCCAGCACTCGACCCCAACACTTGATCCTGACTTGGGATCTTAGAACCCAACCTTGGACCCGACGCCAACACTTACTTGGGACTAGACCCCGTGATACAAGAAAGACAAGGGAAACACGAAACAAACACCAAATCAATCCACAAGTTTGAAGAACCGAGGACCCCTTTGGTGACCACTCTCGGATTCACTACAACAACAATGAAAACACAATAACAACAAGATATTGAAGGTGTAAATACACCAAAACAGCAACAATATGACGAGATGGACAACAATAACAAGATAGGAACAACACGCGGTTTGACTAACTAGAGATAGAAACGGTTACAAGAACACAAACTACTACAAGATTACTATAAAAGTAAAGGGATAGTTAGATAGACTTAATGAAGGTATAATCTTAAGAATCCAAGAATATGGTAATCTTGGACCCTTAACACTACACACAACGTTCACCTATCTCTTACGAAGACACAAGGTCGGAATCCACCTCTCAAGCATCACGTTTCTAGCCATGAGATCAACAAGAGTGATTCCACACTCTTTATGCCTAATTTCAGTTTTGGTGCCTCAAGGAGAGAGGACTTATGTTTATTTGTGTTTCAAGACTTACAACATCATGAATAATCAAAGTCTAAAAGCCCTACAATGTTCTATTTATACTAGGTTACAAATAAAATACAAAATGTTCAAAATGCCCTTTTAAGAGTTAGGCTCCTTTCAAGTGTATTTAGGGGCTGCCTTGTTGTGTTTCAAGGCTCCTCTTTAAACTCCAAATGTGAGATTAGGGTCAGTTTGGTGTGTTTTAAGTCCTTCACTCGCACACTCCAAGCCCCGGGTTCATTATATTCTCACATGCGTCCATCTTCGTGGTCGTACTTGTATCACCCCGACCCTACCTCGAGACCAAACTCGTCCCCTACCCCGACCTCGACTTCTACTACTAACCTCGACTTTTGATCTACCCTTAACGCTGACCCGACTTATGACCCTGATCCTGAACCTAACCTAAAACTTAACCCCAATTCTTGACCTTAATTTGGAACCCTAACACAAGACCCCTCCCATGACCCTAACTTGAGACCCGAATCTTGGCCCCGACCCCAACTCCCTTCTCGAGCCTTGACTCTCGTTCTTGATTTCAATCCTGGACTCTGACTCAAAACCTGATTCACTACTTGAAATAGGCTGAGATATGTGTGTGCAGGGTATGTGGATGGGTAATGTGTGGAGGTACGCAGACAAATGGTTAATGGATAGTTTGAGAGGTTGTCTTGAAGTGAAGTACAAGGTCGTAGGGTGTGGATTGAGGATGCATTGGTGTGTTAATTTTATAGATTTGGAAAATGTTTTCCCTTAACTTTTTAGGAAAATATTTTTTCCTATTTATAGAAGCGAGTTCCTATACGAATACCTATATTACTCATATTTGTCCATATTTTGTTGGTTAAAAATAGACTGAACCTCATCTTTACCCAATCAAAATCTAAGTGATTCAACTCTTTAAAATATGAATTAGTTGGACTGAGATTATAACTATAGGCTGAAATTGTCATCTCTATTTCCTGTGTTCCTTCCATATAATTTAAAGGCGAAATAGCTCCGTGGACACTTGTACTTGTCCTGATTTGTAAAGTAGACACTTCTACTTACACTTTTGTCATCTGAACCCTTAAACTTTTCAAAATATAATATTTTAAATCTTTGTTTGCATATGTAGCATTAAATTGATGAGTTGAAAAATGTGTGTTCTACATGCGTTTTCCAGCGAGTGAAGTCAAAAGTTTTACCTTAAAAATATATATATTTTTTAAAAAATTTAAATTAAAAAAATTAAAAACAAATGCCAACCTTCTTCTTCATTACCCCTACCCCATCCCCGCCCTCACCCAGCACCACCACCACCATTCCCCACCCCCTCTACGCCGTCCCCAACCCTCACCAAGCACCTCCACCAGCCAACCACTCCCCTCTTCCCTCCCCCATCCCCTACCCCCATTCACATCTTCTTCTTCTCCACCTTTGAACACACACACACAGAGCCCACTCCCTTTTTCCTCCATTACCATTACCAACCTAAACTTACGAAATTTTCAACACTCAAAAACCCGAAAATTACACAACTACATACAAAATTATCAAAAGGGTATCTATTCTTCTCACTGTTCATTGACTTCAACACTCCAATTGTCTCATCGATCCTTCCTTTACTACACAAAGAGTAAATCAACGACGAAAACGTATACGAAGAAAGCAAAATTTCATCACTTACTAAATAATTTCTTTGTGAAATGAAGTTTGATTTGAATTGATTGGATTTGAATAAGTGGATAATGAGTTTGAATTTTTTGAATTGGGAAAGGAAGAGGAGGAAATGGTTGAAGTATGTGGAGGTGGGAGTGATACCCACAAATCTAAATTCAAATTGTCTAAAAAATTGAACCCAAAATTGATGAATAGTACGAGTTGAAGGTAGAAGACAAGAATGAGGGGGTGGGGGTGGGGGAGCTTATTTTTATTTATTTTTAAATATTATTTATATTTTATATATATTTTAAATATTTAATTTTCTACGTGTAATTGAAAAATGACATGACATGCCACGTGTCAGCGAGTGTATTACATTCATATTAGTTGGATGAAAAAAGGATTTAAAATGTTATGTTTTGGTGGGTAAGGATTTAAAATATTTTGGTTTGACGGGTTAAAGGGTCCAGATAATAAAAATATAAATAAAAATATCTACTTTAAAAAGCAAGCTATTTCTCCTAATTTAAAACATAATGTGCTTTGATACTCTGGAGTCGAGAGTCATGTACTAGCGAATTTAAGTCATGCTATAAAAGATGTTAACTTCTTTATGTAGTTTGTTTTTCTAATGCACTAAAACAAATGAAATATGGGAACCTTATTATTTTTTATTATTGTTTCCTTAGAAATGTCTCAAATTAAACATAACCCAGTAAATATGAATAAAAAAGTACTATACTTACCTTTTCCTCCTATTAATAATGCTATGGGTTGAAATTCGAGGCAAAGATGGTAAAAAGAAGAAGCAAAGCCCCAAAACCCCTTTTATGTTTCCTTTTCTTCTCATCTTTTGACATTTTTTATTTTTATCTTACTTTGGTTGCGTACGATACACTCTTGTGGTGGGCCTTTCCCAAACACCGTATATAGCGATAACTTTAGTGCACCGAACTGTCCTTTTTTTTTTTTTATCTTACCCTGTGCAGAGGCGAATATATGCTTAAATGTGGAAGTTCTATGAGCACCCCATTTCGATATTGCTATTTAATTAGTACTATATTTAATTTGAGATATATGGTATATGAAGTAACATATGATTGAAGCCCAGGCATAAATCATTAAACTCTAGTCATATGTGTATGAATTTCAAGCTAAAATGATCGAATTCGGCAACATATAGCTAAAGTCAGCAAAAATTGTTAAACTTCAACGCATGAATTTTCAAATAGGATAAATTACACAAATCACTATATTACCTAATATTTTTTATTTTTTAAAAATTTAAATAAAATCCCATTTTTCAGCTTTACTCTCGATACATATCAAGAAAACGTCACATCCTATTTTTACTCCACCATTAACTCATTCAAGATTTTCTTCCCTAAAATATCTCCCTAATTATCAACAATTAAATCATCTTCCTTCCTGATTTTTTCTCTTCCATTAATGCTTAAATCTTCTTCTTTCCTGATTTTTTTCTCCTCCATTAATGCATGCAATTTTTTTTTCCTCTCCTAAAATCTCTCCTATTTTTTTTTAAAAAATCTATTGATATATATATAAATTTATTTAGTTAATCATACATGTTTATTTTTTTAATGGTGATTCATATGAATGATAAATATGATATCATTATATGAGTATTATGGTGATTCATACGATAGATACATTTTGTATGATTTTAACGGGTGATACATATGATATTAATGGGTGATACATATTGTATTATGGTGATTCATATGGTAGATACAATTATTTATTTCAATTATTGAGTGATTCATATGATATTAATGGGTGATATAAATGGTATTATGGTGATTCATATGGTAAATACAATTATTTATTTCAATTATTGGGTGATTTATATATATGGTATTTTGATGATTCATATGGTAGATACAATTATTTATTTCAATTATTGGGTGATTCATATATATGATATTATGGTGATTCATATGGTAGATACAATTATTCATTTCAATTATTGGGTGATTCATATGATATTAATGGGTGATATATATGGTATTATGGGAGATTCATATATTATTAATGAAAGGCAATCGTGTAGTCAGTATAGGAAACAAAAGTAATAACATTTAAAAAAAAGACTAAAAACAGAATTGAAACATAATTAAAATTAAATCTTAAGAAAACAGACTAAAATTAAAGCTGAAATTAAAGACGAAAAAAAGACAAAAAAGACAAAAACAAACAAACATATCTTTCAGAATTAAAGACGGAAAAAGATAAACATAATTAAAACACCTAAATTAAATCTAAAAGAGGAGAAAAATTAGATATCTTTTATTAAATAAAAGAATACAATGAATAAAAGAGAATCTATTATTTCCTTAAATAAATATCTTGTTAGTTTTAAATGTATCACTTTTTTATATGTATCACCATATAACATATGTATCACATTTTAAAAAATCGGGATAAAATGTAGTTAACAAAATAATCGAAATTTTATGTAATATCACTTAAAGAATCAGAGATTTAAGTAAGTTACCCTTTCAAATACCACATGTTTGATATTGAGTGCATAGACTTGTAAATATTTACGTACGTACGAAAGATAAAATTTAAATAATAGTCTGAAAGTTGGGTACATAGGTGAATAGACTTGTAAATATTTACGTACGTACTATAAATAAAATTTAAATAATAATCCAAAAGTTGGATTTATAGGTGTATTGCACGTCAACCTTAAATATGTGGATTGGGAACCAGTCAATAGTTTAATTTCAGTCTTAATATCTAATACATACAAGACTTTAACTAACACATGAAATGGTCATCTTAAAATTTAAATCTTTCGTCTGTTTCTGCCTCCCTGCCTCCACATAAGGTAGAGTTCCCATCCCACTACCCCCAACTCCTCCCCCCACACTAGCACCCTTTGAGTGTCATTTTCTAACATATGAATACTACTTCACACAAAAGAAACAACCACTCAACTTCATTTATACCTTGTCCCATCTTATATCTCCTCTCACTTATTTCTCAATCTCAAATCCCAACATCTCCTCCCTTCAAATGATCCTTAAACCCCATGAATATATGGTATTAAAACTTTAAAATATATGATTAAATTTTTTCTTAAACTAGGAGTTCTAAAATATATGGTAAGAAGTAATTCTATTTTTTAATTTATTTAGATTTAACTTATTCAATTTACAATGTGTATTTATTTGTTAATCTACGTGTTAAATTATTATTTTATAATATTAAATATTAAAATATATTGAAAGACTCCCAAACACACGGAAATGAAATTTTATAGGTAGATTTTACATGAGAAAACTTCCCAAAAAAATGGTAGGTTTTATTTGAACTTTCCGTAAAAATATGTTAGGTTTTCTTTTAACTTTCTGTGATTAAATATAAAAAAAATTAATAGTTTATTTTATGAGAAAAACTTCCTAAAAAAAAAAGTTTTCTTGTAGTGTTAGTAACATGTTTTCTTAGGTGAAAACTAATAAGAAACGTGGGTATAATTTTATTTTGTAATTTGTTTAAATTTAACTTATTCAATTTACAATGTATATTTATTTTGTTAATATACCGTATACGTGGTTAAATTGTTAAAAGGAAAAGGTAGTCTCTTGCCTAATTTTTCTAGAATTGCACACCGGGTGTCATTCAATTCAACAATTTTTTTTGCTATTCATTTTGTTTTTGGACGTCTGCTTCTACTCTGCATGTCCATCAAAATCATGTATCTCCAATTAATTTGATAGACCAGTCTTCAAACTTTTTACTTGTAAGAAGTAATTCATTTAATTTATATGGTGATTTTATTTATTGCTTATTTTTTTGTTATTCCTATATAGATGGGTGACACATTTATGTTGTATTCTTCAGTATATCCTCATGAGGCACCAAAGAATAAGTGCAAGACGGCTAACCACAAAAATTCTCCTCACATAATATAGGTTATTGTTTAATTTATTTTGTTTATTAAAAAGTAGTATTTATTTTTTAAAATTTAGAATGCGTATCTCTCATTATTTATTTTTTAGTGATTTATTCCATGAGGTTGCGGTAATATTTTTTGTAATTTCATACTATTGAGGTTATCGTAGGACAATGAGAGAGCCAAATGCCCACAGATCTTGTCCACCTCATGAAGATAAAGATGTTTCCGAAAGATCCAACTTAGGTAAAGTTGAGTTTATATAATTATATCTTAAAATTGTTTATAATGATAGAAAACTTGAAATTCTACTGAAGGAGAGAACAAAATGCATACAAATCTTACCTCTACCTCATGGAGATAAAGAGGTTGTGTTTTCGAAAAATCTCAACTCAGATGAAGTTGAGTTTGCATCAAAAAGAAAATAGTCCATTTTCTTTGTTTGTTGCGTGACTTTGAGAATAAGATTTATGATCATTTTCTGCAACAAGTTTGATGATTAGCTTTTTTATATGCGAATATTTTCTTGAGACGAGGATCTATCGGAAACAGTTTCTCTACCCAATAAGGTAGTAGTAAGATCTTTTTTGTTATTAACTTTTTGCAACTGCTTTGGTTACACAAAAGATAAAGATATGTTATCAAAAA
Source organism: Capsicum pubescens (assembly GCA_030864215.1). Taxonomy (NCBI): domain Eukaryota; kingdom Viridiplantae; phylum Streptophyta; class Magnoliopsida; order Solanales; family Solanaceae; genus Capsicum; species Capsicum pubescens. The sequence goes on along the minus strand of CM061538.1, from coordinate 330,784,836 downwards.
TTTTGAAGCACTAAGGATTAGGCTAGCAATTTTTCTCTGGGCTTGCAATTAGGTGCACTCCCGAATATGCTTATGGTACTGGTGGATATCCAGCATTGGGTACTCTTTGCATTGTGCAACTTATTGAAATAATTTGAGGTAATTTTTGTCATATTTCTTTATTGTTGTGGAGATAAAACCTTTGAAATTGCACAACAGATATGTCATTTGAATTGAATTATTCTTATTTTATTCTTTAATCACAATCAATATTATTTTTCTTTTCATCACATTAATATTTTTATTTTTTAAAAAAATATAAAGAATGATTTTGAATAAAAACAAAGAAGATATAAAAATAAAAAATATTTTTATTTTTTTAAAATAAAAATAATAATTTTGAATAAAAATAAAGAAAATAATATATATATATATATATATATATATATATATATATATATATATAATATAATATATTAAAAGTGTGAAGACCTTTAGAAAAATGATTTGAACTTTTTGCCCTTCATTAAAGACCTTCTTTAGACAAAATTGTCTTTTCCCATTTTTTTTAATTTATTATTTAATTATTTTTTATTATATTAACTAGACTTCCTAAAATATATCAGACTCCTAAAATATATGATAGGAGAATTAATTAATATTTTTCTTTCAACTAGACTTCCTAAAATATATGGATTCCTAAAATATATTGTAGGAGAATTAATTAATATTTTCTTTTCTATTTTTCAATTAGAAAAATACTCCTAAAATAGGACTTTATTAAGAAAATACTTCTAAAAATATTGAGATTAACGTTAAACTAGAGAACAAACCGGTTTGCCTATTGGAAAAATATGATTGATGCTCATCTAACTTGATTCGATTGCATGCCCTCAACTTCTTCACTGTTTTTGTCAGCACAATAGAATTCAACATGTGCGTATATATATATCTTCTTTGTTTTTATTCAAAATTATTCTTTAGGGTCAAAATTTTCGCTCAGAAAAGAATTAGTTGGATCAAAATCGAAACTTTGTGATCATTATTATATTGTTTTTTTATAGTTTACAGGTCGTAGATGAATGTCGGTTGACTTTGAAGAATTTCTTGTGTAAAGGTTAGATTTAATCGTTTGTTTTGATATATTTATTATCATATTGTTTTATTTTAATTTACAGATGCTAGATGAATGTGGGTCGGCTTTGAAATTTTTTTTAGTAAATGTTAGATTTAATTGTATTAACGTAATATCTCTATTAGTTTGTTATTTTGTGGTGGTTTACAGTTCGTAGATGAATCTTGATCGGCTTTGAGAAATTTTTGTGTGTAAAATTTAAGTTTATTTGTATTGTGTTGATATCACTTTTATCGTATTATTTTGTTGTAGTTTACAGGTAATAGATAAATGTTGGTCGGCTTTGAAGAATTTTTTTATGTAAGGGTTAGGTTTAGTTGTATTATTTTGATATCTCTATTATCGTCTTATTTTGTTATTGTTTACAGGTAGTAGATGAGGGTCGGACGACTTTGAGAAAAAATTTGTGTAAAGATTAGATTTAATTATATTATTTTGATGTCTCTATCATTGTATTGTTTTGTTGCAATTTACTGATGGTACATGAATGTCTATCAATTTTTAAAAATATTTTTGGTAAAGATTAGGTTTAATAAATAAATTTAATTATTATATTCATCTTTATTATTTAAACAAATATTCTATTTAATGTAATATTCTATCCTAACTTAAAACCTATGTGCTTTGATACTCTGGATTCTAGAGTCATGTACTAGCGAATTTAAGTCATGTTATAAAAGATTTTAACTTCCTTATGTAGTTTGTTTCTCTAATGCACTAAAACAAATGAAATATGGGAACCTTATCATTGTTTCTTTAGAAATGTGTCAAATTAAACATAACCCAGTAAATATGAATAAAAAAGTACTACACTTACCTTTTCCTCCTATTAATAATGCTATGGGTTGAAATTCAAGGCAAAGATGGTACGTACGTAAAAGGAGAAGCAAAGCCCCAAAAACCTTTTCAGGTTTCCTTTTCTTCTCATCTTTTGACCTTTTTAAATTTTCATCTTATCCTCTGCAGAGGCGAATATATGCTTAAATGTGGAAGTTCTGTGAGCACCCCATTTCGATATTGCTATTTAATTTGTACTATGTTTATTTATTTTGAAATAATTTGAGATATATGGTATATGAAATAACATGTGATTGAAGCCCATGGAGAAATCATTAAACTCTATTCATATGTGTATGAATTTCATGCTAAAATGATCGAATTCGGCAACATATAAGCTAAAGTCAGACCCCAGACCCCAGATCCCACGCTGTGGGAATACACTGGATTTGTTGTTGTTGTATAAGCTAAAGTCAGAAAAGAAATTGTTGAACTTCAACGCATGAATTTTCAAATACCACATGTTTGAAATTAAGTGCATAGACTTGTAAATATTTACGTACGATAGATAGATAGATAAAATTTAAATAATAGTGTGAAAGTTGGGTACATAAATGAATAGACTTGTAAATATTTACGTACGTACTATAAATAAAATTTAAATAATAATCCAAAAGTTGGATTTATAGGTGTATTGCACGTCAACCTTAAATATGTGGATTGGGAACCAGTCAATAGTTTAATTTCAGTCTTAATATCTAATACATACAAGACTTTAACTAACACATGAAATGGTCATCTTAAAATTTAAATCTTTCGTCTGTTTCTGCCTCCCTGCCTCCACATAAGGTAGAGTTCCCATCCCACTACCCCCAACTCCTCCCCCCACACTAGCACCCTTTGAGTGTCATTTTCTAACATATGAATACTACTTCACACAAAAGAAACAACCACTCAACTTCATTTATACCTTGTCCCATCTTATATCTCCTCTCACTTATTTCTCAATCTCAAATCCCAACATCTCCTCCCTTCAAATGATCCTTAAATCCCTAAAGAAAAATCCAGAATTTTCTCTCCCTCTTCCTATCTATTTAATTTTCTCAGATATATGTCATGGTTCTTTGTATAACCTACAACTAACACAAGAAACAACTAGCTAGAAAAGAAGGAAAAAGAAAAAGACCTTGAGAACAACAAAGAAGAAGAGGAGAAAAGGGGTGAAATTAAATTTTTTGACTCTCGAAGTCTGAATTGTGCCACACAAATTGAAACGGAAGAAGTAACAAGCTAGGATATATGGAACTATTCCCAGCACAACCAGACTTATCCCTAAAAATTAGCCCACCAAACATCAAGCCCTCATCTTCAACTAATTGGAAGAGGAAAACTACAAGTAGTACTGAAGATGACAATTTGGATTTAGGGTTTTGGAAAAGAGCTATGGTGGAATCAACAAATTCTATGTTGAATAATAATAGTAACACTTCTTCTTGTTTTGAGCTTTCTTTATCCAATAATCCAACTAAACCTAATAATTATTCTTGTGACCCTAATTCTTCACATCATCTCCAAAATTACATTTTGCAACAAAATCAAAGGATAATAACCACCCGAGAGCTTGGTTTCTTGATGCAACCTATTAGAGGAATTCCAGTGTACCGTCAAAAGCCCTTTGATAATACCACTACTACATTTCCTATACCGTCTTCTCCTAATTGTTCTATTAATAACAACAACACAATTAGTTCTTGTGCCTCTACTAGTCCTAATTTTCAACAAGGTGGGTTTCTGAGATCAAGATTTTATTCAAGATTTCCAGGCAAACGGAGCACGAGGGCTCCCAGAATGCGATGGACAAGTACTCTCCATGCTCGTTTTGTTCACGCTGTTGAGCTCTTAGGTGGACATGAAAGTAGGTTTATTCTCCTTATTACGTGCTTCTAATTTGATAATTAATATCTTCTAAAATTTATTTTACTAGTCAGATCAGCAACAAAGAAATGACACGAAAGTTAATTTTTTACTAGTTCTTATTTTCAGTACCTGTGGTGTTCTTGTTTGTTTAGTATCTTTTAGTAGTTTTTATACATGAAACTTGTTCTTTAGATAGTTGTTGTTTTTGTTTCTTTAATACATTTAGTGGTTCTTATACTTTCCATTCCCCTTGAATTATTAATTACAGATGATATGTAGACTAGTTTAGATATTTACGATCAAAGAAGTACTCGATTTTCTTTGAGATAGGCCCTAAATGGAGAAGATAGGCTGAATTTTTGTAATTGTCTTAATTAACTCTCTTTGTTAACCAAGTGAGATACTAATAAGTAGATTATATTAACTTAAATCATTATGATTTTCTTTTTGGGTATTTAGGAGCAACACCAAAGTCAGTTCTTGAGCTTATGGATGTCAAAGATCTCACTTTAGCACATGTCAAATCCCATTTACAGGTACATATTGTATAAACCTTTTGTTACTTTTCCTTATTTATGCTCTTCCATTAAAGTTTTTTAAAACCCTTTGCTTATCTCATTGTGTTTAATTAACTTTGAGTCGAAGGAAATAATCTTTCTATACCTCTATGAAGTAAAACTAAATCTATGTATATTCTACTTTCTTCAAGTTTCACCAGTGAGATTTCACTTTCTATATATGTTATTGTTATTGTTTAGCTTAACTAGCTGCAAGAAGCTTAGCTTTGAGGAAATAATCTTTGGGAAAAAGGGGTTTTGATTCTAAAGACATTATTTCAAATTCCAATGCTATCTTTTTCCTATGCATATTAGAACTGATGGTTCTGTGAGGCTAACATGCAGCTTTTTTCCTTTTTCACTTTTTTACTTTGGGAGAACCAAACATTCATTCATGTGTGTGAAAGGAATAGTACTTGTAAAAAGTTTACAAGAAAGAGAAAAGACTCACAGAAGAGAGAAGAAAAAGTCTCCTTTCATATAATGATTCATCAATAATTACATCAGGTAGAGAAAGAAAATAGGCATAATACATAGAGACCCTTTAACTTGATCCCAAATTATGTCGTATGACCTCCAATTTTGGGTGTACGCAAGTAGACCCTTAAACTTGTATAAAGTTGAACAAGTAGACACATATGCCCTATGTGGCATCCTACGTGGCCAATTCTTGTCCTACATGTCATCCTAGGTGTATTATGCCACGTAGGACGTATATGTCTACCTATTCAACTTTATACAAGTTTAAGAGCCTACTTGTGCACACTAAAAATTGAAGATCATAGATATAATTTGAGATCAAGTTAAAGGCCTGTTTCTTTTAGCAGAGCCTAGCTATTTTGTCACTGATCTGTTCGGAAAAGAACAGAGAGTATATATTTTTACATTTGAAATAAAATAATTTTAGACTGTTTATTTCATTCTTAAATGAGAATCTTATATAGATATTATGACATGTTTAACAGTACAGGTTTCAAAATCCCCATTCCCTTTTTAAATTTTGGGCAAATAAAATTATTCTGACACTCAATTTTGATAGCGTTTGACCATAAATTTTAGATCAAATTTTGAAAATTTATCTTCAAATATTTTCAAGTTAATTTTTCAAAAACTAGCCGAGACTAGTTTAGGATTTTTGAAACTTCCACTTACAAAACTTCAAATTTTTTCAAGAAAATGAACGTGCAAACACAACTTCAAAACTCAATTTTTCAAATTTCAATTTCAAAATTTGTGGCCATATATATTGATGGTGTAAATATATTTCACTTTGTTAACGCTATAATGCCATTACTGTAATTCTTTTTTTCTTTTTCTGAAAGAAAGTACTAGTAGTACAGAACACAGTGATCATATCTCAATGATATCTCCATCTTTATGGATTATTAGCACACAGGAGACTCTTTTAAAAACTGCATCATGTAATGGCCCTTTGTAATAGCATTAATGTACTGGTGCGTGTATGTTATATATATATATATATATAAAAAGAGAGGCGGAGCCAGGATTTCAGGTAAAGAGGTTCAATATTAAAAAAAAACTAAGTCGAGGGAGGTTCAACACCTACTATAACCATATAAAAAATAATTTTAATCATGTATAAATAGTATATTTTTCTGTCGAAGGGGGTTCGGACGACCTCCGCCTCTTCTCTCTATATATATGCTATTTGTGCAAAGTGTTCATGCATGATGTATGAAAATGTGGTACATACACATAAATAATACATACATACATGAATATATACCACATTACATGGGGTGCATGGAGTAATTAAAGATGTTCATCCTTTCTCTATAAACAATCTTCGTTCTTCAAAACTGTATATTCCCTTTGTTTCAATTTGTTTGACTTATTTTGACTTGACACGAAATTTAAAAAAGTAAAGAAGGCTTTTGAATCTCGTGGTCATAAATTAAAGATATATCAAATGTAACAAGATGTGTCAAAGTATAGAAAATAATATTGGTTGATTTGAATTTGGTGGCGTAGACCTCTAATAAGATGCCACAAGTGATTTTGCAAAACCACCGTTACAAAATAGTGGCACGAATGAACCTTTATGTAACGGTCATGACATAAAAAGAGCCAAACTTTTAAAGGCGGTGGCATAGATGAGTCAAACTTATAACGGATGACATAGATAAACCAATTCTAATAGTTCGATGACATATTTGAGCCTTTTTCGTTAATCTTTTGGTCTTATTAATTTGATACGTAGAAAGTTGAAATTAAAAAGTTGCTTAAAAAAAGAAAATGATCATTCTTCTTTAAACGGACTAAAAATAAAAAGTTGTTTTTAGAGGAATACATAAAGTCATAACTACTACTCCAATTATGACATTATTTTCAAATAGACACCGGTCACAAAAGTTAAAAACCCTGCAAAGTTAATTTTAATTAGCATCTCTTAGTTTAAAGTGTCATAGTTAATAAGACACTTGTAGTAATTATGTATTCCCTTTATTTTTATCTACTTTTATATACTTGTGTATGTTCTTTATAAACTACAAAACCTGATTGTTCTTGTAACAACTTAGTCATTTTCACATATAGTATAGTATTATATTACTCCCTCTATCTGAATTTATTTAACATTATTTAAAGATTTTTTTAAAAAATATATTGTTTCTTGACATTTGCAATCTAAAACAAGACTTGCAACTAAATTGTCAAATACAAAAATTATTTCATTTCCAGGAAACAGAACCTGATTAAAATCAAATAATTTCTAACCCAAATTTTTAGAAAAAAAAAAAAATGTCCAATTTTGTTGAGTTTATTTTGCTTCGCATGAATTTGCTACTATATATCCTTGCAGATGTACCGGACAGTGAAGACAACTGATAGAGCAGCTTCTTCAGGTTAATTTTTTTCGTACTTAATTTTATTATGCATTACTTGACTCGAAAGTATATTGGAAAAGCTAATCCACCTTCACAACACATTGGCTATGTCATTGTTGTAGCATATGATTAAATTATTATCTTAGTCTACTTCTCTAGAAAAACATTGAGTTCTTTTGTAAAGAATTGACTTGTCTTTTTATTTTTATTTTGTCAAGAAGCCAACTTTAGTTATTTAAAGTGCTTAGTTTTTTTTTTTGTTTTTCGTTTTTAATTTGTTCTCTGAATATGTTATAGGCCAATCAGATACATCGGAGGAATTGATTGTTGAAACTGAAGAATATTCAAGAAAGTCTGAAATAACAATTCAACAAGGTAGACGGAATATTCATCAAAATAATGATTTTCAGGGTCTTTAATTTGGAGTAACAATTCTTCAAGGTGAACATCTATATGCTACTTCGCTCCGAAAAAGGCTTTTTATTCTTTTGTATAACATGACTTATATACTCGTGTTGACCAAGATGCATGTGGATTTGTTTAATAAGTTTATAACTAAAAAGGTTTATAACTAAAAAGGTCCTTAGTGTCAAAGTGATGCCCCATATATATATGGGAATTTTTTGTGTGAAAAGCAAAGAGGGGTTAGCTGGTTGATGGTGTAAAGAATTTTAAAAATATTTTGATAGTATATTATTTAACATGTTATAAATTATGCTCTAACTAAATGTTGTTTAGTTTATTTTTCTAGTTATCATACTGTTATATATGTTTGTCATAAACAATTATGGTCTGTTGTTATAGACTTATAGTTAGCTTAATTGATAGTGTAAAACGAATTTAATTTTTTATTTTTTTTTGCAATGTCATTTTTGTAGTTAATGTGCCTTAATTCTTCACATGAGTGGGTACAACTTCTGATTCTATCAGCACAAAAAGATATAATGAGTGAAAGTAAGAGAAAGGATAGAAAAGCTATAAAAATAAGACTGTAAATTAAAAAGGATTGCTTTCTTAGAATTTGGTAAAGAAAAGATAGAAAAGCTATAAAAAAAAAGACTGTAAATTTAAAAAGATTGCTTTCTTAGAATTTGCTACTTTTTCTTCTTCTTGTGCATACATGCATGGAGTCCACTGATAGAAAAAATTAAAGTTATTCTCTTTAGGCTCCGTCACAATTTTAACTATCATAGTTTTGAGAAAAAACAAAGTTTAAGAAATAAAGGATATCGATCGTGAATCTAGTGGTCTTAAACTAACGACACATGTAATTCTTTAAATCTCGTAGCATTAAACTTGTCTTGTAGAATGTTGGAATTGAAAAAAACTTGCTAAACATATAAGGAGATACTCTTTTCGGGGGCATACTAAAAGGAAAGTAAGTTAAACATCAATAACTTTTTTTCAGTTTCAACACTTTTATCCAAACACTTAATTGCTTATTTTTAAAATAAGTTCATCACTTTCAGAAACACTTTTAAAGAACCTTTTTTTAGCCACTTTTTTTCAGTCTATCCAAACGGGCTCTAAGACACTGAAATTGGGATGAATGGGTATGTAATATGTATTAACAAATCAAATATAATCCATAAATGTTTGACCGTAAATTCCGTTATTACTACAGAATTAACTTGAGATTGTTGTGAAAATTCATTAATTTCAAATCTTGGATTTATCTATATACACGATGACAGTGCAAAGTAGAGCTAGTGAGATGGGAGGAAGCCAAGCCTTTTTTGTGAAAGATAAAGCAGCTCAGCTCATGTTCAAAATATATATTTAAGGGTCAAAAATTAAGTAAATTAAATAAAGAAACAATTCAAGTAGAGGCTTATTCTTGGATTTTTTTTCTTGTTAAAAAATGAGTTTTGATCACTGCTTAACCAACAAAGTATGCACCATGATGCATTGTTTTAATTGAATCAATTGTGCCTTATTTTCTCAATCAGTTACCAATTAATGATTGTAATTACTTTATACGTAATCTGATTTTGTAAATAATTATTACATTAGTGCATAAAACATAAATTTTTGTATCAAAACGTGGACCAGAGGCTGTATAATGTACTAGTGGTTGATAAAAATAGTCCCCCATGTAATTATTATATATTCTACTGGAGTCTATATTTGTCCTGATTATTCCTTTCATGGCTCACACTTTTTTCATGTTTACCCTATAATTTAAAAAGAAACAAAAGTTCCAACAGCTGATGTGAAGAAAATTTCTCAAGCGACAGAATAATATCAATAGAAGTGAACTCATCAAGTATAACATAGACAAAAAGTCAAAAACAATGATGCCTGATTTGGAGTTGATCATCACATTGGGATTTGGAAATTAAAACCTTCACAATGAAAAAGATAGAAAGCAGAAGAATAGTGATAGTACAGGAAAATTTTAGTTATTCAATTGATCTGTTACTTGAAGTTTTACCTTGTTGGCAGATATGCAAAGGCATAATTTTAACTTTATGAGTTCTGAATTTTGGAATGATTACTTCAACTGACAATGACAAGGTTATAAACTGAATTTCTTAACATTAATACACTGTTTGAACAAAAGTTACTGCGTTCGGCCGAAACATTAACGGGGCTTCCAATTAATTCAACCTTTGCTTGTCGGTGATGAGAAATCAATTTTCCACCTTATAATTAATTCCTTCCCATTTTTTAAAAAAGTGATAATACCACTTGATGATTTTGAAATCACTATACTCTGACAATGGAGCTTTGTTAGCGAAAGGAAAAAGAAAGAAAAGGAGACAAGAAACAAAACTATAAAGCATCTGGGTGTGTCCCAGTGGTTCAATGAGGTGGGTTGAACACCATGAGGTCTCACATTCAATTCCCAATCTTGATATATACTAGGAGATTTCTTCTCATCTGTTCTACTAGCCATGATGGAATGAGTTACCTAGTATGGTATCCCATGAAATTAGTCGAGGTGCGCGCAAGCTGACTCGAACACCACGGTTATGAAAAAAAAAACTATAAAAGGAAGAGAGTAGAAAATATTATCCCTTTTCCTTTCAGTCTTGTGACCTCCGATCAAACATATAATTGATTATCCCTCTAGTTTAAATCTAATTGACTTTGTTTTCTGCTCCTATTAGACAAATGTATGTATAAATATATAATAGGACCCCTTTTTATTCCTACACATTGTAACATGCTTACTGCTTCGAGTGTGTATGTTGTGTATAGATATGTATATTACATTTAATAGAAAGTATATACTAAGACGTTACATTGAATTCATATTCTGTAAGTTAAACCAGTGAAAAGTATATTTATCAAAAAGTTTTAGTTGGTTCTTAATAAGTGAATAATCAAAGGGACAAAATCAAAATAAGTTCAATAAGAACATGCATGAACGGAAATAAATAGATCAACTTTAGTGTGTCAATGCGGAAAAAAAAATCATAAATAACTAAACTAAGAGGAAACAACAATTTCTCATGATTTGAGTCTCCGATTATACGGTGGTGTGACCCAAGTTGGGTGGCAAATAGGACTTAATGATAATTCTAATCCCGGATAAAAAGATTCTATACGTCCATCTTTAATGTTGTAAGCTCCCATATCTCTTCCATCACCACCATTTTGAGAGTATGAATCGATCACATGAGTAAAATATATATAATTAGATTTGACTCCTGCCGTAAATCTAGAGGAGTCAATATAAGTTGCTCCATTGCGGCCCAAGAAAATTGATGAATTTCCCAAAGTGTTGATCTCGTTCCATTTTCCTTTGGTTGCATCAAATTCATATATATTAAATTTAACGGTATGACAACACTCAAAATTATAGATATTCCAACTATTATCGATATCTGAATGAACAGATTGAATAATAATAAGTAGTGCACCAGATATCTCGACTAGGTATCCGTATTTGTTAATAAGACTATTGACATCCGCGTTAAGCAGTTGAAAATGAAAGCGTGGCTCAACAATTGGTTTGTCAATAGCAAACACCCAAACATTGGCATCACAAGTGAGCACATAAAGTTGTCCCTTACAACAAGCCATAGTGCAGGGGGACTCGTCCTGGAAGTTAATTTTAGTCCAGTTGAGATCTCCAGGTCGCCAAAAAGATAATATATCATAATCGAAATTACCCACCACTAATGCATAATCTGAAGTATCAGAAGGACTAGCAGATAAAATAGCTTGATCTATCCCGTACCATGACCACTGATCGCCATGTAAAGTCAATAAGTCATTTAGCGAGGGAAGTTGTATACTTGTGCGAGAGAAAGGATGCAACAAGTTCATCTCTCCTGTGTTTGACAGGGTACACAGTCACCCTTTCGATGGAAAAATACCTAGCAGCCCTTTAGCTTCCGGGAGGAATACGCGTGAAACTTTTTTCTTGGAAAGAGAGTAAAATTCTCGATAATCATCACCTTTATCCGGCAGCATTAGCAACGGAACTTGGGGTGAATTAAGCGCATCGTCAAAATTTTCCTTTGTGGCAGCAATTCGCCATGAAGTACAAACAGCACCAAAAGCAATGAAATCTTCCAACACTTTAACACTCTTTGCTATCGTAGCAATGAGATCGTGAGGCAATTCTGCCCAATTCCTCATAGCTTAGCAGAAAGAAAAAAGGGAAGTAAGCAAAGGTGGAATTGATTGTAGCATAGGCTTAGCCGTCCATATAAATTTTAAACTTAAATAAATAATTTATTTTGATAATCTCATTACTATTAAATGGATGGATACCCATATAAGATTTTTGAGTCATATCAAAAGGAAAATCCTTATTTGATAGAATATTTCTACGTTACGGCAGAATCTTTACGATACACATAATATATTCATAATAATTATTTTTATTTTTACCTTGTTTTAAAAATTTAATCAATCATAATGTTTACAATTAAGAATTATTTAAGGATATGTAAATGGTAGTGTTTAAAAAATCATATCTCAAAAATATTTATAACCTTCTAAATTTACAGTTCTAGTACTCCTTAGTTTTTCTCTGTTATTCTGAATATACATTTTTTTTCCACCCATAGATTTTTTTTTTATCACAATGTCCATATTATCACTGTCACACCCCTTTTTCGTACTCCAAAAGATTAGATTTTGTGGCTTCGAAAGGGTTTTTATTATTAAAGTGACAAAATGAAGATTTGTTTCGAAAGGAACTTTTTATATTCAAAACTCAGAGTCGCCACTTGGCATAAATCGGGTGTGCCAAGTCACCTTTGAATATCCTTTTTCAAAACAGATTTGACTCTTTAAAACTGATCCACGAACAGAGATTCCGACTAAGGAATTCTGTTGATCGAGGGGAAGGTGTTAGTCACCCCTCGGTCCCGTGGTTCGACCACGGTCGCTTGATAGAGTGAATCGGCTAATTTGGCACTACAAATGTATAAACCACACAAAACACAAAAAATAATCAATCAAACACACGAATCAAAACAAACCCAAAATATAGTGTTCTGTCTAATTATACAGTCCAAAATAAAAATATGCGAAAAAATAAATCCTATTCTAAACTATTCCTAGACTAAACTCCAATGCTTCACCCGATGCCTCGGGCCTTCATCACGAACGTCTTTCACGAGCATTCCCCGGTGAATAAATACAAATGACCACGGGGCATTCCCCGCCTAAATGAATAGATCTTCAAATCTTTAGTGATAAAGTAGAAAGAAACATTGACACACACATTCAATCATTCAACAAAACACAACCTAAAATTTGCCTTCTCGACTTAGCATTTGCCTACCCTACTCGACTTATTATAATACTATCAAGTTCGATTAACGTTCATTTCAAGTCAAACAATAACTCATGAATCAAACCAACCAAAACTTACCCTTTTTCATCAAGTTTCAATTCCACCCCCAAATTCCTTTTTAATTCTTAACGAGATATCATTTCATTACACAGTTTATAACCAAAAAATGAATCAAAACCAACAACTATTCATCGCCAACAATGATCAAACACAACACACAATATTTCATTTAATGCACCAAAAATCATAAATGATGAAATTAAAAGGGAAAAAGAGTAGAATTGGACCTCAATTTGAAGCTTTATTTCAATTAATTGATCTTTCCAAATAGAACTGCGTCCAAAAAGAACCTCAATGTTGAACCTCAACCAACAAACCCAAATCAAAAACTTCGATCTCAAACTCCAAATCACTCAGACCCGATGGCGAGCAAGGCTCCACGAAGAACAAACGAAAACAAAAAAATCAAAATCGAGGCTCCGAATGGGAAAAACCAGAAGCCGGTATGACTGTTTCCGGATTAGAATCAACTAGAGTCAGCCTGAAAATGATCAATTCAAACCAGTGGTGACCGGAATTAAATGTTTTCCAGTGAAAGGATGTTATTTCCGGCCAAGAACGCCGGAACAGTCAACCCTCATCCCTTTTCTCTCCTCTCTCGCTCAAATACCCACTTCTCCTCTCCATTTCTTCCTCTCTCCGACCAGTTCTCTCTCTCTTTGTGTGTGCATAGCAGCAGAAAAATGAGAAGAAAAATGAAGTCCTCAACAACCCCTTCCCCCAATTTCCCTCTGTTCTTGCTACTGATTTTTGTGCATCAACATTAGTGTGTGTGTGTTCTGCTCTGTGTGGGTATGTGCGTGGTATTGTGTAGAGTGTATATGGAAGATAGTCTATTGGCAGTGTGTATTATGTGAAGATGGTAATTCCAGAGGTTCGTGTATCTAAGAGAGAGAGGAAAAAAAATCTCTGCATGTTCCCCCCTTCTCCCCTTTTTCTTAGTTTGTTATTGAATGGTCCAAATAAATAAATATTCAAAGTGGGGCCCTCCTCTTTTGTTTTCTAATCTATCAAAATCCTCTCCAAAGTTTCTTTTCTTTTGTATTGGTCTCATATTCTGTTGTGGGTGAGGACAAGAAAATGTGTTAAGGTGGGGTGGGGTCACGTGGGTAGTGTAGGGGTATGGGGTGGGGTAGGTTGTTAGGATGAGGTGTAAAGTTGGTTAGGATAGGGTTGTTATTTTTTTTGTATTTTTGTGGGATATAATCATACGGGTGAGGACACGTAGTAAGACGAAGGTAAAAATAGTAAAAATGTTATCGGGGAGGGACGAAATTAGGTGTCTACATCATGCCCCCTTTGAATGTAAACATGAAGTGTTTTCAGAAAAAGAAGTAGACAATAAGACAGAATTTTGTCCCGACCATTATTCAAAGAAAGAAGCAGAAGGAAGAAGAGCAACCGAGTTGGAGAGTCGAGTGAGGTTTCATCGAGGTTCTGGTCCGCGGCTCTGTCATTACATCTAAATTAAAATTACAAGTTAAAAACATAAATGAAATTACAAAAACCCTATCTATACAGCTTCTGTTGGACTCCTGACTTAAGTTTTATCAACTTGTTGCTATGCTTTTCAATTTCTACACCCTGTTCTCCAGGCGGGTTCCCCACTTGCTATTTTTCTATCTGTTTAACTTTTAATTTCTTCACCTTGTTGCTTGATTTTCCATTTATTCTCCCTCTGCTTCGGGCAGGCTCCTGAAATCACATCAAAATTGGAAAGAATATTATCCCAAACAAAAATTGTTATAAAGAGAAATTTTGTTTGCCAGAAAAGTAAAGTTCCAAATATAGAAACTAAATTTTTGCCCCAATTTATCGTCAGAAGACTTTTGAGAAAGTCACATTATACTTACTTGCATGTTGCAATGATGAATCAAGACTCTGACCAAAAAATGCATCTCTTGAGAGTAAAATTGAATAACCAAGCCTAGGAAGTGCGTTTCCTAAGAATTAAAGTGAAGAATTCTAACTAGAAAGTGCGTCTTCTAGAGATACAAGTTTAAGTTAAAAAGTATGTCACCTAACAAATGAAAACTAGCAAGGAAGTGCGTCTCCAAAGGATTAAGTGCAATAACTCGACTAGAAAGTGCATTTTCTAGAAATCAAGAGAACTGCTAGGAAGTGCATTACCCAAAAGCAAAGTTCGAATTACCCAATCAAAGAAGTGAATCTCCTTACCTATGTTGCTTGAATTATCAAAACAAGGAAGTGCATCTCCTTACCAATGCCGCTTGAATTACCAAAATAAGAAAGTGCGTCTCCTTACCAATGCCGCTTGAATTACTCAAACAAGGAAGTGCGTCTCCTCACAAATGTTTCTTGAATTAACCAAACAAGGAAGTGCATCTCCTTAAAAATGTTTCATGAATTAACCAAACAAGGAAGTGCTTCTCCTTACAAATGTTGCTCGAATTGCCTAAACAAGGAAGTGCGTTTTCTTACAAATGTTGCTTGAATTAACCAAACAAGGAAGTGATTCTCCTTACCAACACAACTTGAATTACCAAAACAAGGAAGTGCGTCTCCTAACAAATGTCTCTTGAATTACTCAAACAAAGAAGTGCGTCTCCTCACAAATGTTTCTTGAATTAACCAAACAAGGAAGTGTGTCTCCTTTGGAAGTGCGTCTCCTTATGACAGCGCTTGAATTACCAAAATAAGGAAGTGTGTCTCCTTATAAATGTCACTTGAATTGTCCAAACAAGGAAGTGCATCTCCTTACAAATGCCGATCAAATTACCAATCAAGGAAGTGCGTCTCCTTACAAATATTGCTGGAATTACCAAAACAAGAAAGTGCGTCTCCTTACAAATGTTGCTTGAATTGCCCAAAAAAGGAAGTGTGTTTCCTTACAAATGCTGCTTGAATTACCAAACAAGGAAGTGCGTCTCCTTATGATAGCGCTTGAATTACCAAAGAAGGAAGTGTGTCTCCTTTGGAAGTGAGTCTCCTTATGATAGCGCTTGAATTAAGATAGTGCATCTCCTTACAAATGTTGCTCGAATTGCCCAAACCAGGAAGTGCGTCTCCTTACAAATGTTGCTTGAATTGTCCAAACTAGGAAGTGCGTCTCCTTACAAATGTTGCTTGAATTACCCAAACAAGGAAGTGCGTCTCCTTACAAATACTGTTTGAATTACCAAACAAGGAAGTGCATTTCCTCACAAATGTTGCTGGAATTACCCAAACAAGGAAGTGCGTCTCCATGGCTTTGAATATCAAATATATGCAACAATATTGCCTGTTGCATTTGAAAAAGTGAGAATGTTACGGCCTTTGATGTTTAGACTTTTGAAATCCTTGATTCGAAGGTAGCATGTGTTCCTGTTTCATACAAAGAAAACTTGTTAGTTTAAAAACATGGTGGCTAGTTTGTCGCTTTGGCTTTCGTGGAAATCGCTCTTGCCCCAGTCACATTTAATCTTGCTTTCAACCGTTAGCATATATCACTGGCTTGCTGCATCATTGACCCGAACTCAGATTATTAAGCGTGACTCTGAAACAAATGCAGTATCTCTGCTTTGTCATGCTTCTCAGATAAACCCTTTGAACCTTGGTATTTTCATGAGTTCCCAGACTTGTCGGCTGACAAAACTTTCTGCATGCCTAGTTTTGGCTCACAATCATGTCTTTTGCATGTGCTGGCCCTTTTGTCTTGCTTTGTACAATTGAAGAAGATGGTAACCAGTTTTAAAATCTTTTCTCACTTATTTTGACACAGACTTTACTCAAAGACAAGATAAAAATGACAATGACTTTTATTTGGACAATTGACTCAAGAAAATAAAATAAAAATAAAGAGAAGAAAGAAAAGACGATGAGTGTCCCCATTTGAAACAAAGAAATGAAAAATTTATCTAAAAATAACAGTCAACTCTAATGATTATGCCATGCATTTTGGATTAAGCTACCTGATCTTTCCATCCAAACTTCTACCAATTGTTATTGAGTTAATGGCCTTGAAACTGAGTTGCTCTCTTAGGCCAATTGCATTCAGACCTCATTCGGCTAGTGACGCCTTAAAGGGTTTTTTCCTCAGCTCACCATTGCCTTATGGTGTCTGTGAGGGATTTTCACCATTGAGACTCTCTTATTTTCATCTCTCTCAACTCACAGTCGTCTTATGGTGCCCGTGAGGGTTTTCACCGATAAGACTCTCATTTTTATCTCTCTCAACTTATCATCGCCTTATGGTGCCCGTAAGGGTTTTCACCAATAAGACTCTCTCATTTTTATTTCTCTCTTGATTTCTTGTGCTGAGGAAGACAAGTAGTTCCCAAATACATCATCATATCCCTTGCATGCTTTGCCTTAACATCCTCAAAGATTGATATGAAGGTCTTTCTTTGGTTGTAACTTGGCTTTTGGATAGGGTTGGAAAGAAAGGATGGCATGAGGCCCAAACAACACTTAAAGTGGGTAGGACTTACAACTTTTGGAATCGACTCAAACAATGAAGATTAACTCATGCCCCAGTTTCTTTTGACTGGGCGACGCTAAATTATTTATTTGGTTGGACCGAGCCCTTAGTAGGGCAGCCTACGTATCTCACCCCCGAGAGAGGAGAATCAGGTCGTGCATAGTTCTGGAAGCTTGTTCTTTCTTTTGATCGAATTTTTCTTTTTTTTTCTTTTGTTGATTATTTTTCTCTTTGTGACCTTTTCTGACCCTATTTTTCTTGACACTCTTCTCTTTTCTTTCTTTTTGGACATATTTTTTCTTTTTTTTTTGAACTTTTTCTGACTCTATTGTTTTGCTCGACACTTTTCTTTTGAGCTTTGCTGACTATATTGAATCCAAAAGAGGGGTATGAAATAATATAGGGCTGAATCTCAAATGGGGTAAACAAAGGATGACACGATGTTTGGATAGCAGAATGAAATGCCTTCGTCATATCAATCCTTGAAAATGCAAGTACATATCATGCAATATGAAAGTGGGAGATGAAGATCATGTGTGACACTTTAACAATACTAACTTAAACTGAACGTGTGTCACTTTTTCTTTTATACTTGTCCGGCATACAACTCTACCTTTGTTATGCATCCCTCACATTGAGTGATTCATGCTTTTGTGGATCTGATTATCTTCTTGTTTCTCTTATATAGGGATCACACGTCCACTATTTGACCTAATTGGGACCTGCCTTTCGATCGATGACCCAGTTGTTCTTGTGATTCTCAAAATAATTGCCTTAACTTGTCACCAAATGTCTCAGCACTCCATCTATTTTCTAATATGCTCTCTTTTTCTAACTTTAACCCTCTAATTCAAAGTTCATGCTTAAACTGGATTTTAAGATCTGACTAAAAATTTCACTAGCGTGTCATATCACTAGGGTCAACATAAAATATACTATGTAAAGAAAACAAACAAACAACACATATTTAAAACACAAAGAAAATAGGACACTTCATTTAGTTGAAACAAAAGAATGAAGAGTTTGAACATAAACAACAAAAGGACAAAACAAGATAGATCCTGAACTACAACCCTGAAATAATTTGGATAGCAGAAAATAAAACAAAACAAACTACCAGACCCCTTCCTAGTAAGGAGAGGGGTGACTTCTCAATTGCTCAGCCTGACATCTTAGCCACTAGTTTGCATATCAGCATGACTAGAGCTTTTCTCACTGTCAATGTTCTGTACCATGATTGATTTATCTTGAATCATCTTTTCAATTTCTCTTTTCAAAGCACGACAATCTTCAATACTGTGACCCTGAACATCAGAATGATATGCGCATCGTACATTAGGATCAAAACTTCTTGAATGTGGGTCAGGAGTATACCCAAGGAGAGGAGTGATCATGTCCTGCTGTACCAATCTCTGGAATAAACTTGCATACGACTCTCCAATCGGTGTGAAGTTATCCCTCGACTTCTGTTTCATTTCATTATTTGGCTTAAATTGAAAACCAGACCTAGAAGGGCTTCGGTATGTATGTGGAGCTGGAGGATAACTCGACATAGTTGGCGCGCGCCAGTGTGGGTAAGATGGGGGTTGAACATATGGTTGCGCATTATACACTTGATATGGAGATGGAGGAATGGAATATAATGGATTTTGGGAAAGATTCTGTGAAACTTGGCCATAAACTTGGGTTTGAGCCCGTGGGTAACGATGATATGGTCCTCTTACCCATGCCTGTTGTCCAACTATAATGGCAGATGCATTTTCCTCATTCTTCTTTCCTCCAACACTTCCCGAACCTTTTTGAATTGCTTGAGTAGTCGCTTTCAATGTTGCAAAACTCACAATGTGACTGGTCTTAATTCCATCCTCTATCATCTCCCCCATTTTGAGGACCTCAATAAATGGCTTGCCTAATGCTAGTAACAAGTGTTGATAATATGTTTCATCCTGCGCTTGAATAAACGCCTCCACTATCTTACTTTCTTTCATTGGCGATTTCACCCTAGAAGCTTGTTCACGCCATCTAATCGCATACTCTCTGAAAGTTTCAGTACTCTTTTTCTTCATATTAGTCAGGGATTTCTTGTCAGGAATCAGCTCCATATTGTATTGAAATTGTTGTACAAATTCGTTAGCAAGTTCATCCCAGTTGTTCCACTTGTCGATGTCTTGGTCAACAAACCATTCTGAAGCTAGACCTGAAAGACTCTCACCGAAATATGCCATGAGTAATTCTTCCTTCCCTCCAGCGCCCCTTAGCTGGTTGCAATAGCGTCTTAAATGTGCTACAGGATCGCCATGTCCATTATACTTCTCAAACTTCGGCATTTTAAAACCAAGAGGAAGATGTACACCGGGAAACATGCACAGATCTTTATATGAGACACTTTTGTACCCCCCAAGTCCTTGCAAGTTTGTCATAGTCAGTTCCGAACTTCTCAATTTTTTGGCTATTTCCTCTTGTTCTTCTGTCATAACAGGCTTCTTAGTGTTAGGAGGAAATTCAGGCGGTTGAGGGAAATCGTAAGGACCAGTCGACTTAAATGTAGGCTCGAGAGCATAATGCTGATCACTAAAAATATTCAATGCAGGCTCTCTTGTAGAGTAGGGAGGCACAACTCGTGGATGAACATCAAAAGTAGGAGCTTCAGGTGGGGGTGGCGCCGCAAAAGCATGAACAACAGCTGAAGCCGAGTATGTGGTAGTCTTGGATTGGGGAGTGAGGAAATGAACCTTGGAAGTGGTTGGATGTTGTTGCCCCGGAGTCGATCCTGATGCGTGTTGTGGCATATCAACAAAAATGGGAAATTGTGCATGTGACATGGGAGGCAAGCTAGAAAGATATTCCAGATTATCAGTGGGAACTGGAGGAGGCGACAACCCATTAGCCCAAGCTCGATGCATTTCTATTATTTGCCGCCTTAATTTCCGAATCTCTTCATTATCTCCTACATTCTCATTCCCCGAACTCCCTATCTGATTAGTAACAACTAACTCGGTATCCTTGTTGGCCATAACTTCCTCTGTGACTTGGAGCAATATAGAGGACCAGTCAAAATGCCACAATCCAACCACCTTAAACTAACTGGACAAGAGATAGCAAATGCGTTAGAGTTCAACAATTTTTCAAAACCTTTTTTTTTTTATAAAAGGTCACCGAACCCAAGAAAGGCGCCTACGTATCTCACCCCCGAGAGAGGAGAATCAGGTGTGCATAGTTCGTGAAGTCTTGCCAAAATGGCCAAATTAAACTATTTTTTTTCTTGAAACTTTAAGAAGAAAAGAAAATAACAATTTGTCAAAAGAATTGACGAAAATCTTTTTGCATTTTTTTTTTAGGTTTAAATCTCTATACAAAAATGAAACTTGTGATTACCAAAGAAAAATCCTTTTGGGTTTTCGATTTTTGAATTTCATGTGAAAATGAAACTTGAAACCTATTAAAGGAAAATCTTTTTGTAGTTTTCTTTTAAAGACGTATATGAAACGCCTACTCTAAATGAAGAGTGAAGAAAATCTTTTTTGGATTTTTTTGTTTTTTCATATTCCTATACAAAATAAAACCTATGATTACCAAAGAAAATCTTTTTGGGTTTTCAATTTCGAATTTCATATGAAAATGAAAATTGAAACTATTACAGAAAAATCTTTTTGCAATTTTCTTTTAAAGAAATACATGACACCTACTCTAATAAAGAGTGAAGAAAATCTTTTTTTTTTCAAATAAGGTCCCCGAACCAACAATAGGTTGCCTACGTATCTCACTCCCGAGAGAGGAGAATCAGGGGTGCGTAGTTCGTCCAGCTTGGACAATTAAGAATTCACTGACAAATTGACCCTAACTTAAGAGACACGACCAAAGACAGACGAATAAAATCTATTTGAGGTTTTCAATTTGAGACTTCACATAAAACTGACACCAACAACTACGAAAGGAAAATCTTTTTGGCATTTTTGTTATAAGAAATATACAAAATTTCTACCAACTTTTTTTATTTTTCTTTTATAAAAGCTCCTGTAAAAAAAAAAATCTTTTTGTAATTTTTGAATTATGAATACATGGTAAAGGAGTAAAGGAAGATCTTTTTGATGTCTTTAAGAAAATGAGTGCGAAAGGTAAAAAATCTTTTTGAATTTTTGAATTGTGAAAAACAAAAGTCATAAAGAACTCTAAAAATAAACTACGAAACTCTTTTTTTTTTTTTTTTTTATTCACCTTTTTTTTTTTTTTTTTTTTCAACACTTTCTTGTCTACACACTTTACTTCTAACACATGTTTTCCCCAAATCGGTCCGTCAAATAACCACATTACCCTCAGACATGCAACATTTAGCACGTAGGGATGCTTTAGAGGTGAGTTTACTACAAAGAGCCGTGTTGGTCCCTCTAGGTCTCAATATGATGCACATAAGAATGACCTAACGGCTGACCTACGTTGTGGTTTACTAACAAGGCCGTTCGGGGGAGCATATGGTCGATAGTGGCTGCTTTGCTTTCCACCTACTCCATACATCCAACGGCTCCCCCCCTAAAATAAAGGTGACTCAACTATAGTTCGTGCGCACGATGTGTGCTCCGTGACTTGTTGCGGAAAGAATGACTCGGGTTATGCACATGATGTCAGATATAAAAGCGATAACACACAGGATAAATACTGTAAACAAAGAGCACGAAAACGCACAACAGTGATAACAATAACACAAACAATAATCACACACAATGTTCATACACCCATAATTCCAAACAAAGCCGATACGACTCCAAAAAAAAGCTCGAATTCTGAAAAGTCCCCCAGTAGAGTCGCCAGAGCTGTCACACCCCTTTTTCGTACTCCAAAAGATTAGATTTTATGGCTTCGAAAGGGTTTTTATTATTAAAGTGACAAAATGAAGATTTGTTTCGAAAGGAACTTTTTATATTCAAAACTCAGAGTCGCCACTTGGCATAAATTGGGTGTGCCAAGTCACCCTTGAATATCCTTTTTCAAAACAGATTTGACTCTTTAAAACTGATCCGCGAACAGAGATTCCGACTAAGGAATTCTGTTGATCGAGGGGAAGGTGTTAGGCACCCCTCGGTCCCGTGGTTCGACCACGGTCGCTTGATAGAGTGAATCGGCTAATTTGGCACTACAAATGTATAAACCACACAAAACACAAAAAATAATCAATCAAACACACGAATCAAAACAAACCCAAAATATAGTGTTCAGTCCAATTATGCAGTCCAAAATAAAAATATGTGAAAAAATAAATCCTATTCTAAACTATTCCTAGACTAAACTCCAATGCTTCACCCGATGCCTCGGGCCTTCATCACGAACGTCTTCCACCAACATAATACATCGGGATATTCCCCGGTGAATAAATACAAATGACCATGGGGCATTTCCCGCCTAAATGAATAGATCTTCAAATCTTTAGCGATAAAGTAGAAAGAAACATTGACACGCACATTCAATCATTCAACAAAACACAACCTAAAATTTGCCTTCTCGACTTAGCATTTGCCTACCCTACTCGACTTATTATAATACTATCAAGTTCGATTAACATTCATTTCAAGTCAAACAATAACTCATGAATCAAACCAACCAAAACTTACCCTTTTTCATCAAGTTTCAATTCCACCCCCAAATTCCTTTTTAATTCTTAACGAGATATTATTTCATTACATAGTTTATAACCAAAAAATGAATCAAAACCAACAATTATTCATCGCCAACAATGATCAAACACAACACACAATATTTCATTTAATGCACCAAAAATCATAAATGATGAAATTAAAAGGGAAAGAAAGTAGAATTGGACCTCAATTTGAAGCTTTATTTCAATTAATTGATCTTTCCAAATAGAACTGCGTCCAAACAGAACCTCAATGTTGAACCTCAACCAACAAACCCACATCAAAAACTTCGATCTCGAACTCCAATTCACTCAGACCCGATGGCGAGCAAGGCTCCACGAAGAACAAACGAAAACAAAAAAAATCAAAATCGAGGCTCCAAATGGGAAAAACCAGAAGCCGGTATGACTGTTTCCAGATTAGAATCAACTAGAGTCAGCCTGAAAATGATCAATTCAAACCAGTGGTGACTGAAATTAAATATTTTCCGGTGAAAGGATGTTATTTTCGGCCAAGAACGCCGGAACAGTCAACCCTCATCCCATTTCTCTCCTCTCTCGCTCAAATACCCACTTCTCCTCTCCGACCAATTCTCTCTCTCTATGTGTGTGCGCAGCAGCAGAAAAAGGAGAAGAAAAATGAAGTCCTCAACAACCCCTTCCCCCAATTTCCCTCTGTTCTTGCTACTGATTTTTGTGCATCAACATCAGTGTGTGCGTGTTCTGCTCTGTGTGGGTATGTGCGTGGTATTGTGTAGAGTGTATATGGAAGATGGTCTATTGGTAATGTGTATTATGTGAAGATGGTAATTCCAGAGGTTCGTGTATCTAAGAGAGAAAGGAAAAAAAATCTCTGCATGTTCCCCCCTTCTCCCCTTTTTCTTAGTTTGTTATTGAATGGGCCAAATAAATAAATATTCAAAGTAGGGCCCTCCTCTTTTGTTTTCTAGTCTATCAAAATCCTCTCCAAAGTTTCTTTTCTTTTGTATTGGTCTCATATTCTGTTGTGGGTGAGGACAAGAAAATGTGTTAAGGTGGAGTGGGGTCACGTGGGTAGTGTAGGGGTATGGGGTGGGGTAGGTTGTTAGGATGAGGTGTAAAGTTGGTTAGGATAGGGTTGTTATTTTTTTTGTATTTTTGTGGGATATAATCATACGGGTGAGGACACATAGTAAGACGAAGGTAAAAATGGTAAAAATGCTATCGGGGAGGGACGAAATTAGGTGTCTACAATCATTCCTGAAAAGGGAGTTCAAGTTCATATTATTAGAAAAAGACGAATAATCAAACTCCAAAGCTTCGTCTTATTATTGTCGTAGGAAGAGAAAAAGAAGTTAAATTCATATTAAAGAGATAAAAGATTGATCTGGATATGTTAAGAGTCTCACATCGGATTAGTGACAAGTAACTGATCTTCTTATATAGATTTAAACAATCAATATAAAAAAATACTTTTCGACTTTCTGATTCGCAATGTATGGAACAATCCTACTGACTTGGTTCTCGCCATCCTCATCAATCACCAACCATCATAAATCCCCTTTTCCCTTCAATTTTTTTTTTTTAATTTGGAGATTCATTCATTCGGATTGTATTTTTCTCCTTTTACAATCTCATTTTTTTTTCTATAATTTTTGAGATTTTTTTTCATTATTTGATTGTGTTTTTAATCATTATATTTTTTATATATGAAGTTTTGCTAAGGGTCTTGTTAAAAACCTCTAATCGTGTTTGTCTTCACTCATCGATTTATCCCAAAAACAACACATTCCCTCTTAGCTTTCTCATTCTAGTGTTACCCAAAAAAACTATTTCTTTTGAAATCTTTGTGTTTTTTTTCAATTCAGTTATCATTTATTTGATCTTTCAATTTTTCAATTCATTCAAGTTATTCAATTTATTTAATATACTTCGAATTATTTAAGTTTATTCTTTCAATACTCTTTTTAATTTTTCCATAATCACCTTCAAACCTCTTTCAATTTTTAACACATTAGATTTATGGCCGGACTAATATGTCATTTTCATACAAGTTCTCTGCTCCTTCACTTTTTCTTATAGTAATAGTCTGGTATTTAGCATTCACTGGGCAGATTAATCTAAATTGTACCTTGTAGGTATTAATTAAGAAGGAGAAGTGCTACCTTACAAAAGTTTTTAATTTCCACTTTAAATAGTTAAATTCAAAATCTTTAATTATTGATGGAATCTCACTCATCCCATCAATCTCCTGGTGGTTGCTTAAAAAGGTCTATGTGCTAATTTGAAGTCAATAAGTGAATAAATTTTATAATTAAACATGAGAAACTTGAGCAATAGTTTTTACTTTTTAAAAAAGAAAAAAAAATCTAAACAGGCCAATATCATCAAAAAATTCACATGATACTAATTGATTAACTTCATAAGTAGTATTCTTTTTGTTAAAATATAACCTGTGGATAATGAATTAACAACATTAAATTATGAAAAGTACTTAGACATCAGTATTTTGGAGGAGTTGCACCACCATTTCTAGGTTAAGTCCAATCATATATCAATAATGATAAACGAACTTCCTAATTGCATGTCCTTTTAATAATCAAAGTAAAAGGGGAGTGCGTAGTAGCACAAAGAAAGATCACATGATAATGTTTCAACAGAATTTAGCTAAAAACTAAAAGAGAATAAGCTCTATCAGTCCCTTTATAGCAACAATTTATATGATTGGTGTTTGACTGTTCACATTATTTAAGAAAAAAACTTTTGAAATTGGATATATAAAACAAATTATATTTTAATAAAAAAAAATAGTTGATCCTTGTTGACTTGGTACTCCTCTTAAGAAAATATTTATTAGGAACTTATTTTATCAAATCAATCTTATTAATTATGATTTGAAAAAATAAATTTGACTATATGCACTTTGTGTAGTCATTTAATGATAAGAATAGTGTTTGAAGAATAAAAGTCTCTTGATTTAAAAAATGAGACAACTAAATTGAAACAAATATTTTTAGCAAGAGATTAATTATTTTAAAACGAAGGAAGTAGATATTTGTGTAACTATAAATTATAGCATCTCATTCAAACCTATTTTGATATGGCTTTTCTACCGGAAAATGTAGCAGTAAAGTTTACGTACATCCTACTCTCCCAGATTACTTATGAGATCACATTAAATATGTTGTCATAAAATATTTCAGTAAGAATAAAAAGAAAAATTTAAATTTAAATTATTACTAAATATAAAAAGATAAAAAAATTTAATTGACTAAAAAGAATAGAAATTGATCCGAATTTAGAAATTGATCCTTCCACTGATTGAAAAAATTAAAGTTATTCTCTTTAGGCTCCGTCACAATTTTAACTATCATAGTTTTGAGAAAAAGCAAAGTTTAAGAAATAAAGGATATCGATCGTGAATCTAGTGGTCTTAAACTAAGGACACATGTAATTTTTTAAATCTCGTAGCATTAAACTTATCTTGTAGAATGTTGGAATTGGAAAAAACTTGCTAAACATATAAGGAGATACTCTTTTCGGGGGCATACTAAAAGGAAAGTAAGAGGGTGTTTGGAAGAGATTATAAGTTGGTCAAAATGACTTAAAAGTCATTTTGACCTTTTATGAGTGTTTGACAATTTTGAAAATTGCTTTAAAAAAGTCGATTTTGACTTAAAAAAAGCTAAAAACAAAAAGTTCGTATTTGCTACTTATTTTTTTCTAGCTTATAATCTATTCACAATTGATCAAGTAAATGACCTTTTTACCTTTATCATTCACTTATTCCATGACAAAGTAAAAAAAATACTTTTAAATGCTTATTTACATAACTCTCTCTTAGCTCAATATTCGGTTCTTTTATTTGATTTTCTCATATTTCAATTCACTTTCTGATTATGAAAAGTGTATACCAAATATTAAATCGACTTAATTTGGTTCAATATTTTTAAAATGAATTTTTCGGTGCAAATGAAAAATGTATTAAGCTATTTGTCACTCATCTGACTTTTCTTTTTTCTCTTGTTACAATTTTTGAACATATCTTTCTGAGATTCTTGCGTCTCAGAAACTCGGATATTGCCCTATTCTTCATCTCCAAGAAACGATTATTAGACAAACATGTGTGTATTTTTTTTTTTTGTGTGTGATGGATAGTTCGGAGAATGCAAATGTTTCTTCACCAACAAGTTCGAGTTCTGGAGTAGAATTCACAGCACTGCGGTTGCAATTTTGGAATAAGTATACAACTAGAAAGGCAAAATTACAAAATTAGTATACAACTAGAAAGGCAAAAATAGCTTGTATTTCAAAATTGCACACTTTTATTTCTCTAAAAAAATAACTAGCCGCTGCCTCTCAATCTTCACATTTCTCTTGCTCATCTTTACTAATTTCAAACTCCAATTTACATAAATACTTATAACGTTTGGATAGATGTGTCATTTTCTACTACTATTATATAATGTCAAATATATAATATTTCACCATTATATCACGATAAATTCAACAATGCAATATAAGAAAATTAAAATAATATTTGAAATAAATATTATTAACATAACCATGAAGAAACAAATAATCTTTTAATTGTACCTTAATGATACGAAATCTTAACATAACCATGAAGAAACAAATAATCTTTTAATAAATAACTATTTTTTTCAAACATAAACATTAAACACTTAAACTTTAAAAAAAATAAAAATTAACGCACAAATTAATAGTCATTCATGAAAATATTTTTATTATGTATTAAAATATATATTAATTTTAATTTGAATCATTTTAGTTATAAAAATTAATAATAATCAACTCTATATATTATTAACAACTATAAAGGTATTTTAGATATTTTGACCCAAAAAAGTGCTAAAAAGCATTATTTACCAAACACATCAATAACTTTTTTTCAGTTTCAACACTTTTATCCAAACATTTAACTCCTTATTTTTAAAATAAGTTCAGCACTTTCAGAAACACTTTTAAAGAACTTTTTTTTAGTCACTTTTTTTCAGTCTTGTCACACCCCCTTTTTTACGTACTCGAAATTCGTTTTAAAGTTCGAAAGAGTTTTATTATTTAAGTGACAAGAATGAAAATTTGTTTCGGAAAAAGGATTATTTACATTTTTTATTCAGAGTCGCCACTCGGCATAATCCGGTGTGCCAAGTCACCTTTAGAAAATTCTTTTCGAAACCATTTGACTCTTAAACTGGTTTTGCGAACAGAGATTCCAGTTAAGGAATTCTGTTGACCAAGGGAAAGGTGTTAGGCACCCCTCGATCCCGTGGTTTGACCACAGTCGCTTGGTGGAGGGTATCGACTAATTTGGCATTACAAATGTATAAACCACAAAAAAAAAACACATAAAACAATCCATCAAACACATGAAACAAAACAAATCCAAAATTAGTGTCCAGTCCAATTATACAGTCCCGAAATAGAAATATTGAAATAACCTACACTAGTCCTAAACTATGCTTTACCCGATGCCTCGGGCCTTGATCACGATCATCCTTAGCGTACAAAATTCTTCGGGGCATCCCCCGGTGAGTAAATACAAATTACCTCGGGGCATTCCCCGGTTAAATAAATACACTTTCCAAATACGATAAACAAGACATTCAACAAATATTCCAATCATTCCAACACTACACCAATCCTAAACTTGCTTACCCGAGCTTACTGTTTGCCTACCCGCTCGCCGACATATCACATTCAACATCAACAATGTATAAAAAATATCATGATATTTACTTTTATCAATTTTCGATTCCCGCCCCCTAAATTTATTTCAACCAACATGATTAAATAAGTCTCAATCAAATCAACCACGATAATTGCGATTTCTCCAAAATAATATCGAAACATATCACCACGTCACAATCATCAAACAAACACTAACAGCGAAGATTCAAACCAAACACACAACAAATAAATCATCCACACCTACAACATCACAAAAAGGTCAAGATAAAAATAAAGATTCGGTAGAAGAAATGGACCTCGATGAAATTGATCCTTGTCGATAATAAAGAAATCCGAAGACCAAAATACTCGACCGGAGAACCTCGATTGCGATGAATCCAACTCGGTATAGGGGAAAACTAATAGGGCAACTTCAAAACCAGTGAGACAAACTTTGTTATACGAAACCCAAACAAGAACGACGACGCATAATTTGATAACGACAACTCGAAATCCAATATCGACGACGAACCCGGAAACAGACGAACCCAAGACCCCCAACAAACAACAGGAACCCAAAACCCAACGTAGATCGAGCTTCGGTGAGTTCCGGTGATGGAGAGAACGGCGGCGGTGCCTGTTCTCCGGTGGGGACTGGAGCTGAGCTGTTTCGCCGGTGGCGGCACTGGCCCGCTACTGTTGGGGATGAACAGAGAGAGGTCGGAGTGGCGTTGGTCGGAGCGGGGGACGACGGTGACGACGACATTATTGCTGCCATCGTCGGTCGGTGATGATGCCTGGCAGATCTACGACGGCTGGTTGTCGGCGTGGTGGCGTTGGTCGGAGCAGGGGAAGACGATGATGACGGCGTTATTGTTGCCGTCGTCGGTCGGACGGAGAGACGGCAAACGGAGGATTTCTCTTTTTAGTTTTGAAGAGAGAGAGAGAGTCTAGAGAGAGAAAGAGAGATCCAAGAGAAGGGAGCTGATTTTTTTTTTTTTTTTGTCTATGCTCCGGTCCTTTTTCTTTTATTTTTTGGTTACTGTTCCTCCCTTTTTTTGTGAGAGTATGTGTGTATATATTGAGGTGCGGGTGGGGTAGTGGTGAGGTAGGTGGGGTTACGTGGGGTAGGGGGTAGGGTGTGAGGTGTTTTTTATTGGTTGGATGGGATAAGGATTAGGTGTTGTTTTTTTATTGGGTGGGTTGTTAGAATATTAGGATAAAACAAAATTAGTTAGGGATTGTTATTTTTGTCATTTTGTGGAGGGATTATCACACGGGTGAGGGTACACGGTAGGATAGGGTAAACATTAGGTATTATCATGCTTAAACTGGATTTTAAGATCTCGCTGAAACTTTTACTAGCATGTCATATCACTAGAGTCAACACAAAATGTACTATGTAAAGAAAACAAACAAACAACACATATTTAAACACAAAGGAAAATGAGACACTTCATTTAGTCGAAACAAAAGATAGAAGAGTTTGGACATAAACAACAAAAGGACAAAACAAGACAGATCCTGAACTACAACCCTGAAATAATTCGGAGAATAGAAAATAAAACAAAACAAACTACCAAACCCCTAAACCCCTTCCTGGTAAGGAGAAGGGTGACTTCTCTATTTCTCAGCCTGACATCTTAGCCACTGGCTTGCATATCAACATGACTGGAGCTTCCACCACTGTCGGACACATTTCCTTCAACAAATAAGTTCTGGATCCCCATGCTTAACTCATTGCCTCCCACAGATTGTGCAGTACCGCGTGCTGCTGAAGAACTCTGTGGGATGGTCGAAGGGCCAATATTTTGCACCACAATCAATTTATCTTGAATTATCTTTTCTATTTCTCTTTTCAAAGTGCGACAATCTTCAGTACTATGACCCTGAACATCAGAATGATATGCACATCGCACATTAGGATCAAAGCTTCTTGAATGCGGGTCAGGAGTATACCCATGGAGAGGAGTGAACATGCCCTGTTGTACCAATCTCTGGAATAAACTGGCATAGGATTCCCCAATAGGAGTGAAATTATCTTTTTCCTTCCTCCTCTTTGCGAACTCTGGCCTCGGATGAAATTTGGATTTAGAGGTTCCTTGGTAAATTTGTGGGGGTCGAGGATGATGTTGAGGGACAGGGGCATGCCATTGTGGATAAGAAGATGGATGAGCATACAATTGTGCATTGTTCACAGGATATCGAGGAAGTGGAATGGGATTTCTTGGATTTCGAAGAAAGAAACCTTGTTGCAAGTGGTTATGTGGATCTGATATGTAAGCTCGGTATTGAGGCTGACAGTATTGGTGGGTTGAACCTCTCAAACTCTGCTTTGGCCCTGTCATGACAATAGGTGCGTTTTCCTTCTTCTTTCCTTCAGTTTCCCTTGGTTGATTGCAATGTCGTCCCGAATGTTTCACAGAATCCTTCTGTCCATCAAGCTCCCCAAATTTTGATGTCTCAAAGCTGGGAGGAAGGTTAACACTTGAAGACATTCCCCAATTTTTATATGAAACATCTTCATAGCGCATAAGTCCAGGGGAATTTTTCATATCATTTTCTACACTCTTCACTTTCCCAACCATTTTCTCTGGCTCTTTTGGCATGCTAGGCTTCTTAGTAAGAAATTTTGGCGGTTCACTTAACTTAACTGTAGGCTCAAGAGTATACCAATGATCATCAACAGTATTGAACGTGGATTCACTAGCGGACTGGGAAATCACAATCGTTGGATTGATAGACAAAGTGGAAGCCTTAGTAGAACGTTGAGCAACAAAAGCACAGACGGTATGTGGTGATGTGAATGTGGTAGACTTATACTGAGGAGATAAAGAAAGAGTGGTGGAAGTATTGAGGTGCATTTGATGTGGAATGGATTCTGAGGCATGCTGTGGTGCATCAACAACAGTAGAAAACTGACTTTGCGATTTATGTGGAAGACTCAAGGTATTTGCAGGGTCAAAAGTGGGGAACGGAGGTGGAGGCAGCCCACTGGCCCAAGCTCGGTACATTCCCATCATTTGTTGTCTCAGTCTCAAATTCTTTTCCTTTAAACTCTCAATTTCCCGACTCTTTGTTTCATCCATGATGCCACTCTCTATATCCTTGTTGGACACAACTAACCCTTCCTTGGATTTGGTGTGATATGGAGGACCAGCCAGGAAACCACAAAACAACCACCTTAAACTAACTGAATAAGAGGTAACAAATATGTTAGAGTTCAACATTTTTTTTCTTCAAAACCTCTTTTTTTTTTCTTGAAGAAAAATCACCGAACCCTAGAAGGGCGCCTACGTATCTCACTCCCAAAAGAGGAGAATCAGGTGTGCGTAGTTCGTGAATTCTTGCCAAAATGGCCAATTGAAGTCTTTGTTTTCTTTTTTTTTTTTCTTTATCTCAAAACTTTAAGAAGAAAAGAAAATAATAATTTGTCAAAAGAATTGACGAAAATATTTTTTTGAAATTTTCAGCTTTAACATCCCTATACAAAGTGAAATCTATGATTACCAAAGAATTTTTTATTTTTTTTTTGGTTTTTAGTTTTAAATTTCATAGAAAAATGAAACCTGAACCTATTAAAGGAAAATCTTTTTGAAGTTTTCTGCATATGACACCTACTCTAAATGAAGAGTGAAGAAAATCTTTTTGAGTTTTTTTAAATAAGATCAACAAAAAATGAAACCTACGACTATTGAGATTTTTTTTTCTTTTCAATACATGTATGAAACACCTACTCTAAATGAAGAGTGAAGAAAATCTTTTTTAATTTTTTTAAATAAGATCCCCGAATCAACAATAGGCTGCCTACGTATCTCACATCCCGAAAGAGGAGAATCAGGGGTGCGTAGTTCGTCCATGTTGGACAATTAATGATTAAATAACAGATGACACCCTGACTTGAGACACAACCAAAGACACATGATGAACAACATAATAAAGTCTTTTTTTTCTTTTTTTTGAGTTTTTAATTCGAAACTTTACATAAAAAATGATACCAACAACTATGAAAGAAAAAAAATCTTTTTGGTATTTTCGTTAAATGAAATGTACAAAACTTCTACCACCTTTTTTTGAATTTTTCTTTTATTAAAAGCCCCTAAAAAAATCTTTTTGGAGTTTTCGAATTGTGAAAGCTTGCTAAAGGAAGCAAAAGGAAAATCCTTTTTGATTTTTTTTCTTTTTTTTTTGAATTCTTGAATAGTGGAAAACAAAAACCATAAAGAACCTAAAAACTACGAAACTCTTCTTTGATTCCTTTTCTCTTTTTTTTTTTTTTTACACACTTTACTTCTAACACATGTTTTCCCCAAATCGGTCCGTCAAATGACCACGTTACTCTCAAAGATGCAACATTTAGCACGTAGGGATGCTTTAAAGGTGAGTCTCCTACAAAGGACCATGTGGGCCCCGCTAGGTCTCAATATGATGCACATAAGAATGACCTAAAGGCTGACCTACGTTGTGGTTTACTAACAAGGCCGTTCAGGGGAGCATATGGTCGATAGTGGCTGCTTTGCTTTCCACCTACTCCATCCATACATCCAACGGCTCCACCCTAAAATAAAGGCGACTCAACTAGAGTTCGTGCGCACGACGTGCGCTCCGAGACTTGTTGCGGAAAGAATTGACTCGGGTTATGCAAATGATGCCAGATATAAAACGGTAACACATAGGATAAATACTGTAAACAAAGAGCACGAAAATGCACAAAAGTGAAAACACAAACAAAAATCACAAACAATGCTTATACACTCGTAATGCCAAACAAAGCCGATACGACTCCAAAATAAGCTCAAATTTTGAAAAGTTCCCCAGCAGAGTCGCCAGAGCTGTCACACCCCCTATTTTACGTACTCAAAATTCGTTTTAAAGTTCGAAAGAGTTTAATTATTCAAGTGACAAGAATGAAAATTTGTTTCGGAAAAAGGATTATTTACATTTTTTATTCAGAGTCGCCACTCGGCATAATCCGGTGTGCCAAGTCACCTTTAGAAAATTCTTTTCGAAACCATTTGACTCTTAAACTGGTTTTGCGAACAGAGATTCCGATTAAGGAATTCTGTTGATCAAGGGGAAGGTGTTAGGCACCCCTCGATCCCGTGGTTTGACCACAGTCGCTTGGTGGAGGGTATCGACTAATTTGGCATTACAAATGTATAAACCACAAAAAAACACACATAAAATAATCCATCAAACACATGAAACAAAACAAATCCAAAATTAGTGTCCAGTCCAATTATACAGTCCCGAAATAGAAATATTGAAATAACCTACACTAGTCCTAAACTATGCTTTACCCGATGCCTCGGGCCTTGATCACGATCATCTTTAGCGTACAAAATTCTTCGGGGCATCCCCCGGTGAGTAAATACAAATTACCTCGGGGCATTCCCCGGTTAAATAAATACACTTTCCAAATACGATAAACAAGACATTCAACAAATATTCCAATCATTCCAACACTACACCAATCCTAAACTTGCTTACCCGAGCTTACTGTTTGCCTACCCGCTCGCCGACATATCACATTCATCATCAACAATGTATAAAAAATATCATGATATTTACTTTTATCAATTTTTGATTCCCGCCCCCCAAATTTATTTCAACCAACATGATTAAATAAGTCTCAATCAAATCAACCACGGTAATTGCGATTTCTCCAACATAATATCGAAACATATCACCACGTCACAATCATCAAACAAACACTAACAGCGAAGATTCAAACCAAACACACAACAAATAAATCATCCACACCCACAACATCACAAAAAGGTCAAGATAAAAATAAAGATTCGATAGAAGAAATGGACCTCGATGAAATTGATCCTTGTCGATAATAAAGAAATCCGAAGACCAAAATACTCGAACGGAGAACCTCGATTGCGATGAATCCAACTCGGTATAGGGAAAAACTAATAGGGCAACTTCAAAATCAGTGAGACAAACTTTGTTATACGAAACCCAAACAAGAACGACGACGCACAATTTGATAACGACAACTCGAAATCCAATATCGACGACGAACCCGGAAACAGACGAACCCAAGACCCCCAACAAACAACAGGAACCCAAAAACCAACGCAGATCGAGCTTCGGTGATTTCCGGTGACGGAGAGAACGGCGGCGGTGCCTGTTCTCCGGTGGGGACTGGAGCTGAGCTATTTCGCCGGTGGCGGCACTGGCCCGCTACTGTTGGGGATGAACAGAGAGAGGTCGGAGTGGCGTTGGTCGGAGTGGCGTTGGTCGGAGCGGGGGAAGACGGTGACGACGGCGTTATTGCTGCCGTCGTCGGTCGGTGATGATGCCTGGCAAATCTACGGCGGCTGGTCGTCGACGTGGTGGCGTTGGTCGGAGCAGGGGAAGACGATGATGATGGCGTTATTGCTGCCGTCGTCGGTCGGACGGAGAGGCGGCGAACGGAGGCTTTCTCTTTTCAGTTTAGGAGAGAGAGAGAGAGTCTAGAGATAGAAAGAGAGATCCAAGAGAAGGGAGCTGATTTTTTCTTTTTTTTGTCTATGCTCCGGTCCTTTTTTCTATTTTTTTGTTACTGTTTCTCCCCTTTTTTGTGAGAGTATGTGTGTATATATTGAGGTGAGGGTGGGGTAGTGGTGAGGTAGGTTGGGTTACGTGGGGTAGGGGTAGGGTGTGAGGTGTTTCTTTTTGGTTGGATGGGATAAGGATTAGGTGTTGTTTTTTTATTGAGTGGGTTGTTACAATATTAGGATAAAACAAAATTAGTTAGGGGTTGTTATTTTTGTCATTTTGTGGAGGGATTATCACACGGGTGAGGGTACACGGTAGGATTGGATAAACAATAGGTAAAAACAATATCGGGGAGTGACGAAATTAGGTGTCTACAAGTCTATCCAAATGGGCTCTAAGACACTGAAATTGGGATGAATGGAGTATGTAATATGTATTAACAAATCAAATATAATCCATAAATGTTTGACCGTAAATTCCGTTATTACTACAGAATTACCTTGAGATTATTGTGAAAATTTATTAATTTCAAATCTTGGATTCATCTATATACACGATGACAGTGCAAAGTAGAGCTAGTGAGATGGGAGGAAGCCAAGCTTTTTTTGTGAAAGATAAAGCAGCTCAGCTCATGTTCAAAATATATATTTAAGGGTCAAAAATTAAGTAAATTAAATAAAGAAACAATTCAAGTAGAGGCTTATTCTTGGATTTTTTTTCTTGTTAAAAAATGAGTTTTGATCACTGCTTAACCAACAAAGTATGCACCATGATGCATTGTTTTAATTGAATCAATTGTGCCTTATTTTCTCAATCAGTTACCAATTAATGATTGTAATTACTTTATACGTAATTTGATTTTGTAAATAATTATTACATTAGTGCATAAAACATAAATTTTTGTATCAAAACGTGGACCAGAGGCTGTATAATGTACTAGTGGTTGATAAAAATAGTCCCCCATGTAATTATTATATATTCTACTGGAGTCTACATTTGTCCTGATTATTCCTTTCATGGCTCACACTTTTTTCATGTTTACCCTCAAATTAAAAAGAAACAAAAGTTCCAACAGCTGCTGTGAAGAAAATTTCTCTAGCGACAGAATAATATCAATAGAAGTGAACTCATCAAGTATAACATAGACAAAAAGTCAAAAACAATGATGCCTGATTTGGAGTTGATCATCACATTGGGATTTGGGAATTAAAACCTTCACAATGAAAAAGATAGAAAGCAGAAGAATAGTGATAGTACAGGAAAATTTTAGTTATTCAATTGATCTGTTACTTGAAGTTTTACCTTGTTGGCAGATATGCAAAGGCATAATTTTAACTTTATGAGTTCTGAATTTTGGAATGATTACTTCAACTGACAATGACAAGGTTATAAACTGAATTTCTTAACATTAATACACTGTTTGAACAAAAGTTACTGCGTTCGGCCGAAACATTAACGGGGCTTCCAATTAATTCAACCTTTGCTTGTCGGTGATGAGAAATCAATTTTCCACCTTATAATTAATTCCTTCCCATTTTTTGAAAAAGTGATAATACCACTTGATGATTTTAAAATCACTATACTCTGACAATGGAGCTTTGTTAGCGAAAGGAAAAAGAAAGAAAAGGAGACAAGAAACAAAACTATAAAGCATCTGGTGTGTCCAGTGGTTCAATGAAGTGGGTTGAACACCATGAGGTCTCACATTCAATTCCCAATCTTGATATATACTAGGAGATTTCTTCTCATCTGTTCTACTAGCCATGATGGAATGAGTTACCTAGTATGGTATCCCATGAAATTAGTCGAGGTGCGCGCAAGCTGACTCGAACACCACGGTTATGAAAAAAAAAACTATAAAAGGAAGAGAGTAGAAAATATTATCCCTTTTCCTTTCAGTCTTGTGACCTCCAATCAAACATATAATTGATTATCCCTCTAGTTTAAATCTAATTGACTTTGTTTTCTGCTCCTATTAGACAAATGTATGTATAAATATATAATAGGACCCCCTTTTATTCCTACACATTGTAACATGCTTACTGCTTCGAGTGTGTATGTTGTGTATAGATATGTATATTACATTTAATAGAAAGTATATACTAAGACGTTACATTGAATTCATATTCTGTAAGTTAAACCAGTGAAAAGTATATTTATCAAAAAGTTTTAGTTGGTTCTTAATAAGTGAATAATCAAAGGGACAAAATCAAAATAAGTTCGATAAGAACATGCATGAACGAAAATAACTAAACTAAGAGGAAACAACAATTTCTCATGATTTGAGTCTCCGATTATACGATGGTGTGACCCAAGTTGGGTGGCAAATAGGACTTAATGATAATTCTAATCCCGAATAAAAAGATTCTATACGTCCATCTTTAATGTTGTAAGCTCCCATATTTCTTCCATCACCACCATTTTGAGAGTATATATCGATCACATGAGTAAAATATATATAATTAGATTTGACTCCTGCCGTAAATCTAGAGGAGTCAATATAAGTTGCTCCATTGCGGCCCAAGAAAATTGATGAATCTCCCAAAGTGTTGATCTCATTCTATTTTCCTTTGGTTGCATCAAATTCATATATATTAAATTTAACGGTATGACAACACTCAAAATTATAGATATTCGAAATATTATCGATATCTGGATGAACAGATTGAATAATAATAAGTAGTGCACCAGATTTCTCGACTAGGTATCCGTATTTGTTAATAAGACTATTGACATCCACGTTAAGCAGTTGAAAATGAAAGCGTGGCTCAACAATTGGTTTGTCAATATCAAACACCTAAACATTGGCATCACAAGTGAGCACATAAAGTTGTCCCTTACAACAAGCCATATTGCACGGGGACTCGTCCTGGAAGTTAATTTTAGTCCAGTTGAGATCTCCAGGTCGCCAAAAAGATAATATATCATAATCGAAATTACCCACCACTAATGCATAATCTGAAGTATCAGAAGGACTAGCAGATAAAATAGCTTGATCTATCCCGTACCATGACCACTCATCGCCATGTAAAGTCAATAAGTCATTTAGCGAGGGAAGTTGTATAATTGTGCGGGAGAAAGGATGCAACAAGTTCATCTCTCCCGTGTTTGACAGGGTACACAGCCACCCTTTCGATGGAAAAATACCTAGCAGCCCTTTAGCTTCCGGGAGGAATACGCGTGAAACTTTTTCCTTGGAAAGAGAGTAAAATTCTCGATAATCATCACCTTTATCCGGCAGCATTAGCAACGGAAC
This sequence comes from Capsicum pubescens, assembly GCA_030864215.1. Lineage (NCBI taxonomy): Eukaryota > Viridiplantae > Streptophyta > Magnoliopsida > Solanales > Solanaceae > Capsicum > Capsicum pubescens. The sequence goes on along the minus strand of CM061538.1, from coordinate 330,746,340 downwards.
TTGGGGTGAATTAAGCGCATCGTCAAAATTTTCCTTTGTGGCGGCAATTCGCCATGAAGTACAAACAGCACCAAAAGCAATGAAATCTTCCAACACTTTAACACTCTTTGCTATCGTAGCAATGAGATCGTGAGGCAATTCTGCCCAATTCCTCATAGCTTAGCAGAAAGAAAAAAGGGAAGTAAGCAAAGGTGGAATTGATTGTAGCATAGGCTTAGCCGTCCATATAAATTTTAAACTTAAATTAATAATTTATTTTGATAATCTCATTACTATTAAATGGATGGATACCCATATAAGATTTTTGAGTCATATCATAAGGAAAATCCTTATTTGATAGAATATTTCTACGTTACAGCAGAATCTTTACGATACACATAATATATTCATAATAATTATTTTTATTTTTACCTTCTTTTAAAAATTTAATCAATCATAATGTTTACAATTAAGAATTATTTAAGGATATGTAAATGGTAGTGTTTAAAAAATCATATCTCAAAAATATTTCTAACCTTCTAAATTTACAGTTCTAGTACTCCTTAGTTTTTCTCTGTTATTCTGAATATACATTTTTTTCCACCCATAGATTTGTTTTTTTATCACAATGTCCATATTATCTAAAATAGTTTTTACTTTAATAGTTATTCTGTTTAAAATAGTTTTTACTTTTTTAAAAAATAAAAATCTAAACAGGCCAATATCATCAAAAAAATTCACAGGATACTGATTGATTAACTTCATAAGTAGTATTCTTTTTGTTAAAATATAACCTGTGGATGATTAATTAACAACATTAAATTATGAAAAGTGTAGACACCTAATTTCGTCCCTCCCCGATATCGTTTTTTCCTATTGTTTACCCTATCCTACCGTGTACCCTCACCCGTGTGATAATCCCTCCACAAAATGAAAAAAATAACTAACCCTATCTTATCCTAACCACCTACCCAATAAAAACATAACACCTCACCACTACCCCTACCCCACGTTACCCCACCCCTTCCTCTCTTTTTCTTGTCCAAAAAGAAAGAGCACAATATATACCCACACATACACACAAAATAAAGGGGGGAACCAAAAAAAAAAGCGGATGAACAGTAACAACAACAAGAAAAATCAGTTCTCTCCTTTTCTCTCTCTAAACTCACACACTCTCTCTCCTCCAATAAACTTCGCCGGCGCCGGAGCAGCCCACCAACCGGCCGGCTCCCTTCCTCCTTTTCCCCGTCGCCCAATAAACCAACCAACTCCGTCGACACCACCGTCAAACCCGCCTTGATCTGCGGCGAACTGTCAACTCCGGCGAATACGCCGCCGTCGTTTCAACCATAACGACGATGGCCGGCCGACCAACGCCGATGCCAGCGATGGCGCCGCACAGCTTCTGCCGCACCGCCTAGATCTGCCGCTGCCGCCGTCTCTCCGTCACCGGAGCTCCTCGGAGCTCGATCTGCGTTGGGTTTTTGGTTTCTCGTTGTCTGTCGAGGGGTTTTGGTTTCGTCTATTTCTTGGTTCGTCGTCAATATTGGATTTCGAGTCGTCTTTATCGAATCGCGTCGTCGTTCTTGGTTGGGTTTCGTATAGTAAAGTTTTTATTCACTGGTTTTGGAGCTATCCTGTTATTATTTTAATACCGAGTTTGGTTTGCTCGTTGTGAGGTTCTCCGGTCGAGTATTTTGGTCTTCGGATTTCTCTATTATCGACAAGGATCAATTTCATCGAGGTCTATTTCTTCTAACCGAATCTTTAATTTATTTTGACTTTTTATTGATGTTGTGGGTGTGGATGATTTATTTGTCGTGTGTTTGGTTTGAATCTTCGTTGTTTGTTTTGTGTTTGATGTTGGTTTCGGATTATGAGATGTGATTGAAAAATCAAAGCATGCACTAATTATGTGGTTTAAAGGGAATTCGGGGCGCGAGTTTAAAAATTGTTAAAGTGAATTAGGATTAATTTTGATTTGTTGTTGTTTTGATTCGTCGTTATTGTTACTTTCACGTCTAATTATCAATTTCGTGATAGCATCATGGTAAGTCGAGCGGGTAGGCAAACATAGGCCGGGCAGGCAAAAATTTAGGAATAAGTGTTTCGTGGGATGTTGGAATGTTCTTGTGAATGTCTCTTTCTAGATTATCGTGTTTAATTCAGATGTATTTATTTAGCCGGGGAATGCCCCGACGTATTTTGTATTTATTCACCGGGGAATGCCCCGACGTATCATGTTGGCGGAAAATAATCGTGATGAAGGCCCGCGGCGTCAGGTAAGGCAATTGGAGCTTAGTCTAGTTTTAGTTTAGACTAGGATTTATATTTTCGTATTTTTCCTATTTTTCGGACTGTATAATTGGACTGGACTTAACGTTTTGGACTGCTTTGTTTTGTTTATTGTTTGGTTATTTTGTGTTCTTTTGTGTGGTTTATACATTTCAAATGCCAAAATAGTCGATACACTCCACCAAGAGACCGTGGTCGAACCACGGGATCGAGGGGTGCCTAACACCTTCCCCTCGGTCAACAAAATTCCTTAGCCGGAATCTCTGTTCGCAAACCGGTTTAAGAGTCAAATGGTTTTGAAAAGGATTTTTCAAAGGTGACTTGGCACACCGGATTATGCCAAGTGGCGACTCTGAATAAAAAATGCAAATAATCCTTTTCCGAAATAAATTTTCATTTCTTGTCACTTAAATAATAAAACCCTTTCGAACCTTAAAATATATCCATTTTTGGAGTACGCGTAAAGAAGGGGTGTGACAGCTCTGGCGACTCTGCTGGGGACGTTTTAGAATTCGAGCTTATTTTTGAGTCGTATCGGCTTTGTTTGGCATTACGAGTGTATAAGCATTGTTTGTGATTATTGTTTTGTTATTGTTTTCACTTTTGTGTGTTTTCGTGCTCTTTGTTTATAGTATTTATCCTATGTGTTACCGCTTTATATCTGTCATCATGAGTCCATCCCCCCGGCCTTCTTTCTGCAACAAGTCTCAGAGCACACGTCGTGCGCACGAACTCTAGTTGAGTCACCTTTATTTTAGGGGGGAGCCGTTGGATGTATGGAGTAGGTGGAAAGCAAAGCAGCCACTATCGACCATATGCTCCCCCGAACGGCCTTGTTAGTACACCACAACGTAGGTCAGCCTTTAGGTCATTCTTATGTGCATCATATTGAGACCTAGCGGGTCCTACACGGTCCTTTGTAGGAGACTCACCTTTAAAGCATCCCTACGTGCTAACTGTTGCATATTTGAGGGTAGCGTGGTCATTTGACAGACGGATTTTTTTTTTATAAAAAAAAAAGAAAAAAAAAGAAAAGAAAAAGAAAATATAGAAAGCGAGTCGAAAAGAATGAATCAAAAGGAATGTCGTAGTTTATTTTAGAATTCTTTATGGCTTTTGTTCTTCACGATCCAAAAACTCAAAAAGATTTTTTTTTACATTTTTGCATTTTGTCTTCTCAAAGTACCGTAAATTCAAAAAGAAAAAAAAAGTTTTTTCTACGTATTTGTCAAAAGAAAAAATACCAAAAATATTTTTTTCCATAATTGATGGTGTCAGTCTTAGTTAAAGTGTCTAATTGAAAAATCCAAAAAGTTTTTATTCGATTGTTTTTGGTTTTGTCTCTTAAGTTAGGGTCAATTTATTAGTTAATCGTTAGTTGTCCAATCTGAACGAACTACGCACCCCTGTTTCTCCTCTCTCGGGAGTGAGATACGTAGGCAACCTATTTTAGGTTCGGGGATCTTATTTCAAAAATTCAAAAAAAGATTTTCTTCACTCTTCATTTAGAGTAGGTGTCTCATGTACATCTTTAAAAGAAAGCAAAAAATATATTTTCCTTTAATGGGTTCAAGTTTCATTTTCGTATGAAATTTAAAATCGAAAATCCAAAAATATTTTCTTCGGTAACCATAGATTTCATGTTGTACAGGAATCTGAAAAATTCAAAAGATTTTCTTCACTCTTCACTTAGAGTAGGTGTTTCATATACATCTCTAAAAGAAAACTACAAAAAGATTTTTCTTTAATAGTTTCAAGTCTCATTTTCCTATGAAATTCTAAATCGAAAACCCAAAAAGATTCTTCTTTGGTAATCATAGATTCCATTTTTGTATAGGGAGTTTAAACCTAAAAAATACAAAAAGATTTTCGTCAATTCTTTTGATAATTTGTTATTTTCTTTTCTTTTTAAAGTTTCAAGAAAAAGAAAAAAAAAGATTTTAATTGGCCATTTTGGCAAAACTGCCCGAACTACGCAAGATCTGATTCATGTACAACATGATACGTAGGCAACCTACTTTTGGGTTCGATCTAATCATTTTGTTTCATTTGTTAAAGAAGAATAAAAGCCATAAAGAATGATAAAATAAAGGTAGATAACGGAGAAGTGGAAAGAACAGAGGTGGATACAAAAAAAAAAGAAAAAAAAAGAGTGTAGATAAAAATCGGGATGATGTTGAAATGACCTCGCTACCCTCAAAAGCTGGTAGAAATGAGCATGAATTTAGGACAATTTTACCAATGTGACTCTCATGCTTGTTGTGTGCCCTAATCCTAACGGATGTCGTCTTTGATGAGCATGTTCTTTCAGATAACAGTGGTAGGTTTGCAACACTCTGGCTAGTCACCCATACTTCACTAGATCCAAAGCAAAGCTTGTCATGGCTAGCAGGGAGATTGAAAATTCGCTCATTAACCCGGATCAGGATCACAGGGAAGAAAGTTCAGAACACAATGATGAGGTAGTAAGGCTTAGGCAACAATTGATAGATTTGCACCGGGCATGGGCCAGCGGAATGCCTCCTCCTCCGCTCCCTGAAGGTCTTGGGAATATCTCTAATTGCCCACCGCTCTCTCAGGCGCAATTCTCTGCTCCTACTGAGTCACCTGAGCACGCGCCAGGATTCACTCCACGACATTATTATCCTGGCAATTCTGGTGTGCCCTTGGCAGCTCCCCAATCAAGACCAGCTGCTCAGCCAGCGCCACCGATCACATCGGTATTCGTGTCCCTGCCACCACATGAAACTCCCATATATGTTGTGCGTCCCATAATTAGGCTTCCTCGGTCTGCCAGTGAGCCAGTATTGAAGGTTCCAGATAGTCAGTATTATGCCCCGGAGCCAACTTTGAGAATGAATGAATCGTATGGGTACACTCAGCCACCTGTATTTTTCATTTGATTCAGAGAAACCTATTGCAACAGAGGAAAGAAAGTCATAGCGCGGAAGTTGAAAAGCTTAGAACAGGCCATGAGAAATTTGCAGGGAATCGGAGGTTATAAGAGTGTTTCTTATAAAGATCTGTGCATGTTCCCAGACATCAACCTTCCCCTCGGTTTTAAAATGCCTAAGTTCGAGAAGTATGCAGGACACGGTGATCCCGTGGCCCACTTGAGATGCTATTGCAACCAGTTGAGGGCTGCAGGAGGAAGGGAAGAGTTGCGCATGGCTTTCTTTGGCGAGAGTCTTTCTGATCTGGCTTCAGAATGGTTTATCGATCAAGATATCGACAAGTGGAACAGCTGGGACGACTTGGATTCTGAGTTTGTGCAACATTTTTAGTATAACATCAACCTGATTCCGAACGAAAAATCTTTGGTCAATATGAAGAAGAAAAACACTGAAGGTTTTAGGGAATACGCGATAAGGTGGCGTGAACAGGCCGCCAGGGTAAAGCCTCCGATGAAAGAAAGTAAGTTGGTAGAGGTTTTCATTCAGGCACAGGATGAGACTTATTTTCAACATTTACTCCCGGCAATGGGAAAGTCTTTTATTGAAGTCCTCAAAATAGGGGAGATGATAGAGGACAAAATCAAGACCGGACAAATAGTGAGTTTTGCCGCATTAAAAGCCACCACACAAGCGATTCAAGGTGGATCTGGCACATTTGGCGGTAAAAAGAAGAAAAAGGATGTGGCGACTGTTGTAGCTGGAACCCATTCCTATTCCAAAAGACCACCTCGCCCCTATCCCATTTCCCAAGCCCAAGTCTACGCCCAAGCTCCATATATTCCTCCCCACCATTACTACCCTCTACAAAACCCTTTATATTCTATTCCACCACCCCCGTACCCAGTATATAGCGCGCAACCATATGCCCAAACCCCTTCTTACCCACAGTGGCGCGCGCAAACTCCACAAAATCGCCCATTCGCTCCACCAAATTACCAAAACCCTTCCAGACCCAGTTTTTAACCTAGGCTCGAGTATAAGAAGGAGAAGGCGGTCAAAAATCAATTCACACCTCTTGAGGATTCATATGCTATCTTGTTGGATAGGTTGAAAAAGTTGAAGGTTTTAAGCCCAATTCAAGGAAGGCTTTCAAATCCACCGCCGAGGAATCTCGATTATTCTTTAAGGTATGCGTACTGTTCTGATATGCCCGACCATGATATCGAGAAATACTGGCATTTAAAGAGAGCTGTTCAAGATTTAATTGACACAAATCAGATGCTGGTCCAGGCCCCGGAAGGCCCAAACATTAACCAAAATCCATTGCCAACCCATGCTGAAGCCAATATGTTAGAATTGATATATGACGGGAAGGAGTCTTTGAGGGGTTATAAGCCTATTGTCAAGATACAGACTATTGAGGAGAAATCGGTGAATGTAGCGGAGTCTTTGAAAGCAATGTCATTGAGCCAGGAAGGAATGAGAGAAGATAAAGCGCAAGAAAGCACAAAGAAACCTCTGATCACAGTACAGAGCGCCAGAAGGTATGTTGATTCATGTCAGGATAAACCTAAGTTGACGGTGGTAGGAGCTCTGAGTCAGCCTATCTTGACGGTGAAATGAGCACTGAAAGCTCCTATTGTCCTCAAACCGGTGACCTAACATCCGATAGTTGATACGAAAAGAATTCCCTGGAATTATGGGCGGACCGTGATGACCTATCATGGGAAAGAAGTAGTGAAAGATGTAGACGAGGTAGGGGGTTTGACTAGGTCAGGAAGATGTTTCGTGCCTGAAAGCTTAAGAAAGTCCAAGCCAACGGTGAGTGGACCGTCATCTATCAAAAAGCCTATCACCGAAGAAGAAACTGAAGAATTTTTAAAAAGATGAAATTACCAGAGTATTCAATAATAGACCAGCTGAAGAAAACCCCTGCTCAAATTTCCCCTTTATCTTTGCTGTTGCACTCCAAGGAGCATCTTGATATTTTACTGAAGGTATTAAATGAAGCATATGTTCCAAGGGAGATTACAATCAACCAGCTTGAGAAAATGGTTGGAAAAATCTTTGAGGTCAATCGGATCAGCCTATCTGATGGTGAATTGCCTGTTGAAGGTACAGGGCATAATCGGGGCCTTTATATTACAGTGAAGTGTGAAGATTTCTACGTCACTCATGTTATGATTGATGGAGGTTCAGGTGCAAATATTTGCCCTATTTCTACTTTGCAAAAGCTGAATATTGGTGCTGAGAGGATCAGGCCCAACAATGTATGTGTCAGGGCTTTCGATGGTGCAAAATCAAATTCCATTGGCGAAATAGAACTAATGTTGACCATAGGGCCTGTTGAGTTCGCCATAAAGTTTCAAGTATTGAATGTAGACTCCTCTTACAATCTGTTGTTGGGAAGGCCGTGGATCCACAAGGCCAAGGCGGTTGCATCTACACTGCACCAAATGATTAAGTTTGAGCATGACAGGCAAGAAGTAGTTATTCATGGTGAAGGAGATTTGTCAGCCTACGAAGATTCTCCCTTGTATCTTATTGAAGCAAATAACGTAGAGGATATACCGGGACCGCAATTGTCTTCTGCTTCTATCATGATATAGTGATAGTGAATCGTATCCTTGAATGGCAGGCTATACCGGGACCGCAATTGTCTTCTACTTCTATCATGATGGTGAGCTAACTTTGGAAATATGGATTTGAGCCAGGAAAGGGTTTGGGAGCGTCTCTGCACGGTATAGTTCATCCCATATGTCCGAGTGAGAACGTGGTCACGTTTGGTCTGGGATTTAAGCCTACAGCTGAAGATCTGAAGAAAGCCAAGGGAAGGAAAAAGGAAATATGGTCACTCCCTCGCCCAATTCCACTACTCAGTGAATCATTTGTTAAGAGTGGTGTCACGAATCTTGTGGAATTTGAGATTGAATTGGTTGATGACTTCCAGAACCTTTGTATGGAAGTTGATATGGTCGAAGCAGAAGAAGGTACCAGTATGGCAGACGTGCAATTCATAGGTCCAACTGTCCGGCTTAATAATTAGGAAGTCACTCCTCTCCCCGTTAGGAGGGAGTTTTGGTAGTTTATTTTATTTTTCTTTCTGTTTATCCGAGTTATTTCAGGGTTGTAATTCAGATTTTAGTTTGTTTATGTTATGTTGGCATCTGTGTTTAAACCCTTCTATCTTTTTATTTAATGAAATGCAATGTCCCTTTTATTTTGTGTCTAATATATTTTGTTTTTCTTTTCTTACACAGTTCTCTTTATGCTGATTCTAATGACATGACATGCATGTGAAATTTTCAGCCTGATCTTAAAATCCAAACTAATCAAGATGTAATGAAGCGGGATGGGGAATATAATGAAGAAGGAGCACTAGGAGAAATAAGCAAAGAGTTGGAATAGTTTGAAGACAAACCGAATCCTAATTTGAATGAGACTGAGCCAATAAATCTAGGGGATCAAGAAGATGTTAGGGAAACTAAAATCAGTGTACGTGCTTTGCCACAACTAAAAGATGAAATGATTCAAGCATTAATTGATTATAAGAATGTTTTTGCATGGTCTTATGATGATATGCCAGGTCGAAGCGAAAGGAAAGTTCTCCTCTAACTGGGAAGGTCCCTTCATTGTGAAGAAAGTGTTACCCAATGGAGCCTTATATTTGACAGATATTGAAGGCAAAATGGCAGAAATGGCTATCAATTCTGATGCGGTCAAAAGATACTATGCATTATATTTGATCCTTTGTTTGATTTTATTGCATGTTTAGTACTTGCATTTTTGAAGATTGATATGATGAAGGCATTTTATTCTTCTATCCAAACATTGTGTCATCCCTTGTTTACCTGTTTGAGCTTCGTTTTATTTTTCTTTCATATCCCTCTTTTGGAATCAAAATACAGTCAAAGATAAATGCCGAGGAAATGAGAATAAAAGAAAGAAATTGAAAAAAAAAATCAAAATCAAATCAAAACAAAGAACAAGCTGATGGAACTACGTCCGACCTGATTCTCCTCTCTCGAGAGTGAGATACGTAGGCTGCCCTATTTCGGGCTCGGTCCAACAAAATAAAGATTTAAGATTCACCCAGTCAACAAAACTGGGGCATGAGTTAATGTGTTGTTTGAGTCGATTCCAAAAGTTGTAAGTCCCACCCCCACTTCAAGTATCGTTTGAGCCCCTTACCATCTTTTCTAACCTTAACCCAAAAGCCATGTTACAACCTAAGAAAGTCCTTCAGATCAATTTTTGATAATGTCAAGGCTAAGCATGCAATGGATATGATGATACATTGTGAAGTGCCACTGGTCTCCCTCAGCATAAGAGATCAGGAAAGAAATACAAAAATGAGAGAGTCTTATTGGTGAAGACCCCCGTGGGCATCATAAGGCAGTGGTGAGTTGAGAGAAAATGAAAATGAGAGAGTCTTATTGGTGAAAACCTTTGTAGGCACCATAAGGCGATGGTGAGTTGAGAGAAATACAAAAATGAGAGAGTCTTATTGGTGAAAACCCTTGCAGGCACCATAAGGCGATGGTGAGTAGAGAGAAATAAAAATGAGAGAGTCTTATTGGTGAAAACCCTCACGGGCACCGTAAGGCGATGGAGAGTTCAAGAGAAAAATGAAAAGTGAAAAGAAAGAGATTTTGTTGGCAAAAGTCTTTTAAGATGTCGTCAATCGAATGTGATGTATGAGTCCCATAGATTTGAAGAAGCGGCTCAGCGGCAAAGGCACAAACTCGACAACAAATGGGGAGTTTTGGATAGGAAGATCAGGCAGCTCAATCCTAAATGCATGTCATACTCATTGGAGTTGGTTGTCGTATTCAGATAAGTTTTCTTTTTGAATATGGGACATTGCCCTCTTTCTTTTATTTACATATTCATGCTTTTTGTCTTTTATGTCATTTATCAAAACAAAAGTCACCATCATTTCTTTACATTTTAAGTCAAGTCTGTGTCAAAACAAACGAGAAAGGATTTCAAAATTTACTACCAGTCTTTCCAATTATATGAGGAAAAGCCAAGGAACAACACAGGAAGAAAAATGATCGTAATTCAACACGAAGAAAAGGAAGTCTATCAACCGACAGGCTATTGGATTCGTGGAAGCACTCAGATTTGGGAAAAGAGTGCACCTCAGAGGCATGGTAAAATGGAAACCCATTGTTTAAGTCAGAACTCATTTTCCCTCAATCCGGATCCGGGTCAATGATGCGGCAAGACACGACAAGTGTTAGAAATTTGGAACAAAGATGAAAGGAACGAGTGCTGGGCAGATACCTAAGAAGCCAAGATCTGCAAGCCACCACTAAGTTTTTAACTGACAAATTTTCTTTGTTGAAATAGGGGCAAATTCGTTTCACTTGATTCAGCTACCATTGGAAATGCACATCCGTAGGAATTTTACTTTCAGTGCAGGACCCTCCTGAAGAATGGGATTTTTACTTTCTGTTCAGGACCCTCCTGAAAAATGGGATTTTACTTTATGTTCAGGACCTTCCTGAAAAATGAGAATTTACTTTATGTTCAGGACTCTCCTGAAAAATGGGAATTTACTTTCTGCTCAGGACCCTCCTGAAAAATGGGATTTTACTTTATGTTCAGGACCCTCCTGAAAAATGGGATTTTACTTTCTGTTCAGGACCCTCCTGAAAAATGGGATTTTACTTTCAGTTCAGGACCTTCCTGAAAAATGGGACTTTGCTTTATGTTCAGGACCCTCCTGAAAAATGGGACTTTGCTTTATGTTCAGGACCCTCCTGGAAAATGGGATTTTACTTTCTATTCAGGACCCTCCTGGAAAATGGGAATTTACTTTCAATTTAGGACCCTCTTGGAAAATGGGAATTTACTTTCAATTCAGGATCCTCCTGAAAAATGGGAATTCACTTTCAATTCAGGACCCTCCTGAAAAATAGGATTTTACTTTCAGTTCAGGACCCTCCTGGAAAATGGGAATTTACTTTCAATTCAGGACCCTCCTAAAAAATGGGAATTTACTTTATGTTTAGGACCCTCCTGAAAAATGGGATTTTACTTTATGTTCAGGACCCTCCTAAAAAATGGGAGTTTACTTTCTGTTCAGGACCCCCCTGAAAAAATAGGATTTTACTTTATGTTCGGGACCCTCTTGAAAAATGGGATTTTACCTTCTGTTCAGGATCCTCCTGAAAAATGGGATTTTAGCTTATGTTCAGGACCCTCCTGAAAAATAGAATTTTACTTTCAGTCCAGGACCCTCCTGAAAAATGGGATTTTACTTTCAGTTCAAGACCCTCCTGAAGAATGGGATTTTACTTTATGTTCAGGACCCTCCTGAAAAAATGGGATTTTACTTTATGTTCAGGACCCTCCTGAAGAATGGGATTTTACTTTATGTTCAGGACCCTCTTGAAAAAATGGGATTTTACTTTATGTTCAGGACCCTCCTGAAAAAAATGGGATTTTACTTTATGTTCAGGACCCTCCTGAAAAATGGGAGTTTACTTTCTGTTCAGGACCCTCCTGAAAAATGGGATTTTACTTTATGTTCAGGACCCTCCTGAAAAATGGGATTTTACTTTATGTTCAGGACCCTCCTGAAAAATGGAATTTTACTTCATGTTCAGGACCCTCCTGGAAAATTTGAATTTACTTTCAATTCATGACCCTCCTGAAAAATGGGATTTTACTTTCAGTTCCGGACCCTCCTGGAAAATGGGAATTTACTTTCAATTCAGGACCCTCTTGAAAAATGGGAATTTACTTTATGTTCAGGACCCTCCTGAAAAATGGGATTTTACTTCATGTTCAGGACCCTCCTGGAAAATGGGAATTTACTTTCAATTCAGGACCCTCCTGGAAAATGGGAATTTGCTTTCAATTCAGGACCCTCCTAAAAAATGGGATTTTTACTTTCTGCTCAGGACCCTCCTGGAAAATGGGACAACGCTTTCACAAGTGAAATGCTATTTTACTATAATTTTTGTTAGTGATAATATTTGTTCTAGTTTTAATGTTGGATTTCAGGAGCCCGCCTGAAGAACAGGGTGATGAAATAGCAAGTCAGGAGCCCGCCTGAAGAACAGGGTGATGAAATAGCAAGTCAGGAGTCCGCTTGAAGAACAGGGTGATGAAATAGCAAGTCCGGAGCCTGCCTGGAGAATAGGGTGAAGAAATAAAAAGTCATGCAACAAAGCGAAGTAATTGAAAGCCAAGCAACAAGTCAAAAGAAATTGCAAGTCAGGAGCCCGCCTGAAGAATAGGGTGATAAAAGTCGAGTCCAGAACCAACAAAAGCTGTATAGATAGGATTTTTGTAATTTCATTTATGTTTTAGCTTGTAATTTTCATTTTGATGTAATAACAGAGCCGCGGACCGAAACCTCGACGGAACCTCACTCTACTCTCCAACTCGGTATAGTCCATCTCTGTCCAATCCTTGGAGATACTTATCACTTGATCCCTTCATAACTTGAGTGGGTAGGCTGTCCTAATTCAAGACCTGGTAGTCCTTCTTTCTCCTATTTCTTTCTTTGAATAATGGTCGGGACAAAATTCTATCTCGCTATCTACTTCTTTGCCTGAAAACACTTCATGTTTACATTCAAAGGGGGCATGATGTAGACACCTAATTTTGTCCCTCCCCGATATCGTTTTTGCCTATTGTTTACCCTATCCTACCGTGTACCCTCACCCGTGTGATAATCCCTCCACAAAATGACAAAAATAACAATCCCTAACTAATTTTATTTTATCCTAATATTCTAACAATCCACCCAATAAAAAAACAACACCTAATCCTTATCCCATCCAACCAAAAAGAAACACCTCACACCCTACCCCCTACCCCACGTAACCCCACCTACCTCACCACTACCCCACCCTCACCTCAATATATACACACATACTCTCACAAAAAAGGGGAGGAACAGTAACCAAAAAAAAGAAAAAGAACTGGAGCATAGACAAAAAAAAAGAAAAAATCAGCTCCCTTCTCTTGGCTCTCTCTTTCTCTCTCTAGACTCTCTCTCTCTCTCTTTCCAAAACTTAAAAGAGAAAGCCTCCGTTCGCCGCCTCTCCGTCGCCGGAGAACAGGCACCGCCGCCGTTCTCTCCGTCACCGGAACTGAGAGGCGGCGAACGGAGGCTTTCTCTTTTCAGTTTTTGAGAGAGAGAGAGAGAGAGAGAGTCTAGAGAGAAAGAGAGATCCAAGAGAAGGGAGTTGATTTTTTCTTTTTTTTGTCTATGCTCCGGTCCTTTTTTTTTTTTTTTCTTTTTTGTTACTGTTCCTCCCCTTTTTTGTGAGAGTATGTGTGTATATATTGAGGTGAGGGTGGGGTAGTGGTGAGGTAGGTGGGGTTACGTGGGGTAGGGGGTAGGGTGTGAGGTGTTTCTTTTTGGTTGGATGGGATAAGGATTAGGTGTTGTTTTTTTATTGGGTGGGTTGTTAGAACATTAGGATAAAACAAAATTAGTTAGGGATTGTTATTTTTGTCATTTTGTGGAGGGATTATCACACGGGTGAGGGTACACGGTAGGATAGGGTAAACAATAGGTAAAAACAATATCGGGGAGGGACGAAATTAGGTGTCTACATCATGCCCCCTTTGAATGTAAACACGAAGTGTTTCCAGGCAAAGAAGTAGACAGAGAGACCAAATTTAGACCCGACCATTATTCAAAGAAAGAAACAGAAGGAAGAAGGACAACCGAGTCTTGACTTAAGACATCCTTCCTACCCAAATTACGAGAGAATCATGTCACGGGTATTTTAAAGGATTGGAAGAGGTGGACTATACCGAGTTGGAGAGTCGAGTGAGGTTCCATCGAGGTTTTGGTATGCGGCTCTGTTATTATATCAAAATGAAAATTACAAGTTAAAAAATAAATGAAATTACAAAAATCTTATCTATACAGCTTTTGTTGGTTCTTGACTCGACTTTCATCACCCTATTCTTCAGGCGGGCTCCTGACTTGCAATTTCTTTCAACTTGTTGCGTGGCTTTAGATTTATTCACCCTGTTCTCCAGGCGGGTTCCTGACTTGCTATTTCATCAACTTGTTGCCATGCTTTCAACTTCTGCACCCTATTCTGCAGGCGGGCTCCTGACTTGCTATTTTTATCAACTTGTTGCTATGCTTTCAATTTCTTCACCCTGTTCTGCAGGCGGGCTCCTGACTTGCTATTTCATCAACTTATTGCTATGCTTTCAATTTCTTCACCATGTTCTGCAGGCGAGCTCCTGACTTGCAATTTTTCAATTTGTTTAACTTTCAATTTCTTCACCTTGTTGCTTGGTTTTCCATTTATTCGCCCTGTACTTCGGGCATGCTCCTGAAATCACATCAAAACTGAAAAGAAAATTATTCCAAATAAAGAAATGCAATTTCTATGAGTTAATTGGAATGACTCGACTAAAAGGTATGTCTTTTAGGAATCAAGGGGGATGACTCGACTAAAAGGTACGTCTTATAGGAATCCAGGGGGATGACTCGACTAAAAAGGTACGTCTTAGAGGAATCAAAGGGGATGACTCGACTAAAAGGTACGTCTTCTAGGGATCAAAGGGGATGACTCGACTAACAGGTACGTCTTATAGGAATCAACGGGGATGACTAGACTAAAAGGTACGTCTTATAGGAATCAAAGGGGATGACTCGACTAAAAGGTACGTCTTCTAGGAATCAAAGGGGATAACTCGACTAAAAGGTACGTCTTATAGGAATCAACGAGGATGAATCGACTAAAAGGTACGTCTTATAGGAATCAAAGGGGATGACTCGACTAAAAGGTACGTCTTATAGGAATCCAAGGGGAATGACTCGACTAAAAGGTACGTCTTATAGGAATCAACGGGGATAACTCGACTAAAAGGTACGTCTTCTAGGAATCAATAGGGATGACTCGACTAAAAGGTACGTCTTATAGGAATCAAAAGGGATGACTCGACTAAAAGGTACATCTTATAGGAATCCAAGGGGAATGACTCGACTAAAAGGTATGTCTTATAGGAATCAATGGGGATAACTCGACTAAAAGGTACGTCTTATAGGAATCAAAGAGGATGACTCAACTAAAAGGTACGTCTTCTAGGAATCCAAGGGGAATGACTTGACTAAAAGGTACGTCTTATAGGAATCAACTGGGATGACTCGACTAAAAGGTACATCTTATAGGAATCAATAGGGATGACTCGACTAAAAGGTACATCTTATAGGAATCAAATGGGATGACTCGACTAAAAGGTAGGTCTTATAGGAATCAAAGGGGATGACTCGACAAAAAGGTACGTCTTCTAGGGGTCAAAGGGGATGACTCGACTAAAAGGTACGTCTTATAGGAATCAATAGGGATAACTCGACTAAAAGTTACGTCTTATAGGAATCAAAGGGGATAACTCGACTAAAAGGTACGTCTTCTAAGAATCAAAGGGGATGACTCGACTAAAAGGTACGTCTTCTAGGGGTCAAAGGGGATGACTCGACTAAAAGGTACGTCTTATAGAAATCAAAGGGGATGACTCGACTAAAAGGTACGTCTTATAGGAATCAAAGGGGATGACTCGACTAAAAGGTACGTCTTATAGGAATCAAGGGAAATGACTTGACTAAAAGGTACGTCTTCTAGGGGTCAAAGGGGATGACTCGACTAAAAGGTACATCTTATAGGAATCAAAGGGGATGACTCGACTAAAAGGTATGTCTTATAGGAATCAAAGGGGATAACTCGACTAAAAGGTACGTCTTATAGGAATCAATAGGGATGACTCGACTAAAAGGTATGTCTTATAGGAATCAAAGGTGATGACTCGACTAAAAGGTACGTCTTATAGGAATCAAAGGGGATGACTCGACTAAAAGGTACGTCTTATAGGAATCAAGGGAAATGACTAGACTAAAAGGTACGTCTTCGAAGGGTCAAAAGGGAAATGCATTACCTAAGAAGAAAAATTTGAATTACCTAATTAAGGAAGTGTGTTTCCTTACCCATGTTGTTTTGAATTATCAAAACAATGAAGTGATTCTCCTTACCAAAGCTGCTTGAATTACAAACCCGTGCAGCAACCTTGCCTCTTGCATTTGTTGAGGTGAGAAATTACAGCCTTTGATGTTTAGGCTATGAAATCCTAGATATGAATGCAACATGTATTCCTATTACATACAAAGAAAACTTGTGAGTTTAAAAAAACATGGTGGCTAGTTTGTGGCTTTGGCTTTTGAGGCAATTGCTCCTGCCCCCGTCACATTTAACTTTTCTTCCAACCATTAGCATATGTCTTTGACTTGTTGTATCATTGACTCAAACTCAGCTTATGAAGAGTGACTCTGAAACAAACACAGTATTTCTGCTTTGTCGTGTTTCTCAAATAAACCCTTTGAACCTTGGTATTTCCATGAGTTCCCCAACTTCTCTGTTGATAAAACTTCCTGCATGCCTTTTTTTTGGGCTCACAATCATGTCTCTTTCATGTGCTAGCTTTTTTCTTGCTTTGTGCAATTAAAGAAACTGATAGCCAGTTTTGAAATCTTTTCTCACTTGTTTTGACACGGACTTGACTCAAAGACAAGAAACAAAAAAAAAGAATGACAGTTTTTGTTTTGATAACTGACTTAAGAAAGATAAAATTAAAATAAAGAGAAGAAAGAAAAGACAATGAATATCCCCTTTTAAAACAAAGAAACAAAAAATTCATCTAAAAATGACAGTCAACACTAATGATTATGCCATGCATTTTGGATTAAGCAGCTTGTTCTTTTCATCCAAACTTTCTACCATTGTTGTTGAGTTAATGACCTTGAAACTGAGTTGCTTTCTTAGGTCAATTGCATTTAAGACCCCATTCGGCTAGTGGCGCCTTGAAGGGTTTTAGCCAACAAGCTTCTTTCATTTTCTCTCGGCTCACTATCGTCTTATGGTGCCCGTGAGGGTTTTCACCAATAAGACTCTCTCATTTTTATTTCTCTCAACTTACCATCGTCTTATGGTGCCCGTAAGGGTTTTCACCAATAAGACTCTCTCATTTTTATTTCTCTCTTGATTCCCCATGCTGAGGAAGACAAATAGTTCCTAAATGCATCAACATATCCCTTGCATGCTCCACCTTAACATCCTCAAAGATTGATCTGAAGGTCTTTCTTTGGTTGTAGCTTGGCTTTTGGATAGGGTTAGAAAGAAAGGATGGCATAAGGCCCTATCGACACTTGAAGTGGGGTGGGACTTACAACTTTTGGAATCGACTCAAACAATGAGGATTAACTCATGCCCTAGTTTCTTTTGACTGGTTGACTCTAAATTGTTTATTTGGTTGGACCGAGCCCTGAGTGGGGCAGCCTATGTATCTCGCCCTTGAGAGAGGAGAATCAGGTCATGCGTAGTTCTGGCAGCTTGTTCTTTCACTTGATTCTATTTTTTTTCTTTTGTTTTTTTTATTCGCTCTTTTCACTTTGCGATTCTTTTTTTTTTAACTCTATTTTTCTTGACACTCTTTTTTGGAAACATTTTTGTCTCTTTTTTTGTAAATTTTGACTTTATCTTTTGCTCGACACTATTCTTTGAACTTTGCTTACTCTATCTTGATTCCAAAAGAGGGGTATGAAAGAAAATAACACTAAGGTTCAAATGGGGTAAACAAAGGATGACACAATATTTGGATAGCAGAATGAAATGCCTTCATCATATCAATCCTTGAGAATGCAAGTACATAACATGCCATTGGAAGTGAGAGATGAAGATCATTTCCGATATCTTTTTAAGAAGATTGAGTCTGTGTGTCACCACTTCTTCTGTAAACTCCACCTTTGTTGTGCATTCCTCAAATCAAATGACTCATGCTTTCGTGGAGATGCTTATCTTCTTGTTTCTCTTGATATAGCGATCACACGTCCACTTATTTGACCTAATTGGGACTTGCCTTTCGATCGATGACCAAGTTGTTCTTTTGATTCTCAAAATAATTGCCTTAACTTGTCACCAAATGTCTCATCACTCTATCTATTTTCTCATATACTCTCTTTTTCTAGCTTGAACCCTCTGATTCAATGTCCATGCTTAAACTGGATTTTAAGATCTGGCTGAAAATTTTACTAGCATGTCATATCACTAGAGTCAACACAAAATGTACTATGTAAAGAAAACAAACAAACAACACATATTTAAACACAAAGGAAAATGAGATACTTCATTTAGTCAAAACAAAAGATAGAAGAGTTTGGACATAAACAACAAAAGGACAAAACAAGACAGATCCTGAACTACAACCCCGAAATAATTCGGAGAACAGAAAATAAAACAAAACAAACTACGAAACCCCTAAACCCCTTCCTGGTAAGGAGAGGGGTGACTTCTCTATTGCTCAGCCTGACATCTTAGCCACTGGCTTGCATATTAACATGACTGGAGCTTCCACCACAGTCAGACACATTTCCTTCAACAAATAAGCTCTGGATCCCCATGCTAAACTTATTGCCTCCCACAGATTGTGCAGTACCGTGTGCTGGTGAAGAACTCCGTGGGATGGTCGAAGGGCAAATATTTTGCACCACAATCAATTTATCTTGAATTATCTTTTCTGTTTCTCTTTTAAATGTGCGACAATCTTCAGTACTATGACCCTGAACATCAGAATGATATGCACATCGCACATTAGGATCAAAGCTTCTTGAATGCGGGTCAGGAGTATACCCAAGGAGAGGAGTGATCATGCCCTGCTGTACCAATCTCTGGAATAAACTGGCATAGGATTCCCCAATAGGAGTGAAATTATCTTTTTCCTTCCTCCTCTTTGCGAACTCTGGCCTCGGATAAAATTTGGATTTAGAGGTCCCTTGGTAAGTATGTGGGGGTCGAGGACGATGTTGAGGGACAGGGGCATGCCATTGTGGATAAGAAGATGGATGAGCATACAATTGTGCATTGTTCACAGGATATCGAGGAAGTGGAATGGGATTTCTTGGATTTCGGAGAAAGAAACCTTGTTACAAGTGGTTATGTGGATCTGATATGTAAGCTCGGTGTTGAGGCAGACAGTATTGGTGGGTTGAACCTCTCAAACTCTGCTTTGGCCCTGTCATGACAATAGGTGTGTTTTTCTTCTTCTTTCCTTCA
Organism: Capsicum pubescens; assembly: GCA_030864215.1. Taxonomy (NCBI): domain Eukaryota; kingdom Viridiplantae; phylum Streptophyta; class Magnoliopsida; order Solanales; family Solanaceae; genus Capsicum; species Capsicum pubescens. The sequence goes on along the minus strand of CM061538.1, from coordinate 330,727,076 downwards.
GTTTCCCTTGGTTGATTGCAATGTCGTCCCGAATGTTTCACAGAATCCTTCTGTCCATCAGGATCCCCAAATTTTGATGTCTCAAAGCTGGGAGGAAGGTTAATACTTGAAGACATGCCCCAGTTTTTATATGAAACATCTTCATAGCGCATAAGTCCAGGGGAATTTTTCATATGATTTTCTACACTCTTCACTTTCCCAACCATTTTCTCTGGCTCTTTTGGCATGCTAGGCTTCTTAGTAAGAAATTTTGGCGGTTCACTTAACTTAACTGTAGGCTCAAGAGTATACCAATGATCATCAACAGTATTGAACGTGGAGTCACTAGTGGACTGGGAAATCACAATCGTTGGATTGATAGACAAAGTGGAAGCCTTAGTAGAAGGTTGAGCAACAAAAGCACAGACGGTATGTGGTGATGTGAATGTGGTAGACTTATACTGAGGAGATAAAGAAAAAGTGGTGGAAGTATTGAGGTGCATTTGACGTGGAATGGATTCTGAGGCATACTGTGGAGCATCAACAACAGTAGGAAACTGACTTTGCGATTTTGGTGGAAGACTCAAGGTATTTGCAGGGTCAAAAGTGGGGAACGGAGGTGGAGGCAGCCCACTGGCCCAAGCTCGGTACATTCCCATCATTTGTTGTCTCAGTCTCAAATTCTCTTCCTCTAAACTCTCAATTTCCCGACTCTTTGTTTCATCCATGATGCCACTCTCTATATCCTTGTTGGACACAACTAACACTTCCTTGGATTTGGTGTGATATGGAGGACCAGCTAGGAAACCAAAAACCAACCACCTTAAACTAACTGAACAAGAGGTAATAAATATGTTAGAGTTCAACATTTTTTTTTCTTCAAAACCTCTTTTTTTTTTCTTGAAGAAAAATCACCGAACCCTAGAAGGGCGCCTACGTATCTCACTCCCAAAAGAGGAGAATCAGGTGTGCGTAGTTCGTGAATTCTTGCCAAAATGGCCAATTGAAGTCTTTGTTTTCTTTTTTTTTTCTTTTTCTCAAAACTTTAAGAAGAAAAGAAAATAATAATTTGTCAAAAGAATTGACGAAAATATTTTTTTGAAATTTTCAGCTTTAACATCCCTATACAAAGTGAAATCTATGATTACCAAAGAATTTTTTTATTTTTTTTTTGGTTTTCAGTTTTAAATTTCATATGAAAATGAAACCTGAACCTATTAAAGGAAAATCTTTTTGAAGTTTTCTGCATATGACAACTACTCTAAATAAAGAGTGAAGAAAATCTTTTTGAGTTTTTTTAAATAAGATCAACCAAAAATGAAACCTACGACTATTGAGAATTTTTTTTTCTTTTCAATACATGTATGAAACACCTACTCTAAATGAAGAGTGAAGAAAATCTTTTTTAATTTTTTTAAATAAGATCCCCGAACCAACAATAGGCTGCCTACGTATCTCACATCCCGAAAGAGGAGAATCAGGGGTGCGTAGTTTGTCCATGTTGGACAATTAATGATTAAATAACAGATGACACCCTGACTTGAGACACGACCAAAGACACATGATGAACAACATAACAAAGTCTTTTTTTTTTTAGGAGTTTTTAATTCGACACTTTATATAAAAAATGACACCAACAACTATGAAAGAAAAAAAATCTTTTTGGTATTTTCGTTAAATGAGATGTACAAAACTTCTACCACCTTTTTTTGAATTTTTCTTTTATAAAAAGCCCCTAAAAAAATCTTTTTGGAGTTTTCGAATTGTGAAAGCTTGCTAAAGGAAGCAAACGGAAAATCTTTTTTGATTTTTTTTGATTTTTTTTTTGAATTCTTGAATCGTGGAAAACAAAAGCCATAAAGAACCTAAAAACTATGAAACTCTTCTTTGATTCCTTTTCTCTTTTTTTTTACACACTTTACTTCTAACACATGTTTTCCCCAAATCGGTTCGTCAAATGACCACGTTACTCTCAAAGATGCAACATTTAGCATGTAGAGAAGCTTTAAAGGTAAGTCTCCTACAAAGGACCATGTGGTCCCCGCTAGGTCTCAATATGATGCACATAAGAATGACCTAAAGGCTGACCTACGTTGTGGTTTACTAACAAGGCCGTTCGGGGGAGCATATGGTCGATAGTGGCTGCTTTGCTTTCCACCTACTCCATCCATACATCCAACGGCTCCCCCCTAAAATAAAGGCGACTCAACTAGAGTTCGTGCACACGACGTGCGCTCCGAGACTTGTTGCGGAAAGAATTGACTCGGGTTATGCAAATGATGCCAGATATAAAGCGGTAACACATAGGATAAATACTGTAAACAAAGAGCACGAAAATGCACAAAAGTGAAACCACTAACAAAAATCACAAACAATGCTTATACACTCGTAATGCCAAACAAAGCCGATACGACTCCAAAATAAGCTCGAATTCTGAAAAGTTCCCCAGCAGAGTCGCCAGAGCTGTCACACCCCCTGTTTTACGTACTCAAAATTCGTTTTAAAGTTCGAAAGGGTTTTATTATTTAAGTGACAAGAATGAAAATTTATTTCGGAAAAAGGATTATTTACATTTTTTATTCAGAGTTGCCACTCGGCATAATCCGGTGTGCCAAGTCACCTTTAGAAAATCCTTTTCGAAACCATTTGACTCTTAAACTGGTTTTGTGAACAGAGATTCCGGTTAAGGAATTCTGTTGACCAAGAGGAAGGTGTTAGGCACCCCTCGATCCCGTGGTTTGACCACAGTCGCTTGGTGGAGGGTATCGACTAATTTGGCATTACAAATGTATAAACCACAAAAAAAATAACACATAAAACAATTGTAACACCCCATACTTAATTACGTGCATTAGTCATGGTTATATGTGTTGGAGTATATGTATTGATCATAAGTTTGGTATATATGAGTTTAAGTATGAGTATTGATTATTTTGAGATGGTTTCAAGGGTATAGTTTGATTATATGTGTATAGGAATCGACTTTATTTATACCGGAATTTGCTCGTCGAAGTATCTATGCGAAGTTTATCGAGTTAGATTTCCAATGATATAAAGATTTCTGAAAACAGATGAGTATCGGATATAAGCGAGTATGTTCGAAACTTGAAAACGGTGGACGCAATGAACAATAAATGTGCAGAAATTTTCTGCACACAAAAATACTGCAGCCAAACAGATTTTTGGGTCGACTTTAAATGATCATAACTCCTTGTACAAAATGAACTGTGTGAGCTTCTATATATTGATGAGAATCCCCGAGAGTCTTCTTTCTAATGCAATTGGTTTCACCCAAATCCATTATCAGAGCAAAGAGTTATGGTCGATTTACTTTAGCCTATCAAAACAGTCCACCATGGACAGATTCGGATTTACTTAAATTTTAAGGGCAATATGGTCATTTTCCATCACCTCATGGACGAAAATTGGTCATTATATACATATACTTAGCCTCATATCCATAATTTATCATCCAAATTATTGAAGAATAAGAAACCCTAGCCTAATTTCAACTCCAATTATCTTGTGATTCAACCGTAGAAAATCCAAATTGATTCCGTAGTTGTGTTCACCATCTCGAGGGCTTCGAGAAGCACCCCTTATTTGTGCCAACAGGACTTCGAAATCAAAAGGGACATTTTATGGTAAGGATGTAAATTATGTTGGTGTTATTTATATAGATATGTATATATATGCATGTGAGCATAAGAAGTATGTTATTTGATTGTTGTTGAAAGATGATTAGAAATGATGTTGGATTATTCTTGTGCATGGTTGGATTATGTTGAATTGTGAAGGGATTTGGTGTGATGATGTGGTATTGAAATGATGATTATATATATATATATACACACTTAAACTTACTGTTCTAGTTGGTTTTTGAAATGCTTTGCAAATATTGGTTGTATGGAATTATGGAAGAGAATTGTGGTGTTGGGTTGCTAATACTAGATGCCAAACATTTCATTGTAGATAAGTAATTTTTAAAGGAGGGAAGTTGTGTTGAATTGGTATCCGAATCTACAACGAGGTATGTAAAGCATACTCTAACGATGTTCTTTGGCATGAAAACACCAATGTTCCATCAAGTAAGATTCTGAGGTTGTCCAAAAAACATGTATTGTTCTACGTTACCAACAAAGTTGTTTCCATTCTATAAAGTGTCAAAATGTTTTATTGATATACCAAAAGGCTCCTATTTCATTGTTGTGATATTGATGATTCTGAAACACATTGTTGATGTACCAATGAGTCTTTATTACATCGTTATTGTATAGAAGGTCTATTACTTGGTTCCTATTGATGTATCATTGTTCCAAAGGTACTATATTGGCATGAACACTAATGTAATAATCTCAAAAGCTTTTGAACTAAGTTATTGGAAAGATCTCTTATATGTGTTACTTGATATATGTGTGGGTGGTAGCTCAGGGGCTTAAGCCTAGCATGGGCCGATCCTGATACTTGATATGATTACAGTTGATATGTACTGGGGGCAGCCTAATGGTCACAGTACGGTACAATATTGATTATTGTTAGGTGGTTGGAGGTTCGGGAGGAGGAGGTAATGACGAATGATAATTGTAAAGAATGAAATGAACGAATGTATACTGTTCCACAAATGTGTTTGAATTCAAGAACCCAATTCAGATTAATGATAATGTACATGATCCTAAAAGTGTTTATGAAGTGTGGTTCACTTCTATTATGATTTATTCACTTGTGTCTGATTTTCTTGATCCCCCATATCACATATGATTATTTACAGCTTTACATACTCAGTACATATTTCGTACTGACGTCCCTCACGGGGGACCTGCATTTCATGCTGAAGGCACGGGTGCTTCAGCTCATACACAACATAGATAGGAGCCAGGTCATACAGCTATTGTTGGTGAGCTCCAGTTTGCTTCGGAGCTTTCCGAGTCGGTTCCTTATGTTTTGTTATTGTACAGGAGTCATGTGTGGGCGGGAGATTTGTCCCGACCCTAGTTATGTCATGTATATCTTAGAGGCTTTGTAGACATAAGGAAGGGTAAAGTCATGGAAGTTTATATAGTGATGTTATATTTGTATATATGGTGGCCTCGACGGCCAAGTATTACATATATATATATATTTGTGCGTGTTGTGCTGATACAGGTAATTAGACCCTTCTATATGCAACGAAGTGCTGTCCAAATTTTTGGTGACATGTAAGTGAAAGTACAGGTATTTGAACGGGTTCTCCCGGGCCTTCTCGGCTTCGGGTGCCAGTCCGGCCCGATGGGATTTTGGGGCATGATAAAAGTGGTATTAGAGAGGTTCGTCCTAGTGAGTCTACAAAGCCGTGTCTACGTAGAGTCTTGTTTATCGGTGTGTTCTGCACCACATCTATAAACAGGAGGCTATGGACATTTAGGAATTTGTTTCTTTCCTTCTGATCATAGATCGTGCCATAGAGCTTATATAGCAAATAAATTCATAGTGGACCGCTGAATCCATTTGATTCTCTTATTACAGTAAGAATTCCGGATACCTGAAGTAAGAATACCGGCGAGCGGGTAGATGTGGCTATCGGAGAAGGGACTAGTAAGTCACCACCTGTACAAGTTAATCAGAGTGAAGCTCAAGCTGAGCGGGTATCTGAAATGTCTTCCACTCCAGATGAAATAAGTGGGAGGCGAACCACATTCACAAAACCACTTGTTAATGCTGTTGATCAGGATATGAGGGATGCCGTACAACTGTTGACCCGGATTGTTGCCGGTCAAGTCCAAGGGCAAGCTATTCCTGCCGCGGGTTCTAGCGGTACTGATAGGGCGGCTAGTCTTCGGATGCAAGATTTTCTTAAGATGGATCCGCCTACTTTTACCGGATCCGATCTTAATGAAGATCCGCAGGACTTTATTGATCAGATCCAAAGGGCCCTATAGGTGATGCATGTATAGGGCAGAGAGACAGTGGAGTTAGCCGCGTATAGATTCAAAGGTGAGGCTATATATTGGTATGAAGACTGGAAACGATCAAGGGGCATTGATGCACCCCTAGCTACTTGGAAAGAGTTCAAAGAGGCATTTATTGATCATTATCTTCCATATGAGACTCGTCAGGCCCATACGGATCATTTCTTAAATCTTCGACAGGCTAATACAAGTGTGAGGGAGTATAGTCTTCGATTTAATTCTTTGTCCAGATATGCTCCTAATGTTATAGCTACTATGGATGACATAGTTCATCGGTATGTGGATGGATTGGATCCGTATTTGGTTAGGGATTGTACTATTGCTGCACTGAATAAAGACATGGATATAGCTAGGATCCAAGCATTTGCACAGAAAATGGAAGATCAGAGGCAAAGAAAAAGAACACAGGAATTTGAAAGTGGATCTTCTAAGAGGGCCAGATCTACAGGGCAGTTTATGGCGCCACAGGGAGGTTTTAGACATCAATTTTCTGCTAGACCACCTAGGCCATTATTTTCTTATTCTGCAGCTAGTGCTCCACCACAACATCAGGGGTTCAGAGGCAGCCAATTTGGGCAAAGAAGTGAGGGTCATAGTTCGCGATCAGTGGGTTATCATGGGCAAGAGAACATGAGCCAATCAAGACCTTCTCGAGAGCTATGTAATCGATGCGGAAAGCATCATATGGGCGTATGTCGAATGGGAACAAATATTTGTTTTTGGTGCGGTATGACGGGACATATGATGAGAGAATGCCCATGAAGGGGCGCAGGTGGCGTAGCACGACCTTCGGGATCAGCTGTTGCATCATCGTCACCGGTATCTTATTCTGGTAGGGGCGCACAACCTGCGGGTCACGCTAGAAATGAAAAAAGAGTCGTCAGTTCCAGCGGGACTCAGAATCGCACTTATGCTTTAGCGGATCGACAGAATCTAGAGGCTTCCCCAGATGTGGTCACGGGTACGTTGTCCATATTTTTATTTGATGTATATTCTCTAATTGATACCGGTTCTACATTATCATATGTTACTCCTTTGGTTGTTGAAAAGTTCAAAAGAACCCCCGAATTATTAGATAAGCCGTTGGAAGTGTCTACCCCGGTTGGGGAATCTATTATTGCTAGAAGAGTTTATAAAGATTGTGTAGTAACTGTGTGTGGTCGAGACACGATGGCCAATCTTATGGAACTAAAAATGGTAGATTTTGATGTTATAATGGGTATGGATTGGTTAGCGTCTTGTTATGCCAAAATTGACTGTTGTACGAAAATGATGTATTTACATTTTCCTAATGAAGCAGTTATTGAATGGCAAGGTAAGATTGGCGCACCAAGAGGTAGATTTATTTCTTATTTCAAAGCGAGAAAAATAATTTCCAAGGGCTACATATGTCATTTAGTTAGAGTAAAGGATACGGAATCGGAATCACCAGATCTTCACACTGTACCAGTAGTAAGTGAATTTCTTGATGTATTCCCTGAATATCTTCCAGGTTTACCTCCTGAACGAGAAGTAAAATTTGGTATTGATGTGATACCAGGCACTAAGTCAATCTCAATTCCTCCGTATAGAATGGCCCCAGCAGAATTACGAGAATTGAAAGGGCAATTGAAAGATTTGCTAGAAAAAGGGTTCATTAGGCCTAGTATTTCCCCTTGGGGAGCACCAGTGTTGTTTGTGCGCAAGAAAGATGGCACATTAAGAATGTGTATTGATTATAGGCAGCTGAATAAAGTGACTCTTAAAAATAAATATCCTCTTCCAAGAATTGATGATTTATTTGATCAGTTACAGGGTGCAAAATGTTTTTCTAAGATTGATTTGAGGTCAGGTTATCATCAAGTGAGAGTCAAAGAAAAAGATATACCCAAGACAGCTTTCCGAACAAGGTATGGTCATTATGAGTTTCTAGTTATGTCATTTGGGCTAACTAATGCACCTGCAGTTTTCATGGATTTAATGAATAGGGTGTTTAAGCCATTTCTAGATGTATCCGTGATAGTTTTCATTGATGATATTCTAGTTTATTCTAGATCAGAAGAAGATCATGCTAATCATTTGCGACAAGCGTTGCAAACTCTTCGTGATTGGAAGCTGTATGCAAAATTTTCTAAATGTGAATTTTGGCTAAAGTCAGTGGCATTTCTGGGCCATATTGTATCAAATGAAGGCATACAGGTTGATACTCAAAAGATAGAAGCTGTGAAGAATTGGCCAAGGCCCACAATGCCTACGGAGATTCGTAGTTTTCTTGGGTTGGCTGGTTATTATAGAAAGTTTGTTGAGGGTTTTTCTTCTATTTCAGCACCCTTAACTAAGCTAACGCATAAAGCAACCAAGTTCCAATGGAATGATGTGTGTGAGGAGAGTTTCCAAGAATTAAAGAATAAGTGTACTTCTACACCTGTGTTGGTACTTCCAGAAGGTACAGAAGGGTATACAATGTATTGTGATGCTTCGAGAATTGGTTTAGGATATGTATTAATGCAGCATGGTAAGGTGATAGCATATGCCTCAAAGCAATTGAGGCCACATGAGAAAAATTACCTCACACATGATCTTGAGCTGGCAGCGGTTATCTTTGCTTTAAAAATATGGCGCCACTATTTATATGGGGTTCATGTTGATATATATACTGATCACAAGAGCTTACAATATATTTTCAGTCAGAAGGATCTAAATCTGAGGCAGCGAAGGTGGATGGAACTATTAAAAGATTATGATGTTGATATTTTGTATCACCCAGGGGAAGCGAATATAGTAGCTGATGCGTTGAGTCGTAAGGCTATGATGGCACCTGTAGAAAGACAAGGGATGATTAAAGATCTTCATCAATTAGCTAGTCTAGGAGTTCGTCTTCTCGAAACTCCGGACGAGGAGCTTATTGTGCATAATGCCGCGGAATCCTCATTAGTAGCTGAGGTGAAAGAGAAGCAAGATGCAGATCCTGTTTTATTGCAACTCAAGGAGAATGTTCAAAATGGTGCGACGAAGGTATTTGAGCTTTCGCAAGAAGGAGTACTTCTATGCCAAAATCGGCTATGTGTGCCTATTGTTGATGAGCTAAGAAAAAGAATTATGACTGAGGCACATTTCTCAAGGTATTCTATTCATCCAGGGTCAACCAAAATGTATCAAGATTTGAAGGATGTATAATGGTGGAATGACATGAAAAGGAACATCGCAGAATTTGTAGCTGAATGTCCAAATTGCCTACGAGTTAAAGTGGAACATCAAAAGCCCGGAGGCTATATGCAATGCATAGATCTTCCAATTTGGAAGTGGGACATGATCAACATGGATTTTGTTACAGGTTTGCCTCGTGCAGCTCGGAAATTTGATTCTATATGGGTGATTGTGGATAGGCTTACTAAATCCGCACATTTCTTACCCGTTAAGACCACTTACACAGTTGAAGAATATTCGAAGCTGTATGTTAAAGAAATAGTCCGATTACATGGAGTGCCAACTTTTATTATATTGGATCGGGGAACTCAATTTACCGCAAACTTTTGGAAGTCTTTCCAACGGAGTTTGGGAACACAAGTGAATCTGAGTACAACTTTTCACCCTCAGACGGATGGACAAGCAGAGTGCACCATTCAAACACTTGAAGATATGCTACGAGCATATGTTATAGATTTTAAAGGCAGCTGGGATGATCATTCACCTCTTATTGAGTTTGCCTACAATAATAGCTATCATTCAAGTATCAAAATGGCACCATATGAAGCTTTATATGAGAGAAAGTGTAGATCACCAATAGGATGGTTCGAAGTGGGTGAAACTCTTATGTTCGAACCGGATCTTGTGTATCAAGCCATAGAAAAAGTCAAGGTGATTCAACAACGGTTGAAAACAGCCCAAAGTCGACACAAGTCATATGCGGATAGTAGAAGAAGAGGGCTAGAGTTTTCGTTAGGTGATTGGGTATTTTTGAAGGTATCGCCAATGAAAGGGGTGGTGAGATTTGGCAAGAAAGGAAAGTTGAGTCCACGATATATAGGCCCGTATAAGATTATTCGAAGATGTGGGAAAGTTGCTTATGAATTAGAGCTACCCCAGGAACTCTCATCAGTGCATCCAGTATTTCATGTATCGATACTTCGAAAGTGCATCGGAGATCCGTCCCTTATTACTTCTACTGAAGATGTGCAAGTAACAGAAGATCTTACCTATGAGGAGATGCCTGTTGCTATATTAGATCGTCAAGTTAAGAAGATGAGAAATAAAGAAGTAGCATCGGTGAAAGTACTTTGGAGAAATCAACAAAGGGAAGAGATTACATGGGAAGCGGAGGAAGCAATGAAATCCAAATACCCTTATTTGTTCAAAGGTGAAAAAGAAGTGCAAGGAGTGGAACTGGGACACTAACAAGTAAGTTTTTACATATGCATAATATCTATATGATGACGTGAATATCAATTATGAATTCGAACTTGTTTCGGCTAAATAACTACATTCACATTCGAGGACGAATGTCCTTAAGGGGGGAAAGATGTAACACCCCGTACTTAATTACGTGCATTAGCCATGGTTATATGTGTTGGAGTATATGTATTGATCATAAGTTAGGTATATATGAGTTTAAGTATGAGTATTGATTATTTTGAGATGGTTTCAAGGGTATAGTTTGATTATATGTGTATAGGAATCGACTTTATTTATACCGGAATTTGCTCGTCGAAGTTTCTATGCGAAGTTTATCGAGTTAGATTTCCAACGATATAAAGATTTCTGAAAACAGATGAGTATCGGATATAAGCGAGCATGTTCGAAACTTGAAAACGGTGGACGCAATGAACAGTAAATGTGCAGAAATTTTCTGCACACAAAAGTACTGCAGCCAAACAGATTTTTGGGTCGACTTTAAACGATCATAACTCCTTGTACAAAATGAACTGTGTGAGCTTCTAAATATTGATGAGAATCCCCGAGAGTCTTCTTTCTAATGCAATTGGTTTCACCCAAATCCATTATCGGAGCAAAGAGTTATGGTCGATTTACTTTAGCCTAACAAAACAGTCCACCATGGACAGATTCGGATTTACTTAAATTTTAAGGGCAATATGGTCATTTTCCATCACCTCATGGACGAAAATTGGTCATTATATACATATACTTAGCCTCATATCCATAATTTATCATCCAAATTATTGAAGAATAAGAAACCCTAGCCTAATTTCAACTCCAATTATCTTGTGATTCAACCGTAGAAAATCCAAATTGATTCTGTAGTTGTGTTCACCGTCTCGAGGGCTTCGAGAAGCACCCCTTATTTGTGCCAACAGGACTTCGAAATCAAAAGGGCCATTTTATGGTAAGGATGTAAATTATGTTGGTGTTATTTATATGGATATGTATATATATGCATGTGAGCATAAGAAGTATGTTATTTGATTGTTGTTGAAAGATGATTAGAAATGATGTTGGATTATTCTTGTGCATGGTTGGATTATGTTTGGTGGCGTTGGTCGGAGCGGGGGAAGACGGTGACGACGACGTTATTGCTGTCGTCGTCGGTCGGACGGAGAGGCGGCGAACGAAGGCTTTCTCTTTTCAGTTTTGGAGAGAGAGAGAGTCTAGAGAGAGAAAGAGAGATCCAAGAGAAGGGAGCTGATTTTTTCTTTTTTTTGTCTATGCTCCGGTCCTTTTTTTTTTTTTGGTTACTGTTCCTCCCCTTTTTTGTGAGAGTATGTGTGTATATATTGAGGTGAGGGTGAGGTAGTGGTGAGGTAGGTGGGGTTACGTGGGGTAGGGGTAGGGTGTGAGGTGTTTCTTTTTGGTTGGATGGGATAAGGATTAGGTGTTGTTTTTTTATTGGGTGGGTTGTTAGAATATTAGGATAAAACAAAATTAGTTAGGGGTTGTTATTTTTGTCATTTTGTGGAGGGATTATCACATGGGTGAGGGTACACTGTAGGATAGGATAAACAATAGGTAAAAACAATATCGGGGAGGGACGAAATTAGGTGTCTACAAGTCTATCCAAACGGGCTCTAAGACACTGAAATTGGGATGAATGGGGTATGTAATATGTATTAACAAATCAAATATAATCCATAAATGTTTGACCGTAAATTCCATTATTACTACAGAATTAACTTGAGATTGTTGTGAAAATTCATTAATTTCAAATCTTGGATTCATCTATATACACGATGACAGTGCAAAGTAGAGCTAGTGAGATGGGAGGAAGCCAAGCTTTTTTTGTGAAAGATAAAGCATCTCAGCTCATGTTCAAAATATATATTTAAGGATCAAAAATTAAGTAAATTAAATAAAGAAACAATTCAAGTAGAGGCTTATTCTTGGATTTTTTTCCTTGTTAAAAAATGAGTTTTGATCACTGCTTAACCAACAAAGTATGCACCATGATGCATTGTTTTAATTGAATCAATTGTGCCTTATTTTCTCAATCAGTTACCAATTAATGATTGTAATTACTTTATACGTAATCTGATTTTGTAAATAATTATTACATTAGTGCATAAAACATAAATTTTTGTATCAAAACGTGGACCAGAGGCTGTATAATGTACTAGTGGTTGATAAAAATAGTCCCCCATGTAATTATTATATATTCTACTGAGTCTATATTTGTCCTGATTATTCCTTTCATGGCTCACACTTTTTTCATGTTTACCCTCAAATTTAAAAAGAAACAAAAGTTCCAACAGCTGATGTGAAGAAAATTTCTCAAGCGACAGAATAATATCAATAGAAGTGAACTCATCAAGTATAACATAGACAAAAAGTCAAAAACAATGATGCCTGATTTGGAGTTGATCATCACATTGGGATTTGGGAATTAAAACCTTCACAATGAAAAAGATAGAAAGTAGAAGAATAGTGATAGTACAGGAAAGTTTTAGTTATTCAATTGATCTGCTACTTGAAGTTTTACCATGTTGGCAGATATGCAAAGGCATAATTTCAATTTTATGAGTTCTGAATTTTGGAATGATTACTTCAACTGACAACGACAAGGTTATAAACTGAATTTCTTAACATTAATACACTGTTTGAACAAAAGTTACTGCGTTCGGCCGAAACATTAACGGGGCTTCCAATTAACTCAACCTTTGCTTGTCGGTGATGAGAAATCAATTTTCCACCTTATAATTAATTCCTTCCCATTTTTAAAAAAAGTGATAATACCACTTAATGATTTTGAAATCACTATACTCTGACAATGGAGCTTTGTTAGCGAAAGGAAAAAGAATAACTATTAAAGTAAAAACTATTTTAGATAATATGGACATTGTGATAAAAAAAAAATCTATGGGTGGAAAAAAATGTATATTCAGAATAACAGAGAAAACTAAGGAGTACTAGAACTGTAAATTTAGAAGGTTAGAAATATTTTTGAGATATGATTTTTTAAACCCTACTATTTACATATCCTTAAATAATTCTTAATTGTAAACATTATGATTGATTAAATTTTTAAAAGAAGGTAAGAATAAAAATAATTATGATGAATATATTATGTGTATCGTAAAGATTCTGCCATAACGTAGAAATATTCTATCAAATAAGGATTTTCCTTATGATATGACTCAAAAATCTTATATGGGTATCCACCCATTTAATAGTAATGAGATTATCAAAATAAATTATTAATTTAAGTTTAAAATTTATATGGACGGCTAAGCCTATGCTACAATCAATTCCACCTTTGCTTACTTCCCTTTTTTCTTTCTGCTAAGCTATGAGGAATTGGGCAGAATTGCCTCACGATATCATTGCTACGATAGCAAAGAGTGTTAAAGTGTTAGAAGATTTCATTGCTTTTGGTGCTGTTTGTACTTCATGGCTAATTGCTGCCACAAAGGAAAATTTTGACGATGCGCTTAATTCACCCCAAATTCCGTTGCTAATGCTGCCGGATAAAGATGATGATTATCGAAAATTTTTCTGTCTTTCCAAGGAAAAAGTTTCACGCGTATTCCTCCCGGAAGCTAAAGGGCTGCTAGGTATTTTTCCATCGAAAGGGTGGCTGTGTACCCTATCAAACACGGGAGAGATGAACTTGTTGCATCCTTTCTCTCGCACAAGTATACAACTTCCCTCGTTAAATGACTTATTGACTTTACATGGCGATGAGTGGTCATGGTACGGGATAGATCAAGCAATTTTATCTGCCAGTCCTTCTGATACTTCAGATTATGCATTAGTGGTGGGTAATTTCGATTATGATATATTATCTTTTTGGCGACCAGGAGATCTCAACTGGACTAAAATTAACTTCCCGGACGAGTCCCCCTGCACTATGGCTTGTTGTAAAATTAAGTTCCTTGGAAAGAGAGTAAAATTCTCGATAATCATCACCTTTATCCGGCAGCATTAGCAACGGAACTTGGGGTGAATTAAGCGCATCGTCAAAATTTTCCTTTGTGGCAGCAATTCTCCATGAAGTACAAACAACACCAAAAGCAATGAAATCTTCCAACACTTTAACACTCTTTGCTATCGTAGCAATGAGATCGTGAGGCAATTTTGCCCAATTCCTCATAGTTTAGCAGAAAGAAAAAAGGGAAGTAAGCAAAGGTGGAATTGATTGTAGCATAGGCTTAGCCGTCCATATAAATTTTAAACTTAAATTAATAATTTATTTTGATAATCTCATTACTTTTAAATGGATGGATACCCATATAAGATTTTTGAGTCATATCATAAGGAAAATCCTTATTTGATAGAATATTTCTACGTTACGGCAGAATCTTTACGATACACATAATATATTCATCATAATTATTTTTATTCTTACCTTCTTTTAAAAATTTAATCAATCATAATGTTTACAATTAAGAATTATTTAAGGATATGTAAATGGTAGTGTTTAAAAAATCATATCTCAAAAATATTTCTAACCTTCTAAATTTACAGTTCTAGTACTCCTTAGTTTTTCTCTGTTATTCTGAATATACATTTTTTTCCACCCATAGATTTGTTTTTTTATCACAATGTCCATATTATCTAAAATAGTTTTTACTTTAATAGTTATTCTGTTTAAAATAGTTTTTACTTTTTTTAAAAAAAAAAAAAAATCTAAACAGGCCAATATCATCAAAAAATTCACATGATACTGATTGATTAACTTCATAAGTAGTATTCTTTTTGTTAAAATATAACCTGTGGATAATGAATTAACAACATTAAATTATGAAAAGTACTTAGACATCAGTATTTTGGAGGAGTTGCACCACCATTTCTAGGTTAAGTCCAATCATATATCAATAATGATAAACGAACTTCCTAATTGCATGTCCTTTTAATAATTAAAGTAAAAGGGGAGTGCGTAGTAGCACAAAGAAAGATCACATGATAATGTTTCAACAGAATTTAGCTAAAAACTAAAAGAGAATAAGCTCTATCAGTCCCTTTATAGCAACAATTTATATGATTGGTGTTTGACTGTTCACATTATTTAAGAAAAAAACTTTTGAAATTGGATATATAAAACAAATCATATTTTTTTTTAAAAAAATAGTTGATCCTTGTTGAGTTGGTACTCCTCTTAAGAAAATATTTATTAGGAACTTATTTTATCAAATCAATCTTATTAATTATGATTTGAAAAAATAAATTTGACTATATGCACTTTGTGTAGTCATTTAATGATAAGAATAGTGTTTGAAGAATAAAAGTCTATTGATTTAAAAAATGAGACAACTAAATTGAAACAAATATTTTTAGCAAGAGATTAATTATTTTGAAACGAAGGAAGTAGATATTTGTGTAACTATAAATTATAGCATCTCATTCAAACCTATTTTGATATGGCTTTTCTACCAGAAAATGTAGCAGTAAAGTTTACGTACATCCTACTCTCCCAGATTACTTATGAGATCACATTAAATATGTTGTCATAAAATATTTCAGTAAGAATAAAAAGAAAAATTTAAATTTAAATAATTACTAAATATAAAAAGATAATTTTTTTTTAATTGACTAAAAAGAATAGAAATTGATCCGAATTTAGAAATTGATCCTTCCACTGATTGAAAAAATTAAAGTTATACTCTTTAGGCTCCGTCACAATTTTAACTATCATAGTTTTGAGAAAAAGCAAAGTTTAAGAAATAAAGGATATCGATCGTGAATCTAGTGGTCTTAAACTAAGCACACGTGTAATTCTTTAAATCTCGTAGCATTAAACTTGTCTTGTAGAATGTTGGAATTGGAAAAAACTTGCTAAACATATAAGGAGATACTCATTTCGGGGGCATACTAAAAGGAAAGTAAGAGGGTGTTTGGAAGAGATTATAAGTTGGTCAAAATGGCTTCAAAGTCATTTTGAACTTTTATGAGTGTTTGACAATTTTGAAAATTACTTTAAAAAGGTCGATTTTGGCTTAAAAAAAGCTAAAAACAAAAAGTTCGTATTTGCTACTTATTTTTTTCTAGCTTATAATCTATTCACAATTGATCAAGTAAATGACCTTTCTACCTTTATAATTTTCACTTATTCCATAACAAAGTAAAAAAATACTTTTAAATGCTTATTTACATAACTCTCTCTTAGCTCAATATTCGGTTCTTTTATTTGATTTTCTCATATTTCGATTCACTTTCTGATTATTCAAAGTGTATACCAAATATTAAATCGACTTAATTTGGTTCAATATTTTTAAAATGATTTTTTCGATGCAAATGAAAAATGTATTAAGCTATTTGTCACTCATCTAGCTTTTCTTTTATCTCTTGTTACAATTTTTGAACATATCTTTCTGAGATTCTTGCGTCTCAGAAACTCGGATATTGCCCTATTCTTCATTTTCAAGAAACAAATATTAGACAAACATGTGTGTATTTTTTATTTTTTTTGTGATGGATAGTTCGGAGAATGCAAATGTTTCTTCACCAACAAGTTCGAGTTCTGGAGTAGAATTCACAGCACTGCGGTTGCAATTTTGGAATAAGTATACAACTTGTAGACACGTGATTTCGTCCTCTTAAAGTTTAATTTTTATTCACTTTTACCCATGTTTATTTTTTATCCTACCGTGTACCCTCACCCATGTTATTATACCCTCACAAAATACAAAAAATAACAAACTCCCTACCAAATCCTAACCCCTACATCTTATTCTAACAACCTACCCAATCAAAATAAAACACATCACACCCTACCCCTACCCCACGTGACCCCACCTACCTACCTCACTACCCCACCCTCACCTCACAGCCTATATACACACACAAAGGGACCGTATGGAGGGGGCCATTTTGAATCAAAAAACAAAAAACAAAAAAGGAGGGCAGCATTCCATTCTCTACTTCTTTCTTCCTCACGATTCCCTCACAAAAAATCACTCTCCATCGTCACTCATCCTTACCAAACACACGCAATCCTCTCCCTTCGAGCTCACTCAAAGTAGCACACTAAATCACACACACTGTTACACACGCATAGATCGGAGAGAGAGAGAGAGAGAGAGAACAGAGAGATGAGAGAAACAACAACTCGTTCACGCTACTGTTTCGGTGACCTTTCGTCACCGGAAAACGGAGTCTCCTCACCGGATTCAACACTATTTCGTGATATAAATTGATTGGGAATTTAGGTTCGGAAGCTGGGTTTTCGATTTGAGTCGGATTGCGGGTTTCGTCGCGGATTCGAATTGGTCATTCTTATTCAGGTTGATTTTGGGTTACTGTTCCGGCAGTAGCTTCACCAGAATCATCCTTTCCGTTCGTCGTTCGTATAAAAAGGTAAAACCTCCTTTCGTTGTTCTTCGATTCCGGACGAAATCCGTCCGACGATTGGTTGTTCTGGTCGTCCGCATCACCGGTGACTCATCGGAGTTCGAACCTTGCGGGTGTTTGATTTTTCGTTGGATTTTAGCGAGCTTTTTGAGTCATCTTCTTTTGGGTTCTGTTTCGAATCATCGAGTTGGGTCCAATTTGAAGTCGAAATTCGGTTCGAGTTTGGTCGTGGTTAAGGTCAGCTTGAGGTTCCGGTCACGGTTTTAATCGAAATAATACATCGAGTTTGAAAGCTACGAATCGAGGTCCAACTCTATTCCCCTCTTTTATTTAATGTTTATTATATTTTGGTGTGTTGGAGTGAATATTGTGTTTGGTTGATGATTGTGATGCGGTGATATATTTCGATATCGTGTTTTGAGCAATCGTGATTACTGTGGTTGATATTGATTGATTGATTCATGTGAATGAAGGAATTGAAAGATTTGAATTCATGTGGGAATAAGTGGGGCGAGAATTGAAAAATTGATAAATTTAGTGAATTTTGATTAGTTTGATTCATTAGTTGTTTGACTGGAAATAAACGTTAATTTAATTTGGTAGTATCAAGATACGCCGATTGGAATAGGCAAGACGTAGGTCGGGTAGGCAAATCTAGAGATTGTGGGTTGATTGAATGTTTGAAATTTGATTGAATGGTTTGATTTTATCACTTTTGAATCAATTGTATAATTTGGCCGGGGAATGCCCTGAAGTACCTGTATATATTTATTCACCGGGGAATGCCCCGAGGTATCATGTACCCAGAGGACGTTCGTGATGAAGGCCCGAGGCGTCGGGTAGAGCATTAGTCTAGAATTAATTTAGAGTAGGTTTATATTTTTGCATTTTTTTGTTTTGAACTGTATAATTGGACTGGACACTAAATTTTGGATTGTTTTGTTTGTTGATTGATTATTTTGCGTGCTTTTGTGTGGTTTATATAATCATAGCGTCAAAATTAGCCGATATGCTTCACCAAGCGACCGTGGTCGAACCACGGGACCGAGGGGTGCCTAACACCTTCCCCTCGGTCAACAGAATTCCTTAACCGGAATCTCTGTTCGCGGATCAGTTTAAAAGAGTCAAAAACAGTTTTGAAAAGGATTTTTCAAAGGTGACTTGGCACACCGGATTATGCCAAGTGGCGACTCTGAATAAATTTTTTTTTGTAAATAATCCTTTTTCTAAACAACCTTCATTTTGTCACTTTAATAATAAGAACCCTTTCGAAACTTAAGATTATATTTATTTATTTTGGTTAAAAAATGGGGTGTGACAGCTCTGGCGACTCTGCTGGGGACTTTTCATAATCCGAGATTTTTTGGAGTCGTATCGGCTTTGTTTGGCATTACGAGTGTATAAGCGTTGTTTGTAATTCTTGTTCGTAATTTTTGTTTGTGTTTTCACTTTTGTGTATTTTCTTGCTCTTTGTTTACAGTATTTATCCTATGTGTTACCGCTTTTATATCTGACATCATGTGCATAACCCGAGTCATTCTTTCTGCAACAAGTCTCGGAGCGCACGTCGTGCGCACGAACTCTAGTTGAGTCACCTTTATTTTAGGGGGGGGAGCCGTTGGATGTATGGAGTAGGTGGAAAGCAAAGCAGCCACTATCGACCATATGCTCCCCCGAACGGCCTTGTTAGTAAACCACAACGTAGGTCAGCCTTTAGGTCATTCTTATATGCATCATATTGAGACCTAACGGGGCCTACACGGTCCTTTGAGGAGACTCACCTTTAAAGCATCCCTACGTGCTAACTGTTGCATATTTGAGGGTAACGTGGTCATTTGACGGACTGAAAAGAATGAATCAAAAGGAATGTCGTAGTTTATTTTAGAATTCTTTATGGCTTTTGTTCTTCACGATCCAAAAACTCAAAAAGATTTTTTTTTACATTTTTGCATTTGTCTTCTCAAAGTACCGTAAATTCAAAAAAAAAAAGAAAAAAAAAGATTTTTGTTTGCCTAGTCTACTTATTTGTCAAAAGAAAAAATACCAAAAAGATTTTTTCCATAATTGATGGTGTCAGTCTTAGTTAAAGTGTCTAATTGAAAATCCAAAAAGTTTTTATTCGTTTATTTTTGGTTGTGTCTCTTAAGTTAGGGTCTATTTATTAGTTAATCGTTAATTGTCCAATCTGGACGAACTACGCATACCTGATTCCCGTCCCTCGGGGAGGGATACGTAGGAAATCCTCGGTGAGTCCGGTAACCTTTATTTTGGCCTTCGTCTTAGTCTTAGGCTAGGTCTTTTACTCCGTAACCTAGAGTTGTTAGCCAAGTAGGCTGATTTTATTCAACGTTACTGTTCGACGATTTGGAGTCATGAAGCGGTCTGTCCCATCGACGTATGTCCGCATCAAGTTCCCATTGGTTCGGAACCTTTTGCTCTTATCAAATTTTGAGATAATTTCTTATCTGCTACTACAGGATGGATCTGTCCACAAAGTCTAGAGTCCTTATGGTTGTCAAGGTACCCAAAAAGTTGATCAAGTGGTGGGGCACGTTCAATTACTCTGAAAAACATGAAGTGAGGAAAGTGTTAGGCAATCTTGTAGCACTTATGGATCTCACGCCTCGTCCGGATCTAATAGAAGCTGCGTTGACTTTTTGGGATCCAAATAATTTGGTGTTTAGGTTCGGAAGTTGTGAATTGACTCCTACCCTGGCAGAAGTGTCTTGTTTGTTTCGGTTGACTTACATGGGTCAACAGATGATTTTAGCCCGCAATCATACTCTTAAGAAATTCCTTCGACTCTGTGGATTAAAAGATAACAAGCATCTGGGATGTCTCAAAAAATCTTGGATTTCCTTGGACTATTTGTTTGCTAGATTTGGGTCTTTAGAGGGTTTCGACTGCTTTTGGGATGAATTTTGTACTACCAAAAAAATCTGGGAACAACGTCGTCTTGAGGTTTTCTGTCTGGCTTTGTTGGGTATCTTAGTGTTCCCGTTAGATGAGAGGTGTATCAATACTCGACTACAATCAGCGGTGATAGCTTTATTCAAGAAAAAAGATGAGGTCACCATTGTACCAATGATCTTAACAGAAATATATAAGGCTTTAACTGAAGTGAAAGGAGGGGTACGATTTTTTGAGGGGAGTAATCTGATATTGCAGTTGTGGATGATGGAGCACTTGCATACGCCTTCTTTGATTAGAGAAGATGTGATCGACCGTTGTCTGAATGATCGAGTGCAAGCCATGCAAGAAAGAATGCGTTTTGACAAATTTTCTTTTCCTATTGGAGTCAATTCTTGGATCGAATTTCTCAAATCAAGAACTCCGAACAACATTCTTTGGTGCTATATGTGGTTTTGTCCTAAGAAAATCTTGATTGGATCTCAAATGCAACTCTTTCTAGTTTTGATAGGACTTAATTGCACTAGGCCTTACAGTCCAAGAAAGGTGATGCGTCAGTTGGGTAGGATGCAAGACGTCCCCCCAATAATGGACCTGCTAAAGGATGTAGAGTACTTTAAAGACCAAGCCGTAGGGGAAAGAAAATATGAGCAATTCAGAAATAACGCGATAAAGCTAGGTGTCGATACCCTCGAGGAAAATCCAGGATGCACTCAAAACTATGAAATCTGGCTACAATCTCTGCCCCGTGGCATTAGTAGACCCTTACCAGTCCAACTTAGAGGGAGAATACGGGAAGCAATCATGGTAGAGGATGATGAGCAGGAAGATCCGGGTGCCAAGGTGGAGTTTTTGAGAGTTCAGTTGTCACATTTGATCACAACTATAAATGGGTATCAGAGAAACCTTTGCGGGTGTACTCTCCAAGAGGCGGGGATGCGGGCAAGAAATTTTTTTTTGGGTATCAAAACGTCGTTGCAGGATATGTTGCAAAGTCTGAGTGGAAAAGTGGGGACTTCACAGATGGGTTCATTTCAGCCGGGGACGTCACACAGAGCACCAGTTTGAAAGAGCATGTCTTATCTTTATGTAGTTTTGAGTCTTTTATGTTTCTGTCATTGTAGGTTGGTGTCTGTGTTAAGTCGGAGTCAAATTGTTTTTGATATTCGGGTCTTTATGGTATGCATGTCGTTAGGGGTTTAGAATGTTGTTTTGTATTTGTTGTTTAGTTTTAAAGTGGTCCTAAATTCGTTGTATGTTTTTGTCTTTCATCGAAATGTTAGGATGTTACGTCTTTCTTTTGTTTACTTGTTAAAAAAAAACCTTCAATTGTGTGATGTTTATGCATAAGCTGTCTGAACTACGCAAGATCTGATTCATGTTAAACATGATACGTAGGCAACCTACTTTTGGGTTCGATCTAATCATTTTGTTTTGTTTGCTAAAGAAGAATAAAAACCATAAAGAATGATAAAATAAAGGTAGATAACGAGAGAAGTGGAAAGAACAGAGGTGGATACGAAAAAAAAAGTGTAGATAAAAATCGGGATGATGTTGAAATGACCTCGCTACCCTCAAAAGCTGGTAGAAATGAACATGAATTTAGGACAATTTTACCAATGTGACTCTCATGCTTGTTGTGTGCCCTAATCCTAACGGATGTTGTCTTTGATGAGCATGTTTCTTTCAGATAACAGTGGTAGGTTTGCAGCACTCTGGCTAGTCACCCATACTTCACTAGATCCAAAGCAAAGCTTGTCATGGCTAGAAGGGAGATTGAAAATTCGCTCATTGACCCGGATCAGGATCACAGGGAAGAAAGTTCAGAACACAATGATGAGGTAGTAAGGCTCAGGCAACAATTGATAGATTTGCACCGGGCATGGGCCAGCGGAATGCCTCCTCCTACGCTCCCTGAAGGTCTTGGGAATATCTCTAATTGCCCACCGCTCTCTCAGGCACAATTCTCTGCTCCTACTGAGTCACCTGAGCACGCGCCAGGATTCACTCCGCGACATTATTATCCTGGCAATTCTGGTGTGCCCTTGGCAGCTCCCCAATCAAGACCAGCTACTCAGCCAGCGCCACCGATCACACCGGTATTCGTGGCCCCGCCGCCACATGAAACTCCCATATATGTTATGCGTCCCACAATGAGGCTTCCTCGGTCTGCCAGTGAGCCAGTATTGAAGGTTCCAGATAGTCAGTATTATGCCCCGGAGCCGACTTTGAGAATGAATAAACCGTATGGGTACACTCAGCCACCTGCATTTCTATTTGATTCAGAGAAACCTGTCGCAACAGAGGAACAGGAAGTCATAGCGCGGAAGTTGAAAAGTTTAGAACAGGGCATGAGAAATTTGCAAGGAATCGGAGGTTATAAGAGTGTTTCTTATAAAGATCTGTGCATGTTCCCAGACATTAACCTTCCCCTCGGTTTTAAAATGCCTAAGTTCGAGTAGTATGCAGTACACGGTGATCCCGTAGCCCACTTGAGACGCTATTGCAACCAGTTGAGGGCTGCAGAAGGAAGGGAAGAGCTGCTCATGGCTTTCTTTGGCGAGAGTCTTTCTGATCTGGCTTCAGAATGGTTTATCGATCAAGATATCGACAAGTGGAACAACTGGGATGACTTGGTTTCTGAGTTTGTGCAACATTTTCAGTATAACATCGACCTGATTCCGGACGAAAAATCTTTGGTCAACATGAAGAAGAAAAGCACTGAAGGTTTTAGGGAATACGCGATAAGGTGGCATGAACAGGCCGCCAGGGTAAAGCCTCCGATGAAAGAAAGTAAGTTGGTAGAGGTTTTCATTCAGGCACAAGATGAGACTTATTTTCAATATTTACTTCCGGCAATGGGAAAGTCTTTTATTGAATTCCTCAAAATGGGGGAGATGATAGAAGATGGAATCAAGATCGGACGAATAGTGAGTTTTGCCGCATTAAAAGCCACCACAAAAGCGATTCAAGGTGGATCTGGCGCATTTGGCGGTTAAAATAAGAAAGAGGACGTGGCGACTGTTGTAGCTGGAACCCATTCCTATCCCAAAAGACCACCTCGCCCCTATTCCCAATCCCAATCCCAAGTTTACGCCCAAGCTCCATATATTCCTCCCCACCATTACTACCCTCCACAAAACCCTTTATATTCCATTCCACCATCCCCGTACCCAGTATATAGAACGTAGCCATATGCCCAAACCCCTTCTTACCCACAGTGGCGCGCGCAAACTCCATAAAATCACCCATTCACTCCACTAAATTACCAAAACCCTTCCAGACCCAGTTTTCAACCTAGGCCCGAGTATAAGAAGGAGAAGGCGGTCAAAAATCAATTCACACCTCTTGGGGACTCATATGCTAGCTTGTTTGATAGGTTGAGAAAGTTGAAGGTTTTAAGACCAATTCAAGGAAGGCTTTCAAATCCACCACCAAGGAATCTCGATTATTCTTTAAGGTGTGCGTACTGTTCTGATATGCCAGGCCATGATATCGAGAAATGCAGGCATTTAAAGAGAGTTATCCAAGATTTAATTGACACAAATCAGATGCTGATCCAGGCCCCGGAGGGTCCAAACATTAACCAGAATCCGCTGCCAACCCATGCTGAAGCCAATATGTTAGAATTGATATATGATGGGAAAGAGTTTTCGAGGGGTTATAAGCCTATTGTCAAGATACAGACCATTGAGGAGAAATCGGTAAATGTAGCGGAGTCTTTGAAAGCAATGTCATCGAGCTAGGAAGGAATGAGAGAATATAAATCCCAATAAAGCACAAAGAAGCCCCTGATCACAGTACAAGGCGCCAGAAGGTATGTTGATTCAAGTCAGGATAAACCTAAGTTGACGGTGGTGGGAGCTCTGAGTCAGCTTATCTTGACGGTGAAAGGAGCACTAGCAGTGCCTATTGTCCTCAAACCGGTGACCCAACCTCCGATAGTTGATACGAAAAGAATTCCCTAGAATTATGGGCGGACCGTGATGACCTATCATGGGAAAAAAGTAGTGGAAGATGTAGATGAGGTAGGGGTTTGACTAGGTCAGGAAGATGTTTCATGCCTGAAAGCTTAAGAAAGTCCAAGCCAACGGTGAGTGGACCGTCATCTATCAAAAAGCCTATCACCGAAGAAGAAGCCGAAGAATTTTTGAAAAAGATGAAATTGCCAGAGTATTCAATATTAGACCAGCTGAAGAAAACCCCTGCTCAAATTTCCCTTTTATCTTTGCTGTTGCACTCCAAGGAGCATTGTGATGTTTTACTGAAGGTATTAAATGAAACATATGTTCCAAGGGAGATTACAATCAACCAGCTTGAGAAAATGGTTGGAAAAATCTTTGAGGTCCATCGGATCAGCTTTTCTGACGATGAATTGCCTATTGAAGGTACAGGGCATAACCGGGGCCTTTACATTACAGTGAAGTGTGAGGATTTCTATGTCACTCCTGTTATGATTGATGGAGGTTCAGGTGCAAATATTTGCCCTATTTCTACTTTGCAAAAGCTGAATATTGGTGCTGAGAGGATCAGGCCCAACAATGTATGTGTCAGGGCTTTCGATGGTGCAAAATCAAGTTCCATTGGCGAAATAGAACTAGTGTTGACCATAGGGCCTGTTGAGTTCGCCATAGAGTTTCAAGTATTGAATGTAGACTCCTCTTACAATCTGTTTTTGGGAAGGCCGTGGATCCACAAGGCCAAGGCGGTTGCATCTACACTGCACCAAATGATTAAGTTTGAGCATGACAGGCAAGAAGTAGTTATTCATGGTGAAGGAGATTTGTCAGCCTACGAAGATTCTCCCTTGTCTCTTATTGAAGCAAATAACGTAGAGGAGACATTCGTCTATCAAATTTTTGATACAGTGCCAGTGAATCGTATCCTTGAATGTCAGGCTATACCGGGACCGCAATTGTCTTCTGCTTCTATCATGATGGTGAGTGAACTTTGAAAATACGGATTTGAGCCAGGAAAGGGTTTGGGAGCGTCTCTGCACGGTATAGTTCATCCCATATGTCCGAGTGAGAATGTGGGCACGTTTGGTCTGGGATTTGAGCCTACAGCTGAAGATCTGAAGAAAGCCAAGGGAAGGAAAAAGGAAATATGGTCACTCCCTCGCCCAATGCCACTACTCAGTGAATCATTTGTTAAGAGCGGTGTCACGAAGTATGTGGAATTTGAGGTTGAATTGGTTGATGACTTCTAGAACCTTTGTATGGAAGTTGATATGGTCGAAGTAGGAGAAGGTACCAGTATGGCAGACGTGCAATTCATAGGTCCAGCTGTCCGGCTCAATAATTGGGAAGTCACTCCTCTCCCCGTCAGGAGGGAGTTTTGGTAGTTTATCTTTTTTTTTCTTTCTGTTTATCCGAGTTATTTCAGGGTTTTAATTTGGATTTTTAGTTTGTTTATGTTATGTTGGCATCTGTGATTAAACCCTTCTATCTTTTTATTTAATGAAATGCAATGTCCCTTTTGTTTTGTGTCTAATATATTTTGTTTTTCTTTTCATACACAGTTCTCTTTATGCTGATTCTAATGACATGACATGCATGCGGAATTTTCAGCCTGATCTTAAAATCCAAACTAATCAAGATGTAATGAAGAGGGATGGGGAATATAATGAAGAAGGAGCACTAGAAGAAATAAGCAAAGAGTTGGAACAGTTTGAAGACAAACCGAATCCTAATTTGAATGAGACTGAGCCAATAAATCTAGGGGATCAAGAAGATGTTAGGGAAACTAAAATTAGTGTACATGCTTTGCCACAGCTAAAAGAGGGAATAATTCAAACATTAATTGATTATAAGGATGTTTTTGCATGGTCTTATGATGATATGCCCGGTTTAAGCACAAAATTAGTGGCTCACAAGTTGCCAACTGATCCCGCGTTCCCCCCTGTCAAACAGAAGTTGAGGACGTTTAAAACCGACATAAGTATTAAAATCAAAGAGAAAATCATGAAACAACTTGAAGCCAAAGTAATTCGAGTGTCTCGTTATCCCATGTGGTTATCCAATGTTGTTCCCGTACCAAAGAAAGATGGAAAAATTCGAGTGTGTGTTGATTGCCGCGATTTGAACAGAGCAAGTCCGAAAGATGATTTTCCACTGCCCAACATCCACATTTTATTAGACAACTGTTCTAAACATGAGGTTGCCTCTTTTGTGGATTGCTATGCTGGATATCACCAGATCATTATGGATGATGAAGACGCGGAGAAGACATCTTTTATCACACCATGGGGAACTTATTCTTATCGAGTGATGCCGTTCGGTTTGAAGAATGCTGGAGCAACATACATGAGATCCATGCCCACTATGTTTCATGACATGATGCATAAGGAGATTGAGGTCTACATGGATGATGTGATTATTAAGTCAAAAAGTCAGGCCGACAATGTTAAAGATTTAAGAAAGTTCTTTGAGAGGCTTCGCAGGTATAATCTCAAACTCAACCCAGCCAAATGTGTATTTGGAGTTCCATCTGGAAAGCTGTTGGGGTTTGTAGTCAGCCGTCGGGGAATTGAATTGGATCCTTCAAAAATCAAAGCCATTCAGGATTTGCCTTCGCCCAAGAATAGAACGGAGGTGATGAGTTTGCTTGGTAGACTGAACTACATTAGCAGGTTTATTGCTCAACTCACAACCACTTGTGAGCCCATATTCAAGTTGTTGAAAAAGAGTGTTGCGGTAAAATGGACTAAAGAATGTCAGGAAGCGTTCGATCGAATCAAAAGATATTTTTCAAATCCGCCAGTGCTGGTACCCCCGGAGCCTGGTAGGCCTTTGATCTTATATTTATCAGTCATGGACAATTCTTTCGGTTGTGTCCTGGGTCAACATGATGTCACAGGCAAAAAAGAGCAGGCTATTTATTATCTTAGCAAGAAGTTCACCGCATATGAGGCCAGGTATACTCTTCTTGAAAGGACGTGTTGTGCCCTAACTTGGATAGCACAGAAGTTGAAGCACTATCTCTCATCCTATACTACTTATCTCATCTCCCGCATGGATCTTTTAAAGTATATCTTTCAGAAGCCTATGCCTACAGGTCGATTGGCAAAGTGGCAAATATTGCTTACCGAGTTCGACATCGTATATGTGACTCATACCGCCATGAAAGCCCAAGCCTTGGCAGATCATCTTGCTGAGAATCCCATCGATGAAGAGTAAGATCCATTAAAGACATATTTTCCTGACGAAAAAGTGTCGTGTGTAGATGAAGTCGTTATAGATGTTGATCCAGGTTGGAGGTTATTCTTCGATGGAGCTGTCAATATAAAAGGAGTCGAAATTGGTGCAGTTCTTATCTCTGAATCGGGACAACATTTCCCAGTAACAACAGAACTTCGATTCTACTGTACTAACAATGTGGCAGAGTATGAAGCCTGCATCCTTGGTTTGAGGTTAGCTGTTGATATGGGAGTCCAAGAATTATTGGTGTTGGGAGATTCGAATTTGCTCGTCCATCAAATTCAAGGCGATTGGGAGACGCGAGATTTGAAACTCTTCCCATATCGACAATGCTTGCAGGAGCTATGTCGACGATTTGTGTTAGTAAAATTTAGGCATATTCCAAGGATTCATAATGAAATTGCTGATGCTTTAGCCACTCTGTCTTCAATGCTCCAACATCCTGACAAAGCCTATATTGATCCAGTGCATATACAGAGTCGTGATCAGCATGCTTACTGTAATGCGGTTGAAGAAGAGCTCGATGGAGAACCTTGGTTTTTGGATATCAAGCGGTACATTCAGTCAGGAGAATACCCAGCATATGCCACCAACGATCAAAAGAGGACTATTAGGCGTTTGTCTAGTGGATTTTTCTTAAGTGGGGGAATCTTGTATAAGAGGACCCCAGTGGGACTTTTAAGGTGTGTAGATGCAAAAGAAGCCTCGGCAATTATGGTTGAAATACACTCTGGAGTATGCGGGTCACATATGAACGATCATGTCTTGACAAAGAAGATTCTTCGAGCAGGTTATTACTGGCTTACTATGGAGAGGGATTCTATTCAATTTGTTCAAAAGTGTCATCAATGTCAGGTGCACGGCGATCTGATACGTTCTCCTCCTGTTGAGTTGCATGCAATGGCCGCTCCATGGACGTTCGTGGCTTGGGGAATGGATGTGATTGGACCGATTGAGCCGAAGGCATCAAATGGACATAGATTCATTTTGGTAGCCATTAACTACTTCACAAAGTGGGTGGAAACAGTAACTTTCAAGTCAGTGACAAAGAAGGCTGTGGTAGATTTTGTTCATGCCAATATCATTTGTAGATTTGGAATTCCTAAGATGATCATTACAGACAATGCTTCCAATCTCAATAGTCATTTGATGCAAGAAGTGTGTCAACAGTTTAAGATCGCACATCGCAATTCTACTCCATATCTCCCAAAAGCCAATGGTGCTGTAGAAGCCGCCAATAAAAATATAAAAAAGATACTGCGAAAAATGGTACAAGGTTCTAGACAGTGGCATGAAAAGTTGCCGTTTGCATTGCTAGGTTATCGCACCACTGTTCGCTCTTCAACAGGGGAAACTCCATATTTATTAGTGTATGGGACAGAAGCAGTCATCCCTGCAGAAGTTGAAATTCCCTCTCTTTGAGTCATTGTAGAAACAGAGATTGATGATGACGAATGGGTAAAAACCCGACTGGAACATTTGAGTTTGATCGAGGAAAAAAGGCTAACGTCCATGTGTCATGGCCAGTTGTATCAGACGAGGATGGCTCGTGCGTATAACAAAGGGGTCCGTCCCAGGAATTTTGAAGTTGGTATTAAGACGTATCCTGCCTCACCAGGTTGAAGCAAAAGACAAGTTCTCCCCTAACTGGCAAGGTCCCTTCGTTGTGAAGAAAGTGTTACCCAATGGAGCCTTATATTTGACAGATATTGAAGGCAAAATGGCAGAAATGGCTATCAATGCTGATGCGGTCAAAAGATACTATGTATGATATTTGGTCCTTTGTTTGATTTTATTGCATGTTTAGTACTTGCATTTTTGAAGATTGATATGATGAAGGCATTTTATTCTTCTATCCAAACATTGTGTCATCCTTTGTTTACCCGTTTGAGCCTCGTTTATTTTTCTTTCATATCCCTCATTTGGAATCAAAATAGAGTCAAAGATAAATGTCAAGAAAATAAGAATAAAAGAAAGAGTTCGAAAATAAAAGAAAAAAAATCAAATCAAAACAAAGAACAAGTTGATGGAACTACGTGCGACCTGATTCTCCTCTCTCGGGAGTGAGATACGTAGGCTTCCCTATTTCAGGCTCGGTCTAACCAAATAAAGATTTAAGATTCACCCAGTCAACAAAAACTAGGGCATGAGTTAACATATTGTTTGAGTCGATTCCAAAAGTTGTAAGTCCCACCCCCACTTCAAGTATAGTTTGAGCCCCTTACCATTTTTTCTAACCTTAACCAAAAGCCAAGTTACAACCAAAGAAAGTCCTTCAGATCAATTTTTGATAATGTTAAGGCTAAGCATGCAATGGATATGATGATGCATTGTGAGGTACCACGTGTCTCCCTCCACATAAGAAATCAGGAAAGAAATACAAAAATGAGAGAGTCTTATTGGTGAAAACCCCCGTGGGCATCATAAGGCGATGGCGAGTTGAGAGAAAATGAAAATGAGAGAGTCTTATTGGTGAAAACCTTTGCAGGCACCATAAGGCGATGGTGAGTGGAAAGAAATAAAAATGAGAGAGTCTTATTGGTGAAAACCCTTCCGGGCACCGTAAGGCGATGGAAAGTTCAAGAGAAAAGTGAAAAGAAAGAGATTTATTGGCGAAAGTCTTTTAAGATGTCGTCAATCGAATGTGATGTATGAGTCCAATGGATTTGAAGAAGTGGCTCAGCATCAAAGGCATGAACTCAACAACAAATGGGGAGTTTGGATAGGAAGATCAGGCAGCTCAATCCAAAATACATGTCATATTCATTGGAGTTGGTTGTCGTATTCAGATAAGTTTTCTTTTTGAATATGGGACATTGCCCCTTTCTTTCATTTACACATTCAGGCTTTTTGTCTTTTAGGTCATTTATCAAAATAAAAGTCACCATCATTTCTTTACATTTTAAGTCAAGTCTGTGTCAAAACAAGCGAGAAAGGATTTCAAAATTTACTACCGGTCTTTCCAATTATACGAGGAAAATCCAAGGAACAACACAGGAAAGAAATATGATCGTAATTCGACACGAAACAAAGGAAGTCTATCAACCGACAGGCTATTGGATTCGTGGAAGCATTCAGATTTGGGAAAGGAGTGCACCTCAGGGGCATGGTAAAATGGAAACCCATTGTTTGAGTCAGAACTCATTTCCCTCAATTTGAATACGAGGAAATGATGCGGCAAGATAGGGAAGATGTCAGCGATTTGGAAGAAAGATGAAAGGAACGAATGCTGGGGCAGATACCCGAGAAATCAAGAGTTGCAAGCCACCACTAAGTTTTTAACTGACAAATTTTCTTTGTTGATATAGGGGCAAATTCGCTTCACTTAATTCAGCTATCATTGGAAATGCACATCCAAGGGATTTTACTTTCTGTTCAGGACCCTCTTGAAAAATGGGATTTTACTTTATGTTCAGGACCCTCCTGAAAAATGGGATTTTACTTTCTGTTCAGGACCCTCTTGAAAAATGGGATTTTACTTTATGTTCAGGACCCTCCTGAAAAATGGGATTTTACTTTCTGCTCAGGACCCTCCTGAAAAATGGGATTTTACTTTCTGCTCAGGACCCTCCTGAAAAATGGGATTTTACTTTCTGTTCAGGACTCTCCTGAAAAATGAGATTTTACTTTATGTTCAGGACCCTCCTGAAAAATGGGAATTTACTTTCAGTTCAGGACCCTCCTGAAAAATGGGAATTTACTTTATGTTCAGGACCCTCCTGAAAAATGGGATTTTACTTTCAGTTCAGGACCCTCCTGAAAAATGGGATTTTACTTTCTGCTCAGGACCCTCCTGAAAAATAGGATTTTACTTTATGTTCAGGACCCTCCTGAAAAATGGGATTTTACTTTATGTTCAGGACCCTCCTGGAAAATGGGAATTTACTTTATGTTCAGGACCCTCCTAAAAAAAATGGGATTTTACTTTATGTTCAGGACCCTCCTGGAAAATGAGATTTTACTTTATGTTCAGGATCCTCCTAAAAAATGAGAATTTACTTTCAGTTCAGGACCCTCCTGAAAAATGGGATTTTACTTTATGTTCAGGACCCTCCTGAAAAATGGGATTTTGCTTTCTGTTCAGGACCCTCATGGAAAAAGAGATTTTACTTTCTGTTCAGGACCCTCCTGAAAAATGGGATTTTACTTTCTGTTCAGGACCCTCTTGAAAAATGGGATTTTTACTTTCTGTTCAGGACCCTCCTGAAAAATGGGACTTTACTTTCTGTTCAGGACCCTCCTGGAAAATGGGACAACGCTTTCAAAAATGAAATACTACTTTATTATAATTCTTGTTTGGGATAATTTTCGTTCTAGTTTTAATTTTGGGTTTCAGGAGCCCGCCTGAAGAACAGGGTGATGAAATAGCAAGTCAGGAGCCCGCCTGAAGAACAGGGTGATGAAATAGCAAGTCAGGAGCCCGCCTGGAGAATAGGGTGAAGAAACGAAAAGTTAAGCAACAAAGCGAAGCAATTGAAAGTCAAGCAACAAGTTGAAAGAAATGGCAAGTCAGGGGCCCGCCTGAAGAATAGGGTGATGAAAGTCGAGTCAAGAACCAACAAAAGTTGTATAGATAGGATTTTTGTAATTTCATTTATGTTTTAACTTGTAATTTTCATTTTTGATGTAATGACAGAGCCGCGGACCGGAACCTCGATGGAACCTCACTCGACTCTTCAACTCGGTATTGTCCATCTCCTTCCAATCCTCGGAGATACTTGACACTTGATCCCCTCATAACTTGGGTGGGTAGGATATCCTAAGTCAAGACCTGGTTTTCCTCCTTCCTCTTGCTCCGTGCTTTTAAATAAAGGTTAGGACGAAATTCCGCCTCGTTGTCTACTGCTTTGTATGAAAACACCATGTGTTTACATCCAAAGGGGGCATGATGTAGACACGTGATTTCGTCCTCTTAAAGTTCAATTTTTATTCACTTTTACCCATGTTTATTTTTTATCCTACCGTGTACCCTCACCCATGTTATTATACCCTCACAAAATACAAAAAATAACAAACTCCCTAACAAATCCTATCCTATCCTAACCCCTACATCTTATTCTAACAACCTACCCAATCAAAATAAAACACATCACACCCTACCCCCTACCCCATCAAAACGTGGACCAGAGGCTGTATAATGTACTAGTGGTTGATAAAAATAGTCCCCCATGTAATTATTATATATTCTACTGAGTCTATATTTGTCCTGATTATTCCTTTCATGGCTCACACTTTTTTCATGTTTACCCTCAAATTTAAAAAGAAACAAAAGTTCCAACAGCTGATGTGAAGAAAATTTCTCAAGCGACAGAATAATATCAATAGAAGTGAACTCATCAAGTATAACATAGACAAAAAGTCAAAAACAATGATGCCTGATTTGGAGTTGATCATCACATTGGGATTTGGGAATTAAAACCTTCACAAGGAAAAAGATAGAAAGCAGAAGAATAGTGATAGTACAGAAAATTTTTAGTTATTCAATTGATCTGCTACTTGAAGTTTTACCGTGTTGGCAGATATGCAAAGGCATAATTTCAATTTTATGAGTTCTGAATTTTGAAATGATTACTTCAACTGACAATGACAAGGTTATAAACTAAATTTCTTAACATTAATACACCGTTTGAACAAAAGTTACTGCGTTCGGCCGAAACATTAACGGGGCTTCCAATTAACTCAACCTTTGCTTGTCGGTGATGAGAAATCAATTTTCCACCTTATAATTAATTCCTTCCCATTTTAAAAAAAAGTGATTATACCACTTACTGATTTTGAAATCACTATACTCTGACAATGGAGCTTTGTTAGCGAAAGGAAAAAGAAAGAAAAGGAGACAAGAAACAAAACTATAAAGCATCTGGATGTGTCCCAGTGGTTCAATGAAGTGGATTGAACACCATGAGGTCTCACATTCAATTCCCAATCTTGATATATACTAGGAGATTTCTTCTCATCTGTTCTACTAGCAATGATGTAATGAGTTACCTAGTATGGTATCCCATAAAATTAGTCGAGGTGCGCACAAGCTGACTCGAACACCACGGTTATGAAAAAAAAAACTATAAAAGGAAGAGAGTAGAAAATATTATCCCTTTTCCTTTCAGTCTTTTGACCTCCAATCAAACATATAATTGATTATCCCTCTAGTTTAAATCTAATTGACTTTGTTTTCTGCTCCTATTAGACAAATGTACAGTATAAATATATAATAGGACCCCTTTTTATTCCTACACATTGTAACATGCTTACTGCTTCGAGTGTGTATGTTGTGTATAGATATGTATATTACATTTAATAGAAAGTATATACTAAGACGTTACATTGAATTCATATTCTGTAAGTTAAACCAGTGAAAAGTATATTTATCAAAAAGTTTTAGTTGGTTCTTAATAAGTGAATAATCAAAGGGACAAAATCAAAATAAGTTCAATAAGAACATGCATGAACGGAAATAAATAGATCAACTTTAGTGTGACAATGTGGAAAAAAAATCATAAATAACTAAACTAAGAGGAAACAACACTTTCTCATGATTTGAGTCTCCGATTATACGATGGTGTGACCCAAGTTGGGTGGCAAATAGGACTTAATGATAACTCTAATCCCGGATAAAAAGATTCTATACGTCCATCTTTAATGTTGTAAGTTCCCATATCTCTTCCATCACCACCATTTTGAGAGTATGAATCGATCACATGAGTAAAATATATATAATTAGATTTGACTCCTGCTGTAAATCTAGAGGAGTCAATATAAGTTGCTCCATTGCGGCCCAAGAAAATTGATGAATCTCCCAAAGTGTTGATCTCGTTCCATTTTCCTTTGGTTGCATCAAATTCATATATATTAAATTTAACGGTATGACAACACTCAAAATTATAGATATTCCAAATATTATCGATATCTGAATGAACAGATTGAATAATAATAAGTAGTGCACCAGATATCTCGACTAGGTATCCGTATTTGTTAATAAGACTATTGACATCCGCGTTAAGCAGTTGAAAATGAAAGCGTGGCTCAACAATTGGTTTGTCAATATCAAACACCCAAACATTGGCATCACAAGTGAGCACATAAAGTTGTCCCTTACAACAAGCCATAGTGCAGGGGGACTCGTCCTGGAAGTTAATTTTAGTCCAGTTGAGATCTCCAGGTCGCCAAAAAGATAATATATCATAATTGAAATTACCCAGCACTAATGCATAATCTGAAGTATCAGAAGGACTAGCAGATAAAATAGCTTGATTTATCCCGTACCATGACCACTCATCGCCATGTAAAGTCAATAAGTCATTTAGCGAGGGAAGTTGTATAGTTGTGCGAGAGAAAGGATGCAACAAGTTCATCTCTCCCGTGTTTGACAGGGTACACAGCCACCCTTTCGATGGAAAAATACCTAGCAGCCCTTTAGCTTCCGGGAGGAATACGCGTGAAACTTTTTCCTTGGAAAGAGAGTAAAATTCTCGATAATCATCACCTTTATCCGGCAGCATTAGCAACGGAACTTGGGGTGAATTAAGCGCATGGTCAAAATTTTCCTTTGTGGCAGCAATTCGCCATGAAGTACAAACAGCACCAAAAGCAATGAAATCTTCCAACACTTTAACACTCTTTGCTATCGTAGCAATGAGTTCGTGAGGCAATTCTGCCCAATTCCTCATAGCTTAGCAGAAAGAAAAAAGGGAAGTAAGCAAAGGTGGAATTGATTGTAGCATAGGCTTAGCCGTCCATATAAATTTTAAACTTAAATAAATAATTTATTTTGATAATCTCATTACTATTAAATGGATGGATACCCATATAAGATTTTTGAGTCATATCATAAGGAAAATCCTTATTTGATAGAATATTTCTACGTTACGGCAGAATCTTTACGATACACATAATATATTCGTCATAATTATTTTTATTCTTACCTTCTTTTACAAATTTAATCAATCATAATGTTTACAATTAAGAATTATTTAAGGATATGTAAATGGTAGTGTTTAAAAAATCATATCTCAAAAATATTTCTAACCTTCTAAATTTGCAGTTCTAGTACTCCTTAATTTTTCTCTGTTATTCTGAATATACATTTTTTAACCTCTTTCAATTTTTAACACATTAGATTTATGGCCGGACTAATATGTCATTTTCATACAAGTTCTCTGCTCCTTCACTTTTTCTTATAGTAATAGTCTGGTATTTAGCATTCACTGGGCAGATTAATCTAAATTGTACCTTGTAGGTATTAATTAAGAAGGAGAAGTGCTACCTTACAAAAGTTTTTAATTTCCACTTTAAATAGTTAAATTCAAAATCTTTAATTATTGATGGAATCTCACTCATCCCATCAATCTCCTGGTGGTTGCTTAAAAAGGTCTATGTGCTAATTTGAAGTCAATAAGTGAATAAATTTTATAATTAAACATGAGAAACTTGAGCAATAGTTTTTACTTTTTTTAAAAAAAAAAAAAATCTAAACAGGCCAATATCATCAAAAAATTCACATGATACTGATTGATTAACTTCATAAGTAGTATTCTTTTTGTTAAAATATAACCTGTGGATAATGAATTAACAACATTAAATTATGAAAAGTACTTAGACATCAGTATTTTGGAGGAGTTGCACCACCATTTCTAGGTTAAGTCCAATCATATATCAATAATGATAAACGAACTTCCTAATTGCATGTCCTTTTAATAATTAAAGTAAAAGGGGAGTGCGTAGTAGCACAAAGAAAGATCACATGATAATGTTTCAACAGAATTTAGCTAAAAACTAAAAGAGAATAAGCTCTATCAGTCCCTTTATAGCAACAATTTATATGATTGGTGTTTGACTGTTCACATTATTTAAGAAAAAAACTTTTGAAATTGGATATATAAAACAAATCATATATTTTTTTTAAAAAATAGTTGATCCTTGTTGAGTTGGTACTCCTCTTAAGAAAATATTTATTAGGAACTTATTTTATCAAATCAATCTTATTAATTATGATTTGAAAAAATAAATTTGACTATATGCACTTTGTGTAGTCATTTAATGATAAGAATAGTGTTTGAAGAATAAAAGTCTCTTGATTTAAAAAATGAGACAACTAAATTGAAACAAATATTTTTAGCAAGAGATTAATTATTTTGAAACGAAGGAAGTAGATATTTGTGTAACTATAAATTATAGCATCTCATTCAAACCTATTTTGATATGGCTTTTCTACCGGAAAATGTAGCAGTAAAGTTTACGTACATCCTACTCTCCCAGATTACTTATGAGATCACATTAAATATGTTGTCATAAAATATTTCAGTAAGAATAAAAAGAAAAATTTAAAGTTAAATTATTACTAAATATAAAAAGATAAAAAAAAATTAATTGACTAAAAAGAATAGAAATTGATCCGAATTTAGAAATTGATCCTTCCACTGATTGAAAAAATTAAAGTTATACTCTTTAGGCTCCGTCACAATTTTAACTATCATAGTTTTGAGAAAAAGCAAAGTTTAAGAAATAAAGGATATCGATCGTGAATCTAGTGGTCTTAAATTAAGGACACATGTAATTCTTTAAATCTCGTAGCATTAAACTTGTCTTATAGAATGTTGGAATTGGAAAAAACTTGCTAAACATATAAGGAGATACTCTTTTCGGGGGCATACTAAAAGGAAAGTAAGAGGATGTTTGGAAGAGATTATAAGTTGGTCAAAATGGCTTAAAAGTCATTTTGACCTTTTATGAGTGTTTGACAATTTTGAAAATTGCTTTAAAAAGGTCGATTTTGGCTTAAAAAAAAGCTAAAAACAAAAAGTTCGTATGTGCTACTTATTTTTTTCTAGCTTATAATCAATTCACAATTGATCAAGTAAATGACCTTTCTACCTTTATAATTTTCACTTATTCCATGACAAAGTAAAAAAATACTTTTAAATGCTTATTTACATAACTCTCTCTTAGCTCAATATTCGGTTCTTTTATTTGATTTTCTCATATTTCGATTCACTTTCTGATTATGAAAAAGTGTATACCAAATATTAAATCGACTTAATTTGGTTCAATATTTTTAAAATGATTTTTTCGGTGCAAATGAAAAATGTATTAAGCTATTTGTCACTCATCTGGCTTTTCTTTTATCTCTTGTTACAATTTTTGAACATATCTTTCTGAGATTCTTGCGTCTCAGAAACTCGGATATTGCCCTATTCTTCATTTCCAAGAAACGATTATTAGACAAATATGTGTGTATTTTTTATTTTTTTTGTGATGGATAGTTCGGAGAATGTAAATGTTTCTTCACCAACAAGTTCGAGTTCTGGAGTAGAATTCACAGCACTGCGGTTGCAATTTTGGAATAAGTATACAGCTAGAAAGGCAAAATTACAAAATTAGTATACAACTAGAAAGGCAAAAATAGCTTGTATTTCAAAATTGCACACTTTTATTTCTCTAAAAAATAATCAGCCGCTGCCTCTCAATCTTCTCAATCTTCACATTTCTCTTGCTCATCTTTACTAATTTCAAACTCCAATTTACATAAATACTTATAACGTTTGGATAGATGTGTCATTTTCTACTACTATTATGTAATGTCAAATATATAATATTTCACCATTATATCACGATAAATTCAACAATGCAATATAAGAAAATTAAAATAATATTTGAAATAAATATTATTAACATAACCATGAAGAAACAAATAATCTTTTAATTGCACCTTAATGATACGAAATCTTAACATAACCATGAAGAAACAAATAATCTTTTAATATATAACTATTTTTTTCAAACACAAACATTCAACACTTAAACTCTTAAAAAAAAATAAAAATTTAACGCACAAATTAATAGTCATTCATGAAAATATTTTTATTATGTATTAAAATATATATTAATTTTAATTTAAATCATTTTAGTAATAATTAATAGTTGATCCTTGTTGACTTGGTACTCCTCTTAAGAAAATATTTATTTGGAACTTATTTTATCAAATCAATCTTATTAATTATGATTTGAAAAAATAAATTTGACTATATGCACTTTGTGTAGTCATTTAATGATAAGGATAGTGTTTGAAGAATAAAAGTCTCTTGATTTAAAAAATGAGACAACTAAATTGAAATAAATATTTTTAGCAAGAGATTAATTATTTTGAAACGAAGGAAGTAGATATTTGTGTAACTATAAATTATAGCATCTCATTCAAACCTATTTTGATATGGCTTTTCTACCGGAAAATGTAGCAGTAAAGTTTACGTACATCCTACTCTCCCAGATTACTTATGAGATCATATTAAATATGTTGTCATAAAATATTTCAGTAAGAATAAAAAGAAAAATTTAAATTTAAATTATTACTAAATATAAAAAGATATTTTTTTTTTAATTGACTAAAAAGAATAGAAATTGAGCCGAATTTAGAAATTGATCCTTCCACTACTCTTTCTTGTGTAACCAACATGATCCTTGAAAATGACACACTAACCCTAAAGCTATTTCATCGTTTTGTTGTATTCCTTATTCTTTAATTAGAAAAGGAATATTAGATCCCAAATACTATTACAATTTGTTCTTATTTATCACTTTTTACATGACACACTCATTAAAAAAAATAAATTGATATAATAATTTTATTATACTATCCTTATTAATTGATGTTTATAATAATATGTCTTGAAAATAATTTTGAAAATAAGCGATTAATGCTTAGAGTAAAATAGAAAAAATATTTTTGTCTTCCCTTAATATGTCAAAAGTGACAAGTAAAAATAAAAATTTAATTAAAAGAACAATGATAAATACAAGCAAATGAAGGAAGTATTAATTATGATCCTAGAAATACTCTATATAGATTAGACCTTTCATAAATAAAAAAGATGTCAAGTGATATCTTTTTATTTATCTAATTTTAGTTAGTTGAATTATTTGATACTTATATTGATGAGGAGTCGTAGATAACATTCGATAAAATAGTTTGATTGGACGCAAATTGACCTATCATTGCTATTATATTAAAAAATTAGACGTCCAAGAAATAGGTGACGTTAGGTGCATAAAATATAGAAAAATATCTCATAATGTAATTAATAAAAGATAATATTATGCTCTTCAATTTAGACTAACTGAGTTATTGTATGTTTGATAAAAGTCACATCTCAAATTGAGCCTAAATTCTCTAGTAGCCATACAATATTCCCTAGTCACATGGTAATGGCTGTTGAACAAACAAGAAAGATAGGATGATGAGTTTGCTATATTAAAGTTGCAATTCATTTGATGGCATAGTCTTCTAAAGGTTGGTGAATGTGGCACTTTTTAAAAGCTAATTTAAACTAATTAAGTGAAGCACCAATAGAACTTTTAAACTCATGTCTCTCTTGGTATATATATCGTACCCTCTAAATTTATACCAATACTAGTTTTAAGAGTTTCAAATATATAATTCTAATATTTTAGTTTAAAAAGCCAACTCGAAGCCCCCTGAAAAGAACATCGTAATAGATAGCTTAAAGATGTTCAAAGGCAGTATTTTCTTACTACATAATTAATATAATTTAATGGCATATTTAATATGCATATCATTAAACATATCTCTAAAAAAGTACAAAGTATTTGTACAAAATCACCCAATAAAAATATAAAGAGTAATCTATTGTTTCCTCTAATTTATATTTTATGATCTTTTTTTCTTGAACACACTCTTTATGATTCAATTTTTCCAAAGAAAGTATAAAGTATTTTAACTATATTATTCTTGATTAATTACTATTAATTTAATATAGTTTTTTAGTTATGTAAAAATTGACTTATCTAAATAAGAAAAAAAACTAAGGAAATTACTAATACCATCTTGATTGTCTAAGAAGTTATTTTTTAGTCTTCTGTTAAAATTATGGGTATATAGGAGAAGAAGAATGGAGAGCAGGATTAAGAGCCCGTTTGAGATTGCTATTATAAAACTGATTATTTGAGAAACACTTTTATAAAATGACTTTTTAAAAAAATACTTTTAAAAAATAAAAATCATTTGTGTTTGTTAAATTCATTTGAAATATGTTTTTGATAAACAAATTGTGTTTGGATAATCTTTTTGAAAAAGTGTTTTTTTAGACAAATGACCAAAAAGGACATCTATCAATAGAATACACACTACATTGTAACAAATATGTTTATTGTCATGAATTATTCATTTAAAATTAAATATTCAAGAAAAAAATTACATGTGCTGTTAAAATATAATCTTGTAACGTGATTCATTTGTCAATTGTTATCATTAATAATAAATAACAAAAAATTATATATTCTTTAGTCATCATCATCAATGATATTTTCAAATTTATTTAAATAAAAATGAGTGAAAATAAAATAATAATATATAAATCAT
The DNA here is from genome assembly GCA_030864215.1 of Capsicum pubescens. Taxonomy (NCBI): domain Eukaryota; kingdom Viridiplantae; phylum Streptophyta; class Magnoliopsida; order Solanales; family Solanaceae; genus Capsicum; species Capsicum pubescens. The sequence continues at coordinate 330,685,956 of CM061538.1, read as the reverse complement.
AAAGAATTATGACGTAAATATGAATGTAAAATTTTAAACATCAAACGTTAAGTAAAACTTGTAAGATATGTTTATCTCTCTCTCTCTCTCTCTCTCTCTATATATATATATATATATATATATATATATATATATATATATATATATATTTGTGTGTGTGATAGGAATATTTTTGTCATAAAAAATATTTTTCTGCTTCTGCTTATTTTTAACACTTTTGCAAGTTTACCAAACACCCTCTTTTTAAAAAAATATTTTTTTCTCAAAATAAGTGCTTATTTTGGGAAATAAGCAATCTCAAACAAGCACTAAATTGTGAGAATCGAATCTTCAACAACAAGGTGAGAGTTCATATAGTCAATCAACTAAGCTATTAAGTTTTTTCTACTACCTCATTTCAATTTATCTGACCTATTTTTTTTCTTAATCCGTTTAAAAAAGAATAATTTTTTTTTCTTTACAAATTCTTTAATTTCAACCATCCACTTGACATATTTGATACACAAAATAAAAAAATATTTTAGAATGTTCGATATACCCTTATTTATGAACATATATTTTAAAAGTCTCTTTGATCTTTTGAAATTTTATACTATTAGATTAAAACATATCAAATAAATTAAAATAGAGAAAAAAATATAAATCACAAAATAAGGAAAGATTAAAAAAAAAGAAGATATGAGTACACAAACCTAAATAAACAAAGAAAAAATAGACACACGTAGCTTTTTAATTTGACTTCATTAAAGCATATTCTCCTTTTTTCCTGTGTGAGGACGACGAATCTATTGATTCTCGTTTATAACATATTAAAATTATTATAATCATGACTATATCTCATCAACTTTTTTTAGCAGCGTCGAAAGAAAAATATAGTGTAAGAGTAATTTTCTTTTCCTTTTTTTCCTCATTTCAAGTAGGAAGTAGCTGAATAGGCGTTTCTCGCACCTTGCCTGAACGAGGCGTGTCACCCTACCTATTGTTTCATTCAATTATATTTATTCTTTTAATTCATATAGAATGCAACAACGAGGAATAACCAGCTCATAGAGACACTACTTAGACCCCTTTCTTAAGTAGAGAAAAAAAATGAGACAAGTGCCACCACTCAAATGATGAATTAAAATAAAAAAAATACTACTAATAACGTTTCTTGACTTTTACCATAAAGCATGTATCGAGGTGTCACTTCCCCAAACCTCAGGGATTAACAAATCAAATATAATCCATAGATGTTTGACCGTAAATTTCGTTATTACTACAGAATTAACTTGAGATTGTTGTGAAAATTCATTAATTTCAAATCTTGCATTCATCTATATACACGATGACAGTGCAAAGTAGAGCTAGTGAGATGGGAGGAAGCCAAGCTTTTTTTGTGAAAGATAAAGCAGCTCAGCTCATGTTCAAAATATATATTTAAGGGTCAAAAATTAAGTAAATTAAATAAAGAAACAATTCAAGTAGAGGCTTATTCTTGGATTTTTTTTCTTGTTAAAAAATGAGTTTTGATCACTGCTTAACCAACAAAGTATGCACCATGATGCACTGTTTTAATTGAATCAATTGTACCTTATTTTCTCAATCAGTTACCAATTAATGATTGTAATTACTTTATACGTAATCTGATTTTGTAAATAATTATTACATTAGTGCATAAAACATAAATTTTTGTATCAAAACCTGGACCAGAGGCTGTATAATGTACTAGTGGTTGATACAAATAGTCCCCCATGTAATTATTATATATTCTACTGGAGTCTATATTTGTCCTGATTATTCCTTTCGTGCCTCACACTTTTTTCATGTTTACCCTCAAATTTAAAAAGAAACAAAAGTTCCAACAACTGATGTGAAGAAAATTTCTCAAGCGACAGAATAATATCAATAGAAGTGAACTCATCAAGTATAACATAGACAAAAAGTCAAAAACAATGATGCCTGATTTGGAGTTGATCATCACATTGAGATTTGGGAATTAAAACCTTCACAATGAAAAAAATAGAAAGCAGAAGAATAGTGATAGTACAGGAAAATTTTAGTTATTCAATTGATCTGCTACTTGAAGTTTTACCTTGTTGGCAGATATGCAAAGGCATAATTTTAATTTTATGAGTTCTGAATTTTGGAATGATTACTTCAACTGACAATAACAAGGTTATAAACTAAGTTTCTTAACATTAATACACCATTTGAACAAAAGTTACTGTGTTCGGCCGAAACATTAACGGGGCTTCCAATTAACTCAACCTTTGCTTGTCGGTGATGAGAAATCAATTTTCCACCTTATAATTAATTCCTTCCCATTTTTTAAAAAAGTGATGATACCACTTACTGATTTTGAAATCACTATACTCTGACAATGGAGCTTTGTTAGCGAAAGGAAAAAGAAAGAAAAGGAGACAAGAAACAAAACTATAAAGCATCTGGATGTGTCCCAGTGGTTCAATGAAGTGGGTTGAACACCATGAGGTCTCACATTCAATTCCCAATCTTGATATATACTAGGAGATTTCTTCTCATCTGTTCTACTAGCCATGATGGAGTGAGTTTCCTAGTATGGTATCCCATGAAATTAGTCGAGGTGCGCGCAAGCTGACTCGAACACCACGGTTATGAAAAAAAAAACTATAAAAGGAAGAGAGTAGAAAATATTATCCCTTTTCCTTTCAGTCTTGTGACCTCCAATCAAACATATAATTGATTATCCCTCTAGTTTAAATCTAATTGACTTTGTTTTCTGCTCCTATTAGACAAATGTATGTATAAATAAATAATAGGACCCCTTTTTATTCCTACACATTGTAACATGCTTACTGCTTCGAGTGTGTATGTTGTGTATAGATATGTATATTACATTTAATAGAAAGTATTTACTAAGACGTTACATTGAATTCATATTCTGTAAGTTAAACCAGTGAAAAGTATATTTATCAAAAAGTTTTAGTTGGTTCTTAATAAGTGAATAATCAAAGGGACAAAATCAAAATAAGTTCAATAAGAACATGCATGAACGGAAATAAATAGATCAACTTTAGTGTGACAATGCGGAAAAAAAAAAATCATAAATAACTAAACTAAGAGGAAACAACAATTTCTCATGATTTGAGTCTCCGATTATACGATGGTGTGACCCAAGTTGGGTGGCAAATAGGACTTAATGATAATTCTAATCCTGGATAAAAAGATTCTATACGTCCATCTTTAATGTTGTAAGATCCCATATCTCTTCCATCACCACCATTTTGAGAGTATGAATCGATCACATGAGTAAAATATATATAATTAGATTTGACTCCTGCCGTAAATCTAGAGGAGTCAATATAAGTTGCTCCATTGCGGCCCAAGAAAATTGATGAATCTCCCAAAGTGTTGATCTCGTTCCATTTTCCTTTGGTTGCATCAAATTCATATATATTAAATTTAACGGTATGACAACACTCAAAATTATAGATATTCCAACTATTATCGATATCTGAATGAACAGATTGAATTATAATAAGTAGTGCACCAGATATCTCGACTAGGTATCCGTATTTGTCAATAAGACTATTGACATCCGCGTTAAGCAGTTGAAAATGAAAGCGTGGCTCAACAATTGGTTTGTCAATATCAAACACTCAAACATTGGCATCACAAGTGAGCACATAAAGTTGTCCCTTACAACAAGCCATAGTGCACGGGGACTCGTCCTGGAAGTTAATTTTTGTCCAGTTGAGATCTCCAGGTCGCCAAAAAGATAATATATCATAATCGAAATTACCCAGCACTAATGCATAATCTGAAGTATCAGAAGGACTAGCAGATAAAATAGCTTGATCTATCCCGTACCATGACCACTCATCGCCATGTAAAGTCAATAAGTCATTTAGCGAGGGAAGTTGTATACTTGTGCGAGAGAAAGGATGCAACAAGTTCATCTCTCCCGTGTTTGACAGGGTACACAGCCACCCTTTCGATGGAAAAATACCTAGCAGCCCTTTAGCTTCCGGGAGGAATACGCGTGAAACTTTTTCCTTGGAAAGAGAGTAAAATTCTCGATAATCATCACCTTTATCCGGCAGCATTAGCAACGGAACTTGGGGTGAATTAAGCGCATGGTCAAAATTTTCCTTTGTGGCAGCAATTCGCCATGAAGTACAAACAACACCAAAAGCAATGAAATCTTCCAACACTTTAACACTCTTTGCCATCGTAGCAATGAGATCGTGAGGCAATTCTGCCCAATTCCTCATAGCTTAGCAGAAAGAAAAAAGGGAAGTAAGCAAAGGTGGAATTGATTGTAGCATAGGCTTAGCCGTCCATATAAATTTTAAACTTAAATAAATAATTTATTTTGATAATCTCATTACTATTAAATGGATGGATACCCATATAAGATTTTTGAGTCATATCATAAGGAAAATCCTTATTTGATAGAATATTTCTACGTTACGGCAGAATCTTTACGATACACATAATATATTCATAATAATTATTTTTATTTTTACCTTCTTTTAAAAATTTAATCAATCATAATGTTTACAATTAAGAATTATTTAAGGATATGTAAATGGTAGTGTTTAAAAAATCATATCTCAAAAATATTTATAACCTTCTAAATTTACAGTTCTAGTACTCCTTAGTTTTTCTCTGTTATTCTGAATATACATTTTTTTCCACCCATAGATTGTTTTTTTTTATCACAATGTCCATATTATCACTGTCACACCCCTTTTTCGTACTCCAAAAGATTAGATTTTATGGCTTCGAAAGGGTTTTTATTATTAAAGTGACAAAATGAAGATTTGTTTCGAAAGGAACTTTTTATATTCAAAACTCAGAGTCGCCACTTGGCATAAATCGGGTGTGCCAAGTCACCTTTGAATATCCTTTTTCAAAACAGATTTGACTCTTTAAAACTGATCCGCGAACAGAGATTTCGACTAAGGAATTCTGTTGATCGAGGGGAAGGTGTTAGGCACCCCTCGGTCCCGTGGTTCGACCACGGTCGCTTGATAGAGTGAATCGGCTAATTTGGCACTACAAATGTATAAATCACACAAAACACAAAAAATAATCAATCAAACACACGAATCAAAACAAACCCAAAATATAGTGTTCTGTCCAATTATACAGTCCAAAATAAAAATATGCGAAAAAATAAAACCTATTTTAAACTATTCCTAGACTAAACTCCAATGCTTCACCCGATGCCTCGGGCCTTCATCACGAACGTCTTCCACGGGCATTCCCCGGTGAATAAATACAAATGACCACGGGGCATTCCCCGCCTAAATGAATAGATCTTCAAATCTTTAGCGATAAAGTAGAAAGAAACATTGACATGCACATTCAATCATTCAACAAAACACAACCTAAAATTTGCCTTCTCGACTTAGCATTTGCCTACACTACTCGACTTATTATAATACTATCAAGTTCGATTAACATTCATTTCAAGTCAAACAATAACTCATGAATCAAACCAACCAAAACTTACCCTTTTTCATCAAGTTTCAATTCCACCCCCAAATTCCTTTTTAATTCTTAACGAGATATCATTTCATTACACAGTTTATAACCAAAAAATGAATCAAAACCAACAACTATTCATCGCCAACAATGATCAAACACAACACACAATATTTCATTTAATGCACCAAAAATCATAAATGATGAAATTAAAAGGGAAAGAGAGTAGAATTGGACCTCAATTTGAAGCTTTATTTCAATTAATTGATCTTTTCAAATAGAACTGCGTCCAAAAAGAACCTCAATGTTGAACCTCAACCAACAAACCCAAATCAAAAACTTCGTTCTCAAACTCCAAATCACTCAGACCCGATGGCGAGCAAGGCTCCACGAAGAACAAACGAAAACAAAAAGAATCAAAATCGAGGCTCCGAATGGGAAAAACCAGAAGCCGGTATGACTGTTTCCGAATTAGAATCAACTAGAGTCAGCCTGAAAATGATCAATTCAAACCAGTGGTGACCGGAATTAAATGTTTTTCGGTGAAAGGATGTGAAGATGGTAATTCCAGAGGTTCGTGTATCTAAGAGAGAGGAAAAAAAATCTCTGCATGTTCCCCCCTTCTCCCCTTTTTCTTAGTTTGTTATTGAATGGGCCAAATAAATAAATATTCAAAGTGGGGCCCTTCTCTTTTATTTTCTAGTCTATCAAAATCCTCTCCAAAGTTTCTTTTCTTTTGTATTGGTCTCATATTCTGTTGTGGGTGAGGACAAGAAAATGTGTTAAGGTGGGGTGGGGTCACATGGGTAGTGTAGGGGTATGGGGTGGGGTAGGTTATTAGGATGAGGTGTAAAGTTGGTTAGGATAGGGTTGTTATTTTTTTTATATTTTTGTGGGATATAATCATACGGGTGAGGACACGTAGTAAGACGAAGGTAAAAATGGTAAAAATGTTATCGGGGAGGGACGAAATTAGGTGTCTACATCATGCCCCCTTTGAATGTAAACATGAAGTGTTTTCAGACAAAGAAGTAGACAACAAGACAGAATTTTGTCCCGACCATTATTCAAAGAAAGAAGAGCAACCGAGTTGGAGAGTCGAGTGAGGTTTCATCGAGGTTCCGGTCCGCGGCTCTGTCATTACATCAAAATTAAAATTACAAGTTAAAAACATAAATGAAATTACAAAAACCCTATCTATACAGCTTCTGTTGGACTCCTGACTTAAGTTTCATCAACTTGTTGCTATGCTTTTCAATTTCTACACCCTGTTCTCCAGGCGGGTTCCTGAATTGCTATTTTTCAATCTGTTTAACTTTTAATTTCTTCACCTTGTTGCTTGATTTTCCATTTATTCTCCCTCTTCTTCGGGCAGGCTCCTGAAATCACATCAAAATTGAAAAGAAGATTATCCCAAACAAAAATTATTATAAAGAGAAATTTTGTTTGCCAGAAAAGTAAAGTTCCAAAAACAGAAACTAAATTTTTGCCCCAATTTATCGTCAGAAGACTTTTGAGAAAGTCACATTATACTTACTTGCATGTTGCAATGATGAATCAAGACTCTGACCAAGAAATGCATCTCTTGAGAGTAAAATTGAATAACCAAGCCTAGGAAGTGCGTTTCCTAAGAATTAAAGTGAAGAATTCTAACTAGAAAGTGCGTCTTCTAGAGATACAAGTTTAAGTTAAAAAGTATGTCACCTAACAAATGAAAACTAGCAAGGAAGTGCGTCTCCAAAGGATTAAGTGCAATAACTCGACTAGAAAGTGCATTTTCTAGAAATCAAGGGAACTGCTAGGAAGTGCATTACCCAAAAGCAAAGTTCGAATTACCCAATCAAAGAAGTGAATCTCCTTACCTATGTTGCTTGAATTATTAAAACAAGGAAGTGCATCTCCTTACCAATGCCGCTTGAATTACCAAAATAAGAAAGTGCGTCTCCTTACCAATGTCGCTTGAATTACTCAAACAAGGAAGTGGGTCTCCTCACAAATGTTTCTTGAATTAACCAAACAAGGAAGTGCATCTCCTTAAAAATGTTTCATGAATTAACCAAACAAGGAAGTGTTTCTCCTTACAAATGTTGCTCGAATTGCCTAAACAAGGAAATGCGTTTTCTTACAAATGTTGCTTGAATTAACCAAACAAGGAAGTGATTCTCCTTACCAACACCGCTTGAATTACCAAAACAAGGAAGTGCGTCTCCTAACAAATGTCTCTTGAATTACTCAAACAAAGAAGTGTTTCTCCTCACAAATGTTTCTTGAATTAACCAAACAAGGAAGTGTGTCTCCTTTGGAAGTGCGTCTCCTTATGGCAGCGCTTGAATTACCAAAATAAGGAAGTGTGTCTCCTTATAAATGTCACTTGAATTGTCCAAACAAGGAAGTGCATCTCCTTACAAATGCCGATCAAATTACCAAACAAGGAAGTGCGTCTCCTTACAAATGTTGCTGGAATTACCAAAGCAAGAAAGTGCGTCTCCTTACAAATGTTGCTTGAATTGCCCAAAAAAGGAAGTGTGTCTCCTTACAAATGCTGCTTGAATTACCAAACAAGGAAGTGCGTCTCCTTATGATAGCGCTTGAATTACCAAACAAGGAAGTGTGTCTCCTTTGGAAGTGAGTCTCCTTATGATAGCGCTTGAATTAAAAAAGTGCATCTCCTTACAAATGTTGCTCGAATTGCCCAAACCAGGAAGTGCGTCTCCTTACAAATGTTGCTTGAATTGTCCAAACAAGGAAGTGCGTCTCCTTACAAATGTTGCTTGAATTACCCAAACAAGGAAGTGCGCCTCCTTACAAATACTGTTTGAATTACCAAACAAGGAAGTGCATTTCCTCACAAATGTTGCTGGAATTACCCAAACAAGGAAGTGCGTCTCCATGGCTTTGAATATCAAATATGTGCAAAAATATTGCCTGTTGCATTTGAAAAAGTGAGAATGTTACGGCCTTTGATGTTTAGATTTTTGAAATCCATGATTCGAAGGAAGCATGTGTTCCTGTTTCATACAAAGAAAACTTGTTAGTTTAAAAACATGGTGGTTGGTTTGTCGCTTTGGATTTCGTGGAAATCGCTCTTGCCCCAGTCACATTTAATCTTGCTTTAAACCGTTAGCATGTATCACTGGCTTGCTGCATCATTGACCCGAACTCAGATTATTAAGCGTGACTCTGAAACAAATGCAGTATCTCTGCTTTGTCATGCTTCTCAGATAAACCCTTTGAACCTTGGTATTTTCATGAGTTCCCAGACTTTTCGGCTGACAAAACTTTCTGCATACCTAGTTTTGGCACACAATCATGTCTTTTGCATGTGCTGGCCCTTTTGTCTTGCTTTGTGCAATTGAAGAAGATGGTAGCCAGTTTTAAAATCTTTTTTCACTTATTTTGACACGGACTTTACTCAAAGACAAGATAAAAATGACAATGACTTTTATTTGGACAATTGACACAAGAAAATAAAATAAAAATAAAGAGAAGAAAGAAAAGACAATGAGTGTCCCCATTTGAAACAAAGAAATGAAAAATTTATCTAAAAATAACAGTCAACTCTAATGATTATGCCATGCATTTTGGATTAAGCTACCTGATCTTTCCATCCAAACTTCTACCAATTGTTATTGAGTTAATGGCCTTGAAACAGAGTTGCTCTCTTAGGCCAATTGCATTCAGACCTCATTCGGCTAGTGACGCCTTAAAGGGTCTTTTCCTCAGCTCGCCATTGCCTTATGGTGTCTGTGAGGGCTTTTCACCATTGAGACTCTCTTATTTTCATCTCTCTCAACTCACAGTCGTCTTATGGTGCCAGTGAGGGTTTTCACCGATAAGACTCTCATTTTTATCTCTCTCAACTTATCATCGCCTTATGGTGCCCGTAGGGGTTTTCACTAATAAGACTCTCTTATTTTTATTTCTCTCTTGATTTCTTGTGCTGAGGAAGACAAGTAGTTCCCAAATACATCATCATATCCCTTGCATGCTTTGCCTTAACATCCTCAAAGATTGATATGAAGGTCTTTCTTTGGTTGTAACTTGGCTTTTGGATAGGGTTGGAAAGAAAGGATGGCATGAGGCCCAAACGACACTTAAAGTGGGTAGGACTTACAACTTTTGGAATCGACTCAAACAATGAAGATTAACTCATGCCCCAGTTTCTTTTGACTGGGCGATGCTAAATTGTTTATTTGGTTGGACCGAGCCCTTAGTAGGGCAGCCTACGTAGCTCACCCCCGAGAGAGGAGAATCAGGTCGTGCGTAGTTCTGGAAGCTTGTTCTTTCTTTTGATCGAATTTTTCTTTTTTTTTTCTTTTGTTGATTCTTTTTCTCTTTGAGATCTTTTCTGACCCTATTTTTCTTGACACTCTTCTCTTTTCTTTCTTTTTGGACATATTTTTTCTCTTTTTTTTTTGAACTTTTTCTGACTCTATTGTTTTGCTCGACACTTTTCTTTTGAGCTTTGATGACTATATTGAATCCAAAAGAGGGGTATGAAATAATATAGGACTGAATCTCAAATGGGGTAAACAAAGGATGACACGATGTTTGGATAGCAGAATGAAATGCCTTCATCATATCAATCCTTGAAAATGCAAGTACATATCATGCAATATGAAAGTGGGAGATAAAGATCATGTGTGACACTTTAACAATACTAACTTAAACTGAACGTGTGTCACTTCTTCTTTTATACTTGTCCGGCATACAACTCTACCTTTGTTATGCATCCCTCACATTGAGTGATTCATGCTTTTGTGGAGCTGATTATCTTCTTGTTTCTCTTATATAGGGATCACACGTCCACTATTTGACCTAATTGGGACCTGCCTTTCGATCGATGACCCAGTTGTTCTTGTGATTCTCAAAAAAATTTCCTTAACTTGTCACCAAATGTCTCAGCACTCCATCTATTTTCTAATATGCTCTCTTTTTCTAACTTTAACCCTCTGATTCAAAGTTCATTCTTAAACTGGATTTTAAGATCTGACTAAAAATTTCACTAGCGTGTCATATCACTAGGGTCAACATAAAATATACTATGTAAAGAAAACAAACAAACAACACATATTTAAAACACAAAGAAAATGGGACACTTCGTTTAGTTGAAACAAAAGATAGAAGAGTTTGAACATAAACAACAAAAGGACAAAACAAGATAGATCCTGAACTACAACCCTGAAATAATTTGGATAGCAGAAAATAAAACAAAACAAACTACCAAACCCCTAAACCCCTTCATGGTAAGGAGAGGGGTGACTTCTCTATTTCTCAGCCTGACATCTTAGCCACTGGCTTGCATATCAACATGACTAGAGCTTCCACCACTGTCAGACACATTTCCTTCAACAAATAAGGTCTGGATCCCCATGCTTAACTCATTGACTCCCACAGATTATGCAGTACCGCGTGCTGGTGAAGAACTATGTGGGATGGTCGAAGGGCCAATGTTTTGCACCACAATCAATTTATCTTGAATTATCTTTTCTGTTTCTCTTTTCAAAGTGCGACAATCGTCAGTACTATGACCCTGAACATCAGAATGATATGCACATCGCACATTAGGATCAAAGCTTCTTGAATGCGGGTCAGGAGTATACCCAAGGAGAGGAGTGATCATGCCCTGTTGTACCAATCTCTGGAATAAACTGGCATAGGATTCCCCAATAGGAGTGAAATTATCTTTTTCCTTCCTCCTCTTTGCGAACTCTGGCCTCGGATGAAATTTGGATTTAGAGGTCCCTTGGTAAATTTGTGGGGGTCGAGGATGATGTTGAGGGACAGGGGCATGCCATTGTGGATAAGAAGATGGATGAGCATACAATTGTACATTGTTCACAGGATATCGAGGAAGTGGAATGGGATTTCTTGGATTTCAGAGAAAGAAACCTTGTTGCAAGTGGTTACGTGGATCTGATATGTAAGCTCGGTATTGAGGCTGACAGTATTGGTGGGTTGAACCTCTCAAACTCTGCTTTGGCCCTGTCATGACAATAGGTGCGTTTTCCTTCTTCTTTCCTTCAGTTTCCCTTGGTTGATTGCAATGTCGTCCTGAATGTTTCACAGAATCCTTCTGTCCATCAAGCTCCCCAAATTTTGATGTCTCAAAGCTGGGAGGAAGGTTAACACTTGAAGACATGCCCCAATTTTTATATGAAACATCTTCATAGCGCATAAGTCCAGGGGAATTTTTCATATCATTTTCTACACTCTTCACTTTCCCAACCATTTTCTCTGGCTCTTTCGGCATGCTAGGCTTCTTAGTAAGAAATTTTGGCGGTTCACTTAACTTAACTGTAGGCTCAAGAGTATACCAATGATCATCAACAGTATTGAACGTGGATTCACTAGCGGACTGGGAAATCACAATCGTTGGATTGATAGACAAAGTGGAAGCCTTAGTAGAACGTTGAGCAACAAAAGCACAGACGATATGTGGTGATGTGAATTTGGTAGACTTATACTGAGGAGATAAAGAAAGAGTCGTGGAAGTATTGAGGTGCATTTGATGTGGAATGGATTCTGAGGCATGCTGTGGTGCATCAACAATAGTAGAAAACTGACTTTGCGATTTTGGTGGAAGACTCAAGGTATTTGCAGGGTCAAAAGTGGGGAACGGGGGTGGAGGCAGCCCACTGGCCCAAGCTCGGTACATTCCCATCATTTGTTGTCTCAGTCTCAAATTCTCTTCCTTTAAACTCTCAATTTCCCGACTCTTTGTTTCATCCATGATGCCACTCTCTATATTCTTGTTGGACACAACTAACCCTTTCTTGGATTTGGTGTGATATGGAGGATCAGCCAGGAAACCACAAACCAACCACCTTAAACTAACTGAACAAGAGGTAACAAATATGTTAGAGTTCAACTTTTTTTTTTCTTCAAAACCTCTTCATTTTTTTTTCTTGAAGAAAAATCACCGAACCCTAGAAGGGCGCCTACGTATCTCACTCCCAAAAGAGGAGAATCAGGTGTGCATAGTTCGTGAATTCTTGCCAAAATGGCCAATTGAAGTCTTTGTTTTCTTTCTTTTTTTTCTTTATCTCGAAACTTTAAGAAGAAAAGAAAATAATAATTTGTCAAAAGAATTGACGAAAATATTTTTTTGAAATTTTCAGCTTTAACATCCCTATACAGAGTGAAATCTATGATTACCAAAGAATTTTTTTTATTTTTTTTTTGGTTTTTAGTTTTAAATTTCATATGAAAATGAAACCTGAACCTATTAAAGGAAAATCTTTTTGAAGTTTTCTGCATATGACACCTACTCTAAATGAAGAGTGAAGAAAATTTTTATGAGTTTTTTTAAATAAGATCAACCAAAAATGAAACCTACGACTATTGAGATTTTTTTTTCTTTTCAATACATGTATGAAACACCTACTCTAAATGAAGAGTGAAGAAAATCTTTTTTAATTTTTTTAAGTAAGATCCCCGAACCAACAATAGGCTGCCTACGTATCTCACATCCCGAAAGAGGAGAATCAGGGGTGCGTAGTTCGTCCATGTTGGACAATTAATGATTAAATAACAGATGACACCCTGACTTGAGACACGACCAAAGACACATGATGAACAACATAATAAAGTCTTTTTTTTCTTTTTTTTTGAGTTTTTAATTCGACACTTTACATAAAAAATGACACCAACAACTATGAAAGAAAAAAAATCTTTTTGGTATTTTCGTTAAATGAAATGTACAAAACTTCTACCACCTTTTTTTGAATTTTTCTTTTATAAAAAGCCCCTAAAAAAATCTTTTTGGAGTTTTCGAATTGTGAAAGCTTGCTAAAGGAAGCAAAAGGAAAATCTTTTTTGATTTTTTTTTTTTTGAATTCTTGAATCGTGGAAAACAAAAACCATAAAGAACCTAAAAAATATGAAACTCTTCTTTGATTCCTTTTCTCTTTTTTTTTTTTACACACTTTACTTCTAACATATGTTTTCCCCAAATCGGTCCGTAAAATGACCACGTTACTCTCAAAGATGCAACATTTAGCACGTAGGGATGCTTTAAAGGTGAGTCTCCTACAAAGGACCATTTGGTCCCCACTAGGTCTCAATATGATGCACATAAGAATGACCTAAAGGCTGACCTACGTTGTGGTTTACTAACAAGGCCGTTCGGGGGAGCATATGGTCGATAGTGGCTGCTTTTCTTTCCACCTACTCCATACATCCAACGGCTTCCCCCCTAAAATAAAGGCGACTCAACTAGAGTTCGTGTGCACGACGTGCGCTCCGAGACTTGTTGCGGAAAGAATTGACTCGGGTTATGCAAATGATGCCAGATATAAAGCGGTAACACACAGGATAAATACTGTAAACAAAGAGCACGAAAATGCACAAAAGTGAAAACACAAACAAAAATCACAAACAATGCTTATACACTCGTAATGCCAAACAAAGCCGATACGACTCCAAAATAAGCTCGAATTCTGAAAAGTTCCCCAGCAGAGTCGCCAAAGCTGTCACACCCCTTTTTTACGTACTCAAAATTCGTTTTAAAGTTCGAAAGGGTTTTATTATTTAAGTGACAAGAATGAAAATTTGTTTTGGAAAAAGGATTATTTACATTTTTTATTCAGAGTCGCCACTCGGCATAATCCGGTGTGCCAAGTCACCTTTAGAAAATCCTATTCGAAACCATTTGACTCTTAAACTGGTTTTGCGAACAGAGATTCCGATTAAGAAATTCTGTTGATCAAGGGGAAGGTGTTAGGCACCCCTCGATCCCGTGGTTTGACCACAGTCTCTTGGTGGAGGGTATCGACTAATTTGGCATTACAAATGTATAAACCACAAAAAAAAACACATAAAACAATCCATCAAACACATGAAACAAAACAAATCCAAAATTAGTGTCCAGTCCAATTATACAGTCCCGAAATAGAAATACTGAAATAACCTACACTAGTCCTAAACTATGCTTTACCCGATGCCTCGGGCCTTGATCACGATCATCCTTAGCGTACAAAATTCTTCAGGGCATCCCCCGGTAAGTAAATACAAATTACCTCGGGGCATTCCCCGGTTAAATAAATACACTTTCCAAATACGATAAACAAGACATTCAACAAATATTCCAATCATTCCAACACTACACCAATCCTAAACTTGCTTACCCGATCTTACTGTTTGCCTACCCGCTCGCCGACATATCGCATTCAACATCAACAACGTATAAAAAATATCATGATATTTACTTTTATCAATTTTCGATTCCCGCCCCCCAAATTTATTTCAACCAACATGATTAAATAAGTCTCAATCAAATCAACCACGGTAATTGCGATTTCTCCAACATAATATCAAAACATATCACCACGTCACAATCATCAAACAAACACTAACAACGAAGATTCAAATCAAACACACAACAAATAAATCATCCACACCCACAACATCACAAAAAGGTCAAGCTAAAAATAAAGATTCGGTAGAAGAAATGGACCTCGATGAAATTGATCCTTGTCGATAATAAAGAAATCCGAAGACCAAAATACTCGAACGGAGAACCTCGATTGCGATGAATCCAACTCGGTATAGGGAAAAACTAATAGGGCAGCTTCAAAACCAGTGAGACAAACTTTGTTATACGAAACCTAAACAAGAACGACGACACACAATTTGATAACGACAACTCGAAATCCAATATCGACGACGAACCCGGAAACAGACGAACCCAAGACCCCCAACAAACAACAGGAACCCAAAAACCAACGCAGATCGAGCTTCGGTGAGTTTCGGTGACGGAGAGAACGGCGGCGGTGCCTGTTCTCCGGTGGTGACTGGAGCTGAGCTGTTTCGCCGGTGGCGGCACTGGCCCGCTACTGTTGGGGATGAACAGAGAGAGGTCAGAGTGGCGTTGGTTGGAGTTGCGTTGGTCGGAGTGGGGGAAGACGGTGACGACGGCGTTATTGCTGCCGTCGTCGGTCGGTGATGATGCCTGGCAGATCTACGGCAGCTGGTCGTCGGCGTGGTGGCGTTGGTCGGAGCGGGGGAAGACGGTGACGATGGCGTTATTGTTGCCGTCGTCGGTTGGACGGAGAGGCGGTGAGCGGAGGCTTTCTCTTTTCAGTTTTGGAGAGAGAGAGAGAGAGTCTATAGAGAGAAAGAGAGATCCAAGAGAAGGGAGCTGATTTTTTCTTTTTTTTGTCTATCCTCCGGTCCTTTTTCTTTTTTTTGGTTACTGTTCCTCCCCTTTTTTGTGAGAATATGTGTGTATATATTGAGGTGAGGGTGGGGTAGAGGTGAGGTAGGTTGGGTTACGTGGGGTAGGGGTAGGGTATGAGGTGTTTCTTTTTGGTTGGATGGGATAAGGATTAGGTGTTGTTTTTTTATTGAGTGGGTTGTTAGAATATTAGGATAAAACAAAATTAGTTAGGGGTTGTTATTTTTGTCATTTTGTGGAGGGATTATCACACGGGTGAGGGTACATGGTAGGATTGGATAAACAATAGGTAAAAACAATATCGGGGAGGGACGAAATTAGGTGTCTACAAGTCTATCCAAATGGGCTCTAAGACACTAAAATTGGGATGAATGGGGTATGTAATATGTATTAACAAATCAAATATAATCCATAAATGTTTGACCGTAAATTCCGTTATTACTACAGAATTAACTTGAGATTGTTGTGAAAATTCATTAATTTCAAATCTTGGATTCATCTATATACACGATGACAGTGCAAAGTAGAGCTAGTGAGATGGGAGGAAGCCAAGCTTTTTTTGTGAAAGATAAAGCAGCTCAGCTCATGTTCAAAATATATATTTAAGGGTCAAAAATTAAGTAAATTAAATAAAGAAACAATTCAAGTAGAGGCTTATTCTTGGATTTTTTTTCTTGTTAAAAAATGAGTTTTGATCACTGCTTAACCAACGAAGTATGCACCATGATGCATTGTTTTAATTGAATCAATTGTGCCTTATTTTCTCAATCAGTTACCAATTAATGATTGTAATTACTTTATACGTAATCTGATTTTGTAAATAATTATTACATTAGTGCATAAAACATAAATTTTTGTATCAAAACGTGGACCAGAGGCTGTATAATTACTAGTGGTTGATAAAAATAGTCCCCCATGTAATTATTATATATTCTACTGGAGTCTACATTTGTCCTGATTATTCCTTTCATGGCTCACACTTTTTTCCATGTTTACCCTCAAATTAAAAAGAAACAAAATTTCCAACAGCTGCTGTGAAGAAAATTTCTCAAGCGACAGAATAATAGCAATAAAAGTGAACTCATCAAGTATAACATAGACAAAAAGTCAAAAACAATGATGCCTGATTTGGAGTTGATCATCACATTGGGATTTGGGAATTAAAACCTTCACAATGAAAAAGATAGAAAGCAGAAGAATAGTGATAGTACAGGAAAATTTTAGTTATTCAATTGATTTGTTACTTGAAGTTTTACCTTATTGGCAGATATGATAAGACATAATTTCAACTTTATGAGTTCTGAATTTTGGAATGATTACTTCAACTGACAATGACAAGGTTATAAACTGAATTTCTTAACATTAATACACTGTTTGAACAAAAGTTACTACGTTCGGCCGAAACATTAACGGGGCTTCCAATTAATTCAACCTTTGCTTGTCGGTGATGAGAAATCAATTTTCCACCTTATAATTAATTCCTTCCCATTTTTTAAAAAAGTGATAATACCACTTGATGATTTTGAAATCACTATACTCTGACAATGGAGCTTTGTTAGCGAAAGGAAAAAGAAAGAAAAGGAGACAAGAAACAAAACTATAAAGCATCTGGGTGTCTCCCAGTGGTTCAATGAAGTGGGTTGAACACCATGAGGTCTCACATTCAATTCCCAATCTTGATATATACTAGGAGATTTCTTCTCATCTGTTCTACTAGCCATGATGGAATGAGTTACATAGTGTGGTATCCCATGAAATTAGTCGAGGTGCGCGCAAGCTGACTCGAACACCACGGTTATGAAAAACAAAACTATAAAAGGAAGAGAGTAGAAAATATTATCCCTTTTCCTTTCAGTCTTGTGACCTCCAATCAAACATATAATTGATTATCCCTCTAGTTTAAATCTAATTGACTTTGTTTTTTGCTCCTATTAGACAAATGTATGTATAAATATATAATAGGACCCCCTTTTATTCCTACACATTGTAACATGCTTACTGCTTCGAGTGTGTATGTTGTGTATAGATATGTATATTACATTTAATAGAAAGTATATACTAAGACGTTACATTGAATTCATATTCTGTAAGTTAAACAAGTGAAAAGTATATTTATCAAAAAGTTTTAGTTGGTTCTTAATAAGTGAATAATCAAAGGGACAAAATCAAAATAAGTTCAATAAGAACATGCATGAACGGAAATAAATAGATCAACTTTAGTGTGACAATGTGGAAAAAAAATCATTAATAACTAAACTAAGAGGAAACAACAATTTCTCATGATTTGAGTCTCCGATTATACGATGGTGTGACCCAAGTTGGGTGGCAAATAGGACTTAATGATAATTCTAATCCTGAATAAAAAGATTCTATACGTCCATCTTTAATGTTGTAAGCTCCCATATCTCTTCCATCACCACCATTTTGAGAGTATATATCGATCACATGAGTAAAATATATATAATTAGATTTGACTCCTGCCGTAAATCTAGAGGAGTCAATATAAGTTGCTCCATTGCGGCCCAAGAAAATTGATGAATCTCCCAAAGTGTTGATCTCGTTCCATTTTCCTTTGGTTGCATCAAATTCATATATATTAAATTTAACGGTATGACAACACTCAAAATTATAGATATTCGAAATATTATCGATATCTGGATGAACAGATTGAATAATAATAAGTAGCGCACCAGATATCTCGACTAGGTATCCGTATTTGTTAATAAGACTATTGACATCCGCGTTAAGCAGTTGAAAATGAAAGCGTGGCTCAACAATTGGTTTGTCAATATCAAACACCCAAACATTGGCATCACAAGTGAGCACATAAAGTTGTCCCTTACAACAAGCCATAGTGCACGGGGACTCGTCCTGGAAGTTAATTTTTGTCCAGTTGAGATCTCCAGGTCGCCAAAAAGATAATATATCATAATCGAAATTACCCAGCACTAATGCATAATCTGAAGTATCAGAAGGACTAGCAGATAAAATAGCTTGATCTATCCCGTACCATGACCACTCATCGCCATGTAAAGTCAATAAGTCATTTAGCGAGGGAAGTTGTATACTTGTGCGAGAGAAAGGATGCAACAAGTTCATCTCTCCCGTGTTTGACAGGGTACACAGCCACCCTTTCGATGGAAAAATACCTAGCAGCCCTTTAGCTTCCGGGAGGAATACGCGTGAAACTTTTTCCTTGGAAAGAGAGTAAAATTCTCGATAATCATCACCTTTATCCGGCAGCATTAGCAACGGAACTTGGGGTGAATTAGGCGCATGGTCAAAATTTTCCTTTGTGGCAGCAATTCGCCATGAAGTACAAACAACACCAAAAGCAATGAAATCTTCCAACACTTTAACACTCTTTGCTATCGTAGCAATGAGATCGTGAGGCAATTCTTCCCAATTCCTCATAGCTTAGCAGAAAGAAAAAAGGGAAGTAAGCAAAGGTGGAATTGATTGTAGCATAGGCTTAGCCGTCCATATAAATTTTAAACTTAAATTAATAATTTATTTTGATAATCTCATTACTATTAAATGGATGGATACCCATATAAGATTTTTGAGTCATATCATAAGAAAAATCCTTATTTGATAGAATATTTCTACGTTACGGCAGAATCTTTACGATACACATAATATATTCATAATAATTATTTTTATTTTTACCTTCTTTTAAAAATTTAATCAATCATAATGTTTACAATTAAGAATTATTTAAGGATATGTAAATGATAGTGTTTAAAAAATCATATCTCAAAAATATTTCTTACCTTCTAAATTGACAGTTCTAGTACTCCTTAGTTTTTCTCTGTTATTCTGAATATACATTTTTTTCCACCCATAGATTTGTTTTTTTATCACAATTTCCATATTATCTAAAACAGTTTTTACTTTAATAGTTATTCTGTTTAAAATAGTTTTTACTTTTAAAAAAAAAAAATCTAAACAGGCCAATATCATCAAAAAATTCACATTATACTGATTGATTAACTTCATAAGTAGTATTCTTTTTGTTAAAATATAACCTCTGGATGATTAATTAACAACATTAAATTATGAAAAGTGTAGACACCTAATTTCGTCCCTCCCCGATATTGTTTTTACCTATTGTTTACCCTATCCTACCGTGTACCCTCACCCGTGTGATAATCCCTCCACAAAATGACAAAAATAACTAACCCTATCTTATCCTAACCACCTACCCAATAAAAACATAACACCTCACCACTACCCCTACCCCACGTTACCCCACCCCTCCCTCTCTTTTTCTTGTCCAAAAAGAAAGAGCACAATATATACCCACACATACACACAAAATAAAGGGGGGAACCAAAAAAAAAAGTAGATGAACAGTAACAACAACAAGAAAAATCAGCTCTCTCTTTTTCTCTCTCTAAACTCACACTCTCTCTCTCTCCTCCAATAAACTTCGCCGGCGCCGGAGCAGCCCACCAACCGGCCGGCTCCCTTCCTCCTTTTCCCCGTCGCCCAACAAACCAACCAACTCTGGCGACACCACCGTCAAACCCGCCAAGATCTGCGGCGAATAGTCAACTCCGGCGAAGACGCCACCGTCGTTTCAACCATAACGACGACGGCCGGCCCACCAACGCCGACGCCAGCGATAGCGCCGCACAGCTTCTGCCGCACCGCCTAGATCTGCCGCTGCCGCCGTCTCTCCGTCACCATCTCTCAAAGTACCGTAAATTTAAAAAGAAAAAAAAAGTTTTTCTACGTATTTGTCAAAAGAAAAAATACCAAAAAGATTTTTTTCCATAATTGATGGTGTCAGTCTTAGTTAAAGTGTTTTATTGAAAAATCCAAAAAGTTTTTATTCGTTTGTTTTTGGTTTTGTCTCTTAAGTTAGGGTCAATTTATTAGTTAATCGTTAGTTGTCCAATCTGAACGAACTACGCACCCCTGATTCTCCTCTCTCGGGAGTGAGATACGTAGGCAACCTATTTTAGGTTCGGGGATCTTATTTCAAAAATTCAAAAAAAGATTTTCTTCACTCTTCATTTAGAGTAGGTGTCTCATGTACATCTTTAAAAGAAAGCAAAAAATATATTTTCCTTTAATGGGTTCAAGTTTCATTTTCGTATGAAATTTAAAATCGAAAATCCAAAAATATTTTCTTCGGTAACCATAGATTTCATGTTGTACAGGAATCTGAAAAATTCAAAAGATTTTCTTCACTCTTCACTTAGAGTAGGTGTTTCATATACATCTCTAAAAGAAAACTACAAAAAGATTTTTCTTTAATAGTTTCAAGTCTCATTTTCCTATGAAATTCTAAATCGAAAACCCAAAAAGATTCTTCTTTGGTAATCATAGATTCCATTTTTGTATAGGGAGTTTAAACCTTAAAAAAACAAAAAGATTTTCATCAATTCTTTTGATAATTTGTTATTTTCTTTTCTTTTTAAAGTTTCAAGAAAAAGAAAAAAAAAGATTTTAATTGGCCATTTTGGCAAAACTGCCCGAACTACGCAAGATCTGATTCATGTACAACATGATACGTAGGCAACCTACTTTTGGGTTCGATCTAATCATTTTGTTTCATTTGTTAAAGAAGAATAAAAGCCATAAAGAATGATAAAATAAAGGTAGATAACGGAGAAGTGGAAAGAACAGAGGTGGATACGAAAAAAAAAGAAAAAAAAAAGAGTGTAGATAAAAATCGGGATGATGTTGAAATGACCTCGCTACCCTCAAAAGCTGGTAGAAATGAGCATGAATTTAGGACAATTTTACCAATGTGACCCTCATGCTTGTTGTGTGCCCTAATCCTAACGGATGTCGTCTTTGATGAGCATATTCTTTCAGATAACAGTGGTAGGTTTGCAGCACTCTGGCTAGTCACCCATACTTCACTAGATCCAAAGCAAAGCTTGTCATGGCTAGCAGGGAGATTGAAAATTCGCTCATTGACTCGGATCAGGATCACAGGGAAGAAAGTTCAGAACACAATGATGAGGTAGTAAGGCTCAGGCAACAATTGATAGATTTTCACCGGGCATGGGCCAGCGGAATACCTCCTCCTCCACTCCCTGAAGGTCTTGGGAATATCTCTAATTGCCCACCGCTCTCTCAGGTGCAATTCTCTGCTCCTACTGAGTCACCTGAGCACGCGCCAGGATTCACTCCACGATATTATTATCCTGGCAATTCTGGTGTGCCCTTGGCAGCTCCCCAATCAAGACCAGTTGCTCAGCCAGCGCCACCGATCACACCGGTATTCGTGGCCCTGCCACCACATGAAACTCCCATATATGTTGTGCGTCCCACAATGAGGCTTCCTCGGTCTGCCAGTGAGCCAGTATTGAAGGTTCCAGATAGTCAGTATTATGCCCCGGAGCCGACTTTGAGAATGAATGAATCGTATGGGTACACTCAGCCACCTGCATTTCCATTTGATTCAGAGAAACCTGTCTCAACAGAGGAACAAGAAGTCATAGCGCGGAAGTTGAAAAGCTTAGAACAGGCCATGAGAAATTTGCAGGGAATCGGAGGTTATAAGAGTGTTTCTTATAAAGATCTGTGCATGTTCCCAGACATCAACCTTCCCCTCGGTTTTAAAAAGCCTAAGTTCGAGAAGTATGCAGGACATGGTGATCCCGTGGCCCACTTGAGACGCTATTGCAACCAGTTGAGGGCTGCAGGAGGAAGGAAAGAGTTGCTCATGGCTTTCTTTGGCGAGAGTCTTTCTGATCTGGCTTCAGAATGGTTTATCGATCAAGATATCGACAAGTGGAACAGCTGGGATGTCTTGGCTTCTGAGTTTATGCAACATTTTCAGTATAACATCGACCTGATTTCGGACGAAAAATCTTTGGTCAACATGAAGAATAAATACACTAAAGGTTTTAGGGAATACGCGATAAGGTGGCGTGAACAGGCCGCCAGGGTAATGCCTCCGATGAAAGAAGTAAGTTGGTAGAGGTTTTCATTCAGGCACAGGATGAGACTTATTTTCAACATTTACTCCCGGCAATGGGAAAGTCTTTTATTGAAGTCCTCAAAATGGGGGAGATGATAGAGGACAGAATCAAGACCGGACGAATAGTGAGTTTTGCCGCATTAAAAGCCACCACACAAGCGATTCAAGGTGGATCTGGCGTATTTGGCGGTAAAAAGAAGAAAGAGGACGCGGCGACTGTTGTAGCTGGAACCCATTCCTATCCCAAAAGACCACCTCGCCCCTATCCCCAATCCCAAGCCCAGGTCTACGCCCAAGCTCCATATATCCCTCCCCACCATTACTACCCTCCACTAAACCCTTTATATTCTATTCCACCACCCCCGTACCCAGTATATAGCGCGCAGCCATATGCCCAAACCCCTTTTTACCCACAGTGGCACGCACAAACTCCACAAAATCACCCATTCGCTCCACTAAATTACAAAAACCCTTCCAGACCCAGTTTTTAACCTAGGCCCGAGCATAAGAAAGAGAAGGCGGTCAAAAATCAATTCACACCTCTTGGGGAGTCATATGCTAGCTTGTTTGATAGGTTGAAAAAGTTGAAGGTTTTAAGCCCAATTCAAGGAAGGCTTTCAAATCCACCGCCGAGGAATCTTGATTATTCTTTAAGGTATGCGTACTGTTCTGATATGGCCGACCATGATATCGAGAAATGCTGGCATTTAAAGATAGCTGTTCAAGATTTAATTAACACAAATCAGATGCTGGTCCAGGCCCCGGAAGGCCCAAATATTAACCAAAATCCATTGCCAACCCATGCTGAAGCCAATATGTTAGAATTGATATATGATGGGAAGGAGTCTTCGAAGGGTTATAAGCCTATTGTCAAGATACAGACTATTGAGGAGAAATTGGTGAATGTAGCGGAGTCTTTGAAAGCAATGTAATTGAGCTAGGAAGGAATGAAAGAAGATAAAGTGCAAGAAAGCACAAAGAAACCTCTGATCACAGTACAGAGCGCCAGAAGGTATGTTGATTCAAGTCAGGATAAACCTAAGTTGACGGTGGTGGGAGCTCTGAGTCAGCCTATCTTGACGGTGAAATGAGCACTGACAGCTCCTATTGTCCTCAAACCGGTGACCCAACCTCCGATAGTTGATACGAAAAGAATTCCCTGGAATTATGGGCGGACCGTGATGACCTATCATGGGAAAGAAGTAGTGGAAGATGTAGATGAGGTAGGGGGTTTGACTAGGTCAGGAAGAAACTGAAGAATTTTTGAAAACGATGAAATTGCCAGAGTATTCAATAATAGACCAGCTGAAGAAAACCCCTGCTCAAATTTCCCTTTTATCTTTGCTGTTGCACTCCAAGGAGCATCTTGATGTTTTACTGAAGGTATTAAATGAAGCATATGTTCCAAGGGAGATTACAATCAACCAGCTTGAGAAAATGGTTGGAAAAATCTTTGAGGTCAATCGGATCAGCCTTTCTGATGATGAATTGTCTGTTGAAGGTACAGGGCATAATCGGGGCCTTTACATTACAGTGAAGTGTGAGGATTTCTACGTCACTCATGTTATGATTGATGGAGGTTCAGGTGCAAATATTTGCCCTATTTCTACATTGCAAAAGCTGAATATTAGTGCTGAGAGGATCAGGCCCAACAATGTATGTGTCAGGGCTTTCGATGGTGCAAAATCAAATTCCATTGGCGAAATAGAACTAATATTGACCATAGGGCCTGTTGATTTCTCCATAGAGTTTCAAGTATTGAATGTAGACTTCTCTTACAATCTGTTGTTGGGAAGGCCGTGGATCCACAAGGCCAAGGCGGTTGCATCTACACTGCACCAAATGGTTAAGTTTGAGCATGACAGGCAAGAAGTAGTTATTCATGGTGAAGGAGATTTGTCAGCCTACGAAGATTCTCCCTTGTCTCTTATTGAAGCAAATAACGTAGAGGATACATTCGTCTATCAAATTTTTGATACAGTGACAGTGAATCGTATCCTTGAATGGCAGGCTATACCGGGACCGCAATTGTCTTCTGCTTCTGTCATGATGGTGAGTGAACTTTAGAAATATGGATTTGAGCTAGGAAAGGGTTTGGGAGCGTCTCTGCACGGTATAGTTCATCCCATATATCCGAGTGAGAACGTGGGGGTCTGGGATTTGAGCCTACAGCTGGAGATTTGAAGAAATCCAAGGGAAGGAAAAAGGAAATATGGTCACTCCCTCGCCCAATGCCACTACTCAGTGAATCATTTGTTAAGAGCGGTGTCACGAAGCATGTGGAATTTGAGATTGAATTGGTTGATGACTTCCAGAACCTTTGTATGGAAGTTGATATGGTCGAAGCAGAAGAAGGTACCAGTATGGCAGACGTGCAATTCATAGGTCCAGCTGTCCGGCTCAATAATTGGGAAGTCACTCCTCTCCCCGTTAGGAGGATTTTTGGTAGTTTATTTTATTTTTCTTTCTGTTTATCCGAGTTATTTCAGGGTTGTAATTCAGATTTTAGTTTGTTTATGTTATGTTGGCATCTGTGTTTAAACCCTTCTATTTTTTTATTTAATGAAATGCAATGTCCCTTTTGTTTTGTGTCTAATATATTTTGTATTTCTTTTCTTACACAGTTCTCTTTATGCTGATTATAATGACATGACATGCATGTGAAATTTTTAGCCTGATCTTAAAATCCAAACTAATCAAGATGTAATGAAGTGGGATGGGGAATATAATGAAGAAGGAGCACTAAGAGAAATAAGCAAAGAGTTGGAACAGTTTGAAGACAAACCGAATCCTAATTTGAATGAGACTGAGCCAATAAATATAGGGGATCAAGAATATGTTAGGGAAACGAAAATCAGTGTACATTCTTTGACACAACTAAAAGATGAAATGATTCAAGCATTAATTGATTATAAGGATGTTTTTGCATGGTTTTATGATGATATGCCAGGTCGAAGCGAAACGCAAGTTCTCCTCTAACTGGCAAGGTCCCTTCATTGTGAAGAAAGTGTTACCCAATGGAGCCTTATATTTGACAGATATTGAAGGCAAAATGGCAGAAATGGCTATCAATTCTGATGCGGTCAAAAGATACTATGCATGATATTTGATCCTTTGTTTGATTTTATTGCATGTTTAGTACTTGCATTTTTGAAAATTGATATGATGAAGGCATTTTATTCTTCTATCCAAACATTGTGTCATCCCTTGTTTACCTGTTTGAGCTTCATTTTATTTTTCTTTCATATCCCTCTTTTGGAATCAAAATAGAGTCAAAGATAAATGCCAAGGAAATGAGAATAAAAGAAAGAAATTGAAAAAAAAAATCAAAATCAAATCAAAACAAAGAACAAGCTGATGGAACTACGTCCAACCTGATTCTCCTCTCTCGGGAGTGAGATACGTAGGCTGTCCTATTTCGGGCTCGGTCCAACAAAATAAAGATTTAAGATTCACCCAGTCAACAAAACTGGGGCATGAGTTAATGTGTTGTTTGAGTCGATTCCAAAAGTTGTAAGTCCCACCCCCACTTCAAGTATCGTTTGAGCCCCTTACCATTTTTTCTAACCTTAACCCAAAAGCCAAGTTACAACCAAAGAAAGTCCTTCAGATCAATTTTTTATAATGTCAAGGCTAAGCATGCAATGGATATGATGATACATTGTGAAGTGCCACTGGTCTCCCTCAGCATAAGAGATCAGGAAAGAAATACAAAAATGAGAGAGTCTTATTGGTAAAGACCCCCGTGGGCATCATAAGGCAGTGGTGAGTTGAGAGAAAATGAAAATGAGAGAGTCTTATTGGTGAAAACCTTTGCAGGCACCATAAGGCGATGGTGAGTTGAGAGAAATACAAAAATGAGAGAGTCTTATTGGTGAAAACCCTTGCAAGCACCATAAGGCGATGGTGAGTAGAGAAAAATAAAAATGAGAGAGTCTTATTGGTGAAAACCCTCACGGGCACCGTACGGCGATGGAGAGTTCAAGAGAAAAATGAAAAGTGAAAAGAAAGAGATTTTGTTGGCAAAAGTCTTTTAAGATGTCGTCAATCGAATGTGATGTATGAGTCCCATAGATTTGAAGAAGCGGCTCAGCGGCAAAGGCACAAACTCGACAACAAATGGGGAGTTTTGGATAGGAAGATCAGGAAGCTCAATCCTAAATGCATGTCATACTCATTGGAGTTGGTTGTCGTATTCAGATAAGTTTTCTTTTTGAATATGGGACATTGCCCTCTTTCTTTCATTTACATATTCATGCTTTTTGTCTTTTATGTCATTTATCAAAACAAAAGTCACCATCATTTCTTTACATTTTAAGTCAAGTCTGTGTCAAAACAAACGAGAAAGGATTTCAAAATTTACTACCAGTCTTTCCAATTATATGAGGAAAATCCAAGGAACAGCACAGGAAGAAAAATGATCGTAATTCAACACGAAGCAAAGGAAGTCTATCAACCGACAGGTTATTGGATTCGTGGAAGCACTCGGATTTGGGAAAAGAGTGCACCTCAGAGGCATGGTAAAATGGAAACCCATTGTTTGAGTTAGAACTCATTTTCCCTCAATCCGGATCCGGGTCAATGATGCGGCAAGACACGGCAAGTGTTAGCAATTTGGAACAAAGATGAAAGGACCCTCCTGAAAAATGGGAATTTACTTTCTACTCAGGACCCTCCTGAAAAATGGGATTTTACTTTATGTTCAGGACCCTCCTGAAAAATGGGATTTTACTTTCTGTTCAGGACCCTCCTGAAAAATGGGATTTTACTTTCAGTTCAGGACCCTCCTGGAAAATGGGAATTTACTTTCAATTCAGGACCCTCCTGAAAAATTGGATTTCACTTTATGTTTAGGACCCTCCTGAAAAATGGGATTTTACTTGTTGTTCAGGACCCTCCTGAAAAATGGGATTTCACTTTATGTTCAGGACCCTCCTGAAAAATGGGATTTTACTTGTTGTTCAAGACCCTCCTGAAAAATGGGATTTTACTTTCTGTTCAGGACCCTCCTGGAAAATGGAAATTTACTTTCAATTCAGGACCCTCCTGGAAAATGGGAATTTACTTTCAATTCAGGACCCTCCTGACAAATGGGATTTTACTTTCAGTTCAGGACCCTCCTGAAAAATGGGAGTTTACTTTATGTCCAGGACCCTCCTGAAAAATGGGATTTTACTTTCAGTTCAGGACCCTCCTGAAGAATGGGACTTTACTTTATGTTCAGGACCCTCCTGAAAAATGGTATTTTACTTTCTGTTCAGGACCCTTCTGTAAAATGGGACTTTGCTTTATGTTCAGGACCCTCCTGGAAAATCGGATTTTACTTTCTACTCAGGACCCTATTGGAAAATGGGAATTTACTTTCAATTCAGGACCCTCCTGGAAAATAGGAATTTACTTTCAATTCAGGATCCTCCTGAAAAATGGGAATTTACTTTCAATTCAGGACCCTCCTGAAAAATAGGATTTTACTTTCAGTTCAGGACCCTCTTGGAAAATGGGGATTTACTTTTAATTCAGGACCCTCCTAAAAAATGGGAATTTACTTTATGTTCACGACCCTCCTGAAAAATGGGATTTTACTTTATGTTCAGGACCCTCCTAAAAAATGGGAGTTTACTTTTTGTTCAGGACCCTCCTGAAAAAATGGGATTTTACTTTATAATCGGGACCCTCTTGAAAAATGGGATTTTACCTTCTGTTTAGGACCCTCCTGATAAATGGGATTTTACCTTATGTTCAGGACCCTCCTGAAAAATGGGATTTTACTTTCAATCCAGGATCCTCCTGAAAAATGGGATTTTACTTTCAGTTCAAGACCCTCCTGAAGAATGGGATTTTACTTTATGTTCAGGACCCTCCTGAAAAAATGGGATTTTACTTTATGTTCAGGACCCTCCTGAAAAAAATGGGATTTTACTTTATGTTCAGGACCCTCCTGAAAAATGGAAGTTTACTTTCTGTTCAGGACCCTCCTGGAAAATGGGATTTTACATTATGTTCAGGACCCTCCTGAAAAATGGGATTTTACTTTCAGTCCAGGACCCTCCTGAAAAATGGGATTTGACTTTCAGTTCAGGACCCTCCTGAAGAATGGGATTTTACTTTATGTTCAGGACCCTCCTGAAAAAATGGGATTTTACTTTATGTTCAGGACCCTCCTGAAAAAAATGGGATTTTACTTTATGTTCAGGACCCTCCTGAAAAATGGGAGTTTACTTTCTGTTCAGGACCCTCGTGAAAAATGGTATTTTACTTTATGTTCAGGACCCTCCTGAAAAATGGGATTTTACTTTATGTTCAGGACCCTCCTGAAAAATGGAATTTTACTTCATGTTCAGGACCCTCCTGGGAAATTTGAATTTACTTTCAATTCAGGACCCTCCTGAAAAATGGGATTTTACTTTCAGTTCAGGACCCTCCTGGAAAATGGGAATTTACTTTCAATTCAGGACCCTCCTGAAAAATGGGAATTTACATTATGTTCAGGACCTTCCTGAAAAATGGGATTTTACTTCATGTTCAGGACCCTCCTGGAAAATGGAAATTTACTTTCAATTCAGGACCCTCCTGGAAAATGGGAATTTGCTTTCAATTCAGGACCCTCCTAAAAAATGGGATTTTTACTTTCTGCTCAGGACCCTCCTGGAAAATGGGACAACGCTTTCAAAAGTGAAATGCTATTTTACTATAATTTTTGTTTGTGATAATATTTGATCTAGTTTTAATGTTGGGTTTCAGGAGCCCGCCTGAAGAACAGGGTGATGAAATAGCAAGTCAGGAGCCCGCCTGAAGAACAGGGTGATGAAATAACAAGTCAGGAGCCCGCCTGAAGAACGTGGTGATGAAATAGCAAGTCAGGAGCCCGCTTGAAGAACAGGGTGATGATATAGCAAGTCCGGAGCCCGCCTGGAGAATAGGGTGAAGAAATGAAAAGTCATGCAACAAAGCAAAGTAATTGAAAGCCAAGTAACAAGTCGAAAGAAATTTCAAGTCAGGAGCCCGCCTGAAGAATAGGGTGATGAAAGTTGAGTCCAGAACCAACAGAAGCTATATAGATAGGATTTTTGTAATTTCATTTATGTTTTAGCTTGTAATTTTCATTTTGATGTAATAACAGAGCCGCAGACCGAAACCTCGACGGAACCTCACTCTACTCTCCAACTCGGTATAGTCCATCTCCGTCCAATCCTTGGAGATACTTATCACTTGATCCCTTCATAACCTGGGTGGGTAGGCTGTCCTAATTCAAGACCCGGTAGTCCTTCTTTCTCCTGTTTCTTTCTTTGAATAATGGTCGGGACAAAATTCTATCTCGCTGTCTACTTCTTTGCCTGAAAACACTTCATGTTTACATTCAAAGGGGGCATGATGTACACACCTAATTTTGTCCCTCCCCGATATCGTTTTTACCTATTGTTTACCCTATCCTACCGTGTACCCTCACCCGTGTGATAATCCCTCTACAAAATGACAAAAATAACAATCCCTAACTAATTTTACTTTATTCTAATATTCTAACAACCCACCCAATAAAAAAACAACACCTAATCCTTATCCCATCCAACCAAAAAGAAACACCTCACACCCTACCCCCTACCCCACGTAACCCCACCTACCTCACCACTACCCCACCCTCACCTCAATATATACACACATACTCTCACAAAAAAGGGGAGGAACAGTAACCAATTAAAAAAAAAAGGACCGGAGCATAGACAAAAAAAAGAAAAAATCAGCTCCCTTCTCTTGGATCTCTCTTTCTCTCTCTAGACTCTCTCTCTCTCTCTCTTTCCAAAACCTAAAAGAGAAAGCCTCCGTTCGCCGCCTCTCCATCGCCGGAGAACAGGCACCGCCGACGTTCTCTCCGTCACCGGAACTGAGAGGAGGGGAATGGAGGCTTTCTCTTTTCAGTTTTGGAGAGAAAGAGAGAGAGAAAGTCTAGAGAGAGAAAGTGAGAACCAAGAGAAGGGAGCTGATTTTTTCTTTTTTTGTCTATGCTCCGGTCCTTTTTCTTTTTTTTTGTTACTGTTCCTCCCCTTTTTTGTGAGAGTATGTGTGTATATATTGAGGTGAGGGTGGGGTAGTGGTGAGGTAGGTGGGGTTACGTGGGGTAGGGGGTAGGGTGTGAGGTGTTTCTTTTTGGTTGGATGGAATAAGGATTAGGTGTTGTTTTTTTATTGGGTAGGTTGTTAGAATATTAGCATAAAATAAAATTAGTTAGGGATTGTTATTTTTGTCATTTTGTGGAGGGATTATCACACGAGTGAGGGTACACGGTAGGATAGGGTAAACAATAGGGAAAAACAATATCGGGGAGGGACAAAATTAAGTGTCTACATCATGCCCCGTTTGAATGTAAACACGAAGTGTTTTCAGGCAAAGAAGTAGACAGAGAGACCAAATTTAGACCCGACCTTATTGAAAGAAAGAAACAGAAGGAAGAAGGACAACCGAGTCTTGACTTAAGACATCCTTCCTACCCAAATTACGAGAGAATCATGTCACGGGTATTTCAAAGGATTATAAGAGGTGGACTATACCGAGTTGGAGAGTCGAGTGAGGTTCCGTCGAGGTTCCGGTCTGCGGCTCTGTTATTACATCAAAATGAAAATTACAGTTAAAACATAAATGAAATTACAAAAATCTTATCTATACAGCTTCTGTTGGTTCTTGACTCGACTTTCATCACTCTATTCTTCAGGCGGGCTCCTAACTTGCAATTTCTTTCAACTTGTTGTGTGGCGTTAGATTTATTCACCCTGTTCTCCAGGCGGGTTCCTGACTTGCTATTTCATCAACTTGTTGCCATGCTTTCAACTTCTGCACCCTATTCTGCAGACGGGCTCCTGACTTGCAATTTTTATCAACTTGTTGCTATGCTTTCAATTTCTTCACCCTGTTCTGCAGGCGGGCTCCTGACTTGCTATTTTATCAACTTGTTGCTATGCTTTCAATTTCTTCACCTTGTTCTGCAGGCGTCTCCTAACTTGCTATTTTTCAATTTATTTAACTTTCAATTTCTTCACCTTGTTGCTTGGTTTTCCATTTATTCGCCCTGTACTTCGGGCATGCTCCTGAAATCACATCAAAACTGAAAAGAAAATTATTCCAAATAAAGAAATGCAATTTCTATGAGTTAATTGGAATGACTCGACTAAAAGGTACGTCTTTTAGGAATCAAGGGGGATGACTCGACTAAAAGGTACGTCTTATAGGAATCCAGGGGGATGACTCGACTAAAAAGGTACGTCTTATAGGAATCAAAGGGGATGACTCGACTAAAAGGTACGTCTTCTAGGGATCAAAGGGGATGACTCAACTAACAGGTACGTCTTAGAGGAATCAACGGGGATGACTCGACTAAAAGGTACGTCTTATAGGAATCAAAGGGTATGACTCGACTAAAAGGTACGTCTTCTAAGAATCAAAGGGGATGACTCGACTAAAAGGTACGTCTTATAGGAATCAACGAGGATGAATCGACTAAAAGGTACGTCTTATAAGAATCAAAGGGGATGACTCGACTAAAAGGTACGTCTTATAGGAATCCAAGGGGAATAACTCGACTAAAAGGTACGTCTTATAGGAATCAATGGGGATGACTCGACTAAAAGGTACGTCTTATAGGAATCAATAGGGATGACTCGACTAAAAGGTACGTCTTATAGGAATCAAAAGGGATGACTCGACTAAAAGGTACATCTTATAGGAATCCAAGGGGAATGACTCGACTAAAAGGTACGTCTTATAGGAATCAACAGGGATGACTCGACTAAAAGGTACGTCTTATAGGAATCAATGGGGATAACTCGACTAAAAGTTACGTCTTATAGGAATCAAAGAGGATGACTCGACTAAAAGGTACGTCTTCTAGGAATCCAAGGGGAATGACTTGACTAAAAGGTACGTCTTTTAGGAATCAACCGGGATGACTCGACTAAAAGGTACGTCTTATAGGAATTAATAGGGATGACTCGACTAAAAGGTACATCTTATAGGAATCAAAGGGGATGACTCAACTAAAAGGTACGTCTTCTAGGAATCAAAGGGGATGACCCGACAAAAAGGTACGTCTTCTCGGGGTCAAAGGGGATGACTAGACTAAAAGGTACGTCTTATAGGAATCAATAGGGATAACTCGACTAAAAGGTACGTCTTATAGGAATCAAAGGGGATAACTCGACTAAAAGGTACGTCTTCTAGGAATCAAAGGGGATGACTCGACTAAAAGGTACGTCTTCTAGGGGTCAATGGGGATGACTCGACTAAAAGGTACGTCTTATAGGAATCAAAGGGGATGACTCGACTAAAAGGTACATCTTATAGGAATCAAAGGGGATGACTCGACTAAAAGGTACGTCTTATAGGAATCAAGGGAAATGACTCGACTAAAAGGTACGTCTTCTAGGGGTCAAAGGGGATGACTCGACTAAAAGGTACGTCTTATAGGAATCAAAGGGGATGACTCGACTAAAAGGTACGTCTTATAGGAATCAAAGGGGATGAATCGACTAAAAGGTACGTCTTATAGGAATCAATAGGTATGACTCGACTAAAAGGTACGTCTTATAAGAATCAAAGGGGATGACTCGACTAAAAGGTACGTCTTATAGGAATCGAAGGGGATGACTCGACTAAAAGGTACGTCTTATAGGAATCAAGGGAAATGACTCGACTAAAAGGTACGTCTTCTAAGGGTCAAAAGGGAAATGCATTACCTAAGAAGAAAAATTTGAATTACCCAATTAAGGAAGTGTGTTTCCTTACCAATGTTGTTTTGAATTATCAAAACAATGAAGTGCTTCTCCTTACCAAAGCTACTTGAATTACAAACCTGTGCAGCAACCTTGCCTCTTGCATTTGTTGAGGTGAGAAATTACGGCCTTTGATGTTTAGGCTCTGAAATCCTTGATCTGAATGCAACATGTATTCCTATTACATACAAAGAAAACTTGTGAGTTTAAAAAAACATGGTGGCTAGTTTATGGCTTTGGCTTTTGAGGCAATTGCTCCTGCCCCCGTCACATTTAGCTTTGCTTCCAACCATTAGCATATGTCATTGACTTGCTGTATCATTGACTCAAACTCAGCTTATGAAGAGTGACTCTGAAACAAACACAGTATTTCTGCTTTGTCGTGTTTCTGAAATAAACCCTTTGAACCTTGGTATTTCCATGAGTTCCCCGACTTCTCTGTTGACAAAACTTCCTGCATGCCTTTTTTTTTGGGCTCACAATCATGTCTCTTTCATGTGCTAGCTTTTTTCTTGCATTGTGCAATTAAATAAACTGGTAGCCAGTTTTGAAATCTTTTCTCACTTGTTTTGACACGGACTTGACTCAAAGACAAGAAACAAAAAAAAAGAATGACAATTTTTGTTTTGATAACTGACTTAAGAAAGATAAAATTAAAATAAAGAGAAGAAAGAAAAGACAATGAACATCCCCTTTTAAAACAAAGAAACAAAAAATTTATCTAAAAATGACAGTCAACACTAATGATTATGCCATGCATTTTGGATTAAGCAGCTTGATCTTTTCATCCAATCTTTCTACCCATTGTTGTTGAGTTAATGACCTTGAAACTGAGTTATTTTCTTAGGTCAATTGCATTTAAGACCCCATTCGGCTAGTGGCGCCTTGAAGGGTTTTAGCCAACAAGCTTCTTTCATTTTCTCTCGGCTCACTATCGTCTTATGGTGCCCGTGAGGGTTTTCACCAATAAGACTCTCTCATTTTTATTTCTATCAACTTACCATCGCCTTATGGTGCCCGTAAGGGTTTTCACCAATAAGACTCTCTCATTTTTATTTCTCTCTTGATTCCCTATGCTGAGGAAGACAAATAGTTCCCAAATGGATCATCATATCCCTTGCATGCTCCGCCTTAACGTCCTCAAAGATTGATCTGAAGCTCTTTCTTTGGTTGTAGCTTGGCTTTTGGATAGGGTTAGAAAGAAAGGATGGCATAAGGCCCTATCGACACTTGAAGTGGGGTGGGACTTACAACTTTTGGAATCGACTCAAACAATGAGGATTAACTCATGCCCCAGTTTCTTTTGACTGGTTGACTCTAAATTGTTTATTTGGTTGGACCGAGCCCTGAGTGGGGCAGCCTACGTATCTCACCCTTGAGAGAGGAGAATCAGGTCATGCGTAGTTCTGGCAGCTTGTTCTTTCACTTGATTCTATTTTTTTTCTTTTGTTTTTTTTTATTCGCTCTTTTCACTTTGCGATTCTTTTTTTTTTAACTCTATTTTTCTTGACACTCTTTTTTGGAAACATTTTTGTCTCTTTTTTTGTAAATTTTGACTTTATCTTTTGCTCGACACTATTCTTTGAACTTTGCTTACTCTATCTTGATTCCAAAAGAGGGGTATGAAAGAAAATAACACTAAGGTTCAAATGGGGTAAACAAAGGATGACACAATGTTTGGATAGCAGAATGAAATGCCTACATCATATCAATCCTTGAGAATGCAAGTACATAACATGCCATTGGAAGTGAGAGATGAAGATCATTTGCGACATATTTTTAAGAAGATTGAGTCTGTGTGTCACCACTTCTTCTGTAAACTCCACCTTTGTTGTGCATTCCTCACATCAAATGACTCATGCTTTCGTGGAGCTGCTTATCTTCTTGTTTCTCTTGATATAGCAATCACACGTCCATTTATTTGACCTAATTGGGACTTGCCTTTCGATCGATGACCAAGTTGTTCTTGTGATTCTCAAAATAATTTCCTTAACTTGTCACCAAATGTCTCATCACTCTATCTATTTTCTCATATACTCTCTTTTTCTAGCTTGAACCCTCTGATTCAATGTTCATGCTTAAACTGGATTTTAAGATCTGGCCGAAAATTTTACTAGCATGTCTTATCACTAGAGTCAACACAAAATGTACTATGTAAAGAAAACAAACAAACAACACATATTTAAACACAAAGGAAAATGAGACACTTCATTTAGTCGAAACAAAAGATAGAAGAGTTTGGACATAAACAACAAAAGGACAAAACAAGACAGATCCTGAACTACAACCCTGAAATAATTCGGAGAACAGAAAATAAAACAAAACAAACTACGAAACCCCTAAACCCCTTCCTGGTAAGGAGAGGGGTGACTTCTCTATTGCTCAGCCGTACATCTTAGCCACTGGCTTGCATATCAACATGACTGGAGCTTCCACCACTGTCAGACACATTTCCTTCAACAAATAAGCTCTGGATCCCCATGCTTAACTCATTTCCTCCCACATATTGTGCAGTACCGCGTGCTGGTGAAGAACTCTGTGGGATGGTCGAAGGGCCAATATTTTGCACCACAATCAATTTATCTTGAATTATCTTTTCTATTTCTCTTTTCAATGTGCGACAATCTTCAGTACTATGACCCTGAACATCAGAATGATATGCACATCGCACATTAGGATCAAAGCTTCTTGAATGCGGGTCAGGAGTATACCCAAGGAGAGGAGTGATCATGCCCTGCTGTACCAATCTCTGGAATAAACTGGCATAGGATTCCCCAATAGGAGTGAAATTATCTTTTTCCTTCCTCCTCTTTGCGAACTCTGGCCTCGGATGAAATTTGGATTTAGAGGTCCCTTGGTAAATATGTGGGGGTTGAGGACGATGTTGAGGGACAGGGGCATGCCATTGTGGATAAGAAGGTGGATGAGCATACAATTGTGCATTGTTCACAGGATATCGAGGAAGTGGAATGGGATTTCTTGATTTCGGAGAAAGAAACCTTGTTGCAAGTGGTTATGTGGATCTGATATGTAAGCTCGGTATTAAGGCTGACAGTATTGGTGGGTTGAACCTCTCAAACTCTGCTTTGGCCCTGTCATTACAATAGGTGCATTTTCCTTCTTCTTTCCTTCAGTTTCCCTTGGTTTATTGCAATGTCGTCCCGAATGTTTCACAGAATCCTTCTGTCCATCAGGCTCCCCAAATTTTGATGTCTCAAAGCTGGGAGGAAGGTTAACACTTGAAGACATGCCTCAGTTTTTATATGAAACATCTTCATAGCGCATAAGTCCAGTGGAATTTTTCATACCATTTTCTACACTCTTCACTTTCCCAACCATTTTCTCTGGCTCTTTTGGCATGCTAGGCTTCTTAGTAAGAAATTTTGGCGGTTCACTTAACTTAACTGTAGGCTCAAGAGTATACCAATGATCATCAACAGTATTGAACGTGGAGTCACTAGTGGACTGGGAAATCACAATCGTTGGATTGATAGACAAAGTGGAAGCCTTAGTAGAAGGTTGAGCAACAAAAGCACAGACGGTAAGTGGTGATGTGAATGTGGTAGACTTATACTGAGGAGATAAAGAAATAGTGGTGGAAGTATTGAGGTTCATTTGACATGGAATAGATTCTGAGGCATGCTGTGGTGCATCAACAACAGTAGGAAACTGACTTTGCGATTTTGGTGGAAGACTCAAGGTATTTGCAGGGTCAAAAGTGGGGAACGGAGGTGGAGGCAGCCCACTGGCCCAAGCTCGGTACATTCCCATCATTTGTTGTCTCAGTCTCAAATTCTCTTCCTCTAAACTCTCAATTTCCCGACTCTTTGTTTCATCCATGATGCCACTCTCTATATCCTTGTTGGACACAACTAACCCTTCCTTGGATTTGGTGTGATATGGAGGACCAGCTAGGAAACCAAAAACCAACCACCTTAAACTAACTGAACAAGAGGTAATAAATATGTTAGAGTTCAACATTTTTTTTTCTTCAAAACCTCTTTTTTTTTTCTTGAAGAAAAATCACCGAACCCTAGAAGGGCGCCTACGTATCTCACTCCCAAAAGAGGAGAATCAGGTGTGCGTAGTTCGTGAATTCTTGCCAAAATGGCCAATTGAAGTCTTTGTTTTCTTTTTTTTTTCTTTTTCTCAAAACTTTAAGAAGAAAAGAAAATAATAATTTTTCAAAAGAATTGACGAAAATATTTTTTTGAAATTTTCAGCTTTAACATCCCTATACAAAGTGAAATCTATGATTACCAAAGAATTTTTTTATTTTTTTTTTGGTTTTCAGTTTTAAATTTCATATGAAAATGAAACCTGAACCTATTAAAGGAAAATCTTTTTGAAGTTTTCTGCATATGACAACT
The DNA here is from genome assembly GCA_030864215.1 of Capsicum pubescens. Classification (NCBI taxonomy): domain Eukaryota; kingdom Viridiplantae; phylum Streptophyta; class Magnoliopsida; order Solanales; family Solanaceae; genus Capsicum; species Capsicum pubescens. The sequence goes on along the minus strand of CM061538.1, from coordinate 330,648,255 downwards.
ACTCTAAATAAAGAGTGAAGAAAATCTTTTTGAGTTTTTTTAAATAAGATCAACCAAAAATGAAACCTACGACTATTGAGAATTTTTTTTTATTTTCAATACATGTATGAAACACCTACTCTAAATGAAGAGTGAAGAAAATCTTTTTTAATTTTTTTAAATAAGATCCCCGAACCAACAATAGGCTGCCTACGTATCTCACATTCCGAAAGAGAAGAATTAGGGGTGCGTAGTTTGTCCATGTTGGACAATTAATGATTAAATAACAGATGACACCCTGACTTGAGACACGACCAAAGACACATGATGAACAACATAACAAAGTCTTTTTTTTTTTGAGTTTTTAATTCGACACTTTATATAAAAAATGACACCAACAACTATGAAAGAAAAAAAATCTTTTGGTATTTTCGTTAAATGAAATGTACAAAACTTCTACCACCTTTTTTTGAATTTTTCTTTTATAAAAAGCCCCTAAAAAAATCTTTTTGGAGTTTTCGAATTGTGAAAGCTTGCTAAAGGAAGCAAAAGGAAAATCTTTTTTGATTTATTTTTATTTTTTGTTTGAATTCTTGAATCGTGGAAAACAAAAGCCATAAAGAACCTAAAAACTACGAAACTCTTCTTTGATTCCTTTTCTCTTTTTTTTTTTTTACACACTTTACTTCTAACACATGTTTTCCCCAAATCGGTTCGTCAAATGACCACGTTACTCTCAAAGATGCAACATTTAGCACGTAGGGATGCTTTAAAGGTGAGTCTCCTACAAAGGACCATGTGGTCCCCTCTAGGTCTCAATATGATGCACATAAGAATGACCTAAAGGCTGACCTACGTTGTGGTTTACTAACAAGGCCGTTCGGGGGAGCATATGGTCGATAGTGGCTGCTTTGCTTTCCACCTACTCCATCCATACATCCAATGGCTCCCCCCTAAAATAAAGGCGACTCAACTAGAGTTCGTGCGCACGACGTGCGCTCCGAGACTAGTTGCGGAAAGAATTGACTCGGGTTATGCAAATGATGCCAGATATAAAGCGGTAACACATAGGATAAATACTGTAAACAAAGAGCACGAAAATGCACAAAAGTGAAAACACAAACAAAAATCACAAACAATGCTTATACACTCGTAATGCCAAACAAAGCCGATACGACTCCAAAATAAGCTCGAATTCTGAAAAGTTCCCCAGCAGAGTCGTCAGAGCTGTCACACCCCCTTTTTTACATACTCAAAATTCGTTTTAAAGTTTGAAAGTGTTTTATTATTTAAGTGACAAGAATGAAAATTTGTTTCGGAAAAAGGATTATTTATATTTTTTATTCAGAGTTGCCACTCGGCATAATCCGGTGTGCCAAGTCACCTTTAGAAAATCCTTTTCGAAACCATTTGACTCTTAAACTGGTTTTGTGAACAGAGATTCCGGTTAAGGAATTCTGTTGACCAAGGGGAAGGTGTTAGGCACCCCTCGATCCCGTGGTTTGACCACAGTCGCTTGGTGGAGGGTATCGACTAATTTGGCATTACAAATGTATAAACCACAAAAAAAACACATAAAACAATTGTAACACCCCGTACTTAATTACGTGCATTAGCCATGGTTATATGTGTTGCAGTATATGTATTGATCATAAGTTAGGTATATATGAGTTTAAGTATGAGTATTGATTATTGTATGCAAAATTTTCTAAATGTGAATTTTGGCTAAAGTCAGTGGCATTTCTGGGCCATATTGTATCAAATGAAGTCATACAAGTTGATACTCAAAAGATAGAAGTTGTGAAGAATTGGCCAAGGCCCACAACGCCTACGGAGATTCGTAGTTTTCTTGGGTTGGCTGGTTATTATAGAAAGTTTGTTGAGGGTTTTTCTTCTATTTCAGCATCCTTAACTAAGCTAACGCATAAAGCATCCAAGTTCCAATGGAATGATGTGTGTGAGGAGAGTTTCCAAGAATTAAAGAATAAGTTGACTTCTACACCTGTGTTGGTACTTCCAGAAGGTATAGAAGGGTATACAGTGTATTGTGATGCTTCAAGAATTGGTTTAGGATGTGTATTAATGCAGCATGGTAAGGTGATAGCATATGCCTCAAGGCAATTGAGGCCACATGAGAAAAATTACCTCACACATGATCTTGAGCTGGCAGCGGTTATCTTTGCTTTAAAAATATGGCGCCACTATTTATATGGGGTTCATGTTGATATATATACTGATCACAAGAGCTTACAATATATTTTCATTCAGAAGGATCTAAATCTGAGGCAGCGAAGGTGGATGGAACTATTAAAAGATTATGATGTTGATATTTTGTATCACCCAGGGAAAGCGAATATAGTAGCTGATGCGTTGAGTCATAAGGCTATGATGGCACCTGTATAAAGGCAAGGGATGATTAAATATCTTCATCAATTAGCTAGTCTAGGAGTTCGTCTTCTCGAAACTCCGGACGAGGAGCTTATTGTGCATAATGCCGCGGAATCCTTATTAGTAGCTGAGGTGAAAGAGAAGCAAGATGCAGATCCTGTTTTATTGCAACTCAAGGAGAATGTTCAAAATGGTGCGAGGAAGGTATTTGAGCTTTCGCAAGAAGGAGTACTTCTATGCCAAAATCGGCTATGTGTGTCTATTGTTGATGAGCTAAGAAAAAGAATTATGACTGAGGCACATTTCTCAAGGTATTCTATTCATCCAGGGTCAACCAAAATGTATCAAGATTTGAAGGATGTATATTGGTGGAATGACATGAAAAGGAACATCGCAGAATTTGTAGCTGAATGTCCAAATTGCCAACGAGTTAAAGTGGAACATCAAAAGCCCGGAGGCTATATGCAATGCATAGATCTTCCAATTTGGAAGTGGGACATGATCAACATGGATTTTGTTACAGGTTTGCCTCGTGCAGCTCAGAAATTTGATTCTATATGGGTGATTGTGGATAGGCTTACTAAATCCGCACATTTCTTATCCGTTAAGACCACTTACACAGTTGAAGAATATTCGAAGCTGTATGTTAAAGAAATAGTCCGATTACATGGAGTGCCAACTTCTATTATATCGGATCGGGGAACTCAATTTACCGCAAACTTTTGGAAGTCTTTCCAACGGAGTTTGGGAACACAAGTGAATCTGAGTACAGCTTTTCACCCTCAGACGGATGGACAAGCAGAGTGCACCATTCAAACACTTGAAGATATGCTACGAGCATATGTTATAGATTTTAAATGCAGCTGGGATGATCATTTACCTCTTATTGAGTTTGCCTACAATAATAGCTATCATTCAAGTATCAAAATGGCACCATATGAAGCTTTATATGAGAGGAAGTGTAGATCACCAATAGGATGGTTCGAAGCGGGTGAAACTCTTATGTTCGGACCGGATCTTGTGTATCAAGCCATAGAAAAAGTCAAGGTGATTCAACAACGGTTGAAAACAACCCAAAGTCGACACAAGTCATATGCAGATAGTAGAAAAAGAGGGCTAGAGTTTTCGTTAGGCGATTGGGTATTTTTGAAGGTATCGCCAATGAAAGGGGTGATGAGATTTGGCAAGAAAGGAAAGTTGAGTCCACGATATATAGGCCCGTATAAGATTATTCAAAGATGTGGGCAAGTTGCTTATGAATTAGAGCTACCCCAGGAACTCTCATCAGTGCATCCAGTATTTCATGTATCGATGCTTCGAAAGTGCATCGGAGATCCGTCCCTTATTACTTCTACTGAAGATGTGCAAGTAACAGAAGATCTTACCTATGAGGAGATACCTATTGCTATATTAGATCGTCAAGTTAAGAAGATGAGAAATAAAGAAGTAGCATCGGTGAAATTACTTTGGAGAAATCAACAAAGGGAAGAGATTACATGGGAAGCAGAGGAAGCAATGAAATCCAAATACCCTTATTTGTTCAAAGGTGAAAAAGAAGTGCAAGGAGTGGAATTGGGACACTGACAAGTAAGTTTTTACATATGCATAATATCTATATGATGACGTGAATATCAATTATGAATTCGAACTTGTTTCGGCTAAATAACTACATTCACATTCGAGGACGAATGTCCTTAAGGGGGGAAGGATGTAACACCCTGTACTTAATTATGTGCATTAGCCATGGTTATATGTGTTGGAGTATATGTATTGATCATAAGTTAGGTATATATGAGTTTAAGTATGAGTATTGATTATTTTGAGATGGTTTCAAGGGTATAGTTTGATTATATGTGTATAGGAATCGACTTTATTTATACCGGAATTTGCTCGTCGAAGTTTCTATGCGAAGTTTATCGAGTTAGCTTTCCAACGATATAAATATTTCTGAAAACAGATGAGTATCGGATATAAGCGAGCATGTTCGAAACTTGAAAACGGTGGACGCAATGAACAGTAAATGTGCAGAAATTTTCTGCACACAAAAGTACTGCAGCCAAACAGATTTTTGGGTCGACTTTAAACGATCATAACTCCTTGTACAAAATGAACTGTGTGAGCTTCTATATATTGATGAGAATCCCCGAGAGTCTTCTTTCTAATGCAATTGGTTTCACCCAAATCCATTATCGGAGCAAAGAGTTATGGTCGATTTACTTTAGCCTATCAAAACAGTCCACCATGGACACATTCGGATTTACTTAAATTTTAAGGGCAATATGGTCATTTTCCATGACCTCATGGACGAAAATTGGTCATTATATACATATACTTAGCCTCATATCCATAATTTATCATCCAAATTATTGAAGAATAAGAAACTCTAGCCTAATTTCAACTCCAATTATCTTGTGATTCAACCGTAGAAAATCCAAATTGATTCCGTAGTTGTGTTCACCATCTCGAGGGCTTCGAGAAGCACCCCTTATTTGTGCCAACAGGACTTCGAAATCAAAAGGGCCATTTTATGGTAAGGATGTAAATTATGTTGGTGTTATTTATATGGATATGTATATATATGCATGTGAGCATAGGAAGTATGTTATATGATTGTTGTTGAAAGATGATTGGAAATGATGTTGGATTATTCTTGTGCATGGTTGGATTATGTTTGGTGGCGTTGTTCGGAACGGGGGAAGACGGTGACGATGACGTTATTGCTGTCGTCGTCGGTCGGACGGAGAGGCGGCGAACGGAGGCTTTCTCTTTTCAGTTTTGGAGAGAGAGAGAGAGTCTAGAGAGAGAAAGAGAGATCCAAGAGAAGGGAGCTGATTTTTTCTTTTTTTTGTCTATGCTCCGGTCCTTTTTCTTTTTTTTTGGTTACTGTTCCTCCCCTTTTTTGTGAGAGTATGTGTGTATATATTGAGGTGAGGGTGGGGTAGTGGTGAGGTAGGTGGGGTTACGTGGGGTAGGGGGTAGGGTGTGAGGTGTTTCTTTTTGGTTGGATGGGATAAGGATTAGGTGTTGTTTTTTTATTGGGTGGGTTGTTAGAATATTAGGATAAAACAAAATTAGTTAGGGGTTGTTATTTTTGTCATTTTGTGGAGGGATTATCACGCGGGTGAGGGTACATGGTAGGATTGGATAAACAATAGGTAAAAACAATATCGGGGAGGGACGAAATTAGGTGTCTACAAGTCTATCCAAACGGGCTCTAAGACACTGAAATTGGGATGAATGGGGTATGTAATATGTATTAACAAATCAAATATAATCCATAAATGTTTGACCGTAAATTCCGTTATTACTACAAAATTAACTTGAGATTGTTGTGAAAATTCATTAATTTCAAATCTTGGATTCATCTATATACACGATGACAGTGCAAAGTAGAGCTAGTGAGATGGGAGGAAGCCAAGCTTTTTTTGTGAAAGATAAAGCAGCTCAGCTCATGTTCAAAATATATATTTAAGGGTCAAAAATTAAGTAAATTAAATAAAGAAACAATTCAAGTAGAGGCTTATTCTTGGATTTTTTTTCTTGTTAAAAAATGAGTTTTGATCACTGCTTAACCAACAAAGTATGCACCATGATGCACTGTTTTAATTGAATCAATTGTACCTTATTTTCTCAATCAGTTACCAATTAATGATTATAATTACTTTATACGTAATCTGATTTTGTAAATAATTATTACATTAGTGCATAAAACATAAATTTTTGTATCAAAACGTGGACCAGAGGCTGTATAATGTACTAGTGGTTGATAAAAATAGTCCCCCATGTAATTATTATATATTCTAGTGAGTCTATATTTGTCCTGATTATTCCATTCATGGCTCACACTTTTTTCATGTTTACCCTCAAATTTAAAAAGAAACAAAAGTTCCAGCAGCTGATGTGAAGAAAATTTCTCAAGCGACAGAATAATATCAATAGAAGTGAACTCATCAAGTATAACATAGACAAAAAGTCAAAAACAATGATGCCTGATTTGGAGTTGATCATCACATTGGGATTTGGGAATTAAAACCTTCACAATGAAAAAGATAGAAAGCAGAAGAATAGTGCTAGTACAGGAAAATTTTAGTTATTCAATTGATCTGCTACTTGAAGTTTTACCTTGTTGGCAGATATGCAAAGGCATAATTTTAATTTTATGAGTTCTGAATTTTGGAATGATTACTTCAACTGACAATGACAAGGTTATAAACTGAATTTCTTAACATTAATACACTGTTTGAACAAAAGTTACTACGTTCGGCCGAAACATTAACGGGGCTTCCAATTAACTCAACCTTTGCTTGTCGGTGATGAGAAATCAATTCTCCACCTTACAATTAATTCCTTCCCATTTTTAAAAAAAGTGATAATACCACTTAATGATTTTGAAATCACTATACTCTGACAATGGAGCTTTGTTAGCGAAAGGAAAAAAGAATAACTATTAAAGTAAAAACTATTTTAGATAATATGGACATTGTGATAAAAAAACAAATCAATGGGTGGAAAAAAATGTATATTCAGAATAACAGAGAAAAACTAAGGAGTACTAGAACTGTAAATTTAGAAGGTTAGAAATATTTTTGAGATATGATTTTTTAAACACTACCATTTACATATCCTTAAATAATTCTTAATTGTAAACATTATGATTGATTAAATTTTTAAAAGAAGGTAAGAATAAAAATAATTATGATGAATATATTATGTGTATCGTAAAGATTCTGCCGTAACGTAGAAATATTCTATCAAATAAGGATTTTCCTTATGATATGACTCAAAAATCTTATATGGGTATCCATCCATTTAATAGTAATGAGATTATCAAAATAAATTATTAATTTAAGTTTAAAATTTATATGGACGGCTAAGCCTATGCTACAATCAATTCCACCTTTGCTTACTTCCCTTTTTTCTTTCTGCTAAGCTATGAGGAATTGGGCAGAATTGCCTCACGATCTCATTGCTACGATAGCAAAGAGTGTTAAAGTGTAGGAAGATTTCATTGCTTTTGGTGCTGTTTGTACTTCATGGCGAATTGCTGCCACAAAGGAAAATTTTGACCATGCGTTTAATTCACCCCAAGTTCCGTTGCTAATGCTGCCGGATAAAGATGATGATTATCGAGAATTTTTCTGTCTTTCCAAAGAAAAAGTTTCACGCGTATTCCTCCCGGAAGCTAAAGGGCTGCTAGGTATTTTTCCATCGAAAGGGTGGCTGTGTACCCTGTCAAACACGGGAGAGATGAACTGGTTGCATCCTTTGTCTCGCACAAGTATACAACTTCCCTCGCTAAATGACTTATTGACTTTACATGGCGATGAGTGGTCATGGTACGGGATAGATCAAGCAATTTTATCTGCCAGTCCTTCTGATACTTCAGATTATGCATTAGTGGTGGGTAATTTCGATTATGATATATTATCTTTTTGGCGACCTGGAGATCTCAACTGGACTAAAATTAACTTCCAGGACGAGTCCCCCTGCATTATGTCTTGTTGTAAAATTAAGTTCCTTGGAAAGAGAGTAAAATTCTCGATAATCATCACCTTTATCCGGCAGCATTAGCAACGGAACTTGGCGTGAATTAAGCGCATCGTCAAAATTTTCCTTTGTGGCAGCAATTCGCCATGAAGTACAAACAGCACCAAAAGCAATGAAATCTTCCCACACTTTAACACTCTTTGCTATCGTAGCAATGAGATCGTGAGGCAATTCTGCCCAATTCCTTATAGCTTAGCAGAAAGAAAAAAAAGGAAGTAAGCAAAGGTGGAATTGATTGTAGCATAGGCTTAGCCGTCCATATAAATTTTAAACTTAAATTAATAATTTATTTTGATAATCTCATTACTATTAAATGGATGGATACCCATATAAGATTTTTGAGTCATATCATAAGGAAAATCCTTATTTGATAGAATATTTCTACGTTACGGCAGAATCTTTACGATACACATAATATATTCATAATAATTATTTTTATTTTTACCTTCTTTTAAAAATTTAATCAATCATAATGTTTACAATTAAGATTTATTTAAGGATATGTAAATGGTAGTGTTTAAAAAATCATATCTCAAAAATATTTCTAACCTTCTAAATTTACAGTTCTAGTACTCCTTAGTTTTTCTCTGTTATTCTGAATATAAATTTTTTTCCACCCATAGAGTTTTTTTTTTTTATCACAATGTCCATATTATCTAAAATAGTTTTTACTTTAATAGTTATTCTGTTTAAAATAGTTTTTACTTTTTTAAAAAAATAAAAATCTAAACAGGCTAATATCATCAAAAAATTCACATGATACTGATTGATTAACTTCATAAGTAGTATTCTCTTTGTTAAAATATAACCTGTGGATAATTAATTAACAACATTAAATTATGAAAAGTACTTAGACATCAGTATTTTTGAGGAGTTGCACCACCATTTCTAGGTTAAGTCCAATCATATATCAATAATGATAAACGATCACATGATAATGTTTCAACAGAATTTAGCTAAAAACTAAAAGAGAATAAGCTCTATCAGTCCCTTTATAGCAACAATTTATATGATTGGTGTTCGACTGTTCACATTATTTAAGAAAAAAACTTTTGAAATTGGATATATAAAACAAATCATATTTTTTTAAAAAAAAATAGTTGATCCTTGGTGACTTGGTACTTCTCTTAAGAAAATATTTATTAGGAACTTATTTTATCAAATCAATCTTATTAATTATGATTTGAAAAAATAAATTTGACTATATGCACTTTGTGTAGTCATTTAATGATAAGGATAGTGTTTGAAGAATAAAAGTCTCTTGATTTAAAAAATGAGACAACTAAATTGAAACAAATATTTTTAGCAAGAGATTAATTATTTTGAAACGAAGGAAGTAGATATTTGTGTAACTATAAACTATAGCATCTCATTCAAACCTATTTTGATATGGCTTTTCTACCGGAAAATGTAGCAGTAAAATTTACGTACATCCTACTCTCCCAGATTACTTATGAGATCACATTAAATATGTTGTCATAAAATATTTCAGTAAGAATAAAAAGAAAATTTTAAATTTAAATTATTACTAAATATAAAAAGATAAAAAAAATTTAATTGACTAAAAAGAATAGAAATTGAGCCGAATTTAGAAATTGATCCTTCCACTGATTGAAAAAATAAAAGTTATTCTCTTTAGGCTCCGTCACAATTTTAACTATCATAGTTTTGAGAAAAAGCAAAGTTTAAGAAATAAAGGATATCGATCGTGAATCTAGTGGTCTTAAATTAAGGACACATGTAATTCTTTAAATCTCGTAGCATTAAACTTGTCTTGTAGAATGTTGGAATTGGAAAAAACTTGCTAAACATATAAGGAGATACTCTTTTCGAGGGCATACTAAAAGGAAAGTAAGAGGGTGTTTGGAAGAGATTATAAGTTGGTCAAAATGGCTTAAAAGTCATTTTGACCTTTTATGAGTGTTTGACAATTTTGAAAATTGCTTTAAAAAAGTCTATTTTGGCTTTAAAAAAGTTAAAAACAAAAAGTTCGTATTTGCTACTTATTTTTTTCTAGCTTATAATCTATTCACAATTGATCAAGTAAATGACCTTTTTACCTTTATCATTTTCACTTATTCCATGACAAAGTAAAAAAATACTTTTAAATGCTTATTTACATAACTCTCTCTTAGCTCAATATTCGGTTCTTTTATTTGATTTTCTCATATTTCGATTCACTTTCTGATTATGAAAAAGTGTATACCAAATATTGAATCGACTTAATTTGGTTCAATATTTTTAAAATGATTTTTTCGGTGCAAATGAAAAATGTATTAAGCTATTTGTCACTCATCTAACTTTTCTTTTATCTCTTGTTACAATTTTTGAACATTTCTTTCTGAGATTCTTGCGTCTCAGAAACTCGGATATTGCCCTATTCTTCATCTCCAAGAAACGATTATTAGACAAACATGTGTGTATTTTTTTTGTGTGTGTGATGGATAGTTCGGAGAATGCAAATGTTTCTTCACCAACAAGTTCGAGTTCTGGAGTAGAATTCACAGCACTGCGGTTGCAATTTTGGAATAAGTATACAGCTAGAAAGGCAAAATTACAAAATTAGTATACAACTAGAAAGGCAAAAATAGCTTGTATTTCAAAATTGCACACTTTTATTTCTCTAAAAAATAACCAGCCGCTGCCTCTCAATCTTCACATTTCTCTTGCTCATCTTTACTAATTTCAAACTCCAATTTACATAAATACTTATAACGTTTGGATAGATGTGTCATTTTCTACTACTATTATATAATGTCAAATATATAATATTTCACCATTATATCACGATAAATTCAACAATGCAATATAAGAAAATTAAAATAATAGTTGAAATAAATATTATTAACATAACCATGAAGAAACAAATAATCTTTTAATTGCACCTTAATGATACGAAATCTTAACATAACCATGAAGAAACAAATAATCTTTTAATTTATAACTATTTTTTTCAAACACAAACATTCAACACTTAAACTATTAAAAAAAAAAAAAATTTAACGCACAAATTAATAGTCATTCATGAAAATATTTTTATTATGTATTAAAATATATATTAATTTTAATTTGAATCATTTTAGTTATTGCTGCCGTCGTCGGTCGGTGATGATGCCTGGCAGATCTACGACGGCTGGTCATCGGCGTGGTGGCGTTGGTAGGAGCGGGGGAAGACGGTGACGACGGCGTTATTGCTGCCGTCATCGGTCGGACGGAGAGGCGGAGAACGGAGGATTTCTCTTTTCAGTTTTGGAGAGAGAGAGAGAGAGAGTCTAGAGAGAGAAAGAGAGATCCAAGAGAAGGGAGCTGATTTTTTCTTTTTTTTGTCTATGCTCCGGTCCTTTTTCTTTTTTTTGGTTACTGTTCCTCCCCTTTTTTGTGAGAGTATGTGTGTATATATTGAGGTGAGGGTGGGGTAGTGGTGAGGTAGGTGGGGTTACGTGGGGTAGGGGGTAGGGTGTGAGGTGTTTCTTTTTGGTTGGATGTGATAAGGATTAGGTGTTATTTTTTATTGGGTGGGTTGTTAGAATATTAAGATAAAACAAAATTAGTTAGGGATTGTTATTTTTGTCATTTTGTGGAGGGATTATCACACGGGTGAGGGTACACGGTAGGATAGGGTAAACAATAGGTAAAAACAATATCGGGGAGGGACGAAATTAGGTGTATACATCATGCCCCCTTTGAATGTAAACACGAAGTATTTTCAGGCAAAGAAGAAGACAGAGAGACCAAATTTAGACCCGACCATTATTCAAAGAAAGAAACAGAAGGAAGAAGGACAACCGAGTCTTGACTTAAGACATCCTTCCTACCCAAATTACGAGAGAATCATGTCACGGGTATTTCAAAGGATTGGAAGAGGTGGACTATACCGAGTTGGAGAGTCGAGTGAGGTTCCGTCGAGGTTTCGGTCTGCGGCTCTGTTATTACATCAAAATAAAAATTACAAGTTAAAACATAAATAAAATTACAAAAATCCTATCTATACAGCTTCTGTTGGTTCTTGACTCGACTTTCATCACCCTATTCTTCAGGCGTGCTCCTGACTTGCAATTTCTTCCAACTTGTTGCGTGGCTTTCAATTTCTTCACCCTGTTCTCCAGGCGGGTTCCTGACTTGCTATTTCATCAACTTGTTGCCATGCTTTCAACTTCTGCACCCTGTTCTGCAGGCGGGCTCCTGACTTGCTATTTTTATCAACTTGTTGCTATGCTTTCAATTTCTTCACCCGGTTCTGCAGGCGGGCTCCTGACTTGCTATTTCATCAACTTGTTGCTATGTTTTCAATTTCTTCACCCTGTTCTGCAAGCGGGCTTCTGACTTGCTATTTTATCAACTTGTTGCTATGCTTTCAATTTCTTCACCCTATTCTGCAGGCGGGCTCCTGACTTGCTATTTTTCAATTTATTTAACTTTCAATTTATTCACCTTGTTGCTTGATTTTTCATTTATTCGCCCTGTGCTTCGGGCATGCTCCTGAAATCATATCAAAACTGAAAAGAAAATTATCCCAAATAAAGAAATGCAATTTCTATGAGTTAATTGGAATGACTTGACTAAAAGGTACGTCTTTTAGAAATCAAGGGGGATGACTCGACTAAAAGGTACGTCTTATAGAAATCCAGGGGGATGACTCGACTAAAAAGGTGCGTCTTATAGGAATCAAAGGGGATGACTCGACTAAAAGGTACGTCTTCTAGGGATCAAAGGGGATGACTCGACTAATAGGTACGTCTTATAGGAATCAACGGGGATGACTCGACTAAAAGGTACGTCTTATAGGAATCAAAGGGGATGACTCGACTAAAAGGTACGTCTTCTAGGAATCAAAGGGGATGACTCGACTAAAAGGTACGTCTTATAGGAATCAACGGGGATGACTCGACTAAAAGGTACGTCTTATAGGAATCAAAGGGGATGACTCGACTAAAAGGTACGTCTTATAGGAATCCAAGGGGAATGACTCGACTAAAAGATACGTCTTATAGGAATCAACGGGGATGACTCGACTAAAAGGTACGTCTTATAGGAATCAATAGGGATGACTCGACTAAAAGGTACGTCTTATAGGAATCAAAGGGGATGACTCGACTAAAACGTACGTCTTGTAGGAATCCAAGGGGAATGACTCCACTAAAAGGCACGTCTTATAGGAATCAACGGGGATGATTCGACTAAAAGGTACGTCTTATAGGAATCAATAGGGATGACTCGACTAAAAGGTACGTCTTATAGGAATCATAGAGGATGACTCGACTAAAAGGTACGTCTTCTAGGAATCCAAGGGGAATGATTCGACTAAAAGGTACGTCTTATAGGAATCAACGGGGATGACTCGACTAAAAGGTACGTCTTATAGGAATCAATAGGGATGACTCGACTAAAAGGTACGTCTTATAGGAATCAAAGGGGATGACTCGACTAAAAGGTACGTCTTCTAGGAATCAAAGGGGATGACTCGACTAAAAGGTACGTCTTCTAGGGGTCAAAGGGGATGACTCGACTAAAAGATACGTCTTATAGGAATCAAAGGGGATGACTCGACTAAAAGATACGTCTTATAGGAATCAAAGAGGATGACTCGACTAAAAGGTACGTCTTCTAGGAATCAAAGGGGATGACTCGACTAAAAGGTACGTCTTCTAGGGGTCAAAGAGGATGACTCGACTAAAAGGTACGTCTTCTAGGGGTCAAAGGGGATGACTCGACTAAAAGGTACGTCTTATAGGAATCAAAGAGGATGACTCTACTAAAAGGTACGCCTTATAGGAATCAAAAGGGATGACTCGACTAAAAGGTACGTCTTATAGGAATCATAGAGGATGACTCGACTAAAAGGTACGTCTTCTAGGAATCCAAGGGGAATGATTCGACTAAAAGGTACGTCTTATAGGAATCAACGGGGATGACTCGACTAAAAGGTACGTCTTATAGGAATCAATAGGGATGACTCGACTAAAAGGTACGTCTTATAGGAATCAAAGGGGATGACTCGACTAAAAGGTACGTCTTCTAGGAATCAAAGGGGATGACTCGACTAAAAGGTACGTCTTCTAGGGGTCAAAGGGGATGACTCGACTAAAAGATACGTCTTATAGGAATCAAAGGGGATGACTCGACTAAAAGATACGTCTTATAGGAATCAAAGAGGATGACTCGACTAAAAGGTACGTCTTCTAGGAATCAAAGGGGATGACTCGACTAAAAGGTACGTCTTCTAGGGGTCAAAGGGGATGACTCGACTAAAAGGTACGTCTTCTAGGGGTCAAAGAGGATGACTCGACTAAAAGGTACGTCTTATAGGAATCAAAGAGGATGACTCTACTAAAAGGTACGCCTTATAGGAATCAAAAGGGATGCCTCGACTAAAAGGTACGTCTTATAGGAATCAAGGGAAATGACTCGACTAAAAGGTACATCTTCTAGGGGTCAAAGGGGATGACTCGACTAAAAGGTACGTCTTCTAGGGGTCAAAAGGGAAATGCATTACCTAAGAAGAAAAATTTGAATTACCCAATCAAGGAAGTGTGTTTCCTTACCAATGTTGTTTTGAATTATCAAAAGAATGAAGTGCTTCTCCTTACCAAAGTTGCTTGAATTACAAACCTGTGCAGCAACCTTGCCTCTTGCATTTGTTGAGGTGAGAAATTACGGACTTTGATGTTTAGGCTCTGAAATCCTTGATCTGAATGCAACATGTATTCCTATTACATACAAAGAAAACTTGTGAGTTTAAAAAAATATGGTGGTTAGTTTGTGGCTTTGGCTTTTGAGGCAATTGCTCCTGCCCCCGTCACATTTAGCTTTGCTTCCAACCATTAGCATATGTCATTGACTTGCTGTATCATTGACTCAAACTCAACTTATTAAGAGTGACTCTGAAACAAACACGGTATTTCTGCTTTGTCGTGTTTCTCAAATAAACTCTTTGAACCTTGGTATTTCCATGAGTTCCCCGACTTCTCTGTTGACAAAACTTCCTGCATGCCTTTTTTTTTTGGGCTCACAATCATGTCTCTTTCATGTGCTAGATTTTTTCTTGCTTTGTGCAATTAAAGAAGCTGGTAACCAGTTTTGAAATCTTTTCTCACGTGTTTTGACACGGACTTGACTCAAAGACAAGAAACAAAAAAAAAGAATGACAATTATTGTTTTGATAACTGACTTAAGAAAGATAAAATTAAAATAATGAGAAGAAAGAAAAGACAATGAATATCCCCTTTTAAAACAAAGAAACAAAAAATTCATCTAAAAATGACAGTCAACACTAATGATTATGCCATGCATTTTGGATTAAGCAGCTTGATCTTTTCATCCAAACTTTCTACCCATTGTTGTTGAGTTAATGACCTTGAAACTGAGTTGCTTTCTTAGGTCAATTGCATTTAAGACCCCATTCGGCTAGTGGCTCCTTGAAGGGTTTTAGCCAACAAGCTTCTTTTATTTTCTCTCGGCTCACTATCGTCTTATTGTGCCCGTGAGGGTTTTCACCAATAAGACTCTCTCATTTTTATTTCTCTCAACTTACCATCGCCTTATGGTGCCCGTAAGGGTTTTCACCAATAAGACTCTTTCATTTTTATTTCCCTCTTGATTCCCTATTCTGAGGAAGACAAATAGTTCCCAAATGCATCATCATATCCCTTGCATGCTCCGCCTTAACATCCTCAAAGATTGATCTGAAGCTCTTTCTTTGGTTGTAGCTTGGCTTTTAGATAGGGTTAGAAAGAAAAGATGGAATAAGGCCCTATCGACACTTGAAGTGGGGTGGGACTTACAACTTTTGGAATCAACTCAAACAATGAGGATTAACTCATGCCCCAGTTTCTTTTGACTGGGTGACTCTAAATTGTTTATTTGGTTGGACCGAGCCCTGAGTGGTGCAGCCTACGTATCTCACCCTTGAGAGAGGAGAATCAGGTCATGCGTAGTTCTGGCAGCTTGTTCTTTCACTTGATTCTATTTTTTTTCTTTTGTTTTTTTTATTCGCTCTTTTCACTTTGCGATTCTTTTTTTTTAACTCTATTTTTCTTGACACTCTTTTTTGGAAACATTTTTGTCTCTTTTTTTGTAACTTTTGACTTTATCTTTTGCTCGACACTATTCTTTGAACTTTGCTTACTCTATCTTGATTCCAAAAGAGGGGTATAAAAGAAAATAACACTAAGGTTCAAATGGGGTAAACAAAGGATGACACAATATTTGGATAGCAGAATGAAATGCCTTCATCATATCAATCCTTGAGAATGCAAGTACATAACATGCCATTGGAAGTGAGAGATGAAGATCAATTGCGACATCTTTTTAAGAAGATTGAGTCTGTGTGTCACCACTTCTTCTGTAAACTCCACCTTTGTTGTGCATTCCTCACATCAAATGACTCATGCTTTCGTGGAGCTGCTTATCTTCTTGTTTCTCTTGATATAGCGATCACACGTCCACTTATTTGACCAAATGGGGACTTGCCTTTCGATCGATGACCAATTTTTTCTTGTGATTCTCAAAATAATTGCCTTAACTTGTCACCAAATGTCTCATCACTCTATCTATTTTCTCATATACTCTTTTTTTCTAACTTGAACCCTCTGATTCAATGTTCATGCTTAAACTGGCTTTTAAGATCTGGCTGAAAATTTTACTAGCATGTCATATCACTAGAGTCAACACAAAATGTACTATGTAAAGAAAACAAACAAACAACACATATTTAAACACAAAGGAAAATGAGACACTTCATTTAGTCGAAACAAAAGATAGAAGAGTTTGGACATAAACAACAAAAGGACAAAACAAGACAGACCCTGAACTACAACCCTGAAATAATTCGGAGAACAGAAAATAAAACAAAACAAACTACCAAACCCCTAAACCCCTTCCTGGTAAGGAGAGCGGTGACTTCTCTATTGCTCAGCCTGACATCTTAGCCACTGGCTTGCATACCAACATGACTGGAGCTTCCACCACTGTCAGACACATTTACTTCAACAAATAAGCTCTGGATCCCCATGCTTAACTCATTGCCTCCCACAGATTATGCAGTACCGCGTGCTGGTGAAGAACTCTGTGGGATGGTCGAAGGGCCAATGTTTTGCACCACAATCAATTTATCTTGAATTATCTTTTCTATTTCTCTTTTCAAAGTGCGACAATCTTCAGTACTATGACCCTGAACATCAGAATGATGTGCACATCGCACATTAGGATCAAAGCTTCTTGAATGCGGGTCAGGAGTATACCCAAGGAGAGCAGTGATCATGCCCTGCTGTACCAATCTCTGGAATAAACTGGCATAGGATTCCCCAATAGGAGTGAAATTATCTTTTTCCTTCCTCCTCTTTGCGAACTCTGGCCTCGAAAGAAATTTGGATTTAGAGGTCCCTTGGTAAATTTGTGGGGGTCGAGGACGATGTTGAGGGACAGGGGTATGCCATTGTTGATAAGAAGATGGATGAGCATACAATTGGGCATTGTTCACAGGATATCGAGGAAGTGGAATGGGATTTCTTGGATTTCGGAGAAAGAAACCTTGTTGCAAGTGGTTATGTGGATCTGATATGTAAGCTCGGTATTGAGGCTGACAGTATTGGTGGGTTGAACCTCTCAAACTCTGCTTTGGCCCTGTCATGACAATAGGTGCGTTTTCCTACTTCTTTCCTTCAGTTTCCCTTGGTTTATTGCAATGTCGTCCCGAATGTTTCAAAGAATCCTTCTGTCCATCAGGCTCCCCAAATTTTGATGTCTCAAAGCTGGGAGGAAGGTTAACACTTGAAGACATGCCCCAGTTTTTATATGAAACATCTTCATAGCGCATAAGTCCAGGGGAATTTTTCATATCATTTTCTACACTCTTCACTTTCCCAACCATTTTCTCTGGCTCTTTTGGCATGCTAGTCTTCTTAGTAAGAAATTTTGGCGGTTCACTTAACTTAACTATAGGCTCAAGAGTATACCAATGATCATCAACAGTATTGAACGTGGAGTCACTAGTGGACTGGGAAATCACAATCGTTGGATTGATAGACAAAGTGGAAGCCTTAGTAGAAGGTTGAGCAACAAAAGCACAGACGGTATGTGGTGATGTGAATGTGGTAGACTTATACTGAGGAGATAAAGAAAGAGTGGTGGAAGTATTGAGGTGCATTTGACGTGGAATGGATTTTGAGGCATGCTGTGGTGCATCAACAACGGTAGGAAACTGACTTTGCAATTTTGGTGGAAGACTCAAGGTATTTGCAGGGTCAAAAGTGGGGAACGGAGGTGGAGGCAGCCAGCCCACTGGCCCAAGCTCGGTACATTCCCATCATTTGTTGTCTCAGTCTCAAATTCTCTTCCTTTAAACTCTCAATTTCCCGACTCTTTGTTTCATCCATGATTCCACTCTCTATATCCTTGTTGGACACAACTAACCCTTCCTTGGATTTGGTGTGATATGGAGGACCAGCCAGGAAACCACAAACCAACCACCTTAAACTAACTGAACAAGAGGTAACAAATATGTTAGAGTTCAACATTTTTTTTTCTTCAAAACCTCTTCTTCTTTTTTTCTTGAAGAAAAATCACCGAACCCTAGAAGGGCGCCTACCTATCTCACTCTCAAAAGAGGAGAATCAGGTGTGCGTAGTTCGTGAATTCTTGCCAAAATGGCCAATTGAAGTCTTTGTTTTCTTTCTTTTTTTTCTTTTTCTCAAAACTTTAAGAAGAAAAGAAAATAATAATTTGACAAAAGAATTGACGAAAATATTTTTTTGAAATTTTCAACTTTAACATCCCTATACAAAGTGAAATCTATGATTACCAAAGAATTTTTTTATTTTTTTTTTGGTTTTCAGTTTTAAATTTCATATGAAAATGAAACCTGAACCTATTAAAGGAAAATCTTTTTGAAGTTTTCTGCATATGACACCTACTCTAAATGAAGAGTGAAGAAAATCTTTTTGAGTTTTTTTAAATAAGATCAACCAAAAATGAAACCTACAACTATTGAGAATTTTTTTTTCTTTTCAATACATGTATGAAACACCTACTCTAAATGAAGAGTGAAGAAAATCTTTTTTAATTTTTTTAAATAAGATCCCCGAACCAACAATAGGCTGCCTACGTATCTCACATCCCGAAAGAGGAGAATCAGGGGTGCGTAGTTTGTCCATGTTGGACAATTAATGATTAAATAACAGATGACACCCTGACTTGAGACACGACCAAAGACACATGATGAACAACATAACAAAGTCTTTTTTTTTTTTGAGTTTTTAATTCGACACTTTATATAAAAAATGACACCAACAACTATGAAAGAAAAAAAATCTTTTTGGTATTTTCGTTAAATGAAATGTACAAAACTTCTACCACCTTTTTTTGAATTTTTCTTTTATAAAAAGCCCCTAAAAAAATCTTTTTGGAGTTTTCGAATTGTGAAAGCTTGCTAAAGGAAGCAAAAGGAAAATCTTTTTTGATTTATTTTTATTTTTTGTTTGAATTCTTGAATCGTGGAAAACAAAAGCCATAAAGAACCTAAAAACTACGAAACTCTTCTTTGATTCCTTTTCTCTTTTTTTTTTTTACACACTTTACTTCTAACACATGTTTTCCCCAAATCGGTTCGTCAAATGACCACGTTACTCTCAAAGATGCAACATTTAGCACGTAGGGATGCTTTAAAGGTGAGTCTCCTACAAAGGACCATGTGGTCCCCTCTAGGTCTCAATATGATGCACATAAGAATAACCTAAAGGCTGACCTACGTTGTGGTTTACTAACAAAGCCGTTCGGGGGAGCATATGGTCGATAGTGGCTGCTTTGCTTTCCACCTACTCCATCCATACATCCAATGGCTCCCCCCTAAAATAAAGGCGACTCAACTAGAGTTCGTGCGCACGACGTGCGCTCCGAGACTAGTTGCGGAAAGAATTGACTCGGGTTATGCAAATGATGCCAGATATAAAGCGGTAACACATAGGATAAATACTGTAAACAAAGAGCACGAAAATGCACAAAAGTGAAAACACAAACAAAAATCACAAACAATGCTTATACACTCGTAATGCCAAACAAAGCCGATACGACTCCAAAATAAGCTCGAATTCTGAAAAGTTCCCCAGCAGAGTCGCCAGAGCTGTCACACCCCTTTTTTTACATACTCAAAATTCGTTTTAAAGTTTGGAAGGGTTTTATTATTTAAGTGACAAGAATGAAAATTTGTTTCGGAAAAAGGATTATTTATATTTTTTATTCAGAGTTGCCACTCGGCATAATCCGGTGTGCCAAGTCACCTTTAGAAAATCCTTTTCGAAACCATTTGACTCTTAAACTGGTTTTGCGAACAGAGATTCCGATTAAGAAATTCTGTTGACCAAGGGGAAGGTGTTAGGCACCCCTCGATCCCGTGGTTTGACCACAGTCGCTTGGTGGAGGGTATCGACTAATTTGGCATTACAAATGTATAAACCACAAAAAAAACACATAAAACAATCCATCAAACACATGAAACAAAACAAATCCAAAATTAGTGTCCAGTCCAATTATACAGTCCCGAAATAGAAATACCGAAATAAGCTACACTAGTCCTAAACTATGCTTTACCCGATGCCTCGGGCCTTGATCACGATCATCCTTAGCGTACAAAATTCTTCGGGGCATCCCCCGGTGAGTAAATACAAATTACCTCGGGGCATTCCCCGGTTAAATAAATACACTTTCCAAATACGATAAACATGACATTCAACAAATATTTCAATCATTCCAACACTACACCAATCCTAAACATGCTTACCCAAGCTTACTGTTTGCCTACCCGCTCGGCGACATATCGCATTCAACATCAACAATGTATAAAAAAATATCATGATATTTACTTTTATCAATTTTCGATTCCTGCCCCCCAAATTTATTTCAACCAACATGATTAAATAAGTCTCAATCAAATCAACCACAGTAATTGCGATTTCTCCAACATAATATCGAAACATATCACCACGTCACAATCATCAAACAAACACTAACAACGAAGATTCAAAGCAAACACACAACAAATAAATCATCCACACCCACAACATCACAAAAAGGTCAAGATAAAAATAAATATTCGGTAGAAGAAATGGACCTCGATGAAATTGATCCTTGTCGATAATAAAGAAATCCGAAGACCAAAATACGCGACCAGAGAACCTCGATTGCGATGAATACAACTCGGTATAGGGAAAAACTAATAGGGCAACTTCAAAATCAATGAGACAAACTTTGTTATACGAAACCCAAACAAGAACGACAACGCACAATTTGATAACGACAACTCGAAATCCAATATCGACGACGAACCCGGAAACAGACGAACCCAAGACAACCAAAAAACAACAGGAACCCAAAACCCAACGCAGATCGAGCTTCGGTGAGTTCCGGTGACGGAGAGAAGGCGGCGGTGCCTGTTCTCCGGTGGTGACTGGAGCTGAGCTATTTCGTCGGTGGCGGCACTGGCCCGCTACTGTTGGGGATGAACAGAGAGACGTCGGAGTGGCGTTGGTCGGAGCGGGGGAAGACGGTGACGACGGTGTTATTGCTGCCATCGTCGGTCGGTGATGATGCCTGGCAGATCAACGGCGGCTGGTCGTCGGCGTGGTGGCGTTGGTCGGAGCGGGGGAAGACGGTGACAACGACGTTATTGTTGTCGTCGTCGGTCGGATGGAGAGGCAGCGAACGGAGGCTTTCTCTTTTCAGTTTTGGAGAGAGAGAGAGAGAGTCTAGAGAGAGAAACAGAGATCCAAGAGAAGGGAGCTAATTTTTTATTTTTTTGTCTTTGCTCTGGTCCTTTTTCTTCTTTTTTTTGTTACTGTTCCTCCCCTTTTTTGTGAGAGTATGTGTGTATATATTGAGGTGAGGGTGGGGTAGTGGTGAGGAAGGTGGGATTACGTGGGGTAGGGGGTAGGGTGTGAGGTGTTTCTTTTTGGTTGGACGGGATAAGGATTAGGTGTTGTATTTTTATTGGGTGGGTTGTTAGAATATTAGGATAAAACAAAACTAGTTAGGGGTTGTTATTTTTGTCATTTTGTGGAGGGATTATCACACGGGTGAGGGTACACGGTAGGATAGGGTAAACAATAGGTAAAAACAATATCGGGCAGGGACGCAATTAGGTGTCTACAAGTCTATCCAAACGGGCTCTAAGACACTGAAATTGGGATTAATGGGGTATGTAATATGTATTAACAAATCAAATATAATCCATAAATGTTTGACCGTAAATTCTGTTATTACTACAGAATCAACTTAAGATTGTTGTGAAAATTCATTAATTTCAAATCTTGGATTCATCTATATACACGATGACAGTGCAAAGTAGAGCTAGTGAGATGGGAGGAAGCCAAGCTTTTTTTGTGAAAGATAAAGCAACTCAGCTCATGTTCAAAATATATATTTAAGGGTCAAAAATTAAGTAAATTAAATAAAGAAACAATTCAAGTAGAGGCTTCTTGCTAAAAAATAAGTTTTGATCACTGCTTAACCAACAAAGTATGCACCATGATGCATAGTTTTAATTGAATCAATTGTGCCTTATTTTCTCAATCAGTTACCAATTAATGATTGTAATTACTTTATACGTAATCTGATTTTGTAAATAATTATTACATTAGTGCATAAAACATAAACTTTTGTATCAAAACGTGGACCAGAGGCTGTATAATGTACTACATGTAAGTGGTTGATAAAAATATTCCCCCATGTAATTATTATATATTCTACTGAGTCTATATTTGTCCTGATTATTCCTTTCATGGCTCACACTTTTTTCATGTTTACCCTCAAATTTAAAAAGAAACAAAAGTTCCAACAGCTGATGTGAAGAAAATTTCTCAAGCGACAGAATAATATCAATAGAAGTGAACTCATCAAGTATAACATAGACAAAAAGTCAAAAACAATGATGCCTGATTTGGAGTTGATCATCACATTGGGATTTGGGAATTAAAACCTTCACAATGAAAAAGATAGAAAGCAGAAGAATAGTGATAGTACAGGAAAATTTTAGTTATTCAATTGATCTGCTACTTGAAGTTTTACCGTGTTGGCAGATATGCAAAGGCATAATTTCAATTTTATGAGTTCTGAATTTTGGAATGATTACTTCAACTGACAATGACAAGGTTATAAACTGAATTTCTTAACATTAATACACCGTTTGAACAAAAGCTACTGCGTTCGATCGAAACATTAACGGGGCTTCCAATTAACTCAACCTTTGCTTGTCGGTGATGAGAAATCAATTTTCCACCTTATAATTAATTCCTTCCCATTTTTAAAAAAAGTGATAATACGACTTACTGATTTTGAAATCACTATACTCTGACAATGGAGCTTTGTTAGCGAAATGAAAAAGATTGAAAAGGAGACAAGAAACAAAACTATAAAGCATCTGGATGTGTCCCAGTGGTTCAATGAAGTGGGTTGAACACCATGAGGTCTCACATTCAATTCCCAATCTTGATATATACTAGGAGATTTCTTCTCATCTGTTCTACTAGCAATGATGGAATGAGTTACCTAGTATGGTATCCCATGAAATTAGTCGAGGCGCGCGCAAGCTGACTCGAACACCACGTTATGAAAAAAAACCTATAAAAGGAAGAGAGTAGAAAATATTATCCCTTTTCCTTTCAGTCTTGTGACCTCCAATCAAACATATAATTGATTATCCCTCTAGTTTAAATCTAATTGACTTTGTTTTCTGCTCCTATTAGACAAATGTATGTATAAATATATAATAGGACCCCTTTTTATTCCTACACATTGTAACATGCTTACTGCTTCGAGTGTGTATGTTGTGTATAGATATGTATATTACATTTAATAGAAAGTATATACTAAGACGTTACATTGAATTCATATTCTGTAAGTTAAACCAGTGAAAAGTATATTTATCAAAAAGTTTTAGTTGGTTCTTAATAAGTGAATAATCAAAGGGACAAAATCAAAATAAGTTCAATAAGAACATGCATGAACGGAAATAAATAGATCAACTTTAGTGTGACAATGTGGAAAAAAAATCATAAATAACTAAACTAAGAGGAAACAACACTTTCTCATGATTTGAGTCTCCGATTATACGATGGTGTGACCCAAGTTGGGTGGCAAATAGGACTTAATGATAATTCTAATCCCGGATAAAAAGATTCTATACGTCCATCTTTAATGTTGTAAGCTCCCATATCTCTTCCATCACCACCATTTTGAGAGTATGAATCGATCACATGAGTAAAATATATATAATTAGATTTGACTCCTGCCGTAAATCTAGAGGAGTCAATATAAGTTGCTCCATTGCGGCCCAAGAAAATTGATGAATCTCCCAAAGTGTTGATCTCGTTCCATTTTCCTTTGGTTGCATCAAATTCATATATATTAAATTTAACGGTATGACAACACTCAAAATTATAGATATTCGAAATATTATCGATATTTTGATGAACAGATTGAAAAATAATAAGTAGTGCACCAAATATCTCGACTAGGTATCGGTATTTGTTAATAAGACTATTGACATCCGCGTTAAGCAGTTGAAAATGAAAGCGTGGCTCAACAATTGGTTTGTCAATATCAAACACCCAAACATTGGCATCACAAGTGAGCACATAAAGTTGTCCCTTACAACAAGCCATAGTGCAGGGGGACTCGTCCTGGAAGCTAATTTTAGTCCAGTTGAGATCTCCAGGTCGCCAAAAAGATAATATATCATAATCGAAATTACCCAGCACTAATGCATAATCTGAAGTATCAGAAGGACTAGCAGATAAAATAGCTTGATCTATCCCGTACCATGACCACTCATCGCCATGTAAAGTCAATAAGTCATTTAGCGAGGGAAGTTGTATACTTGTGCGAGAGAAAGGATGCAACAAGTTCATCTCTCCCGTGTTTGACAGGGTACACAGCCACCCTTTCGATGGAAAAATACCTAGCAGCCCTTTAGCTTCCGGGAGGAATACGCGTGAAACTTTTTCCTTGGAAAGAGAGTAAAATTCTCGATAATCATCACCTTTATCCGGCAGCATTAGCAACGGAACTTGGGGTGAATTAAGCGCATGGTCAAAATTTTCCTTTGTGGCAGCAATTCGCCATGAAGTACAAACAGCACCAAAAGCAATGAAATCTTCCAACACTTTAACACTCTTTGCTATCGTAGCAATGAGATCGTGAGGCAATTCTGCCCAATTCCTCATAGCTTAGCAGAAAGAAAAAAGGGAAGTAAGCAAAGGTGGAATTGATTGTAGCATAGGCTTAGCCGTCCATATAAATTTTAAACTTAAATAAATAATTTATTTTGATAATCTCATTACTATTAAATGGATGGATACCCATATAAGATTTTTGAGTCATATCATAAGGAAAATCCTTATTTGATAGAATATTTCTACGTTACGGCAGAATCTTTACGATACACATAATATATTCATCATAATTATTTTTATTCTTACCTTCTTTTACAAATTCAATCAATCATAATGTTTACAATTAAGAATTATTTAAGGATATGTAAATGGTAGTGTTTAAAAAATCATATCTCAAAAATATTTCTAACCTTCTAAATTTACAGTTCTAATACTCCTTAGTTTTTCTCTGTTATTCTGAATATACATTTTTTAACCTCTTTCAATTTTTAACACATTAGATTTATGGCCGGACTAATATGTCATTTTCATACAAGTTCTCTGCTCCTTCACTTTTTCTTATAGTAATAGTCTGGTATTTAGCATTCACTGGGCAGATTAATCTAAATTAAGCCTTGTAGGTATTAATTAAGAAGGAGAAGTGCTACCTTACAAAAGTTTTTAATTTCCACTTTAAATAGTTAAATTCAAAATCTTTAATTATTGATGGAATCTCACTCATCCCATCAATCTCCTGGTGGTTGCTTAAAAAGGTCTATGTGCTAATTTGAAGTCAATAAGTGAATAAATTTAATAATTAAACATGAGAAACTTGAGCAATAGTTTTTACTTTTTAAAAAAGAAAAAAAAATCTAAACAGGCCAATATCATCAAAAAATTCACATGATACTAATTGATTAACTTCATAAGTAGTATTCTTTTTGTTAAAATATAACCTGTGGATAATGCATTAACAACATTAAATTATGAAAAGTACTTAGACATCAGTATTTTGGAGGAGTTGCACCACCATTTCTAGGTTAAGTCCAATCATATAACAATAATGATAAACGAACTTCCTAATTGCATGTCCTTTTAATAATTAAAGTAAAAGGGGAGTGCGTAGTAGCACAAAGAAAGATCACATGATAATGTTTCAACAGAATTTAGCTAAAAACTAAAAGAGAATAAGCTCTATCACTCCCTTTATAGCAACAATTTATATGATTGGTGTTTGACTGTTCACATTATTTAAGAAAAAAACTTTTGAAATTGGATATATAAAACAAATCATATTTTAAAAAAAAAAAAAATAGTTGATCCTTGTTGACTTGGTACTCCTCTTAAGAAAATATTTATTAGGAACTTATTTTATCAAATCAATCTTATTAATTATGATTTGAAAAAATAAATTTGACTATATGCACTTTTTGTAGTCATTTAATGATAAGGATAGTGTTTGAAGAATAAAAGTCTCTTGATTTAAAAAATGAGACAACTAAATTGAAACAAATATTTTTAGCAAGAGATTAATTATTTTGAAACGAAGGAAGTAGATATTTGTGTAACTATAAATTATAGCATCTCATTCAAACCTATTTTGATATGGCTTTTCTACCGGAAAATGTAGCAGTAAAGTTTACGTACATCCTACTCTCCCAGATTACTTATGAGATCACATTAAATATGTTGTCATAAAATATTTCAGTAAGAATAAAAAGAAAAATTTAAATTTAAATTATTACTAAATATAAAAAGATAATTTTTTTTTTAATTGACTAAAAAGAATAGAAATTGATCCGAATTTAGAAATTGATCCTTCCACTGATTGAAAAAATTAAAGTTATACTCTTTAGGCTCCGTCACAGTTTTAACTATCATAGTTTTGAGAAAAAGCAAAGTTTAAGAAATAAAGGATATCGATCGTGAATCTAGTGGTCTTAAACTAAGGACACATGTAATTCTTTAAATCTCGTAGCATTAAGCTTGTCTTGTAGAATGTTAGAATTGAAAAAAACTTGCTAAACATATAAGGAGATACTCTTTTCAGGGGCATACTAAAAGGAAAGTAAGAGGGTGTTTGGAAGAGATTATAAGTTGGTCAAAATGGCTTAAAAGTCATTTTGACCTTTTATGAGTGTTTGACAATTTTGAAAATTGCTTTAAAAAGGTCTATTTTGGCTTAAAAAAGGCTAAAAACAAAAAGTTCGTATTTGCTACTTATTTTTTTCTAGCTTATAATCTATTCACAATTGATCAAGTAAATGACCTTTCTACCTTTATAATTTTTCACTTATTCCATGACAATGTAAAAAAATACTTTTAAATGCTTATTTACATAACTCTCTCTTAGCTCAATATTCGGTTCTTTTATTTGATTTTCTCATATTTCGATTCACTTTCTGATTATGAAAAAGTGTATACCAAATATTAAATCGACTTAATTTGGTTCAATATTTTTAAAATGATTTTTTTGGTGCAAATGAAAAATGTATTAAGCTATTTGTCACTCATCTGGCTTTTCTTTTATCTCTTGTTACAAGTTTTGAACATATCTTTCTGAGATTCTTGCGTCTCAGAAACTCGGATATTGCCCTATTCTTCATTTCCAAGAAACAATTATTAGACAAACATGTGTGTATTTTTTATTTTTTTGTGATGGATAGTTCGGAGAATGCAAATGTTTCTTCACCAACAAGTTCGAGTTCTGGAGTAGAATTCACAGCACTGCGGTTGCAATTTTGGAATAAGTATACTGCTTGTAGACACGTGATTTCGTCCTTTTAAAGTTCAATTTTTATTCACTTTTACCCATGTTTATTTTTTATCCTACCGTGTACCCTCACCCATGTTATTATACCCTCACAAAATACAAAAAATAACAAACTCCCTAACAATTCCTATCCTATCCTAACCCCTACATCTTATTCTAACAACCTACCCAATCAAAATAAAACACATCACATCCTACCCCTACCCCTACCCCACGTGACCCCACCTACCTACCTCACTACCCCACCCTCACCTCACAGCCTATATACACACACACAAAGGGACCGTATGGAGGGGGCCATTTTGAATCAAAAAACAAAAAACAAAAAAATGAGGGCAGCATTCCATTCTCTTCTTCTTTCTTCCTCACGATTCCCTCACAAAAAACCACTCTCCATCATCACTCATCCTTACCAAACACACCCAATCCTCTCCCTTCGAGCTCACTCAAAGTCGCACACTAAATCACACACACTGTTACACATGCATAGATCGGAGAGAGAGAGAGTGACAGAACAGAGAGAGGAGAGAAACAACAACTCGTTCACGCTACTGTTTCGGCGACCTTTCGTCGCCGGAAAACGGCGTCTCCTCACTGGATTCAACACTATTTTGGGATATAAATTGATTGGGAATTTAGGTTCGGAAGCTGGGTTTTCGATTTGAGTCGGATTGCGGGTTTCGTCGCGGATTCGAATTGGCCATTCTTATTCAGGTTGATTTTGGGTTACTGTTCCGGCAGTAGCTTCACCGGAATCATCCCTTCCGTTCGTCGTTCGTATAAAACGGTCAAACCTCCTTCCGTTGTTCTTCGATTCCGGACGAAATCCGTCCGACGATTGGTTTTTCTGGTCGTCCGCATCACCGACGACTCATCGAAGTTCGAACCTTACGGGTTTTTGATTTTTCGTTGGATTTTAGCGAGCTTTTTGAGTCATCATCTTTTGGGTTCTGTTTTGAATCATCGAGTTGGGTCCAATTTGAAGTCGAAATTCGGTTTGAGTTTGGTCGTGGTTAAGGTCAGCTTGAGGTTCCGGTCACGGTTTTAATCGAAATAATACATCGAGTTTGAAAGCTACGAATCGAGGTCCAACTCTAGTCCCCTCTTTTATTTAATGTTTATAATATTTTGGTGTGTTGGAGTGAATATTGTGTTTGGTTGATGATTGTGATGTGGTGATATGTTTCGATATCGTGTTTTGAGCAATCGTGATTACTATGGTTGATATTGATTGATTGATTCATGTGAATGAAGGAATTGAAAGATTTGAATTCATGTGGGAATAAGTGGGGCGAGAATTGAAAACTTGATATATTTAGTGAATTTTGATTAGTTTGATTCATTAGTTGTTTGACTGGAAATAAACGTTAATTGAATTTGGTAGTATCAAGATACGCCGATTGGAATAGGCAAGATGTAGGTCGGGTAGGCTAATCTAGAGATTGTGGGTTGATTGAATGTTTGAAATTTGATTGAATGGTTTAATTTTATCACTTTTGAATCAATTGTATAATTTGGCCGGGGAATGCCCCGAAGTACCTGTACATATTTATTCACCGGGGAATGCCCCGAGGTATCATGTACCCAGAGGACGTTCGTGATGAAGGCCCGAGGCGTCGGGTAGAGCATTAGTCTAGAATTAATTTAGAGTAGGTTTATATTTTCGTATTTTTTTTGTTTTGGACTGGACACTAAATTTTGGATTGTTTTGTTTGTTGATTGATTGTTTTGCGTGCTTTTGTGTGGTTTATATAATCGTAGCGTCAAAATTAGCCGATATGCTTCACCAAGCGACCGTGGTCGAACCACAGGACCGAGGGGTGCCTAACACCTTCCCCTCGGTCAACAGAATTCCTTAACCGAAATCTCTGTTCGCGGATCAGTTTAAAAGAGTCAAAAAACAGTTTTGAAAAGGATTTTTCAAAGGTGACTTGGCACACCGAATTATGCCAAGTGGCGACTTTGAATAAAAAAAAATTGTAAATAATCCTTTTTCTAAACAACCTTCATTTTGTCACTTTAATAATAAGAACCCTTTCGAAACTTAAGATTATATTTTTTTTGTGGTTAAAAAAAGGGGTATGACAGCTCTGGCAACTCTGCTGGGGACTTTTCAGAATCCGAGCTTTTTTGGAGTCGTATCGGCTTTGTTTGGCATTATGAGTGTATAAGCGTTGTTTGTAATTCTTGTTCATAATTTTTGTTTGTGTTTTCACTTTTGTGTATTTTCATGCTCTTTGTTTACAGTATTTATCCTATGTGTTACCGCTTTTATATCTGACATCATGTGCATAACCCGAGTCATTCTTTCTGCAACAAGTCTCGGAGCGCACGTCGTGCGCACGAACTCTAGTTGAGTCACTTTTATATTAGGGGGGGAGCCGTTGGATGTATGGAGTAGGTGGAAAGCAAAGCAGCCACTATCGACCATATGCTCCCCCGAACGGCCTTGTAAGTAAACCACAACGTAGGTCAGCCTTTAGGTCATTCTAATGTGCATCATATTGAGATCTAGCGGCGCCTACACGGTCCTTTGTAGGAGACTCACCTTTAAAGCATCCCTACGTGCTAACTGTTGCATATTTGAGGGTAACGTGGTCATTTGACGGACTGAAAAGAATGAATCAAAAGGAATGTCGTAGTTTATTTTAGAATTCTTTATGGCTTTTGTTCTTCACGATCCAAAAACTCAAAAATATTTTTTTTTACATTTTTGCATTTGTCTTCTCAAAGTACCGTAAATTTAAAAAAAAAAAAAAAAAAAAGATTTTTGTTTGCCTTTTCTACTTATTTGTCAAAAGCAAAAATACCAAAAAGATTTTTTCCATAATTGATGGTGTCAGTCTTAGTTAAAGTGTCTAATTGAAAATCCAAAAAGTTTTTATTCGTTTGTTTTTGGTTGTGTCTCTTAAGTTAGGGTCAATTTATTAGTTAATCGTTAATTGTCCAATCTGGACGAACTACGCATACCTGATTCCCGTCCCTCGGGGCGGGATACGTAGGCAACCCTCGGTGGGTCCGGTAACCTTTATTTTGGCCTTCGTCTTAGTCTTAGGCTAGGTCTTTTACTCCGTAACCTAGAGTTGTTAGCCAAGTAGGCTGATTTTATTCAGCGTTACTGTTCGGCGATTTGGAGTCATGAAGCGGTCTGTCCCATCAACGTATGTCCGCATCAAATTCCCATTGGTTCGGAACCTTTGACTCTTATCAAATTTTGAGATAATTTCTTACCTGCTACTACAGGATGGATCTGTCCACAAAGTCTAGAGTCCTTATGGTTGTCAAGGTACCCAAAAAGTTGATCAAGTGGTGGGGCACGTTCAATTACTCTGAAAAACACGAAGTGAGGAAAGTGTTAGGCAATCTTGTAGCACTTATAGATCTCACGCCTCGTCCGAATCTAATAGAAGCTGCGTTGACTTTCTGGGATCCAAATAATTTGGTGTTTAGGTTCGGAAGTTGTGAATTGACTCCTACCCTGGCAGAAGTGTCTCGTTTGTTTCGGTTGACTTACATGGGTCAACAGATGATTTTAGCCCGCAATCATACACGTAAGAAATTCCTTCGACTCTGTGGATTAAAAGATAACAAGCATCTGGGATGTCTCAAACAATCTTGGATTTCCTTGGACTATTTGTTTGCTAGATTTGGGTCTTTAGAGGGTTTCAACTGCTTTTGGGATGAATTCTGTACTACCAAAAAAATCTGGGAACAACGTCGTCTTGAGGTTTTCTGTCTGGCTTTGTTGGGTATCTTAGTGTTCCCGTTAGATGAGAGGTGTATCAATACTCGTCTACAATCAGTGGTGATAGCTTTATTCAAGAAAAAAGATAAGGTCACCACTGTACCAATGATCTTAACAGAAATATATAAGGCTTTAACTGAAGTGAAAGGAGGGGTACGATTTTTTTAGGGGAGTAATCTGATATTGCAGTTGTGGATGATGGATCACTTGCATACGCCTTATTTGATTAGAGAAGATGTGATCGACCGTTGTCTGAATGATCGAGTGCAAGCCATGCAAGAAAGAATGTGTTTTGACAAATTTTCTTTTCCTATTGGAGTCAATTCTTGGATCGAATTTCTCGAATCAAGAACTCCGAACAACATTCTTTAGTGCTATATGTGGTTTCGTCCTAAGAAAATCTTAATTGGATCTCAAATGCAACTCTTTCTAGTTTTGATAGGACTTAATTGCACTAGGCCTTACAGTCCAAGAAGGGTGATGCGTCAGTTGGGTAGGATGCAAGACGTCCCCCCAATAATAGACCTGCTAAAGGATGTAGAGTACTTTAAAGACCAAGCCGTGGGGGAAAGCAAATATGAGCAATTCTGGAATAACGCGATAAAGCTAGGTGTCGATACTCTCGAGGAAAATCCAGGATGCACTCAAAACTATGAAATATGGCTACAATATCTGCCCCATGGCATTAGTAGACCCTTACCAGCCCAACTTAGAGGGCGAATACGGGAAGCAATCATGGTAGAGGATGATGAGCAGGAAGATTCGGGTGCCAAGGTGGAGTTTTTGAGAGTTCAGTTGTCACGTTTGATCACAACTGTGGATGGGTATCAGAGAAACCTTTGCAGGTGTACTCTCCAAGAGGCGGGGATGCGGGCAAGAAATTTGTTTTCAGGTATCAAAACGTCATTGCAGGATATGTTGCAAAGTCTGAGTGGAAAAGTGGGGACTTCACAGATGGGTTCATTTCAGCCGGGGACGTCACACAGAGCACCATTTTGAAAGAGCATGTCTTATCTTTATGTAGTTTTGAGTCTTTTATGTTTCTGTCATTGTAGGTTGGTGTCTTTGTTAAGTCAGAGTCAAATTATTTTTGATATTCGGGTCTTTATGGCACGCATGTCGTTAGGGGTTTAGAATGTTGTTTTGTATTTGTTGTTTAGTTTTAAAGTGGTCCTAAATTCGTTGTATGTTTTGCTGTCTTTCATTAAAATGTTAGGATGTTACGTCTTTCTTTTGTTTACTTGTTAAAAAAAAAACCTTCAATTGTGTGATGTTTATGCATAAGCTGTCCAAACTACGCAAGATCTGATTCATGTACAACATGATACGTAGGCAACCTACTTTTGGGTTCGATCTAATCATTTTGTTTTGTTTGCTAAAGAAAAATAAAAGCCATAAAGAATGATAAAATAAAGGTAGATAACGAGAGAAGTGGAAAGAACAGAGGTGGTTACAAAAAAAAAATGTAGATAAAAATCGGGATGATGTTGAAATGACCTCGCTACCCTCAAAAGCTGGTAAAAATGAACATGAATTTAGGACAATTTTACCAATGTGACTCTCATGCTTGTTGTGTGCCCTAATCCTAACGGATGTCGTCTTTGATAAGCATGTTTCTTTCAGATAACAGTGGTAGGTTTGCAGCACTCTGGCTAGTCACCCATACTTCACTAGATCCAAAGCAAAGCTTGTCATGGCTAGCAGGAAGATTGAAAATTCGCTCATTGACCCGGATCAGGATCACAGGGAAGAAAGTTCAGAACACAATGATGAGGTAGTAAGTCTCAGGCAATAATTGATAGATTTTCACCGGGCATGGGCCAGCGAAATGCCTCCTTCTCCGCTCCCTGAAGGTCTTGGGAATATCTCTAATTGCCCACCGCTCTCTCAGGCACAATTCTCTGCTCCTACTGAGTCACCTGAGCACGTGCCAGGATTCACTCCGCGATATTATTATCCTGGCAATTCTGGTGTGCCCTTGGCAGCTCCCCAATCAAGACCAGCTGCTCAGCTAGCGCCACCGATCACACCGGTATTCGTGGCCCCGCCACCACATGAAACTCCCATATATGCTGTGCGTCCCACAATAAGGTTTCCTCGGTCTGCCAGTGAGCCAGTATTGAAGGTTCCAGATAGTCAGTATTATGCCCCGGAGCCGACTTTGAGAATGAATGAACCGTATGGGTACACTCAGCCACCTGCATTTCCATTTGATTCAGAGAAACCTGTCGCAACAGAGGAACAGGAAGTCATAGCGCGGAAGTTGAAAAGTTTAGAACAGGCCATGAGAAATTTGCAGGGAATCGGAGGTTATAAGAGTGTTTCTTATAAAGATTTGTGCATGTTCCCAGACATCAACCTTCCCCTCAGTTTTAAAATGCCTAAGTTCGAGAAGTATGCAGGACACGGTGATCCCGTGGCCCACTTGAGACGCTATTGAAACAAGTTGAGGGCTGCAGGAGGAAGGGAAGAGTTGCTCATGGCTTTCTTTGGCGAGAGTCTTTCTGATCTGGCTTCAGAATGGTTTATCGATCAAGATATCGATAAGTGGAACAGCTGGGACGACTTGGCTTCTGAGTTTGTACAACATTTTCAGTATAACATCGACCTGATTTTGGACAAAAAATCTTTGGTCAACATGAAGAAGAAAAACACTGAAGGTTTTAGGAAATACGCGATAAGGTGGCGTGAACAGGCCGCTAGGGTAAACCCTCCGATGAAAGAAAGTAAGTTGGTAGAGGTTTTCATTCAGGCACAGGATGAGACTTATTTTCAACATTTACTCCCGGCAATGGGAAAGTCTTTTATTGAAGTCCTCAAAATGGGGGAGATGATAGAGGACGGAATCAAGACCGGACGAATAGTGAGTTTTGCCGCATTAAAAGCCACCACACAAGCGATTCAAGGTGGATCTGGCGCATTTGGCGGTAAAAAAAAAGAAGAGGACGTGGCGACTGTTGTAGCTGGAACCCATTCCTATCCCAAAAGACCACCTCGCCCCTATCCCCAATCCGAAGCCCAAGTTTATGTCCAAGCTCCATATATTCCTCCCCACCATTACTACCCTCCACAAAACCCTTTATATTCTATTCCACCACCCCCGTACCCAGTATATAGCGCGCAGCCATATGCCCAAACCCCTTCTTACCCGCAGTGGCGCGCGCAAACTCCACAAAATCGCCCATTCGCTCCACCAAATTACCAAAACCCTTCCAGACCCAATTTTCAACCTAGGCCCGAGTATAAGAAGGAGAAGGAGGTCAAAAATCAATTCACACCTTTTGGAGACTCATATGCTAGCTTGTTTGATAGGTTGAGAAAGTGTAAGGTTTTAAGCCCAATTCAAGGAAGGCTTTCAAATCCACCACGAAGGAATCTCGATTATTCTTTAAGGTGTGCGTATTGTTCTGATATGCCAGGCCATGATATCGAGAAATGCTGGCATTTAAAGAGAGCTGTCCAAGATTTAATTGACACAAATCAGATGCTGGTCCAGGCCCCGGAGGGTCCAAACATTAACCAGAATTCGCTGCCAACCCATGCTGAAGCCAATATGTTAGAATTGATATATGATGGGAAAGAGTCTTCGAGGGGTTATAAGCCTATTGTCAAGATACAGACCATTGAGGAGAAATCGGTGAATGTAGCGGAGTCTTTGAAAGAAATGTCATCGAGCCAGGAAGGAATGAGAGAAGATAAAGCCCAAGAAAGCACAAAGAAGCCCCTGATCACAGTACAAGGCGCCAGAAGGTATGTTGATTCAAGTCAGGATAAACCTAAGTTGGCGGTGGTGGGAGCTCTGAGTCAGCTCATCTTGA
Organism: Capsicum pubescens; assembly: GCA_030864215.1. Taxonomy (NCBI): domain Eukaryota; kingdom Viridiplantae; phylum Streptophyta; class Magnoliopsida; order Solanales; family Solanaceae; genus Capsicum; species Capsicum pubescens. Next base: position 330,612,867 of record CM061538.1, on the reverse strand, counting down.
CTGTGAAAGGTGCACTGGCAGCGCCTATTGTCCTCAAATCGGTGACCCAACCTCCGATAGTTGATACGAAAAGAATTCCCTAGAATTATGGGCGGACCGTTATGACCTATCATGGGAAAAAAGTAGTGGAAGATGTAGATGAGGTAGGGGGTTTGACTAGGTCAGGAAGATGTTTCGTGCCTGAAAGCTTAAGAAAGTCCAAGCCAACGGTGAGTGGACCGTCATCTATCAAAAAGCCTATCACCGAAGAAGAAGCCAAAGAATTTTTGAAAAAGATGAAATTTCCAGAGTATTCAATATTAGACCAGCTGAAGAAAACCCCTGCTCAAATTTTCCTTTTATCTTTGTTGTTGCACTCCAAGGAGCATCGTGATGTTTTACTAAAGGTATTAAATGAAGCATATGTTCCAAGGTAGATTACAATCAACCAGCTTGAGAAAATGGTTGGAAAAATCTTTGAGGTCAATCAGATCATCTTTTCTGACGATGAATTGCCTAATGAAGGTACACGGCATAACCGGGGCCTTTACATTATAGTGAAGTATGAGGATTTCTATGTCACTCATTTTATGATTGATGGAGGTTCAGGTGCAAATATTTTCCCTATTTCTACTTTGCAAAAGCTGAATATTGGTGCTGAGAGGATCAGGCCCAACAATGTATGTGCCAGGGCTTTCGATAGTGTAAAATCAAATTCCATTGGAGAAATAGAACTAGTGTTGACCATAGGGCCTGTTGAGTTCGCCATAGAGTTTCAAGTATTGAATGTAGACTCATCTTACAATCTGTTGTTGGGAAGGCCGTGGATCCACAAGGACAAGGCGGTTGCATCTACACTGCACCAAATGATTAAGTTTGAGCATGACAGGTAAGAAGTAGTTATTCATGGTGAAGGAGATTTTTCAGCCTACGAAGATTCTCCATTGTCTCTTATTGAAGCAAATAACGTAGAGGAGACATTCATCTATCAAATTTTTGATACAGTGTCAGTGAATCGTATCCTTGAATAGCAGGCTATACCGGGACCGGAATTGTCTTCTGCTTCTATCATGATAGTGAGTGAACTTTGAAAATATGGATTTGAGCCAGGAAAGGGTTTGGGAGCGTCTCTATACGGTATAGTTCATCCCATATGTCCGAGTGAGAACGTGGGCATGTTTGGTCTGGGATTTGAGCCTACAACTGAAGATCTGAAGAAAGCCAAGGGAAGGAAAAAGGATATATGGTCACTCCCTCGCCCAATGCCACTACTCAGTGAATCATTTGTTAAGAGCGGTGTCACGAAGCATGTGGAATTTGAAGTTGAATTGGTTGATGACTTCCAGAACCTTTGTATGGAAGTTGATATGGTCGAAGCAGGAGAAGGTACCAGTATGGCAGACGTGCAATTCATAGGTCCAGTTGTCCAGCTCAATAATTGGGAAGTCACTCCTCTCCCCGTCAGGAGGGAGTTTTGGTAGTTTATCTTTTTTTCTTTTTTTTATCCGAGTTATTTCAGGGTTGTAATTCGGATTTTTAGTTTGTTTATGTTATGTTGGCATCTGTGTTTAAACCCTTCTATTTTTTTATTTAATGAAATGCAATGTCCCTTTTGTTTTGTGTCTAATATATTTTGTTTTTCTTTTCTTACACAGTTCTCTTTATGCTGATTCTAATGACATGACATACATGCGGAATTTTCAACCTGATCTTAAAATCCAAACAAATCAAGATGTAATGAAGCGGGATGGGGAATATAATGAAGAAGGAGCACTAGAAGAAATAAGCAAAGAGTTGGAACCGTTTGAAGACAAACTGAATCCTAATTTGAATGAGACTAAGCCAAAAAATCTAGGGGATCAAGAAGATGTTAGGGAAACTAAAATCAGTGTACATGTTTTGCCACAGCTAAAAGAGGGAATGATTCAAGCATTAATTGATTATAAGGATGGTTTTGCATGGTTTTATGATGATATGCCCAGTTTAAGCACAAAATTAGTGGCTCACAAGTTGCCAACTGATCCCGCGTTCCCCCCTGTCAAACAGAAGTTGAGGATGTTTAAAACCGATGTAAGTATTAAAATCAAAGAGGAAATCATGAAACAACTTGAAGCCAAAGTAATTCGAGTGTCTCGTTATCCCATGTGGTTATCCACTGTTGTTCCCGTACCAAAGAAAGATGGCAAAATTCGAGTGTGTGTTGATCACCGCGATTTGAACAGAGCAAGTCCGAAAGATGATTTTCCACTGCCCAACATCCACATTTTGTTAGACAACTGTGCTAAACACGAGGTTGCCTCTTTTGTGGATTGTTATGCCGGATATCACCAGATCATTATGGATGATGAAGACGCGGAGAAGACGTCTTTTATCACACCATGGGGAACTTATTGTTATCGAGTGATGCCGTTCGGTTTGAAGAATGCTGGAGAAACATACATGAGAGCCATGACCACTATGTTTCATGACATGATGCATAAGGAGATTGAGGTCTACGTGGATGATGTGATTATTAAGTCAAAAAGTCAGGCCGACCATGTTAAAGATTTAAGAAAGTTCTTTGAGAGGCTTCGCAGGTATAATCTCAAACTCAACTCAGTCAAATGTGTATTTGGAGTTCCATCTGGAAAGTTGTTGGGGTTTGTAGTCAGCCGTCGGGGAATTGAATTGGATCCTTCAAAAATCAAAGCCATTCAGGATTTGCCTTCGCCCAAGAATAGAACGGAGGTGATGAGTTTGCTTGGTAGACTGAACTACATTAGCAGGTTTATTGCTCAACTCACAACCACTAGTGAGCCCATATTCAAGTTGTTGAAAAAGAGTGCTGCGGTAAAATGGACTGAAGAAAGTCAGGAAGCGTTCGATCGAATCAAAAGATATTTGTCAAATCCGCCAGGGCTGGTACCCCCGGAGCCTGGTAGGCCTTTGATCTTATATTTATCAGTTATGGACAATTCTTTCGGTTGTGTCCTGGGTCAACATAATGTCACAGGAAAAAAGGAGCAGTCTATTTATTATCTTAGCAAGAAGTTCACCGCATATGAGTCCAGGTATACTCTTCTTGAAAGGACGTGTTGTTCCCTAACTTGGATAGCACAGAAGTTGAAGCACTATCTCTCATCCTATACTACTTATCTCATCTCCCGCATGGATCCTTTGAAGTATATCTTTCAAAAGCCTATGCCGACAAGTCGATTGGAAAAGTGGCAAATATTGCTTACCGAGTTCGACATCGTATATGTGACTCATACCGCCATGAAAGCCCAAGCCTTGGCAGATCATCTTGCTGAGAATCCCATCGATGAAGAGTACGAGCCATTAAAGACATATTTTCCTGACGAAAAAGTGTCGTGTGTCGATGAAGTCGTTATAGATGCTGATCCAGGTTAGAGGTTATTCTTCGATGGAGCTGTCAATATGAAAGGAGTCGGAATAGGTGCAGTTCTTATCTCTGAATCGGGACAACATTTCCCGGTAATAGCACAACTTCGATTCTACTGTACTAACAATATGGCAGAGTATGAATCCTGCATCCTTGGTTTGAGGTTAGCTGTTGATATGGGAGTCCAAGAATTATTGGTGTTGGGAGATTAGAATTTGCTCGTCCATCAAATTCAAGGCGATTGGGAGACGCGAGATTTGAAACTCATCCCGTATCGACAATGCTTGCAGGAGCTATGTCGACGATTTGTGTTAGTAAAATTGAGGCATATTCCAAGGATTCATAATGAAATTGTTGATGCTTTAGCCACTCTGTCTTCAATGCTCCAACATCCTGACAAAGCCTATATCGATCCAGTGCATATACAGAGTCGTGATCAGCATGCTTACTGTAATACGGTTGAAGAAGAGCTCGATGGAGAACCTTGGTTTTTGGATATCAAGCGGTACATTTAGTCAGGAGAATACCCAGCATATGCCACCAACGTTCAAAAGAAGACTATTAGGCGTTTGGCTAGTGGATTTTTCTTAAGTGGGGGAATCTTGTATAAGAGAACCCCAGATCATGGACTTTTAAGGTATGTAGATGCAAAAGAAGCCTCGACAATCATGGTTGAAATACACTCTGGAGTATGCGGGTCGCATATGAATGGTCATGTCTTGTCAAAGAAGATTCTTCAAGCAGGTTATTACTGGCTTACTATGGAGAGGGATTCTATTCAATTTGTTTGAAAGTGTCATCAATGTCAGGTGCACGGCGATCTGATACGTTCTCCTCCTGTTGAGTTGCATGCAATGGCCGCTCCATGGCCGTTCGTGGCTTGGGGAATGGATGTGATTGGACCGATTGAGCCGAAGGCATCAAATGGACATAGATTCATTTTGGTAGCCATTGACTACTTCACAAAGTGGGTGGAAACAGTAACTTTCAAGTCAGTGACAAAGAAGGCTGTGGTAGATTTTGTTCATGCCAATATCATTTGTAGATTTGGAATTCCTAAGATGATCATTACAGACAATGCTGTCAATCTCAATAGTCATTTGATGCAAGAAGTGTGTCAACAGTTTAAGATCGCACATCGCAATTCTACTCCATATTGCCCAAAGGCCAATGGTGCTGTAGAAGCTGTCAATAAAAATATAAAAAAGATACTGCGAAAAATGGTACAAGGTTCTAGACAGTGGCATGAAAAGTTGTCATTTGCATTGCTAGGTTATCGCACCACTGTTCGCACTTCAACAGGGGCAACTCCATATTTATTAGTGTATGGGATAGAAGCAGTCATCCCTGCAGAAGTTGAAATTTCCTCTCTTCGAGTCATTGTAGAAGCAGAGATTGATGATGAAGAACGGGTAAAAACCCGACTGGTACATTTGAGTTTGATCGAGGAAAAAAGGCTAACGTCCGTGTGTCATGGCCAGTTGTATCAGATGAGGATGGCTCGTGCGTATAACAAAAAGGTTCGTCCCAGGAATTTTGAAGTTGGTATTAAGACGTATCCTTCCTCACCAGGTTGAAGCGAAAGGCAATTTCTCCCCTAACTGGCAAGGTTCCTTCGTTGTGACGAAAGTGTTACCCAATGGAGCCTTATATTTGACAGATATTGAAGGCAAAATGGCAGAAATGACTATCAATGTTGATGCGGTGAAAAGATACTATGTATGATATTTGGTCCTTTGTTTGATTTTATTGCATGTTTAGTACTTGCATTTTTGAAGATTGATATGATGAAGGCATTTTATTCTTCTATCCAAACATTGTGTCATCCTTTGTTTACCCGTTTGAGCCTCGTTTATTTTTCTTTCATATCCCTCTTTTGGAATTAAAATAGAGTCAAAGATAAATGTCAAGAAAATAAGAATAAAAGAAAGAGTTCGAAAATAAAAGAAAAAAAAATCAAATCAAAACAAAGAACAAGCTGATGGAACTACGTGCGACCTGATTCTCCTCTCTCGGGAGTGAGATACGTAGGCTGCCCTATTTCGGGCTCGGTCCAACCAAATAAAGATTTAAGATTCACCCAGTCAACAAAAAATGGGGCATGAGTTAACATGTTGTTTGAGTCGATTCCAAAAGTTGTAAGTCCCACCCCCACTTCAAGTATCGTTTAAGCCCCTTACCATTTTTTCTAACCTTAACCAAAAGCCAAGTTACAACCAAAGAAAGTCCTTCAGATCAATTTTTGATAATGTCATGGCTAAGCATGCAATGGATATAATGATGCATTGTGAGGTACCACGTGTCTCCCTCCACATAAGAAATCAGGAAAGAAATACAAAAATGAGAGAGTCTTATTGGTGAAAACCCCCGTGGGCATCATAAGGCGATGGTGAGTTGAGAGAAAATGAAAATGAGAGTCTTATTGGTAAAAACCTTTGCAGGCACCATAAGGCGATGGTGAGTGGAGAGAAATAAAAATGAGAGAGTCTTATTGGTGAAAACCCTCCCGGGCACCGTAAGGCGATGGAAAGTTCAAGAGAAAAGTGAAACGAGAAAAGAAAGAGATTTATTGGCGAAAGTCTTTTAAGATGTCGTCAATCGAATGTGATGTATGAGTCCAATGGATTTGAAGAAGTGGCTCAGCAGCAAAGGTATGAACTCAACAACAAATGGGGAGTTTGGATAGGAAGATCAGGCAGCTCAATCCAAAATGCATGTCATATTCATTGGAGTTGGTTGTCGTATTCAGATAAGTTTTCTTTTTGAATATGGGACATTGCCCCTTTCTTTCTTTTACACATTCAGGCTTTTTGTCTTTTAGGTCATTTATCAAAATAATAGTCACCATCATTTCTTTACATTTTAAGTCAAGTCTGTGTCAAAACAAGCGAGAAAAGATTTCAAAATTTACTACCGGTCTTTCCAATTATATGAGGAAAAGACAAGGAACAGCATAGGAAAGAAATATGATCGTAATTCGACACGAAACAAAGGAAGTCTATCAACCGACAGGCTATTGGATTCGTGGAAGCATTCAGATTTGGGAAAAGAGTGCACCTCAGGGGCATGGTAAAAGGAAAACCCATTATTTGAGTCAGAACTCATTTTCCTCAATTTGAATCCGGGGCAATGATGCGGCAAGATAGGGCAGATGTCAGCGATTTGGAAGAAAGATGAAAGGAACGAATGCTGGGGCAGATACCCGAGAAGTCAAGAGTTGCAAGCCACCACTAAGTTTTTAACTGACAAATTTTCTTTGTTGATATAGGGGCAAATTCGCTTCACTTAATTCAGCTATCATTGGAAATGCACATCCAAGGGATTTTACTTTCTGTTCAGGACCCTCCTGAAAAATGGGATTTTACTTTATGTTCAGGACCCTCCTGAAAAATGGGATTTTACTTTCTGTTCAGGACCCTCCTGAAAAATGGGATTTTACTTTATGTTCAGGACCCTCCTGAAAAATTGGATTTTACTTTCTGCTCAGGACCCTCCTGAAAAATGGGATTTTACTTTCTGTTCAGGACCCTCCTGAAAAATGGGATTTTACTTTCTGTTCAGGACCCTCCTGAAAATGGGATTTTACTTTATGTTCAGGACCCTCCTGAAAAATGGGAATTTACTTTATGTTCAGGACCCTCCTGAAAAATGGGATTTTAGTTTCAGTTCAGGACCCTCCTGAAAAATGGGATTTTACTTTATGTTCAGGACCCTCCTGAAAAATGGGATTTTTTTTTATGCTCAGGATCCTCCTGAAAAATGGGATTTTACTTTATGTTCAGGACCCTCCTGGAAAATGGGAATTTACTTTATGTTCAGGACCCTCCTAAAAAAAATGGGATTTTACTTTATGTTCAGGACCCTCCTGGAAAATGGGATTTTACTTTATGTTCAGGACCCTCCTGAAAAATAAGAATTTACTTTCAGTTCAGGACCCTCCTGAAAAATGGAATTTTACTTTATGTTCAGGACCCTCCTGAAAAATGAGATTTAGCTTTCTGTTCAGGGATTTTACTTTATGTTCAGGACCCTCCTGGAAAAGGGGATTTTACTTTATGTTCAGGACCCTCCTGAAAAATGGGATTTTACTTTCTGTTCAGGACCCTCTTGAAAAATGGGATTTTTACTTTCTGTTCAGGACCCTCCTGAAAAATGGGATTTTACTTTCTGTTCAGGACCCTCCTGAAAAATGGGATTTTACTTTATGTTCAGGACCCTCCTGAAAAATGGGAATTTACTTTATGTTCAGGACCCTCCTGAAAAATGGGATTTTACTTTCAGTTCAGGACCCTCCTGAAAAATGGGATTTTACTTTATGTTCAGGACCCTCCTGAAAAATGGGATTTTTTTTTATGCTCAGGATCCTCCGAAAAAATGGGATTTTACTTTATGTTCAGGACCCTCCTGGAAAATGGGAATTTACTTTATGTTCAGGACCCTCCTAAAAAAAATGGGATTTTACTTTATGTTCAGGACCCTCCTGGAAAATGGGATTTTACTTTATGTTCAAGACCCTCCTGAAAAATAAGAATTTACTTTCAGTTCAGGACCCTCCTGAAAAATGGGATTTTACTTTATGTTCAGGACCCTCCTGAAAAATGAGATTTTGCTTTCTGTTCAGGAATTTTACTTTATGTTCAGGACCCTCCTGGAAAAGGGGATTTTACTTTATGTTCAGGACCCTCCTGAAAAATGGGATTTTACTTTCTGTTCAAGACCCTCTTGAAAAATGGGATTTTTACTTTCTGTTCAGGACCCTCCTGAAAAATGGGACTTTACTTTCTGTTCAGGACCCTCCTGGAAAATGGGACAACGCTTTCAAAAATGAAATACTACTTTATTATAATTCTTGTTTGGGATAATTTTCGTTCTAGTTTTAATTTTGGGTTTCAGGAGCCCGCCTGAAGAACAGGGTGATGAAATAGCAAGTCAGGAGCCCGCCTGGAGAATAGGGTGAAGAAACGAAAAGTCAAGCAACAAAGCGAAGCAATTGAAAGTCAAGCAACAAGTTGAAAGAAATGGCAAGTCAGGGGCCCGCCTGAAGAATAGGGTGATGAAAGTCGAGTCAAGAACCAACAAAAGTTGTATAGATAGGATTTTTGTAATTTCATTTATGTTTTAACTTGTAATTTTTATTTTTGATGTAATGACAGAGTCGCGGACCGGAACCTCGATGAAACCTCACTCGACTCTCCAACTCGGTATAGCCCATCTCATTCCAATCCTCGGAGATACTTGACACTTGATCCCCTCATAACTTGGGTGGGTAGGATGTCCTAAGTCAAGACCTGGTTTTCCTCCTTCCTCTTGCTCTGTGCTTTTAAATAAAGGTTAGGATGAAATTCCGCCTCGTTGTCTACTGCTTTGTATGAAAACACCATGTGTTTACATCCAAAGGGGGCATGATGTAGACACGTGATTTCGCCCTCTTAAAGTTCAATTTTTATTCACTTTTACCCATGTTTATTTTTTATCCTACCGTGTACCCTCACCAATGTTATTATACCCTCACAAAATACAAAAAATAACAAACTCCCTAACAAATCCTATCCTATCCTAACCCCTACATCTTATTCTAACAACCTACCTAATCAAAATAAAATACATCACACCCTACCCCCTACCCCACGTGACCCCACCTACCTACCTCACTACCCCACCCTCACCTCACAGCCTATATACACACACACAAAGGGACCGTATGGAGGGGGCCATTTTGAATCAAAAAACAAAAAACAAAAAAATGAGGGCAGCATTCCATTCTCTTCTTCTTTCTTCCTCACGATTCCCTCACAAAAAACCACTCTCCATCATCACTCATCCTTACCAAACACACGCAATTCTCTCCCTTCAAGCTCACTCAAAGTCGCACACTAAATCACACACACTGTTACACACGCATAGATCGGAGAGAGAGAGAGAAAGAGAACAGAGAGAGAGGAGAGAAACAACAACTCATTCACGCTACTGTTCCGACGACCTTTCATCGCCGGAAAACGGCGTCTCCTCACCGGATTCAACACTATTTCGGGATATAAATTGATTGGGAATTTAGGTTCGGAAGCTGTGTTTTCGATTTGAGTCGGATTGCGGGTTTCGTCGCGGATTCAAATTGGTCATTCTTATTCAGGTTGATTTTGGGTTATGTTCCGGCAGTAGCTTCACCGGAATCATCTCTTCCGTTCGTCGTTCGTATAAAACGGTCAAACCTTCTTCCGTTGTTTTTCGAATCTGGACGAAATCCGTCCGACGATTGGTTGTTCTGGTCGTCCGCATCACCGGCGACTCATCGGAGTTCGAACCTTACGGGTGTTTGATTTTCCATTGGATTTTAGCGAGCTTTTTGAGTCATCGTCTTTTGGGTTCTGTTTTGAATCATCGAGTTGGGTCCAATTTGAAGTCGAAATTCGGTTTGAGTTTGGTCGTGGTTAAGGTCGGCTTGAGGTTCCGGTCACGGTTTTAATCGAAATAATACATCGAGTTTGAAAGCTACGAATCGAGGTCCAACTCTATTCCCCTCTTTTATTTAATGTTTATTATATTTTGGTGTGTTGGAGTGAATATTGTGTTTGGTTGATGATTGTGATGTGGTGATATGTTTCGATATCGTGTTTTGAGCAATCGTGATTACTGTGGTTGATATTGATTGATTGATTCATGTGAATGAAGGAATTGAAAGATTTGAATTCATGTGGGAATAAGTGGGGCGAGAATTAAAAACTTGATATATTTAGTGAATTTTGATTAGTTTGATTCATTAGTTATTTGACTGGAAATAAACGTTAATTGAATTTGGTAGTATCAAGATACGCCGATTGAAATAGGCAAGACGTAGGTCGGGTAGGCAAATCTAGAGATTGTGGGTTGATTGAATGTTTGAAATTTGATTGAATGGTTTAATTTTATCACTTTTGAATCAATTGTATAATTTGGCCGGGGAATGCCCCGAAGTACCTGTACATATTTATTCACCGGGGAATGCCCCGAGGTATCATGTACCCAGAGGACGTTCGTGATGAAGGCCCGAAGCGTCGAGTAGAGCATTAGTCTAGAATTAATTTAGAGTAGGTTTATATTTTCGCATTTTTTTTTGTTTTGGACTGTATAATTGGACTGGACACTAAATTTTGGATTGTTTTATTTGTTGATTGATTGTTTTGCGTGCTTTTGTGTGGTTTATATAATCGTAGCGTCAAAATTAGCCGATATGCTTCACCAAGCGACCGTGGTCGAACCACGGGACCGAGGGGTGCCTAACACCTTCCCCTCGATCAACAGAATTCCTTAACCGGAATCTCTGTTCGCGGATCAGTTTAAAAGAGTCAAAAACAGTTTTGAAAAGGATTTTTCAAAGGTGATTTGGCACACTGGATTATGCCAAGTGGCGACTCTGAATAAAAAAAAATTGTAAATAATCCTTTTTCTAAACAACCTTCATTTTGTCACTTTAATAATAAGAACCCTTTCGAAACTTAAGATTATATTATTATTTTTTGGTTAAAAAAAGGGGTGTGACACAGCTAGAAAGGCAAAATTACAAAATTAGTATACAACTAGAAAGGCAAAAATAGCTTGTATTTCAAAATTGCACACTTTTATTTCTCTAAAAAATAACCAGCCGCTGCCTCTCAATCTTCACATTTCTCTTGCTCATCTTTACTAATTTCAAACTCCAATTTACATAAATACTTATAACGTTTGGATAGATGTGTCATTTTCTACTACTATTATGTAATGTCAAATATATAATATTTCACCATTATATCACGATAAATTCAACAATGCAATATAAGAAAATTAAAATAATATTTGAAATAAATATTATTAACATAACCATGAAGAAACAAATAATCTTTTAATTGCACATAACCATGAAGAAACAAATAATCTTTTAATTGCACCTTAATGATATGAAATCTTAACATAACCATGAAGAAACAAATAATCTTTTAATATATAACTATTTTTTTCAAACACAAACATTCAACACTTAAACTCTTAAAAAAAAAAAAATTTAACGCACAAATTAATAGTCATTCATGAAAATATTTTTATTATGTATTAAAATATATATTAATTTTAATTTGAATCATTTTAGTAATAAAAATTAATAATAATCAACTCTATATATTATTAACAACTATAAGGATATTTCATATATTCTGACCCAAAAAAGTGCTTAAAAGTATTATTTACCAAACACATCAATAACTTTTTTTCAGTTTCAACACTTTTATTCAAACACTTAACTGCTTATTTTTAAAATAAGTTCAGCACTTTCAGAAACACTTTTAAAGAACTTTTTTTTAACCACTTTTTTTCAGTCTATCCAAACGGGCTCTAAGACACTAAAATTGGGATGAATAGGGTATGTAATATGTATTAACAAATCAAATATAATCCATAAATGTTTGACCGTAAATTCCGTTATTACTACAGAATTAACTTGAGATTGTTGTGAAATTTCATTAATTTCAAATCTTGGATTCATTTATATACACGATGACAGTGCAAAGTAGAGCTAGTGAGATGGGAGGAAGCCAAGTTTTTTTTGTGAAAGATAAAGCAGCTCAGCTCATGTTCAAAATATATATTTAAGGGTCAAAAATTAAGTAAATTAAATAAAGAAACAATTCAAGTAGAGGCTTATTCTTGGATTTTTTTTCTTGTTAAAAAATGAGTTTTGATCACTGCTTAACCAACGAAGTATGCACCATGATGCATTGTTTTAATTGAATCAATTGTGCCTTATTTTCTCAATCAGTTACCAATTAATGATTGTAATTACTTTATACGTAATCTGATTTTGTAAATAATTATTACATTAGTGCATAAAACATAATTTTTTGTATCAAAACGTGGACCAGAGGCTGTATAATGTACTAGTGGTTGATAAAAATAGTCCCCCATGTAATTATTATATATTCTAGTGAGTCTATATTTGTCCTGATTATTCCTTTCATGGCTCACACTTTTTTCATGTTTACCCTCAAATTTAAAAAGAAACAAAAGTTCCAACAGCTGATGTGAAGAAAATTTCTCAAGCGACAGAATAATATCAATAGAAGTGAACTCATCAAGTATAACATAGACAAAAAGTCAAAAACAATGATGCCTGATTTGGAGTTGATCATCACATTGGGATTTGGAAATTAAAACCTTCACAATGAAAAAGATAGAAAGCAGAAGAATAATGATAGTACAAGAAAATTTTAGTTATTCAATTGATCTGCTACTTGAAGTTTTACCGTGTTGGCAGATATGCAAAGGCATAATTTCAATTTTATGAGTTCTGAATTTTGAAATGATTACTTCAACTGACAATGACAAGGTTATAAACTAAATTTCTTAACATTAATACACCGTTTGAACAAAAGTTACTGCGTTCGACCGAAACATTAACGGGGCTTCCAATTAACTCAACCTTTGCTTGTCGGTGATGAGAAATCAATTTTCCACCTTATAATTAATTCCTTCCCATTTTTTAAAAAAGTGATAATACCACTTACTGATTTTGAAATCACTATACTCTGACAATGGAGCTTTGTTAGCGAAATGAAAAAGAAAGAAAAGGAGACAAGAAACAAAACTATAAAGCATCTGGATGTGTCCCAGTGGTTCAATGAAGTGGGTTGAACACCATGAGGTCTCACATTCAATTCCCAATCTTGATATATACTAGGAGATTTCTTCTCATCTGTTCTACTAGCAATGATGGAATGAGTTACCTAGTATGGTATCCCATGAAATTAGTCGAGGTGCGCGCAAGCTGACTCGAACTCTGAAATCAGTCAACGAAGTTCTTCACTCCATTTCTTTCTCTTTTCCCAGTTCCATTGCGAACGAGCCGTGAGCGAACGAAATCCCTGTATCCAATGAAAGAGGATCGAGCATGAGCCTTCCACTGTGGACCACGGTTATGAAAAAAAACCTATAAAAGGAAGAGAGTAGAAAATATTATCCCTTTTCCTTTCAGTCTTGTGACCTCCAATCAAACATATAATTGATTATCCCTCTAGTTTAAATCTAATTGACTTTGTTTTCTGCTCCTATTAGACAAATGTATGTATAAATATATAATAGGACCCCTTTTTATTCCTACACATTGTAACATGCTTACTGCTTCGAGTGTGTATGTTGTGTATAGATATGTATATTACATTTAATAGAAAGTATATACTAAGACGTTACATTGAATTCATATTCTGTAAGTTAAACCAGTGAAAAGTATATTTATCAAAAAGTTTTAGTTGGTTCTTAATAAGTGAATAATCAAAGGGACAAAATCAAAATAAGTTCAATAAGAACATGCATGAACGGAAATAAATAGATCAACTTTAGTGTGACAATGTGGAAAAAAAATCACAAATAACTAAACTAAGAGGAAACAACACTTTCTCATGATTTGAGTCTCCGATTATACGATGGTGTGACCCAAATTGGGTGGTAAATAGGACTTAATTATAATTCTAATCCCGGATAAAAAGATTCTATACGTCCATCTTTAATGTTGTAAGCTCCCATATCTCTTCCATCACCACCATTTTGAGAGTATGAATCGATCACATGAGTAAAATATATATAATTAGATTTGACTCCTGCTGTAAATCTAGAGGAGTCAATATAAGTTGCTCCATTGCGGCCCAAGAAAATTGATGAATCTCCCAAAGTGTTGATCTCGTTCCATTTTCCTTTGGTTGCATCAAATTCATATATATTAAATTTAACGGTATGACAACACTCTAAATTATAGATATTCCAAATATTATCGATATCTGGATGAACAGATTGAATAATAATAAGTAGTGCACCAGATATCTCGACTAGGTATCCGTATTTGTTAATAAGACTATTGACATCCGCGTTAAGCAGTTGAAAATGAAAGCATGGCTCAACAATTGGTTTGTCAATATCAAACACCCAAACATTGGCATCACAAGTGAGCACATAAAGTTGTTCCTTACAACAAGCCATAGTGCAGGGGGACTCGTCCTGGAAGTTAATTTTAGTCCAGTTGAGATCTCCAGGTCGCCAAAAAGATAATATATCATAATCGAAATTACCCAGCACTAATGCATAATCTGAAGTATCAGAAGGACTAGCAGATAAAATAGCTTGATCTATCCCGTACCATGACCACTCATCGCCATGTAAAGTCAATAAGTCATTTAGCGAGGGAAGTTGTATACTTGTGCGAGAGAAAGGATGCAACAAGTTCATCTCTCCCGTGTTTGACAGGGAACACAACCACCCTTTCGATGGAAAAATACCTAGCAGCCCTTTAGCTTCCGGGAGGAATACGCGTGAAACTTTTTCCTTGGAAAGAGAGTAAAATTCTCGATAATCATCACCTTTATCCGGCAGCATTAGCAACGGAACTTGGGGTGAATTAAGCGCATGGTCAAAAATTTCCCTTGTGGCAGCAATTCGCCATGAAGTACAAACAGCACCAAAAGCAATGAAATCTTCCAACACTTTAACACTCTTTGCTATCGTAGCAATGAGATCGTGAGGCAATTCTGCCCAATTCCTCATAGCTAAGCAGAAAGAAAAAAGGGAAGTAAGCAAAGGTGGAATTGATTGTAGCATAGGCTTAGCCGTCCATATAAATTTTAAACTTAAATAAATAATTTATTTTGATAATCTCATTACTATTAAATGGATGGATACCCATATAAGATTTTTGAGTCATATCATAAGGAAAATCCTTATTTGATAGAATATTTCTAAGTTACGGCAGAATCTTTACGATACACATAATATATTCATCATAATTATTTTTATTCTTACCTTCTTTTACAATTTTAATCAATCATAATGTTTACAATTAAGAATTATTTAAGGATATGTAAATGGTAGTGTTTAAAAAATCATATCTCAAAAATATTTCTAACCTTCTAAATTTACAGTTCTAGTACTCCTTAGTTTTTCTCTGTTATTCTGAATATACATTTTTTAACCTCTTTCAATTTTTAACACATTAGATTTATGGCCGGACTAATATGTCATTTTCATACAAGTTCTCTGCTCCTTCACTTTTTCTTATAGTAATAGTCTGGTATTTAGCATTCACTGGGCAGATTAATCTAAATTGTGCCTTGTAGGTATTAATTAAGAAGGAGAAGTGCAACCTTACAAAGGTTTTTAATTTCCACTTTAAATAGTTAAATTCAAAATCTTTAATTATTGATGGAATCTCACTCATCCCATCAATCTCCTGGTGGTTGCTTAAAAAGGTCTATGTGCTAATTTGAAGTCAATAAGTGAATAAATTTTATAATTAAACATGAGAAACTTGAGCAATAGTTTTTACTTTTTAAAGAAGGAAAAAAAATCTAAACAGGCCAATATCATCAAAAAATTCACATGATACTAATTGATTAACTTCATAAGTAGTATTCTTTTTGTTAAAATATAACCTGTGGATAATGCATTAACAACATTAAATTATGAAAAGTACTTAGACATCAGTATTTTGGAGGAGTTGCACCACCATTTCTTGGTTAAGTCCAATCATATATCAATAATGATAAACGAACTTCCTAATTGCATGTCCTTTTAATAATTAAAGTAAAAGGGGAGTGGGTAGTAGCACAAAGAAAGATCACATGATAATGTTTCAACAGAATTTAGCTAAAAACTAAAAGAGAATAAGCTCTATCAGTCCCTTTATACCAACAATTTATATGATTGGTGTTTGACTGTTCACATTATTTAAGAAAAAAACTTTTGAAATTGGATATATAAAACAAATCATATTTTTTAAAAAAAAAATAGTTGATCCTTGTTGACTTGGTACTCCGATCCTCTTAAGAAAATATTTATTAGAAACTTATTTTATCAAATCAATCTTATTAATTATGATTTGAAAAAATAAATTTGACTATATGCACTTTGTGTAGTCATTTAATGATAAGGAGAGTGTTTGAAGAATAAAAGTCTCTTGATTTAAAAAATGAGACAACTAAATTGAAACAAATATTTTTAGCAAGAGATTAATTATTTTGAAACGAAGGAAGTAGATATTTGTGTAACTATAAATTATAGCATCTCATTCAAACCTATTTTGATATGGCTTTTCTACCGAAAAATGTAGCAGTAAAGTTTACGTACATCCTACTCTCCCAGATTACTTATGAGATCACATTAAATATGTTGTTATAAAATATTTTAGAAAGAATAAAAAGAAAAATTTAAATTTAAATTATTATTAAATATAAAAAGATAAATTTTTTTAATTGACTAAAAAGAATAGAAATTAAGCCGAATTTAGAAATTGATCCTTCCACTGATTGAAAAAAATTAAAGTTATTCTCTTTAGGCTCCGTCACAATTTTAACCGTCATAGTTTTCAGAAAAAGCAAAGTTTAAGAAATAAAGGATATCGATCGTGAATCTAGTGGTCTTAAACTAAGGACACATGTAATTCTTTAAATCTCGTAGCATTAATCTTGTCTTGTAGAATGTTGGAATTGGAAAAAAATTGCTAAACATATAAGGAGATACTCTTTTCGGAGGCATACTAAAAGGAAAGTAAGAGGGTATTTGGAAGAGATTATAAGTTGGTCAAAATGGCTTAAAAGTCATTTTGACCTTTTATGAGTGTTTGACAATTTTGAAAATTGCTTTAAAAAAGTCGATTTTGGCTTAAAAAAAGCTAAAAATAAAAAGTTCGTATTTGCTACTTATTTTTTTCTAGCTTATAATCTATTCACAATTGATCAAGTAAATGACCTTTCTACCTTTATAATTTTCACTTATTCCATGACAAAGTAAAAAAATACTTTTAAATGCTTATTTATAATAGACTACATATATAATTATTAAATACATCTGGGTTATTCTGTAATTAGTTATTCTTCAGTTCTCTATATATACAGCTGTAACCCCTTCAATATTAATGAGATCAATTAATTATTAAATCTGTATCATGGTATCAAAGCTAGGGTTTCTTCTTCCGCCCAAACCCTAATCTCTCCTCTTTTCCGACGTGTGTGCGCCGCCGCCACCGTCTACACCACGCCGCACGGCCTCCCTCCTCCGCCGTAGGTCGGCGCCATGGACAAGGTTATTGATCCTCTGTCAAAATTACCGTCTGGAGTAAAATTACTGCTCAGGAATCTCCACAATCTCATCCCCGAAAAATTATCTGACAACAACTACCCGGCCTGGGCACTTAACGTCCGCACCGCCCTCGCAGCCAACTTGCTGCTCGGATGGATTGACGGTGCGGAGAAGCCGCAGCCCGAGACAGCCGAGAAGGACGGCGTCAAGCTCCCAAATCCCGACTACCTTCCGTGGATGATCGTAGACACTCAGATCCGAGCCTGTCTTCTCGCAGTTATTAGCCCCTCTGTGCACAAACACGCCCGGGGTTTTCTCACATCGGCTTCACTTTGGGACGCACTAGCCACAAGGTACAACTCTGTGTCCACGGCTCATATTTTTCAGTTGCGTGACAAATTGCATACTCTTCGGAAGGGAACGAAGACGATGACTCAATACCTTGATGATGTGGCCTCTATTCTGTCTGACCTAGATGCTGTGAACGAGATTATTCCTGAACGAGACGTGGTGAATGCCGTGATACGTGGTCTTCCGGCTGGCTATTCCTCTCTCAAACAGCATATTCGCCTCTCGCCTGTCGAAATCACTCTGAATCAACTGTCTGGATGGCTTAATGCAGAAGAATTGAATCTAGACATGGAACACAAATTACTGCTCGGAGAAGCCAGTTCCACCCCTGGCGTCACGGCTCTTTACTCGGCTGGCAGCGGAGGCTCGGCCAGGGGTCGCGGTGACGATCGCCGTAACCAAGGGCGAGGCAGCGGCGGCGGTGACCGTCGAAACACCGGGCAGCAAGGCAGAGGCGGGCCTCCACCGAGGGACGGCTTCCAGTCAGGCCGCGGACAGGGACGAGGAAACCAGCGGATGCCCACACGAGATCTTCCGACGTGCCAAATTTGTGCTAAACGGGGCCATTCTGCGGCTAATTGCTGGTATCGTTATGATGACTCGCAGAATGTAAATAGCCAGTCCGGAGGATCAAGGGCGATGCATGCGTCCACAAACGCTCAATCTGGCGATTGGTATCTAGACACAGGTGCTAACACCCATGTGACGTCGGATTATTCACAACTTCAAGCTCCTCATCCGTATCATGGCTCAGAAACTATTACAGTAGGCAATGGTCAATCCCTTCCCATCACAAACACCGGCTCTGGGTATGTCTATACCCCAAATGGTAAATTTCATCTCTCAACCCTTCACCACGTCCCTTCCCTCACATCCAATCTTTTATCTGTTTATCGTTTTACTAAAGAAAATAACTGCACCCTCATTTTTAATGACACCAATTTCCAGATAGTGGACAATACCACGAACCGGGTGCGGTACACGGGCCGCTGTGAGCATGGGCTATACACTCTTCCATCCAGGTCTCCGTCTGTTGTGAGTCAAGCCATTCTCTCGTCAACCTGGCATCGCCGGCTTGGGCACCCATCATCCGCCATCACCAAATCCATTTTATCTTCCTTAGGTTTTAATTTTTCAGAAAAATTACATTGCGAGTCCTGTTCAGTGTCTAAATCTTGTCGTTTACCTTTTTCACTGTCTGAACACAAGGCCACTGCGCCATTTCAATTAATTCATTCTGATGTTTGGGGTCCAACCTCAGTTCCTTCTGTTCAAGGTTTTCGTTATTATATCTGTTTTGTTGATGATTACAGTAAATTCACTTGGCTTTATCCTCTGAAATTTAAATCCGAAGCTTATACTATTTTTGTAAACTTTGACCGAATGGTTCAAAATCAATTTAATGCCAAAATCAAAATTTTTCGAAGTGACAATGGCAAAGAATTTGTCAACAATGCATTTGGTGTTTTTCTTCAAAATCTAGGGGCTCTTCATCACACTTCATGTCCATATACCCCTGAACAAAATGGCGTTGCTGAGCGCAAACACCGTCACCTAATAGAAACAGTTGTTGCGCTCCTCCATGATTCCACCTTACCTGTTTCCTTTTGGGTTGATGCCCTTGCTACTGCCAACTACCTCATAAATCGCATGCCCACTCACACTCTCTCCAACTCCACTCCATATGCCCGTCTCTACAATCATCCACCCGACTATATCCATCTCCGCCCGTTTGGGTGTCTAGTTTATCCCTGGTTGCGTCCGCACACTCAACATAAACTTCAACCTCGGTCCACCCCTTGTGTCTTTCTAGGCTATCATCCCACTATCAAAGGTTACAAATGTTTCGATCCTGTATCTCAGAAAACATATGTTTCCCGTCATGTTCGTTTTGTGGAGGAACAATTTCCTTACACCAGTCTTTCCTCTACTCCATACTCCCCCAATCCACTTGGCGTTGTGCCATTATTTCCGTCCTTTTCTCACGCTCATGCTCCGGCTCACTCGGCACCTAACCCGGTACCCCACTACACCACTACCCACCCGAAACCCCAAACCTCCCACCCGAACACCCAGCCGACTGCCACACAACCCACCACTTCCCTACATCATACTCCTAACACACATACAGCCACCCCATCCACCGCTGCACATCCCAGCTCCCACGGCAGCCCCACCCAACCCCCGCCCACGCATCATACAACTCCACCACCCCTTCCTAATCACCCTCCACTCAACACTCATCCTATGACAACCCGAGCCAAGGCCGGTACCTTCAAACCCAAAGCCTACCACACTCAAATACCCTTTGATGCACATCCCACAACTGAGCCTACTACCTACAACCAAGCCTCAAAAAATAGTTTCTGGTGCCAAGCTATGGATGAGGAATTTCAGGCTCTGAATGAACAACGTACATGGGATTTGGTACCTCTGCCTAGTAACCGAAAGTCTATTGGGTGCAAATGGGTGTTTCGCATCAAACGAAATTCAGATGGATCTCTTTCTCGCTATAAAGTGCGTCTGGTTGCAAAAGGGTATCATCAGGAGTATGGTGTGGATTATAAGGAGACCTTCAGCCCTGTTGTTAAGCAACAGACTATTCGTCTGGTCTTGTCTCTTGCTCTTCACTATGATTGGCCGCTTCATCAGCTAGACGTCAGCAATGCCTTTCTTCATGGTCATCTTGAGGAAGAAATCTATATGGTTCAGCCACCGGGATATGTTAATCCCAACCGTCCTCACTATGTTTGCAAGCTTCGCAAATCACTGTATGGCCTGAAACAGGCCCCTCGTGCCTGGTACACACGTCTCTCTACTTTTCTGCAGGGTCTTGGTTTTCGCACCTACCATCATGACAACAGCCTCTTCACCCTTCACTGTTCTCGAGGGACAGTCATCATTCTTATCTATGTGGATGATATTGTTATTACAGGCAGCTCGTCATCACTCATCACTGAAATTACTGAAGCTATGCATCGTGACTTCAAACTTAAGGACCTCGGTCCTCTGGAGTTCTTTCTTGGCCTCGAACTCATCCGCAAATCGGGAACCATATTGATGCATCAGACAAAATATACCCTTGAACTTCTAAATCGGGCTGGAATGACAGACTGCAAACCCGCGGTCACTCCCATGGCAGTCCGCCAATCCCCAGGGCCGAATACTCCCTTTGCCGATCCTACACTATATCGGAGCCTCGTCGGTGGACTTCATTATCTTGTTGTTACTCGTCCGGACATCCAATATGCAGTCAATCGAGTCTCCCAATCAATGCATGCTCCCACAGAACAACACTTTCAGGCCTTGAAACGCATTCTGCGCTATCTTCAAGGTACTCTTCACTGTGGAATTTTATTTCAAAAGGGCTCGTTTGATATATCTGTTTTTTCTGATTCGGATTGGGCTAACGACAAAGATGATCGAAAGTCCACTACTGGATATATTGTTATGATGGGACCGAATCTGATTTCCTGGTGCACCAAGAAGCAAACGCGAGTGTCCCGTTCCTCCACAGAAGCAGAATATCGTGCCATGGCTGCGGGTGTTGCTGAAGCCATGTGGTTACGATACCTTACGGATGCACTTGGCATTCCCCCGACGAAACCACAGATTTATTGTGACAATCAGTCCACTATTTGTGTTACCAAAAATCCAGTCCTTCATGATCGTATGAAGCATGTTGGGTCTGACTGTCACTTTGTTCGCGATGAGGTACTTGCAGGAGCGATGGCCACACACTATGTCCCATCTACTGACCAGCTTGCTGATATTCTCACCAAGCCTCTTCCATTACAGCCTTTTCAGTCTCTCTGCTCCAAGCTGCCCCTCGTTACCGCTGATCAGCTTGCGGGGGGATAATAGACTACATATATAATTATTAAATACATCTGGGTTATTCTGTAATTAGTTATTCTTCAGTTCTCTATATATACAGCTGTAACCCCTTCAATATTAATGAGATCAATTAATTATTAAATCTGTATCAATTTACATAACTCTCTCTTAGCTCAATATTCTGTTCTTTTATTTGATTTTCTCATATTTCGATTCACTTTTTGATTATGAAAGTGTATACCAAATATTAAATCGACTTAATTTGGTTCAATATTTTTAAAATGATTTTTTCGGTGGAAATGAAAAATGTATTAAGCTATTTGTCACTCATCTGACTTTTCTTTTATCTCTTCTTACAATTTTTGAACATTTCTTTCTGAGATTCTTGCGTCTCAGAAACTCGGATATTGCCCTATTCTTCATCTCCAAGAAACGATTATTAGACAAACATGTGTGTATTTTTATTTTTTTTTGTGATGGATAGTTCGGAGAATGCAAATGTCTCTTCACCAACAAGTTCGAGTTCTGGAGTAGAATTCACAGCACTGCGGTTGCAATTTTTGAATAAGAATACAGCTAGAAAGGCAAAATTACAAAATTAGTATACAACTAGAAAGGCAAAAATAGCTTGTATTTCAAAATTGCACACTTTTATTTCTCTAAAAAAATAACCAGCCGCTGCCTCTCAATCTTCACATTTCTCTTGCTCATCTTTACTAATTTCAAACTCCAATTTACATAAATACATATAACGTTTTGATAGATGTGTCATTTTCTACTACTATTATATAATGTCATATATATAATATTTCACCACTATGTCACGATAAATTCAACAATGCAATATAAGAAAATTAAAATAATATTTGAAATAAATATTATTAACATAACCATGAAGAAACAAATAATCTTTTAATTGCACTTTAATGATACGAAATCTTAACATAACCATGAAGAAACAAATAATCTTTTAATATATAACTATTTTTTTCAAACACAAACATTCAACACTTAAACTCTTAAAAAAAAAAAATTTAACGCACAAATTAATAGTCATTCATGAAAATATTTTTATTATGTATTAAAATATATATTAATTTTAATTTGAATCATTTTAGTAATAAAAATTAATAATAATCAACTCTATATATTATTAACAACTATAAGGATATTTCAGATATTCTGACCCAAAAAAGTGCTTAAAAGCATTATTTACCAAACACATCAATAACTTTTTTTCAGTTTCAACACTTTTATCCAAACACGTAACTGCTTATTTTTAAAATAAGTTCAGCACTTTCAGAAACACTTTTAAAGAACTTTTTTTCAGCCACTTTTTTTCAGTCTATCCAAACGGGCTCTAAGACACTGAAATTGGGATTAATGGGGTATGTAATATGTATTAACAAATCAAATATAATCCATAAATGTTTGACCGTGAATTCCGTTATTACTACAGAATTAACTTGAGATTGTTGTGAAAATTCATTAATTTCAAATCTTGGATTCATCTATATACGATGACAGTGCAAAGTAGAGCTAGTGAGATGGGAGGAAGCCAAGTTTTTTTTGTGAAAGATAAAGCAGCTCAGCTCATGTTCAAAATATATATTTAAGGGTCAAAAATTAAGTAAATTAAATAAAGAAACAATTCAAGTAGAGGCTTATTCTTGGATTTTTTTTTCTTGTTAAAAAATGAGTTTTGATCACTGCTTAACCAACGAAGTATGCACCATGATGCATTGTTTTAATTGAATCAATTGTGCCTTATTTTCTCAATCAGTTACCAATTAATGATTGTAATTACTTTATACGTAATCTGATTTTGTAAATAATTATTACATTAGTGCATAAAACATAAACTTTTGTATCAAAACGTGGACCAGAGGCTATATAATGTACTACATGAAAGTGGTGGATAAAAATATTCCCCCATGTAATTATTATATATTCTACTGGAGTCTATATTTGTCCTGATTATTCCTTTCATGGCTCACACTTTTTTCATGTTTACCCTCAAATTTAAAAAGAAACAAAAGTTCCAACAGCTGATGTGAAGAATATTTCTCAAACGACAGAATAATATCAATAGAAGTGAACTCATCAAGTATAACATAGACAAAAAGTCAAAAACAATGATACCTGATTTGGAGTTGATCATCACATTGGGATTTGGGAATTAAAACCTTCACAATGAAAAAGATAGAAAGCAGAAGAATAGTGATAGTACAGGAATATTTTAGTTATTCAATTGATCTGCTACATGAAGTTTTACCGTGTTGGCAGATATGCAAAGACATAATTTTAATTTTATGAGTTCTGAATTTTGGAATGATTACTTCAACTGACAATGAGAAGGTTATAAACTAAATTTCTTATCATTAATACATTGTTTGACCAAAACTTACTGCGTTCGGCCGAAGCATTAACGGGGCTTCCAATTAACTCAACCTTTGCTTGTCGATGATGAGAAATCAATTTTCCACCTTATAATTAATTCCTTCCCATTTTTAAAAAAAGTGATAATACCACTTACTGATTTTGAAATCACTATACTCTGACAATGGAGCTTTGTTAGCGAAAGGAAAAAGAAAGAAAAGGAGACAAGAAACAAAACTATAAAGCATCTAGGTGTTCCTAGTGGTTCAATGAAGTGGGTTGAACACCATGAGGTCTCACATTCAATTTCCAATCTTGATATATACTAGGAGATTTCTTCTCATCTGTTCTACTAGCCATGATGGAATGAGTTACCTAGTATAGTATCCCATGAAATTAGTCGAGGTGCGCGCAAGCTGACTCGAACACCACGGTTATGAAAGAAAAAACTATAAAAGGAAGAGAGTAGAAAATGTTATCCCTTTTCCTTTCAGCCTTGTGACCTCCAATCAAACATATAATTGATTATCCCTCTAGTTTAAATCTAATTGACTTTGTTTTCTGCTCCTATTAGACAAATGTATGTATAAATATATAATAGGACCCCTTTTTATTCCTACACATTGTAACATGCTTACTGCTTCGAGTGTGTATGTTGTGTATAGATATGTATATTACATTTAATAGAAAGTATATACTAAGACGTTACATTGAATTCATATTCTGTAAGTTAAACCAATGAAAAGTATGTTTATCAAAAAGTTTTAATTGGTTCTTAATAAGTGAATAATCAAAGGGACAAAATCAAAATAAGTTCAATAAGAACATGCATGAACGGAAATAAATAGATCAACTTTAGTGTGACAATGACTAAACTAAGAGGAAACAACAATTTCTCATGATTTGAGTTTCCGATTATACGATGGTGTGACCCAAGTTGGGTGGCAAATAGGACTTAAAGTTAATTCTAATTCCGGATAAAAAGATTCTATACGTCCATCTTTAATGTTGTAAGCTCCCATATCTCTTCCATCACCACCATCTTGAGAGTATGAACCGATCACATGAGTAAAATATATATAATTAGATTTGACTCCTGCCGTAAATATAGAGGAGTCAATATAAGTTGCTCCATTGCGGCCCAAGAAAATTGATGAATCTCCCAAAGTGTTGATCTCGTTCCATTTTCCTTTGGTTGCATCAAATTCATATATATTAAATTTAACGGTATGACAACACTCTAAATTATAGATATTCCAAATATTATCGATATCTGGATGAACAGATTGAATAATAATAAGTAGTGCACCAGATATCTCGACTAGGTATCCGTATTTGTTAATAAGACTATTGACATCCGCGTTAAGCAGGTGAAAATGAAAGCGTGGCTCAACAATTGGTTTGTCAGTATCAAACACCCAAACATTGGCGTCACAAGTGAGCACATAAAGTTGTCCCTTACAACAAGCCATAGAGCAGGGGGACTCGTCCTGGAAGTTAATTTTAGTCCAGTTGAGATCTCCAGGTCGCCAAAAAGATAATATATCATAATCGAAATTACCCACCACTAATGCATAATCTGAAGTATCAGAAGGACTAGCAGATAAAATAGCTTGATCTATCCCGTACCATGACCACTCATCGCCATGTAAAGTCAATAAGTCATTTAGCGAGGGAAGTTGTATACTTGTGCGAGAGATTGCATCTCTCCCGTGTTTGACAGGGTACACAGCCACCCATTCGATGGAAAAATACGTAGCAGCCCTTTAGCTTTCGGGAGGAATACGCGTGAAACTTTTTCCTTGGAAAGAGAGTAAAATTCTCGATAATCATCACCTTTATCCGGCAGCATTAGCAACGAAACTTGGGGTGAATTAAGCGCATCGTCAAAATTTTCCTTTGTGGCAGCAATTCGCCATGAAGTACAAACAGCATCAAAAGCAATGAAATCTTCCAACACTTTAACACGCTTTGCTACCGTAGCAATGAGATCGTGAGGCAATTCTGCCCAATTCCTCATAGCTTAGCAGAAAGAAAAAAGGGAAGTAAGCAAAGGTGGAATTGATTGTAGCATAGGCTTAGCCGTCCATATAAATTTTAAACTTAAATTGATACTTTATTTTGAGAATCTCATTACTATTAAATGGATGGATACCCATATAAGATTTTTGAGTCATATCATAAGGAAAATCCTTATTTGATAGAATATTTCTAAGTAACGGCAGAATTTTACGATCATAATGTTTTTACCTTCTTTTAAAAATTTAATCAATCATAATGTTTACACTTAAGAATTATTTAAGGATATGTAAATGGTAGTGTTTAAAATATATCATAAGGAAAATCCTATTTTGATAGAATATTTCTAAGTTACGGCAGAATCATTAAGATACACATAATATATTCATAATAATTATTTTTATTTTTACCTTCTTTTAAAAATTTAATCAATCATAATTTTTACAATTAAGAATTATTTAAGGATATGTAAAGGGTAGTGTTTAAATAATATCATAAGGAAAATCCTTATTTGATAGAATATTTCTAAGTTACGGCAGAATCTTTAAGATACACATAATATATTCATAATAATTATTTTTATTTTTACCTTCTTTTAAAAATTTAATCAATCATAATGTTTACAATTAAGAATTATTTTAGGATATGTAAATGGCAGAGTTTAAATAATATCATAAGCAAAATCCTAATTTGATATAATATTTCTAATTTACGGCAGAATCTTTAAGATACACATAATATATTCATAATAATTATTTTTATTTTTACCTTTTGTTAAAAATTTAATCAATCATAATGTTTACAATTAAGAATTATTTAAGGATATGTAAATGGTAGTTTTTAAATAATATCATAAGGAAAATCCTTATTTGATAGAATATTTCTTAGTTACGTCTGAATCTTGAAGATACACATAATATATTCATAATAATTATTTTTATTTTTACCTTCTTTTAAAAATTTATTCAATCATAATGTTTACAATTACGAATTATTTAAGGATATGTAAATGGTATTGTTTAAATAATATCATAAGGAAAATACTTATTTGATAGAATATTTCTAAGTTAAGACAGAATCTTTAAGATACACATAATATATTCATAATAATTTTTTTTTGTACCTTCTTTTAAAAATTTAATCAATCATAATCTTTACAATTAAGAATTATTTAAGGATATGTAAATGGTAGTGTTTAAATAATATCATAAGGAAAATCCTTATTTGATAGAATATTTCTAAGTTATAGCAGAATCTTTAAGGTACACATAATATATTCATAATAATTATTTTTATTTTTACCTTCATTTAAAAATTTAATCAATCATAATGTTTACAATTAAGAATTATTTAAGGATTTGTAAATGCTAGTGTTTAAATAGTATCGTAAGTAAAATCCTTATTTGAAAGAATATTTCTAAGTTACGGCAGAATCTTTAAGATACACATAATATATTCATAATAATTATTTTTATTTTTACCTTCATTTAAAAATTTAATCAATCATAATGTTTACAATTAAGAATTATTTAAGGATATGTAAATGGTAGTGTTTAAATAATATCATAAGGTAAATTCCTTATTTGATAGAATATTTTTAAGTTACGCCGGAATCTTTAGGATACACATAATATATTCATAATAATTATTTTTATTTTTACCTTCTTTTAAAAATTTAATCAATCATAATGTTTACAATTAAGAATTATTTAACGATATGTAAACGGTAGTGTTTAAATAATATCATAATGAAAATCCTTATTTGATAGAATACTTCCAAGTTACGGAAGAATCTTTAAGATACACATAATATATTCATAATAATTATTTTTAATTTACCTTTTTTTAAAAATTTAATAAATCATAATGTGTTCAATTAAGAATTATTTAAGGATATGTAAATGGTAGTGTTTAAATAATATCATAAGGAAAATCCTTATTTGATAGAATATTTCTAAGTTACGGCAGAATCTTTAAGATACACATAATATATTCATAATAAATATTTTTATTTTTACCTTGTTTTAAAAATTTAATCAATCATAAGGTTTACAATTAATAATCATTTAAGGATATGTAATTGGTAGTGTTTAAATAATATCATAAAGAAAATATCTTATTTGATAGAATATTTTTAAGTTACGGCAGAATCTTTAAGATACACATAATATATTCATAATAATTATTTTTATTTTTACCTTCTTTTAAAAATTTAATCAATCATAATGTTTACAATTAAGAATTATTTAAGGATATATAAATGGTAGTGTTTAAATAATATCATAAGAAAAATTCTTATTTGATAGAATATTTCTAAGTTACGGCAGAATCTTTAAGATCCACATAATATATTCATAATAATTATTTTCATTTTTACCTTCTTTTAAAAATTTAATCAATCATAGTGTTTATAATTAAGAATTATTTAAGGATATGTAAATGGTAGTGTCTAAATAATATCATAAGGAAAATCCTTATTTGATAGAATATTTCTAAGTTACGGCAGAATCTTTAAGATACACATAATATATTCATAATAATTATTTTTATTTTTATCTTCTTTTAAAAATTTAATTAATTATAATGTTTACAATTAAGAATTATTTAAGGATATGTTAATGGTAGTGTTTAAATAATATCATAAGGAAAATTCCGTATTTGATAGAATATTTCTAAGCAGCTCATTTTTTTTCTTGTTAAAAAATGAGTTTTGATTCCCTAGCTATCACTGCTTAACCAACAAAGTATGCACCATGATGCATTGTTTTAATTGAATCAATTGTGCCTTATTTTCTCAATCAGTTACCAATTAATGATTGTAATTACTTTATACGTAATCTGATTTTGTAAATAATTATTACATTAATGCATAAAACATAAACTTTTGTATCAAAACGTGGACCAGATGTTGTATAATGTACTACATGAAAGTGGTTGATAAAAATATTCCCCCATGTAATTATTATATATTCTACTGGAGTCTATATTTGTCCTGATTATTCCTTTCATGGCTCACACTTTTTTCATGTTTACCCTCAAATTTAAAAAGAAACAAAAGTTCCAACAGCTGATGTGAAGAAAATTTCTCAAACGAAAGAATAATATCAATAGAAGTGAACTCATCAAGTATAACATAGACAAAAAGTCAAAAACAATGATGCCTGATTTGGAGTTGATCATCACATTGGGATTTGGGAATTAAAACCTTCACAATGAAAAAGATAGAAAGCAGAAGAATAGTGATAGTACAGGAAGATTTTAGTTATTCAATTGATCTGCTACATGAAGTTTTACCGTGTTGGCAGATATGCAAAGAAATAATTTTAATTTTATGAGTTTTGAATTTTGGAATGAATACTTCAACTGACAATGACAAGGTTATAAACTAAATTTCTTAACATTAATACATTGTTTGAACAAAACTTACTGCGTTCGGCCGAAGCATTAACGGGGCTTCCAATTAACTCAACCTTTGCTTGTCGATGATGAGAAATCAATTTTCCACCTTATAATTAATTCCTTCCCATTTTTAAAAAAAAAGTGATAATACCACTTACTGATTTTGAAATCACTATACTCTGACAATGGAGCTTTGTTAGCGAAAGGAAAAAGAAAGAAAAGGAGACAAGAAACAAAACTATAAAGCATCTGGGTGTTCCCAGTGGTTCAATGAAGAGGGTTGAACACCATGAGGTCTCACATTCAATTCCCAATCTTGATATATACTAGGAGATTTCTTCTCATATGTTCTACTAGCCATGATGGAATGAGTTACCTAGTATGGTATCCCATGAAATTAGTCGAGGTGCGCGCAAGCTGACTCGAACACCACGGTTATGAAAAAAAAAACTATAAAAGGAAGAGAGTAGAAAATATTATCCCTTTTCCTTTCAGCCTTGTCACCTCCAATCAAACATATAATTGATTATCCCTCTAGTTTAAATCTAATTGACTTTGTTTTCTGCTCCTATTAGACAAATGTATGTATAAATATATAATAGGACCCCTTTTTATTCCTACACATTGTAACATGCTTACTGCTTCGAGTGTGTATGTTGTGTATAGATATGTATATTACATTTAATAGAAAGTATATACTAAGACGTTACATTGAATTCATATTCTGTAAGTTAAACCAATGAAAAGTATGTTTATCAAAAAGTTTTAGTTGGTTCTTAATAAGTGAATAATCAAAGGGACAAAATCAAAATAAGTTCAATAAGAACATGCATGAACGGAAATAAATAGATCAACTTTAGTGTGACAATGACTAAACTAAGAGGAAACAACAATTTCTCATGATTTGAGTCTCCGATTATACGATGGTGTGACCCAAGTTGGGTGGCAAATAGGACTTAAAGATAATTCTAATTCCGGATAAAAAGATTCTATACGTCCATCTTTAATGTTGTAAGCTCCCATATCTCTTCCATCACCACCATCTTGAGAGTATGAACCGATCACATGAGTAAAATATATATAATTAGATTTGACTCCTGCCGTAAATCTAGAGGAGTCAATATAAGTTGCTCCATTGCGGCCCAAGAAAATTGATGAATCTCCCAAAGTGTTGATCTCGTTCCATTTTCCTTTGGTTGCATCAAATTCATATATATTAAATTTAACGGTATGACAACACTCTAAATTATAGATATTCCAAATATTATCGATATCTGGATGAACAGATTGAATAATAATAAGTAGTGCACCAGATATCTCGACTAGGTATCCGTATTTGTTAATAAGACTATTGACATCCGCGTTAAGCAGGTGAAAATGAAAGCGTGGCTCAACAATTGGTTTGTCAGTATCAAACACCCAAACATTGGCATCACAAGTGAGCACATAAAGTTGTCCCTTACAACAAGCCATAGAGTAGGGGGACTCATCCTGGAAGTTAATTTTAGTCCAGTTGAGATCTCCAGGTCGCCAAAAAGATAATATATCATAATCGAAATTACCCACCACTAATGCATAATCTGAAGTATCAGAAGGACTAGCAGATAGAATAGCTTGATCTATCCCGTACCATGTCCACTCATCGCCATGTAAAGTCAATAAGTCATTTAGCGAGGGAAGTTGTATACTTGTGCGAGAGAAAGGATGCAACAAGTTCATCTCTCCCGTGTTTGACAGGGTACACAGCCACCCATTCGATGGAAAAATACGTAGCAGCCCTTTAGCTTCCGGGAGGAATACGTGTGAAACTTTTTCCTTGGAAAGAGAGTAAAATTCTCGATAATCATCACCTTTATCCGGCAGCATTAGCAACGGAACTTGGGGTGAATTAAGCGCATCGTCAAAATTTTCCTTTGTGGCAGCAATTCGCCATGAAGTACAAACAGCACCAAAAGCAATGAAATCTTCCAACACTTTAACATGCTTTGCTATCGTAGCAATGAGATCGTGAGGCAATTCTGCCCAATTGCTCATAGCTTAGCAGAAAGAAAAAAGGGAAGTAAGCAAAGGTGGAATTGATTGTAGCATAGGCTTAGCCGTCCATATAAATTTAAAACTTAAATTGATACTTTATTTTGAGAATCTCATTACTATTAAATGGATGGATACCCATATAAGATTTTTGAGTCATATCATAAGGAAAATCCTTATTTGATAGAATATTTCTAAGTAACGGCAGAATTTTACGATCATAATGTTTTTACCATCTTTTAAAAATTTAATCAATCATAATGTTTACAATTAAGAATTATTTAAGGATATGTAATGGTAGTGTTTAAAAGATATCATAAGGAAAATCCTATTTTGATAGAATATTTCTAAGTTACGGCATAATCATTAAGATACACATAATATATTCATAATAATTATTTTTATTTTTACCTTCTTTTAAAAATTTAATCAATCATAATTTTTAAAATTAAGAATTATTTAAGGATATGTTAATGGTAGTGTTTAAATAATATCATAAGGAAAATCCTTATTTGATAGAATATTTCTAAGTTACGGCAGAATCTTTAAGATACACATAATATATTCATAAGAATTATTTTTCTTTTTACCTTCTTTTAAAAATTTAATCAATCATAATGTTTACAATTAAGAATTATTTAAGGATATGTAAATGGCAGAGTTTAAATAATATCATAAGCAAAATCCTAATTTGATATAATATTTCTAATTTACGGCAGAATCTTTAAGATACACATAATATATTCATAATAATTATTTTTATTTTTACCATCTGTTAAAAATTTAATCAATCATAATGTTTACAATTAAGAATTATTCAAGGATATGTAAATGGTAGTGTTTAAATAATATCATAAGGAAAATCTTTATTTGATAGAATATTTCTAAGTTACGGCAGACTCTTGAAGATACTCATAATATATTCATAATAATTATTTTTATTTTTACCTTCTTTTAAAAATTTAATCAATCATAATGTTTACAATTAAGAATTATTTAAGGATATGTAAATGGTAGTGTTTAAATAATATCATAAGGAAAATCCTTATTTGATAGAATATTTCTAAGTTAAGAAAGAATCTTTAAGATACACATAATATATTCATAATAATTTTTTTTTTTACCTTCTTTTAAAAATTTAATCAATCATAATCGTTAAAATTAAGAATTATTTAAGGATATGTAAATGGTAGTGTTAATATCATAA
The DNA here is from genome assembly GCA_030864215.1 of Capsicum pubescens. Classification (NCBI taxonomy): domain Eukaryota; kingdom Viridiplantae; phylum Streptophyta; class Magnoliopsida; order Solanales; family Solanaceae; genus Capsicum; species Capsicum pubescens. Next base: position 330,580,219 of record CM061538.1, on the reverse strand, counting down.
GGAAAATCCTTATTTGATAGAATATTTCTAAGTTATAGCAGAATCTTTAAGGTACACATAATATATTCATAATAATTATTTTTATATGAACCTTCATATAAAAATTTAATCAATCATAATGTTTACAATTAAGAATTATTCAAGGATTTGTAAATGGTAGTGTTTAAATAGTATCGTAAGTAAAATCCTTATTTGAAAGAATATTTCTAAGTTACGGCAGAATCTTTAAGATACACATAATATATTCATAATAATTATTTTTATTTTTACCTTCATTTAAAAATTTAATCAATCATAAAGTTTACAATTAAGAATTATTTAAGGATATGTAAATGGTAGTGTTTAAATAATATCATAAGGTAAATTCCTTATTTGATAGAATATTTCTAAATTACGGCAGAATCTTTAAGATACACATAATATATTCATAATAATTATTTTTATTTTTACCTTCTTTTAAAAATTTAATCAATCATAATGTTTACAATTAAGAATTATTTAAGGATATGTAAACGGTAGTGTTTAAATAATATCATAATGAAAATCCTTATTTGATAGAATATTTCCAAGTTACGGAAGAATCTTTAAGATACACATAATATATTCATAATAATTATTTTTAATTTACCTTTTTTTTAAAATTTAATAAATCAAAATGTTTTCAATTAAGAATTATTTAAGGATATGTAAATGGTAGTGTTTAAATAATATCATAAGGAAAATCGTTATTTGATAGAATATTTCTAAGTTACGGCAGAATCTTTAAGATACACATAATATATTCATAATAAATATTTTTATTTTTACCTTGTTTTAAAAATTTAATCAATCAAAAGGTTTACAATTAAGAATCATTTAAGGATATGTAAATGGTAGTGTTTAAATAATATCATAAAGAAAATACCTTATTTGATAGAATATTTTTAAGTTACGGCAGAATCTTTAAGATACACATAATATATTCATAATAATTATTTTTATTTTTACCTTCTTTTAAAAATTTAATCAATCATAATGTTTACAATTAAGAATTATTTAAGGATATATAAATGGTAGTGTTTAAATAATATCATAAGAAAAATCCTTATTTGATAGAATATTTCTAAGTTACGGCAGAATCTTTAAGATACACATAATATATTCATAATAATTATTTTTATTTTTACTTTCTTTTAAAAATTTAATCAATCATAGTGTTTTCAATTAAGAATTATTTAAGGATATGTAAATGGTAGTGTCTAAATAATATCATAAGGAAAATCCTTATATGATGGAATATTTCTAAGTTACGGGAGAATCTTTAAGATACACATAATATATTCATAATAATTATTTTTATTTTTATCTTCTTTTAAAAATTTAATTAATTATAATGTTTACAATTAAGAATTATTTAAGGATATGTAAATGGTAGTCTTAAAATAATATCATAAGGAAAATTCCGTATTTGATAGAATATTTCTAAGTTACGGCAGAATCTTTAAGATACACATAATATATTCATAATAATTATTTTTATTTTACCTTCTTTTAAAAATATAATCAATCATAATATTTACAATTAAGAATTATTTAATCATATGTAAATGGTAGTGTTTAAATAATATCATAACGAAAATCTTTATTTGATAGAATATTTTTAAGTTACGGCAGAATCTTTAAGATACACATAATATATTCATAATAATTATTTTTATTTTAACCTTCTTTTAAAAATTTAATCAATCATAATTTTAAAATTAAGAATTATTTAAGGATATGTAAATGGTTGTGTTTAAATAATATCATAAGAAAAATCCTTATTTGATAGAATATTACTAAGTTACGGCAGAATCTTTATGATACACATAATATGTTCATAATAATTATTTTTATTTTTACCTACTTTTAAAAATTTAATTAATCATATTGTTTACAATTAAGAATTATTGAAGGATATGTAAATGGTAGTGTTTAAATAATATCTTAGGGAAAATTCCTATTTGATAGAATATTTCTAAGTTACGGCAGAATCTTTAAGATACACATAATATATTCATAATAATTATTATTATTTTCACCTTCTTTTAAAAATTTAATCAATCATAATGTTTACAATTAAGAATTATTTAAGGATATGTAAATGGTAGTGTTTAAATAATATCATAAGGAAAATCCTTATTTGATAGAATATTTCTAAGTTACAGCAGAATCTTTAAGGTACACATAATATATTCATAATAATTATTTTTATTTTTACCTTCTTTTAAAAATTTAATCAATCATAATGTTTACAATTAAGAATTATTTAAGGATATGTAAATGATATTGTTTAAATAATATAATAATGAAAATCTTTATTTGATAGAATATTTTTAAGTTACGGAAGAATCTTTAAGATACACATAATATATTCATAATAATTATTTTTATATTTTTCAAAAACCAATCTTTGTGATATTTCTAATTTACGGCAGTTTCTTTAAGATACTCATAATATATTCATAGTAATTACTTTTATTTTTACCTTCTTTTAAAAATTTAATCAATCATAATGTTTACAATTAAGAATTATTTAAGGATATGTAAATGGTATTGTTTAAATAATATAATAAAGAAAATCTTTATTTGATAGAATATTTTTAAGTTACGGCAGAATCTTTAAGATACACATAATATATTCATAATAATTATTTTTATTTTTACCTTCTTTTAAAAATTTAATCAATCATAATGTTTACAATTAAGAATTATTTATGGATATGTAAATGGTAGTGTTTAAATAATATCATAAGGAAACTCCTTATTTGATAGAGTATTTCTAAGTTACGGCAGTTTCTTTAAGATACTCATAATATATTCATCGTAATTACTTTTATTTTTACCTTCTTTTAAAAATTTAATCAATCATAATGTTTACAATTAAGAATTATTTAAGGATATGTAAATGGTAGTGTTTAAATAATATCAAAGTAAAATCCTTATTTGATAGAATATTTCTAAGTTACGGCAGAATCTTTAAGATACACATAATATATTCATAATAATTATTTTTATTCTTATCTTCTTTTAAAAATTTAATCAATCATAATGTTTACAATTAAGAATTATTTAAGGATATGTAAATGGTAGTGTTTAAAAAATCATATCTCAAAAATATTTCTAACCTTCTAAATTTACAGTTCTAGTACTCCTTAGTTTTTCTCTGTTATTCTGAATATACATTTTTTTCCATCCATAGATTTTTTTTTTTATCACAATGTCCATATTATCATTCCTGAAAAGGGAGTTCAAGTTCATATTATTAGAAAAAGACGAATAATCAAACTCCAAAGCTTCGTCTTATTATTGTCGTAGGAAGAGAAAGAGAAGTTAAATTCCAATTAAAGAGATAAAAGATTGATCTGGAATATGTTAAGAGTCTCACATCGGAATAGTGACGAGTAACTGATCTTCTTATATAGATTTAAACAATCAATATAATGAAACACTTTTCGACTTTCTGATTCACAATGTATGGAACAATCCTACTGACTTGGTTCTCGCCATCCTCATCAATCACCAACCATCATAAATCCCCTTTTCCCTTCAATTTTTTTTTTTTTTAATTTGGAGATTCATTCATTCGGATTGTATTTTTCTCCTTTTACAATCTCATTTTTTTTTCAATAATTTTTGAGATTTTTTTCATTATTTGATTGTGTTTTTAATCATTATATTTTTTATATATAAAGTTTTTCTAAGGGTCTTGGTAAAAACCTCTAATCGTGTTTATCTTCACTCATCGATTTATCCCAAAAACAACACATTCCCTCTTAGCTTTCTCTTTCTAGTGTTACCCAAAAAAACTATTTCTTTTGAAATCTTTGTGATATTTTTCAATTCAGTTATCATTTATTTGATCTTTCAATTGTTCAATTCATTCAAGTTATTCAATTTATTTAATATACTTCGAATTATTTAAGTTTACTCTTTCAACTACTCTTTTTAATTTTTCCATAATCACCTTCAAACCTCTTTCAATTTTTAACACATTAGATTTATGGCCGGACTAATATGTCATTTTCATACTAGTTCTTTGCTCCTTCACTTTTTCTTATAGTAATAGTCTGGTATTTAGCATTCACTGGGCGGATTAATCTAAATTGTGCCTTGTAGGTATTAATTAAGAAGGAGAAGTGCTACCTTACAAAGGTTTTTAATTTTCACTTTAAATAGTTAAATTCAAAATCTTTAATTATTGATGGAATCTCACTCATCCCATCAATCTCCTGGTGGTTGCTTTAAAAAGGTCTATGTGCTAATTTGAAGTCAATAAGTGAATAAATTTTATAATTAACCATGAGAAACTTGAGCAATAGTTTTTACTTTTTAAAAAAAAAATAATAATCTAAACAGGCCAATATCATCAAAAAATTCACATGATACTAATTGATTAACTTCATAAGTAGTATTCTTTTTGTTAAAATATTACCTGTGGATAATTAATTAACAACATTAAATTATGAAAAGTACTTAGACATCAGTATTTTGGAGGAGTTGCACCACCATTTCGAGGTTAAGTCCAATCATATATCAATAATGATAAACGAACTTCCTAATTGCATGTCCTTTTAATAATTAAAGTAAAAGGGGAGTGCGTAGTAGCACAAAGAAAGATCACATGATAATGTTTCAACAGAATTTAGCTAAAAACTAAAAGAGAATAAGCTCTATCAGTCCCTTTATACCAACAATTTATATGATTGGGGTTTGACTGTTCACATTATTTAAGAAAAAAACTTTTGAAATTGGATATATAAAACAAATCATATTTTAAAAAAAAAAAAATAGTTGATCCTTGTTGACTTGGTACTCCTCTTAAGAAAATATTTATTAAGAACTTATTTTATCAAATCAATCTTATTAATTATGATTTGTAAAAATAATTTTGACTATATGCACTTTGTGTAGTCATTTAATGATAAGGAGAGTGTTTGAAGAATAAAAGTCTCTTGATTTAAAAAATGAGACAACTAAATTGAAACAAATATTTTTAGCAAGAGATTAATTATTTTGAAACGAAGGAAGTAGATATTTGTGTAACTATAAATTATAGCATCTCATTCAAACCTATTTTGATATGGCTTTTCTACCGAAAAATGTAGCAGTAAAGTTTACGTACATCCTACTCTCCCAGATTACATATGAGATCACATTAAATATGTTGTTATAAAATATTTTAGAAAGAATAAAATAAAAAATTTAAATTTAAATTATTATTAAATATAAAAAGATAAATTTTTTTAATTGACTAAAAAGAATAGAAATTGAGCCGAATTTAGAAATTGATCCTTCCATTGATTGAAAAAATTAAAGTTATTCTCTTTAGGCTCCGTCACAATTTTTACCATCTTAGTTTTCAGAAAAAGCAAAGTTTTAGAAATAAAGGATATCGATCGTGAATCTAGTGGTCTTAAACTAAGGACACATGTAATTCTTTAAATCTCGTAGCATTAAACTTGTCTTGTAGAATGTTGGAATTGGAAAAAAATTGCTAAACATATAAGGAGATACTCTTTTCGGGGGCATACTAAAAGGAAAGTAAGAGGGTGTTTGGAAGAGATTTTAAGTTGGTCAAAATGGCTTAAAAGTCATTTTGATCTTTTATGAGTGTTTGACAATTTTGAAAATTGCTTTAAAAAAGTCGATTTTGGCTTAAAAAAGGCTAAAAACAAAAAGTTCGTATTTGCTACTTATTTTTTTCTAGCTTATAATTTATTCACAATTGATCAAGTAAATGACCTTTTTACCTTTATAATTTTCACTTATTCCATGACAAAGTAAAAAAATACTTTTAAATGCTTATTTACATAACTCTCTCTTAGCTCAATATTCCGTTCTTTTATTTGATTTTCTCATATTTCGATTCACTTTTTGATTATGAAAAAGTGTATACCAAATATTAAATCGACTTAATTTGGTTCAATATTTTTAAAATGATTTTTTCGGTGCAAATGAAAAATGTATTAAGCTATTTGTCACTCATCTGACTTTTCTTTTATCTCTTCTTACAATTTTTGAACATTTCTTTCTGAGATTCTTGCGTCTCAGAAACTCGGATATTGCCCTATTCTTCATCTCCAAGAAACGATTATTAGACAAACATGTGTGTATTTTTTATTTTTTTTGTGATGGATAGTTCGGAGAATGCAAATGTCTCTTCACCAACAAGTTCGAGTTCTGGAGTAGAATTCACAGCACTGCGATTGCAATTTTTGAATAAGTATACAGCTAGAAAGGCAAAATTACAAAATTAGTATACAACTAGAAAGGCAAAAATAGCTTGTATTTCAAAATTGCACACTTTTATTTCTCTAAAAAATAACCAGTCGCTGCCTCTCAATCTTCACATTTCTCTTGCTCATCTTTACTAATTTCAAACTCCAATTTACATAAATACTTATAACGTTTGGATAGATGTGTCATTTTCTACTACTATTATATAATGTCAAATATATAATATTTCACCATTATATCACGATAAATTCAACAATGCAATATAAAAAAATTAAAATAATATTTGAAATAAATATTATTAACATAACCATGAAGAAACAAATAATCTTTTAATTGCACCTTAATGATACGAAATCTTAACATAACCATGAAGAAACAAATAATCTTTTAATATATAACTATTTTTTTCAAACACAAACATTCAACACTTAAACTCTTAAAAAAAAAAAAAAATAACGCACAAATTAATAGTCATTCATGAAAATATTTTTATTATGTATTAAAATATATATTAATTTTAATTTGAATCATTTTAGTAATAAAAAATAATAATAATCAACTCTATATATTATTAACAACTATAAGGGTATTTCAGATATTCTGACCCAAAAAAGTGCTTAAAAGCATTATTTACCAAACACATCAATAACTTTTTTTCAGTTTCAACACTTTTATCCAAACACGTAACTGCTTATTTTTAAAATAAGTTCAGCACTTTCAGAAACACTTTTAATTTTTAGCCACTTTTTTTCAGTCTATCCAAACGGGCTCTAAGACACTGAAATTGGGATGAATGGGGTATGTAATATGTATTAACAAATCAAATATAATCCATAAATGTTTGATCGTGAATTCCGTTATTACTACAGAATTAACTTGAGATTGTTGTGAAAATTCATTAATTTCAAATCTTGGATTCATCTATATACGATGACAGTGCAAAGTAGAGCTAGTGAGATGGTAGGAAGCCAAGTTATTTTTGTGAAAGATAAAGCAGCTCAGCTCATGTTCAAAATATATATTTAAGGGTCAAAAATTAAGTAAATTAAATAAAGAAACAATTCAAGTAGAGGCTTATTCTTGGATTTTTTTTCTTGTTAAAAAATGAGTTTTGATTCCCTAGCTATCACTGCTTAACCAACAAAGTATGCACCATGATGCATTGTTTTAATTGAATCAATTGTGCCTTATTTTCTCACTCAGTTACCAATTAATGATTGTAATTACTTTATACGTAATTTGATTTTGTAAATAATTATTACATTAGTGCATAAAACATAAACTTTTGTTTCAAAACGTGGACCAGAGGCTATATAATGTACTACATGAAAGTGGTGGATAAAAATATTCCCCCATGTAATTATTATATATTCTACTGGAGTCTATATTTGTCCTGATTATTCCTTTCATGGCTCACTCTTTTTTCATGTTTACCCTCAAATTTAAAAAGAAACAAAAGTTCTAACAGCTGATGTGAAGAAAATTTCTCAAACGACAGAATAATATCAATAGAAGTGAACTCATCAAGTATAACATAGACAAAAAGTCAAAAACAATGATGTCTGATTTGGAGTTGATCATCACATTGGGATTTGGGAATTAAAACCTTCACAATGGAAAAGATAGAAAGCAGAAGAATAGTGATAGTACAGGAAGATTTTAGTTATTCAATTGATCTGCTACATGAAGTTTTACCGTGTTGGCAGATATGCAAAGACATAATTTTAATTTTATGAGTTCTGAATTTTGGAATGATTACTTCAACTGACAATGAAGGGATATAAACTAAATTTCTAAACATTAATACATTGTTTGAACAAAACTTACTGCGTTCGGCCGAAGCATTAACGGGGCTTCCAATTAACTCAACCTTTGCTTGTCGATGATGAGAAATCAATTTTCCACCTTATAATTAATTCCTTCCCATTTTTAAAAAAAGTGATAATACCACTTACTGATTTTGAAATCACTATACTCTGACAATGGAGCTTTGTTAGCGAAAGGAAAAAGAAAGAAAAGGAGACAAGAAACAAAACTATAAAGCATCTGGGTGTTCCTAGTGGTTCAATGAAGTGGGTTGAACACCATGAGGTCTCACATTCAATTCCCAATCTTGATATATACTAGGAGATTTCTTCTCATCTGTTCTACTAGCCATGATGGAATGAGTTACCTAGTATAGTATCCCATGAAATTAGTCGAGGTGCGCGCAAGCTGACTCGAACACCACGGTTATGAAAGAAAAAACTATAAAAGGAAGAGAGTAGAAAATGTTATCCCTTTTCCTTTCAGCCTTGTGACCTCCAATCAAACATATAATTGATTATCCCTCTAGTTTAAATCTAATTGACTTTGTTTTCTGCTCCTATTAGACAAATGTATGTATAAATATATAATAGGACCCCTTTTTATTCCTACACATTGTAACATGCTTACTGCTTCGAGTGTGTATGTTGTGTATAGATATGTATATTACATTTAATAGAAAGTATATACTAAGACGTTACATTGAATTCATATTCTGTAAGTTAAACCAGTGAAAAGTATATTTATCAAAAAGTTTTAGTTGGTTCTTAATAAGTGAATAATCAAAGGGACAAAATCAAAATAAGTTCAATAAGAACATGCATGAACGGAAATAAATAGATCAACTTTAGTGTGACAATGACTAAACTAAGAGGAAACAACAATTTCTCATGATTTGAGTCTCCGATTATACGATGGTGTGACCCAAGTTGGGTGGCAAATAGGACTTAAAGATAATTCTAATTCCGGAAAAAAAGATTCTATACGTCCATCTTTAATGTTGATGCTCCCATATCTCTTCCATCACCACCATCTTGAGAGTATGAACCGATCACATGAGTAAAATATATATAATTAGATTTGACTCCTGCCGTAAATCTAGAGGAGTCAATATAAGTTGCTCCATTGCGGCCCAAGAAAATTGATGAATCTCCCAAAGTGTTGATCTCGTTCCATTTTCCTTTGGTTGCATCAAATTCATATATATTAAATTTAACGGTATGACAACACTCAAAATTATAGATATTCCAAATATTATCGATATCTGGATGAACAGATTGAATAATAATAAGTAGTGCACCAGATATCTCGACTAGGTATCCGTATTTGTTAATAAGACTATTCACATCCGCGTTAAGCAGGTGAAAATGAAAGCGTGGCTCAACAATTTGTTTGTCAGTATCAAACACCCAAACATTGGCATCACAAGTGAGCACATAAAGTTGTCCCTTACAACAAGCCATAGAGCAGGGGGACTCGTCCTGGAAGTTAATTTTAGTCCAGTTGAGATCTCCAGGTCGTCAAAAAGATAATATATCATAATCGAAATTACCCACCACTAATGCATAATCTGAAGTATCAGAAGGACTAGCAGATAAAATAGCTTGATCTATCCCGTACCATGACCACTCATCGCCATGTAAAGTCAATAAGTCATTTAGCGAGGGAAGTTGTATACTTGTGCGAGAGAAAGGATGCAACAAGTTCATCTCTCCCATGTTTGACAGGGTACACAGCCACCCATTCGATGGAAAAATACGTAGCAGCACTTTAGCTTCCGGGAGGAATAGGCGTGAAACTTTTTGCTTGGAAAAAGAGTAAAATTCTCGATAATCATCACCTTTATCCGGCAGCATTAGCAACGAAACTTGGGGTGAATTAAGCGCATCGTCAAAATTTTCCTTTGTGGCAACAATTCGCCATGAAGTACAAACAGCACCAAAAGCAATGAAATCTTCCAACACTTTAACACGCTTTGCTATCGTAGCAATGTGATCATGAGGCAATTCTGCCCAATTCCTCATAGCTTAGCAGAAAGAAAAAAGGGAAGTAAGCAAAGGTGGAATTGATTGTAGCATAGGCTTAGCCGTCCATATAAATTTTAAACTTAAATTGATACTTTATTTTGAGAATCTCATTACTATTAAATGGATGGATACCCATATAAGATTTTTGAGTCATATCATAAGGAAAATCCTTATTTGATAGAATATTTCTAAGTAACGGCAGAATTTTACGATCATAATGTTTTTACCATCTTTTAAAAATTTAATCAATCATAATGTTTACAATTAAGAATTATTTAAGGATATGTAATGGTAGTGTTTAAAAGATATCATAAGGAAAATCCTATTTTGATAGAATATTTCTAAGTTACGGCAGAATCATTAAGATACACATAATATATTCATAATAATTATTTTTATTTTTACCTTCTTTTAAAAATTTAATCAATCATAATGTTTACAATTAAGAATTATTTACGAATATGTAAATGGTATTGTTTAAATAATATAATAATGAAAATCTTTATTTGATAGAATATTTTTAAGTTACGGCAGAATCTTTAAGATACACATAATATATTCATAATAATTATTTTTATTTTTACCTTCTTTTAAAAATTTAATCAATCATAATGTTTACAATTAAGAATTATTTAAGGATATGTAAATGGTAGTGTTTAAATAATATCATAAGGAAACTCCATATTTGATAGAGTATTTCTAAGTTACGGCAGTTTCTTTAAGATACTCATAATATATTCATAGTAATTACTTTTATTTTTACCTTCTTTTAAAAATTTAATCAATCATAATGTTTACAATTAAGAATTATTTAAGGATATGTAAATGGTATTGTTTAAATAATATAATAAAGAAAATCTTTATTTGATAGAATATTTTTAAGTTACGGCAGAATCTTTAAGATACACATAATATATTCATAATAAATATTTTTATTTTTACCTTCTTTTAAAAACTTAATCAATCATAATGTTTACAATTAAGAATTATTTAAGGATATGTAAATGGTAGTGTTTAAATAATATCATAAGGAAACTCCTTATTTGATAGGGTATTTCTAAGTTATGGCAGTTTCTTTAAGATACTCATAATATATTCATAGTAATTACTTTTATTTTTACCTTCTTTTAAAAATTTAATCAATAATAATGTTTACAATTAAGAATTATTTAAGGATATGTAAATGGTAGTGTTTAAATAATATCAAAGTAAAATCCTTATTTGATAGAATATTTCTAAGTTACGGCAGAATCTTTAAGATACACATAATATATTCATAATAATTATTTTTATTCTTACCTTCTTTTAAAAATTTAATCAATCATAATGTTTACAATTAAGAATTATTTAAGGATATATAAATGGTAGTATTTAAAAAATCATATCTCAAAAATATTTCTAACCTTCTAAATTTACAGTTCTAGTACTCCTTAGTTTTTCTCTGTTATTATGAATATACATTTTTTTCCACCCATAGATTTTTTTTTTTTTATCACAATGTCCATATTATCATTCCTGAAAAGGGAGTTCAAGTTCATATTATTAGAAAAAGACGAATAATCAAACTCCAAAGCTTCGTCTTATTATTGTCGTAGGAAGAGAAAAAGAAGTTAAATTCAAATTAAAGAGATAAAAGATTGATCTGGAATATGTTAAGAGTCTCACATCAGAATAGTGACAAGTAACTGATCTTCTTATATAGATTTAAACAATCAATATAAAAAAATACTTTTCGACTTTCTGATTCACAATGTATGGAACAATCCTACTGACTCGGTTCTCCCCATCCTCATCAATCACCAACCATCATAAATCCCCTTTTCCCTTCAATTTTTTTTTTTTAATTTGGAGATTCATTCATTCGGATTGTATTTTTCTCCTTTTACAATCTCATTTTTTTTCTATAAATTTTGAGATTTCTTTCATTATTTGATTGTGTTTTTAATCATTATATTTTTTATATATGAAGTTTTGCTAAGGGTCTTGGTAAAAACCTCTAATCGTGTTTATCTTCACTCATCGATTTATCCCAAAAACAACACATTCCCTCTTAGCTTTCTCTTTCTAATGTTACCCAAAAAAACTATTTCTTTTGAAATCTTTGTGATATTTTTCAATTCAGTTATCATTTATTTGATCTTTCAATTGTTCAATTCATTCAAGTTATTCAATTTATTTAATATACTTCGAATTATTTAAGTTTACTCTTTCAACTACTCTTTTTAATTTTTCCATAATCACCTTCAAACCTCTTTCAATTTTTAACACATTAGATTTATGGCCGGACTAATATGTCATTTTCATACTAGTTCTTTGCTCCTTCACTTTTTCTTATAGTAATAGTCTGGTATTTAGCATTCACTGGGCGGATTAATCTAAATTGTGCCTTGTAGGTATTAATTAAGAAGGAGAAGTGCTACCTTACAAAGGTTTTTAATTTTCACTTTAAATAGTTAAATTCAAAATCTTTAATTATTGATGGAATCTCACTCATCCCATCAATCTCCTGGTGGTTGCTTAAAAAGGTCTATGTGTTAATTTGAAGTCAATAAGTGAATAAATTTTATAATTAAACATGAGAAACTTGAGCAATAGTTTTTACTTTTTAAAAAAAAAAAAAAAATCTAAACAGGCCAATATCATCAAAAAATTCACATGATACTAATTGATTAACTTCATAAGTAGTATTCTTTTTGTTAAAATATAACCTGTGGATAATTAATTAACAACATTAAAGTATGAAAAGTACTTAGACATCAGTATTTTGGAGGAGTTGCACCACCATTTCGAGGTTAAGTCCAATCATATATCAATAATGATAAACGAACTTCCTAATTGCATGTCCTTTTAATAATTAAAGTAAAAGGATAGTGTTTACAATTAAGAATTATTTAAGGATATGTAAATGGTAGTGTTTAAATAATATCATAAGGAAACTCCATATTTGATAGAATATTTTTAAGTTACGGCAGAATCTTTAAGATACACACAATATATTCATAATAAATATTTTTATTTTTACCTTCTTTTAAAAACTTAATCAATCATAATGTTTACAATTAAGAATTATTTAAGGATATGTAAATGGTAGTGTTTAAATAATATCATAAGGAAACTCCTTATTTGATAGAATATTTCTAAGTTAAGACAGAATCTTTAAGATACACATAATATATTCATAATAAATATTTTTATTTTTACCTTCTTTTAAAAACTTAATCAATCATAATGTTTACAATTAAGAATTATTTAAGGATATGTAAATGGTAGTGTTTAAATAATATCATAAGGAAACTCCTTATTTGATAGAATATTTCTAAGTTAAGACAGAATCTTAAAGATACACATAATATATTCATAATAAATTTTTTTTCACCTTCTTTTAAAAATTTAATCAATCATAATGTTTACAATTAAGAATTATTTAAGGATACGTAAATGGTAGTGTTTAAATAATATCATAAGGAAAATCCTTATTTGATAGAATATTTCTAAGTTATAGCAGAATCTTTAAGGTACACATAATATATTCATAATAATTATTTTTATTTTTACCTTCATTTAAAAATTTAATCAATCATAATGTTTACAATTAAGAATTATTTAAGGATTTGTAAATGGTAGTGTTTAAATAGTATCGTAAGTAAAATCCTTATTTGAAAGAATATTTCTAAGTTACGGCAAAATCTTTAAGATACACATAATATATTCATAATAATTATTTTTATTTTTACCTTCATTTAAAAATTTAATCAATCATAATGTTTACAATTAATAATTATTTAAGGATATGTAAATGGTAGTGTTTAAATAATATCATAAGGTAAATTCCTTATTTGATAGAATATTTCTAAGTTACGGCAGAATCTTTAAGATACACATAATATATTCATAATAATTATTTTTATTTTTACCTTCTTTTAAAAATTTAATCAATCATAATGTTTACAATTAAGAATTATTTAAGGATATGTAAATGGTAGTGTTTAAATAATATCATAATGAAAATCCTTATTTGATAGAATATTTCCAAGTTACGGAAGAATCTTTAAGATACACATAATATATTCATAATAATTATTTTTAATTTACCTTTTTAAAAAAATTTAATAAATCATAATGTTTTCAATTAAGAATTATTTAAGGATATGTAAATGGTAGTGTTTAAATAATATCATAAGGAAAATCCTTATTTGATAGAATATTTCTAAGTTACGGCAGAATCTTTAAGATACACATAATATATTCATAATAAATATTTTTATTTTTTCCTTGTTTTAAAAATTTAATCAATCATAAGGTTTACAATTAAGAATTATTTAAGGATATGTAAATTGTAGTGTTTAAATAATATCATAAAGAAAATACCTTATTTGATAGAATATTTTTAAGTTACGGCAGAATCTTTAAGATACACATAATATATTCATAATAATTATTTTTATTATTACCTTCTTATAAAAATTTAATCAATCATAATGTTTACAATTAAGAATTATTTAAGGATATATAAATGGTAGTGTTTAAATAATATCATAAGGAAAATCCTTATTTGATAGAATATTTCTAAGTTACGGCAGAATCTTTAAGATACACATAATATATTCATAATAATTATTTTTATTTTTACCTTCTTTTAAAAATTTAATCAATCATAGTGTTTACAATTAAGAATTATTTAAGGATATGTAAATGGTAGTGTCAAAATAATATCATAAGGAAAATTCTTATTTGATAGAATATTTCTAAGTTACGGCAGAATCTTTAAGATACACATAATATATTCATAATAATTATTTTTATTTTTATCATATTTTAAAAATTTAATTAATTATAATGTTTACAATTAAGAATTATTTAAGGATATGTAAATGGTAGTGTTTAAATAATATCATAAGGAAAATCCTTATTTGATAGAATATTTCTAAGTTACGGCAAAATCTTTAAGATACACATATTATATTCATAATAATTATTTTATTTTTTACCTTCTTTTAAAAATTTAATCAATCATAATATTTACAATTAAGAATTATTTATGCATATGTAAATGGTAGTGTTTAAATAATATCATAAGGAAAATCTTTATTTGATAGAATATTTCTAAGTTACGGCATAATCTTTAAGATACACATAATATATTCATAATAATTATTTTTATTTTAACTTTCTTTTAAAAATTTAATCAATCATAATTTTAAAATTAAGAATTATTTAAGGATATGTAAATGGTAGTGTTTAAATAATATCATAAGAAAAATCCTTATTTGATAGAATATTTCTAAGTTACGGCAGAATCTTTAAGATACACATAATATATTCAAAATAATTATTTTTATTTTTACCTTCTTTTAAAAATTTAATCAATCATATTGTTTACAATTAAGAATTATTGAAGGATATGTAAATGGTAGTTTTTAAATTATATCTTAAGGAAAATTCTTATTTGATAGAATATTTCTAAGTTACGGCAGAATCTTTAAGATACACATAATATATTCATAATAATTATTTTTATTTTTACCTTCTTTTAAAAATTTAATCAATCATAATGTTTACAATTAAGAATTATTTAAGGATATGTAAATGGTAGTGTTTAAATAATATCGTAAGGAAAATCCTTATTTGATAGAATATTTCTAAGTTACAGCAGAATCTTTAAGGTACACATAATATATTCATAATAATTATTTTTATTTTTACCTTCTTTTAAAAATTTAATCAATCATAATGTTTACAATTAAGAATTATTTAGGATATGTAAATGTTATTGTTTAAATAATATAATAATGAAAATCTTTATTTGATAGAATATTTTTAAGTTTCGGCAGAATCTTTAAGATACACATAATATATTCATAATAATTATTTTTATTTTTACCTTCTTTTAAAAATTTAATCAATCATAATGTTTACAATTAATAATTATTTAAGGATATGTAAATGGTAGTGTTTAAATAATATCATAAGGAAACTCCTTATTTGATAGAGTATTTCTAAGTTACGGCAGTTTCTTTAAGATACTCATAATATATTCATAGTAATTACTTTTATTTTTACCTTCTTTTAAAAATTTAATCAATCATAATGTTTACAATTAAGAATTATTTAAGGATATGTAAATGGTATTGTTTAAATAATATAATAAAGAAAATCTTTATTTGATAGAATATTTTTACGTTACGGCAGAATCTTTAAGATACATATAATATATTCATAATAATTATTTTTATTTTTACCTTCTTTTAAAAATTTAATCAATCATAATGTTTACAATTAAGAATTATTTAAGGATATGTAAATGGTAGTGTTTAAATAATATCATAAGGAAACTCCTTATTTGATAGAGTATTTCTAAGTTACGGCAGTTTCTTTAAGATACTCATAATATATTCATAGTAATTACATTTATTTTTACCTTCTTTTAAAAATTTAATCAATCATAATGTTTACAATTAAGAATTATTTAAGGATATGTAAATGGTAGTGTTTAAATAATATCAAAGTAAAATCCTTATTTGATAGAATATTTCTAAGTTACGGCAGAATCTTTAAGATACACATAATATATTCATAATAATTATTTTTATTCTTACCTTCTTTTAAAAATTTAATCAATCATAATGCTTACAATTAAGAATTATTTAAGTATATGTAAATGGTAGTGTTTAAAAAATCATATCTCAAAAATATTTCTAACCTTCTAAATTTACAGTTCTAGTACTCCTTAGTTTTTCTCTGTTATTATGAATATACATTTTTTTCCACCCATAATTTTTTTTTTTTTTTATCACAATGTCCATATTATCATTCCTGAAAAGGGAGTTCAAGTTCATATTATTAGAAAAAGACGAATAATCAAACTCCAAAGCTTCGTCTTATTATTGTCGTAGGAAGAGAAAAAGAAGCTAAATTCCAATTAAAGAGATAAAAGATTGATCTGGGATATGTTAAGAGTCTCACATCGGAATAATGACAAGTAACTGATCTTCTTATATAGATTTAAACAATCAATATAAAAAAATACTCTTCGACTTTCTGATTCACAATGTATGGAACAATCCTACTGACTTGGTTCTCGCCATCCTCATCAATCACCAACCATCATAAATCCCCTTTTCCCTTCAATTTTTTTTTTTAATTTGGAGATTCATTCATTCGGATTGTATTTTTCTCCTTTTACAATCTCATTTTTTTTTCTATAATTTTTGAGATTTTTTTCATTATTTGATTGTGTTTTTAATCATTATATTTTTTTATATATGAAGTTTTGCTAAGGGTCTTGGTAAAAACCTCTAATCATGTTTATTTTCACTCATCGATTTATCCCAAAAACAACACATTCCCTCTTAGCTTTCTCTTTCTAGTGTTACCCAAAAAAACTATTTCTTTTGAAATCTTTGTGATATTTTTCAATTCAGTTATCATTTATTTGATCTTTCAATTGTTCAATTCATTCAAGTTATTCAATTTATTTAATATACTTCGAATTATTTAAGTTTACTCTTTCAACTACTCTTTTTAATTTTTCCATAATCACCTTCAAACCTCTTTCAATTTTTAACACATTAGATTTATGGCCGGACTAATATGTCATTTTCATACTAGTTCTTTGCTCCTTCACTTTTTCTTATAGTAATAGTCTGGTATTTAGCATTCACTGGGCAGATTAATCTAAATTGTGCCTTGTAGGTATTAATTAAGAAGGAGAAGTGCTACCTTACAAAGGTTTTTAATTTCCACTTTAAATAGTTAAATTCAAAATCTTTAATTATTGATGGAATCTCACTCATCCCATCAATCTCCTGGCGGTTGCTTAAAAAGGTGTATGTGCTAATTTGAAGTCAATAAGTGAATAAATTTTATAATTAAACATGAGAAACTTGAGCAATAGTTTTTACTTTTTAAAAAAAAAAAAAAATCTAAACAGGCCAATATCATCAAAAAATTCACATGATACTAATTGATTAACTTCATAAGTAGTATTCTTTTTGTTAAAATATAACCTGTGGATAATTAATTAACAACATTAAAGTATGAAAAGTACTTAGACATCAGTATTTTGGAGGAGTTGCACCACCATTTCGAGGTTAAGTCCAATCATATATCAATAATGATAAACGAACTTCCTAATTGCATGTCCTTTTAATAATTAAAGTAAAAGGGGAGTGCGTAGTAGCACAAAGAAAGATCACATGATAATGTTTCAACAGAATTTAGCTAAAAACTAAAAGAGAATAAGCTCTATCAGTCCCTTTATACCAACAATTTATATGATTGGGGTTTGACTGTTCACATTATTTAAGAAAAAAACTTTTGAAATTGGATATATAAAACAAATCATATTTAAAAAAAAATTAAAATAGTTGATCCTTGTTGACTTGGTACTCCGATCCTCTTAAGAAAATATTTATTAGGAACTTATTTTATCAAATCAATCTTATTCATTATGATTTGAAAAAATAAATTTAACTATATGCACTTTGTGTAGTCATTTAATGATAAGGAGAGTGTTTGAAGAATAAAAGTCTCTTGATTTAAAAAATGAGACAACTAAATTGAAACAAATATTTTTAGCAAGAGATTAATTATTTTGAAACGAAGGAAGTAGATATTTGTGTAACTATAAATTATAGCATCTCATTCAAACCTATTTTGATATGGCTTTTCTACCAGAAAATATAGCAGTAAAGTTTACGTACATCCTACTCTCTCAGATTACTTATGAGATCACATTAAATATGTTGTCATAAAATATTTCAGTAAGAATAAAAAAAAATTAAATTTAAATTTAAATTATTACTAAATATAAAATGATAAATTGTTTTAATTGACTAAAAAGAATAGAAATTGAGCCGAATTTAGAAATTGATCCTTGAAAATGACACACTAACCCTAAAGCTATTTTATCGTTTTGTTGTATTCCTTATTCTTTAAAGGAAGTTAGAAAAGGAATATTAGATCCCAAATACTATCACAATTTGTTCTTATTTATCACTTTTTACATAACACACTCATTAACAAAATAATAATTGATATAATTATTTTATTATACTATCCTTATTAATTGATATTTATAGTAATATGTCGTGAAAATGATTTTGAAAATAAGCAATTAATGCTTAGAGTAAAATAGAAAAAATACTTTTGTCTTCCCTTAATATGTCAAAAGTGACAAGCAAAAATAAAAATTCAATTAATAGAGCAATGGCAAATATAAGCAAACGAAGGAAGTATTAATTATGATCCTAGAAATACTCTATATAGATTAGACCTTTCATAAATAAAAAAGATGTCAGGTGATATCTTTTTATTTATCTAATTTTAGTTAGTTGAATTATTTGATACTTATATTGATGAGGAGTCGTAGATAACATTCGATAAAATAGTTTGATTGGACGCAAATTGACCTATCATTGCTATTATATTAAAAAATTAGACGTCCAAGAAATAGGTGACGTTAGGTGCATAAAATATAGAAAAATATCTCATAATGTAATTAATAAAAGATAATATTATGCTCTTCAATTTAGACTAACTGAGTTATTGTATGTTTGATAAAAGTCACATCTCAAATTGAGCCTAAATTCTCTAGTAGCCATACAATATTCCCTAGTCACATGGTAATGGCTGTTGAACAAACAAGAAAGATAGGATGATGAGTTTGCTATATTAAAGTTGCAATTCATTTGATGGCATAGTCTTCTAAAGGTTGGTGAATGTGGCACTTTTTAAAAGCTAATTTAAACTAATTAAGTGAAGCACCAATAGAACTTTTAAACTCATGTCTCTCTTGGTATATATATCGTACCCTCTAAATTTATACCAATACTAGTTTTAAGAGTTTCAAATATATAATTCTAATATTTTAGTTTAAAAAGCCAACTCGAAGCCCCCTGAAAAGAACATCGTAATAGATAGCTTAAAGATGTTCAAAGGCAGTATTTTCTTACTACATAATTAATATAATTTAATGGCATATTTAATATGCATATCATTAAACATATCTCTAAAAAAGTACAAAGTATTTGTACAAAATCACCCAATAAAAATATAAAGAGTAATCTATTGTTTCCTCTAATTTATATTTTATGATTTTTTTTTCTTGAACACACTCTTTATGATTCAATTTTTCCAAAGAAAGTATAAAGTATTTTAACTATATTATTCTTGATTAATTACTATTAATTTAATATAGCTTTTTAGTTATGTAAAAATTGACTTATCTAAATAAGAAAAAAAACTAAGGAAATTACTAATACCATCTTGATTGTCTAAGAAGTTATTTTTTAGTCTTCTGTTAAAATTATGGGTATATAGGAGAAGAAGAATGGAGAGCAGGATTAAGAGCCCGTTTGAGATTGCTATTACAAAACTGATTATTTGAAAAACACTTTTATAAAATGACTTTTTAAAAAAATACTTTTAAAAAATAAAAATAATTTGTGTTCGGTAAATTCATTTGAAATGTGTTTTTGATAAACAAATTGTGTTTGGATAATCTTTTTGAAGAAGTGTTTTTTTAGACAAATGACCAAAAAGGACATCTATCAATAGAATACACACTACATTGTAACAAATATGTTTATTGTCATGAATTATTCATTTAAAATTAAATATTCAAGAAAAAAATTACATGTGCTGTTAAAACATAATCTTGTAACGTGATTCATTTGTCAATTGTTATCATTAATAATAAATAACAAAAAATTATATATTCTTTAGTCATCATCATCAATGATATTTTCAAATTTATTTAAATAAAAATGAGTGAAAATAAAATAATAATAATAATAATATATAAATCATAAAGAATTATGACGTAAATATGAATGTAAAATTTTAAACATCAAACGTTAATTAAACTTGTAAGATATGTTTATATATATATATATATATATATATATATATATTTGTGTGTGTGATAGGGATATTTTTGTCATAAAAAATATTTTTCTGCTTCTGCTTATTTTTAACACTTTTGCAAGTTTACCAAACACCCTCTTTTTTTAAAAAATATTTTTTTCTCAAAATAAGTGCTTATTTCCCAAAATAAGCAATCTCAAACAAGCACTAAATTGTGAGAATCGAATCTTCAACAACAAGGTGAGAGTTCATATAGTCAATCAACTAAGTTATTAAGTTTTTTCTGCTACCTCATTTCAATTTATCTGACCTATTTTTCTTCTTAATCCGTTTAAAAAAGTTTTTTTTTTTTCTTACAAATTCTTTAATTTCAACCATCCACTTGACATATTTGATACACAAAATAAAAAAATATTTTAGAATGTTCGACATACCCTTATTTATGAACATATATTTTAAAAGTCTCTTTGATCTTTTGAAATTTTATACTATTAGATTAAAACATATCAAATAAATTGAAACAGGAAAAAAATATAAACCACAAAATAAGGAAAGATTAAAAAAAAAAAAAGATATGAGTACACAAACCTAAATAAACAAAGAAAAAATAGACACACGTAGCTTTTTTATTTGACTTCATTAAAGCATATTCTCCTTTTTCCCTGTGTGAGAGGACGACAAATCTATTGATTCTCGTTATAAAATTGTTATAATCATGACTATATCTCATCAACTTTTTTTAGCAGCGTCGAAAGGAAAATATAGTGTAAGAGTAGGAAGTAGCTGAATAGGCGTTTGTCGCACCTTGCCTGAACGAGGCGTGTCACCCTAACTATTGTTTCATTCAATTATATTTGTTCTTTTAATTCATATAGAATGCAACAACGAGGAATAACCAGCTCATAGAGACACTACTTAGACCCCTTTCTTAAGTAGAGAAAAAAAAAATGAGACAAGTGCCACCACTCAAATGATGAATTAAAATAAAAAAAATACTAGTAATAACGTTTCTTGACTTTTACCATAAAGCATGTATCGAGGTGTCACTTCCCCAAACCTCAGGGACCTAAGTGAAAAAAATACATCTAGACCTCTTACAAGAACCGCATAATACAAAGGCGAGATTCTCGCGGGCGAACCGTTAATGCCAAAAGGTACTCCCATACAGTTCCATTTTTACCCGTATCAAATGACCGTCTATGTTTACTTGTTTATATTTGACTTCACATGCTCTAGTATGAAGGTACTCCTATTATTATAAGTTATCTTACTCATTTGGAAATAATTAGTAAATAAAATGAGGATAAAAAGGTATAGAATGGTAAATTATTCTTTTATTTTTAAGCTGGATAAATAAAAATATAGACATAATTTAATTACAGAAAATTTCGATATTTTGTATAATTACTGAAATTCCAATTTTGGGTTTGTCAAGATACACTAATTAGCTCCCGATAATTTCAACAAAGATATATTTTTTTTTTTGCAAAGATACATAATTAGCTTTCAATACCAATTTCTTTGATTTTGGATTTGTCGAGATATATAATATATCTAATGAAGATATTGTTTTTTTCTTTTTAATAATACATAATTAGCTCCCGATATGTTTTTTCCAATTTTGAATCTGTCGAGATACATAATTAGCTCACTTTAGGTTAAGGTGTATATTTATATTATTTTTTCTTTTATATACTAGACAAGTAAAAGTGGATAGAGTAAGTATCGCTTTTAAATGTGTTATTGGACAAAAAAAAATTTACTAGCACCAGATTTTTGTAGCAAACCAACATATTCAGTTTGACGTAGAATGTTGTTAATTACCACTTAAAGATAATTAAACTAAACGTCTCAATTTGTAACTATTGATCTTGTTAGAGTAATTTGTGCAAATTAAAATTGCTTGCAAGAAAGCAAAAGGTAGTATGAATTAGTAAAGATGAAATTAGGGGTTTTAAGAGCAACAAGAACCCCAAAAAACCTATGTACCATTTGAATTTGTTCTATTAACTTAAAAAATTGTCAGTCCTTTTCGATCCACTCTTAATGTTATAGGCACACTCTCTGGTCTCTGCCATGGGCGTTGCTAGACTTGTCAAGACAGAAATTGTCAAAAATAGCGGCGGAGTTAGAATCTTCACCAATGAGATTCAAAATACAAAGAAAAGTTAACGCACAAACAAGATTAAAGGGATTCAATATCTGCTCTAGAAAAATAACATATTCAGTATAATTTCACAAGTGGGATCTGAGGAGCGTAGTATGTACATAGACCTCGCCCTATCTTGAAAGATAGAAAGACGACTTCCGATAGACCCTCGACAATATCAACTCTCTGTATACATGTAAAAATTAACCTTGAATATAAAATGTAATTTTCCGCTAAAAGAGGTTTTAGTTGAACCCCTTGCTCCCACCTGGCTCCGCCACGATAAAAAAGCAGCAGATAGGTAGAGTCATAAGGAAATTGAGGGGGGTGGGATTCATGCATTACATATATGGACATACACAAACATACATACATAATCCATGCCACATTATGTAAGCCTGCAACTACTACTGATCAAAATGTCTGAACTGAAAACAAAGGCAAAACCCATCGCCAGGCCCCTTAAGTACACGTCATTTTTCACTTAGGCACCTCAAGTGGACATTGGTTCATTTTGGCACCTCAAGTGGCCTTAAAGTGTGCCATTTTGACACCTTTTGCTTGGTTGGCAAAACGCGTGCGGAACACTCCGCAAAGGCGCGTGGAAGCCTGTTTTTGGCTGATGTGGCGGCCAATTTGGCCCACCAACAATATATTAACTCATTTTCATTAATTTATACCTTTTTCCTTATTTTTATCCATCATTTTTGTCAATCATAAGTAGAACTGTCAAGTGGGCTGGGCCGGGCTAACCCGGAACCGTCCCTAAAAAATTTACCGGGTTGTGGGCCGGGCCGGATCCGGGTTGGGGGTTAAGTGGGCCGGGCCGGACCCAACAGTAAAAATTTCAAAAACCACCCTAACCCGGCCCACTTAACCCAACCCGGTCAAACCCACCTAAACCCGGTCAAACCCGGTTAAAAATCACGTCAAACCCGAAAAAAATTTTAAAAAAAATAAAAAATTCAATATACACAATATATACCCACCTATATACATTTTAAATACGTTAAACAATATATATACACTATATATATAGTATATACTACATTAGAATTTAAAAATATATACACATATACACAATAACACATATATACGTACCATTCAGTATATACGACTATACGTACTACTTTAAATAAAACATCTACTACAACATATATATACTACAATATATATAAGTATATATATATTATAGAGTTATATACTAATTTATAAAACATATACGCATGTATACATTAAATATACACGTCTATAGAGGATATATACACAAATATATGCACCATTCAACATATATGTACTACT
This sequence comes from Capsicum pubescens, assembly GCA_030864215.1. Taxonomy (NCBI): domain Eukaryota; kingdom Viridiplantae; phylum Streptophyta; class Magnoliopsida; order Solanales; family Solanaceae; genus Capsicum; species Capsicum pubescens. The sequence continues at coordinate 330,555,811 of CM061538.1, read as the reverse complement.
TTAAGTAAAACATATACTACAATATATGTATACACTACAATATATATATAGTTATATACTAATTTATAAAATATATACGCATGTATACATTAAATATACACGTTTACAGAAGATATATACACAAATATACGCACCATTCAATATATATGTACAACTTTAAGTAAAACATATACTACAATATATATATATATATATATATATATAGTTATATACTAATTTATATAACATATACACATGTATACATTAAATATAGATGTCTATAGAAGATATATACACAAATATACGCACCATTCAATATATATGTACTACTTTAAGTAAAACATATACTACAATATATGTATATACTACAATATATATATGGTTATATACTAATTTATAAAACATATACGCATGTATACATTAAATATGCACGTCTATAGAAGATATATACACAAATATACTCACCATTCAATATATATGTACTACTTTAAGTAAAACATATACTACAATATATATATAGTTATATACTAATTTATAAAACATATACGCATGTATACATTAAATATGCACGTCTATAGAAGATATATACACAAATATACGCACCAATCAATATATATGTACTACTTTAAGTAAAACATATACTACAATATATATATATATAGTTATATACTAATTTATAAAACATATACGCATGTATACATTAAATATGCACGTCTATAGAAGATATATACACAAATATACGCACCATTCAATATATATGTACTACCTTAAGTAAAACATATACTACAATATATATATATATATATATATATATATATATATACTACAATGTATAATAGTTTATATATACACATGTATACATTAAATATATACGTTTATAGAAGATATATACACATATATACTACAATATATGTAGTTATATACTAATTTATAAAGCATATACACTTGTATACATTAAATATGCACGTCTATAGAAGATATATACACAAATATACACACCATTCAATATATATGTACTACCTTAAGTAAAACATATACTACAATATATATAGTTATATACTAATTTATAAAGCATATACACATGTATACATTAAATATACACATCTATAGAAGATATATACACAAATATATGCATCATTCAATATATATGTACTAGTTTAAGTAAAACATATACTACAATATATATAGTTATATACTAATTTATAAAACATATACACATGTATACATTAAATATACACGTCTATAGAAGATATATACACAAATATATGCACCATTTAATATATATGTACTAATTTAAGTAAAACATCTATTACAATATGTATATATACTACAATATATGTATAGATAGTTATATACTAATTTATAAAACATATACACATGTATACGTTAAATATATACGTCTATAGAAGATATATACACATATATACGCACCATTCAATAAATATATACTACTTTAAATAAAATATACTACAATATATATATACTACAATATATATATATATATATATATATATATATATATATATATATAGTTATATACTAATTTATAAAACATATACGCATGTATACATTAAATATGCACGTCTATAGAAGATATATACACATATATACGCACCATTTAATATATATGTACTACTTTATACAAAATACACTACAATATATATACACTACAATATATACACACACTATATATATATAGTTATATACTAATTTATAAAACATATACAAACGTATACGTTAAATATATACTACTTTAGAAGATATACACACACATATAGATACTATTCAATATATGTACAACTTTAAATAAAATATACTACAATATTTACACACACTATATATATAGTTATATACTAATTTATAAAACATATACACTACAACTTCGTAACATATACACTGTACAACATATATACATCTATAGAAGATATATACACATATATACGTACCATTCAATATATATGTACTACTTTAAATAAAATATACTACCATATATATATACTACAATATATATATACTACAATATATAATTATATATATAGTTATATATTAATTTATAAAACAGATACACATGTATACGTTAAATATACACGTTTATAGAAGATATATATACACATATATAAATTAATAATACTTGATAGTAAATTAATAATATATTAAAACTAAGTTATAGTTAAATCCAATTTCAAGGAAAAAAAAAATTTAGTCGGGCCGGGCTGGTTAACCGGCGGGTCCTAACCGGGCTTGGTTTGGGCCGGGTTAACTAGGTCCAAATCAATACAATAACCGGCCCGGGACCTGGAACCCTAAAGCCCTAGGGCTTATCGGGCCGGTTTTGTAAGTGGACCGGGTCAGCCTGGCCCGTTTGCCACCCTTAATCTTAAGCTTATTTAATGGTAAAAATTATTGGGAGAGATTTAAAAATTAGATACACATTTAGGAGTTTGTCTTGCCAAAAATAATTTATTAACTCAACGCCCATTAATTTATACTTCTTTCACATTTTTATCCGTTATTTTTGTCAATCTTAATTTATTTAATGATAAGAATTATTGAGAGAAATTTATATACGCATTTAAAGGTTCGTGAAGATTAAATAATAAGCACCTTTTTTTTAATCATTAAGGGCGAAATTGATGAAGAAAAATAAAAAATAAGCAACACGAATGAAGAAAAACTAAAAATCAAACAAAATCGATGAAGAAAAATTGAAAAATAAAGCTAATTCAGTGAAGAAAAATTGAAATAAAACAAAATCAATAAAAAAAATAAAAATCGAAGCATAAAAACCAAGAAAAATCAGTAAAGAAAATTTGAAAATCGAAGCAAAATTGATGAAAGAAATTAAAAAATAAAGCTAAATCCGTGAAGAAAATTAAAATCAATTAAAAAAAATAAAATTTGAAGCAAAATATATGAAGCAAATCTGAAAAAAAATGAAGCTAAATTCATGAAGAAAATCTAAAAATCAAGTAAAATCAATGAAGAAAAATTAAAAATCGATGAAAAAAATTAAAGATGACAGGAGTGCGGGGGTGGGGAGGGGGTGCGGGGTCCTTGAAGAAGATAAAGAGGGGAAGAAGAGTGGCGGGGGTGGATGGGGTATTTGAAAAAAAGATTAGCGGGGTGGGGTGGGGTGTGGGGTGAAGGGTGGGTGGGGTGTTTTAAGAAGAAAACTGGTGGGGGGTGGCGCGTGGGGGGGTGGGGTGTTTGAAGAAGGTTGGTGGGGTGGGTAGGTTAGGGGGAGGGGGTATTTTTTATTTCAATTAATTATTTATAAATTATTGGATATTTTTTATTTAAAATTAATTATTAATAAATTATTTGGATAAAAATAACACATGTCAGCATTTTATTCGTCATTTTCCATCTCAGCGGTGTGTGTAGCACACGCACTAATATTATTTTGCTGATTCAGCAAACGTGCCAAAATGACACACTTAAAGGTTGTTTGAGGTGCCAAAATGAACCAATATCCACTTAAGGTGCCTAAGAGAAAGATGACGTGTACTTAAAGGACACGATGGGTTTTGCCGAAAACAAAAGACTTGGATTCTGCTGTAACTAATTGTATATACATACATATAAAACTTACTTTTATCTTTCTCTGCTAGCTGCCCCATATAGTCTCATAGATATAAGAGAAAGTCGATGAGAAATTAAAGGGAGGCCTGGGACCAATATATATATATATATATATTCAATGATTTTGCAATCGATTGCTTTATGATTGACATTGACACTTTATCGATGACATGCAGGCTGCACCTGACCCTGACACACTATTTCTCTTCTGACTTCTGACTCCTTAATTAACCATGCATGCTCTGTTGCAGAACTACTTGATAATTGATGTTCACTCTTCGTTCATTCATTTTACTCCTCCGTTTAAAAAAAAATGATATCTAGTTAGACTTGTTTCAGAGCATAAAAAAATAAAGAAACTTTTTAATATGTCTTGTAATCCTAGTTAAAGTTATATCAAATGTATTAAAATAGTCTCTAATCTTGTGGTATTAAACATATCACATGAAAAATTGAAATTAAAGTATTGTAAAAAAAAACTATTTTTTTTAACCAGATTAAAATGGAAAGTAAGGTATTTCCTTTTTAAACTGACGGAGTATTCATTTTAATTGTATGAATATGTGAGAATATACGTAAATCGTAATGCACCCTCAACGTTGCAGGCATGAGTATGACTAAGAGTTGAGTTGCAAAGCCATTGTTTTTACTTTAAAATATAAAGGAGTAAATACACGAATTTAGCTACCTGAACTTTCATATTATTGGTAGGATTTTATTTTCCACCAGCTTGTAATCCCCTCCTCCATTTCCCATCCCCTACCACTAATTTATTTATTTTTTAATTAGAAAAAGGCACACGATGAAGTTTAGGTGATTTTTATTTTTAAGTAGAAAAACAGTTTTGACTTTATATATGCAATGTAATTTTCAACGAAAAGACTTCGCATTATGCACTAGTTTTTTTCCAAGGTGAAGTAGGGATTGGGTTCGTGTGTACCCATGCTCTCTTTCACCTCTCCTTCAGCACCTACGCAGATGAAATGTCAATATTAAACTCCATTTTGCATGCATTGATTTGCAGCAATTGACCTGTAGATCTACTGTATAATAGCGATTAACGAATTTAATCGAACTAAATAGTTTTAAACAGGATATAGTATATAGGAAAATGTTTCTGATATTAATATCAAATTATACTAATTTATCATAATTAAATTACAAATCAAGGTAAATATATAGTATATTATTAATTAACTATAATTATTGGTAAAAGTGTATGTAAAGAGATGCGTCATGACTCATTTGATTGATACTAATTTTGGTTAGAATATAAAGATAGTTATCAATGAATACCATTGCTCCATCTGCTAAAAATAGCCAAAGTATACATTACATATACACTCGGTTGTATATGGTGGGTATACATACATGTAAAAGTCTATAATATATGAATGTTAATATACAATATCCATTACTTATTGGAATGTTAATATACAATATGCATTACTAATATATTGTCTATGTATTATGTACTGTATAAATAACATAAATATCAATCCTTTTGGAAGTAATTACACTCTCTCCCACTTTTTTAATTATTTTACTCTCTCTCCCTATTGATATACATAACATAGCCGACAAATACATAGAGGGTATTTGGATAGGATTAAAATCTGGTCAAACTAGATTTTAATCACTTTTTTTTTTTTTAGCTTTTTTAGGTGTTTGGTAAAATTAAAAAGAGCTTAAAAAAAGCTAAAAGTGAATTAAAAAAAACAAAAGTTGAGAAGCTGGATGCCCCAGCTTTTTACTTTTTAGATTAAATTTTTTTTAGGTTTGACCAAAACATTTATCTTTTTTATCCCTTATATTTTCTTCTAATTCCAATAATACCCTAAACTTTGTAGGCCTTATTGATTTTTCTTTCTTTTTCTTTCTGCCGCTTTTTTTCATTTTTTCCCTCCAGTTTTCTCTTTATCTTTCTCCTTTATTTTCAGAGAATCCATCATTACATAAGAAGACACTCAAAGTTTTATCGTCAAATCGAGTTTGTGGTAAGTTCTTCTCTATCCATTCATATAGAATCTCTGCATGTTATTTAAATTTTAAAAATTGATTCTTTTTAATAGTTTGTTTCATTCCTAAAAATTTTATGTTGTTTACAAGCTTGCAATATTACAATATAATACTATATTTATATAAAAAATATCTTAAAATTTTTATTTTTTAATATTTAAAAATAAAAAAGTAACTTATATTTATAAATTGACCTGACATAATCACTTTATGTTGAAAGTGTATTTAAATAGAAATTATTTTTGAAGTATTAGAATTAAAAATCATAAATATTTCACGTTATTATGCGTTAACAACTTTAAGGATATTTAAGTCATTTTGACAACAAAAAAGTGATTGACAACACTTGTTTACCAAACACATCAACAAATTTTTTTCAATTTATCACTTCTATCCAAACACTTATCTACTTAATTTAAAAGCACTTATTTTAAGTTTTTAATCACTTAAGCTAAAAAACAAGTTTTTTAATCCTATCCAAATAGGCTCATATCATTCTGTGCATGTGTTAGGATTTTTGTAATAGGTTAGGGTGTTGGGATTTTTTGTAATATTGGAAATATAAGTTGTGTATTTGTGTAATTTTTAGTGGAAAAAATACATAAAGTAGCATACTTAAGTATTAAATTACAAAAAATAACCATACTTTTATCAAATTACATTTTGTAGCATATGTATTTGTATTTTTGTAGCAACAATTTGCAAAAATACAAAATACAACTTGCTATATTATGTAATTATGAAAGTGTTGCAATGAAACTTATAATTAGGGGATAAGTATGTTATTTCTGAATTTTGCTCCTTTTTAGTTATGTATTTTGTAAACATGGCCTCCAGTTTTTCTTCATGGGCCTAATTGGTTTAGTAAGTTTAGCCCACATGAAAATCTAGTAAAAATGAGTCAATTGGATTCTTTAGTATTTTCTCTTGAACAAAGATGATCCTGTAAAGATTTCTTATGTGTGGCCATAAGAAACTTTTACTTTTTTTGAAAAAAAAATTCCACTTTATTTTAAAAGTAGTATTCGATCATAAGAAGTCAAGTTATATTTGAAAAATTAAAAACAATATCACCTCCTTCTATCACAAAAATTTAAAAATAATTTCTATTTATATTCATAGTCAAACACAACTCTTACTTCAACTTTAAAAAAAATATTATTTTCTATGGCAAACGCCTACTAAAAATATCTGGTGATAGTAAGTCATAACTAAAAAGCAATTTATAAAAACTAGAGAGTAAATTGATTCATCATTGGTCAGCAAATAAATCATTACCAACGAAGATGGAAGAAGAGAAAAATCGGGTTTTTTTATACTACACATTAGTCCAAGAAAAATAATAACAACAAAGTTTATTTCTTACCATTTTAGCCAGTGTAATTATTATATAATATGAATATAATCAATCTGTACGCTTATTATACACTTGTATTGAATATCTATATCTATAATCCATAATCTATAATCTATATCTATATCTATAATTTATAGTCTATATCTATCTATATCTATATCTAATATATTAAAAGTGTGAAGGGCCTTAGAAATGTTGTTTGAACTTTTTGCCCTTCATTAAAAGTCTTTGTTTTAGATAAAATCGTCTTTTAACTATTTTTTCTAATATTTAAGAGTTGAAAATTAATTAAATATATTTATGGTAGAATTTTTCCTTATTAAAAATCATAAAAATTAATTGTCCAAAAATATATGGCAAGAATAAAATATTTTTAAATTTAAGGAATCCTAAAATATGTATAGTAAGAAGAGAAAATATATGAGAAAAAATATTAATAATTAAAAATTGACTATAACACGCGCTTCCCAATCCAATTGAATTTTGTCCACCATATTTAGATTATTTTTGGTGTCAAGTGGGCCGGTCCGATCCGGCCCTCATAACTAACTCGGCCCGATTTGATTCGGCCCGGTAAGCCCTAGGGCTTTAGGGTTTCGTGTCCCGAATCGGTTATTTTTTTAAAATGGGCCCGGTTAATCCGGCCCGAACCAAGCCCGATCCAGGCCCGTCGGTTAACCGGCCCGCCCGGATACCTTTTAAAAAAAAAAAAGGGATTTTGGGCCAAACTAGCCGTTGGCCCAACGGCTAGTTTGGGCCCATTTATTAAACAAACAAAAAAAATAACTTTAAAAAATATTTTTTAATCCCAAAAAAAATTATATAAATACCCTACAACTTCAAATCATTTTTCACACAATTTTTCACTTTCTCAAATCTCATTCTCTCTCAAAAGTCAAATCTCAATTCTCAATTCTCAAATATTCAATATATTTAATTTCTTAAGATGAGGGAAGTCCGATTGAGATGGTTTGGACACGTGATGAGGAGGGGCATGGATGCCCCGGTTCGTAGGTGTGAGAGACTAGCTTTGGATGGTTTTAGGCGGGGTAGGGGTAGGCCGAAGAAGTACTGGGGAGAGGTGATTAGGCGGGACATGGAGCAGTTTCAGCTCACTGAGGACATGACCCTAGATAGGAAGATCTGGAGGGACGCGAATTAGGGCAGAAGGCTAGGGTCAGTTTGGGTCGCTAGTGTAGGGAATTACTTGGTAGGGGTATTATTCTTGTTATGATACCTTGTTTCATGTTTTATTACGAATCTGTTTGCTTTTCTCTGTTTTCTATTACTTGTGGGTGTCGTATTTGTGTTATGCCATCTTGTTCCATGCTTTACTATGTATTTGTGTAGTATTTCGTGTCTCGAGCCGGGAGTCTATCGGAAACAGCCTTTCTACTTCTTTAGAGGTAGAGGTATGGATTGCGTACATCTTACCCTCCCCAGACCTCACTATGTGGGAATACACTGGGTTTGTTTTGTTGTTGTTCTTAAAGTGTTCACTTTAATTTTTTAATTTTTCGTTTACAAAGTACGAGCGGAAGTTTCTAAAGTCGCAATCTTCGGATACTTCCAAAATTTGGCATTGTTGTTCCATCTCTTACGTTTAATTTTTATTTATTGTATTAATTGTTTAATATTTAATTTTATTATATTTGTGTATTTTGAATATTTTTAGTTTAATTTAATTTATATTATGGATAAATTAAGAAACCTCGCTACTAAAGGTGTTAAAATTTTTTGTCCCGGAAGCGGTAGTGGTAGTAAAAAGTGAACTACTAGCGGTAGAGGTAGTTCAAGTAGTAGATATACCCGTGTGCCTTCGCCTCCGGTACCGCTTGGTACACCTTTTGAGGAAGAAACAGGTGTAGGTGCTCACGATATGGATTATGTAGAAGCTCAGGAAAATTACGGTATAGAAGAAGAAAATGAAGTAGATGCGGTTAATTTAGACGAAGATAATGAAAATATTGCTGAGACACCCGCAGTAGGAGATGCTAACGTTAGATCTGAATCGGTTAATCTCCCTCCCCGTCCTCCCAGTGCCCCAAGACCTCGTAAAAGAACTAGTATTGCATGACAATTTTTTGAACGTATATCAAATATTGAGGTTCAATGCAATATTTGTCAACAAATATATAAGCATAGAAGTGGAGGCAAGCAAGGAGGTACGGGTACGTTAATGAGACATGTAGCTGAAGATTACAAAAGAGAGTTAAATATTGCACAAGGTGGTGGGGATGTTGGTGGGCCAACGCAAACTAGAATGGACCCAGCAACCGGTCACGTAGCGAAGAAGTATAATAAATTGAGGGACCGAGAAGAAATAGCTAAAATGGTAGTTGTGGGTTGTTTGCCTTTTAATTTTCCTTCTTCTGATGCCTTTATTCGTTATATACAAGCAATTTATAATCCTATGTTTAATGGTATTCCTAGAACTACTTGTCGGTCTGATATTTTTAGACTTCATTCACAATATTATTTTTATTTATCAACATTGTTAAAAAATATTCAATGTAGATTGTCCCTAACTTCTGATCTTGGTCGTGCTGTAAATAAAAATGATTATTTAACCGTTACTTGTCATTGGATGGATAGTAATTTCGTGATGCAAAAACGTATTCTTGCTTTTTTATATGATGAAGATCGTAAACATACTGGACAATTTATTGTTGATTCTATTGTTAAAATTGCCGGATATTATGGTATCGAAAATAAAATTTTATGTATTGCTTTTGATAATGCTTCTAACAACAAAAATAAAAAAATTAAAATCTACGCTATCTCCGCCCTTACCTGAAATTTTTCATATTAAGTGTGCATGTCATATATATAATTTAATTGTAAAAGATGGTCTTGAGTTTTTTTGAGTTTTATATTGAAAAAATTCGCCTTGCTGTTGGTTTTATTCAAGGAAATAAACGTAGATCGAGAATTAGAGAATTTAAAATTAAATGTCAAGAAAATGGACTTACACCGATTTTGATGCCTGAGGAAATTGATACTAGATGGAATTCTACGTATGAATTTTTAAAAACTTGTTATAAATATAGAATTCCTATTACACTAGCTTTTAACCAACATTGCAGTTCATTTGTTGATTCTGCTGATTGCATGCTACATAATTCTGATTGGGTTGTAATTAATGATTTGTTAAGTTTTTAGAAAAAATTTATGTAGTTATGGTTGAATTTTTCGGTGCTTATTATCCTACTATTTGTGATATTTTGTCATATATAGCCGATATTTCTGATTTGGTCAAAGAATATAAAAATAAAGAAGGTTATAAAGAAGCTGTTGGCACCATGTTTACGAAATTTAAAAAATATTTTTTCCCGATTCCCCCTATTTACTTGGTTGGTGTTATGCTAAAACCGTGCATGAACTATAATAATATGTGTCACTTTAGTACTCTTATTTATACTAACTTAGAAATAAATACTAACCATGATTCTGAACAAGTACAACCTGATTTGTGGACGGCTACGACTGATGCAAAAGATTACATAGAAAAATTATATAATCACTATGCTGATTTATTTGATTTAGCCGTACCTACAAATATCACTCCAACTGTCGCTCCTCATCATCCCGAGGAGCCATCATCTTCTAAAAGTCCGGCACATAGTGGTTTTCCTGATTCGTTTTATGATTTAAATTGTTGGAACAGTGTTGATGAGAGAACTTACACATCAACTTATCGGGAAGAGCTGAAATATTATCTTCGGACGGCACCAGAGGATCGCAGACGACAGATCAACACGTTGGATTGGTGGAGGAGTAATGAAACATAATATCGTGCGCTTTCAAGATTAGCTAGAGATATCTTGAATGTTCCAATGTCAACCGTTGCATCAGAGAGCGCCTTTAGTCAGGGACGACAGCAGCTTGAAGACAACCGACACTCATTGGGAAGCAATGCAACAAATGTTCTAGTTTGCCTCAGAGATTGGATTAGAGCGGAAAGAAGAAACTAAGGAATGGAACCGGAGCCGAGCGACGAGCTGAAACTTGAAGAAATTATGACTTCACGGGAGAACTCAGCAGAATCAAGTCCAATTCATGGTTTTGCCCCCGTTGACTTCGACTATCCTATCCAAGTTCCCATTAATATTAACATGAATGAGTTGGAAAAAATGATGCATAATTTATAGATTTTTCATTCATGTAAATTATAAATTTTGGATCATTTTGCAATCAATAAAATTCCCCAAATTCATTCACTCCTTAGTCCTTGCTTTTTATATTTTTTCATTTAACGATTTAAAATTTTAAATTGAATTTCTAGTTTTCTACTTTAAACTAAAAACTTACTTCTAATATATTATTAATTTACTACCAAATATTATTAATTTATTATATTAAGTAGCATATGTTTTGTATATTTGTGCATATATCTTCTATAGAAGTGTTTATTTAGCGTATACATGTATATATGTTTTATAAATTAGTATATAAGTATATCTATATATATTGTAATGTATATATATAATGTAGTATATTTTATAAGTAGTAGTATATATACATTGAATGGTGCGTATACACGTGTATATATCTTCTAATGAAGTGTATATTTAACGTATACATGTGTATACGTTTTATAAATTGGATATCTTCTACAGAAGTGTATATATATGTATATATCTTCAATAAACGTATATATTTTACATACACAAGTGTATATGTTTTACAAATTAGTATATAACTATATATATATACATATTGTACTATATATATATATGTGTATTGTAGTATATATTTTATTTAAAATAGAACATATATATTAAATGGTGTGTATATATGTGTATATATCTTCTACAGATGTATATATTTAATGTATACAAGTGTATATGTTTTACAAATTAGTATATAACTATATATATATACATATTGCAGTATATATATATGTATATTGTAGTAAATATTTTAATTAAAGTAGTACATATATATTGAATGCTGTGTATATATGTGTATATATCTTCACTAGACATATATATTTAACGTATACAAGTATATATGTTTTACAAATTAATATATAACTATATATATATACATCTTGTAGTATATATATATGTATATTGTAGTATATATTTTATTTAAAGTAGTACATATTTATTGAATGCTGTGTATATATGTGTATATATCTTCTCTAGACGTATATATTTAACGTATACAAGTGTATATGTTTTATAAATTAGTACATAACTATATATATATACATATTGTAGTATATATATATGTATATTGTAGTATATATTTTATTTGAAGTAGTACATATATTTTGAATGGTGTGTATATATGTGTATATATCTTCTACAGATGTATATATTTAATGTATCCAAGTGTATATGTTTTACAAATTAGTAAATAACTATATATATATACATATTGTAGTATATATATATGTATATTGTAGTATATATTTTATTTAACGTATGACATATATATTGAATGGTGCGTATATATGTGTATATATCTTATATAGATGTATATATTTAACGTATACAAGTGTATATGATTAATAAATTAGTATAATATAACTATCTATGTATTGTAATCCATGTGTATTGTAGTATATATTTTATTTTAAGTAGTACATATACATTGATTGGTGCGTATATATGTGTATATATCATATATAGATGTATATATTTAATGTATACAAGTGTATATGTTTTATAAATCAGTATAATATAACCATCTATACATTGTAATACATATATATGTATATTGTAGTATATCTTTTATTTAAAGTAGTACATACATATTGAATGGTGTGTATATATGTGTATATACCTTCTATAGACGTATATCTTTAACATATACAAGTGTATATGTTTTACAAATTAATCTATAACTATATATATATACATATTGTAGTATATATATATGTATATTGTAGTATATATTTTATTTGAAGTAGTACATATATTTTGAATGGTGTGTATATATGTGTATATATCTTCTACAGATGTATATATTTAATGTGTCCAAGTGTATATGTCTTACAAATTAGTATATAACTATATATATATACATATTGTAGTATATATATATGTATATTGTAGTATATATTTTATTTAGAGTATGACATATATATTGAATGGTGCGTATATATGTGTATATATCTTATATAGATGTATATATTTAACGTATACAAGTGTATATGTTTAATAAATTAGTATAATATAACTATCTATGTATTGTAATCCATGTATATTGTAGTCTATATTTTATTTTAAGTAGTACATATACATTGATTGGTGTGTATATATCTTATATAAATGTATATATTTAACGTATACAAGTGTATATGTTTTATAAATTAGTATAATATAACCATCTATACATTGTAATACATATATATGTATATTGTAGTATATATTTTATTTAAAGTAGTACATATATATTGTATGCTGTGTATATATGTGTATATATCTTCTCTAGACGTATATATTTAACGTATACAAGTGTATATGTTTTACAAATTAGTATATAACTATATATATATACATATTGTAGTATATATATATGTATATTGTAGTATATATTTTATTTGAAGTAGTACATATATTTTGAATGGTGTGTATATATGTGTATATATCTTCTACAGATGTATATATTTAATGTATCCAAGTGTATATGTTTTACAAATTAGTATATAACTATATATATATACATATTGTAGTATATATATATATGTATATTGTAGTATATATTTTATTTAACGTATGACATATTTATTGAATAGTGCGTATATATGTGTATATATCTTATATAGATGTATATATTTAACGTATACAAGTGTATATGTTTAATAAATTAGTATAATATAACTATCTATGTATTGTAATCCATGTATATTGTAGTATATATTTTATTTTAAGTGGTACATATACATTGATTGGTGCGTATATATGTGTATATATCTTATATAGATGTATATATTTAACGTATACAAGTGTATATGTTTTATAAATTAGTATAATATAACCATCTATACATTGTAATACATATATATGTATATTGTAGTATATATTTTATTTAAAGTAGTACATACATATTGAATGGTGCGTATATATGTGTATATATCTTCTATAGACGTATATCTTTAACGTATACAAGTGTATATGTTTTACAAATTAGTATATAACTATATATATATACATATTGTAGTATATATATATGTATATTGTAGTATATATTTTATTTGAAGTAGTACACATATTTTGAATGGTGTGTATATATGTGTATATATCTTCTACAGATGTATATATTTAATGTATCCAAGTGTATATGTCTTACAAATTAGTATATAACTATATATATATACATATTGTAGTATATATATATATGTATATTGTAGTATATATTTTATTTAGAGTGTGACATATATATTGAATGGTGCGTATATATGTGTATATATCTTATATAGATGTATATATTTAACGTATACAAGTGTATATGTTTAATAAATTAGTATAATATAACTATCTATGTATTGTAATCCATGTATATTGTAGTCTATATTTTATTTTAAGTAGTACATATACATTGATTGGTGTGTATATATCTTATATAAATGTATATATTTAACGTATACAAGTGTATATGTTTTATAAATTAGTATAATATAACCATCTATACATTGTAATACATATATATGTATATTGTAGTATATATTTTATTTAAAGTAGTACATATATATTGAATGCTGTGTATATATGTGTATATATCTTCTCTAGACGTATATATTTAACGTATACAAGTGTATATGTTTTACAAATTAGGATATAACTATATATATATACATATTGTAGTATATATATATATATGTATATTGTACTATATATTTTATTTGAAGTAGTACATATATTTTGAATGGTGTGTATATATGTGTATATATCTTCTACAGATGTATATATTTTATGTATCCAAGTGTATATGTTTTACAAATTAGTATATAACTATATATATATACATATTGTAGTATATATATATGTATATTGTAGTATATATTTTATTTAACGTATGACATATATATTGAATGGTGCGTATATATGTGTATATATCTTATATAGATGTATATATTTAACGTATACAAGTGTATATGTTTAATAAATTAGTATAATATAACAATCTATGTATTGTAATCCATGTATATTTTAGTATATATTTTATTTTAAGTAGTACATATACATTGATTGGTGCATATATATGTGTATATATCTTATATAGATGTATATATTTAAAGTATACAAGTGTATATGTTTTATAAATTAGTATAATATAACCATCTATACATTGTAATACATATATATGTATATTGTAGTATATATTTTATTTAAAGTAGAACATACATATTGAATGGTGCGTATATATGTGTATATATCTTCTATAGACGTATATCTTTAACTTATACAAGTGTATATGTTTTACAAATTAGTATATAACTATATATATATACATACATATTGTAGTATATATATATGTATATTGTAGTATATATTTTATTTGAAGTAGTACATATATTTTGAATAGTGTGTATATATGTGTATATATCTTCTACAGATGTATATATTTAATGTATCCAAGTGTATATGTTTTTACAAATTAGTATATAACTATATATATATACATATTGTAGTATATATATATATGTATATTGTAGTATATATTTTATTTAACGTATGACATATATATTGAATGGTGCGTATATATGTGTATATATCTTATATAGATGTATATATTTAACGTATACAAGTGTATATGTTTAATAAATTAGTATAATATAACTATCTATGTATTGTAATCCATGTATATTGTAGTATATATTTTATTTTAAGTAGTACATATGCATTGATTGGTGCGTATATATGTGTATATATCTTATATAGATGTATATATTTAACGTATACAAGTGTATATGTTTTATAAATTAGTATAATATAACCATCTATACATTCTAATACATATATATGTATATTGTAGTATATATTTTATCTTAAGTAGTACATACATATTGAATGGTGCGTATATATGTGTATATATCTTCTATAGACGTATATATTTAACGTATACAAGTGTATATGTTTTATAAATTAGTATATAACTATATATATATATATATATATATATATATATATATATACATACATAGTATATACATATATATTGTAGTATATATTTTATTTAAAGTAGTACCTATATATTGACTTAAAATGATTTGAAATGAATTTTTAGTTTAAATTAAAAACTTACTTTTAATATATTATTAATTAACTATCACACACATATCTATTCATCCATCCATCCATCCATCCATCCATCCATCTATCTATCTATCTATATATGTATGTATGTATATATATATATATATATGTATATATATATTGTTGTATATACTTTATTTAAAGTAGTACATATATATTGAATGGTGCGTATATATGTGTTTATATCTTCTATAGACTTATATCTTTAACGTATACAAGTGTATATGTTTTATATAGTAGTATATAAGTATATATATATATATATAGTAGTATATATATATATATATATATATATATATATATATATATATATTGTAGTATATACTTTATTTAAAGTAGTACATATTATTGAATGGTGCGTATATATGTGTATATATCTTCTATAGACGTATATCTTTAACGTATACATGTGTATATGTTCTATAAATTAGTATGTAACTATATATATATATATATTGTTGTATATATATGTATATTGTAGTATATATTTTATTTAAAGCAATACATATATATTGAATTGTGCGTATATATGTGTATATATCTTCTAAAGTAGTATACATTTAACGTATACAAGTGTATATGTTTTTTAAATTAGTATGTAAGTATATATATATATATATATATATATATATATATATATATATATTGTAGTATATACTTTATTTAAAGTAGTACATATATATTGAATGGTGCGTATATATGTGTATATATCTTCTATGGATGTATATCTTTAACGTATACAAGTGTATATGTTTTATAAATTAGTATGTAACTATATATATATACATATTGTTGTATATATATATATATATGTATATTGTAGTACATATTTTATTTAAAGTAGTACATATATATTGAATGGTGCATATATATGTGTATATATCTTCTAAAGTAGTATATATTTAACGTATACATGTGTATATGTTTTATAAATTAGTATATAAATATATATATATATATATATATTGTAGTGTATATATATATATTATACTATTATAGTATATGTTTTATTTAAAGTATTACGTATAGTCATATATAATTATATTACGAATGGTACGTATATATGTGTAATTATTTATATATATTGTATATTGGAGTGTATATAATGTATATTGGAGTGTATATAGTGTATATTGGATTTTTATTTATTTTTTAAACGGGTTTGACCGGGTTTTGGTGGGTTTGACCGGGTTGGATTAAGTGGGCCGGGTTAGGGTGAGTTTTATTTTTTTTACTGTTTGGCCCGGCCCGGCCCGGCTAGCGTCAAACCCGGCCCTTAAACGGCCCTCAACCCGATTAAAATGGAAGGGCCGGTTCCGGGTTAGCCCGGCCCGGCCCATTTGACACCCATAATTTTAGTATATAAATTTTTCGCTTTCAGTACAATTAGGAGTTGTAAACTAATATCTTCATTAATAGGTTGCCCGTTTCTCTTTTTTCACTTAATATTATTATTCTTTTTACAAAAATTACTTCATGATATAAAGAAAAAGAAGATTCAATTATTAATGTTTAGCTTATATTTTAAAATTAAGTAAAAATAAAATAAAACACTACTATAAATAGTTTCATGCCATAATTGAATTTTACAATAATAACAACAATAACATACCTAGTATATTACCACCAAGTGGGTCTGGGCCATAATTGAATTTTGCTTTTCATAAAAGAAAATAGTTTTTTTCATAATTAGGTAACCCTTTCTTGGATGAAAAGGTTATGAACTTCTATAAATTAAGAATAACTATTCTTCCTTGCTACCACAAGAATTACTATTCTTCCTTGCCACCACAATTGAAAAACAGATTTCTTGGCTTTATTCTAAACGTATATATATTGTGTAGTCTTTAGACATTAGTAGTTTTCTTCAATGTTTGAATGGTCTTTCATTCTTGGTGTTGTTGAACTTTAATGTAACGTATCTATGTTGTATATTCTATAGATATTGGTAGTTGCCTTCAATATTTGGATGGTGTTTCATCCTTGGTGTTGTTAATCTTCAATGTGATTATTATTTTGGCATTAGAAGTTGTAAAATTTATCTCCTGTTATCAAGCTATCAATTTGAGTGCTGAACTTATTGAAACTTTTATCTTTTAAATTTTCTTTACTAACTCGATTTGTTGATGTTAAAGAAGGGTGACATGCTGATTAATCATATATGAGGTCGTGAAGAAAAATACATTTTTCTGCATACGTCGAAGAATCTAAGTCGAAATCATATAGGTATAATATGGTTTCAGACCTTTCTACCTTTTTCGTATGAATACATAATTATAAGATCTTATATTTATTTGGATCATTTATACCTGTGATTTATGTGTGCTAATGTCTAAAACAACTTCTTTATCTCCTTAAAGTCCGTGTACAAGTCGAGATAGGGGATTAAAAGTCTGTGTATACTCTACCCTCTCTAGATCCCCTTTAGAACTACTTTGAATTTGTTGTTATTGTATTTATGTTTGCCGATGTAATTTAATATTAAGACATAATCGGGGTTCATGTAATATGTTTGTTTGTGTAGAGTCGCCCCCTTCATGTAAAGTGATTATAACTTTTAGCTGAAGAGTTACTGAATTATGTCATATTCACATGGATATGATGAAAAATATTGTGGAAGAAATATCGCACCGTGTGGACAATGGGTGCTGGCAATTCATGGGTAAACACTTTGATATAAAAAACACAAGTGGTGACAATATAAACAATTAGCTACAGGTAAATCACCTTTTCACTATTTTTTTCTTAATATTTAAGAGTTGAAAATTAATTAAATATATTTATGGTAAAACCTTTTCTTATTAGAAGTTCTCAAAATTAATGACAACTAATACTTTTTTCATTAATTTAAGAATTCTAAATCAACTAAATTTGTTTTAAGAAGATTTGAAATATCTAGAAATAACTATAAAAGTGTTAGAATAAGAAAATTTTAATAAGTACCAAAATTTTAAAAGTTTTAATGCCTTTCCTTATTAGAAGTCATCAAAATTAATGACAATTAATACCCTTTTCATTAGTTTAAGGATTCTAAATCAACTAAATTTAATTTTATGAAGATTTAAAAAATCTAGAAATAAATATAAACGTGTTAGAATAAGAAAAATTTAATAAGTACCAAATTTTAAAAAGCTTTAAGTACGTAATAAGAATGTAATCAATGATTTTGTAAAAATTTTGACTTTAAAAATAAAGAAAAATTTTAAATATAGAAAAATAAACCGTACCACAAATATAGTTCAAATTGATGCATCTCTCTTAGCCTCAGCATGAGAAAAAGGTACTGCTTGACAAACATAATAAAAATGATCCATCAACCACTTGGAACTTCTTGTGCTAAAATATATATGTGCTTACACTAAAATATACGTTTATATTTACATTATTATATTAAAGTGTAAAGAATCTTTGAAAAGTCATTTGAACTTTTTACACATCATTAAAAATCTTTGCTATATACAAAATTATTTAGTTTTAAATAATCAAGCATCACACATGCGAGGCATGTGAGATTAAACTAGTATTTATCAAATATGATTACGGATAGTTATAATTAAGCAGGTGAAGTATTTGAAATTGCCCGACTAGAAATAATAAGATGCCGAAAATTTGGGTGAAGTGCACAATTATACTTGCTTTTGGCAACCTTTTTTTAATTAATCGAAATAGCTATCTATATCTATAATTTATAATCTATATCTATATCTATATCTATAATTTATAATCTATAATCTATATATCTATATCTATAATATATTAAAAGTGTGAAGACCCTTAGAAAAATGATTTGAACTTTTTGTCCTTCATTAAAAGTTTCCGTAATAGACAAAATTGTCTTTTTACTATTTTTCTAAAATTATAATGTAAAACCCCGCAAAACTTCTAAGCTTAATTCAGTCCTTTAAGCTTGTCAAGGGGTCTCAGACTTAGAAAATTTTAACCAAGTTCCTAGACTTAGCCTATTTTGGCCTTCGAAAGTTGGCAATCTCATCTCGCCATCTTAATGTTCTTTAATGGCTCGTATTTTTATTAATTCATGATCAGGAAGGTCAATAGGTGTTTTCGGATAAATTTCGAATTTTTCGGAACATGTTTAGATCATGTTCGGAGTCCTAAAACAGTGGACCAACGCGATCTTGGCGCGCTGCGTCGCCAATCACGTTGGTCAACATTTGTGTAGGCTGCCAGAGCCAAAACTCCTGAGGCTCGACGCGATCATGGAGCGACGTGTCGAGTATCGCGTCGCAGCCATCGACGCGCCGCGTCGCTTGTAGCGTCGGCACCCAATTTTTTTTTTGTCATTAAATGACCGCGTCCTCAAGGGCAAAAGGGTCAATTTTCCACCCTTATATAAGTCACAAACACGTAATTCATCCCTATTTCACCCAAATTATAGTGGTTTCTCTCTCAAATTCATCAAGAACAAGCTTAGGGTTTCCAATTGAGGATTTAATTTCAAGAATTTCACCGTTAGTTTTCAAGAATCTTCCATCATCCAAGGTATGCATAGTGTTGATTTATGGATTCCTTTCATCCATGAAGTTCAAGAATTAAGTTTTAAATCATGTATTATGAATATTTTGTTATGGGTTGATTATGTTCATGAGATTTTGATTATATGATTTAAAGGTGGAATCTCTATGTGTTTTTCATGAAACCACGTTAGTATGCAAGTTGAAATCCATGAATGAAGTTATTCATAATGTGTAACTTGATGATTACACCTATGCCCTAAGTTGTGTATATAAGGTGTTTGATAAAATGCCTAAGAGGATAGAAATTATGTATTATAGCTCAATTGTAACCCATATGATAAATGCATGTCTTACCTTTATGTTCAAATGACTCCCATGCTATTGATGTGCAATGTAGATGTTTGTTGGAATGCTCATGATGTTAGAGGATAAAATTATGATACTATTATATGCATTCCTACCATGTACAAGTTTATGATAACCATGCGCTTCATGAAATCCCCAACTTATTATATTGTTGATTGTTGATGTTGGTTATGTATTCAAGAACGATATGCCTTGTCAGTTTTCTTCTATCGATTCCTGGGGGTACTTGTACCCGACAACTTAGCAGTGTGCCTAGAGCCAGTGTCATGTTTTCACGATACTCTCAGTCAAGCCATGGTCAATAAAACTCAGTCAGTCATGTGACTCAGGAAAACTCAGTAATTCAGTAATCTCAGTAATATTTCGTCAGTCAACGAAACTCAGTTAACTCAGTCCAGTTTAGTTTAGTTAATCATGTTCAGTGTCTATTCTGATGGGAGTAGGATTTAGCACCGAGTGAACCCAAGGATAGGAACTCACCTGCCAGTAGAGGGTGTGATTCTTAGAAGCAATCCTTGCGTTCCAGAACTACGTAGCCAGCGTAGGTTGAGATATCGAACCTGACAGTTGAGGGTTGATGAGCTGGCTTACCTTGGGTTGATGAGGTGGCTTACCTTCCAGTTGAGGGTTCCCACCGTTCTCATTTGAGTACCTGCCACTTGAGGTTCACTCACAGCTTGTCCTTACCGGTGGCGCGGTATTGACACCCTTCTAATTGGGGTTACAGATTGGACCCCAACTCAGCTATATTGCTTTATTTGGGGCATGTCGGTTAGATGACTACTTCCCACAGTTACAGTTTTAGTCTCAGTCTCAGTAATAGAACTCAGATAGTTCTACAGTACTCAGGACTATCAGATACAATCAACTCAGAACAGTACGGAGCTCAGCTAGTTCCATCAGAACCTAGATTGTCAGATACAGTGGCTCAGTATCAGTTATCAGTAACTCATGTTATGTAACGCCCCGAAATCTCATCCCGGAGCATCACACGGTGCTTAAGGCTACAAGTAGCCCTAAGCTAACCCTTCGAGCCTGTTACTCTAACCCTTCGAGCCTGTTACTATCTCTATGTCTCACTTTGGGATATCAAGTCAAGAAATAAGACTATAATTTATCATCTCAAAACTGAAATAACTGGAAAACATAATCTAAAATATAAAATACTGAAAGTCTAAAACACAACTGCTAGTCTAGTCTGACAAAGCCTCTGCTACTCAAACCGGAGAGCCATTGGGACAGACCTCCAACCGACTCAAACTAATATGAAAATAATAACAACTGAAAATCTGAGAATGTATGTCCTCGAACCATGAGGACTCACCAACTGTGGAATGTAGGCAAGGCATTCGGGAATCACGGTCACTGCTAAGACTGAGCACCTGAACCTATATTATAAGACAATGTAGCACATAGACGTATATGTGGATCAGCACTTTGGGAATGTACTGAGTATATGGTGGTGTATGCATTTACATAAAAGAGATAATACATCAAAACCCCCCTAAACTTGTCCTCCCAACTCACTTTAACACTTAAACTTTACGAATAATTATTTACCCCCCTTAACATCTTTCAACTGAATTATTTTCACACCTCAAAACTGAAGCCCACTCTTACAACAGAGAGTGGATTACACACGCGCCATGTCAGTGCCAAATCAGTGCCAGGTCATTGCCACGTAAGAAACTAGACTTTAAAAAAAAAATTTCCACACACATACTATTTTTATGTATTTTTTTTAAAAAGCAAAAAATATATATTTACTATTTATATATATATATCTATAATATATTAAAAATGTGACGGCCCTTAGAAAAGTGAATTGAACTTTCTGCCCTTCGTTAAAATAGTCCGCTTTAGACAAAACCATCTTTTACCCTCTTCCCTACAATTAAATTCTACAAAATAAATATAATAAAATTTTCCTAACTAAAATTTTCCTAAATATTCCTAATTTTCCTTTACCCAAATTTTTCTTTACCCCTTTTCTGTATTTTAACCAAAAAAGATTTGAAAAATATTTCTCAATTTTTTTCCAAAAATATTTCTCAATTTTTTTTCCAAAAATATTAACTTCTATAAAAACTCCTCCCATTGACCCCGACTCCAATTTAACGAAGGAGAGAGTCGAGCAATTGGGTATTGTTCTGGATTTCGTCATTCAGGGTCTTAATTTCTAATTATATGTTTAATTAATATGTAATTATGTTTTTTTCATTATATAATATTTAGATCAGTAGCTAATGTGTAATTATAAAATATGCTAAAATTAATTAAATAAATTTATGGTAAATCTTTCCTTATTAGAAGTCAACTAATACTTTTTTCATTAATTTAAAAATTCTAAATCAAATTGAAATTTTTGCCCTTCGTTAAAATAGTCCGCTTTAGACAAAACCGTCTTTTACCCTCTTCCCTACAATTAAATTTTACAAAATAAATATAATAAAATTTTCCTAATTAAAATTTTCCTAAATATTCCTAATTTTCGTTTATCCAAATTTTTCTTTACCCGTTTTCTGTATTTTAACAAAAAAGATTTGAAAAATATTTCTCAATTTTTTCCCCAAAATATTAACTTCTATAAAAACTCCTCCCATTGACCCCGACTCCAATTTAACGACGGAGAGAGTCGAGCGATTGGGTATTATTCAGGATTTCGTCATTCAAGGTCTTAATTTCTAATTATATGTAATTATATGTATAGTTACTATATAATTATGTATTTTTTCATTATATAATATTTAGATCAGTAGCTAATGTGTAATTATAAAATATACTAAAATTAATTAAATATATTTATGATAAATTTTTTTTGATTAGAAGTCAACTAATACTTTTTTTATTAATTTAAAAATTCTAAATCAATTAAATTTAATTTTAAGAAGATTTGAAAAATATTTCTCAATTTTTTCCCCCAAAATATTAACTTTTATAAAAACCCTTGTCCTTTTAGATTTTGTCATGTTTTGTATAAAATATCCAACATGTTTGCAGGAATACCACGTTTGTGTTGTTGGCTTCGTGCTCACATTAACCCCTGCCACGTTTGTGTTGTTGAATTAATCCTTCGGGCTCACATCAACGTATTAATATTTTCTCACCAATTTATTTTTATCACCATTTAAGGATTATTTTTTTTCTTAAATTTTTAATATTGTTCTTATTTGCTTATTTTTAGTGAGTTATAATTTATTTCGAATAATGAATTTGATTAGATATTTTTTGTTCATGTCATTGTACCACGCTTGATTATTGACAATCTCTTTGTATGAATGCAGGAACGCTTGGAAGCAAAAGGAAGATATGTTGATTGAAATATTAAATTATAAATGGACGCTAGATGGAACATGGCTCTAATTAACCGAGTATTGTTAGTTCTTTCCTTCTCTATTTTTGATAATATGTTCACACATTTTTTCTTATATGTGGTCCTGTGGAGTATTACCTTTTGTTGTCTTTGTAAAGATATAACTCTGGTAAGACAGTTAAATCCACGAAAATGAGTCAAAGTTTTGTTTGAAAGTTGCTTGCCGAGGGACATTCGTAACGACACCAAGTATCCAATAATGCAAGACATGTCTAAATACTATAATGATGGTTGTTAAGTTGTGTTGGTTCTTTTTAATCATTCTTGCGCTAGGGGATTTCGTTTGATTTTCATCAGTATAATGATGCGTTGAGGGGGGTGATTGAGGGTGAGGTGATATTCAGAAGCCCATTAAAAAAGTGCATAGGTTAGCATTGACGTAGTTACTAAATATTTTTTGAACAATCATAATTGTGATTCAATCGATTATGCCAAATCACAAAAGTCGTTAGTGAAATAAGTGATAATAGTATCTGGGAGTATTGAATTATCGTAGTAAATTGAATTAAGTTATGTGGATAAATCAAAATATTATCGTCGATATTATGTTCAATTACTACCAATTCAAGTGGGAATAAAAGATAATTAGCAGATGGAATAAGTCCAATATGATGTGTAAATAATGAGCCATTGAAATTTGTCGTAAAATATCAATTTAATATTTGTCATTAATTAAACTTTATTGCTATTAGATTTTGGGAGACATAGAGAATCAAGGGAGCCATATAGAATCAATCTTTTTATTCACAAATTTCTAAAGATCAAACAAACAATTCAGTTTTTAGTTTTTGTTGTTTGACATCGAGTCATATTATAAGAGTATTTTATTTGATTAACATAGAAAAATAATAACATATTCAGTATATTTCCACCAAGTGAGGTATGGAGGATTAACAAAAAAAAATTAAATCAATCTTATAATTTTATTTCAAATTTGACTATTTTCTTTAGTAGCAATTACATGTTGAGGAAGAAACCTGTTGCTATTGCTATTAAGTTTTTAGGAAATATATAGAAAGATCTTTTTATTCACAAATATCTAAAGATCAAACAAATTCAATTTTTGATTTTGCTATTTGACATCGGATCATATTATAAGAGCATTTCGTTTAATTAACTTAAAAAAACTTCTTCAAATATCAATCCTATAATTTTATTGAAAATTTGACACACGTGTTTTGCACTGTGCAATAGATAAACTTATCATTTTTTTTTCTCAATTTTTTATTAATATATTGAAAGAAATCTTAACTTTATAGAAATTCTTAGATTGACTATATTTATAGGCATAGAGTCTATTGAAGGTCTTGTAGGTTAAGAAATTCTTTTTATGTAATGTATCAATAACATATAGGTTTAGAAGTCTATTTTATGTGTTTAGAAGTCTTTTATAATGTAGACACCATATAATCTCCGTGGTAGATCTCAAGAAATTTCTTTGAAAAAGAAAATAAATGGTTGCTTTGTTTTGATTTTTTTCGTTGTATATCTCAAATTTATCCTTTTCTCGATATAGGTTGACTTTACAATAATGTTCGCGTTTAGGTTGTTGATGTTTGTAGATAATAATGGACTTGCCGGTGGAATGGAGTTGTAAGGCCTCATTCTTCTTCCTTTTTTAACATTTTAATTTATAAGAGAAAGCAATCTCGATAAGTATTCTTTCTACATTAGTTGCACTAGCTGTACTACCTAGCTTTCTTGATCCGAGCTAGGGTCTATTCATTTAATTAATTATATGGAGAATTAATGTTGGTAGATTTTTTTTCTTGTATACATGAAAAAGAAATCTTAAAATATATGATATCTTTATTTTTCAAAAAAGAAGTTCTAAAATATCATGATAAAAAAATACGCAATAGGCGTGAAACACGCAGTGAAGTTAACAATAGGCTGAAAGTTTGGACATAGGCCCTTAAATCTAAAGATTTCAGGTTAAATCAAACTAAAATAGAGTAATTTGAGTTCAAATTTAGTTACGTGACACATGAAGTAAGTATGAAAGTGAAGATCGACGCACAAGCCATACCTAAGAGACCGAGGAAGTTTCAAGTATTTTGGGGTTATAATAATCAAAGAAAATAAGGAGATTGACGAAATGTCGTAGTGATGAAATGGAGGTTCGCATCTCTACATAGATAGGGATAAAGTGTGCATACATCACACCTTTTTAGACCTGATTCTTGAGATTATACCAAGTATATTATAGTTATTTGTATTCTTTATTTGAACTATGAGAAAGGTGCGAAGGTTGAGGATAACAATAGAGGGTTAATTTTTTTTTTTTTTTATGAATCATATAATAAAAAAGGAAAGAATTAATAATTTTTAATACTTCTAAATAAATTAGGGTTTTACTTCATATAAAAAAAAAATGTCTATAATTTTAATTAAATTAAGGATTCCTAAATATATATAACAAGAAATTAATGACTCCTAAAATATATGAAAAGAATACTACATATAAATAAATATATGTAAAAAAATTAATGAAAGTCCTTATTTGATGTAAATAAGAAATCATAATAATTGACACTTTTAAATCAATTAGAACTTTACCTTATATAAAAATAATAATAAAATATTACAATTCTATTTAAGTAATATTGTGACCAAACTTTAAAATAACATACTGATACGGCCGCTTCTTTGTCTCTCTACAAACTTCGGTAGATGGAGACTGAATGCAACCACGAATAGGTGATAACATTGCTCGCAGGGATGATATTGGGACATCACTAGGGTAATTTCTCAACCTACTCAACCTATTGTTTTATTTCTTGTCAAAATCTAGCACAATTATTTACCTCTTGCTTTATCTGTTATTCTATTATGTTTTGTCAACCCAGGGCTACTGAAAATAAACTCACTTTCATGCAAAGGTAGGAGTAAGATGTGCGTACATCCTATCCTTTTCAGATCACATTTATAAAATTATTGTTATTGATTTTGAAGTTTGATTGATGATTCATGATTGATATTGTGATTGTATGACCTTCAGATGTCGTTATATCCCCTCTTTTTAGTTTTAAACAAATAAAACATAATTGTCTTTTTAGTTTTAAACAAATACATCACAATTGGAATATAGGCTTACCCTTCCTCAACACTTTCAAACTCTTAAAGTAGTGAAGATGTTATACTATTTTTAACTTCAGGTGACCATGAAAAAACATTGACCTTGTCCCCCTCTTTCTTACGTGTGATAATCAATGAAAAAGTAATTCAAATTTTTTGTACTTTAATTTTAGATAAAAGAATCTTTTCACTTATTTACTCAAATATTATAATAAAGAACTCCAAAATTGAAAAAAAAAAAGAATCCTAATTAAGCGTGAAATTTTGTATTAGGACTCTCTCCTAAATAAAACCAAAAAATGTAAATATCTGAATTTTAGGATTTATTTCTTTTACCAAAATTACTTCATGCCGCAAAAGAAAAAGAAAGACCCTTGAATTAATAGTTTTTGAGAATTTGTATAGGTATATATATAATCATACGATGCAATTTTTAGCACTAATTGCAATTGTGAAATTAAAAGTTTTTGTGAAGAAATTTTAACGTGACTTTTGAGTTTCTATAAAAATAGGTAGATGGATTTCTCGACTTATCTTATAAATATCTTTGTGTTATATTTTTGTTTGATTTAGAAATGTTGGTGGCAGAGATATTTTTATAATTACTTTTTTGATGAGTTTTGAAGGTGCGGTCTATAACAATTTCATTAATTTCAAGTGTATATTATAGATGAATGTTCGATCAAAGGTATAACAATTTCATTAATTTCAAGTGTATATTATATATGGTTACACCGAGTTAAGAATAAAAGGCAAGACCCTTAGATATTGTTATGATCTACATTAGCATGGTGATTATGATCAGCCACTAAAATGATCACAAGAAGCAAATAAACTAATAGCATTCTGTTGTTAACCTTTTTCAATATCTTTTAAAGCTCTTTTAGTTTGCAGTGATATGATTGAGAAAGTAAAAGAAAAAGGAATGGGAGAGGGAAGCTATTATTAATTGTTGAAAAGAAAAGAGAGAGTGGTGATGTTTGCTGTAGAAATTTTTTCGTATAGTAGTAGTAGTAGTTGGTGGAATTGTCTTAGTTTTGTTTTAAGTTATATATAATAGTTTTGTTTAACTTTGTCGTAGCAGGTAACTTTGTCGTGCTATAGCTTATTATTGTTTTGAGTTTTAAGTCATATACCTGAAGCCGTTGTTGTAGCAGGTAACTTTGTCTTGCTTTCAAGATTTCACATTTCATTTTTAACTACTTTTTGTCTCTAAATATCTTTGGATGATTTGTGATAATATAAAAATTTTATTACACTAACAATTTATATTTTTTGTGAGTGGAGGGCAGGACTGTGCTTGTTAGGGTAAGGGGGCTTCATCCGTATTCTCTTCATCAATAAATTTACACTATTTATGGAGTATATGATTAAAATTATTTTACATATATGAAGTAGATGTTAAATCATCTTAACTTCTTGTGTGTTTACTTCTTCATATTTTAAACCCTTTAATGAAAATCTTGGCTCCACCATCGATAAAGACTGAAAAAGGGGACAGGTGGGGATGACTTGTGTCTGAAGTTTACCATTGAAGATAGCAAATTTGGCTGCTTTTCTAATAAAATTTTTCTACAGTTTCCTGCTCCAATTCAATAGCCAAAATACATTGGAGGACATAATAAATGCTCATAAGATAAGTTCTCAAATAAACAATGTAAAAGTAACTTTAATTATGCAAACATATACTATTCTCTCCGTCTCATATCGGTCACAAATTAGGATTAAATGATAAATTCTTTTTTCTTTATGAATTAGATTTTTTGCAATGGCGTAACTTTTATGCGCAATTTTCTTCTAATATAGTATGATTAATGTATGATTTAAATTACGTGTAGGTTTTTAAGAATTTAAAGTTTTCACTAAAAAATAAGAATTTTAACTGTAAAAACCATCGAATTTAAACCTCACCTATATTTTGTCGAAGAAGTTTTATATTACATTTAAAAAAAATGATTAAAACTTTTAGAGAATCACTTATATAACCAAATTTAAGAAGAACAAAATAAGATGATAAAAAGGAAGAAATAATAAAAGAGTTAAATTAATAAATTATTTATAGGATTCAAATAAAATATTTTATGTTGGGTACTTCTAATCGACATATTTAAATTAATAAATTATTTATGGGATTCAAGTGAAATATTTTATGTTGGATATTTTTAATTGACATGTGTGTTTGATGTCGTCTATGAATTGGTTAAAGAGACTAACCATGTCTAACAAGATTAAAGTCTTTCTTGGATGAACTAAAAAAATCAAATTTTCACTCACTCTAAATATGTAGGTACAAAAATGAATAGATCAAACAACATACCCACAAGTATGCAATACACAAAATTTACAAAGTATTGCATATATTGATACGATGTGAAAAATTTATATTTTTTTTATGTTGGAACGAAAAATTAATTTCTAATAGAAAGTTTTTAGGAAATTATAATTTCTGATTGAAAAATTGGACAAAATAAGTATATCGCCGATGAATGAAGTAGTTAAAAAAATTAAAGTTTTTTCTCTTTCTTTATTTAATTTTGTTGAGATTTGAATCTCATGTTGGGTCAAAAGTCGGGTCTCGATTGGAGTCATGGGTCGATTATCGACTTTCGGGATCGGAATCGAGTCTAGAGTCGGGTCCTGTATAAAAGTTGGATCCCACGTCTAGGGTTTTGGGTTTGGTTCAGGGTGGAGAGGCTGGAGTTGGGTTTAAAGGTATGGAGTTGGATCGTAAGTCCAATCACAGGTCAGGGTACAAATTCGTGTCCCATATCAGGTTAGGAATTAGGATCTTCGGACTTGATTTTACGATTAAGATTGAGTCTCGATCGAGAGTCAAAAGTCGTAAAGATTAAAACTTTCAATGGTTGAATTGCTTGTTAATATGAAAATTTTCATTAGATCGTTACCTAATTCTTTATTCTAATACCTACTTTTTAGTAATTTTATTTTTCTTATATATAGTTTTATTGATTGACATGAGATACACGTGCAATGCACGTATATTAAACTAGTATATATATATATATATATATATATTAAAATAGTACATATATATATATTTTATTTAAATAATATATATTTTATATAATTATTTTTATATATTTTTATTCCTTGATTATATATATATATATATTTAAATATATATAAAATAAATAATATATATATATATATATATATTAAAATAGTACATATATATATATATTATTTAAATAATATATATTTTATATAATTCTTTTTATATATTTTTATTCCTTAATTATATATATATACATATATTAAAATAGTATATATATATATATATATATATATTATTTAAGTAATATATACTTTATATAATTATTTTCATATATTTTTATTCCTTGATTATATATATATATATATGTATATATATATATATGTATATATAAAATATTTTAAATTTTAAAAATAAACCCACCCCCCCCATTTTTCATCTTCTTCATAACCCCCATCCCCTCCCCCCTCCCGTCCACCACCACACCTGCTCACATCCCGTCCACCCCAGTCCACCCCCACACTTCCATACCTGCACACACCCTCATCCACCTCCGTCCACCCCTCACAGCCACACCTACAGACACACGCCATATTTTTTGGTGAATTTTCGCCGGAAAACTACATTACCACCATAAAAAAATATCATAAAATAGTGATAAAAAAACTCAACCACCTTGTAAATTTGATCAAATCAACACTAACTTCTCTAAAATCAACAATCAAATATTCAAATCATGTCAATTTTTTAATTTTCAAATTCAATTTCATTTCTTTTTTTATTGGGGATGAAGGAGGAGAAATTGGAAGTAGGGGTGTGATTTGGTAATTAGAGAAGTAATTGGGGTTAGATTTTGGAGAGGGAGGGTGCTGTTGGTGGTTGCTGGCGGGTTTGGGAGGAGATTAGGATAGGGTGGGATGGCGGGGGAGGGGGGGGGGTTAGAAGAAGAAGGAGAGAAATTTTTCTTTTTATTTTGTTATATATGTATATATATATATATATATATATATATATATATATAAATATTAGTATTTTTTTTAAATTACTGTTCACGCGTTTCTTTTTCTTTTTTTTTTAAAATACCACATCAGCATAAGGTGTTAAAATAATTCAGTTGAAAGATGTTAAGGGGGGTAAATAATTATTCGTAAAGTTTAAGTGCTAAAGTGAGTTGGGAGGACAAGTTTAGGGGGGTTTTGATGTATTATCTCTGCATAAAACAATATCAATACTCTTTAATAAAATCCTGCATGCAAATAGGAATGACTCACATAGCTTGAATAAGTCTAGAATATAAAACTCATAAATCATGAATAGTGAAACATGTAACACAAATCTCATGAGTCATTATACTTAACTTTAAAATCTACACTCTCCTCTTATTCTCAGTACTTGAAGGCTAAAGGAAGCTTTAAACAATACTTTCAAACTCATGCTTTTATCTCATGGAGAGTAAAACTTAAGGACTCAGAACTTTTAGGAACTTTTAACACTTGGGAACTCTAGAACTCTTTTAGACTCAGGACACTTGGAACTTGGGAGTTTCTTCTAACCGACATAAACCATGTGAGCTACATGGAGTCCAACGTCTTGCCCACATTGGGGAGAGCTGTTCTATCCTTGCCATTGGAGTAGAACCTCATCTTTAGTGATCACTATCTCGGCCTCGGGCCCATAAATCTCGAACCTACGGTGGCACGTAGTTCTAGGATATGAGACTTTGGAATCATACCCAACACAGTGCTAAATACTACTCCCATACTCAGCTCAGAACTTTTAGGAAATCCACCTCAAAATAATTCAAGGGTCTATAATGAAGACCAACACATATTTCTATTTGCTTTAAATCATACTCAATGTGGATTCCAACTCTATTATGACCAAAAGGCCAAATCTTTCTCAATAATATCAAAGTACTCAATTTATGGGTGCTTATAACACCAAATTTCATAAAATTGCAAATCTCAAGTAGGGCTTAATGACCCATAATTCAATCTCAAGTTAAGACTCATCAAAATGCATACTAGATGTCATAAAGAGTCATAAATCATATAGAAATCTGGAATTTTCAGAATTTTGCCTTAAAATGTCAACATACTCATGTATTTCAATTTCTAGAACATTGGAACTATTAAAATCTCAAGGAATAACAATATAGGGTATAAACCCATACTTCAATTTCATAAGAAAGCATGTAAAATCATATATTCTTGTAATCAAAATAACTTTTGGGCACAAGAACGAAAGAAGTGTCCTTGTTGAAACCCCACATACTTTAGATTAGGACTTGTAGATGGAGAATTTTGCTTGAGACTCTCTTTTCGTACTTTGAGTAAGGGTTCTTGGAACTTTTGTCTTGGGAACCTTAACTCTTAACTCAATTTGTAAAATGTATGGTGGGATCTTGCAGTTCTTGGAGAAGGAATTTGTTCTTGTTCTTGAGGGAGAAATCCTAGCTTTGAGATGTTTGGATGAATAATGAAGCCCCCAGCTTCGTTTTGGATATATCTGAGTGTTAAAAAACCAAAAAGCCCTTTTTAAAAATGACTTAAAATTACTGATCGGGATATGCGACGGTAGGGTGCGATAGTCCGTCGAGGGCCCGACGGTCTGTCGGTCCTGACCGTCGCACCTGGGCCAGAACTAAGTTCTCTGTCTTGTCTACGATGGTGAGGTGCGACGGTCTGTCGCTAGCTCGACGGTCCGTCGGACCTCTCTATTGCACTTAACCAGAATTAGGTCCTACTGCCTTCCCTGCGATGGTTTGGGCGATGGTCCATCGCAAGCTCGACGGTTCGTCGGCCCTCTCCGTCGCACCTGGGCGATTTTATTGTTCTCTGTAAAATGGCCATATCTTTCTCTTCCGATGTTGGATTTTGATGAGATGGGTATCGTTGGAAAGATAATTCAATTTCCCACACGATAGGAAGTCATTTTTAGAAAAATTTGATAAGGTTTAAATGCTAATCACTTTGGAAGTCACTCCTTAATCTTTTAGGGTTGGAATTATACTTCACTTGACACGCTCTAAAGGTTCAGACTACGACGGAACTCTGCGGGGTCTTACATGTTATCAGTATTCAGACTCAGTAATCAGTATCATAACGAATTCAGTTACATTCATTTATTCATGCATGTATTATCACGTTTATGTTATACAGTCGGTTAGCATAGTTCATGCATATAAACCCTTGCATTCAGCCTACCTCACATGAATATCAGTACATTAAATCGTACTGACGCCTTTGCGCTATGGTGTCTTATACCATAGGTTTAGAAGCACAAGTTCCAGAGCATCAGTAGCATTCTAGTCTCAGCAGTCAGAGTTAGCAGTGAGTCCTCATTCTTTGAGGACATGATCATTACTTTATTATTTCATTACCTAGTTTATTTCAGTAGTTGGAGTTAGTTTGGGATATGTCCCATCAACTCCTTATTCAGACAGTTCAGTCAGTTAGAGGCTTTTTAGACTACAGTATGTTCAGACAGTTTATTTCAGTTCATGTTTGGTATTGATATACCGTACTTTCAGATATTATATTTTATCCATTTTGAACCTTATGACATATTTCAGTCTATTATTTCTGCATATTACATAATTTTATATAGTATACTGGTACAGATATCAGTCATGGGTTAGCTTGTAGTCCTTCGGGGTCATGAGCACCGTGTAGCATTCCGGGTACTAAATTCAGGACGTTACAAACTTGGTATCAGAGCCTAAGGTTCAATAGAGTCCTAGGAAGTCTAAAAGCCGCATCTAGTAGAGTCTTGTACATAGGTGTGTTGAGCGCCACACTTATGTACAAGAGGCTATAAGATGTTTAGGAACAATTTCCCATTTTTCAGTATTCTTGTCGTGCCTGTGAGCATAATCTCATGTTAATCTCTCAGTTTAATCCCTTTCTCTTCTGTTTATAGAACATGCCTCCTAAGAAGAGAACTGGGAATCAGTCAGCCCTACGATCCTTTGGGAGAGCATGTCTCTCATGCAGAATTCAGAGCTGCATTCACTGCTCTTGCTCAGTCAGTTACTGCTTAGAATGAACGACCAGTTGTCGTTTCAGCCAACCCAGTGGCCAATTCAGCTACAGCCATCGATGCGCCGCGTCGCTTGTAGCATCGACATATAATTTTTTCTTTGTCATTAAATGACCACGTCCTCAAGGGCAAAAGGGTTAATTTACCACCCCTATATAAGTCACAAACACACAATTGATCCCTATTTCACCTAAATTATAGTGGTTTCTCTCTCAAATCCATCAAGAACAAGCTTAGGGTTTCCAATTAAGGATCCAATTTCAGGAATTTCACTGTTAGTTTTCAAGAATCTTCCATCCAAGGTATGCATAGTGTTGATTTATGGATTCCTTTCATCCATGAAGTTCAAGAATTAAGTTTTAAATCATGTATTATGAATATTTTGTTGTGGGTTGATTATGTTCATGAGATTTTGATTATATGGTTTAAAGGTGGAATCTCTATGTGTTTTTCATAAAACCACGTTAGTATCCAAGTTGAAATCCATAAATGGAGTTATTCATAATGTGTAACTTGATGATTACACCTATGCCCTAAGTTGTGCATGTAAAGTGTTTGATAAAATGCATAAGAGGATAGAAATTGTGTATTATAGCTCAATTGTAACCCATATGATAAATGCATGTCTTACCTTTATGTTTAAATAACTCCCATGCTATTGATGTTCAATGTAGATATTTGTTGGAATGCTCATGATTTTAGAGTATGAAATTATGATACTATTATATGCATTCCTACCATGTACAATTTTATGATAACCATGTGCTTCATGAAATCCCCAACTTATTATATTGTGGATTGTTGATGTTGGTCATGTATTCAAGAATGTCATGCCTTGTCAGTTTTCTTCTATCGAGTCCTGGGGGTACTTGTACCCGCAACTTAGCTTTGTGACTAGAGCCAGTGTTGTGTTTTCAAGATACTCTCAGTCAAGCCATGGTCAATAGAACTCAGTCAGTCATGTGACTCAGGAAAGCTTAGTAATTCAGTAATCTGAGTAGTATTCCGTCATTCAACGAAACTCAGTTAACTCAGTACAGTTTAGTTTAGTTAATTATGTTCAGTGTCTATTCAGATGGAAGTAGGATTTAGCACCGAGTGAACCCAAGGTTGGGAAATCACCTGCTAGTAGAGGGTGTGATTCTTAGAAGCAATCCTTGTATTCCAGAACTACGTAGCCAGCGTAGCTTGAGATATCTAACCTTCTAGTTGAGGGTTGATGAGGTGGCTTACCTGCCAGTTGAGGGTTCTCACTATTCTCATTTGAGTACCTACTAGTTAAGGGTCACTCACAGCTTGTCCTTACCGGTGGCGCAGTATTGACACCTTTCTAATTGGGGTTATAGATGGATCCCAACTCAGCTATATTGCTTTATTTGGGGTATGTCGGTTAGATGACTACTTCCCATAGTTACAGTTTTAGTCTCAGTCTCAGTAATAGAACTCAGATAATTCTACAGAACTCAGGACTGCCAGATACAGTCAACTTAGAACAGTACAAAACTCAGCTAGTTCCATCAGAACCTAGACTGTCAGATACAGTGGCTCAGTATCAGTTATTAGTAACTCATGTTATCAGTATTCAGGCTCAGTAATCAGTATAATCACAAATTCAGTTACAGTCATTTATTCATGCATGTATTCTCACGTTTATGTTATACAGTCGGTTAACATAGTTAATGCATATAAACCCTTGCATTCAACCTACCTCACATGCATACCAGTATATTCAATCGTACTGACATATTTTCTCGTTGATGTCTTATACCATAGGTTCAGAAGCACGAGATCCATAGCATTAGTAGCATTCCAGTCTCAGCAGTCAGAGTTAGCAGTGAGTCCTCATCCTTCGAGGACATGATCATTATTTTTTTATTTTATTACCTAGTTTATTTCAGTAGTTGGAGTTAGATGGGGACATGTCATATCAACTCCTTATTCAGACAGTTCAGTCAGTTAGAGGCTTTTCAGACTGCAGTATGTTCAGACAGTTTATTTCAGTTCATATTTTGGTATTGATTTACCGTACTCTCAGATATTATGTTTTATCCGTTTTTAACCTTATGGCATGTTTCAGTCTATTATTTCCACATTTTACATTATATTATACAGTATGTATTTACAGATATCAGTCATGGATTGGCTTGTGGTCCTTCGGGGTCATGCGCACCGTGTAGCGTTTCGAGTGCCAGATCAGGGAGTTACAAACTTGGTATCAGAGCCTAAGGTTTCATAGTGTCCTAGGAAGTATGAAAGCCACATCTAGTAGAGTCTTGTACATGGGTGTGTTGCGCGCCACACTTATGTGCAGGAGACTATAAGATGTTTAGGAATAGTTTCCCATTTTTCAGTATTTATGTCATGCCGGTGAGCATAATCTCATGTTAATCTCTCAGTTTAATCCCTTTCTCTTCTATTTATAGAATATGCCTCCCAAGAAGAGAACTGGGAATTAGTCAGCCCCTCAGCCCGAAGATCCTTTGGGCGAGCATGTCTCTCATGCAGAGTTCAGAGCGATATTCACTACTCTTGCTCAGTCATTTGCTACTCAGAATGAATGACCAGTTGTCGTTCCGGCCAACCCAATGGACAATGCAACTGCATCCAGGATTCGGGACTTCACCCGAATGAATCCTCCATCCTTTTTTAGGTTTAAGACTGGCGAGGACCCTCAGGAATTCCTTGACCAGGTTTAGAAGGTTACAGGCATCATGGGGGTGTCAGCTGTTGAGAGTGCTGAGCTAGCTACATATTAGCTACAGGATGTTGCTCACACATGGTTCAAACAGTGGAAAACATAAAGGGTTGTAGATGCAAAGCCCATTGAGTGGGAGGAGTTTGTCACTGCATTCTTAGATAGATTCTTTCCCCAAGAGCTGAGAGAAGCTAAGGTGTTAGAATTTATCAACCCCAGGAAGGGCAACATAATAGTGAAAGAGTATTCTCTTAAGTTTACTCAACTAGCCAAATATGCTCCCTAAGTCAGAGGGAGGAAACCGTTCTCAATTTTGTCCTAAGTCATCAGTTCCAGCTCCTTCTTCAGCCAGTGCTCCTGATCCTAAGTTCAGGGATGGTAATAAGAGATAGGGTGCCAGGCTTTAAGTCTCAGGGTAGTGTTAGCAATGCCCGAACAAATCCTCTTTGGATGACTTGTGGCAAACACCATCAGGGTATTTGCAGAGCTGGCAGCGATATTTGTTTCAGATATGGAAAGCCAGGACACAAAGTCAGAGATTGTCCTCAGATAGGTTCCCAGAGTTAGCAGAACTGTTCCTCAGCTCAGTCCGGTCGCCCAAATCAGCAGGGTGCCACTTCCAGTGCTACTAGTGGGAAACGCCCAAACAGACTTTATGCTCTCCAGTCCCGGTAAGATCAGGAAAATTCTCCTGATGTGGTTACTGGTACGTTATAGATCTTTCACTTGTATGTTTATGCTTTGCTAGATCCATGAGCTTTCTTGTCTTTCGTTACTCTTTTTATAGCAGTTGATTTTAGAGTTAGTCCTGAGATTCTAGAAGAGCCCTTCTCTGTCTTTACTCTAGTGGAAAAAACCATCATAGCCCGATGGGTATACAGTAACTGTCCGGGTATGATATTTCAAAAAGTCACCTCAACAGACTTAGTCGAATTGGAGATGACCGATTTTGCTGTCATTCTCAGCATGGATTGGCTTCATTCCTGCTATGCCACAGTCGACTACAGAAATAGAATAGTTTTATTTCAGTTTCTGAATGAACCCGTCCTAGAGTGGAAAGGTAGTGTATCCATTTTCAGATGTCAACTTATTTCCTACCTTCGGGCACGAAAAATGATATCTAAGGGATGTGTCTATCACCTTGTTCATGTTAAGAACTCTAGTTCCGGAACTCCCAGCCTTGAATCAGTCCTAGTTGAGAATGAATATTCAGATGTCTTTCTCGAAGATCTTCAGGAATTCCTTCCGAAAGGGAAATAGACTTCGGCATTGATCTTATTCCAGGTACTCAGCCTATATCTATTTTACCATACAGAATGGCACCAGCAGAACTCAAAGAACTGAAAGAACAGTTGAAGGATCTCCTGGAAAAGAAATTTATCAGGCCCAGTGTGTCCCCGTGGGGTGAACCAATCTTATTCGTGCGAAAGAAAGACGGTTCTCACAGAATGTGCATTGATTACCGTCAGCTCAATAAAGTCATGGTCAAGAACAAGTATCCACTCCCCAGAATTGATGACTTGTTTGACCAACTTCAGGATGCCAACTATTTCTCTAAGATAGACCTCAGATCAAGCCATCATCATCTTAGAGTTAGAGAATGTGACATTCTGAAAATAGCCTTTCGTACTCAGTTTGGTCACTTCAAATTTCTAGTCATGTCATTTGGACTTACCAACGCCCCAGTAGCTTTCATGGACTTGATGAATCGTGTGTTCAAGCAGTACTTGGACATGTTCGTTATAGTCTTTATAGATGATATCCTTGTCTATTACCGTAGTGAGCGTGATCATGCAAACCATCTCAGAATCGCGCTTCAGACTCTCAGAGATCATCAGTTGTTCACCAAATTTAGTAAGTGCAAATTTTGTCTAAGGACAGTAGCATTCCTTGGTTATATCATTTTCGGTGATGGCATTAGGGTTGATCCTCAAAATACTGAAGTAGTGAGAAACTGGCTAGACCTGTCTCTCCATCAGATATCTGGAGTTTCTTGGGTTTGGCT
Organism: Capsicum pubescens; assembly: GCA_030864215.1. Lineage (NCBI taxonomy): Eukaryota > Viridiplantae > Streptophyta > Magnoliopsida > Solanales > Solanaceae > Capsicum > Capsicum pubescens. The sequence continues at coordinate 330,516,559 of CM061538.1, read as the reverse complement.
TGCTATTACAGATGGTTTGTTGAGGGATTTTCTTCTATTGCATCCCCTATGTCCAGATTGACTCTGAATAAAGCTAAGTTTTAGTGGTCAGATCCATACGAGAAGAATTTTCAGGAGTTGAAGACTCGACTCATCTCAGCTCTAATTTTGGCTCTTCCAGATAGTTCAGATGGCTTTGTAGTGTATTGTGATACATCTAGAGTAGGTTTGGGTTATGTCCTTAAGAGGTATAGTAAGGTCATAGCCTACGCCTCCAGACATCTTAAACCCCATGGGAAGTATTATCCGACTCATGATCATAAGATCCTTTAGTATGTCTTTTCTTAGAAAGATCTCAATCTTCGTCAGAGAAAGTGGTTAAAGCTTTTAAAAGATTACGACATGAGTGTCCTTTATCATCCAGACAAGGCCAACGTAGTGGCCGATGCTCCCAGTAGACTGTCTATGGGTAGTGTTGCTCATGTTAAGGACAGTAAGAAGAAACTAGCTCAAGAAGTCCATTATCTTGCCAGACTAGGTGTTCACTTAGTCGATACAGAACAGGGTGATATATGGGTTCAGAGTAGTTATGAATCATCTCTAGTTTTTGAGGTTAAAGAAAACCAAGATAGAGATCCCAGTTTAGTCAAGATAAAAGAGTTAGTCAAGGATCAGAAGATTGAGGGGTTCTCCCAAGGAGGAGATAATGTTTTGCGTTGTCAGGATCGTTTGTGTGTTCCAGGTGTAGATGTATTAAGGCAATGAATTCTTGTAGAAGCGCATGGTTCGCGCTACTCTATTCATCCAGGGGCCACATATACTGCGTCTTGCGGGAGATCTTTGGTGGAGTGGGATAAAGAGAGATATTGTAGAGTTTGTGGCCAACTGATCAACATGTCAGTAAGTTAAGATTGAGCATCAGAAGCCTAGTGGGTCCATGCAGGAGTTCAATATTCCCACTTAGAAGTGGGAAGAAGTGAACATAGACTTTGTGATGGATTTGCCTCGTACTCATCATCAGCATGATTCAGTTTGGGTCATTGAAGACAGAATGACCAAATCAGCTTATTTTTTTCCAGTCTATACCTCTTATTCAGTCGAGGATTATGCCAAACTCTACATCAAAGAGTTGGTCAGATTGCACAATTTTCCATTATTTATTATCTAAGAAAGGGGTACCTATTTCACCTCTCATTTCTGGAAAGCGTTCCAAAAGGGTCTTGGTACCAAAGTTTATCTCAGTACAACCTTCATCCTCAGACAGATGGTCAAGAAGAAAAGACCATTTAGACTTTAAAAGATATGCTAAAGTCGTGTGCAATTGATTTTAAGGGTAGTTGGGATGACCACTTGTCTTTGTTTGAGTTTGCATATAACAATAACTATAATTCTAGTATTCGGATGGCTCCATTCGAAGCTCTCTATAGTAGAAGATGCAGATCTCCAGTTGGTTGGTTCAAAGTTAGTGAGGCTTCAGTTATAGGGCCTAACTTAGTATTCGATGCCTTAGAAAAAGTCCAGTTGATCAGAGAAAGACTCTGGGCTACCCAGAGCCGACAAAAGTCTTATGTAGATGTGCGCAGAAAGGATATCGAGTTCGAGATTGGTGATTATGTTTATATCATGATCTCTCCTATGAAAAGAGTAAAGCGGTTCAGTAAGAAGGGAAAACTCAGTCCCCGATATGTTGGTCCTTTCATAATTCTCAGTCGCTTTGGCAAGGTAGCTTATGAGCTCAAATTTCCTTCAGATCTAGCCTCAGTTCATCCAACCTTCCATGTCTCTTTGCTCAAGAAGTGCATAGGTGACCCACCAGTTGTAGTCCTTATTCAGAGCATAGATGTTCAGAACGGCCTCTCTTATGAAGATATTCCAGTCAAAATTCTTGCCTATCAGACTCATAGATTGAGGAACAAAGAAGTCCCTCTAGTCAAGGTTCTTTGGCAGAATCAGTCCGTTGAGGGAGCTACTTGGGAAGCAGAAGCTGACATACGAACCAAGTACCCTCACCTCTTCTCCACTAACTCAGATCTAGCTCAAGGTAACAGTTCTCCTTAAGATTTTAAGTTTCATGTTCAGATTGTAGTTACAACTTGGTGTCAAGTTCATGTTCAAAATTTCATTATAAACCTGGTATTAAATACCATTGCATATTCAGTCATGCATTCATGTATCAATTCAGCCATATAATAATGCATCAGATATGTATTCTCATTGTGAGAAACTCAGTTCATCAGAACACTCAGTCATGCATCCATGAATCAGTTACATATACATCAGATATGCATGCTCAGTATGGTGTATTCGGTTATCAGCCATGTCAGTCATGGAATCATGCTTCAGTTGCTCATGTTCAGTATTTATGTTAGTTTATCTCTTCTCCCCTCTCAGTTAGTCTCATTCGAGGACGAATGTTCTCAAGGGGGAGATATTGTAAGACCCCGCAAAACTTCTAAGCTTAATTCAGTCCTTCAAGCTTATGAAAGGGTCCAGACTTAGAAAACTCTAACCAAGTTCCTAGACTTAGCCTATTTTGGCCTTCGAAAGTTGGCAATATCAATTCGCCATCTTAATGGCCTTTAATGGCCCGTATTTTCATTAATTCATGATCAGAAAGGTCAATAGGTGTTCCCGGAAGTGTTTCAGATTTTTTGAAACACGTTTAGATCATGTTTGGAGTCCTATAACAGTGGACCAAAGCGATTTTGGCGCGCCGCGTCGCCAATCGCATTGGTCAATATTTGTGCAGGCTACCAGAGCTAAAAATCTGGAGGCTCGATGTGATCATGGCGCAACGCATCGAGTATCGCATCGTAGCTATCGACACGCCGCGTCGTTTGTAGCGTCAACACCTAATTTTTTCTTTGTCATTAAATGACCGCGTCCTCAAGGGAAAAAGGGTTAATTTCCCACCCCTATATAAGTCACAAACACGTAATTCAGCCCTATTTCACCCAAATTATAGTGGTTTCTCTCTCAAATCTATCAAGAACAAGCTTAGGGTTTCCAATTGAGGGTCCAATTTTAAGAATTTCAACTTTAGTTTTCAACAATCTTCCATCCAAGGTATGCATAGTATTGATTTATGGATTCCTTACATCCATGAAGTTCAAGAATCAAGTTTTAAATCATGTATTATGAATATTTTGTTGTGGGTCTGGGACTTCACCCGAATGAATCCTCCATCCTTTTTCGGGTCTAAGACTGACGAGGACCCTCAAGAATTCCTTGACCAAGTTCAGAAGGTTACAGACCTCATGGGGGTGTCAGATATTGAGAGTGTTGAGCTAGCTACATATCAGTTACAGGATGTTGCTCACATATGGTTCAAATAATGGAAATTAGAGAGGGTTGTAGATGCATGGACCATTGAGTGAGAGGAGTTTGTCACCACATTATTAGATAGATTCTTTCCCCAAGAGCTTAGAGAAGCTAAGGTGTTATAATTTATCAACCTCAGGAAGGGCAACATGACGGTGAAAGAGTATTCTCTTAAGTTTACTCAACTAGCCAGATATGGTCCCCATGTAGTGGAAGATAGAGGGGCCAAGATAAGTAAGTTTGTTTCTGGAGTGAATGATAGTGTGGTCAATAAGTGCAGGTCCGCGATGATGAATAGTGACATGAACATAGCCAGGCTATGACTCATGCTCAGCAGATAAAAGAGAAAAAGATTAAGATGAGGGAGAAGTAGAATAAAAAAGCAAGGACAGGTAGTTTCAACTTTGTTTAGCCTAAGTCAGAGGAAGGAAACCGTTCTCAGTTTCGCCCTAAGTCATCAGTTCCATCTTCTTCTTCATCCAATTCTCCTGCTTCTAAGTTCAAGGATGGTAATAGAGATAGGGCGCTAGGATCTAAGTCTCAGGGTACGTTAGCAATGGCCGAATTAATCCTCTTTGTCAGACTTGTGGCAAACACCATCAGGGTATTTGCAGAGCTGGCAGCGATATTTGTTTTGAATGTGGCAAGCCAGGCCATAGAGTCAGAGATTGTCCTCAGATAGTTTCCCAAAGTCAGCAGAACCATTCCTCAGGTCAGTCCAGTTGCCCAACTCAGCAGGGTGCCACTTCCAGTGCTACTAGTGGGAAACGTCCAAATAGACTTTATGCTCTCTAGTCCCGGTAAGATTAGGAAAATTCTCCTGATATGGTTACTGGTACGTTACAGATCTTTCACTTGCATGTTTACACTTTGCTAGGTTCAGGAGCTTCCTTATTTTTCATTACTCCTTATATAGCAGTTGATTTCAGAGTCAGTTCCGAGATTCTTGCAGAGCCCTTCTCAGTCTATACCCCAGTAGGTAAATCCATCATAACCCGACGGGTATACAGGAACTGTCCGATTATGATATTTTAGAAAGTCATCTCAGAAGACTTAGTTGAATTGGAGATGACCAATTTTGATGTCATTCTCAGCATGGATTGGCTTTATTCCTGCTCTTCCACAGTCGACTGCAGAAACAAAATAGTTCAGTTTCAGTTTTTGAATGAACCCGTCCTAGAGTGGAAGGGTAGTGTATCCGCTTTCAGAGGTTAGCTTGTTTCCTACCTTCGGGCATGGAAAATGATATCTAAGGGATGTGTCTATCACCTTGTTCATGCTAAGGACTCTAGTTATGAAACTCCCAGCCTTGAATCTATCCCAGTCAAGAATGAATATTCAGATGTCTTTCTCGAAGATCTTCCAGGAATTTCTCCCGAAAGGGAAATAAACTTTGGCATTGATCTTCTTCCAGGTACTCAGCCTATATATATTCCTCCATATAGAATGGCACCAATAGAACTCAAAGAACTGAAAGAATATTTGAAGGATCTCCTGGATAAGGGATTCATCAGACCCAGTGTGTCCCTATGGGGCACACTAGTCTTGTTCGTGCGAAAGAAAAATGGTTCTCTCAGAATGTGCATTGATTACCGTCAACTCAATAAAGTCACGGTCAAGAACAAGTATCCACTCCCTAGAATCAATGACTTTTTTACAAACTTCAGGGTGCCAGCTATTTCTCTATGATAGACCTCATATCAGGCTATCATCATCTTAGATTCAGAGAATGTGACATTCCAAAAATAGCCTTCCGTACTCGGTATGGTCACTTCAAATTCCTAGTCATGTCCTTTGGTCTTACCAAAGCCCTAGTAGCTTTCATGTACTTGATGAACCATTTGTTCAAGCAATACTTGGACATGTTTGTCATAGTCTTCATAGATGATATCCTTGTCTATTCCTGCAGTGAGCATGATCATGCAGACCATCTCAGAATCGTGCTTCAGACTCTTAGAGATCATTAGTTGTTCGCCAAATTTAGTATGTGCGAATTATGGATAAGTTCAGTAGCATTCCATAGTTATATCATTTTCGGTGATGGCATTAGGGTTAATTCTCAAAAGATTGAAGTAGTAAAAAAACTGGCCCAGACCTGTCTCTCCATCAGATATAAGGAATTTCTTAGGTTTGGATGGCTATTACAAATGGTTTGTTGAGGGATTTTCTTCTATTGCATCCCCTATGTCTAGATTGACTCATAAGAAAGTTAAGTTTTAGTGGTCAAATCCTTGCGAGAAGAGTTTTTAGGAGTTGAAGACTCGACTCACCTCAACTCCGGTTTTAGCTCTTTTAGATGGTTCAGATGGGTTCATAGAGTATTGTGATGCATCTAGAGTAGGTTTGGGTTATGTCCTCATGCAGTATGGTAAGGTCATAGCCTACGCCACCAAACAACTTCACCCCCATGAGAAGAATTATCCGACTCATGATCTTGAGTTAGCAGCTGTAGTATTTGCCTTAAAGATTTTGAGGCATTACTTGTATGGGGTACATGCAGATGCGTTCACAGATCATAAGAGCCATCAGTATGTCTTCTCTCAGAAAGATCTCAATCTTCGTTAGAGAAGGTAGTTAAAGCTCTTGAGAGATTACGACATGAGTGCTCTTTATCATTCGGGCAAGGCCAACGTAGTGGTCGACGCTCTCAGTAGACTGTCTATGGGTAGTGTTGCTTATGTTGAGGACGGTAAAAAGAAGTTAGCTCAGGAAGTCTATCATCTTTCCAGACTAGGTGTTCGCTTAGTCGATATAGAACAGGGTGATATATGGGTTCAGAGTAGTTCAGAATCATCTCTAGTTTTCGAGGTGAAAGGAAAGCAAGATAGAGATCCCCGTTTAGTCAAGTTAAAAGAGTTAGTCAAGGATCAGAAGATTGAGGTTTTCTTCCAAGGGGGAGATAATGTTTTGCGTTGTCAGAGTCATCTGTGTTTTCCATGTGTAGATGACTTAAGGCAACAAATTCTTGCAGAAGTGTATGGTGCGCGCTATTCTATTTATCCAGGGGCCACAAAAATGTACTACATCTTGCGGGAGATCTATTGGTGGAGTGGGATGAAGATATGTATTATAGAGTTTGTAGCTAAGTGCTCAACATGTCAGCAAGTTAAGATTGAGCATCAGAAGCCTAGTGGGTCCATGCAGGAGTTCAATATTCCCACTTAGAAATGGGAAGAAGTGAACATAGACTTTGTGACGGGTTTGCCTCGTACTCAACATCAGAATAATTCAGTTTGGGTCATTGTAGAAAGGATGACCAAATAAGCTCATTTCCTTCCAGTCCATACCTCTTATTCAGCCGAGGATTATGCCAAACTCTACATTAGAGAGTTGGTTAGATTGCACGGTGTTCTGTTATCTATTATCTCAGACAGGGTTACCCAGTTCACCTCTCATTTCTAGAATATATTCCAAAAGGGTCTTGGTACCTAAGTTCATCTCAGTATAACCTTCCATCCTCAGATAAATGGTCAAGAAGAAAGGACCATTTAGACTTTAGAAAATATGCTAAGGGCATATGCAGTTGATTTCAAGGGTAGTTGGGATGACCGCTTGCCTTTGATTGAGTTTGCTTACAACAAAAACTATCATTCCAGTATTCGAATGGCTCCATTCGAAGCTCTCTACAGTAGGAGATGTAGATCTCCATTTGGTTGGTTTGAAGTTAGTGAGGCTTCAGTTATAGGGCCTGACTTAGTATTTGATGCCTTAGAAAAAGTCCAGTTGATAAGAGAAAGACTCCAGGCTACCCAGAGCCGACAAAAGTCTTATGCAGATGTGCACAGAAAGAATCTCGAGTTCAAGATTGTATATTATATTTATCTAAATATCTCTCTCATGAAGGGAGTGAAGTGGTTTGGCAAGAAGGAAAAGCTCATTTCCCGATATGTTGGTCCTTTCAAAATTCTCAGTCACTTCGGTAAGGTAGATTATGAGCTTGAATTTCCTTCAGATCTAGCCTCAGTTCATCCAGTCTTCTATGTCTCTTTGCTCAAGAAGTGCATAGGTGACCCAGCAGTTGTAGTCCCTATTCAGAGTATAGATGTTCAGAACGGCCTCTCTTATGAAGAAATTTCAGTCTAAATTCTTAACTATCAGACTGGTAGACTGAGGAACAAAGAAGTCCCTCCAGTCAAGGTTCTTTGGCGGAATCAGTCCGTTGAGGGAGCTACTTGGGAAGCAGAAGCTGATATGCGAACCAAGTAACCTCACCTCTTTTCTGCTAACTCAGATCTAGCTCAAGGTAACAGTTCTCCTTAAGTTTTTAAGTTTCATGTTCAAATTTTAGTTACAACTTGGTATCCAGTTCATGGTCAAAATTCTATTTTAAACTTGGTATTAAATACCATTTTATATTCAGTCATTAATTCATGTATCAGTTCAACCATATAATTATGCATCAGATATCCATTCTTATTGTGAGAAACTTAGTTCATCAAAACACTTAGACATGCATTCATGAATCAATTACACATGCATCAGATATGCATGCTCAGTATGGTGTATTCAGTTATCAGTTACGGAATCATGTTTCAGTTGCTCACGTTCAGTACTTTCATCAGTTTATCTTTTCTCCCCTCTCAGTCAGTCTCATTCGAGGATGAATGTTCTCAAAGGGGAGATATTATAAGACCCCGCAGAACTTCTAAGCTTAATTCTATCCTTTAAGCTTGTCAAGGGGTCCCAGACTTAGAAAACTCTAACCAAGTTTCTAGACTTAGCCTACTTTGGCCTTTGAAAGTTGACAATCTTATCTCTCTATCTTAATGTCCATTAATGGACCGTATTTTCATTAATTCATGATCAGGAAGGTCAATAGGTGTTCCCGGACGCGTTTCAGATTTTTTAGAACATGTTTAGATCATGCTCGGATTCCCAAAATAGTAGACCAACAAAATCTTGGTGTGCCGCATCGCCAATTGTGTTGGTCAATATTTGTGCAGGCTGCCAGAGCCAAAACTCTTGAGGCTCAACGCGATCATGGCGCGACGCGTCGAGTATCGCATCGTAGCTATCGATGCGCCACGTTGCTTGTAGCATCGACGCCTAATTTTTTCTTTGTCATTAAATGACCGTGTCCTCAAGGGAAAAAGGGTCAATTTCTCACCCCTATATAAGTCACAAACACGTAATTCAACCCTATTTCACCCAAATTATAGTGGTTTCTCTCTCAAATCTATCAAGAACAAGCTTAGGGTTTCCAATTGAGGATCCAATTTTAAGAATTTCACCGTTAGTTTTCAAGAATCTTCCATCCAAGGTATGCATAGTATTGATTTATGGATTCCTTTCATCCATGAAGTTCAAGAATCTAGTTTTAAATCATGTATTATGAATATTTTATTATGGGTTGATTATGTTTATGAGATTTTGATTATATGATTTAAAGGTGGAATCTCTATGTATTTTTCATGAAACCACGTTAGTATGCAAGTTGAAATCCATGAATGGAGTTGTTCATAATATTTAACTTGATGATTACACCTATGACCTAAGTTGTGCATGTAAGGTGTTTGATAAAATGCCTAAGAGGATAAAAATTGTGTATTATAGCTCAATTGTAACCCATATGATAAATGCATGTCGTACCCTTATGTTCAAATGACTCCCATGCTATTGATGTGCAATGTAGATGTTTGTTGGAATGCTCATGATATTAGAGTAAGAAATTATGATACTATTATATGCATTCCTACCATGTACAAGTTTATGATAACCATGTGCTTCATGAAATCCCCAACTTATTATATTGTGGATTGTTGATGTTGGTTATGTATTCAAGAACGTCATGCCTTATTAGTTTCCTTCTATCGAGTCCTGGGGGTACTTGTACCCATCAAATTAGCTGTGTGCCTAGAGCCAGTGTCTTGTTTTCATGATACTCTCAGTCAAGCCATGGTCAATAGAATTCAGTCAGTCATGTGACTCAGGAAAGCTTAGTAATTCAGTAATCTCAGTAGAATTCCGTCAGTCAACGAAACTCAGTTAACTCAGTCCACTTCATGTCAGTTAATCATGTTTAGTGTCTATTCATATGGGAGTAGGATTTAGCACTGAGTGAACCCAAGGATGGAAACTCACCTGCTAGTAGAGGGTGTGATTCTTAGAAGCAATCCTTGCGTTCCAGAACTACATAGCCAGCGTAGGTTGAGATATCTATCCTACCAGTTGAGGATTGATGAGGTGGCTTACCAGCCAGTTGAGGGTTCCCACCATTCTCATTTGAGTACCTGCCAGTTGAGGGTCACTCACAGCTTGTCCTTACCAGTGGCGCGGTATTGATACCCTTCCAACTGAGGTTATAGATAGGACCCCAACTCAGCTATATCACTTTATTTGGGGCATATCGGTTAGATGACTACTTCCCACAGTTACAGTTTCAGTCTCATTCTCAGTAATAAAACTCAGATAGTTCTACATACCTCAAGACTGTCAAATACAATTTACTCAGAATAGTACAAAACTCAGCTAGTTCCATCAGAACCTAGACTGTCAGATACAGTAGCTCAGTATCGGTTATCAGTAACTCATGTAATCATTATTCATACTCAGTAATCAGTTTCATCACGAATTCAGTTACAGTCATTTATTCATCCATGTATTCTCACGTTCATGTTATACAGTCGGTTAGCACAGTTCATGCATTTAAACCCTTGCATTCAGCCTACCTCACATGCATACCAGTACATTTAATCATACTGACACATTTGCGCTATGGTTTCTTATACCATAGGTTCAGAAGCACGAGCTCCAGAGCATCAGTAGCATTTCAGTCTCAGCAGTCAGAGTTAACAGTGAGTCTTCATCCGTCGAGGACATGATCATTACTTTATTATTTCATTGCCTAGTTTATTTCAGTAGTTGGAGTTAGTTGGGGACATGTCCCATCAACTCATTATTCAGGCAGTTCAGTCAGTTAGAGACTTTTCAGATTACAGTATGTTCAGATAGTTTATTTCAGTTCATGTTTTGGTATTGATATTCCGTACTCTCAGATATTATGTTTTATCCGTTTTGAACCTTATGGCATGTTTCAGTCTATTATTTCCGCATTTTATATGATGTTATACAGTATACAGGTACAGATATCAGTCATGGGTTAGCTTGTGGTCCATTGGGGTCATGATCACCGTGTAGCGTTCCGGATACCAGATTTGTGGCGATACATATAATTATAGATAAACACTAATAATAAATATTTTTTGAACAATAAAAAATACATTTTATTTTAAGCAAAGTTCGTGAGAGTTTTGTTTCGGCAAAATAAAAAGTGAACGTATTTTTAGAAAAAATAAACGGTTTCAATTAAAACATGGTGAGTTTGTTTTTTATAACACATGTCATTTTATGTCCTACTACAACTCAAATTCAAATCCTTTATGATTTATGAATATTTATTCTATAAAAGGAGGAGTTGAACTCATATAGGAGTTTAAATTCAAATCCTTTTTGGTTTATGAATACTTATTCTATAAAAGGAGTTGTTTTGTGTGGTGATGTTGAATTGTTACAAGAAATAAAACGTACGTATATTTAATTTTTTCTTTTGTTTTGTAGTCTCTTTATCAATTTTCTTTGCAACTTACTTTTCATTATATTTTCAATTTCAATAATTTATTTGGATTGATAATGAATCATTGTAACTTTCTCTCGAATTGATTCTAAATTGATGATTAGCCTGGATCATTTAACACTTAGAAGTGTTTGGATGGTTGTTATATATTGAACATTATATTGTGTTTTCAGTTAACAAATAAATTTTTGTTTTGATTGTTACTTGAATTTTTTTATATCACATTGTTATATACACTGAAAAGTGTGAAAAGAGATGATATAATAGACAAAATTATCATATACTATTTTCTTGAATTATTATTCAATTTCATTAGGTTAATTTTTCTTTCAGATTTTAGTATTCTTTACGTTTCTTTGTTTAAGATTTTGTAATGTTGCGTTTAGGTTGTTTGAGTTTCTTTATTTAAGGTTTTCTTTATTTTAGGTCTAGGATTCAAATTAGAAGCTTTTAAATTCATATTGGTGTGGACAAACGTATATTTTGACTATGTCGCTACAGTCGGTTAATTGGACATTTAAAGAGGAATATGCATGTAGAGAAAATCACAAAAGCTCGAGCAACAATGTGGCTCGAAAGAGACCCTAGCTTCTATGGATATGACATTTGCTTGCTGCAACATAGAAATCATGTATTGGGAAAGTAATTCACAATTATAATCTTCTATTTCAACAATTTCAATTCAATTCAAAGTTATTTTAAAGTCTAATTCATAGTCTATATAAGAAAAAATATGGCTATATTTAAAGCAGCAGAAAAGATATATTGACTATTTGATCAAAAAGAGGAATTAAGTGGTCCACTTACCTTATTTGTATCTTAGTTATCTACAAATACTATATAACTAATTAAATAAGTTCTTCATTTTTACATATTCAAAAGATGTTGAATTTAATTATTGTATTCATATTTATTATTTAAATAAATAAAATATTTGATTTAACATTTGAACTTATTAAAATAAGGTACATGCACGAGGCGCGTACTCCTAAACTAGTAGTATTAAAAGTGTAAAGTACCTTAGAAAAGTGAATTGAACTTTTTGTCCCTCATTAAAATACTCTCTTTTAAATAAAATCATCTTTTTACCCCTTTTTCATCAAATTATTATAATATTAAATGTTGACTATAATAAATCTATTACTTGTAGGATACGTGCAAGATTTTCCTTTTCCAACGTGTCCTACTACACTTTGGGATGGAAATCCAATTAGGTATAGAATTCCAATTACAAATATTTTTACTTTTGCTTAAAATTTTAAATAGAATGTAGGTAACCTCTTTTTTACAACTTTTACTTTTGATTCTTGATATATTTATTTTTTAAAATAAAATTTTGTACTTTGATTGTATGATCAGATTTATATATGTGAATTTTAAAGCAAAGGTAGGTAACCTCTTTTTCACAACTTTTACTTTTGATTCTTGATGTATTTTTTTCTTTTAATAAAATTTTGTAAATTTGATTGAATGATAGGATTTATATGCGGGAATTTACAGACGACAAAGTGAAATTTTTTTCGTTCAATCATTTGTTGTAAAAATTAATTGGATAAAAGCAAATTATCTATTTCTATTTTGTGATCTCATAGTAATTCTTGAACTTTGATCTTAGTGCATTAGTGTTAAACAAGGACAGTTTCATTAGTGTTAAACAAGGACAGTTTAGTTAAAAGTCACAAAAAAGTTTGAAAATGAGGTGGAGGTGACTCAAGTTTTAATAATTGAGTGTAGGTTACAATTACTTTATTAGTGATTAAGAAAGTTGAAAAAGTTTGAGAATAGCCCACAAGTTTTTTAATTTACACTTTGATCCAAATGTTGACCTACTATAAGTAGAAACGGAGGAAATAAAAACGTGTGTTTTCTTATTCTTCGCCATTTTTGTTGTTCATTGTTGCTACTGCTTTATTCATCATATTGTGCTTCATCATCATCATCATCTTATTCATTATCATTATCATCATCTTCTTGTTTACCATCGTTGTTGTTGTAACCGCTACTGCTGCTACTTGACCAATTTTTTAGGTCAGATTTAATTTCGTACATCACTTTGACATTACTTCATATGAGACGTTGGTAAGTAAAATTATGATTTTTAGTTGAATTTCTCATTTGGGTACACTACTATTGTTGTTTTTAAAACAATGGATAAACCCAACAAAAGAATCATTTGTTTCAACAGATAACTCATCTATTGCGACAGATAAGTCATTTGTCGCAATGGAAGACTCATAAGTTGGATTCATATTTATGGTTCTATAGTACTGTAACATGAATCGAACAGATTGGTCATCTGTTACAATAGATGAGTAATCTGTTGCAACAGAGGAGTGATCTATTGACACAGATTACTAAGTTGTTGCAACAGAACTTAAACTCGATTCCAACAGATGAGTCAGCTATTGCAATATTTTATTTATCTGTTGCAACATGTCACTCATCTGTTGGAATAAGCTTCAAAGGTTCTGTAGTACATCCCAACATGTGATTCATCTGTTGCAATAGATGTATAATCTGTTGCAACATAGGAGTCAACTTTTTCTACAGATGACTCATCTGTTGAAATCAACTTCAAGTACTATAGTACTGTAGCGTGAATTACCAATATGTGATTCATTTGTTGGAACATATAATTAATCTATTGCAACATATTATTCACTAGTTGCAACAGATTACTCATCTGTTGGGGTTCATGTTATGGTACTATAAAATTACTATTAATTTTATTATGATGTCATTATTAATTTTTTTTTAACAAATGTCTTTATTTAGGTACCATTAAAGGAGGGATCAATAATAATAGGGGTGGATTGTCATGGTGAATGGATCGAGAAGAGCAATCGATATGTATGGCGTTGGAAGTAGGGTAAAATGCTAGAGACGATAGCTAGAATAGTCTAAAGTGATGTTTCGTATGATGATTTTATGAACTTAATCATTAGCTATTGTTTTCTGAGTTATCAATCGGAAAAAATCATCGCCAACTACATGCACAACTCCTTTGAAAATCAGAGGGTGCTACCTTTCAAGATAATAAACCAGGTTTGATTGTGTTCTTATCTTAGTGATTCAGCTAGGTCAGTGTTAAGGGTGTACGTGATTGAAAAATCGATAGAGAATGAGAACTAGAATGTAGAAGAAGAATAAAAACAAGACATCATTGATGATAAGCTGGATGATCTGGACATGAATATTCCACATGATGATCCAACACCTACGCCCGTTGTTGCGAGGAATATGGTGGGCAGTTCTTCTCAATCAACACAGTTAGGCAATTGTCAAGATGACGAGACTGGCTTTTACAAGGGAATGTCATTTAAGGACAATAAATAACTATCTACTTTTTTGTTTACTGCTAGCTTGAAAAAAGATTTCAGACTAAAGAAGGTAATTAATTCGAGCAAAGTTTTTTTCTTTAGATGTGCTAATCTAAACTGCAAGTGGTGGTTGGGGGCTGTGAAATACTTAAGTTCTGACAGATTCGACATTAATTTTTATCAAAAGTATCACACGTGTGGTTCGGAGCATATTACGGGCCAAAATCCTCATGCCACGGTAGAGGTCCTCGATCAATATTTCCATGATAGATTTTCCAATGGCAAAGGCCCTTCTACAAAGGATATGAACAATCAACTCCTTATAGAATTGGGTGCATTAGTCAGTTATTGGAACATATAGATGGACATGGGGATTGCAAAGGACTTGGTTAGGGGGACACATGAACACGGGTATGTAGTCCTCGATGCCTACTGTTACATGCTTGAGTCCACAAATCTCAGAAGTAAGACAACATTGTATGTTGACAAAAAGGAAAGGTTCAAGTACTTTTTTGTATCCTATGGTGCTTGGATGGTTTTCAACATTTGAGAAAAGTCATAGCCATCGATGGGACTTTCTTGAGGAGCAAGTATAATGGAGTTTTGCTAGTGGCAGTGGCACAGAATACGTAGAGGAACATATTTGCTGTCGCTTTTTGTGTAGCGGACGAGGAATGTGATGCCTCATATGCATATTTTTTGAACAAATACAAAGTTCTGTCGAAGATACCGAAGAGTTATGTTTTATTTCGGATAGGAATCCAAGTATCTAAAAGAGGGGTTCAATTTTCTACACTTCAGCTTACTTTGGTTGTTGCATGAGGCATCTTGGAGATAATATTCGAAACAACTTTCACAACGAAAGGGTCATGACCCTTTTTTATAGAGTAGCTAAAGCATATAATAGAGATGAATTTTTTGACCATTTCAATCAAATAATGGATATGCATCCCAAGGCAGTAAATTATCTCATATGCTTTAGTTTTGAGAGATGGATCTGGGAATTTTGTCCGACAAATAGGTACATTCTTGTGAATTTAATGTCTTGTTTGAGCTACAAGTTTAGTATGATGCAGTACTAAGTGATTCTTTTATATTGGTATAATATTATGACGTCAAACATAGTTTAATCATTTAATTCATTATTTGGTGCTGAAAGAGAATATCCTATCTTCGCGCTATGTGATGAATTAAACAAGAAGTATGACAAATTATTTCACGAAAGGCATGTGCAGTTCACGAATAGAGGAATCAAATTTGTTCTAGAAGCGGAAAAAAAATATCAACGAACATCAGTTTGGGGAATAGGTTATTTGCTCATAAAATAGCATATTACAAGCTCAGTATCGACGGTCATGGTGATGTTTCCATGGTCAATCTTCAAACATGATCCTGTATGTGTAGAGCTTTTGACTTGCACAAAATACCTTGTCCACATGCTATGACAACGGTTGACCCCAATATGGTTCGCAATATGGAACTAAAATTTATGAGTTCTCAGTTCCATATTATTCGGTGGAAAGATATACAAAGGCATATAGTGAGAATATTAACTCGGTGCCTCCCAAAGAATTTTGGGTTGTTCTTGTAGAGCTTTTGGGGAGATTAATACCTTCTTCATATATTGAACCAAGTACTATAAAACCGGGAAGAAGGCGATACAAGAGGAGGCATAGTGTCGGAGAATTATTCCCATCAAGAGAAAACAAGTGCTCCATATGTAAGAACGATGACCACAAAAGAACTACATGCTCAGATCGTAATCCACCATGATCGTTGTAATAGCAAAACTTATGTTATTGTTTGTTATGGACTTTGATATTTTTACTCATTGTTATGAAAGTAAATTTTATTATTTATTATATAAAATATCTTTTTATTAACTTGTGCATCAATAAGAAGAGGTAAAACAGGAACTAAATACAACAGATCACAAAATTATTTTTAGCAGACTACCCATCTGTTACAAAAGATGGACATTTACTGGAAGAACACAATACAGTTCACCAAGATGGAATGTGTTCCTCCAACAAATGAAAAATTTATTGCAACATATGGGTAATCTGTTGGAGCAACACAATACAATTCTTGCCACTGGTTTAAGGTGTTCCAACAGATGGTCCATATTTTGAAAGAACTCAAAAGTCTTGTTATTGCTACTGGATTGAAAATTGTGCCAAACGCTCAACCCTACCTCCAACCGTCGACATGTTGAGAATAAAAAATAGACAGAATGAAAATTAAATAAGAATTAAAAAGTCAAAGTCGATCAAAAATAAATTTTTTCACTAAACAAAAATAAAATACATTAGGTAGGTTGATTAGATATAAATTAAAAAAATACATACGCTAAAATAAAAAAACATAACCTAATTATTGTTATCATCATTATCATTATTATTGTTATTGTTGTTAGACGTCCAAGTGTCATCCGACAGCAGCAAGGCCCTCCGCCAGGGGTGGATCTACCCTTTGTCGAGGGGGTTCATCCGAACCTCCTTTGGCAAAAAATTATGCTATATATGCATGGTTAAAATTATTTTTTATATATATATATATATTAGATGTTGAATCCCCTTCGGTTAGTTTGTATGTTCACTTATGAATCCCTTTCGTGAATATCCTGGCTTCACCACTGCCCTTCGCAGCCTGCGAATCTCTCGGAGCATCCTTGCTCTCACGGTTGCCAACTCCCACTGTAGGTTATTAACCCATCTCTGAAGTTCTCACTCGGTATCGTACAGAATAGAAATGTCCCAAACTAGATTAGTCATGTCTAGAACACACATGAATTGATAAAAAATGTAAACACAGAAGTAGAGAATAGTGTACTAATGTAATATGACGTATACTACAAAATGGGTTGATTTACAAAAAAAAAACTTACTTGGGTCAGGAAAAGGAATCTGGTCTTTAAAAACAAGTTGTTGAAGATGTAATATGAAAGACAAGATGCAAGAAATTAATAAATTATAGTAGAATGAATGAGTATGGAGGGACCTATTTATACAGGATTGAATCTGAATGTGGTAGGTTAAATGTTACGACTATTCACCTCCATTTTATTAATTACATTCAAGCTGGTGACTTTTTGATTATTGTGAAAAGTCATGACTTAATTAAATCAAGCTGGTGACTTTTTAATTATTGTGACAAGTCATGACTCTTCAGCTTCTTAATATTAATTAGTTCTTAAAATTAAATAATTATTTTTCTCACTTAAATAATCAAAGACCTCACCTTTTCAATAACCGTTTCTTTTAATAATATCTATTTTTTATTGAGTTGTGGCAACAGATGGTCCATCTGTTGCAAAATATTTTCTATCTATTAGAACAGATGATCCATCTGTGCAACAGATGTATTATCTGATGCAACAGATGGATTATCTGATGCAATAGTGGACTATCTGTTGGGGGTCATCTATTAATTAAAATTAAATAACCATTTTTACGTTTTTAAATTGTGTTTATCATTTATTTCTTTATTATTTTTGATGAACAGTTTTTCTTTATTAAATAGTCCAGACTTTTCATTCTTCCAATAACCTTTTTTATATTAATAACCATTTTCACTCAGTTTTTCCAACAGACGGACCATTAGTTGAAATAGATTTTTCAACTGTTTGAAGAAAGCAAACCAATAGCAAGAACTATATTATGTTCTTCCAGCAGATCTGTGCAACAGATTCATCTATTGCAACATATTGGTCATATGTTAGTTGAACGCAATGCAATCTGATGAAGTGTATTATATTCTTTTAGCCAGTGTCCATCTATTGCAACACATGAGTAATCTGATGAATATATTTTTTATAGTTAGTCGTATTTAGTTCCTGTTTTGGTTACCTCTTTTTATTGATGCACAAGTTATTAAAAACATATTTTATATAATCAATAATAACATTTACATCTTAAACAAGGATTTAAAATGATCAAAGTCCATAATCAAATAACAACACAAGTTTACTATTACAACGATCATGGTGCATTACATACGTAGCACTTATTTAATCTTGACAGGCATGTAGGCCTTTGACAGTCAAGATGGTTACCCATTGAGCCTCCGTAGTTTTGTACACTACTTTACGATGGAAACTAAAGATTAAACATTGTTTGACATCAATGGGGTAGGAATAATAAGGTGTGTGCAGATGAATCCACTTTTATACGTGAGAGTTATGTATTACTGGTCAGGTTATCGTGACAATACACATAAAGCACAATGATTTTGTGAATGTAGTTTTTATCGCTTAGGCATTGATCCTTCAAACAAGATCATGTATTTTATAGTTATGTTTGATACATAAGAACTGATAAGGCCGAAGGATTCCAAGAAGGGGGTGTCGATCCCCTGTTACAATTAAATGGAGGTTTTACTCATGTTTATGCATCAAGTTCGAAGAAGGGATCAATATTTGATGGCGTTGTAGACATTCAATAGTAATTGGACAGATCAATTTTAATGGTGTAATGAACTTTGAGAAAGACTTCGAATCCTCCCATTGCAGGAAACAAGAATGAAAAACCAATAGAAATTCTCTTGGTCCAAATTTATATAGATGAATTGCTCTAGGGATACTATTATACAACAAAATATGCTTGGGAGAATACCTGTGCGGGAAAGGGGAGGTGAAGAAGACCATATATCATCTCATACCTTGTTTAAGAGGAAACACAGGGCAGCAAGTAAGGAACTTCTAGCCAATATGGCCAATGAAATTGACTTAAAAGATAAAAAAACTGAATGAGTTGCGAATGTGAAAATGTGTCCCAAAATTAAAATCCGCCAGTAATTGTTGAAAGGAAAAATGATAAAGTAGACTGGAGCTGGACACTTTGCTCAGGAACTGCGACTA
Source organism: Capsicum pubescens (assembly GCA_030864215.1). Classification (NCBI taxonomy): domain Eukaryota; kingdom Viridiplantae; phylum Streptophyta; class Magnoliopsida; order Solanales; family Solanaceae; genus Capsicum; species Capsicum pubescens. The sequence continues at coordinate 330,497,508 of CM061538.1, read as the reverse complement.
GTTAGCACGAACTGAATGAAGACCCACAAAGTGCAGGATCATAACTCTAAGGAAATAGCTTGGCGAGCACTGAGGATTGGTAATATTTTTAGTCAAGAATGAAACTTAAACCAACAACTCCTGAAGTAAAAACAAGGGAAGCCAAGGCATCAATTTTTGTAGTTTAACTTACATCCCATGTGTAACGCCCCGAAATCGGGTCCCGAGACGTCACACGGTGCTTAGGGTCACAAGTGACCCCAAGCTAACCCTTCTACTAGCATAACTCATAAGCAACTGAATAAAAATACAAATCCATGCAAATCAGCAGAAATTAACTCTTTTCTGAATCTGATCGATACAAAAATAGAATTTTACAGGATTACAATTCTGCCTTTACAACCAAAATTGAAATAAAATACATCAACTTCTACTGACTGTCTATGAAGCCTCTACTAGTACTGACTGTAGGTAGTCGGGTCATGACTCTCGACTACCCCAACTCAATACGACTGATAAAGAAAATACAACACTATAAACTCTGCATAACTAACCCAAGCCCTTGAATCAAAAGGATACATCACCTGCTGACTGGATACCACGAACTGACTGGATCCGAAGGTGCAACAATACCTTGTACCTATATTCTGAGAAAATGTCGCCCACATACGAATATGTGGGTTAGTACCATGGAAAGATACCGATCATATGGGGGTGCAATGCATATATAAAATAATATCTTAATATCATCACAGTTTATAAAATTATGCATGCTGATATAGATGACTCACTTAGCTCGAATTAAATCATCAAAATCATGGATGAATAATACATGTGAAGTAAAACAAGTGAGTCATTACAATACGTTCTCAATTCACTTTCATCTCAATTTCAAATCATCAAAACAATCAAATCTTATGTCAATTCTCATTAGAATATATTCCTTAAATCTTTTAAGAATAATGACTTTCTCAAACTCAGCCTTTTAAGCAAATATGTTTTCATCTCTGATAGAAGAGTACACACACACATTGGGAGATCCTATAACCGACATAAATCATGTGAGCTACATGGATTCCAACGTACAACTCACGTTGGGGAGATTCGTCCTATCCTTTCCATCGGAGTAGGACTTCCAATATCAATTCAAACACACTAGTGAGCACTATATAAATCAGCCTCAGGCTTACATCCTACGGGGGCACATAGTTCTAGGGAAGTAAGGTCACTTTGTACCTCCCACTCGGTGCTAAAGATTACTCCCGGACTTGGCTCAGAAATTTAAATCAGCCTCAGGCTCACATTAAAGAAAATCCACAATAAACACTTCAACAATTTTCATCGGGAGCCAATTTGCTACCCCTTTATCATAATCAATAAAAACGTGAATTTCTTTCACAGTCGAGTTCAAAATTACTCATTCACGACCAAAAGGTCAAATCATTCAAAACATCTCAAATATTCAACATCAACGTGCATATAACACACATTTTCTCAAAGACACAATTTCAAATGGGGTTCAAGACCCAAATATCAAAATCATAGTAAATTTCTTTCAAGCATCATGCTTTAAGTCATAATTTCATATAAATTCGACTTTTCAAAGTCATAAACATCATAATCTCAACTTACTGGTACTTCTACTAAAATGTAAAAGCTTGACTTGACTACTTGTTCTATCATCCCCCCCTTAGCTTTAAGCCACCACTCAAATTCTCAAATGCTTACTAATTTCGAATCTTCACGAACATCTCTATCGCCGGAATGTACACCATCTAGTGCTTCAACTCTTATTTCTATTAGCTCAACTTGAATACTTTCTAACCTTTTGATAGACCATGCAACTTCTGTCTTCTCCCTCTAATACCATGCCTATGAACTTATGTTTCTAACCCATAAAAATCAAAATCACACTTAAGAGGCTCAACATTTCCAATCATACGCCTCGCCTTAACTTAGCCATCAAAACATCATCCATCGTCTAACTAGTATTTATCCATCTAACAATCCCATGGCACGACTCACTACACCACATACACTAATCCTCGAAATTAAAGCAGTCCCATAATATCTTGGGTGAACTTTCTCATCATAATATAATATTAAACTTAATTACAAGTCAACTACACTTAAACTCTTGTGTACACTGTTCAAGCCTATTAGGTCACTTCCGACAACTAATACCATTAATCAGGAAACCGTCGCATTCGGCTTCATGATCACCAATCGTTCAAACTTAAGGTCTCACACTTCACATAATTTACAATTCCATCTCACGCATAACTCCCACATGAAGATTATAAAACAACACATCCATGAACACTAGCCCACTTAAACTACATAACAATAATAATTGGTCCTAATCATGTAGCCTATCTTATTCACAATCCATTAACACATCCTTCTTTCACCCGTCACTACTATCTATCCTTCATACACAACTTAACATAGTTCATAGCTCTCTATGTCTTAACTTAACTTCCTCTTGCAATCTGGAGAGCGCCTAGATTAACAACACTTACCCACCAAGTACTTCCATCACTAACATATACTCTCTGTCATACAAATACCGTCAACACCCATTTCATACCTCGAACAAACTATATCACTTCCTATTAACCCAATTGCATGCAAAAAGGGATTTCGCTATACTTATGCTCAACAAATTACACTTACCATCCTTCTTACTACTACACCTCCACATCCCACATTTTCAGCCAGCACAAGGAACAAGATGAACTACAAGTTGCTATTGGATCGAAATAGGCCTCACACGGCTTCACTAGACTTTGGTTTTGTGTTTTGATCAAGAAAGTTATATGAATAACAAAGTAACTATGCTAGTGAATCGAAATAGGCCCCACACGGCTTCACTAGACTTTGGTTTGTATTTTGAACAAGAAAATGAGATGAATAACAAAGATGCTATGCTAGTGAATCGAAAGAGCCCCACACGGCTTCACTAGACTTTGATTTTTCACAATCATAATGATAACAAGATTACATAATACAAGAGATAGAAACTTGACACACAACATTCAACGATCTAAGAATACACCTTACTCTGTCTTAATTAATTAACTCATAAGAATGAGGGCATAACTTTCAACTTAAGGAACTTAACACACTAGAGAGCTCCTCTCAAGCCCTTTGTGTAACTTTTAAAATTTTTTCTAGAAAATATAGAAGCATTACCTGGGGAAGAACTGGAGCTTGCGAATCATGTTATCTCAAAAATAATACATAGAGGGAGAAGTATAGATTAACATTGTAGATTCTGAGAAGGAATCTGAAAGCACATCTAACCTAGGCTTAGTTCACGACTTTTATGAACATGAATAAAGTACTTCAATCTTTGGAACTCAAAAAGTACTGACAGAATACTTTCTATCTCTCTTACAATCCCATAACTATCTACGGAGAATTAAGCTTAACTGTTTCTGATACCTTGAAAATGAGGCATAGTTGGCCAGAATAGAGTAAGATGAGAATCTATATAAGCTTCTTTTTTATAGCACGATCTTAGACTTGAAAGAAGGGAAGCATTTTCTAAATGCCCTGTAGCCTCTCGAAGAAAAGTACAGACGTCTTCGTACCGTTCCGCAAAGATCTATTAGACACAACTTCATAGACACCCTAGGACACTTGAACTCCGTGCTCTGATACCAAGTTTGTAACGCCCCAAAATCGGGTCCCGAGACGTCTCACGGTGCTTAGGGTCACAAGTGACCCCAAGCTAACCCTTCTACTGGTATAACTCATAAGCAACTGAATAAAAATACAAATCCATGCAAATCAACAGAAATTAACTCTTTTATGAATCTGATCGATACAAAAATAGAATTTTACAGGATTACAACTCTGCCTTTACAACCAAAATTGAAACAAAATACATCAACTTCTACTGATTGTCCATGAAGCCTCTACTAGTACTGACTGTAGGTAGTCGGGTCATGACTACCGACTATCCTAACTCAATACGACTGAATAAAGAAAATACAACACTATAAACTCTGCATAACTAACCCAAGCCCTTGAATCAAAAGAACTCATCACCTGCTGACTGGATACCACGAACTGACTGGATCCAAAGGTGAAACTATACCTTGTACCTGAATTCCGAGAAAATGTAGCCCACATACGAATATGTGGGTCAATACCATGGAAAGATACCGAGCATATGGGGGTGCAATGCATATATAAAATAATATTTTAATATCATCACAGTTTATAAAATTATGCATGCTGATATAGATGACTCACTTAGCTCGAATTAAATCATCAAAATCATGGATGAATAATACATGTAAAGTAAAACAAGTGAGTCATTACAATACGTTCTCAATTCACTTTCATCTCAATTTCAAATCATCAAAACAATCAAATCTCATGTCAATTCTCATTAGAATATATTCCTTAAATCTTTTAAGAATAATGACTTTCTCAAACTCAGCCTTTTAAGCAAATATGTTTTCATCTCAGATAGAAGAGTACACACACACACACATTGGGAGATCCTATAACCGACATAAACCATGTGAGATACATGGAGTCCAACGTACAACCCACGTTGGGGAGAGCCGTCCTATCCTTGCCATTGGAGTAGGACTTCCAGTATCAATTTAAAAACACTAGTGATCACTATATAAATCAGCCTCAGGCTCACATCCTATGGGGGCATGTAGTTCTAGGGAATTAAGGTCACTTTGTACCTCCCACTCGATGCTAAAGATTACTCCCGAACTTAACTCAGAAATTTAAATCAGCCTCAGGCTCACATTAAAGAAAATTCACAATAAATACTTCAACAATTTTCATCGGGAGCCAATTTGCTACCCCTTTATCATAATCAATAAAAACATGGATTTCTTTCACAGTCGAGTTCAAAATAACTCATTCACGACCAAAAGGTCAAATCATTCAAAACATCTCAAATATTCAACATCAACGTGCATATAGCACACATTTTCTCAAAGACACAATTTCAAATGGGGTTCAAGACCCAAATATCAAAATCATAGTAAATTTCTTCCAAGCGTCATGCTTTAAGTCATAATTTCATATAAATTCGACTTTTTAAAGTCATAAACATCATAATCTCAAGATAGCTAAGATAGAATATAAGTTCAGGCTCCAAAATCATAATAAACATATAAAAATCATATCTTCGTAAAGAAAATTACTTTTGTTCATAAGAACGAAAGATTGTTCTTGTTAAAAAACCCCACATACCTTGAATGATGAACTTTAGATCGATACTCATTTTTGAGATGTTAATCGTGCCTTTGAATGATGGTTCTTGGAGTTGTTGAACTAGGAACTTGGAATCTTGAATAAATTTGCAGAAATAAATGGTGAACTTTGGAGGTTCTTGAAGTTGGATGTAGGAGCTTAGGGTTTGGAAGGATTTTGGGTGAGGGGAAATGACCAAAACGCCCCTAAAAATCAAATAATTCTCGAATCTGTCCTTTGGTGGACTGTTTTGATAGTCTGAAGTAGATCAACCATAACATTTTACTCCGATATCAAAATTGGATGAAACCAATTTCATTAGAAAGAGGACTCTAATATCTTTTTGTTGATATATATTATCTCACCCAGATCATTGTGTACGATGAGTTATGATCATTTAAATTTGACCCAAAAAATCATTTTTGATAGGCTGAAGTAGATCGACCATAACTTTTTTCTCCGATAGAAAAATTGGATGAAACTAATTTCATCGGTAAGAGGACTCTCAGATCTTTCCGTTGATATATAGTAGATCACCTAGATCATTATGTACAAGGAGTTATGATCTTTTAAAGTTGGAGCAAAAATATGCCAGGCCTCAGTACCTTTTTTCCTGCACGTTTTACTGTTCACTACTATTCACGATTCGATCGGAATGTTCATAACTCGTCGCTAGGGTGTCCGTTTTGGATGATCCACATATCGTTGGAAAGATTATTTGATACTCTACGTAATGGTGGGTCATAATCTAAGACATTCCGCACGAAAAATTTATAATTCATTCTAAAAGATAGAACCCAACACGTTTACGCACGAAATTTCAACGAAAAATTTCCCGAGGTATTACACCATGTCATTCGTTTTTGGTTCTAATTAGGTCAATAATAGTAGAAACAAAAGGGTCTGAAGTTGGGTAGAAATCACATGCCTTATTGTTTCCACTACCTTTGACCTGACCAGAACCACAAGCAGAAGGTCTGGGATGCAAGTTTAACTTTAAAAATTGTCACCTTGGCTTGATTCCTTATTTTTACTTTAGGAGTTGTTAGTTCAAATTTTGTTCCTGACTGACCATCTTACCACCCTCGATGCTCGTAAAGCTTCAACCTTAGAGTTCTGATCCTGCGCTTTGTGGATCATCACTCAGTCCACGATTGATAGTCATAGTTCTCCAAAAAAATGCACAGCTTTTATAGTCAGCTCTAGTCTACTTCACCATTTTTCTTTTCAAAATTGATTGATGGATTTTCACATTTGGCACACTTTTATTTTTACAACTCATTCAATTTTTTCATTTTTCATGTTAATATCATCGGCCAGATTCGCTACACGTTCCTTGCTACCTTATATTTCTTCTTTAATAAGGTCTGAGTTCATATATGGTCTTCAGCACCTCCCCTTTCCCTCGCAAATATTTTTCCAAACACCTTTTGTTGTATAAGTGTCACCTCGATCAACCCAACCACATAAATTTGAACCAGTGCAATAACTATATTGATTTCCATTCTTAGTTGTAGTAGTGCGAGGCTTTGGAGGCTTTTCAAAAGGTCATTGAACCCTTAAAATTAGTCCAATCACTATTTAATCTTTATACTGCCACAAAAAATTTGGTACCTTCTCTAAATTTAACACATAAACATTAGCAAATCCATCATTAAACCGTAACAGGGTATCGACACCACCTACTTGGTCCCTCAGCCTTATTAGTTCGAACCTATCAATCTTATCTTTAAAATGCAATATCTTCTTTGAATGATTATTGCCTAGTCGGTAAAAAACTTCATTCACAAAATTGGTGTACTCTATGTGTGTTTTCACGATAACATGATCAGTAATACATACCTCTCACATATGAAATGGTTCCATATACAAGCATTTTATTCCTCCGAACCCATCTTTACTCTAGCCTTTTATATTGGTCGGGCAAAAGTTGATCCACTTTCACTTTCTTTTATCTGCAAATAAGAGAAAAAGAAATTATGTCAAACAAGAGAAGAACAAAAAAAACATTACAATTGATAGTTGTATAAATTTTTAAAAAGTTCAACACAAAATTAAATGAATACAACATATTTCAACAAGCGTTCTAACAAATGACCCATCTATTGCAACAGATTATCCCTATGTTCAACAAATGAGTTCTCTGTTGCAACAAGTGATACATGTGTGGCAATAGATGGCTGATTTGTTGGAGCTTGCTGAGTATTTTGAGAAATTCAACAATTATCCCTGGGGATTTTACAACTACAAGTTGACGGTCAAATATTTATTGACAAAACTATCCCCAAAGATGATCACATTATACGGTTTTCCTTGGGCTTTCATGGTGAATTTAATTACTATTTGTTTACTCTTCAATTAATTTATATTGAATAATTATTATGACTTTTTTGGCTTGCTTCTTGCTTACATTTTTTAGGCTTGGACATTTGAAGCCATTCCTCCCCCTGAAAGCAGGTCAAGGATTACCTGAATGAGGTTTCTTATTTAAGGATCCTTAGGTGGTTGGCTGCAAAAAACAACATAAGAATTAAGGAGATTGATCTCTTCAACCCTTCGAATGATGCAGTAAGTCTTCTTCCAAGTAAAATAATTTGACTCAAAGAAACATATTGAAATAGATGGACCATCTGTTGCAACAGATTACACGTCGACTACAACTAGTGCAACAGATGGGTAATCTGTTGCAATAGAAGATTTATGTTTTGCAATAGATTACCCATCTGTTTCTTTGGATCTCTGAACCCAACTCAATAGATTACCCATCTATTACAAATTATGTAACAGATAGGTAATCTGATGCAACAGATGGTTAATCTATTACCATATATGAATCATCTATTGCGACAGAAAGATCATCTGTTGCATAAGTTGTCTGTGTTAACATGTAACCCAACTGACTATAAATTATTAAATAATTTAAATATATCTATATATTTTATAGGTTTTTGCATCCATGGATCGTGCCTACTGAGCAGGAGTAGGGGATGACTTGCTTTATTACTCTAGGTCTTGTTGATACAATAGCAGACCCAACGGTGGAGTTGATAAAGAAGGAATTGGCTGGAGCAACAGCTATGAGAAGAGAAGTTGGGCAAGGTCAGCCTAATGTTAAGGCTCTTCATGAACAACCTGCTGTAACAGATTCGGGTGCTTCTTCTCAGGGTGTTGCTGGTGGAGTTGTTGATGTTGGTGGCAGCCATGTTGATGTTGTTGTTGCTGCAGTCGTGATTATGAGCATGTTGATGCTCATGAAAAAATAAATATATTTGAAAACACCCCTTACACAGGTCTTTCTAACCCTTACACCGGTTCCACCCACCCTTACAGTGGTCCCTCTCACCCCTCTTCACCCTCATGTTCTCATTGGAAATGCAAAGAGTGCATGGACAGACACAATAAACTCTTTGAAAAGTAGATTTTATCGCTAAAGCGATTGGGAAATTAAAATCCAAGAGGGGTGTCATACTATCCAAGAAGGTGAAGAAGTAACACACTCCTACAGTAGTGGTTAGGAAGAAGAAAAGAGCAATTAGACATATACTCTCCAATCTGGAATAAAAAAAATTACAACTCCTCCCTCTCCAAAATATGTTGAAGTTCAGGGGCCATTAAAAAAGGTGAACATATACGCGGAACTTGTCGCCAAACAGAAGGTTGCTCTGTGAAAGACCATGAATTCTAAGCAATACAGAAAAGAGTACAACATGCATACCTTTTCCCCTCAAGACTTCAAGAATATGACCAATATGCATCAGTGGTACGTGAAAAAGGTAAGTTTACTTTTCCTAACCTAGCCAACTTATCTACTCCATAAAGAAGAAGCTACACAATAGATGTTTCAGGATATTCTGGTGCAGCTGGTAGTGGTTCTATTGCAACAGATTACCTATATGTTGCATAATTTGCGTTAGATGGTTAATCTGTTAATATATTTAGAGAACCCGATACAATAGATGATTAATCTATTGCATATTTAAACTTTATTTCTCTTTTTTAAAATTACTAACTTATTTAAAAATTATCTTCTTATAACACAGTATGTTGATGAAATTCTCTGCCTCATGAGGGGCAGGCAATTAGTGTACCCAGATGCTTATGATATTGCCGATAGGATAATGGACCTCAACTTCTATGACAATTTCAAGAATAGGTACGATGAGCTCATTAAGCTAGGATGAAGATATGATTAATTATGTTAGAGGGAAGAGTCCATATCCACACGGCTAGAGTTGGACCAAGGCAAAGAGAATTCTTACAGTCATGAACGTGAACATAAAACATTTCATGGCTCTTGAGATACTAATCGAGGACGGAATGATAAAGGTTTATGACTGTAACTTACCTATCTTCGATGAGGCCATTTTTTAACCCACATGTTGCCACTGTTAGAGTTGTTCCCCAACTTGTTGAGACAAAGTAAACTGATAGATCATTTGCCAGTGACAGTGTTGATGAAACAAACATGGGATTTTGAAGGTCAAAACAAGGACATGAACCTTTCAAAATATGAAATCGGTGCCACATGCGGGTCGTACGCGCTTTCACACATATGCTAGAGGTCTGGGATTATGGGGTACTAAATAAATTCTTGGAGCCTGTATAAAAATAAAGATGTAGAAATACAAACACCATGATAATTTTTATGTCATGACAATTTTTTATATTTGATAAAGATTGAATTTTTTATAATGCAACAGATTGTCTATCTGTTGTAACAGATAATCTATCTGTTTTGACAGATAGTTTATCTAAGTCTATCTGTTGCAACAGATAGGTCATCTGTTGCAACAAATAGGTCATCTGTTGGGAAAATCAAAATTGTAGGAAGACCCGTTTGATAATTTTAAATAGATGACCTACATGTTGCAACATATGTGTAAATCTATTTGATAATTTCAAAAGATATGTCGTCTGTTGCAACAGATATGTCATCTGTTGTAATATTCCAATCTAGTATTCTATTTTAATTAATAAGTTCAAATCTAAGGATAAAATAGACAAAATAAAATAAATTAATCCTTCAGAAATTACATGAAATAAATCAACAAATAAATGAAATGTAAAAAAAATTATTATGGGTACAGATCTCAACAAGTAAATCAACAATTTAAGTTTTGGTGCCAACAATTCCTAAGGAGAGGTTATTACTTTAATGGACTCACCCTGTAAAGATCTACTCAATATGGACAAGTTGTTCTTCATCCGGTGCTATGAAATTCGGGTTTGGTCGTCGTGGATCTTTAATGTCATTTTCGTACGGTTTCTGATCTTTCGCTTCACCGTATTTCCATAAAAGAGTAGCATATATTTTACGGAGTAAGCGGTATTAAGTTCATTATTTGGTACTTGTAATCCATCGCTCAAATACTCGGCGTAAGCGGCAATAAAAAGTCACAATCCTTGCATTTGTAGAAATCAGATAATCCATATCTTGCAATTCATGTAAGCATTGTGACATTTATGAAATAAAACTAAATTATGATACTTGATTGATACTTACAGGCTACCAATGGGTTTTTGAGCAACTCCTTCAACATGTTCTACATCAAATGGATTGCCCATTTTATCCCAGTATGCTTCAATCGTCGATCAATCAGTACGAACCTTTTGGTTTAAAAAGCCACTTACATTAGGGTAAGTAGACAGTATTTTTTCCATTTTTTGTATCTCAGATGATGGCCCAGAACGTCTCCTTCCCTACATCAAATCATAAAGTAGAATGTTCCTATCTTTTAAAACGACAACAGGCAATACCCAATGAAATTCATCACTATAATTGATTGGAATATACACTTCATCGACCAAAATTCAAGGTAAGCCAGCTAAAATTCTAAAACCTTCGATGATGTTGATTAAGCATTTCTCATTTTGAGAAACTTTTGGTTATTGTTGACAATACCTATCATAGGTATTATTGATGTAAACTTTGTATAAATAATTGCTTGTCATGTATCTGTATTGTTCTTGTGTTTGCAACTTAGCCTTCTTTCGTAGGTAGTAAAATATAACATTGATGTGTTGCACATATTATCAAATCAAACATTTCAGATTATGTGATGGTAAAATTAATACACAAATACAATTAAATAAAGTACAAATAGTAAGATGTATGTCATTTAAACATCATCATTCCAGCAAGTTTGGGGTTGTGACATCAAGTAGAACTAATTTTTCATTCTTGGATATGCAACAATAAAGTCGAACATATCAGAACCAAGGCTCGATTCGTTCACTTTGTAGTGTTCATCATTTTATTTTCTGCATGATTTATAAGTGTTAATGTCATGTTTTTATAGCAGGAATTGTATATATCAATATTTTTAAAACTGATTTATGTACCTGCTGGCATGAAGCTTTAACATCCCATCGACAATCCATCTTGAATAGTCATCGATCAACTTTGTTAGTTTTTTGGAAGCCTCATCCGGGATGTTGAACCCTTCAAACAGGTAATTCTTCCGTTCTTCTGGACTGACAGGCCTCAATTTTTCTTCATTTTTGGAAGAAGTTGATGGATTATCAACTGTGATATTATGTTGTTCAGCAGTAGCTTCTACTGTGAGTCCACTTGGAAAGCCAGAATTGTCAATGCTAATCACAAAGATACTAACTCATCTGTTTTAGTAAATCAAACAGGTCTTCCTCCTGTTTTAATTTGTCCAAACAGATGAGTCATATGCTGCAAAAAATGGATAATCTATTGGGATAAATCAAAACAAGAGGAATACTTGTATAACAATTTCTACAAGTAGTAGGAAGTCTGTTTGGACAAACTAAAATAGTAGGAAGTCTATTCCAATAGATGACCCATCTATTGCAACAGATAAGTCATTTGTTGGTACAAATTAAATAAAAGAACTATTTGATTTGCTAAAATAGATGAGACATATATTACGACAGATAATGCGTCTGATGCAACAGGTTAGTCAACTATTGCAACAGATGCATATATTTATTTGATAATTTTCAGTAAATATATCATCTGTTGCAATGGATATCCAGTTTTTTTGATGGTTTGAATAGATGATATATATTCACCTTCTTCAGCTCATGCTGCTCTCCCGTGTCCCTCTCATATTGATCAAAAGTGCAAGACAGATACAAGAGAGTTTTAATTTTGCTTTTTTCGATGCTTGATAATGCCTTGAAAATGTCTTTCCTCCTCTTAGCCGCCTTAATCTCTAATGGAGTTTATGGATGTGAAATCTTTTTTGATGGAATGAGACCCCTCTTAGATGTCAATTCCTTTACAGAAGTAGTTAATGCATTAATAACATTAATCACTCCATTATGTTTTGCCTTATGCCTTGACATTTACATGCAGAACATTTGCTAGGAGGGACAAAATATGTAAAACCAGTATGATTATAAACAAAATGGCTTGTTAATTCAAAAACTGAAAGAGGAACATCATTAGCCCCAACAGCAACACCATTACCACTACCTCTGCCACCACCAACATCTTCATCACCACTAACACCATCAGCAATAATAAGCCCATCTTTCTAAATTATTTTTCTTGTAATGGTTGTTGCTCCTAACAATTCCTTTTTTATTCTATCGATGACCTTAGGGTCCGAAAAAATTTGTACAGATCATAAAGTAAGAAAACATGGCATCTTTAACTATCGATTGGTCGAAACAAGCCACGAATGCACAATTTAAAATAAATTAGTACATATATTAGAGTGATGATTAAATCATTTAAGAAAATCATTAATTAAAATCAAAACTTAATAAGAATTAGACTTACTGCTTCTTTTGGGGGGTTGAAGAGATCAAAAAAATTTGCATTTTTATCGATTTTGGCCGACAACCATCTCAGGATTCTTGGACATGAAGCTTCTTCCTGATGGTTCACTTGTTGTCTCAAATAAGGAATGGCTTCAAATGCCCAAGCCTATAGAATAACGTCAATAAATCAAAAGCATTATTCAATAAAAAATAAATGAATCATAATAAAAAAATATTTACCATGAAAGCCCATGAAAAGCCATATAAGTTGACTGTCCTTGGCGTTACTGGAGTCAACAAGTATTTGACAGTCATTTTGAAGCTTTCATAACTCCAAGGATAGCTATTAAATGTCTCAAGATCCTCATAGAGTTTTATTAAACCGAGTGGTATGTAGTTGTTAGCGTCTCCCGCCCAAAGAATATTATGTACAAACCAAACAAAGCACAATGATTTCTTGTGCTTCTTTGAAAGTCTTTTACCTTTTAACACTTCTATCATATTTTTATTTTTGAAGCTTGGACCAATAAGGAACACCAAGTCATCACAATCACTTGACTTGCCTCTACCTTTTTTTAGTGTGCGGAATGCTTTTTTTAGGGTTACAATAGTTGTTACTTGAGAAGAAGGATAACATTTTAGTCCAGTAACTATGAAAAACTCCTTCCAACCAAAACAACAGGCATGCCACAGTAATTTATCCATACCTCATTCATCTTATCTTTATTTTCATACATAAACCTATGATTAAGAAGATCATATACTATTTTCATTTGGAAATGAGCATTGTTGTTCTCCGAAAAATAAAGATATTGTTAAAGTAGTTGTCCCTAAAATTAGCATCCAATTTTTGGTCTCGAAGTATTTTTCTAAAGGTGTCAAAAGATTCTCCCATGACTGACTTAACCACGAAATAACTAATTAAATCTGTGGCACCATCGCACTGTATTCTCATAGGATAACTATCAATACCGAAGGTGTTGACCAACTCTTTAGTGGAAAGGCTATTAGCATTTGGATCATCTTATTTGAAACATTCCGCATCCCCATGTTCATTATCTTCTGCTTCTGATTGAGATAATGCTTATACAGCAAGCTTATAAAGTGATGGATGTAGCCTAGCTACTTCACTTGTTCCTTTACTCGGACTTGATTCAATTTTTTACTTTTGAGATCCATATTATCTAAAAATAACAGAAAAAATGATTTTAATTGATCAAAGCATCGTTAAAAAAAGGATAACGGTAAATCTAATATGTACAACATAGTAAAATAATAGTTCCAATAGATCACATATATGTTGCAATAAGTGTATTATCTGTTGCAACATATAACTAAACTGTTGCAACAGAAGAGTAATCTATTGTAAATAATAAAAACACTTTCTATACTGTGGTAATTTCTTTCAACAGATCACTTATCTGTTAAAACAGATGACTGGTCTGTGCAAAAGAACAACTGTCAATATTGTATAGATTTCTTTCAACAGAAGACTCATCTATCACAATAGATGAATTATCTGTTGAGAGAAATTAACCTATTGCAATAGAAGAGTAATCTGTTCTAAATAATAAAAATAGTTTCTATACTGTTGTAATTTCTTTCAACAGATAACTCATTTATTGAAATAGATGACTGGTTTGTGCAACAGATCAACTGTCAATGTTGTTTAGATTTCATCCAAAAAAAAGCATTATCTGTCATAACAGGTGAATTATTTGTTGTTCATCTATTGCATTAGATGATTCATTTGTTGCATCAGATGATTCATCTATTGTATCAGATAATTTATCTGTTGCATCAGATGGTTTAGTTGTTGCATCAAATAGTTAATCTGTTGCAGAAAAAAAATAGTGGCAGGATTTTGTTCAATAGAACAGCAACAATATCAGCATTTAAGATCAAATACACCATTTTTATCAAGAATAACAATCAATCAACCTAGCAACACCAACACAACACATACATAACATAGACGTCAAGAATATCAACAGTGACTAAAACCACCAAAATTATTGTTTTGTTTGTAAAAATACAAAGAACAAAAATTAAACTTCAAAAAACTCAATAGACACCAACAAATTGAATTAACAGTTCGACAACAAGAACTACAGTAACAACAAAAAACTATTTTTCACTCTGAAAAGAGAAAAGAAGAATAAGAAATACTAGAAGAGAAGTTGGCTCAATACTAGAAGAGAAGTTGGCTCAAGTTCCTCTTTTTCTTAATAACTAAAAAACCCTAAAATTTTACCTGTGAAAGAAGAAAAAGGGACGATCAAGAACTCAAAGCTGTTGTCGTCAGAGAGTAATGTTATCACGTCGATTGAAGGTTTAAAGTCAAAAAGAAACTTGAAGCCCAACTATTTGTTGCCGGAAGGTTGAAGTCGTCGAGGATTGAAGAGAGAAATTTGCAGAAGTGTTCATTCAAAGAAGCTTGAGAAAAATGGTCGATATAGAGAGAGGAGAGAGACGGTTGATTTAGAGAGGAGAGGGGGTGGGTTGATTTGTATTTTTGAAAAGATTAGAAAGTTTTGAAAATATTAATCAAGTCCACAATTAACTTATTTAAATTTTCTAATTATGTTTGATTCTTTAAGTTGATCAATGTCACCAATCCTTCATTCAAGACTTAAATGACACCTTTCCTTCAATTTTCTCATTAAACAAAGAGGTAACTACTTTTCGTTTACGAGGAAAGAGTACAATTATAGCTTGAAGATTTTGCATTATCAAATTTGATTGAAAGTGTACTCATTTTTTTGGGTTTAAAATATAATATATCTTATTTATACCACGGACTGTTAAATAGACATGATCTGACCTAAATTTGGTGGCACGAATATTCTTATTACTTTTTCGATTAGCTTTTAAGGTGTGATCAATAATAATTTCATCAATTTTTGATTTATATTGAGGATGAATGTTCAGTCGGACTTTGAGGAATTTTTGTGTAAAGGTTAGATTTAATTGTATTGATTTAATAGCTCAGTTATCATATTATTTGTTGTAGTTTCTATTCTATTTAACTCTATATTGTAGATGCATGTTCGGTCGGACTTTGAGGAACTTTTTTTATCAAAGTTAGGTTTAATCGTATTATTCTTTGTAAGAGGTTATTTTTGGTCACTGAAAATCTAAAACTCAAATATTCGATAAATTATTTCTTTATTTGAACTATTTAACATCTACTTAATATAAGTTAAAACATCAATTACCTCATATAATTATGTTCATGTGAACGAATATCAAATAATTTGGTAATTAAAAATTTAAATATTGTACAAAATATATATGTAATTTTCTTCTTTGACATTAAACACGTGTGCAAAGCACTGCAATCCTGGTACATATATACTTCAAGAATGTTGAAAACATGAGATCATAGACTTTTGCAATATTTTGCTCTTTGTTTAATATGTATTTTAGATATTCATGCTAATAAATCTCGAAGTTAGTTGTAACGCCCCGAATCTAGTACCCGAAATGCTACACGGTGCTCATGACCTGGAAGGACCACAAGCTAATCCATGAATGATATTTGTACCTTAATACTGCATAATATACTGTATAAATGCGGAAATAAAGGTTGTAAGTCCGTAGGGTTCAAAACTGATAAAACAAAACATAACATCTAGATGGAGTATGAATACTCAAAACAACAGAAATAAACTGCCTGAACATACTGTAGTCTGAAAAGCCTCTAAATGGATGAATAAGGAGTTGATGGGACATGTCCCTAACTAACTCCATCTATTGAAGGCTAAACTGAATTTATGAAATAACTAATAATATCATCCTCAAATGATAAGGACTCACTACTAAATCTGGCTGCTACTGATACTCTGGAGCTCGTGCTTCTGACCTCTATGGCATAAAACACCATAGCGCAAATACGTAAGTATGATTGAATGTACTGGTATGCATGTGAGGTAGGCTGAATGCAAAGGGTATATATGCATGAACTGAACTAACTGACTATATAACATGAACGTGAGAATACATACATGAATAAGAGACTGTAACTGAATTCGTGATAACATGATTACTGAGTCTGAGTACTAATAACATGAGAGACTGATGACTGTATAACTGAAATAACTTATACTGAGCGACTGTATCTGACTGTCTAGGTTCTGATGGAACTAGCTGAGTTCCGTACTATTCTAAGTTGATTGTATCTGACAGTCCTGAATTCTGTAGAACTATCTGAGTTATATTACTGAAACTGAGACTGAGACTATGGGAAGTAGTCATCTAACCGACATGCCCCTAATAAGCTACTATAGCTGTGTTGGGGTCAATCCCAATTGGAAGGGTGTCAATACCGCAACACTGGTAAAGGACAATCTGTGAGTAACCCTCATCTTACAGTGTTTATCCACCTCATCAACACTCATCTGTCAGTTTGGATATCTCAACCTATGTTGTCTACATGGTTCTGGAATGCAAGGATTACTTCTAAGAATCATACCCTCAATTGTCAGTGTGTGTCCTCATCCTTGGGTTCACTCGGTGCTAATTCCTAATCCCATCTGAATAAACACTGAACGTGATTAACTGAACTGAACTGAACTGGTTTAAGTGAGCTCCATTGACTGACGGAATACTACTGAGATTACTGAATTACAGAGCTTTCCGAGATTTACTGGGATTACTGAGTTTACTGAATTTTTTCCTAAGTCACATGACTGGCTGAATTCTCCTAAACATGGCTTGACTGAGGATATCATGAAAATATGACACTATCTCTAGGTACACAGCTAAATTGTCAGGTACAAGTACCCCCAGGACTCGATAGAAGGAAACTGACAAGACGTGACATTCTAGAATACATTACCAACATCAACAATCCATAATACAATAAGTTGGGGATTTTATGAAGTACATGGTTATCACAAACTTATACATGAATAAGATTTCATGTAAACATGGTATAATTTCATAAGGCTAATTCATGAGCAATCCAACAAATATTTACAAGGCGCATTTATAGCATGGGAGTTCTTTGAACATAAGGGTAAAACATGAATCCATCACTTAAATCACAATTGAACTATATTATATGATTTCTAGTCTTCTAGGTATTTTATCAAAAACCTTACATGCACCACTTAGGGAATCGGTATAATCATCAATTAACACATCATAAACCACTCAATCCATGGATTTAAACTCATATACTAGCGTAATTTCATAAAAACACATTAAGATTCCAACTTGGTAATCATACAACAACAACAACCACATGAACATAATCAACACATAGCATGAATATCATAATTAATAGTTTAAAACTTGATTCTTGGGCTTCATGGACGAAAGGAATCCATAAATGAACACTATGCATACCTTAGCAAGGAAACCTTAAAGGTTCTTGGTGTCCTTGGATGGATTTCTTGAGATTTACCTTGATTCTTGAGAGCTAAGGTTTCTTGTATTGAGAGAGAGTAGATCAATTTGGGGAAAAATTGGATGAGTAATGATATGACCATGTAATTTTAGGGCTAAGTACGTGCTTAAGCTTATTAGGGCCATGGAAAAAGACTTAAAGGACCTTGACATTAAAAACTCAAAACAGATTAAAAATCCTAATTTTGGCACGCGGCGCTATCGCGCCGTGTCACTGGAAAGTAACAATTGGGAACTGGACTGACGGTGCGACGCAGAGCTATCATGGTGCCATACAAATTCTGAAATCTGGCCATGGCGCAATGCGGGACAAATCGTGGACCCCTACTGGAATTGGAAAACTGGGACCTAGAAGTTTTCCGCGATGCGGTGAAATCATGGAGGCTCACTGGAAGTTGACAAATGCCATTTTCGCTTGTGGCGCGGCATTCCACTAACTAACATGGCCCTGTTTTTCGACGGGGACGTGAAATAGTCATAACTTTTTACCCGATTATCGGATTTAGGCAAATTTTATATCATTGAAAATCTTATTCAATTTCTTACATAATAAAAAGTGAAAATCTTGATACCACATGTATAAAAGTGTATTCATATTTAAAACAAGTCTTTGACATCTTTGGGATGAATTTAAGCTAGGTAGAAGTACGGGGTATTACAATATCTCCCCCTTGGGAACATTCGTCCTCGAATGAGATTGATTAAGATTTGAGAAACGACAAGCTGAAGTACATACTGAACATAAACAACTGAAACTTAACTACATGACTGACATTTTTGAGATTCATACTGAGCATGCATATCTGATGCATGATTTCATGACTGAGCTGATACATGAATGCATGGCTGAGAGTACTGATAAGCTGGTCATGCATACCTGATGCGTGAATACATGACAGAACTAATTACATGACTAATATTTCTACTAACTGAGTCTTTTCAGTAGGAGAATGCATGTCTGATGCATGAACACATGACTGATCTGATACCTGAACATATGATTGAATATGTGTAACGCCTCAATTTTCTGAACCGAAATACTACATGGTGCTCATGACCCCAAAGGACCACAAGCTAACCCATGACTGATATCTGTACCTATAACTACATAATATACATATAAAATACGGAAACATGAACAAAGAGGGCGTAAGGTTCAATCTTGAATAATAAAATATCTAAAATAAGGTGGTATCACAGTACCAAAACAAAACTGAAAATACTAAAGTCTAAATATGAAAACTCTATAATCTTCTGAAATCCTCTAAACTGTCTGAATAAGGAGTTGAAGAAACATGTATCCAACTAACTCCCTAAACTAAAAATAAACTGAAATACTGGAATAATAAATGTAACGATCATGTCCTCGAAAGATGAGGACTCACTGCTTATTGAACTGCTACCGCTGATCTAGAATCTGCACCTCAGAACCTATGATGTAACATAAAAAGAAAGCACCATAGTGCAAATGCGTCAGTACAACTAAAGTACTGAGTATACATGGGGGTAGGCTAAATGCATGGGGTTTATATGCATGAACATGCTAACTAATATGAACTTGAGAATACATACATACATACATACATACGTAACTGCTACTGAACTCGTGGAGATACTGACTACTTGGGTTTAAACTCTGACAACATGAGTTTCGTGATACTGAGATACTGAATGACTCATAACATGAATGACTGTATCTAACAGTTCTAATTCTGGGGAAAACTATCTGAGCTCCAAACTGTATCTGAACATCTAATTATGAGATCAGTCCTAGCTAACGAGTGATCTCTGAAACTGATAATGAGAATACTCGACTGAATCTGAGATTAAGATCAAGCCTGTCTGTCGGGTGACCTCTATATCTAATAATAAGCATCTGAATATGGGACCAAGCCTATCTAACGGGATGGTCCAGGAATCAATGACTGTATCTGACAGTCCTGATTCCTGATTTCTACTCTGAAGACTAATACTGAAACTGTAACTGTAACTGTGACTGTGGGAGGTAGTAACCTAACCGACATGCCCCGATATTGTACTGGTGGGGTCTAATATTTGCCCTGATTGGAAGGGTGTCAATACCGTGCCACGGGTAGAGACCTCTACTATGGTCAAGCCTCTCTGACGGGTGACCCTGAATAGAAAATCAAGCCTAAGGCAATATAATAGTCAAGTATAACCTTAATCTGACGGGTGACTCCTGTCCTATGCTGGATACGCAGTTCTGGAGTACAGGGATTACTGCTAACGGCTCTGTCTTTATAACGGGACAAAACCGCCATCCTTGCACTCTCTCGGTGCTAGTCCCTACTCCCAACTGAAAATCTCTAAAAAGATTAACTGCGTTGAACTGACTAACTGAACTGAACTGATTTATAAACTGATTAACTGAGCTGATAATATTTTCTTAGCTGAACTAAGCTGAATTCACTGAGTTCCATTGACTGACGGAAAAGCTACTTGAGATCTGAGGTCTGACTGAGAGTACTGAAACTACTGGGACTACTGAACTACTGAGATTTCTGAGTTTTTCTGAGTCACGTGACTAACTGAAATTTATGGAGCATAGCTTGACTGAGGATGTGTTGAAACATGACACTAGATCTAGGCACACAGTCATAGTTTTCGGGTACAAGTACCCCCAGGACTCGATGGAAGAAAACTAACACACATGACTGACTTGATCATAAGAGTAGAGTCCACAATTCACAATATCATAAGTAAGGATTTCATAATAAGAATGATTCTCAACAAACTATCACATGATCGGGAATGCACACAACATGTATATACTTGCATGGCTTCAATAACATGGTCATTCCATATCACAACAATATCATGAGCATCTCATACAACATCTTCAATTCAAGAGAATAGCATGGGGATCACGTTGAACATAAACTTAGAACATGGAATAGTCATTTAGGACTTATTATGTCATAAAAGCATGATTTCTATTCCCTTAGGTATTTTCATAAACACCTTACATGCACATCTTAGGCATAGGTGGATTCATCAAGATTACAAATATTCAACCACCAATTTTACATATTTATACATTAAATACCACCATATCCTCACACGAAACATACAAAGATCCCATCTTAGGCATCATCAAACTCCAACCACATGAAAATCAACCACCAATAATATAAATATCATAATACATAATTTAGAAGATGGTTCTTGAGCTTCATGGATAAAAGGAGTCCATGAATCAACTCACGCATACCTTAGAAGGAAGATTCTTGATGATTGATGAAGGAATTTCCTTGAAATTTGATCTTCAAGCTTAATTATGCAACCCTAGTTGTTTTTCTCTCATGGTGCTATTGGATAATGAACTTTGAGATGTTAATAGGGTTGTAATGTGTTTAGAAGCTATAAATTTCGTGAGTTTAGGTTTAGGGACATGTAAGGAGTGTTAAAAGACTTAACTACCCTCGAAATAACTCAAAAACTAAGTGTTTTCGTGGCTAAAATCATACATAGGCGCCGCATATGATAGCACCTATATTTACATAGGCGCCGCATATGATATCGCCTATATTTACATAGGTGACGCATATGATATCGCCTATGCATTCCAGTGGCCATGTGCGATTGGTTAGGCGACGCATTCTACTTTGAAAGGCCATAACTCCTTGCTCGGGTGTCGGATTTTGATGAAATTGGTATCGTTGGAAAGATAATTAGATTCTCTATAATTTGGTAGGTAGAAATATGCATAAATACCATATTAACATCGAGTTATACTTGTTAAAATATGACCCTTACGAAATTGAACACTAAAACTTGATGGATTCAAAACTCTTAGCTTGACTTACCTTAAGTGACTCATATGAACATGCTTAACGCATCATAAGATATCTTATCGCTAGGATACTCATTGTAAGTCATGTACTCAAGTATGAATCACAGGATAGGAGATTTCATATGTAGGAAAAATGGTTCATCTCTTAGCTTAGAAACATATGGGGTATTACAATATGCAATAGTAAATAGATACCAATTTTAAAATGGGAATCTTAGCATGAAACTAGTTTGTAACTGGAACTTGAACATGAGACTGAATAAGCTTAAGGAGAACTATTACCTTGAACTAAATTTGAGTTTGCAGAGAAGAGGTGAGGATACTTGGTCAGCACGTCTACTTCTGTTTCCCAAGTAGCATCCTCAACGGACTAATTCCGCCAAAGAACTTTGACTAGAGAGACTTCTTTGTTCCTCAATCTATGAGTCTGATAGTCAAGAATTTTTACTGGAATCTCTTCATAAGAGAGGCTGCTCTGAATGTCGATGCCCTCAATAAGGACTATGACTGATGGATCACCTATGCACTTCTTGAGCAAGGAGAAATGAACGACTGGATGGACTGAAGCTAGATCTGAAGGCAATTTTAGCTCATAAGCTACTTTGCCGAAGCGATTGAGAATTTTGAAGGGACCGACATTTCGGGTCTGAGCTTTCCCTTCTTGCCGAATCTCTTCATGGGAGAGATCTTTAGATAAACATAGTCACCAATCTAAAACTCAAGATCCTTTCTACGCACATCTTCATAAGACTTCTATCGGCTCTGAGCAGCCCAAAGTCTTTCTCTGATCAACTGGACCTTTTCTAAGGCATCGAATACTAAGTCAGGCTCTATAACTGAGGCCTCACTAACCTCGAACCAATCAACTGGAGATCTGTACCTCCTACCGTAGAGAGCTTCTAATGGAGCCATCTTAATACTGCAGTGATAGTTGTTGTTGTATGCAAACTAAATCAAAGGAAAGTGGACATCCCAACTACCCCATGGAGGCATTATCTATACGGAGTTCAAGATCATGAGTCGGATAATTCTTCTCATGGGGTTTAAGCTGTCTGGAGGCGTAGGCTATGACCTTACCATACTGCATGAGGACACAACCCAAACCTACTTTGGATACATCACAATACACTAAAAACCCATCTGAACCATTTAGAAGAGCCAAGACTGGAGCTGAGGTGAGTCGAATCTTCAACTCCTGAAAACTCTTCTCGTAAGGATCTGACCACTGAAACTTGAATTTCTTTTGAGTCAATCTGGACATAGGGGATGTAATAGATAAAAATCCTTCAACAAACCATCTGTAATAGCCAGCCAAACCCAAAAAACTCCTGATATCTGATGGAGATACAGGGCGAGGCCAGTTTCTTACTACTTCAATCTTTTGAGGATCAACTCTAATGCCATCACTGGAAATGATATGACCAAGGAATGCTACTGACCTTAGCCAAAATTTTCACTTAATAAATTTGGCAAACAACTGATGGGATCTGAGAGTCTGAAGTACAATTCTGAAATGTTCTGCATGATCATGCTCACTATGGGAATAGACAAGGATATCATCTATAAAGACTATAATGAATATGTCCAAGTACTGATTGAACACACGATTCATCAAGTCCATGAAAGCGGCTGGGGTATTAGTAAGACCAAAGGACATGGCTAAGAATTTGAAGTGACCATACCGAGTTTGGAAAGCTATTTTGGGAATGTCACTTTCTCTGACTTTGAGCTGATGATAGCCTGATCTGAGGTCTATCTTAGAGAAATAGCTGACACCCTAAAGTTGGTCAAACAAGTCATCGATTCTGGGAAGTAGATACTTGTTCTTGACCATGACTTTATTGAACTGATGGTAATCTATACACATTATGAGAGAATCATCTTTCTTTCTCACGAATAAGACTGGTGTTCCCCATGGGGACACATTGGGTCTGATGAATCCCTTGTCTAGGAGATCCTTCAACTGTTCTTTCAATTCTTTGAGTTCTGCTGGTGCCATTCTGTATGGCGAAATAGATATAGGCTGAGTATCTAGAAGAAGATCAATGTCGAAGTCTATTTCTCTTAATGGAGAAATTCCTGAAAGATATCTGGGAAAGACATCTGAATATTCATTCACTACTAAGACTGATTCAAGACTGGGAGTTTCGGAGCTAGAATCCTTAATAAGAACAAGATTAAAGACACATCCCTTAGATATCATCTTCCTTGCCCAAAGGTAGGAAATAAGCTGACCTCTGAAAGTTGAAGTACTACCCCTCCACTCTAGAACGGGTTTATTTGGAAAGTGAAACTGGACTATTCTATTTTTGCAGTCGACTGTGGCATAGCAGGAATGAAGCCAATCCATGTCGAGAAGGACATCAAAATCAATCATCTCTAAGTCAACTAAGTCTAATGAGGTGACTTTCTAAAATATCATAACCGAGCAGTTCCTGTATACCCGCCGGGCTATGATGTTTTTACCTACTGGGTAGATAATGAGAAGGGCTCTGCTAGAATTTCAGGACTGAATCCAAAATCAACTGCTATATAAGGAGTAACAAAAGACAAAGAAGATCCTGTATCTAGCAAAGCGTAAATATGCAAGTGAAAGATCTATAAAATACCAGTAACTACATCAAGAGAATTTTCCTGATCTTATCGGGACTGGAGAGCATAAAGTCTATCTGGGCGTTTCCCACTAGTAGCACTGGAAATGGCACCCTACTGATTTGGGCAATCGGACTGGACTGAGAAATAGTTCTGCTGACCCTGATAACCAGACTGGGGATAATCTATGACTCTGTGGCCTGGCTTGCTACATTCGAAACAGACATCACTATCAGCTCTGTAAATACCCTTGTGGTTCTTACCACAAGTCTGATAAAGGGGATTAGTTCGAACATTGTTGACACTGCCCTGAGACTTAAAGACTGGCGCCCTATCTCTATTATGATCCCTGAACTTAGGAGTTGGATCACTAACTGAAGAAGGAGCTAGAATGGATGACTTAGGACAAAATTGAGAACGGTTTCCTCCCTCTGATTTAGGCTGAGCAAAGTTGAAACTACATGTCCTCGCTCTCTTATTCTACCTCTCTCATCATAATATTTTGCTCTTCTATCTGTTGAGCATGATTCATAAGCCTGGCTATGTTCATGTCACTATTCAACATCGCGTACCTATACTCATTGACCACACTATCATTCACCCCAGAAACAAACTTACTCATCTTGGCCCTGCTATCTGCAACCATATGAGGAGCATATCTGGCTAATTGAGTAAACTTAAGAGAATACTCTTTCACCGTCATGTTGCCCTGCCTGAGGTTGATAAATTCTAACACCTTAGCTTCCCTCAGCTCTTGGGGAAAGAATATATCTAAGAATGCAGTGGCAAACTCCTCCCACTCAATAGGCCCTGCATCTATAGCCCTCTCTGCTTTCCACTGTTTGAACCATGTGTGAGCCACATCCTGTAACTAATATGCAGCTAGCTCAACACTCTCACTAGTTATAATACCCATGATATTCGTAACCTTCTGAACCTGGACAATGAATTCCTGAGGGTCCTCATTTATCTTAGACCCAAAAAAGGATAGAGGATTCATTCGAGTGAAGTCTTAAATCCTAGTTGCAGCAGTGTTGGCCACTAGGTTGGCCAGGATAGCAGTTGGACGTTCACCTGAGTAGCAACTGAGTTAGCAAGAGTAGTGAATGCAGCTCTGAACTCTACATGAGAAATGTGTTCATCCAAGGGATCTGCTTGGACGGGCTGATGGGCTGACTGATTTCTGTTTCTTATTTTGGGAGGTATGTTCTGTAGAAGAAAGGGACAAATGGATTAGACTGAGAGTTGAACTTGAGCTCACGCTTACTGGCACGACATGAATACTGAAAGAAGAGAAATTGTTCCTAAAATATCTTATAGCCTCCTACACATAAATGTGGCGTGCAACACACCCACGTACAAGACTCTATTAGATGTGACTTTCAGACTTCCTAAGACTCTATTGAACCTTAGTCTCTAATACCAAGTTTGTAATGTCCCAAATCTAGTACCCGGAATGCAACATGATGCTCATAATCCCGAAGGACAACAAGCTAACCCATGACTGATATTTGTACCTTAATACTGCATAATATACTGTATAAATGCAGAAATAAAGGTTGTAAGGTCGTAAGGTTCAAAACTGATAAAACAAAACATAATATCTGGATAGAGTATGAATACTCAAAACAACTGAAATAAACTATCTCAACATACTGTAGTCTGAAAAGCCTCTCACTGAATGAATAAGGAGTTGATGGGACATGTCTCCAACTAAATCCATCTACTGAAGGCTAAACTGAATTAATGAAATAACTAATATTATCATCCTAAAATGATAAGGACTCACTGCTAAATCTGGCTGCTAATGATACTTTGGAGCTCGTGCTTCTGAACCTTTGGTATCAAACACCATAGTGCAAATGCGTTAGTACGATTGAATGTACTGGTATACATATGAGGTAGGTTGAATGTAAAGGGTACATATGCATGAACTAAACTAACTGACTGTATAACATGAATGTGAGAATACATGCTTGAATAAGAGACTGTAACTGAATTTGTGATAACATGATTACTGAGTCTGAGTAATGATAACATGAGATACTAATAACTGTATAACTAAAATAACTGATACTGAGCGATTCTATTTGACAGTCTAGGCTCTGATGGAACTAGCTGAGTTTCGTACTGTTCTGAGTTGACTGTACCTGACAGTCTTGAATTCTGTAGAACTATCTGAGTTCTATTACTGAGACTGAGACTATGGGAAGTAGTCATCTAATTGACATGCCCCTAATAAGCTATATAGCTGTGTTGGGGTCCAATATGAAACCCCAATTGGAAGAGTGTCAATACCGCGCCACTGGTAAGGACAAGTGTGAGTGACCCTCATCTGACAGTGTCCTCAAAAGAGAATGGTGAGACCCTTATCTGAAAGTGTTTATCCACTTTATCAACCCTCATCTATCAGTGTTGATGTCTCAACCTATGCTAGCTACATAGTTCTAGAACGCAAGTATTGCTTCTAAGGATCACACCCTCAACTGTCAGTGTGTGTCCTCATCCTTGGGTTCACTCGGTGCTGAATCCTACTCCCATCTGAATAGACGCTGAACGTGATTAACTGAACTAAACTAAACTGGTTTAACTGAGCTCCGTTGACTGATGGAATACTACTGAGATTACTGAATTACTAAGCTCTCTGAGATTTACTGGGATTACTGAGTTTACTGAATTTTTTCCTGAGTCATATGAATGGCTGAATTCTACTGAACATGGCTTGACTGAGGATATCGTGAAAATATGACACTGGCTCTAGGCACACAGCAAAATTGTCGGGTACAAGTACCCCCAGGACTCAATAAAAGGAAACTGACAAGATGTGGCATTCTTGAATACATGACCCACATCAACAATCCATAATACAATAAGTTGGGGATTTCATGACGTACATGGTTATCACAAACTTATACATGAATAGGATTTCATGTAAACATGATATAACTTCATTAGGCTAATTCATGAGCAATCCAACAAATATTTACAAGGAGCATTTATAGCATGGGAGTTCTTTGAACATAAGGGTAAAACATGAATCCATCACTTAAGTCACAATTGGACTATATTACATGATTTCTAGTCTTCTAGGCATTTTATCAAACACCTTACATGCACCACTTAGGGCATAGGTATAATCATCAATTAACACATCATAAACCACTCAATCCATGGATTTAAACTCATATACTAACGTTATTTCATAAAAACACATTAAGATTCCAACTTGGTAATCATACAACAACAACAACCACATGAACATAATCAACACATAGCATGAATATCATAATTAATAGTTTAAAACTTGATTCTTGGGTTTCATGAACGAAAGAATCCATGAATGAACACTATGCATACCTTAGCAAGGAAACCTTGAAGGTTCTTGGAGTCCTTGGATGAATTTCTTGAGATTTACCTTGATTCTTGAGAGCTAGGGTTTCTTGGCTTGAGAGAGAGTGGCTCAATTTGAGGAAAAATTGGATGAGTAATGATATGACCATGTAATTTTAGGGCTAAGTATGTGCTTAAGCTGATTAGGGCTATGCAAAAAGACTTAAAGGCCCTTGACATTAAAAACTCAAAACTGATTAAAAATCTTGATTTTCGCACCCGACGCAACGCGGAGCTATCGCGCCGTGTCACTGGAAAGTGACAATTGGAAACTGGGCTGACGGCGCGATACCGAGCTATCACGGTGCCATACAAATTCTGAAATTTGGCCATGGCACGACGCGGGACAAATCGCGGACCCCTACTGGAATTGGACAACTGGGACCTGAAAGTTTTTTGCGATGCGGTGAAATTGCGGAGGCTCACTGAAAGTTGACAAATGTCATTTTCTCTTGTGGCGCGGCGTGCCACTGACTAACATGGCGCTGTTTTACGACGGGGACTTGAAATAGTCATAACTTCTTACCCAGTTATCGGATTTAGGCGAATTTTATATCGTTGGAAAGCTTATTCAATTTCCCACATGATAAAAAGGTGAAAATCTTGAAAATACCACATGTATAAAAGTGTATTCATCTTTAAAACAAGTCTTTGACATCTTTGAGACGAATTTAAGTTAGGTAGAAGTATAGGGTATTATATTAGTCAATTGTTGAGAATTGATATATGTACTTTTGGTTCTTAATGTATCTATTTTGGATTAAATTTTATACTATTAAATTATGAGATTATATATGTTAATTTGTATACCATAAAGTGATATTTTCTTTCAATCACCTATTGTAGAAACTAATTAAATAAATACAGTTAAAGTCAATTTGAGAATCATAAAAAGGTCAAAGGATGAAATATTTCATCGATCTGCAATTCTGGTATGCTATACTTTGAGAAGGTTTGAACATGAGATCATAGATCAAATCAACGAATCATGACGGAGACTACTTACTTATAATTGGAACAACTCCAAATCTATCCTATGAAATTATCGATATATAACATACGGTTTGAATTTTTTGTCCTTATAATTTTATTCCTAATAATGTAAATTCTTCTTTTACACATTAATTTAACATTTTGTAGCATGATATTGTATATATTATGATTTAGAAATTTGAATGTGTCAAGAATCTTAGAAAAGTAATTTGAATTTTTTTCCCTTCATTAAGATACTCCACAATAGACAAAATCGTTTTCTCACTTATTTCCTCATATTATGATTTAATTAAATTAAGAACTCCTAAACTATATGAAAGTACATTAAGTACTGTTAAAATATATGGGAAGGACATAAAGTAAATATATGGGATGAATTTAGTTGTATCTATTTACATGTCCATAGAAATTCTACTCGGTAAAGGTTTTTGTCGCTTTTACCGTCGTTGTCCTAATATTCTAGACTTCTAAATCTTTATGATGATATTCCAGAGGAAGTATTGGGTGTTTAAGTTAGTGATCGACTGATCGAAGTTTCTTGTTGGAAAAAGTTGAATCACACACGCCGCTGTTGAAAGTGGAAGACTTGTCGGAGAGTTTTGATTGAACGGAGAAAGATGTGATTACTAAGGTGAAGATGCAAGTGAAAATTGTAGAACTTTAGTATTGCTCTAATTTTTGCATGAATATAAGTTATACAACATATAGTGATGAAATTAACTGCTTGATATAAAAAGAATAAAAAAGAATTTCAAATAGAATTTTTTTTTAATGATTTTCAAAACTTAAAATAGGTTTGAATGATTAAAAAAAATTCTTCTTGATTTTCTCTCTCTTTGATCTCTTCTATCCTCTCTTTCCCTTTCTCTTCTCTTTATTTTTTTTATTTTATATTTTATATTTTCACATCTTTCACCCTCTTTGAATTTTATATTTTTTCTTTCTCTTTTTATTTATTTTATATTTTTTTTATCAAACAATACACTTTATATAAATTGTTTGTATTTTCAAAATAAATTTATCATTTGAATTTGTATATATATAAGTAACATTTGCATCTGTATGATTCAAGTTGTATAAATATATGTCATTTGCTATACATGTATTGTTTGCATAAGATATGTATTTACCAAGTACAAACAATTTTTAGGTTCTCAAATATGTATCTAATATTATTTTTATAATATCAAATACATATACAATACCTAGGCCCATTAAACACTGTCAACATTCTTTGTACATATACAAATTCATTTGTTTATTTTGAAATACGTATACAACTGCAAATTCATGCCTATTACGTGCAAATACATAATTATTTTTATGATATCAAATACATATACAACATATAGACTCTTTAAATATTTTCATAATTCTTTGAAATACATATACAAATTCACTTTTTTTTTTTAAATGCGTATATAAGTACAAATTTCAGGTTTTATTCACATACAAAATACATAACTGTTTTTATGACATCAAATACATATACAACACATAGACCCATTAAAAACATTGTTATTATTCTTTGAAATACATATACAAATTCATATATTTGTAATGAAATACATATACAATTGCAATTCAGGCTCTATTGACGTCAACTACATATACAACACATAGATTCTTATTTTTTTTTTTGGTTTCCCAAGGTATCCCCACAGCCGACAGCCGTGAGACTAATTCTCTGTTCTTACGGTCAGCGCACAAAGCGGTAGAAAACTTGCCACAGAGTTTTTTTCATTCACCAGAGGTGGGGATCGAACCCCCAACCTCTTGCTTAAGGGGTGAGGTGCTGAACCACCACACCAACTCTTGTGGTTCACACATAGATCCATTAACAAATATATTGCAATATACAAAATTCAGAGATACAATTACAATTGCATGATACAAAAATGTATTTCGATTGCATAACTTCACCGATATAAATATATTTGAATTGTACATCATTTTATGTTGGATAAAACGTCGAATGAAACTAAACAATCTGAAATAAATTTATACATTGATACAAATATCTAAATATCTATCAATTTATACATTGATAAATATACAGACAAAAGCATAGTTGAAATCGAATGAATAGTGAAAGAAAAATAACGAAATAAACATGAAAATATAAATGACACTCCAAATGTATTTCAAACATAGATCTGAAAAAGAAATTGTAAATCATCATCATAGATCTGAAAACGAAACCTTGTTCGATAAGAAAATTATATTGCATCAGGCAAATCTGAAAACATTGTTTTTAAAAAAAAAATATTTTACTTATGAACAGCAACCAATGATCCCTCCATATTTTCATTCATATCCAATTTCATCATTAATAATCATCTTCTCAAATATCAATGGGAAACACAAAATTGGTGTGTAAAAAAGAAATACAATTCACTTTTAGATATATCTTCAAGGAGAGATAACATACAATAACTAAAATCATTAGTTACGTGATTTTATGAAATACAATTTTAGATAGAAAGCATTTGAAATATTATAGAATTTGAATTTGAAAAAAAAAAATAGGAGAAAAATTGAGAAAGTAAGAAAGTGAAAAGATAGAAAGGAAAGGGATAAATATTGAAGTGCAAAAATGAGAAATTTACACTTGGTAACTGTATATGAGGTATTCGCCTGGTCTCACATTTCAAGTATTGTTATGTAGCTTAAGTAGACTTAACTATTAGACTTAACTATGTTATACTCTATACTTTATCAGAAGTTACATCTTTTTTACAAGTTTATCCGTTTAGAAAACAATTTCCAACGCACGTGATTGAAGTTAAAATTTATTACAGATTCTATTTAAGGGTGTTAAGTGGGCGGGGTCAACCCGAAACCGGCCCGTTGAGTTTAGTCGGGTTGTGGGTCGAGTTGGTTCGGGATGCAGTTAAGTGGGCCGGGCTGAGTCCGAATTCAACAGTAAAATTTTTAAAAACAACCCTGAACCGGCCCACTTAGCCTAATCAAATCTAACCCATCTAAACCCGATTAAAAATATGATTAAACACGGTCAAAAACCAAAAAAAAAAAGTTTTTTACCAATATACACTATATATACCCACCTATATACATTTTAAATACGTTAAACAATATATATACACTATATATATAGTATATACTACATTAGAATTTTAAAAATATATACACATATACACAATTACACATATATATGTAACATTCAATAAATACAACTATACGTACTACTTTAAATAAAACATATACTACAATATATATATATACACATATATACTTACCATTCAATATATACGTACTACTTTAAATAAGATATACTACAATATATAGACCCACTATATATATAGTTATACACTAATTTATAAAACATATACATACGTATACGTTAAATATATATGTCAATAGAAGATATATACACATATATACGTACCATTCAATATATAGGTACTACTTTAAATAAATATACTACAATATATATATACTACAATATATAGACACACTATATATATAGTTATACACTAATTTATAAAACATCTACACATGTATATGTTAAATATATACGTCAATAGAAGATATATACACATATATACGTACCATTCAATATATACGTACTACTTTAAATAAAATATACTACAATATATATATACTACAATATATGCACACACTATATATATAGTTATACACTAATTTATAAAACATTTACACATGTATACGTTAAATATATACATCTATAGAAGATATATACACATATATACGTACCATTCAATTTATACGTACTACTTTAAATAAAATATACTACAATATATATATACTACAATTTCTACACATACTATATATATAGTTATACACTAATTTATAAACCATATACACATGTATACGTTAAATATATATGTCAATAGAAGATGTATACACATATATACGAACCACTCAATATATACGTACTACTTTAAATAAAATATAATACAATATATATACTACCATATATGCACACACTATATATATAGTTATACACTAATTTATAAAACATATACACATGTATACGTTAAATATATATGTCTATAGAAGATATATACATATATATACGTACCATTCAATATATACGTACTACTTTAAATAAAATATACTACAATTTCTGCACACACTATATATATAGTTATACAATGATTTATAAAACATATACACATGTATACGTTAAATATATACGTCAATAGAAGATGAATACACATATATACAAACCATTCAATAAATACGTACTACTTTAAATAAAATATATTACAATATATATACTATAATATATACGCACACTATATATATAGTTATACACTAATTTATAAAATATATACACATGTATATGTTAAATATATACGTCAATAGAAGATATATACACATATATACGTACCATTCAATATATACGTACTACTTTAAATAAAATATACTACAATATATGCACACACTATATATATAGCTATACACTAATTTATAAAATATATACACATGTATACGTTAAATATATACGTCTATAGAAGATATATACACATATATACGTACCATTCAATATATACGTAATACTTTAAATAAAATATACTACAACATATATACACACTATATATATATAGTTATACACTAATTTATAAAACATATACACATGCATACGTTAAATATATACGTTTATAGAAGATATATACACATATATACGTACAATTCTATATATACGTACTACTTTAAATAAAATATATTACAATATATACACACACTATATACATAGTTATACACTAATTTATAAAACATATACACATGTATACGTTAAATATATACTATTTTAGAGAATATATACACATATATACACTATTTTAAATAAAACATATGCTACTTAATATAATAAATTAATAATAGTATAATACTTAATAGTAAATTAATAATATATTAAAACTAAGTTTTAAATTTAAATTAGAAATTCAATTTAAATCATTAAATAGAAAAAATTACAAAGTAAGGACTAAGGAATGAATGAATGTTGAATTTTATTTATTGCAAAAAATGATCCAAAATTTATAATTTACATGAATAAAAAATCTACAAATTTTGCATCATTTTCTCCAACTCATTCATGTTAATATTAACGGGAACTTGCATAGGATAGTCAAAATCAATGGGGACAAAACCATGCATTGGAGTTGATTCTGCTGAGTTCTCCCGTGAAGTCATAATTTCTTCAAGTCTCTGCTCGTCATTCGGCTCCGCTTTCATTCCTTGATTTCTTCGTTCAGCTCCAATACAATCTCTGAGGCAAATGAGAACATTCATTGCATTGCTTCCCAATGAATGTCGGTTGTCTCCAAGTTGCTATCGTCCTTGACAAAAAACGCTCTCCGATGCAACGGTTGACATTGGAATATTCAAGATATCTCTAGCTAATCTTGAAAGCACAGGATATTGTGTTTCATTACTCCTCCACCAATCCAACGCATTGATCCGTCGTCTGCAATCCTCTATCGGCGACCGAAGATAATACTTAAGCTCTTCCCGATAAGTTGATGTGTAAGCTCCATCATCGACATTATTCCAACAATTTAAATCATAAAAGTGATCAAGAAAATCACTGTGTGCCGACCTTTTAGAAGATGACGGCTCCTCGGGAAGATGAGGAGCGACAGTTGGAGTGATATTTGTACGTACGGCTAAATCAACTAAATCAGCATAGTGATTATATAATTTATCTATGTATTCATTCGCATCACCCATAGTCGTCCACAAATCAGGTTGTACTTGTTGAGAAGCATTGTTAGTATTTATTTCTAAATTATTATAAATAGTAGTACTAAAGTGGCACATAGTATTATATTTCATGCACGGATTAAGCATAGCACCAACCAAGTAAATAGGGGGGAATTGGAAAAAAAATATTTTTAAAATTTAGTAAACATGGCACCAACAACATCTTTGTAACCTTCTTTATTTTTATATTCTTTGAGTAAAGCAGAAATATCGGCTATATATGCCAAAATATTACAAACAGCAGGATAATAAGCACCAGAAAATTCAACCGTAGCTATATAATTTTTTTTCAAAAACTTAACAAGATCATTAATTACAACCCAATCAGAATCATGTAACATGCAATCAGCAAAATCAGCAAATGAACCACAATATTGGTTAAAAGATAGTGTAATAGAAACTCTATATTTATAACAAGTTTTTAAAAAATCATACGTAGCATTCCATCC
Organism: Capsicum pubescens; assembly: GCA_030864215.1. Classification (NCBI taxonomy): domain Eukaryota; kingdom Viridiplantae; phylum Streptophyta; class Magnoliopsida; order Solanales; family Solanaceae; genus Capsicum; species Capsicum pubescens. The sequence continues at coordinate 330,462,156 of CM061538.1, read as the reverse complement.
AGTTTCATATTCTTCAGGCATCAATATCAGTGCAAGTCTATTTTGTTCACATTTAAGTTTAAAGTCTCTAATTCTACTTCTACGATTATTTCCTTGAATAAAACCAACGGCAAGCCGAATTTTTTCAATAAAACTCAAAAAACTGAAGACCATCTCTTACAATTAAATTATATATATGACATGCACACTTAATATGAAAAATTTCAGGTAACGATGGAGATAGCTTAGATTTTAATTTTGTTATAGCAGTCTTGTTGTTAGAAGCATTATCAAAAGCAATACATAAGATTTTATCTTTGATACCATAAAATTCTGCAACTTTAGCAATCGAATCAGCAATAAAATCTCCAGTATATTTACGATCTTCATCATATAAAAAAGCAAGAATATATTTTTGCATAATAAAACTACTATCTATCCAGTGACAAGTAATAGTTAAATAATCATTTTTATTTACAACACACCCAAGATCTGAAGTTAGGGACATTCTACATTGAATATTTTTTAACAATGTTGATAATTAAAAATAATATTGTGAATGAAGTCTAAAAATATCGGCCCGACAAGTACTTCTAGGAATGCCATAAAACATAGGATTATAAATTGCTTGAATAGAATGAATAAAGGCATCAGAAGAAGGAAAACTAAAAGGCAACCAACCCACAGCTACCATTTTAGCTATTTCTTCCCGGTCCCTCAATTTATTATACTTCTTCATTACCTGACTGGTTGCTGGGTCTATTCTAGTTTGCGTTGGCCCACCAACATCCGCACCACCTCGTATAAAATTTAACTCTCTTTCGTGATCATCACATATATGTCTCATGAACGTACCCGTACCCCCTTGTTTGCCTCCGCTTTTATGCTTATATATTTGTTGATAAATATTGCATTGCACCTCAGTATCTGATATACGTTCAAAAAATTATGTTGCAATACTAGTTGTTTTACGAGCTCTTGGAGCACGGGGAGGGAGATTAACCGATTCAGATCTAACGTTAGCATTTTCTACTGCGGGTGTCTCACCAATATTTTCATCATCTTCGTCTAAATTAACCGCATCTACTTCATTTTCTTCTTCTATACTGTAATTTTCCTAAGCTTCTACATTATCCATATCGTGGGCACCTACACCTAAAGGTACGCCTACTTCTTCCTCAAAAGGTTGACTAAGCGGTGCCGGAGGCACACGGGTATATCTACTACTTGAAGTACCTCTACCGCTAGTAATTCGCTTTTTGCTACCACTACCACTTCCGGGACAAAAAAATTTAACACTTTTAGTGGCAAGGTTTCTTAATTTATCCATAATATAAATTAAACTAAAAAAATTCAAAACACAAATATAATAAAATTAAATATTCAACAATTAATACACTAATTAAAAAATAAACGTAAGAGATGGAACGATAATACCAAATTTTGGAAGTATCCGAAGGTTACGACTTTAGAAACTTTCACTCGTACTTTGTAATCGCAAAATTAAAAAATTAAAGTGAGCATTTTAGGAATTTAAATATATAGAATATTTGAGAATTGAGAGAGAATAAGATTTAAGAGAATGAAAATTTGTGTGAAAAATGATTTGAGAGTGTTGGGTATTTATAGAAATTTTTTTGGGATTAAAAAAAAAATTAAAATGAAAAAAAAAAATCATAAAAAAAGGCCAATTGAGCCGTTTTAAGGGTCCAACGGTCAACTGGCCCAACGGTCAAATTTTGACCAAGTCCAAAATTAAAAATATATATATATCCGGGCCAGTTAACCAGCGAGCCCGGATCGGGCTTGGTCCGGGCCGAGTTAATTGGGCCCAACCAAAAAAATAAATCTGCTTGGGACCCGGTACCCTACAGCCCATGGGCTGACCGGGAGAGGTCAAACTTGGCTGATTTTATTAAATGGGCCGGGTTGGGTCGGATCAACCCGACCCGTTTGACAGGTATAATTCTATTGTTATTGTCTGAAATATGATCTTATGAAACTCAAAAATAATACATGTTTGTTTGAAGTTTGATACGAGAAGTACATATGAACTACAAACATATTTTATAAGATATAAAACGAAATTGTGTCGTCAAATAACAACATATTGGAACATTGTTTTTGTTCAACCAAATTCACCGATATATTTGAAATTAAGATAAATAGACTGCATTGTCATGATTAAGACGAATTTTGGTTTGAAATAGTTGAACAACATTGCTTGTGATGTAGTGTTGGGATTGTTTCATTCTTAATCAGAGGTCTCAGATTTGAGTTCTGAATATGGAGAAAATTCTGCTTAGATTGTCACCCCTACAATGGGCCTTGCATTGTGCAATAATATTAATCAAAACCTCAATACAATTTTTTTGTAAAAAAAAAAGATTTTGAATTATTTGAAAGTAGTTAAAGAGAAGGACCAAATAACGACCAATCATATTCGTAGTGTTTTCACTTGAAAGTTAGTGAATTCTAATACTAAAAATTATGAGTAACAGATAAAAAAATTGCATGCTATAGCCCCAATAGTGGGTGGCTTTGGAATCTTGACCCCAATAAGAAAAAACTTTAAAGACTAGCCTTCCTTTACTATTTAGTAAAGTACTAGTATAATTTGGCCCTCTACACCTCAAATATTTTAAAAAATTTCATACTCATTTGTCTCTCAAATTCTATATTTATTTTAATTTTTTTTATTTTTTTATTTTTCCCTTTAATTTTATTTTTATGTTTTAATTCATTTGTCTCAAATTTTATTTTTTTCTCTTTTTTCTTTTTTCTCAAACATTATCTATTTCTTCATTTTTTTTCTTTTTCAAAAAAAAAAAAAAATCATTTGTCTCAACCTTTATTTTTCTTTTATTTTTGGTTTTTATTATTTCTCTTTTTTTCCTCAATTTTCTCAAACTTTATTTTTATTTCTTCCTTTCATTTTTATTTTTCTCAATTTTTTTAATTCTTCGCTTTGTTCTTAATCTTTATTTTTACTTCCCTTTTTTTTTCTCAATCTCCTTTTTTATTTCTCTATTTTGTTTGATCGTTTTTTTCCTTTTTCTCAACTTCTATTATATTTTGCTAATAAATAAAAAATTGGATAATCCGCAAAGGGATCTTCTTTTTTTGACGTCAAAGCAAATTTAAGGGCATAGAGCCAACTCTTGCCCGTGGGGCATAATTTATTGTTTGAAAGTCCTTGAACTATGTCTTGCCTCTAAGGAAATAGTTGTAGAACATCTCATAAATGAAAACATAACGTGGTAGAGTCAACTCTTGTCCGTGGGGCACAATTTGTAGTTTGAAAGTCATTGAGCTACGTGTTGCCTCTAAGGCAATAGTTGTAGAACATCTTATAAATGAAAACATAACTTGGTAGAGTCAACTCATGCCCGTGGGGCATAATTTGTTGTTTGAAAGTCTCTGAGCTAAGTCTTGCCTCTAAGGTAAGAGTTATAAAACATCTTATAAATCAAAATACAACGTGGTAGTGTCAACTCTTGCCCATGAAACATAACTTGTTGTTTGAAAGTCATAAGTCTTACCTTTACAATGTGGAAGTGTCAACTCTTGCTCATGAAACGTAGCTTGTTGTTTGAAAGTCATAAGTCTTGCCTTTATAATGTGATAGTGTCAACTCTTGCTCATGAGATGTAACTTGAATGGAAGAAATCGAAGAAAAGAACAAAAATAATAAAAATTGCTGAAAATGAAGAATATGAAGAAAAATATTTAAAAATAAAAATCAAAGAAAATGTAGAAGTTGGGAGAGAATGGAAAAAAAAAATAAAGGTTGATAAAAATAAAAAAAATAAAAAAAATAAAAAAAATAAAAATAAAGGTTGAGAAAAAATTAAAAAGAAAAGAACAAATAAAATCAAAGAAAAATTAGAAAATTATAAAAGTAGATGTTGAGAGGTGTAAAGAAAAAAAGTGAGCGTTGAGAAAAACTAAAAAGAAAAAAAAGGAAAGAAAAAATAAAAGTAAAAGAAAAAAGAAAAAAAAAATTGAGAGGAAAAAAAGTAAGGGTCAAGAAAAATTAAAATTAAAAAATAAAATTAAAATTAAAAAGAGAAAAAAAAAAGTTGAAAGATATAAATATAAAGTTGTTATCCATTATGATGATCATTTATGTAATTTACTCCATTGGTCAGGGGCACTTTCGTCTAAAAAAATATTAGTTAATAGATAAAGGTTATTTTAAGGAAGCTTTTTTATTTTGGGCTAAAATTTGAAAGTCATCCCAATTTGGGTATATTCCTGAGAGATGGTATACCACTTATTTGGGCATTCCATGATAACACGATCCATGTGGCCCATTTAATTTGAATAGATTAATGTGTCGATCATTTATTTGTTTGATATATTTTGATGTGAAAATTATTTCCTATGTATTTATTAGATTGAAAATCGCAAGTTTTAATAATATTTTTAAATAATTATTTTATTAAGAATTTAATTATCAGCTGGAGCAATTTTTTAAAAATTTAATTTATTTTAAAAAATTAAAAATATCTACTTCACCTGAGGTAGTGGTATGATCAGCGTACACTCTACCCTACCCAGACCCCACTATGTGGGAATAACTGGTATGTTGTTGTTGTTGTTGTATTTTAAAAAATCAAAAATATATTTTCACAAATAAAATTAACTCATTTTTTATAAGGTAGTATTCAATGTTTCCTAAAATAATGTATTGATAATTATGGTAAGAGTAAAATATGGTCAAAATTATATATCTTCATTTATTATCATATTTATCTCTTTCAAAAATACTCTTGATAGACTTTCCATTAATTTCTCCCAATTTGTTGAAATCCATCATTCTCTTCTTAAATTTTTTTCGGACTGTTTCTTCTCTCTTCAACCTTATTTTTTCATTGTTAGTTCTTTTATTTCACAAGACATCATTTTTTTTTGTTTCTCAAGGTATCCCCACAGCCGACAGTCGTGAGACTAATCCTCCGTTCCTCTGTCAGCGCACTAAACGGTAGGGAACTGGCCACAGAATTTTCTCCATTCGCCAGAGGCGGGGATCGAACCCCCGACCTCGTGCTTAAGGGACATGGCGCTGAAAACACTCACAAGACATCATTGATATTAGGTTCAAAATTATTTTCTTTGAATTAGCATTATTCATTTCATGATAACATTTTTTTACATAATATAATTTCAACTAATTTCAAGCAAAGTAAAATATTTATTATTTTACATGTTTATCTTCTTTATTTTTTCATTATAAATCTGTATGAAATAGAAATGATTATTGTATTTTTTTTTTAATATTAAGATATACTCGTTTGGTTTAGATAAGCATGTGGTATATGGAGATTGTATACAAACTGATATTATCTAAATTGAATATTACAATTCATACATATCAGTTTATATACCTATTCATGCACTAAAACAATTAATAACATATAAATTTTGATGAGCACTAGTTTTCATATAAATTTCAGTCATTAATTATTATACACCTTGTTAAAACATTGTATGAAAATAATATAGAAATTGGTATGACATAAATATTTTAAAAATATGGTGTGAAAAAGGTATAAAAACATAGTATGAAAATTGAAGGAAATGTGTCATTTAAGTCTTGAATGAAGGATTGGTGACATTGACCAACTTAAAGGGTCAAACATAATTAAGAAACTTGATTAGGTTAATTGTGGACTTGATTAATATTTTTCAAGCTTTCTAATCTTCTTAAAAATACAAATCAACCCACACCCACAAAACTTTCCTCTCTCTGCAAATCAATCGTCTTTTCTCTCTTTCTCTCGATAGTTTCTCTCTCTAACTTCTCCCAACCAATAAATTTTCAAATTTCTCTCTTCAATCATCTGCAACTTCAACCTCTAGCGACAAATAGTTTTGAGTTCTTTCCCGTTCCTTTTTTACTTTCAACCGTCAGCCAGCATGACAACATTCTCCGACGACAACAACTTCGAGTTCTTCATCGTTTATTTTTTATTTTCACAGGTAAAAAATTAGGGGGTTTTAGTTATGAAGAAAACGAGAAATTTGAGTTAACTTCTCTTCTAGTATGAGTTAACAATTTTAATATTTGTTGCTTAAATTTACAATGGGGACTCAAGAATACCCTAATTTGTGGTATTTTTTTCTTCTTTTTTCGGAGTGAAATATAATTTTTTATTGTTACTATAGTTCTTGTTGTCGAACATTGATGTAAAAATAGCAAGAGTTGAATTTTAATTTTTTTCAGAGACATCTTTGTGACCAAATCTAACAAACAACTATTGATTTGTTGGTGTTTGTTATTTTTTTTATGCTTTTTGTTATTTGTGTTTGTACAATATTGAAGTTGTTGGTAAATATTGATGTTCTTAGCGTGTGTTACTTAGGTGATTTTAGTAAGTAAAATTATAATTTTTAGTTGAATTTCTCATCTGGGTGTATCTGCTACTGTTATTTTTTCAACAATGGATAAAGCATGTAACGTGAATCCAACAGTTGAGTAATCTATTGCAACATATATGACTAATCTAGTGTAACAGATGAGTCATATGTTGCAACAACGTGTAGGTAATCTGTTGCAACAGATGTGTCATATGTTGCAACAGATTACTCATATGTTGGATTCGTATTATAGTGTTGTAACATGAATCCTATATATGGGTCATCTGTTGCAACAGATTAGTCATATGTTACAATAGATTACTCATTTGTTATAACAGATGACTCGTATGTTGGATTCATGTTGCAGGTTCTATCCATTGTAGTAGTAACAGATACACCAAATAAGAAATTCAACAAAAATCATAATTTTACTTACAAAATCCCCTATGAAGTAATGTCCAAGTGATATACGAATAAAATTTGACCTAAAAAATTTCAAAAATTTCAACTGGAGCACAACGAATAAGGGAAACACATGAAAAATTTCATGGAACGGGTAAAGAAGATAAAAATAGTATATCATACATCAAATGCAAAAGGATCAAGGATACAAACGTTTGAGTTCCCCAAAAAAATGTTTAAGCTCCCTAGTATTTTAATTATTTTCTAATAGATGATCCATCTGTTATAATAGATTTTCTATCTGTTTGATAATTTCTAACAGATGAATCATCTGATGCAATATGTTAGTCATCTGTTGGTTCAAATTAAGCAATTATTAGTAATAACTAAATTGATTTAGCTAAAATTAAAGACGTCTTTAAGACAATGGGACAAACATTTGAGTTCTCCTAAAAATATTTGAGCTCCCTAGTATTTTAATTATTTTCAACAGATGACCTATTTGTTGCTACAAGTTAGTCATCTGTTGCAACAGATGTTTATAATAGGTTAGTCATTTGTTGATTCAAATCAAGCAATTATTAATAATAACTAAATTGATTTAATTAAAATTGAAGACAAGTCTTTAATACAAGATCTTAGACAAGGGGACAAATGTTTGAGTTCTCCTAAAAACATTTGAGCTTTAGTATTTTAAATTGTTTTTCAACATATATCCTGTCTATTTAATAATTTCCAACATATGAGTCATATGTTGCAACAGATGTTTATATTTGTTTGATAATTTTCAATAGATGAGTTAGTTATTGCAACAGGTTAGATGTCTATATCTATTTAGTCATTTTCAATAGATGTCTTTAACTGTTTGGTCATTTTCAACAGATTACTCATCTGTTGCAACATGTTAGTCATCTATTGATTCAAATAAAGTCATTATTAGTAATAACTAAATTGATTTAACTAAAATAAAATATGAATTTATAAGTTCAATTACAGTTTCAATTAATCTCATGGTAATTACACGATCAACTAAGTATGTTCGTCCTGAGCAGAGTGATCAATTGACCAATTTTATTTGAAATGATTCAAACTGGGACTATATTGATTTAACTAAAATTAAATATGAATTAGTAAGTTCAATTACGATTTCAATTAATCTCATAGTAATTACATGATCAATTAAGTGTTTCGTCCTGAGTAGAGTGATCAATTGACCAATTTTATTTGAAATAATTCAAATTAAGTCATTATTAGCAATAACTTAATTGATTTAACTAAAATTAAAGATGAACTTACAATTTCAATTAATCTAATAGTAATTACACGATCAACTAAGTGTATTTATCACGAATAGAGTGATCAATTTATCAATTTTATTTGAAATGGATCAAATTAAGCCATTATTCATAATTACTAAATTTATATAACTAAAATTAAAGATGAATTGATAATTTCACTTACAATTTTAATTAATTTCATAGTAATTACATGATCAACTAAGTGTATTCATCTCGAGGAGAGTGATCAATTGACTAATTTAATTTGAAACAATTCAAATTAAGTCATTCAAAGTTGTTGGTCTTGGTAAAATAGTGTATTGATAAATGATGATTTGTTATTGTTTCTATTGAATAATTCTTGGTATTGATTTATTTTTTCAACAGATAAACAATCTGTTGCAATAAATGAACAATTTGTTGCAACAGATGAACCATATATTGCAAAAACAAATCAATTACTCCAACAGATGAGTCATATGTTGCAACAGAAGGGTCATCTGTTGCAAGAACTCAAGGGTCATGACTTTTCAATCATTTAATTAAAAAAATAATTCATAAATAAATAATATAAAAAATATGATAAACACAAATTTTTAGCTATTTAATTTAAATAATTAAAATATTAAAAAGGTGAAAAGTTATGACTTTTCACCTTTTTTGCATTTAAATCTATATTTTTAATTTAAATAATCAAAAAGTCACAAAATTTGATTTAATTAAGAGATATAATTATTAAAAAAGAGGTGAACGGTCGTGATTTTTTGCTTAACACACCGCACTACTCACTCATTCAATGTTTTATACATACGTCTCCTCAGCTCTATCTCTTGCATAAAATCGTCATTACATCTTCAATCACTTCTCTTTCAAAAATAATTTTCTTGTTCGCCCGTTGAGGTATGTTTTATTTTCTTTTTCTAGCATGAAAATTATTAACATGCATCTATTTTCTAGTTAAGTTTCACATTTTTGGGATTAAACTACCAGTTGGTAGTATATGTGGTTTAGTATTTTACGTTATTTATTCATGCATGTTCTAGTTATGACTGATCTGATTTGGTACATGGCGATTCTGCTTGACACCGTGTAGGAACTTGAAAGGCTGGTTCATGAACTTGAGTGAGAGTTGGGCGCCACGAGAGCAAGGGTGCTTCGTGGGATTCGAAGGCTGAGTGGTCTGCTGCCCAATGGATTTTCGATTGACAATAATAATAATAATAATAATAATAATAATAATAATAATAATAATAATAATAATAATAATAATAATAATTAGATTATATTTTTTTATCATATGTAATTTATTTTATCGGATCTAACTAATGTTGTAAATATTTTGTATGTAATGAATGAGAAAAACTATATTTGATCGACTAAGTTTATTCTTATTTTTTCTATTCTGTCTATTTTTTTTAAGATGTTGAGAGGTGTGGGTTTTTGAGCGTTCGAGAGTGGAAAGAATCAATTACAAGAAAGAAAGTGTTTGATTGAGAGCAAGGTCATAGACTAAAATCAAATAACAACACAAAATTATTTACTATTACGACAAAGTTAAAGATAGATTGATAACAGATGACCTATCCGTTGCAACAGATGACCCATCCGGTAATCTATTGGAAATGACAAAGTAGATAAAGACATTTATTGCAACAGATTGATCGTCCGTCGCAATAAATTAGTAATATGTTGAAAATGACCAAACAGATAAAGACATCTGTTGCAACAGATTAGTCATATATTGCAACATATTAGTAATCTGTTGGAAATGATCAAACAGATAAAGTCATATATTGCAACAGATTGGTTATCTGTTGGAAATGACCAACAGATAAAAACATTTGTTACAACAGATGAACTTATCGATTCATCTTTAATTTTAGTTATATCAATTTAGTTATTATAATAATGGCTTAATTTGATTCATTTCAAATAAAATTGGTCAATTGATCACTCTATTCATGACGAATACACTTAGTTGATCATTTAATTACTATGAGATTAATTGAAATTATACGTTCATCTTTAATTTTAGTTAAATCAATTTAATTATTACTAATAATGACTTAATTTGAATCATTTCAAATAAAATTGGTCAATTGATCACTCTACTCGGGACGGATACACTTGGTTAATCATGTAATTACTATGAGATTAATTAAAATTGTAAGTGAACTCATCAATTCATGTTTAATTTTAGTTAAATCAACATAGTTATTACTTATTACTAATAATGGCTTAATTTGACTCATTTAAAAAAAAATGGTCAATTAATTATTCAACTAAGGATGAAACACTTAAATGATCATGTAATTACTATGAGATTAATTGAAATTGTAATTGAACTTACTAATTCATCTTTAATTTTAGTTAAATCAATATAATTATTTCCAATAATGGCTTAATTTGAATCATTTCAAATAAAATTGGTCAATTAATCATTCTACTTAGGACAAAACACTTAATTGTTCATGTAATTACTATGAGATTAACTGAAATCGTAATTGAACTTACTAATTCATCTTTAATTTTAGTTAAATCAATACAGTTATTTCTAATGATGACTTAGTTGAATCATTTTAAATAAAATTGGTCAATTGATCACTCTACTCAGGATGAACACACTTACTTGATCGTGTAATTACCATGAGATTAATTAAAACTGTAATTGAACTTCTTAATTCATATTTTATTTTAGTTAAATCAATTTAGTTATTGCTAATAATGGCTTAATTTGAATCAATAGATGACTAACATATTACAATAGATGAGTAATCTATTGGAAATGACCAAACAGATGAAGACATTTGTTGAAAATGACCAAACAGATAAAGACATTTGTTGCAACAGATGACTAACTTGTTGCAACAACTAACTCATCTATTGAAAATTATCAAACAGATATAGACATCTATTGCAACAGATGACTAAGTTGTTGCAACATATGACTCATCTGTTGGAAATTATTAAATAGATAGAGTATGTGTTGAAAAGCAATTTAAAATACTAAAGCTCAAATGCTTTTTAGGAGAACTCAAACATTTGTCCCCTTGTCTAAGGTTTTGTCTTAAAGACTTGTCTTCAATTTTAAATAAATCAATTTAGTTATTATTAATAATTATTTGATTTGAATCAACAAATGACTAACCTGTTATAAACATCTGTTGCAATAGATGACTAACTTGTTACAACAAATAGGACATCTGTTGAAAATAATTAAAATATTAGGGAACTCAAATATTTTTAGGAGAACTCAAATGTTTGTTCCATTGTCTTAAAGACGTCTTTAATTTTAGCTAAATCAATTTAGTTATTACTAATAATTTCTTAATTTGAATCAATAGATGACTAACATATTGCATCAGATGATTCATCTGCTGGAAATTATCAAACAGATAGAAAATTTGTTGTAACGGATGGGTCATCTATTAGAAAGCAATTAAAATACTAGGAAGCTAAAATATTTTTTAGGGAACTCAAACATTTTTACCGTTGATCCTTCTGCATTTGATGTATGATATACTATTTTTTTCCTCTTTACCCGTTTCATAAAATTTTTTATGTGTTTCACTTATTCGTTGTGCCCCTGTTGAATTTTTTGGAATTTTTTAGGTTAAATTTTATTTGTATATCACTTCGACATTACTTCATAGGTGATTTTGTAAGTAAAATTATGTTTTTTGTTGAATTTCTTATTTGGTGTATCTGTTACTGCTACAAAAGATAGAACCTGCAATATGAATCCAACATATGAGTCATCTGTTGCAACAAGTGAGTAATTTGTTGCAACATATGACTAATCTATTGCAACAGATGACCCATATGTTGGATTTATGTTACAACATTATAATAAGAATCCAACATATTAGAAATTTCTTGTAATATATGACTCATCTGTTGCAACAGATGAGTAATCTGTTACAACATATGACGTATTTGTTGCAACAGATTACCCACATGTTGTTGAAATATATGACTCATCTTTTGCAACAGATTAGTCATATATGTTGCAACAGATAACTCAACTGTTGGATTCACATTACATATTTTATTCATTGTTGAAAAAACAGCAGTAGCAGATACACTCAGATGAGAAATTCAACTAAAAATTATAATTTGACTTAATAAAATCACCTATCAAGTAATGTCCAAGTGATGTACGAATAAAATTTGACCTAAAAAAAATTGATAAAGTAGCATCAGTTGCGGTAACAACAACAATTTTCAACAATAAGAAGATGATGATGATGAACAAGAAGAGATGATATAAAGAACAAGATGATGATAATGAAGAAGAAGATGATGTATAAAGAAACAACAACAATGAACAACAAAAATCGCGAAGAGACAGAAAACTGCAATAAATGAGAAGAGAGAGAAACACGCCTTTTTTCCCTCCGTTTCTAGTTATATTAGGTTTTACATTGGATCAAAGTGTAAATTAAAAAACTTGTGGGATATTTTCAAACTTTTCTTACTTTCTTAATCCTTAATAAAGTAATTGTCACCTACACTCAATTATTAAAACTTGAGTCACCTACACTTCATTTTAAAACTCTTTTGTCACTTTTTGCTCAAAGCCCCTAGAATCATCATGTGAAAAAATATAAAATTTGAAGAGTAATTTCCGTGGATATTCATATATGTTTTAATAATTGCCTACAAATATCACTTTGTTTCTTTTAGGATAAGAATATCACCCAACGATCCCTATTTTCCTCAAAAAATACTTAACACTTTAAAAACCTTCTTCTCTCCTACTTGGCAAGCCATGTTGTTAAAATCTTTTATTTTCTTAACTATAAACCTATAAAATTCTTCAAGTTCATTTATTCAAACCAACTTCTAATAAATTTAAAAAAATAGCTAAATTACGTAATATTTTAGTTTTTGTGATCCCCCGCATTTTTGGGCTAGTCTTTGAACCGTCGTTCCTACGTGTATAGCTATAATCTAAATGATTCTCATGTGAAAATAAGTTTCATGTTATTTATCCCCATGTTTGATGTGCTTTCGAGGTGAAAAATGTTCATAAGATCACTTCAAACAAAGTTGAGCTTAGAGCCTTTAATTCTTCCAAAGTTTGGTATTTGATTCTACAATGGTCTACTTTAAACAAGTATAATTTTTTATATACGTAGAATTTTTTAGATCAATACCCACCAAATTATAGATAATTGAATTAGCTTTCCGACGATACCAATTTTGCCTTAATCCGATACTCGAACGAAAAGTTATGGCATTTTTCGTGAGAGGCAGTAAGCCTACGCGATTGGGACGTGACGCGTCAGTTGTCGACACGATTAGAGACGCGACACGACTCGATGGACAACACATTACAGAACTGTTTCACATGCTATTTCAGTTCCAAATGGTCCTAGGGGAACTTTGGTCACATTCCCTCACCCAAATTCGGCCCCAAAAAGCACAAGATACATTATTTTTCATCTTTTTCTCTCCAAGAAAACCCTAACCCCCTCAAGAACACCAAGAACTTCATCAAATCTTCTTCAAGAAAAGCCAGAACTCAAGTTTCCCAATTCAAGAAATCTTTTAAGATTGTGTTTCTCCTTCAAGATTAAAGTTTTAATGTATGTGGGAGTTCATCCATGGGTCCTCTTTCACTCATGGAGCCCAAAACCCTTTTATTTCAATTAAAGAGTGAATTTTTCTATTATTATGTTATTTTCAATGTTCAAGAAAGATTAAATTGCATGTTTTCATGGTGATTTTAATTAATTTCAGCCCATGTGTGATTCCATGCAAGATTTTGAATTCCTCATGCTATGAATTTGAGTTTCCCATGCTTTATTCACGTAAATTCCATGATAGATCCTAAATTCATGATTTTTAGCAACATTCTCATGTCTTAAATCCATGCTTTCCACATGTTTGATGAAATTCCCATATCATATTCAATCAATTTCAAGATGGATCCCCAAGTTATGAATTTTTCCATGTAACTCTATTGTTCACCCACGTTTAAGACACTCTTAGGTTCAAGCTATGATATTTACATGTATGATTAAAGCCCATGTCCTATTAAAAGCAAATTTCATGTGAATTCCTAAATTCATGATTTTAGTTATGTGATCATGCTATGCTTTCATGTTTAAGATATTCCCATGTCCAAGTTCATATCCCCATGTGTTTGGTGCATTTCCCCATGTTAAACTATTAATCTCCATGTGCTTGATGAAATGCCCAAGTGATGGGTTTCTTTAAATAATGCTTACTTATTCTTGTAAAACCCCGCAAAATTCTAAGATTAACTCAGTCCCTAAAAGCTTGTTAAGGGGTCCCAGACTTAGAAAATTTCAGCGAAGTATTCAGACTTAGTATTATTTTAGTCTTCGTAAGTTGGCAACTCTATTTCATGACTCTTATGACCTTAAAGTATCAATCTTTAGGTTAATTCATGATCAGGAATGTCATTAGGTGTTTCCGGACAAGTTTGTATTTTTCGAACCTCGTTTAGACCATGTTTGATTACCAAAATAGTGAGTCGATGCGTCGCGTCATCCATCACGTCGACAGATAATTTTTCCCTTAACTCAGTGCAATCTCCAGTGAACCGACAAGGACTAAATGCAGCGTGCCATCCATCTCATCGATCCCATCGATGTGGCGCGTCGGTCTGTGCATCGATAGTTCAGTTTTCAGTCATTAGAAGCCGCGTCCATAGGTATATTTGGATCTTTTTCCACGTCCTTCATCCCCCAAAAACACAAAATTTAACCCTCTATTTGCAATATACACTCATTATTTTACAAATTGCTCAACAACAAAAATCCTAGGTGATTAAATTTCAAATTCAAGGCTCAAGATTCCACCATTAATCTTCAAGAATTTAGCAACCAAGGTATGTGAAGTGTTTATCCAAGGGTTACTTTCACCCTTGGAGTCAAACAAACACTATTAAAACTTTGAGTAAAGTGATTTCATGATTTTCATGATTGGATTCAAGTGTATTCATGATTATAATGTTGATTGGGTTTCTAATCCATGACTAAGTGCAAGATTTATGTACAAAACAGTTATTATGTATGTAGTATCATGTGGATTCAGGTTGAAGTATTGAAATTGTGAACTTGGTGTTGAAATTGTGATGCTCATGTGTTGATTAGTACTATGTGCATATACAGTGCCTTCCAAGGGGTTTGATGAGTTGTTCATGTGAATGTAATAGTAAGATTATATCATGTTAGCATGTTTACTAGTTCATGCCATTCAAGTGTTTGATAAAATGCCTTTATAGATGCATTATGAATCAAGTGTGCATTTTTATGCTAAGCAAGGTCATGCGATGCTTTATTTTCATGCTATCGAGTCCTGGGGGTATTTAATACCCGACAATTTAGTTGTTTACCTAAACCTAATGTCAGTAATAGAATAGTCACAGTCATGTCACGATCAGTAGTACTCTCAATCAGTTACAGGACTCAGAAAAACTCAGTAGACTCAGTATTAGTCCAGTCTAGTTCAGTATTCAGTTCAAACCTCAGTAAACTCAGTTAGCTAACAGAATTCAATAGTATTTCGTCAGTCAATGGAAACTCAGTAAACTCAGTAACAGTTTAGTCAGTCCTAGTATGAACTAAGAAATCAGTTCAGTGTCCATTCAGTTGGGAGTAGGATTCAGCACCGAGCGAACCCAGGGATGGGGGCATTCCTGCCAGCAGAGGGTTTGACCCTTAGTAGCAATCCCTACATTATAGAACTACGTAGCCAGCATAGGTTTAGATGTCTTTCTGCCAGATATTATGAGGGTTGATACATCTCATTCGAGTTTTCCTACAAGTAAAGGTTGACGAAAGAGCTTCATGTCAGAAAGGGTTAACTCACAGCTTGTCTTTACCCGTGGCACGGTACTGATACCCTTCCAATTAAAGTTACAGGTTGAACCCCAATATATTCAAAAAGGGGCATGTTTGTTAGATGATTACCTCCCACAGTATCAATTTCAGATTCAGTCTCAGTACAAAACTCAGTTCAATTATACAGATTTAGGACTGTCAAACACAGTCACTCAGCTCAGTACAGAACTCAGTATAGTTCCACAGAATTAGGTTTGTCAGATACTGTCATTCAGTTATCAGTAGTAAAGTATCAGTAAACTTAGATATTAGCTAATCGGTATTCAGATTCAGTATCTAGTGTTTTCACGATCTCAGTTACAGTATACGTATTCATGCATGTACTCTCATTCAGTTTTATTCATGCCATTCAGCCAGTATTGTTCATGCATATGAACCTATGCATTTCAGCCTACCTCACTTAGCATACCAGTACATTCAAAGTACTGACGCATATTTTTCTATTATGCTATGATGTCTTATATCATAGGTTCAGATGCACGGGCTCCCGAGCACCCTTAGCAGTTTAGATTTTCAATAGTCAGAGTTAGTGGTGAGTCCTCATAGTTTGAGGACATGATTATTTTCTTCAGTATTTTAGTTTAGCAGTATAGTTTCAGTAGTTAGAGTTAGTTAGGGGCTTGTCCCATTAACTCCATATTACAGACAGTTTAGAGGCTTTTTCTGACTAGAGTATTTTCAGACAGATGTATCAAATTTGGTATTTGTTATACCGTATTTAATTTTATTACAGTATTGAACCATATGGCATATTTTCTACCTAATTCTGCATACTAGAGTATTACTATTCAGTTATTGTAGCAAGTACCAATCATGGGTTAGCTTGTGGTCCTTTGGGATTATGAGCACCGCGTAGCGTCCAGGGTACAGACTCGGGGCGTTAAAAACTTGGTATCAAAGCCTAAGGTTCAATAAAGTCCTAGGAAGTTTGAAATTTGCATCTAGTAGAGTCTTGTGCATGGGTGTGTAGCGCGTCACACTTATGGACAGGAGGCTACGAGGTATTTTAGAAAACGTTTCCCTTCTTTCAGTAGTCAAGTCATGCAACTGAACATGAGCTCAAGCTAAACTATCAGTCTAATTTATCTCTTATTTATGCTTCCAGAACATATCTTCCAGAGAAGCTAACGAAAGAGGTAACGAAAACCAGTTAGCCCCTCCGCACGTTCAGGCAGATCCCCTGAATGAGCATGTCTCCCACGCTGAGTTTAAAGCCGTTTTCACTGCTTATCTCACTCAATGGTTGCTCCGAACAATCAGCTGGTTGTTATCCTATCTAGGCTTATGGATCATGCTTTGCAGAGTAAGAAAGAGAGGGGTAGGAGAAAGGGGATAAAAATAAGAGGGCCAGAATGTCAAGGCCTAAGAGTGCCCAAACAAATCCCCTTTGTTAGGAATATGGCAGAAACCACCAGTGTATCTGCAGAGCTGGCAGCGATGTGTGTTAATTTTGGAGCCAGTCTCAAAATTCTAGCAGAGCCTTTCTCGGTCTCTACCTCAGTGGGTAAATCCATCATAGCCAGGTGGGTATACAGGAACTGTTCAGTTATGTTATCTCAAAAAGTCACTTCAGCAGACTTAGTCGAATTAGAGATGACTAATTTTGATGTTATTCTCGGCATGGATAGGATTCATTCCTGCTATGCCCCAGTCGACTGCAGAAATAAAATTGTCAGATTTCAGTTTTTGAATGAGCCCGTCCTAGAGTAGAGGGGTAGTACTTCAGCACTTAGGGGTCAGCTTGTTTCTTACCTTCGGGCGCGAAAAAAAATATATCTAAGTGATGTGTCTACATCTCGTTCGATTCCAGGACTCTAGTTCAGAAACCCCTAATCTTGAATCAGTGTCAGTAGTATGTGAATTTCCATATGTGTTTTCCGAAGAACTTCCCAAAATTTCTCCTGAAAGGGAAATTAATTTTGGAATCGATCTTCTCCCAGATACTCAGCCCATATCTATTCCGCTATATAGAATGGCTCCAGCAGAACTCAGGGAGTTAAAAGAACAGTTGAAGGATCTCCTAGATAACGGATAACATGTGCACTAATTTTATTCGTGGGTAAAAAGGATGATTCTCTCAGAATGCTTATTGACCAACCGTAGTTAAATAAAGTTACAGTGAAGAACAAGTATCTGCTTTCTAGAGTCAATGACTTATTTGACCAAGTTCTGGGTGCCGGTTACTTTTCTAAGATAGACCTCGGTTCAGGCTATCATCAGCTCAGTGTCAGGGTATGTGGCATTTCGAAAGCAGCCTTCAGAACCCGGTATGGTCACTTCGAGTTTCTAGTCATGTCCTTTGGTCTTACTAATGCCCCAGCAACTTTTATGGGATTAATGAGTCACGTGTTCAAGCAGTACTTGGACATGTTCATCATATTCTTTATTGATGACATTCTTGTCTATTTCCGTAGTAAGAATGATCACGCAGATTCATATCCGAATCGTACTTCAGACTCTCAAAACCATCAGTTATCATGATATCTATTCAAGTCTTATCTGTCAGCTCTATGATCATGGCTCATATTCAAGGACGTTAGAGGAAAATCATGTATGCTTATAGTTCCTAGTATAAGGAATTCCAATTCACTCAATGTTATGAACCATGTTCCATGAATACAAAAAACTTCAGACTCAGGTCATGCAGCTCATGACTCATGTACTCATGCCATGTTTTACATTATGCTCAGTTCCCATGACCCATGTTACACTCCTAGCGGTCGTTTAAATTTGGATTACGTCATGCATACCCTCAGTTTAGATCTTTTGATAAATCCATGGTGTTGATATTTTATTCCTCCGACCTCAGTTAAGTGTCGAGCTTGGTATGGTATTCATACATACTTCAGGTCCTCATGTTTTAACCCTTCAGTGGACTCTCCTTTACAAAAATGATGTAGTGATGAGCAATTGCTTAGATGGGAGAGAGTAAGTCTTTCATGATAATAAAAGACTTTTGCATGCTTGTCTTACACGAGGATGTAGCTATGATGATAGGCTTGAATGTCAGAATAGTGTGCAAGTAAATAGCCAGCAAGGGGTTGTATTTTGTTGCTGAAGGGGGAAATTAGAAAAAAAAATTCATCAGATGAGAAGTTGAGAAAATGTAAAGTGTGAGTGTCTATTCAGATCCTTGATTCATGTTAGTCCCCATCACGTAGCTATCAGAGCCCAGCATTCAGTCCCAGTTATAGTCCCAGTTACAGTCTCAGTTACCGTCTTGGTTACAGCCTCAGTCACAGTCTCAGCCCAGTAATTAGATCAGTAACTAGTTCAGTTTCAGGTTCGCTTGACCATAGCATGCAATTATCAGTTATTCAGTTATCAGTATTTCAGTACCTCAGTTTACAGGATATTTTAAAATTATGTTATACGCTTGGTCTTGCATTCTCAAATAATACAATTTTCAAGAATTCATGCTCAGTTATCTCATGTTACTCAATCAGTCCCTTCCTCACATGCATAATACTCTACAGTTCCAGTTATTCAGACTAACTACAGTTTAATATTCCATGACCAAGTATACAGCTATCAGCCATTCAGATAATCAGATAATCAGATAATTTAGTGTCTTTATGCACTTATGCTCAGCACCCATGAGAACATTTTTAGTAGCTTCAAGTGATGTGTTGTACTAAGGTGGAGAGTAGAGTTGAGAGAGTATTCGAGGAATATGTCTAAGCTAGAAAATTTATAGTTGCAGTGCAAAAAGGCTTAGTTAATCTATCTTAGATGATGATTTGTAGGCATCGCCTCATATTACAAAATATTAGCCAGGATGTGATTTTCTTATTCAGATGTTTTATTCAGCCCATGTCAAGATTCCTTACTCCCTAAAGTCACTAGAACTCTATAGAAAGAGTGTCAAAGAGAGGCTTTAGTCGAGTATAAGTTTTCAGCATGAGATAGTCTGCAAAGCCTGCAATTCAGTTTAGCAGTCAAGCGAACAAGTTCGTATGGTTTGGTTTCCTATATTTCCATCTAGTCTCACTATCTGAAGTCTCAGAAATGTAACTATTCCAAGATCGAGCAACTATGTGGTTGCGAGTTCAGCTCAATTCAGGTGTTATGCCTCAGTTTTAGATCCCCGATATACAGTCACGATTCAGTTCGTAGATGCCCTGTGTTGTCTCAATTTTCCTTAGTATCTCAACCAAGTCTGTATTCTTCGAGGGACATAATGTCCCAGGGGGAGATATACTATAATTCCCCGAGCTTTCACGGCCTAAACCTTTCATCTCCTCTTTACGTAATGAATCCAGTTTGGAGTAGTGGGTACTCATAAATTGACCCTCAAGTCCTAATCTCAGCCGTACGCCATGTATCAAGGGACTCAGTTCATGTATCACGTTACAGACTCAGTTATGTTCTCATGTTCTCGTTCATGCGTGTTCAGTAAAGGATCTCAAGTTTAAGATCGATAATTTAATATTCTTTAAGATCCCTCCCATGAAGGGGGGTAAAGAGGTTTGGCAAGGAGGGGGAGTTCAATCCCCAATATGTCGACCCTCATAAATTTCTTAGTTGTTTTGGAAAGATAGCTTACGAGCTCGAGTTGTCTTCAGACTTCTCCTTGCTTAAGGAAATGCATAGGAGACCCAGCAGCCGTAGTCCCTATAGAGGACATAGATATTCAGAACAACCTCTCTTATAAAAGATCCCAGTTGAAATCCTTGATTATCAGATTCGTAGACTGAGGAAAAAAGAAGTTCCTCTAATCAAAGTTCTTTGGCGGAATCAGTCCGTTGAGGGAGCTACTTGGTAAGGCTGGCAACGGACCGGAACCGAAACGTCGGATCGGTTTAACCGATACTGGAACCGGTACTGGAACTTCCTTAAAGTTTTTGCTTCCGGAACCGGTGTTATCGGAATCGGCCTTACCGGATTTTTTTCATTGTTCGGACAGGTACCGGTATGGACCGAAGCGATACCGGAATTACCGGAAATAGATGACATAGTGTACAGTAATACAATTTTATATTAATTTTTTTACCATAATTGCTACAGTTTTTGTTTAAGAACTTATATAATTTATATAAAGTTTTCCATAACTTTATATAAATACAGTTGTTGTTTTACAATTTTAATTTAAATTATCTATATCTTAACTTAATGTCATTAATATATAAGTTTTATATATATAATAACTTATATAATTTATATAATTTATTAATATACCTTAAAAAATTTAGAATTTTAACATAAAAAATATAAGTTTAAGTTAATATAATATTTTTAATAAGTTTAAGAAGTTAAAAAATTTACTAACTTTATAAAGTTTTGTATTAATTTTTTTTTCCATAATTGCAACTAACAAAAGACAAATTTTATAATAAAATTAGGCGAATAGACGTTATATTTATTCAAATTTCGTACGTTGTACATTTATTACAAAGCTATTAAATGAAAATCTAATCTACGCAGCCACCTTCTAGGAAGGGTTCTGTTTGAATTAGATCTCTATTGTAGAATCTTATTAATATCTAAATTGTCTATAATTTTTTTGGAAAATTTTTCTATGTCTTCGGCGGATAAATCTTCCGGAATTGGTCTATTTTCTTGTTCCTTCATTGCTTCCATTCCATCATCACTATTCTTCTCAAAAATTTCATCTATTTCGTCTTCAATATGAGGCAGTAATTTAGGGAGCCCAAAATTTCTTTGTTCGGCATTGATCCAATCTCTAAATAATACCAAAATCTCCAAATTATCCCTTGCTAACGAATACCGATGATCTCCTATTATAAATCTTCCTGCGCTGAAAGCTTTCTCCGAAGAAACTGAAGAAGCTTGAGTTGATAGCAAATCTCGAACCATCCTTGAAAGTTTTTGAAATTGTCTGATACGGGTCTTTCACCACGATAAAAGTTGTTATTTTCCAGTTTCATCTCTAATATTTTCCCGATCCTGCGAAAGATACGAATCAAATTCATTACTCCTACAACATTGAGGACCAAGTTCTTCGCCCATCTTGTCATCTAAATCATCATATCTACGTCTAGAAGTAGGAGGTTCGATCGGCCCAATATTTTGTTCCATAACTTGATACAAGTTATATAAACTCCTAGTTGTAGATACTATGCTAGCACAACAAGTTTCAACTGATGGCTTTTCATGACATTCAATTTCTAAATTGTTGTATAATTTTCTAACCAACATCACTGTACCATGTTCTTTATAAAATGGGTTTAATAAATTAGTTGTTAAAAGAATTTCTGGAATAGGAAAATAATATTTTTTAAATTTTTCAATCATAGCTTCAATTGTCTCTTTGTTAGGAAATATTTTTTTATATTCAGAAAGTACTTTAGAAATAGCAGTAATAGTTACTAAAACAGAAGAAATAGTTGGAGTATATTGAGCAGATACTGTGTTCGTAGCTTGATAAAAAGTTTTCAAAAATTTACAAAGTTCTTCTACTTTAGTCCAATCATCTTCATCTAGCATTAAATTAACATCCTCATTATAAGAATTATAAACTAATTGTATAGGTTTACGATATATAACAGCAACTTCAAACATTTGAAATAAACAATTCCATCTAGTAGGAATTTCTTTTGGAATTTTTCTATATGGAAGATCATATTGTTTACATTTACGTTTAAAATCATCCATTACACTCTTTCTTTTATTTTTAAACATATAACTACAAGTAATTCGCACTTTAAGACAACCATTTCCAATCAAATGAATACCATCATGTACTATCAAATTTAAAATATGTGCAGAACATCTAACATGAAAACGATCTTCATACATCAAACATAATCTAGTTTTTAACTCGTCAATAGCTTTCAAAATATTAGAAGCATTATCTAATGTGCATGCCATAGGTTTACCAATAAATCTAAAATATTTCATGCTCTCCGCTATTGTACTACCTATATACATACCGGTTTTAGACTCGTCAACATATTTATAAGCAAAAATTCTTTTTTGCATGTTTCAATAGTGATCAATCCAATAAGCCGTGAGAGTAAAATAATCATTACCAATAACACTAGTACCCATATCAGAAGTAACATATATTCTACCATCAAATTTATCAAATAAGCAACGAAGAAAATGACAATGTTCAGCTTGAAATTTAAAAATATCATTTTTAATTGTATTTCGTGAAAAACCTTTAAAAGAGGGATTATATACTCATTGAATATAATGTGATTTCAGTTTTCATCATGTAGTTTCAGACTCAGTATTCATACAGTATTCACATTTTACCATATCCCAACTTCAGTTCTACTTGTATCATTAAAGTAAAGTTTTATAGAAACTAAGTGTAGAGATTCACCATCTTTCAGAGTATGTTTCACTCATGCTTTAAGATGTTTTCAGCTTTCATTTATTCCAGCCTATTGGTGAGTCTACTTACACTTTGCATGCATGTTTTAAGATTACGTATGAAATCAGATTTACTTATTGCATTCACCCTTGTATAACCAGTACATTCCAGAAGTACATATCCACATATAAGTCTGTGTGGCTACATTATTTCATAATGTAGGTACCATTTGTAGCCCGCGCATCACGATCAGACAGTTGCAGATTCCAGCCAGCAGGAGATTAGTTCTCCTACTTTTGGAACTCCAAACAGTTTTAGTTCATGTACAGCTCATTTATTTTTATATGTATTGATTAGGGGTAGTTGGAGGCATGTCTCAGTTATCTATAGTCAGTATAGTAGAGGCTTCATAGATGTCAGTCAGAGTCAGTCATGTAAATTTTAGTTTCTTCCTTCAGTTTTAATCAGATTGAAAACTTTTTCGGTATTGTACTTATTCAGATTATGCCATGATTATGTTTCCGCACAGCAGAACTTGTTATTTATTTTATTATAATTCAGTTGCTTAACAGTATGCCAGTTCATGGGTTAGCTTGGGATCACTTGTGGTTCCAAGCACCGTGTGGCATCCACGGTGTATTCTTGGGGCGTTATATTTTTTTAGGGAGAAATTGCAAATGAATTTACCAATAACCTAATTCTCTACAAGTTTTTCAACCAAACTAATACGATGGAATACCTACAAATTTTTTCTATCAAACAAAATTTGAAGGAGAAAATCTTAGAATTTTTTTTTGTTAGGCAAAATTCAATAGAAAAATCTTATAGGTAATTATCACCTGAAAATTTTAATTCGTATGTAGATCACCTGCAAAATTTTAAGCAAGATCTTTTTGATAAAAAGATAGTAAGAAAATGGATTCTTCGTGCGGATTTTCCCAAAGTAAATTTCATAAATAAATCAAGTAAATCCGCAAAGTTAACATAGGCAAAAACTTTAGAAAATAGAAATTTATTATTTTTAATTTCATTTTTTCATTTTATTTTTTATTTCTATTATACTATATTTTATCTTATTATTTAATTAAACACCAATTTATATCCTTTCCACATCCTAAATCCACAAAAAGCAAGCGATAATTGATTGGATACTATTTGAAAGATTTGTGTATACACTGGGTATGTTGTTGTTGTTGTTGTTGTATTTGTAATATTAGATCATTTTGTTAATATTTAAAAAAAATGATTTGTTTCATGACTAAATAATTTTTCTTTCCTTTAATTATAGTACATTTAGTGCGTATGTGAAAATCCGAAAGCCATCATTTTTAATTTTTTACATTTTAAGAATCTTTAGTATGTGAAATAAATAACAAAAAAATATTAAATTAATACCAATTCATATAAATACCTACATTTTTTAAAATATTATTAAGTGGTGAAATAAATAAATTTTAAAAACTTTTAAAAGTACCAAATAAAATAGTTCAATCCTTTAGTTTTATGTGTACACATGGACACATCAACTACTACATTGATGAGCAATGTGCATAGCATTACAGAGGAATTATTTTCCTTCAAGTTGTGTGATTATCTAATATTTTTATCATGTGATGTAATTTTTCTCATATCGAATAAAGAATAAATATAATTTATTTCTATTTCTTATGAAAGACAAAAGAAATATAAAATTTAAAGTATATAATTAAATTGTTCTTCAATAATAAATATATCATGTGTATTTGATTTTTAAAAGAAATAAGACTAAATTTTAGTTAAATAAATTCGATAAGTTAAATAGATATATTTCTTTTATATATATATGTATGTATATATATATGTATATATATATATATATGTATGTATATATATATGTATATATATATATATATGTATGTATATATATATGTATATGTATATATATATGTATGTATATATATATGTATATGTATATATATATATGTATGTATATATATATGTATATATATATATGTATGTATATATATATGTATATATATATATGTATGTATATATATATGTATATATATATATGTATGTATATATATATGTATATGTATGTATATATATATGTATGTATATATATATGTATATATATATATATATAGAGAGAGAGAGAGAGAGAGAGAGAGAAATAAAAGATATGACATGCAAACTAGGAGAGAAGAAATGTTTTTAAAGTGTCAAGTATTTTTTGAGGAAAATAGCAATAGTTGGGTGATATTTTTGTCCTAGATGAAACAAAAGTGATATTTGTAGGAAATTGTGAAAACATGGGTGATTATCCATGGAAATTACTCAAAGTTGAACTAGTGTCCAAAAGAGTTATTTCTTACCTCCTACAAATATGGTATGAAAAGGATATAAAAACTAATGTGCCGAATGATAATTTAGTTATCTTCTACAAACATCGAAAAGGAATAGAAGTTGGTGTCCTGTGTGGATATTTAATTTGCACCTAAAAACATGATATGAAAAGGATACAAAATTAATGTCCCGATTAGTTATCTAACTATTTTTCAGAAATATTATATGAAAAGAATATAAAAATGGCGTGAAGTAATAATATTACAAAACCATAGTTTACTTAGTGAAATTGTTGAATTATGAGGACGAAGCCACGGTTTGCCTTGTGTTCTTATTCATATACAGAAATTGCTAAATATCAATTACATCTCATCCTCCTCCATGCATCACAAGCAGAGAATGAAAACTATCACCATCCATTTTAAATTTGAATCAAATAAAACACTTATATCAATATTCTCTTAGAAGAGGAAGAAGAAGAAGAAGAAGAAGAAGAAAACTATGATGAATTAATTTAAGAGAAAATCGTGAAGAAGAAGAAGAAAAATTCAATGTTTGATAACGAAGATTTAAGAAATAAAATCCTATGATTTCTAATGAAAAAGGAAAGAACCGTTTAGAGAGAAAAAAAGGAGATGTGTTATAAATGTATTTACATTATAGTGAATGTCTATCAAGATCTAGTTGATATCTATCAGATTTGAAGTATCTCTCTTTTAGTGAGAAACTAGGAGTAAATTTTTCTAGTTTTATTCATTGTAAATCATTCTTAATCTCCCAAGAGAATCCCTCAAGAGAAATAAGAATTACTCTCTATTCTCTCTACTCTTCTTATTTATTCTTTGTTTTATATTTCATAACATGTTATCAGCACAAGACTCTACCTTCTTAGAGCGAAGGTACGTTTTCTTCAAATTCATCTTAACGGTGATATTGATCACTCTTCTTATGGGTAGTTGCAGATGAATATGTAAGGCTTATATGTTTGTATTTGTACTCTAAATTAAATCCACGTGGACTACTCTAATAAGTAGTTAAAATAAGATATATACCCAAATTACATAACAGTGATATGGATAACATGGTATGTGTAAGATGCTTTGAAAAGATATAAGATTAAACTACAAACATAGTGATCTCTGGGAAATAATACGAAACTACCAGTGTAGTATCTTGTATTATTTTATTCAAATCAATATATATGTTTATTTGGTGATGCAAAGTTCCTCTATTATGTAACTTTATTAAAGGTTCGAATTTACATTTGTTGTACTTTATAAATCTTGTAGTAATTAAATATATTTATGTTGGTATTCATGTAAAATAGTAAGACGGTGGATTCAAATATTACAGCACTTTAACAAGACACCGGGTTAGAGACCCGACGCACCATGATGAAGATGTTGGATTCAAGTCTCATCGATTTATGTCTAAGACGCCTATATATGGATAAGACGTTGAGTTTGAATTTCAATGCATCATATCAATGATATTATGTTGGGGAAAAATAATGGGTATTTGGTAAAAAGTCATGAATCTGACCCATTGAATAAGCTCTATTCCATGAAGTGAATATGGTAGCAATATATGATGAATTTAAAAGTTTGACAACTTGCTCCATTCTTGAAAGGAATGTGATAGTAGTGCATAATATGTCTGAAAGAAGACAAGTGATTGAATACATGAATATACGCGTGCACACGCTTATTATGATTATAAGATATGTTAGAGAAAAATTCTTTACATTATATGTATGCCTCGATTAGCTCCTGAAGTAACAATATCATGAAAGAGGTTATAAGCTATCATAATTTGATAGGCTTAAGACACGATTATATATCATTCCTGGGTAATGAGAAGTTTATTAATGTAAACGTGCACTTTATTGTGATGGTATCACAACTCATCTCCGAAAGAGGCAAATAACTGAGAAGAGTTATTTTGAATTCTACTTCTAAAGTAGTAAATCTGAAATTTATTCATGTAATTAGTAAATCTAAAATTTACTAAAGTAAAAGGTACTTGTCATGGTAAACATGAAGTTTTCTAGAATAAAAGTTCATAAATTGACATGAACGATTGCAACATCTCAAAGATGTACATACTGAGTATTGAGCATATATTGAAGAATTAGAAAATTCTTCATTACTTTTAATGTTGCTTGTTCTCATGATAAGTTGGTTGGACCAACTAATTTTAGGATTGGATCCCTTAAAATTTTAAAAATATAAAAGGTGAATATAGATTCGTTCACAAGTCATGTGATCTATTAAGATGCATCGATATAAGATAATCACATGTATGTTTATTGTCAACCTACAGTTTGACATTCATAAAGTTACTTGCTCAATATTAGTTGAGTTAAGAGCATAATTTTCAGATTGTGTAATCAAGATAATTCATCTTGATGATGAAGGTTTAGCATTGAATGCCTTCAATAAATATCCGAACCATTGTTAATGAGAACAAAGCTTCATGTATTGATTTGAAATATTATATACAAAAGTAATTGTATGAGTCAAATCAATAAATTATGATTAATTTTTCCTCAAAGTTGGTTCTGAGTCAGAAACCACACATTGTCTATCTAGTAATTTTGATGTGCGGTACATAATTAAAGAATATACCATGATGCACAAAGATGGATTCCGCAAAGAAGATGGAGGATGTATGTTCGTTTTTCTAACCTAAGGGGGTATTAAAAGCAGCTATGAAATATGTTAGGAATTATCATCAGATCCTCATTCAAAAGATAATTCAAGTCAAATGCCGAAAGTATCTCATATTTAAGCTGCAAGTGCTTCTATTTTGTGTCCCTAAAGGACAAAGCCTATGCATGCGTGAAACGTGGTAGACCAATCGGTTCCAAATTAAATAATCCTTAAAAGGTAAGAGGAGCAACTATTCATAATAAGAAGGCAATGTGCTCTTGAAGAGCCTACGACATAACACTTCATAAAACCTTATGAGAGGTTCAGGTACCTGAAAATAATAAAGTGGTGAGATCTCAAAATATTATGTCACACTATGAACCGATACGAAATGATAATCATCAATATCTTTGATACAATATTGATGCAATATTGTAAAAGATTACTAGGATCTAAATTCTATGTTTATTTAAGCATGCCGACATAGAAACATTTATTAAGTGATGTGAAAGGATGCATCTTGGTAAGTATAAAACTTATTTGATTTTCAGCCCAGCTACTTGAAGATGTCACTCATGTAATGTTGAATATTGTCACTTGATAAAATTTATATAAAAACTTTTCTAAGGATACAAAATGTTTGAGGCATATAAAAGTTTCTGGAAAACTTATTTATAATCCTTATATTGTATAATCTTATAGCTTGAAAATTATTGAAACTCTTGGAGAGTTTTCAAAAGCAATAGATTATTTGCTGAAATGAGAAATATACCAATTTGGATAGGTTATGAAGTACCATATCTTAGTGTAATTAGTGCACTCATGCATCTTGCAAATAATACAAGGCCTGATATAACCTTTTCAGTTAATTTGTTAGCAAGGTATAGTTCTGCTCCTACTAGGAGTAAGGGTGTCAATCGGGTCGGTTTGACCCAGCCCGGTCAGCCCACGGGTTGTAGGGTACCGGGTACCAGGTTGGGCCAATTTTAAAATTGGGCCCGATTAGCCCGGCCCGAACCAAAACCGGTCCAGGCCCACCGGTTAACCGGTCGGCCGACCCGAATACATTTTTTAAAAAAAAAATGAATTTTGAAATATATCTTGTAGTATATGTTTTATTTAAAGTAGTACATATATTGAATGGTACGTATATATGTGTATATATAGAGTATAGACTCTAAAGTAGTATATATTTAAGGTACACATGTGTATATGTCTTATAAATTAGTATATAACTATTTATATAGTGTGTGTATAAATTGTAGTATATATAAATTAGTATATATCTTGTAGTATTTGTTTTATTTAAAGTAGTACATATATTGAATGATACGTATATATGTGTATATATAGAATATAGACTCTAAAAGAGTATATATTTAACATATACATGTGTATATGTTTTATAAATTAGTATATAACTATATATATAGTGCGTGTATATATTGTAGTATATATAAATTAGTATATATCTAGTAGTACAGGTTTTATTTAAAATAGTACATATATTAAATGGTACGTATATATGTGTATATATAGAATATAGACTCTAAAGTAGTATATAGTTAAAGTATGCATGTGTATATATTTTATAAATTAGTATATAACAATATATATAGTGTGTATATACATTGTAGTATATATAAATTAGTGTATATCTTGTAGTATATGTTTTATTTAAAGTAGTACATATATTGAATGGTACGTATATATGTGCATATATAGAATATAGACTCTAAAGTAGTATATATTTAAGGCATACATGTGTATATGTTTTATAAATTAGTATATAACTATATATAGTGTGTGTGTGTGTATAAATTAGTATATATCTTGTAGTATATATTTTATTTAAAGTAGTACATATATTGAATGGTACGTATATATGTGTATATATTTTCTATAGACTCTAAAAGTGTATATATTTAACGTATACATGTGTATATGTTTTATAAATTAGTATATAACTATATATATAGTGTGTGTGTGTGTGTGTATTGTAGTATATATAAATTAGTATATATCTTGTAGTATATGTTTTATTTAAAGTAGTACAAATATTGAATGATACGTATATATGTGTATATATAGAATATAGACTCTAAAGTAGTATATATTTAACGTATACATGTGTATATGTCTTATAAATTAGTATATAACTTTATATAGTGTGTGTGTGTATATTGTAGTATATATAAATTAGTATATATCTTGTAGTATATGTTTTATCTAAAGTAGTACATATATTGAATGGTAGGTATATATGTGTATTAATAGAATATAGACTCTAAAATAGTATATATTTAACGTATGCATGCGTATATGTTTTATAAATTAGTATATAACTATATATAGTGTGTGTGTGTGTATATTGTAGTATATAAAAATTAGTATATATCTTGTAGTACATATTTTATTTAAAGTAGTACATATATTGAATGGTGCGTATATATGTGTATATATAGAATATAGACTCTAAAGTAGTACTATATATTTAATGTATTTTATAAATTAGTATATATCTTATAGCATATGTTTTATTTAAAGTAGTACATCTATTGAATGGTATGTATATATGTGTACATATTTTCTATAGATTCTAAAGTAGTATATATTTAAGGCATACATGTGTATATATTTTATAAATTAGTATATATATTGTAGTATATATCTTGAAGTATATGTTTATTTAAAATAGTATATACATTTAACTAACGTATAGTCGTATACATGATTACATGTGTTATTGTGTATATGTGTATATGTTTTTTAAACTCTAATGTAGTATTGTAATGCCCCGAGAGTACACCCTGAGTGTCACACGGTGCTTACAGTCCCGAGGGACCACAAGCTAACCCATGAGCTGGTGGTACCTATCGTGAGCACTGAATAATAATATTATAATTGCAAAAAACATTTGATTTTGCCATAAGGTTTTATTACTGAATCAATACTGAAATATGAATCTATAGAAAAACTGACTGAATCTGATTAAATACTGATAAACTGACATGTCAACTGAAAATCTGAATACTAGATAACTGACTCTAATGTCTGAAAAGCCTCTAAAACTGACTGACTGAATATGAGTTGATGGGACAGGCCCCCAACTAACTCTGCTAACTACTCAAATAGAGATACGAAGTAAAATAATTTGTCCTCGAATAATGAAGACTCACCACTTCTACTGTACTATTGATAGCCTGAGAAGTGAAGTCTAAGCGCGGTCCTAGAATTGAGCGTCAACACCTCAGATATAATACATCATTGCGCAAAAGAAAGGTATGCGATTAGTACTTTGAATGTACTAGTATGCTAAATGAGGTAGGCTGATATGCATGGTTTCATGAACAGAACTAATAATTTACTGAATATGCATGTAAAACATGGAGTACTGAATAAAGAACATGGAATCTGTAGATACTAAAAATATGGAGAATCTGTAAATACCGAGTATGCATGACGGTCTGTAAATACTAAAGATACGTGAAAATCTGTAGACACTGGGATGCATGACCAAGCATATAACATGGACTGAGTAAAATCTGTAAACCGAAATACTAAAAAATACTGATATCTATATGCTTTGGTCACCTCCGCGACTCGCCAACATCGCGAAGGCCCATTGGAAATTACCAAATGGGACATTGGCCTGCTCCACAATGCGTCAACATCGCGTAGTCACACTAGAAATTGACAATTGTTATTTGGACTATCTCCGCGACGCGCTAAGGATTAAAATAATGATGTTTAACGACTGAAACTTAAAATCGCCATAACTTCTTACCGGTTATCGGATTTCGACGAATTTTATATCGTTGGAAAGATAATTGAATTTCCTACACAATGGCAAGCTTTAAACTAAAAAATAATGAGTGTTTCAAAATTTTATTTATGAATACTCATTCCCTGGGACTTAAATTATGCTAGGGAAATACAGGGTGTAACAATATCTCCCCCTTGGGATCATTCGTCCTCGAATAAAACTGGTTAAGCTGAGGAAAAATTGATGGACTGAGCTTACACACTGAAAGAGCATATCTGATGCAGGGAATGCATGATTGAACTATTTGTAAATGCATGATTGACATGAACATGATGTGCAACTGAAAATGAGTGTGATAGAGAGAAATTTTAAGAAGATTGGTACCTTATACTGAATCTAAATTTCCGGAGTAAAGATGAGAGTACTTGGTTCGCATATCTGCTTCTGCTTCTCAAACGGCTCCCTCAACGGACTGATTTTGCCGAAGAACTTTGACCAATGGAACTTCTTTGTTCCTTAGTCTACGAACTTGATGATCAAGACTACGAACTTGATGATCAAGAATTTCTACTGGAACTTCCTCAAAGGAAAGACTGTTCTGAATATCTACACTTTCTAAGGGAACAACTACAGCTGGATCACTAATACACTTTTTCAATAATGAGACATGGAACACTGGGTGTACTGAGGCTAAATATGAAGGCAACTCAAGCTCGTAAGCTACCCTTTCAAAGCGACTGAGAATTCTGAAGGGACCTATATATCAGGGACTGAGTTTTCCTTTCTTGTCGAATCTCTTCACTCCCTTCAAGGGAGAGATTCTCAAGTACACAAAATCACCGACCTTAAATTGAAGATCCTTCCTCATCACATCTACACATAATTTTTGTCGGCTCTGGGCAGCCCTAAAGTTTTCTCTGACCAACTGAACCTTCTCTAAAGCATCAAATACCAAGTCAGGCCCTACTACTGCGGCCTCACCCACTTCAAACCAACCAATTGGAAATCTACATCTCCTACCATAGAGAGCCTCAAACAGAGCCATACGGATACTGGAATGATAGCTGTTATTGTATGCAAATTCAATCAAAGGCAAATGGTCATCCCAACTACCTTTAAAATCAACTACGCATGCTCTCAGCATATCTTCTAAAATCAGAATGGTCCTTGCTGCTTGACCATCTGTCTGAGGGTGGAAAGCTGTACTGAGATGGACTTGGGTACCAACACCCTTCTGGAATGCCTTCCAGAAGTAAGGGGTAAACTGGGTACCTATATCTAAGGTGATAGATAAGGGAACACCGTGCAACCTAACCAACTCTCTGAGATAGAGTTTGACATAGTCCTCAGCTGAATAAGAGGTATGGACTAGTAAGATATGAGCTGATTTGGTCATCCTGTCTACAATAACCCAAATAGAATCGTGTTCATGATGAGTAAGAGGCAAACCAGTCATAAAATCCATGTTCACATCCTCTCACTTCCAAGTGAGAATACTGAACTCCTGCATGGACCCACTAGGCTTCTGGTGCTCAATCGTAACTTGTTAGCAAGTAGAGCACTTAGCCACAAACTCTGCAATATCCCTCTTCATCCCACTCCCTTTGGATGAATAGAGTAACACGCACCATGCGCTTCTGTAATAATTCGTTGCCTCAAGTCATCTACACCAGATACACACAATCTACCCTAACAACGCAACACACCATCTCCTCCTTGGGAGAAAATCTCCACTTTCTAATCTCTGACTGAATTTTTCAACTTAACTAGACTGGGATCTCTATCCTGCTTCTCCTTCACCTTGAAAACTAGAGATGATTTTGAGCTACTCTGCACCCATACACTACCCTCTGCTGAGTCGACTAAGTGGACACCTAGTCGGGAAAGCTGATGGACTTCCTGAGCTAACTGTTCCTTACCATCCTCAACATGAGCTACACTACCCATGGACAATCTACTAAGAGAATCATCCACTACATTGTCATTGACCCGAATGATACAGAACGCTCATGTCATAATTCTTCAATAATTATAAACACATTCTCTGACGCAGAATTAAATCTTTCTAAGAGAAAACATACTACAGGCTCTTATGGTCAGTGAACACATCAACGTGCGCCTCATATAAGTAATGCTTCCAAATCTTTAAGGTGAATACTACTGTTGCTAACTCAAGATCATGAGTCAGAAAATTCTTCTCATGGGGTTTAAGTTGTCTGGAGGCATAGGCTATGACCTTACCTCTCTGCATGAGGACACAACCTAAACCTACTCTAGATGCATCACAGTGCACAACAAACCCATTTGAACCATCTGGCAAGATAAGAACTGGGGCTGAGGTGAGTCGAGTCTTCAACTCCTGAAAACTCTTCTCGCAGGAATCTGACCATAGAAACTTAACTTTCTTTTGAGTCAATCTAGACATGGGGGATGCAATAGAATCAAAACCTTCAACAAATCGATGGTAATATCCAGCTAAACCCAACAAACTCCTGATATCTGTTGGAGAGATAGGTCTAGGATAGTTTCTCACCGCTTCAGTCTTTTGAGGATCAACTCTAATGCCATCACCGAAAATATTATGGCCAAGAAAAGCTACTGATGTTAGACAGAATTCACACTTACTGAATTTAGTGAATAACTGGCGAGCTCTAATTGTAAAACTATTCTGAGATGGGTTGCATGATCAGTTTCACTATGAGAGTAAACAAGAATGTCATCAATGAAAACTATGACGAACATGTCCAAGTACTACTTAAACACTCGGTTCATCAAGTCCATGAAGGCTACTGGGGCATTCATGAGACCAAAGGACATGACTAAAAATTCAAAGTGACTATACCGACTTTTGGAAAGCTATTTTTGG
Source organism: Capsicum pubescens (assembly GCA_030864215.1). Lineage (NCBI taxonomy): Eukaryota > Viridiplantae > Streptophyta > Magnoliopsida > Solanales > Solanaceae > Capsicum > Capsicum pubescens. The sequence continues at coordinate 330,427,368 of CM061538.1, read as the reverse complement.
AATGTCACATTCCCTGACTCTAAGGTGATGATAGCCTGATCTGAGGTTTATCTTTGAAAAGTAGTTGGCACCCTGAATTTGATCAAATAAGTCATCGATTCTAGGAAGTGGATATTTATTCTTGACTATGACTTTGTTCAACTGATGGTAGTCTATGCACATTCTGAGATAACGGTCTTTCTTACGCACAAATAGAATAGGTACGCCCCACAGGAAAATGTCGGATCTGATGAATCCCTTATCTAGAAGATCCTTTAACTGTTCTTTTAACTCCTTGATTTCAGCTGGAGCCATTCTGTATGACGGAATAGATATGGGTTGAGTGTCTGGAAGAAGATCTATTCCGAAGTCGATTCTCCTTTCGGGAGAAACTCCGGGAAGATCTTCAAGAAATACATTTGAGAATTTATTTACTACTGGAACTGATCCAAGAGTTGAAGTTTCTGAGTTGGAGTCTTTGACTCGAACAAGATGGTAGATACACCCCTTCGATATCATCTTCCTCACTCTAAGGTACGAAATCAACTGACCCCTAAGAGATGTAGTACTACCTCTCCATTCAAGGACTGGATCATTTGGGAACTGAAAATGAACTATTCTATTTCTACAATCAACTGAGGCATAGCATGAGTGGAGCTAATCCATGCCGAGAATGACGTCAAAATCTGTCATCTCTAACTCCACGAGATCAACTGAAGTAACTTTCTGAGATATTGTGATCGGAAAGTTCCTGTATACCTGTCTGGCTATAATGGAAATACCTACTGGGGTAGACACTGAAAAGGGCTCTGATAGAGTTTTGAGACTAACTCCGAAATTAATGGCTATATATGGAGTTACAAAAGAAAGAGAAGCTCCAGGGTCTAGTAAAGCATAAACATGTAAGTGAAAGACCTACGACGTACCAGTAACTACATCAGGATAATTTTCCTGAGGCGGGACTGAAGAGCATATAATCTGTTCGAACGCTGACCAGTAGCACTGGAAGTGGCACCCTACTGAGTCGGGCGACCGGACGAAACTGACGACTGATGGGACTGGCCCTATTGGTGCACATCCCTACCTTTATGAGTAACTACCCGACACTCCTGAATCCGATGGCCGGGATTGCTACACCCGAAGCACACATCACTACCCGCTCTACACTCACCCTGATGGTGTCTGCCATATTTCTGACATAGAGGATTTATGCGAGCACTACTAACACTGACCTGGGACTTAGAGCCTGGTGCTCTATCCCTATTTTCGTTTCTAAATTTAGGTACGGGAGCACTAGATGAAGAAGGTACTGGGGATGAAGACCTCTGATAAAACTGAAGACGGTTTCCACCCTTTGACTTTGGCTGACTGAAGTTAAAACTACCCATCCTAGCCCTCTTGTTTTATCTCTCCCTCTTCTTAATCTTTTGCCCCTCTATCTATTGAGCATGGACCATCAGCCTAGACAAGTCCATCTCACTAATCAGCATTGTGGTCCTGTACTCCTTGACCACATATCAGATACGCCAGACACAAAATTACTCATCTTTGACATGTTATCAGCTACCACATGAGGAGTATATCTAGCTAACTGAGTAAACTTGAGGGAATACTCCCTCATGCTCATGTTGCCTTGCCTCAAGTTAATAAATTCTAACACCTTGGCCTCCCTCAACTCCAATGGGAAGAATCTGTCTAAGAAAGTTGTGGCAAACTCTTCCCATTCTAAAGGCCCTGCATCTACACCCCTAACAATCTTTCACTGCTTAAACCAAGTAGGGGCTACATCCTGCAACTGATATGCAGCCAACTTAGCACTCTGACTAGATGTCACCCCCATAGCATCCCTGACTTTCTGAACCATATCTAAGAATTCATGTGGATCCTTTTCAGACTTGGAACTCATAAAAGAAGGAGGATTCATCCGGATGAAATCCCAAATTCTAATTGCAGCAGTATTGGCCACTGGGTTGGCCGAAACAGCAGTTGGCCGTTCATTTTTTGCTGCTATGAAATTGGCTAGAGTAGTGAACGCAGCCCTAAATTTTGTGTGAGAGACGTGCTCGTCAAGAGGATCTTCCTGGACGGGATGAGGGGTTAGCTGATTTCCTATGCTTCTTCCGTTCTTCTTGGGAGGCATGTTCTGTAAGCGAAAGGAAGAAATAGACTAGACAGGGATTTTAACTTGAGCGCATGCTCACTCGCACAACATGAATACTGAAAGAAGGAAAACTTTTTCCTAAATGCCTCGTAGCCTCTCGTCCATAAGTGTGGCGCGCTACACACCCATGCACAAGACTCTACTTGATGCGGCTTTCAGACTTTCTAGGACACTTTAAAACCTTAGGCTCTGATACCAAGTTTGTAACGCCTCGAGAGTACACCCTGGGTGTCAAACGGTGCTTACAGTCCCGAGGGACCACAAGCTAACCCATGAGCTGGTACCTATCGTGAGCACTGAATAATAATATTATAATTATAAAAACATTTAATTTTTCCATAAGGTTTTATTACTGAATCAATACTAAAATATGAATCTATAGAAAAACTGACTTAATCAGATTAAATGCTGATAAACTGACATGTCAACTGAAAATCTGAATACTGGATAACTGACTCTAATGTCTGAAAAGCCTCTAAAACTGACTGACTGAATATGAGTTGATGGGACAGGCCCCCAACTAACTCTGCTAACTACTGAAATAGAGATATGAAGTAAAATAATTTGTCCTCGAATGATGAGGACTCACCACTGCTACTGTACTGTTGATAGCCTGAGAAGTGAAGTCTAAGAACGGTTCAGGAATTGAGCGTCAGTACCTATGATATAATACATCATAGCACAAAAGAAAGGTATGCGATCAGTACTTTGAATGTACTGGTATGCTAAATGAGGTATGCTGATATGCATGGCTTTATGAACAGAACTAATAATTTACTGAATATGCATGTAAAACATAGAGTACTGAGTAACATGGAATCTGTAGATATTGAAAATATGGAGAATCTGTAAATACTGAGTATGCATGACAGTCTATAAATACTTAAGATATATAAAAATCTGTAGACACTGGGGATGCATGACCAATCATATAACATGGACTGGGTAAAATCTATAAATCGAAATACTAAAAAATACTGATATCTATATGCTTTGGTCAAATAACTCTAAGACTGTATAACTGAACTAGGACTGTAACAGAGACTGTAGGAGGTATTATCTAACCGACATTCCCCAATTTGAGCTAATCGGGGTCCAATCTGTAACCCCAGTTGGAAGGGTATTAATACCGTGTCACGGGTACTAACGATGGTTGTGTGGATCCACTAAAGTGATATAATGTCCAAAGGACTAAGGGTGTCAAGCCTGAACTGACGGGTGATCCCTACGAGATAGTCAAGCCTAATCTGACAGGTGACTTCTCATATCCTACACTGGCTACGTAGTTCTGGAGTACAGGGACTACTACTAACGACTCTGCCTATCTGACGGGAAATCCGCCATCCCTACACTCGCTCGGTGCTAAATCCTACTCCCAACTGAAAGACACTGAAATATTAGACTGTTCTGAGTTTAACTGACTGATAACTGACTATTCTGGTAATGCTCATAGTATATTCTGAAGACTATTATGTAATGTACTGAAACTAGACTAAATAAACAGCTATGGTTTTTGGGTATTCAATACCCCCAGGACTCGAAAACAACAATGGTAAAATGACACTAAAGCTTGAAAGATATAACATGAAGGCTTTTATTAAATCAATCACTCTTGTAGGCATTTTATCAAACACCTGTAGTTCATGGTTTAAGACAATCATAGGAATACTATGGAACTTGTGTAAATAATATGAAAAGCACTAAGTCATGGTTTAATTCAATAAATGTTATCATTAAAACATGAAAATCGAATAACAACAATAATTTCATTGGAACATGGTATAAACACATAGTTTATGGAGATTCATGGGTGAAATCATAATTTAAAACATAATAACTTGGAAAGATTATAAATTGGTAATTAAAATGGAATACTTGGACTCCATGGGTGGAAGGGACCCATGAATGAACATTTAACATACCTAGGATAATGAATTTCATGAGGTTCTTGGTGAGTTCTTGAGCTTGTTCTTGAAAAGCGGATCTTTAATTTGAGAAGAATTGAATAATGATGACTACTTAGGGTGCTTAGGGGTTAAATTTTATCTTTTAGGACAAGTTTAGGGCTTAGAAAAAAGACCCAAATATCCTTAAACAAATTTAAAATGTAAGCTGAAAACTGAGCATCCCGATTTTTGGCCTTGGCGTGACGCGCCACTATCGTGGAAAAGGGACAACTGAGACCTCGACAAACACCGTGACGTGGAGCTATCGCGGTAAGCCTTTGGAATGCCAATTTGGCCACCTCCGCGACGCGCCAACATCGCGGAGTCATACTTGAAATTGACAATTGTCATTTGTACTGTCTCCGCGACGCGCTAAGGGTTAAAATGACGATGTTTAACGATTGAAACTTTAAATCGCCATAACTTCTTACCCGATTATCGGATTTCGGCGAATTTTATATCGTTGTAAAGCTAATTGAATTTCCTACGCAATAGCAGGATCTAAACTGAAACATAATAAGTGTTTCAAAATTTTTACTTACGAATACAATGCACTGAAACTTACATTATGCTAGGGAAATACGGGGTGTTACAAGTATATACTATATATATAATGTATATATATTGTGTATATATTGTTTAACGTATTTAAAATGTATATAGGTGGGTATATATAGTGTATATTGAAGAAAAAATATTTATTTATTATTTCAAGTTTTGATCGATTTTGACCGGATTGTTGACCGGGTTTGACCAAATTTACACGGGTTGGACCGGGTTAGGTTTATTGGGCCGATCCCGGGTTGTTTCTAAAAATATTACTGTTGGGCCTGGAACCGGACCGAACCGTTAAACCTGGCCCGGATCCGGACCGGCCCACAACCCGGTTAAAAGTGACGGGCCAGTTCCGGATAGACCCGGCTCGGCCTAATTAACAGGCTTAACTAGGAGACATCAAAATGAGATCAAACATATGATCTTACTTTATTTTAAAGATTGTAGTCTCGATCTTGTTAATTATGCTAATGTTGGGTATTTATTTAACCTGTATAAATCCCGATCTCAAACATGAAATGTGTTCACATGTGGGGATACTGCTATATCTTGGAGATATACAAAGCAGTCTATCTAGCCACTTCATCAAACCATGCTGAGATAATAGTTATACATGAAGCAAGCCAAAAATGTGTATGGTTGAAGTCCATGATACATCTCATTTGAGAAAAATGTGGTTTGAAATGTGACAATGTATCCACAATTTCATATGAAGATAATGCATCATGCATAGCACAAATTAAGGGAGGATTCATAAAAGGAGATAGAACGAAGCACATTTCGCCAAAGCTCTTCTATACACGTAAGCTCCAAAAGAATAGTGATATTAATGTACAATAAATTCGTTCAAGTGACAATGTGACTGATTTATTCACTAAGTCTCTTCCAACTGTAACTTTCAAGAAGATAATGCACAAGATCGGGATGCAAAAGCTCAAGGATGTTCTCATTAGGGGGAGTTAATACGCATTGTACTCTTTTTTCCTTACGAGGTTTATTCCCACTGGGTTTTTCTTGTAAGGTTTTTAATGAGACGGCATATATGCGTATTGTTAGAGATGTGTACTCTTTTTCCTTCACTAAATTTTTTTTTCCCACTGGGTTTTTTCTAGTAAGATTTTAAACAAGGCATATTATTTATCAATTAGACATTCAAGGGGAGTGTTATGAATGTATTTACATTATAGTGAATATCTATCAAGATCTAATAGATATCTATCAAGATTTGAAGTATCTCTCTTTTAGTGAGAAACTATGAGTAAATTTTTTTCAGTTTGATTTATTGTAAATCATTCTTAATCTCCCAAGAGAATAACTCAAGAGAAATAAGAATTACTCTCTATTCTCTTTACTCTTCTTCTTTATTCTTTGTTCTATTCTCTTTACTCTTCTTCTTTATTCTTTGTTTTATATTTCATAACAAGATGATTGATATCCTAAAAATAACTGTCATCTTTTTTAATGGGTATGAAATCTTTTTTTCTTATATGTACTTTGTATTTTATTTTTTAATTAAATTAAAAAATTAATTCTTTTTAATACCAAAATTTGCTACAACTTGCAAACTAAAAGTTTTGTTATAAGCATTTAACCATCTAAGGATGGTCATTTAGATTTTTTTCCCTATTTTGATTTGTATGATATAGCTCATTTAAGGGTTGGACTGATTTAAAATAATAAATATGGAGTCTATATTGCCCCATGAAAAATCTTATAAAACAATTTTGGAAATAATTTTTCTGTGGCTGTAACGCATTTGCACATTTGTGCTCCAAATGGGTTGACCTTTAATTTTTACTCTTTAAATAGGTTGGTGTTTGTGTTTGTTTTTGCAATTTAGTAGACGTACTTATGTCTAGTCGGCATAAGTTCGTTAGAAACTAAAGTCATAGCCAAGCATAGCTTATGATACAAAAATATAAACTTACATCCCACAAAAGAGTCAATTATATTGAGAGGCAAAATCAGCTGAGTAGGTTCATATCTCAGTGACTGTTGCGTCTTAACAAGTCCCCGAAATTTAATGTGAACCAAAAAGAGGATAAATCAGGTCATCACAGCACATGATTGAATACAAAATATGCAACTGATATACATAGCACATGATTGAATGCAAAATTTTACTTTCAAAATCAAAGAAGAGTAGGAAATTAAATGTAGATAATAGAATACCATCAGAATACTATACTATACTTAAAAGGTTGCAAGGGAAAAAATTCTCTGTATTTATTGATGTAGTCTCAAGCCAAAAAAAGACCTGTAGCTACAAAAGAATAATGAACCCTAAACTAGGGAGGCAGCAGACTTGACATTAAAATCAGAGGGCTACTGGGAATACCCATTTGCACCTCATAAGAATCGGATCAATTTGTTAAAAATCAAATGTACATTGAGAGAATGTCACTAATAAACCCAAAATCTGAAATCTACTATCTGCAGTGGAATAGGGAAGGAGAGAGGTTCTCCTGCCAAAGAGACAGAAAAGCACCCTCGATCGAGAACAATATGAATCACCGGTGTGCTACTTGCCCCACTTTAGAGGCCTGCACAAAGAATATACCTCTTTAATCTAAAGCTTGAGTTAAAAAGTTGCAATGCTGCTGCCCCTCCAAAATGCTTAGCTTTCTTTATCGTGTTGTTAGCTCCCCGTTAGAGAATATGTGTTAGCAAAGTCAGGTTCTATAAGCCACCACCCTCCAGAGGCAAGCAAGCCAAGATTCTCTTTACTTTTTCAGTTAGCTATCTATTCGATCCATCCTGCCTCCAAACCCTAAAACTGAAGCACCTCTGACTTTCAAACGCTTCGACCCACTCTCTATTCTGGGTGGTTCCCTCTTACTCTGCCCCAATTCAAACTGGAACCTGTGATCTCTCTTGTGCTCATCTTGCTTGTTCAATGCTTGTTCGTTAGCATCCCCTTTCTTCAACTTAATGGAGACAGGAACTGTACCACCTCTGACTGACTTGTCTCTGGGATGAAAGTCCAAAGCTTCCTTAGATTGGCTTGAAACAGCAAGGGATCTATGATCTATATCATTAGCCGAAGAACACTCTGGCAAAGATAATGGCCCCAACCGTCCTGATTGATGTTTCTTTAATCTTTTAAAACTCTGCAAAGAACAGGCCAAAAATACTTATTTAGGCTATTGATTTGGTCAAAAGCATCAATGAAAATATACATTAAAATTGGTCAATGAAATAAAATTCAAAACTGGAAGGATACTATTTTCCGAATAAAGCAATTAGTTTCACTTTCTAACCAACGAACCACATCAAGTGGAAGAAATTCGAAAGCTACCAAAACAATCCTCATAGTAAAATATAAAACTATTCCCATATACCTCCAGAGCTGGATAGGAAGAGAGAGAAAAGGAAGTCCTAACGACAAATAACGGAACACTAACATACAAGCAGACGCAATAATAAGAATTGTCCTTGCTCCAACAATTACAAAAGTATATAATTTGTGGGCATAATGGACGAAGAAAAAGAAAAATAGAGCATTAAATCACACATCTTTCACCCACTCCGCAAACTAATTAATGAAATATCTAGATTTAACTAAAAATCATCAATATTTCCATTTAACTCTACCTGGTTCTCAATGTTGATAGACATTGAATCATGTACGCTTCTATGTTCTGCTCGGGGGCGCCTCTTCACCCTGAAAATTTCTGTATCAGACTCATCACTATCTTGATCTATAACAGTCCTACAATCCGTCTCATGAGCTACTTCCTGATGGACTTTAAAACTATTAGCACTTGATGAAATCTCTGATCTTTCACTTCCACAACTAGAAAAATCGCCATGGAGCTTCATTGATGAACTATCCCCTAAGTTACAGTTAGCATTTCCCTGTACCTACAGTTGAGAGCTGGATTAACTTGAGATCAAATAAAGTATTGTTTACAATAAGGAAAAACTCAAAGTTGGCATATATATAATTACAGAACGAAGACCACTTACATTAACACCAGTGGAAAGATTATATTGTGGCTCCATTGAGGAGTCAAGATCAGACGCAACAGGAGCAGAAGCATTGGGTGTTTCCTCATAAGCTGTCTGTTCAACTGCTCCCCAATCGAAATTGATTTCACAATATGGAACATAGCCATCATCCTCAGCTCGTGGAAACATGTTTAAAAGAGAAAAGTCATCGATTTTTCTAGATTGCTGTTGAACTTCATGCAAAACCATCTTATCCAGCTCAAACTGTCTAGCTGCATCCTCCATGTCCAATATATCTTCCCTTAAGCAAAGGGTTCTACTGCTGCCGCAAGGAAAATCAAGTGACCTAGGATCTGATGAACAACAGCCATTCGACCAATCATCAGTTCCAACAAGCATTGCCAATATAATTAGACGAAAAAGAAAGAGAAGGTTCATTTTAAAATACCATGGCGAAGGCACACTGCATGTGCATAGCAGTTGCAGTTGAGATAAGCTACATAACAATCACGCTTGCATATGCTGCAAAGAATGGTACCATGTGTGAACAAAGTTATGCCTGAAAATGCTTTTAATTTTGTGAGGCACCAACGAGCACGATGCTGAAACCGCATCAGATTCAAAAAGGAAACTTTGATGTTATGATGGGTGACCAAGTCTACAGAGGAATAGTCCGGATCTTCCAGTTCCAAACTCGCATACAGAAGCATTGCTTCTTTGCAGAGAAGTTCCTCATGGGGAAGTAAAGGCACCCTGTTCAGAAGAGCATAGCGACGGCTAGAAATTGAACCCATAGGAAACCAATCGCCAGTTGCAAAGTTCACGGCCTCACCACAATTAAAACCTGCATATAAAAGCATAAGATTCAAGAGTCAAAAATTTCACGTTCTTAAAGGACCAGAACAATTCAAGCATAAAATAATGGAGGATGAGATAATTATTTGTTTGGGATGTCTGATAAGCAGATTCCACGCACATGTTTTCTTGGACTAAAATCAGGAAAAAATAGACCTTGTTTTCTGGGGTTAAATAAAGGCAAACTCTTACCATGACTAAATCCTGCATGATACGCTCTAGGAAAAGTTACCACGAATTCCCCAGGTTTTTGAACAGCTTTATACACAGGTACGCCATGCTCTGACAAAATATTAGGAGGAAACAAAGTTGTCTTCCCCAAAAGCACATCAAAAGCTCCATCCTCTCCCTCAGCTGATAAGATATCATTGGTATAAACATGCTCCCGGACAACCTTCTCGAAGTCAAGTGCTGCATGACCTGGAATACCATACCACGTTTTTGCAGCCCCGCAGTGCTGATAATTGATACTACAGACAGACAAAAAGATGATCAGCCCCTGAAGTAACAAGGACTATCATGGTTTAAACCATAGAACACATACCTATATAAGTAGTGGTCTTCCACGTGCCAAGCGAACATACTAAATAGCATTCCAATATACAGCATAGGTTCAGTAACTCCCTGGAAATTAATAATTGTATCAATCAGACTGAAACACATTTTCTGTTTGTTCATATTTCCAATAGAAGATTGGATAAGATAATCAATGTACCGGGATCGTTTTTTCAAGAAGTCGTAATACTGATTTAGGCAATCGAGAAAGACCCTGAAAAACACAAAGTAGAGAAAATGATTAGATCTTGATAAGTAGTTAATCAAAACAGAAAGGCCACCAACTGACCTCCTTAGGGAGGAGGAGAGTTGTGCTCTAGAAAAACAAAGCAAGAAATGAAATAGGCGATCCATTATTAGCCTGCGGAAATAAAAGAACGGAGAAGCAAACAAAAGAAGACTTAAGAGGAAGATATCTCCAAAACATGGCAAGAGAGTCAACGTGCACCTAATGGCACACAAATTGACAGTTTAATACAACAATTCGAAATGATATCCAAAATGGAAAGAGAGGGAAAAAGACCAAAAAACTTGTTAATGAGCTCACACCTTCAAATTCCATTTGCTTTTTCCGAGCTGATCATTAGGAGAAGTAGAAAACGCACTACCATCAACATCACAGGCATATTCCACACTATCAGTCTTTCCACAAGCTATTTCATGCCAAAATTCTTTTTCCAAGTATGTAGGAGGAAGGCATCCAGCACTATAATATCGACGAGAAAATACCTTGTTCGCCATTTTCTCGAAATCTCGAAATGAATAGTTCCTGAAAGATTACACTAGTCAAAAGAAGTGCATATAATAACCAACAGCAGCACCAAAGATAAATGAAAAACAAACCTTCCACTCATGAAAAAGGTGACCTTGTCGTCTGTGTCCCATTCAGCTAGGCGAAGTGGCTGTACCCTAGTAGAAAATTTAAAGCCAGCCTTCTCTTTCATCAAGACAATTCCAGCAGGAACAGAAGCTGTTATAGGGGCAACAATTTTGCATATACCTGTTACATTTAAAATAAAGTAACAGCTCTTATCAGTCACAATTAAGACACAGGAAGCACCATAAATCGCCTGTAGGAAACAAACAACACAAGCCATAAAAGTCGCATATATAATTTACGGTCAGTAAATTACAAGAATAGCTGGAGTCTAACCATATTTAGAAGCTTCAGGAGCTAACTTCTGGAGATAAACAAGAGGATCCTCAAACTCCTCTTTATTTGGATAGTAAACTGGACATTCTGGAATTTTATCAATCCAGTCCAGATTGGAGGAGTCAAACTTTGCTACCTTGTGCTTCGAGAAAACATCTTTTCCAGTAAAAGAAGCCCCAGATCCTGGATATGAATCAGTATTGACCTGGATTCTCACACCACATGAAGCAGGAGATCTTAGGGCATCTCCTCCACTTCTATTCAGCATATTGCTGACACAAGCGGGATCATTCAAAGATTCTGTCTTCATTCGTTGAAGCCTCTTTCGCTTCAAAAATTCCAATTTAGCCTCTCTCGACATGCAGACTCTCCCTTCCACCTGCAATAATGAAACTAAGCTCAATAAGGTAGAACATGCAAACCAAACCGTATCACAAACCCTAAACCATAGCTGCAGACAAGCATAAACATTATCACACAGCTCCATTGTGGAATAAAAGTTGTTAATAATCAGCTGTAAGAAAAAAAGTCCTATATCAGGGCCAAACCAAACAGAAGCTTTTATCTAGAAATCAGAACAGACAGCCAATCATTCGAAGCTTTAATCTTGACTAGTAAAGTAATAAATGTTTTAAGACAAAGACGAAACCCACGATACAACAACAAAAGAATACGACCATAACAACAATATATGGTAATTCAATTATTATTAACCCCAAGACATGTTTATTCAGAGAAACCAGCACCCACAAGCCCTCGGGCCTCAACCAGGGGGATTTTCCTCAGTCATTTCCATAATGACATGTAACTAGCCATTCCATGGCCTGCTACAACAATATTTCCGGTGTAATCCCACAAAGTGGGGTCTGAAAGGGTCTTAGACCTACCTCGGTAGAGAGGTCATTTCCTATAGACCCTCAGCTCAATGAAAAAACAGTCCAAAGCAGTATAGAAAAGAAACAACGGAAATGAAGAAGTCATGGGGCTCCCCGGGCCTTCCAAAGCTTGCAATTACATTAACCAACAGAGAGCGATTACACACAGATACAAAAGAAATACACAAGTATATAAAAACGTCAGAGCACTAATTATTAACCCAAACAAACATCAAAAAGTTGACTCATACAAAATTATCCGTACAAATTATGAAAAAGAGATTACAAGTGTGAACACTACCAATTCCCCAAAACAAAGAAAAAAACAGGTGTAAACACAGATAAAAGTAAAACTATATTAAGAAGATAGTTGACAAATTTAATGTATCTCAAAATTTTTGACATCTGGAAAGAATTCAAATTTCGGACCAAAATCATAGGTTCAACTATATTTCGTCAAAAAAAAATCTGCAACAGTAATAAACGAGGGAGAAAAGTATAAAGAAGCATAAACTACCAAAACCAGACAGTTATTATTCTACAAATTAGGCTAATCCATAAACAGATATCTCTATAAACGGCTCATAAATGTAAGTAATAAGATCTGAAGCAAACAGAAATAAAATCTCTGCAGTGCAAAACTGAATTTTAGAAGGTTTTTTAACAGAAATAGGAAGAAATTTGGTGAACACTCAAAAGTCTAATTTAAAAATAGTCAACATTTATTCAATTTTCTCTAAATAAATAATATGAACAAGTACTCATTTCAATATGTGAAATTACAAATAATGCAAATTAAAAACGAAACATCCTTCAAAATCCTTCAATTTTCACTGAAATCTTAAGAATACTTGAGATCCAAACTTCCACGCAAGGTACAAAAAAATTACATTCAGAACTCATAAATGTTACAAAAAAATACAAAAACACATCCGACTAATAACATACCATCTCATTACGAAGCTTTTCCTTACAGTTCTTCGTCTTTATTTACTTATGGAGAAAAAATATAACCAAAACAATAGCCAAAAACAACAATATGACCGTCAGTTAAGCCCTAGATCCTGATCTAGGGCGAAATAAGACAGAAAAACAGCCTTAGACTCGCCACATTCCCTTAACACTGCACAAAACGAGACAAACTCGGAGATCAGAGCGATTACACCAACCGAGTTAACTCAGTTACTCGAAAACTCTATCCGAAGAGCGAGTGCGGTTGAATTATCCGGCAAGTTTGTTATTCACCGGTGAACGGAAAAGTGGTTTGCCGGCGAGATGAAGAGATTTTCCGGCGAGTAGAGAGAGAGAGAAGAGGAGAGAGAGAAGGAAAGGGGAACAGTAAATGGAAATCCAGAAGTAATGGCTTTTACAAAAACGGAAAAAGAGAAAAGCGAGGATAATTTATAGTTTTATATATAGGGCAAAAGCTGGAAATACATCTGTTTTTTCTTTAAAAATAATTAATAATAATTACTATTATTATAATTATAATAATTATTGTAATAATTAGTTTACTGGTAAAAGCAAAGAAGTGTGAAGGAAAGTGGTGGTTGTTAGGTTCGTTCAACCAAACGCCAGCCGTCCCTCAAACGCCCCGTTTTTTGCACAGTTACAGACACGTGCTTTTCCAATTATACCCCTAGTCTAATTTACACTTTTGTTTCAATTTATTAGTCTGATTTTAATAATTTAATTTGATATAATAAGTTTTAAAACTTACGAAATAAATACTTTTAGATTGTTGTAGTCACAAACATGACATATATAAAAAGATTTAAATATATCAGGTAAAAAGTTATAACCGAAAATTTTTCAATAAAGGAAAGCTTTTTTTTTTTGAGGACTACAAAGAAAAGATGTAAAAATTGCAAGGTAAGGAAGTACTATTGTTTCACAATTTTTCCAAAGTAGGTAGGATGATATTGAATTGATTTACTTAGATTAGATGATGTTTAATTGATCTACTTAGATTTTTATTTCTCTCAACTCCAAGTATACTTCAAAATTTATTTTGGAATGCAACATTTTAATATAGGAAATCTAAAAAGGATTCCATTACAACTGCATAAAAGAAAAGATTGCATTCTAGAAATACTAATAAATTGTATGATGAAATTTTTCTTGTCACACTAACATATTTTTGTCATTTTAAGAAATTATGTTCCAAAAACATATTTTATGATTTTAATTTAATCTGGTAATAAAAGCTTTATAATTGATGCTTAAATTACGTGCATGATACGTATTCAAATTCTACTGAGGCAAAAAGCTTGTGGTAGAGTTTTCTTAGAAGTGGAATGGTAAAATTTTAGTTAAACAAGAAATTTATATTTTGTGAATATCTTTTTTACCATAAATTAAAGTTGGAAAGTGCAAAGAAGCGGGAGAAAAGTAATCGGGTGATCTACAGTACACCAAAGAACTTCGTGGACTACTTCTAAATTACTGTATGGACGGCAGGGATTTATGCTTCCGCATTTAGATGTGAAATCAAAGGTCCATGTCCATAACAGTTACCATATTCACACGTATTAATATCAGTTTAACCTAACTTTTCTTTAGTTATACATTTTCCATTGTAAAAGACAGAACTCTCCTTAGTGCCGGGTAGAATTTTAGCTAAGCAGTCTAAAGTATGAGAAAGTAATCATGAAGAAGCCCGAGAGCAATGGCCGGTCAAGGATTTAATGTTGAAACTTAAAGCTTTGAAGTTTTGCTCGAAAATTAAAGTATTCAGCTATTTTTTTTATTTTAATTTTTTTTTTCTTTTATATCATTTTTTATATATTTTCTATTTAATTATATCTAATCGGAGTTGAGGATTAACGGATGTCTGAACATCAAATATTAACATCTAGGTCTCCAACTGCAAAGAGTTCAACGTTTACTATTTATACATACATAAAAATAATTTCAACCTTTTACAAATAGCGTGAAAATATATTAAGAGCCCGTTTGGATAGGACCAAAAAATAATTTTTTAACTTATGTTCTTAAAAGCTGGAAATAAGTGTTTATAAATTAACAGATAAGTGTTTGAAAAGAGATGCTGAAATTGAAAAAAAATTGTTGATGTATTTGATAACCAAGTGTTGTTAAGTACTTTTTTGTTGTCAAAATGACTTAAATATTCTTAAAAATTATTAATATTATAAATAAATTAAATTATATATAATTTTTAATCCAAATAATTCAAAAACAAAAGAGAAAGTCGAATAGGAAACTAGAGGAAAGAGATGGAGAGAATCGGTTGAGAAAAAAAAAAAGAAAAATAATATATTTAAGGACTAGAAATTCGGGTATTATTGAAATTGAAATAAAATATAAGCGATAAAAAATAAATGTCTTGATTAAACTTAAAAAAATTTAATCAAAAAAATAAAAAGCGAGAGATATTCAGCTTTTCACTTTTATTTTTTATATCAGGTTTTATTTTAAAAATATTTTTTATTTTATCAAATACCAAAAAAAATGTTTTAAGAAAAATTATTTGACCAAATTTTATAAATAAGTTGTTGTTTATCACTAGTGTATTTTTTTTAAAATAGAAAATCTCCGCCAAGTCTCTCCTCCCTATCCAATCCTCCTTTTAAAGCGTTGGGTTAGGGGTAAATGAGTCATTTATGTAAAATATTCAGAAAAAAGGCCGTTGGAGCTGTTTGACGTGACCATATAGGCATATTGAAGAGCGAAAACATGGTGTAGTTCATGTGACACGTGGACCAATCAGAAGAGGGTAATAACACGTGGCACAATGCTGACGTGTAATTAAAACTGTGTGCTTTGCCTTTTTTTTTTTTTTTTAATGAAAGAAGAAAGAAAATGCCAGAACGGAAATAGCTGGCTGTTACAAACAGTACAGAGATCACGTTCCCTTGTGATCAGCTCCATCACGGGAGACGGGAGTTACTTTCTCATTCTGTTACTAATAATAAATTTTTATGATTATATAAATATTCTAATAATTTGAAAACTAATATATATAAAAAATTTACAATTATAGAAATGTCATAACAAGAGATGAAACTACGCACCATCTTTATTGGTTCAATATATTTAAATTTTAAAATAATCATATAACTTTACTTGTTTAGTTAAAAAATAAAGAGATAATTTATTATTTTGTACTTATTTTAGTCTTGTTATTTAAATACTACAATACATCTATCCATATTTAAATAACTTACAATTAATAAGAATTATATATCAAAATTAATTTTTTATTTTTTTGATAAGAAGTGTACCTAGTCATACAGAAACAAGTAAAAATGAACGAAAGAAATATTTAAAATTTATCGATTTTTGAATTTGTCATCAAATTCATAAAATGTGAGATTTATATAATAAATATTTTAGAAAAATCTTACATATGGAGAATTATAATTTTTCAAGAAAAAGAATGTCATTGATACCTTTGGACAAGATTTGATCCTCTATTTGAACTCGTATTTCATTTTAATTATCAACATTTTAAAAGTTATTGAATTTGTTAGTTTGCCTCAAACTATGAGATATATAAAATTGTAGAGGGTGGGGGTTGGAGGATTGTGTGTTATATTGCCAGATACTTTTTTGTTCACCTTTATTTATTTATATTTGACTTAACATGTTTTTTTATAAAAAATATTAGAAGTAGTCAAAAGATGAATTTACTATATCAACTCTATTAAAGTTGTAATTTATAATTTATATATTGAATAAATAAGAATAATTAAAAAAAAAAATTAAAAATCTTTTAATTTCAGATATAAAGTATAATAATTTCAGAATAAAATATAAATAATTCTTTTTCAACTAAACGAGCTAGATAGGTATAGAGGAATCTTCTTTTATGTTATTGGTAACGCGGAGGTTGGAAGGAAGTAATGATTAGAATTCACACACGCATAGAGAGAGAGAGACGCAGTCAGCGAAAACAAAGGGTTTGAAGGAGAAAGTGAGAAGAAGAAATGGTCATCCATATGAGTTGGCGGCGGCTTTGGATGCTTCGAACATGGTCAACTCGTCTACGGCTTTTTTGAGTCGGCTACCAACTTAACTTTCTTTCAGCGTAGCTGAGCTGCACGGAGCTTGTGGTTCCCATGACTCTTTCAGCTAATATTATTTCAATCACATGCTATTACTGTGTGCTATATATAATAAACGTAGATTCTAGATTTTCTTTCATTACTGTTATAACTAGAGTTCTTGGAAATATCAATGTTTTACTGTACCTCATTTCCTTCTTTCTTTTTTCTTAATCACGGTGGTGATCGAACTCTTTTCTTTCACTTTAATTAATTTTATGAAATATTTCTTCATTTTCAAATTATTCATCTCAAATTTTTTAATTTGATATCTTATTTTACTTTCTTTTATTTTATTAATCAAGATAAGATAATTTTTTCCTCCATTATACCCTTAGTAATTGATTACTCCTTGTTACTAGCATTGAATTATCAATTTTTGAAAAAAAACATTGCAAAGACTTTAGTAATTCTATAATTCTAATTATCCATGCAAAAAGTGTTTTGATATCAGTCATATAATAGTCCCATCAATATTGGAACTAACAACATAACACAATTAATAGAGGCAAAATGGTAAAAGTTACATTATCAATCATTGTTTTCTTAATAGCTGTGTCATCTCAATTTGGGACGGAGGGAGTACTATTTGTTACTCCCTCCATTTTATTTTACTCGTTCCAAATTGATATTGCACATTGATTATAAAAAATAATTAATATCATGGCTACTTTACCATAGTATCCCTATTAAATGATTTTTACATTTTAATTTAGAGATAAAATAATTAATACTAAGGGTAAAAAAAAATTATTTTGTCTTAATTAATGAAAAATAAAAAGTAAAATGAGAAATCAAATTAGAAAATTTGGGACGAGTAAAATAGGACGTATTTCTTACCAATACATAGGTATTAGGTGTTTATATCCCAATTTATATACTCTGGTTGGAAAATAGTTATCCCAAAATAATTAATTTCAAAATTAAGTATCCCGAGATAACTTATCCCACTATGCATATGGGATAACTTATCTCATCACTATGGTATAAATGATGGGATAAGTTATCCTGGTATTAACTAATACTTTCAACTAAACATGATATAAATAATCCTTTATTTTATCTCGGGATTACTTATCCTTTGTACCTCACACCAAACGGCCCCTTACTCCTCTTATTTATATCCCAATTAGGAGTATTTACTTATTTAAAATAATGATTTAATGTTAATATTAACTCTTACTTTTTAGTAATAAAATGATTTATAATTACACAAATATTTATAATTTAATATTGGATAACTTTTGGTAGCAACATGAATGAAATATACATATAAGCACGAGAAATTGATGTAACATTGGGGGTTGGTAGAAAAAGAATTGAGTTTGGTAACTGATGAAATATCGACTTAATTATGATCTATTAATTGCTTTTTACATTGTTGAACATGAAAGCAGTAATATTTAGAGTGTTTTGTACTTTACTTCTTATTTTAAAATGTATATTTTCTTACTTTTGAATGACATTATTTCATGCAAGATGTGAGAGAAAAGGAAGTAAAAGATTGCATGAGTATTTTCAGAAACTCTACCAAAAAAAGTCAATGACAATATTTTATTTGTTTAATTATAGTTCAAAATGATCATGGAAGATGAGAAAATGATTTTAATACCTTGGATCTTGTTGTACCATATGATATATAATGCATCAATTAGACAAAATGATCATGACCAGCATATTTTGTTATTTTCCACGATACGGGTACGTAGAATCTGTATAACAGAACAACAACTTCAACTCGAGTTCAAGTATGAACAAGAGCACAATGAAGTATTAAATATCCTCAACACAAGATCAAAAAAGACCTTTCCAAGAGGTGTATTTATTTTTCAGAAAATAAAAATGAAACAAAAATGCTTAAGGCCAAGTCGTCCGAATTCACGGACTTTCCTTAAGAATAATTCCCCTCACTGTACCCGAGGTTATGGAATCTTCCTCCCAGGATAAAATGGTCTTCAATCCGACTATAACGGTACCTCAAATAGACGGATTCTTCGAACACACTCACGGTTTGAATGATCACACTTAGAGTATTTTTTAAGACAAGAAGAAGAAGTTTGTAATCTGAAAATTTCTGTACCAAAACCTGTGAATGAAAGCAGATTTTTATAGCCAAATGATGCCTCTTCTGAAAAGAGACAAAGGTTCATCTAAAAGGTACTAACTTTTTTGAAAATTCATATCCATTCGGCCAAACAGTGTGACTGTTCTTGAACAGGCATGTCATTTCGTGAATAAGTGTGTCAGTTCAATGAAGTGTTGCAGCAACAGTGCTACTGTTCAAACACTTTTCGGATTTTATTTTTGTCAAATAAAATTTGGCCAAAAAGAAAGATCTCATCGATTGACCAAATCCAAATTCAATCCGAGGCCGAGCCGAGCGAGCGACGACGACAACGGCGCGAGGCATCACCTAGTTCTTGCCTCACTATCCATGGGAGAATTAGTGAACTTTCTAATTTTGGGAGTTCTCTTTCCAAATTGGTATCTCCTCTTCTCCAACATTTTTCTCTCCATTTTTTCATTCACGCTTCGTTCATATACTATGAATCCAACATATTTTACAGAAAATGAAACATATATAATGGAAAAAATGACCAGCATATTTTAGTTGACAAAAATAACTTATTTTAGTCCATACAGATTATATCAAAATCTCTCCATACAAAAAATGATAAATAAAAATTCTTGATTAAACGATCAAACACTAACACAGACATTTTGTGAGAAAACATTATGGTATGCTTTTTGAAAAAAGAAATAAAATGATGGCTTCCATAAACAAATGCAATCTGATATGATTAATATTTAGAGGCAAGTCTTTAGTAATAAAAAAAGTTCTCAAACTTCTTTATTCTTCGTTTTTAATTGTATAAAAAAGAGAGCTAGGTACTTGGTTTATTAGTCATGCAGTGATATTTATGTTGTTGTTCACACTAACCAATCTACACCTACATTTAATAAAGAATTATTTTGACCTATAAAGCTTTTACATTTCCCCTCTTACAAAGTGAGTTAAAAACTAAGTCAACTAATGCAAAAGTTAACAAATGTACTCATCCATGAGGCTTAAGTCAACCAAACAACCAAAAAAAAAAAAGAAAAGAAATAAAAATCACTAATACTCTAGTTATATTCTTTGCAGCAAATGACAAAATATCCCTTTTTTATAATTGAAGTAACTAGTAACTAACTACCTATCAACTAAAAAATATGGACCACCTGGGACCTACCCACCACAACAACATAATTCACTCAACTAACTTCAAAAGAATTTGATTGGCTAAATGTCTAATCATATTATCACTTTTTACTATAAAAAGGGTACTTTTGGAAATTGAAAAAGTACAAGTGGCGCTTCCTCCTTATGACAAGGAAGCCTGATTACTGAATAGTGATAAGACCCGATTAGACATTTGAGTAAAAAGACTAAAATGCCCTTCATGGATTCTTGGTAATTACGGGATTACCATGCTCTGCACTTTTCAGAGGTAAGTCAATTGTTTTGTGGGTATATGTACGGGGGACACTATATAGGACCAGCATTGCTTTGTGAAAGGGTTGGAATCCTATGTGTTTGAACTATATTTATTTATCCATATTATATTGGACCCTTGTCTTTTGAGGGGACAATTCTGAATTATAACAGATAAGATGTGAAATATAAATTAAATATATGTTCAAAAGAACATTAGTTTTTGTAACAAGTAGACTTGACATATGAGTTAGAGATGAGTTGAGATGTGTGTAGGTTGGCTCGGACGTCATTCATGTGTAATTGTTCTATCTAAATTCTTAAGATGTTAAAGAAAATGTTTTTGTTTGCTTAATTAGTATCTTAACGGTCGTCTCACGTACATCTTGATTCTTTTTTTTTTTTCCTTTTGATGAGTCAATCATGCATGTGCAAAGCTTTCATCTAAAAATTTAAACTGTTAAAGATAACACATTTTCATTTACTTAACTGTTAACTTAACACATTTCAGAAGTAAAAATCCATAGATAATTCAAAGACACGGCGACACATTTTATGATTTAAATTTAGTATATGACTAGAAATATGATTCAAAGACACGCCAAAAAAAAAAGTCATTAATGAGCTAGAACCAACAACCAAAAGGGAAATAGTGCTCCAACAAGTATCTTTCTTGCCACTAGACCAAGTTCACACTTCTTTATGGGTTCCCAATTTATATTTTTTATATATTTACTAGATTTCTTAATATAAATACAAGATTATCCGCACGAAAGTTACTGGGTTTCTAGGAACCCCGAGTAAACCTCTAAATCTGCCCCTGAAGACACGGTGACACATTTTATGATTTAAATTTAGTTAGTATATGACTAGAAATATCTAAATTGTTTAGTCAAGATGCGTGCAAATTGATTAAGATCTATTGGCCGGCACATTCCATTGGAACACTGTTATCTCAGCATATAACAGCATCAATATGGAGTTTATTGATCCCATATTCCCAATGTGACAAAGACATGAGAGCTGAGGAAGCATATGTACCTAGTTCCATGATTCCTTTCCCATCCTCCTTTTACAGAAAACAAATGTATGATATCCAAGTGTTATTTGTCACCAAAAGTTTGGCTTTGGATTAGTAACCAAATACAACTCTAGAATTTATTCTTCTTTTTTAAAAAGTTTAAAAGAATGCCAACCATTTAGTCTATTGTTGTGTGTAGAAATTTTAAAGGAGAAAAGCAATATATGCTTGTGGGAGATTTCTAAGTTACTGCCACATATATAGTCAGTGGTGTATTCATATTCTCACCTTTTCTTAAAAATCTTCTATTGCATTTTTAGTATTTCACACACATGTTTAAGTAACATATTTATCAAGGTTATACTTTGCTATTCCTTTAGCTTTAATTAGTTGGCATACATTTTTTAGATATATGTATTAAATTAGATGAAGTTACTTTCACTTTGTGTTACACACACACACATCAATACTTCAAAGTAATATGTTGATCCCATGTCTCCCTACACCTCCATCACGTGTGTAAAGTTTTTTTTAGGGAAATTGATCATCAGTAGCCATCCACAAGTACTGATTCCCCATCAAAATCATAATTCTTGACAGAGAATCTCCCACTTCTTCTTTGTTGTTGATCTTATATACACACACATCAAGACTTGAAAGTTATATGTTGATCCCATGTGCCCTTACATCTCCATCACATGTATGAAGCTCTTTCTAGGGAAATTGATCATCAGGAAGCCATCCACAATTGATTCACCATCAAGATCACAATTCTGAACCTAGAAGATCTCCCACTTCTTCTTTGTTGTTGATCTTACCCCTCTTTAGTAGAGCCAATGGCAAGAATTGCAACACCATCATGAACACGCTTAGGGGTCGTTTGGTATGAGGTACGAGGGATAAATCATCCCGGGATAAAATAAAGACTATTTTATCTCATGTTTGGAGTGGGGTACTAGTTAGTATCGGGATTATTTATCCCACCATTTACACCATAGTGATGCGATAAGTTATCTCATATATATACATGATGGACAAACTAATTCCGTGATTAATTATCTCGGGATAACTCTTTCCCAGTCAGACGACTTAAAATATTTTTCGACATGAAATCAGGCGAAAAAAATGAACATGAATAAGTCTAAGGTTGTCTTATTCAAAAATTGTCATGATCAACATATTTATTTTTCTAGTATGCTTAGAATCAAGAAAAGCAAAGACTTCAAAAAAATATTTGGATTTCCCAATTTCTCATAAAATGCTTGCAAATAGGGATTTTCAGTATGTTTTGGATAACATTTCTGGAAGTAAAATTTGTGTAAAGACACTATATCAAGAAAAGCAAAGACTTCAAAAAAAATATTTGGCTTTCCCAATTTCTCATAAAATGCTTGCAAATAGGGATTTTAAGTATGTTTTGGATAACATTTCTGGAAGTACAATTTGTGTAAAGACACTATGTCTAGGATGCTTATCGGTTGGATAATTATGCTTAGCGGTTTAGCTTATTAGTTATCGGTTTTTAATATACTAATTCGCTAGCCACCCAATAAGATATCGGTTGGTTCGGTATCGGATTAGCAATTAATGGACAGTTATCGGATGGTGTAACGGATAAATTTAAGAGAGAATGAAATATCGAACGATTATTGGTCGTAGTTTCTCCGTTTCTTGAATTTTGTTCGTGTAGTTATTTAATAGGTTAAAACATCGAATCAAATAAATTTTTTCTTCTGGACCTAAAATGTTTGTAAAAACATTTTTAATTACTGGATTAACAGAAAAAAATTAAAACTTTAATATTATTTAAATTTTTATGTTTTATATCAAACTTTGTGAAGGACACATTTGGGTTGTTTCATTTTTATTGCGGTCCTTTGTGTTGTCAAGAATAATTTATGTTTTAGTTTAAGAATTAATTTTAGATTTTCTTTACAGTTTAGGGAGTCTGACTGTACTTTATGGTTAGATGTCACAAGAAATGACGTGTTATTTTCTAAACTAAGAAGTGAATAGAATAATAAATGAAGTTTTATATGTTGGATTGACAAAAGATACTTATATATCTAAGGGTAAAAATATAATTATAATAATTTCTAATGGGTTAACGGTTTACCCGATAAGAAATTTGAGTAATCCGTCTCCTCACCAATAAGCCATTAATTATAAAATTTTAATCCGTTCTCCAACCATTAATCCGATAACCCATTATCAATTAGCCAATAAACTAATTTTGCGGTTGGGTTAACGGTTATGATTCGATTTTGAACAGCCCTAACTATGTCCAATATTCCTTAATATTTGGCCACCCGTAAAGAAAATAAATAGAAATGGAGTGAATATAACATATCAAATTTTAGTGATAGTGTAAAAATTACGGTAACTTACATAAATTCCTGAATCTTTAAGTGATATTACATAAAATTTTGACTATTTTGTTAATTATATTTTATCTCAGTTTTTTGAAATGGTGATATATATGTTATATGGTGATACATATAAAAAATTGATACATTTGAAACTAACAAAATATTTATTTAAGGAAATAATAGATTCTCTTTTTTCATTGTATTCTTTTATTTAAGGAAGGATATCTAATTTTCCTCTTTTTTTAGATTTAATTTAGGCGTTTTAATTATGTTTCTCTTTTTTTGTCTTTAATTATGAAAGATATATTTTTTTTAGTCTTTTTTCGTCTTTAATTTCGTCTTTAATTTTAGTCTCTTTTTTTTTAGATTTAATTTTAAATATGTTTCAATTCTGCTTTTAGTCTTTTTTTAAAAATAATATTATTACTTTTGTTTCCTACACTGACTACACCATAACCTTTCATTAATAACATATGAATCACCAAATAATTGAAATAAATAATTGTATCTACCGTATGAATCATCATAACACCATATATATCACCCATTAATATCATATGAATCACCCAATAATTGAAATAAATAATTGTATCTACCATATGAATCACCATAATACCATATATATGAATCACCCAATAATTTAAATAAATAATTGTATCTACCATATAAATCACCATAATACCATATATATCACCCATTAATATCATATGAATCACACAATAATTGAAATAAATAATTATATCTATCATATGAATCACCATAATACAACATGTATCACCCATTAATATCATATGTACCACCCGTTAAAATCATACAAAATGTATCTATCGTATGAATCACCATAATACCCATATAATGATATCATATTTATCATTCATATGAATCACCATTAAAAGAATAAACATGTATGAATAACTAAATAAATTTATATATGTATGAATAGATTTAAAAAAAATGGGAGAGATTTTAGTAGAGGAAAAAAAAATTGCATGCATTAATGAAAGAGAAAAAAATAAGGAAGGAGGATGATTTAAGCATTAATGGAAGAGAAAAAATCAGGAAGTGTTATAAAACAATAAAGAACAAGAAAGAAGAATAGAGAGAATAGAGAGAGTAATTGTTATTTCTTTTCTTGAGAGATGATCTACAATTGTAACGCCTCGAATTTGGTACCCGAAACACTACATGGTGCTCATGACCCTGAAGGACCACAAGCTAACCCATGACTGATATCTGTACCTGTATACTACATAATATACCATATAATGCGGAAACATGAACTGAAAGGCCATAAGGTTCAAAACTGTAAAATAAGATCTAATAAATCGTAACATATGGATGGGGTATGACATACCCAAAACAAAGCTGAAATAAGCTATCTGAACATACTGTAGTCTGAAAAGCCTCTAAACATGACTGTCTGAATAGGGAGTTGATGGGACATGTCTCCAACTAACTCCAACTAACTCCAACTAATAAATTAATTAATGAGATATTAAAATAATGATCGTATCCTCGAAAAATGAGGACTCACTTCTAACTCTGACTGTTGATACTGGAATCTACTGATACTCTGGATCTCGTGTCTCTGAACCTATGGTATAAGATACCATAGCGCAAATGCATCAATACTTTGAATGTACTGGTATGCATGTGAGGTAGGCTGAATGCATGGGGTTTATATGCATGAATAATACTAACTAACTAATATAAGTGGGAGAATACACGCATACATACATAGTAACTATAACTGAAATCGTGATAACGTGAGTTTACTGATAACTAACATGACTAATGAATGAGTTCTGATAACTGATATAACTGATAACATGAGTGACTGTGTCTGACAGTCCTAAATCTGATGGAACTAGCTGAGTTTCGTACTGTATCTGAGTTGACTGTATCGGACAGTCCTAAATTCTGTAGAACTATCTGAGTTTTATTACTGAGACTGATTGGCCATATCTGACAGACATGGTTTTGTAACACGAAACTGTGGAAAGTAGTTATCTCACCGACATGCCCCAAATGACGTATTATAGCTGAATTGGGGTCCAATCTATGCCTTGATTGGAAGGGTGTCAATACCGCGTCACTGGTAAGGACAACATGTGAGTGACCCTCAACTAGCAGGTTACTCTAATGAGAACGGTGGGAACCCTCAACTAGCAGGTTAAGCCACCTCATCTACCCTCAACTAGCAGGTATGATGTCTCAACCTACGCTGACTACGTATTTCTGGAACGCAAGGATTGCTCCTAAGAATCACACCCTCTACTGACAAGTGAGTTCCCATCCTTGGGTTCACTCGGTGCTAATTTCTACTCCCATCTGAATAGACACTGAACATGGGTTACTGAACTGAACTGAACTGAGTTAACTGAGTTCCGTTGACTGATACTTGGAAGAGGATACTTGTTCTTGACCATGACTTTATTAAGATGACAGTAATCAATACACATCCTGAGAGATCGTCTTTCTTGTGCACGAATAAAACTGGTGCGCCCCATGGGGAAACACTGGGTTTGATGAACCCTTTATCTAAGAGTTTCTTCAACTTCTCTTTTAATTCCCTAAGTTCTGCTGGTGCCATTCTGTATGGAGGAATAGATATATGCTGAGTATCTGAAAAAAGTTCAATACCAAAGTTTATTTCCCTTTCGGGAGAAATTCCTGGAAGATCTTCGGGAAAGACATCTGAATACTCATTCACTACGAGGATTGATTCAAGACTGGGAGTTTCGAAACTAGTGTCTTTAACTCGAACAAGATGATAGACACATTCTTTGGATATCATTTTTCGTGCCCGAAGGTAGGAAACAAGTTGACCTCTGAAAACGGATACACTACCCTTCTACTCTAAGCCGGGTTCATTCAGAAACTGAAACTGGACTATTCTATTTATGGAGTCGACTGTGGCATTGCAAGAATGAAGCCAATCCATGCCGAGAATGACATCAAAATCAGTCATCTCTAATTTGACTAAGTTTGTTGAAGTGACCTTCTGAAATATCATAATCGGGCAGTTCCTGTATACCCGTCGAGCTATGATGGTTTTACCCAGTGGGTTAGAGACTAAAAAGGGCTCTGCTAGAATTTCGGGACCGGTTTCGAAATTGCCTGCTATATAGGGAGTAACAAAAGACAAAGAAGCTCCTAGGTCTAGCAAAGCGTAAACATGCACGTGAAAGATCTGTAACGTACCAGTAACCACATCCGAAGAATTTTCCTAATCTTGCCAGGATTGAAGAACATATAGTCTGTTTGGGCGTTGCCCACTAGTAGCATTGGATGTGGCACCCTACTGATTCGGACGACCGGACTGAGCTGAGGAACGGTTCTACTGACCCTGCGAACCTGACTGCGGGCAATATCTAACTCTATGGTCTGGCTTGCCACACCCGAAACAAGTATCACTGCCATCTCTGCAAGTACCTTGGTAGTTCTTGCCGCAAGTCTGACAAAGAGGATAGGTGCGGGCACTACTAACACTGCCCTGAGACTTAGAGCCTGGTGCTTTATCTTTGTTACCCTATCTGAACTTAGGAACTGGAGCAATGGCTGAAGAAGGAGCTGGAACTGATGACTTAGGATGAAACTGGGAACGGTTTTCTCCTTCTGATTTGGGCTGAGCAAAGTTAAAACTACCTGTCCTTGCTCTCTTATTCTGTCTCTCCCTCATCTTAATCTTTTGCTCCTCTATCTGTTGAGCATGAGTCATAAGCTTAGCTAAAGTAATGTCACTATTCAGCATGGCGGATCTGCACTCATTAACCATGCTATCATTCACCCCTGAAACGAACTTACTCATCTTGGCCCTGCTATCTGCAACCACATGGGGGCATATTTGGCTAATTGAGTAAACTTAAGAGAATACTCTTTCACCGTCATGTTTCCCTGCCACAGGTTGATGAATTTTAACACCTTAGCTTCTCTAAGCTCTAGGGGAAAGAATCTATCAAGAAAAGCGGAAGCAAACTCCCCCACCTCAACAGGCCCTGCATCATCTGGCCTTTCTAACTTCCACTGTTTAAACCAAGTGTGAGCAACATCCTGTAACTGATATGCAGCTAGCTCAACACTCTCAACAGGAGTAACCCCATGATGTCTGTAACCTTCTGAACTTGATCTAGGAATTCCTGAAGGTCCTCATCTGACTTTGACCCGAGAAAGGATAGAGGATTCCTTCGGGTGAAGTCCCGAATTCTGGCTGCAGCTGAATTGGCCACTGGGTTGGCCTGAGCGACAACTGGTCATTCATTCTGAGTAGCAACTGACTGAGCAAGAGTAGTGAATGCAGCTCTGAACTCTGCATGAGAAACATGTTCGCCCAAAGGTTCTTCGGGCTAAGGGGCTGACTGATTCTCATTTCTTCTTTTGGGAGGCATGTTCTGTAAAAGAAAGGGAGAAATGGATTAGACTGAGAAATTTACTTGAGATTATGCTCACTGGCACGACATGAATACTGGAAGAAGGGAAACTGTTCCTAAACATCTTATAGCCTCCTGCACATAAATGTGGCACGCAATACACCCATGTACAAGACTCTACTTGATGCGTCTTTCAGACTTCCTAGGACTCTATCGAACCTTAGGCTCTGATACCAAGTTTGTAACGCCCCAAATCTGGTACCCGGAATGCTACACGGTGCTCATGACCCTGAAGGACCACAAGCTAACTCATGACTGATATTTGTACCTGTATACTACATAACATACCGTATAATGCGGAAACATAAACTGAAAGGCCATAAGGTTCAAAATTGTAACATAAGATCTAATAAATCGTAACATATGGATGGGGTATGACATACCCAAAACAAAGCTGAAATAAGCTATCTAAACATACTGTAGTCTGAAAAGCCTCTAAACATGACTGTCTGAATAAGTAGTTGATGAGACATATCCCCAACTAACTCCAACTAATAAATTAATTAAAGAGATATTAAAATAATGATCGTGTCCTCGAAAGATGAGGACTCACTTCTAACTCTGACTGTTGATACTGGAATCTACTGATACTCTGGAGCTCGTGTCTCTGAACCTATGGTATAAGATACCATAGCGCAAATGCATCAATACTTTGAATGTACTGGTATGCATGTGAGGTAGGCTGAATTCATGGGGTTCATATGTAAGAACAAAACAAACTAACTAACTAATATGAGCGTGAGAATACATGCATACATACATAGTAACTATAACTGAAATCGTGATAACGTGAGTTTACTGATAACTAACATGACTAATGAATAAGTTCTGATAACTGATATAACTGATAACATGAGTGACTGTGTCTGACAGTCCTGAATCTGATGGAACTAGCTAAATTCCGTGTTGTATCTGAGTTGACTGTATCGGACAGTCCTAAATTTTGTAGAACTATCTGAGTTTTATTACTGAGACTGCTTGGCTGTATCTGACAGACATGTTTTTGTAACACGAAACTGTGGAAAGTAGTTATCTAACCTACATGCCCCAAATGACGCATTATAGCTGAATTGGAGTCCAATTTGTGCCTTGATTGGAAGGGTGTCAATACCGCGCCACTGGTAAGGACAACATGTGAGTGACCCTCAACTAGCAGGTTACTCTAATGAGAATGGTGGGAACCCTCAACTAGCAAGTTAAGGCACCTCATCTACCCTCAACTAGCAGGTATGATGTCTCAACCTACGCTGGCTACGTAGTTCTGGAACGCAAGGATTGCTCCTAAGAGTCACACCCTCTACTGGCAGGTGAGTTCCCATCCTTGGGATCACTCGGTGGTAATTTCTAATCCCATCTGCAGAGACACTGAACATGGGTTACTGAACTGAACTGGACTGATTTAACTGAGTTTCGTTGACTGACGGAATATTACTGAGATTACTGAGTTTTCCTGAGTCATGAGACTGACTGAATTATACTGAACATGGCTTGACTGAGAGTATCTTGAAAACATGACATTGCTCTAGGCATACAACTAAATTGTCGGGTACAAGTAGCCCCAGGACTCGACGGAAGGAAACTGACAAAAGCCTGACTTTCTTGAATACATGACCAACATCAGCAATCCATAATATAATAAGTTGGGGATTTCACGAAGTACATGGTTATCATACTATCTAACATGGACGGGAATGCTTAAAATCATATCATAATCTCATGTTCTAATATTATGGGCATTCCAACAACATACACATTTCACAATGATGGCATGCAAACCATATAAACATAAGAGGATGACAAGCATGTCACATTTAGTTTATGTTTTGGGCTATAAGGCATGATTTCTACTCTTCCAAGCATTTTATCAAACACCTTGCATGCACAATTTAGGGCATTGGTGAAATCATCAAATTACACATCATAAGCAACTAAATTCATGGATTTTATCTTGCATGTTAACATAATATCATAAAAACACACACAAAGATTTCAACTTTGAAATCAATCAACGTCAACAACATGATTACAAATAATCCGCAACCTAAATACCATGATTTATAGATAAAAAAATATTCTTGAGCTTCATGGATGGAAGGAATTCATGAACGAACACTGTGGATATCTTGGTTCGTACACAAAGATTGACGGAGAAAATTCTTGATTTAGAATCTTCTATGAAAAGCCATAAGTTGTTCTTAAGAGTTTTTTTAGAGAAGAGAGTATATTTTAGGTTCCTAATAGCTGAATCTCATGTTAAAGGGCTTAAATAGGAGAGGGAAACTGATCCTTTTAACCTTAAACGCGTCTTTTAATTTTAGTGAAAATTTCCCGAATTGGACCTCCGGCGTGACGCGGCGCTATAGCGTCGTGTCACTGAAATTTGACAACTGGGAAATTAAGGGATGGCGCGACGCGGAGGCATCGCTTTTCCACTTCCTTTGTGACCTTGAAGTTTGGCGCGGCGTGGGAAAATCGCACTGAGACACTGAAAAAGGACAATTGCCATTTTAGCTTGTGGCGTGGCGCGCTACTGACCAATATAGTGTTGTTTTACAAGGGGAACTTGAAATAGTCAGAACTTCTTACCCGATTATCGGATTTAAGCGAATCTTACATCGATGAAAAGCTTGTTGAATTTTCCACATGATAAAAAGTAAAAATCTTAAAAATACCATATGTACAAAAGTGGATTCATCTTTCAAAGAAATCTTCTAACATTTTTTAGACGATTTTAAGCTAGGAAAGAGTACGAGGTATTACACACTAATTTGCCCCTAGTTTCACACTAAAAGACAAATACATCAAATCCTGATATATATCGACTAGATTTTATTAGATCTTGATAGACATTCACTATAATGTAAATACATTTATAACACCCCCCTTGAATGTCTAGATAAATAATGTGCCTCATTAAAACCTTACTAGAAAAAATTCAGTAGAAAAAAAAATCTAGTGAAGGAAAAAAAGTACACATTTCTAACAATACGCATATCAGCTGCCTCATTAAAAACCTTACAAGAAAAATTCAGTGGGACAAAACTTCGTATGGAAAAAAGAGTACAGCGCGTATTAACTCCCCCTAATGAGAACATCCTTGAACCTTTACATCCCGATCTTTTGCACCATCTTCTTAAAAGTTGTATTTGGAGAAGACTTGGTGAATAAATCAGCCACACTTTTCACTCGAACAAATCTGTTGCACGTTAATATCACCATTCTTTTATAGCTCTTGTATGTAGAAAAGCTTTGATGAAGTGTGCTTCATTCTATTTCCTTTTATGAATCCTCCATTAAGATGTGCTATGCATGATGCATTATATCCGTATAAAATTGTGGGTAGATTGCCATATTTCACACCATATTTTTCTCGAATGAGATGTATCATGGACCTCAACCATACACATTCTGCGATTGCTTCATGAATAGCTATTAACTCAGCATGATTCGATGAAGTGGCTACGATAGACTGCTTTGTGTATCTCCAAGATATTGCAGTACCACCACATATAAACACATAGCCTATTTGAGATCGAGTTTTATGTAGGTCAGATAAGTACCCAAAATCAGCATGACCAATAAGATCGAAACTACAAACTTGCTAACAAATTAACTAAAAAAAAGGCTATATCAGGCCTTGTAGTATTTGCAAGATACATTAGTGCATCAATTGCACTAATATATGGTACTTCATAACCAAGGAGTTCCTCATTCTTTTCTTGAGGTCGGAATGGATCCTTATTCAATTTTTGCATGTTTATCATTTAAGCAAATACTTTATTGCTTTTGAAAACTCTCTAAGAGTTTCAATGATACTCAAATCATCAAATTATATCTTATGAGGATAATAAAAAGTTTTTCAGAAACTTTATATGCTTCAAGCATTTTGAATCCTTTAGGGATTTTCATATAGATGTTTGTCAAGTAAAAATATCCAACATGTCAAGTGTGACATCTTCAAGTGTCTGGACTGCAAATCAAATAAGTTTTACGCTTACCAAAATGCATCCTTTCAGGTCACTTGATAAATATTTCTACGTCAACATGCTTAAATTAACGTAAAATTCAGATCTGCATAATCTTTTACAATATTGCGTCAATATTGTATCAAAGATATCATCGACGATTTCTTATTTTGTATCGGTTTACAATGCGACATAGCATTTTGAGATCTCATCACTTCATTATTTTCAGGTACCTAAACCTCCCATAAGGTTTCATGAAGTGTTATGTCGTAGGCTCTTCAAGAGCACAATGCCTTCTTATCATGATTATTTGCTCCTTATCCTTTTCAAGAATTATTTCATTTGGAACCGATTGGTCTATCATGCTTCACGTATGCATAGACTTTATCCTTTAAGGACACAAAATAGGAGCACTTGCATCTAAATATGAGATACTTTCGGCATTTGACTTGAATTATCTTTTGAATGAGGATCTGATGATAATTCCTAATATATTTCATAGCTGCTTATAATCTCCCCCTTATGTTAGGAAAACTAACATACATCCTCCATCTTCTTTGAGGATTCCATCTTTGTGCATCATGGTATATTTATTAATCGTATACCACACATCAAAACTATTAGATGTAATAGTTGGTTCCTGACCTTGAACCAATTGAGAGGAAAGAAATAATCATAATATATTGGTTTAATGCATACAAGTGCTATTGTATGCAGTATATCATATTTCATACCAATACATGAAACTGTGTTCTCATTAGTAATGGTTCAGCTATTTATGGAAGGCATTCAATGTTAAACCATCATAATCAAGATGAATTATCTTGATTACACAATCTGAAAATTATGCTCAATTTATATTGACCAATTAACTTTATGAATGTCAAACGCAGGTTGACCATGAATATACATGTGATCATCTTATTGATGCATCTTTTCAACATATCACATGATAGGTGAACGGGTTCTCATTCACCTTTTATTCTTTTCAGATTTTGAGGGATCCAATCCCAAAATTAGTTGGTCCAACCAACTTATCATGAGAACGAGCAACATTAAAGTTCATGAAGAATTTTCTAATTCTTCAATATATGTTCAATACTCAGTATGCATATCTTCGGGATATCGCAATCGTTCGTGTCAACTTATGAACTTTTAATCTAGTAAACTCCAAGTTTACCATGATATGTGTTTTTTCTTTAATAAATTTCAGATTTACTATTATATGAATAAATTTCAGATTTACTACTTGAGAAGTAGATTTCAAAATAACCAATCTTAGCTATTCTGCCTCTTTCGGAGGTGAGTTGCCATACCATCACAATCAAGTACACGTTTATATTAATAAGCTTCACTTAATATTATCACATTCACCCCAGGAAATGCATCTGTGCTTATAATAATCAAAATTCTCATTCCCCAAGAATGGAATATAATCGTGTCTTAAGTCTATAAAATTATGATAGCTTATATATCTTATAACCTCTTTCATCATATTGCTACTTCAGGAGCAAATTGAGGCATACATATGATGTAGAGAATTTTTCTCTTGCATATCTTATAATCATAATAAGCGCGTGAAAATATTATCACTTTTGATGATTATTATCATATTGTCTCTCCACGCTTATATTTGTGCATTCAATCACTTGTCTTCTTTCAACAATGAAGCAAGTTGTCAACTTTCAGATTTATGCTACCATATTCACTTCATGGAATAGAGCATATTAATGGGATATGTTTCATGACCTTTTATTAAACACCCATTATTTTGTCTTAGCCATCATAATATCATCAATATGGTGTATTGAGATTCAAACTCAACATCTTATCCATATAAAAGGTGTCTTAGACATGAATCGGTGGGACTTGAACCCAACATATTATCATCCTTTTTGATAATATTGTTCTTGAGGAATAAATTTAAAATATAAATGGTTCCAAACCAATTATTTTTTCTCAAATCTAATAATAATTATATTAGTAGTAGCAAAAGAAAGATAACATAAAGAATTACTAACCTTGAAATCCTTCAGATTTATAATCTCACCTTGTTTGGCAGAGTCTCGTGCTGATAACGTGTTATAAAATATAAAATAAGAACAACAAGAATAACTAGAAAGAGAAGAGGGGGGGCTTCTTTATTTCTCTTGAGGGATGAAAGATCATCAAATTGAGAATACAATGAACAAAACTCCTCTATTTAAAGAGAAAATTTACTCCTAATCTGAGTAAAAGATAGATGCTTCAAATCCTAATAGATATCAAAGTAGATCTTATTAGATCTTGATAGACATTCACTATAATGTAAATACATTTATAACAGGAAGAAAAATGACTTAATTGTTGATAATTAGGGAGATATTTTAGAGAAGGAAATCTTGAATGAGTTAATGGTAGAGTAAAAATAGGATGTGGGTTTTCTTGATATGTATCAAGAGTAAAGTTGAAAAATGGGATTTTATGTAAATTTTTAAAAAGTAAGGGATATTAGGTAATATAGTCTCTTAAGTATGAGATTTGTGTAATTTATCCTAAAAATTATGTTACTTTCAATTTATATAGCTTAAGTGTATTCTAAAGAATTTAAATTTTTTTATGCTCAATTAATACAACTAATTAGATTCTTGGTCAAACCCATCGACGGCCCCCTAAACTTGGCACGATCTTTCACTTTGGCACCTCAAGTGGACATTGTTCACTTTTGGCACCTCAAGTAGCCATAAAGCGTATCATTTTGACACCTTTTGCTGAAGCAGCAAAGAGAGTGCATTACACTCGCTTTTAAGCGCGTTTGGGGGTATTTTCATAATT
This sequence comes from Capsicum pubescens, assembly GCA_030864215.1. Taxonomy (NCBI): domain Eukaryota; kingdom Viridiplantae; phylum Streptophyta; class Magnoliopsida; order Solanales; family Solanaceae; genus Capsicum; species Capsicum pubescens. The sequence goes on along the minus strand of CM061538.1, from coordinate 330,392,198 downwards.
TTTTAGGGATATTTTCATAATTTTTCATCTTTAATTTTTTAAAAAATTATTAAAAATCTCTATTGTCTTCTTCCTCGCATTGTCTCTCCACACAACCTTAACTTCCATTAATGGAGGTTACATTTTTCAAGAATCTAACGAACACACTAACAACAATTAACAAATATTCCTTCTCCAAGTTTAGGGGACTTTTTTAAAAAAAGCCATCAACATAATTAAGCTCAGAAGACGATCGAAAACAAATTAATGCCATACAAGTAACCAAAACGAACTAACCAAAGTCAAAAAAAATATAAAACAGTACTAGATTGTTGTAAATAGATGAACCAAAAAGACAAAGAAACCGAAAATCTTTGTTGTATATAGATGAACCAAAAAGACAAAGAAATCAGAAATATGCAACCAAAGTGTAGTTGTATGTGGCCATAATCAAATCAAAATAACACTAGAAATCGCAAAAGCTGTAAAGATAAGCAGACAAAAACCACAGAAATTAGCTCAATTTTTGTCTCGATTTTACTCAATTTAAACTCCTTCGATGGTGAAATTTTTTTAGATAGATTTTAGAATTAACATAAAAAATAATAATGTCAAATGCAATTCGATTGTGAAAATTTCCTCCAATTGTGAAATCTCAATAAATCTTTAACAGATTTTATTTGGAATGAATTCTTAACATTTTTTTTTAAAAAAAAATGATTGTGAATTAAGAGGTAATTGAAGAGAAAATTTTGATTGTGGAGGGTTGGGATGGGTGGGCAGAGGAGGTTAAACGGGTAGAAATTGGAGAAGATGACTGAATAGTGGAGAAGCAGGTGGGGGGCAGGGGAGGGGTTGGTGGATGGCTGGAGATGATAGATATAGTGTGTGGGGGTGGGGAGAGGAAATAATTATAATTCACTTTTTGTATAATTATTTGGATTAAAAATACCAAGTGTCAACACTTAATTGGTAATTTTTTTACTTTAATTAAAATTAATTATTTAAAAATTAATTTTAAGAGAAATGACAATTGTTTGCGTTTTATTCGTCAATTTTTTATGTTATTAGCGTGTGTAGCGCACACATGTAGTATTTGTTTGCTACTAATGAAAAAAGTGCTAAAATGACACATTTGAAGACTGCTTTAGGTGCTAAAAATGAACACCACCCACTTGAGATGTCAAAGTGAAAGATCGTGTCAAGTTTAGGGAGGCTGCCGATGGATTTGACCTAGATTCTTTGACTTTGTGTTTTAAATGAACTGTTCTTTTTGAAAGGGAGAGATTACACTTGACTCGGCAACATTTTACCCACCTAAATAGTTGGATCTCTAAAATGATCAACATTTTAAAAGAGGATTATTCAAATCACAAAAATTATTTTTGTGAAATTTTCATATATAGGGATGGTTTGTATATTTATGAAACATATTTACAATGTAGCGGAATACACTCTATTATTGTCGCAAGCAAAATATACTATATTCATGAGCAATCGAAATATACGATTTTCATGTGCAAACGAAATACATTGTATCCATGCCACTTTATGTTACTATATGACACTTGTATTTTCAAAATAAACGTGTATCATCACAAAAATCATCCAAAACCTCATCAAAAAACACTTGAATATACATTACTGTATTTTATGAAATACACTAGTTTTTCAGACTTAAATAAGGAGATACACGTATTTGGTGGATTTAATACCCAAACCTTTGTCATGTATCATAATATTCTTAAAATAACGTTATTTCAAGTATATATTAAAGTTATATTTATTGTGCTGCATAATTTTTCCTATTTTATATTAGAAATTGACCATATATTAATTTCTTTATTGTTTCAACACCATATCTTAATGCTTTGGATCCAAGAAAAGCGGTCTCTAAACTCTTTAAAAAAAATTAAAAGGAAATGTATACTTGTATCATTAATCATTATCACATGGAGAAAAATATTGATAGAGATGTTTAAGATTCCAATTTGGGGATTATATAATTGACAAGTAGTAAGTACCATATACGTTTGAAGTACTTCAAAAGCCAATAGGTTTCTACTTTATCAAGTGGATAATATTTGTTATCATCACTCATCAGTCATCACATAACATCATATGAATATTCGAGCTGCATTTCATCATAATTTCTTTTTCTTGAGTTAAACTTTGAAAGTTATGTTAATCATAAGATTTTAGAAAATTGTGAAATTCTAGTTAAAGTTTAATTTCAGAATTTTCAAGAATTCGGAAAAGACCAAAAAGATTAGTGAAGAGCTGTTTTTTTTTTTTTTTTTTCACTCAAAAATTTAAAAACAAGTTCAATTTGTATTTATGACCTAACACAAATTTAATTTTTATATACCATTTTTTTCTCTAAAAACATTTTATTTTTTTTCAAATACTCATAATTTGTATGGCCTAATGCCCCCTTTATAATTATAAGTCTCGAATTCGAATCTTAAAAATGAAGAATATCCTCTGATGGAATGTTTTCTGTGTAATAGGTCCTGCATATACAAATTTAAATTAATTTGACGCTTCAGGATGTCATGATATCTTATTCATCAACTATCTCCTTTGTAAGATTGTATAGGAGTTGAAAAAGTTTTAATTATTTTGATAAATTATGAGGGTTTTATCTATATGAAAAAAGGCACAACATAAAAATATTCAAATTACATATTCAAACAATATTTCAATTTCAAATCAATAATATTAAATCAGAGTTTTGAAAATCATGATGACCAAAACACTACATCATATCCTAGAACTCCATTTTGTACCATGACCATATTTCACATATCATATTCAACCAATTTAATTATCTAAAAGTGATTTATTTGAAGCAAATTATTAAAACATTTTTTAAAGAAAAAAAGTAAATATCTTGTACTATTTACATAGTCAATTGCTCAACTATATCACAATCGCTAACAACATAAGGGTCGTTGCGTTACGGCTGCTTATCCTGCTGATTGGACGAATAATTTTGCATACCGGTTTGACTTATTGGTTATCGTCTTTTTAATATACTAATCCGCTAGTCAACTGATAAGATAATGGTTGGTTCGGGTATCAGATTAGTGATTAATGTATGGTTGTTCTATGCTAAGAAGTGAATAGAATAATGAATGAGGCTTTAGTTTTTGGCTTTACAAGAGATACCGTATATCTAAAGATAAAATGTAAATATGACAATTCTTAATAGTTTAATAAATTACCCGATAAGACAATGGATAATCCGTCTCCGCATAGATAAGTCATTAAATATAAATTTTTAATCAGTTCACCAATTGTTATTCCAATAACTTGATAACCCATTATCAATAAGTCAATAAGCTAATTTTGAGGTTAGGTTATCGATTACGGTTCAATTTTGAACAACCATACTTTGCGTTATCAAAATGATGTAGCATTTCTAAGTATGTAATTAAAAAAAAGAATAGGAGTGTGAGATCACATAAATTTTAAATATATTAGCCCAAATAAATATTGAATTTAAATTTAATCCAATTATATTAATTCGTAATATTTATTTGAATTACTATATTTAAAATTTATGTGATCACAGAGTGCATTGAATCTATTTAAAAAGGAATAATATAATAGCGTAATCAGTATAAGTTTACATGCAGAGTCTTACTATTTTAAAAGTAGAGGAGCCTTACTATTATTCTAAAAGAAAACAACATAATGTGTAGTGTGTATTCAGTGGGGTCTTGGAAAGATAGCGTACAGATAGGTTGTACGATTAGCTCAAAAGTGAGGTAGAGAAATCGTTTTTCGTAGATCCTCCACTTAACATGAAATACACTTCAAAAAAGAAGAAGAAAAAAGATGTACTAGAGTACAAAAGACAATAATGAATAACACAACAAATTAAAAGATAGTAATAGAACAATGTTATCACAAAATAATTTTACAAAGCGTTCTACCTAAAATAACATATATCAACAAAAATTCAGGAAAATGAAACTACACTTCTAGAGCTACAATTATTACTAAGGACAACACTTCTACTTATCAGGCTATCATGGGCGCACTCCGACCTCCCACTCGTCTAACAACTTATAGCACTATGATTATTACTAAGGACAACACTTCTACGTATTAGGCTAGAATGGACGCACTCCGACCTCCCACCCGTCTAACCTAATATATATATATATATATATTATTGTTTCTGATACACAATCTGTATGTTTATACACTAAACTTCAACACAAGTTCAAGACTTTTTCAAGAACAACAATGAAGTTTTTAACACCTTCAACACAAGTTCAAAAAGAACTATCAAAGAAGTATGTTATCTAAAAGAAATAAGATGAAACAAACTAAGAACCAAGTCTTTCAACTTCATGGAGTGTCCTTAAGGAATTAATTCCCCTTAAGTACCCAATGTTGTGGAATTTTTTCTCCCAGGATAAAATGGTTCACAATTCGACAGTAGCAGTACCTCACACTATCAAATTCGTCGAACACACTCAACAACAACATGATCACAAATTTTTTCTCCCAGGATAAAATGATTCACAATTTGACAGCAGCGGTACCTCACACTATCAAATTCGTCAAACACACTCAACAACTTGATCACAATTAGTTTTTGATAGTAGAAGAGTATTTTCAATTCTGAAAATTTGTGTTCCTAGCTGTGAAAAAAAATTCAGGTATTTATAGTCATCAAGTGCCTCTTACAAAAGGAAGCAATAGTTCATTGAAAAGGTATCCTTTGGAATAGTCATGTCTGTCCATTCAAAACATTATGTCTTTTCTGAACAGTCACATCTGACCGAACAGTCACCCCTTTTTTAAATTAGTGTGTCATTTCCTCGAAGGGTTGTGTCCCTTCCGAGTAATGTTTCTGCATGGCGTTTTATGGAGGAAAAATATTTTTTATTTTTCTTTGGATTTTTCGAATTAATAAATTTCACTTGTTTTTTCAAGTTTCAAATAAATTTTGTCTTCCGACTTCACGAAGTGTCCTTAAGGAATTAACTCCCCTCAAGTACTCGATGTTTTGGAATTTTTCCTCCCAGGATAAAATGGTTCACAATTCAACAGTAGTGGTACCTCAAACTATCGAATTCGTCGAACACACTCAACAACAGCTTGATCACAATGAGTTTTTGGAAGTAGAAGAGTGTTTTCAATTCAGAAAATTTTCGTTCCTATCAATGGAAAAAAATTCAGGTATTTATAATCATCAAGTGTCTCTTACAAAAGGAAGCAATGGTTCATCGGAAAGGTGTATCCCTTTGGAACAGTCATGTCTGTCCATTCGAAACATTATGTCTTTTCTGAATAGTCACATCCGACCGAACAGTCACCCCTTTTCCGAAATAGTGTTCTTTTCTTGAAGGGTTGCGTCCCTTCCAAGTAATGTTTTTGCGTTTCTGCATGCATCTGCATGGCGTTTTATGGAGGAAAAATATTTTTTATTGTTCTTTGAATTTTTTGAATTAATAAATTTCACTTGTTTTTTCAAGTTTCAAATAAATTTTGTCTAAAGCTTCAATCTCATCGATCATTTTTTGAAGCCGAGAGAGCAACGACGACGACAACGCGAGGTATCACTTGGTTCTTGCCTCACTATCTATGAGGAGTTGTGTTTCTTAATAAGAATAAATGAAAGTTTCTTTCTCCCAACAATGTGGGAGAATTAGTAGACTTTTCTTATTGTGAGAACACTTTTCCTTTTAGGAGTGATCTCACTTTCCCTCCACTAATTTCCTCCATTTTCCATTTACATATTCAACTTGAACGCAACATATATATATATATAAAAAAAAAAAAATCTTTTTAAAAAACTTATAGAGATGGCTTTAAATTGCAGGACAAGGGGGGAGGTGGGGTGGGTGGGTGGGTGAGGAATCACTTTAATTGGGGGCAAAGTGATCACAAAAGGTAAGAATACTTGTAAGAAAGCACAATGGGGAAAAGCTAAACTAAAAAAATGTTTTAAAACAGATGATTAGTACACACTTCGTACCAAATAGGAAAGGATTTGATTCCAGCAATTAAAAATTAGACTTAGACTTACTTTTCTAAAAAAAAATGTTATCCGCATCTAATATATTACAAACTCCTAAAAGCTCTTCACCAATTTTATGAATCCAAGAGAGTAGTACTAACTCAACTCTTTATTTTTGGGTATATGCATTCTAGTTTATAATTTATTGAGATGAATTTAGTTGAGATCCTAAAGGTTGGACAAATTTTGGAACAAGCTATTGTTACTTGTTCGGCCATGAAAATTTTTCGCAATATCATTGCAAGCCCAGTAAGATCAACAATATCAATCTATGACCCGTGATCACAAGATTTGTCTTGTATTTACGAAATTAGTGAGAATGAACAATGTGTTTTTGGAAATAACGGGTAAAAGAACCCAAGGTTTGGATTGATTTCGCCCTAATTAAAATCTCTAAGGTAATGATTCTAGACTCCCTCGTGGTGATTATACATGATTTACTTGAAATTAACCTGTAAAATGTGGAATTTGATAGTAAAAAATGGAATTTTTACATCAAAACCGTGAAAGCACTAAATTATGAATTTGATGCTTATCCATGGTTCGTGAATTTCGTTAAGAAAATGAAAAAATGAACATTGGGCTAATTTACTCAACTTCATAACTGAATTCATATGGTAAGATCATATAAGTATAGACCAAGTTTCCCTTCAGCTGTGCTGGAATCCAAAACCTGTTGAACTCATAAGCCTACCTAGTAGACCATGAACAATTTAATGTGAGGATTTAATATCGGATAAATCAAGAATTAAATTCAAAATGAATCTAGCTCAATTTTGAATTTGATAGACCTCAAAAATTAGTCGATGAAGTCGAAAAAAGGGCAATTCGGTGCATTACAACTCTCGCTATACGCAAGGTTTGGGTAGTGACAGAGGCAGAATTTCTATCAAGGGGTTCAAACGCAGGAACAAAAAAAATAATTAAAAACTTATTGTGAATGGGTCTCAAACCTGAGACCGAGAGGCCCTCAGCATAAAAGTATGCACCCCTTTGCCACTGAACTAAGTTTTTTGCTTGTGTCAAGGGGGTTCAATTTAATATAGAGTAAATGCACTGTTTCTACCCTGAAATATAAACGAAATTACTGAGATACACTCGAACTTAAAGGGGATCCTATTATCTCTGGACTAATTAAAACCGTATTTTTAGCAACCTTAGTGCTTACGTGGCACATACGTGTGCCTACGTGGACCTTCAGTGTGTTGATTCACGCAGTGTGCCACGTATGTGCCACGTAGGTACTAAGGTTGCCAAAAATACGATTTTAATTAATCCAGGGGTAATAGGACTCTCTTTAAGTTGAAGTGTGTCTCAGCAATTTCGTTTATAGTTCAGGGTGGAAACAATGCATTTTCTCTTTAATATATATATACACATAGAAAAAAAAACTTCATATATATACACAGTGTAATTTTTCAACATCCGAACCCCCCGAAATCCTTGTAGCTCCGCCCCTAGGTATGGGGAAGGATCGGACCTCAAGGATTTATTTTACGCAATCTTACCTTGTATTTTTTTTAAAGATTATTTCTACGACTTAAACTCGTGACCTCCTGATCACATAAAAGTAATTTTATCAGTTACTCAAAGGCTCCCCTTTGGCCGATGAGATGAAAATTACCTCAAATTTATATAAGCAAATCGTGTCCATTAATCCATTACCTATTTGGGAATTAATATAATCAGCTAAGAACATCTTTAGTACAACTGGAATTACCAACAAGATGCTAATATAGAAAGAACAAAATCTACAACTCCAATTCTCCTTAGGTGCTGACAGTTGTGATTCAGTGGTGTGTTTGATCTTTTTCTCTTTTTAACATTTTTCTATGTTCTATCTTTGTTGCAATACTTTCTGTCACATTCTTAGTGGCTGGTTTCTCAAGGAATCTTCACACATATCACTTATCACCACCATTAAGGCAAAACCTTTTAAAAACTATTCAATAATGAAGCCTTGTCATAACTATCCATACCTAACATTTTATCCACATTTAAATAATGTTAATATAGTATATAATATTCTAAAGTATAAATTATCATAAGTTGTGGCTTGGTAATCAACGAAATGGATTAAGAATCATTTTCAAATTTTAATAGAGATTAAAAAAATTACTAGGTGACTTCTTCTTATTTGTCTTAATCATAGTAAATAGAGTTACTCGATACATATTATGTTGTTGCTGATGGAGATAGTAAATGTTTTATAAAATTAATTGAATTGCCCACAAACTAAGATGGACACATGACAATAATAATAATAATAATTAAATAAATAAAAGAATAAAATTATCCCATTATCCAATCAACATCTCCACCAATCACCCTACTACTGCAACACAACCTTAATTTTGGAATATTTATTGATGGTAGGTGTTACAACTTACAATATTCAAAACTAGTTCGTCACCCTTTGTCATGATTTTACTACCATTTCTAGAACAAATCTTGTCCAATTATATCCCACCATTTAGATGTTTATGGTTAACCAATCACAACTTTTTGAAGCTTATCTGGAAAGTAAAAGTTTGGTAAGCCTAAAACATCATTTCTTGTTAGAGTTACTCAAGTCATTGTCAACATTATTTATGATCAAAATTTAGACCATATATAATGAGATGCACTTCCTCACTTGTAGGCAACTTGGGGGTCATTTTGGTAGGAAAAAAATTATCAGGAAAATTTAAGTAGCACTGTTGGTTGATAATTTTTTATCTTAATTGTAATTCCTGTTTTCCTTATTATATCCTTCTTTTAAAAAAGAATTTAATATAAAATTTATACAAATATTATATAATACCCCTAAATCTATTTTTCAACAACACCCCTACCAAATAGGGGTGTGCATCGGTCGGTTCGGTTCGATTTTACATATTACCGGTTTGGTTTATCGGCTTTCAGTTTTTAAATATGTTAAACCAATAACCAAATCAATAAGATATTTTTTATCGGTTTTTAGTCCTTAACGGTTCGGTTTTCGGTTTAACCAATAAGAAAATAGTCATAAAATAGAAATATTAGCAACTAACATGAAAAATAATCGAATCTTAGTTGAAAACAAAAATCCTACATAATATGTTTTAATTTACAAGAATCTTCAAGTTTGAACTAAATGTTGTTAGGAGAAATTAAGAGTTTGTATAATTGAAATAATAGGTTTGTTAATTTGTAGAGATTAAAGAGAAATTAAGAGAAATATCTAATAAGTCATATATATATATATATATATATATATATATATATATATATATATATATATATATATATATATTCTTATTGGGTTATCGGTTTACCCAATAACCCAATAAGAAGAAATCGAACCGAATCAATAACCCAATATTTTTTTTATAAAACCATTAAAAAACCGTTAACCCAATAACCCAATAACAATAAACCAATAATATTTTTATCGGTTCGATTTATCGGTCGGTTCGATTTTTGCACAGCCCTACTACCAAATAATAGATAAATGTAATTTCAATTTCTTTTTATCTAGTTTAGTATCCTATTCCCGATTACAAAAGAGGACCCCTCAATTAGGGTGCCACACGGGCGGATCTATTTAGGCCAGTTGGGGTGGCATGTCAGCCGCAAACTTTGACGAAATATATTAAAATATTAAATCTGTCATTCACAATACCAAAGCACTATCTAGTGTAAGTGGCAAAGCGCCACTTTTGTGTGTAATAGGTCGTGAGTTTGATCTTTTGTGTGTAATAGGTCGTGGGTTTGATTTCGAACAGCAGCATATTAGTTTTTAGATTTTTTCCTGTTAAACAATGTTCTATATATATTGAAACTGGTATATTAAATATTAAATTTGTCACTCACAGTAAAAGTATTATCTAGTCCAAGAGGCAAAGCGCCACTTTTGTGGGTAGTAGGTCGTGGTTCGATTTTAAATTATTATTTTTTGTTAAGCATTGTTCTATATATAGAGATTGATATAGTAAAATATTAAATTTATCACTCACAATATCAAAGCACTATCTAGTGCAAGTGGTAAAGTGCCACTTTTATGGGTCAAAGGTCGTGGGTTCTATCTTGGGCAGCATATCATTTTAAAAAAAAAATTGTTGTTGATTAAAACAGGGCAACAAGCGTCGTAAATGTACCAATTTAAGCATTGTTGATTAAAACAGGGCAACAAACGTCGTAAATGTACCAGTTGATAATTTTACTTGCCACCCGAAAAGTTCGGATCCTGGATCCGCCTCTGCGGTCCAAAATTTATTTTAATGAACACATTAAAAGAAGGAAAAGAATTAACGAACATTTAAAACGTTTTGTTAAAATGAATTAGTTTCAAATTTCAATATAATTGACAATAAAAAAGAAGTCATTTAGTATTATTTTTTTTTCTCAAAATCTTCTGTCTTTGTTTTAATTAGTGAATTATCAAGTGAGAATACTTAGGAGAAGATAAAGGATAGGTAAAGATAAATACTCTTAAATTATTAAAGGGTATTTTTCGTGATAGTATAAAAACATTAAAAGATAAATAATATAGATCGAAGTTTCGAGATAATCATATGTATATTAAAAGAACAAAAAGGTTACTTGAATATTCCATTCTAGAAGCTAAACAACATAGAATAACAAATGATTTTAGGTCATGGAATATAAAATTTTCTCTTCTCGATCGTGAGCTAATTTTTAAAAGAATATATAATTATGTGTAACAACATTAAATACATAGGCTTTTACTATAATATTCTTAAGTACAATAAAACTTCTCCAATGGAATCTAACTTAACCATAGGTAGCCATATGATGACTCTCTTACTAATTAAACTAATTATTAACCTTCAAGAAAAGAAATGTAGTTCAAATCATAAAAGAGAATAAAATTCTTTTGGTCAAGTACAACATGAAATTTTTTACTACGTGGAATTTCAAGGACTTCAACTCATGTCTTGTTTGGTCCATCATATGAACAAGATTTTGATGGGATTGTGAGAAGTTGATTTTTTTACCTCTCAAAAAATAAAAATAAAAAGCTTGGAAGAATCAGCGGTATGCAGACACAGAGAAATAATAATAATAATTTCTATATATGGTGCTATCTCTATTTTAATAGAAAAAAACAAAAAAAAAACATGATCCATTTGTTCTTATCTTGAACACAAGGGACAATATTTGCAGAAAAAAAGGTGCCTAATAAATGGGACCAATGGCTCCTGTGCCCACACCACATGTGATTTTGCTCTTGTATTTTTCTTATCACATATGTGCTCTCATACTTTCTTTATGTTTAGAGTAGTTTTTATACTAGTTTTAAATTGCCTTATGAACTAGGTAAATTAATTTGATGGTATTTTTATATCTATGGATGCTAGTTTGCAAAAAGAAAAAAGAAGAAGATGGTGAGCATTAGATTGTTGGTTATGTATAGTTGTAGTCATGTGCTTCTATTCTAAGCCTTCGGTGTTTCAATTTTAATTGGGAGAATACTCACAAAAATATTTGAACTTTGCCTAAATTTTCAGTTGAGCATATTAAATTTTACGGGGGGGGTCCTATTACTCCTAGACTTTTTTAAAGTGGAATTATTATCCCCGAAATGCTATACCCAATTTTGACGTTGGGAGGTGTAATATGTGTGCTCTTTCTCCTTCATTTTCATTATTTTCACCATTACAATCATATTCCTCCTACAAACACCGCTGATAATACTACAAATAATTTCAAAACACAGGTAATACTACAAATTCAATAAGAAAATAACATCAAACAACACTGGTAATACTACAAATTAATTTTATTTACTTTCTTCTTCATTCTTATTATTTTCGTCATTTTTTCACCATTTTTTTCGCCAAAATCTTGATTCTTAATTCTTGAAATTTGACTTTTATTTAGTTCATATTATTTTATTCACCGTAGTTGCTCCATTATTGAATTAAAATTTAGCACAATTTCATCACACACACATTCCAAAGGGGTCATCTTCTCGAAAACCTCACAAAACATACACACACACTCACCAGAGATCATACAACACACACCCAGATACACACACAGAACATACGCACAAAGGAGGCATCATCATCTCCATTTTTTTTTAATACACAGACAACCAAAAGGGAACCCACTGAAAAATTTCCACAAAAAAGGAGACTCCTCCATCGTCGCAATCGGATATACACACACATCACCGGAAAATACTCACCTCACCAGAAACACAGCACACATACAGCACACACACCGAAAATTCACTCGCAAAAATCACAACATACACACACAGACGCGGGACCTACACGCACACGAAAAAATTCAAGAGAGGTAGATCTAGAAGGCCAAAAACAGTAATAAAAAGATCAAAATAGACTGAGAATTGTCAAGTTCTGATCCGAACAGTATCACTGAACACACCCAATTCATATTATTTTATTCACCATAGTTGCTCTATTGTTGAAGTGAAATTAAACACAATTTCATCACACACACATCAAATGGGTCATCTTCAATACACTCAATTCAATTACATCAATTTGACCCAATTTCAAATCACACACACACACTGCCCATCAATTTCAATTACATCAACAAAGATACAATGAATATATATATGATTATGGAATTGAAGCTTTGGTCAGTGTCTTCACTGTATGTGGAGTGTGAGTATATATGATGAGTATATATACGATTATGTGAGTATTTTAATGAAAAAAAAAGTAAAATAAAGGTTTATATGCCATTAGCAATTCGCAAAGCGTAGAAAAGGTTCAGGTGTAGAAATTCGTATGAAAAAAATTGATTATGTGAGTATTTTAATGGTTTTCGAGAAGATGACTCATTTGAGATGTGTGTGTGATGAAATTGTATTTAATTTTAATTTAATAATGGAGCAATCACGGTGAATAAAATAATACGAACTAAATAAAAGCCAAATTTCAAGAATTAAGAATCAAGATTTTGGTGAAAAAAATGGTATAAAAATTCGTATGAAAAAAATTGATACTGAAGCATTAGCAATTCGCAATGTGACTTTTCCATTGATGCTGAAGCATTAGCATTGATGTGTGACTCACATCCCAATGTGACTTTTCCATTAATGTTGAAGCATTAGCAATTCGCAAAGCGTAGAAAAGTGTTATAGAAAATAAATGATTAAAGGTGCAAATTCTATCGGATACAAAAATTATGATCGATGTGATAAATAGGAACTACTTATAACGATATTCAAAAGTTTATAATTTTTTTTGAAGATGTGTATATTATTATTTATTATTATATAGAAAGGTGAGTTAGATGACGATCAAGGGCAATATAGTCATTTCACGCTAATACTCAATAAAATTCCAGAAGCCTCATCTCTTTGCTCTTTTTCATCATTTCTAGATATTTAAAGATTTTTGTTTAAGTTTATTAACATTATAAGTAGAATAATTTTTATGAACTTATTACAAAATCTAATGCTATCTTTTATGATATTATTTAAGTATTACATGTATTAAGTATATATGTATATTTAAGTTTTACTTATCTCTTATCCTTAATTGTCTACATGGATAAACGAGTTTTGTCATTAATTATTATTTCTAAATTACAATTTAATTACAATATAAATGGATGATCTTTTAGCAATTTATTATAAAATATACTTCTATTTTTATTAATTATTTTTATTACTTATATCAAAATATATCTATAAAACTACCACTCTTTGATTTTTACTTGTATAAATAAATATTAAAATTTTATTATTATTAATAAAAAAATTAAAAAAATTGTTCATTCATTTCATTATTAAACGTCAATAATGTATGCACTTAAGTTACTATTTTTAACTTTCTTTCTTTTTTTCCTAATCTATAGTGCTTATTTTTTTCTGCAGAGATTTGTTATATAAATGTTTAAAAAAAAATTCATGATTTGAAGAAGGAAAAAAAGAAAAAGATTGGCTATGTAAGGGAAAATAGATATTTTAAAAAGTTAGGATAAAAGAGAGAAAATGTCTACTATTCAAATTGGGAAAATGTTAATTTTAAAGTAAATTTAAGAATGTAAATAATTTTTGAGCAACTTGCACGAATTTTATAACTATAGAAGTTAATTACTTTCTCTCTTACAACTTTAGAATATTACACAAAATTTTATAAAAAGATAGGCGGATATTAGAGAGGCAAATATATTGTGATTTCTGATACATGACCAACTGATGTTGAAAATTTGAATTAATCAAATCCTTTAATATAAGACGGAAATCAAGTAATATATCTGTGTTTGATTAATTTTATTTTATTACTCTTTAGAATAAGTTCATTAATTTCATTAATATAAGACAAACACACACACACACACACATATACCGGCTATGCAATTTGATTAATTTTATTTTTTTAATTATTATTATTATTATTATTATTATTATTATTATTATTATTATTATTATATTAAATTCATTAATCTGATGTATCTATTATCAATTTGATGTATCCATCAAAGTAAACACTTAGATAAATGTGTATACAACAGCGCACGCGCACACACACACACATATATATCATGAACACGTCCTAACCTCTTAGATACATAAAAATTGATGAACTTTAAAATCGGCTGAATACAAATATACTCATACGTATCGTGAACACATACTAACCTATTTTTATTATATTTTATTTTTTTATATAGAAAAATGAGTTAAATGACGATCACGGGTAAAAATATCATTTCAACAATTTCTTAATTTATATTTGTGACTATTCTCGAAACTATTTTGTGAAATTATATATTGGATATGTTGTTGTATCAATTAAAACTTAACATCATTTTAATAATTAATAATATTGTACAGGTAAAAATTATGTGTAAAAAATATTGAAGAAAGAAGTATAAGAACCATGTACTTAAAAAAAATTCCAAAGGAAATAAAGGAATTAGGAACACTGTTAAAAATTCATTAAATATACTATGTGATTTTTGACTTTCTTGAATAAAGTATATCTCACGTATAATTCAATTCAATCTAACAAATAAAATTATATTTTAAATCATAATAAATTTATATCATTATGCGATATAGAAAAGCAAAAAAATTTAGATCCTTAGTGCTTTAGAATATTAAGAAATGAATGTTCTCATAATAGATACCAACAATACTTGAAAATATTTGTGAGTAAGGTAACTTTATTTTATTTATGCTAAAATTTTAATTGGTACCAGTAGAATATTGATCAAAATGTAATATCATATTTTTATATTAAATTTTTTTTGTACATACAAAATAAATCTAAAATTTGTAACCAGTTACATTGGGTCCGTTTACGGGCCTTAAAATTATAGTACTAATATATAATAAGAGAGAATAAAAGTTTTGGTAGTACTCATATGAAAATTTATGGTAAGAAAGTCTTACATGTGGCATTACAACAACAACATACCCAGTGTATTCCCACAAAGTGGGGTTTGGGGAGGGTAAGTGTATGCAGTCCATACCACTACCTCAAATAATTCTCCTTTTAAGATTTGCCACATGAACTTTTGTAATTGGTTGAATTTTCTTTTGATTTTAATAAATTATTTTCTTCATCTTAAAATATTTGTCACATTTCACTTATAAAGATCAAATTATATGAACTTTAATTAATGTTTTGAGAAAAAAAAAATATTATGATGATATAATCATTACAATTTATTGTATTTGTTTTTCATATAGTTTTGAGTATCTAATTTCTAATTTTATTAAATTAATATAACACAATTTAGCTCTAAAGTAAGTCAAATTGTCTTTTGAAAAATAAAACGATAAAATTTGAACAACTTTTGAAGACAGTTTTTTTTTACCACTAAAGCATAGAGGTCTTGAGATTTTGGTAGCCTTCACAAGGTCTTTTTTTATATTTCAATTTTTTGGTGAAATAAAATTACCACACATGACAATTAATGGTGTTTTTTGATTACATATTTTCTTTGTCGACCTTATTCTTTTTGTTAAGATCATTCCACTTGGGTTTTTATAATTATTTTTTTCTTGCTACATGTTAGATTACTATTTGATTAAAACTCCTTTCATTTTAAATCAACAATATTCAAGCTAACTTTTCCTACAGAATTAAAGTTCTTAATGATTTCAACTACAACCTCATAGTTCTTTATGATATTATAGTATAATAAATAATATCTTCTATTTATCGTTTCTCGTAATGGACATGAAAATGTATAAAGCAATAATTAAAATGGGATGAATAGGTTACTCTTGTAAGGAACGTATAAAAGATAAATATAATAAGTAAATAGACTGCAAGCTATTAATGTAGTTTAATTATCATTTAATATCCCTATATGTTCTTATTAAATTAATTTATATAAAGACTCCGATTTGAGGTTATAATTATTATAATTATAATATAAACTTGAAAACATTGACTTTTTTGAAAATAATTTTATAAGATGAAAAAAATGTAATTAGCAAAAGTTATTGCCACTAGAATTATGAAGAAAATTAAAACTCAATAAATATCAAAATAAATTTATTTTTAGCTATAACTAAGAAAATAAATACTTGCAAATTTTATAAAATATCAATATTTTTTTTTATTTATGATTTTCATCGAAGTGTAATTATTAGATATTTTAAATTATGTCATTATATAAAATATCGAATTACTTGTAATTTTTTGATATATTCTAATTCTCTGGTAATATCTTTTTCATCATGAATAATGTTTTTTACTTAAAATTATCCAATTATGTGATTAAAAACTCTAATAATTATGAAAACTTATTAAGAAGATTTATTTAGCAAATCATTAGATACAGTGATTATAAAGTAAAAAAATATATATGATATAAATTATTATTTTTATACTTTGAGTTGCACGGGCCTCATAAAACTAATGTTGTATATATTGCTAGATTTTGAAATACGACATCAAATAATTTAGCCAAATTCTCTTGAAGTCACTTAGTTGTATAGGAAACGACGTATGAAGTCATGTCTTAGAGCACCGATCAAGCTCATCACTAGGTGAGCGTGATACGAGCTTCTAGTGGAGCAAGTTTCGTAGTCACATAAAGTTATTTACTTTTTGTTTCCCTAATTAGATTGAACCAACGTTGTTGCAACATTTAACTCTTTGAGATCAGTTATGCACCAATATAGTAAGGGAAGTAAATTACAAGGTAGAGAACATTTATCAATAAAGTGAAAAATTTAAATAGTCAATCAATTGATCTACTAAAATTCTTTCGTAAATTGTAAAGTTCCTTTCTTTTTTAAAAATAATTCTCATTTCTGAATATTGAACCATTTCAAAATTTCTCTTTAGTTATTAATGAGAAAAATGACTTGACATGGTAATAATAGTTCAAACTAGAAACCTCGTAAAGTCCTAAAAACACACCATATAACACAAAAGTAGCAGACACGTATTTCCTTATCCTTTTACCAAACCTTTTCAAACTCTTGACTTTACTTTCACCACGTATACAAAATTCTTCTTTCACATTCATAAACTAAAATACAAAAAAGAACATGTGTTCAAATAAAATAAAAAGTTGAAAGATACTATAATAAATAAGTTTGACTAATTTTGAAACCTTAGATTAACGTAGCTATCATCAATCACATAGAAAGAAAATTGTGTGTATGACCAAAACTCTTTTATATGACCAAAAATAATTCTTTCGACTGTCCTCTCCTTTTGTTATTATTCTTTTTGTGCATTAAATCATCAAGTTTGAGTCAAGATTCTTTGAGTGACCAACATATATTCTTTTCCTTCGTTTTTAAAATTTAATTGTAATTTATTATTTTGAACTGAGTATTTATTGGAAACAGTCTTTCTATCACTAAGAAAGTGATATGATATGCGTATATTTTACCATCTTCAAACTTGTGAGAATACACTCATTATTGTTGTAAACGTAATTTACTAACCACTAAGCTTATCTTTGCAAAACTTTTTCTACTATGTACACGTACATCGTGGATTGGTGTCAATAGTGTTACTAACCACTAATTTATTTATTTATTGCAAAACTTTTTCTACTATGTACACCTACATCATGTATTGGTGTCAATAGTGAATTGGTCTTACATTAATTTTAAATTACCCATCCAAATGAATTCAAGAATCAAACCACTTTCATGTTTTTAGTGAATTGGTCTGGATTATGGGTATTATCACTTTTTCTTTTGTAATAATATTTTAGAATTTGCATGACAAATCACAAAAGCATGTTTCCATATTTTCCTAATGAGTAAAGTAACTCGTCACTGCCTCACAATTGGTAGACAACAAAATTAGATGTGTTACACACCTAGTTGGATTAGTTTAGCAACTTTTGTTGAATTCAAAACCCTGCACTAAATGGGATTAATTAATTTTATCTCTTAAGTCTAAGATTCTATATAAAGGGCCACTGTTCCTTTTGCAGCTAAGAGAGACGCAGTATATGTACCTATGATTATACTTGTTTAAGAAATTCAGAATTTCAGATTCACTAAATGAGAAAAAGGAATAAATATAGAGATATTTCAGGCTTTCTATTAGACATATATACACCTAAGACCTAAGTTTTATTTACAGAGGTATGACTTATATATTTTCTCCCACTCAAATTATTTGACATATTTATTAAAAATGATTGTCTCAAAATAATTGACATGTTTAAAAATTTAACAGATAACTAATAAATTTTTTCTCAGCTTTATCTATATTAATTGAAGAGGATTAATTTAATCAAGATTAAATAAGGTGTGACAAAAACAACAACATATCAATGTCAAGTAATTTGAGATGGAGAGTAATACAATAAGTCAAGAGTCAAAAATACATCTAAATTATCTCAGTTTTTTAATGCTCCCTTCATTTCAAATAAATAAATTATTAAGCTATTTTTTAATGTCTAAAACAAATGAATTGTTCATTCTTCAAAAGACAGTAGACTTTTTTTAAAAAAAAAATTTTACCCTTTTATTTAATTTTTATTTAATAAGGTTCTTAAATACTTCACATTTTCTAGTAAAGTAATTTAAGAACAATTAAAAAGATAATAGTGAAAAGTAACCTATAATTTATATCTTAATTTTTTTAAATTTTTTTTATCATACCCAATAATTCAATTATTTTGAAACGAAGAAAGTATTAGTATTTTAACCCGAATAATAAATTAAAATAAAAAATAAGTTCATTAAATTCAGACATCCACTTATTAAGCTCATTAACTATAGTCAAAAACAGCCCATCATTATGACTTTATGGCAGATAAATAAGGCGGTGCCGCCAGTATTTGACTGGATAATTGGAGTAATGTTTGGGAGGAAGAACAACAAACAAAGTGTCTTTTGGGCATTGGACTAATAGCTCCATCAACTAACTTTTCCTTTTACGAATGATGATAATGATATATTAATGTGAGTTGTGTTGTAGCGGATGAAGCTATTTCATTCTTAATTAGAGGTGAGAATTTAATTTTGGGTATGAAAGAAATTCTGGTAGAAGTGTTACACTCGAATGGAGCCCTACCCGACGCGAATTTAAATTAGTCGGGCTCTAATATGGGTATCAGACACCGGATAAGAATCCTCCCAAAAGATGATGATATGTTCACAGAAGTTGTCACATTTTAATTTGATACATTAATTAAAAAAAATTAATAATATAATTATTTTATAATAATATTTTTTATTAAATAATATTTATATTGTATTTTAAAATTAATTTATAGAAAAAACAATTAATACTAAAGATTAAAAAAAAATATATTTTTTCTTGATATGTCAAAAATGATAAATAAAAGTAAAATTTTGACCGACACATCTATAAAAAAAGTAATAATTAATGTAGTGACTTTTTCATATTATCTTTATTAATTAATATTTAATATTTTTTTCATTCTATATTAGTTGAATATATTTTATTTTATATAATAATAATAAAAATTATAAATAAGATGGTAATTTTAAAATGTTGGCTTGCCATGTTGTACTCTTTAAGTTGTTTCCTTTTGTGGAGAAATATCTATCATATATCTTAGTGTTCGTTTGGCTGTGAGATTTTTTTTTCTTTTCTTTCAATTTTTTTTTCCCACTTTATTCCAAATACTTACTACTCCAAGTTGGTGCTTTTCACTAGCGCTTTTGTCGCAAAATTTAAAAATAACTTCAATTAATATTCATGATCAAACACAATTCCAACTCTAACTCAAACTTCAACTTCAAAAATTTTGATTTCATTGCCAAACACCTACTAAATTAACATCCTTCTTTTTCAAAGAGAAAAAAAATGAAAATAATTAGAAAATTAATATTCTTGAATAGAAATATTTATAAGGTATATTAACATCATTGCCCCTTCAAGGCGTTCATATATATTGCTTTTGTTTTTGCCTTGTGAAACAATCTTCCATTTTATGTGATGCAAATTTTCAATTGGAATAGGGGAAAAATCCATATTGAGAATTAGGGGTGTACATAGGTCGGGTTGGTTCGGTTTTTATTTTAAAAATAAATAAATCAATCATGTCGGTTTATTAAAACTATAAACCAAATCAAATCAACATAAAATTGTTTTTTTTCGGTTTAAGTTTTAGTCGGTTTTTTCGGGTTTTTCGTTTATTTTTGATTTTTTTTGGGTTTTTTTTTTATAATCTTTAGTTTTTGCAATTATATTGTGATCGAAGACTAGATCAAATATGTTCTCACTCATGTGCTAATGAAAAACCATAATTATGAAAAAATGAGGAGTGAAAAACTCTCTTGAAACTAAGAAGTGAGATGAAGAGTGAAAAGTTTAGGGTTTAAGTTTATATTGGGTTTTCAATCATTTAATTAGCAATTAATGAACAATATTACAACTTAAAGGCCCAAATCTAAATATATATCTACATCTACTTTCAAATTATTGAAATTATTAAAACTAGTTGAAAAAGTATTTAAAAAGTAGATTATAATTAATATTTTATGTATAAAAAAGTTTGAATATATATATATATATATATATATATATATATATATATATATATATATATATTATGTCGGTTTGATTCGGGTTCGGTTTGACTTTTTTTTTGTTAACAACAAACCAAACCAAGAATGGTCGTTTTTTTTTTCTAACACCAAACCAATCAAACCAAATCATAAGTCGGTTTTTTTTCTTGATTTGATTTGGTTCGTCGGGTTGATTTGACTTGACGGTTTAATCTGTACACCCCTATTGAGAATCATGATGCACTATCTTTCAATGGGATTTGCTCAAGGTTTTTTTATTATTATTAGAATAGATTTATTAACCGATTATATTAGTAAATTATTCACATCTGGATATGTGGCATGGTGAACCTAATCCATTTTTTTTTTTTTAATAACAACAATAATTCCAATAACTTTTGTGAAAAGAGGGCTTATCGATTATTTCTTAGATATAACTTTAAAGAAGCATTATTTGTGATTGATGTAAGTACCATCTAGTTATATCAGAAAAAGAAAATTATTTCTTAGAAGAATCAAATTAGAGGTTTCTTGATTTGGTCCTTAGCTTAGAAACATCACTGTCCAAAATATTGAGTCAAATATTGTGGTAGACTAATCGACTAATAATTTTGACTTGGTCATGCATTAATACTTAATCAGCTGTGATCGGGTTTTGGATTATTTTTCACTATATGAACTCCTTCCGTATCAAAACAATTAGTATCACTTTAGTTCATTTTATCTATATTAATAAAAAGGTATAGTCGATTAAGTTACGTCTATTAATTAGAATTTCTTAAAACTTGAGTAACTATTTCCTCTGTCCTATTTTACTCGTCTTAATTTGACATTGCATATTCATTAAGAAAAACAATTAATAACATGACTACTTCATCATAGTACTCCCTATTAAATGATGTTTACATTTTAATTTGAAGAAAAAGTAATTAATACTAAGGGTAAAAAAGAAAAAAAATTATGTTGTCTAGATTAATGAAAAATGACAAGTAAAATAAGAAATCTAATTAAGAAATTTGGAACGAATAAAATGGAATAGAGGAAGTATTAAGTAGAAATAGTCAACTATTATTTGTTTTAAAATTTTAAAGTAATACTTCTTTTGTGATTTTTAAAAAAAAAGTTAAAATGACACTTATTTTGAGGGGACAAAAAATATTTTTGATGCATATTACTTGCAAATTCATCGAGTCTAATTAATAGGCAACATTGAAGGAAAGAAACCAGACGAGTTTAGACTATGGGTGTCAAGTGGGCCGGGCCGATCCGGCCCAATTCGACCCTAGTAACTAACTCGGTCCGGTAAGCCCTAGGGCTTAAGGATTTTGGGTCCCGGGCCGGTTATTTTTTTAAAATGGGACCGGCTAACCCGGCCCGGATCAAGCCCCGTCCAGGCCCGCCGGTTAACCGGCTCGGATACCATTATTAAAAAAAAAAAAAAAAAATTGGGCCAAACTAGCCGTTGGCCCAACGGCTATATAGCCGTTTTTGGGTCCAAACGGCTAGTTTGGGCCCATTTATTAAAAAAAAAAATTAACTTTAAAAAAAAAAAATTTAATCCCAAAAAAAAAATCTATAAATACCCTACAACTTCAAATCATTTTTCACTCTCTCAAATCTCATTCTCTCTCAAATCTCAATTCTAAATTCTCAAATATTCAATAAATTTAATTTCTTAAAGTGTTCACTTTAATTTTTTAATTTTTCGTTTACAAAGTACGAGCAGAAGTTTCTAAAGTCGCAATCTTCGGATACTTCCAAAATTTGGTATTGTCGGTCCATCTCTTACGTTTAATTTTTATTTATTGTATTAATTGTTTAATATTTAATTTTATTATATTTGTGTATTTTGAATATTTTTAGTTTAATTTAATTTATATTATGGATAAATTAA
The DNA here is from genome assembly GCA_030864215.1 of Capsicum pubescens. NCBI lineage: Eukaryota > Viridiplantae > Streptophyta > Magnoliopsida > Solanales > Solanaceae > Capsicum > Capsicum pubescens. The sequence goes on along the minus strand of CM061538.1, from coordinate 330,369,341 downwards.
GAAACCTCGCTACTAAAGGTATTAAAATTTTTTATCTCGGAAGCGGTAGTGGTAGTAAAAAGCGAATTACTAGCGATAGAGGTAGTTCAAGCAGTAGATATACCCGTGTGTCTTCGCCTCCGGTACCGCTTGGTACACCTTTTGAGGAAGAAATAGGTATAGGTGCTCACGATATGGATTATATAGAAGCTCAGGAAAATTACGGTATAGAAGAAGAAAATGAAGTAGATGCGGTTAATTTAGACGAAGATAATGAAAATATTGCCGAGACACCCGCAGTAGGAGATGCTAACATTAGATCTGAATCGGTTAATCTCCCTCCCTGTGCTCCCAGTGCCCCAAGACCTCGTAAAAGAACTAGTATTGCATGGCAATTTTTTGAACGTATATCAGATATTGAGGTGCAATGCAATATTTGTCAACAAATATATAAGCATAGAAGTGGAGGCAAGCAAGGGGGTACGAGTACATTAATGAGACATGTAGCTGAAGATCACAAAAGAGAGTTAAATATTGCAAAAGGTGGTGGGGATGTTGGTGGGCCAACGCAAACTAGAATGGACCCAGCAACCGATCACGTAGCGAAGAAGTATAATAAATTGAGGGACCGGGAAGAAATAGCTAAAATGGTAGCTGTGGATTGTTTGCCTTTTGATTTTCCTTCTTCTGATGCCTTTATTCGTTATATACAAACAATTTATAATCCTATGTTTAACGGTATTCCTAGAACTACTTGTCGGTCTGATATTTTTAGACTTCATTCACAATATTATTTTTATTTATCAACATTGTTAAAAAATATTCAATGTAGATTGTCCCTAACTTCTGATCTTGGTCGTGCTGTAAATAAAAATGATTATTTAACCGTTACTTGTCATTGGATGGATAGTAATTTCGAGATGCAAAAACGTATTCTTGCTTTTTTATATGATGAAGATCGTAAACATACTGGACAATTTATTGCTGATTCTATTGTTAAAATTGCTGGATATTATGGTATCGAAAATAAAATTTTATGTATTGCTTTTGATAATGCTTCTAACAACACTGCCATAAAAAAATTAAAATCTACGCTATCTCCGCCCTTGCCTGAAATTTTTCATATTAAGTGTGCATGTCATATATATAATTTAATTGTAAAAGATGATCTTGAGTTTTTTGAGTTTTATATTGAAAAAATTCGCCTTGTTGTTGGTTTTATTCAAGGAAATAATCGTAGATCGAGAATTAGAGAATTTAAAATTAAATGTCAAGAAAATGGGCTTACACCGATTTTGATGCCTGAGGAAATTGATACTAGATGGAATTCTACGTATGAATTTCTAAAAACTTGTTATAAATATAGAATTCCTATTACACTAGCTTTTAACCAACATTGCGGTTCATTTGCTGATTCTGCTTATTGCATGCTACATAATTCTGATTGGGTTGTAATTAATGATCTTGTTAAGTTTTTAGAAAAAATTTATGTAGCTATGGTTGAATTTTTCGATGCTTATTATCCTACTGTTGTAATATTTTGGCATATATAGCCGATATTTCTGGTTTGCTCAAAGAATATAAAAATAAAGAAGGTTATAAAGAAGCCGTTGGCGCCATGTTTACGAAATTTAAAAAATATTTTTTCCCGATTCCCCCTATTTACTTGGTTGGTGCTATGCTAAATGCGTACATGAAATATAATAATATGTGTCACTTTAGTACTCTTATTTATACTAACTTAGAAATAAATACTAACCATGATTCTGAACAACTACAACCTGATTTGTGGACGGCTACGGCTGATGCAAAGGATTACATAGAAAAATTATATAATCACTATACTGATTTATTTGATTTAGCCGTACCTACAAATATCACTCCAACTGTTGCTGCTCATCCTCCCGAGGAGCCATCATCTTTTAAAAGGCCGGCACATAGTGGTTTTTCTGATTCGTTTTATGATTTAAATTGTTGGAATAGTGTTGATGAGAGAACTTACACATCAACTTATCGGGAAGAACTGAAATATTATCTTCGGACGGCACCAGAGGATCGCAGACGACGGATCAACACGTTGGATTGGTGGAGGAGTAATGAAACACAATATCCTGTGCTTTCAAGATTAGCTAGAGATATCTCGAATGTTCCAATGTCAACCGTTGCATCAGAGAGCGCCTTTAGTCAAGGACGACAGCAGCTTGGAGACAACCGACACTCATTGGGAAGCAATGCAATGAATGTTCTAGTTTGCCTCAGAGATTGGATTAGAGCGGAAAGAAGAAACCAAGGAATGGAACCGGAGCCGAGCGACGAGCTGAAACTTGAAGAAATTATGACTTCACGGGAGAACTCAGCAGAATCAAGTCCAATGCATGGTTTTTCCCCCGTTGACTTCGACTATCCTATGCAAGTTCCCATTAATATTAACATGAATGAGTTGGAAAAAATGATGCATAATTTATAGATTTTTCGTTCATGTAAATTATAAATTTTGGATAATTTTGCAATCAATAAAATTCCCCAAATTCATTCACTCCTTAGTCCTTGCTTTTTATATTTTTTCATTTAACGATTTAAAATTTTAAATTGAATTTCTAGTTTTCTACTTTAAATTAAAAACTTACTTCTAATATGTTATTAATTTACTACCAAATATTATTAATTTATTATATTAAGTAGCATATGTTTTGTATATTTGTGTATATATCTTCTATAGAAGTGTATATTGAACGTATACATGTGTATATGTTTTATAAATTAGTATATACGTATATCTATATATATTGTAATGTATATATAATGTAGTATATTTTATAAGTAGTAGTATATATACATTGAATGGTGCGTATACACGTGTATATATCTTCTATAGAAGTGTATATTTAACGTATACATGTGTATATATTTTATAAATTAGTATATAAGTATATCTATATATATTGTAATGTATATATAATGTAGTATATTTTATAAGTAGTAGTATATATACATTGAATGGTGCGTATACACGTGTATATATCTTCTATAGAAGTGTATATTTAACATATGCATGTGTATATGTTTTATAAATTAGTATATAAGTATATCTATATATATTGTAATGTATATATAATGTAGTATATTTTATAAGTAGTAGTATATATACATTGAATGGTGCGTATACACGTGTATATATCTTCTATAGAAGTGTATATTTAACGTATACATGTGTATATGTTTTATAAATTGGATATCTTCTATAGAAGTGTATAGATGTGTATATATCTTCTACAGATGTATATATTTAATGTATATAAGTGTATATGTTTTACAAATTAGTATATAACTATATATATATACATATTGTAGTATATATATATGTATATTGTAGTATATATTTTATTTAAAATAGTACATATATATTGAATGGTGTGTATATATCTTCTACAGATGTATATATTTAACATATACAAGTGTATATGTTTTACAAATTAGTATATAACTATATATATATATATACATATTGTAGTATATATATATATATATTGTAGTATATATTTTATTTAAAGTAGTACATATATATTGAATGGTGCGTATATATGTGTATATATCTTCTAAAGATGTATAAATTTAATGTATCCAAGCGTATATGTTTTACAAATAAGTACATAACTATATATATATACATATTGTAGTATATATATATATGTATATTGTAGTATATATTTTATTTAAAATAGTACATATATATTGAATGGTGTGTATATATGTGTATATATCTTCTATAGACGTATATCTTTAACGTATACATGTGTATATGTTCTATAAATTAGTATGTAACTATATATATATACATATTGTAGTATATATATTGTAGTATATATATATGTATATTGTAGTATATATTTTATTTAAAATAGTACATATATATTGAATGGTGTATATATATGTGTATATATCTTCTATAGACGTATATCTTTAACGTATACATATGTATATGTTCTATAAATTAGTATGTAACTATATATATATATATTGTTGTATATATATATGTATATTGTAGTATATATTTTATTTAAAGCAGTACATATATATTGAATGGTGCGTATATATGTGTATATATCTTCTAAAGTAGTATACATTTAACGTATACAAGTGTATATGTTTTATAAATTAGTATGTAAGTATATATATATATATATATATATATATATATATATATTAGTATATACTTTATTTAAAGTAGTACATATATATTGAATGGTGCGTGTATATGTGTATATATCTTCTATAGACGTATATCTTTAATGTATACGAGTGTATATGTTTTATAAATTAGTATGTAACTATATATATATACATATTATTGTATATATATATTTATGTATATTGTAGTATATATTTTATTTAAAGTAGTACATATATATTGAATGATGCATATATATGTGTATATATCTTCTAAAGTAGTATATATTTAACGTATACATGTGTATATGTTTTATAAATTAGTATCTAAAGTAGTGTATATATATATATATATTATACTATTATAGCATATGTTTTATTTAAAGTAGTACGTATAGTCATATATAATTATATATTGAATGGTACGTATATATGTGTAATTGTTTATATATTTTTAAAAAAATATATATTGTATATTGGAGTGTATATAGTGTATATTGGAGTGTATATAGTGTATATTGGATTTTATATTTATTTTTTAAACGGGTTTGACCGATTTTTAACCGGGTTTGACCGAGTTTTGGTGGGTTTGATCGGGTTGGGTTAAGTGGGCCGGGTTAGGGTGGGTTTTAATTTTTTTATTGTTTGGCCCGACCCGGCCCGGATAGCATCCAAACCGGCCCTTAACCGGCCCTCAACCCGGTTAAAAAGGAAGGGCCGGTTCCTAATTGACCCGGCCCGACCCGTTTGACACCCATAGTTTAGACTTTGTAGTAGTAGTAGTATAAATAGAGTAGCAAGCTAGGTAATTGGTGGGGTCTGTTTGGAACTTGTGAAGAACTATTGGCCTTGGACTCAAATAATGATAATTCATTACAATTATTGCCTAGTTCAATAGGCTACTTTTCAAATAGTTTATGTTAGGAAAACATATGCACTAGCAGAAATATTTCAAAACCATATTGTTTACGTAAATAATAGATAACATATAGATTATGTTAGAATACATACGATTATAGTACTACAAATTAAAGGTGGTATGAATGGATAAGAAGTAATCAAAAAGATATGACCAATTCTTCCCCTCCGTACACTGAACCTCCACCCTTAACACCACCAGATCCACCGGAACCTCCGGATTCCTAAACCAACATGGATGAGGACGTTCCAATTAAGACGGGAACGACGGATTCGCAATCCTTCAAAGCCGTCTTCCTAAACAAAGATTCAAATCTGAACGGAGAATACCTCCATCTTACTAATGATTATGCTTTCACGGAATGCAGAGACGTCAAAGCAATCCGCCTGACCGCATAAGACAAAGTGAGGATCTATCAACCACCATGGCAACACTTAGTCATTATAAAGCTCTGTGGGAAAAAAATTAGCCCATAGCTATCTCAAAAACAAGTTGATGGACTTATGGATACTCTTGGAGCCACTAACATTAATAGAACTGGGTTCGGAATTTTTCATCGCGAGATTCTCCCAACCCGCAAGTCTACACAGTGTGCTGCACGAGGGACCATGGTTCGTTACGGGTAGCTTTCTAACCATCAAGAAATGGGAACCAAACTCTGTCCTACAGAAAGCCACTCTCAACCACACAACAATCCCATTAATGTTGAGAGAGGCCCAGGGGCCCACTCCACAAATAGTACCACCATTTTCTCAGAGAAGCCACAAGTTACTCCCCCCGTTTCTGCATCTCCTCCTGTTAATTATTCGAAGCCTTAAAAAGGCAATCATTCCCCTAAGACGCTTGAGGTGACCGATGCCATCACGTCAATTAACTGCACTAACCCCCTAGCTATATACCATGGCCGGAGAACACAGAGTTTCAACCAACTCCTCCTGCTGTATTAACATAAGTCAATGGCAAATCCATCCTCATCGAACATAACCCTCAAGGAACCCCTATGGTTCACCACAGCTCCAAAACCACCGACTAGAATCCCAACATCCTGGGAAGAGCTAGCTCTTCATGGAAAATCGATCACTCACTGTGTGGTGGTGAAAGACCAACCATTTTTTCTAAGGATCCTAGATCCAGCTTGGATGGCTCAGATAATCAGAGAGAGGGTGGACAACATAATATCAGGTCTGTAGACAAAGGCGATGGGGACACTGAACTTCATGAACACGGGGGAACTTAACTCCCTCATGGATCACACATTCAGGAGCCTGCCACTCTATCCCACCTTCCTTTACCTCCCCAGCATTCAGACTCTAAGCTTCATCCCCTGGACACCCACTGTCCAAGAGGAAGGAAGCTAAAATCCAGTAGAGCTATCAACTCTAGACTTCATAAGGTCGAGCAATGTAGAAATAGAGCGACTATTAGAGGACCTTTGGGAGCCAAACATAGACTTCTTTCTACTCGAAAAACCTCTACTCAAAGAGTTCAAAGAGCCCAACAATGCAGCAATTATAGTGCATTGTCCGATGGAAATGAGAGTCATCTCACTGATTCTGAGGAACAAGGAGGACACAACTCCTTCTGCAGTTACAATGAGCCCATACAGAGTCCAACCCCAAGTCCTCCCAAGGGACAAAGAAAAGAACCCACTAATCTCCCCACCCACACCAGAAGAATTGATGAAGATTGTAATCTGGAACACTAGAGGCGCAAACAACGTAAATTTTCGCAGACACTGCGATGCTATTCTTCAAAACCACCACCCCTCTATGCTAGTCCTGCTAGAAACAAAAATGGATGACCACCAAGCCCTCACAAATGTGCTCAAGTTTGATTACCATGTCCAATATGCTGCTGTAGGGCGCACCGGTGGAATTGTGGTTATGCAGAAAGAAGAATGCTGGAAGCTTGATAACATTTCTGTATCCCCCCAAGAGGTTCATGTCATAGTTAAGGTAAGAGATGATCCTAACTCTTGGCTTTTATTTGTTATCTATGCTAGCCCAGATTTAAGTAATAGACTCTTCCTCTGGGATGAGCTATGCCAACTGGCATAAAACCATAAAGAGGAATGGCTAATGGGTGGAGACTTTAATGAAATCCTAACGACTAGTGAGAAACTTGAGGGAAATAGTGCTAGACCCAATAGAATGGGTCTCTTTAGAAATTGCCTCAATACTTGTAACATGATAGATTTAGGCTACAGAGGTAATAAGTTCACTTGGACTAACAAGCGTCATAGAAATAAGAATTCCCTCAATTTGGAAAGACTAGATAGGTGTGTTGCTAATAGCTCTTGGATAAAACACTATCCTGAAGCCACAGTTACACACCTACCTAGGACCGAATCTAATCACTGCCCCCTTCTTCTCTCATTGGTCAATAGGGCCTCTATAGGACCAAAACCCTTCAGACTTGAGCTCATGTGGTGTAGTCATCCCTTCTTCAGGACTCTTATTGGCCAATGCTTTACCCCCACAAATCCCTTTGATATGACTGTCAAGTCTTTTCAAAAAGAGGTTGTCATCTGGAATGTACAAGTCTTTAGCAATATCTTTAAGAAAATAAGAAAGATCAACGCCAGACTTGATGGGATCCAAAAGTACAATAACTACCACCACAACCTTTTCCTCTAAAAGCTTGAGGAAAACCTCCTGCTGGAATATGATTTTCTCCTAAAAAATGAGGAAGACTTCTGGAAGACCAAATCCAGAATCACTTGGCTCTTCCAAGGAGATTAGGGGATCAGGGGAACCTACTCCAAGAGGAAAAGGAAATCACCAATCACATCTTGAACTTCTATTCAACTCTCTTAACTGCTGACTATCTTGCTTCCACCAAAAACACAAACTTTCACGCTAGAAACCCCCACTTCTTGAATTTGTATGTGACTCAAATGCTTCAAGACCCCCTAAGAGACTTTGAAATCCTTGACTCTCTTAGCTCCTTTAAGCCTATGAAGGCCCCTGGGCCTGACGGCCTTCACCCCATGTTCTTTCAAAAGTATTGGGACATTGTGGGGAGGCATACCAAAGACTTCTACAGGGAAGTCTTCACCAAGAATACCATGCTTGCTGATTGCAACTCCACCCTCCTTTGTCTAATACCTAAAAGTCAAAATGCCACCACTATTAGGAATTACAGGCCTATTGGACTCTGCAACACCTCTTATAAGCTCATCACCAAAATCATAGTAAATAGAATCAAGCCCTATTTTCCTCACCTCATTGGCCCCAGCCAGGCCAGCTTCCTGTCCAAAAAAAGAGCATGTGACTATGCTAGCATTGTCCAGGAATATATCTCTCATTTTAAAAGAATGAGGGGCAGAAATCCCAACATGATTCTTAAGATTAACCTAGAAAAGTCTTTTGATAGACTAGAATGGTCCTTCATAAGGGACACCCTTCTTTTTTTCCACTTCTCTGCAAAAACTATCCAACTCATCATATCTTGGATCTCCTCCAGCTCTATATACATTCTTGTTAATGGCAAAAAAACTGCTGTTTTCCAACCTTCAAGGGGTATCAGGCAAGGGGATCCACTTTCACCCTACCTGTTCATTTTATGTATGGAAAGACTTTTCATAAAGCATTGAGGTTGCTGTGTATAACAAACAATTGTCACCCATCAGCATCACCACTAGTGGACCAAAAATCTCTCATCTATTTTTTGCTGATGACCTCACCCTCTTTGCTAAAGTTGATGTCCTGAATTGTTTCACTATTAATGCCACCCTAACAGATTTCTGTCATATGTCTGGTCAGAAAGTCAATAGTGCTAAATCCAAAATCATCCTTTCCAGCAACTGCAAGGCCCAGGACTCCTCTCTATGCTCAAATCTCCTCAACATCAGGACTGCTACCAGCTTTGAGAAATACCTTGGATACCCTATCTTCCACCAAAACCCCCAAAATAGTGATTTCTAATTCATTCTTGACAACATGCAAAACAAAATAACTGGACGAAAAATCAGCCTCTTGAATATGGCTGGCAGGTCTATCCTAGCCAAGACTGCCATTACCAGCATCCCAACTCACATCATGCATTACATCAAGATCCCACTCAAAATCATTGAGGGCATCAACAGAATCCAAAGAAACTTCTTATAGGGTAGTGATAGAAAAAAATTCACCTTATAAAATGAAACACCATTACTAGGTCTAAGAAAGAAGGTGGACTGGACATCCAGAAAGCTGAACTAAAACAAAGAATCCTTCATGCCAGCCTTGCTTGAAGAATGTACCAAAACCCAAACTCTCTGGAGCAAAATTCTCCTTCCAAAATACCAGAGACCTAACACCACCCGCAATAGTATTATAATTATCTCCAGGACTTGGAAGAATATCACTCGGGGGTGGAAAGACTGTAGAAAAGTAATTGTATGAAATGTGGGTAAAGGGGATAAAATGAGCTTTTTCAATGATAAATGGATCCCATACTTTGCAAGCTTCAGAAACATCATCAGTGGACCTCTTACTCCTAAGGAAGAATCTCTAAAAATCAGGGACATCCTCATTGATGGTAACATGGATTTTTCAAAAATATCCTTTTCCCTCCCTGATCATGTCACCCAAATCATCTCTTCTTACCCCATCTCCCTTAATAATAGTGGGCAAGACATCACAGTCTGGTCCCTTACCTCCAATGGCCTCTTCTCTACTGGAAGCCTCTATCATAACATTTTTGACCCCCCATAGGAATATGAGCGATGACCAGAGCAATTATAGTCTCATCTGGTCTGCCCCTTGCCCCAACAAAATCAAAACTTTCCTTTGGCTTCTGTACCATAATAGACTTCCTACAAACCATTACCTTCATAAATTAGGTCTCAACATCCCAAGCAACTATTGTTTTTGTAATAACCCTCAAGAGGATGTAATTCACATCTTCTTCCAGTGCCCTAATACACTTCAATTCTGGGAAAAAATGGGTCTAGCCATACCTGCAAACCACGCTCATGATCCCACAACCATCCACACCTGGATGAACTGATGGAGAACTCTGGCTCCCAATCTCTTCAACAATGTTCTCACCTGGTCTGACCTTATTCCTCAATGCTTATGGAGCATTTGGCTCACAAGAAATAACAACCTCTTTAATAATAAAAAACACCTCATCAATATTTATACCTCCATTAACCTGTCCTTGGAATACAAACTCCTCATCAACACTACAAACATTGAACGTAGTCCCAAAATAACTGTCGAGACCAAATGGGAACCACCCCTTATAGGTTTCTTCAAACTGAACATTGATGGCTCTGCAGGACTCCAACCAGGATCAAGGGGAATTGGCGGAGTATCCAGGGACCACAATGGCTCTTGGCAGCTAGGTTGCTCTGAACACCTACACCATTCAACCCCAATCATAGCGGAAATCTTTGCCCTTGGAAGGGACTCATCATTGCTAAGCAACACAACCTCCACCCCCTAATCACCAACGTTGACTGTAAAGCTCTATTAAATAGATTATCAAATGGTCACCCTTTCTATTCTAACATTCTGAATGAATGCAGGTGTCTTCTGATGAAGCTGGATGCAACAACACTGTTGCATGTGTTTAGAGAACAAAACAGGGTATAACTGATCAACTGGCGAAGGAAGGAAGGAATGCCAGTCTTTTTAGTGCTTCATTTTTGCTGATGCATGTTCCCCCTCTATTAGTCCAAACTCTTCTTCAGGCTGATATAGTAGGAACCCCTTTAACTAGACTTATTTCAAATAATGTTATTATCCCACGAAGTCGGGTTGTGGCTGGAAACTCTATATTTTTGTTTCGCAACACAGTCGGAGAAAACTCTATTTCCTAATTATCTAATGAAATCCTCGCTTATAAAAAAAAGAAGAATACATACGATTATGCTAGATCATATAAATTTGCTAGAATTTAATTTGATAAATACTTTGTGAAATGTGAACGTACATCATCAATCAAGTCTTTAGACTTTAATTCTACAGGGATTTCAAATTAATAATCGAACTCTCTCAATGCTTGGGTGGACAGATATTGAGTAGAAAATAGAGTTACTTTATAGCTTAGAAGAATTCCTACTTATAGAGATATTTTTTCTAGTCCAAAAATGAGAACAAAAATTCATTTGTTTTCTTGTTGGAAAACAAGCGTATTTTCTCTCTTTTCTCTAGAAAATAGGATTCCAAGTTCTACTTAAATATGAATGAGCCTTCCTATTATGAAAATAATTCAAAAATCTTATTTGAATTATTCTTAACATAATAAAGTATAAATTATTCCATTAGAAATTCGTAATTAAACTCCTCTATTTATGTTGTGAAATTTTTCATCAAATACTTATGTAATTCCCCATGTTAATATTACATATACTAATTAACAAATTAAATTACCAACGAATTCAATCTAATGATTAATGTTCTTTACTGCTTAACTTATTTCATGTGTCGGATTCATAAAATTCACTTGCAAAATTTGACAAAATGAAAACTCACGAGCTTGTCAAAAAGATATATCATCAATCTCTATACCGAGACATGGATTCTATCAACTAACTTATTATTTCACCAGTATATATTATTATCATTCAATCTACCAGGCATATTGACTCATCTCAAGATCTCGCCTTTTAATAAATCAAAATGACAATTAATACATACATTTCATAATAGTTATATCAAGATTGGAAATATAAGTACATTTAATAGTTTAGAGAATATATAAAGTCAGTCTGTCTAAATCATCTATCTCTGTTCGATCTCATTCAAGACATACAAACTGCACTAGCACAAGAAGTTGGAACTACACTATTTCCATAATCAAGATATATTACATTTAATTTTGTGCTACGATCGCACCGATGACTTGTTCAATTTTCATCCTAGATTGTGAACAAAATTTTTTATACTTATAAGAACCGATGATTTAATCATCTGTATATAAGTTAAACCTCTATACACCAATTAATCTCTACTATATAAGTAAACATACACATAAACGGATATATGATCTATTAAATTTTTTACTAAACTTGATTTAACAATTGTTCTATAATAAATACTATATCTAAACACATGTGGTCAATAGTAGATATACCATGGTTAATAGTATTTATCTCAACAATCTTCCACTTGGACTTTTAACCATCACAATTGTAATAATATATATATATAAAATTATAAATGCATGATTAATAGTATATATCCAATAATTTGATCCCACTAATTAATGTGGAGTATTGTGATTAAATATTTTAATTAAGTGGAAGTATATGCTCATAGGCCTCATTTAGTATGAGAGATAAGAGATAACCTATTTTGAGAATACGCATAAGATGAATTTATCTCATATTTAACAGTGATAAAATTACATGATAACTTATTCTTAATTTTTTGTGCTAATTTTATCTTACATTAAGAATGGCATAACAATTTCGAAATAACTAATCTCGATATAATTAAATTTGAGGTAATTTATTTTCAATCAAACGAGCTCATAATACTTTCTTTATTCACTTTTAGTCTTTTACCTGTTCATAATTTCAAATTATGACAATAGAAGAATGCTTTTAGAATGGATCATCTACACAATTTATAAAGACAAAAAAAAAATTAAAAAAATTGTGCATATTGTTGTTTTTACGTGGTGCTGTTATAGCCACTGACAAAAGCAACAGAAAGAGTAGCTTCGAAGAGATGAAGGAGGCAGAAATTAAATGTAAGTGTAAGGCCAACAATCCTTCTTGATTGAATTGAATAACTATAAATGTGAGTAATTTGGACCAACAAACCCATAAAGTTAAATGCTTAGGGGTGGTTTGGTTGGCAATCTAAGTTTTATAGATATGTAATTGTTGTCCATAATTGATTTAATATAATACTATTGTATCACTTTTTGAATATACTTATTCAATGTTTAAAGAAATGTATTGAGTTGTGACTGTAATTAACAACTAAAGGTACAATGATACTAAAGGTAATTTATTAATTTTTAAAATTTGACAAGTATTATTTAACATTTATTTTTAATATACTGGATAAATAAAAATGGACGGGAGAATGTATTTGTGTTGAACACTGATTTGTTTAACCGAGTCTCCAATTTTCATTTGGGTTCCATTAATAATAACAACAAAATTTGCTAATAATAAGTACAATATGAATGGACAAAACATGCAGCATAGGATAAATTGAACTTTGATGTATTCCTGGTAACAAATTCGTGGCGTGAAATACTGAAATTATCAAAATGTCACTATCACAAAATTGAGTGCCAATTATTTCACGAAAATGGAAAAAGGCAACTCTAATCATGAACGTCAACAGTTTATTAATTACTGCACTCCTATTGGATCTTTAAAAATTCGCCTATTAATTATGCATTAAATAGAAAAAATATACTCTCTTTGTCCCATATAAGTTAATTATCTTACTAAAAGTAGCTGTTCGTCTCGTATAAATTGATCATTTTACTAAAAATAATTATTTTATATTACTCTTTTCATTTCATTTTAGTTGACTTTTTTTCTAAAAATATTTATGTCAATTTAGTTATTCTTTCGATGAAATCAAGAGAATTTTATTATGTTATTCCAATAATATCCTCAACATAAAATGACTAAACAAAATATATTTACTCAAATTTATATTTTCAAAATATAAATAATAAGACTAATTTGATAAAATAAATCCTTAACAAATTATTTTTAAGAAGAGTGTCTAGTAAAAAAAAAAATCAATCATTTTGAAACAGTGAAAGTAATTGATTACCTCATTAAATTAAGAAAGTGTTGTAATTTTTTTTCCATATTATCCTTATAATTTATGTGTCAAATTAATATGAGCCGGCGGGAGAAGAAGACAAGAAGTTACTTCCTCCGTCTCAAATTATGTATCGCCATTTGAACGAACACGATATTTAAGAAATAAATATTGACTTTGCTAAAGTTACAAAATTACCCTTCTTAGAAAAAGAAATAATAGTATTTAAAATCAAATGAGATCACTTTTAATTGAAAAAACAAATAAAAAAAAAGAGTAATAGTATTTAAAGTCAAGTGGGATCACACTAAAGGTAAAATTGTAATTTTATTTTTAAAAACTTACCAAATAAAGAAAGACAACATTCATTTTGAGACGAACCAAAAAAAAAATAGCGACAAATAATTTGAAACGGAGGAAGTAGAATTTTTCTTTTGGTAATTGTTGACGAGGTTTGAAATTAGCCAAATTTGTTTAGCTTGGCGGCTTATACTTTCTGCTTCTCATCTTTTTCCTTTTTCGATAACATTTTAAATTGTATATTTTCTTTTACCTTTTTGAATTTTTGGCACGTTTTTGTTTTTGGAATTTTCTAAATGTGAAAAAAGAGGATTTGGTATATGTGATGGAAAAGAAAAGTCAGAGTTGACAACATTTGTTGATAAGGAAAATGTACGTGTCTGCTGTAATTTTTTAACTAATTATTTGGGTTTAATTTATGGTCATACGAGGTTTCTAGTTTGTAAACTTTCTTGCATTTCGTCTTCCTTACATCACAAATAAGTCATCTCACGAAGAATCTTTTGAATTGCATGCATTTTGCGAAGGATTATATTAAAGTTTATTCTCTTCGTCTATCAATAATTGTCTATTATTAACACGATATATATTAATAAATATTTTCTTCGTTTTAATTTGATATTGTACATTAATTAAGAAAAATAATTAATAAAGAGAAAATGATCTATAACCCCTCGAACCTTTACCTGAAATCTGAACTACACACTCGAACTTTATAAAAGTCCTATTACCCCTCTGAACCTTTTATTTTTGATATTTTGTGATCCTAAAATACTGAACTGTCTAGGAAGGTGTATACACTTCCCTTAGGCATGTGGGACTTGCCTAAAGTACACAACTCTGCATTTTTTAAGTCACGTGTAAATTCAATTTATTTTTTTATTTTCTTTTTAAAAAATCCTCATTTGTTAGCCATTAAATCTTCCATCTTCTTTTTTTTTTTTTTTTGCCATTTTCAAAGTTTGAAGTTTGGATTTTGTTGTCTACCATTTCAAAACTTTCAATCGTAACTTCCATTCTAAAATTAAAGCTTTAGGGTTCATAATTTTCTTCAAAAAGATGCAAAACAAAAAGGTTTATTTGCCTTATACGTTTTGTTTCTTCTTCTTCTTCTTCTCTTTCTCAAAACAAAAAGGTTCAAGAACTCATCAATTGTGTCCAAGATTAATTTCTCATCTTCCACATCTCCAATTCATTTTCTTCTTCATCTTTCTCTTTTTCAATTCATGGATGTGTCCAAAAATAAAACCCACAAAAAAAATTCATTTATTTCACTTTAAACAGGAAATTTAAAATTCGATGAGAAATGATACAAAGTTACAAAAAAAGGATAAAAATAGAGTTGATGAGGTTCGTTCTTTCTTCTCATTAAAAAAATCCACACCAATAAGCCTAAAGCACTAAATTTTCTTGAATCAAAAAAACAAAAGAAAAAACGAGAGAGAAAGAAACAGCTTCCTTTGCAAAATCAACAACAACAACAACAATTTATTCGATCTCCGACGCTTCTTCCAACTTTTCAACGCCTCGATTCGACTCTAAAATTAAGCAAATCTAAAATAAAATTAACAAGATATAATTTTTTATTTTCAATTTCAAATTAAGAAGAAAGATTACTGTAGATTCTTCTTTGATCAGTTTAGATCTGATTCGGATCCTATGGCTTGAAATTCACGTAATATTTGTTTGCGGCCATCTTCTTCACCATCTTGTTGCCTCTCCGATCGTCAGAAAAATGAAAGGTGAAGAATTTACAGATAAGGAAAAGAGAAAAGAGAAAGGAGAATGAAAAAGGAAAGAGAAAAGGGAAATATTAAAGGAAAAGGAAAAATAATTAATTTTTATAATAAAAATAGAATATTAGGTTGTAATATTACGTGGCATTACGTGGACACGCGTGATAATCACTTCCCAATACACATGTGGTTGTAAGTTTTTAAGGGGGTAATAATTTTAATTTTAAATAGATCAGGGGGGTCATAGGACTCCCCTAAAGATGAAGTGTGTAGTTGGGATTTTGAGCATAGGTTGGAGGAGTTTTAGACCATTTTCTCTTTAATAAATGATTACTTTATCATAGTACACCTATTAAATGATGTTTATATTTTAATTTGGAGAAAAAATAATTAATATTAAGGGTAAAAAAGGAAAAAAATTATCTTATCTTGATTAATGAAAAATGACAAGTAAAATGAGAAATCAAATTAGAAAATTTGGGACGAGTAAAATGGGACGGAGGGGGTAGTAAATAATAAGTGTAATTTTATTATATTATCCTTTGAAAAAATTTAATTCTTTGAAAAATGCATTGGATAATTAATCGTATTTAATGTTAGAAATAAAATAAGTTGAAATTGATAAATTATCCATTAATTTTCTAAACTAGACAAATAGTATTGTTGAGCATATAGTTTTAGTATAGTGGATAAATAAAGATAGACTAAGGAAGTAACTTATTGTTTCTTGTTCTTTCACTACGTCTTTGTCTAGCTCCGTTTTGTCTTGAGCCGTAAATCTATTGAAATCAACCTTTCTAATTCACCTTTAGGTTAGAGATATGATCAGCGTATACTTAATCTCTACTCTTTACGAACTTTACTTATGGTACTATGGTAGGTATGTTATTATTGTGTAAATATGTTAGGGGAGATGCATGGGAACAATAGGGATAATGTTTTATTTTTGGACTAACACATTATCAAATCATCTTTATATGGCATAATAAGTAAAGAATAATTTTTGCTTTTTCACTAGCTCACTTCAGTATGTATGAATTGGTCATCCCCCAAGAATTTTATTGAAAAATGACAGACAAATAAGATACATGAATTTGGTATGCAAAGAGATTGAAAGAACAAAATTTTAGAACCATCAGAAGAGATAACACTACTTCATCCAAATTTAAATTGAGTATTCAAATAGATTAGAATTCTAAAAACCTGTGAAATTGTATGAAATAATACTATTAGCATGCAAAATATTTAAATTGAGCAGTCAATTTGGTTTGACCATGTTATATTTTTCATGCTCCAATTAACAGATGAGTTGGTTGTCTTCTTACATAATTTTGGATAATTCTCACCTTATAAACTAAGTTTTGAGATTGTATTATCAAGTATAATATTCATTTATTAACAAAACTTCAACCTCAAACATCGGCAAATCAAGTACCTCAAACTTTCTATAGATAGTGATTGAGTTCAACTGAAATCATTATTTTTGAAACATAATATATGGAAATCGGAATATAGATTAAAAATTATACTTTGAAATACAAGTTAGAAAGTGTAACGAATTAAATTTAAATTATGAACTGGCCTCTACTTTGTTACGTATAATCAATAATGTATGTGGTCACTGAGTCAACTACTTTGTTAGTTTAAAATGGCAATTATGTTCCTTTAAACAGACAAACTTTTCTCCCAGGCAGAAAAGATACAAAAGACTAAACTTAATTATTTACAGGAGAATTAAAGTGAATAAAGAATGAACCCTGTAAAGTAATTGGAATCTTCCTTTTTGTTAGCAATATTAATGGGTTCAAACTTTAGGTATAATATTTTTTTAAGCTGAAAAAGTGACCTTAGCTGAACTTTTTGCATTAGCCTTTAATTAGCAATTGACCATGAATTATGCCCCCAAAAATTAATCTCAACTCAATTAATTAAAGTTATCCACATGCTTATAGATGGGCATTTGTCATATACTAATAACAGTATTTTTTAATGTATATCTAATAAGGAATTTTGGAGCTTCAATGCGCACACATGAAGGACAAAAATAACATCTAAAACTAAAATAATTTTACAAAACTAGCACCTAAATTTTAAAACTCAGTAAATAGCTATTAAGCATCACAATTTGGCCCTTTCCGTTTTGTGTACTGGGCCGAGCGATCTCAAAGCACACTTCTGCAACTCATTCTTTCTAACATAGAATGAGCGAACTAACCATTTCAACCAAATCTACTTGATAACGCTAGCAGCTCCACTTCAACATAGTTTCATCTTTAATGGGTCCATGTTTTTTTGACTCCTTTTCTTTTGGAAAAAAGACAGAAATGACACTTCAAATTAAACTATTTTCATGAAAATGGTCATGAAATTTAAATTCCACTTTCAAGCCATTTCAATTTACGGGCTTGTTCTATACCCTTTTTACACACCTTCTATACAGTTTCTATACAAATATTATACATATAAATATTCTATATGAAAATTATACAGCTTTGATACATAATTTATACAATAACTGTACATTTTTTTTTTTACACGTTTTATACAACAATTATATAATTTTCATACGCTTTCTATATATTTTTTGTATCTATTTTATACATATTATATTCTATTTGACAATTATATCTTTTTTATATAATTTAATTATTATTTCTAAACAATAAAAAAAAAGCAGAATATTTGATCAGTTAAAAAATTTACAGCAAAAAAAATTGAAATATTTTTAAAAGGGTCGAATTGCCCAAGTTGAATACTGTATCAGTATTGTATATAGACTGTATCAGTATTGTATATGGACTACATAGGTCAAAATGACCCAAACTAGGAAATGACTATAAAACGGAAATAGTATATCCGACTGACCATTTTTTTGAAAAGTTTTCAAACTTGGGCTATTTATTTTAAAAAGTGTTATAGAGTGTCCTTTTCTCTTTTCTTTTTTAATAATGCAAAGTTTAATCCATTTCACTTTCAAAAGTCAAAGTAGACGTTGGACAATTCAACTGAACTTTTAGGTACATTTATAAGTTTTATTCTAAACCATTTACTTGACAATCTTTTTTAAGTGATATAACATTATTAAAATAACATACTATTTTTTTTTGTTTAGTTTAACTTATTTATACAATAAAATATATTATCATATACTTTAATATAATACAATTATAAAAGATACATATTTATATATAATAATGATACAGTTTCTATACATATACATATTCTATATAATAATTATAGCATTTTTTTACACATTCTATACAATTTTTAACTACAATTATTATTATTTAGATACATATTTTATACTACTCTATATAGTTTCTACATGCATTCTAAAAATGTATCAATCTAGTATAAGAGAGTATCAATTGAGTATATGGACACTGCAAGTGTATCAATGTAGTATAAAAGTGTATTAATGTGATATAAAAGAGTATCAATTGGGTATAGGGAATGCATGTGCTTGCATAGAATTTCCTTTCTCTTTTTTAAAAAGTGTATTAATATAGTTTAAAAGTGTATCAATGTGATATAAAAGTGTATCAATTGAGTATAGAGACTGCATGTATCCAATTGGACCAAATGACTAAAAAGGAAAATTATTTTAGCTGGCTGGCTATAGCATGTCCACCTTTTTAATTATGGACCATTTTTTTTTAAAATGACCATGCCATGTTCTTTTCCCTATTGTATATTATCTTATGTATTTGCATTGGACTTGGCCACGAAAAAAATTAATTATTCGAAAATATAATTTATTGACTCGATAAATTTAAATTCATGTCTAATAAATTTATTACGGAAAACATAAGACATTCTCTATCGAGAATTTTTTCATTTTCAGAGAACTTAATTGCCATAAAAATATAATCACATTGATTTTGTTTGCTTAAAACAAACTTTTGAGTCCATATCAATTTCCATATAGATGAGTCAACAGTCAACACTTATAATCAAGATTTTGGTGAGGATCGGATAACTTTGACCTAAGAAATTAGTGACATTTCTTCCATAGACCAAAAAGCTAACAACCTTAGACATGATTAATACTCACTCCATTCGATTTTATCCGTCACATTTTGAGTTGACACACCCATTAAAAAAACAATTAATAACATGATCATTTTATCATAATATCCCTATTAAATGATGTTTACATTATATCTTAAAATTAATTTGAAAAAAAAAAGCAATTAACATTAAGGGTAGAATAGGAAGAAAAAAGTTGTCTTCTCTTGATAAGTCAAAAATAACAAGTAAAAGTAGAAATTTAATTAGGAAATTAATGACAAATAAAAGTGAACGGAGGGAGTGGTGACTAATCATGTCTTTAATTCATCGAGGGGGTTCAAGCAATTGCGGAATAATGATTTTCACTAAGAAAGCTCAAAATATAAAGAAATAAGCACATGAACTAGTCGAATGGAGGTCGTCATCTATTATATATACATAAAAATAATTTCAAAAATACATATAGTTTTTCACCGAAGGGTTAATTCGAACCCTCCCGAGCCAAGCTAGGTCCGCCCCTAGCACGTACTTCAATCACGAACCATCATTATTCTTTAACTTCCTCTTTTACCAAGTTAAGAATAAAGTTACTTGAACAACAAAATTAGAAAATGCTAGGCTTAAGGGGTAAGTCAATTGACAAAAGAAAAAAAGAAACTTTTGCTATATCCTTTTCACCAAATGACACACAAGAAATCTTTTCTTTATAATTGTAAGTTATAAGTGGTACCTAAATATCACCTAAAATTAAAGGACAAGTTGATTGAAGAGAGTAGTACCTAAATATCACCTAAAACTAAAGGACCACTTGCCCCTACCTATAAAACTACATTACATATTATTTAAATTCACTCAACTAATGATAATAGAATTTGTCTTACAACATGGGGTTATGTTCGCTTATACATATGAATATCTCATTTTTGTAAGTTTTCTACTTATATTATCAAATGTTTATGTTTTCTATTTAGCAGTCATCAATTATTTATTAAATCACATCTCGATTAGTATTTGATAGTGTGTGGTGTGCATTTTTTTTTCTATTTAAAATTGATGTTATATGTCACTCCACATGGATAATGATCAAATACACACTTGAAATATCACTTTTTTGCAGTTTCCTAACTAAACAATCAAGTGTTTGTATTTCTACCTAAATGTCATCAACTATTTATTAAAACACAACTCGAAATTAATGAGCCAAGTACCATGCATGTGAATAAAATTTTATGAGCAAACTATAGACCGCTTGCTCCTACCTACAAAACTACACATTTATATACTTATATTCACTCAATTAACGAAAATAGAATTTGCCTTACAAAATAAGGCTAAGTTCGCTTACAACTATAGATAAACCTTCATAACATAACTTGGAAATATAGAAAATTAACCTACTTCAATTAATTAAACTGACGTGATAGTGTAAAATACGTATACTATATTTAATATGTGTAACTTTACTTCAGTGAAGCCCTCACTCTTAAAAGCTATGACAGCAAATAAATGTGAAAAGACTATAAACCAGACTGGGCAACATTGCACCCCAGGTAAAATGGTGTATCTCCATATTAATGGCCAAGAAGTGGGAAGTTATGTATTGGACCAACTTGACATGACTAAATAAGGTAACATTTCATATATTTGAAATTGACCAATCATGAATGGTTGTGGATCCTACCTCCTAAGTACAAACTGGGATAGTTTGACATTTAGACACTTTCAAAACTTATTTTGGCATTTAGTTACAAGTCTTGAAAAATTAGGTGTTTAGACACATTTATGACATCATTCATTCTTTCATCCAAACCTACCACACAAGTTTTAAACTTTACACTTTAGTTCCCAACCTCATCCATTTAATATTTAATATTTCCCAACTTTTTATACATTTCCACCATTTTTTCATATTTCCTATTTTAATTTAGAAAATTGTCCAAGAAGCCACCAATAGGAGCTCCCTTTTTCACCAATAATTTTTTATTCCGGCCACTTTTTCGGCTATTTTTCCGACAAAAAATTGTTCATCACAACTGAAAATCTCAATTATTCATCACTGCCTCCATTGTTGTTCCATCCTTTTTGAAAAAAAAAAATTCAATTTTTTTTCACCATTTCTACTAGCTCGAAAAGCTTTCCAAATCCGCTCAATACCTCGTCATTAGATATATTTCAGTAGTTTAGAAGTTCTACACATACATTTTTCCATCCCAGAGCTAGGAGGGCAACAATTATATAAAAAATCAGTCAATTCACGTCTTTGTACGGACGTATTCATACCAGTGATCGACCATCTATAGACCTAAACCTTGATCTATTATCCATTTGTGTGGTCTATTATGGCAGTAGCTGAGATAGTTGTCTTGGGTGGTATTTATATAGGTGCGTGGGAGTAGGGTCCCAGCAGTTGGAGGTGGAAATCATCTACAAAGAAGACAGTGCCCATCCCGTTGCGTCGCAATGGATCGTACGACGACATGGTTCGAAGCGTAATTGAGAGCGGAGAATTAGAATGCGAGCCAAAGAGCATTGATATTAGCTATGTAATGAATGGGCGGGGTAAAATACATCCCACGTTCATAAATAATGATCGACATGTGTTGTTATACATGTTGGATGTCGCTGCCGATGGTTCTAGGCCATTACTGAGAATAAATATCGTTCCGGGGTCTCCGACAATCCCGCCACCACAGCCGACAATCGACGAAGATGATTCATTTGAAGAAGAGAGTTTGGATGTTAATCTAATGGATTCGGAAGATGATTCAATGGAATTGAAAGATCCAATTTTCTCTGAAGAAGGGGGAGAAGAGTGCGAATTGGGAGCACAAACCAACCACACCTTCTCCGACGGAACTACTTTTCAGGTAAATCAAACATTTAGCAGTAAAAAGGAGCTGAAATTGTTGTTGGACGTAGCAACTGTGAGAAATTCTTTTGATTATGCTACGTTGAAGAGCTGCACCAAATTCCTCAAGGTGAAATGTGTTTGTCCTAGCTGCGGGTGGATGTTACGGGTGAAAAAGTATGAATGCACAGACAGATTCGTCATCTATAAATACGTCACCAATCATAGTTGCGGAGTCGAATACGCCATCCGCTGCCATAGGAAAATCTCATCTAAAGTCATTACATCTCTGTGTGTGAACATGTATCGCGAAGGAAAGGGTCCAGACACAACGAGATTTGGAGGATCGTTTCCAAGAACTTGAAAAGTAGACCAAGTTATTGGACATGTTGGCTGGGGGGTGTGATTGCCAAGGAAATGGTTCTAGGGACAACGGAGCACGGGTATTCCTGCCTGCCCATTTTTTCGAACATAATCGACGCTCTTAATATTGGTACTACCTATTCCACCATGGTGAACAAGGTCGATTGTAGGTTTATGTATTACTTTTTATCATTGGGTCCTTGCATTAGAGGATCCGCCCACATGAGAAAGGTTATTGCGGTCGACGACACTCATTTATACAGCAAGTACGAGGGCGTGCTGCTAAGCACGATTGCACAAGATACAGAGAACCATATTTATCCCATTGCCTTTTGCGTCGTTGACAAGGAAAACAATGCATCTTGGACGTTCTTCTTTGAGAAGCTGAAGTCTATTGTGGTCGATGGACCAGATTTGTGCTTTATCTCCGATAGGCACAAGAGCATCGCCAATGGCATCGCGAAGGCATACAACCATGCTCATCACGGGTACTGCATGAGGCACCTAGGTAAAAATCTCCGGGTAAATCACCACTTCGGAGAACACCTCTATCTATTCTACCACGCGGCAGAGGCATATTCTCCCGAGGAGTTTAGCGACCATTTTATGGAATTCAAGAACTGCTTTCCCGAGACAGCCTTTTTCCACGAGCATGATCTAAGTTTTGAGAAATGGAGCAGGGTATATTTCCCCGACAACAGGTTTGACGTGATGAACACAAATATTGCCGAATCGGTGAATGCTATGTTGATTGTCGAAAGGGAGTACCTCGTGGCATCCATATTTAATTCGATTGCCAAGAGGTTTGTCGAAATATTCAGGGAGAGGCGTGTCTACATCCTCAAATGTAAGGATAACAAATTGTTCTCGCCGCCGAAAAGATCTTAAGAGACAATACGAGCGAGGGCGACTCCTTCTATGTAGAGAACATAAGCGGGGATGAAAGGCAATACACTGTGTTTGGAAGTGGTTGTACGGCCAAAGTCGACCTACTGGAAAGGTCGTGTTCTTGCAGAAAGTTTGACCTGGTCAAAATACTATGTGATCACGCGATGGCCGCTTTGCGATCAAAGCACGGTGAAGATTATGGTTTGAGAGTCTATGATTACTCTTCGCCCCTGTATAAAGTGGAAGAGGACCTCCTTGCGTATTTGTAATCAATTAATGTTGTCCCTTTGAAGTCCAAATGACGCGTGCCACAAGAATTGCTAGACGTGAACATTATTCCACCTCTCGTGGTCACCAAGCTCGGAAGGAAGAAAATAAAATGCGTTAAGGGCGTGGGCGAGACTTTCAAGTCAAAGAGGAGGAACAAGTGTTCACTGTGCAAGAGACCCGGGCACAAAAAAACCACTTGTAACAACAACAAATTGTAGTTAGTCTTGTATGAATTTGTGTTTTTTTAAGTCATGGAAGTGTATGTGTTTTGACAAACCTTCAGTTGTCTGATTAATGCTAGATTTATCGCCTTAAATCTTCGTCCATTATTGACCTTTTTAAAGTATTGCATATATTGTGTGTCCGGTCTATTTCTTTTATTCTTTATTTAACAAATGGTATATTATCGATCTAATTTACAGTCTATTAAAAATCCTAAATATTCAAAGGGACAGATGTGAACAGTTGAGCATTTATTACACCTCAAAAAAGCTGTTGCACGTCCAATCACACGTTACGTCGATTGGGTATACGCTATCTCTCTTCGATTTCTACTATTTAAACGTCTACCAACGAAAGGGCGGGAAGACCAAAGGGTTCTATTTTGGTCTAAATAAACACCCATCTACTGCACCCAAAATTTATCTTCATCACCTCAAAATCAAATTAAATCGACAAGATGCCAAGCATTACTTTGAGACCCAGAAGGAGGATTAACCGTAACTACGACTTTCTCCTCCTCCGTAATGACTTCAATCGCCTCTTCTATGGACTGGGGTAGGACCGGGAGCATGTCCACCGCGAACTCCGGTGTATTATCCATTTTTTACGGACGATTGTGGAGCGACTCAACATAAAGCCGGAGGAGATGATCACCCCCCACCCCCCCAACCATCCTCTTAGTTTTAAGTTTTTTTATTTCTATTTTTTTGTTTGTTTTAAGTTCGTTGCAAGGAGAAGCTTTCATGGTTAGGAATGCTAGATGAAAGCTTCTTAATTTTGCTGTAAATATGGTTCTGCACCATCATTGCAACGAATTATCAACGAAATATGTTTGTTTGCCTACATTCGTGTAAATTTAAATTTTACAATTTTGTTCTGGTTTAATATTTTACAATTTCTAATGTTAGAAGATGAATCAAACGATTGTGAGATGTGAAATTAATGTTTGTTTAATTTTTGTTTCTGGTTTAATTCTTGTTTCCTGAATTTTTTGCCACTGTAATTTTATATTTTTTTCCTTTTAAAATTTTTGCATGAGATCAAGGTAGAAGATGAACAAGACAGTTGTCAGACGTCAAATTAATTCATATACATTAATGAAAAACTAATATGGTCTATCTGCGATTATGTTAATTTATACAAAATTAATTGTAGAGTCGCTGGGGTTTATTCGATACTGGTCTCAATATCTATGCTCGAAAAAATATATAATCGATGCTTTAAACAATACGGATCCATTGATTGTGTTCAGTAAATTTCATAGACTATAAGCCTTGTCAATAGTATACAGTATTAGTTTATTGCCCTTAGTAGCATATTTGAAAAAATAATTAATCAATAAAATAATAAATAATTAGATTTTATGCAATTAAAGGAGCTTGAACAAGTCATGTGGTAGTATGAGAGTCCACATAAATTGGATGAGGTGAGCAATGATGTGTGAGGATGGGTAGTGGATGAACAAATGAATTCCTCACAACATACTTGTGCTTTGGTGAACATTGCCCTAAGGATGTTGGTTGTTCAACCACAACTCATCACCTCACACCTTGTTTCACCACTTTCAATTTCGATGGACCCTCATACAATCACATGATTTATTTAGGTTCATTCGATTGCATAAAATTCAATTACTTATTATTTTATTAATTAAATAATCCTTTTCAAAATATGTGCTAGTCATGATTTATAAATATGTGTCATAGTCTAGTGCATGTATTAATGAAGTTGTACAAAATCTATGCTAGACTATGCTTAGTTTTGTATTCGACCTTATATAGTGTATCATAGACTATTAACTACTTCCACAAAGAAATAACTAGACTATGATATTTATTCATAGACCATAACTAGCACATATTTTGAGAGGGATTAATTAATTAATAAAATAATAAGTAATTGAATTTTATGCAATCGAATGAGCCTAAACAAGTCATTTGATCGTATGAGGGTCCATATAAATTTAAAGTGGTGAAACAAGGTGTGAGATGGGAGTTGTGATTGAGCAAATGAATTTTCTCACAACATACTTGTGCTTTGGGTAAACATTTTCCCATGCATGTTTGTTGTTCATCCACTACCCATCCTCACACATCATTGATCACCTTATCCAATTTACGTGGACTCTCATACGATCACATGACTTGTTCATGCTCCTTTAATTGCATAAAATTTAATTATTTATTATTTTATTAATCAAATAATCCTTCTCAAAATATGTGCTAGTTATGGTCTATGAATATGCAGCATCGTCTAGTGAGGTTATTAAGGAATTAACTCTTAGTATATGCTAGACTGTATATCTATTCGGTGAATCATCTATCAAAAGCCTGAAAAGCCATCGATTATAAATATGGTCTATGAAACAAGATCAACAGTAAAAAAAATCAAAATGTCAGATTTTTACAACGGTAATAAAGTACATGTCAAATCAGCACCTAACGGTAATATCTCACTTTTTCTTCTATAAAAGGAAGAATATTTTTGTGTTAACACTCTCATTTTTTTTTCTTTAATTTTTGTTAACAACTACAATGTTTCAAGCATCCCAAAAATCAAATGCAAAAGTGTCCTACATATGTCATTGTGGCAATCCAGCTGTTTTTAGGACGTCACGCACCGATGGAATCCAGGTCAAAAAAATTTTAACTGTGCGGTTGGAAAGGATAATAACGGATGCTCTTTTTTTAAGTTGCTTGACGATGACTCACCGACGAGCAGCCCATCGACATCAAATTTTCAAGGCGTTTTCAAGTTTCATATACTCCAAAGGCTTCGGGAATCCGAAGAAAATAAAGATCTACTCATGACATTGCTAAAAGAAGCCGAAGAGCAAAGAGATTACTTGAAAGGATCGCTAAAAGAAATTAAAATAGAGAGAGATCAAGTAAAGCAAAGGCTGATTTTGGCCGAAGAAAATGAGAAAGGCCTAAAAAATTTATTATATGGTTTGTTATTGTTGTTCGCTTTCTGTAAAGATGTAATAGGGATATAGAAAACTGAATAAATAGACGTAAGGTTTCTCAAATCAATCCTGGGTGTAATCTATAATTAATAGAGAATTATGTCTACGTCTTTTATCATCGACCTCTATAAACCATGATATTTAAGGTAAGTAACTGTATGAATTACTCAATCGATAGTATGTTAAGTCTATAAATTATAGAGAACAACTTTTATTATGTTTTCAATCAACCACTATAAATTAAGACAACAACTGAACTGGTAACGCAATGCAGCCAGCTGTTTAATCTAACGAGACAATGGAATAACTGAACATTATTTCATCAGTAAATGTCATCATTGACATGTCAAATATATGTAATTCAATTATCCATAAAGAACAAATCACTAAAAAAACATGTGAAATATATGTAATTCAATTTATCCATAAAGAACAAATCACTAAAAAAAAAAAAATCATTAAGAAAATTGTTTGTTCCAAATCCACAAAACTACTTATTTTCTTGATTGAGTTCCGCAACAATGCCCATCACATCTACTTATTTTTCTTCATGTTTTTTCTCCTCTTCTTCAACTTGTTTCTTCTCATTTTCTTTCTCTTCTTCTTCTGATGATTTCTCCTTTTCTTCAATGTTTTCAACCTCCCGTTCGACCACTAATTCTTCTTCAACTGCCTTCTCGTTTTTTCTTCTTCTTCTTCTTCTTCTTCTTCTTCTTCTTCTTCTTCTTTTTCTTCTGATTCTGATTCTGATTCTGATTTCTTTTCAGCATCTTCTTTTGTTTTCTCTTCATTTTCTTCTTCTGCTTCAGCTGTCATCTCCTCATCTTATTTTTTTTTTCTCTTCTTCTTCTTCTTCTTCTTCTTCTTCTTCTTCTTCTGCTGCTGCTGCTGCTGCTGCTGCTGCTGCTGCTGCTGCTGCTGCTGCTGCCTCCTCTTCCATTTCTTCTTCTTTCTTCTCTTCTTCACCTTTTTCATCTGTTGCAGCCATGTCCGTCACTGTGAATGCAAGTTCTTCGAGGTTTACTTGATGCCGGCTAAGAGGGGGACTGTCGAGGTGTACTGTATTATTTTGAAAGGATTACTAAACATATGCAACAAAATTAAATTCGAAAACCAAAAAATAAATTAATTTACCTTCTTCTTGTTGCTTCTTCTTATTCTTCTCGATTCTCCTCAGCCCCTCATCTCTAACAAAAGAAGCAATATCCAGTAGACTTTTCTCAAGCAAGGCAATGCGCTTGTGCAGGTCATCGTCATTAGAAGCGTCTAGTGAAGTTTTAAGTCCACTTGAACCAGCATGATCACAAATGCGTGGTGGACTTGGAACATAATGGTGGCCAACGAAATCTTCGTCTTCGTCCGCGACCTCCGCTGATGAAGTCAGGACAGTTAACCCTTTTAGTTGTGCCCTCAACGCATCGATGGATGTATCCTTAACTTCATCCGTGTATGTCTCAAAATTTTTCATGTATCTCTGCTCCATCTCACGGACAGTAGGGGTAAAGTACGGGTGCACAATCTATAAAAAAATAAAAATAAATTACAAGAAATTCTCTAATATAATAATATTAGTATCATATCATAATAAGTATAATTTTACCTTTGTGTTTTTTCTTTGTACTTAAACGGGTTGCCTTCCATTATGTTATCGCACTTCGACGTGTTCCATCAAAGAAGACGGGGAATGGGCAGGGAAGAATCCAACGACTTGCTGGCGTGCGTACCTTTCCAGATGAGGAAATGCCTCATATATCCAAACCTGCAATCAATAGAAGCAAAAGTAAGTCTACAGTGTCTATGTATTACTGCATAAATATGTAGGGGTCTATAATAAATCAATAGGCTGGTTGATTATAAGTACCAGAGCCCAGGAAAATCCAAATAACGCGTACGATGCATTATTCCTCTTGACAAAAGCTTCTTTCTTCTTGGTCAGATCAGTTTTCTTTTTCAAATAGCTCAAGGTCAGCTCAAAGGACTCTTTTCCCCATGGATACCCCCTGAAGAATTCTAAATCAGCCGCCATCTTAATGTGGTTCGAATCCACTTTCTTTGACGGGTCATTTTCCATCAGCATCGCGTGCACAAACCAAATCAAAGCACACTTCAACTTTTATTGATTATTCAGCCTATTACCCTTCATCAGGCTAATCAACTTTGCAGCAATAATGCCCTTTTTCATTATCACCTTAAAATGAAAGCTTTCTCCATTTTGGAGGACTTTGTTCATTTTTTATTCACGGGGATATGTTGAATAATTCAGCCCCGTAATCAAAGCAAATTCCTTTAAGCCGAAACAAGCTGGCTTACCATTCACACAAAATCAAATTTCATGCTTTTTTTTTTATTTTTTATATGTCGCAGCAACATATAATGAACCATCTGTCCATTAAACTTAAAATGTTCCGGAATATGCCTCAAGTGTCCGAAATATTTATTCTTAAAATCACAATACAATTTTTATTCAACAAGAAACCGTCTAAACTCTCGATATACCGTCATTCTTGCTCTCACAGAAATCTTTGCAGGAAAAGAGCCAAAATCATCCATCCAGGTTGTTAGGCCGTACGACTCAATGAAGATATCTCTTGCACACATTGGCAAAGATAGAGGATCCTCCTCCCCGTCTTCGCTATCTCTCCTATCCTCACCGTCCCCGCTATCACTTTTACTTTCTTCTTCGCTTCCCCCCTCGCTTTTACCTTCGCTATCCTCAGCATCCTCACTCTCGTGTGCACTACTTTCATCATATTTGGAAATATCGGCAAGGATTCTTGATTCGATTTCCGACTTCAATTCATCGACTATGGGTTTTTTTCTCTTGGAAGTTTTCAAAACTTATTCGGATTTTTGCTTCCTGCTGGTAGAAGCAGTGGAAGCAGGCCTTTTAACCGCTCTATGAACTCATCTCATCATTTATGATCTACAACAAAAAACGAATGTGTAGTGGTCGATTTATCGACCACTGGTCTATTAAAAAAATGAACAAATGAAGTAAAAAAAATTTTGTAGTGGTCGATTTATCGACCACTGGTCTATTAAGAAAAAGGAAAAAACGCCTCACATCAAACATGCAATTCAAGTTCCAACTTTGGCAGTGCAATTCACAACAACAAGAACACCATTAAAATGAGTTCAATTCAGTACAAAAAATTCAAAATCAAACGCAATATAACTACAAAAATTGAAAAAAATTCTAATCATTATCCAAAGCAAAACCCGATTAAACATGCAAAATCGACAATGTTAACTAAAAACACACAAATTTCGACTAATTCAACGAAGAACAGTGCAATTTTTGTCAAGATCAAAAAACCCCAACACAAAAAGTCATCGAAAAAAATTACTAAAATGGATCTAGAACTGGTTGGGGAAGAAAATTACACTTACCTGAGTAAGAGAAATTCAAAAAATTTGCCTGAGGAAGCAAGAATCAGCCGAATTATTTTTTTCAAAAAAATAGGAACCAAAATCGAGAGAAGGAAGAGTTTGAGGAGAGAGAAATGTGTAGTTGAAAATATTAAATGGTTTTAATAAATATTTTCAAAATTAAAAAATATAAAAAGGGACCATGTTGTAGTTTTTAAAAAGGTTTATTTTCCTCCCAAGTTTTAAAAATATTAAAGGAACCCATAACTCCACAACTCTGGCCTACTTTTTAGACCTAACCCTAAAAACTAAATGAAATTTTTTTTTGGTGTTTATGGCTCAAAATAAGTTTTGAAAGTGTGTGGGAATCAAAATTATCTCTACAAACTGCTCAAAATAAAAATAAGGGTAATGCTAAATGACTCAGTGCCGAATTGACTCGAATGACTCGAGTCAGGTAAAAAGTCTTCTTTACCCTTTGGCTCCAAAACCACCATCTTTCCCTCCAAAATGCAAAACCACCTACTTTAAGCACCAAAATCATTTATTTTCCCCTCCAAAAATAAAACCACTTTTACTTTTTTTTTTTTTTCTGTTTTTTATTGTTCTTTCATATTTTTCTTATTTCAGATTTTTTATTATTTTTTATTATTCTTTCATATTTAATCCTTATATTTTACTTTGGCAAAATGGCTCAGTGGACCTCCGTACTAGATCGGTTTTGTAAGTTGGACACTTCTACTTACATGTTTATCATCTGGACCCCTGAATCCACTAAAAAACAACATTTTAAACACATTTTTTAAGAGTGTGTGCCACGTCATTTTCAAGTATTCATGAAATTTCAAGTCATTTTTAAAATGCTACATGACAAATTAAATATTAAAATTAATTTAATTAAATAAAAATATTATAAATTACAAAAAAATTTATATAATCATGTTTTAAATTAAATATTTAAATTATTAAATTATAAAATGTCATTTAATTTATTTTTGCTCACAAATTAAATATTAAATTCATTTCAAATAATTAAAATTCTTCTCCAACTAACTTAAATTTTTAACTATAAATTCATATATACAAACATAATAGTTTTTTGATTTTTAAATTTAAATATCTTTAATAAATTCACAAAAATTTTAATTTTTTCAAGCGAAATTCAGTATTTTTTTTCAATATTCACTATCACTCACTTTCAATTTAGATTTAAATTTTAATCCCAATAAAATAAAATAATTTCAAATTTTAATTTAAAAAATAAAGAGATTTGAATTGAGAGAAAAAATTAAAATAAAAAATAAAAAGTAAAGGTAGGGGTAGGGGGCTGGAAGAGTGTTGGGGTGGGGTGGGGACGGGGCTAGGTGGGGTGGGGGGATGGGGAGAGGTGAGAAGGGGTGGGATGGGGCTGGGGAGGGGTGAGGAGGGGTGGGATAGGGATGGGTGGGGTGGGGTGTTGGGGGTGGGGTAGGGATGGGCTGGAAGGGTGTTGGGGTGGAGTGGCTGGAAGAGTGTTGGGGTGGGGTGGAGCTAGACGGGGCTGGGTGGGGTGTGAGAGCTAGGGTGGGGTGGGTATGGGTGTGGTGGGGGTGAGGACGGGCTGTTGTGGGGTGTAAGGGGTGGGGACGGGCTGGGTAGGGTGTGGAAGGATTTTTTTAATTTTATTTTTAAATTAAAAAAGATGGAGGGAAAAAGGATCCTTTTTATTTTTTTTTAATTTTAATATTATTTTATTTTTTTTTAATTATTTTAATATAAAATTGGCCAAAAATTGACCCTCACTCGCACCCCAAGCGAGTGACTACACTCTCCTTATCCTAGTCAGCCATTTTAATGCCACATAGGCAAGGTGAACGGTCAAAGGATGCAAAATGTTGTTTTTTAGTGGGTTTAGGGGTCCAGATAACAAACATGTAAGTAAAAATATCCAACTTACAAAACCGACATTGTATAAGGGTCCATCGAACCATTTTACCTTTTACTTTTTCATTCAACTTTTTCCTTCCTTATTCTAAGCTCTCTCATTTAATTTGAAATCTTTTAATCATCATTTTTGACTTGTATTATATTTTTTTTTCTTCCAATACTTCTATCTCTTTAGTTATTTTACTATACAAACTTTTTAACTTTTTTATTTTTAATTTTAAATCCTTCATATATCTCATCTGTAAATTCCTCCTATAATTTAAAAAAAAATGAATTCAATATAATAAAAATATTTAACTGAGAGAAACCATGAATAAAATTTTTGGAATTGAAAATAGAGATAGTTCAATCGCTAAATTTATAATCAACATAAATCCAAATATGATTACTTTTAAAGTTAAACTCATTTTTATTTTGCTTACAAACAAAAGAAAATTGCTTTTAAATAGAAATTTAATTGATAGTTATCAACATGATATTTCAACTGTAAATTAATTAAGTTTGACTTAAAAAATTTAGTGTAATTTTTATCTTGACTCTAAATAACTCGCATGTTGAGTTTATATAGGTTTGGCTGAAAATTCAACTGTATGCAAAGATTAAGTATATAAATAAAAATTATTGGGATGGTCACATAATGTTATTCTAACAAACTGATCAAAAAATTTATAATCATTGAATCACAACTTTGAGACTAGAAAGCCACGATAAAATACAAATTTTTATTTTAGTTAAATTATATTTAATATTTTGGAAGTATTTTTATTTTGTTTCACTAAAATTATAAAGTGTTTTCATAATTATTTTATCTAAGAAAATTAATTGGCTTGTAAAAATTGAAATCGAAAGTATACTACACTTCTTATTAAAAATAAATTTAAGAAGTGAAATTGTGTCACTAGAAGTCGTCACTTGTGTTGGCGAGTCATAAAATTTACAAAGCATCGATTTTGATACAACTAATTCTTATCTGAGCGAAAATTCTAACCCTAAAAATTATTTTGAATGAAAACAAAGAAGATACATATATACTCACATGTTGAATTCTATTATTCTGACAAAAACTGTGAAGGAGTTGAGGGTTAGAAAATCAAGCATCCACCAATCTAGACATGCAAAAGTTAGATGACCATCAACCATATTCTCTCAACAGGCAAATCGGTTTGTTCTCTAGTTTAACGTACATCTCAATATTTATAGAAGTATTTCCTTAATAGAGTCCTATTTTAAGAGTATTTTTCTAATTGAACAGTAGAAAAAAATATTAATTAATTCTCCCTCCATATATTTTAGGAGTCCCATATATTTTAAAAAGTCTAGTAGAAAGAAAAATATTAATTAATTCTCCTACCATATATTTTAGGAGTCCTATGTATTTTAGAAAGTCTAGTTAATATAAGAAAAATAATTAAATAATAAATTAAAAATAGTAAAAAGACAGTTTTGTCCAAAGAAGAGTATTTTAATGAAGGATAAAAAGTTTAAATCACTTTTCTAAGGGTCTTCACACTTTTAATATATTATAGATTATAAATATAGATGTATGTACGTATGTATGTGTTTTCATCAAATTTATTTATAATTTAAATATCTTGTATTAGATTATGTCATGTGGTAATAGA
The DNA here is from genome assembly GCA_030864215.1 of Capsicum pubescens. NCBI lineage: Eukaryota > Viridiplantae > Streptophyta > Magnoliopsida > Solanales > Solanaceae > Capsicum > Capsicum pubescens. The sequence goes on along the minus strand of CM061538.1, from coordinate 330,335,027 downwards.
TAAATTTATTTTTTTATTGTTGGTAAAAATGAATTGTTGTCCTTTTTTTCCTTTTGAATAAATTATTTTTATTTTTATTTTTCTGAATACATAATTAATAATCAAACAACCAGACCAACTCAAATTCAAACTGATGACAATCCAATTGATAAATATATTATTTGATTTGGTCTTAGTAATTTATAAGTCTACTATATTGATTTATTTTTAATTTTGATCAATAATTGATTCAAATCGATCTGTGAACACTCCAACATAGTTATATTGATCAGTTACATCTGCTTTTTTCACACAACTCAAAATCAAGTCATGTTAAAATTTTATTATTATAATTAGCACAAAAATCATATTTAACGTATATATTTGTGTTTCATCACTGCTCACGCTATCAATGATCAGTTCGAAAAGGTATTATTTCTCAAAAATTGTTAAATTTTTAGTTGGAAGTTTTATAAATGAAAGTTTCAAAAATCGTGAGATATTTTTTTGAAATATTAAAATATTTAAAGTTTAAAATTTTAAAATATGATGAATTTCATAACAAAACAAATTTTTGAAGATATTTTTTAAAAATTTAATTAGAATATATTGTCAAATGTTAGATTAGTCTCAGAGTTTTGTAAGAGAAAAGATGATTTTATCTCAATAATTTAAAATCAATAAAAAAATAGTGATTATTTTTAATTAAATAAATCAGTAAAACTGATATGATTATTTAACTGACTAAAATCGTAAAGCTATTCAAAATAGTATAAAAAACAAGCAGAATCCTTCGTGTCAATTATAATTTTCGTTTCATAAAAAGTCCCTACTTCATTATTCTTACAAGTCAGATTCTTTTATCCAAGTTGAATAAATTATTTTACAATTTTCATAATTTTGTATAATTTTATACTCTCCCCGTCTCATTTTATGTGTCGTCATTTAATCAGGTATAGAGTTTAAGAAATAAGGAAAGACTTGGTAATGTTTACTAATTTGTTCTTTATCAAAAAATGTGCTACTATTTTTTTTTAATTAAGTGGGATCAATAAAGATAAAAGTGAAATTATGTCGTTAAATAGTTATCAAATAAGGAAAGATGATATTCTTTTTGAGACGGATAAAAAAATGATGATACATAAAATGCAATGGAGAAAGTATTTTTAATTTCTTTTTTAATTATGTACTAAATATTTTTGAGTTGTAGTAGAAGGTCAAAAAAGAATACCAAATGTATTTTTGCAACTTTGGCCAAACACAAATTGATGTTCTAATATTGACATTTAAAAAAAATAAAATTAATTAGCTAAATACAAATTTAAACTAGAAACACAACATTTGATTCGATGTTTGGAATTTAGAAATATTATTTTTCAAATTAAATCCAGTTTGAAATTGAATTGTGTGATCCGTTTGATTGAAAAAAGTGGTATACGAAAATAATTTGCTAAATGGATAATGAATAGTCTCAATTGCAGAATCTGAAAATAATATGTTATAGTAATAGCTAATGGAATCTCGTTATGTACTCATACAAATTAAATTATGTTAATTACCTTATTTAAAATAAAATTATTCGAGAAATGACGTTTTTATTACTACTCATAAAAAGTACTACATGAAAGTTTCAAGAATCAACTAGTTCAACGGGTAAAATAATGACATACTATAATTATAAATTGTTTTGCTTGTGAAATTAAATAGAATATAATCTAAAAAAAAATAAAAATCTTTTGCAATATTTATTCAATCTAAAAAAGTTTATTTTGTCCCAATAATTTAAAATCAGTAAAAAAGAAAAAGTGATTATTTTTAATTAAATAAATTAATAAAACTGAATATGATTATTTAACCGACTAAAATTATAAAATTATTCAAAGTAGTATAAAAATCAAATAAAATAAATAAAATCATCTAGAGTAATAAAGAAAGAAAATAAAGTGTTGGAAAAAGAAATGTCAATTTTTACTTGACATATCTCATATTTCGTTATTCATGAGATGAAAAGATAAAAGGAGAAAGTGGGTGGAAAGATGAAAAGATAAAGAGACATGGGGACAAGATGTAAGCTAGTAACAGTAGTTGTAAGACCATGGTTTATTAAAATTAGGTAAATATTAAGGGTAGTTTTGAATTGGGAGGGTAATTTAAATATAAGAAATTATAAAATGACAATATGATCCTTACTTGTTACTTTAATTACTAAAATACCGGCTAAAAAGTGATTTTCGAATCATTCGAGTCAATCTCCTTCGAGTCAAATATATTTTCCCTAAAAATAAAACAATGACAAGATGAGAATGTGAAATTGGATCGACTGTATACTTGTATACCATCATGAGATGTGACCAGTTGGATAAATTTCCTTCACCTTAAAGTGTAGGAATCTTCGATTTGGACACCAATACACCCTCATTTAATTTGTATTTGTTTTGTAAATTTTTTGTTGTTGTTGTTACTATGTGTAATTTCAAAGGATTGTATTACGACTTTGTTTACTCTTTTTTTGTCTTGAGTCAGGAGTCTATCAAAAACAACCTCTCTACTTAGGTAGTGGTATGGACTGCGTACATTTTATCCTCTCCAGACCTCACTAGATAGGAATATAATACATTGGGCTTGTTGTTGTGTAATCTCTAAGGATAACTTCACATGTATGGTATCTATAGAATTAGTTTTGATAAAGTTTAAGTTGAAACACAATATCTGAAATTCCGTATGATTGATTGAAGTTCAATCATTTTACCTTATTTCCAGTGGCGGAGCCACAGCCAACGAAGGGTGGTCAGATGAACACCCTTTGTCGGAAATTTTTTCGAGTATATAGGTTAAATATAGATATTTATGGTTATATACATATTGTTGTACACCCTTGACAAGCTAGAGAAGCATAGTCCAGTGGTCAAGAGTGTGCATTTTTGCATCAACAACACGGGTTCGAACTTTGGCAGGTGCAACAGTCCTTTATTTTCTTTGTTTTTTAAATCGTTCTTTGCCCAAGGAAAAATATGAACACCCTTAACCAAAAATTCGATATTGTATCTACTTCAATCACATGTGGTTAGTTCAATACTTTTACCTCACCTTAACCATATATACACTTCAGACATGTGTCTGAAGTTCAATTATTTTGTCTAACCTAATTACTTCAAACGCTACATGTCTTAAAGGATATCAAAGAATCCAAAAAGCTAGGTCGTACATGCAAGTGTCAAAACAGATTGCCCCGTAAAATTTTTACTTTTATCAATTGTTGAGAGTTCAAATCTTGAGAATAAGAAATTTTTCATATGAAGTATTTCACTCTAAAACAGACCTTATGCGATAAAACTGGAGTAGTTAAATCAGTGACGTCCGAATACCAAATGATTTTGAAAAATATATGCTTGTGTTAGCAATGGTATCATACACTATGGAGGAAATTGTTATCTTCCTTCTACGGGTACGCAGAATCTGTGTAGTAGAAACAACAACTTCAACTAAAGTTAAAGTATATATAAACAAGAACACAATGAAGTATATCAAATACCCTCAACACAAAATCAAAATGACCTTTCCAAGAGGTGTTTTTTATTTTTCAGAAAATAGATGAAACAGAAATGAATAAGACCAAGTCGTCCGAATTCACGGACTTTCCTTAAGGAATAATTCCTCTCACTGTACCCGAGGTTATGGAATCTTCCTCCCAGGATAAAATAGCCTTCAATCCGACTATAGCGGTACCTCAAATAGGCGGATTCTTCGAACGCACAAAACGTTTTGATTGATCACACAGAATATTTGTAAAGAAAAGAAGAGAGTTTTTATTCTGAAAATTTCCATATCAAAACCTGTGAAGGAAAGCAGGTTTATATAGCCTAGCAAATGCCTCTTCGAAAAGGTGGCATTGGTTCACTTAAATGGTGTGATGTTTCTGAAAATGCATGTCTGCAGCATTTTTGCTGAAGCAGTACACCTGTTCGAAACAGTGCATCACTTCATTGAAGAATTGCATCTGTTCAGTCGAAACAGAAACAGTATATCAGTTCAGTGTATGCATCAGTTCAGTCGAAAAAAAACAATACATCAGTTCAGAAACAACGCATCAGTTTAGTCGAAACATTGCATCTGTTACTGTTACTGCATGCATATAAATGAAATATTGATCAGATTTTGTCAAATAAAGTTTGTCCTAAAAGCTAGATCTCATCGATCGATTATTTGACAAATCTAAATCCGAAACCAAGCGAGTGATGACGATGGCGCGAGGAATCTCTTATTTCTTGCCTTACTTATCATGTGGAGTAAGTAGTCATCATTATAAACACTCCAAAGTTCCCTTCTCCCACCAATGTAGGAGAATTAGTGAACTTTCCAATTTTTGGGAGTACGCTTTCCAAATTGGTGTCTCCTCTTCTCCACCATTTTTTCTTCATTTTCCATTCACACTTCTATGAACCCAACAATCACCCACATAAATGGGGAATGATTATTTTTTGTAAAACTTTTACGGACAAGTATGTGATCATCAAGCAAAGACTGATTGCATCTGGATAAGTGGGTTTCCCTTTGAACTTTTCGTAGTGAACATGCATCGGTCAATCGGTAGATTTGATATCTTTGAACCGTCGAGCTTTAATGTACACCTAGACAACACATGTCACACAACCAACCTTTTAACGTTTATAGTTCTTACGGTTTTGTTCTTTTCAGCCATGAACATGTCCCGGTTTTTATGAAAGCTTAGAGAATAGACCTTTACTAACATTCTCCTTGAAGCGGCTTCCACTTTGCCCTCACATAGGTGATTTCTAAATGTTCAATCCAGTAGATTAAACTATTTGGTCAAATCTGCCAAAGTTAGATAATCATTAAAAGACTTTTCACCGGAAGTCTTATCCTTGTTAACTAAACATTGTCTACATCATGAGAATGGGTTGGGTATTTGACAATGTTGAACCTTTCAGACACAACTTTGTTTGATCCCCTTGAACCTAGCTCTTGGGATCTCCAGTCTGCTAGATAGAGTTACTGCCATGCTGACTTGTCTTAGGCCTTAAACCCATTCCCTTGGATGTCCTTTCTACTCCTTCTCTAGATAGGCCTTCGACACATTATCCTTTGACTTTACATAGTCTACAGTGATTATTCCACCAGGGAGAAGTTCCCTAACGGTATTGTGTCTTCGTCGTATGTGACGAGATTTATCGTTGTACATCATGCTCCCTGCCCTACCTATTACCGCTTGGCTATCACAGTGTATACATACTGGTGCCACTGGCTTGGGCCAATAAGGAATATCTTCTAAGAAATTCTGGAGCCATTCTGCTTCTTCACCGGCTTTATCCAATGCGATAAATTCAGATTTCATTATAGATCGAGCAATACAAGTCTGTTTGGATGATTTCCAAGAGACTGCTCCTCCATCGATAGTAAATACATATCCACTTGTGGATTTTACTTCGTTCGATCCGATTATCTAATTTGCATCACTATATCCTTCAAGTATCGCAGGATATTTATTATAATGCAAGGCATAATTTTGATTGTACTTAAGATACCCCAAAACTCTTTTCATTGCCACCCAGTGAGTTTTGTTAGGATTACTCGTGTACCAACTCAATTTACTGATAGTGCATGCTATGTCTGGTCGTGTACAGTTCATTATATACATTAAGCATCCCAATACTCTTGCGTACTCCAATTGCAAGTCACTTTCACCTTCATTCTTTCGAAGTGCAAAGCTCGCATCCAATGGAGTCTTGGCAATACCAAATTCCATATACTTAAACTTGTTAAGTACCTTTTCGATATAATGAGACTGTGACAATGCCAACCCTTGTGGAGTTCGATGGATTCTTTACCTAAGATTACATCTGCAACTCCAAGGCCTTTCATATCAAACTTGCTCTCGAGCATTCGTTTTGTTGCATTTATGTCAGAAATGTCTCTACTGATGATCAACATATCATCTACATATAAACAAACAGTGACTTGGTGATTTGGTGTGTCTTTAATATATACACATTTGTCACATTCATTTATCTTAAATTCATTTGCCAACATGGTTTGGTCAAACTTTGCATGTCATTGCTTAGGTGCTTGTTTTAGTCCATAAAGTGACTTAACAAGTTTACACACCTTATTTTCTTTTCCTGGAACCACAAAAACCTCAGGTTGTTCCATGTATATTTCTTCCTCCAAATCTTCATTTAGGAATGCGGTCTTCACATCCATTTGATGGATTTGAAGATCATATACCGCCGCCAAGGCAATTAAGATTCGAATCGAGATTATCCTTGTTACTGGCGAGTATGTATCAAAGTAATCAAAGCCTTCCTTCTGTTTGAAGCCTCTTACTATAAGTCTAGCCTTGTATTTGTCAATAGTACCATCCGCCTTCATTTTCCTTTTAAAGATCCATTTAGAACCTAACGGTTTATTTCCGGGAGGAAGGTCAACCAATTCCCATGTATGGTTGCTTAAGATTGAATCTATCTCACTATTGACTGCCTCTTTCCAAAAGGATGAGTCTGACGACGACATCGCTTCTTTAAATGTTTGAGGCTCATTTTCTAAGAGAAATATTACAAAATTCGATCCAAACGAAGTTGTCGTTCTTTGACGTGTACTATGTCTTGGATTTTCTTCATTATGTACATTCTCACTTGGTTCATCTCGAGGTCGTTTAGATCCCCTACTAGACTGTTCATGTCTAATTTTATACGGGTAAATGTTTTCAAAGAATTCAGCATTGTCTGATTCTATTACCGTATTTTCAGTAATATCCGGATGTTTGGATTTATGAACCAAAAATCGTCACACTTTACTACTTTTAGCATATCCTATGAACACACAGTCCACCGTTTTAGGTCCTATCTTAACCTTTTTAGGTATAGGAACTTGAACCTTCGCTAGACACCCCCACGCTTTGAAATATTTCAAGTTGGGTTTCCTTCCTTTCTATTTTTCGTAAGAAATTGATTGTGTCTTACTATGGGGAACTCTGTTGAGTATACGATTGGCTGTAAGGATAGCCTCCCCCCCATAAGTTTTGTGGTAGACCAGAACTTACAAGTAAGACATTCATCATTTCCTTCAAAGTTCGGTTTTTTCTTTCCACAATTTCATTAGATTTAGGTGAATATGGGGCCGTATCTTGATAGATTATTCCATTCTCTATACATATTTGCGCAAAGGGAGATTCATATTCTCCGCCCTTATCACTTCTTATCATTTTGATCATTTTGTCTAACTGATTTTCAACTTCAGTTTTATATTGCCTAAATGCATCTATTGCTTCATCCTTACTATTTAGCAAGTAGACATAACAATATCTAGTGCAATCGTTAATAAAAGTTATGAAATACTTTTTCCCACCATGTGATGGTTTGACTTCATATCACAAATGTCAGTATGTATTAAGTCTAAGGGATTGGAATTCCTTTCAACGGACTTATAAGGATGCTTTGCATACTTTGATTCCACACACGTTTGACACTTTGATTTATTGCACTCAAAGCTTGGCAAAACTTCTAAGTTAATCAGTTTTTGTAACGTTTTATAATTAACATGGCCTAAACGTTCATTCAATAAATCATAAAACTCAAGCAAATAAGAAGAATTCAAACTTCTATTTATTTCAACAGTCATTACATTCATCTTATAAAGGTGTTCGGTCAGATAACCTTTTCCTACATACATTTCTCCTTTGCTAATTACATTTTTTTCAGAAACGGTTACACATTTGAATCCGTTCTTGTCTAGAAGTGAAACAGAAATTAAATTCCTACGTAACTCCGGAACATACAAGACATTGTTAAGTGTCAAGACCTTTCCGGAAGTCATCTTTAAGCAAATTTTTCCTGTTTCTTCTACCTTAGCCGTAGCGGAGTTAGCCATGTAGATCATTTCTTCTACTTGAGCCGGAGCGAATGACGAAAACAACTCCTTGTTGGCACATACATGGCGGGTGGCACCAGAATCCATCCACCATTCGCGAGGATTCCCCATCAAGTTGTATTCCGAGAACATAGCACACAGATCATCGCATTCTTTATTGGATTCAATCATATTTGCTTGATGCTTCTTCTTACCTTTCTTTGGGGCACGACAATCTGTGGACTTGTGGCCAATCTTGCCACAGTTGAAGCATTTTCCCTTGAACTTTTTCTTGGGTTGATTGCTTCCTTGTTCAGTTTTCTTCCTTTTCTTGGAATTGTTTTGGTCATCTTCTACAATATGTGCTCTATTAATTGTAGAATTCCCCTTTGACCTTCTTTCGGCAGCTTTATTATCCTCTTCAATACGAAGTCGGATAATAAGATTTTCAACAGTCATCTCCTTGCGTTTATGCTTTAAGTAGTTTTTGAAGTCTTTCCACAAAGGTGGTAACTTCTCAACTATCGCTGCTACTTGAAAAGCATCATTCACAATTAAACCTACAAAGCAGTTTATGTGAGTATTAAGATTATTTTTAATCTGTTCAGCTAAGGTATTCAAAGATATACCTTATGCTAGGAGATCATGTATGATGACTTGCAACTCTTGTACTTGAGAGACAACAGATTTGCTATCTATCATTTTGAAGTCCAGGAATCGTGCAATAAGGAATTTCTTAATTTTCGCATCCTCCGTCTTATATTTTCGTTCAAGTGCCCCCCTCAGTTCCTTTGATGTGTTGGTTCCACAATAAACATTGTAGCGGTCGTCTGTGAGACCACTCAGAATATAATTCCTGCAAAGAAAGTCCGAATATTTTCAAGTTTCTACAATAACGAAGCGGTCTTTGTCCGAGGTTCCCTCGGGCACCTCAGTAGCGTCTTCGCTAGTGAACCGTTGCAGACATAAAGTGGTGAGGTAAAAGAACATCTTTTGCTTCCACCGCTTGAATTCAATGCCCGAAAAACTTTTGGGCTTCTCCGCCGGTGTCATTGTTGGAGGAGCATTTATGCGACTTGATGTGGCAATATTAGTTGCCCCCACAGACGTTGTCGCATCCATCATTTGACTTTCGTTAGTCATCTTTCCTGTCAACACAAGACAAAGAAAATTAGTATTTTCATAATACTACTTATAAAGTTAAATAACTTTTCAACTTTTCTTCTTGTTTCTAATTAACGATGAAGTTTTTATAACTTCAAATTGTCAACCGAGTGAACTTTAACTTGTGATGAAGATTTTATGTCTTCTAATCACAAGTTAAATTCAAGCGGAGTAGAAAGCCTAAGTTTTAATCTCCAAAAATAAGTTATACAGATTTTGTAAAGTTATTCCTTAATATTGTTATCTTCCTTCTACGGGTACGCAAAATCTGTATAGTAGAAATAACAACTTCAACTAAAGTTCAAGTATATATAAACAAGAACACAATGAAGTATATCAAATACTCTCAACACAAGATCAAAATGACCTTTCCAAGAGGTGTTTTTTATTTTTCAGAAAATAGATGAAACAGAAATGAATAAGACCAAGTCGTCCGAATTCACGGACTTTCCTTAAGGAATAATCCCCCTCACTGTACCCGAGGTTATGAAATCTTCCTCCCAGGATAAAATGACCTTCAATCCGGCTATAGCGGTACCTCAAATAGGCGGATTCTTCGAACGCACAAAACGTTTTGATTGATCACACAAAATATTTGTAAAGAAAAGAAGAGAGTTTTTATTCTGAAAATTTCCATATCAAAACCTGTTTGTACCAGAACTTGATATCTACCTTAAGTGAAGAAAAGATAGAGAAGAGAGAGATGGAGAAGGGAGAGCAAATGATTTTCACCTATTTTTTATTTTTATTTTATTTTTAATTCTCAATTTCAATTTTTTAATTTTTTTAATATGTAATTTCTTATGTGGCATTTTAAAAATGATGTGGAATTTAATGTAACATTTTAAATGACGTGGAAGCTGACATGGAGAGAGTGTGTTACAATCACCAAAAAAGTATTTAAAATGTTGTTTTTAGTGGGTTCCAGGGTTCAGATGACAAACATGTAAGTAGGAGTATCCACATTACAAAACGGACATAGTACTAGGAGTATCCACATTACAAAACGGACATAGTACAAGGGTCCATCGAACCGTTTTGCCATTAGTAAAATTACCTTGCCATTAGTAAAATTACCTTCTTATTCATGATTTCTTAATCACGGTGTAAAATGAAATGTTCCGAACTAATATGGAAGGTAGAGAGTATATTAATTTAGTTTTTATTTCCTAAGAAACACTAAACGAGAATTTTTAAAAATTTATTACTTCTGTAATCTCATAAATTATAATAAAATGTATAATGATCCATCGACGAATCTTCACATGTTGATCCATACCACCATTGAGGCACTACACAAGCAAGATAGATTTTAATACTATTCAATCATGCAATCTTATTGTAACTTTAAGGGGAAAGGATAGAAACGACACTTTAAATTAAACTATTTTCACGAAAATGATCGTGAAATTTAAATTCTACTTTTTTAGTCATTTCAATTTGCTGGCTTATTCTATACCGTTTCTACACACCTTCTATACAGTTTCTATACATATCTTATAGTATAAATATTCTATACGAAAATGATACAGTTTCGATATACAATTTAAACAATAATTATACTTTTTTTTACACATTTTATACTACAATTATATAATTCTTATACACTTTCTATTTATTTTTTGTATATATTTTATACATATACATATTTGATAGAACTATACAATTTTTATACATATATCTTATATGGATACATATCCTATATAACAATTATACCATTTTTATATAATTATATCTAATTATTATTTTTAAACAATAAAAAAAAGCATAATATTTTTCAGTTAAAAAATTTATAGCAAAAAAAACTGAAATATTTTTAAAAGGGCCGAATGACCCAAGTTGAAAACTGTATCAATATTGTATCGGTATGAACTGTATCTGAACTACATGGATCAAAGTGACCCAAATTGAGAAAGAATAGGAAATGACCATAAAGTGGGATTCTTTTTTGGATAAACTACATAAATCCCTTAGTAAGTGAAAGTAATTACATAAAATCCCTTCAGCCTTTCTCTCTCCCGATTTTGAGAAAGATACTCATACATTTGGTCAACCCTCTTACATTGTTGGAATATATGATAAAACTAATTAGGCTATATTTAAGGAAAGATAAATATGATAATATCAATCTGTTTATTTAATTCACGCCATTAATTACTCAACATTTAATGGTGTATTATTAAATATAGTGGCTGAAATTTAAATTAAAAAAATATGTTAAACATCACATTAAATTTTCTTCTTTGTTGAATTGCGTTCAATGGAAAAAAATAAATTCTATTGCTTTCTTCAGTTCTCAGAAAAATCAATATGTTGAATTGCGTTCAATGAAAAAAATTCTTCTACTGCTTTTTTAAATTCTCAGAAAAATCAATATGAACATAGAATAGTGCTACTAATACATATTTTAATAGAAATTACAGTTGTCGTATTATAATTGTTAAATTTTGTTATTTTTTTCTGATATGTATTGTAGGGTTGTGCATCGTTCGGTTCGGATTTACATATTATCGGTTCAGTTTATCGAGTTTCGATTTTTAAATATGCTAAATCAATAACCAAATCAATAAGATATTTTTTATTGGTTTATCGATTTTTGGTTTATCGATTTTTAGTCTTTAGAAGTTCGATTTTCGGTTTAACCAATAAGAAAATACTCATAAAATAGAAATAGTAGTAACTAACATGAAAAAAAATGAATCTTAGTTGCAACCAAAAATCCTACATGTCTTGTTTAAATTTACAAAAATCTTCAAGTTTGAACTAAAAATTAAGAGTTTGTATAATTGAAATAATAAGTTTGTTAATTTGTAGAAATAAAAGAGAAATATATAATAAGTCATATATATATAAATATATATGTATATTCATTCTTATTGGGTTATCGATTTACCCAATAACCCAATAAGAAAAAATCAAACCGAACCAATAACCCAATAATTTTTTTTTTATAAAATCATTAAAAAATAGTTAACCCAATAACAATAAACCAATAACATTTTTATCGGTTCGGTTTATCGATCGGTTCGATTTTTGCACACCCCTAATGTATTGTATTATATTATACGTTGAATAAATATGGGAAATTTGATTGTTATAGATTTTAAAGAAGTTCATTTTTTAATGTGTTACTGCGGTTAATGTAATTACTATTGTATTGGTTGTTCCTATACATTATAAAATGTGTAAAAATCTGGTATGCTAATGTATAATGACTCATCGTACATATAGATTTATGTATGATGAGATATTTTGACATGATATCTATATCATTGTACAATATTTTTGTGAGAAAATTTTCTTTTGCAACTATCATTGTAACGTTTTATGCTATAGTAATATACATGTAGTGAAGTGTTTGTATGGATCAACCAATTCAATGTTACAATTAGGGGTGTGCAAAAATCGAACCGACCGATAAACCGAACCGATAAAAATGTTATTGGGTTATTGATATTGGGTTATTGAGTTAACGGTTTTTAATTGGTTTTATAAAAAAATTTATTGGGTAAACGGTTCGATTTCGGTTTTAGCTTATTGGGTTATCGGTTAAACCGATAACCCAATAAGGATACACTAAGTTATTGTTTTATCCCTATTTATGTTATATATATAAATCTCTCTCTATATCTATCTATCTATCTATCTATCTATCTACATATATATAGAGAGAGATGTGTATGTATATATATTATATGCAGTACTTATTCACAAAGTATTAACCTATTCAGGGCAACAAAGGCACAATATAAAGCTCGGTTATTATTGTATTGAAAAGCTTGAAGCATTTATATCTTCCAACAATTAGGATTTTTTTTCTAACTAACATTCAGTTTAAATTTGAAGATTCTTGTAAACTAAAATGCATTACGTAGGATTTTGACGGTAACTAAGATTTTATTTTTTATTTTAGTTGTTACTATTTCTATTTTATAAGTATTTTCTTATTGGTTAAATCGAAAACCGAACCATTAAGGATCAAAAATCGATAAACCGAAACTGATAAGAAAATATCTTATTGGTTGGTTATTGGTTTTACATATTTAAAAATCGAAAACCGATAAACCGAACCAATAACACATAAAACCGAACTGAATCGACCGATGCACACCCCTAGTTACAATATCTTCATACAATATAGTTTCATGTACAGGGATACCAAATTTTAGAACATTATTAAACATGCATGTGTAAACCTTATACAATTAATAATAGGTGCCTTAATAATATAGTATTAATACAAGTATAATAAAATCCTATACATAGAATCATACTGCCAAAACAAATAAAAGACAACCTCATACAACAGTTTCACTTGTATGTGTAAACCTTATACAAATAATAAATATATTCTAATACTGTTTCACATGTATATGAACACCTTATACAATTCACTATATAATCTTAACAACTGTATAATGAAATCTTATACTTAAAATAGTGCTGCTAATACATATTTTATTGATAACTAAACCTTCGGCAAACGGCCCGTCCAGAATCATCAGCCTTTTTCTTACTTGACGATTTTGGAGCTTTCTTGTTTGAACTTGAAACGACAACTTTCCTCAATTTCTTCATTGTTACTGGATCGTTTCAGTGCTTCGAACGGTTCTCTGCGAAATTAATTTTTTCATAATCAAAAGAACCAAGAACGAAACCAACAACGGGAATAACAATACGCGATCATTAAATGGAGAAGATTCAACTTAATTCGTTTTTGATGAAATTCAGATAAGCATATACTCGCGGATTCAGAGAAGCATATATTGGATGAAATTGCAGTTTTTTTTCTGAATTTTTGATGAAAATGGAGAAGATTTTATCGATTTTGGACGAAGAAAAGATAATTTTGGACAGAGTGGATTTTGTTTATTTTGGACGGAGAAAATAGAGAAGGTTTTTTTTGGAGAGAAATTATTGTAGATCAGAATTTGTGGGTGTGGAGAGATAATAAGGAGGTTTAATGCAAATAGATAATTGGAGAGATAAGGTAGCAAGATTTTAGGAAGAAAATTTGGAGCTATTTGGGATGTATAAGAAGAAAGAGAGAGAAAGTAAAAAAGGTAGAGATTTAAGTAATTAATTTGAGATTTTTGTAATTTGTTTTCCAATATGGGATTTTATGTAATAAGGTAAAGTTACCTTGTGTATATATGTAATTTTTAGTTGTTTTTTTCGACTGGACATTTTTTGTCCATATGCTCAAACTTGGGCAATTTTTTTTCTAAAAAAGACTACACAATGTCTTTTTCCTAACTTTAATTGCCTACATTTGACCCATTAGAAAAAAAGAGGATACATACAATATACAATACATATACCGTTATCTAATCAACATTCGACACCATAAACACTTAACACTAACTCAAACACAACTTTGGAAATCTCTATTGATAGCAGGGTTTCAATAGTCCAAACTATATGGTGTACATTTGTTAGGGAATAATGTTCGGTTAGTCAAATATTTTCTGTAGAATAAGTTTCTTAAAAAATGAGAAACATAATTTTTCTAGTGGAAATAGATAAAAGAAGTAACACTTCATATTGATTGCGTCTTTTCAAGCCACCAACGTAACATACCTCTTGTTCGTCTCCGAATGATTAATAGATTTGTTCTGTCGAATGTGAATTTGACAAAAAGAGTAAGCATGGGGTCCAAAGAATTGTCTGATTGTTCTATTGTTCTTTGGTCAGTTGCTACAAGTAGTAGTATTATTTAATACTCAAATGATGTCTTCTGTCCAACTAAATTTCAAACTTCTAAATTGACCAGCGACACATATTTGATGGTACAACAAGATGAGAGTAATATATTTTGTTAGAAATATAAAATCAAGTTAGTCAACCAAGCCAAGAGACAATATTTGCAGAGAAAAGGTATCAAATAAAGTGACAATGACTCATGTTACTTTGCCTTTATAATTATATTTCACCCATTGTTGGAGTTGCACGTTACAAATCTGCTTTTTACTTTTTTTTTTTTTGGTTAACTAGTCATTTCCTCATATTGACTAGTTATTAAAGAAAATGCTCCCTGTTTTAATGGACTACATTACAAATGAATCCACTAGAATTTCAAAGCACGTAACCGACAACATTGAATACATAAGAAATGGTAAAGAAAACCCTATGTATAATGATTTATATATTGTATATAAAGTAAGAATTATAAGAAATGGTAAAGAAAACCCTATGTATAATGATTTATATATTGTATATAAAGTAAGAATTAAATAGGCCAAGTAAGTGTACATACTTATAATCGAGGATGTCTCAATAAAATTAGTGACCTAAAGTCAATTTTAATCTAAATGTTGCTTTTTTGTAAAAAAAATTTCATAATAGTTGTATTTAGTATACTATTATATTTCACATAGTAATATTATTATTTATAATAATAAGGATTAATTTAAGTTAATAAAACTTGTTTTCAATATATTATCTTGGATGTTATTATAAAGATATTATTTATTATTATAAAGATCTGAGTAGTGTAATTTAAAGTTTCAAAATATTTATATTGAATGATGATAGTTTTTTCACTATATTCAATGTTGTCAAAAAGAAAATAAAATCATAAAATTAACAATTAAATTATTTTGAGGCCTTGAGATTTTAAGGGCCTAAAGCAAATGCTTTACTAGCCTCACCCTTGAGCCACCTCTGACTGAAATTAAACCTCGTATATGATATTAAAACAATCAAAATAGCAGACACGTATTAAGGAATGTCGTAAACTCTGACTTCAATGGAAAGTATTATAGTACACCATCTTTCTCTGAAATGAAACTTTTATACTGAAGCAAGAACTACCATGAAAGACGATCAACTAGACAAGTTTGATTAGCGCACCACATGTACAAAATCCTCTTTTCACACTCATTTGAAAAAATATTGACTAGTTCAAATCCAAAAAAATCAATAGAAAGATTATAAAAACTAAAAAAGTCAAGAAACTAAAACTTTGAACTGTCAGCAAAACAAGTTTGACTAGCTTGCAAAATTAGATTAACGTAGCTATCAACAATCAAACAGGATGAAAAGGTCCCTTTTTTTTTATACTCCGTATAATTTTCCTGATATTTCTAGCTTCGAATTTCGAAAAAAAATTTCAATCATTGAGTCACACTTTCCCAATTCATAGTATTGAATATCAGAATCAAATGAACTTTCACCCTTCTGTTTGACACAAAAATTTTGTTCGAATTGAGCTCATCTCTTAAGACACTTGCTTATATTTCACCCCGGCCAAGCTTTCCACTTGACAATATATGCAGAAGAAAGAGTCCTCGAGTGCAAGAAAAACACCATAGAATAAGATCCCATTATTAATGCGTTTGTAGATATATTTGTTTATTAAATGCTAGAATTTTTTTACAAACTTGGATATATTTGTTTATTTAATTATTTATGTGTATGTGTGGAGAAAGAAAAATGGTTTCTTTCAGGGGCTATAAAGATCACCACGTAAAAGATCTGAAATTCCTTTGCAGACTCCATATATATATTTTAAGCATAAATTCCTTCCCTTTTTATAAAGATAGTACCCTGTGACGTAATTTTAACTTTTGAGGTGGGATAAAGATAAATTACCTATCTATTATATTAGACTTAGATAATTATATTCCGACCACTTTGATAGTTTTTTGTAAATTTGTTGGGGTTATTAGTGTGTTATTAATTCATTTGTTTTATTATGATTTGCATGACACAGAGCATGTTTGTTTTTGTCCTTACAAATGACTCATCAATGCGTTACAATTGGTGGACAACAAATGATTATATGCTTACTCCTAATTTGTTGGATCATTTGGCCAATCACTTTGTGCCTTTCAAAATCATTAACCCATAAGGTTAAACTTAAAATTGATGTTCTATCTTAATTAGTTGCATTTTTAAAAATATTTTCTATGTCAACTTTTACTAGTTCAACCCACTATGTTAAATAAATGTCCATTTTTACTTTTTAAACTTTTCCAAAGTTCTCATCCTTTTGTTAGAGTGAGTTGATTTTAAATAAAAACATGTTTCATCCTGACTTTCATTAGTGACTTGGGTCGACGACACGACGAATGGAAAGTAAAAACATGTTGTTTCTTTAAAGTTTTTTTTTTTTTTAAATCAAGTGATTACTTAGCACTTAGTTCTTAATTGATCCTTATTATATCTATAGTCTATTCCCATTAATGCATGTTAGAAATATTGAATTTACTATATTCAAAAGTAATATAGCAAAATTGAAATTCTATTTTATTGGATTTTAAAAGGTATGACAAGTTAATATCATATTATAAATTAAAAATGGAATGAGGGAGTAATTATTTGTACTCTTATTTGGTATCCACTAGTCCGACTAACTTAGATTTACAACATGTAAAACTTATTAAAGGGATCGATAAAGTGTTTTCTATCATAAAGTTATTTATTTTTAAAATTTAAACTCGAGATGTTTAATTTTTGAGTGGGTATTTTTGATAGGGATGTTTCTAATACTCCTAGTCTCCTACTATGACTTGAAGTCTTCAACCAAAGGGTCTTTGGAGCCTTGGAGCAAGTCCCAATAAACTTCTTCTGGATTCTTACGAATGTATGACCTTCAACACAGAATAAGGGGTTGGTAGAAGACTTGAAGTGAATAGTCCAAAACAAGAAACTCACTTCTATTTCATCCATATTTGATACAAGGAGAAAAGGATTTTTGGGAAAGTTGCACTTTTCAAGTCCCTTATTTACAGGGAAAAGTACCTCTTATGAGCATTTAATGTCCTCCATTCTCAAGTAAGGCTTAAATTAAACTTCCTCCATTTCGAAATAAGTGAATTGTTGGGGTATTTATTGGTGTTTCAAAATAAGTGAATCATTGAATTTTTTTCCAAATTTGCCCTTATGATTTGACAACCAATTAACTTTTGAAAATATATTACAAGGTCAACTTTTTTTTTTTTTGGATAAAAATGAAAAATTATGATAAATTTATGTCTTTAATATTTTTTCCTTAATATGTGTACCAAAATCCAACAATTCATTTATTATGAAACGGAGGGAGTAGTACTCTTGGAGCATTTAGTACTATAACCACTTCATGCGTTATTATTTATTATTTTCCACATGATGTCTGATATTTATATTGGAACTTGAGCGATCTAAATATTTGATCAAGTGCTTATTTTTAAGGGTAAAATTCAGAAATGACATATTTGAGGCCCTAATTATTAATTTTATAGCAACAGTTTCATAATTACATTTTTTAGCAACTTGTATTTGTATTTTTAAAAACTGTTGCTATAAAAATACATATACAACTAATTTTACCTTCCTTAAATAACTGAAATTGGTTGAGATAAATATGGTATAATTATCAATTAATTAATTTTGTAGATTCCTTTTTCGTTAAAACAACTTTAATCACGTGATTTCCGTTTTAGCTTAACAGCATTGATCAAATTTCAAATTTCAGTTTTCTCCATTAACGAGTTCATCTGAGGAAAAAAAAAAATCAAAATCTGCTTTTCGTTTTTATGAGCAATTTCGTCTAATTCAACCGTTTTTTGTGTTCAACCATTGTTGTTGTTCATATGAAATTCTACAGTATCTTCTTTGAATTCAACATCAATTTCAAAAAGAAGCATTAATTTCTTTGAATCAAATTCAATTATAGATTCTTCAGTTCAAATTGTTCGAATTCAACTATCAGTTGAAAATTCATCCGTTACTATTATTTAAGGTACGTAATCATTAAGTTTTTTCGGTTGGATTTTTTGTTTCAGCCATTACTGATGCTCCTATTTAGTTTTGATTTATAATCAAAGCAGGAGGAAATTCAACATATATAACAAAAAACTTCAGAATTAAACTTTTTCGTTGCAAAATTTCAGTTTAAAAGTTGTTTCAGTTATTTAGATTTCATTGTTCGACTATTTATTTCAGTATCGGTTGTTGTTATTTTGATCGATTTAACAATTGATCAAATTGTGAAGCTCCCCGATTATGAAAATAATTTAAACAAATTTCGAGTTGAATTTGATTCAATTATTTTCTGAAAATCCTTGATCAATGGATGATTGAATTGAGCTCTTGAATTTGATGAAATTCTATTCACACGTATCAAAATACAAATTAGGTATGCTCCATATGTATTTTTTGATATGTTTAATGTTAACACTGCATATGTATTTTTGAACTGCTTAATGTTAACACTGTTTATGTATTTTTGATTTGCTTGTCGGAATTTGAGAGTATAACTGTTTTTGCTGAAAATATATTTTATACAAGTTTTTCTTCGGTTCGATTCAGTAGTTTCTGTATTTTGTTTAAAACTTTTTTTGTGTTTGTATTTTACGTTAAACAAATTTTATTTAAATTTATTTTTTGAATGGAGATGTTGGTTGTGTAAGTTTGTTTGCAGTTAAAGCTGAAAAGTGTTTGTTTTAACAAGTTACAATTTGACAAAATATTTATATTTATTTATTTTTTGGTTAAATCAAGTAGAAATGGAAAGCATACCAGTGCTTATGAAGCACTCTGGTCGGTGGACGTATGAAAAAAACTACGAAGAATATGTCACTGATGCTATACTGTTGAGCACATCAGCAACATTCATTGAGCTGCACGCTGAATTGGCATCTCACTTAAGTGTGGATTTAAAGAGAAAACGTATTCTAGTGGAGTATCAAATTACAGCTAACACATCAAACATATATGAGGAGTCTTTGTCTTTGTATCTTGGATGGTTTTAAACATCAATTCCTTTCTTAACGTAGAAATCACAATGTTGGAGACACAATGGGATAATCGCAGCTAATTTCTCAATGACATCAAGAACAGCCGAATAATGACCAAATGATTCATATGAATCATATAGGAATATGCACCTTTCTGAGAAAGATAAAATTGCTAGCACCCAATGATGTTTTTCCTTTATATTTACTAGAATATAAATGTCTTCCACTGTATGCCATGACACAGCAGCATGCATACGGAACCCATTTATGTATTCATTAAGATGTGTTACTTGTCCTCCCGCCGTAAGGTTTGCAGTATCCGCAGAATAAACATGATGAACAAATCTAATTATGTTCATAAAGTTGCAATCTACTGTGCTGAATTTGTAAGACCTGTTGGGGTCATACTTTGACTTCTTCCTCAAGTAGTAGAAGCAAACATCAATATGCTGCAGTAACAACACAAATTTTAGATCATTCAAACTATTTGTATGCTAAATTTAGCATGTGTATGTAATATAAAAATACATATGTAATTTAAAGTGTAACACATCCTTTCTTATATAATAAAAAAATACATAGTAAAAATACATATGTGCACCTGCATATGTATTTAGAAGTACCATAATATGTATTTTAATTAGTGTTATAAATGTAAAAAAAATATTGTCAAAAAAATTATACTAACCGAGTCTGTCTATGACTGATCAGGGAACCCCATTGTGTAGAACCAGTTTTTATATTCAACAGTCTCAATTTTGAAATACATCATTGGAATAGTTGATTTCCTCCTTTTGTAATGATCCGCATTTCCCTTCATGTTTTTTTTTTGTTAATCAGTATATGTTAAATCATGAGAACATAATGTAATTTTAAAAAAAAAAACTTAAGACAGTTCAATAGAAATACCTTTTAGCATGAACCTTAAGAAGGTCTTCAGAAATTCAATCCATGAACTTGTTGACAATCTTCGAATCCACAACCCATCAATTGGATGATAAACAAATGAATGTTTCTGTGGGAATATACGTATGTGCCCTTCCGAGCTCTCTATATAGTTACGTAATACAAAAAGGTAATTATTAAAAAGTATTTGCATAACATGTTACATTGTAAACTAAATATATAATTAATTGTACTTACCGGTAGCTGAACCAAATTTCATCGTGTAAGGTGACTCGTTGAATTTGGATGGCCGCCTAATCCTTAACTTTGAAGTAGGAGTTTGAAGTTCATGATTGGCAGAGGGATGAACAATGATACTTTTACTACTGTATACATTCAAACTAGGAAGCAAGTCATCAGGGATTGTGTCTTGTGAATCAGGCCAAACTGTTTCATTCCTTTGTTCATCAGTGGTTAATTCTTGTATTTTAGGAGTTGTCATAATTTGCTCCTCCGTACCAAGATCAACCTCTTCGTGCCTGTCTGGTTTAGAGCTCGATCCAACTTTCTCTTTGTTTCCTTCAAAAATGAAAAATAATTTATTTTTTTATGTCCAAAATAACCCACATAACCTCAGATATCTTCATAATACATACCTGACAATGATCTTGAACAACAGATTCAAACTTTTTTTTCATTAAAATGTTCATCGCTTTGCTTTTATTCACAAGTTGCCAATGGACGTTTCGTGATGCTTTCTCTTTGGTATGCATTAAGACTTGGTAACAACTCATCTGGGATTGTAAACTACGAATCAGATAAATTTGTATCATCCAATTTCTCATCAGTGATCTGCAATAGAAATGAAAGAAAATATATAATTGTCTTATGGATTGTTATGATTTTTACATCACATAAACTGAAGTTCAATTCATTATACATACTCGATCGTCATGATGAACAATCTTCTCAGAAAGATTATAATTCAAATTTATACTTTGGAGAAGCTTATCAGGGATTAAATGTTGAGAATCAATTTCAATGTTTATTTTATCTGGATGCAAATCAGTGCACCCCTTGCAAACAAGCAAAAAAAATTTAAACAACTTCAAACAAAAATCCAGTTGTATATGTTTATACAGGTCTATATATAAAATAACATATAACTGCTAAGAAAAATAATTACATTTGTGCACTCAAAAGAATAATCATATTTTAGTTATTTTTTATCTTTGTACCATCCTGATTCTCATCCAAATTCTGATCAACAGTAGGATTGAATTGTTGTGGTGATGTTTCGACACCAGCATAATCCATCTGTTGTGTTTCAACCTCTGTATCTTCATGTTGTTGCTACAAGTAATAAACTATTATTATTTGATTTCACTTAATATGTATATATCAACCCACTAAAAATACATAGTGTTGAAAAATACATTTCTTGACACACTGCATATGTATTTTGTATTACATTTCATATGTATTTTTGAAAAACAAAGCATATGTATTTTTTTGTATAAACTGCATATGTATTTTTAGCAATATACTGCATATGTATTTTTTTACATACTCTGCATATGTATTTTCACATACTCTGCATATGTATTTAGCAAAATACATTTCTTGACACACTGCATATGTATTTTGTATTACATTTCATATGTATTTTTGAAAATCAAAGCATATGTATTTTTTGTATAAACTGCATATGTATTTTTAGCAATATACTGCATATGTATTTTTTCACATACTCTGCATAATTATTTTTTTAATACTGTGGATATTATATAATAATAAATCTTTTACCTTGCTATGTTCAATTGCTTTGACCATTTTTTTGAACTTTTTCTTCACTAATTGACGAATTCGAGTAAACTCTTCACGAACTCCTTTAAACTCTTGACGAACCTGTATTCATACAAATTTAGTAAACACAAATTTTTAAATGTAAAACAAATATTTGACAAAAAAAATTACCTCTTCACGGAATGCATCAAAAACTTTCTTAGAAATAAATGCTTCTTTCTCAACATGACTCTCACGCTTTGACACGACTACTTGCTCTACATGACTATCTGCCTTTGACTGTACCTGAGGAAAAATAACCCTAGCCGTTTGCTTTCCTTTCTTCATTTTTGAAGAAGAAGCCTGTCGTGTTGGAATTGGCTTGAATACTGGTGTCTTCATTACAACAACCTTTGCAGCACGAAGAGGTGGAGTCCTCGTTTAGGTATGGTCGTCAACACTATTGACTTACTTTTTCCCTGAAGGTTTCTTCGCTACTGGGGTTGATGAATCCACCTTCTGTTTCTTCTTTGAACGTTCGTTGATCTTTTTTGGTGGTGGATCCTGGAAGTCATCGTCAGAATCAACTGAACGTTCATCTTCAGTTACATCCTTCTGTGGTATTTCAAGCTTTGCCAATTCCATTTCAGTTGACTCTATGTTCTTAAATACAACCTATGAATATGTTAAATAATATATTAAAGAATATGTTAAACAATTGTAAATGAAAAAGAATATATGTATACAATACAATACATATCAATACATATATATTTATTCACAACAAACCTTGCCATTGTCCTTGAACATAGCATTAATCAAAAACTCATAGCGTGGACGAGGTGCAATCGTCTTCCAATTTAATAATCGAGAAATCCGATTCTCAACCTTCAATGCAATCTTTGGTGGGACATTTGAACAACACTCATATAGCCACACTTGAATAGCCAGTGGCATTCCCTGAATCAAATAAAATTTGCCCTCAGCTTTCAACCGGTTGTTCAAACTTCTGGCCAGATCTTCAAAAGATAAAGAACCCCATAGAAAATTCTTATATCTACCACTATCTACCAATTCGAAATGAAAACGGGGTATAACAACAGTGTCAATGTTAGACAACACAAATGAATGCGGGAAATACAGAATTGCAAATTTCTCAGCATCCTCATCATTGTTCTCCCCTCATACTTTCTCTGTGAATGCTAGAAATAGTTGTCTTTTCTGTATAATTTCTGCCTCATTGAAATACTTTTCAATCATTCTATTTGGTACACCCTCGTCAAAAATTAAGTCATACCTATTAGACACACAATTTAATCCAGTTATGATAGCAAATTTCCTAGGAGAAAAACTAAGTGAGGTGCCCATTAGCACAGATCAGAATCCCAAAAGAAGAACTACCCTTCACCTCAAGCATCATAACGCATCTGCACAACTGTGCTTGCACTACACACTGCTTCTTCTTCATAAAATAATAAAAAATGTTATTGTCGCAATTTTTTTTAAACTGTTCATTGTTTAAAATTGCGCGTATGCTTCCATAAATATCATTGTCACTATACGAGCACATGTGCGGTGCAAATCTTGAAAGTTTTTTGACAAAAAATATTTCGTCCCACATCACCTATGCAAAGTAAAACTACCACTTCTTAATCTGTAAACAAAATTCAATCAAACAAAAAAAACATATAACATGCATATATATTTCAGATGATTAAAATACATATGTATTTTGATCAAATCATAATTGCAACCAACACTGAAAAATACATATCAAATTTACTAAAGACTGTTATGGTAGTTAAACTAATGCATATGTATTTTGACCATATCAAAAATACACCAAACACTGAAAAATACAAATACTAAAAAATGCATATCAACTATACTAAAAATACATATAGGTCAAAATTATTCAGTTGTACTAAAAATACATATCAACTATAATAAAAATACATATCAACTATACTAGAAATATATATATCCAAATACTATTCATGAGTAGTTAATTCAACAATATATTTTCACATAATCCCTAAATATCATCATAACAGAAAATACATAATTACTTGGACACAAACAAAAAAAAAATATTTACAAACAAAAAAAATACCTCTTCCTCACTTTCTTCTTCAGATTCATCATAAGATTTGTCAACATCGTCTTCAATTTCTTTAGATTTCCTTTTCTTCTCTTGCCGTTTTTTAGTTTTTTGCTCATTTGGAGAAGGAGTTTTCTTCAACCTTTTTTTATTTAAATTTCCGTCATCTTCACTTCGTCGTTGCGAAACTTCGACCTAATCTCTTTCGATCTCCCAGATTTCCTCAACTATAAAGGATTTGAAACAACAGTAACTAAATCTTCTTGAGTTAACCCAAGACTAAAAGATGGTGCATCAGACACTAATTTCATATTCCTTATACCATTGTTTGTAGGTGTTTTTGTAGTGTGTTCATCCATTAAAACACAAAATCTTTAAAAAATATTTTTCCGATGAATTAAAGTAGGAAAAAAAATAAAATGCTCACATGCAAAATGTGATTAATAATTACCTGAAATATGAGAAGCAAATCCTTATCACAGATCGTGCAAGAATCGTGCAAAAGCCAATAAAATTGAGGAGAAAGTGATGGTTAATGGCAGAAAAATAGGAAAAATAAATTTAAATTAAGGAAAGATTAAGTAGGAGGAGTGAAAAGGGGGATTTTAGCACAGTAAAAAATTTAGGCGACAAAAGAATAGGGACCACTTAAAATAATGCTACATATGTTATAGAATATAATTAGGAAAAAGTGTTGTTATTTTTTGTAATTAAGTACTTAAGTATGTTAACATATGTATTTTTTCCTATTTTTAATAAGTGAGGTATTTGACCAAGATTATTTAGAGAAAATAGTAAGTGAATAATAGAAGCTAAAAAAGTAGTTTTTTCCTAAAAGAAAAACTTATTTGAAAAATGCTTTTAAAAAAATACATTTAAAAATACTTTTAAGAGGTTAGAACAAATACTAATTATTGCTCAAAATTACTTTTCAAATGCTTTTGCCAAACACCAATTGCATTTTTCACAGTAAGTTGATCTTAAGAGTTTGGTAAAACCAGCTTAGTTTTGTTACCTTCTATGTGCTTTCTCTTTGTTACTAAAACTTTAGTTTGAATTGTTAAATGAATTTGAATTATTATAAATTTTTAAAAGTTCTACAAAATTATATGGAAAAATTACATAATATCATAATTTATTTTTACTAAACTACATAAACTTACTGTTCTTTTTATTAATTACATAATTTTTTTTTTTAAAAAAGCAGCCGAATACGTCCACAAACCCATAAATTTTTAGATAAATAATTATGTATCTCCCTTTGGTCAAGTTAATGTATTATGTACTCGACCAAATAGTATAAAAAATAAATGTATTTAGTAATCAAATTATGTATTTCAACTTCAAAATTATGTATCCAGATATTAATCATGTATTCGAATAAAAATGGAGTAATTAACTATTACATTCTTAAGTTATCAATATTATATATTCGGATGCTTATTTTGTATTCAAAAATTGCAAAAATAATAAATTATTTAGAATTTAATAAAAAGTGGGAATAAAGAATAATTAGGGATAGAATTTTTGAAATTTATTTAAGTTTTACAAATTTTAAACAGATGTAGTACATAATTTAACCAAACTAGCAGAATACAGTGAATAAAGTAGAGAGCCCAATCACTTTTTTAGCAGAGTTAATGGGCTCAAACTTTTTAGTTTTATTACGGGTCAGGTGGAAAAGATAGTGTACTGTTTTTCAGAGATCAACTCAAAAAGTAGAAAGCAGAAATTCATATCCCAATACTTTTACTTTTCCATGCACCAATCTAAATCCAATGGGTATAAGTAGTGCGTTGAAGAAAATTTAAAATAAAGCAAATATTGATGTATATATTATTTATCCGTAAATTGGAACTGATGTAAATTTGAATTAGTCGAACCACAAAATAAATATCGAATACTGGGTGGAATACGAAATAAATTTGAAACCTACATTTTGTTCCCTTTTGTACTAACATCATCTCATGCTCTAAAATAGGCTTAGAGTTACTCGATATCTATGTTAGTGTAGATAATAAATGTCTTATGAAATTAATCAAAGAAAACAAATTAAGAAGAGAGATCTAAAACACACTCAATTTTTTTGGCACTTGCTGTTCTCAAACAATAGTCTTGGACAGAATGTTTGCCTACACGGCCCAAGTTAAAAGTAAGCCTATACCAAAAATAAATAAATTTGGCCCAAGTTCTCTTTATGTCCGTTCAAGAAATATTGAAGAATCAAATCAAATAGAGAAATTTGATAGGAAAATTACATAAATATACAACTTAAGTTATAGTTATTACATAATATTCCATATAGTAAAACTAATTACAAGTATCCCAAATTAATTATAAATATCCCATCTTTTATACTTTCTCTCTCTAAAATCCTCATACATATCAAAACATTCTTTTTAAATCGACTAATGCTCCTTAATATATGCCTAAAATTAAGTAATCATTATTTGACGGTTTTAAGATTTCAAAATTCAAACATTAACTGATCAAATTGCTCAACTTCATCATCTTCTTCAATTACATTTGAGTTTTTTTTTTTTTCAATTTTACCAAATAAAAAAAAAATGATTTTCATTGTGGCATGTGCGTAGTTCTCAAAAAATTTCAGCATTATAATCATATTCCGGTCTGAGCTTTGTTTATTTTTTTCTTCAATTTATTTTTGAGTTTTTTTTTTTTTTTTTCAACTTTAAGATATTTGGCAGTTTGTTTATTCCTTTTTCATCATCTTCTTAAAAAATCTACTATTTCTTTGTTGCGTGTGCTTAATTCTCAAAATCAGGATGACCTTGACTTTCAAAGATTTTGTAATTTGGTTTTTAATTTGTATTTTTTTTCTCAATTTTATGCACTCTTATACATTGTTATACATAGCTATGTTATGTATAAGGGTAAAGCCACATTTTTTTTGAGAGATCTGTTGTAATTTCTACTCCATATACATTGATATGCAATGTATATGGTTAACTCATTCTGCTATTATATACATGCAAGGTTATGTATAACGTTTGTCAATGGTACGCATATGGCTTGAAGAATTCTCATCTTATACGTGTAAGAGTTATGTATAAGGGTTATTTGTGTTATGCAATTTATATGGTTTGATCCCTTTTCCAGATTTTTCCTGCAGTTATGTTTCACCTTATACTTAGGCATGTTATATATAAGTATATCGTTTACTAGGTGTACCTTATACATTACTGCAGTTATGTTTCACCATATTTACATCATACATAAGCATATTATGTATAAGAATATGTTTTTATACATTACTATTGTCATGTTTTCTTTACATGAACCTTTTTTTTCATTTTAATTTTTTATGTCCCTTTATTTCATTAGGATCTTTTTTCCTTGTTTCTAAAATTTTTTAGGTGATTTATGTGGTAAATTTCCTTTTAAGAGTATATTTTTTTTGAAAATTTTTACATAATTAAGGAATTCATTAATTATTCATTAATAAGGTACAATCTTGGACAATTATTAGATTGATTTATTTTCTTAAAAATCATTAAAACGGTTAAACTCATATACATAGGTTATAATGTATAATAACGCGGAGGAATGTATATGAACATTTATAATCCGAGAGAGAGAAAAAAAATTAAATAACAAATCTGGGAGAGAAGGTAATTAACTAGCAAACATTTGGGATTTATGTTGTTTACTCAATTTTGTAGGCGTTTGGTTGTGAAAATCATATTATTTTTTTTTGATTGAAGTTGAAGTTGTATTTGATCATATCTATTTGAAAAGATTTTTTCGACTTTCGGAAAGAATTTTTTGGATTTTAAGTTGAAGTTAAGAGACTAGTTTTCACTTTTCATCATTTCAAAATACTTCTTAAGTTGTATTTGAAGTTTTTACGTCAAATATCATTTTTAGAAAAGAAAAAAAGAGCAACCTATTGCATTAAGATTTTCGCTATGCGCAGGATCTAGGAAAGAACCCGATCATAGGATCTATTGTACGCAGTCTTACATTGTGTTTCTGTCGTAGCCTATTTTCAATGCTTGAACTCGTGACTTCCTGGTCATATGACAACAACTTTATGTAATAGCCCAACTTATTATTTTTTTAATGAAGGGTTAATTAATAGTTTTAACTAATTATTAATAGTAATAAAGGAAATTAAAGGGAGCAAGCTAAAAGGCTGACCTTTTTTCTTCTTCATTTTCACGTTAAAAACACCACAAATAGAATACTAGGGCTATTTTTTTTATCCCATTATTCCAAAGGAAGCTCCAAGCTGCATAGAAAAAAAAAAGAGAAAGAAAGAAAGAAAACAACAGAGAGTATCTAAGCAACGTTAGCAATATTTGTAGTTCTTTGACATAGAGTTGCACATATATTCGGTGATACTGGCAGTAGTGTAGTAATGGCGGCAGTGGATGTTTCCCTAAATTACTTAAGGATTGGTGGAAGAAACCTACTATTCTTTTGCATATTTCATACTAGACAGTTTTTTTTACACTAAAATTTGTCCGTTGGAATAAGCTATTGTTCAATTGCCTTGGTAGACCGCTGTTGTGATAAACTTATTTCTCTAATTGTTCTTCTACTATATTATTTGTTTTTAAAGAAAAAGTAATAAAATTAATCACATCCACATAAAGGGTTTTCATTATTTTAAACTCGTTTTGGTGTAGTTTGAGGTGATTTGGGTCTGCGGGAGCTTAGTTTTGATATATGTTGGAAGGGATGCTTGGATTGTGAGTTTGAGGTAAGTGAGACTTAAAACTTTAATGCTTGCTTTTCAAATCGCTTTTTAAAAAAATAAATATATATTTTTCTGCCTAGTCCATGTGTTGGGACAAACGTGAACTTGATAGAATCTGTGGTCTTTGACTAGTTATGGATATGTATATTGTAAAATGTAGTGAGAATTGCTTGGTAATATGTGAGGTGATGTTGGGGCGTTGAATATATTTTCTTTGCTGCCGTTATAGTCTCTAGGGGCATACATAGCTGCCGTAATATGTTAGAGGCTTGTACATGCTGCCGTAGTAGACTTTTGGGGCATTATACATGCTGTTGTGGACTTGTCGGGGTGTTAGGCTGATCACCTTCACTGTCATTTATGACGAGCCGTGAGAGTTGATGGAGTTGAGATACAAAGTGTTTTTTTGAACTTTTATTTGGATCTTATTGAACATTACCTTATAAGAGACATTATGTACATATTATTTATGTATTTTATCGTGCCTTGTATTTTCTAACACTTGTTTCAGGTGCATTAAAGTAGCGGATCGAGGATCTTACTGGTTTATATTATATATAGCTCAATCCTTACTTGCATATCTGCAGATACGGTTGCGGAGAGAGAAACTTGTGGCTGACGGTCTTTACATGTGGATTCTGTTGCTGAGGTAAGTCTTTGCATTGTTCGAGGAGGCTGTCATCCAGCTTTAGTTATTTTTAGATTATATTTCTTTTCGTTGGGTTTGCATGCCCGAAAATTAAACACATGTAACTCTGTTTAGATTCTCCGTGATCTTGGTGTGGAATTTGGGGCTAGAGAGTTATGATCTAAGTATTGTTGTTTTCATTTGTATTACGATAATTGGGTGGTTAATTACTTGGGTTTAATAATTATTTCATGCATTTGAAGTTGCATATGTTTTTATCTCAGTGTTTGTAGACATTTTGAATGTATGGAAAATTGATTCTCCGACAAGTGGTGTTAGCGGGAGCCAGTCATGCCTAGAGGTTATTTTGGGACATGACACTTTACTAGTTATTTCATGTAGGGGTGCATATCGATTGATTTTGGTTTGATTTTGTGCATTATCGGTTCGGTTTGTAAACACGCTAAATCGATAACCAAATCAATCAGATATTCATTATCGATTTTTCGATTAATTGGTTTTGGGTCTTTATTAGTTCGATTTTCAGTTTAACCGATAATTTTTCTTTACTTTCTCTTATTTTCATTTGTTTTACACTATTTTCATGTGCAAAATCTACACAAATTAAAAGAAATAAGACAATAACTATAAAATACAAAAGACAATAAGGTATGTATATAAAATCTAAAATTACTATTATATAAGTACGAATAAAAATATAATTTTAATATAATTTTATTGGGTTATCGATTTAACATTAACTAAAATCTTAAAACCGAATTGATAGCTCGATTAAATTTTTTATGAAACTGTTAAAAAATTATTAGTTCAAAATCCAATATCGATAATTAATAACATTTTTATTAGTTCGATTGATTTTTGTACCCCCTAATTTCAAGATTCCTTCAAGTGAAAAAAAAAGTATTTCTCATTGCCAAACAAGGCCTTTATTGGTTGAATTAATTTTTGTACATCCCTTATTTGAGGATCCCTTCAAGTGAAAAAAAAAAGTATTTCTCATTGCCAAACAAGGCCTTTATTTTGGGGAGCGGCTCCCCTCCAGTACTCATCTCCTCCATTTCGTCCAGTTGCACATTAAATGTGTTACACGTGTTCACTTAAGAAAGTAAGGGTTCAGATTCGTTTTGCTAAATCACAACATTTTTGCCACAGTTAATAAATATGTAAGTTATCTCTGTTCTCCCTCATTCTCTTCAACCACCAAAAAAGAACTCGTCTTCCTTTCCTCACAAGTCTTCAAGAATTTCAAATAATGACAATTTCAAGTCAAACCACAAGTAGGCATCTTCTTCCTACGAGTGGGTATGTATGTCGAGATGACAATTTTCTGAAGTGTGGTGAAATTTGATGCCAAAAATGCTCTCATGGCAGGCCTATAGGTCAAAAGATCATATCCGATCGTCCTCCATAATCGCCTATTCCTCAACCCAAAAAAAAACCCCTAGTCTTCACAAGGTTAAATGTATTAGCTTTAACCTGTGTGCAGGTGTATAAAACTGAAGCTAATTTGAGATATCTTTTTTTGTTCCTTTTTTCCAAAAATAAATTATTATTTTTTCATTCTAGCCTAGTTAATGGGATAAAAACTTACTGGGTCAATTGTTCTACTTTCACTTGAATTTGCAAAATTTTGTAATGATCTGATGGTCGTTTTCTTCTTTATCTGATCTAAAATTACTTGATGTTCGGAGAGAAAGGTCATTGTGATTGAGAAGAGTAGAAGACAGATAGTTATTGACGGGTTAACTTTTTGTGTTTAACAAATAAAACTGAATCTTCAATTTTTAAAGAGGGAATGGTGTAACAAATTTAGTAGGCAGTTGGGGAAATGGAGCCTGGAGGTATTAACCGTGGTTAAAATGTTGTGGTGTAGCAAAACAAATCTGAATCATTAATTTGCTAAGTGAACACGTGTAATATATTAGGTGAGCAACTGGACGGAATGGAGGAGATGAGTACTGGAGGTGAGCCGAGTCCCACTACTACTGCCATCTGAAATTTCTCCATGCCTAGCCCTAATTTGGCGGGAAAGCCAATTACAGAAAGCTTACCAATTCCCTTCATTGCTTATTTTTGGCGCATTACAGTAACCATAACCGCATCATGGCTTCTTCCAGCGGCGAGGATGGCTTGAATAGCATAAATCCTCCATTATCGAAGAGTCAGAAAGTGAGTGTCGCCGGAGAGGAAGAACACATCAGTCACTGTTGGTTCAAATTCTCTCTCTTTTGCCGACGAAGGATGCATTCACAACTTGCTTCCTTTCTAAAAGGTGGCACTATCTCTGGACTTTTGTATACAACTTTGTTTTCACTCGCAGGAAACAGCAACCAGAAATCTGTGGGAATCCTTATGAATTTGTATTTTCCAGTGTCTGGAATGAGAATCGTACTAGGATTTTAACTCCAAGAATTTCAGATTTCGTGTCCTTTGTTGAAAATGTATTAAATCATTCCATTTCTTCCAAAATTAAAAAATTTGAACTCGACGGCAGACAACTGTTTTCATACTTACCCCAGATTAGGCAGTGGCTTAGTTTTTCTGTTGAAAGGGAAGTGGAAGATGTTGTGATTTTGTCCTATGATTTTTCATATGTTAGCGTATTGCCTGAATCTTTCCGCACCTGTTCTTCGTTGATGACATTGCATTTGAGATGTCATCGCTTTGATGATCCCGGTCATAGCGTGGAAGTCTCTAAAGAGCCTAAAGCTGGAGTGTGTGACGTTAAACGATGATCAAATTTTGAACTTACTATCAGGCTGTCCTTCATTGGAAACTATGGAGTTATATGATGTTGGGGGTTTTCGTCGTCTGGAGACTAATTCTTTAAACTTCAAGAGACTAAATTTGAAAAATCACCGGGTGCCTGAAGCTGATAGTGACATTGACGTTGACAATGAAAATGTCAATGATCCTTCCTTGGAAATTTTTGCCCCGTATCTTGAACATTTGGAGATTTCAGGAAACCTTGATAATCTCAAGTGTAGGCTTGTGGATGTGTCCTCCTTGGTTAATGCTAGGCTTACTTTCTACATTTCATGTATCAAGCACGTGAGACGTGATCATGGTGATGATGTTGGTGTTGACGAATACAGTTGTCACGACTATCATCAAGGTTTTAGGATCCTCATCCAAGATTATCTTCAAAAGTTGAGTTGTGCAACTGAGCTAACATTCGGATCATGGTTCACTGAGGTTTATTTTTAACTTTAAAAGTCCTTAAATATACTTGCTTGTAGTTTTTTGATTGTTGGTCTATTCTCGTGACTGTTGATGATATAGATCAAACATCAAACCTCATTAGTGCACGGCATAGCTATGTTGTATGCAAGTTTTGTTATCCAGCACACTTGGTGTTGTCAAGTTATTGAAATAACCTTACCTTTCTAAAAATCTCTTAACAGTTTTTGATTTCTGGGATAATTTTTTTTGCACAGTTGCAGAGTGTAAACCTTTTGGGTGAATTTCTCTAAAGCAACTGGACTAATTACGGAAACTTGTGTAAAGTTGTGTCTTTATGCAATCCTTTTGTCAGCATTTGGAAATTAGGTATTTTTTTTAAATCATACCAGCAAAAAAATCTATCTAGAAATGAGTATTTGTTTACACTGATGTTGGTTTGAGTGTTCAGAGTTTAGACAATTAAATTTATCACTACATTATCTCTATGTTTAGACATTTAAATTTATCACTACATTATCTCTATGTTGTGAAATACTTTCTTTTTGTTGTTGTTGTTGCTTTCTCCATTGTTTTACTAGTTTCTCTGGGATTACTGCATCAGGTCCCGTGCATGTTGCAGTTCAAAGGATTGCCGGTTCCAGAGTTGAAATGTAAATATCTAACGCTAGAATTGAATATGGAAAACTTTGATTTGTATGGAGCAGCTGGTCTTTTGGGAGCCTTGCCTTATGTGGAGACTTTAAACGTAGACATGACAGAAAATCACGTAACTTCCTGGAACTTTTTCTTATCTTTTTATGTCTATCTATTTTACTGATGTTCTAACAACCCCCTTCGCCCTCCTCGGCAAGTTGTTTCTGTAGAAGAATGCAAATATAACTTTAATTATCAGTAAGAAGCTTTGCTTTTGTCATTGTAAGGCTACACTTTGATATGGATATCTTGTTGCTTTCTTTGTGGAAAATGAGCTCTGAAAGAAAAGTATTGTTGCGCTATAACTCTTACCTTGGTTACTGTTAAATTGAGAGAAGTAGAAGAAATGGATCCGCCATTAATGGAGAATCACAATAGGAAGATACGGTTTTAGAGAGAATTATTGTGTAGTGAAATTGAGAAAAAATATCTGTATTTCTGAAAGCTAAGCTGTCAAGTATTGATACATGATTATATATATATGCTCAATCATCTAACCAACCCACTAGCTGAAAATATCTTGCAACTAACTAGATCTAACGACTAAGAATTGTTATCTTGAATCTTCTAGCGTATAAGTATAAATACTTCTAGGTGCAAGTACCACTAAGCAGCTTCTTCATACTAGGCTATGCACTTCAACAGTTACCTATGCCATGAAATATTTTGACAAGAACAAGCATTATAATCATTTTCCTAGTACCATTATGATTATTCGAAGGGGAGCCTTGGAGTAACTTGTAAAGTTGCTGCCATGTGACCAAGAGGTCACGGGTTCAAGCCTTGGAAACAGCCTCTAGCAGAAATGCAAGGTAAGGCTGTGTACGATACACCCTTGTGGTGGGGCCCTTCCCCGGACACCGCGCATAGCGGTAGCTTTAGTGCACCGGGCTGCCCTTTTTTTTTCATTATGATTATTTGGTTCTTAAATTTTTCTATAGGATGGTAATACTGTAACTAATCACTTTCCACAAGGTTGACCTGTATTTGGTCCTGATTGATTTTTCTGTCTCCAACTTGATAGCTACTTCTGCGACCTTGAGGAAGACGATACTCATCTGGGGAGTTGGATTTCAAACTACAATACTAATATGTGGAGTTGGATTTCAAGCTTTGTGTTTCCCAACCTCAAGAATGTTAAGATTGCCAACTCCTTCCAGGTGTGTTTGATGATGAGTAGTTCCGTATGGAGCTTTGATAGTCCAGAAAGAATATGGGGCTTTGACAGGCTTGTTGAACTTTCAAAACTTCTGTTAAAGAATGCTACAATTCTGGAGAAGTTCGTCATCATATCAAAGAGAAGAAAGTGCAAGGGATGTTCGACGAACTGCGAGTCCAATTTTTTCTCTCGATTAGCTAAGCAGTTGTTGGATTTCCCAAGATCCTCCAGTGAGCTTTCCATGACTAGACTATAAATTGATAAGCTTCCCATGCAATCGTCACTCTTTGACTTCTCTATGTAATCCTGCTCTTTTGAATTTACCCTTATGGCACACCAATTGTTCTGGTTGCTTAGTTTCTCATGAAGCTTTTGTTCATTGCATTTTAGATACTATGCATGCGTATTGAGATGTTCTTGCAACCCCTGTTTCCTGGACCACTATAAACATGAGCAGATAACCCAAGGAAGGCACCAAGGGGAATGTTCAGGCTGGAGAGAGATTATAAGCAAAACCGAATGTAAATAAGTCAACGGAAGTTTTGCAAAAGTGGAAAAAAAATGATGTCACTTCCCTGCATAAAATTTTTAGAATCGACAAATATAATGGTAATTAGAATATGATTATAACTGCTATTCCTATCAGAAAGATTCATGACATAGATAACCCAAGGAAAGATTGATAGCACAGTAATCCTTTTTGTATTTCAGAGCTCATTTGCCACAAGCAAGAAATTACATAAGACCAACCATATTAGTGTGATGATTCACAGTGACATAAGCAAATCCTCTTACTGACAAATATATTTGGATTATCCTTCGTAAGGGGGGGTTTCGTTGAAGCCTTAACAAAATGAACAGATGTATAAAGAAGATAAAGAGCAATAGGAAGTTACAAGGGTAGCTGTTATGTCTATGTTGAGCGTCTCCACGTGAGGCGAGATTTGCAAAAGTACAGCTGCTCCATACAAATTAAACTCATTCATATGCAATTCAAGCGTTAGATATTTGCATTTCAATTCTGGAAATGACACTCCTTTCAACTGTAACATGCACAGGACCTGGTGTAGTAATCCCAATAAAACTATAAAGACCGGAGAAAACAATAACAAGAAAAAGAAAGTACTTCACTACATAGAGCCAAGTGATTGATTCTATATCTTCTGCTGGTATGATAAACAAAGTACCACATATCGAATAATTGCAAACAGACACAAATTTGTGCGAAGGTTCTCAACTGAATATGTTTATATTCTGCAACTGTATGCGAAGCAAGTAAGCAGCTAAATATCAATCAGAGAAAGTAAAAGACTTTTGAATTGTAAAAAAGAACCTCTGTGAACCTCCCACTAATAGCTCGATTGCACAACTCAAATTTTGAAGATAATCTTGGACGAGGGTCATAAAAACTTGATGATAATCATGACAGCCGTCTTCCACAGCATCAAATGCTTCACCAGCCATAGCGTAGATGTTTCGGATACATATAATATTGAAAGTAAGTTTAGCATTAACCACAGAGGACACATCTACAAGACTACGTTTGAGATCAAAAAGATCTCCTGAAATTTCCAATTCCTTAAGATATGGAGGAATAATTTCCAAGGTATGATCTCTTCCATCATCAAGCAACGAATAACGATCCAACTTCAATCTCTTCAACTTCAAAGACCTAACATCGACAGTACAAAAACCCTCAACACATGACAATTCCATAGTTTCCAATGCAGGACAACCTGACAACTCATTCACAATATGTTCATCTCTTATTCCCACAAACCTCAAATATATATGCTCTTCAGACACCTCCCGATACAACCACGTCATGTTCAAAGCAACAACTTGAAAAAACTAAATTTTATCAAAGACGAACAAGTGCAGAAAGATTCAGGCAACATGCAGTATCCATTCTCTTCATCTGAACATAATATAACATGTTCTACATTTTTTTTTCAACTGCCAAACTAAGCCATTCACCAATTTTTTTATCGCGTGCATCATTAGGTATTGGAAAGTAATATCCATATGGCAAAGTACAGCCGAGTACAAATTTTTGGATGCGAGATTTTCATTTATCCTAGTTTTACTTGTGAAATTGAAGTTGTAAATAAAAGTCCAGAGATATTGCCATCTTTTAGAGAGAATACTTGTTGTAAATGCATGATTTGGGTTCAAATGGATTTTTTGAACAGTCACTGCAGGACTCTTTTTTTTTTTTGTTCTCTTGAAGCTCTTCACTGTGCAGCAATTTGGTTTCTCTGTTTGTGTCACGACCCGAGCCTAGGCCCTAGCCGTGACGAGCATCCCGAACCATGAAGGCCCGGAACACCCATTCTCTATCTGGTTATCATGCACAACATTCATAATTATAATAAAATGCGGAATTGAAACTGAGTACGGAAAACATGGTCAAGTTCTGCAACATTTCTGAATAATACTATCTGACATCAGTCTGCGAAATCTCTACTAAGAACATAAACATCTATCTGAAAAGAAACTGGGACAAGGCCCCCAGTACACCAAAAACATAATAAATAAGATAATGTCTGACATAATTAGGCCTTCCGAATAATAGAAGGCTCACCACTGTGAGATCAAGTCTGCAAATCCGAGAATGTCTACTGAGTAGCTGGACCCCTAGACTGTGCCTCAGAACCTGGAAGGAGGGGGGTCAGCACAAAAGTACTGGCACGCGAAGCAATCCAAAAAAAATAGTATAATGGAACATACATATATATATATATATATATATATATACATACATATTAAGTGAAAGCAATTTTTCATCAAGACATCATGTATAAAACTGTTTCTGAAAAATACATGGGCACTTTCTGAAAACATGTAACCTGTCTGTTCATTTCAAATCATGATCTGTGTTTTACTTCTGAGTTAGGTGGTATTCCCCTACAAGTCTGATATTCCACGGGCTGTATGGAATCCGCCATTGACTCGGCGGGGAAGCCTCCAACCCAAGTGTGCCGCAAGGGTTGGAGTGTCTGAGTCTGATACGCCACAGGACATTTAAGTCAGCGCATAATAGTATACCCGGGTCGGCAAACCACGGTTTTAGGCAATGAGTCGCTTGAACTCAAGCCCTCTTCGGGGAACCACCTAACATCTCTGTATGCCCATTTTTAACCTTTTCTGTACATGCAACATTCTGAATGTCTAAAATCATGAAAGTCTGAAATGTCTGTTAGTCTGAGTCTGATATGACATTAGTCTGAGTTGGTATCGTCATACCAAGACTTGCAAGTCATGATTTTTCTGAGCCATAATGTATTAAGCAAGAGCTTTCATTCAAAACATAGTTTAGACCACCAAAACATGTAACTGATGTAAAGGATTTCATATTCCGAAACTTAAAGTTCGATTCATGCAGAAATTTCATCAAACACCTGGTGGTCAAATGTCTTTAGCAAGTTCATGTATTCAAAATTGAAACACATTCATTCATATATGTATATAAACTGTCAAATCGCTTTGGAGATGGTCAAAAGACCAAAACAATGATGTTAAAACATCTTATACATAAATATATATACATAATTTAAAACCTCATTCTAAAACATGATTTTTCTATGCCCATGAGAATTTAGGAAAACCCCGCGTACCTTGTTCTCCACGAATTTTGAGTGTCTATCGAAGCCTACGTCGAGAGGATTCCAAATCTGTAATTTGTTTCACGAACCCGCGGTTGAATCTTGAGTTGCTTGGGTTTTAATGTTGAAACCCTAGAGAGAGTTCTTGAGCAATTTTGGGAAAAGTATGTGTATTATGGTGTTTGAGGGATTAAATCCCGTGTTGGTGGTATATATAGGGGTGGAGGATTACCAAAATACCCTAAGGAACAATTAAGGTCAAATCTGTCCCTCAGTTGACAGTTTGGTAGACTGGAGTAAATCGATTATAACTTTTTACTCATATACTCAAATTGGATGAAACCAACTGCAATTGAAAGAGGACTCGAAGAGCTTTTGTTTGATATATTATAGCTCACACATTTCATTATATACAGGGAGTTATGATCGTTTGAAATTGACCCTGAAATGCTGAAAACTGGGCAATAGTCTATGCGTTTTGCTACTGTTTTTAAATCCAAACGCAGCCTTATGCGTTCCGAAAAATTCCGAAACTTATCCGAGATGTACTATGAGATTTCCCGATCATAACGCAACTTGAAAATCTAAAAGCGGATGTCGGGAAGGTTGAAAAGTTGTATCCCGAAGATTGCCAGCTAAAATGACTCTAAGTCCTCATTACACTTAGAAATTTTTTCAAGTTTTTAAGTCTAAGGGCACTCTATTAAAGGCTAATCCATGCACGACTTTTACAGGGTGTTACAGTTTGCCTTTTGTGTTTCTGGGGATCGTTTGGTACAATGTATTGAAAAAAATAATGCATGCATTAGTTAACGTGTATTACTAGTATCTTGTTTGGTACAATTTTTTAGCCTAGATATAGCTAATGCCAGTGGCGGAGCCAGACTTTTGGTTAAGGGTGTTCATATTTTTCCTTAGGCAAAGAATTGTTAGTTAACGTGTATTACTAGTATCTTGTTTGGTACAATTTTTTAGCCTAGGTTACTAGTATCATTTTTTAACCAGACTTTTGGTTAAGGGTGTTCATATTTTTTCTTGGGCAAAGAACAGTTTAAAAAAAAAGAAAATAAAGCACTGCTGCACCTGTCAAGGTTCAAACCCGGGTTGTTGATGCAGAAATGCACACTCTTGACCACTGGACTATACTTCTCTAGCTTGTCAAGGGTGTGCAACAACATGTATATAACCATAAATATCTATATTTAACCTATATATACTCGAATTTTTTTTTCGTCGAAGGATATTCATCTAACCACCCTTCGTTGGCTGTGGCTCCGCCACTAGCTAATGCTTGCATTAGTTATACAAGCATTAGTTATACACTCTATTGTGTATTGAGGTATGCATTACTAATACCATCATTTTTCATGTATTAGTAATACCAAGTGTTTCAATACATGCATTAACTTGATTGATGATATTATTACCCTCAAATCACTCTTCATCCCTCAAAATCTAATCTAGCTCGATACGAATTAATACTGATTCTATAAGTTAAATTGTCAGGTCAAACCATAATTTCCTTCATTGAAGGCCACATAAGTTAGAGAAACACCTTCCTCCTTCGTCTTCGCAGATGTGTCAATTAATGTCTACTCAATTTGGCATCGTAGAACATAACAACGTCTACATTGAAGTAGACATAATGTTTTTATCAATCGGTAAGGTAGAGCACCATATGTTTATCATTCTTATTTTCTTAGCTTAAGTTATTGAAGAAGACTTCTGCAGCAGGAAACTTGAATCTTACTAATCAATCAGTAAAGTCTCATAAAAATGTACAGGTAAAGGGTATTTTATTTTAAAAAAAAAACTCTGTTACCAAGAAAGTGTAGGAGGGTATTTTTGTAAACAAATATTTTTTTATAAAAGTTATATATGACATTTTATTTCTAACACATCAAACCAAATATTTTATAAGAAATAATGTCAGCATAACTAATGCAAGCATAACTAATACCAACGTCAATAATGCAAACATTACTAATATACCATATTTAACATTATTCTTATACACTCTACCAAACGACCCAAATGCGAGACTAGTAGTAGTAGTAGTGTGTTAGGATCAAAAATTTCGGATAGTGCGAAATTAAACAAAGTAATCAATTAAAGACAATACTCCCTCCATTTCAAAATACTTGAATTGTTGGGGTAATGACACATCCCTTAAGAATTTTTTTTTGCACATAAATTGTAGGTTACTTTCCACTATTATCATTTTAATTATTCTTAAATTACTCTCCTAAAAAATACTCCCTCGTCTCATTTTACTCGTCCCAATTTGACACTGCACATTAATTAAGAAAAACAATTAATAACATGACTACTTTAACTTTACCATAATACCCCTATTAATGTTTACATTTTAATTTGGAGAAAAATAATTAATACTAAGGATAAAAAAGAAAAAAAAAATTGTCTTATCTTGATTAATGAAAAATGACAAGTAAAATGATAAATTAAATTAGTAAATTTGGGACGAGTAAAATGGGACGGAGGGCGTATGAAGTACTTAACCTCATTAGGTAAAATTGAAAGAAATTTTCAACATGTCTTTTGAAGAATGAACAATTTTTTTATTTTGGACATTGAAAAATAGTTCAACAATTTATTTATTTTGGAATGGAGGGAGTAACAAAAGCGATAATAATGATAAGTTGAGAAAATAAAGAAGACACTAATTTAAGAGAATAACCTCACAAAAATAACTTCAAAGAAGATGTTACACTCAAAATATTTTCCGACACAATTTTTTCACAAATACTTTGTACAAAAAAGAAAACAAACACAATTAAAATCTTCTCAAATTATGTGTCTTCTCAAATTCGGCGTGTCTCATGGCAAATAACTCTCCTCTATTTATAGGAGGAAGTTTTTAGGAGAAAAAATAAAAAATCTCGACATAATCTCATCCTATGAGAAAAAAACTCTAGTTAGAGATTTTCAATAAAATATTGATAAAAAATATGGCCACATTACATAGGGCCTAAATAAATTATTGCAAAGGGATAACGCCTCAATAAGTAAAGGGACGAGCTTTCCGAGGGGCACAGCCTCTTTCACAGTATTAATAGTATCTCCATTTTTTTTTTTCTGCCCGACAGGTCAAGGATTAATCCTCCGCGGATCTGAGCTCTATTTAAGGATTTGCCGCTGGTCAATTGGTTGCTGCATGCACAAGGCGGGAATCGAACCCCCGACACTTGCTTAAGCGACCTAGTGAGCTAACCACTAGGCCAACCAAGCTTGATTACCTCCGTTCATTCTTACTTTATCACATTTGGACTTAATACACTTGTTAGGAAAACAATAGTTAACATGATTACTATCTCAATTCCTGTCAATTATTATTTTCTTAATTGGAGTATGTTTTTCTTTATCATTTGTTTTATCGGTCCTAATATTTTGTAATTATTAGCTTCCACTTGATGTTCGATCCCAACAAGTGGTATCAACGTCAATAGTTCAATGATTCAACAGTTGAACGAGATTGAAGACATGTTTAAATCAATTTGTTGCAACCAATTTAACAATAATAAGGATATATGTCTAGATACTACATATGGAGAAAAAGTTAATTTCAACCATGTTGAACAAATGGAATCAGCGTCAATAGTTCAATGATCCAATGGTTGAACGAGATTGAAGACAGATTCAAATCAATTTGTTGCAACTAATTAAAAAGATATATGTCCAGATACTAATATTAAGAATAAGTTTATTTCAACCATATTTTCAACATTCATGACTTGTGTTGCAACACAACTTGATCCCTTCTGTGCTTGATTGTCCTGCAATATAAATAGCTATGATTGGTCCCCTTCTTTAATTTGTTGTGCTCATTCTTGTCATCATTTTCCTTTGTTAGTTGCTATATGCTTTCTTCATTTTTTTCTTTTTCTTTGTATATTTGGATTTGCTCCACTTGAGCCGAAGATCTTTCGAAAATAATCTCTCTACCTAAGTAGAGAGGAAGATCTGCGTATACTCTACCCTCTCAAGACCCCACTTGTGGAATTCCATTGAGTGTTGTTGTATTCTTGT
Organism: Capsicum pubescens; assembly: GCA_030864215.1. Classification (NCBI taxonomy): domain Eukaryota; kingdom Viridiplantae; phylum Streptophyta; class Magnoliopsida; order Solanales; family Solanaceae; genus Capsicum; species Capsicum pubescens. The sequence goes on along the minus strand of CM061538.1, from coordinate 330,292,470 downwards.
CATCGTTACCATCCTCATGTTGTCTCTTTTGGTTTCTTTTTCAATTTAGTTGTCATAAGGGTATCTATTGTTAACAAGTGATTTTTAGCCTCCAATTTCGGCAACTTATTATCATTTGTGTAGAACAGAATCTCATTTTACATGCTCGATTATGCTCAGCTCGTAATGATGCCTGAAGCTAATTAAATTCAATGAATTTTGTTGTTACCATTACGAACAAAATGTTGGTGAAGGACATGAATAATATAGGCTGATCGATCAATAAGGTGAAATTAATGAGGTAATTTACCTTGCAACTCCTTTAAACTTAGATACACCTCCACTGCTTCTTGCTTATGATGAGTGTATTTTGAAGTAAAAGGACAGTCCGGTGCACTAAAGCTGTACGCAGCCTTATCTTACATTTCTGCCAGAGGCTGTTTCCAAGGCTAGAACCCGTGACCTCCTGGTCACATGACAACAACTTTACCAGTTACTCCAAGGCTCCCCTTCATGAGTGTATTTTGAAGTATCTCGATAAATTAGTTGAGGTGTAACAAATAGCCCAGTCTAATAGCTAGTTTGCATATTTCCTTTTAACTCCTAACTTCGATAATTTGTATTAAAATATATATGTTTCCTTACAAACAGTACTATCTTCAAAAGGTACATAATACCATTTAAAATCATACCAGATGCAACTCATTACTAGAAAACAGAAAAGAACGAACACATAAACATGAAGAAGAAGAAAAGATGATGAAAAAGGGAAGAAAACTTAAATCAGAGCATTTAGAAAGAGCGAATTTCAGCAAGTCATTCTCTCAAATCTTTTCTTTCTATCTTTAGAAATGTTAAGATTCGTCCTGTGATTGGCCGGCTAGGTATAAAGCCAAAACTAGTCGTACCATACCCTCTCTTCGGTGTCTAGGACTTCACAGAGCATGGTAACAGGTTATAGTTGAGTGTAGCGAGGCTCGCAAAAGGCCCGCTGCCCCATACTATTCGAATTTTTTAATGAGTAACTCTAGAGTTAGATATTTGCTTTTCAAATCTTGAAACTGTTATCTTTTAATAGTTTTAGGTACAAGAATCTGTATATAGGCAACAACAACCTCAACACAAGTTCAAGTCCAAGACAAGAACACTTACGAAGTTCTTTTAACACCTTCAACACAAGATTAAAAGTAATCTATCCTAGAAGTGTGTTATTTTTCAGAAATGAGATGAAACAGAAATGTAAAGCCAAGTCCCCCGACTTCACGGAGTGTCCTTAAGGAATAATTCCCCTCACTATACCCGAGGTTGTGGAATCTTCCTCCCAGGATAAAATGACTTTCAATCCTAACAATAACTGTACCTCAAATTATTGGATTCGTCGAACTCACTCAACAGCTTAATGATCACACAAAGTTTTTGTACAGAAGAAGAGTGTTTTTGCTATAAAAAATCATGTCTATACCTGAGGAATATATCAGGTATTTATAGCCTTTAATGTGTTCTTTTAGAAAGGATACATTGGTTCAGCAGAAAGGTACCTATTTAGTAGCAGTCACGTCCCTGCGCCCAGTCTGTGCTGGACCTGCGCCTGATCTACGGCCGCAGGTGATGTTTTGCAAATTTCAATAGCTTCTGCGCTACATCTGTGCCCACAGGCTGCGTACCTGCGCCCGCAGGTCACCCTACAGCGCGAAACAGTGTGCCTTTTCCCTCGAAGGGCCGCATCCCTTCGTGATGCATTGCGTATGCATTTGCATGGCGTAAAAAATGCGCCCTCACTTGGAGAAAAAATAATTATATCAGATTTTTGGATTAAGTTTTTCACTTGTAACACAAGTTTCAAATAAAATCCGTCTAAAAAGATAGATCTCATCGATCGATCATTTTCCAAATTCGAAGCCGAGCCGAGCAACGACGACGACGACGGCGCGAGGCACCACCTTGTTCTTGCTTCACTATCCATGTGGAGTTAATATTCCTTATTAGAAACACTCCAAAGTTCTCTTCTCCCACCAATGTGGGAGAATTAGTGAACTTTTCAATTTAAGAGTACACTTTCTAATTTGGTGTGTCTCTTTTCCTCCACCATTTTCCTCCATTTTCCATTCACATATACACCTTGAACCCAACAATCCCCCACATGAATGGGGAATGACTATCTTTTGAAGAAAGATACGGACAAGCATGTGATCATTTAGCAAAGACTGATTGCATCTGAATAAGTAGGTTTTCCTTTGAACTTTCCGTAGTGAACATGCATCAAATGCACCCGGTCAATCGGTAGATTTGATATCTTTGAACCATCAAGCTTTGATGTACACCTAGATAACATATGTCACACAACCAACCTTTTACTGTTTATGGTTCTCACGATTTTGTTCTTTTTAGCCATGAACATGTCCCGGTTTCATGAGTTCTTAGAGAATAAGCCTTTACTAACATTCTCCTTGAAGCGGCTTCCACTTCGCCCTCACATAGGTTATTTCTAAATGTTCAATCCTATAGATTAAACTATTTGGTCAAATCTGCCAAATTTAGATAATCATTAAAAGACTTTTTACCTTAAGTCTTATCCCTGTTTACTAAACATTATCTACATCATAAGAATAGGTTGGTATATTGACAATGTTGAACCTATCAGACACAACATTGTTTGATCTCCTTGAACCTAGCTCTTGGGATCTCCAGTCTGCTAGGTAGAGTTACCGCCATTCTGACTTGTCCTATGCCTTAAACCCATTCCCTTGGATGTTCTCTCAAATCCTTCTCTAGATAGGCCTTTTGTAAGTGGATCGGACATATTATCCTTTGACTTCACATAGTCAACAGTGATAATTCTACTAGAGAGAAGTTCTCTAACGGTATTATGTCTCCGTCTTATGTGATGAGATTTACCATTGTACATCATGCTCCCTGCCCTACCTATTGCCGCTTGGCTATCACAGTGTATACATACTGGTGCCACTGGTTTGGGCCAATGAGGAATATCTTCCAAGAAATTCTGGAGCCATTCTACTACTTCACCGGCTTTATCCAATGCGATAACTTCAGATTCCATTGTAGAGCGAGCAATACAAGTTTGTTTGGATGATTTCCAAGAGACCGCTCCTCCACCGATAGTAAATACATATCTACCTGTGGATTTTACTTTGTTCGATCCAGTGATCCAATTTGCATCACTATATCCTTCAAGTACTGCGGGATATTTATTATAATGAAAAGCGTAGTCTTGAGTGTATTTAAGATATCCCAAAACTCTTTTCATTGCCATCCAATGAGTTTTATTAGGATTACTCGTGTACCAACTCAACTTACTTATAGCACATGCTATGTCTGGTCGTGTACAGTTCATTATACACATTAAACATCCCAATACTCTTGCGTACTCCAATTGTGAGTCACTTTCACCTTCATTCTTTCGAAATGCCAAGCTCACGTCCAATGGAGTCTTGACAATACAAAATTCCATATACTTGAATTTGTCAAGTACCTTTTCGATATAATGAGACTGATACAATGCCAACCTTTGTGGAGTTATATGGATTCTTATTCCTAAGATCACATCTGCAACTCCAAGGTCTTTCATATCAAACTTTCTCTCGAGCATTCGTTTCGTTGCATTTATGTCTGAAATGTCTCTACTGATGATCATCATATCATCCACATATAAACACACAATGACTTGGTGATTTGGAGTGTCTTTAATATAGACACATTTATCACATTCATTAATCTTGAACCCGTTTGCCAACATGATTTGGTCAAACTTCGCATGCCATTGTTTAGGTGCTTGCTTTAGTCCATACAGCGACTTAATAAGTTTACACACCTTATTCTCTTTTCCTAGAACCACAAAACCCTCAGGCTGTTCCATGTAAATTTCCTCCTCCAATTTTCCATTTAGGAATGCTATTTTCACATTCATTTGATGGATTTCAAGACCATATACCACCGTCAAGGCAATTAATATTCGAATCGATGTTATCCTTGTTATTGACGAGTATGTATCAAAGTAATCAAGGCCTTCTTTCTGTTTGAAGCCTTTTACCACAAGTCTTGCCTTGTATTTGTCAATAGTACCATCCGCTTTCATTTTCCTTTTGAAAATCCATCTAGAACCTAAAGGTTTATTTCCTGGAGAAGAATCAACCAATTTCTACGTAAGGTTTCTTAAGATTGAATCAATCTCACTATCGATTGTCTCTTTCCAAAAGGATAAGTTCGAAGACCCCATCGCTTCCTTAAATGTTTGAGGCTCATTTTCTAAGAGAATTATTACAAAATCCAATCCAAACGAAGTTGAAGTTCTTTGACGTGTACTATGTCTTGGATTCTCACTATTATGTACATTCTTATTTGGTTCATCTCGGGGTCGTTTAGACCCCCACTAGACTGTTCATGTCTAGTTCTATACGGGTAAATATTTTTAAAGAATTCAGCATTATCTGATTCAATTACCATATTTTCATTAATATTCGGATGTTCGGATTTATGAACCAAAAGCCTACATGATTTACTACTTTTAGCATAGCCTATGAACACACAATCCATCGTCTTAGGTCCTATCTTAACCCTTTAAGGCATAGAAACTTGAACGTTTGCTAGACACCCCCACACTTTAAAATATTTCAAGTTGGGTTTTCTTTCTTTCTATTTTTCATAAGGAATTGATTGTGTCTTACTATGGGTAACTCTATTGAGTATTCGGTTGGCTGTAAGGATAACCTCCCCCCACAAGCTTTGCGGTAAACCTGAACTAATAAGTAAGACATTCATCATTTCCTTCAAAATTCGGTTTTTCTTTCAATAATTTCATTAGATTAAGGTGAATACGGGGCCGTAGTTTGATGGACAATTCCATTCTCTACACATATTTTGGCAAAGGGAGATTCATATTCTCTGCCCTTATCACTTCTTATAGTTTTAATCTTTTTCTCTTACTGATTTTCAACTTCAGTTTTGTATTACCTAAACGCATCAATTGCTTCATTCGTACTATTTAGCAAGTAGACATAACAATATCTAGTACAATCGTCAGTAAAAGTTATGAAATACTTTTTTCCACCACATGATGGTATTGACTTCATATCACAAATGTCAATGTGGATTAAGTCTAAGGGATTGAAATTCCTTTCAACAGACTTATACGAATGTTTAGCATACTTTGATTTCACACAAGTTTGACACTTTGATTTATTGCACTCAAAGTTTGGCAAAACTTCTAAGTTAATCAGTTTTCATAACGTTTTGTAATTAACATAGCCTAATCGTTCATGCCACAAATTGTAAGACTCAAGCAAGTAATAAGAATTTGAACTTTTATTGATTTCAATAATCATTACTTTCATTTTGAATACGTCCTCATTGAGGTAGCCTTTTCCTACATACACTTCTTCTTTAATAAGTACAATTTTTCTGGAAACAAATACACATTTGAATTCGTTTTTTTCTAGAAGTGAAACAGAAATCAAGTTCTTCCGTAACTCTGGAACATACAAGACATTATTAAGTGTCAACACTTTGCCGGAAGTCATCTTCAAGAACACTTTTCCTGTTCCTTCTACTTTTGCAGTAGTGGAGTTTTCCATGTAGATCTTTTCTTCTACTTGAGCCGGAGCAAACTTTGAAAACAACTCCTAATTAGCACAAACATGGCGGGTGGCATCAGAATCCATCCACCATTCGTGAGGATTTCCCACCAAGTTGCATTCGAAAAACATAGCACACAGATCATCCGTTTCTTTCTTAGACTCAACCAGATTTGCTTTGTCCTTCTTATTTCCTTTCTTCGAGACACGACAATCCGTAGAATTGTGTCCAATCTTGCCTCAGTTGAAGCACTTTCCCTTGAATTTTTTCTTGGGTTGATTGCTTTCATTTTCAGCTTTCTTTAGTTTTTTAGAGTTGTTTTGGTCATCTTCTACAATGTTTGCTCCATTCATTGCAGAATTACCTCTTGACCTTATTTCCACAACCTTATTATCTTCTTTAATGCGTAGTTGTACAATCAAATCTTTGACGAACATCTCCTTACATTTGTGTTTCATATAGTTCTTGAAGTCCTTCTACATAGGTGGTAGCTTCTCTATTAATGCTGCTACTTGAAATGTTTCATTCACCATCAAACCTACAACAAAGGTTATGTGAATACTAAGAACATGTTTAAACTGTTCCACAAAGGTATTTGTTAAAATCATACCTTCCGTAAGGAGATCATGGATGATCACTTGCAGTTCCTGCACTTGGGAAACAACAGACTTGTTGTCTATCATTTTATACTCCAGGAATCTTGCAATGAAGAACTTTTTAGTTCTGACATCCTCTGTCTTGTACTTTCATTCTAGCGCTCCCCATAACTCTTTTGTTGTCTTTGTTCCACTATATACATTGTAAAGGCCATCTAGGAGACCACTCAAGATATAATTCCTGCAAAGGAAATCAAAGTGTTTCCAAGTCTCTACAATCACGAAGCACTCTTGTTCAGAGGTTACCTTGGGCACCTCCAGAGCTTCCTCAAATGTGAACCTTTGAAGACAAAGAGTTGTGAGGTAGAAAAATATTTTCTGCTGCCATCTCTTGAAGTCAATACTCGCAAAATTTTTGGGTTTCTCCGTCGGTGCGATAGCTTGTGGAGAATTAGTGACTCATCGTGGCAATACTAGTTTCCGCCATAGTCATTCCAGCATCATGCACTTGACTATCAATTGTCATTTTCCTATCACCACAAGACAATACCTTTAGTATATCGAAATACTTATTAAAAAGTTGCAGCAACTTTAAATACCTCTTGTTTCTAGTTTAACATTGAAGTTTTTATGACTTCCAATCGTCAACCGAGTGATCTTTAACTTGTGATGAAGATTTTATGTCTTCAAATCACTAGTTAAGTCCAAACGGAGTAGAAATCTTAAAGCTTTAATCTCCAAAAAATAAGCAATACAGATTCCGAAAGGTTATTCCTTAAGATTGTTATCTTTTAATGTTTTCGGGTACAAGAATTTATATATAGGCAACAACAACTTCAACACAAGCTCAAGTCTAAGACAATAACACTTATGAAGTTCCTTAACACATTCAACACAAGATTAAAAGTAATCTATCTAAGAAGTGTGTTATTTTTTAGAAATGAGATGAAATAGAAATGTAAAGCCAAGTCCCCCCGACTTCACGGAGCGTTCCTAAGGAATAATTCCCCTCACTGTACCTGAGGTTATGGAATCTTCCTCCCAGGATAAAATGGCTTTCAATCCAAATAATAGCGGTACCTCAAATTGTTGGATCCGTCGAACTCACTCAATAACTTAATGATCATACAGAGTTTTTGTATAGAAGAAGAGTGTTTTTGCTGTAAAAAATCATATCTATACCTGAGGAATATATTAGGTATTTATAGCCTTTAATGTGTCCTTTCAGAAAGGATGCATTAGTTCAGCAGAGAGGCACCTATTCAGTTGCAGTCACGTCCCTGCGCCCAGTCTGTGCTGGACCTGCGCCTGATCTGTGGCTTCAGGTAATGTTTCACAAATTTCAGTAGCTTTTGCGCTACATCTTTGCCCACAGGTCGCGTACCTGCATTGCATTTACGCCCGCAGGTCACCCTACAGTGCGAAACAGTGTACCTTTTCCCTCAAAGGGTCGTATCCCTTTGTGATGCATTGCGTATGCGTTTGCATGGCGTCAAAAATGCGCTCGCACTTGGAGAAAAAATAATTATATCCAATTTTTGGATTAAGTTTTTCACTTGTAACACAAGTTTCAAATAAAATTCATCTAAAAAGATAGATCTCATCGATCGATCATTTTCCAAATCCAAATTCGAATTCAGATTTGAATCCGAAGCCGAGCCGAGAGAGCGAAGACGATGATGATGCGAGGAACCACCTTGTTCTTGCCTCACTATCCATGTGGAGTTAGTGTTCCTTATTAAAAACACTCCAAAGTTCCCTTCTCCCACCAATGTGGGAGAATTAGTGAACTTTCCAATTTAAGAGTACACTTTCTAATTTGGTGTCTCTCTTTCCCTCCACCATTTTCCATTAAATCTCATCGATCAATCATTCGATAAATCATGACTGAATGGACATAACTACTAGTCATGACTACTAATCATGCCTTCTAAAGACTTTCGCTATGGCAAGAATTTCTGACGACGGTGTAGACTTTTGCATGACGGGTATCTTGTCCTCTATATGGGAGAAGAGTGATTAGCAGAAAGGCTGAGATATTGAGCTCATTTGATTTTTCCACTAACCTGAACAAAGGTTTTGATAGGGTAATGAGCCTGGAGTTATGTAACGTTTGATAGGCTTGGTAGAATCAGTTTAGATCAAACGTTACATAATTCTAGGCTAATTGACCTATCAAAATCTTTGAAGGTTTGTTGAGCAAGATGCATTGAACAATGCTCGATAAAAGTGAGTTGTTCAACTGTTGGAACACTGCTTGAGTGTGCATTAATATATTTTGACCTAAAACAAACATAGAGAACCCTACATGTATCATTTAAGCCTACTGAAGAAAGTGCTCTGGAAGCCTTTTGAAGGCTTTTTTTTCAATGCCATAACTTTGAAGAAATTGTTCCTCATTGACAAGCTCATAAAAGACCAATAACTCTACACCGACCTCAATGACAACAACGACAAAATTGAATACAGAATCAGCAAGTTAGAGGCAAGCTTGAAAATTATCGGGATTCACTTACTACAGCAAGCCTCTGATCTTCTCCAAGATATGTTGAAAGTATACTAAGCCTAGAAAACACAATCAATTATATACATATTTCTAAGGGATTAATGATACTCAATCTGACTTTCAATCTTATTTGTGGTTTCGATCAGGTCAAATCAATAGCATTGGACCTAATCGGAACCACAAATAAGAAGGCATGGGATGCAATTTAAAATTCAAAAATTGACGCCTTCACTTAGATTCCTTATTTTAACTACAACTGTTATTTGCATAAGTTTTCTCGACTTACTGTACATCATTTCAACCCTCGATGCTCGCGAGGCTACTTTCTTGGTGTTCTACTATTTTCTATGTAGGTGATCATCCCAACCGCTCTACCTAGTTGCATCTCCCTAGAAAAGAGTCCATTACACTATTCTTTTTTCAGGAAAACAACAAACAAATTTTTCATTACTGGGTACACTCTCATATTTGCACTTGATTCAGATTTCTCATGTTCTAAGTCAGTTTTATCAGCCAGATTCGCTAGAAGTTCCTTTCTTCCTTATTGCTTTTTTTTAATTAGCTCTAAAATGATATAATATTTCATCAACCCTTCATTTACCCTCACAGGCATTCTCCTACCATACCTTCTGGCGTATAATCATCACTCCGAGCAACCCAACCATATAAATTTGGGCTAGGGCAATAACTATATTGATTTTCGTTCTTGGTTGAAGCAATGAGGGCTTCGAAGGCCCTCTCAGAGTCCAATGCACCCTAAAAGTTAGTCCAACCGCTATTGAATCTCTTTACAATGACCGTAAAACTAGATCCCTTCACAATGCTTGACAGATAAATATGAGCAACAACCGACATTAAATCTTAATAAGGTATCAGAACCATATTCATGGTCCCTCAGCCTTATCAGTTCGGACCTATCAAACTTAACTGTAAAATAACAGATATCTTGTTTAAATGATCAATGATTAAATGGTAAAACAACATTCACAAAATCAGTGTACTCTATGTGTGTTTTTGCGATAACATTATCAGTAATACATACCTCCCATATATGAAGTAGTTACATCTACAAGCAACTTATTCCTACGAATCCATCTTTACTGTAGCCTTGTAAAGCCTTGAGTCTACACTCTATACGTCACACGGTGCTTACGACCCCAAAGGATCACAAGCTAACCCATGACTGGTACCTCCTGTGAGAACTGAATAATAATACTAAAAATATATGCAGAAGTTAGGCTAAAAATGCCATAAGGTTCTCAAAATACTGAAAGAATAATTGAATATAACTGATAATAACATTTGAAAACTAAATAATTGACTATGCTAGTCTGAAAGCCTTTATCTGTCTGAGTATGGAGTTGATGGGACAAACCCCCAACAAACTCCAACTGAAATAACTACTGAACTGCTGGAATACTGAAATAGATAAACTTTATCCTCAAAATATGAGGACTCATCACTATAACTACTGCTGATAGCCTGAGCTGCTAAGTACGGTCTGGAGCCTGAGCGTCCGAACCTATGATATGATATATCATAGCGCAAAAGAGAGAGTATGCATTAGTACGTAGAATATACTGGTATGCTAAGTGAGGTAAAACTGATATACATGGGTTCATATGCATGAGTGATAACTGACTGAATGAACATCATGAAGTAACTGGATGAGACACATTCCAAACTGTAACTTCTGAACATGCAATACTGTGCATATAAGTATACATTATGTTTCTGAGATTATACTAAAAATGAGTATTGAATTCTGATAGCTGAGTAACTGATAACTGATAGCCATGGTTCTGTAGCACTGATTGAGTTCTTTACTGAATATTAAGACTAAAACTGTAACTTTGGGAGTGTTCATCTAACCGACATACCCTGGTATAGACTGATTTGGGGTCCAACCTGTGACCCTAGTTGGAAGGGTGTTAGCACCTTGCCACAGGATACTAACAATACTGTGTCAACCCTAATTTGGTAGGAAGACTTATGAATATATATATGATTGTGTCAACCCTAGTCTGGCAGGAGGACGACTTACTCGATGCTGGCTATGTAGTTCTGTAATGCAAGGACTTCTACTATGGGTCAAACCCTCTGCTGGAAGGAATGCCCCATACCTGGGTTCGCTCAGTGCTGAATCCTACTCCCAACTGAATCGACACTGAACTGATCACTAAACTGTACTAGACTTGAATGAACTGACACTGATCGTGTTGAATGACTGAACTGAACTGAGTTTACTGAGAATTGTTAACTGACAGAGTACTACTATTCTTGATCTTTACTGGGACTATTCTATAACTACTGTAACTAAGTAAACAACTAAATTTTGGGTAATAAATACCCCCAGGACTCGATAGCATTAATAATAAAATATAACAAATCTTGAAAGCATAACAATAGTCAATTATTCACAATTCATTCACTGAGACATTTTTTCAAACACTTAGAAGTTATGAACTTGTACATTAATGATAACATATGATAACATGTCATGATTACACTATTCAATTCACATGGACCTTCTATCAAACACTTGGGGAGCATAATTAATGCATATAATAATGAACCACATAAGCATCATGACTACAACTTAAGCTTGCAAATCTCATGGGTTTTAACATGGGAATGTCGTCGAATAGCATACATGCTATCCTATGTTCATGAAACTTATAATTAAATCTTGAATTGAAACCCATACAACAACACAAACATGAATACAACCCAATTTGCGCATGTAAATCATGAATTTGAAAACTTATAGTTTTAAAAAAGGTCCTTGAACTCCAAGGGTGGAAGAAAACCCAAGGTTGAACACCTAACATACCTTGATTATTGAATTCGTGGGAGTTGTTGGTGAATCTTGAAACTTGGACTTGAACTTGAATTTGAAGAAACTAGGGCTTTGTTCTTGAGAGAGTTTTGTGAAAAAATGATTATATTTGCCCCTTTAGATCCTTAATTTCATGATATAGGTGGGTTAAGATTGGTGGAAAATGACTCCTTTACTCCCACAAACCCATAATTTAGTAAGCAAAAGTGCCCAGTGAAGCAGTGGCCGGCGCACCGCATTGATGGTATCAACGCAATCATCGATGCGTTGCGTCGATGGTGTCGATGCAATAGCCAACGCGACACATCAAGATCACATTGGCTTACTATTTTAGTCATCCAAACGTGACTTAAACGACTTCCAAAAATTCCAAAACTCATCCGAGATGACCTATATATAACTCTGATCATGAATCAATTTAAAAATCGACATTCTAAGGCCGAAAAGATTGAAAATAAAATCATTGAAATGTTGAGGCCAAAAAATATGACTAAGTGTCCACACTTAGCTAAAATTTTCTAAGTCTGGGACCTCTTTTGGTATACAATAAGGGACTAAAATGGGCTAGGGCTTTACGGGGTCTTATAATATCGCCCCCTTGGGAACATTCGTCCTCGAATGAGACTGACTGAACTGAGAGAAACTGAGGAATTGTACTCACACTGACATGCATAACAGAAGCATGACTGAATTCTGGAGACATGACACATGACTGAACTATTTCATGAATGCATGAATGATATGAGAATGTTATGCAATTGTAACTGAGCATGGAATAGAGTAAATCTAAGGAAGATTATTTCCTTAAGTTGAGAATACTGGAGAGTCTGAGATCATTTACTGAACATGCATGAATGCGAACAAAATACGAGATCACAACTGAGTCTGAAACATGATACATAAACTCCATATCATGAACTGAACTGATTTCTTGAACACATATAATGACATGAGAATTGTTATAAGGCTGAGATAGAAATAAGGGAGTTAGCTTATGAGTAGCCACTGCCTCAGGCTGGATCTGGTTTTGTGATTTTTTTTTTAGAGGTTTAGGATATGAAAACTCGGGTATTATAACATCTCCTATTTGGGATATTTTATCCCCCGACTAATACTGATTTGGCCGATTTACTAAGAAAAGACTGAGATAATGCACGAACACTTATGAACTAAATTATGACTGAATATCTAGAATCTAAAAGCTGATGCATAATGCGTGATCCAAACTGGATTCACAATCCACATGGATGCAAACAAATTATCTCTTAGACGGGACATATTCATGAACTTCAGATAGTAAGACTAGATCGGAAGACGGAAGAACCATAAGAACTTATCTGTCTGACTGCTAATCCAAATTAATGGCTATACAAACTAACTCATACTGAAAGCATATACTTAACTGGAGTATTTCTTCAAAACACTTTCTATGAATTTCTAGTGACTTAGGGAGCAATGAATCTTGGGCATGGTCTGAATAAGACATCTGGATAAGAAATTACAACATGGCTAAAATTCTGTAATATGGAACATAGGCCTATAAAACATCAGCTAGGATAGAGCTACTAAGCCTTATGCACCGCAACTACTAACTTTCAAGATTAGACATACTCCTTAAATACTCTCTCAATTGTACTTTCCTCCTTAATACTGCACTTAGCCCGAGACTACTGAAAATATTTACTTGGGCACTGATAACTATACCTACTGGAGTTTGAGATGGACTGAATTCTCCCACTATGTACAAATCCAGTCGAATCTACAAAATAGACACGTAACACTGTAATACTAGCCTGAGTTATGAATTCAATACACTCTGCATTTTTCAAAACTTTTTGTCCCCTAAATAATCGTGATTACCCCTTCCACAACTAAATACAACCTCTTACTAGCCATTCACTAACATACAATTCCTTTATCCACTTACACACCAACATGACATTCAAGCCTATCTTCATAACTACAACCTCGAGTAAAACCAACACGTAATAATCTTTCCTTAACATGAAATATTTACTCTCCCCCATCTAAGCAATTTATCATCACTACATTATTTCATAAGGAGAGGTCACTGAAAGGCTAAAACATAAGGACCTAAATCATGAATGAACACTATACAGAACTTGACACTTAACTGAGGCCTGAGAAATAGAATATCAACATCATGGAGTCATCAAGAGACCTAAAATGAGGATATAGATGACATAATCTGAATTTTGCTGATCATTAGGAGTGTTGCATGAGTACTGGAACTGTAAGACCCTGCAAAATCCTAGCTTAACTCAGTCCTTTAGAGCATGAAAAGAGGTCACAAACTTAGAAATTTCAGCTAAGTGTTTATACTTAGAATTATTTTAGCCTTCATAATTTGACGATCTTATTTTATGACCCTTATGACCTTAAAGTGTCGATCTTTAGATTGAATCATGATCAGGTGTATCAATAGGTCACTTTGGGTGAGTTTTGAATTTTTTGGACCTTGTTTGAAGAGTGTTTGGGTGACCAAAACTGCGGGTCGACGCGATCTCAATGCATCGCGTCGACGAATATTTTTCCCAGCATTCAGTGAAAATTCCAGTGACCCAACGTGAACTCGACGTGGTGCGTTGGTCATCGTGTTGATACCATCGATGCAGCGCGTTGGTCTACGCGTCACTGGACACATTTTCAGTGATTAAAAACCCGCGTCCAGAGGGGTATTTGGGTAATTTTCCCCTCCTTTATTCATCCCTAAAAAATGAAATTAAACTACCTTAAGGGCAAAAATCACTCATTCTCTCTCAAATTTCTCAAGAACAAACCCTAGGGCATTCAAATTCAAATTCAAGCTTTAAGAACACACCATCAATCTTCACGAATTTGATTATCAAGATATATTAGGTGTTCATTCATGGGTCCCTTTCACCCATGGAGTATAAGAATCCTATTTAAACATATAAGTTTATAGATTTATGATTTTCATGCTTGAAATTGATTGTATTCATGTTTATGATATTAATTGGATTTCAATCCATGATTAAATTGCAAGTTTCATGAAATTAAATAGCATGTATAGTGAATATGTGATTATCATGATAGACCCTTGAAATGACAATTGATTATTATATCCATGATGTTCATGTGTTTACTATTACTATGTGAAATAACCATGCTCCCCAAGTGTTTGATAGAATGCATATGTGAATTGAATAGTAAAATCATGACATGTCATCATGTGGTCCCATTCATGTATCTCAAGTATTTAACAAAATGCCTAGGTGAATGTATTGATAACAAGTATCAATTGTTATACTTTTCAAGATCATGCCATGCTTTTGAGTCCTGGGGGTATTCAATACCCAAAAATCTAGCTATTTGCCTAGAGCTACAGTAGTTATAGAATAGTCTCAGTAATGTCATGAACAGTAGTACTCAGTCAGTTATAGAACTTAGTGAAACTCAGTATCAGTCCAGTTCAACTCAGTATAATAATCAGTATCTTCAGTTGGGAGTAGGGTTCAACACCGAGTGAACCCAAGGATGGGGGCTTACTTGCCAGTTGAGGGTGTGACCTCTAGTAACAGTTCTTGCATTACAGAACTACGTAGCCAGCATAGGTTGAGATATCAACCTTCTAGTTGAGGGTTGATATGATATTTTACCTGCTAATTGAGGGTAACCACCGTTCTTATTCAGGGCACCTTCCAGATGAGGGTGACTCTTCAGCTTGTCTTTACCCGTGGCACGGTACTGACACCCTTCCAATTGGGGTTTTGGGTTGGACCCCAATCTATTTAGAGAGGGGCATGTCGGTTATATAATTACTTCCCACAGTTTTAGTTTCAGTTTTAGACTCAGTATAGAACTCAGTTCAGTTCTACTGAATCAGGACTGTCAGAAATAGTCACCCAATTATCATGCAGTTATCAATAATCTTAGATATCAGTCACTCAGTTATCAGTAACTCACTTATCAAAAGTTAGACTCAATTTCAGTAATAATCTCAGATATAATATATATGTATATGTGCAATATTACATACTCAGTATTTATAGTAGTCCCAGTATTTTATGTGCTCTTATTCAGTCAGTTACTGTTCATGCATATGAACCCTTGTATTTAGCCTTACCTCATCTAGCATTCCAGTACATTCTATGTACTGATGCATACTTTTTCTTTGTGCTATGATGTCTCATATCATAGGTTCGGACGCTCAGGTTCCCGACCGTGCTTAGACAGATTTGGATAGCTGTAGCAGGTTTAGTAGTGAGTCCTCATCTATCGAGGATATGCTTTTATTTTAGTATTTTCAGAAACTTCAATATTTCAGGAGTCGGAGTTAGTTGGGGGCTTGCCCCATCAACTCCACATTCAGAAAGTTCAGTTAGAGGTTTTTTCGACTAGACTAGTTCAAACAGTATTCAGTTTCAGTTATTATTCTCAGATATTATATTTAATACTATTTAGATTATTAACATTATGGTATTTCAGTCTAACTTCTACATTATTTCAGTATTATTATTTAGTACTCACAACAGGTACTAGTCATGGGTTAGCTTGTGGTCCTTCAGGGTCGTAAGCACCGTGTGGCGTTTGGGGTGTAGACTCGGGGCGTTACAGGTACTGAACATACTGTAAAGCATGAGCACATGAGTCATGAGCTGCATGACCTGAGTTTGGAATTTTTGAATTCATGGAACATGATTTGCACTGCTGAGCAACTTGGAACTCCTCATACGAGGGACTGGGAACGTACATGGTTCTATAGAAAGTGCATGAATATGAGCTATGAACATAGAGCTGATATGTAAGGCATGAGTAGATATCATAATAACTGAAGGACAGATACTGAAATAAGTATGGGTCGAACAAATTCAATACTGGGGCTGTAGTGAGTCGAGTCTTCAACTCCTGAAAACTCTTTTCACAAGAATCTGACCACTAGAACTTGATTTTTTCCTGAGTCAATCTGGACATGGGGGATGTAATAGACAAAAATCCTTTATCAAACCATCGGTAATAGCTAGACAAACCCAGGAAACTCCTAATAAATTATGGAGAGATAGGTCTAGTCCAGTTTCTCACTGCTTCGATCCTTTGAGGATCAACTCTAATGCCATCACCGGAAACTATATGACCAAGGAATTCTACTGACCTTAGCCAAAACTCGCCCTTACTTAATTTTGCAAATAACTGATGGGCTCTGAGATTCTGTAACACTATTTTGAGATGGTCTGCATGGTTATCACTGCGGGAGTAGACAAGGATGTCATCGATGAAGACTATGATGATCATGTCCAAGTACTTCTTTAACACAAAATTCATCAAGTCCATGAAAGCTGCTGGAGCATTGGTACGACCAAATGACCTGACTAGAAATTCAAAGTGACCATACCGAGTTCTGAAAGATGTTTTCAAAATTCCACATTCTTTGACTCTGAGCTGATGATAGCCTGATCTGAGGTCTATCTTACAAAAGTAACTGGCACCCTGAAGTTGGGTAAGCATGTCATCGATTCTAGGAAGTGGATATTTGTTCTTGATGGTGACATTGTTCAACTGACGGTAGTCAATACACATTTAGAGAGAATCGTCTTTCTTTCTCATGAATAGAACTGGTGCGCCCCTCGGAGAGACATTGGGCCTGATGAATCCCTTATCTAGGAGATCCTTCAACTGTTCCTTCAACTCTTTAAGTTCATCTGGATCCATTCTGTATGGCGGAATAGAAATAGGCTGAGTATCAGGAAGAAAGTCTATTCCAAAGTCAATTTTTCTTTTGGGAGAAACTCCAGGAAGATCTTCGGGAAGCACATCTAGAAATTCACTTGCTATTGGAATTGACTCAAGATTAGGAGTCTCAAAACTAGAGTCTTTGACTCGTACAAAATTATAGACACACCCCTTAGATATCATTATTCTCTCTCTAAGGTATGAAACTAGTTGACCCTTAAATGCTGAAGTATTACCCCTCCATTCTAGGATAGGTTCATTCGGGAACTGGAAAGAGACAACTCTATTTCTACAATCAATTAAAGCATAGCATGAATGAAGCCAATCCATGCCAAGAATGACGTCAAAATCTGTCATCTCTAACTTTACTAAGTCTGCTGAAGTAACTTTCTGAGACACCATAACCAGACAGTTCCTGTATACCTGTCGGGATATAATAGATTTACCCACTGTGGTAGAGACTGAGAAAGGCTCTGTTAGTATTTTGGGACTGATTCCAAAGTCGAAGACTATGTAAGGAGTTACAAAAGACAGAGAAGCTCCAAGATTTAACAAGGCATAAACATGAAAATGAATGGCCGGTAATGTACCCGTAACCACATCAGGAGAACTTTCCTGATACTGCCGGGACTGAATTACATATCACCTATACTGACATTGACCGCTGTTAGCATTGGAAATGGTAGCACCCTACTGAGTTAAGTAATCGGATGAAATTGGAGGATGATTGGACTGACCCTGCTAACCACTCCTTGGGCAATCTCTGATTTGTGGTCTATCTTGCCATACCTAAAACATATATCACTATCGGCTTTACACACACCCTTATGATTCTTACCACATTCTTCACAAAGAAGATTAGTACGAATGCCCTTCCCACTACCCTGTGACTTAGAGCCTGGTGCTCTATCTTGTCTATCATTCTTGAATGCAGTCACTGGTGCACTGGCTGAATGCGGAGATGGGGATAAGAATTTCTAATGGAATTGGGAGCAGTTACTACCCCTTGACCCTGGCTTAAATCTATTTATTCTGGCCCTCTTATTCTTTCTCTCTTTCTTCGTACGCTCTCCCTCCCCACTCTACTGAGCATGAATCAAAATCCTAGATAGGATAACAGCCTGTAGATTGCTCTGAGTAACTAATGAATAATCTAAGTTAATAAAATCATCTCTGAATTTTGAGTAAAAGATATGCTTATTCAGGGAATCTTCCTGAACAGGCGGAGGTGCAGGCTGATTCCTGTGTCTTCTTTCGTTGTTCTTTATGGAAGGCATTTTCTATACACGAAAGGATGGATGAGATAGGATGTGATTTTTGAACACTGAAAAAAGGGAACTTTTTCGTAAAAATGCCTTGTAGCCTCTTGTCCATAAGTGTGACGTACTACACACCTATGCAGAAGACTCTACTTGATGCAAATTTTAGACTCACTAGGACACTTTAGAATGTTAGGCTCTAATACCAAGTTTGTAATGCCCCGAGTCTACACCCTGGACATCACACGGTGCTTACGACCCCGAAGGATCATAAGCTAAACCATGACTAGTACCTGTTGTGAGCACTAAATAATAATACTAAAAATATATGCAGAAGTTAGGCTAAAAATTCAATAAGGTTCTCAAAATACTGAAATAATAACTGAGTATAACTGATAATAACATCTGAAAATTTAATAACTGACTATGCTAGTCTGAAAGCCTCTTACTGTCTGAGTATGGAGTTGATGAGACAAACCCCCACTCTGACTGAAATAACTACTGAACTACTGGAATACTGAAATAGATAAACTCTATCCTCAAAATATGAGAACTCACCACTATAACTGTTGCTGATAGCCTAAGCTGCTAAGTACAGTCCAGAGCCTGAGCGTCTGAACCTATGATATAAGACATCATAGTACAAAAGAGAGTATGCGTCAGTAAGTGGAATGTACTGGTATGCTAAGTGAGGTAAGGCTGATATACATGGGTTCAAATGCATGAGATGATAACTGACTGAATGAACATCATGAAGAAACTAGATGAGACACATGCAAAACTGTAACTACGGAACATGCAATACTGCTCATATAAGTATACATCGTGTATCTGAGATTATACTAAAAATGAGTATTAAATTCTGATAGCTGAGTAATTGATAACTGATAGCCATGGTTCTGTAGAACTGAATGAGTTCTTTACTGAATACTAAGACTGAAACTGTAAATGTGAGAGTGTTAATCTAACTGACATACCCTGATATAGACTGATTTGGGGTCCAACCTGTGACCCCAGTTGGAAGGATGTTAGCACCTTGCCATAAAATACTAACAATGCTGTGTCAACCCTAATCTGGTAGGAAGACTTATGATATATATATATGATTGCGTCAACCCTAGTCTGGTAGGAGGATGAGTTACCCTACACTGGGTACGTAGTTCTGTAATACAGGGACCGCTACTAGGGGTGAAACCCTCTACTGGAAGAAATGACCCCATACCTAGGTTCGATCAGTACTGAATCCTACTCCCAACTGAATCAACACTGAACTGATCACTAGACTATACTAAGCTTGACTTAAGTGACCCTGATTGTGTTGACTAACTGAACTGGACTGAGTTCACTGAGTTCTGTTAACTGACTGAGTATTAATATTCTTGACCTTTACTGGGACTATTCTATAACTACTGCAACTAAGTAAACAACTAAACTTTGGGTAATAAATACCCCCAGGACTTGAAAGCATCAATAATAAAACATAACAAATCTTGAATGCTTAGCAATAGTCAGTTGTCCACAATTCATTTACTTAGATATTTTGTCAAACACTTGGAGGTTATGAACTTGTAAATGAATGAGAACACATGATACCATGTCATGATTACACTATTCAATTCATATTGACATTCTATCAAACACTTGGGGAGCAAAATTAATGCACATGATAATGAACCACATAAGCATCATGACTACAACTTAAACTTTCAAATATCAAGGGTTTTAACATGGGAATTACATTGACCAACATACATGCTATCTTCTGTTCATGAAACTTATAAATAAATCTTGAATTGAAACCCATACAACAACACAAACATGAATACAACCCAATTTGTGCATGTAAATCATGAATCTGAAAACTTGTAGTTTTAAAAATGGTTCTTGAACTCCAAGGTAGAAGAAAAACCAAGGACGAACACATAACATACCTTGAGTTTTGAATTCGTGGGAGTTGTTGGTGAATTCTTGAAACTTGGACTTGAACTTGAAGAAACTAGGGCTTTGTTTTTTAGAGAGTTTTGTGAAAAAATGAGTATATTTACCCTTTTGGATCCTTAATTTCGTGATATATGTGGGTTAATATTGGTGGAAAATAACTCTTTTCCCCCACAAACCGTAATTTAGTAAGTAAATGTAATACCCCGCACTTTTCCTAGTTTGAAAAGTTTTTCAAGAATGTTAGAAGATTTCTTTGAAAGATTAATCCACTTTTTTACATGTGGTATTTTCAATATTTTCACTTTCTATCATGTGGGAAATCGAATAAGCTTTCCATCGATAACAAATTCGCCCAAATCTGACACCCGGGTGAAGAGTTAGAGCCTTTTTAGTGAGACAGTGTATTACCTGAGCCTTCAGCGCGTCGCGGAGATAGCTCAAATGACAATTGACAATTTCCAGTATTGCTCCATGATAGTGGTGCATCGCACCAACTTCCAGGTTTCAGAAAAGGTGGCAATGCGATAGATCCACGTCGCGCCACCGTGCAATTTCCCATTTGTAACTTTCCAGTGACTTGGCACGATAGTGGCGCATCACGCCAAGGATGAAAATCGGGAAATTTTCTCAGAAATTAAATATGTGTTCTAGGGTTAAAAGAGTCAATTTACCTACCATATATAAGCTCAAAAACATGAATTTGAGCCTCGATTACACCAAAATATACTAGTTTCTCTCAAGAACAAGCTAGGGTTTCTATTGGGGATTCAAAGTCAAGAAGGTTTCACCGTCAATCTTCACGAAATCACGAACTAAGGTATGTGTAGTGTTCATTCATGGACTCCTTTCGTCTATGAAGCTCGAGAATCTCTTTTCTAAGTTTAAGTTTATGGATTTCTTTATGAATTTCATGTTGGGTTTGTTTTGCTTATGTTTAGAAAGATCAATTGAATTCAAATCCTTGTTGGGTGATCAATTTTATATGGAATTGAATTGTATAGATGTATATTCATGTGAACCTATAAATAAACCCTAGGATGATGAAATTAGAGATGAATCATGATGATTAATTATTGTATAATGTTGTCTACATGTGCTATGCCTACCATGTGTATGATTAAATGCCTAGATGAAGGAACAATGCCCAACTAGTATTATATCATGAAATCCCCATATATGTACAAGCTTATGCATATCACATGTTTGATGAAGTGCTTCAATATATGAATTATGAATTGTGTTGTTGGTCATGTGTTCAAGTAAGCCTTGCTATGTCAGTTTCTTCTTATCGAGTCCTGGGGGGTACTTGTACCCGAACATTTAGTTGTGTGCCAAGAGCCATGTCATGTTTTCATGATCTCCTCAGTCAAGCTATGATCCATAGAACTCAGTAAGTCATGTAACTCAGGAAATCTCAAAAATCTCAGTAATTTTAGTAGCTCAGTAATCTCAATAACCTCAGTATTCCCAGTCAATCTCAGTAACTTCAGGATTCTCAGTCAGTCCTCAGAACTCAGTACATTTCGTTAGTCAACGAAACTCAGTAAATTCACTTTAGATCCACTAGATAATACCACTAATATCAGTTCAGTTCAGTTAATCAGCTCGGTTCAGTTAATCAGTTTAGTGTCCTTTCAGATGGGAGTAGGATTCAGCACTGAGCAAGCTTAGGGATGGGGACTCACCCGCTGGATAGGACTGAGAACCCTAAAAGCAATCCCTAAGTTCTATAATTACGTAGACAATGTAGGTACAAGATGTCACCCATTAGATAGGACTTACATACTCAAGGATAACCCGTTAGTGCATCCAAATGTATAGGACTGATCCCAGGGGTCACTCACTAGATTAGGACTGACTTCATCGCAGTTGTCTTTACTAGTGGAACGGTACTGTCACCCTTCCAGCTGGAGTTATAGGTTGGACCCCAGTTAGCTTAGTATGTGGCATGTCGGTTAGATGATACATCCCATAATTTCAATTACAGAATTAGGACTGTCAGATACAATCAATTCAGCTCAGTAGTATAGATTTAGGACTGTTAGATACAATCACTCCTTATCATTATAAATAGACTTCGGGATCACCACTAGACAAGACTAATCTCAACCATAGTCAATCAGTAACAGTATCATCAGATTTAGAGATCACCCGCTAGATAGGACTGATCTCGGATTCAGTTACTCAGATGTAGTAAGGAATTCAGCTAGTTCCATCAAATTCAGGACTATCAGATACAGTCACTCATGTTATCAATTATATCAGTTATCAAAACTTATGTTATAAGTATTCAGCTTTAGGACTGTCATATACAGTCAACCATACCAGTTTTTCATAATCAGAACTGTCAGACATAGTTATCCATATATCAGTAACATAGTATCAGTCCCTCAGTATTCAGTAATACAATATTAGTTTCTACTCATCAGTGACTCAGATGTCAATGTCAATAGACTCAGTAGTCAAAATTCAGTATCCAGTCCTATCATGATCTCAGTTACAGTTATGTATGCATGCATGTATTCTCACATTCATGTTAGTTAGTCAGTTAGTATTGTTCATACATATGAACCTATTGCATTCAACCTACCTCACTTGCATACCAGTATATTCAAAGTACTGATACATTTGTGCTATGGTGTCTTATACCATAGGTTTAGATGCACGAGCTCCAGAGAACTAGTAGTATCCCAGTTCACCAATCAGAGTTAGCAGTGAGTCTTCATCCTTCGAGGACATGATGATCACATTATTATTTCAGTTTTTAGTTTATTTTAGTAGTTGGATTTCGTTGGGGACATGTCCCATCAACTCCTTATTTAGACAATTTAGAGGCTTTCAGACTACAGTATATTCATACAATTATCTCAGTTGTTTTGGTATTGTTATACCATATTTTTTAGTTATATACTAGTATTGAAACTTATGGCCTTTCAGTTCATGTCTCCACATTTGTTATATTATTACTATTATTCAGTGCTCAGTTTACAGATATCAGTCATAGGTTAGATTGTGATCCTTCGGGATCATGGACACCGTGTAGCATTCTGGGTACCAGATTCGTGGCGTTACAAACTTGGTATCAGAGCCTAAGGTTCAACAGTGTCCTAGGAAGTCTCAAAAGCCGCATCTAGTAGAGTCTTGTACATACGTGTATTGTGCACCACATATGTGCAGGAGGCTATGAGATGTTTTAGGAACATTTTCCCTTCTTTCAGTATTCATGTCATGCCAGTGAGCATAGGATCAAAGTTAAACTCTCACTCATGAATCAGTCCGTGGATGCCCTGTGCATCACCCCAGTATCTATGTAAGGTGAGCATTCTTAGAGAGACATAGTGTCCCAAGGGGGAGATACCCCATTATTTACTTAACGTTCTCATGCCTTAAATAAAGTTTCTCTTCAAATAAAGAATCCAGTTTAGAGTAGAGGGTATTCATAATTTGACCCTCAAAGTCCCAACCTCAGCTTTGGGATAAGTATTCAGAGGATCAGTTCCGTTCATGATGTTCAGTTCGTATATCACGTATCAGACCAGACTCAGTTAGGTTCTCGTATTTACGCTCATGCATGTTTAGTAATACAATCTCGGATTCATTAGCATTTCTGATTAAGATAACAGTTCTCCTTAGTCTTACTCAGTTTCATGTTCAGTGTTCATCACAAACTTGGTACTAAGTACCCTTGCATATTCAGCCATGCATTCATATATCAGTTCAGGCATGTAATTATGCATTAGACATGCATTCTCACAACGAGAAATTTAGTTAATCAGAATATTCAGTCATGTACTCATAAGTCAATTATCAGTCATGCATCAGATATGCATGAATTTATCTTATTAGTCATGCATCAGATATGCATGTTCAGTATGTTATATTCAACCATCAGTCATATCAGTCATGAAATCATGTTCTAACCAGTCATGTTCAGTATGTACGTCAGTTGTATTTTTTCCCTTTCACTCAGTCTCATTCGAGGATGAATGTTCTCAAGGGGGAGATATTGTAATGCCCCGTGCTTTTCCTAGCTTGAAAAGTTTCCCAAGAATGTTAGAAGCTTTCTTTGAAAGATGAATCCACTTTTATACATGTGGTATTTTTAAGATTTCCCTTTTTATCATGTGGGTAATCGAATAAGCTTTCCATCGATACCAAATTTGCCCAAATCCGACACCCAGGTGAAGAGTTAGAGCCTTTTTAGTGAGACAGTATATCACCTGAGCCTTCAGCGCGTCGCGGAGATAGCTCAAATGACAATTGTCAATTTCCAGTGTTGCTCCACGATAGTGGCGCATCACGCCAAACTTCCAGGTCACAGACAATGTGGAAACATGATAGCTCCATGTTGCGCCACCATGCAATTTCCCATTTGTCACTTTCCAGTGACTTGGCGCGATAGTGGCGCGTCGCGCCAAGGATAAAAATTGGGAAATTTTCTTAGAAATTAAATACGTGTCCTAGGGTTAAAATGGTCAATTTACCTACCCTATATAAGCTCAAAAACATGAATTTGAGCCTCTATTACACCAAAATATACTAGTTTCTCTTAAGTTTCTCTCAAGAGCAAGCTAGGGTTTCTATTGGGGATTCAAATTCAAAAAGGTTTCACCGTTAATCTTCACGAAATCATGAACTAAGGTATGCGTAGTGTTCATTCATGGACTTCTTTTGTCCATGAAGCTCGAGAATCTCTTTTCTAAGTTTAAGTTTATGGATTTCTTTATGAATTTCATGTTGGATTTGTTTTGTTTGTGTTGAGAATGATCAATTGAATTCAAATCCTTGTTGGGTGATCAATTTTATATGGAATTGATTTGTATAGATGTATATTCATGTGAACCTATAAATAAACCCTAGGATGATGAAACTAGAGATGAATCATGGTGATTAATTATTGTATAATGTTGTCTACATGTGCTATGCCTACCATGTGTATGATTAAATGCCTAGATGAAGGAATAATGCCCAACTAGTATGATATCATGAAATCCCCATGTATGTACAAGCTTATGCATATCACATGTTTGATGAAGTGCTTCAATATATGAATTATGAATTGTGTTGTTGGTCATGTGTTCAAGTAAGCCATGCTATGTCAGTTTCTTCTTATCGAGTCCTGGGGGTACTTGTACCCGAATATTTAGCTGTTTGCCTAGAGCCATGTCATGTTTTCACGATCTCCTCAGTCAAGCTATGATCCATAGAACTCAGTCAGTCATGTAACTCAGGAAATCTTAGTAATTTCAGTAGCTCAGTAATCTCAATAAACTTAGTATTCCTAGTCAATCTCAGTAACTTCAGTATTCTCAGTCAGTCCTCAGAACTCAGTACATTCCGTCAGTCAACGAAACTCTGTAAATTTAGTTTAGCTCTGGTAGACAATACTACTAGTATCAGTTCAGTTTATTTAGTCAGCTCAGTTCAGTTAATCAGTTCAGTGTCCTTTTAGATGGGAGTAGGATTCAGCACCGAGTGAGCCTAGGGATGGGGACTCACCCTCTAGATAGGACTGAGATCCCTAGAAGCAATCCCTAAGTTCCAGAACTACGTAGCCAGCGTAGGTACGAGATTTCACCCATTAGATAGGACTGACATACTCAGGGATCACCCGTTAGTGCATTCAAATATATAGGATTGATTCCAGGGGTCACTCGTTAGATTAGGACTGACTCCACAATAGTTGTCTTTACTAGTGGTGTGGTACTGACACCCTTCCAGCTGGGGTTACAGGTTGGACCCCATTAAGCTTAGTATGGGGCATGTCGGTTAGATGAATACATTCTACAGTTTCAGTTACAGAATCAGGACTGTCAGATACAGTCAATTCAGCTCAGTAGTATAGATTTAGGACTGTCAGATACAGTCACTCCTTATCATTATAAATAGATGGGATCACCACTAGACAAGGCTGATCTCAACCATAGTCAATCAGTAATGGTATCATCAGATTTAGCAATCACCCGCTAGATAGGACTGATCTCAGATTCAGTTACTCAGATACAGTATGGAACTCAGCTAGTTCCATCAGATTCAGGACTATCAGATACAGTCACTCATGTTATTAGTTATATCAATTATCAAAACTTATGTTATTAGAATTCATCTTCAGGAATGTTAGATACAGTCAACCATACCAGTTCTTTATAATTAGAACTATCAGACACAGTTATCCATGTATCAGTAACATAGTATCAGTCCCTCAGTATTCAGTAATACAGTATTAGTTTCTACTCATCAGTGACTCAAATGTCAATGTTAGTAGACTCAGTAGTCAGACCTCAGTATCCAGACCTATCATGATCTCAGTTACAGTTACATATGCATGCATGTATTCTCACGTTCATGTTAGTCAGTCAGTTAGTATTGTTCATGCATATGAACCTATTGCATTCAACCTACCTCACTTGCATACCAGTACATTCAAAGTACTGACGCATTTGCGCTATGGTGTCTTATACCATAGGTTTAGAAGAACGAGCTCCAGAGAACCAGTAGTATCCCAGTTCAGCAATTAGAGTTAGAAGTGAGTCCTCATCCTTTGAGGACATGATGATCACATTACTATTTCAGTTTTCAGTTTATTTCAGTAGTTGGAGTTAGTTGGGGACATGTCCCATCAACTCCTTATTCAGACAGTTTAGAGGCTTTCAGAATACAGTATGTTCATACAATTATCTCAATTATTTTGGTATTGTTATACCATATAATTCAGTTATGTACTAGTATTGAACCTTATGGCCTTTTAGTTCATGTTTTCGCATTTACGATATTATTACTATTATTCAGTGCTTAGTTTATAGATATCAGTCATGGGTTAGCTTGTGGTCCTTCGGGGTCATGGACACGTGTAGCGTTCCGGGTACCAGATTTGGGGCGTTACCACAAATTTTTCCAGTGACGCGGTGGACGACGCGCCGTATCAATGGTATCGCTTCAATAGACAACGCGATGCATCAAGATTGCATTGGCTTGCTGTTTTGGTCATCCAAACATGACTCAAATGACTTCCAAAAATTCCAAAACTCACCCGAGATGACCTATACATAACCCCGATCATGAATTAATGTTAAAATCAATATTCTAAGGCCGAAAAGATCAAAAATAAAATCATTGAAATATCGAGACCAAAAAATGAGACTAAGTGTCAACACTTAGCTGAATTTTTCCAAATTTGAGACCTTTTTTGGCATACTATAAGGGACTAAAATGGGCTAGGACTTTACGGGGTCTTACAAGCCTCTTGTGTTGGTCGGACAAAAGTTGATCAACTTTCAGTTCCTTATATCTACAAAGAAAAGGAAAAAAATTAATGTCAAACATGAGAAGAACAGAAAGAACATTATCCATCTGTTGCAACAGATGTGGAGTCTGTTGGAATACATTAAACTATCCTTGCTTGTGGTTTGATTTGTTCCAACAATTGCTCCATCTGTTGCAACATCCAAAACAACATAAACTACAAAGAAACAACAAATAAAAAGATCAACAACAATGAAACAACATCATTTATTTCAATACCATCAACATTATCAACAACAAAGAAGCAACATCCTTTGTTCCAACACCATCAACAACACCCAAAACATGTTCCAACAACACTAACCCCACCTACAACATCAATAATAACATCAACAACAAAAAAATAAATAAAATACATACAAAAAAATGATACTGCCAACAAGGCTTTTAAACTTCTCCCAATAGATGACTTTTTTTGCATATTTTAATAAAAAATCTCGGTTTATTTATTCAACACTTAAAAGTTTTTTCAAATTTTTAAATAAATATGATATGGGTAAATGGTAATTAAATAAGAAAATAGATGTAAATAACTTGCAAAGAAGAAGACAAGAATGAAAGAACAATAGTGAACCATACCTTACCTGCAATGTCAAAAGGGGATCAAAATAATAATTTTAGTCGAGGAAAGATATGGATCGGTTTAGATCCAAAAGGATCTTTATGAGAAAGAGGAGAGAAAAGAGTGAAAAAAGGTTGTGATAACCCTAACGAGGAGAGAAAGAAAAAGATGAGAGATGAATAAAATAAATTTAGGACTTAAGGATTCATGGGTTTAAATATTCATTAATTAATATTCATTAATAACTTAAGGGGCACGAGGAAGACGGGTGACATTGAAAAGACAAGATAAGACTACTCAATGAGATTTTGAGTTATCCAAGAAATATTTTTTACCACCTTTAGTAGTTATATTTTTTTTATCTATCTTTCTTTAGTACAGAAGCTTGCTTTAAAATTAAAAGAAAAAAAGATTTTCACATAGATATGTCATCTGTTACAACAAATATCAATATCTTTTTGAAAAATCCAACAACTCAGTCCTCTGTAACAACAGATGCAAATGTCCATTTGATAATTAAATCAGATTTGTCATCTGTTATAACAGATATCAATATCTGTTTGAAAATTTCCAACAGCTCAGTCGTCTGTCACAACAGATGCAAATGTCCATTTGATAATTAAATTAGATAAGTCATCTGTTGCAATAGATATGAATATCTGTTTGAAAATTTCCAACAGCTTAGTCATTTGTTGCAACAAATTTCATTGCAATTTATTTAGGTAGAACTAGGGATGAGTTTATAGGGTTAACTAAAACTTTAATTGAGTCTTTGCAATTGTATGGTGTTGGTATTATGTTCATCTCGACCTGAGTCATCGATCGATCACTCTGAGTTGAAAAGATTCTCATTAACTTAATGTTAAGCTAGTACCTAAATTGATTTAGGTAGAACTAGGGATGGATGATTTCATAGGGTCAACTACAACATCTATTGAGTCTTTGCAATTGCATGGTGTTGGTATTGCGTTCATCCCGACCCGAGTCATTGATCGATCACTATGAGTTGAAAAGATTCTCATTAACTTAATGTTAAGCTAGTACCTAAATTGATTTAGGTAGAACTAGGGATGGATGAGTTCATAGGGTCAACTAAAACATCAATTGAGTCTTTGTAATTGCATGGTGTTGGTATTGCGTTCATCCCGACTCAGGTCGTCGATCGATCATTCTGAGTTGAAAAGATTTTATTAACTTAATGTTAAGCTATTACCTAAATTGATTTTCATAGAACTAGGGATGAATGAGTTCATAGGGTCAACTACAACTTCAATTGAGTCTTTGCAATTGCATGGTGTTGGTAGTGTGTTCATACTGACCCGAGTCATCGATCGATCACTCTGAGTTGAAAAGATTCTTATTAATTTAATGTTAAGATAGTACCTAAATTTATTTTCATAGAACTAGGGATGAATTAGTTCATACGGTCAAATACAACTTCAATTGAGTCTTTGCAATTGCATGGTGTTGGTATTGCATTCATCCTGGCCCAAGTCATTGATCGATCACTCTAAGCTGAAAAGATTCTCATTAACTTAATGTTAAGATAGTATCTATATTGATTTTGGTATAAGTAGGGATGAATGAATTTATAGGGTCAACTACAACTTCAATAGAGTCTTTGCAATTGCATGGTGTTGGTATTACGTCCATCCCGACTCGAGTCGTTGATCGATCACTCTAAGTTGAGATTGAACTATGGGCTACTAAGCCCACTTGAGAATTGTAATTTTATGAACTTTTGTGCTATAAGCACCTATGATTTGAGTACTTTGAGATTATTGAGAAATATTTAACCTTTTTAGTCCTAATAAAGTTGGAATCCATAATGATGTTCTATTAAAACAAATAGTAATACATTTTGGTCTTCAGTATAGACCCTTGAGTTATTTGAGGGAGATTTCCTAAGAGTTCTGAGCTGAGTATGGGAGTAGTATTTAGCACCGAGTTGGGTATGATTCTGAGGTCTCATACCCCAGAACTACGTGCCACCGTAGGACTAAGATTTATGGGCCCGAGGCTGAGATAGTGATCACTGAGTTGAATTTATACTCCCTAGTAAGAGTATGACTCCTCTCCCCAATGTGAGGTTTCTTCCTTAGGAGGACAAGACGTTGGACTCCATGTAGCTCACATAGTTTATGTCGGTTAGAAGAAACTCCCTAGTGTCCAAAGTTATATAATCCCAAGTTCTAAGTGTCCCAAGTCTAAAAGAGTTCTAGAGTTCTCAAGTGTTGAAAGTTCCTAGAAGTTCTGAGTCCTTGAGTTTTAAAGAAGTTTTACTCTCCATGAGATAAAAGTAGGAGTCTGAAAATATTGTTTAAAGTTCCTTTAGCCGCCAAGTATTGAGAATAACAGGAGAGTAGAGATTTTAAAAGTTAAGTATAATGACTCACGAGATTTGTATTTCATGTTTCACTATTCACAATTCATGAGAATTATATTTCAGATTTATTCAAGCCATGTGATTTATTCATATATGAATGCGTGATTTTATAAATAGTAATGATAATGTTTATTTAAATGCATACACCCCCATATACTCAGTACATTCCCAAGTGCTGATCCATATATATGTCTATGTGCTACATTGTCTTATAATGTAGGTTCAGGTGCTCAGTCTCAGCGTCGTCAGTGATTTTCGAGTACCTGTGTCTATATATCCACACTGGTAAGTCCTCATGGTTCGAGGACCTATCTTCAGACATTTCAGTATTTTAGTAGATATATTATTTCTTTCAGTTCAGTTTGTGTCAGTTGGGGGCCTGTCCCAATGGCTTTCTAGTCATGAATTAGTAGAGGCTTTGTCAGACTAGTTATCAGATTGTTAGTATGTTGAGATTTCCAGTATTGTGGTAGTTTGGACCGAGTATTTTTTTCGTATTTCCTATCATTTGATATGACAGTACCAGTGTATTATTTATTTCATCTCCAAATAAGTTATTATATGTAGTAATAGGCTCAAAGGGTTAGCTTGGGGATACTTGTAGCCTTAAGCACCGTGTGACGCTTCGGGATGAGATTTCGGGGCGTTACACCATATTTCAAATTTAAGCAAGAAATATTGAAATTGTTAACCAATACTAGAAGAGAAATTTACTCAAGTTCCTCTGTTTCTTCATAACTAAAAAAACATAATTTTTTACCTGTGAAAGACTAAATGCGACGACGAAGAACTCAAAGTTGTTGTCGCCAGAGAAGTTGGATCAAGTTCCTCTGTTTCTTCACGTCGATTGACGGTTAAAAGTAGAAAAGAAACTTGCCCAGCTATTTGTCACCGGAGCTTGAAGTTACCGGAGATTGAAGGGAGAAATTTTGCAGAACTGTTGGTTGGGAGAGACTTGAGAGAGACTATAAAGAGAGAGAGGAGAGAGACAGTTGATTTGAAGGAGAGGGGTGTGGATTGATTTGTATTTTTGAAAAGATTAGAAAGTTTTGAAAAAATTAATCAAGTCCACAATTAACTTAATCAGTTTCCTAATTATGTTTGACCCTTTAAGTTGGTCAATGTCACCAATCCTTCATTCAAGACTTAAAAGATACCTTTCCTTCAATTTTCTCCAGAAAATAATTAAGTTCAATAATATTAGAGTATTTACTTTTTACTCTTTAAATTAGGTATTTTTTGCTATGCTTCAATGTTTTTGGGTACAAGAATCTGTATTTAGGCACAACAACTTCAACACTAGTTCAAGTTTAAAACAAGAACACTATGAAGTACAAAAAAACCCTCAACACAAGATCAAAGTGATCTTTCTAAGAAGTGTATTTTATTTTTTCAGAAATTAAGATGAAATAGAAATATAAAGCCAAGTCCCCCGACTTCATGGAGTGCCCTTAAGGAATAATTCCCCCCACTGTACCCGAGGTTTTGGAATCTTCCTCCAGGATAAAATGACTTTTAATCCAACTATAGTGGTACCTCAAATAATTGGATTCATCTAATTCACTCAACGATTTGATTGATCACAAAGAATGTTTTGAAGACAAGAAGAGTTTTTATTTCAGAAATTTTTTCATTCATATCTAAACCTGTGGATGAAAGCAGGTTTATATAGCCATCAGATGCCTTTTCTGAAAGGTGGCATTGGTTCACTTAAAAGGTGTATCCTTTGGAAGAGTCATGTCTTTTCATTCGAAACATTGTGTCTTTTTCTGAACAGACACAACTATCTGAACAGTCACACCTTTTCCAAAATAATATGTCTTTTGCTCAAAGGTTGTGTCCCTCCATTTTCCATTCACACCAATTAAAATGAACAATCCCCCATATGAATGGGTAATGACTATTCTTTGTAAAACTTTATGGACAAGTATGTGATCATCAAGCAAAGACTGATTGCATCTGGATAAGTAGGTTTTCCTTTGAACTTTCCATAGTGAACATGCATCGGATGCACTCGGTCAATCGGTAGATTTGATATCTTTGAACCTTTAGCTTTAATGTACACCTAGACAACACATGTCACACAACCAGCCTTTTACCATTTATGGTTCTCACGGTTTTGTTCTTTTCATCCATGAACACGTCTCGGTTTCATGAGAGCTTAGAGAGTAGGCCTTTACTAACATTCTCCTTGAAGCGGCTTCCACTTCGCCCTTACATAGGTTATTTCTAAACGTTCAATCCTATAGATTAAACTATTTGGTCAAATCTACCAAATTTAGATAATCATTAAAAGACTTTTCACTTTAAACCTTATCCTTGTTTACTAAACATTGTCTACATCATGAGAATGAGTTGGGTAATTGACAATGTTGAACCTGTCAGGCACAACTTTGTTTGATCTCCTTGAACCTTTATCTTGGGATCTCCAGTCTGCTAGGTAGAGTTACCGCCATGCTGACTTGTCCTAGGCCTTAAACCCATTCCCTTGGATGTCCTTTCCACTCCTTCTCTAGATAGGCCTTTTGTAAGTAGATCTGACACATTATCCTTTGACTTCACATAGTCAATAGTGATAATTCCACTAGAGAGAAGTTCCCTAATTGTATTATGTCTCCATCGTATGTGACGAGATTTACCATTGTACATCATGCTCCCTACCCTACCTATTGCCGCTTGGATATCACAGTGTATACATACTAGTGCCACTAGTTTAGGCCAATAAGGAATATCTTCCATGAAATTCCGGAGCCATTCTACTTCTTCACCGGCTTTATCCAATGCAATAAATTTAGATTCCATTGTAGAGTGTGCAATACAAGTTTGTTTGGATGATTTTCAAGAGACTATGATGATAGGCGTATTTACACGCCTAAAGTACTATAATTTACCTATATTTTAGCTAAGTTTTGAGGACAAAATATATAATTCATGCACTTTTAGTCCTTTTTCCTGTAAGTGAGCTAATAAACGTGATTAGCAAGTTTTCAGGTATAAATGATGCAGATTTCAGCATATTATGGATAACTTGACGCCCAAGGAAGCTTCACGAAAGAAGGAAGGGAAAGCTTGGACGCCAAGGACCAAAAGTGGTGCATGGAATATCTGTCCTGGGCAAAAACAGCATTTCCAAAGACTTTGGGGATCAGCAGTAACTTATTAGGATTAGGATAATGATGCAGTAACCTAGTAGGATTAGGTTAAGTAATGCAGTATCCTAGTAGGAATAGGATATGGGTGTTATAAATACCCTATTTTGCTAGAGATTTTCATTCATTCTGGAGTTCCGAAAACAATTCTCTTTCAATTAATTACTTTCTCTTCATCTATTCAATTCTTAATTTCCACAACAAGAGAACCGCTATTCTAAAAGGGAATTCACGCCTAACGCCATACCAAACCCTACTACACGTGAGATCTTTATTTTGGTATAATGATAAAGTCTATTGTGATTTCCGTTGCACTCATGAATAGCTAAACCTCTCTGTTGGGGTTATGGAAGCCTTATGAGATACTATCTATTGCTATGAGTTTGTGAGTTCGTGACTCGTATGATGCTTATATCATTATTCTCTTCATCTTAATGCAAATTCTTGTGGTTGCAAACGCATAGAATACGCCAGTATAGCATTAACTTGTTCGAAAGATAAGTTATATGTCTAGAAAAGAGATAATGTCAAGGTAATAGGGCACCAACCCCTGTTAAAAAGTTAGTGCCGTAACTGGATTAACCTCTTGGAGAGTTCGTACCGTTAGACACGCTTTAAGCTCGAAAGAGTAAAAGTGAAATAATCCTTGATGGTCGAAAGACGCCTGGATTTACCATAGAATACAACTCTCTATAAGCACATGCATGTCTGAATTCCGCATAACTCATAGCCAATAGAGACGTATAACTCATAAGGTGGACATAACCCCAACTCTCAATTCTCATTGGTTAAACATCTTACTGAACATTCTTTCTTTTTTACTTTGCTATTTTCCGTTTTTACTCTACTATTTTGTTACATTATTGCATGCTACAAAATCCCCCCTTTTTCGAGACTTGCACCAAAAGTCTAATAATCTTTGCTTACTTAGTGACCGGCTATTCTATGTGGGATCGATACCCAACCCAGTTGGGTTATATATTTGTCAACGACCGCTTACACTCTTACGAGAGCTGTAGTTTGAGCATTATCAAAAATTGGCGCCGTTGCCGGGGAATACGATTGTCAACTAAGTTTATGATAGTTACTAGACCCTTTGGTCAAAAGTTCTCAGATTTTACTTTTAGCTGTTGTTTTTGTTCTATTCAGGTTCTATTGGCAGGATGGATGCACAACGTGACTTTAACAGAAGGGCGGATCAACAGGAGCAGGCTAGATTAGCTGCACTGGCAGCTGCTCAAGTGCATCAACAGAATATTGATAACCCAGGTCGGGCAACAAATCCTGATGATGAGGACCTGGGTGATGATGAGTTACTGAATCCTAGGCGTGCAGATGAAGTGGCAGCACCTATGCACAGGAGAGATCGTCAAGCTAGAATGAGACCTGACCGCCGAGCTGTGCAGGCTCCTTTTGATAATGATGATGATGATCTGGATGAAGCTGGTGCTACATGAGCTATTATTCCTCCTCCCTTGGCACCTGGAGCTAAGTTTAATATCACTAGCACCATGATTCAGTTATTGCAGCTCAAGGGGTTATTTGGTGGACTCGCAGGCGATGATCCGAATATGCATCTGATCAACTTTATTTCAACATGCAAGTCATTTGACAATCCAGGAGTTGGACAGAATGCAATTCGGCTGCGCTTATTTCCATTGTCTCTATCTGGGGAGGCAACTCTATGGTTGAATGGGCTGACTCCTGATTCTATCACCAATTGGAGGCAATTGAAAGACACTTTCCTAGAAAGATTCTTTCCGCCATCCAAGAGAGCACAGTTGAGAGATGAGATCAGCAATTTCCGACAACTTCCAACTGAAGCTCTCCACGAAACATGGGAGAGATTCAAGAAGAAGCTTATGCGGTGCCCAAACCATCATATAACCAATGTCCACTTGATGGAGATATTATACAGGGCTTTGAACTCAGTGACTAAGCCAGTGGTGGATAATGCGGCTGGAGGATCATTCATGGACCTTAATTTTATTGAGGCAAGTGATATGCTAGATTGTATGACAAAGCAGAGTAGAGCTTGGCATACCAGGGATTCTGAGGTAGCAAGCTCTACTATATCTATTGGCTTGAATGCAGAACAGAGGCGTAGACAAGAGGAACGTGACTAAGATATGGCTCACATAAAAACGCAGATGGATCTTCTTACCAAGTACTTATTATCAGGAAAGACCGAAAAGGATAAGGCCGTTGTATCACAGGGAAGAGATGAATCTGACTATGAGGAAGAAACGAACTACTTGAATAATCAGGGGGGTTTCCGAGGCAATGCCCAAGGAAACCAAGGTCAGATCTATTATGATAAATCTGGATACAAGGACCGCGATCAAGGTAGTTGGAAAAACAATACCGACAGGAGTGGTTTGTATGTTCCTCCTGGAAAATGTGACGCCGCTGCATCTGGTTCTGGAAATATGTCCATGGAAGATATGATGGCTAAGCTGCTGAAAAGAGTAGAGGCAACCAGCACAGGAGTAACTGAGGTAATAAATGATCTGTCCTCAATGAAGCAATTGGTTGACTCACATTCCACTTCAATAAAATAGTTGGAGCAATAATTGAGTCAATTATCTGCGGCATTCAACCAAAGAAAGGCTGGAACACTACCCAGCGATACGGTGCAAAACCCAAGAAACGACGGATCATGCATGGCTATTACTACCCGGAGTGGTAAAGTGTTGGAAAATCCATCCAAGGACAAGCAGGTGGTTGATGATATAGAGGATAATGTTATTTATGCAGAATGTGAAGAGGCCGAAGAGGCTGAAGAGTGTGTTCATGACGTCACCCCTAGACGTTTGCAGCCTGAAAAGATTGATAGTTAGAAGCAAGGTAAAAAGAAAGTGGTGGAGAAAACTATTCCTTTTCCACCACCACCTTTTCCTCAGAGACTGAAGAAGAAGGCTAACGACACTCCTGAAAAGGTTGATAATCGGAAGCAAGATAAAACTATTCCCCTTCCACCACCACCTTTTCCTCAGAGACTAAAGAAGAAAGCTGATGATACCAGGTTCAGTAAATTCATGACTATGTTGAAGAAGCTAACTATTAATGTTCCTTTGGTGGAAGGGCTAGAGTAGATGCCCGGATACGCTAAATTCATGAAGGACCTTTTAACAAAGAAGCGGGCAGTAAGCTATGAGCCGACAGATAATATTCATCATTGCAGTGCAATTACCACAAGGTCCTTAGTACAGAAGAAGGCAGACCCTGGTGCTTTCACTATTCCTTGCACGGTTGGATCCATGAATTTTTCTAAGGCATTGTGCGATTTGGGAGCTAGTATCAATTTGATGCCACTATCCGTCTACAGAAAGTTGGGGTTGGGCGACCCTACACCAACCAATATGCGGCTCGTGATGGTAGATAGGTCGGTAAAATGACCTGTGGGTATCTTGAATGATGTGTTGGTGAAGGTTTCCACCTTCATCTTTCCTGCAGACTTTGTGAT
This sequence comes from Capsicum pubescens, assembly GCA_030864215.1. Classification (NCBI taxonomy): domain Eukaryota; kingdom Viridiplantae; phylum Streptophyta; class Magnoliopsida; order Solanales; family Solanaceae; genus Capsicum; species Capsicum pubescens. Next base: position 330,255,184 of record CM061538.1, on the reverse strand, counting down.
TTTGGATTGCGAGGTGGATTCTGAAGTTCCCATAATCTTGGGACGTCCTTTCCTTACAACAGGAAGTGTGCTTATTGACATGAGACCTAATGAGCTTTTATTTCGGTTGAATGACGAAGTGGTCCGCTTTGATATATGCAAAGCAATGAAGCAGCCCAGCGATATGAATGTGTTCTCCGTAGCCGATGTTCATTATGAGGATAAGAAAGCATTATCTGTAGAGAAACAGCTTACTGTTGAGCCATTGTCTGCTGCGCTGCTGAATGTTGAGCATGAGGACGATGAAGATTATAAAGAAACTATGTGTGCTCTAACAGAAATAGGGTCCTATTCTCATACTCCTAAGCAGCCGGACCTTGATCTTAAGAATCAACCGTCACCAACAGCGAAGACTTCCATTGAAGAGCCACCAGTGCCAGAATCGAAAGAGCTCCCCAGGGATCCGTTCTTGGGAAGTGAAAATACACTTCCGGTGAGTGTTGCGGATGATCTAAGTGAACAGCACGTAGAGGCTCTCATCTCTGCTCTGAAGAGGCACAAGAGAGATATGGGTTTGTCTATTGATGATATAATTGGTATCCCTCTTGGGATATGTATGCACAAGATTCATCTCGAAGGAGATTGCATGCCTACAAGTAAGCATCAGCGTCGTCTGAATCCATTTAGAAAATGATGCCCCATCTATCTCGATGAAGTCTAAGTAATTGAGATAGCTATGTCGTGCCGCGATAATAAATCAAGCGCTTGGTGGGAGGCAACCCATCATTTTTAATTGTTTTGTTTTCTTAAGATTTTGTCGAGCCACGACCAAAACTAAGGCGCTTGATGGGAGGCAACCCATCGTTCTAATCGTTTTTGTTGTTTTTGAGTAAATGTAGGTGCAAGAGGTGTAAAGGAGGAGATTGGTTTCAAATTTTGATTTGGAAGTATTGCATGTTGAAGGTGGTAAGTTAGGAATGAAGAAGCAAAAGGCTATGGGTTAGGCATTGCCTATGAAAATATAGGCAAAGAACAAGGCAAGGCCTATGTAAATCTAGGCCACGAACAAGGCATGGCCTATGCTATGGCCTAAGATCTCGGATTCTAGAGTGCCATAGCATAGGCAAAAGCATTTTGTCTATGAATCTAGTATGCCATAACATAGGCGCCGCCTATGCTTAACAATGCCATAGCATAGGCGCCGCCTATTCCAAGCATAGGCAAAGCATTAGGCGCCGCCTATGGTCACTTTAGGTCTCCAAATCCGATTCCAAATGGGTCAAAACCCGACCCAAGCTTGTCCTATAAATAGAAACTTAGTCTTAGAACAAAAATGCATTGCAACTTCAACCTAGACGCCCCCTACCTCTCCAAAATCTCTCAAATTTTTTTTTTCCTTTTGCTCTTTTACTTTGCAAGAACATCTTCCGAGGCCATCAACCAAGTAAGTACTTCTTTGTTCTTCTTTTATATTCCGTAAGTACTACACTACTACGCCTATAATAAATTGTTAAATCTTGAAGTAGTATTGGTGATTTGAATATGGTTGATTTGTTGTGATACAACTAAGTGAGTGAAAGAATACGTAATGATGCTCTTGATTTGGTTCCGACTTGTATTTGATTGTTATACACTGTCATACTTTTGCAGAGTCGACATGGTGAAGTTAAGTGCATAATCTTCAAAATTGAATGCTTGAATGTTTGAATGACTCGTTCATCGAGATAAAGATCATGATTGAATACAAGCATGAGATGTTGTGATTATTTCTATGCCATAACTTGATACGATCTCTATGCAGTAGTCTTGTTCAAAAAAGTGCATTAATCCAAACATGAGAGTATGATCAAGATTACATGAAATAGAGTTGGAAAGGATAGTTAAGACGACATGAAAGTATGACTGTGCTGAACATATTGTTGGAACATATCGCCCAAATGTATGACGATGAAGTCTGAGTAGTCGAAATCACTCACTTAATTAGTCTGTGCCAACAACTTAAGTGTGGGGTGGTGCCATTACTGTTTGTTTATCAATTGAATCTTCTGAGATGAAGCTAACATGACTCTATTAGGATCTCAGGTAGAATGGCCTCAAAAGGACGACAAGAAAAACAAAAAAGTATCCACCTCACAGAAAGGTTAGGAAAGCGGAAGAAAAGAGCAAGCTGAATCCTCCTCGCTACAAATACCTCAACGCACTTTTTGATCAAGTGGGGTACAATTTGAGGAAGCTCTGAGGATGACGACTCTGATGATGATTCCGACGCAGGGGGTATGACCCCAGACATAGAAGAGGAGTCCGACTAATCAGGTTCTTCTTATTTATTTTCCACTGAGGGCAGTGTGTCCCGTCTAAGTGTGGGGTGCTGGTATTTGCATGCAATACTTCTTTATCTGCATTTGCATTTATTTATGTTTGGTTGTTTGATTTAGTTAGTAGTCGTAGATTTTTTTTTTAGATTTTGATGCATGAAATTGTTCTGATAGGCGGCATGGTGTTATGACAAGAGTTTGTGCTAGAATCATTACTATTGAGACATTTAGGCTCTAAGTGTGACTCACTGTGTGATAATTGTGTGGTTTAATTCATTCATCTGTTAGGGTCAAGAGTCTATAATACTCCCAATAAAGTTGACCATGTGCCTTGTGTGTGTGAGAAGATAGTATATTCTGTGTTTGTGACTGATGCTAGAACTTGCCTGGTGTGTGTCTAAAGCGAAATAAAGAGTGTGAGTTTAGGAGATGATTTAGGCATTTCTTTGGCAACCGATACTTGTTTACCTTCGTTTTACCTACCCGTGGACATTATCCTAGTCAACCCCTTTGAGCCTTTAAGCCATTTTCTTTGACAGCCTCATATGCAAGCCTAATCCATTTTTTTCAAGATCATAATTTGATCCAAATTCCTAAGTGCTTTAAGTTGTGAAGTCATGTGACAAAATAAGAGGAAATTGGATGAGAGTGATGCCTTAGAGTGTATTGGTACTTGAATTTGTTATGAAAAAGAGTGGCTATCATAGAGGTGTGTTATAAAAAAAATAAAAAAAAAAGAAAAAGAAATAGAAAAACAAAATGATAAATTGTGTTTATGATTAAATAAAAAGATAGTTATGCTTGAATGTCAAAATAGGTGAAAAGGGGTGATAGATGAAAGAAAGGTAGCAGGGTTGATTAAAAGAGAGTGTTAATGGATAATGTGATGTATTAAAGCGCTTAGGAACATAGTCACTATTTCTGGCCAAAATAGTCCTACCCGTCCCTTAGCCTACATTACAACCTGTAAAGACCTATTTGATCCTAAGCTTAACATTCTGATATTAGTAGAGCATTACACTAAGGGCAAGCCTATGGTCATCAGTTGCAACATATGAATTCTTTGTGAGAGTGAGAGCAAGGATAATCTTATACCCATGTTTTGAAAAATGAAATACTTGTGAGTAATTATGGGTGATATATTGTGAGACACACATGGTTGATGAGTTTTGGGTAGTCTTGTATGATTCTTTGTGCCTTAACTTTTGAATACGAATTAACCATCATCACGAGTCTATGTTAGGGATTGAATTGTTTCTAATAGTGATTAGAAAACTACTCTTTGTTTATAATTATCGTGCCTGTCTTGATGAAAATTTTGTGTTGTTACTGTGAAACCCTAAGTAGATGTTTAGATGGACATGATATTTTGTTCGAGGATGAACAAAGCTTTAAGTGTGGGGTGTTGATGATAGGCGTATTTACACACCTAAAGTACTATAATTTACCCATATTTTAGCTAAGTTTTGAGGACAAAATATATAATTCATGCACTTTTAGTCCTTTTTCCTGTAAGTGAGCTAACAAACGCGATTAGCAAGTTTTCAGGTATAAATGATGCAGATTTCAGCATATTATGGATAACTTGACGCCCAAGGAAGCTTCACGAAAGAAGGAAGGGAAAGCTTGGACGCCAAGGACCAAAAGTGACGCATGGAATATCTGTCCCGGGCAAAAACAACATTTCCAAAGACTTTGGAGATCAGCAGTAACTTATTAGGATTAGGATAATGATGCAGTAACCTAGTAGGATTAGGTTAAGTAATGCAGTATCCTAGTAGGAATAGGATATGGGTGTTATAAATACCCTATTTTGCTAGAGATTTTCATTTATTCTGGAGTTCCGAAAACAATTCTCTTTCAATTAATTACTTTCTCTTCATCTATTCAATTCTTAATTTCCACAACAAGAGAACCGCTATTCTAAAAGGGAATTCACGCCTAATGCCATACCAAACCCTACTACACGTGAGATCTTTATTTTGGTATAATGATAAAGTCTATTGTGATTTCCGTTGCACTCATGAATAGCTAAACCTCTCTGTTGGGGTTATGGAGGCCTTATGAGATACTATCTATTGCTATGAGTTTGTGAGTTCGTGACTCGTATGATGCTTATATCATTATTCTCTTCATCTTAATGCAAATTCTTGTGGTTGCAAACGCATAGAATACGCCAGTATAGCATTAACTTGTTCGAAAGAAAAGTTATATGTCTGGAAAAGAGATAATGTCAAGGTAATAGGGCATCAACCCCTATTAAAAAGTTAGTGCCGTAACTGGATTAACCTCTTGAAGAGTTCGTACCGTTAGACATGCTTTAAGCTCGAAAGAGTTAAAGTGAAATAATCCTTGATGGTCGAAAGACGCCTGGATTTACCATAGAATACAACTCTCTATAAGCACATGCATGTCTGAATTCCGCATAACTCATAGCCAATAGAGACGTATAACTCATAAGGTGGACATAACCCCAACTCTCAATTCTCATTGGTTAAACATCTTACTGAACATTCTTTTCTTTTTACTTTGCTATTTTCCGTTTTTACTCTACTATTTTGTTACATTATTGCATGCTACAAAATCCCCCCTTTTCCGAGACTTGCACCAAGAGTCTAATAATCTTTGCTTACTTAGTGACCGACTATTCTCTGTGGGATCGATACCCAACCCAGTTGGGTTATATATTTGACAACGACCGCTTACACTCTTACGAGAGCTGTAGTTTGAGCGTTATCAGACTACTCCTCCACCGATTGTAAATACATATCCACTTGTGGATTTGACTTCGTTTGATCCGGTGATCCAATTTGCATCACTATATCCTTCAAGTACCGCGGGATATTTATTATAATGCAAGGCATAGTCTTAAGTGTATTTTAGATAACCCAAAACTCTTTTCATTTCCATCCAATGAGTTTTGTGGGATTACTCGTGTACCGACTCAATTTACTAATATCGCATGCCATGTCTGGTCATGTACAATTCATTATATACATTAAACATCCCAATACTCTTGCGTACTCCAATTGTGAGTCACTTTCACCTTCATTCTTTCGAAGTGCAAAGCTCACATCTAATGGAGTCTTGGCAATACCGAATTCCATATACGCGAATTTGTTAAGTACATTTTTGATATAATGAGACTGTGACAATGCCAACCCTTGTGGAGTTCTATGGATTCTTATTCCTACGATCACATCTGCAACTCTAAGATCTTTTATATCGAACTTGTTCTCGAGCATTCGTTTTATTGCATTTATGTCTGAAATGTCTCTACTGATGATTAACATATCATCCACATATAAATACACAATGACTTAGTGATTTGGAGTGTCTTTGATATAAACACATTTATCACATTCATTTATCTTGAATCCATTTGCCAACATGGTTTGGTCAAACTTTGCATGTCATTGCTTAGGTGCTTGTTTTAGTCCATCAAGTGACTTAACAAGTTTACACACCTTATTCTCCTTTCCTGGAACCATAAAACCCTCAGGTAGTTCCATGTAAATTTCTTCCACCAATTCTCCATTTAGGAATGTGATTTTTACATCCATTTGATGAATTTCAAAACCATATACTGCCGCAAGGCAATTAACATTCGAATTGATGTTATCCTTGTTACCGGCGAGTATGTATCAAAGTAATCAAGGCCTTCTTTTTTGTTTGAAGCCTTTTACTACAAGTCTTGCCTTGTATTTTTCAATAGTATCATCCGCTTTCATTTTCATTTTAAAGATACATTTAGAACCTAAAGGTTTATTTCCTGGAGGAAGATCAACCAACTCCCATATATGGTTGCTTAAGATTAAATCAATCTCACTATTGACTGCCTCTTTCCAAAAGGATGAGTCTGATGATGACATCGCTTCTTTAAATGTTTAAGGCTCATTTTCTAAGAGAAATGTTACAAAATTCGATCCAAATGAAGTTGACGTTCTTTGACGTGTACTACGTCTTGGATTTTCATCATTATGTACATTCTCACTTGGTTCATCTCGAGGTTGTTTAGACCCCCCATTAGACTGTTCATGTCTAGTTTTATACGAATAAATATTTTCAAAGAATTCAGCATTATCTGATTCAAATACCGTATTTTCATTAATATCCGAATGTTCGAATTTATGAACCAAAAACTGACATGCTTTACTGCTTTTAGCATATCCTATGAACACACAGTCCACCGTGTTAGGTCCTCTCTTAACCCTTTTAGGCATAGGAACTTGGACCTTTGCTAGACATCCCCACACTTTGAAATATTTCAAGTTGGGTTTTCTTCCTTTTCATTCTTCATAAGGAATTGATTGTGTCTTACTATGGGGAACTATATTGAGTATACGGTTGGCTGTAAGGATAGCCTCCCCCCACAAGTTTTACTCTAAACAGGAACTTATAAGTAAGGCATTCATCATTTCCTTCAAAGTTTAATTTTTCTTTTCCACAATTCCATTAGATTGAGGTGAATACGGGTCCGTAGTTTGATGGACGATTCTATTCTCTACATATATTTGCGCAAAGGAAGATTCATATTCTCTGCCCCTATCACTTCTTATCATTTTTATCTTTTTCTCTAATTGATTTTCAACTTCAGTTTTGTATTGCCTAAACGCATCTATTGCTTCATCCTTACTATTTAGCAAATAGACACAACAATATCTAGTGCAATCATCAATAAAAGTTATGAAATACTTTTTCCCACCACGTGATGGTGTTGACTTCATATCACAAATATCAGTATGTACTAAGTCTAAGGGATTGAAATTCCTTTCAACGGACTTATAAGGATGCTTTGCATACTTTGATTCCACACACGTTTCACACTTTGATTTATTACACTCAAAGTTTGGCAAAACTTCTAAGTTAATCAGTCTTCGTAATGTTTTGTAATTAACATGGCCTAAACGTTCATGCCACAAATCATAAGACTCAAGCAAGTAAGAAGAAATTGAACTTTTATTGATTTCAACATTCATTACATTCATTTTGAATAGGCCCTCGGTGAGGTAACCTTTTCCTACATACACTTCTCCTTTACTAAGTACAATTTTTTCAGAAACAAAAACACATTTGAATCCATTCTTGTCTAGAAGTGAAACTAAAATCAAGTTCTTCCTTAACTACAGAACATACAAGACATTGTTAAGTGTTAACACTTTGCCGGAAGTCATCTTCAATCACACCTTTCCAGTTCCTTCTAGTTTGCAGTAGCAGAGTTAGCCATATAGATCATTTCTTCTACTTGAGCTGGAGCAAACGTCGAAAACAATTCTTTGTTGGCACAAAAATGGCAGGTGGCACCAGAATCCATCCACCAATCACGAGGATTCCCCACCAAGTTGCATTCTAAAAGCATAGCACACAGATCATCATATTTTTTATTGGACTCAATCATATTTTCTTGGTCCTTTTTCTTCCCTTTCTTAGGGGTAAGAAAATCCATGGACTTGTGGACAATCTTTCCACAGTTGAAGCACTTTCCCTTAAATTTCTTCTTGGGTTGATTGCTTCCATGTTCAATTTTCTTTCTTTTCTTAGAATGGTTTTGGTCATCTTCTACAATATGTGCTTTATTAATTGTAGAATTCCCTTTTGACCTTCTCTTAGCAGCCTTATTATCCTCTTTAATACGCAGTCAGACAATAAGATCTTTGACAGTTATCTCCTTGCGTTTGTACTTCAAGTAGTTTTTGAAGTCTTTCCACATAGGTGGTAGCTTCTCAATTATCGCTGCTACTTGAAATGCATCATTCACAATCAAACCTATAACACAGTTTATGTGAGTACTAAGAACATTTTCAATTTTTTCAACAAAGGTATTTTTCAAAGATATACCTTCCGCTAGGAGATCATGGATGATTACTTGTAATTCCTACACTTGAGAGACAACCGACTTGCTATCTATCATTTTAAAATCCAGGAACCTTACAACGAAGAATTTCTTAATTCCCGCATCCTCTGTCTTATATTTTCGTTCAAGTGCCCCCCACAATTCCTTCGATGTCTTATTTCCACTGTAAATATTATTGAGGTCGTCTTGGAGACTACTCAAGATATAATTCTTGGAAAGAAAGTCTGATTATTTCCAAGCCTCTACAATTATGAAACGCTTTTTGTCCGAGGTTCTCTCTGGAACCTCAGGAGCATCCTCACTAGTGAACCTTTGAAGACATAGAGTGGTGAGGTAAAATAACATCTTTGCTGCCATCTCTTGAAGTCAATGCCCGCAAACTTTGCGGGCTTTTCTGCAGGTTCCATAGGTGTGGAGCATTTGTTCAACTTGTCGTGACAATTATAGTTGCCACCATAGTCGTAACATCATGCATTTGACTGTCAGTTGTCATTTTTTCTGTCACCACAAGATAGTAAATTTAGTATTTTCAGAATACTATTTATAAAGTTACACAACTTTAAACTCTTCTTCTTGTTTCTAGTTTAACGATGAAGTTTTTATGACTTTCAATCGTCAACCGAATGATCTTTAACTTGTGATGAAGATTTTATTTCTTCAAATCACTAGTTAAGTTCAAGCGGAGTAGAAAGCTTAAAAGCTTTAATCTTCAAAAACAAGCTATACATATTCCGAAAAAAAAAACTTTAGTGAAAAGAAAATTTCACCAAAGAAAAAATAATTTTTTTTCCTTTTTTCAAGGTTATTCCTTAAGATTGTTATTCTTCGATGTTTTCGGGTACAAGAATCTGTATTTAGGCACAACAACTTCAACACTAGTTCAAGTTTAAAACAAGAACACTATGAAGTACAAAAATACCCTCAACACAAGATCAAAGTGATCTTTCTAAGAAGTGTATTTTATTTTTTCAGAAATTAAGATGAAACAGAAATATAAAGCCAAGTCCCCCGACTTCACGGAGTGTCCTTAAGGAATAATTCCCCTCACTGTACCCGAGGTTTTGGAATCTTCCTCCCAGGATAAAATGGCTTTCAATCCAACTATAGTGGTACCTTAAATAATTAGATTCATCGAACTCACTCAACGATTTGATTGATCACAAAGAATGTTTTGAAGACAAGAAGAGTTTTTATTTCAGAAAATTTTTCATTCATATCTAAACTTGTGGATGAAAGCAGATTTATATAGCCATCAGATGCCTCTTCTGAAAGGTGGCAATGGTTCACTTAAAAGGTGTATCCTTTGAAAGAGTCATGTCTGTTCATTTGAAACATTGCGTCTTTTTCTGAACAGACACAATTATCTGAACAATCACACCTTTTCCAAAACAATATGTCTTTTGCTCAAAGGTTGTGTCCCTCCATTTTCCATTCACACCAATTAAACCCAACATTTTTTTAGTTAAATTTTCTTCTCTTTCGATTAAAACAATAATAATAAACGGTGATGCTATTTCATATTCTTTAACATGGAATTCATATCATAAGTTAATCAATTCATTGATGTTTGCTTAGGAAATAAAATAAGTCATCGGACGATTCAAGAATTGCTCTTCATGACGTGAGTTAAATTTGTTATCTCCCACAATATAGTCGGATATGCAAAATCTGTATATTACAACAACAACTTCAACTCTAGTTCAAGTATAAACAAGAACACAATGAAGTATCAAATACCCTCAACACAAGATCAAAATGACCTTTCCAAGAGGTGTATTTATTTTTTTAGAAAATAAAGATGAAACAGAAATTGAATAGGCCAAGTCGTTCGAATTCACGGAGTTTCCTTAAGGAAATAATTTCCCTCACTGTACCCGAGGTTGTGAAATTTTTTCTCACAGGATAAAATGGCCAACAATCCAACTATAGCGGTACCTCAAATAGTCGGATTCTACGAACGAACTCAACGGTTTTTATGATCACACAAAGTATTTCGATGACAAGAAGAATGTTTTTTAATTCAGAAAATTTCATACTCAAAACCTGTGGAAGAAAACAGGTTTTTATAGCCATAACATGCCTCTTCGAAAAGGTGGCATTGATTCAATTTAGAGGTGTGACTTTTTCCTGTAAATGCATGTCTGTTTATCCTAAACAGTGCATCTGTTCCGAACAGGTATGTCACTTCGTGAATCAGAGTGTATTTTCGTTGAACAATTGCAACTTTCTGTAGCATCTGTTCGAAAATAGTGTATCAATTCATGAAGCAGTGCAACCTTCTGCAGCAACATCAGTTCGAAAATGTACACCAGTTCATGAAACAGTGGCACCAGTTCATTCAAACCAATGAAGCAGTGCGCTGCATGCATGCATTTATAAATGGAGCCTAGATCTATCACCATGCGACATTGCTTCATCTGTTCATCAAGCTTTCGTGCATTGCAGTTAATTCCCACAACTACCTTTTGTAGGAGTATGGGCCGTGTCTTAGTTTTGCTGTTGTCGATCATACTTTCGAACCAACTATTGATCATTATCCTGGTAAGTTATGGAAGGAATTCAAAACCACAGTATCCGCTTGGAGCCTAGATAGTCAGATTTTCTACCAAATATGACTTCATTTTAGGATTAGACCGAGCAAATTAGTGATGAGCATGATATTGGTACAATATTAGATAATTAATTAATCAATCCGATTTCCTACCAAATGTGTATGTTTTGATGTTTGATTTTAAAAATATTATATTAATTATTTCGATATAACTTGATATTTTACAGTTGGATTTTGATATTTTAGGAGAAGTTATAGAAAATTCCCCAATGCTGGTCTTAGTTTCAGTATGGCTGATCACCATATCAGACCAACTAATGATAATCGCCTTGGTAAACTATTGTCTCATAATGATCTGAGGAAGAGCCCAATCATAAGGATTTATTTTACGTAGTCTTATATTGCGTTTCTGTCAGAGCCTGTTTCCAATACTGAAATTTGTGATCTCTTGGTAACATAATACTGAAATTTGTGATCTCCCTTCAAGTGGAAAAAAATTCAGAAAAACATAAATACTACTCATTGCCAAACGAGGCCTTTATTTCGAGTCTCACGTGCCAACTCATACTCGAATGAGACTCCATACAATTGGACAAGTGAGTCCCACTTCTACTACCATTTTCCTCATGCCTACCCGTAATTTGGTCGGGTCACATTTGTCGGGAATTCCAATTACAAAAAGCTTACCAATTCCACCCTAACCGCATCATGGCTTCTTCCAGCGGCGGCAGCAAGGATGGCCGTAAAATCTTTCATAAGGGTATTTTGTAGTTAGCATCGTAAAACAATCTTCCTATTGATAACAAGTGATTTGTGTAGAACAAAATTTTATTTTACATGTTTGATTATGCTCAGCTCGTAATGATGCCTGAAGCTAATTAAATTCAATGAATTTTGTTGTTACCATTATAAACAAAATGTTGGTGAAGGACATGAATAATATAGGCTTATCGATCATAAGGCGAAATTGATGAGTTAATTTACCTTGCTACTCCTCTAAACTTAGATACACCTCCACTGCTTCGTGTATTTTGAAGTATCTCGGTAAATTAGTTGAGGTGTAACAAATTGTTCCAGATGTCTCTGATAAAGAAATGCATACTTGATGCTTCTTCCTCATGGAAAATTCGGCACAATGCATAAACCCATGCATCACATTTCCTAGTCTAAAAACCATTGTCAAAGTTTGAGAGGAAAAAAATAGCCCAGTCTAATACCATCTAAAATCATACCAGATGCAACTCATTAGAAGAAAACAGAAAAGAAAGAACCAAGTAAACATGAAGAAGAAGAAGATGATGAAAAGGTAAGAAAACGTAAATCCGAGCATTTAGAAAGGAGCGAATTTCAGCAAGTCATTCTCGCCAATCTACTCTTTCTATCTTTAGAAGTATTAAGATTCGTCTAGGGATGACAATGGTGCGGTGCGGTTTTTTTTAAACCCGTAAGTTTTAAAACCATACCGCATCACCTTTAAACCCGCATAAACCCGCCCCACATTCATACCCGCGCATACCCGCACCGCACCGCCCCATGTTTTTTTTTTCTTTTATTTTTTTAAAATTGATAACTCCATTGAAAATCATAATATTTTCAAATCTACAACTAGGAAATAATAACTAATTTCTATTATATCATTTTTCTTTAAGAAATTATCAAAAGTGTCACATGTACAAGTAATGATTAAATATCATATTTTTATTAAAATGAATAGAGATATTAAAAAAATGATAAAATTATTTATTTGTAGTGTTATACATGTCGTTTTAAGTATCATAAAATTTTAAGTAAGAATACATATAATTTTTGGTATATTCACAAGAATAATACTAATTTTTAGCTTTTTTAATTTAAATCCGCATATACCCGCAACCCTTATTGCACCGCAAAACTTAAAACCTGCACTGCACCGCCCCATTGCCATCCTTAGATTCGTCCTGTGATTGTCCGACTAGGTATAAAGCCAAAACAAGTGGTACAATACCATCTCTTCGGTTTCTAGGAATTCACAGAGCATGGTAAAAGCTTATAGTTGAGTGTCTCCATATGAGGCTAGGCTCGCAAAAGCTTATACTATTCGAACTTTTACATAACTCTGGAAACTACACCCGCTTGAACTGCAACATGCACAAGACCTGTGTAGTAAGCACTTTTAGCAACATAAAAGCACAAAAATCCTGGCTATTTGATTTATCTTTTGCTGGTGCCTGGTATGATGAAGGAACTACACAACTTCAAAAAGTTGACAAAACGATTGGCAAAAGGCCACAAGTTTCTGCAACGTAAATAATCCAGTGGCATTCGTCAAATGTTTATAAGGGTTCACAATTGTAAATATCAACATTCTGCAACTGCCCACTAAAAGCTAATCAGAGAAAATAAGGACTACTGACTAAAAAAACAGACCTCTTTGGACCAAGTTTCGATTGTTGGATTGGTTGTGTAACTCAACTTTTGAAGATAACCTCAAACGAGTCAGAAAAACTTGATGATAGTCATGACAACTGTCATCAAATTATTATTTGAGGTAAACAAAGCCCAGTTCTCTTTTTTGAGCTTCACTGTCATAGATCCATCCAGAACCACCCAGCTTCGAACACACCAGGAAGGAGTTGACAATCTTTAACATGCTTGAGATTGGGAAACACAAAGCTTGAAAACCAACTCTGTAGATCAGTATTATCTTCCTCATAGTTGCATAAGTAACTATCAAGCTGGAGACAGAGAAACTAATCAGGACCAAATGCAGGTCAGCGTTATAGAAAATCGATTATTTCACAGTAATAGTGTTCTATACAGAAAAAAATCAGAACCAACAAATCATAATGGTACCAGGAAAATGATATAGTGATTGTTCATGTCAAAAAGGATTCATTGCATAGGTAACCAAATTAAAGAGTGATAGCACAACAAATACATTTCTTTCAGAGCTCATTTGCTACAAAGGAAGCAACAATATGTCCAAATCAAAGTGTAGCCTTACAATGACAAAATCAAAGCTTCTCATTTATAATTAGAGATATATTTGCATTCTTCTAGTACAGAAACAACTTGCTAAGGAGGGGGAGGGGACTGTTAAAACATCAGTTAACTGAATCGATATAAAAAGACAAGAAAAGAGTTCCAGGAAGTTACGTGATTTTCTGTCATGTCTATGTTAAAGGTCTCCACATGAGGCGAGGCTCCCAAAATGCCAGCTGCTCCATACAAATCAAAGTTTTCCATATTCAATTCTAGCGTTAGATATTTGCATTTCAACTCTGGAACCGGCAACCCTTTGAACTGCAACATGCATGGGACCTGGTGCAGTAATCCCAGTGGAACTAGTAACGAAAGGAGAAAGCAACAATAACAAAAAGAAAGTACTTCACAACAGAGAGATAATGTAGTGACAAATCTAACTGTCTAATCAACAATCAATGTAAAAAAAAAAAAACTCGTTTCCAGACAGGTATTTTGCGTGTATGCTAAAAGTAATACCTAATTTAGAGACGCTGATAAAAGGATAGCATAAAACTTAAAAGGCACAATTGTGCTAAAAATTTATTTCAGAAATCAAGAATTGTTGAGTTTTTTAGAAAGGTAACGTAATTTCAATAACTTGATAGCATCAAGTGTGCTGAATTACAAAAGTTACACATACAACATAGATATGCAGTGCACTAATGAAGTAAAGCAACAAAGAGATAATGTTGTGACAAATATAATTGTCCAAACTCTAAACAATACAATTTAAGCAACATCAACGTAAACAAATACTTGTTTCTAGACAGGTCTATTGCCGGTATGATGAAGAAATACGTAATTCAAAATGCTGACAAAAGAATTGCATAAATACACAACTATCCACAAGTTTCTGTAATTAGTCCGTTGCTTTAGTGGAATCCATCCAAAGATTCTCATTTGTAAAATACTTACACTCCGCAAATGTGCCGAATTACAGAAGTTATTGTTCGGTTTAAGGTGTATGTGAATGGAAAATGAAGGAAAAATGGTGGAGAGAAGGGAGACATTAATTTAGAAAGTGTACTCCCAAATTAGAAAGTTCACTCATTTCTCCCACATTAGTGGGAGAAGAGAACTTGAAAGTGTTTATAATGAGAAACACTAACTCTACATGAATAGTGAGGCAAGAACTAGGTGATGCCTCATGCTGGTGTTGTCGCTTGCTTGGCTCGGATTTGGATGAGATCTAATTTTTTAGATAAAATTTATTTGGAACTTGTTTACAAGTGAAATGTTAATCCAAAATCTGATGGAATTAATTTTCTCCAAATGCGGGCACATTTCATGGGCAATTCCAACGCATACGCAACGCACATCACGAAGGGATGCGACCCTTCAAGAAAAGGCACACTGTTTCGCGCCGTAGGGTGACATGCGACCGCAACGCAAGTCGAGACCTGCGGACGCAGTTCAAACGCAGATGCACACTGGAATGTGCAGAACGTCATCTGCGGCGGCAGTCCAGGCACATCTCCAGCGCAGTCCCAACGCATGGACATGACTATTGCAAAAAAGGTGCCTTTCAGCTGAGCCAATGCATCCTTTCTGAAAAGGATACACTTAAGGCTACAAATACCTGATATTTTCCTCAGGTATGGTAATCAATTTTGAAAGCAAAAACTCTCTTGTTATTAACAAAAACTTTGTGTGATCATTAAGCTATTGAGTGAGTTCGTTGAATCCAATAATTTGAGGTACCACTATTGTTCGGATTGAAAGCCATTTTATCCTGGGAGGAAGATTCCATAACCTCGGGTACAGTGAGGGGAATTATTCCTTAAGGACACTCCGTGAAGTCGGGGGACTTGGCCTTACAAATTCTGTTTCATCTTATTTCTGAAAATATTTCATCTTATTTCTGAAAATAAACATACTTCTTGGATAGATTATCAATAATCTTGTGTTGAAGGTGTTAAAGAACTTCATAGGTGTTCTTGTTTATACAGGAACTTGTGTTGAGGTTGGTGTTGCATTTATACAGATTCTTGCACCCGAAACACCATAAAATAACAGGTATGTACAACATAGTATGAACTGCACTAACGAGTTTTAGTATTTTTTACCTATACCATTTACAATGACAAGTTTAGACCAACAATCCAAAAAAAGACAAACAAGCATATTTACGTAATTTTGAGTTAGAAATAAACCTCTGTGAACCATGATCCGAATGTTAGCTCAGTTGCAAAACTCAACTTTTGAAGATAATCTTGGACGAGGATCCTAAAACCTTGATGAGATAGCCACGACAACTGTCTTTACGACATTCAAAAATATAAATTTCATCACGCCCCATTCCGTATATGTTTGATACATGAAATGTAGAAAGTAAGCTTCGCATTAACCAAGGAGGACACATCGACAAGCCTACACTTGAGATCCTCGAGGTTTCCTGAAATCTCCAAATGCTCAAGATATGGGGCAATAATTTCCAAGGAATGATCATTGATATCTTCATAAGGCACCTGTTGACTTTTCAAACTCAGTCTCTTGAAGTTAGGAGAATTAATTTCCAAGCGGCGAAAACCCCAAGCCTGATATAATTCCATAGTTGCCAATGAAGGACAGCCTGATAATAAGTTCAAAATTTGATCATTGTTTAAGTTCAAAATTTGATCATCGTTTAACGTCACCTGCTCCAGCTTTAGGCTCTTTAGAAACTTCCACGCTATGACCAGATCATCAAAGCGACAACATCTCAAATGTAATGTTATCAACGATGAACGGGGTGCAGAAAGATTCCGGCAATACGTTAACATATGAAAAAACATCACGGCAAAAGTAAACATTTACCCCCTTCCGTTCAACAGCAAAACTAAGCCATTGTCTAATTTGAGATTCGTACGACCATAGATCTCTACCATCCAGATCAATTTTTTTAGTTTTGGAAGAAACTGAATGATTTAACACATTTTCAACAAAGGATACGAAGTTTCCAGTTTTCGATCTTATTATACTCCTATCTTCGGACACTATAGGTACATAAAGTTGTCCGTATTGTGGATGATTTATCTTACGAGTGAAAATGAAGTTATAAACTTTAGTCCAGAGATACTGCCACCTTTTGGAGAGGATGCAAGTAGTGAATGCATCATTCGTCGGCAAAACAGAGAGAATTTGAACTAGCAATGTGTCCGGCAATTGATTGATACGGTCTAGGTTTTCTTCAACTCCGGCGACACTTGCTTTCTGTCTCTTCGAAGATGGAGGATTTATGATTGTACTGCTACTTCCAAACTTGAAGAATCCATGAGGTTTTACTCAATAGTTTAAGTTGTTAAGTATTGAATGAAGTATTGGTGACATTGATCAATTTAAAAGGGTCAAACATAATTAGAAAACTTATTTAAGTTGATTATGAACTTGATTAATATTTTTGAAACTTTCTAATCTTTTCAAAAATATAAATCAACTCACACCCCTCTCCTCTCCTCTCCAAATCAATCATCTCTCCTCTCTCTCGACAGTTTCTCCCAACCAACAGTTCTGCAAATTTCTCCTTTCAATCCCCGGCGATAAATAGTTGGGCTTTGAGTTCCTTTTTGACTTTCAACCGTCAATTGACATTTCAGCCTTGCTCTCCGGCCACAACAGATTCGAGTTCTTCATCATCCCTTTTCTTCTTTCACAGGTAAAAAATTATGGTCTTTTTAGTTTTGAAGAAAAAGAGGAACTTGAGCCAACTTCGCTTCTAGTATTGGTGAACAATTTCAATATTTGTTGCTTTAATTTGAAATGCGGTCTGAATAAAACCCTAATTTCTAGTATTTTTTCTCTTCTATTTTCAGAGTGAAATATGATTTTTTGTTGTTTGATGCGTTTTTTGAAGTTTGATTTTTGTTGTTTGTGTTTGTACAAACAAAACAACGTTGTTGGTGTTTTTTGGTGTTGCGCCCGTTGCTGGGTTAATTTGTTCTTGTTCTTGGTAAAAATGGTGATATTGTTGTTGTCTATTAAACAAAATCATGCTACTATTTTTTTGCAACAGATTAACCTTCTGATATAATAGATTAACCATCTAATGCAACAGATTATCCGGCCGATGCCATAGATTTATCATATGATGCAACAAATTAACCATTTGAGGTAACAGATTAACCATCTGATGCAACAAATTTACAGTATGATGGAACAGAGGAACCATCGGATAAAAAATCTAATGCAACATATTAACCATCAGATAAAAAATCGGATGCAACAGATTTACCACCGGATTAAAAATATGATGCTACAAATTAACCATATGATGCAACAGATTTAAAATCGGATGCAACATAGGAACCATTCGATTAAAAGTTTGATGCAACAAATTAATTATCTGATGCAATGGAGGAGCCATCGAATTAAAAATCTAATGCAACAGATTAATCATCTGATGCAACAAATGAACCTTCTATTATATAAAATCCTATCAACTATTCCAACAGGATATTTTCAAGACTTGATTTTTCCAACTGATCATTCATCTGTCATAATAGATGATCATTCTGTTGGAAGAAATCTAAACAATATTGACCATTGATAACTGTTCCAATAGATCACTTATATGTTGCAATAGATGTGTGATCTATTGCACAAACCAGTCATCTATTTCAACAAATAAGTGATCTATTTTTATTGCTGCAATAGATTACTCATCCATTGCAACAGGTTAGTTATTTGTTGCAACAGATAACCTGGTGCAACAGATGTGTGATCTGTTGGAACTGTTATTTTACTATTGTGCATATTAGATTTACTATTATCCCTTTTTAATGATGTATTAATCAATTTTAATCTATTTTATGTTCCTGTTAATTTTAGATAACATGGCTCCCAAAAGAAAAGAAACCGAATCAAGTCCAAGTAAAGGAACAAGTGAAGCAACTAGGCTACATCCACCACTCTATATTAGGAGCAGAAGATGATGAACATGGGGAGGAAGAATGTTTCAAAAGAGATGATCCAAATGCTAATATCCCTTCCACTGAAGAGTTGGTCAAAACCTTCAGCATTGATAGTTATCCTGTCAGAATGCAGTGTGATGGTGCTACAAATTTAACGAGTGATTTCGTGGTAAAGTCATCCATGGAAAAATCTTTTGACGCCTTCAGAAATATACTTCGAGAACAAAATTTGGATGCTTATTTAAGGGACAACTGCTTTGGGCAATATCTTGATTTGTCAAAGGACAACAATGCCCGTTTCCAAATGAAAATGGTATATGATCTTCTCAAGCGTAGATTTATATATGAAAATAAAAATAAGATAGATTTGGTGTGGATAAATTACTGTGGCATGCCTGTTTGCTTTGGTTGAAAAGAGTTTGTCATAGTTACTACTAAAATATTATCCTCCCTTTCCTTCTCAAGTTATACCTATTCTAACCCCAAAAAAGCTCCCTGCACACCCAAAAAAGTCAAATACAAGTCGAGTGATTGTAAAGACTTGGTGTCCTTTGTTAGTCCAAGCTTCAAAAATAAAAATTTGATAGAAGCGTTGAAAGGTAAAAGACTTTCAAAGAAGCACAAACAATCATTGTGCTTGGTTTTATTTGTACATAATACTCTTTGGGAGAGAGAAGTTAACAACAACATACCACTTGGTTTAATAAGGCTCTCCGAGGATATTGAGGCATTTAAAATCTATCCTTGGGGTTCTGAAAGCTTCAAAATGACTATCAAATATTTGTTGACTCCATTAATGCCAAAGACAGTCAACTTATATGGCTTTCCATGGGCTTTCATGGTAAATATTTCTTTTATTATGATATGATTAATTTTTTTTATTCAATAATGCTTTTGATTTATTGGCGTTATTTTATAGGCTTGGGCGTTTGAAGTCACTCCTTATTTGAGACAACAAGTGGACTACCAGGAAGAAGTTTCCTGTCTAAGAATCCTGAGATGGTTGTCGACCAAAACTGATAAAAATACAAAATTTCTTGATCTCTTCAACCCCCCGAAGGATGCAGTAAGTATAATTCTAATTAAATTTTTATTTTAACTAATGATATTTTTGAATGACCTAATCATCATTCTAATATATGTACTAATTTATGTTATATTGTGTATCCGTCGCTTGTTTCAACCAATTGAGAGCTGAAGGTGCCATTTTTTCTTACTTTACGGTCTCTGTAAACTTTATCAGACCCTAAGGTCATTGAAAAAATAAAAATAGAATTATTTGGATCAACAACCATGACAAGAAAAATAATTTTGGAGGGTGGGCTTGTTGTTGTTGATGGTGGTAGTGGAGTTGTTGTTGGTGGTAGTAGTGCTACTATTGGGGCTAATGATGCTCCTCTTATTGTTTTAAAACAAACCATTATAAGTATGATCATATTGGTAATACAGATTTTGCCTCTCCTAGCGAATGTTTTGCATGCAAATGTCAAGACTACAAGGTAAAACACGATGCACTGATTAATGCATTAACTGCTTCTGTAAAGAAATTGACATCTAAGAGGGGTGTCATTCTATCAAAGAGGATTTCATATCCATCTACTCCATTAGAGATTAAGGCTAAGAGGAGAAGGGAAGTAATTTTCATGGCATTATCAAGCATCCAAAAAAGCAAAATTGCAACTCCGCTATCTTTATGTTGCACTATTAAGAAATGTACGAGGCTCACATGAGAGCAACATGAGCTGAAGAAGTTGAATATATAACATCTGTTCTAACTAACAAACAGATACATATCTTTTTCAACAGATGACACATCTACTGAAAATTATCAAACAAATATATGTATCTATTGCAACAGTTGACTAACCTATTGCATCAGATGCAGTATCTGTTGTAACATATGTCTCATTTATTTTAGCCAATCAAATAGATCTACGTACCATTTTTATTTTTACCAACAAATGACCTATCTGCTGCAACAGATGGGTCATCCGTTGGGACAAATTAAATCAAGACTTCCTACTGTTTTAGTTTTTCCAAATAGACGAGTCATATATTGCTACAGATGGTTCATCCATTGAAAATTATAATAAATGTCTTCTTCATGTTTTAATTTGTCCCAACAGATGATCCATATGTTGTAGCAGAAAGTTAATCTATTTTCTAAAATAGATGAGTTATCCTTTTCCATTTTTTTAGATCTCTGTGATTAGAATTGATAATTCTGAATTTCCAGGTGGATGTCACAGTATACTACTAAACAACACTGACAATATGCTACTCTTTTTATGAAAATACGAAGAAGAAAAAGTGCAAAAACCGCACACAAGCGACATTAAAGATCCACGACAAAGCCGAATTTCATAGCACCGGATAAAGAACAACTTGTCCATATTGAGTAGATCTTTATAGCTTGAGTCTGTCAAAGTAAGAATATCACCCCTCCTTAGGAATTGTTGGCATCAAAACTTAAATTGTTGATTTATTTGTTGAGATTTGTACCCATAATATTTTTTTTACATTTCATTTATTTGTTGATTTATTTCATGTAATTTCTGAAGGCTTCGATTTATTTTATTTTGTCTATGAATTTTATTTTATACTTAGATTTGAACTTATTAATTGAAATGGAATACTAGATTCAAATATTGCAACAGATAAGGTATCTGTTGCAACAGACAATATCTGTTGGAAAATATCAAACAGATTTAGACATATATTGCAACATGTAGGTTATCTATTGGAAATTATCAAACATGTCTTCCCACTGTTGCAACTAATAAACTTAGATAGAAACATCAACATAATGCAACAGATGATCAACCTATTGTAACAGATAAAATATCTATAAGACCAGATAAAATATCAATTACAACAGATAGACAATGTGTTGCATTATAAAAAAATTCAACTTTCATTAGACATTAAAAATTGCCACTACATGTAAAGTGAAGTGACTTGAAATAAAAAAAATGGAACCCATCAACAGGCACCTAAAGTTGCAGCGATCTTTTACTTAGGCACCTCAAGTAGACAGTGTTCATTTTAAACACCTAAAATAGACATCAAATGTGTCAGTTTGACACTTTTTGTCTTGTTGGCGACTCACGTGTAATTCACGCATCCAATGTTCACCTTCTTCCTAAAATTTAACCCTAAATTCCCCAATCTTCTTCTTTTTCATCTTTTTTTCTCTATCCAAATTCTTCAAATTATTTTTATTTGGTTTTTCTTCATCTTTTTTTTTTCCAACTGAGCTTGAAAATGTCAAATCATCTTCCACTATTTTTTGTGATAAATATTTTCGAGATTGTGAGTGTGGTCATGAAACTCTATTGAAGACTTATTGGACTCAACAAAATTCAGCTCGTAGTTTTTTTTACTTGTAATATTTAAAAGGTAATATTTTTTTATTTAATTAGTTGATTAATTATTGACTTGTAATTATTTTGTAATTGTGGTCTTGTTTTTATAGAAATTGAGTGGATGTGATTACTTTGATTGGTATGAAGAACGACACCCTTCAGTAAAAAAACGTGTAATCAGGAGTTTGTTGAAGAAAGTCAAGGCTTTTGAAGAGAAGCAAAATCGAGCAAGAAGATACTACATTGTTGATGTTATTGCCACTAGTTTGGTGTTGTTATGGTGTTTGTGTTTCTACATCTTATTCTTTATACACAAGCTCCAAACGTCTAGTTAGTACCCCATAAGCCCAGACTTCTTGCATGTTTGCCACAATATTTTTGCACAGAATGGTTGTTGGCTCGGCCATTTCTATGCCAGTCAACAAACATTCGATATGTGCAAGCACTATGACCCGCACGCGACAATGATTTTATTTTTTGAAAGGTTCATGTCCTTGTTTTGACCTTTAAAATCCCATGTTTTTTCCCTCAACACTTCCGCTGGCAAATCATCCATCATTTTACTCTGCCTGAACAAGTTGGGGAACAAATCCAATAGTGGCTGCATGTGGGTAAAAAAAATTGGCCTCGTCGAGGGCAGGTAAGTTGCAGTCATAAACCTTAATCTTTCCCTCCTTGAGTAGTATCTCAATAGCCAGATAATGTATGATGACCACATTTATGACTGTACGAATTCTCTTTGCCTTGGTCCATCTTTTTCCGTGTGGATATGGCCTCTCCTTACTAACATATTTAATTATTTATTCATCCCATTGGAACCCAGAAACTAACAAATCAAATCCTGGGCCACTAGTAGTTGATGCTATTTTAGTGAGATGATCGTACCTACCTTAAAATTCTTGTAGAAGTTGAGGTCTATTATCCTATCAGCAGCATCATAAGCTTCCGGGTACGCTAATTGCCTGCTTCTCATAAGATAGAGAATTTTTTCAACATACTGTGATATAAGAAGTCAATTTTTAAATAGGTTAGTATTTGTAAATAAGGAAAACATAGTGGAAAGGTGCAACGAATGGTCCATCTGTTGCAGAGGGTTCTCTGAATCTGTTCACAGATTACCCATCTAACACAGCTTATGCAACAAATGGGTAATATATTGCAACTGAACCACCACCAGTTTTACCAGAAAACCCAGCTGTTGCATAGCTTCTTCTTCATAGAGTAGATTAGAAGGCTAGGTTAGGAAAAGTAAACTTACCTTGTACACGTACCGCGTACGTATATCTGTCATACTCTTGAAGTATTGGGCAGAAAAGGTATGCATGGGGTAATCTTGTGTGCCTTGATTGACATTCTTGGCCCGTTGCAGATTCCTTTTCTCTTTGGCACCAAGTTCCATGTATTTCCACTTTCTTCAATGGCCCCATAACTTCAACAACTTTTGAAGAGGGAGGAGTTGCAGTTTTTTTAGATTTTTGATTGGAGAGTACTTGGTTAATTGCTTTTTTCTACCTCCTAACCACCACTGTAGGAGTGTATGGCTCCCTCACCTTCTTGGATAGTATGACACCTCTCTTGGATTTCAATTGCTCGACAGCTGTAGCGATAGCCTCTACTTTTTCAAAGAGTTTATCATGTTTTTCCTTGCACTCTATGCATTTGCAATGAGAATATAAGGGTGAAGAAGGGTGAGAGGGACCACTATAAGGGTAAGAGGGACCTGTGTAAGGGTGAGATAGACCTGTGAAAGGGGTGTTTTCAACATATTTATTTTTTCTTAAGCATCAACATACTCATCATCACGACTGGCAGTAGTAGGTTGGTCATGAAAAGCCTCAACATTAGACTGACTTTGCCTAACTGCTCTTCTTATGGCTGTCACTCCACGAAATTCCTTTTTTATTAACTACACTATTGGGTCTTCTATTTTATCTACAAGATCTAGAGTAATAAAAGAAGTCATCCCTAACTCCTTCTCAGTAGGCACGATCCATGGATGCACAACCTATAAAAAAGATAGATACATTTAAATTATATAATAATTTGCAGTCATTTGGGTTATATTTTAACGCAGATAACTTATGCAACAGATGATCTTTCTGTCGCAATAGCTGATCTATCTATCATAATAGATTAAAAATATGTTGCATCAGATACCAACCTGTTGCACAAGTTGCAGTAGATGGGTAATCTATTGCAACAAATGGCCCTCTTGTCATAACATATGGCATATCTATTTCAATATCTTTCTTTGAGTCAAATTATTTTACTTGAAAGAAGACATACTGCATCACCCGAAGGGTTAAAGAGATCAACCTCCTTAATTTTTGTGTTGCTTTTTGCAGCCAACCACCTAAGGATCCTTGGATGAGAAACCTCATCCGGGTAATCCTTGACCTGCTTTTAGAGGAGAGGAATAGCTTTAAATGACCAAGCCTAAAAAAAGTAAACATAAAGCAAGCAAAAAAAAAGTCATAATAATTATTCAATATAAATTAATGAATGAGTAAACAAATAATGATTAAATTTACCATGAAAGCCCAAGGAAAACCGTATAATGTGATAGTATTTGGGGATAGCTTTTTCAGTAAATATTTGACAGTCAAGTTGTAGCTATCATATCCCCAGGGATAATTGTTGAATTTCTCAAAATCCTCAGCAAGATTCAACAAATCATTTTCTATGACTTTGTTGACGTCTCTTGCCAATATAACAGAATGGGTAAGCTAAACTAAGCGTAATTTCTCCTTGTACTTCTTTGATATGGTTTTATCCTTGAGATGTTTTAACAAGTTATTGGCTTTGTACCCACGTCCAGCAATGTCCAACAATCCATCTATTTTTTCTTGCGTTTGTTAGTTTTGATGGGTGGTCGCTGGGACAATGCCTTCCCTCTATTTGATGGTGGTGGTTTGGCTGTCCAGCTTTCCTTAGACCTTTTGTGGTATGTTTCCTTGATCAGAGGTTCTTCTAGACGATCACATCTTAAGACTGTCACTATGGCAAAATCTTTCAAGCCAAAACAAACCGACATGCCACAGTAGTTGATCTAGGTTTCATCCATCTTTTTCCCCTCTTTTTCGAATCTTTATCATCCCCCATGTACTTGATCCTACACTTGAGAAGACCATATACCATGCTCATTTGGAAACGGTCAGTGTGGTCTCAGCTAGCTTTAGAAAGTATCCAAAGCAGCTCTTCTTAAAAAGTTTGTCTATGTGTTCATTCTTCATAGTTTTCCTAAAGTCGTCAAAAGGTTTTCCTAACTGACATTTAAGTACAAAATCACCAATTAGTTGTAACGACCTGGGATTACTCTCTAGTCATCACACGGTGCTTATGACCCTGAAGGACTACAAGCTAACCCATGACTAATATCTATTGTGAGCACTGAATGAATATACTGAAATAAATACGGAATAACAGGCTGAAATGACATAAGGTTCAAAACATCTGAAATACTGATTATGAATAAAACATCTGAATCTGAAATACTGTCTGAATCTAGTCTAAAAAGCCTCTAACTGAAACTGTCTGAAAGTGGAGTTGAAGGGACAATCCCCCAACTAACTCCATCTACTAAAATACTGCTAAGCTGAAGTACTGAAATAAAAGCGTATCCTTGATAAATGAGGAATCACTGCTAAATCTACTATTGCTGGCTGAATCTAGCTAAGCGCGGTTAGGAACCTGAGCGTCCGAACCTATGATATGAAACATCATAACGCAAGAAATGGGTATGCGAACAGTACGTGGGAATGTACTGGTATGCTAAATGAGGTAAGGCTGAATACATGGGTTCATATGCATGAACAATAACTAACTGAATGATATACAAGATATGGATTAACATACATGGAGGATCTGTAACTACTGAACATACTGTGGATACTGTGGCTGAGTATACTGAAATTGAATCTGATAACTGATAACTGAATATATTGATAATCTGAGATCACTGATAATCTAAATTACTGATAACTGAGTGACTATATCTGACAGTCCTAATTCTATAGAAATGAACTGAGTTCTATTCTGAAGACTAAGACTGAAATTGAAACCGTGAGAGGTAATCATCTAATTGACATGCCCCAAATAAGGAAGATAACTGAGTTGGGGTCTAATCTATAACCCCAATTAGAAGGGTGTCAGTACCGTGCCATGAGTAAAGACAAGATGAAGAGTCACCCTCTACTGGCAGGTTCCCTAACGAGAATGGTGGTACCCTCTACTGGCAGGTGGAGTACTTCATCAACCCTCAACTGACAGGTTTGATGTCTCAACCTACGATGGCTACGTAGTTCTGGAATGCAAGGATTGTTTCTAAGGATCACACATTATGCTGGCAGGTGAGCCCCCATCCTTGGTGGTGCGACGTGGTGGTATCGCGTTGCCACTTTGTTTGTGAACTGGAAGTACACCGCGATGCGGTGGAATCGTGTTGGTACACTGAAAATTTACATTTGTGAACTGGGTATATGGTGCAACGCGCCAATATTATGGAGAAAAACTGAAAATTGACAATTGCTATTTTGACACACTCCGCGTGCGCTACGGACCTAAATGACGATGTTTAATGACTGAAACATAAAATCGCCATAACTTCTTACCCGGTTATCAGATTTAGGCAAATTTTATATCATTGGAAATATAATTGAATTTCCTACTCAATGAAAAGTTAAAATCTTGAAATTTCCACATGAATAAAAGTGTATTCATCTATGAAGCTTGTTTCTTGACTTTCTAGGAGCTAATTTAAGCTAGGAAAAAGTATGGGGGTGTTACATTAGTTCTGCAGGGTCATCTATCAGCATCGCAACTTGAAACCTATCAATACTAATAGTTTTGGTAGCCTCATACTGGGTTTTTTATATTAATTCATGCCCTATTGGTGATGCATTATCAGCATGTTGATCATCATCCTCTTTCTTACTTTCTTCTTTCTCTTCTTCTGGTTTATCTTCTTCTTCTTCCTCCTCACTTTTATTTTCCTTATCACTATCTACAGACCCTTGTCCACTTCCCTCAATGTCATTTTCATATCTTTTCTCAGCTTTACTTTTCCCTGACTGAGATTGTTCAGGAAGCTCCTCTGAATCCATCTGTACTCTAGCCTTTTTTGTTAGGTGGTCAGAAGTTGATCCACTTTCACTTTAACTTTCTTTACTTTTGGGAGATGTGTTTTACCTACAAACAATAGAAAAATAAAAAATATATTACAATTGATATATGTATAAATTTTAAAAAATACATTACAAATACCACCAATATCGACACCACCAACAGCCACCACAAACACCACCAATGCTGACACCACCAAAACCATCAACCAATTCCATTAACACCACCACAAACTGTAACACCCCGCACATTCGGGCTAAAGTTTAAACTATCATTCCTACGCGTATAGACCCAAACTCATGGATTCTTTATTAATAAATGTTTGATGATCAATCCTATAGGTTTTGAATATCTTTGAATATGAATTGAGGTCACAAAAATCCCCTAGCTTAGAGATGAGTTGAAAACTTTCCTATCGCTTAAGTTTTAGTGAACGTCTAAACTTGGATCAACTTTTGTTGATCATAAATTCTTGTATATAATGAGTTAGATAGACTAATACATATAAATTTAAATGTCTTTGAGTCCTCTTTCCAACTCCACCAGTTTCGTATTAATCCAATATCGGAGTAGAAAGTTATACCCATTTTATTGAGAGGTGTCAGTTGAGGCTGAAACATGAAAAAATTGCATTTTTAGCGGGGTATTTTGGTACTTTCCCTTCCTAGAAACCTCCCCAACGAAATTATATCATACCCTATGCATCATAATCCATATTTTATCAGTTTTGAACATCTTAATCCTCTTCACTCTCAAGAACAAGATGGAAACTAAGGTTCCTTCAAGATCATGAATCAAACTCTTAAGTCCAAGGTTTCCAAGAAACAAATCAAGATCCGTGTTCTACTCTTTAATCTAAGTAATCTAAGGTACGTGGGGTTTTTCTAAATTTACATGGGCATAGTAAACTCTTCTTAATCATGCTAAAGGTTTAGAAATCATGAATTTACAAAAAAGAGTTTTGAATTTACAATTAGATTCATGCTTTTAAAGGTGTTGATGATATTGATTTGGTCTTGAGGCCTTTCCCCCAAATTAATTTGTAAAGTACTCGTATATATGTATGTATGAAATTTGAGTTTGAATATTCGATTGAGAGCTTGAATATATAGAATCCCTCTCTTGCTATGATTTTCCAGTCTTTTCATATGATATGGATTATTTGAATGTATTTTTGAGAAGCATAATACAAATGTCTTGATTTTTGATTTATGACTTGATTATGGTTTTGGATTGGAGAGAGGGTTTTTTTACATGTTGATAAGTGTTGAAAATATATAATGAAATAATTGCATGGTTTGTCAAAAATACATGACCACCACATATTTGTTGAAATGTTGGAAAGAGTGATCCTTGCATAATTTGATTAATGTTTTGAAGTATGAATCTTCTTGAATTATTTGAAGTATGGTGGTCCAAACCTTATATTTTTAAAGAAGAAACTGTAACATGATATTTTTTATGGCTCAGAGATATGACTTGCAAGTCTTGGTATGACGATTCCAATATATATAATGCCTTAACAGACTCAAAATAAAATAGAAATCAGATTTCACTAAGATTTTTTCAGATTTTGAATTCAGAAAGTTGCATGTTTAGTAAAGTTTAAAAATGGGCTTAAAGAGAGTTAGATGGTTACTCGAAGAAAGTACGAGTTGAAAGACTCTATGATAGAAACCGTGATTTACCGACACGGATTTATGGTACCATGCTTTGTGATCTTATGTACCTTGATTCATGTCATCCCAAATTGAGGCTATGGTTAGGAGCCCTGCTTTGTGATCTTGCCCACTACCATGAAAAGTTGACTTTATTGGGGATTATGACACCCTGCTTTGTGATCTTGCGTGTCCTCACCCCCCTTGCTGACACCCTAATCTTTGTGGCAAACTTGGATTGGGGGCTTGGCCACCGAGTCAAGGGCGGATTCTATATAGCCCGTGGGATTGTAGAAATGTAGGGTGTACCGTCTAGCTCAGAAGTAAGACCAAGAATGAGTTATAATTTCAAAGAATTGTTCAAAGTCTTTTAAATACGCCCATGTGTTTTTCATATATCATATATAAAGTTGTTTATAAATTGATCTCACTTATGTTATATAAAAATACATTATTTTGGATTGCTCTGCGTACCGGTACATCTGTATTGACCCCCTATATTTCAGGATTCTGAGACATAGTCCTGGGGCCCCGTTAAGCAGTAGATTGACTTATCAGAAATTTACAGCTAGTGAGCCTCCCTTACTTCGGAAGGCCTGGTTATGAAACTTGTTATTGTTATTTTATTTTGATTCATGGTCCGACTGGGGGCCTTGTCCCAGATTTCAGACAAATATCATTTTCAGTTGTTAGAGATTTCGTAGACTGATGTTAGACGTTGTTAGAGGTTTATGGGTTCCATTCTAGATTGTTCAATTAAATTATGATATTGACCATGATTCCGTATTATATTATATTTACATATTTTCCTTCATATTATATGAACGTATGTATGATTGCCATATAGAGAAGGGCACTCGGTCCTTCACGGTTTGGGATGCCCGTCACGGCTAGGGCCCCGGCTCGAGTCATGACAAACTTGGTATCAGATCATGGTTCATGGTTCTAGGGAGTCTGTGAAATCGTGTCTAGTAGAGTCTTGCTTATGGGTGTATTGTGCAGCACACTTATAATCAGGAGGCTGCCGAGCACTTAGGAGTTGTTTCTTATTCTTTCATACTCTAGTTCGTGTTGTAGAGTTTTCCATAAGAAAGTTATCTAAATTCATTCCTTGTTCTAATTACATGGGCCATGCCTCACTGTCGAGGCGATACAAGTCTAAGAGTCTAGCTCCCCTAACAATGTGGTTCTCTCTGATTGAGTCATCCATAAAGTTATGAGACAGCATGAGGACTTGAGAGGAGTCCATTAGTGCTTCAAGTTGTATTGATTTAAGTGTATGCCTTTTTTCTGATGAAATCGTGCTTTTCAGCCTGAGGTACAAAGTCTATTTAGTCCCCTTTCAAAATTCATACTACAGATATCATGTATAAGGGTAATGATGTGTAGCAAAATGTTGGAACTGTATTTCCACCTGAGTAGTAGTATTTGGTAAAGTATCATGACTTATTGGTATGGATCAACTAGTGTTAAGTGTTCCTGGTATTATACGGTTGCGTTGTCTGAGGTGATATTATGGCTATATATGGTATGAGGGGGTGAATAGGTAAATCTACCCTAGCCAAGACTGCTTACAATCTTAACTTCGACAAATTTGATAGCAGCAGCTTTCTTGCTGATGTGAATAGAACTTCAGAAAGACATGATGGTCTGGTAAGTCTTCAAAGACAACTTCTTTCAAATGTTCTAGGGAAGAAGGTTGAAAATATATACAATGTTGACAAAGGAGTCATCAAGATTCAAGAGTCCATATAATGCAGAAGAATCCTTCTTGTTCTCAATGATGTGGATGATAGAGATCAGCTAAATACTATTCTTGGGATGCGAGAATGGTTTTATCCAAGTAGTGAAATAATCATAACAACATGAAATCAACACCTGTTTGATGCTAGTGAGGTCTACATTTGTAAGATGTACAAGGTCACGCCATTGAATGGTCAAGAATCAATTCGACTCTTCAACTGGCATGCTTTCGGAAAAGAAAAACCTTTAGAAGATCACGAGTACCTTTCAAAAAAGGTGACACTTCATTATAAAGGGAATCCCTTGGCTTTCAAAGTTTTAGGTTCTTCACTTTGTGACGGAAGTATAGAGGTGTGGGAGAGTGCATTGAGGAAATTAAAGGCAATCCTTGATAATAAAATCCTGGAAAAAACTCAGAATCAACTACAATTTGCTGCTAGATGATGATATACAAAATCTATTCCTCGATATTGTCTGTTTCTTTGTTGGAAAGGACAAAGATTATGAGATTACCATACTCAATGGATGTGGTTTTTTTTTTAGTATTAGGAATTTAGATTCTTTTTGATAAATGTCTGATCGAGATGGAGAAGGACAGATTGAAAGTGCATTCACTGATTCAAGATATGGGAAGAGAAATTATCTTCCAAGAATCCCCTTGAGAGCCTTGGAAAAGAAGAAGAGTTTGGCGATATAGAGATTCCTTCAATGTATTGAGTGCAAAAAACTGGAATTGAAAAAAAAAATTAAAGGCCTAGTTTTTGACAAGGGAATGTCCAACAAATTGTCCAAAGTAGTCAAGTTTTTCAGATCATATTTCTTCAGTGAAGATGCTGTTCTGTTCGGTCATGGAAAACGCCGTAAGCATTTTGATGATGCCAACACAGAACGTTCAAACAATATAGAATTAGAAGCTGATGCATGTTTTGGAATGCAGAGACTGAGGATACTCCATCTTAGATATGTAAGGCTAATTGGATTCTATAGTTTGTTTCCGAAAAGTCTAAGATTACTCTGTTGGTATGGATTTCACATGAAGATCAACCCTGACGATCTCCCTTTAGAGAGTCTGGTTTCCCTTAAAATAAAAGAAAAAGTTACTTGAAAAAAAATCCTGGGAGGGAATCAAGATTCTCAAATCATTAAAGATCCTCAACTTTAGTCGTTCCCATTTCCTAAAAACAACTCCTAATTTTTCTGGACTTCCCCATTTGAAAACTTTGATCCTGAAAGACTGCACTAAGTTGGCCAGGATTCACGAATTAATTGGTTGCCTTGACGGACTTGTGTATCTGAACTTGAGAGACTACAAGAATCTAAGGAATCTCCCTGGAAGATTTTGTATGCTTAAATCCTTAGAAAAACTTATTATCTCGAGATATTCTAAACTAGTTACGACAGTCATAGAGCTAGGAAAGCTAGAATCTTTGACAACCCTGCAGGCTGACGGAATGAATTTTGGTCAGCTAGCCGCGGTTGGTAATGAGAATTCTTCGAGGGCCTTCTGGCAAACTTGGTCATCAAATTTGAGAAGATCCCCAGGATCTAACCAGTTTTCATTCTCTTCCTTATCAAGTTTCCTCGTCAGATTAAGTCTTGCAAAATGCAACTTAACAGATGATGTTCTATTCTTTGGCCTCAACAATCTTCCCTCATTATGCTTCTTGAATCTAAGTGAAAACTTGATTTATAACTTGCCTCAGAGTATCAAAAATCTTGGTATGCTTCGAGACCTTTGGTCAGATGGATGTCTGAACCTCAAATCTCTGCCAGAGCTTCCACCAAGCCTTGTTACGTTGAAGGCGGTTAGATGCTCATCACTGGAAACAGTTATAAATCTACCAAACCTAATGACAACTCTCTTTTTAGATGTCATGAAAAGTGAGAGCTTAAGCTAGATTTCAAGAATTTTCAAACTAAATCCCATGGATAGTTTTGAAGTGGAATTGCTGAATACTCTAGGCCTTTTTCTTAACCTAGATGACAACACACTAGATACAGTGGTTGAAATATTTAATAGGTTCACTAGCACAAAAAGGATATATTCAGTACAGTAGGGTCTCTATGAGTTTGGCATCTTCAGGACTTATTTTCTAGGAAATGAGGTTCCAAGATGGTTCAGTAACATAAGTGAACAGAGGTTGTTGTCATTTAATGTGGATTCACTTCCTAATGTCAAGATAACAGGACTTCTTATTTGCATCATCTATGAATGTTCCAGTCCTCGTATATTTTTTTTTGTGACAGTAAATTTGGGGGTGCGCATACAATTGATATCAAGGTCCAAATCATTACAAAGGGTCTTAATTGGATTTATGCCCCATTATTCATTGACATTCCAGGAGAGAACTACAAGTTGACATTTTTATGGCACTGGAAGTGGCCAGTATTTACAAACTGGTGATCAGATTAATGTTTCATTGCCTTGTTGGAGTAAAACTTTTAAGATGAAAGAGTTTGGAGTTACACTTGCATATGACAAGCTAGAATCAGACCAGTCTTCAGCATCTACTAGTGATGCAACAGTGCTTGCAATGCGACATACTCCAATTAGTCATGATTATCAATTTGAAAAAAGAGTCATGGAAGATTTTATGCCTTCATATCAGTTGGCGGTTCATCATTTATACCTTTCTCACCCTGATTACTATGTGTTCCATGACAATGCAAATTTTGTTATGAGGTCAATCTTGAAGGAGAAATTGTTTAAGGATTATTATGTGTAGACTGCAGGTTCAAGGGCTGGGGTAGAAGAAGAGGATGACGATGATAACATATTTGATTTTGATGATGATGATGAAGATGAAGAGGCTACACTGGCAGAGAAAGAGGAGCTGTTTGAAAGATCTTGGTGAAAGAAATGGAACAATGTTGTAGCAGTGTGTACACATTGACGAGCTAAAATGATTTGTTATATTTGAAGATGAAAAATTTGATGTGATTCTCTAACTAAGGTTATAGGTGAAAGGGAAAAGAAGGAGATGAACTATTGTTGTGAGGAATATCTAAGAAGGAGAAATACGGTAAAAATATTTGCGAAAATAATTGAAATTTTTTAGTCTTAGTGGGTAGATCCATGTAGTGGGTGTAGTAATGATTAGGCTTGAATGTTGTGTAGTGATTGTACTAACCATGTGTTGTATGGTTTGTACTCCTTGATTTAAAATTTGAGTATGTTTGATAGTAGTGATAAGGTGAAGTAAATCTTCTTTAGGGGATGTAGAATATGGAGTCCCATAGCTTAAGCTAGCACCTTTTTTCTCTGAGTTAAGCTTCAACATAAGAGTATTATACATTGGGACTCAAAATTGCATGGTTAGATGTGTATTGGGAGAATTGTAAGTTGGAGAATTCTTCAATTCTTATTTCTCGCGAGAATATCATCTCATTTCTTGTATCAATCTTAATCAGGCGGAGGATTCTTATAAAAATTCATGTCTTACAATGTTTTGATCATGTGCTATAAAACACATGCCAAGATCATGTCGAAATCAAGTTTTGTTATCTCATGTTTTGTGCTTACACGTTTCCCTAGAGGTTATCGTGAATCTCGTTGACTGCCTTCACATATTTTGTTGAGGAAAAATGTTAAATACGATGTTACATTATTTATTCTACACTTTTAGAGCTTCCAAAGTCCCTACCCATCATTCGGGGATGAATGATCCCAAGGTGGAGATAATGTAACACCCCGCACATTCGGGCTAAAGTTTAAACCATCGTTCCTACGCGTATAGACCCGAACTCATGGATTCTTTGTTAATAAATGAGTGATGATCAATACTATAGGTTGTGAATATCTTTGAATGTGAATTGAGGTCATAAAAATCCCCTATCTCAGAGACGAGTTGAAAACTTTCCTATCGCTTAAGTTTTAGTGAAAATCTAAACTTGGGTCAACTTTCGTCGATCATAACTTCTTATATATAATGAGTTAGAGGGTCTACTATATAGAAAATGAAAGGTCATTGAGTCCTATTTCTAACTCCACATGTTTTCTATTAATCCAATAACTGAGTAGAAAGTTATACCCATTTTACGGAGAGGTGTCAGTTGAGGCTGAAACACGCAAAAAGTGCATTATTAGCAGGGTATTTTGGTACTTTTCCTTCCTAGAAACCTCCCCAACGAAATTATATCATACTCTAAGCATCATAGTCCATATTTTATCAGTTTTCAACATCTCAATCATCTCCACTCTCAAGAACAAGATGGAAACTAAGGTTCCTTCAAGATCATGAATCAAACTCTTACGTCCAAGATTTCCTAGAAACAAATCAAGATCCATGTTCTACTCTTTAATCTAAGTAATATAAGGAACGTGGAGTTTTCCTAAATTTACATGGGCATAGTAAACTCTTCTTAATCATGCTAAAGGTTTAGAAATCATGAATTTACAAAAAGGATTTTGGATTTACAATTAGATTCATTCTTGTAAAGCTGTTGATGATATTGATTTGGTCTTGAGGCCTTTCCCCCAAATTGATTTGTAAAGTACTCGTATATATGTATGTATGAAATTTGAGTTTGAATATTCGATTGAGAGTATGAATATATAGAATCCCTCTCTTGCTATAATTTTTCAGTCTTTTCATATGATATGGATTATTTCTAATGCATTTTTGAGAAGCCTAATACAAATGTCTTAATTTTTGGTTTATGACTTGATTATGGTTTTGGATTGGAGAGAGGGGTTTTTTACATGTTGATAAGTGTTGAAAATATATAATGAAAGAATTGCATGGTTTGTCAAAAATACATGACCACCACATGTTTGTTGAAATATTGGAAAGAGTGATCCTTGCATAATTTGATAAATGTTTTGAAGTATGAATCTTCTTGAATTGTTTGAAGTATGGTGGTCCAAACCTTATGTTTTGAAAGAAGAGACTGTAACATGATACTTTTTATGGCTCAAATATATGACTTGCAAGTCTTGGTATGAAGATACCAATACAGATAATGCCATAACAGACTCAGAATAAAATAGAAATCAGATTTTACTCAGATTTTCAGATTTTGAATTCAGAAAGTTGCATTTTTAGACAAGGTTAAAAATGGGCTTAAAGAGAGTTAGATGGTTACTCGAAAAAAGTACGAGTTGAAAGACTCTATGCTATAAATCGTGATTTGCCGATGCGAGTTTATGGTACCATGCTTTGTGATCTTGTGTACCTTGATTCATGTCATCCCAAATTGGGGCTATGGTTAGGATCCCTACTTTGCGATCTTGTGCACTACTATGACATGTTGACTTGATTGGGGATTATGACACCCTGCTTTGTGATCTTGCGTATTCTCCCTCCCCCTTTGCTGAGACCCCAATCCTTGCGACAAACTTGGATTGAGGGATTGGACGCCGAGTCAAAGGCAGATTCCATATAGCCCGTGGGATTATAGAAATGTAGGGTGTACCATCTAGCTCAGAAGTAAGACAAAGAATGAGTTATGATTTCAAAGAATTGTTCAAAGTCTTTTAAATATGCCCATGTGTTTTTCATATATCATATATAAAGTTGTTTATAAATTTCTCTCACTTATGTTATATAAAAATATATTATTTTGGATTGCTCTGCGTACCAGTACATCTGTATTGACCCCCTATATTTCAGGATTCTGAGACACAGTCCTGGGGTCCGTTAAGTAGTAGATTGACTTGTCAGAAGTTTGCAGCTGGTGAGCCTCCCTTACTTCGGAAGGCCTGGTTATGAAACTTGTTATTGTTATTTCATGGTCCGACCGGGGGCCTTGTCCCAGATTTCAGACAAATGTCATTTTCAGTTGTTAGAGATTTCACAGACTGATGTTAGACGTTGTTAGAGGTTTATGAGTTTCATTCCAGATTGTTCAATTAAATTATGATATTGACCATGATTCCGTATTGTTTTATATTTTTGTATTTTCCTTTATATTATATGAACGTGTGTTTGATTTCCAGTTCGGGTTGTGACACAAACAACCACCACAAACACCACTAGTGCTATCACGACGACCACCAACACCACTACCAACAACCACCACCACTATCAATGCCACCACCACCAACTCCATAAATACTATCCAACAATACCATGATAGTCAACGGAACACTGTGATAAAAACTAGAGTTTTTTGGGTTTCTTCCTACGATTTTAGCATCAAAATTCAAAATTGTTAACCCATTATCAAAGATAATACAACTAAAAGTCTTCTTTTTCATCATTAACTAAAAATCCCTAATTTTTTTAAAAATAACAAATATTGAATTCTTCTCAAACTTTGTTACCTACGAAGATAGAGAAAACGACGTATACAAGCAAGAATGAAGTCCAAAATAACAACTATGTGGTAAAAAATAGGAAGAAAATTAATTTATTGTGAAGGGTTGAGCAATATGTTAAGTAGTTGTTGTCTGTATTGATGAGAGAGAAAGAAAAAAGAGAGAACTCAGATTTGAAATGATGAAATATTTTCCCCGCAAATGGATAATTTGTATGGGTTGATTTGTATTTTGGAAAAGAATGACAAGTTTTGAAAATGTTAATTTGGTCTGAATAATTTGCTCATCCGTGTTGTAGCTAAATCAATTGAGGTATTTCAAATAATAAGCTAATATGAATTATTTCAACACAGATTGGTCGACTGACGAGTCAGGTCAGGAGGAGCACAATACCTACATCACACAATATAGTTGATCCTATAAACTTATCCCTAGTTTTAGCTAAATCAATTGAAGTATCTCAAATAATAAGCTAATATGAGTTATTTCAACTCAGATTGATCGATTGATGAGTTGGGTCAGGAGGAGCACAATACCAACATCACGCAATATAGTTGACCCTATTAAATCATCCCTAGTTGTAGCTAAACCAATTGAGGTATCTCAAATAATAAGCTAATATGAATCATTTCAACTCAGATTGATTGATTGACGAGTCGGGTCAGAAGGAGCGCAATACCAACATCATGCAATATAGTTGACCCTATCAACTCATCCTTAGTTGTAGATAAATCAATTGAGGTATCTCAATAATAAGTTAATATGTATAATTTCAATTTAGATTGGTTGACTGACGAGTCGGGTCAGGAGGAGCACAATACCAACATCACGCAATATAGTTGACCCTATCAACTCATCCCTAGTTGTAGCTAAATCAATTGAGGTATCTCAAATAATAAGATAATATGGATCATTTCAACTCAGATTGGTCGATTGACGGGTCGGGTCAGGAGAAGTACAATACCAACATCACACAATATAGTTGACCCTATCAACTCATCCCTAGTTATAGCTAAATCAATTGAGGTATCTCAAATAATAAGATAATATGAACCATCTCAAATAATAAGCTAATATAAATCGTTTCAACTTAGATTGATCAATTGATGAGTCAGGTCAGGAGGAGCGCAATACCAATATCACGCAATATAGTTGACCCTATCTAATCATCCCTAGTTGTAGCTAAATCAATTGAGGTATCTCAAATAATAAACTAATATGAATCGTTTCAACTTAAATTGATCGATTGGCGAGTCAGGTCAGGAGGAGCGCAATACCAACATCACGCAATATAGTTGGCCCTATCAACTCATCCCTAGTTGTAGCTAAATCAATTGAGGTATCTTAAATAATAAGCTAATATGAATCATTTCAACTCAGTTTAGTCGATTGATGAGTCAGGTCAGGAGGAGCACAATACCAACATCACACAATATAGTTGACCCTATCAACTCATCCCTAGTTGTAGCTAAATCAATTGAAGTTGTAGTTTAACATATGAACTCAATTGAAATTGTATAAAAATAAATGTTCAACCTGTTGCAACAAATGACTTATCTGTAAGAATTTATCAAAAAGATTATTGAATTTCTTGCAACAAATAACCTATCTGTTATAAATTATCAACTGGACGTTGGCATCTGTTATTACAGATGACTGAGCCATTGAAAAGTTTCAAACAAAAATTGTCATATGTTGCAATAGATGACATATATGTTGTAAGATCTTTTTTGTTATTTTAAAATAATTTCCTGTCCGAGATAAAAAAAGATAAAATACTAAGGCGGTAAAAAATATTACTTGGATAACTCAAAAATCTCCTCCTTCAGTAGTCTTATCTTGTGTTTTTAATGTCACCGTCACCTCGTTCCCCTCAAAGTTATTAATGAGTATTTAAAACTCATCTCTAGAATTCTCTCTCCTTAAGCCATAAATTAACTTAACTCATCTCTCTTCTTTCTTTCAAAATTCTCTTTCTTTTCTCTTTAGGGTAATCAAAACTGTCTCCTTTTTTTCTCTCTTTTATCTCCTTTTTTGCATGAGGATCCTTTCGGATCTCAATTGATCAATATCTTTTCTCGACTGAAGTGGGTGTTCTAATCCCTTTGTTTTTTGATAATGCAGGCATGGTTCACTATTTCTCTTTTCTTCTCATCTTCTTCTTTGTATGTTATTTAAATTAGATATTTACATCTGTTGTTTTTATTGATTTACCCATTACCAGTATCTTATTTATTGAAAAAATTAAAGGAAAGGTGACTTTTAAGTCTTGATTGAACGAATTGTTGTTTTTATTAAAATATGCGAAAAAGGTCATTTGTTGGAGAACTTAAAAACCTTGTTGTCAGTATTATTTTTTATGTTTTTTATTTGTTACTTTATTGGTGGTACTGTTGTTAGGGGTATTGGTGTTGTTGTAATATGTGATGTTTGTGTTGTTCATGGTATTGGAACATATAGTGTTGTTTCTTTGTTATTGATGATGTTATTGGTGGTGTTGCAATAGTTTCCTCAACTGTTGCAACTGATGAATCAGCTATTGGAACAGATGGAGAAACTGTTGAAAGAAATCAAACCAATAGCAAGACTGGCTTGATTTATTCCAATAGGTGACCCATTTGTTGAAATATTTCAGCCATCTGCTACCACAAATCCATCGCTTGTTGCAATAGATGACTCATCTATTAAACAAATGGGAATCTGTTGCACCATATGGGTTATTTGTTGAAATACTTGTTGTAATATGTTGTATACATTCAATTTTGTGTTACCCTTTTGTAATGTTCTTTTTGTTCCTCTTGTTTGACATCAAATGTTTTTCCTCTTGTTTGCAGGTAAAAGAAAGTGAAAGTGGATCAATTATTTTTTGACCAACATTAAAGTCTAGACTAAAGATGGGTTCGGAAGAATAAGCTGCTTGCAGATGGAACCACTTCATATGTGGGAGGTATGTATTAATGATCAACCTATCGTGAAAACACACATCCAGTACACTAATTTTGTGAATATTGTTTCTTTACCTATTAGGCATTAATCTTTCAAACAAGATATGGCATTTTACAGTTAAGATTATTAGGTATGAACTGGTAAGGTTGAGGGATGAAGTAGGTGGTGTCGATACCCTATTACGGTTTAATGAAGATTTTGCTCATGTTTATGCGTCAAGTTTGGAGAAGGGTTCAACTTTTTTATGGTAGTTGGACTGATTTTAAGGGTTCAATGGATGTTTAAAAGGCCTCCGAAGCCTCGCACTACTATAAACAAGAATTGAAAACCAATAGTTATTACCTTGGTACAAATTTATATGGATGGGTTACTCGAGGAGACTATTATACAATAGAAGGTGCTTGGCAGAATACCTATGCGAGAAGGGGGAGGTGGAAAAGACCATATATCAACTCAAACCTTATTAAAGAAAAAATACAGGGTAGGAAGGAACGTGTAGCAACTCTGGATAATGAAATTGACATGAAAAATGAAAAAATTGAATGATCTGCAAATGTGAAAGTGTATCCAAAATGAAAATCCATCAGTCCATTTTGAAAAGAAAAATGTTGAAGTGGACTGGAACTGTGCACTTCATTAGGGGACTACAACTAGATAACGTGGCCTGAATGAAGACTTACAAAATGCAGGAACAGAACTCTAAGGTTGTAGCTTTGCGAGCACCGATGGTGATAAGATTGTCGGTCAGGAACAAAACCTGAACCAACAACTCCTGAAGTAAAAATAAGGGATCAAACCAAGGTGGAAATTTCTAAAGTTAAACTTGCATAGCATTCTTCTTGTGGTTCTGGTCTTGTCAAAGGCAGTGAAAATAACAAGGCATGAGATTTCTTCCCAACTTCAGACCTTTTTATTTCTACTTCCATTAACCTGATCAGAACCACTAACAAAAGTCATGGGATACATGTTTGACTTCTAAAATTGACACCTTGGCTTCCCTTATTTTTTACTTTTGGAGTAATTGGTTTAGGTTTCTTTCTTGACTGAAAATCTTACTAATCTGTTGTGCTCGCCAAAATGCTTCCTTAGAGTTCTGATCCTTCTCTTTGTGGGTCTTCATTGAGACCACTCTTCTAGTCACAATCCCTAGCAAAGTATCCAACTCCAGTCATCTTCAACATTTTTGTTTTTCAAGAACGACTGATGAATTTTAATATTTGGATACACTTTCACATTTGCAGCTCATTTAGTTTTTTCATCTTTCAAGTCAATTTTATTGGTTAGATTGGCTAGAAGTTCCTTACTTACTTTCCTGTGTTTCCTCTTAGAAAAGGTCTAAGATGATATATGGTCTTCTTTACCTCTCCTTTCTCGCATAGGTATTCTCGCAAGCTCCTTCTCCTGTATAACAGTTTCCTCGAGCAACCCATCCATATAAATTTGGACTAGGGCAATAACTATTGGTTTTCCATTCTTGTTTGCAGCAGTGCGGGGATTCGGAGGCCTTTCAAAAGTCCATTGAGCCCATAAATCAATCCAATTACTATTTGAATGTCTATGCTGCCACCAAAAACTTGAACCCTTCTCCAAACTTGACGCATAAAGATGAGCAAAACTATTATTAAATTGTAACAGGGTATCAACACCACCTTCTTGGAATCCTTCAGCCTTATCAGTTTGCACCTATCAAACTAAACTGTAAAATGCAGGATCTTGTTTGAAGGATCAATGTCTAATCTATAAAAAACCGCATTCACAAAATCATTATACTTTATGTGTCTCTATCACGAAATCCTGATCAATAATACATAACTCCCATGTATGAAAGTTGATCTATTCATATGCACGCACCTTATTCTTGCTACCCCATCGCTAAGTATTGTACAAGACTACAGAGGCTCAGAGAGTAACCATCTTCAATGTCAGAGGACTACATGCCCGTCAAGAAAAAATAAGTGCTACAAGTCGCAACTTTTTCACCTTTTTTATTTTTAAATCTATTTTTTTATTTTATATAATAAAATATTCATCAATTTGGATTAATTAAGGTATGTGATGACTATTAAAAAAAGGTGAACAGTCATGACTTTTTGTATAACACATTCAAAACAACTGATGAATCAAATTCTCCATCTATTGAAACTGATGAATCTGCTGTTAGAAGAAACTAAAACATATTCTCTAACAGATGGTCCATCTGTCACAACAGATAATCCATATGTTGTAACGGATGTCTCATCTGTTGTACATACAGAACATCTGTTGTGACAGTGGGTTATCTATTGCGACAGATGGATGATCTGTTGCAATAGATCAATAATAACGGTTGTTATTAAGAGAGAAACCATTTTTAAAAGGTGAGAAGTTTGAATGTAAAAGAAAACGTCATGACTTTTCATAGAAAACAAAAAGTCAGCAATTTGAAACGTTGTTCCTTTTTACCTAACACATTCAGATTCAATCCTCTATTAATAGGTCCCTCCTTAATCTTCATTCTACTTTATTTTATTTATTTCTTACATTTTGTCTTTTCGTATAACATCTTCAACCACTTTTCTTTAAAGAGCATATTCCTTTCTTGTTGAGATAAATTTTTTTGATATGTAAATCTACCAGTTGGTAGTATATGTTGTATTACATTTGGGCTCTTTTCTTTACTTTTGTGTTTACATTTTTTGTCAATTCATGCGTGTTCTAGTTATGACTGATCCTGTTTGGGACATTGTTATTCGGCACAACACCGTGTGGGAACTTCAGTGGCAGGTTAATGACCTGTAGAAGGAGTTGGTCGCCGTGAGAGCAAAGATTTTCAGAGAGATGCAGAGGCTGATGAGGACCCTATTGCTGCCAGTTGACGATTATCCGACTGGCAGTAATAATGATGAAGATGATGATAATAATAATTAGAATATGTTTTTTCTTTTAACATATGTATTTTAATTTTTCAATTTTGAATCTATACCTAATGTATTTTGTTTTTCGTTTAATGAAAAATTTATTTTTGGTCGACTTTGACTTTTTAATTCTTATTTAATTTTCATTCTGTCCATTTCCTCTCCTCAACAAACATGTCGATGATTGGAGGTACAAGCAATTTCAAATCTAGTAGAAATAGCATGAGTTTTGAGTTCTTTCAACAGATGGACCATCTGTTGAAATAGATTGGTCATCGATTGGGTTTCTGTCAGCAGATTATCCACCTGTTGTAATAAATTTGTCATCTATTGGAGGAACACATTCCAGTTTGATAAACTGTATTGTGTTCTTTCAGCTAATTTGCATTTGTTGCAATAGATAGGTAATCTATTGAAAATAATTTTGTGGTCTGCTGTATTTAGTTCCTGTTTTACCTTTTTTTTTATTGATGCACAAGTTATTAAAAAATATATTTTATATAATAAATGATAATATTTACATTCACAACAATGAGTTAAATATATAAAAGTCCGTAACAAACAACAACACAAGTTTTTTCTATTACAACGATCAAGGTGGATTACGATCCGGGTATGCAGTTCTTTTGTGGCCAGCGTTCTTACATACAGAGCACTTGTTTTTTCTTGATATAAATGATTCTCCGACTCCACACCTCTTCTTATATGGCCTTCTTACCGATTTGATAGTGCTTGGGTCAATATATGGATGAGGCATTAATCTCCATAAAAGCTCTGCGGGAACAACCCAAGATTCTTTGAGAGACACCGAAGTAATATTCCCACTATATGTCATTGTATATTTTTCCACCGAATAATATAGAGAGTACTCATCAATTTTAGTTCCATATTTTGCACTGTATTGAGCTCGAAGCGCTGCCATAGCATATGGACAGGGTATTTTTTCCAAGTCAAAAACTCTGCACATACAAGATCTTGTTTGAAGATCAACCATGACAACATCACCATGACCGTTGATACTGAACTTGTAATATGCTATTTGATGAGAAAATAACCTATTC
The DNA here is from genome assembly GCA_030864215.1 of Capsicum pubescens. NCBI lineage: Eukaryota > Viridiplantae > Streptophyta > Magnoliopsida > Solanales > Solanaceae > Capsicum > Capsicum pubescens. The sequence goes on along the minus strand of CM061538.1, from coordinate 330,211,546 downwards.
CCCAGATTGATGTTTGTTGATATTATTTTTTCCGCTTCTAGAACAAATTTGGTTCCTACGTTGTCGAACATCACATGCCTTTTGTGAAAAAATTTGCCATACTTCTCATTTATTTTATCAAACAGAGTCGCGATGAAAAATTCTCTTTCATCGCTAAATAATGAATTCACCGATTCAGCTATGTTTGACTTCATAATATTATACCTATACAAAAGAATCACTTAGAACAACATCATACTAAACTTGTAATTCAAACAAGACATTAAATTCATAAGAATGTACCTATTTGCCGAACAAAATATCCAGCTCCATTTTTCAAAATCGACACGTACGAGATGTTCTGCTACTTTGGGATGCATATCCTCTATTTGATTGAAATGGTCTAAAAACTCCTCTCTACTATATGCTTTAGCTGCTCTATAAAAAAGGGTCACGACCCTTTGGATGTGAAAGTTGTTCCGAATGTTATCTCCAAGATGCTTTATGCAACAACCAAAATAAGATGAAGTGTAGAAAATTGAACCCATCTATGGAATACTATGTTGCCTATACGAAATAAAATACAAATCTTCAGTATCTTCGATGCAGCTTCGCATCTGTTCAAAAAAATATTCGTAAGAGGCATCACATTTCTTGTTCGCTACACAAAAAATGACAGAAAAGATGTGATTCTCTGTATCCTGTACCATCGCCGCTAGAAAAACTCCATTATACCTGTAATAACCTATTTTTTAATGAGGGATAATGAGCAATTTAACTTATATTATTAATATTAATTAATAGAATTGAGGTGAGCAAGCCAAAAGCCAAAACCCTTTCCCTTATTCAGCTTTTCAAAGTTTCAGTTACAAAAGGAGTAGACTATTAGGTCAATTGTTTCTATTAGCTATATTTTTCTATTGAAAGAAGCAGTGCTTTGTTCTTTTTCTACGGGCAGCCATACAAACTAGCAGAAACACTCCAATTTCATATTCAGGTATTGTGATTACTTTTTCTCCTTAACATATAGTATCTTAAAATGTAAATTTCTTTTAGTGAATTCTTTAGGCAAGTGATTAACAAATTAAAATTTCTTTAAATAATTTTTGATCACAATCTTTATCGATTTAGTTGTTGTGTGTATCTATTTAAATGGGAGTAGCAACAGTGACGTAATAGTGAAAAGACATATGATCTAATAACAGTGATGATTGGGGTATTAAATTTTTAATTACTAGTACCATGTTAACTGAATAAATAGGCAATTGGGTTTTGTTATTCTTGTCGGAAATTGGGGAAATTGCAAGTGGACACTGTGATAAGTCAATGAAAATTATTTTTAGCTATGCTCTGTGAACAATTCTTTTGTACACATTCATCACCTTTTTCAGTGGTGTAGTAAGAGGAATTCAGTGGAGTATTAAGAGGAATTCAATGGAATAGTACTTTGATAGTGGCTTCACTAATTGAGACCTAATCCCAACTAGCATAATTGATATTGTTAATTGATATATTTGCATAAATTAAAGCTATTCAAGGTTGTTTGGTTGATGTTCTACCAGTTGCAAGATCAAGAAACTTTTCATTAGCAAGGTAAGTGAGACTTTAAACTTTGATGCTTACTTTTCAAATCTACTTCATAAAAAAATGTATTTTTTTCTGCCTAGTCCATGTGTTGGGACAAGCGTGTTCTTGGTAGAATTGGTGGTTTTTCATCAACCGCAGATATGTATTTTTTTAAGTATATAGATAATCATTTAATGGTAAGTTGTGAGGTGATGTTGGGATATTGGACATATTTACTAGGAGTGAACATGTGCTGCCGTAATATGTTGGGGGCATTGTGTATGCTGTCATAATATGTTAGGGGACTTGTCCTTGCTGTCGTGATATATTTACTAGGGGCATACATAGCTACCATAACATGTGAGGGGCATTGTGTATGCTGCCGTAATATGTTAGGGGCCTTGTACATACTGTCGTAGTATACTTTGTGGGCATTGTGTATGCTTCTGTGACCTTGTTGGGGTGCTAGAATGATCACCTTCACTGCCGTTTATAAAAAGTCATGAGAGTGGATGGATTTGAGAGATATATAATGACTTTTGAAATATTTGTTGGACCTTATTGAGCATTACATTGTAAGATATATGTTGTGCATATAATTTATGTAGTCGTGGTGTGTTGTATTTTCTAACACTTTTTTCAGGTGTATTAAAGTATCGGGTCGAGGATGTTACTGAGTTATATTTTTATATATCTCACTCCTTACTTACATATCTGCAGATACTACCGCACAAGATGAAACTAGTGGGTGACGGTTTCTTCGTAAGGATTCTATTGCTAAGGTGAGCCTTCACATTGTTCGTGGGAGCTTTCGTTTCAGCTTTAGCTATTTAGATTATATTTCCTTTCATTGGGATAGCATGCTCGAAAGTTGAACCTATGTAATTCTATTTTAGATGCTCTATGGTCTTAGTGTAGGATTAGGGATAAAGAATTAGTTCAAGAGTGATTTTTGAATTTATAATTTAATTATGAATTTTTGTTGAATTATCATTCTTTATTTATTTATACATTGGAGTTGCACATACCTTATCTTACTGCTTATTAACTGGTAAAGTGTAAGGAAGATTGATTCTCCCGACAGGTGATGTTAGCAGGTGCCAGTCACATCTAGGAATGATTTTGGGATGTGACAAAGTTGGTCTCAAAGACTAGGATTTAGGTCCTACATCATAGAGCAGTGTTTGGTAGGGTCTTGTTCATGGGTATGTAGACGTTCATACTTATGACCTTGACGTTATCGAACATCTAGAATATTTTTTCTTCTTTCTTTCGTCATTCGTACGTTAAGACGTATCGTGGTTAATTTTTTTTCACAGATGGCTAGGATAGACATCCTCCTCTGCTAGATGACATAGTTGACTTTGATGTATTTAATTATACATGTGCGATTAAGAGAGACACTGATTACTGAAAAATATGTATGTGTTTATGTTGGTTGAGATTGAAGTGGTTACATCTTGGGATTACTTTTTTGCATCAGAACGACTTATTTAAATTAGAGGTTATAGGTATAATTTTCCATTATGAGTCAAACAAGAAACAGAAAGAAGGAAGTGTTGACAAAAAAAGTAAGAATAGTAATAACGCTTACCCATGTTTAAATTGTTTGATTTAGTGGTGAAACATATTTTAAGGATATTGTGCGTATGGTCCTAAGATTAATGCTTCTTAAAAAAAATGCTACAATTAGCAATGTTGTGCTGGTGTTGGCATTGGTGTGAACCTAGTGTGAAAATACATTCTCTAAGTATATTGATTATGAGTGACAATGACGCTTCAAGATGCTTAATATGTTCCTGGAGCAAATCCATGGAAATTCTAGACTTGTGAGAGATAATAGAAAACGTAGGCCTAGGAATTTATGGAAGAATATGGCTGAGTATGATACTCAAAGCAGTGTGGCATGACTAGTTATTGAAATAAGGAATAAGATGTGAATTATGAAGGTAAAAGAAATTTGAGCCAATGAATATGGAGATTAAAAAAAAAGAGTACTTAGATTTATCATTTGTGATGTCTTTTCAAGTGGGGGAGCCTACTATATTGAGCAGTTTGTCGAATATGTGTGGACACAAATTAGCATCATGATACACTTACATATTGTTATAACTGAGAATAATCAAACTTGAAGTTATCTTTTGTTTGGACTCGAATGATGTTGTCTTGTGTTTGATTCTCAAGAAATACTATTGAATTTTTCATATTTCAGTTGAGCCTAGTGTTCTATATGATAAATTTAATGAGTAATTCTATATGTAAGCTACCTCATCGATAAAAGTCCTGATAGTGTTGGGAGCTTGTGATAGTTTCTGATAGTGAGTAAAGTGAGAGCATTTCAATTAGAGGGTTCAATATTTATGCACTTGTGATGATTGACTTAAGGAGATTTGTACTTCATAAGATTAAAATATTTTTCAATATGCAGCACATTTGAGATTCATAAATATGTATTGAGATCAAAGAAATAGAGCTAACATCATATAGTGATACAGAGTATTACACATGTTGCCCTACAATATTTGAACTGTTCATATTTTAAATAGGAGGGTTGTAAAAAATATTTTCATAGTAAACATAGTTATCTTTGAGCAAAATAAATAAACAAAAATTGCTATAGACTTTGAGGTTAGTCTACACATTAATTTTTTTTAAAGGTAATCGTAGCTGGGATAATATTGATAGACATATTCTGTAACACCCCAATTTTCTGAACCGGAATGCTACATGGTGCTCATGACCCCGAAGGACCACAAGCTAACCCATGACTGATATCTATACCTGTACACTGCATAATATAACATGAAAATGCGGAAACATGTACTGAATGGCCATAAGGTTCAAATCTAAATAAACATCTGATAAGACAAGGTCTGAAAATGGTATAACAATACCAAAACAAATCTGAAATAACTGTCTGACATGCTATAGTCTGAAAAGACTCTAAACTTTCTGAATGAGGAGTTGATGGGACATGTACCCAACTAACTCCATCTAGCAACTGAACTAAAACAGTAAATGAAGCAATAATCATATCGTCCTCGAATGAAAATGACTTACTGCAAACTCTGAACACTGGAATGCTACTGCTGATCTGGAGCTCGTGCCTCTGAACCTATGGTGTAACATAAGAGAAAGCACTATAACACAAATACGTCAGTACGTCTGAATGTACTGAGTATACGAGTGAGGTAGGCTAAATGCAAAGGGTAATATGCATAAACAATGCTGACTAATATGAACATGAGAATACATACATGCATACATAACTGTAACTGAACTCGTGGAGATACTGACTACTGAGTTTGAATACTGACAATATGAGTTTACTGATACTAAGATACTGAATAGATGAACGACTATTTCTGACAGTTCGAATTATGAAGAACTGGTCTGGTTAACTGTGTCTCACAGTCCTGAAGCTGAATACCGATATCATGAATTCTGATAACTGATATGACTGATACATGAGTTCAGAAAATTGATATAACTGATATAACTGTGATGATCAGCCTAACCGATATAACTGATACTGAGCAACTGTATCTGACAGTCTAAGTTCTGATGGAACTATCTGAGTTCCATTCTACTTGGAGTAATAAAATTTGAGATCAGTCCTATCTAGCGGGTGATCATGAGTATACTGATAATAAGGATGATTTGACTTAGTCTAAGATTAGTCCTATCTAGTGGGTGATCTTTAAGTCTATTTACAATGATAAGCATTGATTGTATCTAACAGTACCGAATCTGTACTACTAAGCTGAGTTGACTGTGTCTGAAAGCCCTGATTCTGTAACTGAAACTATGGGATGTGTTTATCTAACCGATATGCCCCAAGCTAAGCTGACTGGGGCCCAATCTCTTCCCTGACTGGAAGGGTGTCAGTACCGCGCCACCAGTAAAGACATCTGCTATGGAGTCAGTCCTAATCTAGCGGGTGACTCCTGGGATCAGTACTATACATATAAATATGCTAACGGGTGACCCCTGAGTATGTCAGTCCTATCTAACGGGTGACATCTCGTACCTACGCTGGCAACGTAGTTCTGGAACTTAGGGATTGCTTCTAGGGATCTCAGTCCTATTCTAGCTAGTGAGTCCCCATCCCTAGGCTCACTCGGTGTTGAATCCTACTTCCATCTGAAAGACACTGAACTAAATAACTGGGTTGAACTGAATAACTGAACTGATACTGATTAACTAGACTGATACTAGTGGTATTATTTAGCGGAGCTAAACTAAGTTTACTGGATTCCGATGACTGACGGAATGTAATGAGTTCTGAGGACTGATTAAGGGTACTGAAGTTACTGAGATTTACTTTGAATACTGAGGTTACAAATATTACTGAGTACTAAGATCACTGAGATTACTGAACTATTGAGATTACTTGGGTTACTGTATTTTCCTGAGTCACATGACTGACTGAATTCTATAGATCATGGCTTGACTGAGAGTATCGTGATAACTTGACATGGCTCTACGCACACATCTATATTTTCGGGTACGAATACTCCCAGGACTCGATGGAAGAAAACTGACACAACATGACTGACTTGATCATAAGAGTAGAGTCCACAATTCACATTATCATAAATAGATGATATTATACATCATGTAGTTTCTCAACATATTAAGCATGGTAGGGAGTGCATAGCTATATTTCATGTGCATATTGTACATCTCTATTATCATACATGCTTCATACCACAACAATAGCAACACATGAAAAGCATGAAATTCATATTAAAGCATATAGCTAACATGGACTTGTCATTTAGACATCATGGAACCATATAAACATGAACTTCTAGCATCGTAAGTATTTTATCGAACACCTTGCATGCAATCTTTAAGGCATAGGTGTGTTTCATAACTTGTACCATTTTACACCATCTAAGGTTCATAGTTTGCAACTAACAAGCATATATATTCCATGAAAACACCGCTAGATATCATCTTGAAACTCAAAAAACAATCATCAACAAGTACATGCTTATATCACCACAAAAAGTTCACAAAATAGTATTTACAACATGGTTCATAAGCTCTATGAATGGATTGGATCCATACATGAACACTACGCATACCTTAGAAAGGAAACCTTGATGATTTGCTAGAGAGTTCTTGGATTGGGAAACTTAATTCTTGATTAACTTGGAAAAAGGCTTGAATCTTGCTTTTGAGAGATGAGTTTGATGGAAACCGTAATCTTGTGGTTAAGAGCGTAAGAGATGATTTTTTAGATGCTTAACTGAATAAAAATGGGAAAAATGACTCCTATTTAGTGTTATAAGTCGTGGGAAGTGAAGGTAAAAGACCAAAATACCCTTATGAAATAAATTCCCAGTTGCTGAAAATAATAGCTGACGACATTTGTAACAAGGCGTCAAAATATGGTAAGCCATCAAAAATGTCGTCACACAGAAGCTGGTTTTTGCCTAAGGCTGACGACCTTCGTGGTATGCCATCACAAATGTGGTAAGCTACCACGAATGTCATCACTTAGGAGCTGGTTTCTGCCTAAGGCTGACGACCTTCGTGGTAAGGCGTCACAAATGTGGTAAGCTACCACGAATGTCATCACTTAGGAGCTGGTTTCTGCCTAAGGCTGACGACCTTCATGGTAAGGTGTCAAAAATATGGTAAGCTACCATGAATGTCATCACTTAGGAGTTGGTTTCTGCCTAAGGCTGACGACCTTCGTGGTAAGGCGTCACAAATGTGGTAAGCTACCACGAATGTCGTCACACAGTTTCCAGCCTGACATGCTGGAGTAAAATAGGAATAACTCTTTGCTTCGATATCGGATTTAGGCAAAATTGGTATCGTTGGAAATATAATTCAATTTTATATCTGTTTATAGGTTATGATCTCAAAAATTCCAAGTATAATGAGAGATATGCTCGTTTGAAGTTGACTATACCAATATCCTTCTCAAGAATTGAATCGGTAAGGAATGTTTTGATTCATCTGATAGATGGGAGTTATTTGAAGCCTTAATATACATCTAACCTACTCATAAAACTATAAAATAACTATGATGTACTATGCATGAAATTGGCACATGGCTCTAATATTGGTTTGGATTTTTTGGGGTATTACATATTCTTCTATTGAGTGCTCGGAGGATAGAGAAATGGTTTGTCAACAAGCTTGATGAGGGAGAAAAGACTAGTGAAATAGAGAACCTAATTTAGTTTGTATTTATTATACTCTATTCTAGCCTATGCGTTGATATGTTTCAAAAATAGTGCAATGGCACGAAATGCGTATGTTTTCGTGTATGAAGAGAGTAAAAGTGCATTACGTAGGGGTTTATGGATGTATTCCAACGTTGTCATACATGAGTGTTAAGAAGGGGTGTAAGAATGTGTTATTATACCACTGTATGTATGATCAATATCAACACTAGCCGAATGAATATATTATATTGTGTGGTTTGTGATTAGCTACTTTTGACAGGGGTTATACCTCATCTTTGTTACTAACTTGGTATGCATTTTTTGTCTCTATATAGGTGCTGATTTCATTTGTTAGTTCTTGGTCCCAACAAGATATTTTTAAAAAAAAGTGAACTAAGCTTAATAAATATGTTGGTTTGGATGAGAATTACATTAAGTCGATTTGGGTATCAATATAGACTTGCTTTACCTTCAAGATTTTGTTGTTCCTTCTGCTTTTATTCCACATGTCTATAGTTAGATATATGTTTGTGATGATAGAAAAAAAAATCCAGCTTAAGGTATTGGAACCAGATAAAAAGTTTTGGCATATGAGAAATGTCCATGATATTGGTAATTCTTTTTCGACACTTGAGTCGGAAGATGGTTTCTCAAGTGAAAATTATGATTCACAAACTATGTAGTTTGACATTTTATGTGATGTTTGGGTTATCCACTAGAAAATAACTTGAACTCCAGAAGACAATGTATTAGAAAACTCTAGAGATCAATGATTGTTTTCAAGCGTGCATTCTTCAATTGACTGAGCATTCTTCGATTAAAGTGTTTTAGAGATATTATGTGTATAGAGTTCACAGAGATATCACTACCAAAATGAATATGGAAAGGTCATATAGTTGTTGGTATTTTCTACATAATTCAAGACCCGTTCGAGGACGAACGTTGTTTTAAGTGGGGGAGAATGTAATAATCCATATTTTTAATGAGGGGTAAATGAGTAATTTCACTTATATTATTCATATTAATTAATAGAATTGAGGTGAGCAAGCCAAAATCCAAAACCCTCTCCCTTATTCAGCTTTTCAAAGTTTAAGTTACAAAAGGAGTAGAATATTAGGTCAATTGTTTCTATTAGCTATATTTTTCTATTGAAAGAAGCACTGCTTTGTTTTTTTTCTACGTGCAGCCATACAAACTAGCAGAAACACTCCAATTTCATATTCAGGTATTGTGAATTACTTTTTCTCCTTAAAATATAGTATCTTAAAATGTAAATTGCTTTTAGTGAATTCTTTAGGTAAGTGATTAACAAATTAAAATTTATTTAAATAATTTTTGATCGTAATCTTTATCAATTTAGTTGTTGTGTGTGTCTATTTAAGTGGAAGTAGCAATGGTGACGTAATAGTGAAAAGACATATGATCTAATAACAGTGATGATTGGGGTATGAAATTGTTAATTACTAGTACCATGTTAATTGAATAAATAGGCAATTGGGTTTTGTTATTCTTGTCGAAAATTGGGGAAATTGCAAGTGGACACCGTGATAAGTCAATGAAAATTATTTTTAGCTAAGCTCTGTGAACAATTCTTTTGTACACATTCATCACCTTTTTCAGTTGTGTAGTAAGAGTAATTCAGTGAAGTAGTAAGAAGAATTCAATGGAATAGTATCCTAATCACAACTAGCATAATTGATATTTTTTCATAGATTAAAGCTATTCAAGGTTATTTGGTTGATGTTCTACCAGTTGCAAGATAGGAAAACTTTTCATTAGCAAGGTAAGTGAGACTTTAAACTTTGATGCTTGCTTTTCAAATCTGCTTCATAAAAAAAATAATATTTTTTCTTCCTAGTCCATGTGTTGGAACAAGCATGCGCTTGGTAGAATTAGCGGTTTTTGATCAACTGCGGATATGTATTTTTTTTAAGTATATAGAGAATCATTTAATGGTGAGTTGTGAGGTGATGTTGGGATATTGAACATATTTACTAGGAGCGTACATGTGCGGCCGTAATATGTTAGGGGCATTGTGTATGCTGTCGTAATAAGTTAAGGGTCTTGTACTTGCTGTCATGATAGATTTACTAGGGTCATACATAGCTTCCATAACATATTAGGGTCATTGTGTATGCTACTGTAATATGTTAGGGGCCTTGTACATGCTGTCATAGTATACTTTGTGGGCATTGTGTATGCTTTTGTGTCCTTGTTGGGGTGCTAAGCTGATCACCTTCACTGCTTTTATGACAAGTCATGAGAGTGGATGGAGTTGAGAGATATATAATGACTTTAGAAACATTTGTTGGACCTTATTGAGCATTATATTGTAAGATATATGTTGTGCATATAATTTATGTAGTCGTGGTGTAACGCCCCGTAGCATTCTTGAATTAATAACTAGTTTGGTGGCATGTTTAAGGAGCTATTTATCTAACAAATTTCTAAGTGTTTAAATGACTTAGCCTTATTTTAAGATCTTAAACTTTAATGATTCTAGATCGGTCGTTTTGACCTTGAGACGTGGGTTTTTAAGGTTGATTTATGTTCAGGAGTGTAAAGGGGTTGTTCCGGGAAAGTTTTGGATTTTTTATATCACATTTGGGATGTGTTTGAATTGTTGAGACAGTGTCTCAATGCTATCTCGACGCTCCGCGTCGGTAATCACGTTGGCCAAACTAGTGTCTCGACGCATCGCGTCGATAATCGCGTCGGGTGCCCAGTTCGCGATCCTTTTAATTTATGTCTTTGGGAGGCCATTCCAGTCTTTTACTCTCGTCATATACCGGCCATAACATGATATTAAAACGTCTTTAGGGCATATTATGTCCAAAACCACTCAAAACTCTTCAACACAAAACCATAACTCCTCTCCCATAGATCAAGAATTTCTTCTAAGTCAAGATTCTTCAAGAGAAGAGCCAAGACTGGGGTTCCACTCTTTGAACCAATTTATATAAGGTATGTGGGACTAATCTAAAACCTTGGGCATGAGTTTAAATGTTTTATATTAAAGATCCCCAATTATGATTTATAATGAAATAGTCGATATTATTTTCAAAAATTTTGCATCATGGGGTTGTTTTGATGAAAATATGTGTTGTCTTGAACTAATTTTCATAGAAGTTGATCTATAAATAGGGATATATGATTTTTTCTATTTGTAAAGTTTAAATGAGAGCATGAATGAACAAAACTCCCTCTTTTATTATGATATTGCCGATTTTGATTGTTATGGGTTGCTTAAAGGCATGAACTTTCTAAATGAAAAACAAATGGGTGAATGCTTGACAAATGATCATGGTTTGGTACTGTTTTTGACATATTAAGAATATGTTTTCATATGATAAATGTTTATTGTGTCAAATTAACACCTTCCTTGGATTTTAAAAGAAATTACAAAGATGAGGTGACCATCTATTGATTCTGTAATTGGGAGGAGAATGTTTCGATGAAGGTTTTGAATGAAAGATTTATTGCATACTCTCTCTCATCTGATGTTTAAAAGTGAGGGTGGTCACTAATATGATAATAAGTGTAAAAGGGCTACAAATTGATATGATGTGATTTGATTGACTTGCAAGTCAGGGTATGACGATACCCGACAATTACACGCCCTTACCAAGATAAGTATTGAATGTTGTGAAAATATGAATCATGTTTTATTTAAAGAACTAAAAATTGGGCTTAATAAAGCTAGTAAGTTACCCGAAAAAGGCGTTTGAGTGTAAGGGCTCATCACTGGAAATCGTAGTTGCCGATACGGGTCTTATGATTAGGACATCTCACATGGGGGGATTCCTGCGGTGTACTCACATGGGGGGTATCACCATCTCCAAATCCTGGAGGCTACTTGGATTGGAGGTTCAGCCGCCGAGTCAAGAGCGAGTTCCACATAGCCCGTGGAATTTTAGATTTTGTAGGGCGTGCCGACTAGCTCAGAAGAATAACAAAGAGTGCGTCAAGAACTGTTTCGAAATTTATAAATATGCCAACATATTTTTACTTTCATAATGTTCACTGTTTTCATGATATGCTCTCATCTATTTTGCATAATAACATTATTACCTTTGAGTTGTTTCACATACCAGTACATATGTATTGACCCCCTATATTTTAGGGTCTGAGGTACAGTCCAGGGGTCCCGTCAAATTGTAAGATTGTCTGATTGAAGAGTACAGTTGGTGAACCTTCGTTCTTTCGGAAGGCCTGTTGCTAGAATGTTGTTTTGAAATTTTAGTTTTTGGGTCCGACTGGGGGCCTTGTCCTAGTTATAGACAAATTGTTATAATCAGATGAATTAGAGATTTCACAGACAGTGATGGATATTGCTTAGATGTTTTATTGATTTTATCTCGTATTGTTAAATTGAACTTATATTATGACCATGATTTTGTCTGTTTACTTCCGCATTTCTCTTTATCGTATGTGAATGGTGTTCATGATTGCCAGATAGTAAAGAGGCACCCGGACCTTCATGGTTCGGGATGCCTGTCACGGTCAGGGCCCTGGTTTGGGTCGTGACACGTGGTGTATTGCCTTTTCTAACACTTGTTCCAGGGGTATTAAAGTATCGGGTTGAGGATATTATTGAGTTATATTTTTATATAGCTCACTCCTTACTTACATGTCTGCAGATACTACCGAACAAGATGAAACTAGTGGGTGACAGTTTCTTCGTAAGGATTCTATTGCTAAGGTGAGCCTTCACATTATTCGTGGGGGATTTCATTTCAGCTTTAGCTATTTAGATTATATTTTCTTTCATTGGGTTAGCATGCCCGAAAGTTGAACTTATGTAATTCTATTTTGGATGCTCCATGGTCTTAGTGTAGGATTAAGGACAGAGAATTAGTTCAAGAGTGATTGTTGAATTTGTAATTTAATTATGAATTTTTGTTGAATTATTATTCTTTATTTATTTATACATTGGAGTTGCACATACCTTATCTTACTGCTTATTAACTGGTAAAGTGTAATGAAGATTGGTTCTCCCGACAGGTGGTGTTAGCGGGTGCCAGTCATGTCTAGGAATGATTTTAGGATGTGACAATACCTGCTCCTCAAGAAGGTCCCATCGATGGCTATGACTTTTCTTAAATGTTGAAAACTTTGAATCCAAGCACCATAGGATACAATAAAGTACTTGAACCTTCCATTTTCAACAACATGCAACGCCGTCTTACTTCCGGGATTTTTGGACTCAAGCATGTAATGGTAGGAATCCAGGACTGCATACCCGTTCTCGTGTGTCCCCCGATCCAAGTCCTTGTAAATCCCCATGGCTGTATATATCTTCCAATAATTTACCAAGACACCCAATTCCGAAAGGAGTTGATTGGCCATATCCCTTGTAGAAGGGCCTTTACCATCGGGGTTCTTGAAATATTGACCGAATACCTTTGTCGTGGCATGAGGATTCTGGTCCGAAATGTGTTGCGAACCACATGTGTGATACTTTTCATGTTTATAATGACAAATCTATCAAAACTTAAGTACTTCATCGCTCTCAACTACCACTTGAAGTTCGAATTAGTACATCTGAAGTAAAAGACTTTACTCGAATTAATTACCTTCATATTCTGAAATCTTTTTTCAAGCAATCAATAAACAAAGAAGTAGATAGTTCTTCCTTATCCTTGAATGAAATTCCCATGTAAAAGTTGGTCTTGTCGTCTTGACAAATTCTCGACTGTGTCGATTGAGAAGAACTGCCCACCGAATTGCTCGCAGTAGTGGGCGTAGATGTTTGATCATCATCTGGAATATTCATGTCCAGATCATCCAACTTATCATCAAAGATGTCTTGTTGTTTTTCTTCTTCTACATTCTGGTTCTCATTCTCTCTCGGTTTTTCAACCACGTACACTTTTAACACCAGTCTGGCTGAATCACTAAGATAAGCATGTAACCGAACATGATCAGTTATCTTGAAAGGTAGTACCCTCTGATTTTCAAAGGAGACGTGCATGTAGCTGATGACGAGTTCTTCTGATTGATAATTCAGTCCACAATAGATGGTGATTAAGTTCACAAAATCATCATATGAAACATCACTTTGGACTGTCATAACTATCCTCTCTAACGTTTCACCCTCCTTCCAATGCCATACATATTGATGGCTCTTCTCGATCCATTGACCATAACAATCTATTGTAATTGATCCCTCCATTAGTGGTACCTAAATAAAGTCATTTGTTAAAAAAAGTTAATAATGATATCATAATAAAATTAATAGTGATTTCATAGTGCCGTAATATGAATCCCAATAGATATATAACCTGTTGCAATATATTTTTCACCTGTTACAAAAAATTACTTACCTGTTGGGATTTATGTTATGCCCATGAAGCTAATTTTAACAGATGAGTCATTTGTTGTAACAAGTGAATTATATGTTGCAACAGACTATACATCTATTGCAACAGATGAAGAGCCTGTTGGGATAGGTGTTATAGTACTAAAGAACCTTTGAAGCTGATTCCAACAAATGTATGATATGTTGCAACAGATAACTAACTTATTGTGACAGATAACTTACTTGTTGCAATAGATGACGCGTCTATTGGAATCGAGTTCAGCTTATGTTGTAACAGACAACGCGTCTGTTGGAATCAAGTTCAGGTTCTATTGCAATAGGTGACTAATCTATTGCAACACATAATTATTTTGTTGTAACAGACAAACAGTCTGTTTCAACAGATGGGTTATATGTTACAACAGATGACCCATCTGTTCGATTTATGTTATTTCACTATAGAACCATTAATGTGAATCCAACATATAAGTCTTCCATTGCAACAAATGGCTCATCTGTCGCAACAGATACATGATTTGTTTAAACAGATGGCTTTTATGTTGCATTCATGTTATCATGCTATCTATTGTTGAGAAAACAGTACAATAACAGTCACCTAGATGAAAAATTCAACTAAAAATCATAATTTGACTTACCAAAGTCACCTATGAAATAATGCCAAAATGGAAAGTAATGCACGAAACAAAATTTGACCTAAGAAATTGGTCAAGTAGCAGCAGTAGAAGTAACAACAACAATAACAACAATGGTCAACAAGAAGGAGATGAAGATGATAATAAAGTAAAAGATGATGATAATGAAGCAAAATATGATGAATAAAGCAGCAACAACAATGAACAACAATAATAGCTAAGAAAGGAAAAACAACAATGGATGAGAAGAGAGAAAAACACACCTTTTTTTCCCTTAGTTTCCTCTTATATTAGGTTAATATTTGGATCAAAGTGTAAATTTTAAAACTTGTAGGTTATTCTCAAACTTTCCTAACTTTATTAATCCATAATAGAGTCATTGTCACCTACACTCAATTATTAAGGCTTGAGTCACCTACACCTCATTTTGAAACTCTTTTATCACTTTTAACTAAATGCCCCGTATTTTGATGCTTGGTTTTTAAAAATATTATATTAATTAATTTGATATTTTACAGTTGGATTTTAATAATTTAGGAGAATTTTATGACTTGTGGGACTTTTACCTCCACGTTTGTTTTGTCGGGATTTCGCGCAATACAAAAAATTCCCCAATGTTGTGTAACGCCCCGAATCTGGTACCCAAAATATTACACGGTGCTCATGACCCCAAAGGACCACTAGCTAACCTATAACTGATATTTGTTCCTATATACTGCATACATACTGTATAATGCAGAAACATAAACTGAAAGGTCATAAGGTTCAAAACTGTAATATAAGATCTGATAAATCATAACATATGGATGGGGTATGAAATAGCCAAAACAAAACTTAAATAAGTTATCTGACCATATTGTAGCCTGAAAATCCTCTAAAACATGACTGTCTGAAAAAGGAGTTGATGGGACATGTCCCCAACTAACTCCAACTAATAAAATAATTAATGAGATAATAAAATAATGATCGTGTCCTCAAAAGATGAGGACTCACTTCTAACTCTGAATGCTGAGACTGGAATCTACTGATGCTCTGGAACTCGTGTCTCTGAACCTATGGTATAAGACACCATATTCCAAATGCGTCAGTACTTTGAATGTACTGGTATGCATATGAGGTAAGATGAATGTATGGGGTTCATATGCATGAATAAATATAATAACAGACTGACTATCATGAGTATGAGAGTACATGCATGAGATATAAAAACTGACACTGATACCGTGATAACATGATTACTGAATCTGAATATTGATAACATGACATACTGATAACTAATATAATTGATAACATGAGTGACTGTATCTGATAGTCCTGAATCTGATAGAACTAGCTGAGTTTCGTACTGTATCTGAGTTTCGTACTGTATCTAAATTGACTATATCTGACAGTCCTAAAATCTGAAGAACTATTTGAGTTCTTGACTAATACTGATACTGAAACTATGGAAAGTAGTCATCTAACCGACATACCCCAAATGATGTATTATAGCTGAATTGGGGTCCAATATGTGCCCTGATTGGAAGAGTGTAAATACCGCGCCACTGGTAAGGACAACATGTGAGTGACCCTATGCACTTCTTCAAGAATTCGCTGCCTTAAGTCATCTACAACTGGAACACACAGACGACCCTGACAACGTAGAACACCATCTCCCCCTTGGGAGAAAACCTTTGCTTTCTGATCCTTGACTGACTATTTTAACTTGGCAAGGCTAGGATCCCTATCTTGCTTTTCTTTCACCTCAGAAACTAGATATGATTCTGAACTACTCTGAACCCATATATCACTCTCCTCTGTATCGACTAAGCGAATGCCTAAAATTGTAAGCTGATTGAATTCCTAGGCTAGCTCCTTCTTACTGCCCTCGACATGAGCAACACTACCCATAGACAGTCTACTGAGAGTGTCGGCCACTACATTGGCCTTGACTAAATGATAAAGGACGCTCATGTCATAATCTTTCTAGAGCTCTAACCACTTTCTCTGATGAAGATTGAGATCTTTCTGAGAAAAGGCATACTGAAGGCTCTTATGATCCGTGAACACATCTACATGAACACCGTATAGATAATGCCTTCAAATCTTTAAGGCAAATACTACGGCGGCTAACTCAAGATCATGAGTAGGATAATTCTTCTCATGGGGTTTAAGCTGTCTGGAGGCGTAGGCTATGAACTTACCATGCTGCATAAGGACACAACCCAAACCTACTCTAGATGCATCACAATACACTACAAACCAATCTGAACCATCTGGAAGAGCTAGAACTGGGGCTAAGGTGAGTTGAGTTTTCAACTCCTGAAAACTCTTCTCGCAAGGATCTGACCACTAAAACTTAACTTTCTTATGAGTCAATATGGACATAGGGGATGCAATAGAAAAAAATCCCTCAACAAACCGTCTATAATAGCCAGCCAAACCCAGGAAACTTCTGATATCTAATGGAGAGATAGGGAGAGGCCAATTTCTTACTGCTTCAACTTTTGAGGATCTACTCTAACGCCATCACCGAAAATGATATGGACAACGAATGCTACTGACCTTAGCCAAAACTTGAACTTATTGAATTTCACAAATAGCTGATGATCTCTGAGAGTATGAAGTACTGTTCTGAGATGGTCTGCATGATCTCGCTCACTGTGGGAATAGACCAAAATATCATCTATGAAGACTATGATGAACATGTCCAAGTACTGCTTGAACACACGGTTCATCAAGTCCATGAAAGCGGCTGGGGCATTGGTAAGACCAAATAACATAACTAAGAATTCGAAGTGACCATACCGATTATGGAAAGCTATTTTCTGAATGTCACATTCTTTGACTCTGAGCTGATGATAGCCGAATCTGAGGTCTATCTTGGAGAAATAGCTAGCACCCTAAAGTTTGTCAAACAAGTCATCGATTTTGTGAAGAGGATACTTGATCTTGACTGTGAATTTATTGAGTTGACGGTAATCAATGCACATTCTGAGAGAACCGTCTTTCTTGCGCACGAATAAGACTGGTGTACCCCACGAGGAAACGCTGGGTCTGATGAATCCCTTATCTAAGAGATCCTTCAACTGCTCTTTCAGTTCTTTGAGCTCTGTTGGTGCCATTCTATATGGAGGAATAGAGATAGGCTGAGTATCCAGAAGAAGATCAATACCGAAGTCTATTTCCCTTTTGGGAGAAATTCCGGGAAGATCTTTGGGAAAAACATCTGAATATTTATTTACAACTGGAACTGATTCAAGACTGGGAGTCTCAGAACTGGAATCCTTAACATGAACAAGATGATAGAAACATCCTCTAGATATCATTTTTCGTGCTCAAAGGTAGGAAACAAGCTGACCCCTAAAAGCGGATACGCTACCCTTCCACTCAAGGATGGGTTTATTCAAAAACTGAAACTGGACTATTCTGTTTCTAAAGTCGACTATGGCATAGCAGGAATGAAGCCAATCCATGCCGAGAATGACATCAAAATCAGTCATCTCTAATTCGACTAAGTTTGTTGAGGTGACTGTCTAAAATATCATAATCAGGCAGTTCCTGTATACCCACCGGGCTATGATGGTTTTACCCACTAGGTAGAGACTGAAAAGGGCTCTACTAGAATTTTGGTACTGACTCCAAAATCGACTGCTACATAAGGAGTGACAAAAGACAAAGAAGCTCCTGAATCTAGCAAAGCGTAAACATGCACATAAAAGATATGTAATGTACCGGTAACCATATTAGGAGAATTTTACTGATCTGGTCAGGACTGAAAAACATAGAGATAATTTGGACGTTGCCCACTAGTAGCACTGGAGGTGGCACCCTGCTGATTTGGGCAACCGAACTGAGCTGAGGAGCGATTCTATTGATCCTGAGGACCTGGTTGAAGATAGTCTCTGACTTTATAGCCTAGCTTGCCACATCCAAAACAAATACCACTGCCAACTCTGCAAATACCCTGATGGTGCTTGCCATAAATCTGGCAAAGAGGATAGGTGCGGGCACTGCTAACACTGCCCTAGGACTTAGAGCCTGGTGCTCTATCTTTGTTAACCTCTCTGAACTTAGGAAGTGGAGCACTGGATGAAGAAGGAGATGGAACGGATGGCTTAGGACGAAACTGAAAAAGGCTTCCTCCTTCTGACTCGGGCTGAGCAAAGTTGAAACTACCTGTCTTCACTCTCTTATTCTGTTTCTCCATCATCTTAATCTTATGCTCCTCTATCTGTCGAGCATGAGTCATGAGCCTGGCTAAAGTCATGTTATTATTTAGCATGGCGGATCTGTACTCATTAACCACGCTATCGTTCACCCCCGAAACAAACTTACTCATCCTTGCCCTACTATCTGTAACCATATAAGGGGCATATCTGGCTAATTGATTAAACTTAAGAGAATACTCTTTCACTGTCATATTGCCCTGCCTGAGGTTGATGAATTCTAGCACCTTAGCTTCTCTAAGATCTAGGGGAAAGAATCTATCAAGGAACGCTGAAGCAAAATCCTTCTACTTAACTGACCCTATATCGTCTGCCCTCTCTGACATTCACTACTTAAACCAAGTATGAGCCACATCCTGCAATTAATATGCAACTAGATCAGAACTCTCACTAGAAATAACCCCCATTATGTATGTAACCTTCTGCATCTGATCTAGAAATTATTGAGGGTTCTCGTCTGTCTTAGACCCAAGAAAGGATCGAGGATTTATTCGTGTAAAGTCCCAAATCCTGGTTGCAGATGAATTGGACACTGGGTTGGCCGAAACTATAGCTGGTCATTCATTCTGAGCAGTAACTGACTGAGCAAGAGTAGTGAATGCAACCCTGAACTCCGCATAAGAAACATGTTTGTCCAAGAGATCTTCTTGGACAGGTTGGGTTCTTCTCTTGGGAGGCATGTTCTGAAATAAGGAGAAGAAACGAATTAGACTGAGAGATTAGATTAAGATTATGTTCACTGGCTCGACATGAATACTGAAAGAAGGGAAACTATTCCTAAACATTTTATAGCCTCTTGCACATAAATGTGGCGTGTAACACACCCATGCACAAGACTCTACTAGATGCGGCTTTCAGACTTCCTAGGACACTATTGAACCTTAGGCTCTGATACCA
This sequence comes from Capsicum pubescens, assembly GCA_030864215.1. Classification (NCBI taxonomy): domain Eukaryota; kingdom Viridiplantae; phylum Streptophyta; class Magnoliopsida; order Solanales; family Solanaceae; genus Capsicum; species Capsicum pubescens. Next base: position 330,191,754 of record CM061538.1, on the reverse strand, counting down.
AGTTTGTAACGCCCTAAATTTGGTACCCGAAATGTTACACGGTGCTCATGTCCCCAAAGGACCATAAGCTAACCCATGACTGATATTTGTACCTGTATACTGCATACATACTATATAATATGGAAACATGAACTGAAAGACCATAAGATTCAAAACTGTAACAAAATATCTGATAAATCATAACAAATAGATGGGGTATGAAATACCCAAAATAAAACTGAAATAAGCTATCTGAACATATTGTAGTATGAAAAACCTCTAAAACATGACTGTCTGAATAAGTAGTTGATGGGATATGTCCCCAACGAACTCCAACTAATATACTAATTAATGAGTTAATAAAATGATGATCGTGTCCTCAAAATATGAGTACTTACTTCTAACTCTGACTGCTGAGACTGGAATCTACTGATGCTCTAGAACTCGTGTCTCTGAACCTATGGTATAAGACACCATAGCGCAAATGCGTCAGTACTTTGAATGTACTGGTATGCATGTGAGGTAAGCTGAATGCATGGGGTTCATATGCATGAACAAATATGATAACAGACTGACTATCATAAGTATGAGAGTACATGCATGAGACATAAAAACTAACATTGATACCGTGATAACATGATTACTGAATCTGAATATTGGTAATATAACAAACTAATAACTGATATAACTGATAACATGAGTGATTATATCTAAAATTCCTGAATCTGATGGAACTAGCTAAGTTTTATACTGTATCTGAGTTTTGTACTGTCTCTGAATTAACTGTATCTGACAGTCCTGAAATCTGAAGAACTATCTAAGTTCTTGACTGATACTGAAACTGTGGGAAGTAGTCATCGAACCGATATGCCCCAAATGATGCATTATAGCTGAATTAGGGTCCAATCTGTGCCCTAATTAGAAGGGTGTCAATACCGCGCCACTGGCAAGGACAACATGTGAGTGACCCTAATATAACAGGTAACTCTAATGAGAAAGGTGGGAACCGTCATATAGCAGGTTAAGCCACCTCATCTACCCTCATATAGTAGGCTATGATGTCTCAACCTATGCTGGCTACATAGTTCTGGAACACAAGAATTTCTTCTAAGAATCACACCCTCATATAACAGGTGAGTTCCCACCCTTGGGTTCGCTCGTTGCTAATTTCTACTCCCATCTGAATAGACACTGAACATGATTTTTTGAAACTGAACATGGACTGAGTTACTGACTTTCGTTAACTGATGAAATACTACTGATATCTGATAACTGACTGAGTTCATGAGATCATGGAGATTTCCTTAGTCACAAGACTATCTGAAGTCTAAGGATCATAACTTGACTGAGAGTATCATGAAAACATGACATAGCTCTAGGCACACAGCTAATATTTTGGGTACAAGTACCCCCAGGACTCGATAGAAGGAAACTGACAAAGCATGACTTGCTTGAATACATAATAATCACCATAATGCATTTACTAAAGCATTTCATCAAACATGTGATAGGCATAAGCTTGCACATATATGGGGATTTCATGACAACTTGCTAGTTAGGAACTTTTCCTTTATTTAGGCATTAAATCAAATATATTGTAGGCATGGCACATGTAAACATCATTGTACAATAATTAAACATCATGGTCACATTCTAATTTCATCATTCAAGAGTTTAGTCATAGGTTTGCATGAATCTATATCTATAATAATTAAATCCACACAGAAATTATCACCCAACATGGAGTAAAATTCAATTTCTCATTTATCAACGTGAACAAGAACAGCCCAATCATGAAATCATAAAGAAAATCCATAACTTAAAGTTGGAAAAGGGATTCTTGGACTTCATGGACGAAAGGAGTCCATGAATGAACACAATGCATACCTGGGTTAAGATTCTTGATGTTCTTGAACTTGAAGAATTAAAAATCCCTTAGTTCTTGAAGAAGATTGGATTTTTTTCTTGGAGATTAATGTTAGAGAGAAACCCTACTATTGGATGTGAAGTAATAATGAACCAAATGGCTAAAATTGGATATAATTAGGTATATATATAGGTGGGTGGTAAATGACCAAAATAAACTTTTATAAATAGCTTTAATTTGCTGAATCGGGACCTGCGAGGATCGTGCGATGGTCCGTCTCTAGAGCGACGGTCCATCGTTTCAACCGTCGTACGTGGACCAGGGAAGGGGTTTACTGCCCAAGTAGCGACGGCCTGGGTGACGGTCCATCACAATTTTGATGGTCCATCAACCTGCCCGTCGCACCTTATCCAGTAGGTGGACTCACTATTTCCCTTACGACGGTCGTGGGCGACGGTCCGTCGGCCTCACCGTCGCACCTGGGCGGTTTTTACTGTCTTCTGTATTTTGGCCATAACTTTCTCCTCCGATGTCGGTTTTTGATAAAATTGGTATCATTGGAAAGATAATTCAATTTCCCACATGAAAAAAAGTAAAAATATTAAAAAATACCATATGTACAATAGTGGATTTATCTTTCAAAGAAAGATTCTAACATTCTTGAGACTATTTCAAGCTACGAAAAGTACGGAGTATTACATGTTGTCTCCCTTAGGAGTCTCATTCAGTGTGGTTGATCACCATCTTGGACCAGCTAATAAGTAATGAATATTTCCTTAATAAACTATTGCCTCACCAACTAGCTATTGGTAACCATAATTTCTTTATATTTGACTTATGTGTGATTATAAAATGACTTCATCTTTGTAAGATGCATCTCAATTGTATTACACTACCACCTTAGGTAAGTTGAAATAGTCGAAGGAAAGTGCAATCAATTCCTTTCATAATCAATTACTTAAAACCATCATATTTATAATCAAGTCAAAATTAGTCAGTGCATTAGTCCATCTTCATAAGATCGAGCCAATGGCAAAGCCAGGATATTCACTAAGGGGGTTCATAAGTGATACAAGTATGATCATGAAGACGGACGCTTTTGAGTATTTTGAATGCAACCTACGGAGTGTACGAGTTGAAGTGTGAAAAGGGCTCCAAAGTCACCCCTCTATTGCACTCCATGGGCTCCATTTTGTTCATTTAACACTAAGGGGCACTTTTGTCATTTTGTCACTTATTTTAATAAGTCTATAAATAGAACATGTTAGGGTTTTAGCTCATTAGTTATTGAATATTGATGAAAGAATACTTCTCTTGAGAGAGAGCCTCCCTAGGCTGAAACTAGGACATGAGCAAGTGTGGACTCACTTGTGAATGTGTATTGCTTGGAAACGATGGTTCTTGAGCGGTGGAATCCTTCTCATATCTTCATAAGAGTATGGCATTTCTATTGTAAGTCTTAGGGTCCTTAGATTTATTATATCTTTAGGTTCTTGGGTCTTATTGTAGTGTATGTCTCACTATCTATCTCTATATTTTATGTCTTAGTTAGTGTTATCTAGGGAAACCGTCAGTTCTTGTTTTTCTTATAATCTTGTAATCGTTGGATTGTTGTTATCCTATTGTTGTTCTAATATTGTGGTTTATATCTTGTTGTTGTTAGTGTTTTTGGTGTCACTTACACCTTGTTTCTTGTTGTTGTTGGACCTCGGTTTTCCTCTTCTTTGTGGACGGTTTTTAGAGTGTTTTTGATATGTACCAAGTTTGTATCGCATCATTTGGTATTAGAGCATAGATTGATTTTGTTTCCACAAGATCAATCTTGGGCTTTCTTGCTTGAAAATTCAAAAAAAAGTGTTAAAAAATAAAAATTCCAAAAAGAAGCAAATTTATCCATTTTTGTTGTCTTGGCCGAAATTGTGTCTTGTTGTGTCTTGGCCGAGATTTTTGTCTTGTAAACTTAGATCTAAGAGTCCTTTTTGTGTGTTATATTATTGGTAGTGTTATCTTCTTCATCCCTAACACTAAAGGATTCTAAATCTAAGTTTGAGCTTTAAAAGTTGATCTTGTTGTTGTGAACCGAAGTGTGGCCGATTGTTGTTGGTATTGTTGTTGTTGGTTCAAGTTTTGAACTTGTATTTTGGGTATTGTGTTGTGAATTTTAAGCTTGAAAAGGTGTTTTTGTTGTTTGGGGGGGGGGGTCCAACTTGAACCTTAGAACTTCAAGACTCAAAGTTTGTGCTCTTGGTGTTCTTCACCATCTCCATAGATTGTTGAAGAAAAAGTAGTTGTTGATCTTAGAAGTTGAAGAAAAAAGAGTGTGTATTGTGTTAGTCTTGCAAGATATAGATCCAAAGTTCCAAGGTGTAGTACTTGTGACTCAAAGACTTTTCCTACACACTCAAGACTTTATAACCCACTTCCAACCACTTTCCATGAGACAAGGGTCCATGTTTTAAGGAAAAATATTACAAAAGTTAAGTCTTGAAATTTGAAACTTGAAAAAGGTTCCAAGACTTATTATTCCCTCCTTAAATAAATTCCACCAATCCAAAAATTAAAAATGGGTCAAGACTTGGACTTTGGAAAATAAAATTGTAGAAACAGCAACCTATACGTGGCGCCACATCATCATTTTACTATTCACGCAACAATTTTGGCTCAAATTTTTTATTTCGTAGTTTCATTTTCTTGTTAGTTAGTTTTGTTTGTTGATCCAACACTAACTTACAATCTAGTGACCATTTACTAGATTGTGAGTTGGTTATGAACCGTTCCTACGTGTTTACGTTCTTGTGTGTTCTCTTAATTCTTTGGAGTCATTGTAAATATTTGATTCACCTCTCAACACCTCACGGATTGCAAGCAAGCCTACAACACTTGTGAGATTAAAGTGTACGGAATCCGAGAGGCAAAGAAATAAAGAGAGAGTGTGAGGAACTTTCTTGTACAACTAATTTGTTTGTGTTTTGTAGTAACTTCTTAGCTACAATGACTAAACAACGTTCCTAGTGCTATCTTGGCCGGGGATGAAACTCAATTGAGTCGAATAAGATTGAAGGCAAATCTCAAGATGGAGAGAAAACCGAGGTGCAAAATGAAGATGTTGGCCGAGACTTGAAGTTGTTATGTTCTTGGTTTCTTCTAATTTTGTGGACTATTTTGGGAGACATATTCATTTGGTTTATGCCTTGAATTTGAGGTCAAATTCCTCTCAAGATGGAGAGGATGATACAAGCACGATCATGAAGATGGACGTTTTTGAGTATTTTGAATGCAACCTACGGAGTGTACGAGTTGAAGTGTGAAAAGGGCTCCAAAGTCGCCCCTCTATTGCACTCCATGGGCTCCATTTTGTTCATTTAACACTAAGGGGAACTTTTGTCATTTTGTCACTTATTGTAATAAGTCTATAAATAGAACATGTTAGGGTTTTAGCTCATTAGTTATTAAATATTGATGAAAGAGCACTTCTCTTGAGAGAGAGCCTCCCTAGGCTGAAACTAGGACATGAGCAAGTGTGGACTCACTTGTGAATGTGTATTGCTTGGAAACGATGGTGCTTGAGTGGTGGAATCCCTCTCATGTTTTCGTAAGAGTGTGGTGTTGCTATTGTAAGTCTTAGGGTCCTTAGATTTATTATATATTTGGGTTCTTAGGTCTTATTGTAGTGTATGTCTCACTATCTATCTCTACATTTCATGTCTTAGTTAGTGTTATCTAGGGAAACCGTCAGTTCTTGTTGTTCTTGTAATCTTGTAATCGTTGGATTATTGTTATCCTATTGTTGTTCTCCTTATCAAACTGTGGTTTATCTCTTGTTGTTGTTAGTGTTTTTGGTGTCAGTTACACCTTGTTTCTTGTTGTTGTTGGACCCAAGATTTGTGTTTGTGTTGCTCTCGGTTTTCCTCTTCTTTGTGGATATTTTTTAGAGTGTTTTTGATACGTACCATGTTTGTATCGTATCATATTTGTAACTAATTTTTGCAATACGTGTGTATTCGATCTACCTGTATTCAAACTAGAAATAAACTACATTAACAATGTCTTTCATACACAATAGTGGCAAAATTTGGCAAATAAATGGATAATCAAAACAATATAGTTAGAAAAAGGTTAAGTAAAGTTTGCTAACCAATTCCTCACAAAGAAAACAAATACATTTTATTCTTTATCAGAAAAATTACTGCTCGTAGTTTGCGTACATAAGTATACAAACTTGATCTTATCCCCTACTTGTCGATAAGTTTGAAGTTCAAAGTTGAAACTAAGACTTAGCTAGCATCTTATAATGATTTGAATTTGTGAATTTATACTTTTGGGTGTTTTGAAAAAAATTTCATTTTCTGTAGTTATTACATGTTGTTTTTTGGGATTTGAGATGGTTGACACGATTCCCAACTTTTGAATGTGATCGAGAATAAGCTGTGTGAGTTTGTGGTTTTTAGAGGCTTGAGAAAGCTATATAGTTGTCTTTGATCAATATTCATTATTCTTAGTGTCGAATGGCAATTTGGACTATGCCAACATATGCGAAATATCAAATTTGGGTAAGTTGTGGGGTTAGTTCAATTTTGGGACCTTTATATCTCATTTTGATCTTTTAGTTGGAAAATAGTGAAAAGGAGTTTGGGGGTCTAATTTATTGAAAATAATTTATTTTTTAAATCTGCCATGTCATTGGGTCCAGAATGTCAAAATTAACCTATTGGCACAGTTCTTTTGTGTTCATGGAATTCCAAATGAATCTCGAAGGATCAACCGGCAACTTTGCAACTTAGAAAAGCTGTTGGTATAACTGAAAGTTGTTCAACCCCTTAAGCAGCCAAAGTACCATTTTAGCAGTGGCTGCTTAAGCGACAAAGAACTGTTTTAGCAAACATCTTGACTAGTTGCTTACTGCTAAAGAAATCCCTTGACCATTTTGGAAAATATCGCTTTAGCGAAAGGGGGGTGCTTTAGGGGACTAGCCACATAAGTAGACCTCTTTAGCAGACACCCATCGCTTAAGAGATGCCACTTAAATGGCCAGCGCTAGGCTAAATATATAGAGCCCATTTTCACATTTTTCCTTCATTTTTTGACCTTTGAGCTTCGGGTATGGGTAATTTTTGAGGATTTCTTCACCATTTAAGTTTACCTTCACCATTTAAGCTTAGGTAAGCTCTAAAACCTTATTTGTATTAATTTTCATCAACTATATCATTAAAAATATCTTTGAATCATGATTTCAGAATGAAAATTTGGGTTCTTACAAATATGGCTTAAAAAGAAGTTTTCTTTGGACCTCGTTTTAACCCATTTTGCGTGAGTTTTCTCTTTTATACTCCTATAACCTTGAGAAATATTTTTTAAAAGTAAAATTTTGATTTTACTCCTTTTATTTTCAAACTCGATTTTCAGACCCGTTTTAAATTTGATTCAAATATGAGCAATATAGGTATCATTGGTTTTCTTTTAATTATAGATGCTACATTTGAATATTGAAGTTGATTTTGTAATTGTTTGTAAGGTTAATGCTACATATTGAAAAACTTTATGCTTGAATTTTATCATTTTGAGGTAGGTTACTGCTTTGTTTCTTTCAGATTGAGTGGGCTAGTTATCAAATAAGTAATGCATACTATGGGTTGAGGAAAATAGCTATGGGAATTATATTTTGAGATTATTATTACTTTTGTGTGCTCGTGCGGGGGCTTATATTCTATTTTTTGTTGACTTGTGATATGTAATATTGTGTGTTGCCCGTGTGGGCTTTATTTGACGTCACTAATTTTATTTGTGCATTTAAATGTCTCCATTCTAGATATAATGCCTCTGGGGATTATTTTTCTAATATAGGCCTTATATAAGCATTGATTTCTTTATCATGAAAGAAATACCCAAGTTAGGGGTTGAAATGATATTAATGATGTCTTACATGTTTATTTATTTTGATCGTGCCTAATTAGAGTTGATAATCATGAATTATGGACATATTAAATTGATTTCTAGGTTCACTTATATATATATGTGTTGGATGGATTGAATATAATCATATTGAGTTGATTGTGAGCACTACATCCTCATTCCATAAATATACATTCATGAGATACTTGTACCATTAAGGAACACTATTCTTGAAAGAAAATGAGACACTATTGTGAAAGCCCTCGCCATGAACACGAACTGAAGAGGTAAGTCAAGATTGAGGCATGAGATATAGTATATAAATTATGAATCCCCTGGTGCTTAGGAGTTGTGAGCTCGGTGGGTGTATACAGGAAATCATGTGATGACTTTCATCATTCATCTCATCCATAGTATGTTCCATCGTATTTGTACATGCATCATTCATAATACCTTTCCTATTTCTTGATTTGTGTTTAGTTTTAGTATTTCCCCTGTATATATCTGTTTTTTTTTTGTTTTCTTAGTATTATATTATAATTGTTAATGGAGATGTTTGTGCTGTCGTTTGGGATTTTTTAGCTGGCAGGTGATGTGCTAATAGTATTTTTTACTCATCTTATTTTCTACTTTGTTCTGTCATCCTATGATACCTACTGAGTATAAATAGACCATACACACCCCGATTGTCCCCTTTTGATATAGATCCTAACATGAGTACAACATGTGCGGTTGAGATCGTCATTGTTTGTTGTTATTCGAGGTACTAGACAATTCTAGAGTTCAGGGTGTATTCCAGATCTCATTCTTTTTTACTTATGTCTTTATTTGGATTAGAGACAGATTTTGTACTTGTTTGTTTTTCGGATATTGTATTATATGCTCTTATATTATTGATATCATGTTTTGGGTGGTTTATGTTATTTCTTTCATACTTTCATTATTATTATACTTTTATGGGTCTGACTTTATTCTAGAAGTTTCACTTTGGGTTATGTTGTTGTTATTTTCAGTTTTCCTTTATTGGTTTGGATGTTGTTAAATCGTGATTTCAAAATAGAAATTTAGGATTTTTAGCAATAAAGCTTAAAAGGGAGTTTTCTTTGATTTAGACCGCGTTTTAAACCCATTTTGTGTGATTTTCTCCTGTAGACTTTTATAACCTTGAGGAATATTTTTACAAATAAAATATTTTTACCTCTTTCATTTTCAAACTCGTTTTTCGAATTCATTTTCGGTGCGTCTCAAATGAGGGCAATATAAGTATCATTGTCTCTCTTTTAATGCATATATGGTATATTTGAATATTGTAGTTGATTCTGAGACGTTTATAGGGAAAATGTTCTGTGCTGAGACACTTAAGGGTTGAATTTCATCGTTTTGAGGTAGGTTATGACTTAACTTTTTAAGATTGAGTTGTGTTGTTAGTAAATAAGTAAAGCATACTATGGGTTAAGAAAAATAACTACGGAGCTTATATTTTTAGATTATTATTACTGTTGTGTGCCCGTGTGGGGGCTTATATTATGTTGTTGTTGGCTTGTGATATCTAATATTATGTATTGTTCATGTGGGGGCTTTATTTGACATCATTGGCTTTATCTGTGCATCTAATTACCTTCATTCTAGATATAATGTTCTTGCAGGGGCTTATTTTGCTAATATAGACCTTATTTGAACATTGATTGTGTTATCATGATAGAAATATTGGTATTAATGATGTCTTACATGCATATTTATTTTGATAGTGCCTATTAGAGTTGATAATCATGAATTATGGACATATTAAGTTGATATATTGAAATAAATATGCATGTAAGACATAATTAATACCATATCAACCCCTAACTTGGATATTTCTATCATGATAACGCAATCAATGTTCAAATAAGGTCTATATTAGCAAAATAAGCCCCTGCAAGAACATTATATCTAGAACGAAGGTATTTAGATGAACTGATAAAGCCAATAATATATATATATATATATATATATATACGTGTTGGATTTATTGGATATCACAATATTGAGTTGATTGTGATCATTACGTCCTCATTCCACACATATAGATTCATGAGATACTGGTACCATTGAGAAAAACTACTTTTGAAAGAAAATGAGACACCTTTATGAAAATTCTCTTCGTGAACACGACCGGAGAGGTGAGTTGAGATTGAGGTATGTGATATAGTATATGAATTGTAAAGCCCCCATGGATCCTATCTGAAAGTTGCGAGCTTGATAGGTGTATACAGAAAGTCATGCGATGATTTTAACCATTTCCATCCATATTGCATTGTATTGTATTTGCACACGCACCATTCATGATTCTTTTTGTATTTCTTACTTTGCGTATAGTTTCAGTATTTCCCTTATATATATTTATGCTATTTTTTGTTTCCTTATTTATATATTAAAACTGTTAGTGGAGTCGGTGTGAGCTACTTTTTGGGACTTTTCTGCTTGCAGAAAACGTGGTCATAGTGTTATTTTACTTATCTCATTTTCTACTTTGCTCAGTCGGCCTATGATAAGTATTGAGTACAAGTGGGTCATGCTCACCCCTATTATGCTCTTTTGATGCAGATCCTATCACGAGTATGACACGAAGAGGTTGAGATTATGTTGTTAAATGTTTCTATTTGATGTACTGGACCGTTCTAGTGTTCAGAGCGTATTTTTTTATCTCATTGTATTTTACCTACATCTTTATTTGGATCAGAGACAGATTTTGTACTTTTTAATTTTTCAGATATTGTACTAGATGTTTTTACATTATGACATTAGGTTTTGGGCGATTTATGTTATTTCTTTCAGACTTCCTCTATTATTATATTTGCGCAGTTTTGACTTCGTTCTTGAAGTCTCACCTTGGGTTATAATGTTGTTGTTTTAGGGTGTCCTTTATTAGTTTGGATGATAAGCTTATTTATCAAGGTTAAGCTAGAATAAGTGCCTTTATGGTCTGTTTTTGGATCGTGACATGTTTGACCACAGATTTTCAATTCTTTTCTGAAAATCATATTTGGTGAATTTTGAGTTGAAGTTTCTGATATATCGATGATAGTTTTTAAAAATATATTTCAGTTTTCAAAAAATACACGAACATGACTTATACCCGTAATTTTAAAAATATCAAAAATACTCATAAGTTTGACACAAAAATATTATTTTTATAATGAACTAGATAATACATACATTATCATAAAATCAAAATACGATATTTTATAAAAACTACTATAACATACAATCAAACTTTTCTACAGTGCAACGTTTGTCCAAAAATTTCATTGTTGCTATAGAGAAGAGTTGTTATATTTGCATACTGGTATTTGACATTCAGATCTGATGTAGTTGTTATAAATAAAAATATGCAAAATTTTAAAAAATGAATATAAAAAAGATAAATATTAATAGTCTTTTTCTCATGAATATGTGAAATAACTGATGTACATCATTCAAATATAATTTTTTCTTTAGATATTTGATTGAAATTTACTATGTGCATGACATTAGTGAAGATTACAATAAATATTTTGATATTTTATTTCATACATATTATAATTCTTAAAAATATAATTACAAAATATTTGAATAAATTATCATAGAGAGGTAATTTAATAAAAGATTGTACTATTATAATAGACATCATCATTGTTATAGGTAGAATGTCTCTATGGAGAAGCGAAATTATAACATGAAAAATCAGTTCCGAAGAAAATCAAATCGCTATAATAAAATAATATTATAATAAGGTGGCATTATAGAAAGATCTGACCATAATTACTAATTGCTACAATTCTCTAAATTATAAGTAATTGCGAAGATCCATCAATAGAAAAAAAAAATGAATAATAACAACGAATAGTAAGTAATATTTAATATATTCTTCTCATAAATGACCTCTTTACAGTGCATTTTCAGATCATATGACCAAAACTGGTAGATATGGATTAGGTGGGATCATAAATATATAAAAATTTGTATAAAATATAAGTATATCATATTTAGAATATATTTATCATTTATAGTTGTATAATTTTAATACATGTATAGTTCACTTTAATACATATTGTAGATTTTTTACTAAAACAAGCATAACACGTTTAAGACACTCATAATACTCTATATTGGATGCATAATTCACTTTTAGTACTCAGTGTAATACATCTATATTGTATGTGTAGTTCGTTTCTAATTTTTAGTGCATTTCTTTTAAAAAAAACAAATATGATTCATTTTAATACACTCCTAGTAAATTTATACTGCATAAATAATTTACTTTTAATACATAATACAGTTGCTATAGATGGTAAATATCTATATATATAATAAAGTAAAGAAGTTAGCCTAAAATTAAGCCAAGTGACATATTGAGAACTAGCCATTTGGTATTTTAGCAACAAGAATCTTTTTTTTTTTGCAACAAATTTTATTTTTGTGAATATCCAATTAGTAATCAAACAACTTATATGAAAAAAAATTATTATGACCAAAATATCATTCCAAAATAAAAAATATTTCCATAGAGATGTCATTCCCTAAAATATGTGAAAAATTAATTTAAATAGCATAAATAATTATATTATAAAAAGTAAATATTTATGATTTTACAACAATTGAGTAAATCAAGAAAATATTACAAAAAATCAATTAGTAAATAGAAATCATGTAACTTATATGAATAAGATTATAATAATCAAAAAGTCATTTCAAAATAAAAAAATATTATGAAAAAGATTTATCCCTCAAAAAATATACGCAACTAATTTAAATAATATATAGTAGGCATAGATTTATCCCTCACTGTAAAACGACCATAACTTTTTACCCCGCTATTGAATTTAGGTACAATTGGTGGAGTTGGAAAGAGGACTCAAATACCTTTCATTTGATATATAGTAGGCGCTCTAATTCGTTATATAGCAAAAGTTATGGTCGATTGAAGTTGACCCAAGTTTAAACGCTCACCAAAACTCAATCGATAGGAAGGCTTTCAACTCGTCCTTGAGTTAAGGGACCTCTATGATCTCAATTCATGATCAACTAGATTTCCACACTACATAATGGATTAACACACTATATTTACATTGGATTTATGGCTTTTGGAACATCTACGCGTAGAAATGATGGTTTACGTTCTAGCCCGAAATGCGGGGTGTTACATTATCTCCCCCTTTGGATCATTCATCCCCGAATGATGGGTAGGGACTTGTTGAAGCTCTAAAGGTATGGAATAAAGAGTGTAACCTCGCATTGAATAATTTTCCTCGACAAAATATGCAAAGGTATCAAAAGAACTTTATGACACCCCTAGTGAAACGCGTAAGCATGAAGCATGAGGTAATGAAACTTTACATTGGGATGACCTTGCACATGAGTTCTACGGATCATTATCACCACAACATAAGGCATGAGTTAATTTGGTGATAGTAGGCCTGATTTATATTGGTACCATAATGAGATAACAAAGCTTGACATCAACATGATTTTGTCATGTGTTCTATGGAACATGATCGAAACATTGTAAGGCATGGAAATTTTTTTTTATAAGACTCGTCGGCCCGATTAAGATTGGTACAAGACGCGAGATGAGATTCCCATGAGATATAAGAATAGATTAGATTAGAAACATTCTCTAACTCAAAGATATATTGAATAGACTTAAACTCAGAGACACTACTTGTCTATACCCCAACATTAATCAACATACTTCATCATTTCCAACTTACAATTCTCCCGTAGCATATCTAACCACAATATTTTATGTTCCTCCGTTTAATATTTCTATGTTGAAACCTAACTCGGAGGAAAGAGGTGCTAACTTAAACTACGGGACCCTATACTCTACATCACATTAAGAAATCACCTCACCTCATCACTATAATTCCACAACCTCAAGTCTTAACTCAAGGAATACTAACAACATGTCACATTAGTTTATTTATTCACCAAACACAAAATTCAAGCCTATCAATACAACACCCCACTTCATGGACCTCTCCCCTAAAACCAGAAAATTCAATCACTCTCACAAAGATTCTCGCCATATAATTCCCTTTTAACTATTTCGCATAACGAGAATTCATCTCTTCTTCCCTCTTCTCTTTTAACCTTAGCTCCATAAATCACCTCAAGATTTTCACCATCAAGAACATATACTCCCCTGCCTAACACATTACTACGCTTCCACAACCCCTATCACACTAACATACGGAGGGTCATTGAGGGACCCGAGCATAATCATCAAGAATGGAAGTAACACTTGTAAGACCATAGGTTATACCTTTTTGCACTACTCAAGGAGGGACATGAAATGAAGATACGATACAATCACGAAGTGCTTCATATGTCAAGTATTTAGATCATGAGTGAAGAGTCGTTATGGCATAAACTCAACATGGCACGAGTTCTTAGGGCTAACCACAGTGAGAAACATGAGCGCTTACATCATGAGTCATATAACAAAAGTTCATAATTCATAAAGTCAATGATTGAGACAAGAACTTCTACTCGGAGCTATCGCTTCTTATTTTCAGAGCTGAATTAGTCATTAGTTCACACAAATTTATCATTTGGCTAATCCCGAAATAAGATGAATCAGTAACATACGAAAACATAGTTTCTTAGACCCAAGCATGATTTGGGACATAGATTTATGGATTATGAATATCGTATCATGGAGCTTGAATACGTGAAAGACTAGATTTATTGAGATATCGTCGCTTGTAGTTTGGGGGTCGGAACATGACATGACTTACTTAGAAAACTCAATCCTTAGACATAGGCAGGATACATAAGACATTGGTAGAGTAAACTCTTAAACTGAAGTAGGAGGAATATGCTTGAATAGGAATAGGTTTATCGTGACTCTTCCCTAACTTGCCATAATGAGAAAATTCGGAAACTGCCTTAACTCACCATCTCCCCCTTAGATCAAAGTCACAATTATAGACTTGAGAACTGAACCTCTCATCAATCTATAACCACAATTCTCAATACAATAGAGGGGTACCAGTATACACATGAACACATACTTCTTTCAATAATTTAACATATCGACACTAAATTCATTTTGGGACATCCCCCTTCAGGGATACTAATCATAACTTCCTCTAACCCCAAAGTCATCAACTTATGACTAACATTATTATGGGCATGGACGTCCACGCACTTAAACACTTAACACTCTATCTTCAACTCCTTAGAATACTCACATTACACCTCAAATCACATAACTTAACAAAATTTGTAAAACCATACCCAAGGCTCATATTGCCTACCAATATTTCCTTAATTCAACTCTAACGAACACCATACGACAACTCACCAGACTTCTCTATACTACAATATCAAAAACACAAACTAGGTACGCAAAACACTATACACATAAATACTAAACTTTCCCATTTTTAAGTGTACTCTAAAGGCATTGCTTTCCAAGAATGCTACTCTTAATTTTCGCTATCCTCTATCGTCATCAACCTACAACTCGCAGTCTCATTAGCATACACATCTTCACTCCTTATTACATAAAAAAAATCCACTCTCCACTACTTAACCTTCTAACGTTAGATCGTTAATCACATATTATATCATAAAATCTTACCTAACACCATACTACCAGGGGTGCAGCTTATTCTTATATACTTATGCCCTTATCCACTTAATGACTCACCCACAATTCATTATTTTAACACTAGTCCTCATATACACATACACCTCATAATTACCTCTTAAACTTTTTCATAAATCATCAACCTAGGCTTTTTCACAAATCACATCAAGCCTACTAATCATTCACACAAAAGATACATCATTAATCTTAAGCTACTATTCTTACCACCACATTCTACACTTAAATTTCAAGCCTATAGTCTAGCATCAATCATTTACCACCAATGAAGCATGCAACATAATATATTAGTCTGTCAAATTGGGAAATTCAACCCAAATACCTCATTTCACTTAGATACTACCTACAACCAAATCGCCTCCGTGACATTACTACTACACCTCAAAATCTACTATATACCTTTTCACAAGTAGTACTAGTTTACAATCACTAAAGAAAAGAAGGTCAAGGGGGTAAAGTCACATAATAGACATGGTCAACCTTAATCTTATAGAATAGCCCAATACGATCTTATCTACACAATCTACTTTCTCACATCATACTTACTTACCCAAGCATACCTTTAGAATACCTTCAAATTCAACAACAACAATGAGTCTATAATTATAACTTATTGGCTAATCTAACCGTTTCCATTAACAACCTATAAGGGATTTCCATAACTACCCTAACTATCCACTCTAAGCTCCTTCCCTATTTCTAAATAGATAATAATCTCAACCAAAAACTTCCTCCATCGAATACCTTATAATCTACAAATATCACTACCACATTAGTCTATTAATATAAAATAACAAATCATTCCTCAATCAACGGTTATACAACTAAAAGTATTTACTTACACAAAAGTCCCCTCCCTCTGACTTTTAACCTTGTGATTTCATATCCCCAACTTCTTGGCCATATCTCACTACCAATAGGTCATGACACTTTAACACACACTACTACTTGGGTGGAAATACAATTCCAACATTCTGCTACACATCATTTCCCTTATGCATGACATCTGCAACAAAAATCTTGAAAGGGACTGGATACACTTAATAACTCAGGCTGGAGAGCACGATTTTATCAGGATCATAGTTTACACTACAATCAATACACCTTGAAGCACTAACATACTCCTCTCAAGTCCTTGCACAATTTTATAATCCTTTATGACTCAATCAGAAAAAGACCACATCATTTATATTCTAAGCTTCTGCACTTGAATCACCTCAACAATGAGACATATCTAAGAACATCAAAGTAAGGAAAGAATTGGGATAACTTTACTTTCCTATGGAAGACACCATAGCACAAACTAGAGTATGAAAGAGGAACATTCTGACTCCATAACATGAGCTAGAACATGAAAAAAGAGAAGCATTCCTAAATTCCTTGTATACTCCTGCTTATAAGTGTGGCGCGCTACACACCCATAAATAAGACTCTACCCAATGCAATTTTGCAGACACCCTAGGACCATGAACCGTGCTCTGATACCAAGTTTGTCACGATCCAAGTTGGGACCCTAGCCGCGATGAGCATCCCGAACCATATATGCCCGTACGCCCCTATGTGTATGGTACCTCATGAACACCATTCATAACAATAAAAAAAATATGCGGAACATAAACAAATGGAATCATGGTCATATTCTGAGTTAAATCTAATATTTCAAAAATAAGTAAATCATCAATTTGACAACATCTGTTCCAGTCTGCGAAATCTTTACTACAAAGGAAATCAACAAACTATCTGAATCTGGGACAAAGCCTCCAGTGGACCTAAACCAAAGTAAATAACAAATATTTGGAAAGAAACAGGCCTTCCAGAATAAAGAAGGCTCACCAACTGCACACTTTGTTTGAAAAATTCTACGGCTTAGCAGGACCTCTAGACTGAGCCTCAAACCCTAAAATATAGGGAGTCAATAAAATTGTACTGGTATGTAGAGCAATCCAAAATAATGTGTGTATATATATAACATAGATGAGAGCAAGTCTGAAACATCATGCATGGAATAGTTAAAACACATGGGCAATTTTAATGATCTTAAGAAAAAAAAAATTTTGACAGTGCAGTTCTAATCTTTTTACTACTTCTGAGTTAGGTGATACACCTTAAAAGTCTACAACCCCATGGGCTATATGGAGTCCGCCCTTAACTCGGCGGCCAAGCCCCCAACCCAAGTTTGCCGCAAGAGTTGGAGTGTCTGATTCTGATACGCCACAGGACACTAGGCCAGTGTATAATCCCTCTAGGGGACATAATAACCTGTATCGGCAAAACATGGTTTCGGACAATGAGTTTTCTGAACTTGTGCCTTCTTCGGGTAACCACCTACCATCTCTTCATGCCCAATTTTAGCCTTTTCTGAACATGCATCTTTCTGAAATTCAAAATTTATAGGTCTGAGTAAAATCTGATTTTTATTCTATTTTGTGCCTGATATGGCATTGTCTATTTTGATATCGTCATACCAAGACTTGCAAGTCGTATTTCTAAGTCATAAAATATTATGTCATAATCTCTTCATTCAAAACATAAAATTTGGACCACCATATCATTCAAGCAGTTCAAGAGAATTCACACATCAAAATATATATATCAAAATATGCAAAGAATCTTTCTTTTCAACATTTCAACAAACATGTGGTGGTCATGTATTTTTGACAAACCATGCAATTCTTTTATTATATGTCTTCAATATTTATCAACTTGTAAAACCTTCTCTCTTCAATTCAAAACCATAATTAAGTCATAAACAAAATCAAGACATTTATATCATGCTCCTAACAATGCATCTCGAATAAATCATATCTTACGAGAACAAGAAGCTTGCAAACAAGAGAGGGATTTCTAATAGATCATGCTCTCGATTCATCTTTCAAATTTATCAAAACATATACATATGTATATACTTATACATGGTTATAAATCAAGTTTGAGGGAAGGTCTCAAGACCAAAACAATAATGTCATTAAAGAATTCATAAAGCAACATTGTAATATAAATTCTAAAACACCTTCAAAATTCATGATTTCACAATGTTTAAATGTTGTTGAAAAAATTTTCTTATGCCCATGTAGTTTAGAAAAACCACACGTACCTTATATTAATTAGTTTAAAGAGAAGAACTCGAATCTTGACTCGTTCCTTGGAAATCTTGAACTAAGAGGTTGGTTCTTGATTCCTTGTTCTTGGGAAAAACCTTAATTTTGATGTTATGGATGAATGAGGAGTTATATCCTTTGATTTGATGTAATTAGGTGTTAAAAGGGTGGAAAAGACCCAAAAATCCCTTTAAAAAAGGCTTTATATTGCTAAACAGAGGTGCGGGATAGTTTGGGCGACGAACCGTCACCCTGGGGATGGACCGTCGCTCAAACCATTTCTTTATGGACATAAAATGGGCTTACTGCCTCAGTTACGATGGTTCATCGCTGGCGCGATGGTCCGTCGGCCTTCCCATCGCACTTTGGCAGTTCAGACAACTCACTGTAAAATGACCATAACTTTTTACCCTGATATCATATTTGGGAAAAATTGGTGGAGTTGGAAAGAGGACTCAAATATATTTCATTTGATATATAGTAGGCTCTCTAATTCATTATATACAAAAATTTATGGTCGATTGAAGTTGACTCAAGTTTAAACGATCACCAAAACTCAAGCGATAGGAAGGCTTTCAACTCGTCCTTGAGTTAAGGGACCTCTATGATCTCAATTCATGATCAACTAGATTCTCACACTACATAATAGATTAAAACACTATATTTACATCGAATTTATGGCTTTTGGAACATCTACGCGTAGAAATGACGGTTTACGTTCTAGCCCGAAATGCGGGGTGTTACAATTTATGATTTGACTACAATTAACTAAATCAAGAAATATCAATTAAGAGAATAACCAATTAGTAATCAAACAACTTATATGAAAAAAATATAATAACCAAAGTGTTATTCCAAAATTAAAAATATTATGAAAAAGACGTGATCACTCAAATGGTAACTTTGGACTACAAAATGGAAGAAATTTATTTCAATATATTTCAAGTAATTTTATTTAAAAATATGCATTCATATTTATTGGAAGGATTTTCAGTCGATATATTTTAAGTAATCTATCTTTAAAACAATATGCATTCATATTTAATGAAAGAATTTTCATAATTAAGAATACCTATCAATTAGTAATTACACTATCATTCTAGATTAGGAAATGAATAAATGATAGTCTTGAATTTAAAAGAAGAGTAGATTGAAAATAAATAAATGTTGAAAATTTTTAAAATGAATATTACTCCACAGAAAAGATTGCATAATGTTTTTAAAAAGTAACTACTAAAATTACATAGTCCTAATAAATATTCGAAGTCAAATAAAATTTTGTCTTACAAAGTTATTCTTTAATTGACCAATTATATAGCCTTATATATGTGTGTAAGAATAATTTCGGATTTTAAAATAATCAAATTTGCAAAAGATACTTCGTTTTAATGAATAAAAATTAATTAAAAAGATTAAATTATCTTATATAAGAATTTAAACGTGCAGATCAATAAAATGAATTAAGAATAAATATTTATTAATAATAAAAATATCAATAAAAAATTATAATAATTTTTATATGATGAAATGTAGATGTGAGTTACTAATAAATCAGAATTTATGCAATTGAAGTATTACCATAAAATGAATATCTATATGACAAAAAGTATTTATGATTTCATTCAAGGTAAGTCAATTAAGTAAGCATGACAAAACTGGTTGACAAAATATAAATAGAAAATGAATAATCAATTAACAATTATATACATATATATGGAAAAGAATATTGTACCAATTGCAACTAAACTAGAAGTTCTAATGTCATAACAATTTACCACTATATAAGAAGGCTACACTCAGTAAAAGCTAATTAATTTATACCATAACATGTTGGAGAAGATGAATTGTGCAAGTGATTTCTGCCACAATTTATCTTGTCGTGATAATCTCTAGAATCTTAATTTACTTTGAGTATTGTTTAGAATAGATTTCTCTTGATTTATCAGGTCAACTAAATATACAGGTTATGTTGCATATTCATTTTATTTTCTACATGTTTGGTGAAAATTTTATGAGCCAGTATTCATGTACTTTATGTTTTATAAAAAAAATATAATTTGTACTCTTTGAAGATTTAAGTTAGTGATCTTTTAATATGTCATACATTTTTAAAGACTTATAAAAATTTATCTTGACCGAAATGTGCAATGAGAATTTTAGCAATAACATAAAAATTTACAAGTTATACATTAAATATGAAGAGACTAATATTGATATTAGATAGTTGATTTTCTTGTATTGCAAATATTGTTGCTTTAGATTTTTGTGAGATAATAATATGATTTTAAAAATTAAGAAACTATGATACTAAATTACTAATCCAATATATTTCTTTGTATTAGGATTAACACTTGATTTGTCTATACTATATTAATATATGTTATGATTAACAATTAATTTTAAAATTAAATTGTGTGATTTTAATAGTATATTAAAAGTTTTGTGATATTGTATTAGGAATGATAGTTAAGTGACCTTAGGAAAAAATGACAGTTGTATAACTATATATGAAATTTACCCGACACTAGGATTACTATCTCAAAAGCTATATCTCGATTATCAAAATTTGGGTGAGTATCTCGTAGCTGATGCTCAATGGGCAATGCTCAAATACAAGAAATCAAATACTTATGAATATTGATTTTTTTCAAATTCATTATATTTAAATTCTTACTGCAAATATTACTGTACTTTTACGTAGCATATTGTACTAATGTGACAGTAAAGGTCGTTTATCATTTGTTATTTATAAACATTATGCTACGAACTTTCTTATTTTTTTGTTTTAGTTGATAGAACAGGCAATGAGTTCAATCATGTTTATCTTTATATTTATAACTCCAATTATAGAATATTGTAGATCTTTTGGTGCAATAATTATTTTGATCTACTTTGTACAATATAAAGGATAAAGATGAATAAGATTAATATCTTATTGTACCGATGAACATGAGGGGTTAAGTATTAGTTGATTGTTCTAAGATGGGAGGTAATTCAATTTCGATAGTGATTAATATTTATAATTTCATTCAAATTGAGTAAATTGAGAAAGTATGATAGGTTGATCGAAAATAGAGTTGAAGAGTGAATATTCAAACATATGAAGCACTAAACCATTTATTCGAAAAAATAATATACAATAAGATTTATTAATATTTGTTGGTCAATTATCATAAGAGAATAAGTGAACATTGTGAAATCATGCAAATAGGTTAGGACTTTAGATAATGTTATAAATTATTTGTTGAGAAAATGGTAATAAAAAATATGAGAGACGGATAATTGACTATTATTGAGACTTTGCTCAAAATATTTACCTTGACGCAAAAATATTTTAAATTTATAAAAAACATACTATGACTAAGATCGTGCAAAGGAATACAAAAACTACTTTGAAAGAAGAATCTATTAAGACAAGAAAAAAGAAGGGAAAACTCTTTTCTTCCTCTTGATAAGAGGGTGAAAATTAAAATATTTAATATAAAAGAACTTAAATTTTAAGTTAAAATTTTACAGAGAAGCCTCATGTGCATAACTCTAAAACATATCTTTCATTAATTCTTTGTTTTTCTAACCAAATTTAGAAGTAAGTCACTTAACTAAATAATTATGTTAAATATGCATTTTCTTTTGTAATTATATGACTTTTTACAAACTAAATCGATATAGATCACAATACTATCTAATATTCTCAAATATTTATATTATAATATAATATTATTTGCATGCAGATACTAACTTTCGAAAAGAAATTTTATGTAATTAATGATATTAAGCTCAATATTTTAATAGTTATTTTTCGTATTACATAAATTTATTAATTTCAAATATGTAAATGATATTGAATAAATTTTTTATTATATAAAATCAATAAGATAATAATTTCTATAATTAATTTCATTTAATATGTTAGTTTTCTAAATATGGTATATCTAGACAACAAATAAAAAATATATTTAAAAGAAATAAATAATTTATAAAACATACTAAATAGGTAATTTTTTCCCTAAACTTTAAAAAGAAACTGATAGTTGTAATTTGGCCCATAAACAAGTTTCTAGGGGCTTTGGGTTGTAGGTGACAAAGGAGTTTTAAAATGAGGTGTAGGTGACACAAGTCTTAATTATTGAGTGGAGGTGACAATTACTTTATTATGGATTAAGAAAGTCGGGGAAGTTTGAAAATAGCCTAGAAGTTTTTAAATTTACACTTTGATCCAAATGTTAGTTAATATAACAGAAAATGGAGGGAAAAAAAGGCATGTTTCTTTCTCTTCTCATCCGTTGTTGTTTTCTCTCTCTTCACGATTATTGTTGTTCATTCTTGTTGCTACTTTATTCATCATCTTCTGCTTCATTATCATCTTCATCTTCTTCTTGTTGACCATTGTTGTTGTTGTTGTTGTTACCGCTAGTGCTGCTATCTGACCAATTTCTTAGGTCAAATTTTGTTTCCTACATCACTTTCCACTTTAGCATTACTTCATATGTGACTTTGGTACGTAAAATTATGATTTTTATTCGAATTTGTCATTTGGGTACATCAGTTACTGCTGTTTTTCCAACAATGGATAGAACATGATCATGAATCCAACATAAGTTCCCATAATTTAAACAGATCACTCATCTGATATATCAGATAAGTAATCTATTGCACCAGACTAATTATCTGTTGCATCAGACTTCATATTTGTTGCAACAGATGATTAATCTGTTTGGAACAACACAAATCAGCCCCTGCCACAAACCCAACAAATTACCAATATGTTTCAACTCTTGCTATTGCTACTAGATTCAAAATTATTCCTTACGTCTAATTACCCATCCCAAATTTCCTAATTTGATTTCTCATTTTACTTGTCTCTTTTCATTAATCAAGAAATAAAAAAAATCCATATTTTACCCTTTGCATTAATCATTTTTTCTTCAAATTATCATGTAAACATCATTCAATAGGGAGACTATACGTTGACCCACGTTACAAGCTTTCTTCTCTTATGAAATTTTGATTGAGTAGCAAACAATGGTTATTTCAAACACCGTCTACTGTCCCACCAACTGATCAGCCCCTGCCACATACCCAATAGATAAATCCTGTTATTGCTACTGGATTCTAAATTATTCTTTTTTACGTCCAATTGTCGACATGTTTGTTGAGAAGATAATAGACAATGAAAATTAAATATGAATTAAAACGTCAAAGTTGTTCAAACATAATTTTTTTATTAAACAAAAAAAATACATATACATAGACTAAAATAAAAAAATAATCTAATTATTATTATTATTATCATCATCATTGTCAGTTGACCAATCTTCAACCGAAAGTAGCAAGGCCCTCCTCATCCTGCGGATCTCACGGAGCATTCTTGCTCTAACTGCTCCCAGTTTCCATTGTAGGTCACGAACCTGATTTCGAAGTTCATTCACGGTGTCTTGCAGAAAAGCAACATCCCACACTGGAGCAGCCATAATCTAGAATACATATGAATTGACAAAAAATTGAAAAACAAAAGTAAAGATCTTAAGAATATCCGAATGTAATACAACGTATACTACAAATTGACAAGAAAAAAACTTGCCATAGTTAAGGAAGAGAAAGTAGTGGAAGTCCAGGTGTAATATGAAAGACGAGATGCAATAAATAAATAGAGTGTAGTTGAATGAACGATTGAGTAATGAGGGACCTATTTATAGAGGATTGAATTTGAATGAGAGGCAAAAAGGTGCGACTGTTCACCTCCATTTATTAATTATATTTTTTATTTTGATTACTGTGAATAGTTATGACTTAATTAAATTTAAGAAAAGAAATATTGTGATAAGTCATGACTTTTCAGATTATTATTATTAATTAGTTCTTTCCAAGAACCATTTTTATTGAGTTGTGACAACAGATTCTATATCTGTTGCATCAGATAATTCATCTGTGACAACAGATATTTCATCTGTTGCAGCAAATATAAATCCTGTTGCATCAGATAACCTATCTGTTGCAACATATAATCTAACTGTTCACCTCCATTTATTAATTATATTTTTTATTACTGTGAAAAGTCATGACTTAATTAAATTAAGAAATATTGTGATAAGTCATGACTTTTCAGATTATTATTATTATTAGTTAGTTCTTTCCAAGAACCATTGTTATTGAGTTGTGACAACTGATTCTATATTTGTTGCATCAGATAACTCATCTGTGACAACAAATATATCATTTGTTACAACAATAGAGAACCTGTTGCATTATCTCTGTTACAACATATAATCTATTTTTTTCATAAAAAAACTATTATCATATCATTAATCCAAATTTGCTGACTTTTTTATTATATAAATTAAAAAAAATACCTTTTTAATAATCATTTCTTTAATAAAATAATAACTATTTTTATTTTCTGGCAACAGATATAATGGATGATCTGTTTTAATAGCTTTTTTTATTTCTTCTAACAGCTGATACGTCAGTCGCAATAAATAGGAAATTTGATGCATCAGCAACATTGTTGAATGTATGTGTTTTTATTTTAGATAAAAAGTCACGACTCTTCACTTTTTTCTTAACAATCATCATATAACTTAATTAATCCAATGTTGCAACTTTTTTTTAAATTAAATAATCTTTATTTTACAGTTATAAATTGTATATATTATTTAGTTCCTTATTATTTATTAACGAACCATTTTTAGGATAATCATGACTTTTCACCACCCTCTGTTGCCACAAGTGCTCAATCCCTACCTCCAACCGTCAACATGTTGAGAATAGGGAATAAATAGAATGATAATTAAATATTAAATAAGAATTAAAAATGCAGAGTCAACCAAACCAAACCAAACAAAACATAAACATAGATTTTTGAATCTCTTATAGGTAGATCCGATATAAAAAAGGAAAATACATACGCTAAAAGAAAGAAAAAACATAACCTAATTATTATTACTACTATTATTATTATCATTACTATTATTATTATTACTATTATTATTGTCAACCGAGCAATTTTCATCCGGCAGCAGTAGGGCCACCCTCCTCAACCTTGCTCCGAAGTCGGCCAAATTCCTCTGGAGTTCATCAAATTATCTTTGAAGTTCCCGCAAGGACTCAATATGAATCTTCTTGTATGAATCTGGATCAGCCATATTTGTACTGTAAGTGTAGTAGAATGAACGAGTGAGAGTAAGAAAAGGAGGCCGGAGGGACCTATTTATAAATGATTGAATTGGAAGGGGTAGCCAAATAAAAAGCCACGACTGTTCATATATCCCTTAATTAAATAAAATTGGTGACTTTTCGAATATGTAAATTAAATAAAAAAGATCTAAATACAACATTTTATCTTTTTATTGTATTTCAGAAAGAAAAGAAAATTACTTTAAAATAAATCTAACAGATGGGTAGTCTGTTGCAAAATATATTCCATCTGTCAGATAACTTACAACATATTGATAATATGTTGTAAAAGATGGATATATCAGTTTGCTTTTCCAATATATTCCAATCTATTTATTCAATTTAAGCCATAGATGAAATAGAAAGAATAAGGTGCGTGCAGATGGATCCACTATCATATGTGTGTGAGTTAGGAAGTATTACTGATAAGGTCACCGGGACAACACACATAAAGTACAATGTTCTTGTGAATGTTGTTTTAACCGATTAGGTACTGATCATTCAAACAAGATCCTGCATTGTATAGTTAAGTTTGATGGGTTCCAATTGATAAGGTTGAGGGCCTCATGAAGATGGTGCAGCTACCCTATTACGAATTACTGACGGTTGTTGCTCATGTTTATGCGTGTTAAGTTTTGAGAAGGGATCAATATTTAGTGTCATTGCAGAGAACCGATAGCGATTGGACTTAACTTTAAGTGTGCATTGGAATTTGAGAACACCTTCGAAGCCTCTTACTGCATCAAACAAGAACGGAAAACCAATAGAAATTCCCCTGGCCCAAATTTATATGGAAGGGTTGATCGAGAAGATGATTATATGCCAGAAGGAGTCGAAAGAGAATGCCTGCGAGGGAAAGGAGAGTTGATGAAAGACTATATCATCTGAGAGCTAATTGAAGAGAAAACATGGGGTAGAAAGTAACTTCTAGCGAATCTGGATGATGGAATTATCTTAAAACAACATGAGAAATCTGAATCAAGTGCAAATATGAAAGTGTATCCGGCAATGTAAATTCGTATGTTGTCTCTCTGAAAGAAAAATAATGCAGATGGACACTTTTCTAGGGAGCTACGACTAGGTAGCGTGGTCGGAATTTTCACCTATAGATAGAAAATAATAAAAGACCAAGAAAGCAGCCTTACGGGCATCGAGGGTTGAAATGATGTACAGTAAGTCTAGAAAATTTGTGCCAATAGCAACTGCAGTTAAAGTAAGGAATCTAAGCGAAGGCGGCAATTTCTGAATTTTAAATTTCATCCCATGCCTTCTTGTTTGTGGTTCCAATTAGGTCCACTGCTATTGACCTGATCGGAACCACAAACGTGATTGAAAGAAAGATTGAGTATCATTACTTCCTTAGCAATATAGATTAATTGATTGTGTTTTCTTGCCTTAGCATGCTTTCAATATTTCTTAGAGAAGATTAGAGGCTTGCTGTAGTACATGAATCCCAATAATTTTAAAGCTTGTCTCCATCTTGCTTATTCTATATTCAAGCTGGTCATTGGCGTCTTCGAAGTTGGTCAAGAGTTTCTGATCTCTTGTGAGCTCGATCAGGAACACCACCTTTAAAGTTGTGGCATTTTAGAAGGCCTTAGAATACTTTCTTCAGAAGCCTTAAAGGATACATGGAGGGTCGTTGTGTTTGTTTTAGGTCAAAATGTATTGATGCACACTCAAGATGTGGTCCCAAAAGTTGAACAGCTCACTTTTATCGAGCGTTTCTCAATGCAGCTTGCTCAACCAATTTGATAAATTAATAAGCAAGGAGTTACGTAGAATGTGATCTAAACCGACTCTACAAAGCCTATAAAATGTTACGTAACTCCAGGCTCATTACACTATCAAAAAAATTTGACCGAGTTAGTGCACAAATCAAACGAGCTAAATCTCTCAACCTTTCTGTTGATCTCTCTTCTCTAATATAGATGATAAGATATTTTCTATGCAAAAGTCTACAGTATAGATGAGAGATTACTGATGATGCCATCTGAAGCCTTGCGCCCTGGCAAGCATTTCTGGCGACGGTGTAGACTTTTGCATACCAGATATCTTTTCATCTATATTGGAGAAGAGTGATCAGCAGAAAGGCTGAGAGATTGAGCTCATTTGATTTGTGCACTAACTCGGTCAAAAAATTTTTATAGTGTAATGAGCCTGGAGTTACATAACGTTTGATAGGCTAGGTAGAGTCGGTTTACATCACATGCTATGTAACTTTTATTATCAAATTGGTTGAGCAAGCTGCATTGAGAAACACTCGATAAAAGTGAGTTGTTCAACTTCTGGGACCACATCTTGAGTGTGCATCAACATATTTTGAACTAAAACAAACACAGTGACCCTCCATGTATCCTTTAAGGCTTCTGAAGAAAGTGTTCTGAAGGCCTTCTAAAATGCCACAAATTTGAAGGTGGTGTTCCTGATCGACCTCACAAGAGATCAAGAACTCTTGACCAACTTTGAAGACGACAACGACCAACTTGAATACAGAATAAGCAAGATGGAGACAAGCTTGAAAATTATCAGGATTCATGTACTACAGCAAGCCTCTGATCTTCTCCAAGAAATGTTGAAAGCATGCTAAGGCTATAAAAAACAATCAATTATAACTATATTGCTAAGGAAGTGATGATACTCAATCTATCTTTCAATCACATTTGTGGTCCTGATCAGGTCAACAACAGTGGACCTAAACAAAACCACAAATAAGAAGGCATGGGATGAAATTTAAAATTCAGAAATTGCCCCCTTCGCTTAGATTCCTTACTTTAACTGCAGTTGTTGTTAGCGTAAGTTTTCTAGACTTATCGTACATCATTTCAACCCTCGAAGATCGTAAAGCTGCTTTCTTCATCTTCTGTTATTTTCTATCTAGGTGATAATCCTGACCACGCTACCTAGTCGTAGCTCCCTAGCAAAGTATCCATATGAACTATTTTTCTTTCAAAGAGACAACAGACGAATTTACATTACCGGATACACTTTCATATCTTCACTTGATTCAGATTTCTCATGTTGTTTTAAGATAATTCCATCGGCTAGATTCGCTAGAAGTTACTTTCTACCCTATGTCTCCTCTTCAATTAGCGCTCAGATGATATAGTCTTTTATCAACCACCCATTTTTCCTCGAAATCATTCTCCTAACGCACCTACTGGCGTATAATCATCACCCCAAGCAACCCAACCATATAAATTTGGGCTAGGGCAATAACTATATTGGTTTTCCATTCTTGTTAGATGTAGTGCTAGGCTTCGAAGGCCTTCTCAGAGTCCAATGCACCCTAAAAGTTAGTCCAATCGCTATTAAATCTCTTTACAATGCACCAAAACTAGATCCCTTCACAATGCTTGACAAATAACATGAGCAACAACTGACATTAAATATTAATAGGGTATCAGAACCATATTCATGATCCCTCAGCCTTATCAGTTCGGACCTACCAAACTTAACTGTAAAATTGCAGATATTTTGTTTGAATGATCTATGACTAATCGGTAAAAACAACATTCACAAAATCAGTGTATTCTATGTGTGTTTCCACGATAACAATATCAGTAATACATACCTCCCACATATGAAGTGGTTCCATCTGCATGCAACTTATTCTTTCAAACCCATCTTTACTGCAGCCTCTTGTGATGGTCGGGCAAAAGATGATCAACTGTCAGTTCCTTATATCTACAAAGAAGAGGAAAAAAATTGATGTCACAGAAAGAACATTATTCATCTGTTCAACAGATGTAGAGTCTGTTGTATCAGATGTGGAGTCTGTTGCAATAGATGTGGAGTTTATTGCAACAGATATGGAGTGTGTTGCAATAGATGTGGAGTCTGTTGCACCAGGTTTAGAGTCTGTTACAACAGATGTGGAGTCTGTTGCACCAGATTTGGAGTCTGTTGGAATACATCAAACCAGCCTTGCTGGTGGTTTGATTTGTTACAACAGTTGTTCCATCTGTTGTAACATCAACAACAGCATAAACTACAAAGAAACGACAAATAAAAAACATCAACAATAAAGAAATAACAACATTTGTTCCAACATCATCAACAACAAAGAAGCAACATCCTTTGTTCCAACACCATTAACAACACCACACCACAAATTCCAAAATGCCAACCCCACCAACAACATCAATAACAGCATAAACAACAAAGAAACAAACAAAATAAATACCAAAAAAAAATAATACTGCCAACAAGGCTTTTAAACTTCTCCCAACAGAATACTTTTTTTGCATATTGTAATAAAAATTTGTGGTTCGTTTATTCAACACTTAAAAGTTCCTTCAATTTTTGTAAATAAATATCATATGGGTAAATGGTAATTAAATAAAAAAAAAAATGTAAATAACTTATAAAGAATAAGACGAGAATGAAAGAGCAGTAGTGAACCATACCTTAACGTCAAAAGGGGATCAAAACAGAAATTTCAGTCGAGGAAAGATATGAATCGGTTTAGATCCAAAAGGATCTTTATGAGAAAGAGAAGACAAAAGAGATAAGAGAGAAAAAAGGTTATGATAACCCAAAGCTAAAAGAAGAGTGAAAAAATGCGAGATGAATAAAATAATTTTAGGGTTGAAGCTGAAGCTGATGAGAGATGAGATAATTCTAGATGTATCGTGTACATAGACATGGGTTTTAATATTCATTAATTAATACAATTAATATTCATTAATAATTTGAGGGGAACGAGGAAGACTAGTTAACATTAAAAAGACAAGATAAGACTACCCAATGAACACATTTTTGAGTTATCCAAGAAAAAGAAACTCTTCATTTTTTACGGTATTTTGTAGTACTTACTACTTTATCTACTCAGATAGAAGCTTGCTTTAAAATTGAAAGGAAAAAAAGATTTTCAAACAGATATGTCATCTGTTGCAATAGATAGCAATATTTGTTTAAAAATCCCAACAGCACAATCATCTGTTACAATAGATACAAATATTTGTTTAATAAACCCTTTCTTTTTTATAATTAAATATGTCAACTGTTACAACAGATATCAATATTTGTTTAAATATCCCAATATCTCAGTCATCTATGACGATAGATGCAAATGTCTATTTGATAATTAAATATATGTTGGTATCTGTTGTAACAGATGACTAGTGACATTGAAAAGACAAGATAAGACTACTCAATGAACATATTTTTGAGTTATCCAAGAAAAAGAAACTCTTTATTTTTTATCGCATTTTGTAGTACTTACTACTTGATCTACTAGGACATAAGCTTGCTTTAAAATTGAAAGGAAAAGAAGATTTCCAAACAGATATGTCATCTATTGCAACAGATAGCAATATCTGTTTGAAAATTACAACAACACAGTCATCTATTACAACAGATACAAATATCTGTTTAAAAAAACCTTTCCATTTGATAATTAAATATGTCAACTGTTACAACAGATATCAATATCTGTTTAAATATCCCAACAGCTCAGTCATCTGTGACGATAGATGCAAATGTCCATTTGATAATTAAATTAGATATATTATCTATTACAACAGATACAAATATCTATTTGAAAATTTCCAACAACTCAGTCATCTGTCACAACAGATTCAAATATCTACTTGCTAATTAAATCAGCTATGTCATCTGTTGCAACAGATGTAAATATCTATTAGAAACTTCCACCGGCTCAATCGTTTGTTCCAACAGATTTTATTGCAATTGATTTAGGTGGAACTAGGGATGAATGAATGAGCTTATAGGGTCAACTACAACTTCAATTGAGTCTTTACAATTGGCGTTGGTATTGCGTTCATCCCGACCCGGATCGTCGATCGATCACTCTGAGTTGAAATAAACTCTCATTAACGTAATGTTAGGATTAATATTACCTAAATTGAATTATGTGAAGTAGGGATGAATGAATGAGCTCATAGGGTCAACTACAACTTCAATTGATTCTTTACAATTGACGTTGGTATTGCGTTCATCTCGACCCGGGTCGTCGATCGATCACTTTGAGTTGAAATGAGTTCTCATTAACTTAATGTTAAGATTAATATTACCTAAATTAATTTAGGTGGAACTAGGGATAAATGAATGATCTCATACGGTCAACTACAACTTCAATTGAGTCTTTGCAATTGGTATTGGTATTGCGTTCATCTCGACCCGGGTCGTCGATCGATCACTCTAAGTTGAAATGAGCTCTCATTAACTTAATGTTAGGATTAATATTACCTAAATTAATTTAGGTGGAAATAGGGATGAATGAATAAGCTCATAAGATCAACTACAACTTCAATTGAGTCTTTGCAATTGGCGTTGGTATTGCGTTCATCTCGAGCCGGGTCGTCAATCGATCACTCTAAGTTGAAATGAGCTCTCATTAACTTAATGTTAGGATTAATATTACCAAAATTTATTTAGGTGGAACTACTGATGAATTAATGAGCTAATAGGGTCAACTACAACTTCAATTGAGTCTTTGCAATTAGTGTTGGTATTGCGTTCATCCCGACCCGGGTCGTCGATCGACCACTCTGAGTTGAAATGAGCTCTCATTAACTTAATGTTAGGATTAATATTACCTAAATTAATTTAGGTGGAACTAGGGACGAATGAATGATCTCATAGGGTCAACTACAACTTCAAATGAGTCTTTATAATTAGCATTGGTATTGCGTTCATCTCGAGCCGGGTCATCGATCGATCACTCTGAGTTGAAATGAGCTCTTATTAACTTAATGTTAGGATTAATATTACCTAAATTAATTTAGGTGGAACTGTGGATGAATGACTGAGCTCATAGGGTCAACTACAACTTCAATTGAGTCTTTGCAATTGGCGTTGGTATTGCGTTCATCCCGACCCGGGTCATCGATCGATCACTCTGAGTTGAAATGAGCTCTCATTAACTTAATATTTTAAAAACGAGTTTATCTTTTGAAATTTTAAAAATTAATTAAGATCAATTCGTACCAAATTAACAATTTCAAAACTTTTCATTCTTTTCCAAAATTACAAATCAGCCCATACAAATCATCCATTTGCGCGAAAAACTTTTCCTCATTTCATATCTCAAGTTCTCGCTCCCCTCTCTCTCTCTCTCTCTCGATAATACAGACAACAACTATAACATATTTCTCAACCCTTCAAAACAGATCAACTTTCTTTCCATTTCCGACCACATAGTTGTTATTTTTGACTTCATTCTCGCTTGTATCTGTTGTTTTATCTATCATCATAGGTAAAAGAGTTTGAGAAGAGTTCTACATTTGTTCTTTATTCTAATAATTAGGGCTTTTTAGTTAATGATGAAAAAAAAGACTTTAGTTTTATTATCTGCGAGAATGGGTTAACAATTTTGTGTTTTGATGCTAAAAAAGTAGGAAGCACCCAAGAAAATCCTAGTTTTTATCTCAGTGTATTGTTGAATGTCGTGGTATTATTGGATGGTGTTTGTGGTGTTGTTGATGGATGTTGTTGTTGGTGTCGGTATTTGTGTTTTTGGTGGTGGTGTCGGTGGTCTTGATGTTGGTATTAGTGGCATTGGTAGTGGTCTTGGTGGCATTAGTGGTGGCATTGGTTTTGGTTTTGGTGGTCCATATGTCGCAACAGGTGGAATATCTATTAGGAGATATTAAATAGGTCTTCAAATAGTTCCCCATCTGTTCCAACTGATGGCTTATCCGTTGGAGTATTTTTTTTTGTAATGTGGCGTAGAATAATTTATTGAAATTTGTCTTACCTTTTTTAAGAAAAAAATTATACAGACATCAAATGCAATGTATTTTTTGTTTTTCTATTATTTGTAGTTAAAAGATGTCTCCCAAAAGAAAAGAAACTGAAAGTGGATCAACTTCTGACCACCCAACAAAAATGGCTAGAGTACAGATAGATTCGGAAGAACTTCCTGAATAATCTCAATTGGGACAAAATGAAGCCGAGGAAAGTGATAACTCCGTCTCACCAATGGGGCATGAAATAATATCAAAATCCCAGCATGATTCTATCAAAACCATTAGTATCAACAGGTTTTGGGTTGCGATGCCGATGGATAGCCCTGACAAAGTAACTAGTGATCTTGTACTTAAATGTCACTTGGGGAAATGTTTTGATGAATTAAGGAGAATTATGAAGAATGAAAACATAGATGGACATTTTAACAAGAGTTGTTTTGCATACTTTCTCGAGCTGCCTAAGGACTGCACTCTTCGTTTCCCAATGAGCATGGTATGTGGTCTTCTCAAGCACAGGATTAAGTACGCGAGGGATAATAAAGATCCGAAAGAGGGCGAAAAAAAGATGGATAAAATCTGGATCAACTACTGTGGTATACCAGTTTATTTTGGGTTGAAAGAGTTTTCCATAGTGACGGACTTGAGATGCGATCGTCCAGAAGAACTCATCAAGGAAACAACCCACAAAGGGTCTAACAAACGCAAGGGAAAAAAAGATAGGTTGTTGGGCATTGTTGGATGTAGTAGCTACAAAGCGGTGAATTTGATGGCAGATCTCGATGATAAAGACATACCAAAGCACTGCAGGGAGAAATTGTTCTTAGTTTGTTTTTTCCATTCCATTTTATTGGCAAGAGATGTCAGGAAAGTCATAGAAGATGATTTTTTGGCACTTGCGGATGATTTTGACAAATTCAACGACTATCCCTGGGGATATGACATCTACTACTTGGCTGTCCAATATTTACTGACAAAGCTATCCACAGGGACGATCACATTATACAGCTTTCCCTGGGCTTTCATGGTAAAATTGATCACTATTTTTACTCATCCATTAATTTATAATGAATATACTTATTATGACTTTTTTTGCTTGCTTTCCGTTTACATTTTTTTAGGCTTGGGAATGTGAAGCCATTCCTCCCCTCCAAAAGCAGTTCAAGGATTACCTAGATGAGGTTTCTCATCCAAGGATCCTTAGATGGTCGGCGGCTGCAAAGAGCGGCAAAAAAAACATTAAGGAGTAGGACACTGATCTATTTAACCCTCTGGATGATGCAGTACGTCTTCTTTCAACTAAAATAATTTGCCTCAAAGAAAGATATTGAAATAGATGTTCCATCTGTTGGGACAAATGGGTCGTCTATTGCAACAGATTACCCATCAATTTCACCTGGTGCAATAGATGGGTAATCTATTACGACAAATAATCCATATTTCACAATAGATTAACCATCTGTTGCTCTGGTTCTCTGAACCCGACTCAATGGATTATCCATCTAATGCAAATTATGCAACAGATGTGTAATCTGATGCAACATATTATCAATCTGTTGTGACATACAGATTAGCTGTTGCGGCAGCTAAATCGTCTGTTGCATAAGTTGGCTGTGTTAACATCCATGTCACCCAACTGACTGCAAATTATTATTATATGATTTAAATGCCTCCTGTATTTTTTTATAGGTTGTGCATCCTTGGGTCGTTTCTACCAATGATAAGCTGGGGATGACTTCTTTTCTTACTCTAGGTATTGTTGATACAAAAGAAAAACCAACGGTGGAGTTAATAAAGAAAGAATTGGCTAGAGCAACATCCATAAGAAGAGCAGTTAGGCAAGGTTAGCCTAATGTTAAAGTTCTTCACGACCAACCTCAAACTGCAACAGATCCGGGTGCTTCTTCTGAGGGTGTTGCTGGTGGAGTTGTTTGTGATGATGGAAGCCATCCTGATGCTGCTGCTGCTGGCAATCATAATTAAGAGCATGTTGGTGCTCAATAAAAAATAAATACGTTTGAAAACACCCCTTGCAAAGGTCCCTCTCACCCCCACACCAGTCTCTTCCACCCTTACAGTGATCCCTCTCACCCCTCCTCACCCTCATGTTCTCATTGCAAATGCAAAGTATGCGAGGACAGAGAGGATAAACTCCTTGAAAAGCTAGAGGCTTGCTGAAGCTGTTGAGGAGTTGAAATCTAGAAGGGGTGTCATACCATCCAACGAAGTGAGGGAGCCATGCACTCCTATAGTGGCGGTTAGGAGGAAGAGAAAAAAAATTAGACAAATTCTCTCCGTTCTGAAAATAGCAAAAACTGCAGCTCCTCCTTCTCCAAGAGTTGTTGAAGTTTAGGGGCCACTGAAGAAGGTGGACATATTCACGGCACTTGGCAAGGAGAAGAAGAACGAACTTCAAGAAATCATGAATGGAAGGATGAAGGTTAAAAAACAATACACCATGCATTCATTTTTTGCCAAAGACTTCACGAATATGACAAATATGCGTGTGTAGTACTAGGACAATGTAAGTTTACTTTTGCTAACCTAGCCTTCCAATCTACTCCACAAAGAAGAATCTGCGCAGCAAATATGTAATTTGTTGCAACATCTTGGTATTCTGTTGCAACATAATACACATCTGTTGCATAAGTTGTGTTGGCTGGGTAATCTGTGAACTGATTCAGAGAACCCTCTGCATCAGATTCTTTTCACTGTGTTTTTATTCTTTACAATTACTAACCTATTTAAAAATTATCTTCTTATATCACAGTATGTAGATGAAATTTTCTTCCTCATGAGGGGCAGGCAATTAGCATACCCGGATGCTTATGATGCTACCGATAAGATAATAGACCTCAACTTCTACAATAATTTCAAGGATAGATACACTGATCTCCGTAAGCTAGATGATTCCAGTGTCTCAGGATTTGATAAGTTAGTTTTTACGTTCCAATGGAATGAAGAAGCGATTAAATATGTTAAAGGGAAGAGGTCATATCCATACGACAAGAGCTGGACCAAGGCAAAGAGAATCCTTGCAGTCATGAACGTGGAAGTCAAACATTTTCTTGCTGTTGAGATACTACTCTACGAGGGAAATATTAAGGTTTATGACTACAACTTACCTGTCTTCAGCAAGGACACGTTTTTAGCCCACATACAGCCACTCTTGAAGTTGTTGACACAAAGTAAGCTGATGGATCATTTGTCGGATAAAGTCTTAACGAAGGAATCATGGGATTTTGAAGGTCGAAATAAAAATATCGAGCTCCCAAAAAATAAAACCGGTGCAGCGTGCGGGCCGTACTCATTTACAAACATCGAGTGTTTGCTGACCGGCACAGAAATGACCGGTATGTGCAACGCCATTGTGGGAAAGATGCAATGGGTCTGGGATTATGGGGTACTAACTAAATGATTGGAGCCCGTGTATAAAAAAGAATATGTACAAAGACAGAAACGAACACAATAATAATTTTTCATTTCAAGCCACTTCACTTTACATGTAGTGGCAATAATTTTTAGGTCAGGCCAAGTTAAATTTTTATAATGCAACAGATTTTATATATGTTGTAACAGATATAATACTTGTTGTGAAAGATTGATTATCTGTTGTAAATGGAATAGGTTGGTCATCTATTGCATTAATAGATATTTCCCAGTCTATCTTTCGCAACAGATATCCAATCTGGTGCAACATATAATCTACTATTGCAACTGATAGGTAATATGTTGGAAAAAAATCAAGAAAGTAGGAATACCTGTTGTATAATTTCCAGCAGATGATCTACGTGTTGCATCTCATGTTGCAACATATGTCTAAATCTATTTGATAAGATATGTCGTCTGTTGCAGCAGATGTATTATCTGTTGCGATATTTGAATCTAGTATTCCATTTCAATTAACATGTTCAAAACTAAGGATTAAATTATATTCATAGACAGCATAAAATAAGTCGAAGCCTTCGAAAATTACATGAAATAACTCAACAAATAAATGAAATGTAAAAAAATCATTATGGGTACAAATGATCTACTCTACAAATAAATCAACAAGTTAAACCAAGGAGGATAGGTTATTACATTGACGGACTCAAGCAATAAAGATCTAATCAATATGGACAAGTTGTTCTTCATCTGGTGTTATGGAATTCGGCTTTGGTCGTCGTGGATCTTTAATGTCTCTTGCGTACGGCTTCTGAGCTTTCACTTCTCCGTATTTTCATAAAAGAGAAGAATATCTTTTGTGGAGTAATCCGGCATCAAGTCCATCATTTGGTACTTGTAATCCATCGCTCAAATACTCGGCGTAAGCGGTAACAAAAGGACCGCAATTCCTGCGTTTTAAAAAAAATAGATAATCCATATCCTGTAGTTCATGCAAGCGTTGTGTAATTTATGCAATGAAACTAAATTGTGACACTTATACTGACAGGCTACCAATGGTTTGTGGAGCAATTCTTTCAACATATTGTACATCAAATGGATTACCCATTTTATCCTGTATGCTTCAATCGTCGACCAATCAATACGAACCTTTTGGTCTAAAAAGCCACTCATATCAAGGTAAATAGGCAATATTTTGACCAATTTTTGTATCTCAGACGAAGGCCCGCAACGTCTCCTCCGCGATGTCAAGTCATAAACTCGGATGCGCCTCTCTTTTAGAACGACGACAGCCAACACCCAATGGAATTCATCACCATAACTGATTGGGATGTACACTTCATCAACCAAATGTCAAGGTAAGCCAGCCGGAATGCTAAAACCTTTGATGGTGTTGATTAAGCGTTTCTCATTTTGGGAAACTTCCGATTATTGTTGACAGTACCTATCGTAGGCAT
This sequence comes from Capsicum pubescens, assembly GCA_030864215.1. Classification (NCBI taxonomy): domain Eukaryota; kingdom Viridiplantae; phylum Streptophyta; class Magnoliopsida; order Solanales; family Solanaceae; genus Capsicum; species Capsicum pubescens. The sequence continues at coordinate 330,153,556 of CM061538.1, read as the reverse complement.
TATTGATGTAAACTTTGTACAAATAATTATCTGTCGTGTATCTATAATGTTCTTGTGTGTGCAACTTGGCCTTCTTTCAGAGGTAGTAAAAAATAACATCAATGTGCTGCACATATTATCAAATATTTTGAATTACGTGACGAAAAAATTAATATGCAGATGCAATTAAATAAAGTACTCCCTCCATTCCAAATGATGTGTCGCCATTTGACCGGACACGATATTTAAGAAATAAGTATTGACTTTGTTAAAGTTACAAAATTACCCTTCTTAAAAAAGGAGTAATAGTATTTAAAATCAAGTAGACCACTTTTAATTGAAAAACAAATAAAAAAAAGAGTAATAGTATTTAAAATCAAGTGGGACCACTAAGGGTAAAATTGTAATTGCTTTTTTAAAAATTTGCCAAATAAGGAAAGGCGACATTCTTTTTGGGACAGAACAAAAAGGAAATGGCAACACATAATCTAGGACGGAGGGAGTATTAATTAATAGTAATATGTATGGCATTTAAACCTCATTATTCCAACAAGTTTGGGGTTGTGACATCAAATAGAACCAATTCTTCATTTCGAAATGTGCAACAACAAAGTCGAACATATCAAAACCAAGACTCGATTCGTTCACTTTGTAGAATTCATCATTTTGCTTTCTACATGATGATTTATATGTGTTAATGTCACGTTCTTACAACAAGAATAGTATAAATCAATATCTTTAAAAATTAATTTATGTACCTGCCGGTATGATGCTTTAACAGCCCATCGGCAATCCATTCTGAATAGTCATTGATCAACTATGTTAATTTTTTTGGAGCCTCATTCGAGATGTTGAACCCTTCAAATGGGTAATTCTTCCGTTATCCCAAACTGACAGGCTCCACTTTTTCTTCTTCTTTGGAAACAGTGGATGAATTATCAACTGCGATATTATGCTCTTCAGTAGTGGCTTCTACTGTGGCATCCACCTAGAAATCCAGAATGGTCTATGCTAATTACAGATATACAACAGATTGTCCATCTGCTGCAACAAAAGAGCCTTATATTACAACAGATAGATCATCTGTTGGGACAAATTCAAATAGGTAAATCAGAGCAGTATGATAATTTCAAACAGATGACCTATCTGTTGCAATATAAGACTCATCTGTTGCAACAAATAATACATCTGATGCAACAGGTTAGACAACAGTTGCAACAGATGTATATATCTGTTTGATAATTTTCAGCAGATGCATCATCTGTTGAAATAGATATGTACATGTTTGTTTGTTGGAACAGGTGATGTACATTCACCTTTTTCGGCTCATGATGCGCTCCTGTGGCCCTTGCACACTAAACATCGGTGCAAGACAAAGACAGAGGCATTGTAATTTTGCTTTTTTTATGCTTGATGATGCCTTGGAAGTATCTTTCCTTCTCCTCTTAGCCACCTTGAACTCTAGTGAAGTGTATGGATATGAAATTCTCTTTGATGGAATGACACCCCTCTTAGATGTCATTTCCTTTACAGAAGCAGTTAGTGCATTAATAGCATTAATCACTTCATCGTGTTTCGCTTTCCAGTCTTAACATTTACATACAGAACATTCGCTAGATATGGCAAAATCTGAAGAAAAATTTGTACAACCAGTATGATCATAATCATAATGGCTTGTTGTTTCAAAAACGGTAAGAGGAGCATCATTAGCCCCAACAGCAGCACCACTACCACTACGACTACCATCGTCAACAGAAACAAGCCCACCCTCTAAAATTATTTTTCTTGTGATGGTTGTTGCTCCAAATAATTCTATTTTTATTCCATCAATGACCTTAGGGTCCAGTAAAGTTTGCACAGACCATAAAGTAAGAAAAATTGGCATCTTCAACTCTCAATTGGTCGGAACAAACCACGGATAGACAATCTAAAATAAATCGGTCTATATATTAGAATGATGATGAAATCATTTAAAATAATCATTAATTAAAATAAAAACTTGATTAGAATTGGACTTACTGCTTCCTTGGGGGGTTGAAAAGATCAAGAAATTTTACATTTCTATCGATTTTGGCCGACAACCATCTCAGGATTCTTGGACAGAAAACTTCTTCCTGGTAGTTCACTTGTTGTCTCAAATAAGGAATGGCTTCAAATGCCCAAGCCTATAACATAACGCCAATAAATCAAAAGCATTATTGAATAAAAAAATAATGAATCATATCATGATAAAAGAAATATTTACCATGGAGGCCCATGGAAAGACGTATAAGTTGATTGTCTTTGGCGTTAACGGAGTCAACAAATATTGGACAGTCATTTTAAAGCTTTCATAACCCCAAGGATAGCTATTAAATACCTCAAGATCCTCGGAGAGCTTTATTAAACCAATGCTTATCTTGTTGTTAACGTCTCTCGCCCAAAGAATATTATGTACAAACCAAACCAAGCACAATAATTGCTTGTGTTTCTTTGAGAGTCCTTTACCTTTCAACGCTTCTATCAAATTTTTGTTTTTGAAGCTTGGACCAACAATGGACTCCAGGTCATCACGATCACTCGACTTTCCTTTGCCTTTTTTGGGTGTGCGGGGTACTTTTTTTTGGGTCAGAGTAGGTATAACTTGAGAAGTTGAAGGAGGATAATATTTTAGTCCAGTAACTATGGAAAACTCCTTCCAACCAAAATAAACAGGCATGCCACAGTAATTTATCCATATCTTATCCATCTTGGCTTTGTTTTCATACATAAACTTACACTTGAGAAGATCGTATACCATTTTCATCTAGAAACGAGCATTGTTGTCCTCCGGTAAATCAAGATATTTCCCAAAGCAGCTTTCCCTGAAATAAGCATCCAATTTTTGTTCTCGAAGTATTTTTCTGAAGGCTTCGAAAGATTTTCCCATGGATGACTTAACCACGAAATCAACCGTTAAATCTGTGGGACCATCGTACTGCATTCTCACAGGATAAAGAATGCTGAAGGTTTTGACCAACTCTTCGGAGGAGAAGGGCTATTAGCATTTGGATCATCTCTTTTGAGATATTCCTTCTCCCCGTGTTCATTATCTTCTGCTCCTGATTGAGATAACACTTGCAAAGCAAACTCATAGAGTGGTGGATGTAGCTGAGCTGCTGCACTTGTTCCTTTACTTGGACTTGATTCGGTTTCTTTTCTTTTGGGAGCCATATTATCTTAAATTAACAGGAACATAAAATAGATTATAATTGATTAATGCATCATTAAAAAGGGATAACAATAAATCTAATATGCACAACAGTAAGGTAAAATAACAGTTCCAACAGACCACACATCTGTTGCACCAGATATGTTATTTGTTGCAATATCTAACCGATCTGTTGCAACGGATGAGTAAACCATTGGAAATAATAAAAATAGATCTTTAATCTGTTGCACTAGGTAGTTTATCTGTTGCAATATATAACCAACCTATTGCAAGGATGAGTAATCCATTATAAATAGTAAAAACAGATCACTAATCTATTATACCAGGTAGTTTATCTGTTGCGACATATAACCAACCTATTGCAACGGATGAGTAATTCATTGAAAACAGTAAAAATAGATCACATATATGTTACACCATGTATGTTATCTATTGCAATATATAATCGGCCTGTTGCAACGGATGAGTAAACCGTTGGAAATAATAAAAATAGATCACCAATTTGTTGCACCAGGTAGTTATCTGTTGCAACATATAACCAACCTGTTGCAATGGATGAGTAATCCATTGGAAATCATAAAAACAGATCACTAATCTGTTGCACCAAGTATGTTATCTGTTGCAACATATAACTGACCTGTTGCAACGAATGAGTAAACCATTGGAAACAATAAAAATAGATCACTGATTTGTTGAAACATATCACTCATCTGTTGCAAAATGAGTTATCTGTTGGATCAATATTGTTTAGATTTCTTCCAAATAGAAGAGTCATCTGTCGCAATAGATGAATGATCTGTTAGATTATTCATCTGTTGCATCAGATTTTAATCTGGTGTATCAGATATTTTCATCGGCTGTATCAGATGTCTTCATATATTGCATCAGATATTTCATCTATTGCAACACTATTTTTACCAAGACAAACAACAAATCAACCCAGCAACATCAACACATCATACACATACACGCACTAAGAAAAAAAGGGTCTCCACTAAGAACATCAACTGTGAACAAAAACCACCAACAAATTTGAATCAACAGTACGACAACAAGAAGAAGAAATGCCAAAAATTAGGGTTTTATTCAGTCCACATTTCAATACTATAAGAGTAGTTGGATCAAGTTCATCTGTTTCTTCATAATTTTTTACTTGTGAAAAAAAAATAGGACGATGAAGAACTCGAAGTTGTTGTCGCCGGAGAAGTCTTCACGTCGATTAACGGTTGAAAATTAGAGTCGTCAAAATGGGCTTGACCCTTGAGGCTGACCCAACCCAACCCGCTACAAGGGTTGGGTTGGGTTGGGTTGTGATTTTTTAGTCCATTTAAAACTGGGGCTTATAAGCCCAGCCTAAGTCAGCCCGTTGGCCCTTGAGGCTTGACTGAGGCTGGACTGGGCCGGCCCGTGGGTCAAAATACTATTTAATTTAAATTAAAAATATATAAATATCATAAAAGAAAAATTAATAATTAAGAATAGTAGTTATTGAATAAGTTTAATATCCTACATAATATTTAACTTATTAAGTGTTAAGCCTTAATCATCAAGTATTGATATTTCATTTGTTATTGTTATTCAATTTAAACTTACAAATTAAAGAAAATTGTAAGCAAAAAGAATTAAAAATATAAATAGTGATTACTCAATAAATTTTACCTAGTATCTTACACAATATTTTGCTCATTAAGCATTAAATGGTAAATATTAAAATTTTTAATCTTAAATATAAAAATTGTATCCATCATGAAACGTTCAAACATTTGTTGTAGCTACTCGAAATCAATTGCACAACATTACCCAAATTCAAAGCAATAATATTTTTAAGTGAATTTTAAATATTATTAATTTTTGATATATAACTTTTTGACATTGTTCAACTTATTAAATTTGCATATGAATTTAGATGAATGTTGATGTTAATTAAGATAATGTAATCAATGACTTCAAATATGTTTGACAATGTATTGGTGTTGAAATATTATAAATCATCGTAGAATTATGTACTTTATATAATAATATGTTAGAAGTGCGAATGGATTGCCATATCTATTAGTTCAAATTAAAAAAGAAAATCTAACCAAAAATCGATAAAAATAAAGGGCTAGTCCGCCCCAACCCGCGACCCTATTAGGGCTGAGTTGGGCCATACATTTTAAGGCCCTTTAAGGTGAAGGGCTGGCCCGTCCTAGACCATCAAATCCATTGGCCCGTGAGGCTTTGGGCTAGGTTTGGTTGGGCCAACCCATTTTGATAACTATACTGAAAGTCAAAAGGGAACTCGCCCAAATATTTTTTGTCGGGGATTGAAGGGAGAATTTTGCAGAACTGTTGGTTGGGAGAGAGTTGAGAGAAGCTGTCGAGAGAGAGAAGAGAGACTGGTTGATTTGGATTGAAGAGGGGTGTGGGTTGATTTGTATTTTTGAAAAAATTAGAAAGTTTTGAAAATATTAATCAAGTCCATAATTAATATAATCAAGTTTCCTAATGATGTTTGACTCTTTAAGTTGGTCAATGTCACCAATCCTTCATTCAAGACTTAAAAGACACCTTTCCTTCAATTTTTTCAAGTTTCTAGCAGATTTTGGGATTTCAATTCCAAAATTAGACAAATTTAATGGCCAAAAAGATTTTACAAAAGAAAATCCTAAAAAGTTTTCCCAAAATCTATGGTCAAATGGTCTTTAAAAATTTGAGTTTTTGAAGTTGTGATTTTTAAAATTTGAATATGTATTTGGACACACATTTTACTCGTAAAAAGGAATTGAAGTTTTGTGAGTGGAAGTCCAAAACCCCCAAATTGGTTTGAGTCAGTTTTGGGGAACTTAAAAACATCTAAAGATCATATTTTCAAAATTTGATCATTTTTTATAGTCAAACAAATATTTAAGGATAATATTTCAAATCTGATCCAAAATCTTGTCATGGTCAAACTAACTAAATGTTTAAGGAAAAAATTTTAAGATCCAATTCAAAATCAAATAAATATTTGACAATAAATTTACACCTATATATGGACAAACGCTGGCTTATATAAAGGGATCATTTCTCACTTTTCGTTCCACCACATTCTTCAAATTCTAGCCTTTACTTGCAATGGGACATCAGATTTTCTTGGTTGCATGCACCATAGCTCTTCTAGCTTCTTCCTCATTGGTTTCAGCTGAAGTTGTTAAACATTCTTCCCATGTACGTATATTAGTTATCTATCTTCTTCATTTACCCAGCAATATTTATATATATGGCTTGTCAACTCAATTCTTTGGTCTTCAAACCATACTACTATTGTTTCACAGGAATACACACTGCAAATCATGTTCTCCTTATGTATTCTATTTAATTCTTTGCATCTATGGCAAACTTTTTGTTTTGTTTAATCAAATCTTATCTGTGCATACATCATTTCTTTCATCCACTAATTTATATGTTATCCACTAATCAATTAATTTGATCAAATGTGATTGAGTTAATAGATCCATGTTGAAAACAAGTTGCTACCTCTTTAGACGTTTTGATATGACAAAATAATAATATTTTTACCAGAGTCGCATTGAGATGCTTTTAAATAATTAAATTATGAAGTTTTAAGGTTACTAACGACTAAAACTTAATTTGCCATCTTTTAAATTTATATATTGACCTCTTAAAATCTTATTATGGTCGCAATAATTCGGATGCTGTGATACGATAATACAATAATATTTTATGATATCATTTTGACACATTTAGAATTAAAATATTAATTTAACATGTGATTGAAAATGAAAAACATGATACAAATTATAAAATCCCACATTTAAAAGATGCAGTATAATTATGTGCAGTGTTTGTATTAGATGCAAAATTGGTTTTGGGTTTATGAATTCAGTACTCTAGAAAATATATAGCTTGTTAGTTTATATATATATATATACTAGTCGGCTGACGCCGTGCTATGCACGGCCCAATGTTGAACCTTAAAAATTCTACGTTATATATAATTTTATCATTTAATTAAAAGTTTCATTTGTTTGATTGATAAATTCTAAGTTAGGCATATAATATTATATTTAGATTGTTGAAATTTGTATAACGATATTTTAAGTCGTTCAAACTTTTGTGACATTGATAGTCAATTATATTTTTTAAATAATTTAAATTTTTAATTATTGTGATTTATAATATTTTTTCTTCTATCTACTAATTAGAAGTGACATAGTAAAATTCTTACAAAAAATACTTGTGAAATTTTTTTTGAGTGGTCTCATATAAGACGTCAAGTTAATTTAAAACATTAAAAATTAATTTATCATTTTACGTCTATTTTACCCTTTTTATTAAATATTATTAATTTTTTAATACTTAAATGACTTAAAATAATTAATTATGGATAATATAGTAAAATTACGATTGAAGTAGTTGAAACAGTCATGTCATAAATAACTATTTTAGGTTTTTATTAAATATTATTAATTTTTTAATACATAAATGACTTATAATAATTACTTAGGGATAATGTAGTAAAATCACGATTAAAGAAGCTGAAGCAGGAATGTCGACCATGAGCAGTCTGTTTCAACTGCTTATTATGATTTCTTATATGGGATACTAATAATATAACTTTTTAATGCTTAAATAACCATAATAAGTAATTAGGGTTGATATAATAAAATCACGATTGAAACCGCGAAGTAAACATGTATTTGAAGTGATATAACATAACAACTAAGGAAATTACTTGTGAAAAAAATCTAAGTGGGCCTCATATAAGACGTCAAGCTAATTTAAAATATCACGAGTTAATTTATTATTTTATGTCTGTTTCATCTTTTTTATTAAATACTATTAATTTTTTAATACTTAGAAGACTTATAATAATTAATTAGGCGTGATATGACAAAATTACGGTTGAAACAGCTGAAGCAGACATGTTAGAAATGTTTATTTTACTTATTTATATTAAATATTATTATTTTTCTAATACGTAAATGACTTATAATTATTAATTAAGAATGATACAATAAAAATACAGTTGAAGCAGCTGAAGCAGGCATGTCGACCTGCTGCCTGCTTCAGCACTCAAACTCCCTCTTATATATATATATATATATTCCCTCAGTTCGCTTTTACTTGTCACTAATTTTCTAATTGAATTTCTATTTTTATTTGTCATTTTGACATATCAAGAGAAGATAATTTATTTATTTTTTTCTATTTTACCCCTTCACACCAATTGCTTCTTTTTTTTTCAAATTAATTTCAAGATACAATGTAAGCATCATTTAATAGGGATACTATGGTAAAATATCATGTTATTAATTATGTTTCTTAATGATTGTGTCAACACAAAATGTGATAAGTAAAATCAAATGGAAGAATATATATATATATATATATATATATATATATATATATATATATATATATATAAACTTTTGCCCAAAGTTATTAAATTCTGTCCAAGCCAGAAATAACTGTGGCTCTACAGTTTGCATTCGTGTACTCTTCATGACTCTTTTGCCTTCAATCGCAATCAAAGTTTCGTGTAATCTGCAAAGTTTTCTGGTATTAAAGGTGAGGAATTTCATGAAATTATATTAGCTCTTAATGATTCTCATTTATTAGATCAATTTATTTTAGTTTGATTTTGCTATTTTAGCCTAAATTTGTTTATATATAATAAATCTCGTCAAAAAATTTAATAACTTTTTGTAATTTGATGTATGTTATATATAGTCATACATAATAAAAGAAATAATAAATTTTTAGATAATAAAAACTAAACAGACAAATAAAGCAATTAGTGGTACAACAAATGGAGTAAGGGATACGAATTTGAGATATTGTATGAGATTCTTTTATCTCACCTTTTATATGAGATAATTATGCAATTATTTTATTATAAATAATGATATAAAATAGTTTTGAAATAATTTAATACCTCAAATATGAGATAAAGTTGACCTCAAATTTTATTTTGAGTGTATTTTTCTTATAAGATATACCAAACGATCCATTATAACTTAGTGATAATTGGACGTGAGTTTTGACGCCCTTTTTGTCCAGCTCATTTTAACTTAGATAACATCTAAAAGTTGGTCACTAATTCAATTATTTATTAACTTAATATATTTTGATGTATCCAAAACTCATCCCAACCTCATTTGTATAGGCAGAAAACGCGCATAAGATTTCGACTAGTTGAAGAGTCAATTAAAAAAAACTTTCCTTCAACTGTGGATAATATCACCAATTGGATCATTTGATTTGCGAGAAGTACGATAACACTTCTTTAATCACCAATTGGATCATTTGATTTGCGAAAAGTACGAAAACACTTCTTTTTTCGTAGGTTAATGCAAAAATTTGAATGGTTTTAAAACTTTTGATAAAATAAATAAAGAGAGATGTAAATTAAGCTCATATTTACTATAGAAAAAGATGGAGGTGAGAGTAGGGCTGAGCATATTTTGGTTCAAACCAGTAAAATTGAAAAATCAAATCGAAATTTAATTTTGATTCGATTCTTTGATTTTTTGGATTGATTTTGGTTTCAAATTTTAGAAATTCGGTTAAACTATTTGGTTTTTGATTTTTCAAATTTTTTTTGAATAAACCAAAAAATTAAAATTATATATATATATATATATATATTCAGTATAAATATATAATAGGTAAACCTAATCTTACGATTTACGTTCCTAAATTCATGTCTTGTGGTATTATTGTGGCGATTATTAGAATTTATAGTCGTAGACTCATAGTACTGTGATTTGATGGATAATATTGGGAGCATCAACAACTTTTCATATTCTTGGGGTATTGCTGCTTTTCATATTCTTTTAAATCTTATATAATAAGCAGCACAGAGGTGTCGATATCATCAACATGCATGTATCATCGACGTATTTATCATGAGGAATTGACATAGATAGATGTACAATATTTGAAAACTAGTCATGACAAAGGAAGACTAACTATTTGAATGTTCAAAATCAAAATAATCGAATCGAATTTGTAACCTCTTCTTTGTCACCACCATAACCAAGAATTCTGAGTTCTTCGTGCGCACACACATACAAAAATAAAAGGGCACACTATTTTTTGTATCAAGTGTGTAAGAAAAGCTGATTTTATTTTCCAGATACCCAATTCAGCAAGGAAGATGTTAGCGTGTTTAGTTGAACGATTCGTCGCAGAGAATGACACTGATTCAATACTTGAACCTGAAAAAAGCGAGGACAGCATTTTGAAAGACTTGGACATTGAAGGAAGTATTGATTATGGACTCACGACAACCGACATAGCCAGCAAAGATTTCGGCGGCATATATGCAGTGAAGCCTCTAGCCTTTATACGTCCAGCCGGAGCTGATGACGTTGCGCGGGTGATTAGAAGAGCGTTACAGTCACCAACATTAACTGTAGCAGCAAGGGGTAACGGTCATTCCATTAACGGCCAAGCTATGGCCGACCATGGACTCGTTATCGACATGAAATCAATGGGTCATAATAACAGAATCGACGTCAACGTCGCCTCCATGTACGTCGACGTCGGTGGCGGAGTATTATGGACTGATGTGTTGAAACGCTGTTTGGGTTACGGCTTGGCTCCTAAGTCTTGGACGGATTATCTTGATTTAACGGTCGGAGGTACTCTGTCTAATGCCGGTGTTAGTGGTCAAGCTTTCCGCTTTGGACCCCAAACGTCAACTGTAATGGAATTGGAAGTTGTTACCGGCATCGGAGTAAAAACCGTCTGCTCAAACTCTCAAAATTCTGAGCTCTTCTTCTCCGTGCTAGGTGGACTTGGTCAGTTTGGTATCATCACTAGAGCTCGGATTATGCTTCAACACGCCCCCGATATGGTTAGTTTTCTTTATTTTTGAACAACACTTAAAAATTCTCAAAAAATTCCTAATATATAAAATTGATTTTCAACACGTTCTATTATGGGTGATTATTAATTATGTCTTTTTTATTTTTATTTTTTATGTGTGTGTATTATTAGGTGAGGTGGATTAGAGTGGTATACAGTGAGTTTGACGAATTCACTCGTGATGCGGAGTTACTGATAATGAGTGAGGAATCATTCAATTATGTGGAAGGCTTTGTGATCGTGAACAGTGACGACCCTGTAACTGGGTGGCCGTCGGTGCCATTGGCTTCAAATCAGTCATTTGACCCGACCCATTTACCCAAAAAAACTGGCCCGGTTCTCTATTTCCTTGAATTGGCCTTGCATTATAACAAGCATGACGATTCCTCCACTGTAAATACGGTAAATCTGTCAATTACAAAACCATTTCTTTTCACCCCGTCATTTTACTTTTTCTTTTAGCATTTTGCCCCATGGATGGGAAGGGAAAGTGGGAATGTTTTATTATGTGCTTCATTTTAAAGTTTTGAACTTTATATATTCTAATAATGAAAATATTATTGGATAGTAAAATTACAACTATTGGTCTAGGTGGTTTGGAAAGGTGATATGGGCCATAAAGAAGGATTTCTGACTTAGTTTTGACCTAGGTGGCTGCTAAGGGAGGGGCCCTGGCCTCTAACAGATGTTGACCATGGAATCAGGGATTGGGTCAAAGAGGAAAACATAAAATTAAGCTAACACATTGAAAAGTTCAAAAGGATGTTTCGTTTCCACAATTACATTCCCTAGAATAAATTTCTCTTCATTTAAATATATGTAAATTAGTAATTCGAGAACTCAAAGGAAAGAACAAAAAAGAAAAAAGAAAGGTGAAAATTTTCTTTGAAAATTACACGTGTGCAAAAAAGCGGCGGGAAGGGGGTGAGTTTTTTTGGGGGGAGGGAGGGAGGACAGTTGGTAGTACGGAAGACGACGACGTTTGAAAAGTGACCATACACTCTGTAAAATTTACGTTAATAGTTCATAATCTTCCCATGGATTTTCTGACAGCACAGAACCAACCATCTTGTTAAAAGTACCCACACAATTGGGCTTTTATTACGAAATTGACACCGTACTTTTTCACTATCTCCTGTCCCAGTCGTTGATGACAAAAGTCATAAAGCCTGAGGCTAAAACAGTAAATCTCATTAGTTGTTTGTCCTTTTGCTCATCACACCCAGATTTTTATGACGTTCGGCGGTCTCTTTTTTAGTTCTTTCTCTTAAATAATTTGCCCAAAAAACGTCATTATTTTGCAGAATCCCCCAATAGAATGACCAAAATACCATTGTTTATAAAGTTCTGATATTATTTAAAAAAAAAAAAAATGTTTTACTTGCATTGTAATCTTAATAAAAGTCGTCCTTTTATTTTTCATGGTAGCTGGTTGAGAAATTGCTAAGGCGGTTGACATTTGTGGAGCAGTTGAGGTTTGAGATCGACTCGACTTACATGGATTTTTTATTACGAGTAAATCACGCAGAACAAGCAGCTAGAGGTAGTGGTATATGGGATACGCCTCATCCATGGCTTAACATGTTCGTTTCCAAGAGAGATATTGCCGCATTCAATCGGGTTGTGTTCCAAAACATCATAAAAGGTGGTGTCAATGGCCCTTTGTTGACCTATCCTCTCCTGCGTAGCAAGTAAGTATATTTTATTTTCTTGTGTTTGCTACTCCTATTTAAAATTGAAATGATTGTTTTGTGAAAATCATTGACCCTATAATTGGATTACTTGTTAGCTACTATTATTTATGGAAGGATCTATTGGTCATCATCAATTACCCATAATTCTTTTGCTACAAAACCACAACTTGTGATAAGAAAACCTAACTTTGTTCTTTTTTCTTTCGAGAACAACCTAACTTATTCTTCTGGAAAAAGTTTCTTTGCTTGGACAAGTTCCTTTGGCTCTGTCAGTGCCACGTGGAAGCCTAAGGGGATCAGATATTGACGTGTTCTGGGACCACAAAGTTAGGCATTACACGTGGAAACCTTATGTCCTTGGGACCCAGTGGCGACGTGTCACATTTCATTATAAATGTAATAAAATTTAATATGAAACGGACTACCCGATTCTCATCCAAAATCCGGTGGTTGAGATTTCTGAGGAAGTTAGGTCATTGTTCTCTTCTACCCTTATATATAGTGAGTCCCATGTTTTCAAAAATCTTCACCTTCACGGCCCCTCAAGTTCTTTGCCTTTAACCTCCCCACAGGACCTGCAGTAGCACGCCGTTGTACTACCTGCTGTTTTGCTTGTACTTGTTAGTGCGTCTAAATTTACTTTAAATGCTATGGTGGCATAAAATATGGTTTCCCGCTCTTTTATGAGGTGTAAGAAAACGTAATAAGAAAGTACTTTGGGACAAAGATGCAGTGGGCCCCACATTTGGTTACTTTGGCTCCATATCTAATACGGGACCTCTAGAGTAAAGTAGATTACTGTTCTTGTTTTCAATAAATTTTACTGCTAGCAATATTTAAATGTTTTTAAAGATAAGCTTCAATCTGATACGACTGCTAAGGCCAGTGGACTATATTTGTTATTCAAATTAGTCGATTGAAAGAGTTGAAGTTAAAAGAGTTGATGATTCTAGTCTCGTTAAGGGGAGGATAGTTCGGTCATAATGCCAATCTCTTTGTAGAAAAGGAGATATGGAACATCGCAGCTCAATGTCAGTTTTTAGCCAATATAGGTGACGACAGGGATAGTAAAATTCGACAACCCGATTAATAGTGGCTCCATTGCAACTACTAATTCAGTTGGACCAAACTATCCTTGTAGTTCCCTTTTGTCATTTGAGGTTTTAGCTTTTACTTGTTACGTAGCTAAATCACGAGTGCAAAAGCAAATCATAAATAATTATTTCAGGCTGATATAAAAGATTTATATAAATAGCACGATCTAATTTGAGATTCTAGCATACATTAGTTGATTGATTCAAATAATTGGTAGTACGAGCGCGTTGTATTACAGATTGTGGTCTCTTGGCCACTAATTAAAATGTTCCATTAGGTATTTTATTGTTCCAATAAATTTCTTTTCTTCTACTTTAATGGTTTCTTATTGTTTTCTCTTCTTTTTTTTTTGCTTCTTCTGATTTTAGGTGGGATAGTCGATCGTCAGTGGTGCTACCCCAAAGTGATATATTTTACTTAGTGGCTTTGTTAAGGTTTACACATGCACATCCAAAAGAGTCTGAAATAAAACAAATGGTGGCACAGAACAACGAGATTGTTCAAACTTGTATCAAAAATGGATTTGATTTCAAGTTGTACCTTCCGCATTATGAGTCCACGGTTGAATGGAAGAAGCACTTCGGGGATCAATGGATAAGATTTGTCGAGAGAAAAAGCCAGTTTGATCCAAAGGCTGTCCTTGCGCCTGGCCAAAAAATATTTACTAGAAACCACTAACTCTAATAAATATTTTACTTATGGTAGGCCAATTGTTGTCTCCGTATGAGATCTTTTTCCTTATCCTTGGATATTGTAATTCTTAAGAAATTACAACTCTAAAAGAATATAATGAAAACTTTGAAGGGTAATTCTCATCTATGTTTTCTTCTTTTGTTTTTCAATTTCACATTATGTGCAAGTGCATCAGTCTATGGTTTTGATATCATCATTTAACTAATATCTGTTGTATACAATTTTTTAATGCGTTTACTTACTTTTGAAGTAATTCAGATATTCATAAGGTTGAAATTTTATGTTTGAAATGCATATAAAAACTATCTTTAAATCTTAGTCATGTGTTAAAATTCATTTTGTATAAAAGATTTTTTGGTACTTCGAAATTCAACCACTAAAGGACTCAAATCTATTCAAAAATTCAAAATTATAACGTAAATTTCATATAAATAAAAGGACAAACGACAATCATCAATTTATCAAAACGACAAGGCTAACAAAATTATTTGACGATGTGGAAGTGCATCAGTATGTGGTTTGGTATCATCATTTAACTAATATCTGTTGTATACAATTTTTTAAGGGGAAAGGACGAAAATGGCCTGTCGGCCAAACAAATTTCATCAAAAGTAATTAACCTAAGAATTGTAATTCCACCAATTAGCCATTTTGGCTCCTTTTTAATATACCAATTCATTGTTTTCTCTTCTTTTTTTCCTTTGTTGGCTGCTCTTCTCACTCTCTCTCGCTATTCTTTTTTAAATTTTAAAAAGAAACTTTTTTATTTTAACAATTAAATATAATTCTATGGAGTTTTTTTTTCTCAATAATATATAGTTAGAACAGAAAAAAAGTCAGTAGATTATATTTTTTATTCCTATTATTTATACTTTTAATATAATACAATAGTTAAAGATATATATTTATATATAATAATGATACAGTTTCTATATATATACATATTCTATATAATAATTATAGCATTTTTATACACATTCTATACAATTTTTAACTATAATTATTATTTAGATACATATTTTATACGACGCTATATAGTTTCTACATGCATTCTAAAAATGTATCAATCTAGTATAAGAGAGTATCAATTGAGTATATGGACACTGCAAGTGTATCAATGTAGTATAAAAGTGTATTAATATGGTATAAAAGAATATCAATTGGATATAGGGACTGCATGCGCTTGCATAGAATTTCCTTTCTCTTTTTTAAAAAGTGTATCAATATAGTATAAAAGTGTATCAATTGAGTATAGAGACTACATGTGCCCAATTGGACCAAATGGCTAAAAAAGGGAATTAATTTAGCCGACTGGCTACAGCATGTCCACCTTTTCAAATTGCGGTCATTTTTTTAAAAAATATTCAGCCCATGTCCTTTTTCCATTTTTTAATACGTACTTTTGGAGTAATTCAGATGTACACAAGGTTGAAATTTTATGTTTGAAATGCATATAAAAACTATCTTAAATCTTAGTCATGTGCGTCTAAATTCATTTTGTATAAAAGGTTTTTTGGTACTTCGTAATTCAACTACTAAACGACTCAAATCTATTCAAAAATTCAATTTATAACATAAATTCATATAAATAAAAGGACAAACGACAATCATCAATTTATCAAAACGACAAGGCTAACAAAATTATTTGACGACATTCTTTTTTTTAAATATATGTTTGGTTTCAGTTAGGGGTGTCAAAGGGTGGGTTTGATCGAAACTGAAGATAATTAAAGGGAAAAGTTCAAAAATAGCAATCTAGATCCATTAATTAGAAAGTAAATAGCAACCTTTTGCTAATTACCCTAATAGAAAATATATTTTTTGATGCGCAAGACAACATCAAATATAGCTAATTGCCTTATTTTTAGGTACTAGTTTAATTGCACATGCCTCGCATGTGTAACGTTTGTTTATTTAAAATTAAATAATTTTATCTATTGCGGAGATTTTTAACTGTAACACCCTAGGTTTAGGGTCCTTGAAAATTTTTGAAATTTTGTCCTCACTGCTTGACTACGACTTACACGTATGAGTCATTGGACTCAAATTGTAGCCTAAACAGTAAGTGTAAGACTAATTCTGCTCTGAGTATGAGTGGCACACTAAGAGTCATAAGGACTTGTTAAGAGTCGTTGGGTGCAAATCGTAGAATGTCCAGTGTTTACCCCAAATGAGTTTTGTGTAGGCTACGACTGGAGCCTACGAGTCGTGTGGTCCCATTAAGAGTTGTACCAGTTGAGTGGTAGGGTTAACAGTGTGTGGGTGCCTTAGAAACTGTCTTGGCTACGACTCCTGGTGACGAGCCGTAATAAAATCTTACGAGTCATATAGTGACCCGTAGTCACTGACGACTAAATTCCAACTTTTAAATTGAAGGCACTTTGGACAATTTCCTTCTTACCCAATTAAAATCCCACGTTCATAAAGCACTTAAGGAGGGGTTATTTCCTATTCATAACGTAATCAAATACTTCCAAAACTCTCTCAAGTCTCTCAAGCATCCATACTTAGGGTTTCCAAGAAGTAGGTTTAAACACCCTAGTTTCCTAACCTTAGAAAATTTCCTGGAATTCTAGTCTCTATACCTAATTGACCCGCCCCGCCCTGGGGCCTTATCTTAATGGGCTTCCCAAGTCTGACCAGGACTGGAGACCACCCCCATTACCCTACCCAACTTTCAACCGCCTGCCCTGAGTTGACTAAATTTCGAGCATGTAACAAGATAGTGTAACAGCTCACATAAAGACTTTGGGATAAAATCACAACTGTGACCAACCCCAACAAGACTAACCATCCCATATCAACAATTCAACCATACCAAAATAAGGGCCATAAACCAGGTCATAACCAAGGATGTTCCAAAACTTAATATAACTAATCCCAAAATGAAATATGATGGAACAATGAGAAATTATGTTCGATGATGCTAGCCTCAATACCAATACCAATTCTAAGGCTGACACCTATACCGATCCCTCTCATTTTAACCCATTGAAGTACCACAAACCCACTAAACAAAAGAGTAATGAAATCCGATTGGGACATGCCCCCAACCATAGCCAAAATCAATATCCAAAATAAAATCAAAGTGTCTAGAAATATCCATAACATGAAATGGAGCCTTCCGAAAGAATGAAAGCTCACCATTTTAGTCCAAATGCTGGTCCCTGAGTCAATCACTATGTAGGAGAAGTAGAACGACCGGTTCCTGAATAGTGTGGGTATACAGCCACCAGTAGATGGGGTTAGTGAGTGACCGCTAACATGATCTCTAGATAAAGATAAAATAATATCATTTATAAAACCAACTAAAACTCATCCATATTCACACAACTATATATATATATATATACATATATATAACCATACAGGGAAAAGAGATCGGATTTAGCATGCCTTTAAAATCTTTACCTGGGTCGTGTAGCTTTGTCGTCCTAAACCACCCACGAACTATATGGGTTCAGCTACCCCTGGTGAAAGGGCCCCAGTGTGTGTAGTTGTGTGACCAGAGAAGAAAACCTTGAGATGACTAGTACATCCCCCAAAACATAGTGTGACATAATGCACACGATTACCAAGACCAACCTCATACCAACAAATATGAGTTTTTATTTTTGGTCCCCCTAGGACCTTCACCTTCCACGGCTTAGCTTGACCTCCCGCCATTATTGCCCAATTAAAAATCAATTTCCAAATAACCAAACCATTATTCATTTATTAACCAAGCCTATTAATATTGGTATCTTCATACCAATCCTTACTTGCAAGTATTATCCATAGCCAACAATATAAAGGTTTAAGGGGACTTTCAAGTGCCCTTTAATTTGCCGTATTAAACCACTTGGGGATTACATTTACCATTCCAAGCCATTTAAACCATGCATAATTCCTTTACCAAGTTTTAAAACAAGAAAAAGTTTCATTAAAAGTAGTCAATGCAATTAACATATCCTTATAAGCATTTTGTCAAACACATTGGGGGCATAATATGACCAAAACCAATTCCAATTATCATTAAATCATTTCCATGCAATTCAAATATCCAAAACCACCATTAATGCATATAAAAGCATAATTAAAATCATGGAAAACCATAACCAACCATTTAATATCAAAACCCTCAAATCATATTTGAACTAAAATCATACAATCAATGAAATCATGAAAACATTCATAAAAACCATGCCTTTAGTTAGAATTAACAATGAGGAAAAATAACATTCCTTAGACCAAGATAATGATGGAAAGAAATTACCAAGACAAGCCCCAAATTGATCCTTTAGTTGAAACCCTAGCTTCCCTTGCCCAAAAGCTCTTGAGAGAACTATGGAGTGTTTTAGAAAAGTTTCTAAGTGTTAATGAATGGAATAATAGGGTAAATAACCTCCCAAGTAGGTTAGAAGTCGTGGGGCCTTATTAGAATAAGTGGGAAAATCTCCAAAATACCCCCACTTAAGTTGTACCAAAATCCCATCACAGGGGTACGACTGACCCACACAAGTCGTACCTTCCAATATAATTGGTATCCTCTACTCGTATCTTGGCCTCAACCCTTCGATCCAATATTGTTCAGCCTACGACTCATCCATCCAAGTCGTATTGACAACATACAATTCTTACCATTCATCCATACCCCTGGCAGGTTTAAGCTCAAGGAAGATTCAGACACTGTCCACCATACGAGTCCATGGTACGACCCGTACCCTGGCTTACGGCTCATGGTGATCCACTCGTACTCAGATCCAACCCAATTAACCAAGTCTAAGATTAAGTTAAGGAACCAAATGATCTATAATTACTAATACTACTCGTACCCCTAAGTCGTATCCTTTCCACTAACCAAAATCCATCCCACCAACCAATACTGGTTAGTATACGATTGGACCTTACCATCTGTACCTCAACATTCGGATCATACCCTCGAGTCGTATTGGTCCAGAGACCAGAATTTCAGAAAATATTCTAAGGGTCAAAACCCAGGGTGTTATAGTCTCCCCCGCTAGGAACATTCATCCCCGAATGACGGAAAAGGTAGGGTAACCACACGCACGAGTCATTTGTATTATCAAATATATATTCTTAATCTTTAACAAAGTTTGGAAACAAAGAGGCAAAGATATTAGTCTTTCCTTTAACAAACTCAGAAAATAAAGATGTACTGAAGACATATACCTTCCACACAAATCCCAGGAGCAGAAAACAAATGTAGATATTTGGACTTCATGTCCTCCTCCACTTCCCATGTAGCTTCTTTCACCTTATGGTTCCTCCAAAGAACCTTAACCGAAGCCACATCCTTGGTACGTAACTGACAAACCTGTCTATCTAAGATCTTAATCGGGACCTCTTCATAAGACAGGAATTCGTGGGATCCAATCCTTCCAAACAAATAATCAAACAAGGATCACCAATTCACTTCCTCATCATGGAAACATGAAAGAACGTATGAACCAAGCTCAAGCTAGAAGATAACTCCAGCTTATAAGAAATATTACCAACTCTCTACAAAATCTCATAAGGACCCATATACCCGGGATTGAGATTCCCCTTATTGCCAAATTGCCATACTCCCTTCATGGGAGATACCTTGAGGAAAACCTTATCCTCAACCTCAAATTTCAAGTCTTTATACCTAATATTCGTATAGGACTTTTGGCTACTTTAGGCAGCCTTAAGCCTATCTCGAATCACCTTCACCTTATCTATATCCTAGTAAACCAAATCGGGACAAAAAATGTCTACCTTACCAAGGTCAAACCAACCAATAGGAAATCTACACCTCCTACCATACAATGCCTCAAAATGGGCCATACAAATACTACAATGATAGTTATTGTTGTAAGCAAACTCTACCAAAGGTAGATGCTCAACCCAATTGCCACCATAATCAATCACACAGGCCCGAAGCATATCCTCTAATGTCTGAATTATTCACTCCACTTGCCCATCCATCTACGGATGGAAAGTAGTACTCAGACACACCTTGGTCCCCAACCCTCTCTGAAAAGACCGCCAGAAGTGAGACGTAAACTGCGTAATAAAAAATAATCAAAACAGGAACCCCATGCAGCTTCACCATCTTCTGAAGCTACAACTTAGCATAATCCTTCGCCGAGAAGGTAGTCCCGACTAGCAAAAATTATGCAGACTTAGTCATCCTATCCACAATGACCCAAATCGAATCATATTGATTCCGAGACCAAGGAAGACCAGTAACGAAGTCCATATTGATCACTTCCCACTTTATTCGGGTAAATCATTTTCTTATACAACCCTCCTGGCCTGATATGTCAACCTTAACCTGTTGACACACCATGCACTTGGCCACAAAATCAGCCGCATCCCTCTTCATACCATTCCACCAATAGATCTCCTTGAGATCATGATACATCTTAGTCGAGCCAGGATAAAAAATATAGTCCGACTCATACGCCTTAGCTAAATAAGGAACACACAACCTCCCTTGGTACAGTAAAGTACTATCACCACTGATCTCAAACACCACTACCTTTTATCCACCAACATCACTCTTGATTTTCATCAAGATAGGATCTATCACTTGCTTCTCCTTAATCTCCGCACCAAGAGATGATCTAACCACTTCTTGAACCACCACACTACCATTCTTAGAGTCCAACAGAAGAACTCCAAGATTAGCCAAGCAGTGAATATCCTTCACCAATTCCCTATTTCCTTCCTTCTCATGAGTCAAAATCCCTATGGCTAACCCGTTAAGAGCATCAACAATCACATTAGCCTTGCCTGGGTGATAGTAAAGACTCATATCATAATGCTTGATAAGCTCAAGTCCTCTTCTGTTCCTGAGATTAAGCTCTTTCTGGGTGAACACATACTGTAGACTCTTATGATCAGAAAAGATATCCATGTGAACACCATATAAATAATGTTGCCATATTTTCAAAGAAAACACAACCGCCAACAACTTCAAATCATGAGTAGGATAATTCCTCTCATGTACCTTCAACTTCCTGGAAGCATAGGCAATCACCTTCTCATGCTACATCAACACACAACCAAAACCTACCTGAGATGTATCACAATAAACCACGAGCCTATCATTGCCTTTTGGTAAAGTCAGAATTGGAGATAAAGTTAACTTATCCTTCAACTTCTCGAAACTCCCTTCACAAGTATCTGACCAATAAAACTTGACCTTCTTCTGAGTTAACTTAGTCTAAGGAGCAGCAATCGATGAAAATTTTTCCACAAACCGCCTTTAATGCCTGGCTAAACCCAAAAAGCTCTAAATGTCAGATGGAGTCGTAGGTCTAGGACAACCCAAATGACATTATGATAATGCTCAAATTACACCTCTCTTACAAGAGAGTAAGCGGTCGTTGTCAAATATATAACCCAACTAGGTTGGGGTCGAATCCCACAGGGAATATGGTGCTAATTAAGTTGTATGTAGATTAATTGACTTTTAATCATTCGTTTTCGTAAAATAAATAAGGGGGTTTGATTCAGTTCACAAATTAATGGCTTCAGTTTAACGAGAAGAAATATGTGTAGTAGTATTCAAATTCAGAGAAATAACAAGCTAGGGTTATGTCCACCTTGTAGTTTTCAATACTTTCTAACTATGGGCTTTACGAATTCATACATGTATCGTGTTTACATAGAAACGTATTGTATTTAATAACATAATCCTAGTGTTTCTCAAACATCAAGGACTAATTCACTTTAGTTCTCTAGAATCAAAAGCGTTTACCAAAAATAATCCGAAATCTCCAAGTAGTTAATCCTGCTAAGGCATTAATATATGAAATAGGGATTGGAAATCCTATTTTCTTGTCATTACTCTCTTTTCCGAACAACAACCTTTCTCTCGAACAAGTTGTGTTTTAAGGAACGTCCTCTATGTTTGCAACCATGAGAATTCAAAATAAACGAAGAGAGTATGATGTAAACAAATCAATGCATAATGAATTCAAAACCCAAAGTAGTAGATTTTATTCTACAAGGATTCCATTAGCTACTCATGAATAAAACGAAAAGCATCATAAATATATTAATCATACCAAAAACTAGAAGACGATCTTGGTGTGCGAATACTGAAAACAAGAGAGAAAAACGTTTCTCTCTCTCTCCTCAAGCTAAGCCGTCTTTCTCCTCTCTCAGAATAATACAGAATAATGAATAATGAATAAAAATTCAGCAATTAAGTCTTTTAATAATCTCTTCTCTCATAATTTCCTTCTAAGTCCCTGGACTAATTATAAATGACAAATTAGTCTTGGACATAGTTTCTAGGCGCCACATTTGGTCCAGATTGGTACTCTCTTGTGTCATATGCCATCCGCATTCCATAGTCCCATTATGTCTTCATCTACCTCATTAATACCTAAAATCATGCTAATCACATCGGTTAGCTCAATTACATAGAAGTAGAGTAAAAACATAAGAAACTAGGCACTTTGTTCTCTAAACTTAGCTAAAATATGGATAAATTATGGTGCTTAGGCATATAAATACACCCAAGATCACCACCCCACACTTAAATCTTTGTTCGTCCTTGAACAACATATCTATTTATGCATACTACACAAGCCTTAGCACCCACAAAGGAAGACAAGATGCTCAAATAGGCTCACACAACAATTATGAACAAGAAGTAGATTCATGGATCATTACTAGAGACAACCTACCCTCAAGAATAGACTCATTAAGTTGGCAATTTCATGCATATTATTTAAGCAAAGAAATCATATAAATTACCCAACCTTCATCAACCATGTGCCCTCACAACAAGAGAGTTACCGATAATCACTCACAATCATGCAATTTCTAACAAAATGGGTACAAGAATCAAGTTACGCTCACTCTCACAAAGAATTCTCAAATTTCAACTGATGACCATATGCTTGCCCTTAGTGTAATACTCCACTAATATCAGAATGCTAAGATTAGGATCAATTAGTTCTTTTACGGGTTGTAATGCAGGCTAAAGGGTGGGTTGGAACTATTTTGGCCAGAAATAGTGACTATCTTCCCTAAGCGCTTTAATCCACTACATTATGCAATTAAGACCAATCTCTAACAACCAATTTTCAATTCTGCTAGCTTCACAGATTTACTTTTCACCCCAACTCGTTAAGCTTAATTAATAACACTATGATGGGAGTATGCAACCCTTGTAAATTTTTTTTTTTTTGCACCCTTTTCATGTTACGCACCCCTATAATAGCCACCCTCAACTTAAGCGATTTGCTTTAGTTGAGGTGCACAATGTCCAAGAAGGACCAGGGCCAAAACAAGTTCATTGTAACATGTCCGGGATAAAATTTGAAACTTTTTCAGCAATTTTTGCTACTCCCAACCACATCAATTTCACAAGCCAATAACTAGACTTTGGGGCATCAATTTCACCTTTTTCCTCTAATTGTCAAACTCCTAACTCAAATTGATTTTACATTAAAGCGCTTAGGAGCTTTTGGATCAAATTACGGTCTATTAAAGAACGGAATAGGCTACATATGAGGCTAACAAAAGAACAAGCTAAAGGCTCAACGGGGCTAGCTAAGATAATGTACAAAGGTAGGTCAAAAGAAGGTATGAACAATGGCTATCAAAGAAATGCCTAAATCATCTCCTAAATTCACAATCTTTATTTCGCTTTGCACACACACCAGGCAAGTTCTAGCATCAGTTGTAATAAGGAATATACAACATTCTTACACACTAATGGCACATGGTCAACTCAATTAAGAGCATTGTAGATTCTCGACCCAACAATTACATGAATTCAAATAAACCAACAATCACAACAAGAGTCACAACTAGAGCCTAGGTGTTTCAAATGTGATGATCCATCACATACTTTTGTTATAATGTCATGTGATCCACAAGAACAAGTACATGCAATTAAATGACTAATTTTCTCTTAAGACGGTCGTCATCCATCCATCATCGAGAAAAGCACCTAATTATGACTAAATAGAATAAACATCTAACAAGAAACAAAATAAATAAAATAACTAATCCTATCACAGAAGAATGCTAAGGAAAAGGTACTATTTTCTTACAAAACAAGTATCTAAGTAACCAGCCACCCCACACTGAGGCTAAGCACTGTCCCCAGTGAAAATAAAAAGATAAAGAACCTGGCTAGTAGTACTCCTCATCCACATTCGGAGTCATGCCACCTGTATGGAGATCATCATTGGAGCCATTTTTCCTGTATTCATCCTATCATCCATGTCAGCCACACATAATGAAACTAACTATAATTAGGATGGAGATGGTGAAGTCACCACCCCACACTTAATTTGTTATTATCAACCAATTAAGTGTTTTTATTGGGTACTCAGACTTCACCGACATACACTTTGACATGGTGAATCAACATTAGTCACAATACAATTCATTCACTTCAATTCCCCCAATTCTATTTCAATGAAGCACTTTTTGAACAGAATCATGCTCTACACTTTCAGCCATACAAAATATACAAAACACCTTCACTTTCACAACATCGCCATGGCAAGAATTTAATTTGTAATCCTTAAGAAATCAATTAACAATAACATAGAGTCACAATAACTAAGGATTAAGAAAGTAAAACTTACCTTGAAGATGGAAGATCAATGAAGGACAATGAGAATGGTGAGAGCTCAGTATTGTACAACTTAAGGGTGAAATGAGGATGAATTTGGGAATTTAAGGTGTGAAGTCTATCGAAAGAATGAAATCTGGGTCGGGTTGATCCATTTAAAAATGGATTATTAGGCAAAACTTACACCGATAGGCAGCGCCCATGAAATCGCCTAAGAATAAGTAGGCAGCACCTAACCTATTGCCGAAGTGAGGCAGTGAGAATAGGCGATGGAGTAGGCGGCGCCTAACCTATCGCCTAAGTGAGGCAGTGAGCATAGGCAATGACATAGATGGCGCCTAAGCTATTTCCCATGTTAACATAGGCGGCGCCTAACCTATCGCCTATGTTGACATAGGCGGCGCCTAACCTATCGCCTAAGTGAGGCAGTGAGCATAGGCAATGGAATAGGCGGCGCCTATATGCACTTATGTGCTGCCTTGAAGTTGCAATGCACCCATACCAGTTGCTACATGCCTTCTTTCCCAATTTTCAAGTGAATTCGAATGCTACACTCAAAAATATGTACGTCATCAATAGACTTACCACCCTTGATGTAGTCGATTTTCTCACCAAATTTAAAACCAATTGTCTACTTAATGCCTGCAGTACCTACACTTATTCAGAACAAAAAAAATGATTAGAAGGATGGGTTGCCTCCCACCAAGCACCGTAGTTTCGGTCGTGGCTTGACTCTTCTTTTTGCATTTTTGTTTAACATGATAAAGTGAAAATAAAATCATGGGTTGCCTCCCACGTAGCGCCTGATTTAAAGTTGCAGCACGACTCGATTATCTTGACTACTCAGACTTCGTCAAGATACATCGATGATACCATTTGTACCTCATTTGTTGGATCAAGACAATGCTTTATTCCTAGTCCAACCACTTTAAAGTCACTCACATCCTTACTTGCAAGTTCAACCAAACCAGCTATGGTCTCCACAAAAGACATATCCTTAATTTGTACATCTCGCTCATATTTGTAGAATACATCAACAATCGAGAAGACACTCATCTCCTTTTGTTGTTTCATAGACCGACATACTTCAAAACTAACTTATTTCTCATTGAGCCTAAATTTTAGCTCATTCAGCTCCACGTCAACTAACACTCTCACAGTTGCTAAGAACGGCCTACCCAAAATTATGGGTACTTCAAAGTCCACTCCACAATCAAGAATTACAAAGTTGGCAGGAAATATAAAATCAACAACTTTTACAAGTACATCATGTAGAATTCTAATCGGTCTTTTTACCAATCTATCCGCCATTAGAAGCCGCATATTGGTGGGTGTAGGATCTCCCAAACCCAGTTTCTTGAAAACCATAAATGGCATAAGATTTATACTTGCCCTAAGATCACAAAGGCCTTTTCAAACTTTAGCAATCCAATCGTACATGGAACAGTAAATGCTCCCGGATCAGCTTTCTTCTGGATAATAGATCTTGTAGAAATAGCACTACAATGATGAAGATTGTCTATCGTTTCATAGCTCACAGTCCTTTTCTTCATCAACAGGTCTTTCATAAACTTAGCATTTCCGGGCATCTGTTCTAGTGCTTCAACTAAGGGCACATTCACTGTCAACTGCTTCAATATAGCCATGAATTTTCTAAACTTGCCATCATCTTCTTTCTTCTTTAATCATTGTGGAAATGGGGGTGGTGGCCTTGGTATTTCAGTTGGAACAACTTCTACCTCTTTTCTTATTCCTTGCTCTATATCACTAACATGTTTCTGCTTGGGTGATTGTTCCATTTCTGCACTCTTCTTTTCTGAACCTCCCAACTTCACAGGCACCACTGGAGATTCATCAATCATCTCCCAATCCATTTCAACTGTATCAGTATGAGAGGATGCTCTCAATGCTGGACTGGATAACATCTTGCCGTTCCTAGTGGTAATGGCCATACACGATCCATCATTCCTCAGACTTTGAACTGTATCACTTGGTAGAGTTCTATTCTATCTTTGATTGAATGTTGCGGATAATTGGCTCATCTGCTGCTCCAGTTGTTTAATAGCAATTGAGTGCGAATTTACTAGTTGACTCATGGAAGATATGTAGTAACCCCAGAATTAGTCGTCTCAACCCCCTTTAATAGTTTCTCCATCATGTCCTCCAGGGATATTTTTCCTAAACTGGTGGTAGCATTATCATGACTTCCAGGAGGTACATACAGTCCACTCCTATTATTTTTATTCTTCCAATCTCCTTGATGGTTCCAACCTTGGTTTCCTTGACCACCGGTCCAAAAACCCCCTGATTATGCAAGTAGTTAGCCTCTTTCTCTGTGTTTGATTCAGCTTCCTTACCGTGGGACCCCACAGCTTTTACTTTTTCTACATTCCCTGATAGCAAATGTTTCGTGAGCAGATCCATCTAGGTTTTCATGTGAGCCATATCCTGACTACACTCCTCTTCTCTTCTATACTGCTCTGCTGATATTACACTAGACCCAGTATTTCTTGCTACCACAGAATCTCTGGTGTGCCAAGCTCTACTTGTCTTAGTTATCCTTTCTAGCATGTCCGCAGCCTCAGTAAAGGTAAGCTCCATAAAAGCTCCTCCTGCAGCATTATCCACTATTGGATTTGTAAGTGAGTTCAAAGCTCTATAGAAGATTTCCATCAAGTGTTCATCAGTCATCTTATGGTTTGGGCATTGAGTCAACTTCTTTTTAAACCTCGCCTAAGTCTCATGCAAAGCTTCATTGGACAATTTCCTAAAGTTGCTGATCTCATCCCTCAACTGTAACATTCTGGAGGGCGGAAAGAACCTTTCTAGGAAACTCCTTTCAATTGCCTTCAGTTTGTTATAGAATCAGGAGTCAGCTCATTCAACCACATTATTGCATCTCCAGACAGAGATAGTGGGAACAATCTTGAATGAATATCATTTTGTCCCACTCCAGGATTATCAAATGACTTACAAATACTGATGAAATTCACCAAATATAGATTTGGATCATCACCAGGTAATCCACAAAAGAGTCCTTTCAGATTTAGTAGTTGGATCATAGCACTAGTGATGTTGAATTTCACCCCAGGATCTAGTGGTGGTAGAATGATTTCCCCTGTAGATCCAGTTCTATCTAAATCATCCTCATCATTATCAACATCAAACTATGCAGCTTGATGGTCTGGTCTTCCTCTGAATGGACGATTTTGATTTACAGGTGCAACTACCCCTGCTGCACGCCTCCTATTAGCTGGATCAATTAAATCATCATCTCCTAGGTCCTCCTCATCTAGATTAGGTACCCGACCTGGGTTATCTACATTTTGTAGATTTAATTGAGCATTAGCCAAAGCGGCTAATCTTTCAGCTTCCTGTTGGTTAGCCATTCTTTCAATGAGATGAGGTTCAGGATTGAAGGGTAATAATGGTTCTCCTGAACTTCTGGTTTTTGGGATAAACAACAATGAGCCTGTAATGAACAAAAAAAACAAATATACTTAAAATCAGGAAACTTGACTAATAGTTAATTAACACACATAAACACAATCGACAACCGTATTCCCCGGCAACGGCGCTATTTTTGATAACGCTCAAATTACAACTCTCTTACGAGAGAGTAAGCGGTCGTTGTCAAATATATAACCCAACTAGGTTGGGGTCGAATCCCACAGGGAATATGGTGCTAATTAAGTTGTATGTAGATTAATTGACTTTTAATCGTTCGTTTCCGTAAAATAAATAAGGGGGTTTGATTCAGTTCAAAAATTAATGGCTTCAGTTTAACGAGAAGAAATATGTGTAGTAGTATTCAAATTCAGAGAAATAACAAGCTAGGGTTATGTCCACCTTGTAGTTTTCAATACTTTCTAACTATGGGCTTTACAAATTCATACATGTATTGTGTTTATAGAGAAACGTATTGTATTTAATAACATAATCCTAGTGTTTCTCAACCATCAAGGACTAATTCACTTTAGTTCTCTCGAATCAAAAGCGTTTACCAAAAATAATCCGAAATCTCCAAGTAGTTAATCCTGCTAAGGCATTAATATATGAAATAGGGATTGGAAATCCTATTTTCTTGTCACTACTCTCTTTTCCGAACAACGACCTTTCTCTCGAACAAGTTGTGTTTTAAGGCAAATCCTCTATGTTTGCAACCACGAGAATTCAAAATAAATGAAGAGAGTATGATGTAAACAAATCAATGCATAATGAATTTAAAACCCAAAGTAATAGATTGTATGCTACAAGGCTTCCATAACCCTAACTAATAAACTTAGCTACTCATGAATAAAACGAAAAGCATCATAAATATATTAATCATACCAAAAACTAGAAGACAATCTTGGTGTGCGAATACTGAAAACAAGAGAGAAAAACGTTTCTCTCTCTCTCCTCAAGCTAAGACGCCTTTCTCCTCTCTCAGAATAATACAGAATAATGAATAATGAATAAAAATTCAGCAATTAAGTCTTTTAATAATCTCTTCTCTCATAATTTCCTTCTAAGTCCTTGAACTAATTATAAATGACAAATTAGTCTTGGACATAGTTTCTAGGAGCCACATTTAGTCCAGATTGCTACTCTCTCTTGTGTCATATGCCATCCGCATTCCATAGTCCCATTATGTCTTCATCTACCTCATTAATACCTAAAATCATGCTAATCACATCGGTAAGCTCAATTACATAGAAGTAGAGTAAAAACATAAGAAACTAGGCACTTTGTTCTCTAAACTTAGCTAAAATATAGATAAATTATGGTGCTTAGGCGTATAAATACACCCAATATCACATTACCAAAAACTCAAATTGCCCATACCAAGTACGAAAAGTCATCTTAGAGATATCCACCTCCCTAATATTTAGCTGATGGTACCCAAACCAAATATCTATCTTAGAAAAGAACTTGACACCTTGCAACTGGTCAAATAGATTATTTATCCTTGGAAGAAGATACTTGTTCTTGATTGTCACCTTGTTCAACTATTTATAGTTAATGCACATCCTAAGGAAACCATTCTTCTTGCACACAAACAACACCGGTCCAACCTAAGAAGATACACTAGGATGAATAAACCTCTTATCCAGACGATCCTTAAGTTAGTCCTTAAGTTTTCTTAACTCAATCGGAGCCATTTTATACAGAGGAATAGAAATTAGATGAGTGTCTGGAATTAGGTCAATAACAAAATTTATTTCCCTATCCATAGGACATCAAGAAGATCATCCAAAAAGACCTCTAGAAACTCATTAACCATGGGAACTGACTGGAAAGAAGGACCTTCTGAGTTAGAATCTTTAACCCAGACCATGTGATAAAGACAACCTTTGGAGATTAACCTCTGAGCTCTAAGATAAGAAATAAACCTCCCCCCTAGGAGCTAAAGAAACACCCTCCCACTCTATAACTGTTTTACCAAGGAACCAAAAGATAACCTTACGGGTTCGATAATCTAAGGACACATAATAAGAGTGCAACCAATCCATACCCAGAATGACATTGTAATCCACCATATCAGACTCAAATAGATCTACCAAGGTTTGCTTGCCACCAAAAGACACCATAGACTCTCTTAGCAATAACCAAGTCACCTACTAGGGTAGAAATAATAAAAGAATCCAAAATAACTTCTAAATCAAAACCAAAAGATACATCCACATAAGGAGTCACATAGGAGAGAGTGAAACCAGGATCAAGCAAACAATATACATCATGAGAGAAAAGTTATAACGTACTAGTAATGACATCAGGTGATTCCTTAAATTCCTATTGAGACGCCAAAGCATACAACCTATTCCGACCAATAATAGAACCAGGAGTATTAAAAGAAGTAAATGCAACACACCAGGTGTAGGTGAAGAATATTAAACCACAGAAATATTATTAACCCCCATAGTGTAACTCCCTGATTTGCTGAACCGGATTGCTACACGGTGCTCATAACCCCGAAGGACCACAAGCTAATCCATGACTGATATTTATACCTGTACACTGCATAATATGACATAATATTGCAGAAACATGCACTGAAAGGCCATAAAGTTCAATACTGAACTTAATCTGAATAATGATAATATATGAATAAAGTGGTATCACAATACCAAAACAAAACTGAAGTCTAAATATGACAATACTATAATCGTCTGAAAGCCTCTAACTGTCTGAATAATCTGAATAAGGAGTTGATGGAACATGTCCCCAACTAAATCCAACTAATAAGCTAATCAATGAGATACTAGAAAATCATCATGTCCTCGAAGGATGAGGACTCACTTCTACTCTGGCTGGTGAAACTGGGATCTAGTGCTGATCTGGAGCACATGTCTCTGAACCTATGGTGTAATATAAAAAAAGAAAGCACCATAGCGTGAATGTGTCAGTACAATGGAATGTACTAGGTATGCATATAAGGTAGGCTATATATAAGGGTTTACATGCATGATTAATACTAACTGACTGTCTAACATGAACGTGAGAATGCATACATGAATACGTAACTATAACTGACAGCATGATAACATGATACTGATATCATGATAGCGTGAATACTGAGTCTGGATACTGATAATATGACATAACTGATAACTGATATGACTGATAACATGAAAGACTATATCTGAATAATACTGATAACATGGGTGAATGTACTTGACAGTCCTGAATCTGGTGAAACTATTTGAGTTTTGTACTGTATCTGAGTTGATTGTGCCTGACAGTCCTGATTCTGTAACATGAAACTGTGGGAAGTAGTATTTAACCGACATGCCCCATATATGATATTATAGCTGAGTTGGGGTCCAGTTTCTGCCCTGACTGGAAGGGTGTCAATACCGCGCCACTGGTAAGGACAACATGTGAGTAACCCTCATATAACAGGTAACTCTAGTGAGAACGGTGGGAACCCTCATATAACAGGTTAAGACAGCTCATCTACCCTTATATAACAGGCTACGATGTGTCAACCTATATTGGTTACATAGTTCTGGAATGCAAGGATTGCTTCTAAGAATCACACCCTCATATAACAGGTGTGTTCCCATCCTTGGGTTCACTCGGTGCTAATTTCTACTCTCATCTGAATAGACACAGATCATGATTTACTGAACTAAACATGGACTAAATTTACTAAATTCTATTGACTGACGGAATACTTCTGATATCTAATAACTAACTGAGTTCATAAGATCATGGAGATTTTTCCGGAGTCATAAGACTATCTGAAGTCTAAGAGTTCATAGCTTGACTGAGAGTATCGTGAAAACATGACATAGCTCTAGGCACACAGCTAATATTTTGGGTACAAGTACCCCCAGGACTCGATGGAAGAAAACTGACATGACTTGATATTCTTGAATACATGATAATCACCATAATACGTTTATTGAAGTATTTCATCAAACGTCTAATAAGCATAAGCTTGTACATTTATGGGGATTTTCATGAATCATGCTAGTTAGGCAAATTTCCTTCATCTAGGCATTTAATCAAACATATGGCAGGCATAGTACATGTAAACATCATGGTATAGCAATTAAACATCATGGTTCAATTCCAATTTCATCATACAAGGTTTTAGTCATGAGATTTCGTGAATCTTTATCTATACTAATCAACCCACATAGAATTTATCATCAGATCATGGAATAGAAATTAATTCCTCATTTATCAACATGAAAGAGAACATACAAAGCATGAAAACATGAAGAAAATCCATAACTTGTAGTTAAAAAGAATTTTTAGACTTCATGCACAAAAGGAGTCCATGAATGAACACTATGCACACCTTAGATCGTGATTTCATGAAGATTGATGGTGAAACCTTCTTGAATTTGAATCCTCAATAGAAACCCTAGCTTTCTCTTGAGATAAACTTGAGAGAAACTAATATATTTTGGGTGAAAAGTGGTTGAATCACATGTTAAAGGGATTATATAGGGGTAGAAAGTTGACCCTTTTAACCCTGGACACGTCATTAAATTTTCAGTCAAATTTTCCAAATTGGGCCCTTGGAGCGATGCGCCACTATCTAGCCAGGCCACTAGAAATTGACAACTGGGACCTGGGACCTTGGCGCAATACGGAGTCAATCGTGGTGCCTTTTTTATTCTAGTTTTCACCCTTGGCACGATGCGCTGGGATCGCGGAGCAACACTGGAAATTGCCAAATGCCATTTCCTCTTGTGGCACGGCGCACCACTGACTAATATGGCACTATTTTATGTCGGGAACTTGAAATAGTCGTAACTTCTAACCCGGTTATCAATTTAAGCGAATCATATATCGATGGAAAGCTTATTCAATTTTCCACATGATAAAAAGTGAAAATCTTGAAAATTCCTCATGGAATAATTATTATTCACTTTAGAAGCTAATACTAGGCATTCTTGGGACGAAATTAGCTAGGAAAATTTTCAGGGTATTATAATATCTCTCCGTTGGGAACATTCATCCTCGAATGAGTCTGAGAGAGAGAAAATACATAGACTAACGTGCACACTGAACATGAATAATTGGAACATGATCTCATGACTGACATAACTGATAACTGAACATAACATACTGAATATGCATATCCGATGCATGCGTAACTGATTCTTGAAGGCATAACTGAATGTTTTGATAAACTAAGTTTCTCACCATGAGAATGCATGTCGGATACATGATTTCATAACTAAGTTGGTACCTAAATGTATGACTGAATATGCAATGGTGTTTGACACCAAGTTTATCATGGGAACATGATCATGAAACTGGATACCACGTTTGTGATGGTAATTTGAACAGGGAACTGAGTAAGTTCAAGAAAAATGGTTATGTAAGCTGAAAAGTGCTGATGACCCCATGATTATGCTAGAAGTATGCATGAACGAGAACCTGAGAACCTGATTGAGGCTAAAATATGATACATAAACTGAAGTTCGTGAACTGGTCTGATCCTTTGAATACATGGCCCACGACTGAGATTCAGACTTGAGGGTCAACTTATGAGTATACCCTGCTTCAAAATGGATTCATTATATGGGAAGAGAATGGGATGCTTATGTTATAAAGGTTCAGGGGATCATAACATATCTCCCCCTTGGGATACTAATCCTCTCTAGAAATACTGTCTTGGCTAAGATATCGAGGGAGACTGAGGCGATGCTCAAGACACCTAGGAAGTAAATCATGACTGATTACCTGAGATCTAAAACTTGAGGCCTGATACATGAACTGAGTCGAACTTGCACCTATCTGATTGGTTCATCTTAGAATGGTTACATTCTTTCATGAGATTTTGGCTAGGGCATAAAGTTGGGGACATGGAAAACAACTGTACAAATTTTGTCCGTATAAGATAATCTAGTAAGAAAATCATAACCTGATTGAGATTTGGTAACATGGGTCGAGGCCTATGAACATCATCTAAGATGAAGTAACCAAGCTCTATGAACTGCAACTGAGACTACTGAAAGATTTATGAGGTGTTGAGCACGAATTCATAAATATACTAATTTATCTGATTAACTGAATAACTGATAGCTGAATACTAGGCATGTGAGACTGGTCTGTACTTAGTTCAAATAATTGGACTAAAGATGTAGAATATTATGCATAGGAGGTAATGATTACCTGGATAACATGAGGTAACTGAGCATAAATGAGCAAAACTGTATCTCCTTAAGAATGTAATAACATGATTTGGAAACATTCTGAGGTACTAAAATACTACTGACTAAGTGACTGATAGTTATATCATGGGTCGAGCAAGTCTGGAACTGAACTGAGTTCCTGATCTGATTACTAACTGAAGTTGGAACTATAATTAAAATTGTAACTGAGATTCTTACTGGAACTTAATGATGATAACGGAGGTTCAGACTGATACTGAAATACTGAATTCCGGGATTGAATACTGATTACTGGGTACTAAATTACTGAAACTGTACTTGAGATGCTAACTGAGTTTTGATGGGTACGAGATGGGGACTAACATAGGTCAAGGATCTGAATAAACATTCACACCCTATACTTCCCCAGCTTCTAAATACAACCTCATGATAACCACATACTTGCACACTTACAATAAATTCAAACCTATCCTCATAACTACACCCTCTTGTAAAAAAAGCAAGCCACAATCTTCTCTTAACATGAACACTTTCTACCTCCCACCTAAGTAACTGCTCACCACTACACTATTCCATAACAAGAGCTTACTGAAGGATTACATCAGGAGAACCTGAAACATGAATGGGCACTGACCGAACTTGACACATGACTGAAATATGAGGAATAGGATGTCAATAGCATGGATTTACCAAAAAGGTCTGAACTGAGGATATACATGACATAATCTAAATTTATTTGATCAGTAGGGGTGTAGCATGAGCCATGGAGGCTGAGTATACTTGTAAATCATGATATATGTACATGAGTCATGAACTGCATGACCTGAGATTGGAGTTTCTGTGTTCATGAGACATGATTCGTAATACTGAGTGGGATGGAACTCCTTATGGGGGAACTAGGAGCGCACAAGAGTCCATGAGAAACTTGTGAATATAAGTTGTGTTCATGGAACTAAGTTATGAAACATGTGTAGTCATCATGCTAACTGCAGTATAAAACTTGTACGAAGATAAGGATAGATCGGGAATCGTCTTTCCCTACTGCTCTTTCTATACGTACTAGCACTACTACTGGAATTCTGAAAGCCTGACTTGGTTACTTGATCTATCATCCTCCCCTTTTGGTGAATTTATACACATACTAGAACTATAACTAGGATTCGAAGGCCTGACTTTCCGAACTTAAAGTTTAACTGCTATGCATGGCTACAATAGAAAAAAAACTCATGAATCTGATGAGACAAGGGAAAACAACATGCAAATAGGAGGTCTAAAACATACTAGTGGCTATATCAGGAGGACTTTCCTGATCCTGTCGGGACTGAAGGGCATGGAGCCTATTTGGGCATTGCCCACTGGTGGCACTGGAATTGTTACCCTGCTGATTCGGGCGACCGGACTGAGTTGAGGAGCGGAGATGACTCTGATAACCCAACTGGGGGCAATATCGGACTTGGTGACCTATCTCACCATATCCGAAACACCCATTACTATCAGCTTTACACACACCCTTGTGATGCTTACCACACTCTGTGCAAAACGGATGAGTAAGAATCCTATTCTCACTACTCTGGGCCTTGGAGCCTGATGCCCCATTCCTACAGTCATTTCTGAACTTTGGTACTGAGGGCCTAGCTGAAGAGGGAACTGGGGCTGAACATTTCTGACACAATCGAGGACGG
This sequence comes from Capsicum pubescens, assembly GCA_030864215.1. Lineage (NCBI taxonomy): Eukaryota > Viridiplantae > Streptophyta > Magnoliopsida > Solanales > Solanaceae > Capsicum > Capsicum pubescens. The sequence goes on along the minus strand of CM061538.1, from coordinate 330,117,170 downwards.
TTACCACCCCATGGCCTATGTTGTGCAAAACCATAGCTACCTATTCTGGATCTCTTATTTTCTCTCTCCTTCTTCTTAATCTTCTTCTCTTTGATCTGTTGGGCATAGACCATAAGCCTAGATATGTCTATGTCACTAATTAACATCGCAGTCCAGCACTCCTTGACCACTCTACCTGATATCCCTGAAACAAACTTACTCATTCTAGATCTAGTGTCTGTTACTACTTGGGGAGCGTACCTGGCTAACTGAATGAACTTAAGGGAGTATTCTTTTACGCTCATTGTAAATTGTCTGAGATTGATAAATTCCAACACCTTAGCCTTCTTCTGCTCTAGGGTAATAAACCTATCTAGGAAAGCTGTAGCAAACTCTTCCCACTTTATGGACTCTGTATCTGTACCCTTGTCTACCTTTCATTGTGTATACCACGTATGTGATACATCTTGTAGCTGATATATGGCTAACTCTACGCTCTCAGTGAAAGTCACTTCCATGATGTCTGTGACTTTTTGAACCTGATCGAGGAACTTCTGTGGATCCTCTCCTGACGTAGACCTAAAGAATAAGGAAGGATTTATTCGGGTGAAATCTCGAATCCTGGTCGCAACAAAATTTGCCACGAGATTGGCTGGAACAACAGTTAGCCGTTCGTGCTGGGCTACAACTGAACTGGCTAAAGTAGTAGATATAGTCCTGTATTCTTCATGAGCGACATGCTCATCCAGAGGATCTGGCTGGATAGGGTGAGGCGTTGACTGATTTTTGGTTTCTCTTTCGTTAGTCCTTTTGGGAGGCATGATCTGTAAATGAAGGGAAAGAGCGAATTAAACTGAGAAATTGACTTGTGATTATGCTTACAGGCACGACATGAATACTGAAAGAGGGGAAACTATTCTTAAAACATCTTATAGCCTCCTGTACATAAATGTGGCGCACAACACACCCATGTACAAGACTCTACTAGATGCGGCTTTTAGACTTCCTAGGACTCTTTTGAATCTTAGGCTTTGATACCAAGTTTGTAACGCCCTGATTTGCTTAACCGGAATGTTACACGATGTTTATGACCCCGAAGGACCACAAGCTAATCCATGATTGATATTTGTACCTTTACACTGCATAATATGACATAATATTATGGAAACATACACTGAAAGTCCATAAGGTTCAATACTAAACTTAATCTGAATAATGATAATATCTGAATAAAGTGGTATCACAATACCAAAACAAAACTGAAGTCTAAATCTGATAATACTGTAATCATCTGAAAGACTCTAACTGTCTGAATAATCTGAATAAGAAGTTGATGGGACATGTCCCCAACTAACTCCAACTAATAAGCTAATCAATGAGATACTAGAAAATCATCATGTCCTCGAAGGATGAGGACTCACTTCTACTCTGGCTGGTGAAACTGGGATCTAGTGCTGATCTGGAGCACGTGTCTCTGAACCTATGGTGTAACATAAAAAAAGAAAGCACCATAGTGCGAATGCGTCAGTACAATAGAATGTACTGAGTATGAATATGAGGTAGGCTATATGCAAGGGTTCACATGCATGATTAATACTAACTGACTGTCTAACATGAACGTGAGAATGCATACATGAATACGTAACTGTAACTGACAACATGATAACATGATACTGATATAGTGACTACTGAGTCTGGATACTGATAACATGACATAACTGATAACTGATATGACTGATAATATGAAAGACTATATCTAAATAATACTGATAACATGGGTGACTGTAATTGACAGTCCTGAATTTGGTAAAATTATTTGAGTTTCGTACTGTATCTGAGTTTACTGCGCCTGACAGTCCTGATTCTGTAACATAAAAATGTGGGAAGTAGTATTTAACCGACAAGCCCCATATATACTATTATAGCTGAGTTGGGGTCCAGTCTCTGCCCTGACTGAAAGGGTGTCAATACCGCGCCACTGGTAAGGGCAACATGTGAGTAACCCTCATATAACAGGTAACTCTAGTGAGAACGGTGGGAACCCTTATATAATAGGTTAAGCCACCTCATCTACCCTCATATAACAGGCTACGATGTCTCAACCTATGCTGGATACATAGTTCTGGAATGCAAGGATTGCTTCTAAGAATCACACCCTCATATAACAAGTGAGTTCCTATTCTTGGGTTCACTCAGTGCTAATTTCTACTTCCATCTGAATAGACACTGATCATGATTTACTGAACTGAACATGGACTAAATTTACTTAATTCCATTGACTGACGGAATACTTCTGATATCTGATAACTGACTGAGTTCATGAGATCATGGAGATTTTTCCTGGGTCATAAGACTATCTAAAATCTAAGAGTTCATAGCTTGACTGAGAGTATCGTGAAAACATGACATGGCTCTAGGCACACAGCTAATATTTTGGGTACAAGTACCCCCAGAACTCGATGGAAGGAAACTGACATGACTTGATATTCTTGAATACATGATAATCACCACAATACGTTTATTGAAGTATTTTATCAAACATCTAATAGGCATAAGCTTGTACATTTATGGGGATTTTAATGATATTATGCTAGTTAGGCAAATTTCCTTCATCTAGGCATTTAATCAAACATATGGCAGACATAGTACATGTAAACATCATGGTATAGCAATTAAACATCATGGTTCAATTTCAATTTCATCATACAAGGTTTTAGTCATGAGATTTCGTGAATCTTTATCTATACTAATCAACCCACATGGAATTTACCATCAAATCATGGAATAGAAATCAATTCCTCATTTATCAACATGAAAGAGAACATACAAAGCATGAAAACATGAAGAAAATCCATAACTTATAGTTAAAAAGGATTTTTAGACTTCATACACGAAAGGAGTCCATGAATGAACACTATGCACACCTTAGATCGTGATTTCATGAAGATTGATGGTGAAACCTTCTTGAATTTCAATCCTCAATAGAAACCCTAGCTTGTTCTTGAGATAAACTTGAGAGAAACTAATATATTTTGGGTGAAAAGTGGCTGAATCACGTGTTAAAGGGATTATATAGGGGTAGGAAGTTGACCCTTTTAACCCTGGATACATCATTAAATTTCCAGTCAAATTTTCCGAATTGGTCCCTTGGTGCGACGCGCCACTATCACGCCAGGCCACTAGAAATTGACAACTGGGACCTGGGAACTTGGCGCGACGCGGAGTCAATCGCGGTGCCCTTTTTTATTCTGGTTTTCACCCTTGGCACGATGCTCTGAGATCGCAGAGAAACACTAGAAATTGCCAAATGCCATTTCCTCTTATGTCACGGTGTGCCACTGACTAGTATGGCACTGTTTTACGTCAATAACTTGAAATAGTCGTAACTTCTGACCCGGTTAGTAGATTTAAGCGAATCATATATCGATGGAAAGCTTATTCAATTTTTCACATGATAAAAAGAAAAAAATATTGAAAATTCCTCATGGAATAATCATTATTTACTTTAGAAGCTAATACTGGGCATTCTTAGGACGAAATTAGCTAGGAAAATTTTTGGGGTATTACACAGAGCAACCTTATTAATCGGACAATCCCTCAGCGGATGTCCTGCCTAGTCACACTTGAAGCATTTGTCCTTTATTTCATCATAATAACCCTGATGAGGATGACCACAAAGCTGACAAGGAGGGCATGACGAAACTGACTAACCTCCACTTGCTTGAGATTGGGCACCATGCGTCCATAAACTATCACCTTACCCTACCTATCTCCAAACTCCGCCTGCTTCCTCTTTTTATCTTCCATTTGTTATATATGAATAGTCAACCTAGAGATGTCCATATCTTTAATTAGCTAGGTAGTCTTGCTCTCCAAAATAAAATCTCGGTTTAACCCAAAAATAAATTTCCTCATCCTTTCCCACATGTTAGCCACTAAATCAGGAGCATACTATGACAATTGACGAAACGTCAAGGCATATTCCTTGATAGAAATTTTCTCCTACTTGAGGTTCACAAACTCCTCCATTTTTGCTTTCCTCAACTCTTCGGGAAAGAAATAATCTAAGAAGGCCTTAGAAAAAGTATCCCATAAGACTGATTCTTCCACATCACCCCTATCCCTATTCCACTCTTCATACCACTGATATGCAACATCTTTGAGTTGATAAGCTGCAAAGTTTACCCCTTCATATTGGTAGCCTGCATCACCCAAATATCTTTTCCATTTCATTCAAGAATCCCTATGGATCCTCCTCTACCTTTACTACAGAAAAAGTGGGAGGACTCATCTTCATAAATTGGCCAACCCTTGTGGCCTCAGCAGACAAAGCACCACAGATAAAGCACCAATCACACACCGCTCAGCCTGAGCAGCGACCATCTGAATAATAATATGAATAAACTGATGGAATTCTGTATTAGTCACCTCACATTAAGGAAGACTATTAGAAACCAGTGGAACTCTGAAATTATCAGGGATAGGACCGTGAGATCAAACATGAACCCTAGAAGTAGGATGCACCCCTTCAGCATTACCCCCAAATAGGATAGAAGAATTTTCTTGTGTTCTAGATCTATGAGGCATGATATGAAAGACGAAACAACAAGGATTAGAGAAGATTCTAGGAATAAGACTCCAAGCTTAAAAATAGAAAACCAAGAAAATGAAATATTCCTTAATGCCTTATAGCCTCTCTTTTATGAGTGTGGCATGCTACACACCCCTAAAAATGACTCTACTTGACATGGCAGTGTGGACTCTCAATTGACTATAAAAATAGGCTCTGATACTAACTTGACATGGCTCACCCTGGGGCCTTATCATAATGGGCATCCCAAGTTCGACTAGGATCGAAAACCACCTCCATTACCCAACCCAACCCAACCTTTAGTCGCATGCCCTGAGTTGACTGAATTTCAAGCATGTAACAAGATAGTGTAACAATTGGGAAAAGATCATAATCGTGGACAACCCAACTGAGTCCAACTATTTCATATCAACAATCCAACCATACTAAACTATACCAAAATAAAGGCCATAAACCATGCCATAACCAAGGTTGTTCCAAAACATAATAGAACTAATCCCAAAATGAAATATGATGGAATAGTGAGAAACTATATTTGATTATGCCAGCCTCAATACCAATACCAATGCTAAGGCTGACACCTATACTGGTCTCGCCCATTCCAACCCATAAAAGTACCATAAAGCCTCTAACCAAAAGAATAATGAAATTCAGTTGGGATATGCCCCCAACCATAGCCAGAACCAATATCCAAAAGAATATCAAATTTTCTAAAAATATACAAAACATGAAATAGAGCCTTCCAAAATGATAAAAGCTCACCACTTCAGTCCAAATGCTTGTCCCCGAGTCAATCACCATATAGGGGGAGTAGAACAGCAAGTTCCTTCATAACATGGGTATACATCCACTAATATATGGGGTTAGCGAGTGATTGCTAGCATGATCTCAGGGTAAGCATAAAATAATGCCATTTATAAAACCAACTAAAATTATCCATATACACACAACCATATATACATACATATATACATATATACATATATATATATAAATAACCATGCCATGAAAAGGGGTCGTGTTTAGCATGCCCTTAAAACCTTTACTTGGGTTGTGTAGCTTTGATGTCCCAAACCACCCATGGGCTATATGGGTTCAGATCCCCCTGCTGAAAGGGCCTAAGTATGTGTAGCCGCATGACCAAAGAATAAAACCTTGGGATGACCAGTACATCTCCCAAAATATAGTGTGACATCATGCACATAGACACCAAGACAAACCTCATATCGGCCAATATGAGTTTCCAGTTTTGGTCGCCCAGGACCTCCACCTTCCATGGCTTAACTACACCTCCCACCATTATTTCAAAATTAAAAACCAATTTCCAAATAACCAAACCATTATCTATTTATTAACCAAGTCCATTAATATTAGTATCGTTATACCAATCCTTATTTGCAAGTATTATTCTTAGCCAACCATATAGAGGCTTAAGGGGACTTTTAAGTGACCTTTCATTTACCATATTAAACCACTTGGGGAATTCCATGTGCCCCTCAAGCATAAACATTAGCCATTTACCATTGCAATCCATTTAAACCATGCATAGTTCCTTTACTAAGTGTTAAAACAAGCAAGAGTTCCATTAAAATAGTCAATGCAATGAACATATCTTTATAAGCATTTTGTCAAACACATTGAGGGCATAATATAACCAAAACCAATTTCAATTACCATTAAACCATTCCCATGCAATCCAATTATCCAAAATCATATTAATGCATATAAAAGCATAATTAATACCATGGGAAACCATAACCAACTATTTAATGTCAAAACCCCCATATCATATTCGAAAACCAAAATCATACAATCAATGAAATCATGAAAACATTCATAAAAAACATGTGTTTAGTTAGAATTAACAATGAAGGAAGATAACATGCCTTAAACCAAGATGATGACAGAAATAAATTACCAAGACAAGCCTCAAATTGATCCTTTAGTTGAAACCCTAGCTTCCCTTGCCCAAAAGCTCTTAAGAGAACTATGGAGTGTTTTAGAAAAGTTTCTAAGTATTAGTGAATGGAATAATAGGGTAAATAACCTCCCAAGTAGGTTAGAAGTTGTGGGGCCTTATTAGGATAAATGGAAAAATGTCCAAAATACCCCCACTTAAGTTGCACCAAAATCCTATCACAGAAGTACGAATGACCCACATGAGTCATACCTTCTAATATGATTGGTATCCTCCACTCGTATCCTGGCCTCAACCCTTAGATCCAATATTGTACAACCTATGAATCATCCAACCAAGTTGTATTGACAGCATACGATCTGTACCCTTCATCCGTACCCATAGTAGATTTAAGCTCAAGAAAGATTCAAACATTGCCCATCATACGAGTCTATGGTATGACTCGTACCCTGGCTTATAGATCATGGTGAGCCACTCGTACTCAAACCTAACCTAAGTAACCAAGTCTAAGATTAAGTTAAGGAACCAAATAATCTATAACCACCAATACGATTCATACCTCTAAGTCATATCCTTTTTAGTAACCAAAGTCCATCCCACCAACCAATACTGGTCAGTATACGACTGCACCTTACCATCTGTACCCCAATATAAGGCTTGTAACCTTGAGTTGTATTAGGTCTAGAGACCAGAATTCCAGGATATTTTCTAAATGTCAAAACCCAGGGTGTTATACTAATAAAACTCATGGGTACGAGCCGTATGTTGGGGTACGAATGGTATGGTCCAATTGTATATTGACCAATATTGGTTGGTGGGATGGATTTTAGTCACTGGAATGGACACAACTTAGTATACGAGTCGTATGGTTGGATACTGATTGGTTTCTTCACTTAACCTTAGAATTGGTAACTTAAGTTGGATCTGAGTATGAGTGGATCACTAGGAGCCATAAAATAGGTTACAAGTCTTACCTAGGACTCGTATGGTGGATAGTGTTCCAACTTTTTATGATTCTATCTTGCCAGGGATACGGGTAAAGTGTACGGATCGTATGTTGTCAATACGACGTAGGTAGGATAAGTCATACACTGGAAAACGTTGGGTCCAAGGGTTAAGGCTTAGGATACAAAAGGTGGGTACCACTTGTATCGATGGGCACGACTCGTGACGGTCAGTCGTACCCCTGTTATGGTATTTTGTGCAACATAAGTGGGGGTATTCTGGATATTTTTTCACTTATCCTAATTAGGTCCCACGACTTCTATCTCACTTGGGAGGCTATTTACCCTATTATTTTATTCATTAACACTTAGGAACTCTTCTTAAACACTCTATAATTCTCTCAAAAGCTTTTGGGCAAGGAAGCTAGGGTTTCAACCAGAGGACTAATTTGGGGATCTTGTTGGTGGTTTCTCTCTATCTACTTTGTCAATTAAGGCATGTTCTCTTCCTTCATTGTTAGTTCCAATTAAAGGCATTATTTATATGAATGGTTTTCATGATTTCATTGTTGTATGATTTTGGGTTTTAAATATATTTAGGGGTTTTAGTTATAAATGCTTGGCTATGGTTTTCCCATATTTTAATTATGCATTTATATGAATTTATGGTGGTTTTGATAATTGGTTGCATGGGAATGGTTCTTTGGTAATGGACTTTGGTTTTAGAAATACTATGCCCCCAATGTGTTTGATAAAATGTCTTTAACAATGTTTTCATTATAATATTGATTTTTCAATGGAACCTATGCATGGTTTAATCTTGGTAATGGAATCCTAAATGGTATGAATGATTTAAATGGTTTTAAATGGATTGGAAAGGCCTTGGTGTCTATGGTTTTGATTAATTGTAAATCATGAAGGGTAAATGGAATCCCCTAAGCCTATATATGGTGGGTTATGGACAAAACTTGCAAGTTATTATTGGTATGAAGATTTCACTTTTAATGTCCTTGGTTAATAAATGGTTAATGGATTGGTTGGTTTCTTAGTAATGGTTTTAATTGGGCAATAATGGTGGGATGTGCAGTAAAGTCGTGGAAAGTGAAGGTCCTGGGGGACCAAAACTAGAAACTCATATTTGTCGTTGTGAGGTTTGGTCTTGGCAACCGTGTGCATGATGTCACACTTTATATTTGGGGGATGTACTAGTCATCCCAAGTTTTTATTCCCTTATCGTGTGGCTTCACGCACTGGGGCCTTTTTAGCAGGGGAGCTGAACTCATATAGCCCATGGATAGTTTAGAATGGCAAAGCTACACAGCCTAGGTAAAGGTTCTAATGGCATGCTAAACTCAATTTTCTTTCCCGGCATGGTTATATATATGTATGGTTTGTGTGCATATGTATGGTTTTACTTGGTTTATAAATGGCATTATTTTATTCTTATCCTTAGTTTATGATAGCGATCACTCGCTAACCTATATTCGAGCGGCTATATACCCACGCTATGCAGAAACTGGCCATTCTACTCCTCCTACATAATGATTAACTCAGGGATAGCTATTGGATTAAAGTGGTAAGTTTTGATATTTTTGGAAGCCTTCATTTCATGTTATGGACATTTTTAAACATTCTTATTTATTTTTGGATATTGGTTTTGGCTATTATTGGGGGCATGTCCCAATCGAATATTCTTACTCTTTTGGTTAAAGCTTTTATGATACTGCTATGGTTCGGAATGGGCAGAATCGGTATTGGTGTTCACCTCAACATTGGCATTGGTATCGGGGCTGATACCGGTTGACGATATTATTAGTTGTTCCATCGTATTTCATTTTGGGGTTAATCATATTACGTTTTAGAACTTATTTGGTTTTGGCCTATTTTGTGGCCCTTGATTCAATATTTGTTTGGCTTGGTGGTTTGGTTGTCACGATTTGGTGTGACGGGATGACTTGGTAGGGTTGGTATAGAAATATACCTATCCCAATGTTAGTCCTTATCCAGTTATGCTATCTTCGTATTTGTTTGGTACACAACCGACTCAAGGTATGCTAATGGAGGTTGGGTTGAGTACAGGGGGTGGTCCTCGGTCCTGGTTGGACTTAGGATGCCCATTATGACAAGGCCCCCGATCAGGTCGTGTCATGTTGGTATAAGAACTTTAGGTTCATGGACAATTGGGAGTCCACAAAGATTTGTTGAGTAGAGTCTCGTTTAAGGGTGTGTAGCGCACCACACTCATAAGAGAGAGGCTACAAGACATTTAGGAATGTTTCACTTTCTTGGTATTCTATTTTCAAGCTTGGAGTCTAAGTCCTGGAATTCTTCTCTAATCTTTGGTTGTTCATTTTTCAGATCATGCCTCGCCGATTTGGAACACAAGGAAACTCTTCAGTCCCATCTAGGGACAATATTGATGGGGTACATCCTATGCTTGTAGTTCATCTTTGATCTCATTACCCTATTCCTGATAGCTCTAGAACTTCTCCATTTTCTACTATTCCTCTTCAGGGTGAGCTCACTACTGTAAAATTTCACAGTCTATTTATACTATTGCTAAATTGGTTGCTTCTCAGGCTGAGCAGGATGCGTTTAGTGGGTTGTCTACCGAGGCCACAAAGATTGGTAAGTTTATGAAACTAAATCCTCTTAATTTTACTGGTGTGAAGGTGGAGGAGGATCCTCAGGATTTCTTGGATGAAATAGAGAAGATATTAAGGGTGATACAGACTACTAATGTGGAAGGTGTTAACTTTATAGCTTATCAGCTCAAATATATTGCGTACCAATGGCACAAAGAGTGGGATAAGGATAGAAGAGATGTAGAGGAGTAATCATATTGAGATATTTTTCTGGAGCTTTTCTAGATCATTTCTTTCCTCGAGCTATGAAAAGAAAAAATGGAGAAGTTTGTGAATCTTAAGAAATGGATAATTTCTGTTAAGGAATATGCCTTGAAGTTTCATCAACTCTCAAGGTATGCTCTTAATTTTGTGGCTGACATGAGAGCGAGAATGAGAAAGTTTGCTTTTGGTTAGAATTAGGATTTGATCTTGGAAAGCAAGACTGCCTTGTTGATTAAAGATATGGAAATTTCTAGGTTGACTGTTCATATGTAGTAGGTAGAGGATGAGAAGATAAAATATGCGGAGTTCATAGATCTACAAGGTAAGAGAAGCAAGTTTTATAATCAGGGAGGTGCTCAGTCCCAAGGTGGTCAAGATGGTGACAACTGGCATAAAAAAGTGGGGGAGTTCTGGATCCTTCTCTACTGCTAGTGCTCCTTATCTGAAACAGTTGGGTGATATGCGTCATCAGTATTGTGATAATTTAGGGCGCAGGGTGTTGAATCTCAGGCAACTGAGGGCCAGTTGGTTTCTTTATGCCCTCCATACCAGCTCTGTGGTCATCCTCATCGGGGTTATTATAATGAAAGGAGGGACAAATTCTTTAAGTATGGCTAGGCAGGCCATCAGCTCAGGGATTGTCTGGTTAATAAGGTTGCTATGGGAGCAAATAAGGTACCAGTGGCTTCATCTTCTGTTCCTACACTTGGTGGTATTGCGTCTGCTTCTGTTACTACTCATGGTTCTAGTGTTGGCCAGAACAAGTTGTATGTTTTGGCATCCCGACAGAAATTTGAGGCATCGTCTGATGTCGTTACTGGTATGTTACAATTTTTTTCTTGTGATGTGTATTGTTTACTTGATCTAGGGTCCACTCTTTATTATGTGACCTTATTTGTGGTTGTATGTATTGGTTTTGATCTTGAGGTTGTTTCATATCCTTTTTCTGTTTTTACGCCGGTAGGTGATTGGTTATTGCTAAGAGAGTCTATAGGGGGTGTGGTGTCTGTTGGTGGTAGGCAGACTTTGGTGCATTTTTTTGAACTTGATATGGTGGATTTTGATGTTATTCAAGGGATAAATTGGTTACACTCTTGTTATGCGTCCTTTGATTGTCGGACCCATAAGGTTGTCGTTAGGTTCCCTAGTGAACCGATTATAGAGTGAGAGAGTAGTTCCTTAGCTCCTAAGGGAAGGTTTATTTCTTATCTTAGTGCTCAGAGGTTAATCTCTAAAAGTTATTTTTATCACTTGGTCTGGGTTAAGGATTCTAACTCAGAAGGTTTATTTTTTCCTGAGGTCTTCCCGAATGATCTTCCTAGTGTTCCTCTGGATAGGGAAATAGAGTTTGGTATTGACTTGGTTTTGGACTCTCTTCCAATATCTTTTCCTCCTTATAGAATGGCTCCAGCTGAGTTTAGGGAACTCAAGGAGCAACTAAAATATCTTCTACATAACGGGTTTATTTGTCCTCGTGTATCTCCATGGGGTGCGCCGATATTGTTCGTGTGAGATAAGGATGGTTCCCTTCAAATGTGCATTGACTATAGGCAGTTGAATAAGGTGACATTCAAGAACAAGTATCCTCTTCCAAGGATAGATGATCTATTTGATCAATTGTAAGGTGCTAAGTTTTTTTCTAAGATAGATCTTCTATCTTGGTATCATCAGCTTAAGCTTAGGGAGGAGTATATCCCTAAGATGGCTTTTTGTACTCGGTATGGTCACTTTGAATATTTGGTTTTGACTAATACCCCAGTGGCATTTATGTATTTGATGAACAGGGTTTTCAGGTAGTTCTTAGATCTCTTCATCATTGTGTTTATTCATTATATTCTGGTACATTCCAAAAGTGAGGTGGATTTTGCTAATTACCTCCGTGTGGTATTGAAGACCTTAAAGGAACAACAGTTGTATACGAAGTTCTCCAAATATGAGTTTTGGTTAAACATTGTGACTTTTCTTGATCATATTATTTCTAGCGAGGGGATCATGTTGGATCCGCAAAAGGTGGTTGTGGTTAAAGGGTGGCCTAGACCCACGACTCCAACAGACATCCGGAGCTTCTTGGGTTTGGATGGGTATTATAGGTGGTTAGTAGAAGGCTTTTCATTGATAGCTGCTCCTTTGACTAAGTTGACTCAGAAAAAGGTTAAGTTTTCTTGGCCGAATGCTTGTGAGGGGAGTTTTGAGAAGTTGAAAGATAAGCTAACTTTGGCTCCAATTCTGACTTTGCCAAAAGGCTATGATGGATTTGTGGTCTATTGTGATGCATCTCAGGTAGGTCTTTGTTGTGTGTTGATGCAGCATGGGAAGATGATTACCTATACTTCCAGGCAGTTGAAGGTACATGAGAGAAATTATCCTACTCATGATTTGGAACTATTGGTGGTTGTGTTTACTTTGAATATATGGCGGCATTATTTGTGTGGTCTACAAATGGACATCTTTTCTAATCATAAGAGTCTATAGTGTGTGTTCACTCAGAAGGAGCTCAATCTCAGGTAGAGAAGAAGGTTGGACCTTCTTAAGAACCTTGATATGAGTCTTCACTATCACGTAGGTAAGGCTAATGTGGGTGCTGATACTCTTAGCAGGTTTTCCATGGGGAGTTTGGCTCATATAGAGGAAGGAAAGTAGGAATTGGTGAGAGATATTCACTATTTATCTAATCTTAGAGTTTACCATTTGGACTCCAAAGATGGAGGTTTAATGGTACAAGAAGTGGATCGATCGTCTCTTGGTGTAGAGATCAAGGAGAAGAAAGTGTTTGATCCTGTCTTGATGAAAATCAAGGGTGATATTGGTGGGAAAAAGGTGATGGTGTTTGAGATCAGTGGTGACAGTACTTTAAGGTACCAAGGGTGGTTATGTGTTTCTGATGTCGACGATTTGCGATAAAGGATCTTGGTTGAGATACATGAATCGCGCTATGTTTTTTATCTCGGTTCCACAAAGACGTATCATGATCTCAAGGAGATGTATTGGTGGAACGGTATGAAGAGGGATGTGGCTGATTTTGTGGCCAAGTGTTTGTGTGTCAATAAGTTAAGGTAATTAATATGAACTTTATTACCGGTCTTCCTTAGTCTCGGAATCAATATAATTTGATTTGGCTTATCGTGGATAGGATGACCAAGTCTCTCACTTCTTGCCAGTGAGAACTACCTTTTGGCGAAGGATTATGCGAAGTTATATATTCAGGGGATGGTGAAGTTTCATGGGGTACCTGCTTTGATTATTTCTGATCGTGGGACGTAGTTTACATCTCACTTTTGGTAGTCATTCACAAAGATTTAGAAACTAAGGTGTGTTTGAGTATTGCTTTTCATCCGCAGATGGATAGACAAGCAAAGAAAATTATTCAGACATTGAAAGATATGTTTCATACTTGTGTGATTGATTATGGTGGAAATTAGGTTGAGCATCTACCTTTGGTAGAGTTTTCTTACAACAATAGATATTATTCTAGTACTTGTATGGCTCCTTTTGAGGTATTGTATGGTAGGAGGTATAGATCTCCTATTGGTTGGTTTGATCTTGACAATAAAGATATGTTTGGTCCCAACTTGGTTTACCAGGCTATGGAAAAAGGTGAAGATGATTCGGGATAGGCTTAAGGCCGCCCAAAGTTTCCAAAAGTCCTATGCAGATGTTAGGCATAGAGACTTGGAGTTTGAGGTTGGGGATAAGGTTTTCCTCAAAGTATCTCCCATGAAGTGAGTAGTGCGGTTTGGTAAGAAAGAGAAGCTCAGTCCTCGGTATGTTGGTCCTTATGAGATTTTGTAGAGTGTAGGTAATGTTTCTTATGAGTTGGAGTTACCTTCTAGCTTGAGTTTGGTTCATTCGGTATTTCATGTCTCCATTTTGAGGAAGTGTCTTAGTGATCCTTCTTCGATTGTGCCTTTGGAGGGGTTGGGTATCTCGGACTCTCTATCTTACGAAGAGATCCCCATTTGAGATCTTAGATAGGCAGGTTTGTTGGTTGTAAACCAAGGATGTGGCTTCGGTTAAGGTTCTGTGGCGGAACCATAGAGTGGAAGAATGTGGGAAGTAAAGGAGGACATGAAGTCCCAAGTATCCACATCCATTTTTGCTCTTGGGATTCATGCGGAAGGTGTGTGTCTTCAACACATCTTTATTTTCTAAGTTTGTTAAAGGAAAGATTAATAACTTTGCCTCTTTGTTTTCAACCTTTATTAAAGATTGGGAATATTTGATAATGTAAATGACTCGTGCGTGTGGTTACCCATACGTCGTCCGTTATTCGGGGATGAATGTTCCTAGTAAGGAAGACTGAAACACCCTGGTTTCTAGACCATAGAAAATTTCCAGGAATTCTGGTCTATAGACCTAATACAACTCATGGATACAAGTCGTATGTTGGGGTACGGAAGGTATGGTTCAATCGTATGCTAACTAGTGTTGGTTGGTGGGATGCATTTTGGTCACTGGAATGGGTATGACTTGGTGGTATATGTCGTATGGTTGGATACAGATCGATTGGTTTCTTCACTTAACCTTAGACTTGGTAACTTAAGTCTGATCTGAGGACGAGTGGATCATCAAGAGAAGTAAGCCAGGGTACGAGTTGTACCCAGGACTCGTATGATGGATAGTGTTCAAACTTTCTGTGATTCTATCTTGCCAGGGATACGGGTGAAGGGTATGGATTGTATGTTGTTAATACGACTTGGGTAGGATGAGTCGTACATTGGATAGTGTTGGGTCTAAGAGTTAAGGCTTAGAATATGAGTTGTGGGTACCACTCATATCGAAGGGTATGACTCGTGAGGGTCAGTCGTATCCCTGTGATGGGATTTTTTTGTAACTTAAGTAGGGGTATTCTGGACATTTCCCCACTTTTCCTAGTAAGCTCCCACGACTTCTAACTCACTTGGGAGGCTATTTACCCTATTATTCTATTCATTAACACTTAGGAACTCTTCTGAAACACTCTATAATTCTCTCTAAAGCTTTTGGGCAAGGAAGCAGGGTTTCAACTAGAGGACTAATTTGGGGATCTTGTTGGTGGTTTCTCTCCATCTACTTTGTTAGCTAAGACATGTTCTCTTCCCTTATTGTTAGTTCCAATTAAAGGCATATTTTTTATGAATGGTTTTCATGATTTCATTATTGTATGATTTTGGGATTTAAATATATTTAGGGGTTTTGGGTTTAAATGCTTGATTATGGTTTTCCTATGTTTTAATTATACTTTTATATGCATTAATGGCGGTTTTGGATAATTGGTTGTATTTTCTATGTTTTAATTATACTTTTATATGCATTAATGGTGGTTTTGGATAATTGGTTGCATGGGAATGGTTCTTTGGTAATGGACTTTGGTTTTGGAAATACTATGCCCCTAATGTGTTTGATAAAATGTCTTGACAATATTTTCTTTATAATATTGATTTTTCAATGGAACTTATGCTTGGTTTAAACTTGGTAGTGGAACCCTAAATGTTATGAATGGTTTTCAATAGATTGGAAAGGCCTTGGTGGCCATGATTTTGGTTAATTGGAAATCATGAAGGGAATATGGAAACCCTTAAACCTATATGTGGTTGGCTATGGACAAAACTTGCAAGTTATTGTTGGTATGACGATACCACTATTAATGACCTTGGTTAATAAATGGTTAATGGGTTGGTTGGTTTCTTGGTAATGGTTTTAATTGGGTAATAATAGTAGGATGTGTTGCAAAGTCATGGAAGGTGGAGGTCCCGGGGGGACCAAAACTGCAAACTCATATTTGCCAATGTGAGGTTTGGTCTTGGTGATCGTGTGCATGATGTCACACTTTATAGTTGGGATGTACTAGTCATCCCATGTTTTTATCCCTGGTCGTACGGCTTCACGCGCTGGGACCCTTACAACAGAGGAAGCTGAACCCATATAGCTCGTGGGTGGTTTAGGATGGCAAAGCTACACAGCCCAGGTAAGGTTCTAATGGCATGCTAAACCCAGTTTTCTTTTCCGGCATGGTTATATATATATAGAGAGAGAGAGAGAGATGTCATTATTTTATCCTTATCCCTAGTTCATGCTAGTGATCACTCACTAACCCATCTTCGAGAGACTATATACCCACGCTATTCAAGAACCGGCCTTTCTACTCCTCCTACATAGTGATTGACTTGGGGACAGTTGTTGGATTGAAGTGGTGAGTTTCCATATTTTCAAAAGGCTCTATTTCATGTTATGGACATTTTTAGACATTTTTGGATATTGGTTTTGGCTATGGTTGGGGGCATGTCCCACCCGAATATTCTTACTCTTTTGGTTAGAGGCTTTATGGAACTGCTATGTTTTGGAATGGGCAAAATCGATATTGGTGTCAGCGTTAGAATTAGCATTTGTATTGGGGTTAATACTGGTTGACGATATTATTGGTTGTTCAATCATATTTCATTTGGGATTAATCACATTATATTTTGGAACTTATTTGGTTTTGGCCTTGTTTATGGCTCTTGGTTCGGTATTGGTTTAGCTTGGTGGTTTGGTTGGTACAGTTTGGTGTGACGAGATGACTTGGTAGGGTTGGTCTAGGAATAGACCTATCCCAAAGTCAGTCCTTGTCCAATTATGCTATCTTGCTACTTGTTTGGTACACAGCCGACT
Organism: Capsicum pubescens; assembly: GCA_030864215.1. Taxonomy (NCBI): domain Eukaryota; kingdom Viridiplantae; phylum Streptophyta; class Magnoliopsida; order Solanales; family Solanaceae; genus Capsicum; species Capsicum pubescens. The sequence continues at coordinate 330,100,262 of CM061538.1, read as the reverse complement.
CAAGGTATGCTAATAGTGGTTAGTTTGGGTAACTAGGGGTGGTCCTCGGTCCTGGTTTGACTTAAAATGCCCATTATGATGCGACCCCCATTCGGGTCATGTCATAGGCCATCCAAGGGCTCGATGGTGGAATTCTCTCCATAAACTTGGATATTTTAGGCATGTTACTCTTCCCTAATTGCTATTTTGTTAAAAACATAAGTTTTAAAGTGTTGTACATACAATATTGATGATGATTTTGAAAACATAGGTTGAGGGCTTTGAATAACTGTTGTCTAGGTGATGTTTCATGTTTGTCCCTGTATGGGTTATGTTTAAATGGTGGTTTTTAATCACTTTGGTTCATGGGTATGGTTAACAAACAAGGGGATTGTGATTTCCCCAGACTTGTGACTTTTGAAATAGTTATGACCTCAACCCATTGTGAAATTGGTTCTGAATATGAAAAGTTTGCATATTCAAATACTCTTGAACTGCTGCATAATGTGAAAAGTCAATGAAGCATAATGATTATTGAATTAAGCCTTAAGTGGTTGTGTAATTCCCTAAGATAATGTATAATTGAACCAAGGGGGTTATGAATTCCCCCAAGTGAAGTAATTGGTTTGACATGTTGATGTTACTTTGCAAGTGTAGTTGGTATGACGATACCAATAATATATGATTTAATGTGTAATGTGGTTCAATAAGTAGGATTGTGTGATAAATGATTTAATTGGGATTTGATGAGGGTTGTAGAGCTGAGTCGTGAAAGTTGAGGTCTCAAAGGACTAATACTAAAAACCACGGTTGCCGACGTAGGGGTCTAAATTACCGAGTGGTTCGAGTACCCCTTATTATTATCATATGATTGGGAGGTTCAAGTCCCCCACATTATATTACATGATTTGGTTCTTGTGTCACGTTGATATGTCGGGAGGTTCGAGTTCCCCATAGTGCATATGTATACCCTTTAGTTCGTACGACCACACGCACTGGCGCCCTACCAGCTGGGGGAGAATTAGGCTCATGTTGCTCGTGGATGCCTTCTTATGTTATGATGGTTGATCTACACAGCCCAGGTTAAAGCTTTAAAGTGCATGTTAGGCCTTGTTCCCTATCTCTACATGTGATCTATTTATGTATATGCATATGATTATGTGCATGGGTTTTGAATATTTTGAACTGTTGATCACGGCTTTATATTATCCTTATCCCTAAGTTACATGTTAGTTTTCACCCCACTAACTATATTTGAACACTGTATCCCCACGCAATGTAGGCACTGAAGATACCTTTACTTTTTCTTCATAGAGTTAGGTTGATCGGCTCGGTTTGTCTGTTCGTTGTACTGAAGTGGTGAGTTTCCATTCTCCGGAAGGCTTAGACATTTCACCAGTTTCCATTCTTATATTTGAGTTAATAGTTTTCATTATCATTACATTATCATTTTCATTGTCATTTGTCAGAGTCGGGGACATGTCCCAATCAAGACTGGTGTTGGTTTTCTTTGCATAGAAGCTTTGTTGGATTACTGTGGACTTGGGTGACATTGGTAGGTTGTTTGGCCGCTACCGATCAAGGTTATAGACATGATTTAAATATCATTAAGCTTATTCGAGTCGTGATAAAGATAGTTTCAGGGCTTTTATATATATATATATATATATATAAAAATCTATAATAATAATATAACAATAATAATAATATACTAAAAGTGTGAAGGTCCTTAGAAAAGTGATTTGAACTTTTTGTCCTTCCTTAAAAGACTCTCGTATAGACAAAACTATCTTTTCACTATTTTCTTTAATGTATTGTTTAATTATTTTTATTATATTAACTAGACTCCTAAAATATATGAGACTCCTAAAATATATGAGAGGAAAATTAATTAATATTTTTTTCTGTACTTATCAATTAGAAAATATACTCCTAAAATAAGATAGAAAAATACTCCTAAAATATAACTCTATTAAGGAAATACGTCTATAAATATTGATACGCACGATTAAACTATAGAAGAAACCGATTTACTTATTAAAAAATATGATTGATACTCATCTAACTTGATTCGATTGCATGTCCAGATTGGTTGATACTTAATTTTCTAACCCTCAACTTCTTTACTGTCTTGTCAACATAATAGAATTTAACGTGTGTGTGTATATATATGCTTAATTTTCTAACTCTCAACTTCTTTACTGTTTTTGTCAACATAATAGAATTTAACGTGTGTGTGTATATATATATGTATATCTTCTTTGTTTTCATTCAAGACATTCTTTAGGCTCAAAATTTTTGCTCAGACAAGAATTATTTTCATCAAAATTGAAGTTTTGTGATCACTATTCTATTATTTTATTGTAGTTTACAGGTCGTAGATGAATTTACAGGTGGTAAATGAATGTCGGTTGGCTTTGAGAAATTTTTTAGATAAAGATTAGGTTTAATTGTATTGTATTTATATCACTGTTTTGAAAAAAAAAATTGTGTAAAGGTTAAGTTTAGTTGTATTATTTTGATATCTCTATTATCGTATTATTTTCTTATAGTTTACAGGAGGTAGATGAGTGTCAGACTCAGGCTTTGAGGAAATTTTGTGTAAAGGTTAGATTTAATTATATTATTTTGATGTCTCTATCATCTTATTTTTTTGTTGCAGTTTAGGTGGTAGATGAATGTCGATCGGCTTCGACAAATTTTTATGGTAAAGATTAGGTTTAATTAAATAAATTCTCCAAAAGATATTAAATTTAACTATTGTATTCATCTTTATTATTTAAACAAATACCTTATTTAATGTAACGTTTGCACTCAATAAAATGAGGTACACGCGCGAGGCTCGTACACCTAAACTAATATTTATATAATAACTTCCTCTTTGTAAGATACGTCTCAATTATACTACACAAGTTAAAATAGGAAAGTACAATCAATTCCCTTTAATCAATTAACTTTAGCCATCTAATTTGTATTCAAGTCAAAATTAGTCAGTGCATTAGTCCCTCTTCATAAGCTCAAGCGGCGCCTTTTGAGTTCCTATTGAAAAAAGTACACAGATTCTTAGTGAGAACCCCATTTGATCACAATTTGAATGATATTAAACGGAGTTAAAAGTACTGACAATAAGTATAGATTCCAAAATCAGTCTATTCAAACTAATAACTACAATGGTGCTATTCTCAGACGCCATTCCAAAAGTTAACATCAGCTAATCAGTCTATGCATTTTTTCATGCTGTGCCACAAAGCCAGAAACCTAATGAAATGGAAATGTGCACCCTTTATTAGTCCTTGCAAGAAATCATCCTCGCCTACTGCTCTCTAAGCCTTTTTTTTATTTCGATCCTCCATGTTTCAAGATCTCGTTGAGAAGAATTAATTCGAGCATTGCTTCTATAGGGAATAACATGAAGAAACAGACACAATCAACTGTACAAAATGATTTTTTGCTATACACAAGATAATAAGATGCAAGATTGGAGTCTAAGAAGAGTTTAAGAAAAGTTTTGACATTTCAGGACTGTCCTGCTCTATCACACAATGACGCAAAGCTGAACAAGTACTACAGTTCTCCAAATTAGACACCGAAATTTTTTACTATATGTTTCACACAAAAATGCCCCAAAGTATAAAGCCAAAACAAGTCGCACCGTACCCTCTCTTCGGTGTCTAGGAATTCAGAGAGCAAGGTTAAGTATATAGTTGATTGCTCTATCTTTCGACTGCTCTCAGTAACCATGCAATGCACAACAGCTGCTTCATGAGAAACTAAGCTACCATAACATTTGGTGTGCCATAAGAGTAAATTCAAAAGAAAAGGATCACATAGAGAAGTTAAAGAGCCATGACTGCATGAGAACCATGTCAATTTATAGTCTAGTCATGGAAAGCTCACTGGAAGATAATTACTGAATTGGTGGAGGATCTTGGAAATCCAACTTGTCAGCCAATCCAAGTAAAAATTTGGACTCACAATTTGTTAAACATCTCTTGCACTTTCTTCTCTTTGAAATGATAACGAATTTCTCCAAAATCATTGCATTCTTTAGCATAAGTTCTGAAAGTTCAACAAGTCTGTCAAAGCTCCTTTTTCTTTTTTGACTGTCGACGCTCGATACAGAATCCACCTCCAAACATGCTTGGAAGAAGTTGGCAATCTTAACATTCTTGAGGTTGGGAAACACAAAGCGTGAAATCCAACTCCGTAGATCAGTATTCTCCTCCTCAAAGTCGCAAAAGGAACTATCAATCTAGAGACAGAGAAACAAATCAGGACCAAATGCAGGTCAGCCTTATAAAAGTTGATTATTTCACAGTATTAGTGTCTTATAAAAAAAATTCAGAACCAACTAATCAAGAGGTACTTGGAAAATCATTGTAATGTTTGTTCCTATTAAAAAGATTCATGGCAATAGGTAACCAAAGTAAAGAGTTACGGCGCAATAATCCTTTTCTTTCAGAGTTCATTTGCCACAAAGAAAGTAACAAGACATCCGTATCAAAGTGTAGCGTTACAATGACAAATGCAAAGATTCTCACAGATAATTAAAGATATATTTGCATCTCCTTCAGAAAGAACTTGCTAAAGAACAGAGGAGCGGGGTGTTAAAACATCAGCTAAATGAGTTATATAAAAGACAAGAAAAAGCTCCAGGTAGTTACGTGATTATCTGTCATGTCTATGTTCAAAGTCTCCACATGACGCAAGGCTCTCAAAAGGCCAGCTACTCCAAGCAAATCAATGTTTTCCATATACAATTCTAGCGTAAGATATTTGCATTTCAACTCTGGCACCGGCAACCCATTGAACTGCAACATGCACGGGACCTGGTGCAATAATCCTAGTGAAACTAGTGAAAATGGAGAAAGCAACAACCAAAAAAAAAAGACACTTCAACACAGAGAGATAATGTTGTGACAAGTCTAACTGTGGAAACTCTAAACACTCTAAGCAACAACAATATATGCAAATATTTGTTTCTAGACAAATCTTTTGCCAGTATGATAAAAGAAATACCTAATCTCAAAATGCTGACAAAAGGATTGTATAAAGACACAACTGTCCACAAGTTTCAGCAATTAGGCCAGTTGCTTTAGTGAAATTCATCCTAAAGGTTCTCAATTGTAAAAATTTTACACTCTACAACTGTGCAAAAAAATTAATCTCAAAAATCAAGAACTGTAGGGGGTTTTACAAACATAAGGTAGTTTCAATAAATTAGCAGCACCAAGTGTGCTGAATTACAAAAGTTACGTACAACATAGCTATGTGGTGCACTAAGGTGTGCATTCGGTTTTCCGGTTTGGTTTTATGTTATTCAATTTCGGTCTTTCGGTCAATGGTTTTGGAAAAGTGAAAACCAATCCGGAAGAAAATAAATTTGATTTGGTTCTGTTTTCCGCTTTAAGATATGGTTTTTTCGGTTCGGCTATTTGGTTATATCAATTATTAATAGCCAAATCAAACTTATATCTGCATGCTGGAAAAAATTATATAGAAGGAAAGTAATAATATTGAATCTCTTAAATATACTTTCTAATATATGTCACGAGCAAAACTTTGAAACAAAATACTTAAAAGTATATAAAAATGTGTTCAACAATAAAATAGAAGCTAAATCTTAATTAAAGTTTAAATGCAATTAATTGGGCAATAATTAAATGCAACAGGCTAATACGAAAATAAGGTAGTACCGCAATAAAAAAATGGGTTGAAAGTGATAAACTCAAAACTCTAATTCCAAACCAAAATGTTATATGTGCATATTCATAATCTGAAACCAAACCAAAAAAGTAGATTCATAATCCAAAACCAATCCAAATTATATTTGGTTTGGTTCTTCGGTTTAATCCGAATAATGAACACCCCTACGGTGCACTAATGAGGTTCAATATTTTACCTATAGAATTTTGACCAACAATCCAAAAAATACAAGTAAGTACATTTAAGTAAGGACTTTTGAGTTAGAAATAAACCTCTATGAACCATGATCCGATTGTTAGCTCAGTTGCACAAGTCAACTTTTGAAGATAATCTTGAACGAGGATCCTAAAACCTTGATGATAGTCGTGACAACTGTATTCGTCAACACCAGTATCATCACCACGATCACGTTTTATGTGTTTGATACATGAAATGTAGAAAGTAAGCTTAGCATTAACCAAGGAGGACACATCAACAAGCCAACACTTGAGATCTTCAAGGTTTCCTGAAATCTCCAAATGCTCAAGATATGGGGCAAAAATTTCCAAGGTACGATCATTGTCATCCATAGGCATACTATGACTTTTCAAATTTAGTCTCTTGAAGTTTGACGAATTAATTTCCAGGCGACGAAAACCCCCAACATCGTATAACTCCATAGTTTCCAATGAAGGACAGCCTGATGGTAAGTTCATAATTTGACTTTCGCTTAGCATCAGAGACTCCAGCTTTAAGCTCTTTAGATACCTCCATGCTATGACCACATCATTAAAGCGACAATGTCTCAAATGTAATGTTATCAACGACAAACAGGTGCAGAAAGATTCAGGCAATAGGCAAACACGAGTAAATTCAGGGGACAAGAATACAGCATCTTCCACTTTCCTTTCAGCAGCAAAACTAAGCCATCAGCTAATTCGAGATTGGTATAAAAACAGTTGTCTGCCATCGAGTTCAAATTTTCTAATTTTCGAAGAAACGGAGTGATTTAGTACATTTTCAACAAATAATACGAAGTTATCAATTTTCAGTCTTCTACTAATAAGATTCTCATCCCTGGTTATTAAGGTATCAAAAGGATCTCTGTAGATTTCTGGTCCCTGTATTCTACGAGTGAAAATGAAGTTATAAACTTTAGTCCAGACATAACGCCACCTTTTTGAGAGGAAGCAAGTTGTGTATGCATCCTTCGTCGGCAAAACAGAGAGAATTTGAACTAGCAATGCGTCCGGTAATTGACTGATACGGTCTAGGTCAGTAGCGGACTCAAGATTTAAGCATAATGGGTGCTTAAAAAAATTAAAAATTTAAAGAAATAAAAATTCACCTCAATGAGGTTCAAATCCGAGGCATCCACTCCCATATAACAGTAAAAGCAAGACGCGTAGGTGGATCGACTCATCAAGTTTCTATTGAAATAAGATCCACACAAGGAAATGCACTTGTCATTCGTTTATATATCTATTTTCATATTATTTTTTTTATGTAATTTTACCTATTCTGTGTCAAAGTTTAGTGGGTACTTGGTCTAGGTTTTCTTCAATTCCGGCGACACTCACTTTCTGACTCTTCAATGATAGAGGATTTATGCTATTCAAGCCATCCTCACCGCCGCCGCCGGAAGGAGCCATGCTATTACGGCGATCCTCGCCGCCGGAAGAAGCCATGATGCGGTCTAGGGTTGCCGCTTACTATGCAACTTCAATTAGACCCTGAGCCAATAAGGAATGGGCATGATATGGTACAAACTACAATATCATGACACCTGACCAAAAAAAAAAAAGATATTTTGATTTTTAATTTTTAAAAATATTATATTAAATTAGTTTGATGTAGTTTAATATTTCAAAGTTTGATTTCGATATTTTATGAGAAGCTCGTAATTTGTGTGTCTTCTACCTCTATACGTCATTGCTTTATAATGCTTTCAAGTATTGTGAAAAATTCTCCATTGTTGCCTATTGTAGGAGTTTGGGTCGTGCCTCAGTCCTAGTGCGGTTGATCATCATCTCAAATCAACTGCTTTTAGTGTCAGTATAGTTGATCATCCTCTCAACCCAGCTATTAGTGTGTTTTAGTCCAGTGCTGATCATGCTCTCGGACCATCTACTTATGTCTCAGTCCTAGCGTAGTTGATCATCATTTCAGGTCAGCTATTGATAATCTATTATGTCACCAATTTAGCTAATCAGATGCGAGCTGTGGTCAATTGATAACCATAATTTCTTTGAATTCGACTTATATATATTCATATAAAGAGAATTACGATTTCAAGAAAAGTCTCAGTTATATTACTCTAAACACCTTACGCAGATTGAAATATTGAAAAGAAAGTGCAATCGATTCCCTTGCTAAATCAATTACTTTTAGTCATCTATTTGAACTCAAGTCAAAATAAGTCACTGCATTAGTTCCTGTGTGTTCAATTTTTGCAATGTCATAAACTCGAGCCTCCTTGTTATGAGTTTCAATTGAAAACATGCGTGCGCTCTGGGTAGATTGATACAAGAAAGGCAAGAAACACACGGAACAAACACCAAAACAGTCCACAAGTTCAAAGAACCGAGGACTTCTTTGATGACCACTCCCGAATTCAACAAGAAACCAACAAAACAAGATGAACAATGGTGTTTAACACACCAAACAACCAACCCAAACTATGATTAACAACACGAAGAAGAACAACAACCAACGAGTTAAGGATACAAGAAAACACTACATGGTTACAACAACAACAACAAGAATGTGTACAAGAAAGTAAGATAGATAACTTGACATACAATGCTTAAACACTTATGAACCAAAATGTATATTAAACATTAAGACCCAAAGTTTTCATACAAATAACACCAAGTTCTTACGGGACCTCAAGGAAATTGGAATTCCCAAGCAACCACCGTTTCTAAGATTGTTATCAACACAAGTAATGTCCACACTTGTCACAAGGAATCCACCTTGCAAGACACTCTTTAGAGCTCTCAAAAATATATCATCAAAAGTTTAAGAGTAATGACCTAATAAGGTTCTATTTATAAGCTAGGTTAACTTATTACAAAAAGACCAAAAGGCCCTTAATGAGACCTTACAAAGGGAGTGTGCTTCTTTGACAGTTTTGGAGTATAGGAGGCTTCCTTCACACTTCAAGATTTGTTCCCTTGGATGGGCAGACCCACAATCTCGGGTCTTCACGTCTTGGCGTCCATTACGTCCTCGAGTGTTAAGATGCCTCTTTGACCCGTATCATCCTCCCCTCCTAGGAAAGGATTCGTCCTCGAATCCGAATCTTGCAAAATAATAGGAAAGACAAGCAAACACAAGTTCCTCAAGGTATGAGGGTTAGGGTTAGTGTAATCAATCATAGCATCTTGCCAAGGTGGCTCATACTTCACATATAAGCAAGCATCCCTCTTACCTGAATACCCTCCCAAGAAAGAATAATCAACTAGTTTATCCACAAAAGTATGACAAGAAACAAGAAACAAAAGTTGCTTATCAAGTAAAAAACATAGACTCTTCTTGGAGCAATAAATAGACTTGAAAGCTGAGATAGGAAAGCCATACATTCCATGCACATTCAAGTCATTCCAAAAGACATCATCACCGTATTTCAAATGATCATCGGGGTCAAATGGGTGGAGTGTCCATGGGCACGGATTGGAAACACGCTTTCTTACCCCAATACTACTACAATTATGGTCAAATGTCCCCTATATACTAGCTTGATCTACAACAAAAACAACTAGAGGTTCATCTTTAGTCAATCGGCCAACATGTTCAACATCACCATTTTCACACACAAGTTGGTCTTCATGACTTTCATAAGACAATGTACTATCACTTGGAACAATGGCTTCAACACTAGGTGGATCAACTAGTATATCCACAATTTCAAGTTGTACATTATCTCCACAAGATGAAGGAACATTCAGCTCACTTAAAGACAAACTATCATTCACACTTAGTTGGCTACGACCCTCATTCACTAGAGTGCAAGAGTTAGTTTGATTACCTTGTAGCTCACATGGAGCATATCCACTCACTAAAACTTAATTAGGAAGGCTTGGATGCTCTACCAAGTTAGCCAACTCCTTGCAAAGAGAGTTTTTCGTCCCATCCATTCTTCCTTCCATTCGGCCCATTATTTTTTCCATTCTCTCCATTCGACTACTAAGGTCGTGTTTCATACCCATTATGGTAGCCATCAAATCGTTCATGGTCACCTTTTCCAATGCCATAGTACCTAACAAGAGAAAATCTAAAACAAAAACACAAAAAACAGCAAACTAGTTAAGGTTTGAAAAGAAAGCATCCTCACAAACCGTCTCAAAACAGTCCGCAAATTCTCAAGTGCACATTTTTGATGTTTTCACTCTATTGGACTCACAAGTGTTGATAACTCGCTTGTACTCCAATGAGGTCACGTGGTTCTAATTGTGGCTCGAGGTCGGAGTAGATTCTCGTTTGAAACGACACAAAAAGTAATGTACGAACTTAAACCAAAAAAATATAGTACGATTCAAAAACGAGAAAAGCACAAAAAATAATTCTAACACGAAAAACGTACTAAAAAACTAATCTACAACTTAGTAGGTATTTACTAGTTGTCAATTAGTATAAGAGTCAACAAAATTGGAAACTAATAGAAACAAGAAGGTGAATCTAGGAAATCCAATGTTCTTGAGCTCTTGATGACGTGGCACTTAACTATTGGACGTTGTAATGTTGTTGAAGTTGAAAAAAAATTTGTTTCAAGAAACTAATTGTTCAATTTCACGTGTGGAAGAAGAAAATTTCGGCCAAGGTATGGGGTAAACAATGTCTAGACTCCACTTTCAAGATTCATAAAGTCCTTCACCTACTTGCACCAAATTGGCAAGACAACCTTTTTGGATGTTTTGACCCCCTTTCCCTTTTTAGACAATCCTTGAAAAGTGTTTTTCTTCTTTTTGGTAGTTATACTTTTTAGAAGTCTTTGGTCTTCTTAATACTTTGGTATTGTCTTGAAAATGATTTCAAGCAAAACAAAAGTTTTCTCTTCTTTATATGATTTTCAAGATCAACAACAACCTCTTCAACACAACTTCAAGAACACAAGATGAACACCACCACCACAACAACAAAACCGTCCACTTAACACCACCACACACTTGAACTTAGCTCAAGAAATTAGACCTTAGACTCAATATGTGTTGAGGAGAAATAAAACCAACACAAGAAACAAACCAAGACAAAAAAAATACACCTAGATCTAGAAAATAATTTCGGCCAAACACAATAAGAACACCAAATCTGTTTTTTTTTTTTAATTTCTTTTTCACTCTCAAGCCCAAGATTGATCTTGTTAGAATAAAATTAAAGATGGCTCTGATGCCAAATGATACAAGAAAGGCAAGGAATACACGGAACAAACACCAAAACAGTCCACAAGTTTAAAGAACCGAGGACCTCTTTGATGACCACTCTCGGATTCAACAAGAAACCAACAAAACAAGATGAACAATGGTGTTTAACACACCAAACAACCAACCCAAACTATGATTAACAACACGAAGAAGAACAACAACCAACGAGTTAAGGATACAAGAAAGCACTACACGGTTACAACAACAACAACAAGAATGGGTACAAGAAAGTAAGATAGATAACTTGACATACAATGCTTAAACACTTATGAACCAAAATGTATATTAAACATTAAGACCCAAAGTTTTCATACAAATAACACCAAGTTCTTACAGGACCTCAAGGGAATTGAAATTCCCAAGCAACCACCGTTTCTAAGATTGTTATCAACACAAGTGATGTCCACTCTTGTCACAAGGAATCCACCTTGCAAGACACTCTTTAGAGCTCTCAAAAATATATCATCAAAAGTTTAAGAGTAATGACCTAATAAGGTTCTATTTATAAGCTAGGTTAACTTATTACAAAAAGACCAAAAGGCCCTTAATGAGCCCTTACAAAGGGAGTGTGCTTCTTGGATGGTTTTGGAGTGTAGGAGGCTTCCTTCATACTTCAAGACTTGTTCCCTTGGATGGGCAGCCCCACAAGCTCGGGTCTTCGCTCTTGGCTTCCATTACGTCCTCGAGTGCTAAGATGCCTCTTTGACCCATATCATAGATGGAGGAAGAAACAATTTGTTAATTGCTCTTCAACTCTATTTTTAAGAAAGAGTGGACTTGAAAAAAAATGTCATGTATGTGGATAGTTTAGTATACATTCATTCTTGATCGTCGTTGCCTTCTTAAGACTACAAAAATTCTTAGAGAGAAACACATTTATTTACGGTCTTGATTTGATCAGATCTTGAATGATATTAAATGGGGTTAAAAGTACTTACTAGAAATGATATCTTGCTATTTCAAAATCTAACAAGTATTAAGCTTTCCAAGATCCTTGGTAAAAAAGTGTGTGTTACAAAAAGAAAATCTGATTCTTTGTTTTCCATTTTGTTATGTGAGGATGCCTAAAGTTGATTAAATTCAATGAATATTTAGTTGCAATTATGAACACAAAGGTAGTAAGTGACTTCAACAATATAATATTTGGTGTAATTTAGTGGAGTCTTTGAACAAGGGTGGCTCAATATATCTGAGGGCTTAAAGTGAAATTTCAAATGGGGCCTTAAAAATATATATATATATATATGTATATATATATATATTATTTGGAGTTTATTTTTAGAACTTCCTTAAGATGCAAAATTAGAAATAAAATTATTTTATAGTGGTCATATCAAAATAGTTTCTTTTCGATTGGCAATATATCTAATTCATTCAATTTCTCTTAAGATGTTGATTTTAAGTCAGATTTTAGCATTTTTAATTTTTAAAACTTCTTTCAACTAGAGATTGTTATAGGAACTCTATAGGCAATATATGTATTTGAAAAATAATAAAATCTTTTTATCTTATCAAAATATTTCTTACCAATCTACCCCCTCCACCCCACTTCAATACTTAAGTTAATTCTTTTCACGTTCTTTAAGCAAAATAATAAATACAAGCTATCGTTTACTAAGTTATTCCTATTTATTAATGTTTTTTAAAAATATTTAGTCGTATTAAAAAGAAATTTCTTTAATGTTAGGAAAATTCATCAAATCATCCTAAATTATATTCGCAAAGTCGAATACACATATAAACTATTAAAGTGACATAATACACCTATATAAAAGTGAATTTATGTCAACTCTTGCACACCTACAACTAATCACATGATCGAAAGTGATTTACACTAGCGTCACGTCGCTGCCATGTCAGATTTTATTAAAAAAATTCTATGTCACCCAATTGCATCTTCTTCACTATAACACCACCAAACCTCCATAAAATCACCGTCATCGCCGTCGTCGTCATCATTAAATTCATATCTCATCATCATAAATTTCACTACCCACAACTAAATTCACTAGAGAAATCATCCCACAAACATTGCCAACCTAACAAAATTACAAAGAACCACCATATATTCAATAAAATTCACCATCAGAGTTTATCAAAAATGCATCCATTTCCTCATTTTCTCCCTTTCTTTGGTTCAAAACTTCAATCTGAAACTTTCTTGCACTTTAAATTCTTCGAACAGTATTTAAGTAGACTATTAAAAAACTCATTTCATGATCAATTCATCCTTCACCAGATCTATCTTCGTTGTCACCATCGGGTTTAAGCACAATCCTAACCATAAATTTCATCATCCACCACAAAAATTGCATTAATTCTATTGTCAATTATCAAAAATAAATGATATATCACCATCAATTTTATCACCCACTATTACATATTATTACCATTATAAATTTCATTCAAGCTCAACACAGAAAATGATGAAGAAATATGTTATCGATTAGTAAAAAAAATGAAGTGATTTTGAATAGAAAAAAGAAGAAGAAGAGAAGATAAAAATGGCGAGAAGAAAGAAGTAGTGGCTTAGGGATGTTATTGGAGGATGGATTTTTTTTTAATCTTTTTTTTAAAAAAAAATAACTCCTATATGCGTTGTTTTTCTTTTCTTTTTACTTTTGTTGTCATATCAGCTTTTGGGGTGAAAATAAATTTACTTTTAAATAATATAGGTGTGTAAGAGATCGTCATAATAGTTTGAGTATGTAATCGACTTTTCAATACAAGTTTAGGGTATATTTGATGTCTTTTTCCTTAATGTTAAAGGTAAAATTGGAAACAATTATCAATTTGGTGTTGAATTCTTAAAGTGATAATTCTTTTTAAGCTTGAATGATATTAAAATGAGACAGAAAAATATTTCTAATGAAAAAAATTTACAGAACCATAAACCTATAATAACGAAAAATATCCTCCTCCTCCCCTAAAAAAAATTAGGGACCTAAAGCCTTGATTTCAGTGACTTCATGCAGAAGTCGATCCTATTTGTGAAAGATGTGTACGTAGATTTTATTACCAATTTAGAAGGTAAAGAGGATATTTTCAATAAACAAAAAAGATAGTTTAGTACTTAGAATCAAAATATATGGTGGTAGTTTAAAAGATTAAATACCCCTCTTTTGTCATATTTGGTAGGACCACAATTTCTATCTCATAATAAGATATTTGCAAATTAAAAAGATCAATTGGAACAATATTTTCTATCAGACAGCGTATATAACATGGCACATGTGTTGATCATCTCCATCGTTTTTTTTCCAAGTTGTACAATGTGTGTGTGGTATACTTAATCCAGTTATAACATGTTATAATATATTGTTAATTTATTATAAATGATTATACATAAATTAACTTTCAATTAACCTTTTGGTTTGATATTTATTGTAAAATGAATATTTGCGTAGATATGCACTTGTGCGCACCGTAATAATTGTATTGGTATAAGGCTATAAGCTAAACTATCAAAAAACAGAAGGATGTTCGATTGCATTAACTTACATATAAAAATCAAAAAAGTATCTTAAATAGCATATTTCACTATTACCATGGACTTATCGGTCACATGTTCGAACTGTGAATGCAATCTCCAATGTACCCATTAAGTTGTGAATGCAATCTCTAATGTATGCATTATAGTTATTTATCTACATCATACCCCTTCAAATGCACTCTTCTCCGATCAACATCGAGCTGCTTCTCTTTTTTTTTTCAAAAAAAATCATCATGCAACACCATAAGCACTTAAAAATTATTGACTGTAGTTTCAATTGAATAATGTAAGGTCCATTTCATAGTTAATAACGATAAATACATTTCCATAGTACTTGAATTTCACCACTCGAACAGCTCAAAGACAAAAGTAGCCAATTAGAGGATCTTCATAACTACGAAGAACCCTATGAAAACAATTTCTTTATTTGTCGATTTACTAATATAAGATAAAGTCTTAAAATGGATTTATAAGAGAAAACAAAAACCAGCTATAAGGCAAAGATAAAAGCAGATGACTTATTTTTGACTTCTTCGAAATTATTAGTTTTTTGCTTTGAATTCATCCTTAGAAGGATCACATACTTTTCGTTTATTCTTCTCTTTTTCCCCCCTTTTTGGGTGTATTTTCGTTAAAATATAATCTACTTTCAAGTTTTTGAGAGAACTTTGAAATAGTCGGATTTTCTTTTGTTTACTGGCATTTATTTGAATTTCGAGGTACAAATTTTGGAACATTGATATATAAGCTTTTAAGTTTTTTTAACTAAAATTTATATATTTCAAAACTACTAGATTGTACTTTAAATCACAATAATTATAAACTTAAAATACATTAAAGACATATAAAGAAATTGCTATTGAAGAAAAACTTGGTTAACTTTGGATTAATTTGTTGCAGCTAACATGACTTTTTGCTAATTCATCGTTAAATAAGATTAATGATCAACTTTTGTTGTTCAGGGACATAAGTTTGTGGCTAATTCTTTTTTTTTTTTTAATATTCATTTTCCAAGTCTCAAGAAGTCAAATAATTAATGTAAATAAGACTTTGTACGTGGAGAAAGAGAGTTTAGTAGTATATTTTCAGATCCTGGAAGCTAGCAATTTAAATTTGTAAGTATAGAAATCATCGACATCTAAGTACAAGACAAAACTATGTGTCTATATATACAAACAAATTGATAATCTGCAGTATAACAAAGCATCAGATTAAAGCAAAAGGTAGAAGAATTAATAAGGTATTTGTTGTACAATACAAAGGAGATGAACACATATACAAGTGTTGAATGGGAGAGGATGAGCCGTGGAATTAGAAGAAGTTTGTGTATGGTGGATTATGATATTCCAGTTAATAATAAATGTATTAAAAGACGACGAAAATCTCCTGCTTCTGCAGTTATAATGAATGATGATAACTACAACAATGGGCAAAAATTGGACTCAAAGAAAGGGGATCAAAATAACAGTATTGTACAAACTCCTACTGTGAAACGAAGTTCAAGATTCAGAGGTGTTAGCAGGTACTACTACTACTACTACTATTATTAAAACATGTTCAATTCTTTTGTGGGGCTGATTTCGAAG
Source organism: Capsicum pubescens (assembly GCA_030864215.1). Classification (NCBI taxonomy): domain Eukaryota; kingdom Viridiplantae; phylum Streptophyta; class Magnoliopsida; order Solanales; family Solanaceae; genus Capsicum; species Capsicum pubescens. The sequence goes on along the minus strand of CM061538.1, from coordinate 330,084,096 downwards.
CTATGAAGGGGAGCCTACCGTGTGGAAACGGTCTGTTGCGGAAATGTAGGGTAAGACTGCATACAATAGACTCTTGTAGTCCGGCGCTTCGCCGAACCCCCCCACATAACGGGCGCTTTAGTGCACCGAGCTGCCCTAATAAAAATGAAGTTGATTTAGAAGCTAGATATTGATAATATACACTAATATTGGATCTTTAGGCATCGATGGACCGGGCGTTATGAAGCTCATTTGTGGGATAAGGCTTCTTGGAATGTAACTCAGAAAAAGAAAGGGAAACAAGTCTATCTTGGTGAGTACTACTAACTTGTGCTAAAAACTCCAAATTTCGCGTCGAATGCTATGTTTGCAGCTTCTTATATATGTAATAACTGCGCCAGGAGCATACGACGAAGAAGAATCAGCAGCAAGGGCTTATGATCTGGCTGCAATCAAGTATTGGGGCACATCAACTTTCACCAATTTCCCGGTATATTCACTTCCATTCTTTTGTTCTTGGCGATTGCATGATTCAGTTTGATATATAGAAACATATTTTTTCAATTCTTCTTAATTTGTAGATGTCTGATTATGAGAAAGGAATCGAGATCATGCAAAACATGACTAAAGAAGAGCATTTAGCCTCTTTAAGAAGAAGCAGCAGTGGTTTTGCCCGGGGTGTATCCAAGTATAGAGGAGTTGCAAGGTAAACTGACACATTACAATTGTACCTTGTCGATCAACCAATATTTTTCGAGTCCTTTAGTACTTTTACGTTCATAATTGTAACGAAAAATTCATTGAATTTAATTCAGGCATCATCACAATAACAGATGGGAAGCAAGAATCGGACGAGTTTATGGTAACAAATATCTATACTTAGGTACTTATAGTAAGTGCTTTCACCCTCTTTAACTAATTTCTTTCAAAGTTCTGATCAAATCAAGAATGCATTCAAATTCACTCTCAACTCGAAATCTTTTTATTTGTTTTCGATAGGTACTCAAGAAGAGGTAGCTCGAGCTTATGACATTGCAGAGATTGAGTACAGGGGAACTAACGCGATGACTAACTTTGACATGAATACATATATGAGATGGCTAAAACCAGATGCCAATTCTCAAATGTCATTCCAAGATTTAACATCAGAGAATCAGCCTATACAATCTAATAACTTTGGTGATATGATTAACCGGATAAACGACTCCTCATACTCGTTTAACCCCAGTTGTTTCACCACCAATGCTGAAAAGTTTTATGCTATACCACAAAGCCAGGAACCTATAGAAAGAAAAATGCCCTTTAGTTCTTGCAAGAAATCACCATCGTCTACCGCTCTAAGTCTTTTGCTTCGATCTTCCATGTTTCAAGAGCTCGTTGAGAAGAATTCGAGCACTGATTCTGAAGAGAGTAATGTGAAGAACGAAGCACAATCAAGCACGGAGAATGAGTTTGTGTTTTACACAAATGATAAGAAGTTGCCGAAATTAGAGTCATTGGAGAATGGTACCTCTTCTTCAGCTTTGTGCGATAGAAGAGGGCAGCAACAGTACTTTTGGAGTTTGATGTCTTAAATCACTTAACTTGTTAGTCTATCGGAAACAGCTCTCTTCCTAAAAGGAAGAAATAACGTCTGCGTATACACTACCCTCCCCAAACCCGACTGGGCGTGTTGTTGTAAATCACTTGTTAACAGTTTGAAGGAGAATGGAATAACTGAAACTTGTTAGTCATCTAGGAATAGATGAGTAGATAGTTTCTTCACACGATTGTACATGAAAAGGGTCAATTAACTAACTATAAGAATGAGGACATTGGAAGTAATATGATTATTTCCATCACTAAATCCTTTGGCAACGCATCTTTGTCTTCATTTTCATATTCTGCATAATATAGTTGGGATGACAATGTAGCCACACTAATACGGTTGTGTTTACATTGGTGTAATTTTCATCATCTTAGTAAATAACCCTCTTTTGGTATCTCTTTCCCATATGGACCACTGTTTAAAACTCCAAATTTGAAAAAATTGAATACCTTATGAGAAATCAGAGTACTAAGCCTCCTGATATCGGGAAGCTCAGTACTTCAACTAGTCTCCATGTTCCTCGAATGTATATCTTAGTTGTTGAAGTCGCCCAAAAGTGGGTATCTAAGGTGTACCCAGTAAAACTTACAATTAGGCCAGATATAAAGATAGCGCCTAGAGTTATTGTTTTCATTCTTATCATATTAATATAATTTCTAAGACCCCAGTGGATCTATGATAAGATCGTTTACAACAGAATGGTATAAAACTTCCAACAGATCTCAATGAACAGAAAAAGACGCATGGCTACAAAATCTGTTAGAGAACAGTTTTAGATTTGGTCTAAGACGAACTGCATTAAGAGATAAAACCATTGAAGTCAGTCTAAGACTTTGTAAGGAATTACAAACATTACATGACAATCAAATGTTTCGTCTATAATTTGAGCAACCGTTACGCCCGAATATAACATTGTTCGAAAGGATAATTTCCAAAGAGCTACATGTGCACACCTTTTAAAAATAGATGTTAAATTTATGTGATAGCCTAAAAAGGTCCACTTAAATCAGCCTTCACATTGCTTGCCTTTGTTAAACAAAAAATCCAAATCCATTAAATAAAGTAAGCACCGAGAACAAGAAAAATTATATGTTAGAGAAGGGGGTAAAAAAAGCTCACGAGATAATCAACCCTTAAGCATTGTTCAATCAGAAAATTATCATTATGCTGGAGTCGCTTGTACATCGGATTAAAAAAAATCCCGAGATAACTTCGAAATTAACTTTATCTCACTTATTAGTATGAGATATTAACTAATCCGGTGACTATTTTATCCCAGGATTACTATCCCATGTAAAGGGTGGGATAAAATAGTCTCACGCAAAATCCCAACTCATGATATCCTTACTTATCTAATCCGGTGACCAAAAGCTTTAAGCAATTGTTCTATTAGTGTTCGCAGCAATTTTTATTTTATTTAGTATTTAGACACACTTTGTTTAATAAAATCCAATATAGTGCACACATTATCTCGATGTATTTCGATATTATCAACTATAGCAGAGAAGAAAATCAACGCAGGTTATGGTACCTTGAAGATCAAAATGAGATACCAAAATAATCTAGAGAAGAAAACACCTAGAACAATTTTCAGACATCTTTTGTCAAACTAACAGTGTCACCACACTCTACTTACTACCCAGTATCACGTATTTTATTCCATCATGTACAATTGTTGTGATTGATACCATCAACAGAACATGTATGTGGAGGAGAGATGAAATACTAGTGCAGGTATAAATACATTCAGTGGAACAGCAATTGAAGAGACTGCTGCTCAACCTCAAAAGATCCATCCTCCAACCCCCAAAGCTGTGCCCGAAAAACAGACGATTTTTCCTTCGATATTGGGTGAATCAACACTTGGTAGAAGTCGTCCTGTTACATCAACAAAAGAAAGGAGAAAATTCATGGTAATTCCACGAGTAGAGGAAACACATGTTAGATAAATAGATGGTGTATAATGTACTTCAAGCACAAAATGAGGCGAAAGGAAAAAAACAAAATTCCAAAACATGCAGCTTTGTCATCATCAGAAAAGGAGCACGATAACTAAATCCTTACCCCCAAGCAAACGCACCCAAAAAAAGGAGTAGAACAAGAAGTTCGAACAAGCTGAATACCTCATTAGTAGGCTTCTTGGTGGATCATTTGACTTAAGAGAACCATCTTCAGCAACGCCATCAGTTAGATACCTATTGGAATTTCCTTGCGGTAGAGAGTCCGCAAGATCTTTAAGGCCCTGTAACAAAGTTATGGAATATCAATGAAATGCATGCAACTGTAACCATACAGATAATACCACCACATCAATCAGTAGAAGTAAAAGAAACAGAGAAGAAAAGCTAATACTAATCTGCAGTCCCATTAACAAAGAGAGGCATTGTATGTGTGTGAATCAATTTTTTCAATCTGACCTTGGAAAGGTAAAATCATACACATAGCATGACCAGTTATCAGACGTGCCATTTTATTCACGAACGACCAAAGCTATTAAATGGCTCGTTAAAATTACTTTATCATAAATGGAATCATGTCAATTAGAATTATCCATATGGCAGCGGCATTCCCAAAGCAGTCCATATTTTTGAACAATCAATAAAAAATTTCGTTAAAAAATTCAGCAACTACTTGATTTTTTGACATCATTCTGTTGGTACCTACATCAACAACAACAACATATTCGGTGTATTCCCACAAAATGGGGTCCGGGGAGGGTGAAGTGTACGCAGTCTACCTTAGATGAAGTAGAGAGGTTGTTTCAGATTCGGCTCAAAACAGATAATAACATAACAAACAAAAAACATAAAAATAAACATATGGGATAACACACCGCTTAGATAATAAAAGAAACAAGACACCCACAGAGTAATACTAAAAACTATCAATTCCAAATCACAAACATCATCATAACACCACGAACAAGAAACTACAAGCACAGATACAAACAAAGCACCCCTCCCTACTATTACGGACGCACTCCTACCCACTAACCCTCTACCCTAATTCGCGTTCCACACCTTCCTATCAAGGGTCACGACCTCCGTAAGCTGTAAGCGCTCCGTCATGCCTAATCACCTCCCTCCAATATTTCTTCGGCCTACCTTTACGCCGCCTAAAACCATCCATAGCCATCCCCTCACACCTCCGTACTAGAGCGTCTGTGCACCTCCTCATCATATGCCCGAACCATCACAACCACACTTCCCGCATTTCTCATCCACCGAAGCCACTCCCATCTTCACTCGAAGAACCTCATTTGTAACTCTCTCTCCTAAAAAGTCCACACATCCATCTCAACATCCTCATTCCGCCACCTTCCAACTACTTTCCAACACTCCGCTCCATTCAACATAGCCGGCCAGACTACCAACCTGTAGGACTTGCCTTTAAGCTTAGGAGGCAGCTTCTTATCACACAAGACTCCCGAAGCGAGCCACCATTACGGGTGTTCCTATATATTTGACAAAATCTCTCCTTTATGTAGGACCAAAATCCAATGAGCATTTTGGACTAAAATAATGCACAATTTTAAAAAATTCTGCACAATATCACAGGTCAGCGGCAGCGGCATGCATACCGGTGATATTAAGAAAAAATACTTTAATAATGACACGTAATAGAAGTTGGCAAAAGTACCATCAGACTTGGTGTTGAGTTGCCCACAATTTTGAGTTGTTCCTGCAGCAAAAAATACAGGTTAAAGGATTACCGAAGGCAAGCATCTACTAAGATTAGGCAGAACGGTCCTTCCTGTGTTAAATATAAAACATGCAGAACAAGAAGAGATGAAAAAAAAAAGCATAAAACATGCAAAACAAAAAAAGATGAAACAAAAATAGCAGGCTCCAAGGTGACGCAAGCGCGCACACATAATATAAGTTGAGAATAATATCTATAATTGCAGACAATTAGATGGATTAAGTAAATATTATTGTAGTATTGTTTAACGTGGCCACTTCAGGAACGCCAATTGATGATGAGACGCACGTCGTAGCGATTGAACTGCGCTGCCACTTAAGCAACGTGAAGCGCTCAACCCATCTTGCACCTACCATTATCTTGTCCAATGTACCGTGCAGAAAGAAGATAACTGATGAAAGTGTGATGCCAACAACCAGAGATCTTTGTGTGGTAATTCCTTGCACAATTTTAAAGATAGAACATTTAGGACTCAAAAAGTTTAATAAGCTTGGCACCAAGGGTGTGGCCTAATGGTTCAATGATGTTGGATTGAGCACCATGAGGTCTGAGGCTCAATTTCCAACGGAGACAAACACTAGGTGATTTCTTCCCATCTGTTCTAGCCTTGGAAGGACTCAAAAAGTTTAATAAGTTTGGCACCAACGGGCCTAATGGTTCAATGATGTTCGGTTGAGCACCATGAGGTCTGAGTTTCAATTCCCAACGGAGACAAACACTAGGTGATTTCTTCCCATTTGTTCTAGCCTTGGTGGACAAAGTTACCTGGTAGTTGTTGCTGGTGGGAGGTGGCAGGTATCCCGTGGAATTAGTCGAGGTGTGTGCAAGCTGGCCCGGACACCACGGTTATCAAAAGAAAAAAAAGAGTTTAATAAGTTTGGTATTCATTCTCGAGCATGCTACCCCAAACAGAAGGCCCTTTTTTTTTCAATTATGCAGCAAGGTCAAGAATCAACCAAAATCACCCAGTTTACTTGAAATCACCTTAGTGAATGAAAATCTTCTCATATATGTATTGGCCAAACAGACCTGTGTATTTGCCCTTTTTGGATTAAGAAGGGAAGCAAGTTACAGGAGAAAAAATTTCTCTGTTCCTACCTTCACCCTAGTGTGAAAATCAGACGCATATAATCATACTGTTAGTAATGCTTTGGTAGTTCTGATCATCATACTAAAATCACGTAGCAAAACAGACTGCCACACATCCTGTCACTTGCCTGGCATAGGAAACTTTTTAGCACTAGATTTGCTTCGTCTATATTCACTTTGCTTTTATTCAGAAGGAAAAAAGGAAGATTATTAATCCACCAAACTTGTTTCACAGGCGTTCATATACCCCGACTGTACCACCATTTTCAGAAGGAAAATAGAAGCATAACGTTACTATGTGAAAGACAAACGGAATAAAATACACTATTCATATGGTAGAAGTTAATCACATCGACATCAAGAGTGATACAGCAAAAAAAGAAAAATCAAGTGTTGTACAACAAATGAGAAAAAAAAGAGGTGCACAAACCTGAAGCGTATCAGGCATCTTCACCCTTTTTCCATTTACTATATTGCACAGGTACATGACACCAGCATTTGCAAGTTCCTGTTGTTAACCATGAAGAGCTATGCTTAGCAAAAATAAACTTTAATGGCACATTAAAATAGGCAAAGGCTACACAGCCAAGATGATCAAGTGATCAAAAATGTCTTTAAGAAACTTTTTTCCCTTACTATATAATAGGTAGGACAAAAAAAAGTTAGTAGCTGAGGAAAAGGCAGAAGTGATTTTTTTCCCACTTTACCTGTTTGCCTTCCAAGGAAAGTAACTTGCCATCCTGCATATCCAGATACAGTTGAAGACGAGATTAGTGCACCTAAAAGTAGATGCAACAAAATTGACAAAAATGGTGTAGAGAAACCATGGTAGTGTGGACACTTCCCTTTCCCAGCAAAAGCATTGGCATGATAATTTCGACAAGAAAACACAGACTACTAGAAATCATAGCTTACCAGACCAGAAACCATTCTCTGTAATTCATCCAAATCAGAATTAATTTCGGATAGATCACCACGCACATCGTTAACCTGTTGCAAAATAAGGTTTTGGCCTGATTATGACATTTGTACTGCACAGTTATAGTATAACCAGGAAAATACAAATTTAAGGATTATGGACAGTGGATCAGAGAAGATCCCACATAAATAAAGACAGAAGTGCTAGAGTAGATTTTCACCTCACTCCTTAATAGTTTTGACATCTCCATTTGATTATCCAATTTCCCATCAACATTCTCAATTCTCTGTGTCAAATGTCTCTTTGTTGACTGATCAAGAGGAGAAATAGAATAATGAGGAAGGCATCACGGAAATATCAGACATATGTATAAATGCAAATAACACAACATATATGATGATCAAGTGTCTGTCTGCACAATTTCTTTATAGGAAACACAACAAAATTATGATTCGGGAAAGAATCATATGGTTGTCTAATAGCGGACTTCTGTCACTTTGAATGAACAGTTTCACTTCTGTGAAGGAAGTAACCAGGTATTTAACAACAGACTAACACTAACACGAAAACTTGGTTTTCTTCCTCAAGCTTTCCCCCCTAATTATAATTTAGAAATCATGGCACTTCTTTGTTTTTTAGGGGAGAAGAAATTATGGCACACTTGTATCGTGTCTTTAAGAACTTTTAATTTTTAAGAACAAGGAATTGCTATTCAAAAGCAATGTAGAAACCCCAAATTATTGAAAACTGGAGGTTTGGAATGAAACAGGTTTAAATGGAGCAAAGTGAATAAAGATTCATATTGCAAACCCCAACTAACTTGGTGTAGTAGTTGTCGTTGTCATCATAAATTGGTAATACCCAAAGCAACAATTTTCTTGAACAGTTAAACAAAATAACAACAGGATAAAACGGGTTTAAAAAATAGGAAAGTACAGCTGCATAGTGAAAAACTTTTATCAGTGTCACTATTGTAGCTAGTAACAAAAATGGAGACCTTTTGAGGTTGATAATTTTTATGTAATGAGAGACAACAATACCACGATTTGCTAATCTCCATGCATATCATGAATTTCGTAATTATTTCAGAAACTAGACTTCTAGAGATTCATCATCTTGATTCAAGCCCCATAGAATTGGAAGAGGAGAATTTTCCTTTGACTTGATTTCGGTGGAATTGAAACAAAGCCAGCCACAAGACAGTGATGAATCTGTAAGAGGGTCAGATTGAGGAGGCCAGCAGAGCAAGAAGAACTACTCCTCTTGATGGAGCTAGAGCAAAATCGAAGTCTATCTTGCAAAAATGAACGCTGATTGCTATGTCAATTTTTGATGGAAGAAAGGTTGTCCTAAACCTTCGAAAACAGTTCATATAGAGCGCTTGGGCTAAGATCCAATGTCAGTTTTCTGATAGTAACGCGGATCAGGTTTCCATTCTTAATGAATAAGTCCAAATGATCCTTGAGGCGATTGATGGAGAGGATGTGGACTTTTCCCCCATAAGGGGCAGGTTGAAGTCTTTCTTTGAGAGCTTGCCGCTTCATATGATCAGACATACGACCGACTGTTTTGGCTAAAGCTGTGGAAGACAAAAAATCAGCAGGAAGTTCAAGAAAAGTTCAGGGTGGGTTCAGTTCTTGTTGCAGCCTATTTGACGGTAATGAAGATTCTTTGTTTGAGAAATTTGACCAGAATGTGAGACAAAGATTTAGTGGGGGAGATTTGGATGTTCAGCCTGTTGAGGGTTTTTTTTGGAGGAAATGGAGATTCAACCAGTTGAAGATTACGTGAAGACAGTGGAGAAAATTGCCTACACTGTTACAAGATCCAACAAGAAACATATATATATATATATATATATATATCCAAATAGCCACCACCTTCTCATGGATTTTTAACTAAATGCTTTCTCTTATTACTTGGATGGAAGGCAGTGGGGATAGTTAGAATTGAACCCACGCCTATTATGCTGAGACTCACTGGTACCACACCACACTAATATGCCTTAAGAGTAATGTACATTCAGAGAATACAAGCACATTCACTGACAAGGGAAAGAGAGATTTCAGGCCTTAACAAGACGCCTTGGGAGGTAAGGGCTAATTCATCAATAGCACACTATTATTGACACAAGCTGCAACAGTCGAACTTCACATATTTCACAGAAACACCACAACTATATATGCAATAGATGTACCTAGTGTGCTAGTTAGGAACATGGGTATGTCAAGAAGCAGATGAGGAAAGAAGAACGGAGGTGGTGACAAGAGATGATACTCACAGCAAGCGCCTCGGAAACATGCTCCAAGTGCTTTGTCAAATTTGAAACAGCATTTGTCATACTCTTTTTGGTTACATACATAAGGTCAGAGAACGATAGACCCTGCAAGCATTACACAGAAAGGTTAAACTTTTTTTTAAAAGAAAAACACTAGGGACATCGATCATTGTTCAGTGAAACAAGTATGCCATGTCCATCTAAAGCTGGGGGTAGAAAAGCTTGGCCTGGAGTCGGGGGCTTGTTACTCCCCCCCCCCCCCCCCCCCCTCTTTTACCCTTAATAATTTGTTGAAGACATGGTACCTAAACTAACTTCAAGCAGATAGGAGACATGTACACATTTGTATGTTAATCACTCCTCACTCGAGCATTTTAAGTTCATCTATCACACTACTACACATACCTCTAGTACACGTCAGTATACTGAATCACCCATACTTCCTTCAAGTGATCTCCATACTACGAGAAGTCAGTAACAAGAAAAAGAACACTGCTTAAATAGAGAATCTAAGAAATATTTTGCTATACCTTCCACCACATATATCCATAACCCAGTGCCCCTACAGTAGCAGTTGGAATGATAAGACCTGTCAAGTTACCTGAGACACAAACAAAGGCAAGAAAAGGTTGAGGATACATTGGCTGATACAAAACAACTTCCACATAATCAAAAGTAAAGATAAATGCAAAACAGAATAAGGTAAGATACCACTAGAATTTCCATTTAGAACAGTAATTGAGCGTGCAGAAGCAAATTGATGAACCTCCATTGTCAGCTTACGAACCTACAAAGAGAAAGCAATAAACATCAGTAGAACTGTAACATAGATATATTTCAGAACAACCAGAGGGTGATATGATATCACTTCTATCCTCTGCTTAGTGGTAATAGTAAACATAATAACAGAGCATGTGATGCAATCTGTGCAAGACAACAAACTCAATTGTAGAGGTGGATTAAATGGACTAGCTCTCTTTTTCTTTATTACTATTTTTAAATCAGAGAAATCTACAATTCCAAATCTGAAACTCGGAAGATAATAGGCCTACTACTCAATCCTTCCACCCTTAAATAAATACCAGGATCTAAACTCGTGATGTGTGCCCAGCACACATCGAATGTTCTACCACCTTTGCTACTGAACCAAAGTCCAGCGCATGGCCTAGCTCATTTTTCAAAGCCATCTCACACCATCTCAAACAATAGTATTTTTCTGTGTGATATCGATTTCTCAATCATAAATGCATGCCTAAATTAACCCCATAAATTTAGTCCACATTGATTTTTAATAAGTTAAACGAATTATTCGGTGCATTCCCATGCTGATCTTTGTGATAATGGGAAATGCTATACGCTCTATGCCATCCAAGTCATTTTAATTTTATGATCGAAAGACCCCCAATAGCAGTGGTGCATGGTTCAGAACTTGGTGAATGCAGGGCAGACTTAAATAACAACCTTTTGTCCATGGAAGGATTTGAACCTGTGATATGCACCTAGTCCATAGATCACCAATAGACCAAAACCCTAGGGAGCCTACGTCATCTAAGCATTTAAATAGTGAAATTACTCATACATATGCCCTTGACAACACCCATAGTTCAATCTGTGAAGGCCAATGGACAAATTCTTTTTTGGGGAGTAAGTCCGCAAATAGAATTCAGGGATAAATTTATTGTAAATAATTGTGGCGAGGGTTATCTCCTAATTCCCACCAGCACAAGTACCGGGTAACTTTGTCCAATAATGATTGGATAGATCGGAAGAAATCACCTAGTGTTTTTGCATATTAAGATTCCATCTTGACACCTCATGATTCTCAACCCACTTTATTGACCAATAGGCCACACCGTTGGGTGTAAAATTAGAGAACAAATTAACACAATAAATTGGCAAAAAAGAAGACATCAAACCTAAGTAACAATCTGCATACATGGCAACTACACGCTCGCATCCACCCAAATGAAGAAGAAGCGAAATAGAAGAAGAGAATTAAAACTTGGAAGACAATTTGATATAACTTGTAATAATAAACTCATACAACGATCACATATATTGCTTAACCATTGAATCCATGATTTATACAGAGCTAAATGCCTACAGGCTACAGTAATAATATGGGAAGGGAAAGTAGCCAAAATATGAAATACCAGCACTTCATCAATGTTCTCATAGAAACCCTACAAGGTATTGTTACAAAAATAGTTCTGTTGTTCAATGAAAAGGATAATTAAAGTATATGGAGTAGAAATTTTCATGAATAGATAAACATGTAGACTGTGCATATAAAACCACACTGGTAGTAGACTTAAAATTTTCAACGACAATACTATACATTCATACTTGAGCAACTCCTTGGTATCAAGGTAAGTAGGAAGTACTAGCTACCTGCGCCGCAAGATCCAAATCTCCAGCATCTGTCTCCCCTGATTTTTCATAATTCCTTACGAAGTTCTGTCAGAAAAATTGGAAAGAATCATTTAATTCAAGTATTCAAATATTAGAATAACGACATGCCTAGTGTAATCCCGCAAGTGGAGTAAGCATTCAAATAAGCAACTGGTTTAGAATTTGACAACTACATCCTTCTTGTTAGTTACAGGTCATGCAAGGATTTATCAACAATATATTCAGATAAAACAATCTCATGCAAATACCCCTTGTAAGCAAGGTGAGTTGATCATGTATCATGTATATCTACAGAAAATTTTCTTACGCATTAATTTTTCGATAAGTAGTTCTTGAACATTATACTCCGTATTACATCCACACTAACTATCTTGTGCTAGTAACTGAGCCATTATATTAAGTATTTGGACAAGAATTGCTTGAGTTTTTGGAAAAAAAAAGTATTTGGAAGTTGAACTTGTGTTTGGACATGAAAACACAGTTGAAGTTTTGTGAGTGAACTTGAAATTTCTGAGGAACACCTAAAACTTTGTAATTCAATCATCAAGGATGTTACTAAGAATTATCTGATTATTGCAGTTCCAAATTCCAGCATCCACAATAAACAGTTAAGTGCTCGCTACAGAAGCATTATACACCTAGGAAATACTAATTTCATTCACCTAGATTACTTAATTCAAGCAGAGCTTTTAAAAAGAAAAAATTAATGTCCTTAATAAATAGAAATTCAACATATGAACTTACTTGCAGCTAAATTAACTCAACTTCTTCCAGAAACATTATAAGAAGTTAAACGTAAGTACCTGAAGTTCGCCAATTACATCAGATAATTTACCCTTTTGGAACAGCACAGTACCAGTATAACCTACAAAGAAGAAATACATACAATTAAATAAACTAACAAAAATCGCTATAAAGAAGAAAACAGAAAATCAAATCTTATTTAAAACAAAGTAGTCCAGAAAAATCTCCTATAGAATAATTGAGTGGTCAAGACGCCACTGCAACCATAAAAAAATCGATTGGAAAATAAGTACTACTCCCTCCATTCACTTTACTTGTCATGTTTCCCTCAAGTTAACTAATTTTACAATTCTTCAAAAAATACTTTCACTTAGTTTGACTCTTGTTAATTTAACTAATTTTACAACAACAACTGCATACCCAGTGAAATCCCACAAGTGAATTCTAGGGAGGGTAAGTGTACGCAGATCTTACCACAACCTCGTGGAAGTAGAGAGGTTGTTTCCGAAAGACCCTCCGCTCGAGTGTAGCAATTCCAAGTACAAAGAACAGAAAAATACAACAACAACATACCCAGTGTATTCCCACATAGTGGGATCTTGGAAGGGTAAAGTGTACGCAATCCATACCACTATCTCAGATGAAATACAGAGGTTGTTTCCGATTAAAAAAAAGGAAAAATTAGTGAAAAAAGCATAGCAACTAACAAGGAAACAATGTAAAGTCTACCAGAAAGGAACAAGGACAAAAATAATATGACAAAGTGCACCCACGGGTGCGGCCTAGTGGTTCAATGAAGTTGGGTTGAGCGTCGTGAGGTCTTAGGTTCAATTCCCAACGGAGACAAACACTCTACGTGATTTCTTACCATATGCTCTTGCCTTGGTGGATAGAGTTATCTATACCTATTACTGGTGGGAGGTGGCATGTATCCCGTGGAAATTAGTCGAGTTGCGCCTGGCCCGAATACCACAACAATAACATACCCAGTGTATTCCCACAAAGTGGGATGTGGAGAGGGTAAAGTGTACGCACGCCATACCACTAGAGAGGCGGTTCTAGATAGACCCCGGCTCATAACAAATACCAATATAACAAACAAAAAACATAAAAATACACAAGAGAATGATACAAGAAACAAGACGCTCATAAATTAATACTATAAACTATCTATATGAAATCACCAACAACGTCAAACCACCACAAACAATAAACTACAATGCATAACACTATGAGTACAGAAACAACTACACACAAAGCAAGGACTACAATAATAGAAATATAATAGATATAACAAGCAAGGACTACCAGTGGCGGATCAGGGGGTTCATTCGAACCCGCTTCGACGAAAAATTATACTATTTTTATACTGGCTCCGCCACTGAGGACTACAATACTACGACTAGTACATCGACAACACTCAATACCCTTTACAATTCTTCAAAAAAATACTTTCAGCTAATTTGACTCTCGAACGAAACATAACAAGTGAAAGTGAACGGAATAAATAGCATAGTAAGTAGCATACCGGCGCCCATAATGAAGATGATTCGGCCTAAGCCTATTCCGGTTTGCAAAGCCATGGCCGGCCGGCGGTAAAAGGGATCAGCAAAACCTAGGATTAAATTTTTTGATGAGAATTTACAAGTGCTTAGGGGGAATTGGGCTTATGCTTAGTCGTTATTCTAGTTTGTTAGTTCAGAGGAACGACGTGGTTTTGGTGCTTAATGGCGGTTAGCTCAAGATTTACCTTACTTGTCGTGGAATTCAAGCCACTTCGACTTAGGCCATGTTTGGTCAAGGAAATACTAAGAATTTTTAAGAATAGGAGTAGGAGTTGATGTTGTGTTTGGTTATGAATATAAATTGTAGTTGTATTTGAAATTTAGTGAGAGAATTAGGTGGAAAAAAGTGAAAATAAATTTTAATTGTTTTCACTTTTTTAAAAATAATTTTATGATTAAATATTATTATTTTATTTTTACACTAAAGTGAAATAATTTTTTGTAAAAAAAAAAAAAAAAAATCATGTCCAAATGCATACAAAATTTTGAATATGGTGGGTTTTGCATTTTCAGTCAAAGACTCAATAAATATAAATTTATTCAGACTTAAAAATTTTATATATTTTAATCAACTAAAATTTAGGACTAACGAATATTTATAGATATACTAGAGTTGCATGGCCTGTGCTAGCACGGGCTCAATACAAAAGAATGTGTTAAGTCATCAAATAGATTAATCAGAACATTCAAATATATCATTTTTTAAAGAAAATCTACTTGAAGTGTATAAATATTACAACTTTAAGTTGAAATAGATAAAGAAAACAAATAATAAAAAATACCCAGAATTTATGTTGGACTAAAAAGCTTCAACAACAAAAATCAATCTCCCACTTTCGTATCGAAATGCACCACTTAGCCCCAGAAAAAGCCTTTTCTATTTTGATGCAAGTAAACTTTCATTCTACTGTTTAAAATTTCAATTAAAAGAAACAACAGAAGACAAAGAAAACATTTATTAATTAATTAATGTATAATGCACGTATTTTTATCATTTGGACACCAAGTTAAAGTTGTACTCCTAGGTCTGTGATACATCTACCCAATATTGAAAAGTAGTAGCAGTCATCAAATATGAAATTCATAAGGAATGTTATTGCTTGTCATATTGACATTTGCAATATCAGCTTAAATGTAATAAGTAATTCTCATCCAACTGTAACGCCTCGATTAATTTTAAAATTTATTTTAATATTTTAGATGAGTATAATTCTTAATTCATAGAGATTTACGTGGTACATATATTTTAAAAAAAAAACAGTCTATTATTTTGTGTGTGAATATATATATGTGTGTGTATGTAAATATAGTTTATGCAATGTGCAAAGAAAATAAAGAAATTAATTTAGTACTTTAAATAAGTACAACTTCTGATCTATGGAGGATTATTAAGTGGTGTGTACATGCTTGATAAGGAATTATATATTGTACAATATATTGTTGTGTCAAAGATGATAAGAAAATTAAAGTGTGCTCTTTATTTGTACTAAGATGTTAATATTAGAAAGTGGTGGGAATATTTTATAAAATTTCCAAAAAGCAAATGATTATTATAATATTTAGTGCTAAGGGGAGGGGGGCATTAACACTTTAACTGGAAGTGTTCCAAAAACCAAATAAGTGTGCCCTCCCCTGTACCTATACCTATCGTTTCTTACTCCTCTATTTCTCTGCTTCCCACCAAAAAGAAAAGAAAATTATTTTGAAGAATCAGGTGGAGGATTAAGGAATTTCTGCGCATGAGAGGCATATCGCTACGATCCTAAGCTAGTTTTTATTCGAGAAAATCTTAAAATCTATTAAGAATTCAAGTTGGGGTTAATTTCCAAAAAGGTAATTTTTATTCACTCCGTACTTGAATTTAATTATAGAATATATGTTGAGATGTAATACTAGTTGTTGATTGTTGTTTAATTGAATCCTTGCACCCTTTTGGAGTGAGTTCTTGAGAAGGGAAAATTGCAAGAAAAGAGGATTTTTTTAGGGATTTCTATCAATTGGTTGATTTAATGGTGTATTGTATTAGTTGAAAAAGTTAGAATTCATTTCGGATTATCGTTAAGAAATTACATTGATTTCGAGTGTAATCGAAGAGTGTTGAATTAAATTGTTAAATGTTCCTACGAGTTACTAATGGACACATATGTTACCATTGTAGTTAGTGAATTGACTAGTGAATAGCAAAAGTTGCTGGTTGGAAAGATAAAAGTTGTACTCCCGCGGGTTGAGTTATTTGGGGCCCGAAATAATATCATAGCTAAATAAGCACTAAGGTATGTAAAGCTAAAACCTCCTTCGTTGTTAAGACACAATCTATTGTCACTTGTTTCTCCTAAAAGAGTCAATATAGCCTACTTGAATAGGTGAATAGAGCCTTCACTTCCTATATGTTTAACCCACAACTACATGCCTAATATGCCCATTAGCCCTCAATATCTGTACGTCTGTTCTATTTGAAATTTCTCGCCCTCACACTTTCTTCATTTATTTGTTACAGTCACAATATTCATGTTTCTCTTGTCATTTCAAGCCAAGCATCGATAGAGTTACACCTGATAATACTCGTATTCATTAGAAATTCTTAGAAGTCCCATGGTGTATAGGTGTTGCATGCTATAAATTAAAGTAAATGGACGTAACATAGCTGCATTAGTAGAGTTGACCACATAGCGACGCATTATAAGTTGATATAATAAAAGGACTAGCATTTAAATAGATGGATCATATTAAGGAAGTTAGTTGTATATGGAATACCATCTGACTGGCTAAATAACCATCATTATAATTTACTTGGGCCTATAAGACAGTATATGTTAAAGGTTTATCATTATTGAGGGAGGGTATTAGGTTTTTCTTGGAATACGCGCGACGTAATTCTGTGCACAAAATTGTGACCATACCACTACAGTGAGCCCAAACATTGTGGCGTACCTGCCCTTGTGACATCATTTGCATTTGGAGTTAGTTGGAGTGCCCCTGACTGAGCCAATATATGGCACATATGGCCTGCGGGTAAACTCTTATAGTGAGTTCCAAGGAGGGGCATACCCTGTATCAAACCGCGATTACAGTTATACGTATAAAATCATAGTCAGGAGTATCTGGGTAACACATATGGTACACTTGATATAGAATGTCCTTGGTGGACTATCATATGATTATTTGTATTAAAAGTAGGCACAAGACATCACTTAGATAAATTACTAGGCCCTTAATGACGATGATTTACTCATAAGCAGTTACATGATAAGTTAATAAGGTAGATACATACGTAATAGTCTTATATGGTGTATTTGTCATCCGTTCTTTCATAAGTTATAATTTCATATAAGAGGTTCTAGTATTCAGTCGCCCGTAACTGCTCATTCTATTGTTTAACTCATTGAGCATCCTTATACATTTACTTGCTATTCTGTCTGCTTTACATACTAGTACATATTTTATATGTACTAACGTTCCTACGTCCGGGGACACTGTATTTCTGTAAATACAGGATCAGGTATATTAATAAGCAAACTTCTATACTAGGCACTTGTTCGTATTCAGCAAAGCAGTTGGTGAGCTCCTCTCTTATCTGGGGTTATTATACGTTGAGTACTATTTAATCGTATTTCTAGTTATAGTTTGGGTATGTAGGGGCCCTGCCCCGGTCACCCTCTCCAGTACAGTTATAATTTCTTTTAGAGGCTTCGTAGACCGAGATAAGTTTTTACACGTGGTCATAGTTCCATATGTTTATATCAAATAAGTGTTCAATTAGATAGAATTGAGTTGTACATATCCCTTTATTATTATTTGTAAATTGCAACTCCTCCGCGTAATATATATGTCAGTCACATAGTTGATGCTCATACGATTCTTGTCTGCCCTGTCTAGGCTAGGCTAGGGGCGTGACACCAACTAAATTGGCTTATAGAATGGTGCTCACAAGTAACATGTAAGCAACTAAGAGGCAAATCACACAGCTCATGATATTCACTCGTCTTAACATTCTAAAGAAAGAAGTAAATTGAAGCACTGAAATATGAATATCACTAATTCAAATCTACAACCTCTGAAAAGGCTAATGTCCTTCTTGAAATTGTACGTGTAACTGTCGTAGTTGTCGATTAGCAGTCTGCGCACAAATTCTAACTTTGAAACTGACTCATGTAAAAACTTTTTCTTGTACCCGATGCATCCAAATGTCCAAGCACCAAATTTGTAGAATTAAACCATAGATTCGTGTTTTAACTCCCTCTGCAAAACATAAAATGTGACGGTCAAAGATATCTAAAATACAAAATCAGTGATTGAAAGGGTTTATGATTAAGCAGCATTCTAATGGTACATTTCCTTGGCAACATAAGCCACAGACAGACAATATACATAACAAAGTTAAACATTGTGATTCAAATGATTTAGCAAGAAGGTAATAGGTACTTGTAAACACACTCTTATCATAAATCTTGCAGAGGACAATTACAGAAGTTGCCCAGATACTAAATTTAACAGAAATTAGAGAGTCTTTCAGTTTCCTTTGAGTTTTGGACTGTTTAAAAGACAATATGACAACATAATTTACATTTCCAAAAAACTTCCTATTGTAACAACAATTATACTTTTCTTATATAGTGTTGATCAACTACTATTTTCTTTATCCTGATCAATTTGATTCAATCAAACAATGACTTCAACTTGTTTTGCTATTGATTTTTATTGATGTGTTTGCAAGGAGATCACGGGTTCACGTGCCTTATATTTTACCTTTAAATAAGAATTAAGTCATTGATAGGACCATAAACTTGTTTCAAAATTTCACTTGAACCCTCAACTCAGACTTGTACCTATCTGATCCCTAACCCATCCAAAATTTGAATCATTTGAACATTTTTTATCAATCAGCTAAAAGAATAAAGTGTGTGCAACACACACGCGATGATGTGGAAAAATAACAAATTAAACGGTGATATTTGGCATTGAATTTAAAAATAAATTGTCAGAAAAAAAAATATATTTTAAATCCCTTAACTAATTTTGAAAAGTACTTATATATATGTATATATATATATATATATATATATATATATATATATATATATATTATTTCCCAAATTACAAAATAAAAACACTCCTTCACCAATCTGATATACCATCATTGCCCTTATCGAAATTTTTCTACCAACTTCGCCGTAATTTCTCACCAATTTCGCCAGTGTTTCCCTTATCAGTTTCTCCAAGAAACTTGTTTAACAATCTAGCCGGCAAAATGAGTTCTTTAATATTTTCAAAGCAAAATTCAGATTCGTATCAATGTAGACGGTAAAAATATAGTTTTGCTGACGTTGTATATAACGCTTTAATCAGCTCCGATTTCGGAGACTTCTTCTAGTCTGTTGTCTCCTTCTCCTTATGTAGTTAATCATAAGAGATGTGGTGTTGGAGAAGAATTTGCGAATAGGAAACTTGAAGAATTCGAAAAAGTTGAGCAAGTTGATGAAAAGATTGATTTAGATTTGAATTTGAAATTGAATTTGAAAGAGGAGCCATGTAACAGCCCGTATTTTCCTAGCATAATATAAGTCCCTATACATGAGTATTTGTATATGATTTTTTGAAACACTCATTATTTTTCAGTTTAGAGTCTGTCATTACGTAAGAAATTCAATTAGCTTTCCAACGATATAAAATTCATCCAAATTCGATAACCGGGTAAGAAGTTATGGAGATTTTAAGTTTCAGTCGTTAAACACCGTCATTTTAACCCTCAGCGCGTCGCGTAGGCAGACCAAATGATAATTTTCAATTTCCAGTGTGACTCCGCGATTATGGCGCATCGCGGAGCAGGCCAAATTCCCGTTTGTCAATTTCCAGTGGGTTTTCGCGATGTTGGCGCATCGTGGAGGTGGCCAAAATGGCATCCAAAGCTTTACCGCGATGGCACCGCATCACGACATTTTTCCAGGTCCCAGTTGTCCGTTTTCCAGTGGCTTAGCGCGTCGCACCAAGGCTAAAAATTGGTTTTTTCAGTTTTCAACTTTCGTTTTTAAATTCGTCCAAGGGTAATTGGGTCTTCTTCCACGGCCCTAATTAACCAAAAACACGAAATTTAGCCTCAATTGACCTAAATAGTCATTCATTATTCAACTCTTCTTCAAAATTAAAGATCCCCTTTTCAAGAACAAGAAACCCTAGCCCTCAAGAATCAAAGTCAAATCCCAAGAACTCTCCATCAATCCGTCCAAATTCATCATCCCAGGTATGTTAGATGTTCATCCATGGATTACTTTCATCCATGGAGTCCAAGCAACCCTTTTAAATTATAAAATTATGATTTTCTAAGATTTACTCTGTTTTAAATTATGATTTCATCCATGACTTTCCATGAACTATGATTTCATACCATGTTTCCATGAGATTTTGGATGTTATTTAATTCCCCGTGTTTTAGTGTTATCATTTATTGAATTAAACCATGACTTAGTGGTTTTCATGTTACTTTCATATCAATTATGCCAGTCCTTTAGTATTTCCATGATTTGACTAAACTATGAACTACAAGTGTTTGATAAAATGTCTACAAGAGTAAATGTTTTATGAAAGCCTTTATGTTATGTTCCCCAAGTTTTGGTGTCATATTAATATCATTGTTTTAAGTCCTGGGGGCATTGAATACCCAAAAACCATAGCTGTTTATTTAGTCTAGTCTCAGTATATTACAGAACAACTTCAGATTATATCATGAGCATTATCAGAACAGTCAGTTAGACTCAGAATAGTTCAGATTTCAGTGTTATTCAGTTGGGAGTAGGATTTAGCACCGAGTGAGTGTAGGGATGGTGGATTCCTCGTCAGATAGGTAGAGTCGTTAGTAGCAGTCCCTATACCCCAGAACTACATAGCCAGCGTAGGATATGAGTAGTCAACCGCCAGATTAGGCTTGAGTATCTCACAGGGATCACCCGTCAGTTCAGGCTTGACACCCTTAGTCCTTTGGACATTATATCAGTTTAGTGGATCCACACAGCCAGCGTTAGTACCTGTGGTACAGTTTTAACACCCTTTTGATTAGGGTTACAGGTTGGACCCCGATTAGCTCAAATTGGGGAATGTCGGTTAGATGATACCTCCCGCAGTCTCAGATATAGTCTCAGTCACAGCCCCAGCTCAGTTATCCAGTCTTAGTGTTGTTTGACCAAAGCATACAGATCTCAGTAAATCATTATTTGCAGATTTCATCTAGTTCATGTCATATGTTTGGTCATGCATTTTCAGTGTCTACCAATCTTCACATATTTTCAGTATTTTACAAACTTTCATGTATTTTCAGTATCTATAGATTTCATGTTTTTTATTCAGTACTCCATGCTTTACATATATGTCCAGTTAATTCTTATCATTCCTATTCATAAGACCATGCATATCAGCCTACCTCATTTAGCATACCAGTACATTCAAAGTACTAATCGAATATCTTTTATTTTGCGCTATGATGTCTCATATCATAGGTGTTGACGCTCAGTTCCCGAATCGCACCTAGATTCTAAGATTATCAGCAGTTACAGTAGCAGTGGTGAGTCCTCATTATCCGAGGATAGATTAAATTACTTCATCTCAGTAGTTAGTAGAGTTAGTTGGGGCCTTTCCCATCAACTCACAATATTCAGCTTAGAGGTTTTTCAGACACTACAATTAGCTATTCAGACTATTCGAATTTCAGTATTTTATCAGATTCATAATTCAGTAGTTATTTCAGTATTAAAAACCTAATGGCATTTCAGGTATTCTTTCGCATTCATGATTATATTATTCAGTGCTCACAGCAGGTACCAGCTCATGGGTTAGCTTGTGGTCTCTCGAGACCGTAAGCACCGTGTAACGACTAAAGGGTAGTCTCGGGTTGTTACAAAATTAGTATCAGAGCCTAAGGTTTTAAAGTGTCCTAGAAAGTCTGAAAGTCGCGTCGAGTAGAGTCTTATGCATGGGTGTATAGCGTGCCACACTTATGGACGAGAGGCTATAAGACGTTTAGGAAAAGTTTCCCTTCTTTCAAGTATTCATGTCGTGCGAGTGAGCATGAGCTCAAGTTAAACTCTCAGCCCAATCCGTTTCTTTCTTTCGTTTACAGAACATGCCTCCCAAAAGAACGGAAGAAGAACAGGAACTCAGCCAGCCCTCCAGCCTATCCAGGCTGATCCACTGGACGAGCATGTCTCTCACACAGCATTCAGGGTTGCGTTCACTACTCTAGAGAACTCTGTAGCAGCATAAAATGAGCGACCAGCTGCTGTTCCGGCCAATCCAGTGGCTAATACTATTGCAACTAGAATTCAGGATTTCACCTGGATGAATCCTCCTTCTTTCACGGGATCCAAGTCTGAAGAGGATCCACAGGAATTCTTAGATATGGTTCAGAAGCAAACGGATGCTATAGAGGTGGCTCTAGTCAGAGCTCCGAGTTAACTACATATCAATTGCAGGATGTGGCCCATACTTGGTTTAAGCGGTGGAAAGTTGATAGAGGTGTTGATGCAGGGCCTATAGAATGGGAAGAGTTTGCCACGGCTTTCTTGGATAGATTCTTTCCATTAGAGTTGAGGGATGCCAAGGTATTAGAATTTATTAATTTAAGGGAAGGCAGCATGAGTGTGAGGGAGTATTCTCTCAAGTTCACTCAGTAAGCTAGATATGCTCCTCATGTGGTAGCTGACAGTAGGTCCAAGATGAGTAAGTTTGGGTCTGGTGTGTCTGATAGTGTGGTCAAGGAGTGTAGAACCGCAATGCTGATTAGTGAGATAGATTTGTCTAGGCTGATGGTCCATGCTCAACAGATAAAGGAGCAACAGATTAAGGAGAGGGAGAGAGGAAACAAGAGAGCTAGGACGGGTAGTTTTAATTTCAATCAGCTAAAGTCAGAAGGTGGTAACCGTCCTCAGTTTCATCAGAGGTCTTCAACCCCAACACCTTCTTCATCCAGTTCCTCAGTAACCAAATTCAGAAGCGACAATAGGGATAGGGCACCAGGCTCTAAGTCCCAGGTTAGTGTTAGCAGTGCTCATACCAATCTTTTATGTCAGAAGTGTGGCAGATCCCATCAAGGTGAGTGTAAAGTGGGTAGTAATGTATGCTTCAGGTGTGGAAAACAAGGCTATTAGATTCAGAAGTGTCGGGTAGCTTCTCAGAAAGGTAGGGATGCGCGCCAACAGGCCAGTCCCATCAGTCGTCAGTTTCATTCGATCGCCCGACTCAGCAGGGTGCCGCTTCCAGTGCTACCAGTAGTCAGCATTCGAATAGATTATATGCTCTTCAGTCCCTCCAAGATTAGGAAAATTCTCCTGATGTAGTTACTGGTACGTTGCTGGTCTTTCACTTACATGTTTATGCTTTACTAGACGTTGGAGCTTCTCTTTCTTTTGTAACTCCATATATAGCCATCAATTTCGGAGTCAGTCCCAAAACTCTAGCAGAGCCTTTTTCAGTGTCTACCATAGTAGGCATTTCCATTGTAGCCAGACAGGTATACAGGAACTGTTCGATCACCATATCTCAAAAAGTTACCTCAGTTGATCTCGTAGAGTTAGAGATGATGGATTTTGACTTCATTCTCGGCATGGATTGGCTCCACTCATGCTATGCCTCAGTTGATTGTAGAAACAGAATAGTTTATTTCCAGTACCCAAATGAACCAGTCCTTGAATGGAGGGGTAGTACTACAGCTCTTAGGGGTCAGTTGATTTCATACCTTAGAGCCAGAAAGATGATATCGAAGAGGTGTATTTACCATATTTTGTGAGTCAAAGACTCTAACTCAGAAACTCCAACTCTTAAGTAAGTTGCAGTAGTAAATGAATTCTCAGATATATTTCCTGAAGATCTTCTCGAGGTTCCTCCCGAAGGGGAAATTGACTTTGAAATAGACCTTCTCCCAGATACTCAACCTATATCTATTCTGTCATACAGAATAACCCCATCTGAACTCAAAGAACTGAAAGAACAGTTGAAGGATCTCTTAGATAAGGGATCATCAGACCCAGCGTCTCCTCGTGGGGCGCACCTGTTCTATTCGTGCATAAGAAAGACGGTTCTCTCAGAATATGTATAGACTACCATCAGTTGAACAAGGTCACAGTCAAGAATAAATATCCACTTCCTAGAATCGATGATTTGTTCGACCAACTTCAGGATGCTAGTTACTTATCCAAGATAGACCTCAGATCAGGCTATCATTAGCTTAGAGTCAGAGAATGTGATATTCCAAAAACAGCTTTCCGAATTTGGTATAGTCACTTCGAATTTCTAGTCATGTCCTTTGGTCTTACAAATACCCCAGCAGCCTTTATGGACTTGATGAACCGAGTGTTCAAGCAGTACTTGGATATGTTCATTATAGTATTCGTTGATGACATTCTTGTTTACTCCCATAGCGAAAATAATCATGCAGACCATCTCAAAATAGTGTTGCAAACTCTTAGAGTCCATAAGTTGTTCGCTAAATTTAGTAAGTGTGAATTTTGGCTAAGATCAGTAGCTTTCCTTGGCCATATTATTTCCGGTGATGGCATTAGAGTTGATCCTCAAAAGACCGAAGTAGTGAGAAACTGGCCTAGACCCATCTCTCCATCAGATATCAGGAGTTTCTTGGGTTTAGCTGGCTATTACTGTCGGTTTGTTGAAGGGTTTTCTTCTATTGCATCTCCCATGTCCAGATTGACTCAAAAGATAGTTAAGTTTCAGTGGTCAGATTCATGCGCAAAGAGTTTTCAAGAGTTAAAAACTCGACTCACCTCAGCCTCAGTTCTTACTCTACCATATAGTTCAGATGGTTTTATTGTGTACTATGATGCATCTAGAGTAGGTTTGGGTTGTGTCCTCATGAAGAGAGGTAAGGTCATAGCCTAGCCTCCAAACAACTTAAGCCTCATGAGAAGAATTATCCAACTCATGATCTTGAGCTAGCAGCAGTAGTATTCGCCTTAAAGATTTGGAGGCATTACTTATATGGGGTACATGTAGATGTGTTCACAGATCACAAAAGCCTCCAGTATGTGTTCTCTCAGGAAAATTTGAATTTGCGTCAGAGAAAATGGTTAGAGTTATTGAAGGATTATGACATAAGTGTTTTGTATCATTTGGGCAAGGCCAAGTAATGGCTGATACTCTCAGTAGAATGTCTATGGGTAGTGTAGCTCATGTTGAGGAGGGTAAGAAGAAGTTAGCTCAAGAAATTCATCAGCTTGCCCGACTAGGTGTCCATTTACTCAATTCAGCAGAAGGTAGTGTATGGGTGCAGAGTAGCTCAGAGTTATCTCTAGTTTCCGAGGTGAAGGAAAAGCAAGATAGAGATCCCAGTCTAGTTAAGTTGAAAAAATCAGTCAGAGATCAAAAAGTGGAGGTTTTCTCCCAAGAGGGAGATGGTGTTTTACGCTGTCGGGGTAGATTGTGTGTGCCTGGTGTAGATGAGTTGAGGCAACGAATTCTTGCAGAAGTGCATGGTGTGCGTTACTCCATTCATCCAGGGACACTAAGATGTACCGCGATTTACGGGAGATCTATTGGTAAAGTGGGATAAAGAGAGATATTGCAGAGTTTATAGCTAAGTGCTCTACGTGCCAGTAAGTTAAGGTTGAGCACCAGAAGCCTAGTGGGTCCATGCAGGAGTTTAATATTCCCATGTGGAAATGGAAGAAAGTGAACATGGACTTTGTGATAGGTTTGCCTCGTACCCTTCATCACCATGACTCTATTTGGGTTATCGTAGACAGGATGACCAAATTAGCTTATTTCTTTCCAGTTCATATCTCTTAATCAGCCGAGGACTATGCCAATCTCTATCTCAGAGAGTTGGTTAGGTTACACGGTGTTACCTTAGCTATCATCTTAGATAGAGGTACTTAATTTACCTCTCACTTCTGGAAAGCATTCCAAAAGGGTCTTGGTACCCAAGTCCACCTCAGTACAACCTTCCACCCTCAGACAGACGGTCAAGCAGAAAGGACCATTCAAACTCTTGAGGATATGCTAAGAGAATGCGCTATTAATTTCAAGGGTAGTTGGGATAACCATTTGCTTTTGATTGAATTTGCATACAATAACAGATAACATTCCAGTATTTGTATAGCTCCGTTTGAGGATCTCAATGGTAGGAGATGTAGATCTCCAATTGGTTGGTTTGAAATAGGTGAGACCGCAGTAGTAGGGCCTAACTTAGTGTTTGAATCCTTAGAGAAGGTTCAGTAGATCATAGAAAGGCTTAGGACGTAATACCCCGGGAAATTTTCCGTTGAAATTTTGTGCGTAAACGTGTTGGGTTCTATCTTCTAGAGTGAATTATAAATTTTCCGTGTGGAATGTCTTAGATTAGGACCCACCATTACGTAGAGTATCGAATAATATTTCCAACGATATATGGATCATCCAAAACGGACACCCGAGCGACGAGTTATGAACATTCCGATCGAACCGTGAATAGTAGTGAACAGTAAAACGTGCAGGAAAAAAAGTATTGAGGCCTGACGTATTTTTGCTCCAACTTTAAACAATCATAACTCCTTGTACATAATGATATGGATGATCTAGTATATATCAACGGAAAGCTCAGCGAGTTCTCTTTCCGATGCAATTGATTTCATCCAATTTTTCTATCGGAACAAAAAGTTATGGTGGATCTACTTCAGCCTATCAAAAGTGAATTTTTGGGTCAACTTCAAATGATCATAACTCCTCGTACATAATAATCTGCGTGAGATACTATATATCAATGGAAAGATATGAGAGTCCTCTTTCTAATGAAATTAGTTTCATTGAATTTGGATATCGGAGTAAAACGTTATGGTTGATCTACTTCAGACTATCAAAATAGTCCACCAAAGGACAGATGCGAGAAATATTCGATTTTTAGGGGCATTTTGGTCATTCCCCCTCACCCAAAATCCGTCCAAACCCTATATTAAAGCCTATTAGAAGCATTATATGTTATATTTCATCAAATTCCCTCAAAAAGAAAACCCTAAGCTCCTACATCCAACTTCAAGAACCTCCAAAGTTCACCATTAATTCTGCAAATTTATTCAAGATTCCAAGTTCCTAGTTCAAGAACTCCAAGAACCATCATTCAAAAGCACGATTAACATCTCAAAAACGAGTATCGATCTAAAGTTCATCATTCAAGGTATGCGGGGTTTTTCAACAAGAACTCTCTTTCGTTTTTGTGCCCAAATTGATTTTTCTTTTATGAATATACATGATTTTACATGTTTTGATATGAATTTGAAGCATGAATTTATACCCTATATGATTTTACATGAGATTATGATACTCTCTATGTTTTGAAAGTTGAATTGAATGAGAATGATGACATTTTTGTACATAAAGCTGAATTTTCCAGATTTTAAAGTAAGTTATATATATTTATGATGAAAAGCATGAATCTTGAGAAAATTTAATATGATTTTGATGTATGAGACCTTGAGTCCTAATTGGAATTGTACTTTGAGAAATTATGTGCTATAAGCACAATGAGATTTGAATCCCAAAGCTAATTTTCTTTACCAAGATGTATGATTATAAAGCTGAAATTTTAAGTTTTAAGTGATTATTTTTGTGCTTATGTCATAAAGTATGAAACTTTGGAAGGTTTTATGGTGATATTGATGTATGGGTTTTTGGAACCCTATTTGAGATTATTATTTTGAGAAAATCGTATGTTATAAACACCTTGAGTTTAAATAATTTGAAAGATGAATTTACATGTGTGGTGATATAAAGCATAAATCTTGAACGATATTTATCATGATTTTGATATTTGGGTCGTGAACCCTATTTGAAAGATGAATTTACATGTGTGTTATAAGCACGTTGATGTTGAATATTTGAGATGTTTTGAATGATTTGACCTTTTGGTCGTGAATGAGTTATTTTGAACTCGACTATGAAAGAAATCCACGTTTTTATTGATTATGATAAAGGGGTAGCAAATTGGCTCCCGATGAAAATTGTTGAAGTGTTTATTGTAGATTTTCTTTAATGTGAGCCTGAGGCTAATTTAAATTTCTGAGCTAAGTCCGGGAGTAATCTTTAGCACCGAGTGGGAGGTATAAAGTGACCTTACTTCCCTAGAACTACGTGCCCCCGTAGGATGTGAGCCTGAGGCTGATTTATATAGTGATCACTAGTGTTTTTGAATTGATACTGGAAGTCCTACTCCGATGGCAAGGATAGGACGGCTCTCCCCAACGTGGGTTGTACGTTGGACTCCATGTATCTCACATGGTTTATGTCGGTTATAGGATCTCCCAATGTGTGTGTGTGTACTCTTCTATCTGAGATGAAAACATATTTGCTTAAAAGGCTGAGTTTGAGAAAGTCATTATTCTTAAAAGATTTAAAGAATATATTCTAATGAGAATTGACATGAGATTTCATTGTTTTGATAATTTGAAATTGAGATAAAAGTGAATTGAGAACGTATTGTAATGACTCACTTGTTTTACTTTACATGTATTATTTATCCATGATTTTGATGATTTAATTCGAGCTAAGTGAGTCATTTATATCAGCATGCATAATTTTATAAACTGTGATGATAGTAAGATATTATTTTATATATTCATTGCACCCCCATATGCTCGGTATTTTTCCACGGTGCTGACCCAGATATTCGTATGTGGGCTATATTTTCTCGGAATATAGGTACAAGGTATAGTTGCACCTTCGGATCCAGTCAGTTCGTGGTATCCAGTCAGTAGGTGATCAGTCCTTTTGATTCAAGGGCTTGGGTTAGTTATGCAGAGTTATAGTGTTGTATTTTCTTTATTCAGTCGTATTAAGTTGGGGTAGTCGGGAGTCATGACCCGGATACCTACAGTCAGTACTAGTAGAGGCTTCATAGACAGTCAGTAGAAGTTGATGTATTTTGTTTCAATTTTGGTTGTAAAGGCAGAATTGTAATCCTGTAAAATTCCATTTTTGTATCGATCAGATTCAGAAAAGAGTTAATTTCTGCTGATTTGTATGGATTTGTATTTTTATTCAGTTGCTTATGAGTTATGCCAGTAGAAGGGTTAGCTTGGGGTCACTTGTGACCCTAAGCACCGTGTGACATCTCGGGACC
The DNA here is from genome assembly GCA_030864215.1 of Capsicum pubescens. Taxonomy (NCBI): domain Eukaryota; kingdom Viridiplantae; phylum Streptophyta; class Magnoliopsida; order Solanales; family Solanaceae; genus Capsicum; species Capsicum pubescens. Next base: position 330,054,733 of record CM061538.1, on the reverse strand, counting down.
CAATTTTGGGGCGTAACATAGGGCTACCCAGAGCAGACAGAAATCGTATGCATATGTGAGGATAAAGGATCTCGAGTTTGAGGTAGGTGATCTTGTGTTCTTGAAAATCTCTCCCATGAAGGGAGTGAGGAGATTCGGCAAGAAAGGGAAACTCAGTCCCCGATATGTTGATCCCTTCAAAATTCTCAGTTGTTTTGGAAAGGTAGCTTATGATCTAGAGTTGCCTTCAGATCTAGCCTCAGTACACCCAGTGTTCCATGTCTCGATATTGAAAAAGTATATTGGTGATCCAGCTGTAGTTATTCCTTTAGAAAGTGTAGATATTTAGAACAGTCTTTCCTTTAAGGAAGTTCCTGTCGAAATTCTTGATCATCAAGTTCGTAGACTAAGGAACAAAGAAGTTCCATTAGTTAAAGTTCTTTGGCGGAATCAGTCCGTTGAGGGAGCGACTTGGGGAGCAAAAGCAGATATGCGAATCAAGTACCCTCATCTTTTCTCCGCGAATCCAGATTCAGTATAAGGTACAAACCTTCCTAAGATTTCTCTCCATCATGCTTAGTTCAGTTGCACATCATGTTCATGTCAGCCGTTCATTCATGAATCAGTTCAGCCATGCATTCCATGCAGCAGATATGCATATTCATTGTGTAAACTCAGTCCATCAGTTTCCTCAGCTTAACCAGTTTTATTCGGGGACGAATGATCCCAAGGGAGAAATATTGTAACACCCCATATTTCCCTAGCATAATCTAAGTCCCTATACATGAGTATTCATATATAAAATTTTTGAAACACTCATTATTTTTTAGTTTAGAGTCTTCCATTGCGTAGGAAATACAATTAGCTTTCCAACGATATAAAATTTACCCATATTCGATAACCGGGTAAGAGGTTATGGCAATTTTAAGTTTTAGTCATTAAACACCGTCATTTTAACCCTCAGCGTGTCGCGTAGGCAGCCTAAATGACAATTGTCAATTTCCAATGTAACTCCGCGATCATGGCGCATCGCGGAGCAGACCAAATTCTCGTTTGTCAATCTCCAGTGGGTTTTCGCGATGTTGGCGCATCGCGGAGGTGGCCAAAATGGCATCCAAAGCTTTACCGCGATGGCACCGCATCACGACGTTTGTCCAGGTCCTAGTTGTCTATTTTTCAGTGGCTTGGCGTGATAGTGGCGCGTCGCGCCAAGGCCAAAAATTGGGTTTTTCAGCTTCCATTTTTAAATTCGTCCAAGGGTAATTGGGTCTTCTTCCACAACCCTAATTAACCTAAAACACGAAATTTAGCTTCAATTGACCTAAATAGTCATTCATTATTCAAACTCTTCTTCAAAATTAGAGATGCCCTTTTCAAGAACAAGAAACCCTAGCTCTCAAGAATCAAGGTCAAATCTCAAGAACACTATCAATAGTCCAGTCAGAACATTATGAGCATTATCAGAACAGTCAGTTAAACTTAGAATAGTCCAGATTTCAGTGTCATTCAGTTGGGAGTAGGATTTAGCACCAAGCGAGTGTAGGGATGGCGGCTTTCCCGTCAGGTAGACAGAGTCTTTAGTAGCAATCCCTATACTCCAGAACTACGTAGCCATCGTAGGATATGAGTAGTCACCCGTCAGATTAGGCTTGACTATCTTGCAAGGGTCACCTATCAGTTCAGGCTTGACACCCTTAGTCCTTTGGACATTATATCAGTTTAGTGGATCCACACAGCCAGCGTTAGTACTCGTGGAATGGTATTAACACCTTTCCAACTGGGGTTACAGGTTGGACCCCGATTAGCTCAAATTGGGGAATATCGGTTAGAAGATACCTCCCACAATCTCAGATATAGTCTCAGTCACAGCCCCAGCTCAGTTATCCAGTCTTAGTGTTGTTTGACCAAAGCATATAAATTTCAGTTATCTCAGTATATTAGTATTTGTAGATTTCATCCAGTTCATGTCATATGTTTGGTCATGCATCTTCAGTGTCTACCGATTTTCACGTATTTTCAGTATTTTACAGACTTTCATGCATTTTCAGTATCTACAAATTTTACGTTTTCTAGCCAGTACTCCATGTTTTACATATATGTCCAGTTAATTCTTATCATTCCTATTCATGAGACCATGCATATCAGTCTACCTCATTTAGTATACCAGTACATTCAAAGTACAGATCGCATACCTTTTCTTTTGCGCTATGATGTCTCATATCATAGGTGTTGACGCTCAGTTCCCGGATCGCACCTAGATTCTCAGATTATCAGCAGTTATAGTAGCAGTGGTGAGTCCTCATCATCCGAGGATAGATTATATTACTTCATGTCTTCATCTCAGTAGTTAGTAGACTTAGTTGAGGTCTGTCCCATCAACTCATAGTATTCAGCTTAGAGTTTTTTCAAACACAACAGTTAGCTATTCAGACTATTCGAATTTCAGTATTTTATCAGATTCATAATTCAGTAGTTATTTCAGTATTAAAAACCTTATGGCATTTCAGTTATTCTTCCGCATTCATGATTATATTATTCAGTGCTCACAGCAGGTACCAGCTCATGGGTTAGCTTGTGGTCTCTCGGGACCGTAAGCACTGTGTAATGACTAGGGGGTAGTCTTGAGTCGTTACAAGCCAACTGAGGCACCAGTCTGTGTTGAGGAAGACAAGTACTAAAAATTTTGTATTTTTTTTAATATTTCAATGCTGACTTTTCTTTTTAATGAGATGTCAATATTTGATTGGCTTGTCAAAAAAATTCTTTGGCTTCACGCATTTACTGTAAGTGAATACCACGTGAGGTACCATGCGGGCAAAAAAGGCCTAGGTGGATCAAAATTCAGGTGGGTTAGGAGCCTACTAGGTACAAGTCTGAGTTGAGGGACTTAAGTGAAATTTCGAAACAAGTTTAGGATCCTATCGATGACTTAAGCCTTTAAATTAGGTCTCGTCTTAGTTGATAAGTAATTTATTTGTTCAACAACAATGATTATGAAGAAGTGATAAGTAATATTTCATTCTTAATTAAAAAATATCATGTTTAACCCTTAAATATGAAATGTCTTTATTGCAAAACACTACAAAAAAAGCACTTAGTGACACACATTTTTCGTCGCTATCATATGAAAATCCGTCGCTAAATAGAAATAGCGACGGAATAGAAATAGATTGTCTTCTGTCACTATATTGCTCATTGCTAGCCTCATAGAGATGAAAAATTGATTTTCGTCGTAAAATTTGTGACCCCTTAGAGATGACATATTTCGGTTTTTGCTGTTACCGGCAGATTATTCTGTTGCTATACCGTTGCTATTACCAAAATTCATTTTCTTCTTGGCTAAATTTATGACTAAATATTTTATCATTGATCTGTTGCAACATAGTTTGGTCGACTGAGTAGCCATCTTTCGTGACCAAATTTATTCATCGCTAAAGTTTTTCAGTAGCAACGACAAATGGTAGTCACTAATTTTTTGTCGCTAATAGCAGCTGTCTTTAGCAGCTAAATTTATTCGTCCCTAAAAATTTTCAGTAGCAACGACAATCGTTAATCACTAATTTTTTGTCACTAATGATTTTGTAAGAAAATAATTGAAACACATAAATTATAGAATGATTAAAATAAACTAATGTCAAACCAACATCCATCAAAAATAATTAGTATTTGTTACTATATAAATGTTTTGTACTTCCACACAAAATAGTCTATCAAAAATGCAACGATCAAGGACTATGAGTACTATGAAGCTAGGAATCAACGTCATCATCATCATCATTAGTAGGAGAAGGATCAAGCACGGCCCCTTCTTGTACCCTAATACCACTAACACGCTCAATAACTACCGAAAGAAAATGAGTAGTAAGTGTCGGAATCAATTGCTTCACAAACTCCTCCAAATTTATTGTCGGTATAGAAACCGAAGGTGGTACTGATGATGTGGAGGCATTACAGACATCTAGAGGTGTTCATGGATTTGGTTAAAAAACAAATCGAACCGTAAACCGAACCAAATCGATTAAAAAAACCGACGTTTGGTTTGATTTAGTTAGGTTTGGTTATAAATTTTGAAAAACCAATGCTATTTGATTTGGTTATGGTTTTACTTAAAAAAACCGTGAAAATAACCGAACCGAACCGATTAATATATATATATATATATATATTTATATTATAAGTATTGTAGTTTTATCCCTTCACAGGCTACTGTAAATTGGAAGCAAAGTGTTCAAAAACTTGCTACGCAACTCCATATAAGTTGGAATTAGTTAGATGACTTCTTTATTGTCGTGTAATGATTAATCAAACCTAGAAGTTTGAACACTCAATATCTTCTCTATGTACTTTATCATATGAAATTGTCTTTGAGCTTATTATTCTGGAGAATCAAATGATCTTCAAGCTATAGGGGGCCAACATAAGTATAAACATACACAAATTTATAATGTTGCATGTTTTTGTAGAACGTATTTGTACTTACCATTAATTTCTTCGCTAATTAACACTTGGAATTTTGATGGTTGGAATAGGCTAGTCAATAACCGAAAAAATCAAAAAAACGAACCAAACCAAACTAAATCGATAAGAACCAAACCGACAGTTATTTTCTTTTTGTGGTTTGGTTTGGTTTTAGAAATTCAAAAACCGACTAAATTGGTTTGGTTATGATGTTAATCACTAACCAATCCAAATCGACCCATGAACACCCCTAACAGGCACAAAGTTTTTTCCCATAGTAACTTTCAGTTTCAGACCCAAGACCAAATAATCTTTTCTTTTTTGCTCCTCCCGCAGCTTCATAATACGATTCCAATTGATCAATTTCAGATTCACACTGTAATTTTTTTCGTACAATTTTTTTTATACTTTTCCTGTTACAAGCAGAGTTATTAAAATAGACTCAAGTTCATGTCAATAAAAAAGAAAAATAAGAGAAGAGAAATGATGTAAATTATGGACTTACATGTAGAAGTCGGGATCGCTCACCAACAAAAGATTTTCCATCATGATTATGTGTATGGACATGCAAACGTAACTCACTTAAAGTTGGATCTTGACCTATTTTAAGAGCCTATACAGAATTTTCAGGTATTTAGAATTAGACCAACATACATAGCAGCAAACCAAAAGAATATAGAGTCATAAAACTTCATGGCATAGCAGCTAAAGAAAGAAAATATAGTAGCAGTTCTAGCAGCAGTGGCAGCTCTTTGATCAAAATAAAGACAGTGTGTAAATTCACTTAACCAATATAATTACATATTATCAAGAGAAGACATTATGCACATTCTATAAAATTTCTGGTCATACAAGAAATATAGGCGTCACATACCATAATACAACATTCACTAGCCTTTTTAACTCGGATGTCGTTAAAACTAATACATGATATGAGAAAATTTATGTATTAAACAAATGCATGCACAACAGTAACTAAAGGCAAAAAAACCCTACTATCAAAAAACAATACCTGCATTATTCTTCATCATGAAACAATTTCGACATGATTGCATAAGCAATTCCTGCATTATAATCCCCACATAACTAGTTCACGAACTAAACGACCCCTAAACATATGAACATGTTAAGACACTTCGGCTTATAGACTAATCTAGAAGCTAAAATAATAGACCTCTAATGAAAGAAAGAAAAAAGGTTACTCATTTCACTTCGCGGAACTAAAGCTGGATTATAGTTTTCCAATATAAAGCAAATCATTTTGAAAAATAGAGGCCTGTTCCTGCATAGCATACTCAATCTTTTGTGTTAATATTGTATCTAACAGTTAATATTTTAGATATATTGTGGAAAATGTTAAAATAAAATAACGATTTCTATGTACTTTAGATAATAGACAACTTCATAGCAGCTCCTGCTAAAAAAAGAAGCTTTTCCAAGGAAAACTAAATACAACACTCATGCAGATGCTGCCTTCTCATCTCAGATTATAAAAATCAAGTAGGATATGCCCAAATACCAAAATCACATGCTTAGTTTTAAACTAAATACTTGAGCGAATTTCTACTTTTAATCCTTTGATATCAACCAACTAATGTAGCTCTGTGTATCGAAATACAGACAGCTGACGAGAACACATACAGGTACTTAGTTACTTTCATTGTTAAATACATAGAGCCAATAGTTAAAGTGATATATAGATGGCGATAGGAGCATATACGACGTCTAATGAGCACAATTTCTTCATAACACTATGCAGCATACAAAGAAATCTAATGCTCAGTTTGAATGTGGAATGTAGCTCGAATGAAAGAGCAGTAGACAACCAAAACACATCAGGGCACTCCCATTGAACACCAGTACCAAACAATTTCACATTTATCGATCCAACTAAATTAACTGAAAAGAACCGTTGGAATTATAATATAACTTGGGACAGCTAAAAGCTTGAGATGAGAAGTTTTATTTTTAGAGCCTTACCGGCAGAGCGCTTGCTCCAGAGCACCTGAGTATCAATGTAATTTTAAGCTTTTTGTAGATAAATAAATGATGAGGCAGTAAATGAATTCAGAAGATGTTTTTGTAGATAAATAAAGGTGAAAAGATGATTCATTAATCTAAAATTTTAAGCTTCCAAGCAATGTAATTCGCCTTCCTATCAAGAGAAAAAAAAATTGATCCTGAATTACGAAGAATTTGTAAATAGAGGAAGAACTTTATAGATAACATCAGTCTATCACCATTAACATTACTTTCCTTTTAGAGCTAGGCAGCTAGCCCTTCTCTTTTTCTGCAAAAACTCTTTGTCCAACTTGGAAATATCAAAGACAAAAGCAGATACCACCAATAATCTTCTCGTGTATTTTTACCTCTTTTTATATGGGTCGTCCTTTGACATTTGACAAACAGAATTTTATCACCGGTCAATCGTTCAATCTCAAATTCTATCCAAAAGGCAACATAGCTATAGACCTAACAACGTTGAGCATGCACTTGCCTATCTTCTACATGCAACAAATCAGAAACGTTGAGGAACCCATGTAGCTTTCCTTAATTTCATTTGATACGCAGATTCTCTCTCTTGAGAAATAAAAATATTCAGATAAGTTAGCCACAAACTGTTGAGAGTTGTAACATAAAAACAATCATAAAAAAATCAAGGTTCAGCTATGCTTTTATAGCTCATGTGTGCTTGCAAATCAATAGGAAGAAGAGAGATTGACTCTAAAAGTCGTCAAGGCACCATTACTTTGGCCTTCAAATGGCCTAAATGGTAATTTTCTCCATTGAAAATAGAAACAAAATCTTAAGGCACACATTGATCATGTTCAAGTCATTGTTTAGCACTTCTCAATTCGTAAGTCAGGAGTGTACATCACTTGTTCTTACATTCATTTACAAGCTAAGACAGCAACTGAATATGTCCCTTAAATTATTTAAATAAGACGTGAAGAAAACATAGTCAGCTCTAAAGGGGTGCAAGAGTGCAGAAAAATAAAAGGAATACATGGTGTTCCACCATCCCGCTCAACACTGTTTTTGTACAATGTAAAGAAATAATTAGCATACTTTAAAGGAATTAGGAAGTTGGTGCACAGGTTCAAATACTTTGACAGATATAGTCTTACATATAGCTGATGAGTGATTTCATTAACTAATAGGCAGAGAAGGTACACGAGCAAACATATACTTATTTAACTAACAACAACAACGTACCCAATATAATCTCACTCAGTGGGGTCTGAGGAGTATAAAATATACTCAGTTGATAGTCCTTACCACTAACTCAGAGGTAAGGCAATGAGGTTGTTGCCGGTAGACACCCGACTCAAGATAAAAACAATCTAGATAAAGACATAATATAAGAACAAGAAGCAGTAGGCAATAGCTAAGAACATAAAAAGTATATTTATATAATCTGCTCCGGGATTAGTAAGGCGAAATGAGATCACCCAGCCTACTGAGAGCTCTAACATAAGCTATCGACAAGATACGCTCTGCTGGAAAGATTTTAAAAGAAAACAAACCACATCTCATCTAGTTGAACTATCACCCCTAGCCACACGAGACAATCTTGTTTTTTGCCACATACGTGAGTTCGGTCTCCCAAGACTTGTCAGAGTTCTGTGCTTGGAAAAAATACAAAATTGTGATACTTGCTCATATTTATCATAGGCACTATTAAAATTTTGAAATTCTCTAAACCCTAACAGTCAACTATCCTAACCTCAAATAAACCCTATCCCCAAATACTTTCATGAAACCTAACTCCAACCAGTTGCATACATCCAAAACCGTGTAAAGTTGAGTAAAATCACAAGATTCACCCATTGTAAAGTAAAATCATGGACAAACATCGAAAACCAAACTATTTCTCGAAGAAATTGATAAGTTAAAACTAATTCAAGCTTCAATTCGAATAGAGAGTGAACAATAAATTAAAATCGACTCAAAAATTTAAAAAAAAACATAAATTTCAATTCGGATAGAGAGTGTACAGTGAAAACAAATACCTTCGAATCGGCAAACCAGTGTAAACTTGACCTTCAATACATGCAGAAATGCCTTTAATTCGTGCAAAAATTTATTCAAATAGGACAAAAGGGCCTTAAAATCGTGAACATGGTTCTTGAGAGAGAAAGAGTAGAAAGAGAGTGGGGGGCCTGAAGTGAATTAAAACTCTAGAAGCCCCTCCTTTTCTATACTTTATTATTAATTAAAAAAGTAAAATGAATATTTTACGATGGAAAAGTTGGTCACTAAATAAAATAATTTCTTTTTTAAAAAAATTGAAGCGTGCCGACAAATATTTTGTTGCTAAATCCGTTGCTATGAAATAATTAACATAGCGACCAACATTTTGTTGCTAATCCGTTGCTATGAAATAATTAACATAGCGACCAACATTTTGTTGCTAATCCGTCACTAAATTTAGGCGCCAATTTTTTTCGCTATTATTTTGCGATGAAATCGCAATTCCGTCACTGATTCGTTGCTAATAGCATACATAAAAATTGAATTGCTTTGCATGCGACCAAATTGATTGTTCCGTTGTAATCCGTCGCTATATAGTGACGAAAAATGGTCTGTCAGTAAATTTCGTAACTAAACACAATTTTTTTTGTAGTGAAAATATTCTTTCCATAATATGGAACTTCTAGACATAAATTCAAATTCAATAAAGCTTCGAGGCAAACATCTAGTGAAAAATGAAAATAAGTTTTAGCAAAGACAAAAAAAAAAATTAGATGAGTTTTTTCCTACTTGTCCTCTCCTTAGTGGATAGAATTGCATGATACATGTTGCTAGTGAATTTGACAATTATTTAGTAAAATTAGTTGAGATACGCACAAACTGATCGAGAAACTACTATTATTACAATCAACATCTACTAAATTAAAATGGAACAATCCTTTCTAACCATCTTCACTATCTTGAACACTGACGTATCTCTTTATCTTTATTTGTTTATGCAGTTTTCTTCATGTTAATTGACAAAATTACCCTTTCAATCCAAGTCCAAAGAGAGTTTTATTTGGGATGCATGCTCAATTAACATCTTAATTGGTTTAAAATAGACTTGGGGTTAAGCAAAAGAATTCATGTGTTGTTATTATGCTTACCTATATATTTGTGGAATAGAGAGACTGCTTCTGATAGACTTTCGATAAAACATTAAAATGCAACTCAAAGCACTAAATTAGCTAAACTTAGAGATGTTCATATCAAACATAACTTGCCAAACACACTTTAGTAAAGCTTATTTTATTTTCTTCACCCATTCTACCTATGTCTTTTTTCCTACTGAATATTTAATGAAAGAGTAGGCTAAAGACTGGTTGAAGACATGATATTTACCTTTCCAGTGAGCATAAGTGCAGACTGGGTGCAACAACAGAGTTAATATTGAGTTTATTCTTTCTTGATTCCTATGGGACAATAACAACAACTCATGCTAATTCAAGGACATGGTATAGCTTGAAAGCTCGTCGCCTAAGCAATGGTTCCAACCTGAAAAAAGACTCTTTTCTCACTATTTTGCTTCATACATATCATTCTATGTCAAAATTATCTCGTTAATATTGTATTGCAGCCCTCCAAAAACACGACGCTGATAGGATAAATGATGATTAACAGATGTCAATTGACAGTACTCTATTGATAAAATGTTATATTCAATGAAGATTTCTTAAAAGAAATTTTTTAACTACAAACAAACTGAAAATTTTATACTCATGGATAAGTATGTTTTTGAAATGTTCTTCTTCCTCATTATTGCATTAATTTTTTGTTGAATAATGCAGTGCATCTAATTGTTGTTACTTTACAACTTGCTTGGCTAAAAACTAACCGTCTTGAAAGCTTGATTATCCTATAATGTTCATTTGTTTGATCAGTTACCTAGACAAATAAATTATGAATTCATTAAGTTATCATGAATTTCAATTGGTGTTCCAACTATAATTTTAGACATGCTTATATGTTCATCATACAAAATACACATAAAATACTAAAAAGTAAGTTTCTTCAGGTAAAAATATATTACATGTTCTCTCTCCCCAATGAACACATAAAACTTCTGAAAATTACCGATGAGGTCAGATGACATAATTCTCATCTTGCTCAGTTCAACTTTCATTAAGCTCATGCCCCTACTGCAATTCCAAAACTTCATTTCAATGTAAGAATATACAGATTTACAAAAGAAGTACTATCTTAAAAAATTTATAATTTTCAGTAGTCTAAACAAAAAAAAAGTATCACTCAAAAGATGCAAGGTCTTGCTTGGTATATTATTTGTATGACCATGCATGCACTCATTCCCAGTGTATGTGTTTCTGAATATTAAAATATGCTCCAAATTTTATTTTGGGGAACAAAATGAGTATTTCGGTAACTATTGGTATAATTTTCATTTTAAATTTTGTACACTCCAAAACGCAAAGAAACACACCAACGATAATTCAAAAAACAACTCCATCACCAGAGAAGAGATAGAGGTTGTTCTTACTTTTCTTGACACCTCCATAATGAAAAAGCAAAAAGGTAGTTTGAAATTTGTCTTCACTAAAAATATACACTTTACAGATCTAGATCTTCTAAAATAATCTAATTTATATAGAAATTGAAAAACTTGAATTGAGCCTTCTTCTTCCATTAAAATTAAGGGTGGATATAAACCCCAAGCAAGCATTATAATCGAATTAGGTCTTCTTTTTCTTCTTTTAGAATCAAAAAAATTTCAAAGCAATCTAATCTACCTACAAACAAAAAAAAATTGAATTTGATAGTTTTTCTAGCATTAAAATCACCAAAAAAAAAACCCTTAAAAAATCACCCAGAAATTTAAAAAGCGATAATAAAAAACTGAAGATGACATAATATTAAAAAAAAATTGACCAAAAATTATACCGGACATACAAAAAACAGACAATCTAACTTTGCTCTTTGTGTTTAACAAAGGAGATTTTTTATTTTGTTTAAGAGAGAAGTATCGATTACCCTGAACTTGTCACGTTTTATTCATGGTATACCTGAACTTTGACTAGTCTTAAATACCCCCTGAGCTTATTTTTTTAGTATGTCGCGTGCCCCTTTACGCTGATGTGGCAAAATGTTTGAGTTCAATCTCCATCACGCGCGTGATGGAGGTATTTTTATGTCAAATCAGTATTTTTAATGATAAAAAACAAAAAAATAAATATTTCCCTTTAATTTTTTCAAAAACTTCAATTATCCCTCTCCCTATTTATATCCCTCTTCCTCCATTACTTCCAATCTAAAAAAAAAAATTCATCCATTTATTAATTTTGTACAACTACAATTTATTAATTAGTTTATGAAATAAAAATCTCATCCGTTTATTAATTTTATAAAAATTTCATTTATTAATCTAAAAAAAATCTGTTTATTAATTCAATCTAAAACTCCAGTTTCCATTCCTATGAAACTCCTTCAATTTTGTAATCTTAATTATATATATCATATGAGTTATTGTACCTAAAAAAATATAGTAAATATCGAAGCAGATATCTTAAACAATATTAACAAAACAAATACTAAAGAAACTAAGACACATACTTATGATAAATGTAGTTATATTAGTTATCAGTTTTTAATCCCTAACAATTTGATTTTTGATTTAACCGATAAAAAAATACTCATAAAATAGAAAAAATAGTAACTAACATGAAAAGAAATCGAATCTTAGTTGCAACAATATAGATATATTATATATATATATATAATAATAATTTAATATAATCTTATTGGATTATCGGTTTACCCAATAACTTAATTAAAAAAATCAAAATCAAATCAATAACCCAATAATATTTTTTACAAAATCATTAAAAAATCGTTAACCCAATAACGATAAATCAATAACATTTTTATCGGTTCAATTTTTGTACACCCCTAACTTAAATTACAATTTCTTAATCCATTAATTATAATAAGAAACGTATTTGTGCATGTGGGTCTTCTCAAAATCCTAATCGAAACACTAATCGAAAACTACTATGAAGCACTAACCGAAAAAAAAAATCATATTATGAAACACTAATCGGAAAAAAATAATTTCATATTTTTAACACAAAAAAAAAATGTAAATTTTTAAAAAATTAATAGCTTACTTGATTGACGAAAATCATACCTTTCACTATTTTGGAGTAGAGGAAAATTAAAAAATATAATTTTTTTAGAGAGAATTTGGATAATTAAGGGTAGAAATGGATTATTTTTTAATATAGGATAAATATAAGAGAAGTGAATGGTATTATCCACATGGACAGCCACATCAACATTTTTATCTACGTATGCATTTTTATCTACGTATCCGCGCGTATATTACACATAATGGACAGTAGACCAAAAAAAGTAGCGTGACATACTAAAAGAATAAATTTAAAAGTACTTAAAACTAATAAAAATTCAAATATACCATAAATAAAATATGATAAGTTTAGGGGATAATTGATACTTTTCTCTTTGTTTCACAAAGGAGTTGTTACTATCCTTAAATACATTGATAGAGACGCCACATGTTTTTAGCAACTTGTAGTTGCCACACGTGTTTCTAATCTTATCAACTTAGAAAATAGAATATCCAACATGTCCTTAAATTTAAATAAAATAACTTTAAGCTGAAATATTGAAAGTTGAAACTCTCCTTTCTATATAATAGAAAAGAAATGTATGATATATTTATTAATTTATGTATAATGTACAAACATATTTTTAATTATGTCATCCACACAAGGTGAAACTTTTCCGTAATGATGGGAGGTTTTCGGCTTCAACATGTTGGACCTTATATTTTACTAAATAAAAAAATTTAAAAGATCAAGACATAAAGCATTGTTTTGTCTTCAATAAAGTAGAAAATGTAGGATAGTAAAGAGTAATTAAAAGGTTTAGAAAATCATCCAATCCATATCCATAATCCATATTCATATTATATTGTTGGGTTCGAAATCGAGAGGGCGTCATGCGGAAGTTATTAGTTGCAAATTATTGTGGTGACAATTCAGAAGACACATAAAATAATATTAAAAAGTTTAATATTATTATTTTATTTGGTCAATTGGCGTACATATAAAATTTAATATTAAAAACATAAAAATTAATGAGAGAGAAAATCTCCCCCCTAAACAGAGACTCTTTAAAGACTACATTGTGAATGTTATTGTGTTATGATATGAGAAGGAGGTCTTCTATGTCCAAAACCTTTCCTTCAAGAAAGAGGTTAGTCAAATATGGAAAAGAATTATATTTTTTCTTTCAGGAAAAGTAAAAGTAATTATGATAACTTTTATTTTTCTTCTAAGAAAAAGTAAAACTTAAATATAGTAAGAAAATCAGGGCAAAAACCCTAACAAATCTCCCATTTTTGACTTGATTTTCTTCACTTGATCCGTCTTCTCTTCATATCACGTGCATGAACTTCGTTCTTGATATAATCTTCATAACTATTGCTTGTCATGATTAAAAATAAGTTTTAAAATATCATTGTTAAAAAATGGTTTAAAAGTAATATTTTATTTTTATTTTTAAAGATGCAGCAGCAGGAGTGTTGAAAATATGGTTGAAATTTGTTCTCCACATGTAGTTCGACAAAAATCTTCACTATCATCCAAATTGTTACAGCTTGATTTTGAAACCGCTTTGATGTTGAAAATATGGTTGAAACTTGTTCTCCACATGTAGTTCGACAAAAATCTTCATTATCATCCAAATTGTTACAGCTTGATTTTGAAACCGCTTTGAACCTGTTTAATCTCGTCTCACCACACCATTGGATCATTGAACCGTAAGCTCTGATACCACTTGTTGGGTTCGAAATCGAAAGGGCGTCATGCGGAAGCTATTAGTTGCAAACCATTGTGGTGACAATTCAGAAGACACATAAAACAATACTAAAGAACTTAATATTATTATATTATTTGGCCAATTGGCATACATATAAAATCTAATATTAAAAACATAAAAATTAATGAGAGAGAAAATCCCCCTAAACAAAGACTCTTTAAAGACTACATTGTGGATGTTATTGTGTTATGGTATGAGAAGGGGTCTTCTATTTATAGATGTCCAAAACCTTTCCTCCAAGAAAGAGGTTAGCCAAATATGAAAAAAAATTATATTTTTTCTTTCAGGAAAAGTAAAAGTAATTATTGTAACTTTTATTTTCCTTCTAAGAAAAAATAAAACTTAAATATAGTAAGAAAAATAGGCAAAAACCCTAACACATATTCATATCCATAATCTATAATTTATATCTATAGTATATTAAAAGTGTGAAGGACTCTTACAAAAGTGATTTAAACTTTTTGTCCTTCATTAAAACACTCTGCAATAGATAAAATTATCTTTTTGCTTTTTGAAAAATTATTATTTTAATTATATATATATTATAATTTAAAATAAAAAAATTTAAATTATATGGTAAGTTTGACAAATTTAAAAGTACTAAAAGATATAGTAAGAATTATTAAGAAAATTAATAATACACTGATTTACAAAGAAAAAAGACATTGACGTTAACTTCCTTTTACAGAAGTTAACATAGTGTAAAGTTCAGAAAGGAAAAAAAACAATAAAATAATTAAAAGACATATTACTATATAAATAAATCAAAACCAACTAAATATGTTACTATCAAATTTATCACTCACGCATCTTTTTAATTTGATTAAAAAAATTGCCTGATTTAATTATTTCTCTAATGGGTTTGAAATCAACTAAAATAATTTATTGTTTTTTCCTTATTTGAGTTTCGCTTTTAAAAAAAATTATTATTTTAATTTTTTTATATATATATATATATATATATATATATATATATTATAATTTAAAGTAAAAAATCTTAAATTATATAATTTTACAAATTGAAGTGTTCTAAAAGATATGGTAAGAATTATTAAAAAAATTAATAATACACTCTTTTACAAAGAAAAAAGATATTTACGTCAACTTCCTTTTAGAGAAGTTAATATTATCGAAACTTTGTGATCACTATTATATTATTTTTTTTATAGTTTACAGGTCGTAGATGAATGTCGGTTGACTTTGAAGAATTTTTTGTGTAAAGGTTAGATTTAATTGTATTGTTTTGATATCTGTATTATCTTATTATTTTATTTTAATTTACAAATGCTAGATGAATGTGGGTCGGCTTTGAAAATTTGTTTTAGTTAAAGGTTAGATTTAATTGGATTATCGTAATATCTCTATTAGTTTATTATTTTGTGGTAGTTTATAGTTCGTAGATGAATCTCGATCGATTTTGAGAATTTTTTATGTGTAAAATTTAAGTTTAATTATATTGTTTTGATATCACCTTTATCGTATATTTTTGTTAGAGTTACAGGCGATAGATAAATGTTGGTCGGCTTTGAAGAATTTTTGTATGTAAAGGTTAGGTTTAGTTGTAATATTTTGATATCTCTATTATCGTATTATTTTGTTATTTCTTACAAGTGGTTGATGAGTGTCAAACGACTTTGAGAAATTTTTTGCATGTAACGATTAGATTTAATTGTATTATTTTGATATCTCTATCATTGTATTGTTTTGTTGTAATTTACAGATGGTAGATAAATGTCGATCGACTTTTAAAAAATATTTTTGGTGAAGGTTAGGTTTAATAAATAAATTCTCCTTCTTTACATACTCAAAAGATATTAAATTTAATTATTATATTCATCTTTATTATTTAAACAAATATTCTATTTAGTGTAATGTTTAAACTCGTCAAAGTGAGATACACGCGCAAGACGCGTACACCTAAACTAGTTATATTAAAAGTGTGAAGGGCCTTAAAAATAGTGTTTAAACTTTTTGCGCTTCATTAAAAGTCTTTGCTTTAGACATAATCGTCTTTTCACTATTTTTTCTAATATTTAACAGTTGAAAATCAATTAAATATATTTATGGTAAAATCTTTGTTTATTAGAAGTTATCAGAATTAATGACAACTAATTCTTTTTTCATTAGTTTAAAAATTCTAAATCAACTAAATTTAATTTTAAGAAGATTTGAAAAATTTAGGAATATCTAAATTTAATAACTAAATAAGAGTTATATTGCTAGACATGGGGATGTACATAGGTCGGGTTGGTTCGGTTTTTTATTAAAATATAACCAAACCAATAATGTCGATTTTCTAAATTTATAAACCAAATCAAACCAATATGCAATCGGTTTTTTTATTTCGATTTTAGTCAGATTTTTTCGTTTTTTTGGGTTTTTCGGTTTTCTCGTTTTTTTTACAATTATAATGTGACTAAAGAAAAAAATTAAATGTTTTCACTTAAAAGATAAAAAAAAAAAAAATGGTCATAGAGTAGTTCCAATAAAAATTAAGTTGGCAAATTACTAAGACGTCTAAACTACTATCTGTCAAAGTAATATTATGTGGATACCTAAGTAGTTCAATTTCTAAGTCACTAGTCACAGTAGCTTGTCTGAAAGTTTCCTTCACATAAAATGTGAGCACACAAAAGAATGAAGAATTAGACAACTTATTAAAAACTTAACTCCATAAAGTAATTAAGTATAACATAATTCCATAAAAAGAGAAAGAAGAGAAACAAACCTAAATCACAACTTGACGAATGAGAAAAGTAAGATGAGAAAATAATGAGAACTCTCTGAAAACTTGAAAAGTAAAATGTAAAAAGTGAAGCAATTAAAGAGTTTTAGTTTTTTATATTAACTAGTTAAACCCTACGTGTCTCGCACGTGTAATATTTGATTATTTAAAATTAGATGATTTTGTCTATTGCAAAAATTTTTAATGAAGAGCAAAAAATTTAAATCACTTCTCAAAGATCCTTCACACTTTAATAAAATAGAGCAAACATAACATTTGTTTTAGGAAAAAGGCATCATTTCCACCCCATACTATACAAGAAAAGTCTAAGCCACACCTAAATTATATAAGTGACATATTACACACCTTAACTATATAAAAGTGATATTATTACCTCCCCGCGACGCTCATTCTAAGGCGCGTGTGTTACACTTATTTTAGGCGCGTCCAGCCTATTAAATAACAAAAGTAAACGGCTAAAAACATTAAGGGAAAAGGCATCGTTTCCACCCGAAACTATAGTCAAAAAGTCGAATACACACCTAAACTATATAAGTGACCTATTACAGACCTTAACTATAAAAAAGTGATACTTTTTACTGACGTGATGCTGACGTGGCAGCGCGTGTAAAACACTACACCACATGCAAGTGGTGGTAGCCTGACAGGGTGTAAATAGTTTCACTTTTTAATAGTTTAGGTGTGTAATAGGTCACTAGTATAGTTTAGGTGTGGCTTCGACTTTTCGGGTATAGTTTGGGGTGGAAACGATGCCTTTTCCTTATGTTTTATTAAAATATTTAATAAATTTTCAATTCTTAAATATTGAAGAAATAATTTTGTCTAAAGCAGACACTTTTAACGAATGACAAAAAGTTCAAATATTTCTGAATATCGAATCAAATAAAAACGAAGTTGAAAGAAAACAAACAAAACTGAAATAGTTCGATTCGGTGTTCGATGTCTACTTTTTAAAATTGTAAATTAAAGAATTGAATTGAAATTTGATAAAATCGAATCAAAGAGCGGAACGTGTACTTCTAATCAACGCCTTAACAACATAAATCGTGCTAATATGAATGAGAAATAATTCTTTTTTAAAAAAAAACATACCTTTAAATCCTCTCGTAATCGGCACAAAGTCTCAACCACACACTCACATAATTTTTCTTTACTTGCACATCATGCGAAAGGCAACAATTGAAATTACAATAAATTATACGATAAAACAGCGTTAATAAAAGATGCATAATATTTAATATTGTTGACCTACAAATTAAAAACTAATATTAAAGAACATAAAACTAATCTTCTCTTGAACATACTCTTTAACAATTAAATTGTGAATGTTATTCTATTATTTGTTGGAAAAAAGGAATGCTCAATATATAGATGTACGATTTTTTTCCTTTTAAGAAAGAGTTGATGAAACATGGAAGAAATCTAATCTAATTTGAGAAACTTTTTTCATAAAAAACTAATTATTATAGAAAATCAAAACAAACGAAACTTAAAAGAAAAGAAAATTAAGGACTCCTAATTAAATCAAAAACCATACTTTAAAGAAAAAAATTAGGTCCCACCTCAACTCTTTTGTATTACTAAAAATTAGGTAGTAAAAATAGTTAAATAAGAATTTGATAAAATAATAAAAAGACATTTCTTATTATGTATTTAAAACTTTTTAAAATTTAATACTTATTAAAATTTTCTTATTCTAAGGCTTTTATATTTGTTTCTAGATTTTTCAAATCTTATTAAAATCAAATTTAGTTGTTTCATAATTCTTAAACTAATGAAAAAAGTATTAGTTGTCATTAATTCTAACGACTTCTAATAAGAAAAGGTTTTATCATAAATATATATTAATTAATTATTAACTTTTAAAAATTAGAAAAAAATAGTGAAAAAACGATTTTGTCTAAAGCGAAATTTTTTAATGAAGGACAAAAAGTTCAAACAACATTTCTAAGACCCTTCACACTTTTAATATATTATAGATATAGATTATAGATATAGATATAGATTATAGATATAAATATAGATATAGATATTGGGTTTTGTATTAATTTGTTATTAATGAAAAAATACTATAATTAAAGGTCCAAGAATATATATCTATTTTCTGAATATAAAAAAATAATAAAAGTAATTAGAAAGTAGATTATAAGTAATATTTTTTTACGAATAAAAAATTAAAATTATATATGTATTACGTCGGTTTGGTTTGGGTTCGGTTTGATTTTATTTTTTCTAATACCAAACCAAACCAAGAATGATTGGGTTTTTTTTGCCAACATCAAACTAAATCATAAGTCAGTTTTTTTCCTCGGTTTGACTTAACGGTTCGGTTTGTACACCCCTAACTAGACATATAAATATATATTTTTATTTACCAAATATAGTAATATTTTACTACTCTTAGGAGACCTTGAAAAAATTAAAAGCGCATGTTCTTCCCCTTCCCTCTTCCCCTTTACCTTTTTCTTCTTTTCACTCCAAATTTCACCTTCCCGGAATGTTGGTGTCATTTTAAATTCAGAAACCAACGTCGAGAAAGATATGAGTAATTTTGATCTGAATTTAGAGGGTTGCTTAGATATACAGAAAATGTAAATCAGAAATGATGAGAAATTAAATCTAGATTTGTTGCAAAAGAATTTTGTTTTGAGAGAGTGTTATCTTAAAGCAACTAAATATTGATGGGGTTTTGAATTTAAATTTTTAAGCTATTTGAGTAATATTTGAGCTAATTTTGAATTAAATTTCAATCTTAGTTCGTTGAAGTTATACTTATATGTTGTTGTATTTGCATTAAAATTATATCAATATTGTATTCACATTAAAATTATATCAGTATTGTACGAAAGTTGTATAAAATATTGTTGTTATATTAAATTTTTAGAAATCAACTTGAATTTTATACAAATTTTTGTATGATTACATTTTATGCATGATATATGAGGGAGATTTGAAGTCTGTTTTTTTTTTTCTCAAAAACCTAACATGAACTTATACATATATACACTTATCATAGTGATTTAATTTTTTTTAGTCTTTATACACCAAATGGTGAGGAAAATTATAAGTCTTTATACCCCTCAAAGGTAGACATTTCAAAAAGGTTCTTGTTGGAAAAACGGAGCATAAACCCAGCTCGGTTATTGACCCTTTTACGGACCAGTATACGACTCCCCCCACGAAGCACAATCTGAGAAATGGGGATTAGCGAATTCCCAATCATGGTCCTTGCGGATCGGATAATCCATATAATATACAAAAAGAAACTCCAGATATTTGAGATCCTATTTATGATCAATTAATTTGCCTTCTTTTTTTTTTCACTTTAAAGTAGGGGTGTCTAACGGGCCGGGCCGGGCCAACCCAGAACCGGCCCTCCCATTTTACCCGGGTTTCGGGCCGGTTCCGGGCCGGGTTTGGCGTTAGCCGGGCCGGGCCAACACAGTAAAAAAATTAAAATCCACCCGGCCCCGGCCCACTAAACCCAATTCGGTCAAACCCACCAAGACCCGGTCAAACCCGTTTAAAAAATAAATAAAAAATCCAATATACACTATATACACTCCAATATACAACATATATTTTAAAAAAAATATATAAAGTATAAACAATTACACATATATACGTACCATTCAATATATAATTATATATGACTATACGTACTACTTTAAATAAAACATTTGCTATAATAGTATAATATATATATATATACACTACAATATATATATATATATACTAATTTATAAAACATATACACATGTATACGTTAAATATATACTACTTTAGAAGATATATACACATATATATGCACCATTCAATATATATGTACTACTTTAAATAAAATATATACTACAATATAGTGATATACATATATATATATACAATAATATGTATATATATATAGTTACATACTAATTTATAAAACATATACACTTGTATACTTTAAAGATATACGTCTATAGAAGATATATACACATATATACGCACCATTCAAAAGATATGTACTACTTTAAAAAAAGTATATACTACAATATATATACTAATTTATAAAACATAAAGTAATGTATACGTTAAATATACACGTCTATAGAAGATCTATTCACATATATACACTCTATTCTATGTATATGTAATACTTTAAATGAGATATATGCAATATATATACATTACAATATATATTTGTATAGTTATATACTAATTTATAAAATATATACACATGTATACGTTAAATATACACGTCTATAGAAGATCCATTCACATATATACACTCTATTCTATGTATATGTAATACTTTAAATGAAATATACTATAATGTATATACATAACAATATATATTTGTATAGTTATATACTAATTTATAAAATATATACGCATGTATACATTAAATATACACTTCTATAGAAGATATATACACGTGTATACGCACCATTAAATGTATATATACTACTACTTATAAAATATACTACATTATATATACATTACAATATGTATAGATATACTTATATACTAATTTATAAAACATATACACATGTATACGTTAAATATACACTTCTATAGAAGATATATGCACAAATATTCAAAATTTATTCAAAAAAAAATAAAAAACAACGACTAAGGACTGAATGAATTTGGGGAATTTTATTGATTGCAAAATGATCCAAAATTTATAATTTACATGAATGAAAAATCTATAAATTATGCATCATTTTTTCCAACTCATTCATGTTAATATTAATGGGAACTTGCATAGGATAATCAAAGTCAACGGGGGCAAAACCATGCATTGGACTTGATTCTGCTGAGTTCTCCCGTGAAGTCATAATTTCTTCTAGTTTCAGCTCGTCGCTCGGCTCCGGTTCCATTCCTTGGTTTCTTCTTTCCGCTCTAATCCAATCTCTGAGGCAAACTAGAACATTCATTGCATTGCTTCCCAATGAGTGTCGGTTGTCTCCAAGCTGCTGTCGTCCCTGACTGAAGGCGCTCTCTGATGCAACGGTTGACATTGGAACATTCAAGATATCTCTAGCTAATCTTGAAAGCACAGGATATTGTGATTCATTATTCCTCCACCAATCCAGCGTGTTGATCCGTCGTCTGCGATCCTCTGGTGCCGTCCGAAGATAATATTTCAGCTCTTCCCGATAAGTTGATGTGTAAGTTCTCTCATCAACACTGTTCCAACAATTTAAATCATAAAACGAATCAGAAAAACCACTATGTGCCGGCCTTTTAGAAGATGATGGCTCCTCGGGAGGATGAGGAGCGACAGTTGGAGTGATATTTGTAGGTACGGCTGAATCAAATAAATCAGCATAGTGATTATATAATTTTTCTATATAATCTTTTGCATCAGCCGTAGCCGTCCACAAATCAGGCTGTACTTGTTCAGAATCATGGTTAGTATTTATTTCTAAGTTAGTATAAATAAGAGTACTAAAGTGACACATATTATTATATTTCATGCACGGATTTAGCATAGCACCAACCAAGTAAATAGGGGGAATCGGGAAAAAATATTTTTTAAATTTTGTAAACATGGCGCCAACAGCTTCTTTATAACCTTCTTTATTTTTATATTGTTGGAGCAAACCAGAAATATCGGCTATATATGCCAAAATATTACAAACAGTAGGATAGTAAGCACCGAAAAATTCAACCGTAGCTACATAAATTTTTTCTAAAAACATAACAAGATCATTAATTACAACCCAATCAGAATTATGTAGCATGCAATCAGCAGAATCAGCAAATGAACCGCAATGTTGGTTAAAAGCTAGTGTAATAGGAATTCTATATTTATAACAAGTTTTTAAAAATTCATACGTAGAATTCCATCTAGTATCAATTTTCTCAGGCATCAAAATCGGTGTAAGTCCATTTTCTTGACATTTAACTTTAAATTCTCTAATTCTCGATCTACGATTATTTTCTTGAATAAAACCAACGGCAAGACGAATTTTTTCAATATAAAGCTCAAAAAACTCAAGACCATCTTTTACAATTAAATTATATATATGACATGCACACTTAATATGAAAAATTTCAGGCAAGGACGGAGATAGCGTAGATTTTATTTTTGTTATAGCAGTCTTGTTGTTAGAAGCATTATCAAAAGCAATACATAAAATTTTATTTTCTATACCATAGTATCCGGCAATTTTAACAATAGAATCAGCAATAAATTGTCCAGTATGTTTACGATCTTCATCATATAAAAAAGCAAGAATACGTTTTTGCATCACGAAATTACTATCCATCCAATGACAAGTAACGGTTAAATAATCATTTTTATTTACAGCACGACCAAGATCAGAAGTTAGGGACAATCTACATTGAATATTT
This sequence comes from Capsicum pubescens, assembly GCA_030864215.1. NCBI lineage: Eukaryota > Viridiplantae > Streptophyta > Magnoliopsida > Solanales > Solanaceae > Capsicum > Capsicum pubescens. The sequence continues at coordinate 330,031,338 of CM061538.1, read as the reverse complement.
TTTAACAATGTTGATAAATAAAAACAATATTGTGAATGGAGTCTAAAAATATCAGACCGACAAGTAGTTCTAGGAATACCATTAAACATAGGATTATAAATTGCTTGTATATAACGAATAAAAGCATCAGAAGAAGGAAAACTAAAAGGCAAACAACCCACAGCTACCATTTTAGCTATTTCTTCCCTGTCCCTCAATTTATTATACTTTTTCGCTACTTGACCGGTTGTTGGGTCCATTCTAGTTTGCGTTGACCCACCAACATCCCCACCACCTTTTGCAATATTTAACTCTCTTTTGTGATCTTCATCTATATGTCTCATTAACGTACCCGTACCCCCTTGCTTGCCTCCACTTCTATGCTTATATATTTGTTGACAAATATTGCACTGCACCTCAATATCTGATATACGTTTAAAAAATTGCCATGCAATACTAGTTCTTTTACGAGGTTTTGGGGCACTGGGAGGACGGGAAGGGAGATTAACTGATTCAGATCTAACGTTAGCATCTCCTACTGCGGGTGTTTCAGCAATATTTTCATTATCTTCGTCTAAATTAACTGCATCTACTTCATTTTCTTCTTCTATACCATAATTTTCCTGAGCTTCTACATAATCCATATCGTGAGCACCTACACCTATTTCTTCCTCAAAAGGTGTACCAAGCGGTACCGGAGGCGAAGGCACACGGGTATATCTATTACTTGAACTACCTCTACCGCTAGTAATTCGCTTTTTACTACCACTACCGCTTCCGGGACAAATTTTTTTAACACCTTTAGCAGCGAGGTTTTTTAATTTATTCATAATATAAATTAAATTAAACTAAAAATATTCAAAATACACAAATATAATAAAATTAAATATTAAACAATTAATACAATAAATAAAAATTAAACGTAAGAGATGGAACGACAATACCAAATTTTGGAAGTATCCGAAGATTGCGACTTTAGAAACTTCCGCTCGTACTTTGTAAACGAAAATTAAAAAATTAAAGTGAACACTTTAAGAAATTAAATATATTGAATATTAGAGAATTGAGAATTGAGATTTGAGAGAGAATGAGATTTGAGAGAGTGAAAAATTGTGTGAAAAATGATTTGAAGTTGTAGGGTATTTATAGATTTTTTTTGGGGATTAAAAAATATTTTTTAAAGTTTTTTTTTTTTTTTTTAATTAAATGGGCCCAAACTAGCCGTTTGGACCCAGAAACGGCTATATAGCCGTTGGGCCAACGGCTAGTTGGCCCAATTTTTTTTTTTTTTTTTTTTTTTAATATTCTGGATCGGGCCGGGCCAGTTAACCGGCGGGCCTGGACCGGGCTTGGTCCGGGCCGGGTTAACCGGGCCCATTTTAAAAAAAATGGCCCGGGACCCGGAACCCTTAAGCCCTAGGGCTTACCGGGCCGGGTCAAACCGGGCCGGATTAGCTAATAGGGCCGGGTCGGGCCGGGTCAGCCCGGCCCGTTTGACACCCTTACTTTAAAGAGCTTATCATATTTAACAAGCGTCTCAATCGGTCCAGCAAATTTTTGGACCAGACAAATATGCAAAAGGGATATCATACTAATTTCAAAGTATTCCAAAGTGAAAGTGACAGGAATTCAATGATATTTATCACTTGTAAAGTTGTATAATTATGGGGCATATTAATATGAAAATTTGAAAGCTATGAATACCAAATGTAATCACATATATGTATATCTCGTGATTACGCTTTACACTGATCAGAGACAAGGGTCCAACTTTAATTTTTGGTATTAAATGTATATATAACCTGACTAATTAATATACACTATGTGACTAATATATATGTACTTCTCCCTCCATTACAATTAAATATATTCTCTCACGTTTAGTTTCTGTAGTCCCTCCTGAATGAATGAACAAAATGACGAAAGAAAAGTTTAATTTGATATTCGTCTTTTAAAAAGTTGTAAGATATTTATTTTTCACCTTATACATTTTTATAATTATATTTGAGATTTGAGAGTTTAAACTTCTGACTTTTCATTTGGAGACAAATCACGCAATAAATACAAGTATTTCAGTCACTACTAAAAAGCAGGAACTAGCGACTATTTTTGCAGCTAAACTGCAAAGTTCATCGCTCGATAAGATTTAGCGATGAATTAGCAACGAGTTATCACAAAATTCTGTTAGAATGGCCCATTTAGTGACAAACTTCTAACTTCTTGTACTAATGCCACTCTCCTTGTTTCAATTTATGACCTACATTACATATTTGATTAGACACATAGATTAATTAGGAAAAAATGAAAACCACTTTTGAAAATCAATTATTGATCTGAAATGTGTATATATTGATATTTGTGTAGCTAATTTCGATTTTAAAGATGTCATCACATTTGTATGATTGTTAAATCTTATCAAAGGGATCCTTGTTTTCAAAACACACCAAAAACAAAATTTCCATAAATTGAAACGGAAGAAGGAATACCTCTTATAATATGCAAATTTACAGTCATATGATAGGGTTAGATTGAGATTATTTGAGAGAAGATGAGAGTGGCTTTGATGAAGACAAGTTGCGAAAAATGAGGTTGAGATGATTCGGGCATGTGATGAGGAGGTGCGAGGATGCTCCAGTACGGAGATGTGAGAGACTGACTATGGATGGTTTTAGGCGGGGTAGAGGTAGGTCGAAGAAATATTGGACGGAGGTGATTAGGCATGACATTGAGTTTTACAGCTTACCGAGGACATCACTCTTAATAGGAAGGTGCAGAGGACGAGAATTAGGGTAGAGGGTAGGAGTGCGTCTTTACTAGTAGGGAAGAATGTTTTGTATGTGTCTTTAGTTAATTAGTTTTTTATTAGTGGTGTTTTGGTTATGTGTGTGTGACTTCGGATAGCTAATATAAGATTACTCTGTGGGTGTCTTATTTTCTTTAGTATCCAGTGGTGTACTATCTTATTTCGTTGTTCATTTTTATGTTTTTGGTTTGTTATGCTGTTATATGTCCTGAGCTGAGGGTCTATCGAAAATAGTTCCTCTACTTCATCTGAGGGAGTGGTATGGACTGCGTATACTTTACCCTCCTCAGACTTCACTTTTGTGGAAATACATTTGAATATGTACGTGTTAGTACTATTTTTCATGTCTAGATAGCAAAAAATACTCTACATATCAATAGAAAACATAAACTGCATAAGAAGAAAGCAAAATGTCAAAAAGGTATAGGCAAAGCTAGTCATTAATTATACTAATAGCAAGATTGTAATTGCATCGTCATTAAAGTATGAGCAAATTTCCGCCAAAATAAAGGATGCAGATATACGATCAAAGTGACAAATAGAGTAGTGTAGATACTTTGAGATGACTATTGTTAAAAAGCACGACAAATAACTTTGAGACGAAAGGAATACTAATTAGTAATTAAATCTTACTACAATTAGTGTCATTGCAGAAACAGCTGCAAATTGAAGTTCTCAACAAACACAAAAAATTAACCACTAGTAGGGGGTGAGTGAGGGTAGCTAATTAGGGAACATAAAACAAGAAGTCAATACCCGAACCACAGTCTTTTTGTTAGAGGGTAATAAGGATTTCATTTTCACCTGGTTCGTTCTTGACTTCCCAAAAATCTTAATCACCACAAAATATTCGAAAAGAAACACACACTCACACACACATTGAGAGACACGAACAATCATTTCACTGGATTTTCCCACCTACCTAACAACAACTTTCTGACTCTTGTCATTTATTTACTAGGGGTCCAGCCATGCAAACATTTGCAAGTGGCCCCACATCCCTACTATGCAAATAGTACTATAGTCCTAATGTTGCTTCACAGATCTTACCCTCACCTACCCCACTTGTCATTTTTCACAAATTACTCATAACCTCCCCCAACAAATAAAAATTGTTAAGAGGGAGGTTTTGGGTAATTAGGAAGAATTTGAGTTTTCGTCCGCTTGCTTGGACGACTCTGGTTGTCGTGGTGGTAGTGGTGATGATGGTGCATTTATCCCTGACTCGGGGTAAAAAGCAACAAGTGCAGCATTGATCTGTTGTACGGTGTTGCATAAATGATGGTTAATAGCCGTGACACTAGAAAGGTTGAGCTTTGCAGTTGGGATCGTGCTAGCAAGGACTTGTAATCCAATGGTAAGTAGACAACCTCCTGAATATTCTTGAATTGACGACAAGTTCTGCCTCTTCTCAGAAGATTGTGCCGAAGAATTAGCTTCACTACTGGAGATGTTGTCAGAGTTGTTAATATTATTGGTTTGTCCATTCACTGGTGTGATGACAAAGCCTAAAGGAAGAAGAGGAATGCATGAGGGGTCCTCCCCGTTCATGGCTAGCTGGATTGCGTCGACCTCCACGGTGGTGTAGGCCACCAGGCTGCCTGAATCATCCGTGCAGCTCTCTTGCAGCATTAGCTCTACACTCTGGGATGAGTTGCTAGCCACCTGCATGAATTCAAGAATCATAGACCTAATTAAAGTTTGTCATTGCATGTGTCGAAACAAGAAAAAATAATTTTGGAAGTTGGGCACAATTTGGACTACTAACATATGATAATAAAAGATTGTAGCATAGAAGAGAATGCAGAGGGTAAAAATAGCACCAACTTGTCACTTTTCAACTGTCTTTTAAATATAGAGTGTCTCAAGTTTCAAAAGTGAAGCTTGATGACATGAAACACATGATTATTTTCAATTTCACTTCTGAGAATTTGAATCACATGACTAGTTTCACAAGTCTCAATTTCACTTCTGAGAATTTGAAATTTGTGACAATGACTAAATTTGCATATCACATAAAAGCTGAAAAGTGCTATTTGTGAAATTTACATTGAGAGATTATTTCGGAATACAAGCTCAAGAGAACACAAACTTGGACAAGGTGTTTAATTTGTATACCATAAACCAAGCCATGTTCTATTCAGATTGAATTCATTTTGTGTATTAATGTTCCAGAGATGGCATATTGTTATTCATTAATGAAAAATAATGTATTGAATCCATTTGTACCAACCCTATATATACTCGATCAATAGCTAGTAATTTCCAAATTACAAGGAGAACTGCAATTATTAGTTCCCTACTTAATTGGGAGATAAATTTTGTGCATAGACTTACATTAATACGTAGAAGAGAGATGCAATTCCCTGGATGAGAACCATTTGCAATGTGAGCCACCTCATGCAATGAATTCCCATTTGAAAGCACATCCAACTGCAACATTAGAGATATATATAGTACAATTCAAACCAACTCAAATAACTCAATTTGGGTGAAAAAATGGATATTTTTATAAGAAGTGCAAATTACCTGAGCTCTTCGACGTTCATCCCTCAAGAGATCGAAGACCTGGAAATGATTATAGGGAAGCCAAGAAGTTGAAACTGCACAAAGGATTAGTCCATTGGGTTGGCCTGGTTCTGTAACTTTTCTAGTAGTAATTCGGACAGTGTCCTCAAGAGAATCAGAAAGAGCTGTCCATGATTGCCCACAACTAGTGCTAATGTTCATACAAAATGTTTTGATCATCCTTTGAGCCAAGTTCATCAAGCTCTTTCGAGCTTCTGGAGATGGTATCACTGCACAAAGTAACAAAATTAATCATGTTCAAACTGAAAATTATTTGTGTTAAAAGGCCAAGAAATCATATTATGATAATCAAGTACCTCCAAGGTCAGATATATTTCTAGCCATAAGGCTAGCAAGCCTTTCACATTGTCTCTGCAAGATTGATAACCATCGTTGTGCTCCAAATGCCATACCACTAGTTACAAAGTTATTGAATATCTGATTCACTGGATTTTCTTCAACCTCAGCATGTTCAACCCATGTAACCTACACAGATTTTTAAATTAGAAAACAAAAAGAAAGAAATTAACGACTATAAGAAAAAGATTAGGCGCAGATGCATAGCAGAAGCCCTTAATTAGCTACTAATCATTTTTTAGCTTAATGAAATTAAAGACATGTGAAAATTGTATAACACTGGAAAAGTCTTTTTAAGAAAAGATAAGTGTGTTTTTTCAAGTGATGACAACTAATTTCTAGGTTTATGGATTCAATCAAAATCTACAAGATGTTGCGACCGTGAATTTAGTAGTTTGGCATGTAATCCTGTATATGTGCTAACTGCTAAGAATTTACTACTAGTACATTAGTACAAATATTAAATTGCTAATCAGGTAACTCAAAAAAACTCATGAAGTTCAAATTCTAAATCCGTAAGATATTTACCCTAGAGTATCCATTGGGCATGTCTTGGATGATGCAGCCAGAAGGCCTTCTCTTGAAATAAGGGAAAGGTGCTGGAAAATTGTTGTGAAGACTATCAAGTGGAAAATCAACAATTGCCCAACTCCCTTCCTCCACATTCTGTTGGCAATAACGCAGGAAATAACATTCTCTAGTTGACACTAAGGGTGTTAGAACTTGCATTTCCATAAACATCTGAAAACCAAAACAAAAAAAAAATAAAAAAATTTAACATTTATATTAACTACATAATAAATAGATGAATTTTTTTTTTTTTGACTTACCAATTGAAGAGAACCACTGGCATGTTCAGAAACTCCTGAGGTTACAACTTGAATAGTTTTGGCTCTAGAAATGATAGATGGGAAAAGCTCTATACATTTATTCTGGAAAAGAAATAATGAAACGTAAAAATGACAATATTATAATTATTAATTGACAAGAAAAATGGTTGCTAAAGAGCTTCAGTTTTGCAACCTTCACTGCTGCTATATACTCTACCAGAGTTACCTATGGGATAGAGCTTAAATCCTATGCACGAATAATAAATAAGTAAAAGATATTTATACGATCAGATCACTTATAAGCTACATTACTCAAATTCTTCAAAAATGTTGCATTATTTGTGTCAGATTCTCTAGAAATGTACTACTTCTAATAAGCGTGACAATTTTTTTTGAAGAGTCCGACCAAGCTTATAAGGTAATCATAGAGGGCTACAATATCATTAAATTAGTAATCTAGTAAACATGATAATAACGAATTGACTACAAGCGTATAATATTTTTTATACTGTTAGCATATATAACTTACTGTATCCAAGAACGCATCAACCAGAGTGATGCTATTCATAATAACAACAGCACTGCTGCGAGTAGCTTCAATTCTAAGCTCATTGCTGTTCTGCTTAACCCCAACAGGCCATGGAAACATTCTAGAATATTCTTCCACATTAAGCACTTCTTTTCCAGAATCATTATGCCCCCAAATCCAGAGGGGTTCACCCATTGTGCACATCTTTACTAATTCATTCATGGACGAAAGAGCTAGTTCCATAGCAAGAGATTTTTCTTCTTCCATGATCATTGGACCACCCGAGAATTGAGAGTTGTTTTGATCAGGCATGAGTAATGGAACAGGTACCATATCCGCGCAATTTGGCATAGTTGGTTGATCCTCGAATTTCCTTGGGAAATTAGTAATGGACATGTCGAGTTCCAGTGATGGTGGAAGAAGAGGAGGTGGTGATCCGAGTCCTTGCATTGGCCCCCGGCCATTGTATTGTGATACAAGACAGCATACTCGCTCAAACTGTACATCAAATCAATGAATACAAGAACGAAAAAAGAAAAAACAAAGACAAATACAGTGATAGAAGAGTAAATTGTATCACATAAATTGAAACGAACAGAGTATGTATTAATCTCACTGTTAATCTAAGAGCTTTACAAGAGAACTCGATGAACAACTTATCATATTAAGAAAATGTCCTCAATCTTTTTTGACAAAAACTAGTGATAATAAGTTGTTCCTCTTTTCTGTGGGAAGCGTACTATTGGTCTCAAATATTGTCAGTGTATATAACTTAAATTCAGACGGAACAATTAGAATAGTGAAAGCGAACCTCTTCTTTGAGGCGGGCATTTTCTAGGCGAAGTTGTTGTTCATCAAATCCCATTTCTCCAAGCATTGCTGGACCTCCACAAGTAGGGCACATAATACTGCGTAGAGCTGCTTGCAGTCGATAATTCTCATTCTTCAAATTGTCATTCTCAGCTCTAAGTATCACATTATCTGATCGGTCTTGTTGTGCCTGCATCATTCAATAATAGCTAAAGTCGATTACTAACAATAAAACAGCAAACAATTGATATGGCACATTTTAAGTCTGAGAGACGATTTTAATATTTAGAGTTAGTGAGTTCAATGAGTCCGATATATTATGATATATATGTACACATACATTTTCAAAACATTTTTTTCACTATAAAAATAGAAGAATTAATCTAAATAATCGCCATCCAATCACTATATATGTATATGTAATTTCATATATAATAAGTGTATTGTATAATCTGTGTATATCATATAGGAGGAGTAAACAGTAAATTCGGTTGGCTATTTGTGCAAAGATCTCCTATATGAAATTCCGTTGCTAATTAATTGTCGCTAAATAGTCTGTAGCTAATAGATTTTGTTTATCATTCGTGGTTAAATAGGATAAACGATGGGTTTTTGAAGGTATACGTCGCTAGTTCCTGTTCTTTTTTTCTTGTGCATACTTAATTTGAGAAAATAATGTATGTAGTCTAGATAATTTTTTAAACCTAAAGAATGCTCTAGATCTAATTTTAACGTCATTCATAGTTAATTTAAGACTTTTGATAAATCAAGTATAGTAAAAAGTCTCTCTCTTTTTCATGTCCATAACCCTAAATGGGGTGCATTAAAGATAGTGTCTCCGAATGGAAGCTCATTGTTGCAGAGAAAAAGGGGGGGAAGGGGGTTGACTGCGCACTCAACAACTAGGGCCAGGCGCATATTAATGGAATGCATTGGCCATAACAATACATACATACATACACAACTGAAAATGAAAGCAACCCTTTGTAGTAAATGTAGTCACTCTCTCAACAGCTTTCATGGTAGAAGCAAGTGGTTGGTGTTTTGGCTTTGGCAAAATTTAACGTATGTTAATAAAACACATATGCAAAACTTATTGGAAATCGTGCATCTGTCCCCCTTACATGCATGAAGATCAAAATTTAATTCAACAGCTGGAAAGAAAATATTACTAACATTTATGGGTTTTATCCTCTTTACCGCGTCAAAATAAAAATAAAAAATGTACTCATTATCTCATATATATTGGCAGTGTAAAAGAAAATTACGCAATCGTTGAGGAGGTAGGGGTAGGGATGCTAACATGCGCATTTTCATTTAATTTCGCCTTTGACTTGACAGGGAAAAAAAATGTACGTGTAAAAAAAATTAGGCAAACGGGATGGGGGTGGTAGTGATGCTAACATACGCACCTTCATTTGAGTTCTTCGGTTTTGAAACCAGAATTTGACTTGACGTGGTTTAAGGCCAAGGTCTTGGCTTAGTTTGAGCCTTTGCTTGTCATCTGGATGTGGACATTCCTTAAATAACCTAAATTTCACATAAATTAAGCTAGTTATATTAGATAATTCTAAAATTACAACAACATATCTAGTCTAATTCCACAAGTCAAGTCTGATACTTGTAAAACTTCAATAATTCCTTAATCTAAGATCTTGATTAATGGAAAAAAATTGTTTTGCCTAATCTTACGCTTCCATTTCTTGGATCTGGCGAACAGTGTGGCGATGATAACGTTTCTTTTTGCCCGGTGGTTGTTGTTGTTGTTGTTGTTGTTCGGGTAATTCGAGTTCATTTCCAGACATACCTTCAATATGTTCACTTCCTGAGCCACTATCCATTTCTTCTTTGCTTTTGAATAATCCATTTTCTTCCTTCTAACCACAAAAAGGGGGGGGAAATGAAAAAACATGCATGCAAGTTAAGGAAATTTAAACATATTAAGGATGAAAAAGTACTTACAGGAATGATATTGGGAGGAAAAATGTTGAAAGGCAAGTTATTTCCTCCCATGGCCATGAAGTTAAAATTAGGGTTTTGGATTGTGGAAGAATAGAGTGACTCTGAAGATACACCATTATTTCCCCCCATCCCCATGGATGAAAATAGTTGACAATCGCTAAACATCTTTTCCACTTGAATTGACAATAAAAAGGTAGAAATTTTGTGACTTTTAGACTAGGGTTAGGTTATAATTTCCTCCTTTCCCAAGTCAAACCTATAAGGCAAAAAAAAAAAAAAAGTTAGAACAAAGAAAGTCCTATTACACATGAAATATAAGGAAAACAACAAAGTTTTGGAGAAACTAGCTACACACCATTGAAGCTAAATAGAAGAAAAATCCATTAGACTAGATCACAAAATAAACAAAGATAGAAAGGGAGGATATATATATATATATGGAGTTATTTTTTGCACATAAAGTGAGACAAAGAAGACCACATTACAAAAGTATTTGACTCCACACTTGAAAAAGATATAAAGAAAGGGGAGGGGGTCAGCTTAGTCTTCAAAAAAATCCCCATTAAAGCACAAACCAACGTATTAAATTCCTTATACCAAAAAATTTAAAAGCAAAATGTTGATAAAAGAGAATTGAATACACCAAATTAAGTTTCCTATGTAATTAATGAAATGTTGTGTGAGAAAACAAACAAAGAAAACGTATTACAAATATAATACCTTGTGTCGGTGTGTTTAATTTTTTTTTTTTCAAAGCCTTTGTTCTTCTTCTTCACTACTCCACCAAACTCATGTCTAGTTTTCTTCTCTTATATCAGTCTACTATATGTATGGTAAAATCTTGGGGTTCTTTGTATTTTTTATTTTTTTATTTTTTTTGCTTTTTTTTTGGGTGGTGGTGGGGGAGGGGGGGGGGGCGGAGGGTGGTTAAATGAGAGCTTTAACTAGGGGGTTGAAAAAAGAAAGAAACCGATCCAACACCTATTGATATGTGAGTCAGCTTGGAAACTTCGACACGTGGCAAATTTTTATTGGATAAATGAACCGTTTCAGCTACAAAAGTCAAACCTTTTTTCTCAGAGTTGAAACGCTTCGGTCATTATACGCGCGCGTGGTACTACCTTATCTTTATTTATTGATTACACTAAAAATAGATGTGTAATAAAATTTATCCAATTTAAAAAATAAATAGATAATTTAACGTTTTATAAACATTTTATCGTGTTATAAATACTGTTCTCTTCATTACAAAAATTTGGCCCAAATTTGACCACAATAATAAAAAGACTATCTTACCCTTTTCTTTCAAATAGACAAAGTTACTTAATTTTTAAAGTAAAAGGGTAAAAATATCCAAAAGTTAACTACTAGTTCATAGTGTGAACATAACTTTTTTCTATTGTGGCCAAATTGTGGCAAAAAAATTATGGCCAAAAGGATTTTTCCCTTCTAAAAATATTTGTTTTAATTTATTTATTTTTTGTTATGAAATCAAGAGAATTTTATTATATTCTTCTATTACTATCACTATTGTTAAATGACTAAACAAAGTATATGTACTCAAATTTATATTTTAAAGCATAATTAACAAGACCAATTTGTTAAAATAAAACTCCTAATATATATTTTCTTAAAGGAAGTGTCAAGTCAACAAGGACCAATTATTTTAAAACGGAAGGAGCATTCTTTCCGTTTTAAATTGATTGACTTTATTTGACTAGGCACAGTAAAAGAAATAAAAAAGACTTTTGAATCTTGTGATTTTAATTAATTATATGTAAAATATATCAAAATGTTTTTTGATTTTGTGGTTTTGAACATATCATTTGAAAAGTTAGAATTAAAAAGTTGCTAATAAGGGAAAAAGTCATTCTTTTCTAAACGGATTAAGTGGGTATTTGAATGGACTTATATTTTGGTCAAAATAGCTTTTAAGCTATTTTTTACTTTTTTAAGTGTTTGACAAATTTTAAAATTGCTTTAAAAAAGTCAAAAATTACTTTTTATAAGCCGAAAACTAAAAGCTTCAATTCCCAACTTATTTTTTTGTCTTATAAGTCATTGTATTTTGACCAATTAAAAGACATGTTTGTCCCTCAAATTCTTCCTTATTTCAAAATTACCCTTTTGTAGCTATATTAGTACTTTTTTGTATGAAACTTCTAATTTATGAAATATGATTTTTTATATATTATTCTCCTTCTTTAATATATTCTTTTAAATTTGGACAATTATTATTGTACAACATATGAATTTCTCTAATAAAAGGATAACTCGTCAACCAAAATATATGGAGAATACTCATTGAAGATATATAACTTCATGGACGATTAGTGAATGATCCATCTATATTTCACGATGCAACATTCATATTCGCCAATTTTTTAATAGTGATAGTCATTACTCAATCAGAGTTGCAACAACTATAGAGGCATTAGGTTGTTGAGTCATACTATGAAGGTTTGGAAAAGGGTGGTAGAGTTGAGGCTGAGAAGGATCGTGAGTATCTCTGAGAATCAGTTCGGTTTCATGCCAGGTCGCTCGACCACTGAGGCCATTCACCTCGTGAGGAAATTAGTGGAACAGTTTCGGGAGAGGAAGAAGGACTTGCACATGGTGTTTATTGATCTAGAGAAGACGTATGATAGAGTTCCGAGGGAGCTTCTGTGTAGGTGCTTGGAGGCTAGGGGGGTTCCCGTGGCGTACACTAGGTTGATCCAGGACATGTATGATGGGGCGAAAACTCGTGTGAGAGCGGTAGGTGGAGATTCGGAGCACTTTCCTGTTCTGATAGGGTTGCACCAGGGATCAACTATTAGCCCGTTTTTATTTGCCTTGGTGATGGATGTTTTGACACGACATATTCAAGGGCAGGTGTCTTGGTGTATGTTATTTGTGGATGATGTGGTACTGATTGATGAGATTAGAGGAGTAGTTAATGATAAGTTGGAGATTTGGATACAGACGCTTGAGTCTAAAGGATTTTGATTGAGCAGAACCAACACGAAATACTTGGAGTGTAAGTTTAGTAAGGTGTCATAGGAGTATGGAGTGGTGGTGAAGCTGGACTCACAGGTCATTCAGAAGAGGGAGAGTTTCAAGTATCTGGGGTCTATGATTCAGCGCAATGGCGAGATTGACGAGGATGTCGCGCATCGTATTGGGGCAGGGTGGTTGAAATAGAGGCTCACTTCGGGAGTTTTATGTGATAAAAAGGTGCCCCCGAAGCTTAAAGGTAAGTTCTACAGAGTGGCAGTCCGACCGGCTATGTTGTATGGAGCGGAATATTGTCCAGTTAAGAACTCCTGCATCCAAAAGTTGAAGGTGGCGAAGATGCAAATGTTGTGATGGGTGTGTGGACATACCAGGAAAGATAGGATTAGAAATGAGATTATTCGGGAGAAGGTGGGAGTTGCGTCGGTGGAGGATAAGATGCGAGAAGTGGGGTTACGTTGGTTTGGGCACGTGATGAGGAGGGACTCATATGCTCCAGTGCGGAGGTGTGAGACACGAGCTATGGATGATTTTAGGCGGGGTAGAGATAGACCGAAGAAATATTTAAGGGAGGTGGTTAGGCATGATATGAAGCAGTTACAACTTACGAAGGACATGACCCTTAATAGAAAGGTGTGGAGGACGCAGATTAGGGTAGAGGGTTAGGGGTGGGAGTGCGTCGGTAACAATAAAGGAGCGTTCTTTTGTGTTTGTAGTTTTTTATGCGTGGTGCTGTGTGATGTCTATGATTTAGGTTAGATAGTTTTTATTTTTATCTTGTGGTGGTAGTATTATCTTGTTGCTAGCGGTGTTAGTTTATTTTGCCCTTATCTTTTGTGTTTGTTATACTATTATCGGTTCTAAGCCAGGGGTCTATCGGAAACAACTTTTCTACTTCACCTGAGGTTGTGGTATGGTCTCGTATACTTTACCCTCCCCAGACCCCACTATATGGAAATATACTGGGTATGTTGTTGTTCTTGTTGTTGAGTTATTACTCAATCAACGAGTAATATATTTTCTAATTAAGAGTCTTTTTATCAAACAAATAGTATCATTTGTGACCAACTATTTATCTATTCATGTAATTATAATGATTAGTGACATGTATAATTTGCTTAGTGGTTTAAACTCTTTTAACAAAAAAAAGTTTTTTTAGTGCACAAATTAATAGTCATTCATGATATATATATATAAATTTTAATTTGAATCATTTTAGAAATACAAATTATTAATAATCAACTCTATATATTGTTAACATCTTTAAGGGTATTTCAGACATTTTGACAAAAAAAAAGTACTTAAAAACACTTGTTTACCAAACACATCAATAACTTTTTTTCAGTTTCAGCACTTCTATCCAAACACGTAACTGTTTATTTTTTAAATAAGTTCAGCACTTTCAATAGCACTTTTAAAGAACTTTTTAAAAGCCACTTTTTTTCAGCGTATCCAAACGGGCACTAAAAATGAAAGTATGTCAAACAAATTGAAAGAGAGAACTGAGAAATATTCATTATCCAATGCATTTTTCAAACAATATAATTTATTATATTTAAAGAATAGTATAGTAAAATTATCCTTATTATTATTGTTTTGTAAGATTTACGTCAAGTCAATAGTGAACACGTAAAAACGGAAGGAGTAAAGAGAAGGTTTAATACATAGACACCCATAGTATATTTTATTTAGGTACTAGAATTACGGGTTGATCCAATTGAGTACTTGAATACATGATAAAGTATATTTATTAATTAGATATCTCTAACATTTTGAAAATACTTTTATACGTGTTCTCAAGTATCTTCTAAGTAGTCAATAATCACACAAATATGTCATATTCTTTAATTCTCACATCAACCTTAGTTGAAATAGGCATAGGGTTTTACCACTTATAGAGATTATGTGTAAAATAAGATAGTATGTATTTTAAATGATTAATTTATCTACGTAATGAACACTTGAGAATGATCGAATGTAAATGTTTTTTGAAACTTTGAACTATAAGTATTTAATAGGAACACAATATCACATGTTCAAGAGCTCAATATATTCGAGTAAGTCGTAATTTGAATGCTTAACTTATAAAATTTATTAATAAGTTTAAGAGGCTAATACGGATATATTAAGTCTAAAGAGAAAGTTGGAATTTGTTACATGGTGATTATTGAGTGAGTCTGTTGCTCAGCATAATATTCTAATTAAATTAATTAGTCGAATGTCTTGGGGCATAATTGATTGATTGATGCATGCTTTAATCTCATTTTAAAATGTACTTGGTACAAGAGAAAATAGTACTACCTTATTAAGTTCTGCCGTACTTCAACAGCTTAATATCTTTAAATATTAGTAACATAAATGTGGTTTGGAAGGATTACTTAATTAGGTCAAATCATGGAATATAATTGAATTTCAATATTCAAGAATCGGTCTCTAAACTTAGACTGAAAAGGTGAATTTATTGGAATTCGTTTTTGAAAGGTTATGTACATGAGACATTTAATTAATACTTCCTCCGTTTCGGAATAAGTAAATTGTTGGAGTATTTATTGGTGTTTCAAAATAAGTGAATCATTGAATTTTTTTTCAAATTTGCCCTTATAATTTGACAACCAATTAACTTTTGAAAAGGTATTACAAAGTCAACTTTTTCTTTTTTTTGGGGGGTAAAACTGAAAAATTATGTTAAATTTATATTTTTAATATTTTTTCCTTAATATGTGTGTCAAAATTCAACAATTCATTTATTATGAAACGGAGGAAGTACTAGCAAGTTCCCACCGTAAGGTATATCATGTACCACTCAACAAGAAAAAAAAGAAGTATTTAGGAGAATGGATCCTTACCCTTTTGGATAAATAATTCAATATTCAATCAAGTACATCATTCGACCATTTTAGAATATAGATGCCAACATATAATATTAGCTCAATTCTAAAAAATATGTAGTATATTAATTTAGTAGGAAGACCATAAATTCACGCATCGCAGTTTATAATACATGATTCAGGTTTGGACTGTGGACTACATTTATATCTGTTTGATGGATGTTAAAGGTTTTAATTTGAATTCCCTTGTTTTGGGTTTCAAAAGGTTTTGAATTCCAATTTTCTTTTCTTTTTTTGGCTCAAAAGCTTTTGAAAATATCCATTTCACCAAAAGCTATGTTTCCTCCTTGTCTCTATGACAAGTTAGATGCAAAATGAAACAAGTTCTGTTAAATATTATCTAGGTGACTAGGTCCCATGTATTTTTATTAAAATTAAGAAATGTAAATTTTGGTATATGTACATTTGAATATCAAGATATGTATTAATATCAAGCCGTTCGAATTTGAATATATTAAACAATTAGGATAGATCTATTTTCTCAATATGTGAGAGTGTAGAACTTGTCTTTATTACATATAAAATAATGTAACGATTCATTCCGTCGTTATAGCGTTGGTTAGGTGTAAGTATCCGCCTAGAGTTTTCCCTAAAATGAGAATTGTTGAAATCTCAGGCTAGGCGATTTCTAACAAGAACCAGGTATTGTGTGGTGTACGTAGAGATCCTTAGTGTCTTGTGGATTAGCGGTTGATGTTTTTGAGTTTAGTATGTGATAGCCGAGTGTGGGTCCCGAGACGTCACACGGTGCTTAGGGTCACAAGTGACCCCAAGCTAACCCTTCTACTGGCATAACTCATAAGCAACTGAATAAAAATACAAATCCATACAAATCAGCAGAAATTAACTCTTTTCTGAATCTGATCGATACAAAAATGGAATTTTACAGGATTACAATTCTGCCTTTACAACCAAAATTGAAACAAAATACATCAACTTCTACTGACTGTCTGTGAAGCCTCTACTAGTACTGACTGTAGGTAGCCGGGTCATGACTCCCGACTACCCCAACTCAATACGACTGAATAAAGAAAATACAACACTATAAACTCTGCATAACTAACCCAAGCCCTTGAATCAAAAGGACTCATTACCTGCTGACTGGATACCAAGAACTGACTGGATCCGAAGGTGCAACTATACCTTGTACCTACATTCCGAGAAAATGCAGCCTACATACGAATATGTGGATCAGTACCATGGAAAGATACCGAGCATATAGGGGTGTATGCAGTTGTATAAACATCATCATCATAAATATTTATAAGAAATATGCAGGATGTATGAAAGACTCACATAGCCCGAAGAAAATCATCATAATCATGAGAGGATGAAATAAGTATAATAACACATGTGAGTCATCATATAATTTGTCAATCACTTTCAGTTCATCAAGAATATCAATTCTCATAATGTAAATATCATTTAAATCTTTCGAAAGAATAACTTTCACAATTTCACTTTCAAATCACTTCATCATTCACCATAGACATAAGGAAACACACACACACTGGGAGATCCTATAACCGACATAAACCATGTGAGCCACATGGAGTCCAACGTCCAACCCACATTGGGGAGAGTCGTCCTATCTTTGCCATCGGAGTAGGACTTCCAATATCAATCCAAAAACACTAGTGATCACTATATAAATCAGCCTCAGGCTCACGTTCTACGGGGGCACGTAGTTCTAGGGAAGTAAGGTCACTTTATACCTCTCACTCGGTGCTAAAGATTACTCCCGGACTTAGCTCAGAAATTTAAATCAGCCTCAGGCTCACATTAAAGAAAATCCACAATAAACACTTCAACAATTTTCATCGGGAGCCAATTTGCTACCCCTTTATCATAATCAATAAAATGTGAATTTCTTTCACAGTCGAGTTCAAAATAACTCATTCATGACCAAAAGGTCAAAGCATTCAAAACATCTCAAATATTCAACATCAATGTGGATATAGCACACATTTTCTCAAAGACAACTTCAAATGGGGTTCAAGACCCAAATATCAAAATCATAGTAAATTTCTTTCAAGCATCATACTTTAAGTCATAATTTCATATAAATTCGATTTTTCAAAGTCATAAACATCATAACCTCAAGATAACCAAGATAGAATATAAGTTCATGCTCCAAAATCATAATAAACATATAAACATCATATCTTCGTAAAGAAAATTACTTTTGGGCACAAGAACGAAAGATTGTTCTTGTTGAAAAACTCCACATACCTTGAATGATGAACTTTAGATCGATACTCATTTTTGAGATGTTAATCGTGCCTTTGAATGATGGTTCTTGAAGTTCTTGAACTAGGAACTTGAAATCTTGAATAAATTTGCAGAATTAATGGTGAACTTTAGAGGTTCTTGAAGTTGGATGTAGGAGCTTAGGGTTTTCTTTTTGAGGGAATTTGATGAAATATAACATATAATGCTTCTAATAGGCTTTAATGTAGGGTTTGGACGGATTTTGGGTGAGGGGGAATGACCAAAACGCCCCTAAAAAATCAAATAATTCTCGAATCTGTCCTTTGGTAGACTGTTTTGATAGTCTTAAGTAGATCAACCATAACGTTTTACTCCGATATTTAAATTAGATGAAACTAATTTCATTAGAAAGAAGACTCTTATATCTTTTCGTTGATATATAGTATCTCAACCAGATCATTATGTACGAGGATTTATGATCATTTGAAGTTGATCCAAAAATTCACTTTTGATAGGCTGAAGTAGATCGACCATAACTTTTTGCTCCGATAGACAAATTGGATGAAATCAATTTCATTAGAAAGAGGACTCGCAGAGCTTTCCATTGATATATAGTATATCACTCAGATCATTATGTATAAGTAGTTATGATCGTTTAAAGTTGGAGCAAAAATACGCCAGGCCTCAGTACTTTTTTTCCTGCACGTTTTACTATTCACTACTATTCACGGTTCGATCGGAATGTTCATAACTCGTCGCTCGGGTGTCCGTTTTGGATGATCCACATATCGTTGGAAAGCTTATTCAATACTCTACGCAATGGTGGGTCATAATCTAATACATTACGCACGAAAAATTTATAATTCATTCTAGAAGATAGAACCCAACACGTTTACGCACAAAATTTCAACGAAAATTTTCCCGGGGTATTACATCATCTCCCCCTTGGAAACATTCGTCCTCGAATGTCGATGAATAAGTACAGAATACCATGGAAATGAGGACAAAAGGCTGGGATGACGAATTCAATCCACTTACTTCACTCCAAACTTTCGAATACTTCATAGAATATGCGATTCATAATGAGAATGGTCACATAGTTGGATCTTGAACAAAGGAGACTGATTTTAAGGAATCGATATCTTTGGTTTATTCAGAGACTGAGAATCAAAGGTCTCGAAGGGGATCTCATCAAAAGAAGGATCACTTACACCCAAATAAAATGTCCCTCAACACTCCCTCCAAAAAATTCAAATGACATTGTTCGGGGAGAAAATGAACCATAATTTGATACAATCCTATCGTATGGGAACAAGGACCCATATGGCATAAATTAAGATAGGAATTTCTAGGTCTTGGAAAACATAACTCCTTGCTTCCAAACTTAGCAACACTTCCCAACTACTCCCTCGACTATGTTCAAGCCTAACTCCAAGTACTCATGAGATACGCCACATAACACTATAATATTAATCTATATCATGAACCTCAATACACACTGAGCCTCACAAATCCTCACTTCAAACATAACTCTTATTGCTACTCCAACAACCACATGCAATCTTATACTAGGGATCCGCTAACTTGCGGGGCATTCTTTTAGATATACAACCATAACATTCAAGCCTATACTCATAACCACATACGCACTTCGCACATACACCTCTAAACGATCACTCATAAAGCATCTTCCTCGCTTTCTCTAAGATTCCATCAACTACATCATTCACACATACTGGTCAATTCTTTAAACGGCACACATAACATTTTCTCAACCAATTGAACTATACACAAAAACTCTGAATTACTATTCCTACAACCTCATAAAAGTGCATAAAACCAACGCACAACAATCTTTCCAAATAAACATTTAAAACTTCAACTAACCACGGCATGTATCAAGGACTTAGCCTCAATCTAACTTCACTTCACCGCCGTGAGTACACCACCTTCTATCATAGATAAGGAAGTATCTTCTCTCCCTTCTAGACAACTGCTCAACACCATTAGCTTGACTTAATAAAAAGGTCACAAAATTTTAAAACATGAAGACCTGAAACATGAAGGGATAATGTAAATAACTTGACTCTCTCTATTGAGGCCTTAGGAATAAAATATCAAATACAATTGGTTCATTAAGGTATCAAAACTGAAGACACCCATAAGGGAAACTGAATCCCACTGATCAATAAGAGTATTGCCTGAGTACTGGAACTGAACATACTGTAAAACTTGAGTATATGAGTCATGGGCGGCATGCCCTGAATTTAGAGCTCATAACTTATGGAATGTGATTCCAACTGCTAGAAGAACTTGAATTTCTCATTTTTGGAAACTAGAAGAGTATGTAATTCTCCATCACGTGTATGAACATGAATTAAGATCATGGAACTGAAATGTAAAGCATGAGTAGGTTTTGGGACAGTTGAAAATACTGAAATAACATTGGGTCAAGCACCGATCTTTCTCACAACAAATTTACAACTTACTGGTACTTCTACTAAAATGTAAAAGCTTGACTTGACTACTTGTTCTATCATCTCCCCCTTAGCTTTAAGCCACCACTCAAATTCTCAAATGCTTACTAATTTCGAATCTCCACAAACATCTCTATCGCCGGAATGTACACCATCTAGTGCTTCAACTCTAATTTCTATTAGGTCAACTTAAATACTTTCTAACCTTTTGATAGACCATGCTACTTCTGTCTTCTCCCTCTAATACCATGCCTATGAACTTATGTTTCTAACCCATAAGAATCAAAATCACACTTAAGAGGCTCAACATTTCCAATCATACGCCTCGCCTTAACTTAGCCATCAAAACATTATCCATCGTCTAACTAGTATTTATCCATCTAACAATCCCATGGCACGACTCACTACACCACATACACTAATCCTCGAAATTAAAGCAGTCCCATAATATCTTGGGTGAACTTTCTCATCATAATATAATATTAAACTTAATTACAAGTCAACTACACTTAAACTCTTGTTTACACTGTTCAATCCTATTAGGTCACTTCCGGCAACTAATACCATTAATTTGGAAACCGTCACATTCGGCTTCATGATCACCAATCGTTCAAACTTAAGGTCTCACACTTCACATAATTTACAACTCCATCTCACGCATAACTCCCACGTGAAGATTATAAAACAACACATCCATGAACACTAGCCCACTTAAACTTCATAACAATAATAATTGGTCCAAATCATATAGCCTATCTTATTCACAATCCATTAACACATCCTTCTTTCACCCGTCACTACTACCTATCCTTTATACACAACTTAACATAGTTCATAGCTCTCTATGTCTTAACTTAACTTCCTCTTGCAATCTGGAGAGCGCCTAGATTAACAACACTTACCCACCAAGTACTTTTATCACTAACCTATACTCCCTGTCATACAAATACCGTCAACAACCGTTTCATACCTCGAACAAACTATATCACTTCCTATTAACCCAATTGCATGCAAAAAGGGATTTCGCTATACTTATGCTCAACAAATCACACTTACCATCCTTCTTACTACACCTCCACATCCCACATTTTCAGCCAGCACAAGGAATAAGACGAACTACAAGTTGCTAGTGGATCAAAATAGGCCGCACACGGCTCCACTAGGCTTTGAAAAAAAAATTGAGATGAATAACAAAGCAGTTGTGCTAGTGAATCGAAAGAGCCCCACACAGATTCACTAGACTTTGATTTTTCACAAACATAATGATAACAAGATTACATAATACAAGAGATAGAAACTTGTCACACAACATTCAACGATCTAAGAATACACCTTACTCTGTCTTAATTAAATAACTCATAAGAATGAGGGCATAACTTTCAACTTAAGGAACTTAACACACTAGAGAGCTCCTCTCAAGCCCTTTGTGTAACTTTTGAAATTTCTTCTAGAAAATATAGAAGCATTACCTGGGGAAGAACTGGAGCTTGCGAATCATGTTATCTCAAAAATAATACATAGAGGGAGAAGTATAGATTAACATTGTAGATTCTGAGGAGGAATCTGAAAGAACACCTAACCTAGGCTTAGTTCACGACTTTTATGAACATGAATAAAGTACTTTAATCCGTGGAACTCAAAAGCACTAACAGGATACTTTCTAGCTCTCTTACAATCCCATAACTATCTACGGAGAATTAAGCTTAACTGTTTCTGATACCTTGAAAATGAGGCAGAGTTGGCCAGAATAGAGTAAGATAAGAATCAATATAAGCTTCTTGGAGAACCTTTTTATAGCACGATCTTAGACTTGAAAGAAGGGAAATATTTCCTAAATGCCCTGTAGCCTCTCGAAGAAAAGTACAGACGTCTCTGTACCGTTCCGCAAGAATCTACTAGACACGACTTCATAGACACCCTAGGACACTTGAACTCTGTGCTCTGATAACAAGTTTGTAACGCTCCGAAATCGGGTTTCGAAACTTCACACGGTGCTTAGGGTCACAAGTAACCCCAAGCTAACCCTTCTACTGGCATAACTCATAAGCAACTGAATAAAAATACAAATCCATACAAATCAGTAGAAATTAACTCTTTCTGAATCTGATCAATACAAAAATGGAATTTTACAGGATTACAATTCTGCCTTTACAACCAAAATTGAAATAAAATACATCAACTTCTACTGACTGTCTATGAAGCCTCTACTAGTACTGACTGTAGGTAGCCGTGTCATGACTCCCGACTATCCCAACTCAATACGACTGAATAAAGAAAATACAACACTATAAACTCTGCATAACTAACCCAAACCCTTGAATCAAAAGGACTCATCACCTGCTAACTGGATACCACGAACTGACTGGATCCTAAGGTGCAACTATACCTTGTACCTACATTCCGAGAAAATGTAGCCCACATACGAATATGTGGATCAGCACCATGGAAAGATACCGAGCATATGGGGGTGTATACAGTTGTATAAACATCATCATCATAAATATTTATAAAAAATATGCAGGATGTATGAAAGACTCACATAGCCCGAAGAAAATCATCATAATCATGAGAGGATGAAATAAGTATAATAACACATGTGAGTCATCATATAATTTGTCAATCACTTTCAGTTCATCAAGAATATCAATTCTCATAATGTAAATATCATTTAAATCTTTCGAAAGAATAACTTTCACAATTTCACTTTCAAATCACTTCACCATTCACCATAGACATAAGGAAACACACACACACTGGGAGATCCTATAACCGACAAAAACCATGTGAGCCACATGGAGTCCAACGTCCAACCCACATTGGGGAGAGTCGTCCTATCCTTGCCATTGAAGTAGGACTTCCAATATCAATCCAAAAATACTAGTGATCACTATATCAGGCTCATGTCCTACGGGAGCACGTAGTTCTAGGGAAGTAAGGTCACTTTATACCTCCCACTCGGTGCTAAAGATTACTCCCGGACTTAGCTCAGAAATTTAAATCAGCCTCAGGCTCACATTAAACAAAATCCACAATAAACACTTCAACAATTTTCATCGGGAGCCAATTTGCTACCCCTTTATCATAATCAATAAAAATGTGGATTTCTTTCACAGTCGAGTTTAAAATAACTCATTCACGACCAAAAGGTCAAATCATTCAAAACATCTCAAATATTCAACATCAACGTGCATATAGCACACATTTTCTCAAAGACACAATTTCAAATGGGGTTCAAGACCCAAATATCAAAATCATAGTAAATTTCTTTCAAGCATCATACTTTAAGTCATAATTTCATATAAATTCGACCTTTCAAAGTCATAAACATCATAATCTCAAGATAACCAAGATAGAATATAAGTTCATGCTCCAAAATCATAATAAATATATAAAAATCATATCTTCGTAAAGAAAATATTTTTGGGCACAAGAACGAAAGATTGTTCTTGTTGAAAAATCCCACATACCTTGAATGATGAACTTTAGATGGATACTCATTTTTGAGATGTTAATCGTGCCTTTGAATGATGGTTCTTGGAGTTCTTGAACTAGGAACTTGGAATCTTGAATAAATTTGCAGAATTAATGGTGAACTTTGGAGGTTCTTGAAGTTGGATGTAGGAGCTTAGGGTTTTCTTTTTGAGGGAATTTGATGAAATATAACATATAATGGTTCTAATAGGCTTTAATATAGGGTTTGGATGGATTTTGGGCGGGGGGAATGACCAAAACGCCCTTAAAAATCAAATAATTCTCGAATCTGTCCTTTGGTGGACTGTTTTGGTAGTCTGAAGTAGATCAACCATAACGTTTTACTCCGATATCCAAATTAGATGAAACCAATTTCATTAGAAAGAGGACTCTCATATATTTACGTTGATATATAGTATCTTACCCAGATCATTTTGTACGAGGATTTATGATCGTTTGAAGTTGACCCAAAAATTCACTTTTGATAGGCTGAAGTAGATCGACCATAACTTTTTGCTCCGATTGACAAATTGGATGAAACCAATTTCAACGGAAAGAGGACTCGTAGAGCTTTATGTTGATATATAGTAGATCACCCAGATCATTATGTACAAGGAGTTATGATCGTTTAAAGTTGGAGCAAAAATACGCCAGGCCTCAGTACTTTTTTCCTGCACGTTTTACTGTTCACTACTATTCACTGTTCGATCGGAATGTTCATAACTCGTCGCTCGGGTGTCCGTTTTGGATGATCCACATATCGTTGGAAATCTTATTCGATACTCTACGCAATTGTGGTTCATAATCTAATACATTCCGCACGAAAAATTTATAATTCATTCTAGAAGATAGAACCCAACACGTTTACGCACAAAATTTCAACGAAAAATTTTCTGGGGTATTACACCGAGGCTTGAGGAGTATAGTGATGTAGTTTTTTGGGTATGCACAGTCTGTATTTTCGCAACACTACTTCAACACTAGTTCAAGTTTAAAACAAGAACACTATGAAGTACAACAACACCCTCAACACAAGATCAAAATAATCTTTCAAAGATGTGTGTTTTATTTTTCAGAAATTAAGATGAAACAGAAATGGCCAAGTCCTCCGAATTCACGGAGTGTCCTTACGTAAATAATTCCCCTCAAGTACACGAGGTTGTGAAATTTTCCTCCCAGGATAAAATGACCAAACAAACCAACTGTAGCGGTACCTCAAACAATGGGAATCTCTTTGAACTCACTCAACGATTTGATTGATCACACAAAATGTTTTGAAGACAAGGAGAGTTTGTATATTCAAAATAAATTTCATACCTAAACCTGTGGATAAATGCAGGTTTATATAGCCATCAAGTGCTCCTTCCCAAAGGTGGCAATGGTTCATCTGAAAAGGTGTATTCTTTGGAAGAGTAGCCATCAAGTGCTCCTTCCCAAAGGTGGCCTGTTATTTGAAACATTGTGTCTTTTTCTGAACAGACACAACTATCTGAATAGTTACTCCTTTTCCAAAACAATATGTCTTTTCCTCAAAGGATGTGTCCCTCCATTTTTCAAGCACACCTTTTTCATACATATTGAACCCAACAATCCCCCACATGAATGGAGAATGGTTATTTTTCATAAAATTTTACGAATAAGTATGTGATCATCAAGCAAAGACTGATTGCATCTGGATAAGTGGGTTTTCCTTTGAACTTTTCGTAGTGAACATGCATCGGATGCACTCGGTCAATCGGTAAATTTGATATCTTTGAACAATCGAGCTTTAATATACAGCTAGACAACACATGTAATACAACCAGCCTTTTACCATTTATGGTTCTCACGGTTTTGTTCTTTTCAGCCATGAACACGTTACGGATTCATGAGAGCTTAGAGAATAGGCCTTTACTAACATTCTCCTTGAAGCGGCTTCCACTTCGCCAAATTTACTAACAATCCCATAGATTAAACTATTTGGTCAAATCTACCAAATTTAGATAATCATTAAAAGACTTCTCACCTTAAGTCTTATCCTTGTTTACTAAACATTGTCTACATCATGAGAATGGGTTGGTATTTTGATAATGTTGAACCTGTCAGACACAACTTTGTTTGATCTTCTTGAACCTAGCTCTTGGGATCTCCAATCTGCTAGGTAGAGTTACCGCCATGCTGACTTGTCCCAGGCCTTAAACTTATTCCCTTGGATGTCCTTTCCACTCCTTCTCTAGATAGGCCTTTTGTAAGTGGATCTGACACATTATCCTTTGACTTTACATAGTCAACAGTGATAACTCCACTAGAGAGAAGTTCTCTAACGGTATTATGTCTCCATCGTATGTGATAAGATTTACCGTTGTGCATCATGCTCCCTACCCTATCTATTGCCGCTTGGCTTTCACAGTGTATACATAATGGTGCTACTGGTTTGGGCCAATAAGGAATACCTTTCAAGAAATTTCGGAGCCATTCTGCTTCTTCACCGGCTTTATCCAATGCGATAAATTCAGATTCCATTGTATAGCGAGCAATACAGGTCTGTTTGGATGATTTTCAAGAGACTACTCCTCCACCGATAGTAAATACATATCCACTTGTGAATTTTACTTCATTCGATCCGGTGATCCAATTTACATCACTATATCCTTTAAGTACCGCGGGATATTTATTATAATGCAAAGCATAGTCTTTAGTGTATTTAAGATACCCCAAAACTCTTTTCATTTCCATTCAATGAGTTTTGTTGGGATTATTCGTGTACCGACTTAACTTACTGATAATGCATGCTATGTCTGGTCATATACAGTTCATTATATACATTAAACATCTCAATACTCTTGCGTACTCCAATTGTGAGTCATTTTCACCTTCATTCTTTTGAAGTGCAAATCTCACATCCAAAGGAGTCTTGGCAATACCGAATTCCATATACTTGAATTTGTAAAGTACATTTTAGATATAATGAGACTGTGACAATGCCAACCCTTGTGGAGTTCTATGGATTCTTATACCTAAGATCATATCCGCAACTCCAAGGTCTTTCATATCAAACTTGCTTTCAAGCATTCGTTTCGTTGCATTTATGTCAGAAATGTTTTTACTGATGATCAACATATCATCCACATATAAACAAACAATGACTTGTTGATTTGGAGTGTCTTTAATGTAAACCATTTATCACATTCATTTATCTTGAACCCATTTGCCAAGATAGTTTGGTCAAACTTAGCATGCCATTGTTTAGGTGCTTGCTTTAGTCCATACAATGACTTAATAAGTTTACACACCTTATTCTCATTTCCTGGAACCACAAAACCCTCAGGCTATTCTATGTAAATTTCTTCCTCCAATTCTCCATTTAGGAATGCGGTTTTCACATCCATTTGATGGATTTCAAAATCATATACCGGAGTCAAGGCAATTAACATTCGAATCGATGTTATCCTTGTTACTAACAAGTATGTATCAAAGTAATCAAGGTCTTCTTTTTGTTTGAAGCCTTTTACTACAAGTCTTGTCTTATATTTGTCAATAGTACCATCCGCCTTTATTTTCCTTTTGAAGATCCATTTAGAACCTAAAGGTTTATTTTCTGGAGGAAGATCAACCAATTCCCACGTATGGTTGCTTAAGATTGAATCAATCTCACTGTTGACTGCCTCTTTCCAAAAGGATGAGTCTAACTACGAGATCACTTTTTTAAATATTTGAGGCTCATTTTCTAGGAGAAATGTTACAAAATCTGATCCAAACGAAGTAGACGTTTTTTTATGTGTACTACGTTTTGGATTCTCTTCATTATGTACATTCTCACTTGGTTCATCTCAAGGTCATTTAGATCCCCCACTAGTCTGTACATGTCTAATTTTATAAGGGTAAATGTTTTCAAAGAATTCAGCATTATCTGATTCAATTATCGTATTTTCATTTATATACGGATGTTCGGATTTATGAACCAAAAACCAACATGCTTTACTGCTTTTAGGATATCCTATGAACACGCAGTTCACAGTCTTAGGTCATATCTTAACCATTTTAGGCATAGGAACTCGGGCCTTTGCTAGACACCCCCACACTCTGAAATATTTCAAGTTGGGTTTCCTTCCTTTTCATTTTTCATAAGAAATTGATTTTGTCTTACTATGGGGAACTCTATTGAGTATACGATTGGCTGTAAGGATAGACTTCCCCCATAAGTTTTGCGGTAAATCGAAACTTATAAGTAAGACATTCATCATTTCCTTCAACGTTTGGTTTTTTCTTTCCGCAATTTCATTAGATTGAGGTGAATACGGGGTCGTAGTTTGATGGACGATTCTATTCTCTACACATATTTCGGCGAAGGGAGATTCATATTCTCTGTCCCTATCACTTCTTATCATTTTTATATTTTTCTCTAACTGATTTTCTACTTCAGTTTTGTATTGCCTAAACGCATTTATTGTTTCATCCTTACTATTTAGCAAGTAGACATAACAATATCTAGTGCAATCGTCAATAAAAGTTATGAAATACTTTTTCCCACCACGTGATGGTGTTGACTTCATATCACAAATGTCAGTGTGTATTAAGTCTAAGGGATTGAAATTCCTTTCAACGGACTTATAAGGATGCTTTGCATACTTTGATTCCACACACGTTTGACACTTTGATTTATTGCACTCAAAGTTTGGCAAAACCTCTAAGTTAATCATTTTTCGTAACGTTTTGTAATTAACATGGCCTAAACATTCATGCCACAAATTATAAGACTCAAGCAAGTAAGAAGAATTTGAACTTTTATTGATTTCAACATTCATTACATTCATCTTATAAAGGCCCTCGGTGAGATAGTCTTTTCCTACATACACTTCTCCTTTGCTAATTATAATTTTTCCAGAAACGATTACACATTTGAATCCGTTCTTGTCTAGAAGTGAAACAGAAATCAAGTTCCTACGTAACTCCGGAATGTACAAGACATTGTTAAGTGTCAAGACCTTTTCTGAAGTTATTTTCAAGCCCATTTTCCCTGTTCCTTCTACCTTAGTAGTAGCGGAGTTAACCATGTAGATCATTTCTTCTACTTGAGTCGGAGAGAATGACGAAAAAACTCTTTGTTGGCACAAACATGGCGGGTGGCACCAGAATTCATCCACCACTCGCGAGGATTCCTCACCAAGTTGCATTCTGAAAACATAGCACACAGATCATCATATTCTTTGTTGGACTCAATAATATTTGCTTGGTCCGTTTTCTTGCCTTTCTTAGGGGAACGATAATCCGTGGACTTTTGGTCAATCTTGCCACAGTTGAAGTACTTTTCCTTGAATTTCTTATTGGGTTGATTGCTTCTTTGTTCAACTTTCTTCCTTTTCTTAGAATTGTTTTGGTCATCTTCTACAATATGTGTTTCATTAATTGTAGAATTCCCTTTTGACCTTTTCTCGATCGTTTTATTATCCTCTTCAATACGCAGTCGGACAATAAGATCTTCGACAGTCATCTCCTTGTGTTTGTGCTTCAAGTAGTTTTTGAAGTCTTTCCACATAGGTGGTAGCTTCTC
This sequence comes from Capsicum pubescens, assembly GCA_030864215.1. Lineage (NCBI taxonomy): Eukaryota > Viridiplantae > Streptophyta > Magnoliopsida > Solanales > Solanaceae > Capsicum > Capsicum pubescens. The sequence goes on along the minus strand of CM061538.1, from coordinate 330,001,929 downwards.
AATTATCGCTGCTACTTGAAATGCATCATTCACAATTAAACCTACAAAACAGTTTATGTGAGTACTTAGAACATTTTCAATTTGTTCAACTAAGGTATTTTTCAAAGATATACCTTCTGCTAGGAGATCGTGGATGATTACTTGCAATTCCTACACTTGATAGACAACCAATTTGCTATCTATCATTTTAAAGTCTAGGAACCTTGCAACAAAGAACTTCTTAATTTCCGTATCCTCTGTCTTATATTTTCGTTCTAGTGCCCCCCACAATTCCTTCGATGTCTTAGTTACATTGTAAACATTGTAGAGGTTGTCTTGGAGACTACTCAATATATAATTCCTGCAAAGAAAGTTCGAGTGTTTCCAAGCCTCTACAATTATGAAATGCTCTTTGTCCGAGGTTTCCTCGGGCACCTCAGAAGCATCCTCACTAGTGAACCTTTGAAGACATAGTTTTGTGAGGTAGAAGAACATCTTCTGTTGCCATTGCTTAAAGTCACTGCCCGCAAATTTTTTGGGCTTCTCCGCAGGTGCCATTATACGGAGCATTTTACTCGACTTGTTGAGGCAATACTAGTTGCCCTCAAGTCGTAACCGCATCTTGCAGTTGACTTTCATTAGTCATTTTTTCTGTCACCACAAGACAATAAAATTTAGTATTTTCAGAATACTACTTATAAAGTTAAGCAACTTTAAACTCTTCTTGTTGTTTCTAGTTAACGATGAAGTTTTTATGACTTCCAATCGTCAACTGAGTGATCTTTAACTTGTGATGAAGATTTTATGTCTTCGAATCACCAGTTAAGTTCAAACGGAGTAGAAAGCTTAAAGCTTTAATCTCCAGAAACAAGTAATACAGATTCTGAAAAGAAAAGAAAAACTTTAGTGAAAAGAAAATTTCACCAAACAAGCAAAAATAATATTTTTTTCTTTCTATTTCCTTAAGATTGTAGTTTTTCGGGTACGCACAATCTGTATTTTCGCTACACTAGTTCAAGTTTAAAACAAGAACACTATGAAGTACAACAACACCCTCAACACAAGATCAAAATAATCTTTCAAAGAAGTGTGTTCTATTTTTTCAGAAATTAAGATGAAACGGAAATGGCCAAGTCCTCCGAATTCACGAAGTGTCCTTAAGGAAATAATTTCCCTCAAGTACCCGAGGTTGTGAAATTTTCCTCCCAGGATAAAATGGCCAAACAAACCAACTGTAGCGGTACCTCAAACAATTGGAATCTCTTCGAACTCACTCAACGATTTGATTGATCACACAGAATGTTTTGAAGACAAAAAGAGTTTGTATATTCAGAAAATTTTTCATACCTAAACATGTGGATAAATGCAGGTTTATATAGCCATCAAGTGCCCTTCCCAAAGGTGGCAATGGTTCATCTGAAAAGGTGTATCATTTGGAAGAGTCATGTCTGTTAATTCGAAATACTATGTCTTTTTCTTAACAGACACAACTATCTGAATAGTCACTCCTTTTTCAAAACAATATGTCTTTTCCTAAAAGTTGTCCCTCCATTTTCCATTCACACCTTTTTCATACATATTGAACCCAACAAGTGATTCATAAAAACTTTTAAAAAGAGAAACGAGTTCATAGAACTCTGGTTATGACACTTGTCGCGATAGGATAAATCTGGGTTCTCATATTTTCGAGCCTGGGTTGTCACTTTTTCGAGTGTTTATTTGCGCACATATTTCACATCCTTAAGATCACATATTTAACTTGCATTCTGAATTAGGTAGTTAAGTTTCAATCCTAGATTAATAAAAAAATAACTAAATTTTATTGAGCTAATTCGTTTGATATATTCAGTCAAACAACTTAATTATAAACCATGTAACGTTGTTCAACACTTGATTTAGCAGAAGAATCTAACTTCTAAAATTTTATTAACTGTATAGTTGTACTTAATTTAATACAAAAATCTAATAAAACAGTCAAATGAAATATATAATCTAACAAACCAGTCTATTAACTGTATAAATTGCTCCAATAAGTTTATACAGTGTATCCTTAATGATTTCGTGTGATTTGGTTGGAAAAGTTTCAAGAAAATAATTGTTGGATTTTTTGAGCTTGAAAAAAACTTGTTGAAAAGACATTGTGGATGTATATAATTTATTTTGAAGGTTTAGATTGAATTTAACAATTAAAAACTATTGGAATTAATAAAGGATTGTATGTCAAATTTGAAATCACGTAGAATTCAACATTTTTGTTCAAATTCCTGATTATTGTGGATTGCCATAACTTTTAGTTAAGACAAATCTCGCTCAATATCAAATAAGAAATCCTAACTGCTCGCCAAAATTTTACTCTCCATTTTGACAAAACACTATTTTTCAAAATGAAGCCAAAAGTTAAATAACGATATTGAGAGTTATGTTAGTACAAATCACCCTTCATAAGATGTTCCAACTCGAATGAAATTGCGCAAGTCTGAAAGATGACTTTTTGTTTTGGCATAATACATAAACAATACATTTAACTTGGCATCAAATTATAACTATGATCTTTAACTTTACTAGTGCACAAGTAGACCTTTTAACTATACAAAAACTAAACAAAACAACAATTCAATCCTACCTGGTAAAATGTGTGTATACACTCAAAACCATGCGCGTCTGTAGACACCTAATTTTGTCCCTCCAAAAGATTAATTTTTACCTTTTTATCTTATCTTATTGTGTACCCTCAACCATGTAATTATCCCTTCATAAAATGACAAAAAATAACAAACCCTAACCAATTTTATTTTTATTCTAACAACCTATCCAATCAAAACAAGACACTTACCTACCCTAGCTAACCACCCTCACCACCCCATACCCATACCCCTCACTTTTTCTTCAAATGGAAACCAATTGATATATATAAAAAAAAAAAAAAGAGGGGATCCATCTGGGGATTCACGGGAAAAGGTCCAAAAGAGGACCTCACTTTTCTTTTTGGGATTTCATACATATACCATATACATACGCCACTTTAGGGGGATCTTTCATGTTTTGGTTTCCATTTTGATAATTTACACAACAATAGAAAAGATGAGGGGCCCAGAGTGAAAAGAGAAGGACCATCTTCCTTTTTCTTCTTCCATTCCATTGCATACGCTGGATGGAAGAAAAAATCTCACGGTCACTCTCAAAATTCACACACACACACTCACGTACAGCCTTCAACACATTATAGCGACGATATTCAGAAAACACGTCCCACTCCATTTTTCTTGGCTCAACGCAGAAACGCACGCACATGGGGTTGACCGAAAAATAGTGATTGAACGGAGGTGAAACGATTCCGGTGAGACCCACTTGATTTTGAGTCGAAATTTGAGGTTTAAGGTTGCATTGACGTTTTCAAGTGGTGTTTAAATCTATTTGGGGTTGAAGTCGGTCGAGTTGAGAATTTCGAGCTTGTTCGATTTGAGGTTCGGTTCGAGATTTTGGGCGTGGTTCTAGTCGAAAAAGCAATTACAATTGGAAAGCGATATTAAGGTTCAATTTTCATCTCGTTCTCTATTAATTCCTAATTGTTTGATATTTTCTCTTGTTAAATTCATTATGTGTGGATTTTGTTTTGTTGATGATTGATATCTATGGGATCACCGTGAATGATTGTTGATATCGATTTGTTGATTCTTCATCGAAATTGGTTAATCATGTGGTTGAAAAAATAAATTTGGGGGTGAGAATTGAAAATTTGATATAATTGGTGATTTTGGTTAGTTTGATTTAATTGTTCGTTTAAACTTGAAATGACCGTTAATTGAACTTGGTAATATCATGATACGCCGATTGGTTTAGACAAACATAGGTTGGGTAGGCAAAGTTTAGAATTTGTGATTTTGTTGAATGTTTGAAATTTGGGTGAATATGTGATTTTCTCGCATTGAAAAATTGCACTCATTTGATCGGGGAATGCCCCGAGACACATTGTATATATTCACCGGGGAATGCCCCGACGTATCATGTACGCAAAGGAGGTTCGTGATGAAGGCCCGAAGCATCGGGTAAGGCATTGGATCATAGTTTAGGATTAGTGTAGGTTAGCGTAGGTTTATTTTTCAGTACCTTTTTTTTCATTTCGGGTTGTAAATTGGACTGAACATTATTATTTTGGTTTTTGAATTGTTGTTTGATGTTTGTTTATGTGCTTTGTGTGGTTTATACATTTGTGGTGTCTAATTAGCCGATACTCTCCATCAAGCGACCATGGTCGAACCACGGGACCAAGGGGTGCCTAACACCTTCCCCTCGGTCAACAGATTTTCTTAGTCGGAATCTCTGTTCGCGAATCAGTTTTACAGAGTCAAAATCATTTTGAAAAGGGTTTTCCAAATGTGACTTGGCACACCGGATTATGCCAAGTAGCGACTCTGAGTTTTGAATATAAATAATCATTTTCGAATTATTTTTTTATTTTTTGTCACTTTGATAATAAAAACCCTTTCAAACTTAAAACAAAATTTTTTTTTGGTAAAAAAAAAGGGTGTGACAGCTCTGGCGACTCTACTGGGGATTTTTCAGAATTCAAGCTTATTTTGGAGTTGTATCGGCTTAGTTTGGCACTATAGGTGAATAAACATTTTGTTTGTGTTGTTTTGTGTTATTGTTTATCATTGTTGAGTGCCTACGTGCTCTTTGTTTACAATTTTTATCTTATGTGTTACCGTTTTATATCTGGCATCATGTGCATAACCCGAGTCATTCTTTCTGCAACAAGTCTGTAGTACACGTTGTGTACACGACCTTTAGTTGAGTCAACCTATCTTAGGAGGGGAGCCGTCGGCTGGTATGGAGTGGGTAGAAAGATAAAGCAGCCACTATCGACCATACGCTCCCCCGAACAGCCTTGTTAGTGAACTCCAGCGTAGGTCAGCTTTTAGGTCATGCTTGTCTGCATCATATTGAGACCTAGCGGGACCCACTTGGTCTTTTGTAGGAGACTCACCTCTAAGGCATCCCTACGTGCTAAATGTTGCATCTTTGAGGGTAACGTGGTCATTTGACGGACTGATTTGAGGAAAAACATGGGCTAGAGGTAAAGTGCATAGACAAGAAACCGTCTGGAAAAAAAAAGTTTCGTAGCTTTTAGTGTTCTTTATGGCTTTTGTTTTTCACAATTCAAAAATTCAAAAAGATTTCTTTATTTTCTGCACTCATTTGTTCAAAAACCAAAACATCAAAAAGATTTCTCACTTTGTCTCCTTTAGCATGCATTCATAATTCGAAATTTAAAAAAAATAAAAATAAAAAAAAATTAGCAGTTTTTATAAAAGAAATTGAAAAATGGTAGAAGATTTGTACATTTCATATAGTGAAAATGTCAAAAAGATTTTCCTTCATAATTGTTGGTGTCAGTTTAGCTGAAGTGTCTAATTAAAAACCCAAAAAATTTTTATTCGTTTGTCTTTGGTTGTGTCTCTTAAGTTAGGGTCAATCTGTTAGTTAATCGTTAATTGTCCAATCTGGACGAACTACGCACCCCTGATTCTCCTCTCTTGGGAGTGATATACGTAGGCAGTCTATTGTTGGTTCGGGGATCTTATTTAAAAAATTTAAAAAAAAATCTTCACTTTTCACTTAGAGTAGGTGTTTCACATATGCCTCGAAAAGAACACTACAAAAAGATTTTCCTTAATAGTCGTAGGTTTCATTTTTGGTTGATCTTATTTAAAAATTCAAAAAGATTTTCTTCAGTCGTTATTAGAGTAGGTGTTTCATATACATTTTTAAAAGAAAACTATAAAAAGATTTTCCTTTAAGAGCTTCAAGTTTAATTTTCATATAAAATTCAAAATTGAAAATCCAAAAAGATGTTTCTTTGGTAATCGTAGGTTTCATTTTTGTATAGGGAGTTTAAACCTAAAAAATGCAAAAAAGATTTTCGTCAATTCTTTTGATAATTGGTTATTTTATTTTTTTTCTTAAAGTTTCAAGAAAAAAAAAGAAAAAAAAAAGGAAAAAAGAGTTTGGTTGGCCATTTTGGCAAAACTTCACGAACTACGCACACCTGATTCTCCTCTTTCAGGGGTGAGATACGTAGGCGCCCTTCTTGGGTTCGGTGATCTTTTCTAAAAAAAAAAAAGGTTTTGAAGAAAAAATGTTGAACTCTAACATATTTGTTGTCTCTTGTTCAGTTAGTTTAAGGTGGTTGGTTTGTGGCTTCCTGGTTGGTCCTTCATATCACACCAAATTCAAGGCAGGGTTAGTTGTGTCCAACAAGGATATAGAAAGTGGCATCATGGATGAAACAAAGAGTCGGGAAATAGAGAGTTTAAAGGAAGATAATTTGAGACTGAGACAACAAATGATGGAAATGTACCGAGCTTGGGCCAGTGGGCTGCCTCCACCTCAGTTCCCCACTTTTGACCCTGCAAATACCTTGAGTCTTCCACCAAAATCGTAAAGTCAGTTTACTACTATGGTTGATGCACCACAGCATGCCTCAGAATCTATTCCACGTCAAATGCACCTCAATACTTCCATCACTCTTTCTTTAGCTCCTCGGTATAAGTCTACTACATTCATATCACCACATACCGTTTATGTTTTTATTGCTCAACCTTCTACTAAGGCTTCCACTTTGGCTATTAATCCAACGATTGTGCTTCCCTAGTCCACTAGTGAATCCACGTTCAATACTTGTGATGATCATTGTTATACTCTTGAGCCTACAGTTAAGTTAAGTGGACCTCCAAAATTTCTTACTAAGAAGCCTAGCATGCTAGAAGACCCAGAGAAAATGGTTGGGAAAGCTAAGAGTGTAGAAAATGATATGAAAAGTTCCTTGGGACTTGGGGGCTATAAAGATGTTTCATATAAAAACTGGGGAATGTTTTCAAGTGTTAACCATGTTTTCAAGTGTTAACCTTCCTCCAAGCTTTGAGACATCAAAATTTGAGGAGCTTGGTGGACAGAATGATTCTGTGAAACATTTGGGACGATATTGCAATCATTCAAGGGAAACTGAAGGAAAGAAGAAGAAAAATGCATCTGTTGTCGTGCCTGGACCATAGCAGAGTTTGAGAGGTCCAACTCACCAATACTGTCAGCCTCAATCCCGAGCTTACATATCAAATCCACTTATTCATCTATAACAAGGTTCCTCTTTTCAAAATCCAAGGAGTTTCATTCCACTTCCTCAATGTCCTTTGAACAATGCACAATTGTGTACCCATCCGTCTTCTTATCCACGATGGCATGCACTTGTCCCTCAACATCGTCCTCGATCCCCACAAATTTACCAAGGAGCCTCTAAATTCAAGTTTCATCCGAGGCCAGAGTTCACAAAGAGGAGGAAGGAAAAAGATAATTTCACTCCTATTGGGGAGTCTTATGCCAGTTTGTTCCAGAGATTGAGACATAGGGGCACGATTACTCCTCTCCTTGGGTATATACCTGACCCGCATTCAAGAAATTTTGATCCTAATGTATGGTGTGTATATCATTCTGATGTTCAGGGTCATAGTATTGAATATTGTCGTACTTTGAAAAGAGAAATAGAAAAGATGATTCAAGATAAATTGATTGTGGTGCAAAACATTGGCCCCTCGACCATCCCACAGAGTTCTTCACCAGCACGCGGTACTGCACAATATGTGGGAGGTAATGAGTTAAGCATGGAGATCCAGAACTTATTTGTTGAAGAAAATGTATCTGACAGTGGTGGAAGCTCTAGTCATGCTGATATGCAAATCAGTGGCTAATATGTCAGGCTGAGCAATTGAGAAGTCACCCCTCTCCCTACTAGAAAGAGGTCTGGCAGTTTGTTTTGTTTTCTTTTTTTGTTATCCAAATTATTTCAGGGTGGTAGTTCGGGATCTATCTTGTTTTGTCCCTTTTATCGTTTATGGTCAAACCTTTTCTATCTTTTATTTCAACTAAATAGAGTGCCCCTTTTTTCTTTGTGTTTAAATATATGTTATTTGTTTGTTTTCTTTACATAATACATTTTATGCTGGCTTTAGTGATATGACATGCTGGCGGAATTCTTTGCTAGATCTTAAAATTCAATTTGAGCATGAACTTTGAATCAGAGGGCTAAAGTTAGAAAAAGCATGTGAGAAATGGGTAGCGTGTTAAGACATTTGGTGACCATGTTGAAACCTTCTTTCAAATTTAAGGCAATTGTTTTGAGAATCACCAGAATAACTTGGTCATCAATTGTAAGGCATGCCTCAATTAGGTCAAACAGTGGATGCGTGATCCTATATCAAGAGAAACAGAAAGAAAATCAGCTCCATGAAATCATGAGTCATTCAATGTAAGAAATGTACAACAAAAGTGGAGTTGTATGCTAGAAAAACGCAGAAGAAGTAGTGACACACAGACTCAGTCAAAGTTAATGTTGCAAAAGATATCGCACATGATCTTCATCTCCAACTTTCAAATTGCATGTTATGTACTTGCATTTTTAAAGATTGATATGACGAAGATATTTCATTCTGTTATCCAAACATTGTGTCATCCTTTGTTTATCCCATTTGAGCCTTAGTTTTATTTTATTTCATACACCTCTTTTGGATTCAATATAGAGTCAACAAAGCTCAAAAGAAAAGGAGTCGAGCAAAACAGTAAAGTCAAAAAAGTTTCAAAAAAAAAAGAGAAAAAGATGAGTGTCAAGAAAAATAAAGTCAGAAAAGTCCCAAAGAGAAAAAGAGTCGACAAAAGAAAAAAATAGAATCAAGTGAAAGAACAAACTGCCAGAACTACGCATGACCTGATTCCTCTCTCGAAGGTGAGATACGTAGGCTGCCCTACTCAGGGCTCGGTCCAACCAAATAAATAATTTAGAATTGCCCAGTCAAAAACTGGGGCATGAGTTAATCCTCATTGTTTGAGTCGATTCCAAAAGTTGTAAGTCCTACCCACTTTTAGTATTATTTGGGCCCCATGCCATTCTTTCTTTCCAACCCTATCCAAAAGTCAAGTTACAACCAAAGAAAGACCTTTAGATCAATCTTTGAGAATGTTAAGGCTAAGCATACAATGGATGTGATGACACATTTTGGGAACTACTCGTCTCCCTCAGCATAAAAAATCAGGAGAGAAATAAAAATGAGAGAGTCTTATTGGTGAAAACCCTCACGGACACCATAAGGCGATGGTAAGTTGAGACAGATAAAAATAAGAGAATATTATTGGTGAAAACCCTCACGGGCACCATAATGTGATGATGATTTGAGAGAAAAATGAGAGAGGCTTGTTGGAGAAAACCCTTCAAGGTGCCACTAGCCGAATGAGGTCTCCGAATGCAATGGGTCCAAGTAAGTAACTCAGTTTCAGGGCCATTAACTCAACAACAATTGGTAGAAAGTTTGGATGAAAAGATCAGGCTGCTTAATCCAAAATACATGACATAATTATTAGAGTTGACTGTCATTTTTAGATTAATTTATTGTTTCTTTGTTTCAAATGCCGATATTCATCGTCTTTCCTTTCTTTTTTTGATTTTTGTTTTATCTTTCTTGAGTCAGTTATCCAAATAAAAAAATTGTCATTCTTTTTTTTCTTTTCTTTTCTTTGAGCCAAGTCCGTGTCAAAACAAGTGAGAAAAGATTTCAAAACTGACTACCAGCTTCTTCAACTGCACAAAGCAAGACAAAAGGGCCAGCACATGCAAAAGACATGATTGTGAGTCGAAATAAGGCATACAAAAATTGTGTCAACAGACAAGTTTGGGAACTCATGAAAATACCAAGGTTCAAAGGGTTTATATGATGAGCATGGCGAAGCAGAGATACCGTGTTTGTTTTAGAGTCACTCTTAATAATCTAAGTTTGGGTCAACGATTGCAGCAAGTCAATGATATATGCTAATGGTTGGAAGCAAGGTTAAATGTGACGAGGGCAAGAGAGATTGTTGCGAAAGCTAAAGCCACAAACTAGCCACCGTGTTTTAAACTCACAAGTTTTCTTTGATGAAACAGGAAACATATTACCTTCAAAGCAAGGACTTCAGAGCATAAATATCAAGGCCTGCAATGCCTCACTTTTAAATATGCACGAAGTAATGTTGCTGCACAGGTTTGGTAATCAAATCATGGTAAAATTCATCATCTTATATCCCTCGGAGACACACTTTCTTGTCCAGGGATTTCAGTTTTCACTTGTTGGGTGATACACTTCTTAAATTGAACTTTCACTCCTAAAAGATGCACCTTTTAGTCGAGTCATTCCCTTTGATTCCTATAAGATGTACCTTTTAGTCGAGTCATCCCCTTTGACCCCTAAAAGACGTACCTTTTAGTAGAGTCATTTCCTTTGATTCCTATAAGACGTACCTTTTAGTCGAATCATTCCTCCTTGACTCCTAGAAGACGTACCTTTTAGTCGAGTCATTCCTCTTGACCCTTAGAAGACGAACCTTTTAGTCGAGTCATTCCCTTTGATTCCTATAAGATGTACCTTTTAGTTGAGTCATTCCTCTTGACCCCTAGAAGACGTACCTTTTAGTAGAGTCATTTCCTTTGATTCCTATAAGACGTACCTTTTAGTCGAGTCATTCCTCTTGACCCCTAGAAGACCTACCTTTTAGTCGAGTCATTCCCTTTGATTCCTATAAGACGTACCTTTTAGTCGAGTCATTCCCTTTGATTCCTATAAGACGTACCTAAGAACTTTGAAATTTACCAACAATCTGATGTCATTCCCTTTGACATCAGATTGTTGATAAATTTTATAAATAAAAAATAATAGTGATAGTTTTTGTAATATTGACTTTTAAATTGTATACTTAATTTTCCCTTGCAAAATTTAAGCACAGATAGTGCTATTTATAATTTTCTTTTTCAATTTTATATGGCCCTTTGACAAATTCAATAGGCCTCTTAAATTACCAAAAGTCCAATATAAGTCCAAATTTGTCAATATCAAATGGACCCCTTGCATTGCTTTGTGCATTCAAAGCCCATGTTGAACATTACAGTATCAATATCGTCTAGTAAGGTCACATATTTATTATTCTCAATTAAATTATATAGTTTAGTTATTACTTCTATTTAATTTCCCAATTTAATTATCCATATACTCATGGTTCTATTTGCTTTCTCAATTATGCTCTCTCGAAACTTTACTCAATTATTTTTGGCTTTTCAGAAATCGACATTTCATTTAAAGCTTAACTATATATCAACATCATGATATTAATTAATTAATTGTGACTAAGTCACTAAAATTGAATGTTGTATAGTATATACATGGTGAAAAGTCCATGCCACATAACATATCAAGAATGTTTGATTAGACATGTTAGGCTATAGATAAACCAAAGGTGTGAAGCATTTGTGGGGGGTTTTGCCCCCTTTTATCGAGGCGTTAACTCGGTATAATTTTAGTAAGGCCAAAGTCATCGATAGGCACTCAAACTTGTTGTCAAAATTCACTTAGACACCTAAACTAAGGCCTGTTCCTATCAGGCCCCTAAACCCCCCACATTTTGTTCCAATTGGGTCTTTTTTGTCATATCAGCAAAAAGCTCAAAGTGTGTGTTGCACACACGCGATAACGTGACAAAATGAGCTAATTGAAAACTGACACGTGGCATTGTGGGTTCAATAATTATTAAAAATTAATTATAATTTTTTTAAAAAAGTATATACAAATGGCATTGAGGAAATTATTAAAAAATAATTCTAAAATTATTTAAAAAATAAAAAAAACTAATTATTTAAAAAAAATTATAATTTTTTTTAAAAAATGAAAATAAAAAATGGCGAGGATATAAATTATGAAAAAATAATTATAAAATTATTTGAAAAATAAAAATAAAAAAACGATTATTTAAAAAAAATTATAATTTTTTTAAAAAAATGAAATAAATTATTAAAAAATTATTTAAAAAAATAATTATTAAAAAAAATTATAAAAAAAAATTTAAAAATAAAAATAAAAAATGGCATTGAGGATATAAATTATGAAAAAATAATTATAAAATTATTTGAAAAAAAACAACTGATTATTTAAAAAAAAAAATGAAATAAACTATTAAAAAATTATTTAAAAAATAAAAAAATATTATTAAAAAAATTCTAATACTTTTTAAAAAATGAAAATAAAAAATGGCATTGAGGATCCAAATTATTAAAAAATAATTATAAAATTATTTAAAAAATAAAAATAAAAGCCTAATTATAAAAAAGAAATTATAAAATTATTTAAAAAATAAAAAAATAAATATTAAAAAGAAATTATAAAAAATTTTAAAAAATAAAAATAAAACTCCCCCACCTACCCCAGCCCCCAGCGTATTGTTTTATTAAAAAAAAAAAAAAATTGGGAACTCCTAATGCTTTTTTGCCTAATTATAAAAAAGAAGTTATAAAATTATTTAAAAAATAAAAAATTAATTATTAAAAAGAAATTATAAATTTTTTAAAAAAATAAAATTCCCCCACCTACCCCCAGCCCCCCAGCGTATTGTTTTATTAAAAAAAAAAAATTGGGACCCCTAATGGTTTTTGTTTTATTAAAAAGGGCCTTTAGTGTTTAAAAAAAAAAAATTGTTATTAAAAAAAAATTGGGGCCCTCAATGCCACTTGACATCTTTTTATTTCTAAATTAGTAAAAAAAATGCTCCTCACGCGTCTCCCACGATGGCACTGTCAGTGCCACATAGGTAAAAAAAGGTCTAATTAGAACAAAATATAGGGGGTTTAGGGGTCTAATAGGAACAGATCTTAATTTAGGTGTCTAAGTAAATTTTGGCAACAAGTTTGAGTGCCTATGACCATTTAGTAATCGTTCATAATCATCTCCACTTATATATAGGTTGTCTCGCCTTAAGAGGTATCTTGATCAAGTCTCAAATTCGCTTTCTTTAATATAAAAATAATTTTAGGTAATCCCACATGTTATATGTAACATACTTATTTATGTTTTATCTACTTACTTTCAATATATGAAGACATTATGTGGTCATTGCTAATATGCTTTTTCTTTTTTTTTCTTTTATGTATCTTATTTTCATCTTTAATCTGTTTTTTTAAAAAGTCATTTTCTGCATTTAAAATATTTTTAAAATCTCGACATCTTATGTATGTTCAAGACGCAAAGTTTAAAGGACATTTTAATATAATACACATATTTAGATTAAGTTTGGCATTAAAGTGGTGAATAAAACTTTCTTTCATTTGTTTCACATTAATTGGTTATCTTATTAAAAATAGTTATTTCATATTATTTTGTCACCTTACTAAATTAAAAAAGTATTAATTAATTTTTCTTTATATTATTCTTGCAATTAATTTATTTTGAAAGTGTTTATATTTATTTGCAAAGTTTTTAAAAGATAAATAATTAAATTATTATTTTATTTATAATTTTTTAATCAACGTATAGTATCTGATTAATATGAGACGGGGTTGTAAGTCAGAGAAAACCACGATGGCAAAGTCAAAGGAAACACTCACTAATTGCTTAGAATATCCAATTTTGTTTTTTTGTTATAAAAAAATAGTTTCAGGAAAAATGACCTTAGATTGCTTAAATTTAGTAATTTTAAGGTCAATTTTGGACCCAACTCGATCTTTTTCTTTTTTTATATAAAAAATATAATTTTGATAAACTATATTACTACTGTTATAATGTATCATCAAATAACAACAATTTGATAAACTATATGACAGTAGCATATTTGCTTGAACAGTAGAGAATAGGTGGGGGTCCTCATTAATCTGGATATCCTTTGGACAACAACACAACTCAATAATTCATGCAGGCATATGAGGACTGGTATTAAATGAAAACTGTTTCAATTTTTGATATTTTATATATTTGCATTAGATTCTAACTAATCCATATTTGTATTGCACGTATAAAGCCCGTTAATAAAGAGGAAAACTCTATGTGCCATAATTTTTCGTAGAATTTCGTCACTAGGCAGTTGGTTAACAAATGACGTCTTTTTTAAGCGATTATTTCTGGTGTAATTTATAGACTTTTTAGACATCAATCTAAAAATCTCTAAATGCACAAACTGAAAATTTTATGAAAAAATATTAGATCACAATCGAAAATTTTGCAAATCATTGCAAGTGTTAGATCATAGTTAGTTTAACATTTTATCTGTTACGTTAAATAATATATGAATAACATTAAACTCTAGTCTAATGACGGTAATATTTCAAACATTATGTTGACACAACTTTTAAAAATGGAGACAAATTAAATAGTGGCCAAGAAAAGGTATATTGGGAGTCGATCTTTTTCGTTTTTAGACTTTTAATTTGAGATATCTGATTAAATATGTAGATCATGGAGATTTTATCCATTTCACCATAATTTGGGTGACATGAAATTAAATTACTCTTTGCAATCGAATATAATAGCAATATTAAATGCCTGGTTGATAAGGACCCATAAATCGTGACAAGGAAGGAAATCCAGTGCTAAGATACCTTAGCATTTATAGCATTTATATTTGGAGAAAGGGACAAAATTAGATTCAAACAATTCCATGATCAATAAGTGACACTACCATAAATTAGTTTAATTAAATTTTTACTGACCAAAAACTAATAGACAAAACTAGGAAATAACAATGATTTGAAGTTTACATGAATCTAGTTGCCCTTACATACTTTTGAAAAATGTAATATCTTGCTCCTTGCAAAATGTATTAGCATTTTTTGAGTTATATCTATGTTGGCATATCTTATTACCCTGCTCTTCATCATGTGTGAAAAAGGTTATATCTTAAAGAATACAAGTCCACCATTGAATGTCATTTTTAAGTTTCAATTTCGGAAGTTGGAATTTTGAGTTTGTAAGTTATTTGCATTGGATGTTTTTCCAATTGATTGGAAGCATCAGGAGAGGAATTTAAAGCTTAAATTTGAAGTGATTTGGAATCGATTTGAGGTGAATTTTAGATTTGGGATTTTTCAAGTTTGTTAGTTATTTGGATTAGATGTCGTTCCAATCGATTGGAAACATCAAGAAGAGTTCAAAACTTTAACTTGAAGTGATTTAGAGCAGATTTAAGTTGAATTTCATTAAAAGTCTCAAGAAAAAAAGATTATATAATAGTATATATAGTTGCATATACACCTTGTATACACTTTTGAGTACCTATATACACAATGTACAATAGGTGGTTTTGCTTCTCTGTCACCCACAAAAAAAGTCAATCAAAACTAGTCTTTTTCTTTTTTTATGTGTAGAACAAATACCAATTTTTCTCTCTATACCTCTAACATTTTTAAATAATTTCATACTTATTTATCTTTCAACTTCTATTTTTGTCTCTTTTTAATTTTATTTTTTGTCTTTTTTTTTTCTTTATTTGTCAACACTTACTTTTTTCCTTTTCTCCTTTCAACTTTTTTTTTTATTGTTTTCTCTTTTTTATTCTTCTTTTTAAATTTTTCTCAGCCTTTATTTTTATTTTGTCCTTTTCTTCAGCATTTTTCTCAACATCTATTAATTTTTTTCTTCTCTTAACTTCTACTTTTTCCTTTTTCTCCTTTTTAGTTCCTTTGATTTTTATTTTTTCTTCATTTCTTTTCTTTTTCCGCAACTTTTATTATTTTTCTTTTCTTTTCTTTCTTCAATCCCTTCCAAAGAATCAAGTTACACCACATGATTTGACACTATCATATTATATCTTAATTTTTGAGATGTTTCGTATATCTTGCATTAGAGAAAAAACTTAGCTCAAAAACTTTCAAATAACAAGTTGCGTCCCATGGACAAAAGTTGACACTACTATATTGTGTTTTGATTCATGAGACTTTCTATAACTCTTACCTAAGAGACAAGACTTAGCCCAAGGACTTTACGAACAATAAGTTATGTTCATGGGTAAGAGTTGACACTACCATAGTATATCTTGATTTATGAGATGTTCTACAACTCTTGCCTTAGATTCACGACTTATCCCAAGAATTTTCAAACAACAAGTTACGTACATTCGGCACGAGTCAACACTATTACATTTATATCCAATTGATTGACTAGTTTTGACTTGACATGAAGTTTAAGAAAACTCTTGAATCATGTGGTCTTGCATGAAAGATAGGGAAAAGGACATGGGATGGCCATTTTAAAAAACAATAGCCCACATTTGAAAAGGTGGACATGCTTAGCCAGTCGGCTAAAGTAATACCACTTTTTAGCCATTTGGCCCAATTGGGCACATGCAATCTCTATACTCAATTGATACACTTTTATACCACATTGATTCACCTTTATACTATATTGATACACTTTTTAAAAAAGAGAAAGGAAATTTTATGCAGTCCCTATACCCAATTGATACTCTTTTATACCACATTAATACACTTTTACACTACATTGATACACTTGCAGTGTCCATATACTCAATTGATACTCTCTTATACTAGATTGATACATTTTTTAGAATGCATATAAAAACTATATAGAGTCGTATAAAATATGTATCTAAATAATAATTGTAGTTAAAAATTGTATAAAAATGCTATAATTATTATATAGAATATGTATATGTATAGAAACTCTATAATTATTATATATAAATATGATAGATGGACTCGTAATATTTTCTCAAAGTCACGAAGTTGGAGTACTTTAATTGAATTTAATTGTTAGCAAGTTGAGTACTGAAAAGTCAAAGTCTTGGATGACAATAATTTCCTCCAATCCATAGAGTGGAAAGAGTTGTCAGTTTCCTCTCACTTTCTCCAAGCAAACAAAGAACAGAAAAAAGAAGGCAAAAAAATGCGGGCCCATTAAAAATGAAAAATCAGCCCTGTACATAAAATGGAAGGGCCGAATTGTGATGTACCCATCCCTTAATGGCTATTTACTGGGGTTTTAGATTAGGTGCTAGTTTTGTGGAATTATTTTAGTTTTAGATGTTATTTTTGTCCTTTCCCCTAAAAGATATACATCAAACTGCCATTTGATCTTGTGGTCTTAAATAAACTATTTGGAAAGGAATACTAAAAACGAAAGGGCTATTCTTTTTTTTTTAAACAGACTAAAAAGAAAAGTAGGTCAAATAAATTGAAACCGGA
Organism: Capsicum pubescens; assembly: GCA_030864215.1. Lineage (NCBI taxonomy): Eukaryota > Viridiplantae > Streptophyta > Magnoliopsida > Solanales > Solanaceae > Capsicum > Capsicum pubescens. The sequence continues at coordinate 329,984,915 of CM061538.1, read as the reverse complement.
GATGGACTACTATCTATATCCTCACGTATACAGTATCCCTACGTGCATGTTCTCTCTTAATTGGGCTAGTGGCTCAATGGAAACAGCAGCCCAAAAGCCCAATTGGACCAAGGACAATAGATAATTCGAGGACACAAATGAGTGAAATTTATGAGATTATTATGATGTTACACATTTAACCGATCATCCAAAAATAATTACATTTACTAACCAAATATATAAAAAATATACACTATTATGTGTCGAATATGTATACTATACATTAACATACAAAAGATTTACACTTGATGTCTATTACTTTGGTGGGAGACTAGTTATGTCTCTTTCTCAAAACTATTTCGGATGACCAGTGTTTGGACCCTTTTGTTAATATTTAATCACTCTTTTGAAATATAATTAAGAAATAAATACTGTGTAAGAAAAATAACATTTAAATACAAGTATTTGTAACTAAAATGCGAAAGCATAAAGTGCTGACATTTGAAGTTTTACTGGTGGAACTTCAAAAAGAATTGGGCTTCCATTTGCATCCAATACAAGATTTAATTCCTTGGGAAAATGACACAGACCCATCTCAAAACAATTGATCCATATTTGGGCTATGGACATGGAGTGGCCAGACGGTCATTCTAATTTCACTAAATGACCTTTTTTTAATCTGATTCATATTGACCCATGTAATTTTAGATATAGTGTACATATTATATCGATGCAATCCATACTGATATAGTTCCATAAAAAAATAGAGCAGCGAATTTATGGATAGAAATTGTATCATTGTTATATAGAATATGCACTTTTTTATATGATGTGCATAGAATTTGTAGCATTGTTGTATAAAATATGTATATGTATGAGATGCATATGAAAATTGTATCTTTATTGTATAGAATATATATCTGTGTAAGAGATGTATCGAATTTATATCAGTATTGTATAAAGCTGCTAACAAATGGCTAGAAAATAAAATTGAAATTCAATGATCATTCAATAGTTTCGGCCGAAGTGTTATTTGCGTCCTTTCCTCAAATTCTTTAGCCGTCTTTATGTTATTTCTTCCCTAAATGAGTTAGTGATCACAAATAAGTGTTTCTGGTCGTTGTCAATGAATGTGGTGCATTGGATGAAGTTGCTCCTCTTTTAATTAGAGATCTCAATTTCACGTCCTAGGTTTGGTAAGGAGGAAGGATTTCTTGAATAAGCTCTACGCGGCATGAATTCAAAATCAAAATAATTGGTTCCACTATAGATATCAAACAATAAGAAATAAAAGGGAAAAAATAGTGTTTCTAGTCAAGTTGAGACATTGTCATATGGAAATTAGTGCACCTCTAGATGAAACAAGTTGTTCTCTCACCTAACAATAAATTAATATTCCTTTCATTTCAAAATAATTGAATTATTGGGGTATGACACACTCCTTAAGAAAAATCTTTTAGGACATAAATTATAGGTTACTTTACACTATTTTCCTTTTAGTTATTCTTAAATTACTTTTCCAGATAATGTGAAGTACTTAAGAACCCCATTAAATGAAAGGGTAAAATTGAAAGAAATTTTCAACATGTCTCTCGAAGAATGAACAATTCATTTATTTTGAACATTAAAAAATAACTCAACAATTCATTTATTTTGGAATAAAGGGAGTTCTCTCTTATTACGTTCACTTTTACTTGTTTCATGCGGACTTATCACGTTTATTAAGAAAATAATGATGACATGAGTATTTTATCTCACTATATTCCATTAAGGAAAAAACTTTTTGGCCACAAAAAGTTGGCCACAATAGTAAAAAGTTCTATTCACATTATAAACTAGTTAGTTTTTAGACATTTTTGTCATTTTTCATCCTAAATTTGAATTTCTAATATTACTTTATTTAATGACCAATTTTCAATACATTGAAAATAATCTCAATGCATGGGAATGAACAATGGAGTTAAAATTAAGGAAAATGGATTTGAATTAGTAGGCCATGTTATTAAATTATTTTTTTAATAGTAGATCTATTTAAATCATCAAACTTATTTAGTCAAAATTATATTCTTATTCTTTTATTTAAAAAAATATATTAATTTATTACGAAGAAATTTTCATGCTTAGAAATCTTTTATCTTTACTTAAACTTTCAGTTTTTTCTAAAGTCATTTTCTTGGATTGTTATCAATGTTTCTAGAGTCGCTTATAAAAATCACTTTTTGTTTTTGCTAAGATAATAATGTCATTCAGTTATTAATATTTTTCTCAAAAAATCACTAAATACCTCAAAAGTTCCCTCCTCTTCTAAGTAGCATGTTATATCAGTAAATCATCATTTTTTTAAAAAAATAATAAACATATTAACTCAGAAAACTCATTTAATCAAAATAAATAATTTTATTTTTTTTAAATAATATATTAATTTATTAAGAAGAAATTCTCATACTATTTTTCGAGATGAGCATTCAGGTTTTTATTTATAATTGCCTACAAAGATCAGTTATTTCTAAAAGAAAAAAATATCACTAAAGTAAATAAGTTATCTAGAGATTTTAATTTGCATGTAAAAGTGTGTTGAGTTGCCGTTAATGAAATATTTATCAGTTCTAAAGTGTGTTGAGTTATCGTTATTGAAATATTTCACAAATTATACTTAAATATTATTTAAATATATAGTTTAATAATTTGATCCCCCCTCACCCCGCGTTCCTCCTCCTCCTTAAATTAACACCCTTACCTGACAGATTTTAATGACCTATAAATCAATATTTTAGTGTAAATTAATATTTTTAATTCAATAGGTGGAAGGACAAATTTAATCTAGTTGATGAAATTTGGAAGGAATGCATTTTAAACTATTTCTAATATGTTAAGTGTATTCTTGGCCCTTTTTTTCGTAAGTAAGAACTTGAAGAAAAAAGTCTTTTGGCCACAATGAACAAAAAAATTGGATAAATGCCATTTTTTTCTTAATTATGTTCATATTTTTTTAATAACAAATATAAGTAATGATAGAAAATTATCAAAATTGACGTAACATAAGGGAGCGAGACTACGACATTAACACGTGACTCTCTTAGGTTGTTGCTAGCTAATAGCACTAGTTGACACATATCAACTATATAATTTTCTGATTTATATAATATGTCGATATATATCATGTCTAAAATATTTTGAATTTTAATTGTCATTATTAAAGTATTTTTAAATTATATTTGAAAGTATTTAAATGCATAGTTTAAATTTAGTTAGACATAATAATTAATAAAATTACTTAATTAGAGATCATATTTACAAAAAATATAGGTGTAAAATTATACTACATATTTAAATAAAAATTCAAATATAATTAGAAAGCCAAATTAATATTAACCAAAGTCATTCGGTCATACACAATATCATAAGTTATTTAATATTTATAAATTTCCATAAGTTATTTAATATTTCTAAATTTCTTCACTTAGCATTAAAAGAAAAAAAATGGCATTTATCCAATTATTTTCTTAATTGGCATATCTGATGAACCATCTTTAATTAAGTAATTTTATTAATTATTATGTCTAACTAAATTTAAACTACACATTTAAATACTTTCAAATATAATTTAAAAATACTTTAATAATGACAATAAAAATTCAAAACATTTTAGACATGATATATATCGACATATTATAAAAATCATAAAATTATATAGTTGATATATGTCAACTATTGTTATTTGCTAGCAACAACCCAAGAGAGTCACGTGTTAATGTCGTAGTCTTGCTCCCTTATGTTACGTCGATTTTGATAATTTTCTATCATTACTTATATTTTTTATTAAAATGATCTCTAATAAAGTAATTTTATTAATTATTATGCTTAAATAAATTTAAACTACATATTTATATAAATTTCTAATATAATTTAAAATATTCAATAACAATAGTCAAAACTTAAAATACTTTAGACATGATATACATTTACACGATATACAAATATTAAAAATCATATAATTTATATGTGTTGATCATAGTTAACAACAACCCAATAGAGTCACGTATTAATGTTGTAGTGTCTTGGCGCTATTATATTACGCCAATTTGATAACTTGTGATCGAATCATTACTTATATTTGTTGTTAATGTTTGATTAAGATTTTTAAATATTTTAATCACGACAGTCAAAATTCAAAATACTTTAACATGACAAACATCAACACATTACAATAATAATAATAAAATCATTTAGTTCATACGTGTCAACCCTACATATATATTATTACTACTATCACACACATTAGACAAAAAAAAATTATTTTATGAAATAAATAAATTTTACAATTTCTAACTTTTTATTTTAAATTATTCTCAAATTAAAAATAAAAGAAAAATAACAATTTAGCCTCTTTCACCAATTTCTCTACGAATTAAAAGGTGTCGCATGGATATTTCAGTTAATTTTATCTCCTTAATTCTTTATAGGGGTGAGTATTGATTATTTTAGTTTTCATTTAGTCGGTTCAATTTTTTTTTTTTTTTACTATTTTAATTTTTTTAATTCCTACTTTTTAATCTAATTTTTTTATTTTACATTATTTATGTTCCATTTTCTTTCTTTTATTTCTCAATCATTACTTCTTGTAATTTTATGTTATGTCACATATTTTTATTTTTTATTTCTTCATCTAGCATAACTGATTAACTACATTACTATTTTAATTTTTGAATTAAAGTAGAATTTTATTGTTGAATGAGTTTATAGACTCATATTTTCTTTTCTTTTGATTAAATTATATGGGTCGTGGAAAGTTATAAAAAAATATGAATTAATTATTTTTATAATATTAGTTATAAATATATATTTATTTATTTATTAATATATTTTAATAAATAATATACGTACCTTAAATATCAATTTAGTATCTTTTATAAGGGTAAGTTGCTATCAAATGCAAGTCTTATTTTAGACATGGTGGACATCAATACATTGTAGAAATTATAAAACTCATATAGTTCATGTGTGTCAATTTGGTTAACAACAATCCTAAAAAGTCGTCTGCTAATGTTGTGGAGGGGCTTATTCTCTCGTGTTACACAGATTTGATAACTTGTCAATTATCATTTATATATGTTACTAATACTATCACTAATTATTAATTATGTTTAAATCATTTTCTTTTATAATCATGGTGTTCGAGCCAATTTGTAATAAATTTAAACTATATATTTAAATAATTTGAATAGGAAAAAGGGTCTAAAATACCCCTCTACTTTCATTAATTAGCTAACTTTACCCTCCGTCATACTATGTGGTCATATTTACCTCTTCAGTCATACTATGGGGCTATATTTGCCCCTGTCGTTATCAAATTTTTCATTTATACCCCTATTTTGGATAGAAATCCCAAAATTAAAATAAAATATCCAATTTTAAAAAAAACACCCATTATCCTCATTTGACCCGCTCCGAACCAATTAAAGAAACACAGTCGAGATTAATATCCAGCTACCAAATCAGCTACCCTCATTGATTCTTCCTTTAAAAAAGCCGACAATTGTGAATTTGGGAATCTAATATTGATGATGATGATGATGGGGTTGTAGGGAAATTCATTTGACTAAAAGCTTGTACATATAATTGGCTTGCAAAAATTACTTTCTTTATTCAATTGATTAGAGTATTTTCTTGCTATTTTTTTCTTCAACTCTATTCGATGTATCCAATTTCTTTTCAGTAAGCTTTCATGAAAATTAGCTAAAAATTTTGAAATTGCAGGAATGGTTTCAATTGGTGAGTTGTTCGTCTTCCCTGCATTTTTGTCTTTGGTGAAATTGATGATAGATAATTGTCCAATGGAATAAACAATGACACAGACGTGATTTCACAATGAAGAAAATTGTTAATAGTGATGAGGTTAAAGTGAAGAGAAGTCATTGGGATTTCAGTCAAAAAATAATATGCACGGAAGGAAAGATAAACAGGGGAACAATGAAGGAAAATTATTTCTTCTGATGGAATTTCTTTTTTTACGAGAGACACTAGAGATTAAAACGAATTCATTCCGAGCAAAGATGGTGAACCCGATCAGGTTGAGTTTATAGTCCAATTGATGTAATTTGCCAAAAATTGCTATAAAGCCGTTCAGTTATTGTATAGCATCAAAGTAATGGCAGACATAGTGATTTAATTGGGTCGGAACAGATTGGATGAGGGTGATGATTTTTTTTTTTCAAAATCGGGTTGATTTGGGAATTTTCATCCAAATTAAGGGTATATGTGATAAGTTTGATAACGACAAGGGCAAATATGACCACATAGTATGACGGAGGGTAAAGTTAGCTAATTAATGAAAGTAGAGGGGTATTTTTTACCCTTTTCCCATTTGAATAATAATAACAGTCAAAATTTCTAAATACTTTTAGACATAATAAACATCGACACATTATAACAGATTCTTTTTAGTGAACGTGTCACAAGCTTACTCCTATTTTTTTTTTTTAAAACAAAGAATCAAATTCGATTTTCTCTCCTTTTTACTACGGCGACGAAGAACTAAATTATAATCCTAAAAATTATACAGTTCATATGTGTTAATCCCAGTTAACAACAACTAAAAGATATCAAGAAGCATTAATGTTATAGTCTTGGACCCCTATATTATGCTGATTTGATAATTTGTGAATCATTACTGGTATTTGCTATGAATATGTCCTTTAATTAAGCAATTTTATTAAATATTATATTTAAATAAATTTAAATTCTATTTAAATATAATTTCAAAATATTTCAATATCGACAGTCAAAATTCAATATACTTTAAACATGGTAAACATCGGCATATTATAAAAATCATATAGTTCATATATTTTGATCCTAGTTAACAACAACTCATGAGAGTCATGGGTTAATGTTGTCGTCTTACGTCCGTATGTTACGTCGATTTTATAATTTGCAAATTATAATTTATATTTTTTTATTAATATGATCTCTAATTAAGTAATATTATATTTAAACATGGTAAACATCGGCATATTATAAAAATCATATAGTTCATATATTTTGATCCTAGTTAACAACAACTCATGAGAGTCATGAGTTAATGTTGTCGTCTTACGTCCGTATGTTACGTCGATTTTATAATTTGCAAATTATAATTTATATTTTTTTATTAATATGTTCTCTAATTAAGTAATATTATATTTAAATAAAATTTAAATTATATATTAAATAAATTATAAATACAATTTAATATATTTCACTAGCGGCAGTCAAAAGTCTTACATTATATACATAATAGATATTGACACATTATAAAAATCATGAAAATCACAAAGTTCACATGTGTGGACCCTAGTTAACAACAATTAAAGATATCAAGACATTATTGTTGTAGTTTTGTACCTCTATGTTACAATAATTTGATAACTTGTGAATATTACTTATATTCATTATTATTAGGCAAAATAACCTTCTGGACCCTTGTACTATATCGATTTTGTAAGTTGGATACTTCTACTTACATGTTTGTCATCTGAACCCTTGAACCCACTAAAAAACAACATTTTAAACCCTTTTTTGGTGAGTGTAACACACTCTCCCCACGTCAGCTGCCACGTCTGCTTCATCTGCCACGTCAATTAAAAAAAAGTATTACATTAAATTCCAAGTCATTTTTAAAATGCTAAATAACAAATTAAATATTAAAATTAATTTAATTAAATAAGAAAAATTTATAATTGTAGAAAAATTTGAATAATCCTGTTTTTATTTTTGCTCACAAATTAAACATCAAATTTATTCCAAATAATTAAAATTCTTCTTCAACTAATTTAAATTTTTAACTATAAATTCATATATACAACATAATAAATTTTTTATTTTAAATTTGAATATCTTTAAAAAATTCACAAAAAGTTTAATTTTTTTCAAGCGAAATTCACTATTTTTTTTCAATATTCACTATCACCCACTTTCAATTCAAATTTAAATTTTAATCCCAAAAAAAAAAAAAAACAATTTAATTTTTTTTCAAAAAAAAATGAAAAGAATTGAATTGAGGGAAAATTAAAATAAAAAAAAAGTGAAGGTGGTGGTGGGGGGGGCTGTGGTGGGGAGGGGCTGGTGAGGTGTGGAGGGGTGGGGACGGGGCTGAGGTGGGGTGGAGGGGCTGGAAGGGGCTGAGGGTGGGGTAGGATGGGGCTGGTAGGGTGTGGGGGGTGGGGTGGGGTGGGGAAGGGCTGGATCAGTGGTGGGGTGGGGTGAGGGGCTGGGGGTGGGGAGGGATTTTTTTTTTTTAATTTTTAAAAATATTTTTAAATTAAAAAAGAACCCTTTTTTTAAAAAAATTAATATTATTTTTATTTTTTTAATTATTTTAATGTAAAATTAGCCAAAAATTGAACCCCACTCGCACCGTCAGGCGAGTGGCTACACTCTCTTTGTCCTAGTCACGATTTCAATGCCACATAGGCAAGGTCATCGGTTAAAGGGTGCAAAATGTTGCTTTTTAATGAGTTCAAGGGTCCAGATGACAAACATGTAAGTAGAAGTGTCCAACTTACAAAACCGACATAGTACAAGGGTCCAGAAAGTCATTTTGCCTTATTATTATGACCTCTAATTAAATAGTTTTAATTAATTATTATATTTCAATAAATTTAAACTATATTTAAATAATTTATAAGTCTAATTTGAAAATATTTCAATAACGATAATCAAAATTCAAAATATTTTAGACATGACAAATATTGACACATTATAAAAATAATATTTTTCATATTTGTTAAGCCTTGTTAATATTTTAAGAAAAATACTTTTGTGATAAACTTTAGAATTGAATGACTTTTATATAACAAATAAATAAATAAATAAATTTATGTGATAAGTTCAAAATTTAGTTAATCATTGACAACCTTTACTCAAAAATATTTTAAAGAGTTACGATCAATATATAATGAAATTAGTTTTAAAATTTGATGGAAAAAAAAAAAGACTCAAGAGAAATAGAGGAAGAAGCACGAAAAAGGGAACAGTGAGAATGAGTAGAAGGTGAAGTTTGGTGGATCTCCTATTTTAAAGTTAAATAAATATTTTTTTTCCACGTTTAATGATAGTCATAATTTACTCAATATAAATTTTAGTTGCATTTAAGTTTCAAATCTAGAAGATAGTAAAAGGTTAGTATTGTCTTTATACATTTATGGCCATTTAGCAACTTCCATTAACTTTTGTTTAGTATTAGATTTCAAAAAATAATTTAAATAATAATTAATTAATTAATTAATTAATTAATAGTAAACGTAAAATCTGAAAATTTAATAATAATCTTCTCTTGATATGTTAAAAGCGAGAAGTGAAAAATGAAAGTTATTTTTATAATACTGATCTAATTTTAAATTAAGTCATTTAAGACAATTGATTTCACTCTACAAGTCATAGTCGTTTCAGTTTGGTGGATAACAGTTTACATATATTTTTTTACAAGTTTTAATAGTCGATATACCTAAAATGCAATATAACCACATTAATTTAAAGTAAAAATATATTTACGCAAACACTAGTCAACATAGATTACTTATATCGTTTTTAGATAAATTTCAACCTTACAAAAATATCTTAACGCTAAGATAGTTATAAAGATTCTAAAATATTTTTATATAAAAAAAGTTTATAAAAAAAAAAGTTACAACTTATGCTAGACGGAACGAGTTGTGTTGAGGCTTTTACGTATTTGACCCGCACCATTTGCTAGAACCAAGATTGAGGTCAATCAATCGAATCAACTGCTCGTTGTTCAATTTGGGTCCATCATATTTATCACAAATCATTTTGGGTCAAAATGTATGATTAAGAAAGATATGGGGTTTACAATAAGAACTTGAACACTATTACTTGAGATTGCGTGGGGAACTAGCAATGATTGGGACTTAGAAAACTTAATTTTGATTTGATATTTTGTTTTATATCATTAGCCAAATTAAGTTACGTAATACTTATATATTTTTTTTATCTCAATTTATGTGATATATTTTACTTTTCGATATTCAAACAAGATAAATTTATTCTTAAATTTAAATATGAAATTTTTAATATGCTACATAAATTGAGATGAAGAAAGTACTAATATTTTACATTCTTTTTTTATTATTGATATTTGATCCTCAAAAAGTTATGCACATGCATGTAACAAGTGATACAAAAAGCAAATAAAACAAAATTTGTTTTTGTTATAATACAGTATTTCATAAGTTTTTTTTTTTTTTTTTTTTAAAAAAAAGCGGAGATTTTATTTATTTAACAAGCTGCTATAGGGACAAAATCTGTGACACAGCCACTAGAGATAGTAGGCTAGTAGCATTCAGAAAATGTACAACCTGACTGTTCCCGGTACCATTTCTAATTACATTATACATATTGTGGTGGATACTTCATTCCTTGAGCTATTAGTCTCCATTTTTATCAGCACTTAAAATATTCATTAAGGATGGCGGGGATTTTCAAAAAAATACAGTTATAATTGGGGAGCTATGCAGAAAAGTACAATAGTAGTAGTTAATGTTGGGTTCAAATTAAAAGTGAAAATGAAAAATAGAGAAAATTAAGTGGAGAAAAAAAGAGATAACACTTAAAAAGAAAAGTATACTCAAAAGAAAGGAAAGTCTACTAATTCTTCCATATTGGTGGGAGAATAAATTTTTCATGTGTTTTTATTAAGAAACATAAACTCCACATGGATAGTGAGACAAGAACCAAGAGGTGCCTCGTGTCATCGTCGCCGCTCGGCTTTAGATTTGAATTTGTCAAATGATCGATGAGATTAATTTTTTAGACAAAATTTATTTACATAGTTCGAAAATCCAAGGGAAAAAACACAACGACGGGACTATTCTGAAAATATACATCTTTCCGATGAACCATTGCCTCCTTTCAGAAGAGGCACTTCATGGCTATATAAACCTGCATTTTTCCACAGGTTTGGTACGAAATTTTTCTGTATTAAAACACTTCTGATCTTCTTAAAAACTCGGTGTGATCATCTCCCGTTGATTGAGTTCGAAGATAACCAGAAAGTTTGAGGTACTGCTATATTTTGGTTGTGAAGCCATTTTATCCTGGAAGAAAAATTGTGTAACCTCGGGTATTTGAGGGAGATTATTTCCTTAAGGACACTTCGTGAATTCGCAGGATTTGACTTATTCTGTTTCATCCTTTTTCTTAATAAAATAACACACTTCTTTGATAGGTCAGTTTTTATCTTGTGTTGAAGGTGTTGGAAAACGTCATAAGTGTTCTTGAAAAGTCATGAACTCGTGTTGAAGTTTAGTGAACTAACATACAGATTTTGTGTACCCGAAACAACAATCTTAAAGAAATAATCTCATAATCTGTATTGTTTTTTATTTCTGGAGATTAAAGCTTTAGGGTTTCTACTCCGTTTGAACTTAACAAGTGATTTGAAGAAATAAATCTTCATCACAAGTTAAAGGTCATTCGGTTAACGATTGGAAGACATAAAAACTTAATCGTTAAACGAGAAACAAGTAGTGTTTATAAGTTGCTACAAACTTGAAATTAGTATATTTTTATACTAAAAGTTGACTGTTTTTTTGTAACAGGTAAAATGACTACAGAAGGTCATGTTGATGGTGTGACAAGTGTGGCAGCAGTTAATGTTGCCACAACCAGTCGCACAAATGCGTCACCCGCTATGGCACTAGCAGAAAAGCCCAAAAATTTTTCTAGAGTTGATTTCAAGAGGTGGAAATAGAATATGTTCTTCTATCTGACAACCTTATGTCTTCAAACATTTATTTCAGAAGATGCTCCAGAAGTTCCCAAAGAAACTTCGAACTAGAAGCGATTCGTTGTAATAGAGGCGTGGAAACATTTTGATTTCCTATGTAGGAATTACATCCTAAGTGGCCTCCAAGATGACTTATACAACGTCTATAGCGTAATGAAGACATCTAAAGAATTGTGAAATCCGCTGAAAAAGAAATATAAGACTAAGGATGTGGGAACCAAGAAGTTCTATGTTGTACGATTCCTTGAGTGCAAAATAACCAACAACAAGACTATCGTTTCTCAAGTACAGGAACTGCAAGTTATCAGCCACGATCTCCTTGCGGAAGGTATGAGTTTGGAAAATACCGTAGTTGAACATGTTTAAAATATTTTTAATGTTCACATAAACTTTATTGTAGGTTTGGTTGTGAATGAGGCGTTTCAAGTCGCGGCAATAATAGAGAAGTTGTCACCTATGTGGAAGGACTTCAAGAACTACTTGAAACATAAACAAAAGAAGATGACAGTCAAAGATCTTATAGTGTGACTGCGCATTGAAGAAGACAACAAAGCCACGGAAAGAAGATCGAAAGAAAATTCTGCAATGAGTGGAGCAAACATTGTAGAAGACGACCACAACAACTCGAAAAAAATGAAATAAAGCTGGACAAGAAAGCAATAAACCTAAGAAGAAATTTAAGAAAAAAATGCTTTAATTGTGGCAAGATTGGCCACAAGTCAACAGATTGTCGTGCCCCAAAGACAGGCAAAAAGAAGGACCAAGCAAATATGGTTAAATCTAAGAACGAAATGAACGATCTGTGTGCCATGCTATCTGAATGTAACTTGGTGGGAAATCCTCGAGAATGATGGATGGATTCCTATGCCACCCGTCACATTTGTGCAAATAAAGAGTTGTTTGCTGCATTTTCTCCGATTCAAAGCGAAGAGAAGATATATATGGCAAACTCCGCAACTACAAAAGTTGAAGGAATAGGAAAAGTCAGCCTGAAAATGACATCAGGCAAAGTGTTGACTTTGAACAATGTCCTATATGTACCAGAGTTAAGGAAGAACTTGATTTCTGTATCACTTCTTGATAAAAATGGATTCAAATATGTATTTGTTTCCAGAAAAATTATACTTAACAACGGAGAAATGTATGTAGGAAAAGGCTACCTCATTGAGGGCCTATTCAAAATGAATGTAATGAATGTTGAAATCAATAAAAGTTCCATTTCTTCTTACTTGCTCGAGTCTAATGATTTGTGGCATGAACCATTAGGACATGTCAATTACAAAACATTGCGAAAATTGAATAACTTAGAAGTTTTGCCAAACTTTGAGTGCAATAAATCAAAATGTCAAACGTGTGTGGAATCAAAGTATGCTATGCATCCGTATAAGTCCGTTGAAAGGAATTCCAATCCCTTAGACTTAATCCACGCTGACATTTGTGACATGAAGTTATACCAACTCGTGGTGGAAAAAAGTATTTTATAACTTTTATTGACGATTGCACTAGATACTGTTATGTCTATTTGATAAACAATAAGGATGTTATAATAGATGCGTTTAGGCAATATAAAACAGAAGTTGAAAATCAGTTAAAGAAAAATATAAAAATGATAAGAAGTGATAGAGGCGTAAAATATGAATCTCTCTTTAAGAAAATATGTGTAGAGAATAGAATTGTCCATCAAACTAAGACCCCGTATTCACCTCAATCTAATGGAATTACCAACAAGAAAAAATTGAACCTTAAAGAAAATGATGAATGTCTTACTAATAAGTTCACGTTTATCGCAAAAACTTGTGGGGGAAAGCTATCCTTACAGCTAACTGAATACTCAATAAAGTGCTCCATAGCAAGACACAATTAATTCCATATGAAAAATAAAAAGGAAGGAAACCCAACTTGAAATATTTTAAAGTGTGGGGGTGTCTAGCGAAAGTCCAAGTTTCCATGCCTAAAAGGGTGAAAATAGGACCTAAGACATGGACTGTGTGTTTATAGGATATGCTAAAAGTAGTAAAGCATGTTAGTTTTTGGTTCATAAATCCGAACATCCGGATATCGCTGAAAATACGGTAATTGAATCAGATAATGCTGAATTCTTTGAACACATTTATCCATATAAAACTAGACATGAACAGTCTTGTGGAGGATCTAAACGATCTCGAGATAAACCAAGTTTGGTTGTATATAATGACGAGAATCCAAGACGTTGAACACGTCAAAGAACGTTATCTTCGTTTGAATAAGATTTTGTAACATTTCTCTTAGAAAATGAGCCCCAAACATTTAAAGAAGCGATGACATATTTAGACTCATCCTTTTAGAAAGAGACTGTCAATAGTGAGATTGATTCAATCATAAGCAACCATACGTAGGAGTTGGTTGATCTTCCTCCAGGAAATAAACCTTTAGGTTCTAAATGGATCTTCAAAAGGAAAATGAAAGAGGATGGTACTATTGACAAATATAGGGCAAGACTTGTAGTAAAAGGCTTCAAACAGAAAGAAAACCTTGATTACTTTGATACATACTCGCCAGTAACAAGGACAACATTAATTCGGATGTTAATTGCCTTGGCGACGGTATATGGTCTTGAAATCCATCAAATGAATATGAAAACAACATTCCTAAATGGAGAATTGGAGGAAGAAATTTACATGGAACAACTTGAGGGTTTGTGGTTCCAGGTAAAGAAAAGAAGGTGTGTAAACTTGTTAAGTCACTTTATGAACTAAACCAAACATGTAAACAGTGGCATGGTGGGAGCTGATCGAGAGAGGGAACGAGTAGAAATTGGTAGGAGCTGATAGAGAGATTAGAGAACAAATTAGTGGAGAGAAAACTCAGAGATACTGATTGAAATTAAGAAATACAGACGAGGGACAAAGTGAATAGTTGGAAAACAGGGGTGAATGAAATTGGAGAAAACGTTTTTCCAAAAAAACTTGTGATGGAATTGCCAATTCCACCAATGACCAAACAACTTAAATCCTCCCTCATTGAAACTTTCCCACCAAAAAATGCCGAAATCAGCCGGCCCAACCACCACAATTGCATCTGAAACCAGCCGCACCAAATCACAAAAAAAACGGCCTTCTGAATTGATTTCCCGCAAAGTTTCATAAAAAAATATGTACGGGTCCTCTGTGTTTCTCAATTTTGGTTTTTGATTAGCAAAAATAGAACAAAAGGGTTAAATCAAAGCCGGGTTTATTCGTTTGTCGAGGTTTGATTCGGGATTCCGATCGTGGTTCTAGTCAAAAGGATCATTTCAATTGAAAGCGACGTTAAGGTTCAATTCTTCAACTATTTTCCTTCATTTTATCTTAAATTTGGTAAATTAACGTTGATGTTTATGTGTTTGATGATTGAGATTAGGTGATTTGGTTGATGTTGCTCATGTGAAAATTTGTGTGTTTATCATGCTTTAATTATCATTGTGTGTACGTTGTTGATTTGAATTTTGATTTGGAAAACTGAATCGGTACTTGAAGAGTTAAGTTAATCATTGAACGAAAAATGGAATTTGGGGGTGGAAATTAAAAATTAATAAAGATGAATGTTGGTGATTTTGATTCATTGTTGATTATTTAATTCGAAATTAGTATTGATGTTGTTAAACGCAATAGTATCATGATGGGTTGAAGCGTATAGGCAAACGTAGGTTGGGTAGGTAAAGTTTAGGACTCGTGATTTTTTCAAATGTTTGAAATTTTGTTGAATGGTTTAATTTTCTCGCACTGAAAAATGTTTTCATTTAGTCGGGAAATGTCCCGAGGTCATTTGTATTTATTCACTGGGGATTGCCCCGAAGTATCTTGTACCCGGAGGACGTTCGTGATGAAGGCCCGAGGCATCGGGTTGAGCATAATCTAGAATTAGTTTAGAATAGGATTTACATTTCCTTATTTTTCTATTTTTTCGGGACTATATAATTCGGACTGGACATTATTTTGGTTTGAATTTTGTTTGACTTGTTTGTTTGCTTGATTTGTGTGTTTTGTTTGGTTTATGCATTCTATAGTGTCATGCTAGCGGATATACTCTACAGAGTGAACGTAATCGAACCACGGGCTCGAGGGATGCCTAACACCTTTCCATCGGTCAACAGAATTCCTTAGTTAGAATCTCTATCCGCAGATTAGTTTTAGAATCAAACTGTTTTAAAAAAAGAATTTCCAAAGGTGACTTGGCACACCCGATTTATGTCAAGTGGCGACTCTGAACTTAATTGCAAAAGATTCTTTTCGAAACAAATTTTTTATCTTTGTCACTTAAATAAATAAAAATCCTTTTCGAACTTAAAATCAATTCTTTTTTGGTTAAAAAAGGGGTGTGAGAGTTTTGGCGATTCTGCTGGGGATTTTTTAGAATTCGAGCTTATTTTTCGAGTTGTATCGACTTAGTTTGACACTATGAGTGTATAGACATTTTGTTTGTGTTATTATTTTATCATTGTTGGATGCATATGTGCAACGTGTTTACAGTTTTCTTTTATGTGTTACCGCTTTATATCTGCCATCATATGCATTATCCCGAGTCAATTTTTTCTGCAACAAGTCTCGAAATACACGTCGTGTACACGAACTTTAGTTGCATCACTCTTATTTTAGGAGGGGGATCCGTTGGATTATGGAGTAGGTGGAAAGCAATTGCAGCCATTATCGACCATATGCGCCCCCGAACAGCATTGTTAGTGGACCCCAGCCTAGGTCAGCCTTTAGGTCATGCTTATCTGCATCATATTGAGATCTAGCAGGACCCACTTGGTTTCTTCATAGGAAACTCACCCCTAAAGCATCCTTATGAGTTAATTGTTACATCTTTGAGGGCAACAAAGTTAATCCCGAGCTTACACGTCAAATCCACATGTTCACCTGCAACAAGGTTCCTCAGTATCCCTTGAACAATACATAACAGTATACTCATTGCCTTCTTATCCATAATGGAGTGCACCGATCCTTCAACATCGTCCTCGACCCCCACATATTTACCAAGTAACTTCTAAGTCCAAGTTTTAACCGAGGTCAGAGTTAACAAAGAAGAGGAAGTCAAAGGATAATTTTACACTAATTGGGGCATCATATCCAGAGATTGAGAGAGCTGGGCATGATCACTCCTCTCCTTGGGTATACTCCTGACCCGCATTCAAGAAATTTTGATCCTAATGTACGATGTGCATATCATTCTGATGTTCAGGGTCACAACATTGAAGATGGTCGGGATTTGAAAAGAGAAATAGAAAAGATGATTTAAGATAAATCAATTATGGTGCAGATCATTGACAGTGAGGAAAGCTTTAGTCTTGTTGATATGCAAACCAGTGGCTAAGATGTCAATCTCAGTAATTGGAAAATTACTCTTCTTCCTGCTAGGATGGATGTTTGGTAGTTTTTTTTTCCTGTTATTCGAATTATTTCAGGGTTGTAGTTCGGGATCTATCTTATTTTGTCCCTTTGTCGTTTATGTTCAAACCCTTCTATCTTTCATTTTAACTAAATGGAGTGTCCCTTTTTCCTTTGTGTTTTAAATATATGTTTTGTCACGCCCCAAAATCCCATCGGGCCGGACTGGCACCCGAAGCCGAGAAGGCCCGGGAGAGCCCGTTCAAATACCTGTACTTTCACTTACATGTCACCAAAAATTTGGACAACACTTCGTTGCATATAGAAGGGTCTAATTACCTGTATCAGCACAACACACACAAATATATATATATGTAATACTTGGCCGTCGGGGCCACCATATATACAAATATAACATCCCTATATAAACTTCCATGACTTTACCCTTCCTTATGTCTACAAAGCCTCTAGGATATACATGACATAACTAGGGTCGGGACAAACCTCCCGCCCACACATGACTCCTGTACAATAATAAAACATAAGGAACCGACTCGGAAAGCTCCGAAGCAAACTGAAGCTCACCAACAATAGTTGTATGACCTGGATCCTATCTATGCTGTGTATGAGATGAAGCACCTGTGCCTGCAGCATGAAATGCAGGTCCCCCGTGAGGGACGTCAGTACGAAATATGTACTGAGTATGTAAAGCTGTAAATAATCATATGTGATATGGGGGATCAAAAAAATCAGACACAAATGAATAAATCATAATAGAAGTGAACCACACTTCATAAACACTTTTAGGATCATGTACATTATCATTAATCTGAATTGGGTTCTTGAATTCAAACACATTTGTGGAACGGTATACATTCGTTCATTTCATTCTTTACAATTATCATTCGCCATTACCTCCTCCTCCCAAACCTCCAACCACCTAACAATAATCAATATTGTACCGTACTGTGACCATTAGGCTGCCCCCAGTACATATTAACTGTAATCATAACAAGTATTGGGATCGGCCCATGCTAGGCTTAAGCCCCTGAGCTACCACCCACACGTATATCAAGTAACGCACAAGAGATCTTTCCAATAACTTAGTTCAATAGTTTTTGAGATTATTATATTAGTGTTCATGCCGATATAGTACCTTTGGAACAATGATACATCAATAGGAACCAAGTAATAGACCTTCTATACAATAACGATGTAATAAAGACTCATTGGTACATAAACAATGTGTTTCAGAATCATCAATATCACAACAATGAAATAGGAGCCTTTTGGTATATCAATGAAACATTTTGACACTTTATAGAATGGAAACAACTTCGTTGGTAACGTAGAACAATACATGTTTTTTGGACAACCTCGGAATCTTACTTGATGGAACATTGGTGTTTTCATGCCAAAGAACATCATTAGAGTATGCTTTACATACCTCGTTGTAGATTCGGATACCAATTCAACACAACTTTCCACCTTTACAAATCACTTATCTACAATGAAATGTTTGGCATCTAGTATTAGCAACCCAACACCACAATTCTCTTCCATAATTTCCATACAACCAATATTTGCAAAACATTCCAAAAACCAACTTGAGCAGTAGGTTTATGTGTGTATATATATATATAATCATCATTTCAATACCACATCATCATACCAAATCCCTTCACAATTCAACATAATCCAACCATGCACAAGAATAATCCAACATCATTTCCAATCATCTTTCAACAACAATCAAATAACATACTTCTTATGCTCACATGCATATATATACATATCCATATAAATAACACCAACATAATTTACATCCTTACCATAAAATGGCCCTTTTGATTTCAAAGTCCTGTTGGCACAAATAAGGGGTGCTTCTCGAAGCCCTCGAGACGGTGAACACAACTACGGAATCAATTTGGATTTTCTACTGTTGAATCACAAGATAATTGGAGTTGAAATTAGGCTAGGGTTTCTTATTCTTCAATAATTTGAATGATAAATGATGTATATGAGGCTAATTATATGTATATAATGACCAATTTTCGTCCATGAGGTGATGGAAAATGACCATATTGCCCTTAAAATTTAAGTAAATCTGAATCTGTCCATGGTTGACTGTTTTGATAGGCTAAAGTAAATCAACCATAACTCTTTTCTCCGATAATGGATTTGGATGAAACCAATTGTATTAGAAAGAAGACTCTCGGGGATTCTCATCAATATATAGCAGCTCACACAGTTCATTTTGTACAAGGAGTTATGATCGTTTAAAGTCGACCCAAAAATCTGTTTGGCTGCAGTACTTTTGTGTGCAGAAAATTTCTGCACATTTACTGTTCATTGCGTCCACCGTTTTCAAGTTTCGAACATGCTCGCTTATATCCGATACTCATCTGTTTTCAGAAATCTTTATATCGTTGGAAAGCTAACTCGATAAACTTCGCATAGAAACTTCGACGAGCAAATTCCGGTATAAATAAAGTCGATTCCTATACACATATAATCAAACTATACACTTGAAACCATCTCAAAATAATCAATACTCATACTTAAACTCATATATACCTAACTTATGATCAATACATATACTCCAACACATATAACCATAGCTAATGCACGTAATTAAGTACGGGGTGTTACATGTTGTTTGTTTGTTTTCTTTAAAAAATACATTTTATGTTAGTTCTAGTGATATGACATTCCTGCGGAATTTCAGCCAGATCTTAAAGTCCAGTTTTAAGCATGAACTTTGAATCAGAGGGCTAAAGAAAAATGAGAAAATAGGTAGAGCGCTGAGACATTTGGTGACAAGTTGAAGCCTTCTTTGAAAATTAAGAAAATTATTTTAAGAATCACAAGAATAACTTGGTCATCAATTGAAAGGCATGCCTCAATTAGGTCAAACATTGGATGCGTTATCCTATGTCAAGAGGAACAGAAAGAAAATCAACTCCACTAAAATATGAGTCATTCGATATGAGGTGTATACAACAAGAGGTGTACATTTAACAAGAGCGGAAGAAGAAGCGATACACATGCTCAGGGCAAGTTAGTGTTGTAAAACATGTCATAAGTGAATTGATCGTGCACTTTCATATTGCATGCTATGTACTAGCATTCTTAAGGATTGATATGATGAAGGCATTTTATTCTGTTATCCAAACATTGTGTCATCCTTTGTTTACCCCATTTGAGTTTTAGTTCTATTTTCTTTCATACCCCTCTTTTAGAATCAAGATAGAGGCAACAAAGCTCAAAAGAAAAGTGTCAAACAAAATAATAGAGTCAGAAAAATTTCAAAATAGAAAAAAAATAAAAAAAATAAAGTGTGTCAAAAAGAAAGAAAAGAGAAGAGTATCAAGAAAAATAGAGTCAGAAAAGGTTTAAAAGAGAAGAGGATCCAATAAAAGGAAAAAAATCATAATCAAGCAAAAGAAGAAGTTGCTGAAACTACGTGTGACCTGATTCTCCTCTCTCGGGGGTGAGATACGTAGGCTGCCCTACTTTGGGCTCGGTCCAATAAAATAAAAATTTATAATTGTCCTGTCAAAAGAAACGGGGGCATGAGTTAATCCCCATTGTTTGAGTCAATTCCAAAAGTTGTAAGTCCTACCCCACTTCAAGTGTCGTTTGGGACTTATGCCATCCTTTCTTTCTAACCTTATCCAAAAGCCAAGTTACAACCAAAGAAAAACCTTCAGATCAATTTTTGAGAATGTTAAACTAAGCATGCAATGTATATGATGACACATTTTGGGAACTACTTGTCTTCCTCAGCAAAAGAAATCAGGAGAGAAATAAAAATGAGAGAGTTTTATTAGTGAAAACCCTCACGGGCACCATAAGACAATGGTAAGTTGAGAGAAATAAAAATGAGAGTCTTATTGGTGAAAACCCTCACGGGCACCATAAGGCGATGGTAAGTTAAGAAAAATAAAAATGAGAGAGTCTTATTGATGAAAACCCTCTCGAATACCCTAAGACACTGGTAAGGTGAGAAAAAAAAAAATGAGAGAGTCTTGTTGGCGAAAACTCTTCGAGGCGTCGCTAGCCGAATGAGGTCTCCGAATGCAATTGGCCCTAGGAAGTAACTCAGTTTCAGAGCCATCAACTCAAGAACAATTGGTAGAAAGTTCGGATGAAGATCAGGCAGCTTAATCTAAAAGACGTGTCATAATCATTAGGGTTGACTGCCATTTTCAGTTAAATTTTTCTTTTCTCTATTTTAGTGGGGACATTTATTGTCTTTTCTTTCTTCTCTATGTTTCTATTTCTATTTTATTGAGTCAGTTATACAATTGTTATCATTTTTCTTGTGTCTTTGAGTCAAGTCCTTGTCAAAACAAGTGAAGAAAAATCTCAAAACTGGCTACCAACTTCTTCAATTGCATAAAGCAAGAAAAAGGCCAACACATAAAAGAGACATGATTGTGAGCCAAAATAAGGCATGCATAAATTTTGTCAACAGACAAGTTGGGGAACTCATGAAAATGCCAAGGTTCAAAGGATTTATCTGAGAAACCTGGCAAAGAAGAGATACTGTGTTTGTTTCAGAGTCACTCTTAATAACCTGAGTTTGGGTCAATGATGCAGAAATTTAATGATATATGCTAATGGTTGGAAGAAAGGTTAAATATGACGAGGGCAAAAGCATTTGCTGCGAAAGCCAAAGCCACAAACCAGCCACCATGTTTAAACTCACAAGTTTTCTTCGATGAAACAGAAAACATGTTACCTTCAAATCAAGGACTTTAGAGCATAAATATTAAGGGGTGCAATGCCCCACTTCTACAAATACAGGAAACAATGTTGCTGCACAGGTTTGATAATCAAATCATGGTAAAATTCATCATTCTATGTCCCTCAGAGTCACACTTCCTTGGCTAGGTATTTTAGTTTTTAATTGTAGGTGATACACTTCTTAAATTTAACCTTCACTCCTAGAAGACATACCTTCCGGTCGAGTCGTTCCCCTTGACCCCTAGAAGACATGTCTTCCGATCGATTCGTTCCTCTTGACTCATAGAAGACGTACCTTCCAGTCGATTCGTTCCCCTTGATTCCTAGAAGATGTACCTCCTAGTTGAGTCAGTCCTCTTGATTCCTAGAAGATGTACTTTCTGGTCGAGTCATTCCCCTTGATTCCTAGAAGATGTACTTCCTAGTCATGTCATTCCCCTTGATCCTAGAAAATGTACTTCATGGTCGAGTCATTCCCCTTGATTACTAGAAGATGTACTTCCTAGTCGAGTCAGTCCCCTTGATTCCTAGAAGATATACTTCCTGGTCAAGTCAGTCCCCTTGATTCCTAGAAGATGTACTTCCTAGTCGAGTCAGTCCTCTTGATTCCTAGAAGATGTACTTTCTGGTCGAGTCATTCCCCTTGATTCCTAAAAGATGTACTTCCTAGTTGAGTCAGTCCCCTTGATCCCCTTGATGTACTAGATGGATTATTACGAGCATAAACAATCGAAAATAGACAAGTAACAGAAGAGGAAATTATCTGGACCATGCAATGAATTTCTTGGTGCGTTAGAGCAACATCAGTGATGTGAAGGAGATGATCATGCCATCGAATGGCAATGCCCCCTGCTTGTCAGCCGGCACATCAGCCACATTTGAGAAATTGAACTCACGAGGCACAATGAGATGGTTGTTAAACAGGTAGGTGACTTATTTAATCTACTTGTGGATGATATTTAATCTAAGTTAATAACTGCATATCATGTGTTTGCGTATATATTTTTAGCACTTAATTATAATTAATTAATACATAGATCTTTAAATAATTATATTATTTAATAAATATAAATTTAGATAATTTAACATAAATATCTTGTGCAGATAAGTATTTCCTCTTCTTTGAGATGTCAGCAAAAATAACAAATTGCAAATATTAAAAGTAACACTTTAGTCTATGCTCTAAGTGCATGGGCTTTTTTCCATATATAAAAGAGAAAAAGCTTAAATATGCCATCAAAATATTAAAAATGACTCATCTATCTCATCCATTATAAGTTTGACTTATTTATATCACTGCGGTTATAGAAAAATGCATTTGTGTCATTATTCTGCAATGATGATTTTGCAAAAATATTTTTATCAAATGACCTCTTATTAGAAGTCCGCGTCACCAAATTAAATTCTTTTCACATTTTTATTAGTAAAGAGATTTTAAAAAAAATAAGAAAAGAATTCTTCAAAAATAATATATTTATTCGAAAAGAATATTTTTTTTTTACTAGGAAAAATGATATTTCTGATCCAATTAAATGATAATAGAGCATTTTCTGATCAAATTATTAATCAAAAGGATATTTTTTTAACCAAACATTTAAGGAGAGACATTTTTGTTCAATTTTATGTAATTTAAGAACATTATTTTTACATTATTTTTTAATCATTTCCGTGGAAACTATTAAATATTAATTCTCTATAAACAGGTATATAGTGTGTTCTAATCTGTCATCCTAATAAGTGGAAACCTGATTGCTTCTAGCCTATCAATTATCAGGAAAAAACTTACACGCACCTAGTGTATACACCAAACTAATACATGCATGCCATGTGTTTGAATTTAAAGTTCATGTTACTTAACCATGATTAATCAACATGTATTTTATTTAATTTAATTACTTAACCATGATAAAAAAAATAATTTGATGTATACACCGGGTGCGTATAAGTTTTTACCCAATTATCATCAAGGGTTTGTTTGGTATCAACATTTTAGAATTATCTTTTAGATAAAATTTGTATTTTATTTAATTGGAAGTATAAATTTATACCGCTAACACAACACAATATAAAGTTTATTTCGGGCTTAGTCAAGTTATTATAATTTCAGAATTTAATTTCCATACCAAATAACCTGTAACAAGTTGTTTGTTTGGTTGGATGGAATAGATAGGAATATTTATAGGTTAAAATATTTTATGTGATTATTTTATTCATATTTTATATGTGATAACTTATCTCGTCATTTACGCATAAAATAAGATAATGAAAAAAATTAAATAACACATATTATCAGATAAATATAGAATAAACTAATCTCATAAAATATTTCAAAAGTATTACTCCCTTCATTTCAAATAGAATGACTTATTTTTCTTTTTAATCCGTTTAAAAAAGACTGATCCTTTTTTTTTTTAGCTATACTTTAATTTTAGTGTAAACAACATAAATTCCCTAGTTAATGAAAGTAATTACACAAAATCCATTATTGTTTTCTCTCTCCTGAATTTTGCAAAGATACTCATTCATTCGGCCAACTATTATACACTGGTCAAATGTATGATGAAACAACTAATCCTAAATTTAAGGTAAGAAAAATCATTAATTATTTTACAGTTCCTTAATTAACGGCAATAATTAGCTAACATTAACTCGTTTATGGATAAAACTAGTAACTGATATTTGAATTTCAAAAAATTTCTTAAACGTCATTTTTTTTTTGTAATCTGGGATTCAAGATCTGGAAAGCAAAAAAGCAACCAATTTCTTCTTCATACGTTCTTCAATACTACTAAAATCAATATGAATATACCCATATTGTTGCGACATTCTGGAATCTGGGAGTCAGGAATTAGTTATGAGTCATACAAAAGTGACACAATAATTATTTCGGAAAGTATAACCTTCTTGAAATTGGTTTCTACAATCACCATGGAATTGGATATCGACGAAGTACGTAAAAAAATTGAAGTTAAATATGTGGTTGAAGGAAATTCTTCTCCAATTGTCATAAGAAACAACAATGGAGGGAGGGTTTACGTTGAGTTGAAGAAATAATTTTTTGGATTGGTTAATTTTCCATTTTGTATTTCAACTTTTGACAAATTCAATAGTGAAATAGAGTTTGATAAAAAAAATAGGTATTGTATTGTGTATTGAGGGTAGTGAATATGATTCGGTTGAGTTAACGGTTGTTGAAACGGATAATCAGTATGCTTTATATGTTCCTGAAATTGAAGTGAAAAACTTCATTACTGATTGCAAGAACACCGAAATAATGGTGAATCAGATTTACAAGGATAAGCACACTCTTGCTTCAGTAATGGCAAGACATGCAATAGCTAATGATTTCAGCACCAAAACGAAACGATCCAACAAAAAAAGGTATGATATAAAAGTGTCAATTTTATTTGCTGAGCTTATAATCTATAGTAATTTATTTTTTGAGGTTTTGAAGAAGTGTTTGTTCTACAGTTGGGTCGTTTTTTGTTGTAGCTCATAATATACGAATGTATAATGTGTTATTCTACATGCCTGCCAATGTATAATGAATCTATGCCAGTCAAAGAAATGTATGATAATATGGTTTAAGACATTCTGAAGTTGCTTGTGTTTTATAGTGGGATATTATGTTGAAATACGAATGTATAATATTTGATTATACATTCAGAGAAATGTACAATGTAGCTGGGGCAGTTCCAGGATTTGCATTTTCTTCTATCTATTTTTATTTGTAATAGTTTTGTTTAATACATTGACTCAGTTTTTATATACTGATGCAGCTATGTACTGATTTGTCGTAATAAAGATTGCAAGTGGGTCTTGAAGGCATCTTGTATGAATGAAGCAGAATTGTTTGTAATAAAAATATTTGATTCGGAGCATATTTGCAGTCTTAGCGACAGAGTGCTGAATAATGTGGTTGCGACAACAAATTTTGTGAGTGAATTTACAGCTCCAAAATTAATCAATCACAAGAGAATACACACTCCCGCGGACATTATTGAAGAGATGAAGGTTGTTTACGGAGTTGATATTAACTACATGAAAGTCTGGCGTGCAAAAGATAAAGTGATTGCGATGCTTAGAGGTGGACCAGCAGTGGATATAGAAAAATGTTCTGTTATATCTATATGTTGAACCAAGTGTATCCGCAATCGCACATTCGGATGCATAAGACAGTAGATAACGAGTTTAAATACTTCTTTATTGTCTTGCATCCCATGATAAGGGGTTTTGAATTTTGTTGATCTGTTGTAGTTGTTGACGGGGCTCATTTAAGCAGTTCATACGAAGGAACGTTTGTATTGGCAAACACATTGGATGGTGCAGGTACTGTGCGTTCATATTTTATTATACTATTTTATTTTTATGGTGTTTACTATGTATTATATGAGCTTATACATTGATGTTTTATGTATAATAATTCATAGAGTTGCTAAATTAGTACCTTTATCGTTGACATATCTTTTTTTCATTATTTTTCTTGTTTCTTTTATATTTAGGTTGTATTCTGCCATTAGCTTACAGTGTTGTTGATTCGGAGAATGACAATGTGTGGACTTAGTTTTTTCAGCAGTTTAGAGAGGCATTTGGTAAACGAAACAACATGTGTGTTGTATCAGACAGAAATGAAAGTATCATAAAAGGTGTAAGCATTGTTTATCCTAATGTCCCTCATCTAGCATGTATTTGAAATTTATGAAAAAACGTTTGCACCCATTTTAGAAAAAGCAAAGATAGACTTAGTGACCTTTATTATTCCATGGCTAAAGCTTATAGAAAAGAAGATTTTGATTATATTATGTCAAAGGTTGCTAAGGTTGATCAAAGATCTAAGAAATATCTGGAGGATGTTGGGTATGAAAAATGGTCTCGATGTCACTCGCCTGTAAATAGAGGTAGAATGATGACCTCTAATCTAGTCGAATGTATTTACGGTTGTTTGGTTAAGGCTAGAAAACTTTCAATTTTAGATTTTCTTGAAGCAGTTAGAATTTTATTTGCCGCTTGGAATTGTAAGAACATTGAAATTGTATCTTACACAAATACAACTGTTGGGAGAAGATTTGAAGAAATACTGACTCTTAATGGGGTTAAAGCTCTGTAGATGACAGTATGTATTAGAATAATTATGTAACAAAAACTTTATTTTTCATTGATTATATATTTTTATTTTATATCTTGTATTGAATATGCATTTTCTAACAGGTTAAGCCAGCAGGTAGTTATATTTAGTGTGTATATGATTCGAGACGGCGGTACATTATCGATATTGAGCGTGGCACGTGCAACTTCGTTGGTATCAAATTGATTAAATACCGTGTCCACGTAGAATTGTTGTATTAAGAAGTAAAAATGTGGATGTAAGGGATTATGAACGTTATTGCTCCGAATTGTACAAGTCAAACACCATAGTCAAACACCATGAACTCCCGGTAGTTCCAATGCCAGATAAGAAGGATTTGAATGTTCCAGGTTTTGTTGATGATGAAGAAGTTTTGCCGCCCAAATATAGAAGATCGCCTGGTAGGTCAAAAAAAGGAAGGCATTTGAAATCAAATGAATCACAGTTTTTAAGTTTGAACCGTTGCGGTAAGTGCGGACGAGTCGGTCACAACCGGAGGACGTGCAATTTCTTTTCAAAGGACTCATGATGAAGCTAATATGTTTTTCTATCTGATGATGCTTTGAATGGTTTTATTTGTATAACCATTTTTATTAGATTTTGTTGGAATGTTGAAACAACTAATATTAAGCTGTTTAATTGTTATTTGATTTTCACTTCTTTATTCAATGTTTTATATTATAAGAATAATTTCAAGCATTTTTCATATATCATATTTTGTAACCATATAACTTGTAGTTATAAATGATGGATATATTTAATCTGTAACTTAGGAACTACTACAGTAATCAATTGTTGAAACATAAGTTGTAGCAAACTGTTATACATTAATAGTTAATGTGTAAGAAATGTATAATATAGCGTTATAATTTTTTGAAGTGTATTATGTTAGACAGAAAAAAATGACATTTAACTGACTTCTTTTAAAAAAAAACAGTACATGAAATATCATAATCATGTTTTATGTGTATGATTACACATTATACGTTTTTATAAAATATATGATGTTCATTTACGAATGTATAATATTAGATTATACATTTGTATCAATGTAAGAAATAGTATCATATTTTATAAAAGTGTATGGTGTGAACTATTTTTTAAAAAAAATTCCAAGAAAAAACGTATGACAACATGTATTATGTTATGTAATACATATATTTAAACATATTAGACATTAGTTCATTATATTTTTAACTTGTAAGAAAATGTATGTAACAGTGAAAATATAATGAGTTCAAATACAATATCAGTTTAATTTGATATTATTTCTACACGTTTAAAAAAAATAAAAAGCAAACTCAATATCTACCAAGAATTAGTTGGTAACACTAATGGAGTGTGTTAGTAAATGCAAATCATTTTTAAAAAAATAAGAAAACATCCATAAAATGTGCATTAACATCCAGAAAGTAATCATGAAATTGTTTAACATCAATCACAAAACTAAGAATTAGTTCTTTCAATGCCGACTATTATAAAACAATGCTACTCTAAATTAACAATTGCACTTGCATCAATTTCTTCGAGAACACTATTCCTTGGCTGAGGCGGATCGCCATTATCACTCGTGTACCCTTCATTTGCCTTTTTCACTCCATAATATCGCAGTAATGAAGCATAGCGTGCATGTTGACTTGCAGCATCAAACCCACATGAATGAACTTGCTGCCCTTCACTTAATATTTCTGCACAGGCACACACAAAGACGCCACAGTCTCAGATTTTAAAAAATAAAAAATAAAATAATAATCAGTACATTACTTATAACATCGTTATACATGAAAATAAACTGTAATTTACTTACAAACTATCAGACGCTTATTGTGGGATGTTTTGAATATTGTCAACATCAAATGGGATTTCATTGACAAGTTCAGTTTGCGGAGCAAGCTTCCCTTTGTACGCTTTAAGTGTTGGCCAGTCAGTTCGCTTGGTCTTTTCATAAAAGTCATTATCTGACAAGTAAGTAGGAAGCGTCACTGCAAGCTTTTGTATTTCGATTGGTGGTTCTTTTTTTTTTTTACTTGACAATGAGTCATACACATGAATCAATCTTTCCTTCAAGACAATCACAACCAATACCCAGTGAAATTCTTTTCCACAGTTAATTGGAATATATACCTCATCAATCATGTGCCATGATAATCTAGTAGGAATACAAAATGCATGAATTATATTTGCAATAGCATCTTCATTCTTAGCCACCACAATGAATTCTGCATAGTCTTGTTGCGTGGATAGCTCAACTGCCGATTTCGTTGGATAATATCGAGTATGTGTCTTCTCAACATATGTTTTAAAGAAGAAGCTAGTCGTTGTATATCTATAATTATCACCCAGCTGAAACTTTGATTTCTTTCTCAAGTGGTAGAAGATCACATCTAAATGCTACACGCGAAAACAGGGTAACAAAGTAAAAATCATTGAAAAAAATCACTAGCTTCATTATTGGTTGTTTAAAGTTAGTCAAATGCAGTGAAGCATGCTGGACTGACAGTACATGTATGATATACAGTTATATATACTAAAATTTGATAGATTTTATATTCTAAGGCTAGATGTAATAAAAATTTAAATTATCCATAATTAAAACATAGATGATATGGTGTTAATATGATGTTTCTAATAATAACTGGTGTTACATGTTATTATACATGACATGTTAATTAAAGTTGAATATCTGATAATGAAAAATAATGCATGTATGATATTATATTATACATTGGTTCACATGTATATTAAACATTAGACTATATTAGGCCGTGTTAGTACAATATGCTAAAATGTACAAAAATATACTACAACATTGAACCTAAAATATTAATATTTCAGATTACATTTTAAAATTAGACTTCAAAAAAATTTAGAGCATATTGTAAAAGTAACAAAAGTCGTAAGTTGTCAGATTTATGTTATGATGTTGTAGAAAATTAACTATCAGCAACAACACTTATGATATGGATCATATTTAGATTAAGTTACCTCATCGTTTCAGCATGTCTTGCGTTCGGACATCAAGTAAAATCAATTCTTGGACTGTGGATGTGCAACGACAAAGTTTAATTGTGGGTAACCTAATCCCGAAGCATTTACTCGACAGTGGTTGTCCGTTTCTTTTCTGAAAAATCATCATTGATTACACGTCACAAATATTTATGATGGTATAGTATTGTTCGAAAAAAATAATACCAAATTTCTTACTTGGCAGAATGAATTTTCAGTAATCCTACGGCAATTCACTAGGAGTAGTCGATCATCAATTCATTTGGAAAATCTTGATTAATGGTGTATCCATCAAAAGCATACTTCAGCTTCTCCTCTTTATCAGAATCGCCCGCATCCTTAGAGCCCAGAACCATACTTTGTAATGTACGATGACCTTAAAATCCTGGACTTCTTTCTTTCCCTTTTGGCAGGTGCTTTTGCTTTTGTGGATTCAAGCTCCTGAACCTGAGCATCAGGAAAATCAGGTGAAATCTGACTGTCTGGAAGATACCATTGACTTTCGATCATTTTATTTGAAGCACCAACGTTCAATGACTTTGTAGTCGAAGGTGTTGACAAACCAAATAAAACTGTATCTACAGCTTCCTAAATTGAATCAGTTACTGTCCCACCAACTTCATCCTACGTGTACACATAAGGATGTGTAATGTATAAATTCAATAGCTGAATGTATAACTATATTAATGCTTAGACATTTATGTCAAAGGTGAACGATACTTATTATTACATATTACATTAAACGTAATTCCACACGCATAATGTTATTCATTCATTTATACAGTACAATTAGTAATCTGAAACATTTATCTTTGCACTAAAAACACCAGTGAATAACTAACAATTTTTAGGACAGTTAATTAATGTCCTTTCACAAAAAAATTATTTTGTAGTAGATAATACATAACAATTACCATAATCAACATGTTTAAGTAATGAGTTCTCAGGAAATCATCATCACCCAATGTGCATCAAGTGTAAAAGTAATTGTAAGAGAACGACTGTACAACAATGTTAGAAATCATGAAAGCATCAATATCCCAAAAATTTGATATGCACCAGAGAAACATTAAGTCTCATTACGTACCTTTACCAGGTTCAACACATAGATAGAAATATTTTGTAATAAAAAATCAATATTAGGGACCAAAAAATACCTGCACATCTTCCATATCAGTACATTTCTGTTTTTTTAAATTCTCATCATGACCATCTTCTTTAGCGGTTACATTCACATCCTATATTAAATAACAATTATCGTGTGTAAACAGTTATTCAAAGTAAGAGAAAAAAGATTGAAATGAAATTTTATATTCGTGATAAAAAAAATTCTATCTGTAATGGATGCATATGAATGTATAAATCTAATTCTTACATATCATACGTTTGTACAAGGAAAATCATTCACTACGACCCTCACTTGAATAAACATAACATGTATGTATGTGTTAGGTGATTCACGAACGATGTTATATCAGTAATAACATAAATATGTATGATGATATTCATAAACTACATGTTTTATGTTCAATAAACTATTTGTAAGTTCAATGTATGACTCTCTTTATACATTCAATTGAATGTTTTATGAACATTTAACTGCCCCAATATGAAAAAGTTAATAGATTCTACATGTGTATAGAAATATTTTGTAGTAATTAAGCAATATTAGAGATGAAAAAAATATCGGCAAATCTGCTACATTCGGAATGTTCTTTCCTTTTTTCAATTCATCATTGCTATCTTCTTCTTCATAGGTCATAATCTCATCCTAATAGTTATGTGATAATTATCATCATCTAATTTGCATGAAGACAAAAATTTATAGTTACTAAGACGACTGTTAAACAATGTAAAAAATATTGAAAGCGTCAAGATCCATACAACTTTATATTCAGCCGATAACATTACAATTCCTTTTCAATCAATAACAAGTGCTACATTTATATAAACATATATTATAGAAAAAAACAATCTGATGTACAGAAAAATACCTCCAAAGCTTTCAAATCAGAACAATCCTCATTTTTCAAATCACCCTCA
This sequence comes from Capsicum pubescens, assembly GCA_030864215.1. Lineage (NCBI taxonomy): Eukaryota > Viridiplantae > Streptophyta > Magnoliopsida > Solanales > Solanaceae > Capsicum > Capsicum pubescens. Next base: position 329,952,880 of record CM061538.1, on the reverse strand, counting down.
CGTCCTGCCTCTTTATCGATCGCATTCACATCCTAAATTAAATAACAATCAGCGTGTATGAACAGTTATTCATAAATATGTTTTGGGTGAATCAAGAATGATGTTATTTAAGCAATTGTAAATAACATACATATGTATGAAAATATTCATAAATAACATGTATTTTGTTGAAGAAAAAATAGTATGATTAATGTATAACTAATCATTATACATTCAAGATAGTGTATGATCAAAATGAAACTGCTCAAATTTAAATATTTTAACTGGTGCTACACGTGTATAAACATATTGTTTGATACATAACAAATATTAGGGACAAACAAAATACCAACAACTCTTGCTCTTCAGGAATGTGCTGCTTATTAAATTCTTCATCACGAGACTCTTCTATATCGTTGACTGATTCTTTATCATAATCTACATGTTGTATTAAAAAGAAACAACAATTGATTTTGATATGGTAGTTATGTAGAGTTATAGTAACACAACAACATAATTGACAAAAAAGTACCTGCATATCCTCCTTATATGGACTGTCATGCTTCTTGGATTCACTTTTTGACTTTGTTGTTGATCAGTAATTTTCTCCTCCTATATAACACGAATAATCTGAATGTATGAATATTTCATCAACGTTAGACAAAATTAAATGAAATTTAATTGTTATACCTCTGATTGCTTATTTTCTTCACTCTTCAATGCTTTGACGACCTCAGCAGGTATTTTTGATATTAGTGTAACCAACTCAGCCATTTTTTCAGCAAACTTATAAAGTAAAGAAAAAAAATTTAGTAGTTACACATCATGCTTTTCAAAAATAAAAAAATTAAATAAGAAAGTTAACTTACACATTTGTTGATGTAATTCTTTATTTCATCACTATCTAAACTTGACTTAGAAGTCCCTTCTGGTTGTGTGGAAGATGAAGGAACAGACTTGTGTTGGTGACGCTTAGTAGACACATCAATTTCTCCTTGTTGATGATGTTCAAATTCAGTTCCACCAATTTCTCCTTTGTCTGTTGCATTCTTTTGCATTTCACGATACAAATGAGACACATGATGTATTGGACAATCACGTGTAGATGTATCATCATCCATTACTGCTGGACTATCTTGCTGAAACATCACAATCTTTCTTCTCTTCAAAGATCGGTTAGGTGATACAGGCGAAGCTAAATTAGCCTTTATGAGGATTTTCTGCGGTGGTATAGTGCTGAAATTATACAAGGATGACCTATAAAATCATCAAATTCTTTAGCAATGGTAACGACACGCTGTTGAAATTCATCTGTTGTCCTTTTCAACGTTCCAGCAATGGATGTTGAAGTAGAAGTTGTTGGATCAAATGTCTCAAAATCTTCAGAAAAAGACAAATCCAACCTACGAACTTCTTCGGTTGTAGGTTGTATATTCTTGTACGAATGCTGAAAAAAATAATTTCAAAATGAAATATTTGCACATAAATAAAATGACTTGAACAAAGAAAATAAGTACAATGTTAAACAATTACGTTACTGAACGTGCCAGACATAAAAGATTCGTACGTAGGCCTTGTACACTTCGCAGATCAGTTTAGTATTCTTGAGATTGCGTTGCTCTGTTGGATAACATTTTTTTATTCTACCTCGAAGCAGCACTCAAACATCCAAACATTTAGAGCTAGCGATATTCCACCTAATGAATATAACTGCTTTGCGATATTGAAATCCTGCCGCCAGAAACTCATTAACTTTTCAAATGTAATCTTCCCCCCTGGAAAGTGAATGTACCGACCGTCCTCGACCATCTGAAAGTGAGCTACATTGATTGGTGCTTCCTTATGCTGAGAAAACATGAATGTATGAACAAAAAATAATATCGCCAGGTTTAAAGCATCTTCAGTGTTATCAAAGTTTTCGATCTTCACACGGGTTATCAGCTTTAACCTAGTTATTGCTCCTTTATGGTCGGGAAAATATTTCGACATCAACGCTGATTTTGATGATAAAGTATACATATAATCATTAATATTATCAGTACACTTAAGACCGATAATAATGACAAATTCAAGCTTTGTAAATTTGAGGATTTCGTCTTGTACCCAAACATGAAGCTCGTCCTTATTATCCTGCTAAATTTCAAGCATAAAGAGACATTTTGAAATCTGTCCTATCCAGTTGCACTGTGGAAAATTCAGAAATATCTCAAAAATCGTATTTCTAAATGCTCTTAAAACATCCTCTCCAAAATATTTCTTTATCTCTTCACCGAAAGCCCGGTTACATAAGCTCCCCATATGCAATGGGTGTGGTGGGACTTTGTCAATTTAGTATTTCAAGCCCTGAGGAAAAAAACATACCATAATCAGCTAACAGTTACACATTGTATGAGGATCATTTATACATTCAAAAACTAAATCAGACCCACATTAAACAACTGCAAGATATGTATGAGGATAACTTATACATTCATAAATAAACTGCATTAATGTATAATAAAATCAGACCCATATATACACTAGAGTTATAAATGTATGAGGGTAACTTATACATCTCAAAATTAATATAAGTTGTTATGCATGTATGAGGGTAACTTATGCATTTACAAATAAATTGCATTAATGTATAATAAAATCAAACCCTAACCACACTAGAGTTACACATGTATGGGGGTAACTTTTACATCTAACAATTTATATTAGACTCTAAATAAAACAACAGATAAACATGTATGAGGATAATTTATACACCTAAAAATTTCAATCAGGACCATAATTAAACAACAGATACAAATGTACGATGTTTATTTATACATCTAACAATTTATATCAGATCATAAATAAACTACAATTACACATATATGATGGTAACTTATACATCTCAAAATTAATATCAGTTTTATTAGGCCAATGTATAACCTATAGAAGTATATTTCAGAATACCAATATTATACATTAGTGTGATGAAAAAGCTAATGTATCATGTCTTATTATACATATATCAAATTACACATAAACTCATAAACAATACCTTCGAAAAACGTGGTCGGCCAGAATCATCAAACTTCTTTTTACTTGCCGCTTTTGAACTAGACTTCTTCGATTTAGAAGTGGCCTTATCCCTCAATTTCTTTATTGTAAAGGGGTCGTTTTTGTGCTTTGATCTATTCTTTGCTAATTTTGGATCTTGTTCATCAAATGTATCAGGAACAAATTCAGGTTGAATATCTTTTTCATTTGCATCTAACTGAGTAATTCCTAAACTAAAATTTGGAGGATAATCCATTACCAATTAACACTATATTGACTTAACCGTAGTGTTAAATCAAACTACAAAACAAGAAAATCAAAGATCTAACTTGTACTATATGAAAAATAACGAAAAAAATGAACTACTGAACTTGAATATGATTGAACAATACTGTAATTTAAACATGCAAAAAAATAAAAAATGGAAAACCTCTGAATTGGTAAATTTGAACAAAAAAAATTCAAAAATTTAATGAAGTAAATTATTAAAAATAATTAAATCTTGATAACTTACAATTTGATAAACACTAGGTAGAAGTTACTTCAATTTTGCCGTAAAAGATGGGTTTTAAAAATGGAATAAAAATCGAATGGATAATGGGAGCAATAGAGAGTAAAATACGGAAGTCAAAATCGGTGATTTAGATGTATAATATTTAGGAGAGAGAAATTACCAAATAAGGAAATTTTTATAATTATTTTGGGATTTGTGTAAATACTTTACCAATTTGGGATTTAATGTAATTGTGTAACTTTAACTTGTGTATATATGTAATTTTTAGTTAATTTATTTTAACTTTCTACGTGACATATTTAAGACCTCAAGATTAACAGACATTTTGGTACATTTAATATAACTTTAATTTAGAATCACAAGATTCAAAACTTATTTATTTTCTTAAACTCAATGTCAAATTAAAACTAGATTATTCTTTTTAAAACGGAGAAAGTATTCTTTATCTTACCTGCCAAATGCGCCCTAAAATAATAAAACATTAGATATAGAATTACATAAATAAAAAAAAAATAAAAAAAAATAACACTCATTCAAATAAATATTAAATTAAAATAATCTCATAAGATATTTCAAAATTTATTATTTTTATCTTACCAATTAAAGGCGTCCTAAAAAGGAGGAGAAAATTAAAGATGCCAAAAAGTCCACGTACGTATGAAGATTTCTTATTGGCATGTGACTGACTCTTGTCACTTTCCAATCTTCTCCCTATTTGCTGCAGAGTCCCATTCTTCTCCAAATTCCAATGCTCTGGTGTAGGCCTGTAGGGTGGGTTTTTAGAAAAATAAGTTATTTAAAAATTAAAAAATAATATAGTAGCAACATTTTTGGAAAAATATAATTTACCAGCATATTGAATATAAAATAATAAGTAAAAAATTACTTATTTTCTTGAAAATTATTAATAATTTTTAAATTTTGTGATTGTGAATCAAAAATATATCAAATATATTACTTAAAAAGGATTGTTAAAACTAAGCTGATTTTTTTTTAAATGAATTAAAAATAAATATGTCAAATAAATTGAAACACGTAATGATACATGCACCTCTCCTCTTCTTCCTCTCTTAAATTTAGTGATCTGTATAGTTTTATGTCGTGTTAAGGTGTGATCTGTAAATGAATGTTAGATAGGGCATCAAATTAAGGGAAACTTTCAAAAAAATAGCTGCTTATATTGAAGAAATAGGCAGCAATACCAACAATTTGTAAAAATACAAATTGTAGTCTACTTTATAATTGGGCCTCACATTGTATCATCTATATATATATAAACAAAACTAAAAGTAAGACAACAAGTCACGTGACAACACAAGAATAAGTTTAAGTGATAATTTTAAGACAAAGTTAAAAAGTATGTAATAAAAAATTTTAATTGAAAGATTAAGTATTTGAATTTGAAATACATTATTTCTTTTTTATTTTTTAACTATTATCTTAATAATAGAAATTCATAATTGAAGAGTCCTTATAAGCTCTTACTATTTCAAAGCTATATCTTATAAAATTTAAATATTATATATATAGTTTATTCACATAATAATAATAATAATAATAATAATAATAATAATAATAATAATAGTAATAATAATAATAGTTTTTGAATGTGTCTTATACAAAATGAGTAGTGTGTTTTATACAAAATGAGTAGTGTATTTCAATAGGAATAAAATACATCTGTATTTTTTGAAATTTAAATTGATACGGATATCTCTCAACTATATCAATCTCATTTTAATTTAAGATAAAAAAAATTCAAACTCAAAAGTGTAAGGTATAAGATAATTATAATATTTAAAATCCTATCTCTTTTAACAAATTAATATCACAATAAGTAAAAAAAGAAAAATTTATGTCTTCAAAATTAGTAAAACAATAAGATAATTTTTCAAAAAAATCAAATTATAAAATATTTTATTTTTTTGTAAAATAAATTTATTTATCAATAATAAGAAAAAAAAAGCTTATTTAATCTTTGTGTTTTTTAAATTTGTATCTTTATTAGAAAAAAAAAGAAGACAAAAACATAAGAAAAGTAATTAAAAAGGAAAAAATAAAGACTCTTGTTTGTAAAAATAGTAAAATACACCTTTTTTTTAAAGAAATAGTAAATACACGTTTTATGAAAAAAAAAAAAAAAAGATAAACTATCTTCCTGATTTTTAGCAATAAAATACACATTTTTTTTCTTTTTGACTTCATTTGAACGTTGTTGTTTGATTGTGAGTGCTCTTAAATAATTGTTCCTTTTTTATCTACTATTTAGTTATCCAACTTTAAATAAACTTAAAATTTTCAAAACAAAATTATTAGATGTCTATTTTATTAATTTCTAGGATTTGTTATTTCCATAAAATGAAGATTGGTGGAGTTTTCAGATTCAAAAATACATTTAGAAAAAGACTTATTATTTTATCAAACAAAAAAATAAAAATAATAATTAAAAGCTAAGGATTTAAAATAATAACCATAAAAGCAATAATAATAATAATAATATAATAATAATAATAATAATAATAATAATAACAATTATAATAATAATAATAGAGAAGAATTATATCTATTTTTGTTACAAATATATCTACCATGAATAGAAAATTATAGGTAATTCTCATCAGATTCTTTTATTTAACTATAAATATATATTGTTCATGATCAATTTGTTTTAAAATTATTTTATCGTTGATTATTATTATATTTATGTTTTGAAATAGATGTACCTACAATGAATGAAAAAATCATAGGTAATGCTCATCAAATTTCTCTGAATAATTACAAAGGTATGTTCTCATACTTGATTTAATTTTATAGTTATTTTATTATTTTTTGTGATTAATATTATATTTATTTTTTGTCACAGATGTATCTAAAGAAAATGAAGTTTCCACAAATCTTATGCAGATAAATTTCTCCAAAATGCGAAATGAATATTTAAGAAATTAACAAATACTATCGAGAATAGAGATACAGAGGAGATTTATCAGACCATTTGTATAAAGAATGAATCGAAATATATTTATATATGCACAAATATTATTATTTTTATTTGTCTTAATATATTTCTCTGTCACATTTACATATCTATTCTCTACTAAGAATGTTATAAAATAAATTTATATGCATCTAATTATTGCAATTAATTTATTCCTTTCATGATTTTACTTGCAAATATACATTTATATATAAAAAATATTTACTGATTCTATTTGTCATTTAAATTTTTTAAAATCATACAACTAAATTTTCGATAAACAACAACAAATTCAGTGTATTCCCACAAAGTTAGATCCCAATAAACAACAAGTCAAATGAATAATAAAAGTCAATATTAACAATCGAATAATTTTAGATAGTGAACAATGCAATAAAAAAATTATAGGTCAATCTTTTGATAATTATATGATTCATTATTTTTCGTCATATGATACGATTATGGGATTGTGTGGAAGAAGAGGTTGAGAGGATTGAAGAGGAGGGAGGGGGGGAGGGGGATGGCACACTGACGGCGAAGGGAGAGTACATTGTTCAACTAATTAATTGAACTATGTAATTTTTTGAATTATTTATTACAAATTATATTTAATAATTCTTAATTGATTTAAAATATATTTATGTACTACAACAAAAAATAATTTATTCTTTTAAATTAATAAATAATATTTTTAATGATTTATTTTTTAAAATATCCCGCGCATCGCGCGGGTACTTATACTAGTTCTATTTATGTCAACAAATAAGGTGTATAAGCGAATACAAACCTTTCTCTCTCTATATATATTTTTTTATATTTTATAGTTTTACTCCTCTTTTTTGTTTTTTTTTTGTATTTTGTAGTTTCACCTCTCTCTTTCTCAAATTAATCATTTGTATTTATAAATTAACAAATATATGCATTATTTGTATTTGTTTGAGTCTATCATATAAAAATATAAATGTATCGTTTGATGCAAACATATCATTTATATTTGGATGATTCGAATCATCAAACGCGATTTGTATCAAAACTGTATGAAATGTAATACATATTGAAATGCAATTTGTATCAAAACTATATAAAATATAATTCATATTGAAACAGAATACAAAATAGTTGCAAATACCTGAAACAAAATATAAAGAGAGAAGTATCTATTACCTCCTGAACTTGTCACATTTTATTCATGGAATACCTGAACTTTCACTTGTCTTAAGTACCCCCGAACTTGTTGTTTTGCAATGTCGCGTGGCCTTTTTTTGCTGACATGGCAAAATATTTGGTTTCACACTCCATCACGCGCGTGATGGAGTGATTTTTGAGCCAAATCAACATTTTCAATGTTTAAAAAATGAAAAAAAAATATTTTTCTTTAGTTTTTTCAAAAAAATCAAATATCCCTCTTCCTATTTAACTTCCAATCTAAAAAAAAAATCATCAACCCCCCCAAAATTAAAGGAATTGATTGTTTTAATATTTGATGCTTGAAAGGAATGAAAATTGTTGAAAACCATGCATAAATTTGAGTAATTTATTTGTAATGTATATTAGTTATGACTATCTGTAATTAGGGGTGTTCATGGTTTGGTTTTTAACCAAATCGAAATGCAATCCAAACCAAACCGATTAAAAAAAATCGATATTTGGTTAGGTTCGGTTTTGAATTTTAATAACCGATAATAATTTGGTTTGGTTTGGTTTTGAATTTTAAAAATCGATAATAATTTGGTTTGGTTTGATTTTACTCTAAAATAACCGACCAAATAACCAAACCGAACCGATATATATATATACACATATATATATATATATATATATACATATGTATATATTATAATTATTTATGTATTATTCATAAATACAACATAAATATTTGTTACATTTTATATTTTAATCATGATTTTACTTTAGTAGTAACACATTCAGTCATATGTCTTCATCCAGTTGACAGTACCTTATGAGATTCTAAATGAATTTGCATTTTGAATGACAAATGATACTAATTGTGAAAATAATATCTTGTTGTATATTGAAATTTATAGTTGAGATTCATTTGATTATAGACAATCACTAATTTTAATTTTCTTTTTGAACCTTGTTGGGCAAGAAGTTTATGTGTTCACCTTTTGAAGAGTTTATCATATCATTCTGTTAAATGTAGTTTTAAAATATTTTTAGAAGCGTTCATATGGTGTTGTTCATAGCTTTGCCGAAGTATAACACTCAGTTGACATTTTAGTTTCAAGGTTGAGATACAACACTCGGTTAACATCTCATATATTAGATTGGATTTGTTTTTTTAAATCTTCAACTTTTATTATTAGCTAAAGTTATTAACCGAAAAAATCGAACCAAATCGAACTAAACCGACATTTTTTTTTATTTGGTTTGGTTTTAGAAATTTTAAAACCAACTAAGTTGGTTTGGTTGTGGTTTTGACCAATAATCGATCCAAACCGACCCATGAACACCCCTATCTGTAATTAAGTGTTTGATTTATATTTATCAGTAAAGCTAAGAGTTTTCAGTTTGAAAGAGTTTAGGCCTTTTATTAGTTGATTTTTGGAGATTATTTGATTATATCATAATATATATGGTTTATTTTTGTAATTAAATATTTTGGGATTTCCCCCCTCAAATACCGTATCAAAATTAAGTTTCTTAAAATAATAATTTAGCATAAACTTATTGGGTTTTGGATTTACCCAATAACCCAGTAAAAAAAAATCAAAATCGAATTAATAATCCAATGATTTTTTTATATAAATTAAAATCATTAAAAAATCGTTAACTCTATAACGATAAATCAATAACATTTTTATCGGTTTAATTTTTATACACCCCTAACTTAAATTGCAATTTCTTACTCCGTTAATTATAATAAGAAATATATTTATGCATGTGAGTCTCCTCAAAATCCTAATCGAAACACTAATCGAAAACTGCTATGAAACACTAATCGAAAAAAATAATTTCATATTTTTAACACACACCAAAAAATATAAATTTTCAGATAATAGCTTACTTGATCGACGAAAATTCAACCTTTCACTATTTTGGAGTAGAGGAAAACTGAAAAATATATATTTTTTTTAGAGACAAATCGGATAATTAAGAGTAGAAGTGACTTATTTTTTAATATAGGATAAATATAAGGAAAGTAGATGGTATTTATCCACGTGGACAGCCAAATAAGCAGTTTTTTCCATGTGTACGCGCGTGGTTTACACGCACTGGTCCATCAACAAAAAAGGGTCACGCGACGTTGCAAAACAACAAATTCGGGGTACTTAGGAGAAGTGAAAGTTCAGATGTATCATGAATAAAACGTGACAAATTTCAGGGGTAATCGATACTTCTCTCAAATATAAAATACAAATATATACATACCTGAAAACAAAATAGTACAAAATAGAAAGTGAAAAAGAAAAGAGAGAGGTAAGGGGCAGAGAGAGAGAGGGAAATGGGGGAGGAAGGCGAGGGACATTGGGAGAGTGGCGAGAGTGGGACAGGATGGATTGATTGAAACTTAAAGATAGCTAGAAGCTTATGTTTTTAAGATAAACTTTATGAGTATTAGTTTTGTCCATTATTTTGATCAATTTTTTTTTTTTTTGTTTTGCAAACCCGTACTCTAGGTTACCAAACACTACACGTACGTATGAAGATTTTTCTTTTTAGTATGTGACATGTTAGTTAACAAAGTACCAAATTGCAAAAAAGTACAAAAAGAATCTTCTACCATCTCACCATTTGCAGCCCACCCATTCTTCTCGAAACTCCAATCTTCTTGTTCGTACAATAAAATACTAACAATTCTTTCATTTCTATATATAGTAATAGTAATAAAATAATATATATAGTAAGTATGTTAGGCATCACGTGCTATTCAACTTCCACCATCCAATCCCTGAATCCCACGTGTCCCCATTCTTCCTCCTCCTCCATTATCTCCACTTTCCATAGACCTCAGATTCACAATATCAGTCAAAGTACAAGACCAAGAATCCTTAGTAGTAGTAATTCAAGAAGAAGGAGAAGAATGGCTAGTGTTACTGCAGTGAATGCTGTGTCGTCACCATCAGTACAAGCAGAAGTTGGAATACAGAATCAACAAGAGTTGAAAAAAGGAATAGCTGATTTATATGATGAGTCTTCTGGTATTTGGGAAGATATATGGGGTGACCATATGCATCATGGTCATTATGAACCTAACTCATCTGTTGAACTTTCTGATCATCGTGCTGCTCAGATCCGTATGATTGAACAGGCTCTTAAGTTTGCTGATCTTAATGGTAATCATGGGACTCTCTTTTCTTGATATTTATACTAATCTGTGTTGTTAGATTCTTGATTTGCCACCCTTTTGTTATCATGTATCATGAATTGTTGAATTTTGGTACACAGATTAAGAAAAAAGCAATAAAGACATAAATTCAACACAATTTTCCATTTTTACCCTCCAAAAAGCAAAAGTTGACCTTTAATTCCTTTTCGAAAATTAATTGATTGTCAAATCATAAGAGTTGAAAAGAATTCAATGATTCACTTATTTTGAAACACCAATAAATACCCGCAACAATTCACGAAACGGAGGGAGTATTGAACAAGCTGAAGAGTTTTGAAAAAAAAAAAAAAGGTCTTTGACTTTTATGTTTGGTTTCCATGTGGTGTCATTAGCGCTGGGGCCTGATTGCGGGCCCATTTATGGGGCGATGCTCCCAATAAGATTTTTTCTATATACGGGTTTGAACCCGAAACCTGTTGAAGGGTGGAAGGATCACAACTATCCCATCACAACCTATGTTGATTAGTAACAACTGCATTTGGTGTTTATACTAGCCTATATTGTTAGAATCTTGATTCCAGATTTAGACCCTTTTATTATTATTCATTAAAGAAGCTAAAAGGTTGGAGTTTTTTTTCCAAGGAAAAAAAGGGTCTTTTGACTTTGAATCCAAGAAATGTAGAAACAAGATGTTGGAGAAGACAAAAGACTGAAGAGTGAAGGGTACAGTAGATGATGTTTAACAGATTATATGGGAAAGACTTGAACTTTTTGTTTTGTTTGAGTTCTGAATATGTTGATAGCTAGTCACAGCTACATTGGTTTCCATTCGGTATCCGGCATCCATATTGGTGCTGCCTGACTAATTTGGATCCCATTTCTGGGGGTGGCACTTCCGACGAGATTTTTTCCATGCCTAACTTTGAAGTGCAAGACCTTTAAGTTAAGGCTGGAGGGATCCCAACTATCTCAACACAACACCTGTTGGTTAATAAAAATTACATTTGATTAATGTGTGTAACTGTTAAGAGGTGTCATTTCTTTAAATTTTGGATTTGCCTCTGATAAGCGAAATTAGCACATAATCTGATTTTGGTCTAAGAAACTGTATTGAGTTCCTCAGCTATTATTTGATTGAGTTTTAGTTGTAGATAAGGTTTTAGATTGTGCAATATTCAGTAAGTTTACTTGTCATTTTTGTAAAGATGAACTCTCCCTTTTTGCTATTTGTGCTATCTTACATGTTGCTCTTTTGGAAACAGTCTCTCTACCTCCACGTGTACAGATATGGTCTGTATTCACTTTAAACTCCCCGGACCCACATTACACTGGGTATGTTATTGTCGTGTTATCTTACACGTTGCAATAATATACCATTTTCCATAAGAGCTGTATACAAGATTTGTCTTGTAGCTCCTCCTTATGTCAGCCATATTTTATATATATTGATGTTTGCTGATACATAAACTCAGGATTTTCATGGTTGGGAAAGTAGTGAAAAATAAGGTTATGGTGTCATTCTTGTGACTGGCTAAAAAAAAGTATCCTGAACCTAGTTATACAAAGGCAATTTTATACAGGGTAAATTAGCTTCGCGTCCCATAGTACGGGTACCCTAAGTTTCTAGGCATAGACTGGCTAGATATAAAATAACCTTCCCATGACAGGTGATCGTACTTCTCGTAGGATTTTTTGTTACTCATGTCAGAACAAGGAAAACTTCTCTAATTATCTGAGTTGGTAATACTTGCATGTTGTATGCTTCTCATTTAATGAGAGTTTGAAGCTTCCTTATATTTTTATACATGAATGATGAGACACTGTGTTGTTGAAGCTTCCTTTTTGGTTGTTCTGTATTCTAAAATTGATCACTCTTTTTGTTCTTATATACGAGTACCTTAATTTACTAGCATATTATAAATGTGCAGAAGATCCAGCAAAGAAGCCAACGTCCATAGTTGATGTTGGATGTGGCATAGGAGGCAGTTCTAGGTACCTTGCAAAGAAATATGGCGCTACGGCTAAAGGTATCACCTTGAGTCCTGTACAAGCAGAGAGGGCCCAAGCTCTTGCTGCTGCTCAGGGATTAGGGGATAAGGTATATGCTTTTGAGTTAGAATTTGTTTTACAAGCTATAAGTAAATTGCACCCGGTTGTTCAATCATTTGATAACTGGTCATTCTCTATTATGAGTCCTCAACAGAATTTGATCAATCCTATTTCCTATAGTTAAGGTGGAGAACTGAACTAAGAATTTGTGTCGGAAGCTTAAATCACTTGAACGTTTCTTCATGAATAAGTTAAACATAAATGGAATTTTACTGATTCATAGAGCTGAGGATAGTTTATAGTATGTCTTTTAATGAGAGACTTCTTGAAGTTACTTAAAGTGAGTTATTATAACATACTTCTCAGGAGATTCTGAACTGAAACATAAAGCCATCCGATAATTTTTACACGGTATATTGGCTGTATATTGCAGCATCCACCAAAAATATTTGTCTGAAATGGCACAGTATGATCACTTCTTCAGTTAGTTTTGAAACGCTTAATTTTGCAGTAGTTATTTGGATTCCTTAATTGGACTGATTCCTAAAGCAAGCTAACAAAGAGAAAGTTAACTGGTTTGCTCCTCGATGTCATTTGGATGTGAACATAACCTTTCTCCTGTTGGTCCACTCTTACAATTTATATTTATATTTCTTTATATGTTTTGCCCTTAGAATTTGCCTCTGTGTTTGTTAACCGGAATGCAAATGAGCAGGTTTCTTTTCAAGTCGCAGACGCTTTGAATCAGCCATTTCCAGATGGGCAATTTGACTTGGTTTGGTCGATGGAGAGTGGAGAACACATGCCGGACAAAGAAAAGGTTCATTACATCTGAAACATCTTTTTAGCTTATCCATGTATATTCAAACTTCAGAAAATATACATGGCGGCACTTGTCACTAATATTTTTCCTAACCTTGTTTCTTAGTTTGTTGGCGAATTAGCTCGAGTGGCAGCACCAGGAGGCACAATCATCCTTGTCACATGGTGCCACAGGGATCTTTCCCCTTCAGAGGAATCTCTGACCCCAGAGGAGAAACAGCTGTTAAATAAAATATGTAAAGCCTTCTATCTTCCGGCATGGTGTTCCACTGCTGATTATGTGAAGTTACTTCAATCTAACTCTCTTCAGGTAAATTAATTCTACTAACTGTTATCCACTTGCTACACTTTCTATCTTCTATTTCATTAGTTTATGTCGTGAACCAGTCTCAGACACACACTTTTTGTTCCCCAGCTAATCTTGTGGCTACTGGCAGGATATCAAGGCAGCAGATTGGTCTGAGAATGTTGCTCCCTTTTGGCCTGCAGTTATAAAATCAGCACTGACATGGAAGGGCTTCACATCAGTTCTACGCAGTGGTAAGTTGTGTCGTGCTAAAATGTGTACTACTACAAAATTCTGAGGCATCCCTTTTTCTGTATTTGATTTGTTGGAGTTACCTTATCAGGATGGAAGACGATTAAAGCTGCACTGGCAATGCCACTGATGATCGAAGGATACAAGAAAGGTCTCATCAAATTTGCCATCATAACATGTCGAAAACCTGAATAGTAAGTGAGAATCCAAACACTTTAATTTAGTAGACATCCTCAACTAACTAGCTAGTTTCTTACCTGTCATTATTTTCTTAACCTTGAGCGGCTAAACTGTCTGAATTTTATAGTTCTTAGTTAGCTGGCACCATTTCTTGGGTTCGCGCAACCATTACTCCTTTTCTCTTCTTTTTTGGTCCCAATTGGTTACGATTGACACCTTTCATGAGTCTTGACAATCACTCCTGGTGTGTACCAGTTGGTCACGGCTGACACCTCTTCTGGTTCAAGGCAATCCGCATCGGCCCTCAAAATTTTCGCCTATGCCACCATTCTAAGTCGTGGCATCTATTGTTGATCAACTAACTCTAATATCAGTTGTTATAGACTGAACAAAAGTAGACTGACCTATAACATGAGAGGACATATTCAACGTTAGTCTACTTTCTATGGTTGCATATATCAATCTTTAACCGACCCCAACTAATTTGGGATTGAAACGTAGTTGATTGATATATAAATGAAATATTTTTAGAATTGTTTGTAGCAAATTAAATATACTATAGTCTTCTGTTCCTTTTGAATTACATTCGAATCAGTCAATGGCAACTTGCTGATTACTTGTTTTCTTATTGCAGATTCTTTGCTTGGCTACTGATTAATAAACATTGATGGATCTTGGAAGAAAAATAAACTATCTATTAGGCCAGGAAATGCAACATTAAATGGGTGACAAATCAAAATTAATTATATAAAACATTGTACCTACTGTAGTACTAGGCTATGTTGCTTGGACTTTTCAAAAATATTGACAAGTGCTTGTCGGATAATTTTTAAAGGATCCAACACAGATACGATAATATTCTTGGAGAGTCCGAGCAACTTAGTTACTAGGATGATCCATTTGACTTACTATTTGAAGTCTTGAAAGACTTCCAAAAAATTTATATAACTTATTATATGTTTTAGTCATGTGATTTACATTATTATGTTTTAGTCATGTGTTTTATATTTTTTGTCGGTGCTATCGTTTTAAGTAAGAGTGCGGAATATTTTTCAAAAATAAAATAAAATAAATTGAATGAGTCGATTAGTTCGCCCATGTGTAAGTAAAATTGTTTAATTTAACGCATCATTATTGATAAGTAATCAACTGACTTTTTTTTGAATAATGAGTAATTCGGGGTAAGCAACAATTTTGTTATGCTACTCATGTGATGCTTATTTAGATCATAAATGGTGTGGTTTGGTACAAGAGATCAGAAAAATAGTTGTGGGATAAAGTTTGAAATTAATTTTATCGAATTTTTGATCAAAATAAGCCATTTTTTGAACCAATTCACCAAAATAATATGTTTTTTCAAAGTTTTACAAAACTAGTATAAACGCACTTCCCAGTAACGTATTACTTTATTATTTTATTAAAAATGCAAGCGTAAAAACTGACGGTGTTTGACTTTTAACGGACCATAAAACGTTACTTATAATAACGTGTTATAAGTAATTCGTTACTATGAGTAACGTTTTCCAACCAA
Source organism: Capsicum pubescens (assembly GCA_030864215.1). NCBI lineage: Eukaryota > Viridiplantae > Streptophyta > Magnoliopsida > Solanales > Solanaceae > Capsicum > Capsicum pubescens. The sequence continues at coordinate 329,936,972 of CM061538.1, read as the reverse complement.
ATAAAAATCAAACGGCTAATTATTTTAGGGGCAACCATTGCCCTAATTTTGTAAAGAAAAGAAAATTCTCTCTGCCACTGCCCTAATTCGAAGAAGAAGAAAAATTTGCTGTGTGTCTTTCGACGCCTCTAGCTACTCCATCTCGTCTCTTTCGACGCCTCTGGCTACTCCATCATCTAAGTAATTGTTGGTTTAGCTGTGTTTCGAATTGCGGAAGCCTAGGCTCAACGTCATAGAAAGGGTGTTTTTGGTACGAATCTACTCTCTATTTTTCTAGACTCAACTTGACTCTCTATTTTAAACTTTTGTATTTCTCAAATTTTACTCAACTATGCTCTAAATTATGATTTCGGAACAAATGGATTTAAATTCTTTTTAATTTTGGGATATTTTTTAAAGGAGAAAGGATATTTGTAGACTTTGCTCATACTTAAGAGAACAATTTTTTCCTTTTTATGGCTGATTAATATGTTCATTATAATGAACATATTCACTTATGTATAGGTACTTTTATATGGCTGGTAGTAGTTCATACAAGCTGGATCCTGGGCCACTTGAACCGTCTGTATTAACTCAACAACTTACTCATAGGTCACGAGATATATGGGATGGAAGTGCTGATATGATTCTTAATACGAGAAAGAGTGATGGAAGTTTTTGGAAGCTCGTAGAAAAATATCCTATCCATCCACGAGTTTTAGAAGTGATTAAATTATCTGGATTGTATGGTGTTTATAGATGTAATAGGCCTGCTATCGATCGTAGTTTGATCACTTCATTAGTTGAGCGTTGGCGTCCTGAAACACATACTTTCCACTTTAGAACAGGTGAAGCAACTATCACCTTGCAAGATATCGAGGTGTTGTATGGATTACCCGTGAATGGTGCTCCGGTACTTGGTATTGAGACGACGAGAACTATTGGTGATTGGCAAAACATTTGTCAAAGATTATTAGGTTTTGTTCCATCTCTTCGGGACTTTAGCAGTAGTTTCCTCAAGGTCTCTGCGCTTAAAGCGCACATGCTAAGTGAGCCACAATTGTCAGACATGGCAACTCAAGAAATAGTCAATCAGAAGGCTAGGTGTTACATGTTCTGGATGATTGCGGGTACGATGATGGCAGATACATCTGGTTCTTATTTGAAGCTTATGTACCTGCCTATGCTCGAGGACGTCAATGCAATTGGGTCTTATAGTTGGGGTAGTGCAACTTTAGCGTACTTGTATCGTTTTCTTTGTAAAGCCTCACAGAGTATCCAAAATGAGATAGCCGGATTTCTACCACTACTTCAGGTATATCTAATAATTCTAATAATTGCATAAATTATTTATTGATATTTCTTTTAGTTTTTTTTTATATATATATATATATATATATATATATATATATATATATATATATATATATATATATATGTATCAGGTTTGGGCATGGGAGAGGATCTCGGTCCTTAGGCCACAGATAGTAGGAAAAAGAGGTACAGGAGATATTTTTCCTACTGATTTGCGTAGGGGTCCACATGCTACTAGATGGTTTGCACACTTTAGTTGGACTAACACTACTAAGCATGTGCTGAAAGTTTATAGGGATGCACTTGACTCTATGACAAAAGATCAGGTAGATTGTGTATAATTTTTTATCTTTGATTTTACGTAAATTGTAAATATAGACTCATTTGCTTTTTCCTTTTTCATGTAGTTTATCTGGGAACCATATACTGATGATTTAATTGAGAGTCTTCCTGACTATTGTCGCGCTGGACGAGACATGTGGCGTGTTAAAGTTCCAATCTTCTATTGGGATGTGGTAGAGGTTCACTTGCCTGATAGAGTAATGAGGCAATTTGGATTGCAACAGGTGATTCCAACTCCATTTCTATTTGATTCCACCCACTTTCGTCATGATCGTCGGGGAAGGCCAAATACAAACTGGGAGTTAGAACATGCACAATGGTTACCTTTTTGGAACGAGCGAGAACAATATATCTGTAATGCACCAGTCAAGCATGGGCCACTTCGGTATGACGACTCCTACCTAATTTGGTTCAGACGTATTACTCGTCTTCTCATTGGTAATCCTAATCCCCGTCCTCAATGCCAACAAGGTTATGTGCCTAATTCAACTGCATATGAAATAATGGTAAGTAGAACTTTGCTTGTCTGATTTTTCTTTATCTAATATATGTTAATAATAATCAGAACTTCCAAAGTAGGAACTTAGCTTTTGTTGAATCTTTTTAATGCTTATACAGTTAAATAATTTTTACTTTAATTCACAGGCGCGTCATATTCATTCGATGGTTGATAAAGCTAAATCACTTGGAGATACGCCATCGTATGAGGACTTATACATGTTTAGAAAGATGGTGCGGGATCAAAGTTCTGATTGTTTGAGATATGTCCACGAGGCCGACAGGATTTATGTATCAGCCGATTATAGAAGAGATGAGGTGCAACCTGATCAGTTACGTCCCCCTATTCGTAGGTGAGGAAAAAACGATGTTGCTGGAAGAAGAGAACGTGCTATTGCGAGAGACCAAGTGCCTGTTGAAATGAATGAAATGGATGAAGCAACGCAAAATGCACAAATAAGTTCAGAAGATGATCAAGCAACAACTAATCATGATTTTGGTTCCACTTCAATGGGTTGTACTCAGGAATTCACTCAGGCATCAGGTATGATATATCAACACACAGAGATTGTGCCATACATGACTCCACAAATATCAAGGTATCCAAGTCTTTCATCACTTGATAATATATTTGGTAGTTATCAGCCTCAATATTTTGAGAATGCCCCAAACTTTACCTCATCGCCTGTGCCAATGTCTATTGATATCCCCGATGCCACTAATAATTTAGAGAACTTGAACACTGAGATGGAAGATAATGAGTTGGATGATGCCAACAATGAAGTGAACGGTAATGATCCGGAGGATGAAAGTAAAGGTTGTGATATGACTATTCAGCATGATGAACTATCAAAGAAAGAGAAGCGTACAATTATTGCTAAGCTTTGTGGGACTGGTATTTTTTCGTGATTATGTTATTTTTTTTTTCAACTTAAATGCACTTTTTTAGCTGAACAGTTGAAAATCGACCTTTGCTTGACAGGGAGTCACTATGCTTACCAGCACGCCGAAAAGAAAAAAGCCAAACAGAAAAAAAGCAAAACAAAAAAAGGCAAAGAGTAATGGAGTTATGTTGGACTCTTCCTTCTTCCATTACCTTGAACGTGGTCTAGTCATAACTTGGTAATACATGAATACCTGTTCTCTCTATAAGTTATTTTTCTTTCTTATTTTAAGTTTACTTTTCATTGTGCTTAGTTGTTGGAAAGTTGTTAGTATCTTTTTTTATAGCATTTGTTGTCCTTTTTAAGGTTTTTGGTTTCTATTCTTTGGTGATGTACGCGATTTGGTTTAGCTGCATAAACTAATCTTGAGATGTGGTGTATGCGAGTTGTTAGTTCACTTTTCATTTTCCTTTTTAAGGTTTAGATTGTCTTTAAGCTGTCATTGCATCTGACTCTTTCCTTTTTTTTTTTTGGTTAGTATCTTGTTTTAAGTAAAAAACTAGCAGCAGACATTTGCGGGTGAATGTGTGCAGGAATATGCTTAATTCTTTCTTCCTGTGACGCTGTTTCGCTTCTCTTGTTGTCTCTGAGAATCTGCCATAGTGCCATATATTTGTGGCTGGTTGCAATAGGTGCTAAAAATTGCTTACTAGGAACATCTTTATTATATATGTATTGCTGGTAGAAAGTTGTATATAGTGAAACATGGATAGGTGATGTTAGAATGAGACTCAACTGTGTGAAGAGAGTTTCCAGAAAAGATCACAGGCAATGGCTCCCAGTGGTACTGGTTTGTGCACAGTACTTTGCTGTTTTGCTGTACTCTTATTGAACTTTTGGCTTTGTGGGGTTGTGCTAAAAGTGTCTGTTTTGCTGATTGTTGTAAGGTAGAACAACTTTTTGAGTAAAAAATATTGGTAAAGTTCTAAAAAAGGGGAGATTTTGGAGTTGTTGGAAGGTTTTGTTTCTCTCTTTTTCATTTTGAGATTGGCAGTTGAAGTCTTATCTACAAATGGGAATAGGCATTCTTGGTTCTTTTCTAGTTTTGACACTGTTCTTTAGGCCTTTGCGTTGTCAACAACCAAACACTGATGGCAGTGTATCATAATACTCTTCTTCCTCGTTGTTGTATTACTGCCTGGTTGTTATTACACTGCTTTAGAACTGTTGCTGCTGTAGACATAAGGTTATACTATGGAAAATTCACAGGAAGTTATATTAACTCGTTAGTCGTTCATAAGGTGATATAACCGAATTATGTTTCTCTGCATTTCAGTTTAGGACAGTCTGCAGGAGACGTTCTTCGTAGATGATCCAACCCATTATTTCAATGCTGCTACATTATTGAAGGTGTTGGCTTGACTCGAGGAATGAGAGCTGGAACGGTGTGGATTAACTGTTATGATGTATTTGATACTACGATTCCTACTACTAGTTGTATGTTTTTCAAGTTGAAAGTTTTTGGAATGTTGTACATCTTATTAACGCTGAGAAGCAGCATCATAAACATTTGAGACTTGAGTTATGACTTAAGACTTATGCTAAGCTGTAGCCACAAAAGAATTATTGTATGCATATTAAGTTCGATTTATTAACATGGGAACTGTGTGATAGGATGAGTATGACCTCATTGTATATATACAATTGCTTAGCATTAACATCCAATGAGTTGTGTGGCTGTCAAGGAGATCAAAAGCATTAATTAAGCTCCTTTGCCTTGTTATCCTGGACTCAACCCGATATTACCCATCTCAACCCAACCTATTTCAACCCGAAATAAATTTGGGCGGGTCATGACCCAACCCAATATTCAATTCAATCCATTTCATATTTGGGGGTTAAAAGTTTCTCATTTATATTTGATAAAAACGAGATCTTTATTTTATAGATAGCTGCATGGATCTTGTGGAACTTTAGTTAAGTGTTTCCTTACTTTTATATACTGCCTTATTCCTTGAAAATTACTTGACATCATAACCATTAGCTTTCATGTTCTTTTTATTACTAGTAATAATTATAGAAACATAAACTTCGTTACAATTTGCTCTCTTTTTTTAAAAAAATAGTTTCCTTTTTTGAATTTAAAATTGATATGGTGTTAATTGAAATCCAGCTGCTGTGAAGATTAACCCATGGAATGTTGGTACAAGATTTCTACTCAATGTAATACCCCGAAAAATTTTTTCGTTGAAATTTTGTGCGTAAACGTGTCGGGATCCTATCTTCAAGAATGATTTATAATTTTTCCGTGTGTCATTTCTTGGATTTCGACCCACCATTTCGTAGAGCATCGAATAAGCTTTCCAACTATATGTGGATCACCCAAAACGGACACTCGAGCGATGAGTTACGACCGTTCCGATCGAACTGTGAACAATAAAACGTGCAGGAAAAAGTACTGAGGCCAGGCGTATTTTTGCTCCAACTTTAAACGATCATAACTCCTTGTACATAATGATCTGGGTGATCTACTATATATAAACGGAAATCTTTGCGAGTCCTCTTTCCAATGAACTTGGTTTCATCCAATTTGTCTATCGGAGCAAAAAGTTATGGTCAATCTAGTTCAGCCTATCAAAAGTAAATTTTTGGGTCAACTTCAAACGATCATAACTCCTTGTACATAATGATCTGGGTGAGCTACTATATATAAACGGAAATATCTAAGAGTCCTCTTTCTAATGAAATTAATTTCATTCAATTTGGATATTGGAGTAAAACGTTATGGTCGATCTACTTCAGCCTATCAAAACAGTCCCCAAATATCCCGACCACCGTTTTATAGTTTCGAACGTGCTCGATTATATCCAAAACCTATCCATTTTTGGAAATCTTTATATCGTTGGAAAGCTTATTCAATAACCTTCGCATGGAACCATCGACGGGCAAATTACGGTATAAATAAAATAAAAAAAAATTAATTTCATATAAATAAGACCAATACACGTACTTGAATATGCCAATACACGTACTTGAATACGGGGTATTACAGTTACACTCAATTAATTCATGAAACACTCACCCATATACTGCAGGACCACGATCCATCTCATTAGGTACTCTAGTTGTCCTTTGTCGATTAGGACGACGATAGAATTCATTACTTCTCATTATAAAACTTGGAGATGGACAATATGCCTCGTGCCCAACCGGTTAGATCAACTTGAATAGATCTAACCTCATATGTCCCAGTGGATATTCAAATATCTATTCAATAATTCAAATCGTCATTGGGAAGCATAAAGCTTGACACATATCTCAAAATATTATTCCAAAATACCATCTCGACATACGTCCCAAAATCATTCAAAATACCACCTCGTGGTAAAAGTGTGTAATTCGCAATGATAATTATTAAATCATATCATGAAAACATTGAGATAATCATATAAATCAAAGTTTATTCATTCAATCATTGGTGGATTATTTTGATAGGCTGTAGTAGATCGACCATAACGGTTTACTCCGATAGCCAAATTGGATGAAACTAATTTCATTAGAAAGAGGACTCTTAGAAATTTCCGTTGATATATAGTAGCTCACCTATATCATTATGTACAAGGAGTTATGGTCGTTTGAAGTTGACCCAAAAATTTGCGTTTGATAGGCTGAACTAGATTGACCATAACTTTTTTCTCCGATAGTCAAATTGGATGAAACCAATTTCATTAGAAAGAGAACTCATAGAGATTTCCGTTGATATATAGTAAATCACCCAGATCATTATGTACAAGGAGTTATGATCGTTTGAAGTTGACCCTGAAATTCACCTGGCTGCAGTAATTTTAGTTTCCTGCACGTTTTACTGTTCACAGTTCGATCGGAATGGTCGTAGTTCGATCGGAATGGTCATAACTCATCGCTCGAGTGTCCGTTTTCGATGATATACATATTGTTGGAAAGATTATTCGATACTCTACGCAATGGTAGGTCAACGTCTTAGAAATACTACATAGAAAATTTATGGATCACTCTAATGCGTAGAACTTGATACGTTTCTCTCGAAATCTTTACGAAGAAATTTTTTTGGGGTATTACAGAAACTATGTTTAATCTTGAGCTTGGTAGGGCTCTTATGTTGCCAAAATTTATAGGATATTTTAGCAAATCTTGAACAGTTCCTCTTGAGTTGATTCTTTGGTATGGCTGTTACAACCATTAAGGGATTATCTGGTTGTGATCGGTATAACTTCATATGGTCTGATTATAGTTAAGAGGATCGAGAACAGTATGGCATGGATAAGAGGGATTGTGTAGTATCAAGTATACCTCTTGAGCTGGTAAGTTTATGCTTTAATGTTTTTGTATAAGTGCATAGAAAAAGGTTAATTTACTAACTTTTGTTTAATCTTTTGGTGTTTCCCTGCAGTATGATGTAGTTCCTCCTGACACCGTATTAGTCAGTTCACTTGGTAAAAGGTCAACAACAGAAGAACAAATTAAGAAAAAGAATCCAGCTGTTGTGAAGATTAGCCCATGGACGTTAGCACGACTGAATTCAGAGGATGTTTTAAAAGCTGCGACTGAAAATTCTCCAGCCTGTAGCAGTAAGGAGACTGGAGAATTTCATAGAAGACTATACAACTTATGGAATTTCAAAGATTGAGTTGTTGACGTGCCTTACAATATTCTAGCCTACAATATTCTAGCCGTTTTTCTTGGGTACGTTTGGTTGCTAAGGAAGCAGAAGGAAAGTGTTAGAAAGTTATTTGATTTGTCTTTAGGTACGTTTGTAAGCAGGAAAAACACACAGTACAAAGCAACGTACAATTGCAACAGGTGAAATTGTATTGACCAGCTACGAATCATGATACTACTACTAAAAACCGAAGCATAGCTACAAATGCTAGCTGGAATGAAGTTCTTTTATAAGATGAAACATAATACTCACAGATGACATCTGAAAGATAGAAAAGAGTTGCAAACTCTATCGGAATGTTGGTACAAGATTTCTACTCAATTAATTCATGAAACAATTATTAGACTTAGAAATAATCCACAAAACAGAATTCATTAGACTTAAAACGGTTAGAAATTTTAAGAGTACCCACTTAAGTTTGATTACGAGTTGGACATCGGCGCCTATCATGTTCAGTCTGTCTACACAACCCGCAAGCTTGCCCACATATTGCAGGACCACGATCCATCTCATTAGGTACTCTAGTTGTCCTTTGTCGATTAGGACGATGATAGAATTCATTACTTCTCATTATAAAACTTGGAGATGGCCAATATTCCTCGTGCCCAACCGGTGAGAATGACCCAAAATATGTAGCAACATAATTCTCTGTTGTGAAATGCTCGCTAACAAAATTTCTAGCTAGCCCTCTCATTCTTTCAGTAACCTTCATGACATGTGAACACGGAAAGTGCAAATTAGCCCATTTTCCACAATCACATTTTTTATCATTTAGTGAAACACGATGAGGATTACCACCAGTACCATCAACTTGAATAGATCTAACCTCATATGTCCCAGTGGATATATTCCAATAAAAAACAAAGTGTCTTTTTGAACTTTCGTAGTTCTCCCACTTTACTTTGAACCTGCTTGTCCATAATTCCTTTTGCTCTACAAGTTGGTGCGCTGTTTGAGATCTACGGGTATACCGTTCAACTATTTGCTCCAATGAAAGTCTCACCATGGAAGTGACAGACAATCCTCGAGCTTTCTTTAGAAGACCGTTGAAAGACTCTGAAAGATTTGTTGTCAACACTCCCCATCTTTTTCCATCATCATGGCTAATCGTCCATTTGTCCAATGGAAATTGCATGAGATATTCATATGCTTCTTCATTTTTTTCCCTGATTTCCCACATCAAAGCTTCGAACTTCCTTACTTGATAAGCCGATGCAGTATTCCACATCAGATCACTGAGATTCCTATTTGGAAAATAAGATTGAAAGTTACTCTTAAGATGTCTTACGCAAAATCGATGAAAGGCCCGAGGCTCCTGGAATTGCCACAACTCCAATAAACTAGCTAAGATTCCTTTTGCCCTATCAGAGATAATACATACATCTTCTCTATCCTTTATTACATGTGCGCTTAGTTTTCTAAAAAACCATTTCCATGCCTCTTTTGATTCCCTGTCAACAATAGAAAATGCTAGAGGAAGAATGTTATCATTTCTATCAATTCCAACAGCAATTAATAATTTTATCTCATATTTACCATACAAATGGGTTCCATCTACTGAAATAACTGGATGACAAGTTCGGAATCCATCAATGCATGGCTTGAAAGCTCAAAATACAAATTTAAACATTTTTACCTCTAACGAACTCATTGACTCTTCGTGTTTCCATTCTACAATTGTTCCATGGTTAAAGTGTTGAAAAGCTGCAAAAAACTTAGGAAGCTCACTAAATGATTTCTGAAAACCACCATACACCAATTTAAATGCTCGTTGACGTCCAAGCCACGCTTTCCTATATGTTAATTGATGACCAAATATTTCATGAACCTTAGAAATGACATCTACTACCAATAATTTGGGATTTTTACGTATTTGATTTAGAAACAAAGATGCAATTAAATTGGTATCTAGGTTAGCGTGACCTGTAGTAAGCCCTTCAGTCACACATCTATGATTATCAAAATACTTTCCTATCTTCCAAAGGCTACCTCCAACCTTTCGGCCTCAAAGAAACCATCGACAACCTAATGATTCGTGAAACCTGCATCTGACAATCCATAGTTTCTTGCTTGATGTTACAACTATGAATTATTTATTTTTGCGCAAAGTCCAAATTGTCACAACCCGTTTCAATCTATCTTTGCTGCTAAAACAAATTCCTTTTTTAAATCTTTTTTGCCATCGTCAGACCAAACAGAACAACAATTCATCTTAGATTCATGGGTAGAGATAAAAATATCTTCTTCATTCTCTAATGTTGTAAAGTAGGGTATATCATGATTTACATTTCAGACACACTTTGACCAAATTGATTATGAAGATTTACACCAATATCATTTTGATGTAAATCTTCACTATCATTGGTATCTTCATCAGATTCACTTTCTAAGGTTTCACTTTCTCCATCATCTTCTGAAGGTTTATCTTCCTCCGAACTTTCATCACAAATTTGAGCATGTGCATCATTACACAAATCAAAGTTATCCTCATCTTCTCTGCGGAAAAAAAAAATGAATTAGTGAAGTAGTGATGCATAAGATTTCTTATAGTTTCAAAAAAAGTAAAGATCACCCACCTGATCTCATATTGTCTGTGGCCACTTTCAATGTGTCCTTGACTACTTAATCCTTCATCATATGATTGATACTCATGTTCGTTAGGGCTTGCATCAAGTGATTGATGGATACTAGGGGTTGCAGTATATGCAAAATGAGGATGACTGAGCATGGCAAATCCATAATTTTGAGCTAATAAATTCATATGATAACCATGCTGACCATTCATTTGAAATAGATTATCATGATTTGTTGGTCTAGTCTTTACATATATCTCCAAAAGATTTATATCAATTTTATTCGAAAATTTTTGAGGAATGACAAGAAATTGTAGCAAAGACTGGTCATTCTCTATTTTAAATTCAATAAACCTTGTAATGTTACCTTGAAATGAGCATGGATATTTTCCAAAAATATCCATTTGAATATTTTCACTGTTTGTCCTCATTTTTTCATGCAACATTGCAAGTAGTTCAACGTAGCTAGTTGAAATAGACATGCTAACAATCATTCTAGTACCTTCGCTGTATCTAAATCCGCTCATTTCAGAAATTATTTCACCACCCCAATACAAAGCAACCATCACATTTCTTCAAAATTAGCCATTTTTCTGCTATACACAATAATAAGATATGTATTATAATTATTAAAACATCAAAATAATTTTAATGCATTACAAAATATTGGCTAGCCATACCTATTAAAACTTTGTAAATGTCGTTTCTAGAATAAAGCACATAAGCAAAAGCTTTGGTTAGAATTGTAAAAATGTGTTTGAACATTCTATACATACCGTCACTTATATAATCTGTTGTCCTAAAACTTTGCAGGTCTGTGATTTGATTCGCTAGAAACGTTACTCACAGTAATGTTTTTAACTAAAAATGTGACTAGTGATTACAATTTCAAGGCAAAATTTCGATCAAAAAAGTTGCTGGGTTGATTTGATAGAATCGTTATTCGGAGTAACGTTTTACAGCTAAAACATTATTGGTGATAACATATTTAATGTCAGATTTGTACAGAGATTCTTGGGTGGCAGAGCTACAGAGAAACGTTACTGGCGGTAACGTCTTATGTCTAAAACGTTACCGAGAGTAACGTTTTATGTCAAAACGTTACTGTGAGTAACGTTTTATATTCTAACGTCTAACGCCAATTCCGTTTGAGCCGTTAACCTTTTTAAAACATAAAACGTTATTGGGAACAACGTTTATACTAGTTTTGTAAAATTTTCAAAAAACAAATTACTTTGGTGAATTGATTCAAAAAATGACTCATTTCGGTCCAAGGTTCAATTTTATCTGATGTCTGGTTAGTAGAGGAGGTAGGATTTTTGTCAAGGAGATTCGAAATATAAATAAGAAGTAACACCTAAAGGTTACATGATGATAAATGGGGTTGGGCAGGGCGGAAGATAAAATTAATCTTAATCGCTAAATGTAATTCACCTTGTCATACTTTAGTTTAATATTTCTTCTTGCATTGCCCTACTTTATTGAGCCCTACATAAATCTTGCATTTTTAAAAAGGAAAATGATCAAAAATACCCTTCTAGTTTAATTAATTGGCTAAATTTATCCTTTGTTATACTTTGTGGCCGTTTATACCCTCCCCGTCACGAAAGTTAACACATATACCCTCCAAACTAACGATTTGGCCCTAATTGAATGAAATTAACTGATTCAATTTTAACCCGACCTGACTCACAATCTACCGACCCAACACCATCCAATTTAACCCCTTTGATCACAATCTTTTCTCTTTCTCTTTCCTTCTTCACCTCCTCCACCTATGGAAGGAAAATGTAGAGCAAAATGCTTATAAAAAAGAAACCAAAAAAATAAATATTAGCAACAAAATTCATGGATGATGATGTCAACATTCAGTTCATTTAATTCTCTCTCCGATGGTATTTTTGCAAGACTGTCTCTTCTTCACCATCCACATCTTCAATCGCTAGCGTGAAGGTCAATCTCCACTGGCCACTTCGTCACCCGGTATGTGAATTAAGAAGGCCAGAGATCTACCGCCACCACCACTGTCATTTCAAAGTTATCGGCGCACCCAACAAAAGCCGTTGAGTTTTGCATTGGAATGGGACGACATTCATGTCCATAGTTTCAAAATTATCATTTCCTATCGATTCTGACTTTTACTAAAATTTCAAGATTGAAAGTAATTATTCTGGTCTAGTGCTCTATATAATTTATTCTTTTACTAGCATTTTACTCTTTATTTTTCTACTATGGCTGATCTATTTGAAACTTGGTGAAGAATGGGAAGGGAAAGAAAAATGACGTGACAGAGAGGGGTTAAATTGGACGGTGTTGGTGTTAGAGTTTTTGCCCTGATTTTCTTACTATATTTAAGTTTTACTTTTTCTTAGAAGGAAAATAAAAGTTACCATAATTACTTTTACTTTTCCTGAAAGAAAAAGTATAATTCTTTTCCATATTTGGCTAACCTCTTTCTTGGAGGAAAGGTTTTGAACATCTATAAATAGAAGACCCCCTTCTCATACCATACAATAATAACATCCACAATGTAGTCTTTTAAGATTTTCGTTTAGGGGGAGATTTTCTCTCTCTTATTAGTTTTATGTTTTTAATATTAAGTTTTATATGTAGGTCAATTGACCAAATCATATAATAAAATTATGTTTTTAGTATTGTTTTTCGTTGTCATCTTATTTATCGTCTCATAGTTTGCAACTAATAGCTTCCGCATGACGCTCTCTGGATTTCGAACCCAACAAATGGTATCAGAGCTTACGATTCAATGGTCCAATGGTGTGGTGAGACGAGATTAAACAGGTTTAAAGCGGTTTCAAAATCAAGCTGCAACAATTTGAATGATAATGAAGATTTTTGTCAAACTACATGTGGAGAAAATTTTTTAAACAAAATTTCAATAATCCTGCTGCTTATCCATCTTTAAAACCAAAATCAATTTTCAACTCTTGTTTATGGGCTCCAATTTTCAACCCATACTTGCTTAAAAGCTTGGGCTCCTTTCAACTCTTGCATTTATTTTTAACGCATGAGCTCCACTCTTAACCTGTGCTCACTTTCAATGCACAAGGCTTCACTTTCAATCTTATCAGCCCGTGCTTCTATTTTTAATGCATAAGGCTCCAATTTTAACCCATATTAATTTTTAATCATGGTAAGCAGCAGTGATATATGAAGAATATATATGAGGAACGAAGATCATTCACAAGAAGAAGGAGGATCAAGAATATTTTGAAGAAAATCAAGCCAAAAAAGGGAGATTTGTTAGGATTTTTGCCTTGATTTTCTTGCTATATTTAAGTTTTACTTTTTCTTAGAAGGAAAATAAAAGTTACCATAATTACTTCTTTTCCATATTTGGCTAACCTCTTTCTTGGAGGAAAGGTTTTGGACATCTATAAATAGAAGGCCCCCTTCTCATACCATACAACAATAGCATCCACAATGTAGTCTTTTAAGATTTTCGTTTAGGGGGAGATTTTCTCTCTTATTAGTTTTATGTTTTTAATATTAAGTTTTATATGTAAGCCAATTGGCCAAATCATATAATAAAATTATGTTTTTAGTATTGTTTTTCGTTGTCATCTTATTTATCATCTCATAATTTGCAACTAATAGCTTCCGCATGATGCTCTCTCGATTTCGAACCCAACTGTTGGATCGGTGGACTGTGAGTTGGGTTGGGTTAAAACTAAATCAGTTAATTTTGTTCAATTCGGGGCAACCATTAGTTTGGAGGGTATATGTGTGAACTTTCGTGACGACAAGGGTATAAATGGCCACAAAGTATAACGAAGGATAAACTTAGCCAATTAATCAAAGTAGATGGATATTTTTGATCATTTTTCCTTTTTTTAATTATTTTATTTTATTTTTATTTTTTATTTTTTTTCTTCTGAAGTAGTGCATCTTTAATCACATATTATCTTTGATAATTTATATATATGCAAAACATACATATTACTATATTTTTACATGTATAGTTTTTTCTACATACTCTAAAAATATATCTAGCTATTAGTTTTTCTGAATGAAAATTGTACTCTCTCCATTAATTTCCTTATTTATAAGAATTATTAATCATACTATTTAATGAATGGAGAATATCTCTAAATTGATTACTACATCCATTTTTTTTTATTTGCTCTTTTTGTTTTTCGTGAGTTAGTTTAACTAAATTTCAAATCTAAATTGGATTAGATTAATTTAATTTTTTGAATTAAAATTTAAATATTGAAAAACTATATGAAAAGTATTATGAATTGCAAATTTTCTTTTTTAAAATTGGTTAAGAAATGCATCTTGAAATGTTGGTCGAAGTTTATATTCTTTGACTCTAAAAAAAAGGAAGAAAATAAAAAGGAGCGGAGGGAGTACTGAATAAAAATTATTTATAAGAATAGCTCCAAATTATTTTTACGTTTACAAAAAGTAAGAACTGTATATTTTTATGTGTATTGAAAAATAGAACTCTATGAAGTAACTTTTATAAACCACACAAACCCCTTCCTTAATGAAAGTATCTACATAAAGTCCCGAATGACTTTCTTTCTCTCGATTTTGGGTAAAATATATATACATGTCATTGGCCCTCATACTTTGCTTCAATGTATGAGGAACCCGTTTAGCCTATATTTATGGAAAGAAAAATTAAATATGATGATTCTATTACTTAATTAATGGCATTAATTAACTTTTCTGATTTAGTGGATGCTTAAAAATAGTAATTGAAATTCAAATTGAAAAAATATCTTTAAATATCAACATAATTTTTTTTTTTGAATTACGATCTGAAACTCACACCCAAAAAAATACGTCCACATCTGATTTTTTCTCTTTTCCAATAATCAATATGAAAATCGCTATAGTGTTGCGTAATTCGGGTTCTTGGGAGTCCGAAATTCTTTATCAACAATACAAAAGTGATGGAATTATTATTTCAGAAAGTATAACGTTCTTGAAATTGATTTTGACGATTGCAACGGAATTGAATATTGATGATGTTCGTAAAAAAATTAAAGTAAAATACATTGTTGAAGGTAATTCCTCAATTTGTAGAAGATGAAGAAGTTGTACCGCTCAAATATAGAAGACCTCCTAATAAGCCAAAGAAAGGAAGACAATTGAGATCAAGTGAATCACTTTCTTCAAGTTCAAACTGTTGCGGTAAATATGGACGTGTAGATCACAACCGACGCACGTGCGATTTTTTCCCAAAGGAATCGTGAAGAAGATAATTTAATTTTTCATGTGATGATGCTTAATTTGGTTTCGTTTGAATCAACCATTTACTTTGTTGATGTTGGTAATCTGGAATAATTTTGAATTATGCTTTATATTGTTATTTCAAGTTTAGTTCTTAATAATAGTTTGAGATTGCCACAACAATGTTCTACATTATACATAAATCATATTGCATTCTTTGAACTATTTCACTCTATATTGTACATAAAGGTGTATTAATACTATCTAATTTGACAGCTATAACACTAAACAATCATTCGTATGTATTGTATAACAAACAATTAAACATTAAACTGACAGTTCTATGTAATGTATAACATTGTTTATAACTGAACTTCTGCAAACTTTCATTTTTAAACAAGAGATCTTCATTACACTCGTGTATAAAAGTTAGTTTAATTTAAGTAGTCGCGCTATAATGTGTTATACGTATGAGAATGTATTAGACATTTCTTACTTTGTGTGTTGCCAAGATTACATGTATGATCTGGACTCAAACAACAGTATGTTTTATATGTATGATAAAATTATATACTTTAGCTTCTATGTATGATGTAAATATTTTCGTTATTTTGGTTTAAGTTAAATTTTTTTCACTATATGTATGAGAATATATTATACTTGACTTTCTATGTATGAAACAAATGTTATATGTATGAATCACATTCCATACATCCATACATTAGATGTAACTGATGTATTAATGAAGTTCTGTACTTAAAAATATTATACATTAGATATAAATAGCTCTTTAGTGTATAATTGAGTGTTATGCGTTATATATAAATCACTGTTTAATATAATAGCTGACAACTTATATAGTACTAATACAATATAATGTACGTCAAATGTAATAGCTGCCAACTTAGATAGTACCAATACAATATATTGTACGTCATTACAATACACTTAATTAAAATCGAAACATGATCCTAGTAAACGAAGCTACTAACTATACATAACATATGTATGTATAAGCAGTTCAAAGAGATCAATAAAATCTAAATTCCAAATCAACATAAAAAACTAACAAGTGTTGTAATTGTTTAACATCTATTACTAAAACAAGAATTAGATGTTTTCATGCAAACTGTTAAAAAATCGTGCTACTCTAAAGTAATAATTGCACTTTCATCAATTGATTGGAGATAATTATTCCTTGGACGCGGAGGATCGTCATTATCACTTGTGTATCCTTCAATTGCCTTGCTCACTCCGTAATTTCATAGTAAAGATGCATAGTGTGCACGTTGACTTTGTGCGTCAAACCCACATGAATGCACTTCCAGTCCTTCACTTAATATTTTTGATAAATAAACTAATGTATAATGTCTGCACAACTGCATTGAATGAAAACAGTAGTCTTACAACCTATTATAATTCTATTGTATAACTTTACAACTTGTAAAGTATAATGTACCCAAACTAACGTATAGTGTACCTGATCTAATGAATGAGTTTAAAATCGGCAATGTAATTTATACTACAATTCTACTATATAATCCTACAATATGATTATCAACGTATAATTACCCATTTACTGAATTAAATCAAATAATATAAAAATTATTCTTTTGGAAGACGTGGTCGTCCGGAATCATCAACCTTCTTCTTACTTGTCGATTTTGAAGCTGACTTCTTTGAACTTGAACGGGCAACTTCCTTCAATTATACATAAAATCAAAGATCTGACTTTGAAATATATGAAAAAATATGACAATTTCAAATCTCACAATGTTATTGAATTACAAAATCGAATACTTTGATAAGTACATACACGCAACAAAGAAAAATTCGAATTCAAATTTGATTTGGTAAAGTTGAAAAAAAAACTTAAAATTAAATGAAAAAGGTGAACTTTGTTCAGTTAATGGTTGATAACTGAATAATTTGAAATTCATCAGATCACGTTAGCTTAATTGTAGGCGTAAATAAAGGAACACAGATATGGAGCAAAAATCAATGCACAAAAAGGAGCAAAATACGGTATTTTAGTATGTATGAAGGAGATGAGAGAGAAAGAGTAAATTTAAGGGATTTTATGTAATTAATAAAAGATTTTTGTAATTACTTTGAGGAATAGGAATTTTATGTAATACTTATTTGTTAACTTGTGTATATATGTAATTTTATGAACTTTTATTACTAATGGAAAGAAATCATGGGCAAGAATGAAGGAAAGAAATTGTGGGCCAAGTTCGGTGAACAGTGAAGCTTAAAAAAAGGAAAAACAAATAAGCTAATGGAAATCAAACCAACAATCATTGTGACTACATCTTGAACTCCCTCAACTGTTGAGCTACAAATTTCAACCGTGACAAGGGAGTTTATTTATACTATCTATTTATGCAAAATGAAATTTTAATCCTTCATATACACTATAATTTTTCGACGAAGGCGAACCCCCTCTCGCCCACCTAGCTCCGCCCCTGTGTTTGGTATGAAGTATAACTAGTTCTAGGACTATTTTATAACCCATGTAGAGGGTGTTATAAAATAATTCCATGATACATTTCAACTCATGGGATATTCTTACTTATCTCATCCGGCATACCAAACGACAAAGAGTCTTATTTGGCTGAAAATTCACTCTTCAAAAATTATAATTCCACTGTTTTTACCTTCATTTGATATTTTCAAGCTAGTAACTGTTAAAACTATAGTATATTTATTTTTGAATGTTGTTAATTTTAGTGAAAAGTACATACATGTCACATAGAAGCAAACTATTTACAATTAAATGTCTTCTTACATAATACCCCCTAACTAATTATACAAAATTCGTCTATCATTAATTTGATGTAACTTTCATAAGTTTCTGACATTAGTTTGGAGTAATCGTAAATAAGCAGGATAATTTTAATTTTTAAAAGCTATTTTGTAAGTTGACAGACAGATTTGAGCCAAAAACCTATTAAAAAACGTAATTGAGCATAAAACAGACCATTTTAAATAATTTGGGCCAAAGCTTAATGCAGTAAACAACAAGACACCTAGCTTTAGAACATGTTTTTGCTAGAGTAAGACCAATTTAAATGCCTAATAAGTTTGTCAAATCTGTTTAATAATTGGTTACATAATACATATCGAAAGCAAGCCCTTATAGCTCAGTGGTAGAGCGTCAGTCTTGTAAACTGAAGGTCCGCAGTTCGATCCTGCGTGAGGGCATCTTTTTACATTTTATATATATTACATTTTTGTTTAGCACTCGGCGTGCCGGTGGTTACATAATATACTATTGTTTACTTACAATGAAGCCCGACTAAATTTGGATTTGTGCCGTTGGTTACATAATATATTATTGTTTACTTACAATGAAGCCCGACTAAATTTGGATTTGTGCCGTTGGTTACATAATATATTATTGTTTACTTACAATGAAGCCCGACTAAATTTTGATTTGTGCCGTTGGTTACATAATATATTTACTGTACATTACATCAATACTGCATAAGTATTTTCTATGTTCTCTTGTTTTCTTCACACGTACTTCTACTTATATGCTTTGCCAACACAAAAGTTTGGTTTTGTACTTCTGCTTTATTCTCAATAATATTATTTTCAAAGGTGGTCATTCAAGTTGGCATATATATTTACCATTTACCATTCATTGGCCCAACTTTCCAATATGTGATGATTTAGTTCAATTCAATGGATTATTGATATTCAAATTGATTTGTCATGCTAATATAATTAACTTATGCTTTTGGTGGGTTTTGATGTCAAACCTGAAGAATTTACTCACAAGATCTATCATGAAAAGAGTTGACAGAGGAATTAATACTTTTGGTGGTTTGCACTTTTTGATTTGTATATCATCAAGTCGAGGGTCTATCGAAAACAGACTCCAACCCCTCCCCCATCTCAATATGGGACCGAGGGAGTACCAATCACAGGGCAAATTTTATTCTTCCAAAGCAACAAATTCCATACAGGATGATCAAAATGTTTACACTCAAGAAAAATCATCTCAATGAAGCTTATCAAGGCAAGAAGTGTTGCTAACTGCATATTTTCATACTAGTTACTACACTGTACAATTCCTCGAATCTTCTGCAAGCTTCTATGACGTTCCCCCTGTGCCCAAAAGCACTTAACCTGACAAAACCTTCACCACCAGGTCCAAAACCACAGCCTGGAGTAGTAACGACATGAGCCTTCTCAAGTATCTCGCAGAAAACTCCCCATCAGCTTCGTCCAGGGAAGCACACACACATGTAGGGTTCATTTTTACCTCCATACACCTTGTAACCTAGTGAATTAAACGTATCCATTATGAATTGTGTTTTGTTTGTAGTAACCAACCACATCCATCTTAGCCTGAAAATGCAAAGTCGACCCAAATTCACATTGAAATCTTGAGTCTATTAAATGTTCTTTAGGATCTTAAGCAAATATGGAAATGAGTAAATGATGAAACTGACCTTGAAACCATCAGGTGAAAGGCAAGCCAGACCACCAGCTTGAGCAATGTTGGATGCACATTGAAGCTTGTATACAAACAATGTGATTGAAGTCTTTTGCTACAGGAAATCCATCAGCATATAAGAGTGCTTTGGGAATTGCAGTCCACCCTACTCGAACTCCAGTGAACCCAGCATACTTTGAAAATGATGAAACCTCGATGGCAACCTGAAAGTCGAGTAACTGAATCACTCAGAACAATCTTCCTTCATAATGTAACAAATCATGCAATAAACTTTGTATACCAGGTAACGAGAAAAGGCAGCACAACAAAACTCAATTGTCGGAGGAACACAGGACAGGATAAATCAGGAAGGAACCCCTTTTCTGGAGTACATTTCATGTATGCAGTATGCTCTGAAACTGAACAGTTTGGCCCATAATAACACTTGAATCCACATAAGCCTACAGTAGAAACACAAACCAGGCTTAGTTGAGAACCTTTCTCCAGGGCCTCGTAATAATACAAGGAGCAATCGAACAAACAGCTACGAGAACTAACAAATAAACGGTAAATGTGCAATTAGATGCAATTATGAAAATAATAAAAGATGTATCAATAAAAGATGGCCCATAATAACACTATGGTTCACACAATGATGTGAGAAATCATAAAACAAAATAGACATCGCAAATCTAGAATATGCAGGTATATCTTGGACGGGCATCTGGCTGCTCTTCAACTCCTCTTTTTCGACTTTGTTACAGTAGAGAAAAACAGTGGGAAAAGCCTGAAACATTTACCGGATATGATGGGTCTTGCACAGCCACAGTCACATTACACCCAAAAAGAACCTAATATACAGTCAAGAAATTCAAAAGTCTGTTAGTGAAAGTCAGTGGCTGTAATTTGAAAAGACCGATAAATGTAGAGAAAACTAAACCTGAAGTCGAGATATATCACTTTTGGCACCATCCGAAACGAAGATTTCATCTTCCTCTAATCCAACATTTGCATAATAGGTAGATAGATCATTTTTGATATAATATGTGGAAATGCTTTTAAACGCTTCAGAAATTTCAGCTGTACATTGTAGAATTTAAGAATGAAACCAAGTAAAGATCATAAAGATCATTCAGCTTTAGACATTAAAGCTGTTAGAGACAGAATCAGAGAAGAAGATAAAGGAAAAAATGAAGAGTAAGAAGAGCAAGAAGAAGAGAATGAGTATGTAGCTGTATAAGGAAGTAAACTGTATTGTATTTAATTGTAATGTGTATGTACAAGAGTTGATGTATATATATAGCTGAGATAAGCTTCTAGTCCCAACTGTTTTCTGGACTCATAACTAACTCTTCACAGAATTAGTTATGCACAGTATTTTAACTAACTATTCTAACTGCTATTTCCTTGAACTTGTTAGTTTGTTATTATTTATTCATCTCAACACTCCCCCTCAAGCTAGGTGGTGAGAAAATGTTAAGCATTCCTAGCTTGGAACTTAGATGAACATGTTGCTCCTTAGTCAATCCTTTAGTAAGCAAATCAGCTGGTTGTTCTTTGGTGTTTATATACTCTCTCTTCACAATACCCTGGTGTAGCTTTTCCCTTATGAAATGAAGATCTATTTCTATGTGTTTAGTTCTCTCATGGAAAACCGGATTAGCAGCAATTTGTAGAGCAGATTTACTGTCACAATAGATTGTGACAGGTTGTTTAAGCTCAAAACCAATTTCTTTCAGCATTCCAATTAGCCAAACTAATTCTGCAACTGTTAAGGCCAAGCTCCTGTACTCCGATTCAGCTGAACTTCTTGAGATTGTAGTCTGTTTCTTGGACTTCCAGGCTACCAATGATTGTCCAACTTTAACTAGGAAACCGGTAACAGATCTTCTTGTTTGTGGGCATGCTGCCCAGTTAGCATCACAAAATGCTGTAATGTGATCTTGAGGTCTGCTTGATAGTAGTACGCCTTTTCCTGGCTGTTCTTTGATGTACCTAACTATCCTTTGAGCTGCTTCCATATGTGATTTCTTAGGTTGTTGTAAGTACTGGCTGAGATTTTGAACACCATAGGCAATATCAGGTCTTGTGACAGTAAGGTATAAGAGCTTTCCAATTAGTCTTTGATATGCACCTTGATCAGATAAGATTTCTTCTTTTTCAAGTAGTTCCCCTCTTATAGGTTCATCATACTCCCTAGTTGTGAGTTTCTGACTTGTATCAATAGGTGTTCTTGACGGTTTAGCTCCAGATAGTCCTAACTCAGAGATTAATTCAAGGGCATACTTCCTTTGATGCATGAGTATGCCTTGTTCTGATCTTGCAAATTCAATCCCCAAAAAATATTTGAGTTCACCTAGATCCTTCATTTTGAATACTTGTTGCAGCTGTTTCTTAGTGTCTTCAATAAGTTCCAACTTGTCACCTGTTATCAACATATCATCCACATAAATAAGGACAACAACCATGCCCTGATCTGCCTTCTTTATGAATAGAGAGTGATCATATTGACACTGCTGAAACTGAGACTTGATTAAGGCCTGTGTAAGCTTAGCATTCCACTGTCTTGGTGCTTGTTTGAGCCCATATAAAGACTTTGTGAGTCTACATACATTGTTCTCCCCCTGACTCACAAAACCCTAAGGCATATCCATATAGATCTTATCTGTTAGATCCCCTTGTAAGAAAGAATTGTACACATCCATTTGATGGATATGCCAATGCCTTGAAGCAGCCATAGACAAGACTGATCTTACAGTAATCATCTTGACTATTAGGGAAAAAGTCTCTTGATAGTATATCCCCTCTCTTTGGCTGTATCCCTTAGCAACTAGCTTGGCTTTCAGCCTCTCGACCTCACCATTTGCTTTGTACTTTATCTTATAAATCCATTTGCATCCAATGGTACTTTTCCCTTTAGGAAGCTGCACCACTTCCCAGGTTTTGTTGTCTTGAAGTGCTTGAATCTCAACCTTCATTGCCTCTATCCATTTAGGGTCCTTTGAGGCTTCAACATAGGTCTTTGGTTCAGTCATGGAAGAGAAAGCTGAGAGAAAAACACTATAGTTAGGATAAATATGATCATAAGAAATATAGTTTGACAAGGGATATAGAGATTTGTCCTGATGAAGACTTAGTGATACAAAGTCTTTCAGCCATATAGGTGGTTGAGTTCCTCTAGTAGATCTTCTTGTTGGTACTATTGGTAATCTAGTTCTTGAAGTTGTAGGAGCTTCTGAGGATGAGCTAACTGAAGGTTGATGAGAGGATATGATCAGCTCAGTACTAGTTCTCTGAGGAGCAGTAGTATTTCCTGCAGAATTATGGTCTTCTACATGATCTTCTGTCAGGTTATCAACAAATATAGGTGTGTCTGAAGAAGTTTTATGAAAAGGGAACTCATACTCTTGAAATGTGGTATCTCTGTTGACAAAAAAGGAATTGTTAGTCAAATCATATAAGATGTACCCTTTTTGAGTTTCTGAGTAGCCCATTAATACTGCAGTCCTGATCCTAGATTCCATTTTATCATGCTCAACTACATTCTTAGCATAACATAGGCAGCCTATGACTCTTAAATGATTTAGTGAAGGGGATCTATTATGCAACTTCTGATAAGGAGACATGTTAGGCACTGCAGAGTGCATTCTATTAATTAAATACACAACAGCTTGTACACAATGTCCCCAAAATCTAAGAGGAATGTGTGATTGCAGTCTAATAGCTCTAGTTACTTCAAGTATGTGTCTATGCTTCCTTTCAGCTATTCCATTCTTCTGTGGAGTGTAAGGACACGACCTTTGATGTATAATGCCTAACTTAGTAAACAGAGAGGTACAAGAATCATTTACAAACTCAGAACCATTATCAGTCCTGATTACCTTTACTGTTTTATTGATTGCGTCTTAACAAATTGCAGGAATAAAGGAATGACAACACAAGCATCGGACTTCATCTCAAGTAAATAAATCCACATCATTCTAGAGTAGTCATCAACTACAGTCAAAAAATATTTGTTTCCATCATAAGTTGATACTTTATAAGGGCCCCATATATCCATGTGAACAAGATTAAAGCTATCAGTAGATTGACTAGTGCTTGTATGAAAAGGTAATCTGCATTGTTTAGCACATGGACACACATCACATTTCTTGACAATATCTACTACATTATTATGCTTTATTTGAAGCATACTAGTTAATGTTTTACTAGAAATGTGGCCTAATCTCTTATGCCACAGACTTATGTCAGCCTCAGTGCTAGATAGTGTCCTTTGAGCAGACAAGTTAATAGCTTTAGCTTTCAGTTTTTCATCAGTTGTATTGAGTAACAGATATAGCCCATTGCACTCTTTACTAATCACCTTCACCTTCCCACTTGAGAGGTCCTGAAAAACACAAAATTTAGGGTAAAAGAAAGCAACACAATTCAACTCTTTTGTAGCCTGTGATACAGATAATAGGTTATATTTGAATTGTGGTAGAATAAACACATTATTTAGAGTGTTATTCTTAGAAATGGAACTTGATCCAATGTGAGTTACCGGTGCATGTTCTCCATTTGGTAACTGAACATTTTTTTGGATCTATTGGCTTTCTGACTGATGCACTATTAAGCATACCAATATCAGAAACCATGTGATTGGTGGCACCAGTGTCGATAATCCATTGTTTTAGAATTTTAGACACCAAGAAGGCTTTATAACTAGATGTAGCTGAGCTGCTTGCAACATTTACTGAGGGTCCTTGTCCTTGTATGTCATTGTTATTAGAGTTCAGTTGTGTTTGGTTTAGCAATTAGACAATTTGATCATATTGACTCTGAGTAAATGTACAAGCTCCAGTCTGTACCATATTCATGCCTTGTGGTTTTCCATCTTGTGCCTCTGTAACATATCCTTCCTTGACCCTTTCTGATAAAGCATTATGTGCAGAAGGTCCAAAAGAACCTGAACTTGACCTGTAGTTAGAGGCTCCTACTCCCCCTTTCTTTTTGAATCTTGAATCCGTGGGGTATCCAACTAATTTGTAGCATGTGTCTTTTGTATGTCCTTTCAGTTTGCAAAATTCACAAAACAGATTATAGTTTTTCCTGAACTTTGATGCTGCAGTTTTTGAGTACATTGCAGTAGGGTCATGAGCATGAATTGCCAGCATTGCACCAAGAAACCCGGCAGAGGAAGATGACGACATAGCTTTCTGTGATTCATCACTTATGATCATGCATAAGACTGATTTACTAATGGTAGAGGTGTCATCATAAGTATTTGGCTTCTTGCTTGCATATAGTTATCATTTAACCCCATCAAGAACTGGTACAGTTTCTGCCTTTGCAGATAGGCCAAGAATTCCCTTGACTTGTCACAGTTGCAACTAGGTGGTGGTACTAATGCTTCAAGTTCTACCCATAGCTCTTTCAGCCTTGTGAAGTATCCAGCTACACTCAGAGTACCCTGCATCAATGTAACAATTTCCTTATGCAAGTTGAATGTTCTGGATCCATCTAGTTTGTCAAATCTTTCTCTTAGATCCTTCCATACCTCACAGGCTGTAGTTGCATACACCATGCCTCCTAACAAAGAGCTTGATACGGTGTTTATTAACCAAGATTGCACTATGGCATTGCATCTTTCCCACTGATAACCCAATTCTTCACTAAAACTTTCTTTCTTCCAAGTACCATCCACAAACCCCAACTTATTTCTTCCTAACAAGGCAATTCTCATGGATTTACTCCAAATAGAGTAGTTCTCAGAACCAGTAAGTTGTAAAGAAATTAGAGAAATGCCACTTACATCAACGGAATGGAGATACAGTGGATGACTATGGTCCAGGACTTGAGTAGTACCACTGGTTGCAGGGGTGACACCAACAACAGTTGTAGACTCCATTTTGTTTCAGAATGAAATGACAATGACCTTCAATTCTTGAGTTGCTGCGCAATTCTTGAAAAAATAAAGAATCCAACCAGATGAGGAATAGCGGAACTCGAATCTCAGAACTACAACTGAATTTCAGTAGGATTGACTAGATCACTGCAGAGATCAAGACAATTTCCAGTAGCAATGATTCGCTGAAGAGGATATATCTCAAAATTGCAAGAAGAGATTGCGGAAGCTATGCAGATCGTGTGGCTCTGATACCATGTAGAATTTAAGAATGAAACCAAGTAAAGATCATACAGATCATCCAGCTTTAGACATTAAAGCTGTTAGAGACAGAATCAGAGAAGAAGATAAAGGAAAAAATGAAGAGGAAGAAGAGTAAGAAGAAGAGAATGAGTATATAGCTGTATAAGGAAGTTAACTGTATTGTATTTAATTGTAATGTGTATGTACAAGAGTTGATGTATATATATAGCTGAGATAAGCTTCTAGTCCCAACTGTTTTCTGGACTCATAACTAACTCTTCACAGAATTAGTTATGCACAGTACTTTAACTAACTATTCTAACTGCTATTTCCTTGAACTTGTTAGTTTGTCATTATTTATTCATCTCAACGTACATACCTTTTTTACGTCATGCCAAAAGAGGAACTTTCCTTTTTTTATCGTAGCGACCACTCGATAAAGAACATTGCAATGTAGTTGAGGAAAGAAAGGACGAAATGAACAAAGAAACTAGCATAAATAAAGGAAAGACAAACTACGAGTGCACATGCCAAATACTCCCATTTAATCTTAAAAGAAGGAAGACAAATAAGAAATGGACGATGAGGAATAGAAATAATACTATCATAAGTATTACATAAATACTATGTGGGGTGCCCCTACTTACTTTTTCTCCTTGCTCAGCACCACAACCACTGTAACCCTTTAATGTTGAAAGTTCATAGTGCTCTCTGCCAATTAGTAGAGTAAAGGAAAAAGAAATCAATTAAGAACAGGAAGTTAGTTATTGACTTGAGTTCAATAAGCAGAATATATTAAGCAAACAAACGATCGACTTGCTAGACTTTGTAGGCATATATATACATACAGAATTGTCTTCTTTCCCCAGTTTCAGGATGGAAGCATAGAGAGGTAATGGCTGTATAAAGTCAGCCATCTAACATTGAGCTAAAAAAGCAAATAATTTTGCTTCAGGTAACTAAATCTGCTCGTTGTCTCATCATATTTCCACATTACTGCTATCTCATTAGATTTATATCATATTTGCATGATCCCAGAAGCAATGTCTCCAACTTATTCCAAGTAATGTGTCCAACTTCTCTAATCTCCTACAGCTAATTCACTATAAACAGCATCTTTAACTGCAAAGTAGCTTAAAGAAAACAGATAAGCAACAACAGCATACCCAGTGTATTCCTACAGTAATTTTACATATTTGGCACTGTCAAAAGAAAATAATTTTACATTTTTAAAAAGCATGCATGTAGCAGCCGTTGACTCCTCACTCTATTTTCCAGAGAGATAAAAGCAATTTATATGCAGTCATAAACATCGATTAATAGAAAGTTCTAAATATCAATTTTCAAAAGCTCTTATTGATCCATATTGCCCAGGCTCACAAGTCTACTATTCCCATTTAGACTTGGCAAATCGTCAGAAGAACATCAAAAATGTGGTACAGTTGGCACTGGAAAACAACATTAACATAAAGGCTTACAAGTTTTCTCAGTAGAAGGTGTTGCAACACATCTGACAATGCCACTGGTTTTGCATGGCATTGATACATTCTGATTCCTACAACAATCAATGCACAGTTTTTACATTAGCCAACAATGCATGTACCAGGAATAAACTAGTCACAAATCACAATGAGCAAAGTATTAAGGGCAGCAAGCAGCCGTAGCTTGTTATTGTATTCTTATCAATGCATTTAATCTTGAATATGTTGGGTTCGGTTGGTGTGAATGGAAAATGAAAAGTGTTGGGTTCTATGTGTGTGTTTTGAATGGAAAATGGAGGCAATTAAGTGGAAGAGAAAATTGAGTTTACACCAAAATGGAAAGTGTGCTCGAAATAGGAAAGCTTACTAAAATTCTCCCACATTGGTGGGAGAAAGAAGCTTTAAAGTGTTTATATTGTGAAACACATTTCCACATGCTAAGTGAGACAAGAAATAAGAGATGCCTTGCATTGTCATTGTCGCTCATTTATGCATTGATAACGCTCAATCTACAGCTCTCGTAGGAGTGTAAAGCGGTCGTTAGCAAATATAGAACCCAACTGGGTTGGGTATCGATCCCACAGGGAATAGCTTGGTCAACAAGTAAGTAAAGATTACTAGACTTTTAGTGCAAGTCTCGTAAAAAAGGGGGGGAGTCTTGTCGTGCAAGTAATGTAACCAAAATAAGATCTAAAAATGGCAATAGCAAAGTAAAAAGAGAAAGAATGTTTTAGTGAGATGTAAACAATGAGAATTGAGAAGTTGGGGTTATGTCCACCTTCTGAGGTATACGTCTCTATTGGCTATGAGTGTGTAGAATTCTGACATGCAACTGCTTATAGAGAATTGTATTCGATGGTAAATCCAAGCGTCTTTCGACCTAAACAAGGACTATTTCACTTTAACTCTCTCGAGCTTAAAGCGTATCTAACGGTACGAATTCTCCAAGAGGTTAGTCCAGTTACGGCACTAGCTTTTTAATAGGAAAGGGTGTCCTACTACCTTGACATTATCTCTTTTCCAGACAAATAACTTTTCTCTCGAACAAGTTAAATGTTAGACTGGCGTATTCTTGCGTTTGCAACCGCAAAGAATGTAGATTAAGATGAAGAGAATAATGATATAAGCAATATACGTGCCTCGAACTCACAAACTCACAGCAATAGATAGTAACTCATTCGGCTTCCATAACCCCAACAGAGAAGTTTAGTTACCCATGAATGCGAAGAAAACCACAATTGTCATTGTTATTATACCACAATAATGATCAATTTCGTGTAGCACAAGAGTGGTAGGCGTTAGGTGTGATTTCTTGCAGAGTAACGTTTCTCTTGTTGCAGAATTTAAGAATAGAAGAATAGACGAAAATAGAATTGATGGAAAGATTAGAAGAGTTGTAGAATTGTTTGTAGTGTAGAATAATAGAGGAGTAGAAGACGTGAGGATCTTGAGAGGGATGGAAGGAAGTATTGTGTTCTCCCTCCTTCCTCCCTCCTTGTTCTAAATCTCTAGCATGATAGGGTATTTATAATACCCATATCCTACTCCTACTAAGCTAATGAAATAAATAACCAAATCCTACTAGACTAATGAAATCCTTAACCCAAATGTACTAGGTTAAGGTAACATTATCATAATCCATATAAAATAATGAAATACATAACCTAATTGTACTAGGTTAATGTATCATTGTCAAAATTCAGCTTTGTGTCTGTAAGTCCCCAAAGTCTTCAGAATTGCTGTTTTAGCCCGGGACAGATTTTCCATGCAGCAGTTTTGGTCCCCCAAAGTCTTCAGAAATGCTGTTTTAGCCCGGGACAGATTTTCCATGCAGCAGTTTTGGTCCTTAGGCGTGTAAACTCCCTTCCCTTCCTTCGTGAGCTTTCTTTAGCGTCAAGTAAGCCATAAAATGCTGAATTATGCATCATTTATACCTGAAACTTTACTAATCATGTTCGTTAGCTCATTTACAGGAAAAAGGACTAAAAGTGCATGAAATATATAATTTGTTCTCAAAACTAGGCTAAAATATGGGCAAAATATATTGATATAGGCGTGTAAATCCGCCTATCATCATGCATGCAGTGAACTGGTGCATTGTTTTGAAATGCCATGCAGAAACGAAGTGCTGTTTCGAAAGGGATGCAACCCTTCAACGAAATGACACACTGTTTCACGTGAAATGGTATGTCTGTTCTGAAAGACACAGTCTTTGGATGAACAAACATGAATTTTCAGAAAAGGCACACCTCTAAAGTGAACCATTGCCACTTTTCAAAAGAGGCATGTTATGGCTATATAAACCTGCTTTGATCCACAGGTTTGATATACGGAATTTTTTAGAATACAAAACTCTTCTTCTCTTAAAAATATTCTGTGTGATCATTCAAACCGTTGAGTGCGTTCGTGGAATTCAATTATTTGAGGTACCGCTATAATTGGATTGAAGGCCATTTTATCCTGGGAGGAAAATTCCATAACCTCGGGTACTGTGAGGGGAATTATTCCTTAAGGACACTCCGTGAACTCGGGGGACTTGGTCTAAAATTTCTGTTTCATCTATTTTCTGATATCTAATACACTTCTTGGATAGATTAGTAATAATCTTGTGTTGAAGGTGTTAAAGAACTTCAAAACTGTTCTTGTTCATACGTGAACTTGTTATGAAGTTGTTGTTATATTAATACAGATTCTAGTACCCGTAGAAGGAAAATAACAATTTTAAGGAATAAATTCAGAATCTGTATTACTTGTTTTTGGAGATTAAAGCTTTAATCTTTCTACTCCGTTTGAATTTAACTAGTGATTAGAAGACATAAAATCTTCATCACAAGTTTAAAATTCACTCGGTTGACAATTGGAAGTCATAAAAACTTCATTGTTAACTAGAAACAAGAAGAAGAATTTAAAGTTGCTTAACTTTATAAGTAGTATTCTGAAAATACTAAATATTATTGTCTTGTGGTGACAGAAAAAATGACTAACGAAAGTCAAATGCAAGATGCGGCTACCACTGTGGGGGCAACTAGAATTTCCTCAACAAGTCGAGCAAATGCTCCGCAACCTATGGCACTTGCGGAGAAGCCCGAAAAATTTGCGGGCATTGACTTTAAGCGATGGCAGCAGAAGGTGTTCTTCTACCTCACAACACTATGCCTTCAAAAGTTCACTAGTGAGGATGCTCCTGAGGTGCCCGAGGAAACCTCGGACAAAGAGCATTTCATGATTGTAGAAGCTTGGAAGCACTCGGACTTCCTTTGCAGGAATTATATATTGAGTGGTCTCCAAGACGATCTCTACAATGTTTATAGTGGAACTAAGATATCGAAGGAATTGTGGGGGGTACTAGAATGAAAATACAAGACAGAGGATGCGAGAATTAAGAAATTCTTTGTTGCAAGGTTCCTGGACTTTAAAATGATAGATAACAAATTGGTTGTCTCTCAAGTGTAGGAATTGCAAGTAATCATCCATGATCTCCTAGCAGAAGGTATATCTTTGAAAAATACCTTAGTTGAACAACTTGGAAAAGTTCTTAATACTCACATAAATTGTTTTGTAGGTTTGATTGTGAATGGGTGCTTTCCAAGTAGCAGCGATAATTGAGAAGCTACCACCAATGTGGAAAAACTTCAAAAACTACTTGAAGCATAAACACAAGGAGATGACTGTCGAAGATCATATTGTTTGACTGCGTATTGAAGAGGATAATAAAGCTGTCGAAAGAAGGTCAAAAGGAAATTTTGCAATTAAAGGAGCACATATTGTGGAAGATGACCAAAACAATTCTAAGAAAAGAAAGAAAGTTGAACAAGGAAGAAATCAACCCAAGAAGAAATTCAAGGGAAAATGCTTCAATTGTGGCAAGATTGGCCACAAGTTCACGGATTGTCGTTCCTTGAATAAAGGCAAGAAAAAAGATCAAGCAAATATGATTGAATCCAACAAAGAATGCGATGATCTGTGTGCTATGTTCTCAGAATGCAACTTGGTGGGGAATCCTCACGAATGGTGAATGGATTCTGGTGCCACCCTCCATGTATGTGCCAACAAAGAGTTTTCGTCATTCGCTCCGACTCAAGTAGAAGAAATGATCTACATGGCTAACTCCGCTACTGCTAAGGTAGAAGAAACAGGAAAAATATGCTTGAAAATGATTTCAGGAAAGGTCTTGACACTTAACAATATCTTGTATGTTTTGGAGTTACGTTGGAATTTAATTTTTGTTTCACTTCTAGACAAGAACGGATTCAAATGTGTAACCGTTTCTGGAAAAATTGTGATTAGCAAAGGAGAAATGTATGTAGGAAAAGGCTATCTCACCGAGGGCCTTTATAAGATGAATGTAATGAATGTTGAAATAAATAAAAGTTTAAATTCTTCTTATTTGCTTGAGTCTTATGATTTATGGCATGACCGTTTAGGCCATGTTAATTACAAAACATTATGAAAACTGATTAACTTAGAAGTTTTGCCGAACTTTGAGTACAATAAATCAAAGTGTCAAACGTGTGTGGAATCAAAGTATGCAAAGCATCCTTATAAGTCCGTTGAAAGGAATTCCAATCCTTTAGACTTAGTACACACTAAAATTTGTGATATGAAGTCAACACCATCACGTGGTGGGAAAAAGTATTTCATAACTTTTATTGACGATTGCACTAGATATTGTTATGTCTATTTGCTAAATAGTAAGGATAAAGCAATAGATGCATTTAGGCAATATAAAAATGAAGTTGAAAATCAGTTAGATAAAAAGATAAAATGATAAGAAGTGATAGGGGCGGAGAATATGAATCTCCTTTCGCTGAAATATGTGTAGAGAATAGAATTGTCCATCAAACTACGACCCCTTATTCACCTCAATCTAATGGAATTGCGGAAAGAAAAAACTAAACTTTGAAGAAAATGATGATTGCCTTGCTTATAAGTTTCAGTTTATCACAAATCTTATGGGGGAAGCTATCCTTACAGCCAATCGTATTGAAAAATGGAAAGGAAGGAAACCCAACTTGAAATATTTCAAAGTGTGGGGGTGTCTAGCAAAGGTCCAAATTCCTATGCCTAAAAGGGTTAAGATAGGACCTAAGATAGTGGAATGCGTGTTCATAGGATATGATAAAAGTAGTAAAGCATGTCGATTTTTGGTTCATAAATCCAAACATCCGGATATTAATGAAAATACGGTAATTGAATCAGACAATATTGAATTCTTTGAAAACATTTATCCGTATAAAACTAGACATGAACAGTCTCGTGGGGAGTCTAAACGACCTCGAGATGAACCAAGTGAGGATGTACATAATGAAGAAAATCCAAGACGTAGTACACGTCAAAGAACGTCTACTTCGTTTGGATCAGATTTTGTAACATTTCTCTTAGAAAATGAGCCTCAAATATTTAAGGAAGCGATGACATCTTCGGATTCATTCTTTTGGAAAGAGGCAGTCAATAGTGAGATTGATTCAATCTTAAGCAACCATACATGTTGATTCAATCTTAAGCAACCATACATGGGAATTGGTTGATCTTCCTCCCGGAAATAAACATTTAGGTTCTAAATGGATCTTCAAAAGGAAGATGAAAACGGATGGTAATATTGACAAATACAAGGCAAGACTTGTAGTAAAAGGCTTCAAACAAAAAGAAGGCCTTGATTACTTTGATACATACTCGCCAGTAACAAGGATAACATCGATTTGAATGTTAATTGCCTTGGCTGCGGTATATGGTCATGAAATCCATCAAATGGATATGAAAACTGCTTTCCTAAATAGAGAATTGGAGGAAAAAATATACATGGAACAACCTGAAGGTTTTGTGGTTCCAGGAAAGGAAAACAAGGTGTGTAAACTTATTAAGTCATTGTATGGACTAAAGCAAGCACCAAAACAATGGCATGCGAAGTTTGACCAAACCATGTTGGCAAACAGATTCAAAATAAATGAATGTGATAAATGTGTTTATATTAAAGACACTCTAAATCACCAAGTCATTATTTTTTTATATGTGGATGATACGTTGATCATCAGTAGAGACATTTCTGACATAAATGCAACAAAACGAATGTTCGAGAGCAAATTTGATATGAAAGACCTTGAAGTTTCAGATGTGATCTTAGGTATAAGAATCCATCGAACTCCATAAGATTTGGCATTGTCATAGCCTCATTATATAAAAAATGTACTTGACAATTTCAAGTATATGGAATTCGATATTGCCAAGACTCCATTGGATGTGAGCTTTGCACTTCGAAAGAATGAAGGCGAAAGTGACTCACAATTGGAGTACGCAAGAGTATTGGGATGTTTAATGTATATAATGAACTGTACATGACCAGACATAGCATGCGTTATTAGTAA
Source organism: Capsicum pubescens (assembly GCA_030864215.1). NCBI lineage: Eukaryota > Viridiplantae > Streptophyta > Magnoliopsida > Solanales > Solanaceae > Capsicum > Capsicum pubescens. The sequence continues at coordinate 329,903,061 of CM061538.1, read as the reverse complement.
ATTGAGTCGGTACATGAGTAATCCCAACAAAACTCATTGGATGGCAATAAAAAGAGTTTTGGGGTATCTTAAATACACTCAAGATTATGCCTTGCATCATAATAAATATCATGTGATACTTGAAGAATATAGTGATGCAAATTGGATCACCGGATCGAATGAAGTAAAATCCACAAGTGGATATGTATTTACTATTGGTGGAGAAGAAGTCTCATGAAAATCATCCAAACAGACTTGTATTGCTCGCTCTATAATGGAATCTAAATTTATCGCATCGGATAAAGTCGGTGAAGAAGCAAAATGGCTCCAAAATTTCTTGGAAGATATTCTGTATTGGCCCAAACTAGTGGCACCAGTATGTATACACTGTGATAGCCAAACGACAATAGGTAGGGCAGAGAGCATGATGTACAACTGATACAGGAATAATCAGGAATATGGACTTAGGAGAATGTGTGCTGGACCCGAGCCTTGGCATGTGCAATTGAAGTGTAAAAGAGGCCCAAAATGCACTCAAATCAGCCCATAAATTACACTAGATGGGTGCCCATTCTTGAAGGTCCTTTTTGGTCATTTTAACTTCTATTTGTTTTGTAATATATAAGGAACATATTAGGGATTATTCACTCAATTTTTGGATGATATTTGTAAGTCTTGTAAGACTTAAAGCCCCATAGTTAGGGTTTGGAAAAGCCACCAACCGGAACTAGGACAAGTTCTAGTGTGGAATCGCTAGTGATTGTAAATTGCTTGGAAACATTGATGCTTGGGAGGTGGAATCCGATCTTGTATCTTTGTAAGAGATAGGTTTATTATTGTGTGTAGTGTTAAGATTTGCGGACTGTTTTGGAGTTGTTTCGTATTTTTCTGATTATTCTTGTATCATTTGGTATCAGAGCATGGATTGATCTTGTTCCTAAAAGATCAAATCTTGGGCTAGCTCACTTGAAAAATAAATAAAAAAAAAGTTGAAATCAAAAAATTCTAGAAAACGGGTGAAATTTGTCCATTTTTTTTATTCTTGGCCAAAAGTTATTGTTCTTGTGAAGTGTCTTGGCCAAGATTTGTTTGTTGTGTGTCTATATCTAGTAGTGTTCTTGTTTGTTTTGTTGTTTCTAGTGTTAGTTTTCTTATCCACTAACACTTTGAGTCTAGATCTAAACTTGAGCTTGAACTTGTTCAAAGTTGTTGTTGTGAACATAAACTTGGACCATTGTTGTTGTTCTTGTTGTTATGGATTTGAAGTTAGCCATGTGGATGTTGTTGTAATTTTGGGTGGATGTTGTTGTTGTTCTTGAAGCTCGTCACAACCTTCATCTCCTCTTAAAACCGAAAATAGCACACTAAAGACTTGGCCAATAGAATTGTTGTTGGAGGTTTGTAGTTGACCTTGTTGTTATGGAATTGTTGTTGTTCTTGGGAGATTGTTGTTGGTTGTTCTTGTTGTGGTGGTTGTGTTTTTGAAGTTCTTCACCATATTCATCACCTTGTTAATGTTAAAGTTATCTTAGATCTTCAAAAGGTGAAATACAAGGTGTAGAACTTGTTAAGTCTTGAAAGACCCCTAACCACCAAAAGACTTTACATCACATCTCCACCATTTTTTCATAAAACAAGGTTCCATGTTTTAAGGGTTGTACAAGTCTATTCAAAAACTTTTGAGTCTTGAATTTTGAATTGAAAAGAAGCTCCAAAGACTAGTTTGTATTTCCCTCCATTGAACAAGTTCCACCAAAGGTCCAAATTGAAAATTGACCAAGACTTGAAATTTTAAAACTAACAACTTGATAAAACCGAACCAATACGTGGCTGCCACGTCACGTTTTACTGTTCACACGACAAAATTTTTAAGCTCAATTTTTGATCTTCTAGTTTCAATTTGTTGTTTTCTTAGTTTCGTTTGTTGATTCCAATACTAATTTACAAGCTAGTGATCATTTACTAGATTGTAAATTAGTTTTGAACCTGTTCTTCATGTTAACTTTTCTTTTTGAGTCTTAATTATTTTGAGTCATTGTAATACGTCCTTGTCAACATTGGATTCACTTCTCAACACCACTCGGAGTATAAGCAAGCTTGCAACACTTGTGAGATTGAGTGTGAGGGATCCGAGAGTCAAGAAATAAAAAGAGAGAGTGGGATGTTTTTGTACAACTAATGTGTTTTCTATTTTTGTAGGTAACTCCTTTGCCATAATGGACACCATTTTGTCCCACCTTGATGCTATTGCCCAAGAAATAGCTAAGGCAAATGAGGGTCTTGACAAATTGAGCTCAGATATGTCTACTATACTTGAGAGGTTGGATTGAGTCGAGAGTCGAAGAAACTCTCATGTTTCTACTCCCGAAGCTTTACCTCAAACGATCTACCCTCCAAGACAACCACTAAATGACAGACATAAGCCAAGCCAACAAATGTCCTCAAGCCCGAGACCTAAATGAGTCACTTCCCCCGCAATTCGATTAAGCCCAACAAGAGGGACTTGGAAGTCAATTTTATCCCATCCAAGCTCCACAACCGAAGCTCCCCCTTACCAAATCATTCCTCTCAACCGAAACTCCACTTCACCAAAACTGATCTATCCATGTAGAGGAGTATGGTAGAAATAAACATGAAGGATATGGAGACTACTACAATATTTGTATGATGGTAGGAGACTTGTTTCGGATGAGATTGAAGACAAGGCTCAAGATGGAGAGGAAGCCAAGGTTCAAAATGAAGATTTTGGCTGAGACTTGATGTTATTAAGCCCTCAGATTCTTCATGATTTTGTGGACTATTTTTGACTTATTTTTGTGACTTGTTTGCGGATTGTTTTGAGTAGATTTTCTTTGAAGTGACCAATTGAATGAGGTGAAGCCGTGAATTTGTGGAAAAATTCCTCTCAAGATGGAGAGGATGATACGAGAATAATCACGGATATGGACTTAGGAGAATGCGTGTTGGACCCGAGCCTTGTGATGTTGGGCATATTTATTCGTCTAAGCACCATAATTTACCCATGTTTTGGCTAAGTTTTGAGGATAAAATATATAATTCTTGCACTTTTAGTCCATTTTCCTTTAAGTGAGCTGACCTATGTGATTAACATGTTTTTCAGGTACTAATGATGAAGATTTCAGCACTTTGTGGACCTGTGGGCAGCAAAGAAAGACTTCACATAAGAGGGAAGACAACTTTTGGACTGAATGTGATGCATGTGAACTTTTTCCCGGGCAAACCCAGTATTTTTAAATACTTAAAGATGCAGTAGCAACTTATTAGACAAGGATGCTATTAAAAACCTTATTGCTGAATTTTTCAGCATAATTATCATTCGACATTATTCATAATTCAATTTGGAGATTCTGTACGAGTTTTGAGAACAGAAAATGGCTCACTTGAGCAACGGAGAAAGAAAACACGTTTCATCTCCATAGCCGAGATTTCTCTAAGTTTTGGTATGATGATGATGTCTACTTTGATTTTCGTTGTATTCATGAGTAGCTAAACTTATCTGTTAGGGTTATGGAAACCTTGTAAGATACTATCTATTACTATGAGTTTGTGAATTCTTGATGTGTTATGCTACTTATATCATTACTCTCTTTGTTTTGATTGAATTCTTATGGTTGCAAACATAGAGAATACGCCATTATAGCATTAACTTGTTCGAGAGAAAAGTTACATGTTTGGAAAAGAGAGCGTGACAAGGAAATAGGGTTTCCAACCTCTATTTACACGTTAATGCCTTAACCGGATTAACTTCTTGGAGAATTTGTACCATTTGTTATACACTTTAGGTTCGAGAGAGCTAAAGCGAAATAAATCCTTGATGGTTGAGAAACACTTGGATTTAGAATTAGAATACGATTCTCTATAAGTGCATGCATGTCTAAATTCCGCGTTACTCATAGTTAATAGAGAAGTAGAACTTATAAGGTGGACATAACCCTAACTTATCAATCTCTGTGATTAAATCTTACTACACAAATCATTCCATTATTACTTTGATAATATTAGTTCACGCCTAAACCAAACCCCCCTTTTTCCTTGGAATTTTCGACCAACAGTCTACTAATAATTGCAACACTTAGTGACCAGAGTATTCCCTGTGGAATTCGACACCCAAACCAGTTGGGTTCTATATTTGACAGCGACCGCTTACACTTTCTAACGAGAGTTGTAATTTGGGCGTATCAAATTTTGGTGCCGCTGCCGGGGAATACGGTTGTCAACTAAGTTTGTGATAGTTAATAGACCCTTTGGTCAAAGATTCTCGAATTTTACTTTTTGTTTGTTGTTTTTGTTTTGTTCAGGTTTATTGGAGTGCATGCCAAATACACGAAGTTCTGGTCAACCGTTATTACCTATAAATCCTGAACCACATCTTATTGGCAGAATGGATGCGCAACGAAACCTTGAACGGATGACTGCTCAACAGGAGCAGGAAAGATTAGCTGCATTGGCAGCTGCTCAAGTGCATCAACAGAATATTGATAACCCAGGTCGGGCAACAAATCTTGATGAACAGGACCTGGGTGATGATGAGTTATTAAATCCAAGGCGTGCTGGTGAGGTGGCAGCACCTGTGAACAGGAGAGATCGTTAAGCTAGAATGAGACCTGAATGTCGAGCTGTGCAGGCCCCTTTCGATGATGATGATGACGATTTGGATGGAGCTGGTGCCACAGGGGCTATTATTCCTCCACCCTTGGCACCCGGAGCCAAGTTCAATATCACCAGCACCGTGATCCAGCTATTACAACTCAAAGGGTTATTTGGTGGACTTGCAGGCGATGATCCGAATATGCATCTGATTAATTTTATCTCAACATGCAAATCATTTGATAATCCAGGGGTTGGACAGAATGCGATCCGGCTGCGCTTATTTCCATTGTCACTGTCTGGAGAGGAAACTCTATGGTTAAACGGGCTAACTCCTGACTCTATTACTAATTGGAGGCAACTGAAAGACGCTTTCCTAGAAAGATTCTTTCCGCCATCCAAGAGGGCACAATTGAGAGATGAGATCAGCAATTTTCGACAGCTTCCAACTGAAGCTCTCCACGAAACATGGGAGAGGTTCAAGAAGAAGCTTATGTGGTGCCCAAATCATCAGATGACCAACATCCACTTGATGGAAATATTATACAGGGCGTTGAACTCGGTGACTAAGCCAGTGGTTGATAATGCTGCAGGTGGGTCATTCATGGACCATACTTTTATTGAGGCTGGTGATATGCTGGATCGTATGACAAAGCAGAGTAGAGCTTGGCATACCAGGGATTCTGAGGTAGCAAGCTCTACTGTATCTACCGGCATGACAGCAGAACAGAGGCAAAGAGAAGAGGAATGTGACCAAGATATGGCTCACATGAAAACGCAGATGGACCTTCTTACCAAGCATTTATTATCAGGGAAGACAGAAAAGGTCAAGGCTGTTGTATCACAGGGTAGAGATGAATCCGATTCTGAGAAGGAAGCGAATTATTTGAATAATCAGGGGGGTTTCCGAGGCAATGCCCAAGGAAACCAAGGTCGAAACTATTATGAAAAATCCGGATTCAAGAATAAGACTGACAGGAGTGGTTTGTATGTCCCTCCTGGAAATCGTGAAGCTGTTGCAACTAGTTCTGGGAAGATGTCCATGGAGGACATGATGGCCAAGCTTTTGAAAGGAGTGAAGGCAACCAACACGGGACTAACTGAGGTAAAAAATGATTTGTCCTCAATAAATCAATTGGTTGACTCGCATTTCACTGCAATAAAACAGCTGGAACAACAAATGAGTCAACTATCAGCGGCATTCAATCAAAGAAAAGCTGGCACTTTACCTAGTAACACTGTGCAAAATCCACGGAATGATGGATCATGTATGGCTATTACTACCAGGAGTGGTAAGGTATTGGAAAATCCATCCAAAGGCAAGCAGGTGGTTGATAATACAGAAGAGAATGTTATTAAAGCAGATTGTGATGATTCTGTAGAAGCTGAAAATCAGAATGAGAACGTTCATGACACTACACCTAGATGTCACCAGCCTGAAAAGATTGATAATCGGAAGAAAAACCAAAAGGAAGTGGTGGAAAAGACTCTTCCAAATCCACCACCACCTTTTCCTCAGAGACTGAAGAAAAAGGCTGATGACACCAGGTTTAGTAAATTCATGACCATGCTGAAGCAGCTGACTATTAATGTGCCTTTGGTGGAGGCACTGGAGCAGATGCCAGGGTACGCCAAATTCATGAAGGACCTTTTGACAAAGAAAAGGGCAGCAAGTTATGAACTGGCAGATAATGTTCATCATTGTAGTGAAATTGCCACGAGATCTTTAGTACAGAAAAAGGCGGATCCTGGTGCTTTCACTATTCCTTGCACGCTTGGATCCTTGGATTTTGCTAAGGCATTGTGCGATTTGGGGGCTAGTATCAATTTGATGCCGCTATCTATTTATAAAAAGTTGGGGTTGGGCGATCCTACACCAACCAATATGCGGCTCGTGATGGCAGATAGGTCGGTAAAATGACCTATTGGTATCTTACATGATGTATTAGTGAAGGTTTCTACCTTCATTTTTCCTGCAGACTTTGTTATTTTGGATTACGAGGTGGATTTTGAGGTGCCCATAATCTTGGGTCGACCTTTCCTCACAACAGGAAGTGTGCTTATTGATTTACGAGCAAATGAGCTTTTATTTTGGATGAATGACAAAGTGGTACGTTTTGATGTAAGCAAATCAATGAAGCAGCCCAAAGATATGAATATGTTCTCTATAACTGATGTTCATTATGAGGATGAGAAGAAATTATCTTTAGAGAAACAACTTACTGTTGAGCCATTGGCTGCTGTGCTTTTGAACTTTGAGCGTGAGGATGTTGAAGAGAACGAAGAAACTATCCGTGCTTTGACAGGAATGGGGTCGTATTCATATGACCCCAAGAAGCTGGACCTTGACCTTAAAAATCGACCCTCACCACCGGCGAAGCCACCAGATATCTTGATGAAGTCTGAGTAATCGAGATAACTATGTCGTGCCGCGACAATAAATCAAGCGCTACATGGGAGGCAACCCATCATTAGGAGTTTGTTTAGTTAGGATTTTGTTTTTGATAAATAAAAGTTCAAAAAGAAGAGTTAAGCCACGACCAAAACTAAGGCGCTCGGTGGGAGGCAACCCATCCTGCTAATCATTTTTGTTGTTTTTGATTAAGTGTAGGTGCAAGATATACAAAGGAGGAGATTAGTCCCAAATTTTGATTTGAAAGTGAGCCATGCTAAAGGTGGTAAGTGAGGAATGATGGAGCAAAGGCTATAGGCTAGGCATTGCCTATGCCAATCTAGGCAACAAACAAGGCAATGCCTATGCAAATCTAGGCAACGGACAAGGCAATGCCTATGCCATTGCCTATGCTCACTGCCTCACATAGGCAATGGACAAGGCAAGGCCTATACCAATGTAGGCAATGCTATAGGCGCCGCCTATGCCATTGCCTATGCTCACTGCCTCACATAGGCAATGCCATAGGCGCCGCCTATGCCAATCTAGGCGATAGGCAAGGCGTCGCCTATGCCAATCTAGGCGATAGGCAAGGCGTCGCCTATGCCTATCTAGGCATTGCTAAAGGCGCCGCCTATGCTAAGCATAGGCAAAGCATTAGGCGCCTCCTACTTATCTTTTTTTTTGTCTCCTAACCAGATTGTACATGGATCAAACCCGACCCATGGCTTAGTCTTTAAATAGATCCTCAACCTTAGAACACAATTCCATTGTTTGCTCAAGATAGGTGACGCCTAAGCTCCCAAATTCTCTCAAAGTTTTTCTTTTTGCTCATCTAATCTTGCAAGTTCATCTTCTTGATCCATCATCACGTAAGTTACTCTTTTATATTCCGTAGTTGTTGCACTACTACGCCTATAATGGTTTATTAGATTTTGAAGTGGTGTTTGGTGATAAGAATATGGTTGGTTTGTTATGATGCATCTAGTTGAGTGAATGGATTCGTGTGGATGTTCTTGACTTTACTCCGACTTGTATTTGATTGGTATTCACTGTCCTATTTTTATGGAGTCGAAATTGTGAAGTTCAGGCATAATCTTGAAAGTTGTAAGCTTGAATGTTTGAATGACTCGCTCATCGAAGGTATTGATCATGATTGACCACAAGCATAAGATGGTTTGATTATTTCTATGCAACAACCTGATAAGATTTCTATGTGGTCGTCTTATTCAAATATTGCCTTAATCCAATGAAATAAAGTCGGAAAGGATAGTCAAGATTACATGATTACTAACGTTGTGCAAACGGATTAAGTGTGGGGTGGTACCATCACGATTTTCTTTTTCGAATATAGTAAATCTTCCATGATGAAACTAACATGACTTTATTGTGATCTCAGGTAGAATGGCCCCAAAAGGACGACAAGGAAAAGAAAAAGTGTCCACCTCCCAAAAAGGTCAGAAAAGGGAAAGAAAAGATCAGGCTGAGTCCTCCGCTTTGCAAGTGCCTCGACGCACTTTCGGGATAAAGTGGGTCCTAGAGGAGGAAGGGAAGGAGTGGTACAAGAACAACAAAGTAAAAAAGTATGTTCACGTGGATTTGATGCAGAAGGAGAGTCTAGCAAAGAGAGACCCCCGCATTTTGGCTAAAATCATGGCACTAAATCTTCATTTCATTTTCCGAGATATGGGGGAATGCAATCTTGATCTAACGCGAGAGTTTTATGCCAATTGGTCCCCAAAGACTACAGGAAGTGAAGTCAAGATTCGGGGCCAAGTCTTGCAACTGAATGCGGAGTTCTTCAACTCTTTTCTGGGCCTTCCATCTGTGGATCCATCACCGCTCAAGGAGATTTATCACAGACCTCCCTACAGGGCCATCAGACATACACTGTGCGGATCAAGGTCAATGGCACGGTGGATTCGACACAAGGATAATGGTCGCCACAACACCTACTCGTATGCCTCTTTGAACAGGGAAGCTCGCATATGGTTAAGGATAGTCAACTATTGCTTGATTCCTGGGACACAATATACTAAGATCACACGTGATCGAGTCTGCTTGGTGTACGCTTTGATGACGTATATTCCCATCAACATTGATGCGGTTATACGATCGTCAATGCGCAAGGCTAGGCTGCACAAAAGGTCCCATTTCAGTTTCGGCAACTTGTTGACTGCGATCTTAAGGAAAGAACACATTGAAGAGGAACCCGCGGATCATAAGCTACCACACAACCCGAAGAAGGTTGACCTCACAAAGGTTAAAGAGCCAGAAAATGGTCAAGGCATCAACCTCACCACTGCAGAGAGGCATGCTCGAGATGAAAGCTTTTTCTGCCATCTGTATGGCATGACTAGATTTACACTGATAAATGGAGGTCGTGTTCCGACTGATGCAGAGCTTCAGCAGTTGGACTATGATTACCCCCTTAATGAGCATGCGTGGGCAATGTGTGGAGTAGGGGTACATTTTGAGGAACCTCTCGACGATGACGTGCCGACTGACGATGATCACCGACTGCCAGACTCAGACGTGGAGGACAACTCTGATGACGACGACTCTGATGATGATTCTGACGCAGGGGGTATGACCCCAGACATAGAAGAGGAGTCCGACTAATCAGGTTTTCCTTATTTATTTCCACTGAGAACAGTGTGTCCCGTCTAAGTGTGGGGTGCGGGTATATGTCTCCTGTATTGTATTTCTTTGCCTACATTTATTCTTGTTTGTTTGAATTAGTAGTTAGTTAGTTAGTTGTAATTAGTTAGTAGATTTTAGATGTTGCATGAAATTGTTCTGATAGACGGCATGGTATTATAACAAGAGTTTGGCTAAATCATTGCTATTGAGACGCTTAGGCTCTAAGTTGTGATTCACTATGTGATAAATTGTTGTGGTTTAATTCATTCACCTGTTGGGTCAAGAATCTATAATGCCCCCAATGAAGTTGACCATGTGCCTTGTGTGTGTGAGGTTATTGTATATTCTTTGTTGTGACTGATGCTAGAACTTGCCTGGTGTGTGTGTGAAGCGAAATAAAGAATGTGAGTTTAGGAGATGATTTAGACATTTCTTTGGCAGCCTGAAATTGTTTACCTTCTTTTTTTTTTACCTACCTTTGTACATTGTCCTAGTGAACCCCCTTTGAGCCTTTAGCTATTTTCTTTGGCAGCCTCATATGTAGCCTAATCCATTTTTTTTTCAAGACCATAATTTGATCCAAACTCCTAAGCGCTTTAAAATTGTAGAATCATGTGGAAAAATAAAAGGAGAATGGTGAAAGTGATGTCTCAGGGTGTATTGGTACTTGAAATTATTGTGAAAAAGAGTGGCTATTATAGGGATGCTTGCTTAATATAAAAATAAAATAAAAATTTTTTTAGAAAAACAAAAAGATAGTTGTGTTTATGATTGAATAACAAAATGGGTGAAAAGGGGTTGGTAGATGAAAGAGAGGTAGAGTGGTTATTAAAAGATAGTGTAAATGGCATATTGTAGTGTATTAAAGCGCTTAGGGAACATAGTCACTATTTCTGGCCAAAATAGTCCTACCTGTCCCTTAGCCTACATTACAACCTGTAAAGACCTATTTGATCCTAAACTTAGCAGTCTGATATTAGTAGAGCATTACACTAAGGGCAAGCCTATGGTCATCAGTTGCAATATAAGAATTCCTTGTGAGAGTGAGCACAAGGAAAATCTTATACCCATGTTTCAAAAAATGCAAAAATATGAGTGTTTATGGGTGATATCTTTTGTGAGCACACATGGTTGATGATTGTTGGGTGGTTTTATATGATTCTTTGTGGCTTAACTTGTGTATAACGAATTGAACACCCTAATGAGTCTATGTTGGAGGCTGAGTTGTTTCTAGTAATGATCAAGAAACCTACTCTTTGTTAATAATTGCCGTGCATGTCTTGTTGAAAATTTTGTGTTGCTATTGTGAAATTCTAGTTAGGTGTTTGCATGGATGTAATATTTTGTTAGAGGACAAACAAAGCTTTAAGTGTGGGGTGGTGATGTTGGACGTATTTATACGTCTAAGCACCATAATTTACCCATGTTTTGGCTAAGTTTTGAGGATAAAATATATAATTCTTGCACTTTTAGTCCATTTTCCTTTAAGTGAGCTGACCTATGTGATTAGCATATTTTTCAGGTACTAATGATGAAGATTTCAGCACTTTGTGGACCTGTGGGCAGCAAAGAAAGACTTCACATAAGAGGGAAGGCAGCTTTTGGACTGAATGTGATGCATGGGAACTTTTTCCCGGGCAAACCCAGTATTTTTAAATACTTAAGGATGCAGTAGCAACTTATTAGACAAGGATGCTATTAAAAACCTTATTGCTGAATTTTTCAGCATAATTATCATTCGACATTATTCATAATTCAATTTGGAGATTCTGTACGAGTTTTGAGAACAGAAAATGGCTCACTTGAGCAACGGAGAAAGAAAACACGTTTCATCTCCATAGCCGAGATTTCTCTAAGTTTTGGTATGATGATGATGTCTACTTTGATTTCCGTTGTATTCATGAGTAGCTAAACTTATCTGTTAGGGTTATGGAAACCTTGTAAGATACTATCTATTACTATGAGTTTGTGAATTCTTGATGTGTTATGCTACTTATATCATTACTCTCTTCGTTTTGATTGAATTCTTATGGTTGCAAACATAGAAAATATGCCATTATAGCATTAACTTGTTCGAGAGAAAAGTTACATGTTTGGAAAAGAGTGTGTGACAAGGAAATAGGGTTTCCAACCTCTATTTACACGTTAATGCCTTAACCGGATTAACTTCTTAGAGAATTTGTACCATTTGTTATACACTTTAGGCTCGAGAGAGCTAAAGCGAAATAAATCCTTGATGGTTGAGAAACACTTGGATTTAGAATTAGAATACAATTCTCTATAAGTGCACGCATGTCTAAATTCCGCGTTACTCATAGTTAATAGAGAAGTAGAACTTATAAGGTGAACATAACCCTAACTTATCAATCTCTGTGATTAAATCTTACTACGCAAATCGTTCCATTGTTACTTTGATAATATTAGTTCACGCCTAAACCAAACTCCTCTTTTTCCTTGGAATTTTCGACCAACAGTCTACTAATAATTGCAACACTTAGTGACCAGAGTATTCCCTATGGGATTCGACACCCAACCCAGTTGGGTTCTATATTTGACAGCGACCGCTTACACTTTCTAACGAGAGGTTTAATTTAGGCGTATCACCTTGGCATGTGCAATTGAAGTGTAAAAGAGGCCCAAAATACACCCAAATCAGCCCATAAATTACACTAGATGGGTGCCCATTCTTGAAGGGCCTTTTTGGTCATTTTAACTTCTATTTGTTTTGTAATATATAAGGAACATATTAGGAATTATTCACTCAGTTTTTGGATGATATTTTTAAGTATTGTAAGACTTGAAAAACCATAGTTAGGGCTTGGAAAAGCCACCAACCGGAACTAGGCCAAGATCTAGTGTGAAATCGCTAGTGATTGTAAATTGCTTGGAAACATTGATGCTTGGGAGGTGGAATCCGATCTTGTATCTTTGTAAGAGATAGGTTTATTATTGTGTGTAGTGTTAAGAGTCCAAGATTGTCCATTCTTGGGTTCTTAAGATTATACCTTCATGTGGTCTATCTATCTATCATTTTACCTTCTTGTAATCTTGTTTATTGTTTGTGTTGTAATCTTGTGTTCTTGTTGTTATTGTTAAATCCGAATCTTGTGTCTTCTTGTTTATCATCTTGAGTTCATCTTGTTGTTGTTGTTGTTGTTGCTGTTTTGGTGTTAAAACAAACCATTATATCTTGTATTCTTTTTGTTGGTAGTGAATTTGAGAGTGGTCTCCAAAAAGGTCCTCGGATCCTTAATATTTGTTGATTGTTTTGGAGTTGTTTCATGTTTCTTTGATTATTCTTGTATCAACAACGGTAAATCTCATCATATACGACGGAGACATAATACTGTTAGGGAACTTCTCTGTAGTGGAATTATCACTGTTGACTATGTAAAGTCAAAGGATAATGTGTCGGATCCACTTACAAAAGGCCTATCTAGAGAAGGAGTAGAAAGGACATCCAAGGGAATGTGTTTAAGGCGTAGGACAAGTCAGCATGACGGTAATTCTACCTAGAAAACTGGAGATCCCAAGAGCTAGGTTCAAGGAGATCAAACAAAGTTGTATCTGACAGGTTCAACATTGTCAATTACCCAACCCATTCTCATGATATAGACAATGTTTAGTAAACAAGGATAAGACTTAAGGTTAAAAGTCATTTAATGATTATCTAAATTTGGCCGATATGACCAAATAGTTTAATCTATAGGATTGAACGTTTAGAAATCACCTATGATAGGGTGAAGTGGAAGACACTTCAAGGAGAATGTTAGTAAAGGCCTATTCTCTAAGCTCTCATGAAATCGGGACATGTTCATGGATGAAAAGAACAAAATCGTGAGAACCATAAATGGTAAAAGGCTGGTTGTGTGACATGTATTGTCTAGGTGTACATTAAAGCTCGACGGTTCAAAGATATCAAATCTACCAATTGACCGAGTGCATCCGATGCATGTTCACTACGGAAAGTTCAAAGGAAAAGCCACTTATCCAGATGCAATCAGTCTTTGCTTGATGATCACATACTTTTTCATAAAGTTTTTCGAAAAATAGCCATTCCCCATTCATATGGGGGATTGTTGGGTTCTATGTGTGTGTTTTGAATGGAAAATAGAGGGAATTAGGTGGAAGAGAAATTAAGTTTACACTAAAATGGAAAGTGTGCTCAAAATAGGAAAGCTTACTAAAATTCTCCCACATTGGTGGGAGAAAGAAGCTTTAAAGTGTTTATATTGTGAAAAACATTTCCACATGCTAAGTGAGGCAAGAAATAATAGATTCCTCGCGCCATCATCATCACTCGGCTCGACTTCGGCTTCGGATTTGGATTTGGATTTGTCAAATGATCGATGAGATCTATCTTTTTGGACAAAGTTTATTTGACAAAATTAAAGAAATTCAGTCCAAAACAGTGTTTGATACTCCATTTATACATGCATGCAGTAACAGATGCAGTGAATTGATGCATTATTTTCTGAACTGGTGCATTGTTTTGAAATGTCATGCAGAAATGAAGTGCTGTTTCGAAAGGGATGCAACCCTTCAGAGAAATGACATACTGTTTCACGTGAAATGGTATGTCTGTTCTGAAAGACACAATCTTTGGATGAACAGACATGAATTTTCAGAAAAGGCACACCTCTAAAGTGAACCTTTAGAGGTGTGCCTTTTCAGTCCAAAACAGTGTTTGATACTCAATTGATACATGCATGCAGTAACAGATGCCGTGAATTGATGCACTATTTTCTGAACTGGTGCATTGTTTTGAAATGACATGCAGAAACAAAGTGCTATTTCGAAAGAGATGCAACCCTTCAACGAAATGACACACTGTTTCACGTTGAATGGTATGTCTGTTCTGAAAGACACAGTCTTTGGATGAACAGACATGAATTTTCAAAAAAGGCACACCTCTAAAGTGAACCATTGCCACTTTTCAAAAGAGGCATGTTATGGCTATATAAACCTGCTTTGATCCACAGGTTTGATATACGGAATTTTTTAGAATACAAAACTCTTCTTCTCTTAAAAATATTCTGTGTGATCATTCAAACCGTTGAGTGCATTCGTGGAATTCAATTATTTGGGGTACCGCTATAATTGGATTGAAGACCATTTTATCCTGGGAGGAAAATTCCATAACCTCGGGCATAGTGAGGAGAATTATTCCTTAAGGACACTCCGTGAACTCGGGAGACTTGGTCTAAAATTTTTATTTTTTCGATTTTCTAATATCTAATACACTTCTTGGATAGATTAGTAATAATCTTTTGTTGAAGGTGTTAAAGAACTTCAAAACTGTTCTTGTTCATACGTGAACTTGTTATGAAGTTGTTGTTATATTAATACAGATTCTAGTATCCGTAGAAGGAAAATAACAAAAAGTTGCTTGGAAGGGACACAACTCTTCGAGTAAAAGACACACTATTTCGGGAAAAGGTATGACTGTTTGGATGGTTGTGGCTGTTCGAAAAAGACATATTCTTTCGAATGGACAGGCATGACTGTTCAGAAAGGATACACCTTTTCGGTGAACCATTGCCACCTTTCGAAAGGGGCACTTAATGACTATATAAACCTGCATTTTTCCACAAGTTTAGTATAAATTTTTCTGCACTTGAAAATATTTCTTGTCTTCTAAAATACTCCGTGTGATCATCTAATCATTGAGTGAGTTTGAAGAGAATCCGATCGTTTGAGGTACCACTACAGTCGGATTGTTAGGTCATTTTATCCTGGAAGAAAAATTCCGCAACCTCGGGTACTTAAGGAGAATTATTTCCTTAAGGGCACTTCATGAAGTCGAAGGACTTGGCTTTTCCTACTTCATCTAATTTTCTTTAAAATACTGAAAACACACTTCCTTGAAACGTCGTTTTTGATCTTGTGTTGAAGGTGTTAGAAACTTCAAAAGTGTTCTTGATTTATTCTTGAACTTGTGTTGAATTTGTTTTGCCAAAATACAGATTTTGTGTACCCAAAAATAACAATCTTAAGGGAATAACTGGAAAAAAAATATTTTTTTTTTGTTTTTGCTTGTTTGGTGAAATTTTCTTTTCACTAAAGTTTTTTTCATAATCTGTAGTGCTCGGTTTCTGGAGATTAAAGCTTTAAGTTTTCTATTCCGTTTGAACTTAACTAGTGATTTGAAGAAATAAAATCTTCATCACAAGTTAAAGATCACTCGGTTGACGATTGGAAGTCATAAAAACTTCATCGTTAAACTAGAAACAAGGAGTGTTTAAAGTTGATGCAACTTTATAAGTAGTATTTTGATATACTAAAATTTACTGTCTTGTTGTGACAGAAAAATGACTTCTGACAGTCAAGTGAATGATACTGCAACGACTGTGGCAGGAACTAATGTTGCCCCAACAATTTGTACGAGTGCTTCTCAGGCAATGACACTAGCGGAGAAACCCAAAAAATTCAGGGGTGTTGATTTTAAAAGGTGGCAACAAAAGATGTTCTTCTACCTTACAACTCTATGTCTTCAAAGATTCACATCTGAAGAAGCTCCAGAGGTACCCGAAGGTACTTCGGACTAGGAGAAATTTGTTGTTATGGAGGTGTGGAAACACTCAGATTTTCTATGCAGGAAATACATTCTAAATGGCCTTCAAGATGAACTATACAACGTGTATAGTGAAATGAAGGCAGTAAAGGAGTTGTGGGGGGCGTTGGGAAGAAAATACAAGACTGAGGATGCGGGAACCAAAAAATTCTTCGTTGCAAGATTCCTAGAATTTTAAATGATTGATAGAAAGTCTGTTGTATCACAAGTCCATGAACTGCAAGTTATCATCCATAATCTCCTCGCGAAAGGTATGAGTTTGATGAATACCTTAGTTGAACATATTAAAAATGTTCTTAATGTTCACATGAACTTAATTGTAGGTATGGTTGTGAACGAGGCATTTTAAGTCGCGGCAATAATAGAGAAGTTACAACCTATGTGGAAGGACTTCAAGAACTACTTGAAACATAAGCGAAAGGAGATAACAGTCGAAGATCTTATAGTAAGACTGTGCATTGAAGAAGACAATAAAGCCACGAAAAGAAGGTTGAAAGGAAATTCTGCAATAAGTGGAGCAAATATTGTAGAAGACGACCACAACAACTCCAAAAAGCAAAAGAAAGATAGACATAAAAATAATCAACCTAAGAAGAAATTCAAGGAAAAATGCTTTAACTGTGGCAAGATTGGCCACAAGTCAACGGATTATCGTACCTCAAAGAAAGAGAAAAAGAAGGACCAAGCAAATACGGCTGAATCCAAGATAGAAACAGATGATCTGTGTGCCATGATGTCTGAATGTAACTTGGTGGGAAATCCTCAAGAATGGTGGATGGATTCCGGTGCCACCCGCTATGTTTGTGAAAATAAGGAGTTGTTTGCTGCTTTTGCTCTGGCTCAAGGTGAAGAGAAGATATATATGGCCAACTCCGCGACTGTAAAAGTTGAAGGAACATGAAAAGTCTGCCTGAAAAAATGACATCAGGCAAAGTGTTGACTTTGAACAGTGTCCTGTATTTACCGGAGTTACGAAAAAACTTGATTTTTGTATCACTTCTTGGCAAAAATAGATTCAAATGTGTATTTGTTTCCAGAAAAATTGTACTTAGTAAAGGAGAAGTGTATGTAGTAAAAGGATACCTCACTGAGGGCCTATTCAAAATGAATGTAATGAATGTTGAAATCAATAAAAGTTCAGTTTCTTCTTGCTTGCTTGAGTCTAATGATTTGTGGCATGATCGATTAGGACATGTTAATTAAAAAATATTGTGAAAACTGATTAACTTAGAATTTTTGCCAAACTTTGAGTGCAATAAATCAAAATGTCAAATGTGTGTGTAAGAAAAGTATGCTAAGCATCTGTATAAGTCCGTTGAAAGGAATTTCAATTTCTTAGACTTAATCCATACTGATATTTGTGATTTGAAGTCAACACCATCTCGTGGTGGAAAAAAGTATTATATAACTTTTATTGACGATTGCACTAGATATTGTTATGTCTATTTGCTAAATAGTAAGGATGAAGCAATAAATGCGTTTAGGCAATACAAAACAGAAGTTGAAAATCAGTTAGAGGAAAAGATCAAAACTATAAGAAGTGATAGGGGCAGAGAATATGAATCTCCCTTTGCGCAAATATGTGTAGATAATGGAATTATTCATCAAACTATGGCTCCGTATTCACCTCAATCTAATGGAATTGCGGAAAGGAAAAACCAAACCTTATAGGAAATGATGAATGCCTTACTTATAAGTTCAGGTTTACCGCAAAAATTGTGGGAAAAGTTTATCCTTACAGCTAACCGAATACTCAATAGAGTGCCTCATAGTAAGACACAATCAATTCCATATGAAAAAATGGAAAGGAAGGAAACCCAACTTGAAATATTTCAAAGTGTGGGGGGTGTCTAGAAAAGGTCCAAGTTTCTATGCCTAAAAGGACAAAGATAGGACCTAAGATGGTGGACTGGGTGTTCATAGGATATGCTAAAAGTAGTAAAGCATGTCGGTATTTGGTTCATAAATCTGAACATTAGGATATTAATAAAAATACGGTAATTGAGTCAGATAATGCTGAATTCTTTGAACACATTTATTTGTATAAAACTAGACATGAACAGTCTAGTGGGGGGTCTAAATTACCTCGAGATGAACCAAGTGAGGATGTACATAATGATGAGAATCCAAGACATAGTACACGTCAAAGAATGTCAACTTCATTTGGATCGGATTTTGTAATATTTCTCTTAGAAAATGAGCCTCAAACAGTTAAAGAAGTGATAACGTCTTCAGATTCATCCTTTTGGAAAGAGGCAATCAATAGTGATATTGATTCAATCTTAAGCAACCATACGTGGGAATTGGTTGATCTTCCTCCAGGAAATAAACCTTTGGGTTCTAAATGGATCTTCAAAAGAAAAATGAAAGCGGATGGTACTATTGATAAATACAAGGCAAGACTTGTAGTAAAAGGCTTTAAATAGAAAGAAGGCCTTGATTACTTTGATACATACTCTCATGTAACGAGGATAATGGTAATTCGGATATTAATTGCCTTGGAGGCTGTATATGGTCTTGAAATCCTTCAAATGGATGTGAAAATATCCTAAATGGAGAATTAGAGGAAGAAATCTTCATGGAAAAACCTGAGAATTTTGTGGTTCCAGGAAAAGAAAATAAGGTCAGTAAACTTGTTAAGTCACTTTATGGACTAAAACAAGCACCTAAATAGTGGCATGCAAAGTTTGACCAAATCATGTTGGCAAACGGGTTCAAGATAAATGAATATGATAAATGTGTTTACATTAAAGATGCTCCAAATCACCAAGTCATTCTTTGTTTGTATGTGGATGATATGTTGACCATTAGTAGAGATATTTCTGACATAAATGCTACGAAACGAATACTCGAGAGCAAGTTTGATATGAAGGTTCTTGGAGTTGCGGATGTGATCCTAGGAATAAGAATCCATAGAAATCCACAAGGGTTGGCATTGTCACAGTCTCACTATATCGAAAAGTTACTCGATAAATTCAAGTATTTAGAATTTGGTATTGCCAAGACTCCATTGGATGTGAGATTCGCACTTTAAAAGAATGAAGGCGAAAGTGACTCACAATTGGAGTACACAAGAGTGCTGGGATATTTAATATATATAATGAATTGTACACGACCAGACATAACATGTGCTATTAGTAAGTCTAGTCGGTACACGAGTAATCCATATAAAACTCATTGGATGGTAAAGAAAAGAGTTCTGGGGTATCTTAAATACACTCAAGACTATGCTTTGCATTATAATAAATATCCCGCAGTACTTGAAGGATATAGTGATGCAAATTGGATCACCGGATCGAACGAAGTAAAATCCATGAATGGATATGTATTTACTATCGGTGTAGGAACGGTCTCTTGAAAATCATCCAAACAGACGCTCCACAATGAAATCTGAATTTATCGCATTGGATAAAACCGGTGAAGAAGCAGAATGGCTCCAAAATTTCTTAAAAGATATTCTTTATTGGCCCAAACCAGTGGCACCAATATGTATACACTGTGATATCCAAGCGGTAATGGGTAGGGCAGGAAGCATGATGTACAACGATAAATCTTGTCATATAAGATAGAGACATAATACCATTAGAGAACTTCTCTCTAGTGAAATTATCACTGTTGACTATGTGAAGTTAGACGATAATATGTCCGATCCACATACAAAAGGCCTATCTAGATAAGGAGTTGAGAGGACATCCAAGGGAATGGGTTTAAGGCCTAGGACAAGTCAACATGGTAGTATCTCTACCTAGAAGACTGGAGATCCCAAGAGCTAGGTTCAAGAAGATAAAACAAAGTTGTGTCTGGCAGGTTCAACATTGTCAAATACTCAACCCATTCTCATGATGTAGACAATGTTTAGTAAACAAGGATAAGACTTATGGAGTGAAGTCTTTTAATGATTATCTAAATTTGGAAAATTTGACCAAATAGTTTAATCTATAGGATTGAATGTTTAGAAATCACCTATGTGAGGGCGAAGTGGAAGTCGCTTCAAAGATAATGTTAGTAAAGACCTATTCTCTAAGCTCTCATAAAATCGGGATGTGTTCATGGCTGAAACGAACAAAATCGTGAGAACCATAAACGGTAAAAGTCTAGTTGTGAGACATGTGTTGTCTAGGAGTACATTAAAGCTCGATGGTTCAAATATATCAAATCTACCGATTGACCGAGTGCATCCGATGGATGTTCACTACGAAAAGTTCCAAGGAAAACCCACTTATCCAGATGCAATCAGTCTTTTCTTGATGATCACATACTTGTATGTAAAGTTTTACAAAGATTAGTAATTCCCCATTCATGTGGGGAATTGTTGGGTTCAATTGGTATGAATGAAAAATGAAAAGTTACTTGAAAGGGACACAACTATTCGAGTAAAAGACACACTATTTCAGAAAAATATATGATTGTTTGGATGGTTGTGGTTATTCAAAAAAGACACACTTTTTCGAATGGATAGACATGACTGTTCAGAAAGGATACACCTTTTCGGTGAACCATTGCCACCTTTTGGAAAGGGCACTTAATGGTTATATAAACCTGCATTTTTCACAGGTTTATTACGAATTTTTCTGCACTTGAAAACATTTCTTGTCTTCTAAAATACTTCGTGTGATCATCTAATCGTTGAGTGAGTTTGAAGGGAATCCAATCGTTTGAGGTACCACTACAGTCGGATTCTTAGGCCATTTTATCCTGGGAGGAAAATTCCGCAACCTCGGGTATTTGAGGGGAATTATTTCCTTAAGGACACTTCATGAAGTCGAAGGACTTGGCTTTTCCTACTTCATCTAATTTTCTTTAAAATACTGAAAACACACTTCTTTGAAAGGTCATTTTTGATCATGTGTTGAAGGTGTTGGAAACTTCATAAGTGTTCTTGATTTATTCTTAAACTTGCGTTGAAGTTTTTTTTATCAAAATACAAATTTTGTGTACCCGAAAATAACAGAATATGCTACCAATTCAATGGATAGTCATTGGCTTTATGTTAGTTAAAATGAAAACAATGAACAAATATTTTCAGATTCAATATTTTAGAAACAAATTCAATAGAATAAGTGCTTACTTAAGAGTGTGTTTGATATGTGGAAAATATTTTTCGATTTTCACATGTTTGGTTGGTCAAAATGTTTAGATGAACATTTTTTCTAGAATAACAAGTTTCTTAAAACTTTCCTAATGAAAGTAAGAAAAACTAGTTGCATAAGTGGCGTTACAAGTTAATTGTCTCCTCTCCCCACCCATTTACCCAACGCCTCCAGCCCCCACACCTGGATCTTGCCACCCTCCGAACCCCTACTCCCAAACAATCAAAACAAGGTGCCCCTAGCTCACTTGATGCGGGGATTGAGTTCCCTTACACTTTGTATGGATGGTGGTTATTCATGGTATGATATCGTCACTAAGAGTATATCATATTTGTTTTGACTGTTTCTTAGAACATATGGTATGGTTTGATTCTATGATTAGGTAACCATAAAAAGCTTCACTTTATGTATCCATAGATCTAGTGGTAATAGCCGACTTTCAGGAAAATGGCCACTCGGCCTTTCGCTTCTTCCTCCCTCCTTCTTCTCTTCTTCGTCTTGGTTGCTTTTTCAAAGAAAACAATCGACATACCTCAAACATGAATCGTTTCAAACAAATTATATACCAAAGACACAAAACATCTAAATGAGCTCATATTTAAAATTTGCTACTCTTGATCACTTCCTTGTTGCGTAAGTGATATATGTTTATACATCTTTTGTATGATATTAATACATTACATATACGTTACACAATTGTTTATATATATATATATGAAATATTGAATTGTTAGTGATGTAAATGATAAACTCATTCTTTTAAGTGTTACTTAATTGCATGAAATTGCTCCCGAAACACAGAGTACTAAAGATAAGTGTAAGTCGCACATAAAGGGTTATTTTTTATTGTAATCCTTCTTTTTTTTGGCTAGTTTGTTTTTGAGCTACTGTATTTTTTTGTCAAAAGATAATTTGATAATATTTCTTATAAACTAATTACCTTTTTTTTTTTTTTTTGTATATATTTGAAATTATCCTTATTTATTTTTCCATTTACCTTTACTTACTATTTAATAATCTTATTTTATTATCTATCTTACCTTTCTATAGTAGCTCCATCTAGTATCTTATTTTTCTAGTAGGTTTATTCTTTAAATTATGATGTGTAAAATTATGTAACGGCAGAAAATGATACAATCTATCCTAATAGGAAAAAACGTAAATAGCATTCCTTAGATAGAAAATTGCAAGTTATAGCAATACTTTCAACTTTGCAAGTTATAGCAAAAATCATTTATAAAAGGAAAAAAATATTTTTGTAATGATTAAAAATAAGAAAAAAATAATTTTAATATATGGAAAATATATTACATACCCATAAAAGGGGGATTACAGTTATGACAAATATCAATCACCCCTTAATCTTTTTTGAAACGTTTTTTTTTTCAAATTGATTAAAATAAAAATGTTCTATAAATAAATTACCTTGTCTTCCTGATTGAATGAAGTAAATAAACAAATTCACATTCTCTAATCTTTCCTCTAATCCCTCGTCTTCTTCTTCTTCTCTACATCTTCTTCTCTGTTTCTCTGTTTTCTTTATTAATATTCATCAAGTACACATAGAATTCATAGATTATAACAATTGGATGACAAAATTTTGGTATATCAACTTTTGTAATTATGAATATTAAACGTGAGCATTTAGAAGATTCACTTTCCAATTAGGAGTGCATAATTTTGTAATACACGTACTGCAAATCATTAGCAAGCCATTGAATTTGGTTGACGGATTTGAGGGCTCTAGGATTGGAAAAAAAAGAAAAAGAATTTTTTTACTTAGAGATGCAAAATTAGGGCCTTAATTATTCGATTTAAAGAATAATAAAACTAGCAATAGTGTTTTAAAAATAATAATATAAACACAGTAAACACACCAGTCACATACACAAAACATACAATAACCTTGTCGCATATATATAGTAAAAATATGAGAATGATATTTACAGACATATAATTATGTGGTTACATGCATTTTTCATGTGCATGTTATTGTATATCTAATGATACATTGAATATACAAATAACATACATTCACCATACAATTATTCCACCACCGGCAATGAAAGAGATGAATGTTTGTTTGACGTATGTTAAGTGTATATCTTATGTATCACTGTACATACACTTACATACATGCAATATATAAGTACATACGACATTCAATTGTGCGTATCATTATATGTTTGTGAATATGTCTTGTGCATGTTAATATATGTGAGAAATATTTCAAATAGGTATGAAGGTCAGAATATGTGTGTATGGAATGTAATATATGTATGTATATATTTAGAGGAAAAAGGGATCGTTTCCACCCCAAACTATACCCGAAAAGTTGAAGCCACACCTAAACTATATAAGTGACCCATTACACACCTAAACTATATAAAAGTGATATTATTACCTCTCCGCGATACCTATGCCCAAGTTTAATGAGTGGAGTGCACTCCACTCGACCTCTTGTGGTGCTACGTGTCTAATTTAATTTTTCTTTTTTATTAAAGCTTAACCCGACCCTATTACTCTTTTAACCCATCTAACTATTTAACCCATCTATTTAACCCATCCGACTCGACCCAACATCACATTATACCCTAACCCGATTAAACCTCTTCATCCAAATGAAAAGTCATCAGATGAGAGCAAAAACGTGGTAGAAGATTCACCTCTCTTTTTTTTCAAATTTTTATCAAATTTAAACCCGATAGAAGAGATAAACAATAATTTTGCTCTGTTTTTCATTGTTGACAAATAAAAATTGTTTTTTATCTCTTTTCAGATGAAGTTGATTGGGTTGATTTCAACGAAGGTGGTACGATCTAGGATAAACACTTAAGGTTACAATCTTTTATGTAGGAACTACTGATTTTCAGTTCAAAGGTTAGCTTTTTTCTTTCCTAAATATAGTAGATCTAGGATTTATTTTCGTTCCTAAATTAGATCTAGGTTTTTTGAGCTAGGATTTTTTCGTCTTTAATTTATCCAAATTAATGTTTTATTTCTATTTAGATGCTCAATATGTGATAATATAACCCTTGACATTTATAATGGTTCAATTTTACTAGGGTTTTGACTAGGGTTTTTAATTAGGGTTTTTGAATTAGGAGTTTTTGTTGTCTTTAATTTATCTTGAAAACTGATCTGTTATAGTTTGTTTATGTGCTTCAATCTGTAACAATATGAGCTGTGAGGTTCAATATGTGATAAATAGCCTGTGATACTTGTAATTGTTGCATAAATACTATAATTTTTTATTTTTTGTGTACTATGAGACTTGTATCTTTTTGGTTTTTGTGTATTATGAGACTTGTATCTTTATTTTATTTTTGTGGTCAATGATTTCAGGTTTATAAAATGAGTTTTGAACTGATCACTTTGAGATTTTACTATGGTGGAGAACTTAATATGGGTAAGGTGAAGGGGAAAAAAGAAAAAAGATATGAGGGTGGACAAGTTACTGAATTTTTAGATGTTGATGTAGATAGGTTGTCTTTATTTGAATTTAGGGATTATGTAAGGTATTTAGGGTATATTCCCAAACAATGCTTACTATATGTTAGACTGCCCAAGTGTTCTAAATTAAAAGAAATTAGGCCAGACAAGGACACACTTGACATTTCAAAGAAAATGGGTAATGGGCAAGTTTTGGAAGCTTTTGCGTGTCACATGGTTGGTGAACCTGACGTGGCCCCACTTTTGGAATTTGTAAGTGATGGAGAAGGGCATGTGGAGGGGGAAAGTGGTGTGTCTTTTAATAAAGACACTGAAAATGACATTGGGAGTGTTGACATGGCATCTAAAAATAGTGAAGATGTCCCTCCTTTTGACCAACCTATTGCTCATACTTCTTCTCCTCTTACTGTCCAACCTACTTCTCATACTTCTCCTTCTTTTATCCAACCAACTGATCATATCTCTTCTCTTCCTACTGACCAACCTAATGCTTATATCTCTTCTTCTCCTACTAACCAACCTACTGCTCATGTCTCTTCTCCTATAGCTGCTGCTCCTAGTAGTTGTACTGCTTCTCCTAGTAATTCTATTGCTGCTCCTACTAATTCTACTGCTGCACCTTTTGAATCTGTTGTAGATTTAGATGTAGAATCTATTAATGGAGGTGTAGAGATTGAGAGTGATGTGGATGAATATGTGGATGAAGAGTTAAGAGGTTTTAGGGAAGAAAAGAGGAAAATAAAAAGAAGAAAGAGGGGAGAGAGACCAGTAATTCCTGAACATATTAAGTTAGGAACTGGAAGAAAGGGATCAAATATTGGCTATGATGAATTGCAGGTGGTGATAGAAATTGTTTGGAGGGTAAGTTAGCTGGTGATGAACCTTTTTACCCATCTGATGAAACAGTCAGCTTTGAAACTGATTCAGATGATGTAATAGATGAAGAAGATGAAGTTGAATAGGTTGAACATAGAGATAAAACTAGAAGGAGGAAAAAAGTTAAGAGAGTTGCATATAGTTCAGACTGTCAGAAAGTTGTGTGGGAGTTAAGACTTGTTTTTGAAAGTGTTAATGAATTTAGAGGTGCTGTTACTAAATATGTTGTTGCTGAACATGTTGCATTTGAGAAATGTGTTAATGAACCTACAAGGGTAACAATTAGGTGTACAACTGGTTGTCCATGGCTTTTTTATGCTAGCATTGATTCTAGGTCTATGAACTTTGTTGTGAAGACCTACAATCCAGTTCATAAGTGTGATCCTATCAATAGGAACATACTTTGTAATACCAAGTTCTTAGATAGCCACTTCAATGAAAGGATAAAGGAACAACCAGATATTAGAATTCTTGAGTTTCAGCTGCTTATTAAGAAGGGGCTGGATTTACATATTGAAAGAACAGTGTGTAGGAGAGCAAAAAATAAGGTGATTGCAGAACTGATGGGTGACTATAATCTGGAATTTGAGAGAATTTTAGATTATAGAGATGAGTTGTTAAGATCAAATCCAGGTAGTATATATGTAGTGAAGCTTCATGATGAAATATTTGAAGATGGTAGAAAAATGTTTCAAGTTTTTACATATGTTTTAATGCAATGAAGAAGTCCTTCCTAGCTGGTTGTAGGAAGTGCATTGGTTTGGATGGATGTTTTTTAAAAAGAGTGACAAAAGGGCAGTTATTAGTTGCTGTGTGTAAAGATGGTAACAATCAAATGTTGCCATTGGCATGGGCAGTGGTTGAGATTGAAAACAAGACCACTTGGAGTTGGTTTATCAGGATTGTAAAAGAAGATCTTCAGCTAAGAGATGGGATAGATTTGACAGTGATAACAAACATGCAAAAGGTAAAGAAATGTTGTTTTTTCTTCTGTTTCTATTTATGTTTATGTTGTAACTATTTCTATTTTTGTTTTTGTTATAAAGATTAGAAATTGCTGTAACTGAATATTTACCAAATGTTGAACATAGAATGTGTGCAAGGCATGTCCTTGCAAACTGGTTAAAAGATGCTATATGTAGAGGTATTGAGAAGAAAAATGTTTTTGGAGGTGTGGAAGATCTACCTTTGAGGCTGAGCTTAGGGACAACATTAGCTATATGAAGATGATGGGGGGAGAAGAAATACTAGATAAGTTGATGTATTTTAATCCAGAGAGATGGAGCAAGGTTTACTTTACCTTTGGAACAAAGTATGATGTTGTAGACAACAACATGACATAATGTTTTAATGCATGGGTTTTAGGAGCTAGGCATAAGACTATAATTACAATGTTAGAGGAGATAAGGGTAAAAATGATGAAAAGAGTGGGACAGATGAGGGATTTTTGTAAAACTTGGATCAGTGACATTTCTCCAATGGCTATGAAAGTGCTAAATTATAATACAACAAGGTCTATAAAGTGCAACATAGAATGGAATTCTGATACAGGGTATGAGGTGCTTGATAGAGGATATAGGTATATTGTGGATCTTGATAGACAATATTGCAGTTGTAGAGCATGGATGTTGAAGGCTATACCTTGTCCTCATGCAGTGGCTGCTCTTCACCACAAAAACTAGAACCAATAAACTACATCTCTCACTGGTACAATAGAGAAACTTACATGAACATATATAGTTTCTTCATTCAACCTATTTTGAATATGAAGATGTGGCCACAATCACAGAATATCTCTGTTATGCCACCTCCTGTTAAGAAGCTGCCAGGTAGTCCTGGAAAGAATAGAAAGAAAGAAGAAGGTGAAACCAAAAAGAAAGCTGGAAAGTTGTCCAAGAGGGGGATTGAGATTTCATGTGGCATTTTCCATAGCAAGGGTCATAATAAAAGAAGATGTCCAACAGGTGCACCTGCTGCTGGCACTAATGCCAATCCTGGTCCAAGTCCATCTGCTGGTGCAGACCCAAGTGCAGTCCCAAGTGCAACACCTACTGTTGGAAAGGGGAGAGGTTCAACTGGAAGAGGAAGGGGTAGACCACTAAAGAATTCTATAGAAAAGGTATTTTATTTAATTTGACAGTGTTGTGAACTAATTATGCTTACCTTATACTAAATATCTTCTTTTCTTTCTTTTTAGTGTACTGACAGACCAAAAATAATTGGAATGGGATTACTTCACACACAAAGTGGATGCACGATTCTTAATGTAAGTGTACTACTACATTTACTATCTAAATTTTATTTACTACAATTTCATTTACTAAAGTTGACACTTTCTTTATTTGAGCAGTCGGGAATACCTAGTGAAAGATTCAAAACTGCCAAGTCTTCAGCATTTGTGACTAAAAATCTCGGATATACACCAAAAACTGGTGTAAAATGGAATGAAAAAAAAACTATAACCTCCAGGCAACTACAAGAAATGAGAGGCATAAAACAAATGCAAACAAGGTCCAAGGCTGCACACTTGAGTGAAGAAAGCTCCAATATTCAATCTCTATGAAAAGTTGGTGTAGACTGCATTTAACACTGTATAAAGCTTGGCAATTGTGACTGCATTTAAGACTGTTTTTGATAATTTACTGATGTTGGCAGCTGGGACTGCATTTAAGACTATTTTTTGGTAGTTCACTGATGTTGGCAGTTGTGACTGCTTTAAGAACAATTTATTAGTGGCAGCTTTGACTATATTTTGTAACTGTAATTAGTTTAGCAGTACTGATCTTTTTGTAAATGTATTTGGCTGCAAGATATAATTGGCACTCATTTTTGGTTAATGATTATGCAGTTGTAAGTTCATTGTTGCTGAAATTTGTGTTTGTGCTTTTGCAGCAGTTGTGGCTGTATTTATTAATGTTAAATTTGTGTTGTGATGTTGAAATTTGTGTTTGTGCTTATACAAAAGCTGTGATTGCATTTAGTGTTGTGATGTATACAAATTGCAACACAAAGAACCACTGAAAAGATCCTGAAAATGCAACACAAATTGCATTTAGTGTTCTCATTTTACTTCATCATCTTCAAATCATCCTGAAAATTGTTCATTTGCAATTCTATTTTGTTCATGTCTATTTTGCTCTCCATGGATTTGGTTGTCCTAGTAGTTTTGTCATCAACTATTTTGTGTTCACAAAATGCACAATTTGTCAAAAATTCAACTCTTTCCTCAAGCTCCCTAATTCTTTCCAATAATTTAGGAATAACAAATTTCGATCGTTCATCAATAGAATCATCCTTCCAAAGCCAAAAATCGCATGATCTAGCATTCTAAAATGAAAGCAATTAGATTCATATACACTATTCAAGATCAATGTTTGAAGGAAAAATTCACTTACTCCATAGTAAGGATAAGTCCAATATCGTCTACCCGAATTTCTTGAGGTCCATGAAGTCATCAAAGGCAAAAAAATGTCCATGTTTGCATCGAACCTCGACCAACTCATGATCTTCTTCTTGCTTACAAAGTCTACTCAAACTTATCTTAGTCATTAAAATACCTTGATTAAGAAAACAAGGTTTAAGAGAGGTTGAACAACACTTGAGGGAAGAAGAAATTATGAAAATGGCAACAAAATTAAGACAAAATAATCATCAACATAGCAAGAAATGGAAGGATTAGAAAGATTTAGTTACCAATTCTTCAAACAAATGCTCTTCAATTGAGAGACAAAATTGGGAATTAGGGTTTCCTTTTGAGTCCCAAATTGGCTTTAAATAAGAATAGATCCATTGCAAATTAAAGATGATATACTTTTAGCCGTTTATGTTTGTTATTTAATAGGCTAGACGCGCCTAAAACAAGTGTAACATACGCGCCTAAGAATGGGTGTTGCGGGGAGGTAATAATATCACTTTTAGATAGTTTAAGTGTGTAATGGGTCACTTATATAGTTTAGGTGTGGCTTCGACTTTTCGGGTATAGTTTGGGGTGGAAAGGATGTCTTTTCCCTATATTTAGAATATAATTTGAAAGAATCGAAATGTTACTAATTGCAGAATAAAAAATACAATATTCATGTCAAATGTTACTAATTGCATAATCGAAAGTGTATAATTTGATGTAGTTGATATCAAATTTAATAGAAAAAATTTCAAAACTAGCAAGTATAGAGCCTAAATTATAACTTTTCTAGCAACAATTTCAAAATTATAAAAAATAACAATATGTATTTTGTATATGAGTAAACTATTGCTAGTTTAATACATATACAACAGAATATTTTGTTCCTAATATAACGCTAATCAGTTTGAGTTTTAATTTGGGAAAAACGGTTCCCTGATTTATGGAATAATTAATTGGTATATTCCCTTACCATTTAAAACTCTTTTTTATTTTTCATCAAACGTTAAATTACAGCAATTAATTCAAATTCAAAAAATATTTTCCATAATCAGAAACTCAAAATCAAATCCAAAAATACATATTCAAATTCAAAAATATTTTTTTCCTGATCGACGAGCATTGTGAAGTACATTTAAAAATACAACTGTGCAATAACGGGTATGGATCAGCAAAGTTTATACTATTTATGATTTTATTATAATTATAGTAAAAAATTTGTTGAAGAAATTAGACCAAATATCTGTAATTGTTCGCGGGATTAAAAAAAATGACGTTGTATGTCAATTTTATCAAATTTTGGAAGAAATTGTTTAAGTGTTTTCTTTACAATTTCAAATATGTCATTTTTTTTCTAAAGTTTGCTAGTTGAGAAGCAATTTTAAAACGTTAATCTGATAATTTTTTTTTGGTAAGCATGTTTTGATTAAATTTTGTTTGTTTGAATTCGCTTGGGAGTTTTGTATTAACAAATGTGTTGTTGTGTATACTACATATTAGCAATTTAAATTAATTTTTACTGTTTTGTAGTTTTGTACAGATTGAAGATGGGAGGCATTGCAGTTCTTGTTAAACACTCAGGTAGATGGAATTATGAGCAACAATATGAAGAGTACGTCAGTGATGTGATATTGTTGAGCGTAAACTTATGCGTTTTGTTATTTATTGTTTCCTGTTGGTTGATTGTATTTGAGCTTATGTATTTATTTTTGTTTGCAGTTATACATTGTTGTGCAGATACGGTAATTATGCTTTTTTATTTCGTGCATCTGGTATTGGTGAATCTGAAATGTTTGAGGTGAGAATTTTTACCAGAGCATACATGTCCGATCAAGGATAAAATTTATCCTAAATTGCATGCTACTAGTAAGTTCATTAGTGGCATAGTCAAACAAAAGTTTAAATGTTACAAACGGAAATATAGTCCATCTGAAATCAAAAGTGACATGAAGGAAGACATGGGTATGGATTTAACATATTTTATGTGTTGGCGAGCCAAGGAACATGCACTTGAAGATTTAAGAGGAAAACCAGCAGTATCATACGGGAAACTACCTGCATACATGCATGTGTTAAACACTAGTTATCCTGGTTCTCATATAAGAATAAAAAAGAATGAAGAAAATGAGTTTTTATATATATTTATAGCACTAACTGCCTTCATTCAAGGGTTTGAGCATTGTAGACCTGTCATAGTTGTTGATGCAAGTTATCTAAGAGGACTGGTTACTGAAACTTTCGTAGTTGCACGTACCATGGATGGAGATGGTAAGATATTTAATTATAAATATATTTGACTTCAAATAATATACATATATATATTGTTTATGTAATGAGATGCATTTATTAGTGTTGTCAGAAAAATGTATTTAAAATATACATATTAGAGTGAAGAATTACTTGAAATTAGCGGGATACGATAAGTGGGCTAGGTCATATGCATCAATTCATAGGAGATGGACCTTGACATCAAATATTGTCGAGTCAATTAATGCTGCACTGATAACGGCTAGAGAACTACCAATTTATGATTTTCTAGAGGAAGTTAGATTGATGTTTGGTAGATGAAACTGTGAAAACAGACAACAGGCGTTGTATACTTTTACAGATCTCATAGGTAAATTTCAACAAATTCTTCAACAGAATGAAGCGGAGTGTACGCGTATGAAGGTATGATGAAATTTATTTATTTATGCTATATATATATATATATATATATATATATTAGTTTTTTGTTTTTTCTTTTTGGATTATATGATTATATACACATAAGAAATTAAAGAAATTATATTCTGTAATAAAAATACATATGCATGGCAAAAAAATACATATGCTGAGATGGTTAAATGCATTTGCAAAACTGTTTCTGACATAACTTTGCAAATGATTTTTATTTTACTAATTAGTTTTATTTAATAATTTCAGGTTATACCTGCATCAGAGTATATCTATACAGCCCACGACAAGGAGAAACATTTTATTGTTTGTCTTAAGGAAAAAAATATATTCTTGCAATGCATTTCAGTTGGATGAGATACCGTGTGTTCATGCTTGTGCAGTTCTTGATAGCAAGAATTTTAAGAAGGGACCATATTGCTCTGATATTTACAAGTCAAAAATAGTCTTGCAAACATATGATCTTCCATTTTATCCTCTACCACACAAAGATGACTGGATAATTCCTAAATTTTTTTTGGATAAGGTAGTTCTGCCACCAAAATACAAGCGCCCCCCTGGAAGACCTCCAAAGAAGGATCGTGGAAAGTCCGGACGAGATATATTTGGAAAGAAAAATAAAAATTGTTGTGGTTCATGCGGATGTAAAGGGCACAATAGGCGTTCATGTAGGAAATACAGCAAATGATAAGTTGGTTGATGTATTTAGTTAATAAACAATTGCAGATCTTTTTCCTTGATGAAAATATATATGATTTTTAATTTTAAAAAAATGTTTGATGTTATTGAGGTTGTTATTATTAATATGTTGGAAACTTTTTATTTTTTTAAACTGAATTCAATAAGAATATATTGTAAAATTATTTCATATAACATCTTTGATTTATACATTTTTTATAGCTACACATACTAAAATGTTAATCTAAAAAACACATTTAAGAATCTTTGAAGTAGCTATGACCATATAAATAAAATTAATATATAAAAATTAATGTTAAGGGACCATATATAAGGATAAATACATATGACTTATTAATATATATAAAAATCTTATGCATAAATACACATATACATTTCCGTTAAGCATAAAATACATATGTGTATTTCTGATCTACACCTTTTGGTTGTTTCTTCAATTTTTTCTTGGAAGGTGAATTTGAAGAATCACCCTGATATTTATTTTTGCTGATTGAAAGTTTGTGTTGAATTGGAGAATCCTAAAAAATCATCATCAGAATCAACATAATCTTCTTTATGACTTCCACCTCTAGGTACAACCTTCTTAGGTATCTGAAAGGTTGAAATCTCCTTTCGTGTTGACTCAATATTCTTAAAAATAACCTACAAAAGACATTATAGTCAGTTAACCTTGACAATAATGCAAATCAGTGACCAATTGTATTTTGTAAATTAAGATATATGAAAACAGTAAATGTATTTACAACATAATCAAATATCACATAAACGGAAGATTTCAGGAAACTGACCTTGTCATTTGAATCATTAAACAAACTTTTCATAAGTGATTCATATCGTGGACGAATAACATTTGTCTTCCAATTTTAAAAACGTGAAATTTGAGAGTCCACCTTGGAAGCAACAGTATGAGGGACATCAGAACAACACTCATACAACCAAATCTGAATGGCGAGTGACATTCCATGGAGCATATAAAACTTTCCTGTTGGTTTCAACTTTTTATTCAAGCTTTTAGTTAATTCTTCATATGCAACTGATCCCCAAGGATAGTCCCTGTAACGATTACTCTCCATCAGATCAAAATGAAGGCGTGGAATAATGACAGTATCAACAGACGATAGTAAAAATACGTGAATAAAATATAAATTAGCAAACTTCAACGCATCTTCGTCATTCTCATCCCCCCATATTTTACCAGTAACAACGAGAAATATCTCCCTTTTCTGAATATATATGACACCATCAAAATAATGATCAATAATTTTATTTGGAAAGTCTTCATCAAACAGAAAATCATCTTTGTTTGAATGATAATTTAAATCAGTAACGACGGTAAATTCTTTAAGACTAAAATGCAGAGTTGTGCCCTTTGTACGAATGACTATGTCACTTGTTGGACTTTCCTTAGTCTCAAGTGACATAATGCATCTCCCTAATTGCGCTTGCACCCCACAATTCTTTTTTTTCATGAAAATACCAAATATACTATCATTACAAAACATCTTGAACTGATTCTTCGTTAACATTGACTTAATACGGTCTTCAATATCGTTGACTGTATGACAACCGATATGTGGTGCAAATTTGGACAATACTCTTTCCATTAATGTTTGATCGCGCAACACCTATAAAACACAAAAATATAATTATATGTCTAAAAAGTTCACATATGTATTTACAGAAATACATCTTCAAAGTTGGATTACAACATAAAAATAAAGAAGTAGCATATGTATTATATGAATACATCACTAGAACAAAGTAAAGATAACTAACATCAAAATACATACATTGTGATCATATCAAAAAAATCCAAAAAGTAGTGATCATAAAATACAAATTTTACCAATAACAAAATACAAAAGACATATATACCCAGTAATAAATACATTTGATGTGATCCCTAAAATAAAAAATACATATATATTCTATATATACATATATGATCGAAAATACAAATTAACAACAAATGAAAAATAGATATACAAATACAAATTATCTTATTAATATATATACAAATACAAAACTTATCATTATCAAATCCAATATGTTACACAAGTCTTAAATACAAAAATACATATCTTAATTATCTTATACATAATAAATACAAATCTAAAACTCATAAGTAACAATCCCTGAAAGTTTTCCAATTACATATCTATAACATAACTTATATATATCTTCACATAATAAAGTACAAATTTCATATCTTGACAGAAAGTCAAAATAAGTACACAACTTATCAAGTGTATATAAGAAATACATATATTAACAAATTGTCCTGTACTATAAAATTTTACAAATGCAACAATACCTCCTCAATTTTCTCTTCTTTAGATAAAGATTCATAATCAGATGAACCGGACTTGTATTTTTTTTCGATTGAGATTTTTCATCTGGCTTCCTCTTTTTCACCGATTTTTGATTTTTTGTTGATTTGGGGGATAAAGATTCCCTCACTACTTTTCGTTTCATTATTTCAACAGACTTTTGAGGATCGTATCGCTTCTTCGATCTCAACTCTTGTAAGATAACACCTCCCTTTGACTAAATATTAGAAGAAACAAAGTTAATATTTTCATCTTGGGTTAAACCAAGACTAAAAGATGGTATTTTATCAAAATTCATAGATCGTATTTCTCTAACTGATCTAGATCAATTTGCATGTTTTGCCAGTATAGCGGAAAACAAAAAAAATTGAACACACGAAAATTAAACTCAAAAACTCTAAACCCCAAATTCAAAATGCAGAAAAAATGGAAAAATAATGACGAAAAAAGAAAAAAAAAGATTATATGAAAAATATAACATGCATTAACTGTAAAAATCAACTTACCTTAATAAGTGGAAAGAAGAATTATCAAGATTTAGAGAGAAAATCGCGGATTTAAAAAAAAAAAATAGCTGAAGATTGATATTGGAGGGAATTGAAAATATTTAGAGTGACGTAAAAGTAGGGTTAAAAGAGATAAAGTGGCGTGAAAATAGTATAGTGAAAATATTTGTGTGGAATACACGCTCCAGTTAAAAAAAAGGTAAAATATTGCTACTTTTGCTAGTAGTTGTAATTTTGATAAACTATTGCTACTACTTGTAATTAATTTCTTAAGGTTGTTAGTCTATGTAATTTCTACAATTTAATACCATCTGATGCAACTTAGTTCAAATCAATTTTATTCAATAATATAAAATATGAAATAAATGTTAAAGTAGCATAACATTGTATAAATACTACTTAAATACAAAAACTAAACTTCGTTCATACCAACAATCTTAGAAAAACATACAGTAATAACCAAATAATTAAACATAAAAATACAATATCTATGTCTATGTATGCCTCCACAGTTGGATTATTTGGTTTGAGTAATGAAATATTATCCTCAAAATCGGAGTCCGACACTTGTTCACTAACCATATTCTTTCTCTTATAATTCATCTTATCTTGAGGAATTACAACCTTTTTGTTGAGATTTTTTCCAATATGCATGTTCAAATTGAGTTTCTTTGACGGTTCATCAACAAATGAAACTTCAATTTTATCGGGCAAGTACTAATTTTGCTTCTTGTTGTAAGACCCACTTTCAACAATCTTTTTTTTTTACACTTAGATAGAAGAGATGAAGTGAAACAACCTAAATCAAATGAACTCTAGAATTCTGGATTATTCTAGGACTTCTACGCGAAGGAGTAGAATCAAATTTGAGTTTAGACATGACAAATTTGAAGTTATGACTTATGACTATCTATCATAATGGAGAATGAAAAATCCCAAATAGATCAATTTAGAATTTTTACACAAAGAAGATGAATATCAGAGCCCCAATTTTTTTTTCAAAAAAAATCTTGAGTACGTTATGGAGAACCGAGTTTTAATAAGATTTTGAAGGTTGAGTATGTGAATGGAGAAAGAGAAAAGTGCTTCTGAATTTTTTTTGGAGAATTAAAATGCTTTTTATGTCATAATACACTTCTTCTTTCAATAATGTTATCTGATAAAAGTGTGCAATTTTTTAAATAAAATATAATATATATTTACCATAATTATCAATACACTATTTAAGGAGAATATTGATTACAATCCTATAAATATGAAACTGATTTTGAATTATATAATTAAAAAATAAATTTTGAAAATACAATAAAAATAATATATATTTTAATAAGTTGCTATAACTTGCAATGAAATTGCTATTAATGCAATTATCTAAAAGTGTTGCTAAAATTTATAATTTTGAATCTAATAATACTATATGAGATAATTTTCTCTTAAAGCAATACTTCATGATATAATACAATACAATACCATAATGTTAAGAGGCTTGTTTTTAAAATTTTACTAGGCTTCTTTTCACAAGCCTCCAAGGGTTGCTTATGGGGAGTACAGTTCTTCAACTCCAAGCCTCCATCCATATTAGGTGTGGCATAAAGGGACTTTGAATTAAAAAGGACAAACAAGTTTCTCAATAAGACATGTATGAGCTTTAAAATTCATTTAAATATATAAATACAAAAGACCATATACTAGGTTATATTTAATCTAAACTTTAGCTATAAACGATAATTATTTTAAACATTAACTACGTCATGTAATTCAGAATGAATATTTTCTGTGTTAGGTAATTTTTCTTCGTAGAATTACACGTTACATCATATAATTATGCCTGGTATTTAAGATGTTATGCTATTTATATTTGAAAGGCTAATCGCGTGACTCATACTTTATTTGGCGTAAATGTTTAAATTTGCAAAAGTTCTAGTTTATCAAGTACATTTTTAAAAGCTCGGAGTCAATATACAGTGTCTGTTTAGACATTGGATATTTTTCATTTTTTTCGGAAAATAAATTTGAAATTGTTATAAAACAAGAAAGAATAAAAAAGAATAGTAGAGAGAATAGAGAGAGTGATTCTTATTTCTTGTCTTGAGGGATGATTTACAATGAAGGAAACCCTTCTATTTATAGGGGGAATTTGCCCCTAATTTCACACTAAAAGACAAATACATCAAATCTTGATAAACATCAAATAGATCTTGATAGATCTTGATAGACATTCACTATAATTGATATATATCATAACACTTCCTCTTGAGTGTCTAGATAGATAATGTGCCCCGTTAAAACCTTACTAGAAAAAACCCAGTAGGAAAAAAAAATCTATTGAACGAAAAAGAGTACACATTTCTAACAATACACATATCGGCTGCCTCATTAAAAACCTTACAAGAAAAACCCAATGGGCAAAAACCTCATAAGGAAAAAAGAGTACAACGCGTATTAACTCCCCCTAATGAGAACATCCTTGAACCTTTGCATCCCGATTTTGTGCACCATCTTCTTAAAAGTTGTAATTGGAGAAGACCTAGTGAATAAATCAGCCACATTTTTATTTGAACGAATTTGTTGCACGTTGATATCACCATTCTTTTGTAGCTCATGTATGTAGAAAAACTTTGATGAAGTGTGCTTCGTTCTATCTCCTTTTATGAATCCTCCATTAAGATGTGCTATGCATGATGCATTATCTCCGTATAAAATTGTGGGTAGATTGTCATATTTCACACCACATTTTTCTCGAATGAGATGTATCATGGACCTCAACCATACACATTCTCGGCTTGCTTCATGAATAACTATTATCTCAGCATGATTCGATGAAGTGGCTACGATAGACTGCTTTGTATATCTCCAAGATATTGCAGTACCACCACATATGAATACATAGCCTATTTGAGACCGAGCTTTATGTAGGTCAGATAAGTATTCAAAATCAGTATGACCAATAAGATCGGGATTGCAAACTTGCTAACAAATTAACTAAAAAAAAGGCTATATCAGGTCTTGTAGTATTTGCAAGATACATTAGTGCATCAATTGCACTAAGATATGGTACTTCATAACCAAGGAGTTCCTCATTCTTTTCTTGAGGTCGGAATGGATCCTTATTCAATTTTTGCATGTTTCTCATTTAAGCAAATACTCTATTGCTTTTGAAAACTCTCCAAGAATTTCAATGATACTCAAATCATCAAATTATATCTTATGAGTATAATAAAAAGTTTCCTAGAAACTTTATATGCTTCAGGCATTTTGAATCCTTAAGGGATTTTCATATGGATGTTTGTCAAGTAACAATATCCAACATGTCAAGTGTGACATCTTCAAGTGTCTGGACTGCAAATCAAATAAGTTTCACACTTAACAAAATGCATTCTTTCAGGTCACTTGATAAATATTTCTACGTCAGCATGCTTAAATTAACGTAGAATTCAGATCCTCATAATCTTTTACAATTTACACCAATATTGTATCAAAGATATCGTCGATGATTTCTTATTTTGTATTGGTTCACAATGCGACATAACATTTTGAGATCTCATCACTTCATTATTTTCAGGTACCTAAATCTCTCTTAAGGTTTCATGAAGTGTTATGTCGTAGGCTCTTCAAGAGCACATTGCCTTCTTATCACGATTATTTGCTCCTTATCCTTTTCAAGGATTATTTCATTTGGAACCGATTGGTCTATCAAGCTTCACGCATGCATAGAATTTATCCTTTAAGGACACAAAATAGGAGCACTTGCAGCTAAATATGAGATGCTTTCGGCATTTAACTTGAATTATCTTTTGAATGAAGATCTGATGATAATTCCTAACATATTTCATAGTTGCTTATAATCTCCCCCTTATGTTAGGAAAACTAACATACATCCTCCATCTTCTTTGAGGAATCCATCTTTGTGCATCATGGTATATTTATTAATCGTATGCCGCATATCAAAACTATTACATGGAATAGTTGGTTCCTGACCTTAAACCAATTGAAAGGGAAGAAATAATCATAATATATTGGTCTAATGTATACAAGTGCTATTGTATGCAATGTATCATATTTCATATTTCATATCAATACATGAAACTTTGTTCTCATTAGTAATGGTTCAACTATTTATGGAAGACATTCAATGATAAACCATCATCATCAAGATGAATTATCTTGATTACACAATCTGAAAATTATGCTCAATTTATATTGAACAAGTAACTTTATGAATGTCAAACGTAGGTTGACCATGAATGTACATGTGATCATCTTATTGATGCATCTTTTCAACATATCACATGATAGGTGAACGGGCACTTATTCACCTTTTATTCTTTTCAGATTTTGAGGGATCCAATCCCAAAATTAGTTGGTCCAACAAACTTATCATGATAACAAACAACATTAAAGTTCATGAAGAATTTTCTAATTCTTCAATATATGTTCAATACTCAGTATGCACATCTTCGGGATATCGCAATCGTTCATGTCAACTTATGAACTTTTAATCTAGTAAACTCCAAATTTATCATGATATGTGTTTTTGCCTTAGTAAATTTCAGATTTACTATTATATGAATAAATTTCAGATTACTACTTCAGAAGTAGATTTCAAAATTATTCAACCTCAAAATTAATTAAAAAATATTCCATAACTAATTAAATTATAATTAAAAAAATATAACCTTTTAAAAAAAAAAAAAAAAAACTAAACCCCCTGCCCCCCGTGCCCCCTTACCCTCCACTTCTTCAGTAACTCTTTTTTTTTTAAAAGGCAAAAAAACAACCCTCCCCCCCCTCCACACACACCCTTCTCTTCTTCATCTTGTACTCAAATATTCTCCGGCGTAGCTTCATTTTTTCCGATAAATTCTTCCTCTTCTACAATGATAAATGTAATGGAGAAAACTCAAAATGGATTGAAGAAGATGAAATAGCTTATTGATTTATGAAAATAGTATTTTTGATTTTTAAAAAAATTATTTTATTAAAGTTTTTTTGGCGCTCTCAGTGCCACTTGACACGTTTTCATTCGTTATTTATTCAAAAAATCGTGACTCACACGTCCCTATTGAGTGGACAACACGCGGAGTGCCATGTAGGCAAAAAAGACCTGATTGGATCAAATTCGGGTGGGTTAGGGGCCTGATAGGTACAAGCCTTAGTTGAGGGATCTAAATGAATTTTCCGGACAACTTTAGGTGTCTGGCGATGAATTAAGCCTAAATATTAAGTTAGATATTTTACAATTTTAAAGAAGAAAAAATGAGCATGCATTCATTATTTGTCATGATTTTTAGGTAATTGTGTATTAGACTGTGGGCCATTCATAGAAGTGTCCTTCAAATGTGTGATCTTTGTCCTTCAAATGTGTGGTCTTTAATTCTTCTTACATCTTATAAATATCTTGTATAAACTACACAAATTTCGTGTAATTTGAAAGTATTTATAGAGAATTCCTTTAGATTTTCTCTCTCCCTATTTTACAAAATATAATCATACATTCGGTTGTTTGTTATACATTGTTGGGATGAATGATAAAACTATTTTGCCTACAATTATGGAAAGAGTAATCAGAAAATATCTTTTAATTCCTTAAATAACGCAATTAAATACCTATAATTATGTAGTGTATGTAGGGGTGGGCATGGTATGGTATGATACGGTATTTAAAACTTCGGTACGATAATTTCTATATTCGGTTTTTAAAAATATTATACCATTACCATACCATATTAATTCGGTATGGTTCGGTATTTTGACGTTTGGTTTCGGTAATCATAGTTTGTACAACTTCGATAATATATACTCGTATACTAGAGTATTATTACTTCGACTTTTCAAAATCACGACTTAATTGTATCATAAATACACATTACATATGTAGAAATATTGAAAAAGATGTACAAATAATTCTTTTTGTTAGTTAATTACACAAAAAAAATATTTTAATCAAGATAGAGTAGCGAAAGTTTTAATGTCTAAACATTTTTATACTAATACTAAGTATTATATTTGTGTGTGTGTGTATATATATATGTATATATGTATATATATATATATATATGTATGTATGTGTATATATATATATGTATATATATGTGTGTGTGTATATATATATATAAAAGATACTTATGTAACTATATATACTTC
This sequence comes from Capsicum pubescens, assembly GCA_030864215.1. Lineage (NCBI taxonomy): Eukaryota > Viridiplantae > Streptophyta > Magnoliopsida > Solanales > Solanaceae > Capsicum > Capsicum pubescens. The sequence continues at coordinate 329,861,691 of CM061538.1, read as the reverse complement.
GGTATGGTATTCTGTATTTCGGTATGTCATTTGTAAATACCAAATACCATACCATATACCAAAAAAAATTAAAATGTATACCATATACCATACCAAATACCATAATACCAAAACCATGGTATCAAAAATTTCGATTCGGTATGGTAATTCGGTATATACCATACCATGCCCACCCCTAAGTGTATGAGTAATTATAGTAACTGAAATTTAAATTCAAAAAAACTCTAAAACATTACTGTAATTTTCCTTATCGTTGATATACATTCTGAAAAAAAAACCCAGTAACAGTCGTCTTTTTTCTTGATTTCTGGAAAAAAAATATGAACATCACCATATTGTTGCATCATTCCGGTGTGTGGGAGTCATAAATTAATTATAAATCCTACAAAAGTGATGCAATTATTGTTTAAGAAAGTATTAACTTTTTGAAATTGATTGTGACGATTGTGATGGAATTGAGTATTGACGAAGTTCGTAAGAAAATTGAAGTGAAATACATTGTTGATGATAATTCTTCTCTAATTATCATAAGGAATGATAATGGAGTGAGGGTTTACTTTGAGTTGAAGAAATAATTTTTGGGGTTTGGTAATTTTCCGCTGTGTATATCAACTTTCGACAAATCGAATAAGGATATCGAGTTTGATAGTGAAACAGGGGCAATACTGTGTATTGAAGGTAGTGAATCTGATTATGTTGCTTTAATGGTTGTTGAAACGCAGAATCAGTATTCATTATACGTTCCAGAATTTAAAGTAAAAAACTTCATTACTGATTGCAAGAATACTGAAATAAAGGTTAACTAGCTTTATAAGGATAAGCAAACTCTGATATCGGTAATGGAAAAATATGCAATATCGAATGGCTTCAACACCTTTGCTAAACGATCTGACAAACAAAGGTATGAACTAAAATATTATGTTTATTTGTTGATGCTTTAATGGATGTTTTTGGTTGTAATAGCTATCTTGAACAAATTGTTGTGTGGACGAATGTTTTATTTTGTAATAGTTGTTTTAGTAACAATGTATAATATGTAATTATACATTCGAACGAATGTATAATGAAATCGTAACAGTGCAATTTTAGCATTTTTATTAAAATCATTAATTGTATAATTATATTAATACATTGAGTACATGTTTAAATTTGATGCAGCTATGTACTGCACTGTCGTAACAAAGACTGCAAATGGGTCCTCAAGGCGCATTGTATGAATCATTCGGAAATCTTTGCGATAAAAAGATTTGCTACGGAACATACATGCAGTATTAGTGATAGAGTACTGAATAACTTCGTTGAGACAACAACTTTTGTAAGTGAAGTTACAACACCAAAATTAATTAATTACAAAAGAATACACATACCCGCAAATATAATTGAAGAGATGAAGGTTGTTTATGATGTTGATATCAACTACATGATGCTTGGCGCACAAAAGAGAAGGCAATTGCAAAACTTAGCGGTGGACCAGCTGATGAATATAAAAAAATGCCCTGTTATATATATATGCTGAACCAGGTGTATCCTGAATTGGATATTCGGATGCATAAGGCATTAGATAATGAGTTTAAATACTTGTTTATTGCCTTACATCCAATGATAAGGGATTTTGAATTTTGCCGACCTGTTGTTGTTGTTGATGGTACTCATTTAAGCGGTCCATACAAAGAAATATTTGTATCGGCAAGTACACTTGATGGTGCAGGTATTATTCATTACTTTTAAACTTTTTTCTTCGATTATTATGCATTTTTTATATGTATTGGAGGTGATTATACATTGCTGATGTATGTATAATAAGTTATAGACTTGCAAAATCAGTTCCTACATTATTGACCTCCACAAATTGTATTGGATTGTGTTTTTTGTTTTATTTAGGATGTATTCTGTCATTAGCTTACGGTGTTGTGGATTCGGAGAATGACAATGTGTGGGCTTAATTTTTTCATCAGTTTAGGAAGGCATTTGGGAAACAGGATAATATGTGTATTGTATCAGATCGAAACGAGAGTATCATAAAAGGTGTGAGCATTGTTTATCCGAATGTCCCCCATATAGCATGTATTTGACATTTATGAAAAAATATTTGCACATATTTTAGAAAAAGCAAAGATAGACTTAATGACCTTTATTATTTCATGGCTAAAGCTTATAGAAAAGAATATTTTGTTTACATTATGTCAAAGGTTGGTAAGGTTGATCACAAGGTTAATGAATATCTGGAAGAAACTGGTTATGAAAAATGATCTCGATGTCACTCACCTATTAATAGGGCTAATGATGACCTCTAATATAGCCGAATGTATTAACGGTTGCTTGGTAGAGGCTAGAGAACTTCCTATTCTAAGTTTCCTTGAAGAAGTTAGAATTTTATTTTCCGCATGAAATTGTAAGAACAGTGAAATTGCATCTTATACCAACACAACACTCGGGAGAAGATTTGAAGGAATTCTAACTCTTAATGGGGATAAGGCTTTGCGGATGACGGTATGTATTACAATATTTATGTAATTTAATATATTTTTTTTATTCATTATTATTTTTTAAGTTAGCATCTGTATGAAATAATTTATTTCTAACAGGTTAAGGGAGCTAGTAGTTATCTTTATTGTGTATATGAATCAGGGCAGAGGTACATTGTTGATATTGATCATGGCACGTGCTACTGTGGTCGGTATCAAATTGATGAAATACCTTGTCCACACGCAATTGTCATGTTAAAGAGTAAAAATATTGATGTAAAAGATTATGATCGTTACTGCACAAAATTGTACAGGTCAAACACCATTGTCAAGACGTATGAACTCCCGATAGTTCTAATGCCAGACATGAAGGATTGAAATATTTCACAATTTGTTGATGATGAAGAAATTCTGTTATCCAAATATAAAAAACCTCCGGGAAGGCCAAAGAAAGAAAGGCATTTGAAATCTAGTGAATCACTTACTTCAAGTTTGAATTGTTGCAGTAAATGCGGACGCGTAGGTCATAATCGAAGGACGTGCAATTTCTTCCCAAAGAAAACGTGAAGAAGATAGTTTGTTTATCAATATGCTGATGTTTAGTTTGATTTTGTTTAAATAATCATTCTACTTAGATTATTTGACACTCTTGAATTATTTTGAACCATGTTTTATATTGTTAGTTGAAGTTTAATTCTTATTAAGTGTTTCACATTTTCATGACAATGTTATACATTATACATAGATCAAACTGCATTGCCTTATTTATGACCCTTATAACTGACAACATGTACAGTTTTATGCTTGAATACAACAAAAAGAAAAGGCACTTTCATATGTAGTATTTTAGACAAATTTTACTTTTAATTCAATAATGTGTTATATGTATGATAATGTATTATACTTAAATATATATTATATATATATATATATATATATATATATATGATATAAATTATTTTTGATATAACTTACTCTTATTTTCTATTTAGTAATAACCTTTTAACAATTTCTATGTTGTAAAGTTATACATAATTGTAAATGTATGAGTTACATGTTCAATATATTGTTTGGTTGTAAAAGAATTTATATATTAAAAATAATTCAATGTGTTACGTTATACATAGATCATATTGCATTGACTTATTTATACTATTCATTACCTTTATAACTTACCATATGTACAGTTTTATGTTTAAAAACAACAAAATAAAAGGCACAAGAATGTCGTATTTTGTTCTAATTTTGATTGATATTCAATAATGTGTTATGTGTATGATAATGTATTATACTTAAGTGTATATGTATGATATAATTTTTTTTTTTGATTTTACTTATCTTATGTGCATACCAATCATACATTTAATATTAGAAAACAATCACAAAGTAATAAAATGTAAAACACTTTTAACAGTATGTACCAAAAGTATGATATAGTTTTATACTTTATTAATATGTATGATGTTAAACATATTTACACATTAATGTGTAATTTATTTTTAAACGTTATATTTAATATAATGTACGACAAACCTAATATCTACAAAACTATATAGAAACAATACAATATGATGTGCATCATTGTAATACACTTCTTCGAAAGATATGTATGTATAAGAAGATTAAAGACTTCTATAAATTCTAAATTAAAATCCAACATCCAAAAAAATAACAATATTGTAACTGTTTAACATCAACTACTAAAACGATAATTAGATGTTTTCATGCAGACTAGTATAAAAAATTGCTACTCTAAAGTAACAATTGCACTTTCATCAGGTGATTGGAGAAACTATTTCTTGGACGAGGAGATCGTCATTATCACTTGTGTACGCTTTTTCTGCCTTTGTAACTCTGTAATGCCATAGTAATGAAGCATAGCGTGCACGTTGACTTTCAGCATCAAAAGCACATAATTGCACTAGCAGTCCTTCACTTAATATTTCTGCATATGCAGCCACAAAGACGCCACAGTCCCTGATTTTAAAAAATAAATGATGTAATAACAGTTTGTTCAATAATTGTAATATGGTTATTCAAGTAAAAAAAATATAAACAAAATCACTTACAAACTAGAAGACGCTTGTTGTGGTATGTTTTGAACGTAGTCAACATCAAATGAGTTTTCATTGATAAATTGGGTGCGCGGACCAAACTTATCTTTGTACGCTTCAAGTGTTGCTCAGTTAGTTCTCTCTGTCTTTTCAAAAAAATCATTGTCTGACAGGTATGTAGGCAACATCATTGCCAACTTCTGTATTTCACTTGGTTCTTCCCTTTTCCTTGTACTTGATAATGAGTCACACACGTATCACTCTCTCCTTCAACACAATTACAACCAACATCTAGTGAAATTATTTTTCACAATTTATTGAAACATATACCTCATCTACCATATGCCATGGTAATCCAGCATGAATACAAAATTTATTTATTGTGTTTGTAATTGCATCTTCATTCTTAGCCACAACGTATGATTCTGCATAGTCTTCTTGTATAAATATCTGAACTGTTGGACCATATGGACAATATCTACTATATGTCTTCTCAATATATGTTTTAAAGAAGTAGCTGATTGTTGTATATCTATAATTATCACACAGCTGCAACTTTGATTTCTTTCTTAAATGATAGAAGATCACATCTAAATGCTACATGGAATAATAAGGTAAAAGATGAAAATGAATCACACTTATGATGACTATCAGTAAATGTATGATAAAGTATTATACATCCTTCTCTGTGTATGATGCAATATTTTACTGTCTATTCTAATATTAACTTCAATTTCTAATAATAACATGTGACGAAAAGCTACACATCGAAATGCTACTTGTGATGATAAGGTAAAAGATAAAAAACAATCAGTCAATACAACCTATTCTTCTGTTTCTATTCTGTATCTATTTTATCATAGTAATGTGTGAATGAATGCAACTAAATGTATGAAGAAGTTTTATACATCCTGCTTTATGTATGATGCAATAGTTTACTACCGATTCTAATGATAACTTCAAATTTTAACAATAACAACATGTAAGATATGATATTACATTTAAGTTTCTAACAAAATCAGGTGTTGCATGGAGTGTTAGGTAATAAATTTCTGTTTACATGTGTTAGGTAATAATCTAGATCATTCAAACTTGAGTATTATTACTTCAGATTTTAATTTTATTATAATACATTATTTTTCATGTATGATGGTGGATTTTACTGAAAATTCTATAAATAACCTTAGTTTCTTACAATAAAAACATGTATGATATAGTGTTATTCATCATGCTTTATGTATGATGCAGTCATTTACTGTCGATTCTAACATTAACTTTAAATTTTAACAACAACATGTATGATATGATATTACAATTAAGTTTCTAACAAAAACAGGTTCTACATGGAGTCTTATGTAATAAACTTCTGTTTACATGTTTGAGGCAATATTTTACTCCAAATTCTACATTGTTTTACCTCAGTATTTTACCTAAGAATTTACTGCATAATCTAGATCATTTAAACTTGGGTATTATTACTTCAGATTTTAATTCATCATAATACATTATTTTTCATGTATGATGGTGGATTTTACTGCAAATTCTAAAAATAACTTCAGTTGCTAATAATAAAAACATGTATGATATAGTGTTACATTTAATTTTTCAACAGTAACAACATGTATGATATGAAAGAATGTTAGTTTAATTTACCTCATCGTTCCATCATGTTTTGTGTTGCGACATCAAGTAGAATTAATTTTTTGGTTGTGGTTGTGCAACGACAAAGTTCAACTGTGGATAACCTAATCTTAAACTATTTCTTAGATAGTGATTGTCCGTTTGCTTCTTGCACAAATAACAAAGGTATAAAAATTGATTCTGTTTATGCTGACGTATTCTAAAAAAAACAAAAAAAAAATCAGATAACTTACTTGCCAGCATGATATTTCAATAACCCTATGGCAAGCCATTGAGAGTAATAGAACGTCAATTCATTAGGCAACTCTTCGTAAATGGTGCAACCATCGAAAGCATACTTCTGCTTCTCTTCATTGTCAGTTTTGCCCTCATCCTTAGAGCTTGAACCAAATTTTGTGATGTACGGGAACCTGAAAACCCTTGACTTCTTTCTGTCCCTTTTTACTGGTACTTTCGTGGCTTCAAGTTTCCGAACTTGAGCATCCGAGAAATCAAGTAGGAACTGACTATCGAAAATCATTCATTAGCTCTCGGTAATTGTATTTGGAGAACTAATATCCAATGGCTTTGTAGTTGAAGGTGTAGACAAATCAAATAATAGTGCATCAACAGCGTCTTGAGCTGAAGCTGTTATTGTGCTACCGACAGCATCCTACATGCACACGTATGAATTTGTTATCTATAAATCTAATATATGAATGTGTAAATATAATTATACATAAACTATATATGTATAAGGTGAATCATACATAGCAAAACACAACCCATATATGTATAAGGTTATTCATTCAAATCTATCCACAATCAGTAATATGTTATCTTTATTCTTTCAGGGAAAAAAAATCAGAATTACATATTCCTAAATTTTGAGTACCATGAGTTCATATTTTTGCACAAAAAGCACAATTCCTATCAGAAACTCCAACATGTATAAAGCAAAGAATATGTTATCCTAAAAGCTGCATCTTCTAAATTTCATCAAGATTAAACAATACTAATTCTGAATACAACTTTCAAACCATTTCAACAATCATGAAAGTATAAAGATCCCAAAATCTTGATCTTCACCTGAGAATAGTAGGACCATTTTTCTAACAATAACAGGTGTTACATGTATATAGATATATTTATTCTAAAAACACAACATGATTGACAAAAAAATACCGACAAATTTTGCATATCAGGAGTGTCTTGTTTGTTCAATTCTTCTTCACGACCTTGTTCCTTACCAATCATGTTCTCATCCTGTATAAAATAACATTAAGCAGGTCTGAAACAATTCATCAAAGTAGTAAAAAAGTGAATGAATTAAAATTTTTATACCGGTGATATTAATTTTCTATGTATGAAGCTTACATATGAATGTATAAATATAATTATACATAACCTATATGTGTGTAATGTGAATCATGAATATCAAAACATAAGTGGTTAAACAATACAACCTATTCTTCTCTGTCTATTAGGTATTATTATATCACAATAATGTATGAATCACTGGCATTAAATATATGATAAAGTATTATACATCCTTCTCTATGTATGATAAAATATTTTACTGTCGATTCTTATATTAACTTAAATTTTCAATAATAACAAAAATGTACGATATAGTATTATAGTTAACTTTCTAACAAAAACAGGTATTACAAGTATGAGGCATTAAGACTAAAAACTTGATCTTCAGATGAGAACAGTAGGACCATTTTTTATAACAATAACAGGTGTTACATGGACATAGGCAAATTTATTCTAAAAACACATCATGATTGACAAAAAAAATACCGACAAATGTTTCATATCAGGTCTGTCCTGTTTTCCCAATCCTTGTTCGCGACCTTGTTCCTTATCAACCGTTTTCTCATCCTATATAAAATAACAATACGCAGGTATGTAACATTTCATCAAAGTAATATTAAATTGAATGAGTAAAAATATTTATACCAGTGATATTAAATTACTATGTATAAAGCTTACGTATGATTGTATAAATATAATTACACATAATCTATATGTTTATAATGTTAATCATACATAGCAAAAATAAAAGTGGTTAAACATAACAGATATATATATATATATATAAAAGGTGCTTAGTAAGTATTACATAACTAATTATACATAACATATTTATGTATAATGATATTCATGAAAACCATTTTCTCATCCTATATAAAATAACAATATGCAGGTATGTAACATTTCATCAAAGTAATATTAAATTGAATGATTAAAAATATTTATACCAGTGATATTAAATTACTATGTATAAAGCTTACATATGATTGTATAAATATAATTACACATAATCTATATGTTTATAATGTTAATCATACATAGCAAAAATAGAAGTGGTTAAACATAACAGATATATATATATATATAAAAGGTGCTTAGTAAGTATTACATAACTAATTATACATAACATATTTATGTATAATGATATTCATGAAAACCTATACGCAACCAGTAATACTTAACATTTATATACGTAACATTGGTTCAATATACCTTCTGGTCGCTTTGAACTTCAGTTGTTATTGTACATTCAGAGTTCTTGTTGACACTTGCTGGAACATCCGTGCCCACGAGTTGAACTGCAACTGGTTCAACATTTGTGATTTCATTCACGAGATCCTTGTCCGCATCTTCATGCTGTTTAATAACAGAAAAAAAAGGTTTACGTATGATATTTAGGCAGATTTACAGTACCAAATCAATATGATTGACAAAAAAGTACCGACAAATCCTCCATAGATGGATTGTGCTGTTTTTTCGATTGTTCTTCATGACCTTGTTCCTTATCAATCATTTTCTCATCCTATAAAACATAAATAATACGCATGTATGAACAATTCACCAAAGAAATATAAAAATTAAAGAAAAAAATATTATACCGATGATTTCTTATTTTCTTCTTTCTTCAGAGCTTTAACAACCTCAGCAGGTATATTGAAAATTACTTTTATTAGCTCAACAATTTTTTTTTAACCTTATAACGTACAGGGAAAAAATTATATTAGAAACACCTCAATCTTTTTTTTTAAAAAAAAATTATCAAATAAGAAATTTAACTTACAAAGTAGTTGATGTAAGTCTTTATCTTCTCTATGTCTATATTTAACTTAGAAGTTTCTTCAGGCATCGTGGTAGAAGAAGGAGCAGACTTGACTTGATCACGCGCAGGAGACACACCAATTTCTCCTTGATAACCATGTTCAAATTGAGTTGATGTCTTATCTGTAGAGTCCTCTTGATTTTTAGGAAGAGAACCAGACATATGATGTACTGAACGAGCATGTGTAGATTTCTCATCATCCTTCATCTTTGGACTTTTTTCCTGAAACATAACTTCCTTTCTTTTCTTCGATGCTTGTTCCACTGATAAAGGTGGAGATAAATTAGACTTTATCAGAATTTTTCGCGATGGTATAGTATTGAAATCATCAAATTCTCCATCTGCAGTAGCAACACGCGATAAATCTTCACCAGCCCTCCTTTACAGCATTCGACCAGTAGATGTGGAAGCAGCAGCATTTGATAGTGGATCAAATATCTGAAAATCTTCTATAAAAGACAAGTCCAATCTCTGAACTTCTTCATGTGTAGGTTGTAAATTCTTGTAAGAAAACTAAAAAAGTGAATTTAAAAATGAAATATTAGGACTTCAATAAATTGAATTGAAAAAGAATATAATTATAAAGTTATAAATTTACCTTACTGAACATGCCAGCCATAAATGACTCATACTTAGGCCTGGTACATTCCACAAATCAATTGAATATTTTTGGGATGATGTTTCTCTGACGAACAACAATTTTTTATCAACTTCAGAGCAGCACTCAAAAGTCCAAACATTAAGTACGTGTGGCATGCCACCCAAAGAATATAGTTGCTTTGCGACAAAGAAATTCTGCCTCCAAGAGTTCATCAACTTGTCAAATGTAATCTTTTTTCATGAAAAGTGTTTGTACCGACCATCCTCCACCATCTGAAAGTGGGCTAAACTGATGGGTGGTTCACGATGCTGAAAAAAACGAAATTTATGAACAAAGTATAATATCGCAAGGTTCAACACATCTTCAGAGTTATCAAAATTTTTTATCTTCACACATTGTATCAGTTTTGTCCTAGGAATTCCACCTATGACGTTGGGAAAATACTTAGACTTCAAAGATGATTTTGGCGATGCAGAATACATATACTCATCAATATTACTAGTACACTTAAGATCGGTAATAATGACAAACTCAAGCGTCGTAAAATTAAGGATATTCCCCTGTACCCACACGTGAATCTCATCCTTATTCTCCTGCTGAATTTCTAGCATCAGGATACATTTTGATATCTGTCCTATCCAATTGCACTGAGGCATGTTGAGAAAACCCCCAAAAATTATATTTCTAAATGCCTCCAAAACATCTTCTCCAAAATACTCCTTTATGTCTTCGCCAAAAGCGCGGTTACAATAGCTACCCATATGCAGTGGGTGAGGCGGAACTTTGTCAATACGGTATTTAATTTCTTGAAAAAATAAAATCAAACTCTAAATCAGATTTAAAAAAATAGCAACAAACAGATACATTATTAAAGATTACATTATACACAAGTTGCACGTGTATGTGGGTATATTATACATTTAAGAAAATATTTGTAGTTATGTAGAATGCCATACTATAGATATCAAGTGTTAACATTAAACATGTATGACTTATATTCTTATCAGAATGTATAATGTAACCTTATACTATATTAAGACTTTCTAAATGTATAATATCAAATAATACATGAAATGCCTCTTCTATGTAATAAGAACATCTTAATGTATAATATAATGAAATATATAACAAAAGTTTTATATTGTTATTAAATCTTCCAAAATAAGTAATGTATAATGACTGATATATTATAACTTATACATTAAAAAGTACAAAATTTTGGCCAAAGTAAGAATGTATAATGTCACCTTATACAATATTCAAACATTCACAAAGTATAATTCCACTTATTACAATAACTGCCTCTTTTATGAATATCTTCTTATTGTATAATATAATGAAATGTAAAGCGGAAGACTAATATTATACATTAGTTAGATAAATAAAGTTATAATGTATAATCAAATACCATAAAATCTATACCTTTGGAAGATGTGGTCGTCCGGAATCATCAACCTTCTTCTTACTTGTCGATTTAGAAGCTGACTTCTTCGAACTAGAACTAGCAATTTCCTTCAGTTTCTTCATGGTTAGCGGTTCGTTTTGGTGCTTGAAACTGTTCTCTGCGAAATTGGGTTCTTCATAATCAAATATGTCAAAAATAAAATCAACGGAAATATTTTGTTCTTGAGCATCTAACTGACTAAATCATAAACTAAAGCCAGGACGAGAATCCATTACCAAATTTATACTATATTGATTAAGCAATCGCAAATATAAACAAGAAACTCAAAGATCTGACTTGTATTATATGAAAAAAAATGAAAAAAATCAACTATCAAACTAGAATAAGATTGCAAAATAAGGTAATTTCATAAAAACCAACATGCAACCAAACAAGAATTCGAAAAAAATTTGATTTGATAAAGTTGAAAAAATAATAATAAGAAAATCGTAAACTTCAATAAACGGTTGAAACCTTACAAACCGGGAACCTGTAGGTACACGAAGCTTGATTTGGGGCGTGAAAAAAGGATTTCAAAAACTGAGATAAAATCGAATTTGTAATGGGCGAGAGATATGGGGGAGAAAAATACAGGAGAAGCGTATGTACAATGGATAGGAGAGAGAAAGTAAAAAAAGATGGAATTTAAGTAATTAATTTGGGATTTATGTAATTACTTTTCAAATATAGATTTAAAGTAATTAGGTTAAGTTACCTTGTGTATATATGTAAATTTTAGATAAATAAAATCTAATAGCAGTAACTTTAATTATGTGCATCTCACCCTCCTCGGATTCTTTTAATCTACAAAAATCCATCATCTTTAGACTCTACTTATAATATTATACTGATGTTGCTGTAAAAATTAAGATGAAGACGAAAATGTATATTATAACGACTAATGATCTTAAAGTTTAACTAAATTTATTGCTTACAAAAGTAAATATTGTATGTAATTTTTAATCTTGAAATATAGTAATTAATTGATGAGGTAGTTTTTCGTTCTCTCTTTCTTTTCGAGTTGCATTGTATATACTACTGTAACATAGCAACATTGTAATCGATCAGATAAAATTATTATATACAGTAATGTCTACCAGACAAACCTTGCTAGGAGGACAAGTATTCAAGCAACTATGAATCAAAGAATGAAACCAATATGAGTTGAGTGAGGAGGGGATGACATCAACCCATTCTTTTTTTACCATCTTCACATGTTGATTTGACTTTTAAAATGCATGGCTTCAAAGTGAAGTTTGTCTATCTTCTTAGTCAACTTCTTTACAAAATCAATGAAAAACAACATGTTAAGTAGCCCGCATCCCTGATTACTTGGATCCCCGCATTAACTTCACGAGACTTGGTAAAATCAAGTAGCATCTCTCTATTTATGAATTCATGATAGAGCATTCCTGTATCACAAGTCAATTTGTTAACACAGTTTCATAGTAGTACAAATCCACTGCTAATATGGATTCATTGAAGTGCAACGATGATCCAACTAAAAAAAAGAGAAGTGCAACGATGCAATAACAAACTTTTCTAGTGTAACTCATAAGTGAATTTTGGGTAGAATAAATTGTATGAAATCCTTACTATCCAGTGAAAAGAGAATGCTTTTAATATACCCTCGGCTTATAAAAAAAAAATACATCAAAGTAATATGAGAAAAGAAATACAAACATGAAAACAATAACAATAACAAAATAATGCGAAATAAGAATAGTAAGTTGTGTTATGAGAGTAGGGTAACAATTCCTGCAGATCCAGCTAGTCTTTGGAGCATCTCCGATTTCATCAAAAAATTTATGTTTGTTTTTTTCTTCCTGTGATATGCTGACAATGGGGAGCTTATTTTCTTTCAAGAACCTAACCTCTGAAATGTTTCAATTGATGTAAAAACTAAGAAACTGCAGTGTAATGTCAATAGTGATGATAAGATTTTCTTCCTATCAAAAGAGACAATGGACATAGTTTACAGAAAACAATCAGAAAGTAATGCGATTGAAAGAATAATTAAATACTTTTATCTCAATATGCGATAAGAGTGATATGTACATAATCTTACTCTTACCTTGTAAAGGTGAAGACATTATTTTCGATAGACTTTTCACACTCAAATAAAACATATCAAAAAAGTATATAAAACAAATATTTTTTTTGGTAGAATAGAAGTGCATTAAAATAAAGGTAATGAGTTTTTTACAAAGCAAGGTCTAGCCAGGCACAAAAACATAACTGTTGGGATTTGCATTCCCGTTACTAGATACACAACGGGAGAATGATTTTCCCTTAAAATCATCCCAAAAAAACTCCTACACTAGTTGGAGGAGTTGCAAAAACATGCAGTCTGTAAAAAAGGTTCAACTCAGAGCCTTACTTTGCCATCAGATCCTCTACTCTATTCTGCTCCCGATATGTGTGGTAAACTGGAGGATTCCCCAGGCTCCTTAGCAAAGATCTGCATTCATAAACAACTGAATCATAAAGCAAGTTACCATGGTGCAGCATGTTAATGATTTCCATAGAATCAATGCAAACTTCCAAGGGTTTGAGGTTTTGGTTTAAGGCGAGGTTGAGGCCCACTTTAAGGGCCAGGATCTCCATGAGATTATTGGTGGCATGGATAAAGCTTTTGCTAAACCCTACAACCCAGTCTCCTCTGTCATTTTTAATGACCCCCCAATCCCACCCCTCCCAGGGTTGCCCAGGCAAGACCCATCCGTGTTTAGCTTGAAAGAGTTGGAGGTAGGGAGAGACTATTTTATAGTGATACTGGTTTTCGTAAGGGGCTCATTAACATTTCCCAAGTGTTGATATTCTACAGTTTTACCATGAGGTATGCTGAAACAAGGAAGGGAGTTGGTGTTTTGGAAATTATTTGCATTTCTAGTTTTCCAGAGATGCCATAAGCATAAGGGTAGGAGGGTACCCCAACAAGTGTTGTTGTCAAAGCAATCATTGTTCAGTTTTTTTCAGGTTGTGGATCAATTGTTAGTGTCAAACATGGAAAGATGGAGATTTATATTACCTTTGTACTTTTGGATAAGAGTTTGCCAAAAGGTCTTGGCAAGGTTGCATCCAAAGAAGATGTGGTGTTGGTCCTCCTGATTAATACTTAAAGAATGATAGAGGCTTGTAATGTTCAAACCCCTTTTGGAAAGGGTAACTCTACTGGGCAGACTATTATGGTGCAATAACCATATAAATGTTTTGATCTTATTGGGGACTCTCAGGTGCCAGATCTAGTTACAGGGGGTGTGGGCTCTGTAAAGGCCTTTTTTCAAGTTGGTGATGTAGTGGTAGGTTTTTTTGCAGAAGAAAATGCCATCACCAGTGAGTCTCCAAAGAGGAGTGTCTTGACTGAGGTGAGTGCTCTGAAGAAAAACATTCTGAATATTGTGGATAATATTGAGAGAAATTTCAAAGGGTAAGAGGGTGAAATCCCATCTCCCATCTCTCCAGATATCTTTGACCATGATGGGATTAGAGGGGTTGATATTAGGTCCTTGGACAATGGTAGAAAGGGGAGGCATTCCATGGATCCATCTATATTCCCAAGCTTTAACCTTTGTTCCATCCTTAATGGCCCAAAATAAAGTATCATTGCACAGGATCCAATAGTTGATGATGTTCTTCCAGGTCCTAGAGCCTTTTTTGTGCCCCTTCTTCCTACCCCATATTTGGAAAGAAGGATGTTGGCCCAAAGGGAAGTGGGGTTAGAGTACATTCTCCAACCCAGGCTACAAAGGATGGCTTCATTCTTGATGGCATCAATTTGCTTGCCAAGCCCACCATCTCTTTTAGGGAGGGTGACGGTGTCCCACCCCAGGAGATGTATTTTCTTTTTGGCATCAGTGGTGCCCCAGATGAAGTTCCAATGAGTTCTATCAATCAGAATAAGCATTTTTCTAGGAAGGTGAATATACTGCATAACTTGGTTAGGAATGCTAGCCAAGGAGAATTTAGCTAAGGTGACCCTACCAGTCATGTTGAGAAATTTAGTTTTCCATCTAACCAGCTTACTGTTTAAGTTGTCAATAATGAATTGGAATTCCCCCTTCTCAGGATTTTTATGGAAGATGGGGATTCCCAGGTATTTGTCAAAGTAGTTAGATGGATGGATGCCAGGATAGATGAGAGGTTATTCTGGTCCTCAGGTTTACAGTTTGCTGAAAAGATGACTTTGGATTTAGCAAAGTTGATTCTTTGTCCAGAATAAGAGCTAAAACTATGGAGGATCCTACTAATAGTAATACAATTTTTTATGTCAGCTTTAGTAAAAAGAGTGAGGTCATCTGCAAAGAAAAGGTGGAAAATAGGGAGGCCTCTATTAGAGATGGATATAGTTGTTCAATAGAGAGTGTCAATTTCATAGTTGATTCTCTTGGACAGAAGTTCCATACATAAGATGAAGAGGTAGAAGGACATGGGGTCCCCTTGCTTAATGCCCCTGGAGGGGTTAAAGGGGGTGGTCTTCCCACCATTGACCAGGATAGAAATGGAGAAAGTAGAAATACATGAGAGGGTGAGGTTAATGAGGTTCTGAGGAAAGTTGAAGAAGGAAAGGGTTTGTCTAATAAAATACCACTCAAGCCTGTCAAAATCTTTCTCAAGGTCAATCTTAAGGAGCATGTTGTACTTCTTGACCTTTATTTTGGAGAAATGGCTAACATATTCTTGGACAATGATGGCATTATCAGAAGCCCTTCTTTTAGCCATGAAGCTGGCTTGGCTGGGACCAATGATTTTTGCTAGAAAGGGTTTCATCCTGGAGGTTATGATCTTGGTGATGATTTTATACACAGTTTTATAGAGGCCTATGGGTCTAAAGTTCTTGAGAAAAGTGGCATTCCTACATTTAGGAATGAGACAGAGGTAGGTGAAGTTGACTCTAGGGTCCATGGAGCAGGAGGTAAAGGTCTTCTGGCAAAACTTAACAAGGAGAGGTTTCATAATGTCCCAAAAATTTTGGTACATAAAGGAGTAATCCATCAGGCCCAGGGGCTTTGTTAGGCTTGAAAGAGAAGACAACCCTTTTGACCTCCTCTATGGAAGGGATGGATTGAAGGATATCATAGTTGAGGAAATTGATGGAACCCAAGGAGGAGGGGTTGGACTGGATAGCAATGTACCCTAGGGAGTGGTTAGAGGTATAAAGATCAACATAGTATCTAGAGACAATGTTGGCTATATCCTTAGGATGATAGTGACAAGTACCACTTTCATCAATAAAAGAGTTGGTCTTGCTTCTTCTTCTCCTATTGAGGGTGGAAGTATGGAAGAATCTGGTGTTAGAGTCCCCCTCCAGGAGCCAAGAGATCCTATACTTGAGCTTCCAAAGCTCAGTCTCTAGGTTGAGGATATAGTTGAACTCATTCAGAAGAGTGTTTTCAAGCCCATGAAAAAAAGTGCTTGTAGGGTAATTAGGGGATTTTTGGATGCCAACTAACCTTTCAAGCAAGTGTTTCTCTTATTGAAGATGTTTCCAAATATGAGTTTGTTCCAGTCTCTGGCCTTCTCCGTAAAGTTCAAGGTGGCCATATAATGCAGGTACAGTTAAGGAAGGAATCTTTAATCAGGTTGGGGAAGTCTTGATGGCAAAGTCACATAGATTCTACCCTGAAGGGCTTAATCTGATTGGTAGGAGGGGAGCCAATGTTCAGGAGGAGGGGGTAATGGTCAGAGTGGGTTATAGGGAGATGAGTGATAGAGGCCTCAGGATAAAGATGGATCCAAAGGTCATTGGCAAGGCATCTATTTAGTCGTTCAAGGATCAGACCTTGTCTATTCCTATATCTCATGTTAGAACAAGTGTATTTGCTACCCCTGAAGCCTAGATCAATAAGGTTACAATAATTAATACAATTCATGAAGAGGTTAGTTCTATTCAGGTTGATCTTGGAACCTCCAAATTTTTTAGAGGCCCTAAGGATCTTATTAAAATGCCCCCCTACCAGCCATCTCTTACCCTCAGGAGAGATGTAATTGTCAGAGAAAGAAGCAAGCTGGTTCCAGAAGTCTATCCTAGAGTGAAAGTCAGTACTAGTAAAAATAATATTAAATCAAGAGAAAAGAGGAGAACTAACCTTGACCTTATCATTAATAGATTGGGAGGAAATGGAGACAGAGGTGATGAAGATGGAATCCTCCCTCCACATAATGACAAGTCCCCCTGAATTGCCATTAGCCTTAAACTGGATATGGTTATGAAAGCCAAGATCCTCACACAGGTCTTTGTGGTCAGTCATCTTGGTTTCCAGTAGAGTAAGGATCATGGTTCATGGATATTAACCATGTCTTTGCAGTGCTTTCTGAATACAACATTCTTAGCCCCCCTAGCATTCCACACAATGCAGTTTTTCATCTTTGAGTGGAGGGGGTATTGAGGTTCTGCTGTAGTCACCTTTTCTTCCCCTTTGAGTTGGAGGTGGATGTCAAAGTGGAGGCCTTCTTTTTCCCGCTTAGGGGAGCTATCAAGACCTTGAGAGTCTCTTATTGCGTAGGGTTTGTTGGATTTAGTCTTATACCTAGACCTGCTAACCCTAAGGAAATCAGAATGATCACTATCTCCTGGACTTTCTTTGTGAACTCTAGCTCTAGAGGCTCTACTAGGTTGAGAATTTCTATTCTTGGAACCCTGAGCTGAGATAGGAATTCCTCTATGTCTCTGTTGCTTTCTCTTAGAGATTTCGGAGCATTCAATCTCTCTAGCCTCTCCAGTGTGAGGTGGGGAGGTTGTGATCAAGGGTGGAGGGAGAGTCTAGCTTGCAGAAGGTTGGTTCTCCCCAGTGGGAGGTGCAAAAGCTGGGCCCAGAAACATTAGAGCTAGGTTGTGTGGTAGAAAGAATAGGAGGCTCAGACTGAGCTGATTGATGATGTTGACAAGTGATTTCGTTGTCAACTCCTCTTGGAATGGTGAGTTGATCACTTGGAACAGGATGACCATCCATACATTGGACCCGTATGTCTATAGACCCTGGTTCAGGCTCACCATGGCTAGCTGAGCAAGGTACTGGGGATCCTAAATGAGAATAGTGATTTGTCTCCCCTCCCATTCAAGATGTAGGGGAGCAGTTTGATTGGATAAACATATCTCCAACCAAGAAGTTGGTTGATGGTTCGGGTTTAGTGGTGTCATGGTGAAGGTGATTTGGTTGGAGTTGGGGGAGTCTATGGTTGCCTTCTAGTGAAAGATCAGTCATATTCTTCTCTGGATATATAGAGTAAGTAGAGTTGAGAGAGGGCAGCTGAGAGGTTTTCCCATGGGAAACACAACCAACATTAAAATGCATTGTCCATGCCCTGGATATCCCCAATCACATCACTGCGGGAAGAGGAAGAGTTTCCCGCAGTCATTAGTGTAGGCTCATCATTGCCTAAGTCCAGGTGGCTCTGAGGGGTCCCACAATGGGAGGCTTCTTTCATTTTAATTCCCATTTACCAAGAAGGGGAAATATTAAAAAAAAAAAAAGGGATTTGTAGAAGTAGGGTCGGGTAACTTAGGGCTCAATTGGGTCTTTGCATGAGACCCAGGAGAAATAGGGGTATTGGGCCTCTGGGCTGTTGCTCCTTTTGTTTGGCCCCCTACATCAGACGATAGGTGAGCCTGTTTTTTTTTTTTGGCCAGTATTCAATCTGCTAGGGGCACTGTCGTTTATGGGCTTGGACTTGGAGGTTCCATCTTGGGTCGATCCAGAGGGTGAGAGTCTAAGCGAATGAGGGAAGAGAGGTTTTTCCGGCGCCGCCTCTGGCATACTAGGGTTTAGAAACTTACCTGACACCACATCGAAGGTCTTAACCTTAACGATGAGTGTTCCTTTAGAGGATGGTTGTTGGTTTCTTGGTACCGATTTTTTCTTTTTGGTAAAGTAAACAGTTTGCCAGTCTGGTGCGTTATTCTCCAGCGTCTTCTTCTCCCCTAAAGTGGACTTCGTGGTCTGTGACCCTGCTGCATCAACATTATTTTTGGATTGATTTGTTCTTAGCGTGTATGAAAAAATGGCCGCCGTGTGGCCTAGACGGCTGCAGTTCTTACAAAGAAAACCCTCTCCCTCATAGAAGAGAGGTTATGTATGGTGGTTAATCAAGATAAATGTTGCTATTGGCGTGTCCAAGGGGATCTAGACACAGATCCTAGCGTATTTTCCCCTTAATGCAACAAAGGTACATGCATCTACTTTCAACAATTGCTCTATTTTCCTACCGATCCTTTGAAAGATGGATGCGTCATATAATTCAGTAGGCAATTGAGGGAGCCTGATCTATATAACGGTTGAGTCTACCTTTGACTCGCTGGGTACAAAATTAGGTTTCCACTTCCTAACTGAGATGAAACATCCAACGATGAACCAAGGACCTCCGTGGAGAATTGAGGATTGGCTCTCCGGCTTGGATAGTTTCACAGTAAAAAAACCCAATCCTAGATCTATGAGGCACAATGATTCTGAGAGTTTCCACAGATCTTTCAATTTTCTTTTAAGATATTGGTGGTTGAACTTCGATTTGACTGATTTAATGATGATGGAGTGTATCCAAGGTGCGTATAGTCTGTGCTTGTCCTCCTCCGATGGAAGAATTTTGTTCTC
Source organism: Capsicum pubescens (assembly GCA_030864215.1). NCBI lineage: Eukaryota > Viridiplantae > Streptophyta > Magnoliopsida > Solanales > Solanaceae > Capsicum > Capsicum pubescens. The sequence goes on along the minus strand of CM061538.1, from coordinate 329,841,780 downwards.
GACAGTTTCTAGATCCTTATTCTCGACGGATATCGAATTTCTAAGTAGGTATTGGAGGTTATGATTTTCCCCACTTCTATGTTTCTGTAAGAGGGGATGACCTCAGCCATAAGAATTTCATTAGGGGAAACTATTATTGGGGGATTTGGTAGTAGGGGTGATGTCAAAGTTGTATCCATGGCGGGGTCTGTGCCGATAGTGTAGGAAAGGGATAGAGAGAGGATGATCTTTCTCTCTCTAGGATTATTTTTTATAGTCAGAAGGATTATTTCAATTGAAAAAGCATTTATAAAAAAAATATAATAGTAAATTATTCATATAAAAAATAGTGAAACGTATTTTATGTCACAAAAAATGATAATTATTTAAGAAAAAATAGTAAATGATAGATTTGTTTATTTTATTGTTAAAGTAAACACACCCTAAAGAAACAACTCAAGCTAATCCCTATCAACTATCACCCGTCTTCAAAATTCCAATTATTCCCAGAATGTTTCGATAGTCTCCTCCAAAGTCAACATTCTTTCGAGGAACACGAATTCCCACTGGCTAACATATATACCCACATGAAGTGAATAGAGGACATATACAAATTAATCATTCAATTCTAATGTAACTAAAGCATCCAAAATAAATTCAGTATCGATTTTTTTAACTCTAACGCAACATCATGAAAGCAACCCATCATATCAAACTCACTAATTAACAACCAAAAAAACCCCAAATTGCAACAAAAATTTTAAGAATTTAAAAATTACCTATTGCCAATTCAAGTCTATGCAACAATTAACATCTTCAAGTGATGGATGGTGCCATTTTTGTTGCACTCAACCTTTATCTTCTTTCGAATCGATCTTTAACACCACCAGCTTCAGCTTTGATGTCCTCTGACATGACCAAGGTAAAGCCTAAAAATTGAAAAAAAGAAAGAGGTGAAAAAATAATTTTTATCTAAAGCAGATTTTTAACAAAGGACAAAATAGTGCATTAGACAATATATTTTAATTGTAATTTGTATCCATTAAACTAATAGTGGATTGAAAGTTGTATTGAATTCCAATTAAGTATTTAGTCATCCGAAAGTGCCAAATTACCTCAGTGTCTACACGTCCGTAGCAATTAGGATTGTGAAGTTTTCCCAACTAACGCAGTCTAGCAGGAAAAGATTACTAAGTCAAGTCATAAAGTATTTGGGGTACGTATTAAAGTGGTATATTTATAGTAAAACTCTAAGATCCTAAATATTAACATAATAATTAGTTGTCATTTTTTTTTATTAAGGATGGCGTTTCTTTGAAAATAGACAGGAAATCAAAAGTTAAAAATAACATTGTCTAGTAAACAATATACATTTACTGTACGTTTTTTATAGTAGTTCTTTTAGATTTTTGCCTTGCTTTTTGTTTAATACAAACTAGGTTTTATTGTCTTATTTTAAAAAAAATAAAGAAACCATACACACGTATGGTTCCTAAAACTTAGGAGTTTCGTAGATTTTTTTTCTAATTCTTCTTACCGTAATATTTGTTTGTTACCATATATTTTAGGACATTTTTTTTTTCATATATACTTTATGATTCAATATTATAGTTAGTATTGTTAAAATAATTAAATAATAATTTGAGTAGATAGTGAAAAGACGATTTTGTCTATCGTGGAGTCTTTTGGGAAAAGTTGCCAAAGAGGCGCTGTGGAGGATGAAATTTTATTAAATTTAAATCCGTACGAAATTCGGATTATGTTAAATTCAAAATAGATAAGTCCCAAATAAATATTGCGGATTAATATAATTGAATTAATTATTTAAGTCCAAACATATATGGATTTAATTAAAGTCCAATTTTTATTGGGCTAGCCCATTGATTTGGGCTACAAATGAGGAGTCCACTTTGCTAAGCCAAGATATTGTCATATTCTAGAGGCCCAAATAAGCGTCACGTGTCAAATCACGTGGCATGCCAAGTCAAGTGAAGGAGCCAATAGGACCACGCCACATATCAAAATGATGCAGCAGACCCAATGAAATCAAAGCCCATAAAAGGCACCACGTCACTTTAATTTGATTGGTCAAAGGAAGTCCATCTTCATCATGACTCTTTCCTTTCCACAACTATAAATAGGGGCCTCATAATTCAGAAAAAGGACCCCCAAAACTCTAACAAGAAGCAAGAGAAAGCTCCTGGATCAATGCCGCAATTTCTCTACAAAGTTCAAGCATTCAAATCGAGTTCATCAAGATTCAAGATCAAGACCGAAATATTCAAGAACAAGTTCAAAAACCCTTGAATTCAAGCACAAGTCAAGATCAAATTCCTCAAGTCCATCAAATCAAGTTCAAATTCAAGATCAAGCTTTAAGTCCTTGGATTTATATTTGAAAAGACGAATCAGAGGATTCATAGAGATTGTAACACTCACATATTGAAATTAATAAATTGATTGTTGCAATATTTTCTTGTCTCGATTTATTTATTTTTCGATCTCGAGAATTTTATTGTCAAACAGGCTCTTTTCAAGACTTGTTTTGCCACTTAGACAAAAGTCTTGAAAAAATTGGCAAATGCCCACTTTAATCCATGTCATCATCCAATCTTTCCAACTTAACAAATCCATCCACAAGTTTCTAATAATACACTTTAACCTGCACTCCATCATCCACAATTATATATAAAATATATTGGGTTTTCAAAAATAATTAAAAAAATAAATTCAAAAGCTTAAAATAAAAGCTTCCATTTTCGTCCAAAAAGCTCCGATTCCGGCTTTTTTTCGGCGGTCAACTCTAAATCATGCCACAAACATCATAAACTTATCCATTATTATCCCATTTGTTTGCTATCTTCTCAAACAAACTTTCCACCATTGTTAAAAAGCTTTCAAATCACTCATATTACTTAAAACCTCTTTAGAAAGTACATTACAGTAGCTCAGGCGACTCCAAGTTCATTTCTCTATTCCATAAACCCAATGATCGTTGATTAGAAGCAATATTTGTAATTTTAAAGTTTTTGTACGGATATCTGTCCAGTCATCGTCAGTCATCGACCGTGCATATATTTTGACATAGACCATCAGCATAATAGGCTGTCGACCAAAGCTTAATTATAGGATGTCTATTGCAAAATTTATTTTAGTTTCTGGTGATTTCATAGGAGAATTGGAGAAGACTCCCAAATATTGGAAGTGGAAATCTTTTACTAAGGTGACACTGCCCATTGCAGTTCACCGCAACGGTTCATACGACGACTTGGTTGCAAGCATAATGGAGAGCGGAGATCTAGATTGCGTGTCGAGTGATGTGGTGATTAGTTATCTAAAGCATTCGAGGAAAAAGATACATCCTACGATCATAAATAATGATAAATGTGTGTCATGGTACATGATGGATGTTGATGACTTTAGGCCTATTTTAAGGATAAATGTAGTTGAGAGGCCCTTTGAAGAACCGTTGAATTCATCACCACCCCCACCTCGGCGCCCGATAGTCGACGACGATTTGAATGATTATGAGAACGATGAGATCATTTAATTAATATGGAAGATAATTCTATGGATATGGAATACAATTCATCGGACTCGCAAGATGTAGAAGAAGATTGTGGATGGGATCATAACCAAGTCATTCCTTCGCCGATGAAACTAATTTCTATTGTGATCAAACATTCACCAACAAGAAAGAGCTGAAAATGCTACTAGACGGAGCATTGGTGAGACAATCTTTTGATTATATTATGGAGAAGAGTTGCACCACATTGTTGAAGGTGAAATGTGTATCTCGTGTTTGCGGCTGGTTGTTGCGGGCAAGAAAGTATGAATGCTTGGACAGATTTCGCATATACAAGTATGTTGGGTTCCACACGTGCAGTGTTGAACACGACATGGGCAGGCATAAGAAAATCTCATTCGAGATCATTGCTTCACTATGCGTAAATTATTTTCATGATGGTAATGGTCCAAGCATAAGAGAAATTCAGAGGACTGTGTTTAGGGAGATGTTTGTTCAATGAATACAACTGTAGATTGTCTTGATTAAATTTACGAAGAGTAAAAATTATTTGATAATAAATTCATATCACATATATAATCTATCATAGACAAGCAAATCGATCTACGCTACACCAAATAATATTTTATGTACTATCATCAATCTAAGATACTGTCACTCTTCGACCAGACATATAGGTCGATCGTAAACCATATGAATCGATGGACCATCAATAGCTTGTAGTTTGAAAGAAAATAATTAAATTAAGAAAAAGTTTAAACACATAATCACTTGATTTGGGGGTGGTGAAAGAAAATAATTAAATTAAAAAAAGTTTAAACACATAATTAATTGAACTGTTGGTTAAATAAACAATCTTAAACTGTTGGTGACACTTAAAAGACTGTCATCGATGCTGATCCATGTCAATTTCATGTAAAAAATATACTTGTTGTTTGAGGTTCCATCGATTTATTTGGTCTATCGTAGACTTACACTGTAGATCTTGCATCGATTGCTCTCTTGATCATTCGTAGATCACATAGATCTATGTACATGGTTATAGGCCCTCACTTGGATGTTGTTTAAAAATGAATAATTAAATAAAAAATAAATAAATTGTGGGTTTCTACACATATGAAGGAGTTTAAGCAAGTCACATGATTTTGTTAGAGCTTACACAAATTGGGGGTGGTGATTGAAGGATTATGTGAATAGGTAGTGGTTGAACAATCAACATCCTCAAAGTAATGTTTGTCAAAGCACAAGTCTGTTTTGAGGATGTTGATTGTATTTGATGACTACCCATCCATATACTCTTTTGATCTGGGGTGGTGATTGAAGGAGTATGTGGATGGGTAGGGATCAAATATAATCAACATCCTCAAAACATACTTGTGCTTTGACAAACATTACTCTTAGGATATTATTTGTTCAACCACTACCCATCCACACACACCTTAATTCACCACCCCTAATTTGTATAAGCTCTAATATGATTATGTGACTTGTTTAAACTCATTCATATGTGTAGAATTTCACACAATATTTATTTTTTATTAATTTATTTATTTTTAAACAACATGCTAGTAAGGGTCTATAATCATGTACATACATCTACGAGATCTATCAATGATCTAGAGATTAATCGATGCACTACCTACAGTGTAAGTCTACGATAGACCAATTTAATCGATGGACCCTCAAAGCACAAGTATATTTTTTACTTAATTATTTTCTTTTTAAACATGTTATTGAGGGTCCATCGATTACAAGTGTCTACGGTACTTTAATATCTCATTGATGATTTACATAGGTAATGATCAATGACAGTTTATTAAGTGTCATCAACAGTTCAAAAAATACAATTACTGTTTCAATGGTAACAAATGGCTAATTTTGTATTCCTTCAATATTAATACTTCTTTTTTACTTCATATATAAAGTCCTCCATCCCTTATTATTTTATTTTATCCACTTTGTTTTTATTTTAAAATTCTACAATGTCTCAAGCATCTCAAACATTCAATTCTAAAAAGACTCTAATTTGTCATTGTGAAAATGTGGCTGTTTTGAGGACATCACGCACGGACTCAAATTCATATCGCAAAATTTTATAACCGTGCAATTGCGAAAGTGAGTCATGTATGTCTTTTTTTAAAATTAAGTAAATCGTTATGTAATTATTATTATTTTCTAGGATAATGGGTCATGCTAATTTTTTAAATGGCTTGATGACGTATAACCTCCAAGCAGTCCATCAACATTGAGTTCGGGATCTGAGACATCAAACTTTTATGGCGTAGCAAAATTTCATCTACTACAAAGGCTTCGAGAATACGAAGAAAATAGAGATTTTCTCATGACTTTGTTCAAAGAAGCCGAATAGCAGAGGGATCACTTGAAATTATTGCTACAAGACACCCAAATAGAGAGGAATCAACTAAAATAAAAATTAATTTTGGCCGAAGAAAGGGATAATGACCTAAAAATGATGTTATGTGGTATAATGCTAGTATTCGTTGTTTGAAAAGGTGTAACATGGATGTAGTGAGATTGAATAAATAAAAATATTTCTATTTTTCTATAATGTTAATACTGATTTTCATAAAATCATAGTTGATCAAACTACGCATCAGCTTAAAATCGAGTAGCATGATAATGATAGACTATGCTAACAGTATACGAAAGATTAAATATTGCATTCTATGATGTCAATCATACACTGTATCAGCTATGACAACACAATGCATATTCAAATTTCATGCAACAATACAGTTTGATAAAAACAGATTCAGTGCAGAATCATAATAATTTTTATATAAAAAAAATATTTGTCATATCCTAATAACAGATCATTCAACTCCGTTATTTCTCAAATTAAAAAAAGTTTTAAACATTAGCAATATTAGCATTCAAATATCTTTTTCCTCATCATCACAAATGTTATCGTTGTTGAAATCAACAATATCCATGACCACATCTTTTTTGCCTGCTTCTTGTTTTTCTTCTTTCTGTCCATTTTTTTCATCTTCTCCTTCTTCTTTGTCTGCTGCTTCTTGCTTTCCATCTTCAGCTTCTTCTTCAACAATTCCGTCATTGTCAATTCATAGACCATAAGTCTACTAATAGAAACAATTTAATGCTTAAATGAAAAAGCTAAAATAACTAAGAATTACCCCACATTAAACAGTTCACAGCGTGATGAATGAAAAATTTTCAAACATGCAGTATCAAAACTCAACTATTACTACAAATCAAACTAATTAGCTATTAATCTTTTAATTTTGCCTATTTCATCAATCACATTTTTAAAGAATTTCATACTCCTAAATATTAATTTAAATCTAGGGCATTTTTATTTCATAGACCACAAGTTTATGGATAAAATCAGGTCACTGCTCCAATTAAATAGCCAAAATAACTCATAAATTAATAATTATCCCATCATTCAACACCACAGTACTCAAAAAAATACCAGAACTAAAGAAAAACTCCTTAACAAAAATTTCAAAATTCAATACCGCGATTGACGAAAAAATTTATCGAAGCTACCAAATCAAAACTCAACCATTGCTTCGGAATCAAACTAATTACCTATAAAATTCTCATATTTTAACTATTTAATCAATCATATTCGAAAAAAAATTCCTATACTACAACACTACAACACTACAAAACGGTTAACAATAAAAGCCAATAAAATGAATCAACAAATAATCAAAACTTGATTTTAACTTACCTTACAATGCAAAAATGAGTCCTTTGCCGCTGGAGAAGAAGAAAAATAAAAAATAGCGTTTGGGAGAAATTTCTTGAAAGTAGAGGGAGAGTTGAAGTTGAAGAGGAGAGAGAGAAGGAGGTTTATTTAATATTGAAAGAAATGGAGGGTGTTAGGTGTAGTTTATTTAATTCTCAAAGTTTGAAAAATGATGAAAAGACCCCTTGGCCCACATGTGGACCCCACTTTTATAATTTTTTGGACCCTACCCCTAAAAACTAAATGGAAAAGAAAATAAGTAGGTATTTGACAAAATAGTTTTGGAAAGTGGCTTCTATGCCAATTCTTTCCGAGTCTTTTAATGAAGGGCAAAAAATTCAAATCACTTTTGTAAGGGTCTTCACACTTTTAATATACTATTATATTATAGATATAGATTATAGATATATGAAATAAATAGAAAACAAACATGAAATAATTAATACAATAAATTCAATGTATTCCCTCATAGTGGGGTCTGGGGAGGGTAAAATGTACGCAGTCCATACCACTACCTCTGGAGAAGTAGAAAGGTTGTTTCTGATAGACCTCCGACTCAAGACAAAGAATAGTAAACAAATTCATAATAAAGCATGAAACAAGATGGAATAATAAAAATACAACTCCCACAAAGTAATACCCCTCTACTAATGAACCAAAGGTACCACCACCCCCATCCCCTCTTACTAGCAGCTCCAACCTATGGACCTAACCCTAAGACTCCCAGCTCGGTTACCCCAAATCTCTCCTAACTACTGATTACGACTCACCCACATGCATTAGTCGTCTAACCTAATTTATGTCCTCCATACCTTCCTATCTAGGGTCATGTCCTCAGTAAGCTGTAACTGCTCCATGTCACGTCTAATCGCCTCTCTTCAGTATTTCTTCGGTCTACCCCTACCCCGTTTGAAACCATCTAAAGTTAGTCTTTCACACCTACGAACTGGGGCATTCGTGCCCCTCCTCATCACATATCTGAACCATCTCAACCGAACTTTTCGCATCTTGTCTTCCACCGAAGCCACTCCCACTTCTTTCGGATAAGCTCATTCCTAACCCTATCACACTTAGTAAGCCCACACATCCAACGCAACATCCGCATTTCCTCCACCTTCAATTTTTGAATATGAAAATTCGTGACTGGCCAACACTCCGCTCCATATAACATGACCGAACGGATTACCACTCTGTAGAATTTGCCTTTAAGCTTGGGCGGCACCTTCCTATTACACAACACTTTTGAGGCGAGCCTCCACTTCATCCATTCTTCCCCAATACAGTGGGAGACATCCTCATCAATCTCTCCATTCCCTTGAATCATGGACCCGAGATACTAAAAATTATCCCTCGTACAAACAACCTGAGAATCAGACCTTACTACCACTCATTCTCCTACCTCAAGTCATTAAACTTGCACTCCATATACTCTGTCTTGCTCCTACTCAACGTGAACCCTTTAGAATTAAGGGTTTGTCTCCAAACCTCCAATTTGTCATTCACATCACCACGCGTCTCATCAATCAAAACTACATCATCTGTAAAAAGAATACACCAAGGCAGCTCTCCTTGACTATGTCGCGTCAACACATCCATCACCAAAGCAAACAAAAATGGGCTAAGAGTTGAACCCTGATACAACCCTATCAACAAAGAAAAATGCTCTGAATCTCCTCCCGCCGTCCTCACCCGAGTCTTTCCTTCATTATACATGTCTTTAATCGATCTGATGTACGTCACCGGGACCACACTCACCTCCAAGCATCTCTACAGAACCTCCTTAAGAACTTTGTCGTACGCCTTCTCCAAGTCGATAAACACCATATATAAGTCCTTCTTCATTTTCCTATACTGCTCCGCCAGTCTCTGCACCAGGTGAATTGCCTCCTTCGTCGAGCGATCGGGCATAAATCCAAATTGATTTTCTGAGATAGACACTATCCTCCTCAACCTCCGCTCGATCACTCTCTCCCAGATTTTCATAGTGTGACTCAACAACTTAATACCCCTATAGTGGATATCACCCTTGTTCTTATATAAAGGAATCATAGTACTCTATCTCCAAGCCTCGAGCATTTTTGCAGTCTTAAAAATATCGTTAAATAATTCAATCAACAACCTTAACCCAGCCCAGCCAGAAAATATCACGCCCCAAAATCCCATCGGGCCGGACTGGCACCCAAAGCCGAGAAGGCCCGGGAGAACCCGTTCAAATACCTGTACTTTCACTTACATGTCACCAAAAATTTGGACAGCACTTCGTTGCATATAGAAGGGTCTAATTACCTGTATCAGCACAACACGCACAAATATATATATATATAATACTTGGCCGTCGGGGCCACCACATATACAAATATAACATCACTATATAAACTTCCATGACTTTACCCTTCCTTATGTCTACAAAGCCTCTAGGATATACATGACATAACTAGGGTCGGGACAAACCTCCCGCCCTATCATGACTCCTATACAATAACAAAACATAAGGAACCGACTCGGAAAGCTCCGAAGCAAACTAGAGCTCACCAACAATAGTTGTATGACCTGGCTCCTATCTATGTTGTGTATGAGCTAAAGCACCTGTGCCTGCAGCATGAAATGCAGGTCCCCCGTGAGGGACGTCAGTACGAAATATGTACTGAGTATGTAAAGCTGTAAATAATCATATGTGATATGGGGGATCAAGAATATCAGACACAAGTGAATAAATCATAATAGAAGTGAACCACACTTCATAAACACTTTTAGTATCATGTACATTATCATTAATCTGAATTGGGTTCTTGAATTCAAACACATTTGTGGAACGGTATACATTCGTTCATTTCATTCTTTACAATTATCATTCGCCATTACCTCCTCCTCCCGAACCTCCAACCACCTAACAATAATCAATATTGTACCGTACTGTGACCATTAGGCTGCCCCCAATACATATCAACTGTAATCATATCAAGTATCGGGATCGGCCCATGCTAGGCTTAAGCCCCTGAGCTACCACCCACACGTATATCAAGTAACACACATAAGAGATCTTTCCAATAACTTAGTTCAAAAGATTTTGAGATTATTACATTAGTGTTCATGCCAATATAGTACCTTTGGAATAATGATACATCAATAGGAACCAAGTAATAGACCTTTTATACAATAACGATGTAATAAAGACTCATTGGTACATCAACAATGTGTTTCAGAATCATCAATATCACAACAATGAAATAGGAGACTTTTGGTATATCAATGAAACATTTTGACACTTTATAGAATGGAAACAACTTCGTTGGTAACGTAGAACAATACATGTTTTTTTTTGGACAACCTCAGAATCTTACTTGATGGAACATTGGTGTTTTCATGCCAAAGAACATCGTTAGAGTATGCTTTACATACCTCGTTGTAGATTCGGATACCAATTCAACACAACTTCCCGCCTTTACAAATCACTTATCTGCAATGAAATGTTTGGCATCTAGTATTAGCAACCCAACACCAAAATTCTCTTCCATAATTTTATACAACCAATATTTGCAAAGCATTCCAAAAACCAACTTGAACAATAGGTTTATGTGTATATATATATATATATAATCATCATTTCAATACCACATCATCACACCAAATCCCTTCACAATTCAACATAATCCAACCATGCACAAGAATAATCCAATATCATTTCCAATCATCTTTCAACAACAATCAAATAACATACTTCTTATGCTCACATGCATATATATATACATATCCATATAAATAACACTAACATAATTTACATCCTTACCATAAAATGGTCCTTTTGATTTCGAAGTCCTGTTGGCACAAATAAGGGGTGCTTCTCGAAGCCCTCGAGACGGTGAACACAACTACGGAATCAATTTGGATTTTCTACGGTTTAATCACAAGATAATTGGAGTTGAAATTAGGCTAGGGTTTCTTATTCTTCAATAATTTGGATGATAAATGATGGATATGAGGCTAAGTATATGTATATAATGACCAATTTTCGTCCATGAGGTGATGGAAAATGACCATATTGCCCTTAAAATTTAAGTAAATCCGAATCTGTCCATGGTGGACTGTTTTGATAGGCTAAAGTAAATCGACCATAACTCTTTGCTCCGATAATGGATTTGGGTGAAACCAATTGAATTAGAAAGAAGACTCTCGGGGCTTCTCATAGATATATAGAAGCTCACACAGTTCATTTTGTACAAGGAGTTATGATCGTTTAAAGTCGACCCAAAAATCTGTTTGGCTGCAGTACTTTTGTGTGCAGAAAATTTCTGCACATTTACTGTTCATTGAGTCCACCGTTTTCAAGTTTCGAACATGCTCGCTTATATCCGATACTCATCTGTTTTCAGAAATCTTTATATCTTTGTAAATCTAACTCGATAAACTTCGCATAGAAACTTCGACGAGCAAATTCCGATATAAATAAAGTCGATTCCTATACACATATAATCAAACTATACACTTGAAACCATCTCAAAATAATCAATACTCATACTTAAACTCATATATACCTAACTTATGATCAATACATATACTCCAACACATATAACCATGGCTAATGCACGTAATTAAGTACGGGGTGTTACAGAAAACTTCCAAAAATTCACTGAAATCTCATCAGGCCCCGTCGCCCTACCCCTTCGCATCCTGCGAATAGGCTCTCTGACCTCCTCCACCTTAAAGCGTCTACAATAGCTGAAATCATGGCACTCCTCTGAGTGCTCCAGTTCCCCTAACACAATGTCTTTGTCCCCCTCATCATTCAAGAGACTATGAAAATACGACTGTCATCTTCTATTAAAGTGAACGTCCTCCACCAGCACTCTACCATCCTCTCCCTTAATGCACTTCACTTGATCGAGGTCACGACCCTTCCTCTCCCTAGCCTTAGTAAGCCTATACAACCTCTTTTTCCCACCTCTCTCCTCTAACCCCGCATACAAGCTCTCAAACATTGTCTTCTTAGCAGTTGTAACTGCTAACTTAGCCTTCTTCCTAGCTAACTTGTACTACTTCCTATTTACCCGTTTCTCCTCTTCATTTACTCTCAACCAACTTAACATATGCCCCCTTCTTAGTTTCCAATTTCTTCTTAACTTCTTCATTCCACCACCAGTGCCCCCCCGATGTTGTCCATCCCGGTCCCTCGAGACACCCAACACCTCTCTAGCAGTCTCCTTGATGCACTTGGCAGCCCTATCCCACATACCATCCATGTTCCCCCTACCCTCCCACACCCCCATTTCCGCCACCTTTTTCTCTATCTCCAGCGCAGTCACTGGCGTCAAGCCACCCCACTTCATTCTGGGTCGACCTTCTCCGCCCCTTCTCTTCTTATCCTTCCTTATACCCAGGTCCATCACCAGAAGCCTGTGCTGGGTTGAAAGATTCTCACTCGGAATAACCTTACAATCCTTACACAGCGCCCTATCCCCTTCCTAAGCAGGAAAAAGTCAATCTGAATCTTGGCCATCGCGCTTCGGAAGGTAACCAGGTGATCCTCCTTCTTCGGTAAGCTTGAGTTCACTACCACCATCCCAAAGGCCCTCACAAAATCCAACAGAGCAGCTCCCTCTTCATTCCTCTCCCCAAAACCAAACCCTCCATGCACCGTAAATTATGTAAGTTCATAATTAATAAATGTTCTATTCATAGTCATTGCTTGTTTCAAAGCTCAATAGTACTTCCTCCGTTTCGTAATAGTTGACCCCTATAAACTTGACACACCCATTAAGAAAATATCAGTTAGGTGCTTATTTACCAAATTAGTCTTATTAATTATGCTTTGAAAATGAGTTATACACTCTATATAGTCATTTAATAATAGGGATAGTCTTGGAAGAAGATAATAAAATTCACTTGATTTCATAAATGAGATAACTAAATTGAAATAAATATTTTTAGTAAGAAGGTCAACTAATACGAAACGGAGGGAGTAATTAATGTTCTATTCATATTCATTACTTGTTTCAAAGCAGTGATTGACATACACATAACCACAATAAACTAATGTAATTTGATATAAACATCAAGTGTACTTTCCTATCATCAAATCTGCAATATGGGATCTAAACTGGTGCACAACTTGCTCCCATAGATGCCACAACAAAATAAAGGAAGAAAGAAAAGAACAAACTAAAAAGGGCATGTCAATTTGCAAATTGCAACAACCTCGTTCAAGAAACATCCATCCCTGTTCTCATACACCATAAGTCATAACATTATTTTCAGCGAACAAAAAAAAAAAAGAAACTAAAATATCAAACCATCAAAAGAGAGCATTTGGAGTCCCTTCCTACTTTCTATTCTCTACCGACATTTCAATGCTGATGTCTTTAATCCAATGCTTGGAATTCCCTTCTATAGCCAAACTGACTAATTTGCTAGAACCAACAAAATCTCACAGTTCATCCTTAGCATCATTATTGGTGTTCTCTTGGCTTGAACTGACATCAGACTCTGTAGTTTTCTGCGTTGAGGCTGGCTTTTGAATCTTGAATGGAGTAGATGCATGTTTTTTCAGGAATTTGTAAAAGGCAACCACTGTACGATCTGTGTCAACAGTAATCTGGAGAACAGGATGATCATATAAGGATGCATCAGCTATCGTTTCTAACAAGTAAAGAGTAAGTAAGCATAGCAATATAATTTTAGTAAAGAATTTAGTTTACACTCACCGGCTCAAAGCTCTTGTTGCCAGCTGGGAAGAACAGAAGTGTTGGGAATCCGTCAGACTGCAATTAGTCAATGAATTGTTAACCCAATGCTTGAATAAGAACGATTACCCCCTCTCCCTCCACTTCCTTCCGAGAAGTAAAAATAATAGTAAAACAATTAGCACTTTTTCCCATCTAAGCTTCCCTACCTGTAAAAACTGTCAGAGGCAAAATAGCACTCTGAAAATGACTCTGATTTACTCATTTCTATTCTGCTTCAACATTTAAGTAGGTAACAACATTCCAGAAACTCTAACGTGTATTTTCTCATAATACAATCTTTTAACAAACCTGAACATTCATGAGAAATAAACAATGAAGGCAACATTCTCCTCCTACCCAGTGTTTTGGACATTGGAAACACGACTAAAAATGAAGCAAGCACACAATTCCAGTACAATACACAAGCACAGTAACCTAAATTAGAGAGCAAAGTTAACAGAAAAGAAAGCTTATAGTCTGTTTGTCACACAAGAAGATTTTCCCTTAGCTGATTAATTGCTAAAAAATCAACAGTATACTTGTGACTGAATTTATAGCTGCACTAAGAGTAGGTGGTAGTGACTGAGCCGAACTTGTATCTGCCATAATACATAATATAACTAGACTATTTAGTGCTTGGTTGCAGATATATCTAATGAAGTACTTAAATGACCTTTGCATGCTTTGATACCATGTGTAAGTGTGACCATCTATTTTAAAAGCTTAAGCGGTCTGCGGTTTTGCAGGATACTTTTATTTACTTATGTTTTCAACAAATCCTTAGCTTCTTTAGAAATTTCCTTTCTTATAGATAAATGTTGGTATACATACACAAGAATGCAGTATAACTTACAAGAAACTGGCAAACATATTTCTAGGATATAGAATCTGACACATCCCTTGCTGGACTTAAGAATACGCAACGTAATCAAATGATGAAGTGACAAAAGGTCAAAAACTACCTTCGCTCGGGGGTGCTCATTTGTTGTACCATCCATCTTGGCAATAACCAGGGAGTCAACGCCTCTTAAATGCTTGCCAAGCTTGTTGTATATGGGATCTAGTGCTTGACAATGCCCACACCAAGGAGCATATATCTGTTTTGGATCACAAGTCAATATCATCAATTAGACATCCAGAACTACCTCCAAAAAAATCGGATAGTTTTCGTCCAATTATTTGCATCATTGATTAATACATGCACACATTTAGTAGAAGATATCTAGTACCTCAAGAAGAACATCTTTTGATTCATCCAAAACAATTTCATCAAAGTTATTGCCAACCACAATTTTGACATCCCTATCATTCTGCATTTGATCAAAAGGTATAAGAAACCAAAACTGATCTGAAGCTTAATATTGGCAAATAACTGAACAACCAAAAAGACTTACTGTCTCAGGGATTGGATCAGATTTATAGAAGGGCTTTAAATTGTCTTGCAAAAATGTCTCCCCAAATGACTGCAAAACAGATTAAAAAATTATATATAAATGTTAAGACAGAAAGGTAAATATTAGCTGAGAGAACCCTTGCCAATAAAGTGTGAATCGGTATCCACGATTAGCGCTGTAGGACTATATTTCAACATCCTAATCTTGGACTTTTCACAATGGGCAAGATCTCATTCGCTAAACCCAGAACTCCAAAACTGAATTCCATTGTGCCCCACCAATTAATGCCATGCTTTACCATTCATCACCTAGGAAACAATTTTTTTCTTTTCAAGGAAATTGACTAACTAATCGATGCTAACATCATAAAATCAAAATTTTAATTTGATAAATTATTTTACTCTATGTAACTTTTAGAAGGAAAGACCTATTGCTCCAATCTTCCGATTTTTATGATCTATTTTCTCCCCTCCAACCCCCCACCTTTTATGAGTCCTTCTTTATTTTTGATAAGTCACGATTGAAGGTTTTATTTTAAAAGAATACTTCATGTACAAAAGGATTCATATACACATTCGATGTAATTTAACACAAGCGGAAGTACATCCTGATTTCGCTACACGGTTTATCCAAAAGTTTGATTCTAAAGTTAGCAGTCAACAAACCTTAACACCATCCAAGGTTATTTCACCTTCCAGTAAAAACTTCCTCCCATCCTCATTTCCTGTATATGCGAGGACCTGCATCAAAGCTCAAGCTGATCCTAGGAAGTTCATGGAAATTAAAAACAGAATATTTGCAAGGATCGGTATAAAAAAAATATCTTACTTTGGGGGCATCACCGCTAACACCAAAGTACTCTGAAACTGGTTTTCCAACATCTTGATTGTCGATTTCAACAAACACAGAGATAAGCTACAAGGAAAGGTTTAAAAAACACATAAAAGACATCGAGTCAGAGATTGACTAAAGCACACTATGCAGGCAGTAAAACCTATGCTTCATAAAGAGACTGGCTGCGCTAAATAAAGGCTTTTCTTTCTTCTAAGCATGTTCCAAAGGACTATCATATGTCAAAACATGTGAGACAAACCCCTCTCCCCTGGAAAATCTCTTCTTCTCCTTCCTTGTTCACATACGAGGCATTCATTAATGCCCATAATATAGTATATTTGAAAGTAGAATAAGATTATCACCTTCCCTTTAAAAGCCTTCACAGCTTCTTGAAATATTGGCAAGAACTTGTCTGAATCTTTCGAAGTGGCAAAAAGTATCAACTGTGAACAAGAAAGAGAACATGTAAAACAGAAGAAAGAAAAAAACACCAAAGATCAGCATGCTATTGTTAGCTCAATTGATCACCTGCTTCTTAATGGGATTTTCAAATATCTCTGAGGCACTTTCCCGAGTAAAATTGGTGACAAGAGGAAGCTTGTTCTCGAAAACAAACTCAGCTATTGCTGACTTGATGAATTCACCAACTGCAAGAAAGCATGCTTTGGTAAATTCTTCTCTAATGAAATGGCTAATGCATATATAATTGCATTAACCAAACTAACCAAAGTGGTTGATACTCTCAGCTTCCTTCTTAATTATGACAAGAGCTGGACGTTTGGCTTGAGAATCAATATGGAAGAGTTTTGCCACATCTGGACTGGCAGTCTGATAGAAGTTGACATCATCTTCAAGTGCAGCAGCTGCAGCAAGCTCTTCACTTTTATCACCCTGCAAACACGTAACATGATTTTAAACAAAATTATCATGATACAACAACAAAACCAACAAAAACATACCCACTGAATTCCCAAAAGTGGGGTCTGGGAAGAGTAGAGTGTACAAAGACCTTACCACTACCTTGTGGAGGTAGAGAGGCTATGTTTTATAATGCTACACATTCTGGAAAAAGGAACTCAACAGCCATCTATCTCTTTTGATTTTTCTGGTGTTCCATTTTTCTTCTTAAAAATTACACATAATATTTTTCCATCTAGCCATGGTATTCTTCATCAAATAATATTGCGAAAATGACAATCATATTCTTCAGTCGCATTATCATAGTATTACCCATGTAATTGTAACTCGCATACCAACTTTGTACATCACCATATTACCTGCCAATTGTCACAAAATTTGGGTTCCATGTATATTCTTTTTAATCTGTTGTATAAATCTTCTTTTACCCCTTTAGCCAGGTTTTGAATCCCCAAATAATCAAATTTACAAAAGCCATATCCACCTTCATATCCTGTGGTACATCTAGTAGTAAGAATATATAGCAGTTGAATATGATGAGACATCAAAAATTCATCCAATAAAACCTAAAGTCGAGAAATTCAATCAATTCCGAGGTTAGTTAGCAAGCTTCAGCTACTTCTCTTGCCATCTATAAAAAAAATGATGATTCAAATAGTACCATATTGTTCGATTGACAAAAACTAAAGCCACTTTAGCTTGAGCGAAGGAAAGCAATACAAATTAATCATCATAATCTTAACTGCATTCAAGTCCGAAGATAGACAATAACGAAAAGAAAACTGTTAGCCTGGATAGAGGAATTTAATTACCACTAAATCATTCAAATAACCCAAAACTACTTTTTTCTCATCTTTCAAAATACGTTCTGCCTCCTCTACAGACGTTATGTTGGATAGAACAGGCCCGGTCTTCTTTTTTATCCATGAAATAATAGCATCCCTGCGATGAAAAATAAATGAAAATCTGTTATGAATGGACCGAAATCAGTTAAAGCAGCCCAATACCACATTAAGTGCTATGTGTGGGATACGGGTTAATAAATAACACATTCTAGAAAGTATAGGCTTGTGCAAACTGTGATAATTGCTCAGGCAAAGCCAATGAACACTTCTCATCCCCAATTCTCTCTAATCCTCTCATCCCCGTTTACTATTATTCCTCGTCTTCATATTATAATTTCTCCTTTCCGTATTAATCAAAGTTGATTAGTTTCGTTCACTTTGTGTATTGATTGTTGAGTTGAGAATTCGGGGTTCGTTACAAAATCTACTTTGGACTATAACAAAGTAAAAATGGATATGAATATAGGAATATCTATATGATACGGAAGGAAAGAGTTCAACTCTTATATGTTTTTAACAATATTTACACAATCAGGTGACTTAAAAGTAACTACAATTAACAGTTTGTATCAAACACAAAAGTGCAACCAGGAAAATATGGTAAGAGACATGCTACATGAATTAAATTACATGTACATTATAAAATCCGAGAGCAAATGAGTACAATTCTCGATCTCCAAGATTCTATTAAATGAGATTAATCAACATTTTCAACATACAGAAAATTAATAGGTTTCAGATCCCTATGAACATGTTCAGCTTAGAGCACATTACCAATTCATTGCAGCATTAACCAATAATTCCGAAAGAACTGCAGATAAAACTAGAGATTAAGATGCACTCTGACAAGAAATTGCATTGCTAGAAACATTTTCAAAACTAAAAACCACAAGCCACTAACTAGCAAGAGCAAAAAAATAGTGAAGAGGAAAATGTTAACTCCGCCGGAAAGTCAAACTAGAGAGAATCAAGTGAGAAAGAAAAGAAAACTTACTTATTCCTTTCACCATTGTAGGGCTTGTGAACACCATCAATGAAGAAGAAAACTGTGGGATATCCTTGCACATCATAATTTTGAGCCAGCTCAGCTTCCTCAGTAGCATCCACTTTAGCAAGCATAACACTCTCTCCTTTCAGCTCAGTGGCTGCGGCAGCATACTCCGGTGCAAGTGCCTGACAATGACCACACCACGGCGCATAGAACTCAATCATAACATACTTATTCTTCGAAATAAATTCACTGAAATTCCCCTCCTTCAGTACAGCCACATCCTTCTCATCCACTACCGGGGGCTCGTACGAGTCGTGTCCATCATCTGAAGAATCATCCTCGAGATCTTCATAGTTCTCGTAATCATGCTGGCCACCGTATGGATGATTGGAATCTGAATAAGCAGCAGAATCCTCTTCTTCCAGGAAACTGAGATCCTCTTCTTCGACTTCAACGGATTTGCTGTCTAAAGATAACCCCCTTCTAAAGAAAATGACAGACAGTAGAAAAATTGAGAGAATTACATATTTCTTCATTGCCATTGCTGAACAAAGTTGAAACTAAAGCCGCAGAAGCGGAAAGTCTTTCGTTTTATTTGTGTGCTTATAAGTAAGCTAGTCGGAAGTCTTCCGTTTTGTTTGTGTACTTATAAAAAGGCTCAATCCTTTAAAATTTTATATTTAGATTTGATGAAATTTATATAATAATATTTTAAATTATTTAAATTTTTATAATAGTGATAGTTAATTATATTTATTTAAATTTTTAATTTTTGTGATTTATAATATTTTTTTTTTTATTCTACTAATTAGAAATGATATAATAAAATTATTATAACAAATACTTATGAAATCTTTTGAAGTAGTCCCATATAAAACGTCGAGTTAATTTAAAGCATAAAAAATAATTTATTATTTTATATCTATTTTATCTTTTTTATTAAATATTATTAATTTTTTTAATATTAAAATAACATATAATAATTAATTATGAGTGATATAGTAAAATCACGATTGAAACAACTAAAATAGTCATGTCATAAATGCTTATTTTAATTTTTTTATTAAATATTTTAATACGTAAATGACTTATAATAAATAATATATAAAATCACGATTGAAGTAAATAAAGCAGACATATCGATCATGAGCAGCCTAATTTAATTGTTTATTGTGATTTATTATATAGTAGTAGAAAAAATACAAGGGCAAAAATATGTCAAATTTTAATTCCAAGCTCAACTTCAATTTTAATTTTTAAAATTTTAATTTTCGTTGACAAACCTTACTTAAAAATGGTACTGCCTACGACAAATCTTGAAGTTTCCACGTAATTCGAGCTGTATACTGTACTATAGTCCTTGTATTCCACTTTATTACACTGAAATTTTTGCTCCGATGGGATCACATTCAATTTGTCCACCTGTCACAATATAGTTGGGTTTTGTGGAAGAATAGACTAATGAGAATTCGACACATCGGAAAAATGAGGTGGTGAATTAAAAGTTGACTTTTGACTTTTTGGCGATCGGAGGTGCGATCGAAATGCATATTTAGTTTTACTTGAAGACGAGAAGTAAACTATTGACTAGACGGATATAATACTGTATAAGAATATTGTCAGATTTAAGGGTGTCAACCAAATTGAAAAATCCAAGGAAATTGGAAATTGAAAATTGAAAACACCAGATACCTTTATTATTAAATTTAATTTAAATTCTAATTTTAAAAATTAATTTAAATTTTGATTTTAGATAAATACTATCAAAAGAAACTGAGTCAAATTATATAAATTAATAAAAACTAAGAGCATATTATTTATTATATTATTAAATCAAATTTTATAATTTTCCATTACATTTTTTTTTTTAGCGCTCTTGAATTTGATTGTTAATTTAAGTGTTTGCCTTTATAATGATTCATGTTTTGCATTTTACTTTCTAGTTTGATTTTGTAATTTTTATTTTGATAAGTCTAAGAGTCATTTCATATTAAAATAACTTCTCTTTAATTTTTTGTCAAGCATTAATCTCTAATACTAGAAGAGCGAGAAAGACCCCCTCCCCGTACTCCTCACTCCCATGCCTACATCGGAACCGACCCCTACTCCGGCGCCCCACTCTACTCCATCAGAACCTCCGGATTTAACTCCTCACATGACCATAGAAGTCCCGAGGAAATCTTCCTTTTCTGATATTGTAAAGGGTACCATTTCCAACCCTCCCCAATCGGAATCACGAATGGTGGATCCAATTGGAAAGGAGGTCGATGTGGACCTAGGGGATAGTATAATACTATCCTCAGAGGAGAAAAAAAGATTATATGCTCCATGAATTCACTCTTTAATTATAAAATTAGTAGGAAAAAAATCAATCACCACTATCTGAAAAAGAAACTGGTCGATCTTTGGAAACTGCAATCGGATTTCTCCTTAATCGACCTTGGTCTCGAGTTCTTTACTGTTAAATTTACTGATGAAGCTTCACAGAAGAAGGTCATTCGGGAGGGCCCCTGGTTTGTAGTTGGGGCGTATCTTTCAATTAGGGTCTGGGAACCAAACTTCGTACCCAGTAAATCCCAAATTGATTCAACCGCTATTTGGGTCAGGTTACCCCTGCTGCCAACTGAATTTTATAACGCCTCCCTTCTCCAAAGGGAGGGAAAAAATCGATCGTCTTCTCAAGGTAGATGCATGTACTTCTGCGACACTATGTGGTAGATATGCCTGAATCTACGTACAGGTCCCCATGGAAGCTCTACTGAAAGCCACCGTTACAATCGGTACACATAAACAACAAATTCACTACGAGGGAGAGGGGTTCTTGTGTAAGACATGCGGGAAATTGGGACACACTAAGGAAGCATGCCAGATACCAAGGAAAAAAAATTAATGCCCACTAAGGTAAGTTTCTCGATCCAGACTCTCTCAACCAGGCTAGCTCGAGCCACCAATCCTTGCCGCCCAGTGACGATAAGGGTAAGGAGAAACCTCCCTCGAATAGTGATTCCATTCGCAATGGACCGGTTCACCAATCGAGTAAATACTATGGGCCCAAAAAATAGCCCAGCAAAGTGAAACAAGGAGCCCATCCTCCCAATAGGAAAAGGCTCCTAGAGGAGAGGGCAGAATCATTAGGTATCGCTTTGGTCCAAAACAATTTGCAGCCCAAACCTCTGAGTAATCATCAAACCGAATCTCTGTTATTGGGCTAAAACAATTTGCAGCCCAAATCTATTATTAATGAACAACCCAGCTCCTTGAACCCAACTCGAGAGCCCAACATTACCAATCCTACTAGGACTAGTTCAACTTCTGAAAAATAGCCTCAGAGTACCAATATCTCTTTTCTCTCTTACTTTTCATCTGGCACCCAAACGTCAGTATCTCAATCTTGCATTTTGCTGACTCCCATCAATCACTCTTATGTCACTTCCAAGAGTGTTGTATTTAATGCACACAATGAGTGTAATGATGGGATCGGTAGGAGGAACTCAAAAGACTCATCTGAAGATTTTATTTCTGTTTTTCACTCCTCGTCCATCTCAACTCAAAATGAAAACTTCTCAAACATCAATTCCAATTGTCCCCCTCTCTCAACCTTATCCTCCACCAATTATCTTCACCTCTAAACCACTGGCGTTGACTCACCATCCAGCATCTTGGTTGGAGATTTGCTTATCTCAATAAGTAATCCCTCTAAAGATAGTACTGAATGGTCAAACCATCTTCTTATTGATTCAAAACCCTTATTACCTAGCCTAGCTGGTAATAGAGGGTCTGAACCAGGGACTGCTCTAATACGGTCAGAATATATGCGTGAGGACCCTTATGAGCATAGTCAACCAGTCCCAGTAGACTCCAATAAACCCAGCGATGATCTCAGAGGAATTGAACAACATGGTCTATAGCATTTCTTTCTTTCCTCCTAGGATGCCAGACTTTCTAAATGAGGGTCCAACTTTTGTGAAATTCTTTGAGGAGCACCCCGTAGTGCCATCCACCCCCTCCCAAGATCCACCATTACTTCAAGTGAAAGTAGAAATGTTGAGAGACCAAAGACAATGGAGGCTCTCCAAGAAAACAACAGAGAAATGGAAAAGCTCTTGGAATCTCTAAAAGTGCCAAAGGCAGAAGTGGTGCTACTAGGAAGACCCATCACTCAAACCTTCGAGGACCTTATCAGCGAGCTGCTGATTGCACTACTCCCCCCGGAGTTAACCAAATTCGAAATGGAGATCAAGATACCAGGACCGGGCATCTTCTACTCCTCCAAACTTGCTCCAATATCCAAAAAGAGAAAGGAACCAATGACCCCTCCCCCAAACACCCTGGACAAGGGGAAGGGTATCACGGAGACCACATAACACCCTAACATCCCTCCAGTGTTAACCTCAATAATATGGAATGCTAGAGGGGCGAATAACCCTGAGTTCAAGAGGTATTTCCAGTCAATGGTAAACATCCACAAGCCCTCTACCCTTGCCTTGCTAGAAACTAAAATGGCTGATCATAAAGCCATTGCTGAGACCTTGGGCTTTAATAGTCAAATCTAGTTCCCTACTTCTGGAAACTCGGGGAGATTATTATCATATGGGATAATTCATCCCTTAGCATCCAAGACATTACCATTCTCCCTTAGGGCATTCATGTGGCTGTTAAGGTACCTTCTCTCTCTTCTCCTTGGTTTTTTACTGTTATATATGCTAGAAATAATTATAACATTAGTATAAACCTCCGGTCTACCCTTGTTGAGTTTTCTGAGTCTATTGGTGACTCACCTTGGTTCATTAGGGGGACTTTAATGAGGTTCTCAAAGCATCAGAGAAAATTGGTGGCAATAGAATCAACATAACCAGAGCCTCCTCCTTCTCTGAGTGTATTAACCAATACAAGCTTATAGACTTAGGTTTCAAAGGTAGCAAGTTCACTTGGACTAATAAGAAGTATAAGAACAAAAAGTGTCTCATTCTCAAAAGACTTGGCAGATGCATAGCAAATGAGTCCTTTATTCACTTGTATCCTGAGACTATTATTACTCATATGCCTAGGACCCATTCTAACCACTGTCCCATGCTTATAAAACTTGCCATGTCTCATGCTATCCAGGATAAACCTTTTAGACTTGAATCCATGTGGTGTACTCAACCCACCTTCTCCCAAATTGTCCAGGACACCTTTACTCCTGGAACCCCTCTCTCTGAGGCCATTCCTCAATTTGAGAACACCATCAAATCCTAGAATAGAAATGTTTTTGGTAACATCTTCTTCCAAAAGAAAAGGTCCTTGCCAGACTAGTTGGCATACAAAAGTCTAAATCTTACCACTCAAGTTATTTTCTCCCCAAACCTGGAGAGGAATCTCACCAGGGATTTCAGTAATCTTCTTAGACATGAACAGGAGTTTTGGAGACTTAAGTCTAGAATTAGCTGGTTAGTTGAGGGTGATGATAATACTAGATTCTTTTATACCTCTACACTTAATAGAAGAAGAAGGAACATGATAAATGCTATCCAGGAGGACTATGGTAACTGGATCCACTCCTCTAGGGAGATCAAGGATCACATCCTCACCTTCTATAAGAACCTCTTTAGCATTGACCACTCTCTCTTCTATTTGGCCACCAAATCAAACCCCTCCTCTAGGGGTTCTATAGAGAGTTCTAACCATGAACTTTTGGAAAGTATTCCCTTTCCATGGGAAATAAAGAGTATTATCCTTTCTTTCAAGCCCTATAAAGCCCTGATGGCCTCCAGCTTTTCTTTTATCAAAGATATTGGGACACCCTGGGCCCTGTTGTTACCCAGTTTTGCATCAATACCTTTACCTCTGACATCATGGACCCTAAGGTTAATTCAACTTATATTTGACTCATCCCTAAATGAAATAATTCCAGCAATCTTAGAAACTTCAGACCAATTAGGTATATAATACCCAATATAAAATCATCACTAAGATTATTGTCGGAAGACTTAGACCCTTCCTAGCCAACATCATTAGTCATAGCCAAAGTAGCTTCCTCCCTGGAAGGAGAACCTCTGATATGCCATTATTGTCCAAGAGGTAATCACCAATTTCCAAAAAATGAAAGGGAAGAAGGGTAATAGGCGCGCAATACACCCATGCACAAAACTCTACTAAATGCGGTTTTTCAAACTTCCTAGGACACTGTTGAACCTTAGGCTCTGATACCAAGTTTGTAATGCCCCAATTTTCTATAACCAGAATGTCACACGGTGCTCATGATCCCGAAGGACCACAAGCTAACCCTCTACCATTATCTGTACCTGAGCACTGCATAATATAATATAATAAATACAAAAAACTGGCGAAAACTTTCCATAAGGTTCAAAACATCTAAAATACTCGAAATTAAAAATTTGAATACTGATACATCTATCCAAAAAGCCTCTAAACTTTCTGAACTGTGGAGTTGATGGGACATGTCCCCAACTAACTCCGTCTACAAAAAAAATAAACTGAGTCTAATGCCATAATAAAATAAGGATCATCCTTGAATGAAGAGAACTCACTGCTACGTCTACTGCTGCTGACTGAGTTTGGACTGTTATGGGTGCTCTGAATCTCGCGCTTCAGAACCTATGGTATAAGACACCATAGCGCAAGAGAAAGTATGCGTCAGTACTCTAAATGTACTGGTATGCTAGATGAGGTAAGGCTAAATTCAAGGGCTTATGCATGAACTATACTGACTGAATAATTTGAATACGCTGAATGAGGATACATGCATGAATGCATAAATCATAACTAAAATCATGACAACACTGAATACTAACTTCTGAACACTTGAGCTTCTGACAACTGAGCTTATTATTATTGTCATCTGAATTCACTAGCACTGGGAGACTGAACATCCGAGTCTTACTAATAACTGAGCTCTGAGTTTGCTACTATCGCTTGACTAAATCTGAGATCAAACATCTCTAACGGATAATCTATGAATCTACTAATAATGATAAGGAATGATTGCATCTAAGATCAGACCAATCTAGCGGAAGATCTCTGAATTTTTTAATAATAGAAATGATGGACTGAGTTTGAGATCAGGCCTATCTAACGGGTGATCTCTGGATCTTCTGATACTAATAAGGATAATAATAATAATTGACTAAGTTTGAGATCAAGCCTATCTAGTGGGTAATCTCTGAATCTGTGAAACTATCTAAGTTCCTTACTGAGCTGTGTGACCGTATCTAACGATCCTAAATCCGAAGAACTATCTGAGATCTTGACTGAGACTGAATCTGAAGCTAAATCTGTAACTGTGGGAGTTCTCACTTAACCGACATGCCCCGAATCTGATCTGGTGGGGTCCAACCTATAACCCCAGCAGGAAGGACATCAATACCGTGCCATGGGTAAAGACCTATGCTATGGTCAAGTTTCTCTGATGGGTGACCCTGGACAGGAAGTCAAGCCTAAGGCAGTATGATAGTCAAGCCTTAATATAATGGGTGACTCCTGGTCCTGCGCTGGCTAAGCAGTTCTGGAGTTCAGGGATTGCTGCTAACAACTCTACCTCTCTATCGGGAAGCCATCATCCTAGTTACTACTCCCAACTGAAGGACTCTGAACTGATTCTTAACTGAACTTAGACCGAGCTAAATCTGCTATTGATTATACTAAGTAACTGAGTTAAGCTGAGTTCACTTGATTTCAAAGACTGACGGAATACTACTAAACTCTACTTTCTGTTGGAATACCGCTAAGTTTCATAACTTACTGAGCATTACTGAAATATGGACTGATTACTGAATACTACTGAGGTCTGAACTGGATACTGAGTTTGATTAGATTGAATACTGAGATTACTGAGTTTTCTTAACTTTTGCAACTAACTGAGATATACTGGTCATAGCACGACTGAGATTATCTTGAGACTGACTCAGCTCTAGACAAGCAGCTAAGTTTTCGGGTATAAATACCTCCAGGACTCGATAACATAAATAAATAGGGCATGAAAACTCTAGCGTAATAACATAACAATAGACTATCATTGGCAATATAACCAATGAAGCATCATTCCAAGCACTTGGAGAATCTTAAACATGTAATTGTATAGGGATGCATGCTAATGTCTCATAACTCATTAAATAAGGAATTAACATGAATAGAAATGCATGTATCATATCATAATTCACTCGTCTAGGCATTACAACAAACACTTGACATGTATTGACTTACACAAAATTGGGGATTTCTAGTCTACATGCTATAATGACTCTATTTTCTTCACATAAGCAATTTATCAAACATGTGGAAGGCATACTTTGATCATACAACATTCAGTACACATAATTAACATGATTACATAATTCAACATGATTCTTGAAGGGACTCTATCATGAACATCACACAACCAACACATACTAAGGTCCATACTTGCATCTTTATGATCACAACATGAATTAAAACTTAATATTAACATGGGCTTCATCTTCAAACCACATAAATTATGAAAAACTCATAAACAAAAAATCTTGAATTTAAAAAGGGATTCTTGGACTTCTTTGGTGGAAGGAACCCAAGAATCAACATCCAACATACCTTGCTATATGATTCTTGAAAAATTAAAGATGGAATTTCCTTGATTTTAAACCTTCAATAGAAATCCTTATTCTTGTTCTTGAGGAAAATTGAGAGAAAACCTTATATTTTGGGTGAAAATATGATGAATCTCGTGTTAAAGAAGCTTATATAGGGGTGGGATTTGACCAAATTACCCTTGAAAACACGAACTTGGAATGCAGATTTTTAGCCTAGGGCTACATCCTGGGCGGCGCCCTGCTATTCCCAGGGGAGAACCTGGGCGGCGCCTTGCTCCTCCCATGGAGGAACTTGGGCAGCGCCTTGCTACTGAGGGAGGGGGCCAAGGCTCTAAGCTGGGCAGCACCCCTCTGTATCCTTTAGCTACTATTTTGCCAACCTAAACATGACCTTAGACTCGTCTAAAAATTTCAAAACTCACCCGAAATATACTCTTGACTTGCCCCATCGCAACACAACAAGAAAATCAAGAAATAGAGGTCGGGAAGGTCACAAAATAATTCGTCAAAGTTTTGAAGGCTTATGGAATGGAAAAGTTTCAACACTTAGCCAAATTTTCTAAGTGTTAATCCTTTCTTGGCATGCTTTAGAAGCTCTAAGGACTCGGAAATTCTACGGGGTGTTACACCCTTAGGCATAGGATCCGTCAAATTTCTTTCAGACTTTACATATTCCAAGAAAATAACACTATGTTTCAATAATTGTTCAACTGCACCATGTCTGATGCGAGTATATCTCTTTTTACCATTGTATACATTATTTTTAACAATTTTAATTGCCTCCTATGAGTCACAATGTAAAGAGAATGATGATATTTGTCTTTCCCATAAAGGCACATCTGTCAAAAGATTTCTCAGTCACTCAGCTTCTTTCCCTGCCAACTCGAGAGCAATGAATTCAGATTTCATGGTAGAACATGCTATACAAGTCTGCTTTGAAAACTTCCAAGAAATAACACTTGCACCAAAAGTAAACACATAGCCACTGGTATAGCTAACTTCATCATTGTCAGTCACCCAGTTTGCATCACAAACAATCTTCTAAAACAACAGGAAATTTATTAAAATACAAACACCAATCTACAGTACCTTTCAGATACCTTAACAAGCGATGGAGAGCGTTTCAGTGTTCACTACTAGAGTTATGAGTATATCTACTCAATCTACTAACAACATAAGCTATATTCGGTCGTGTATAGTTCATGAGAAACATTACACTCTCAATTATTTTAGCATATTCAATTTGAGAAACACTGAAATCTTTATTTTTTTTCAAGTTTATGCTAGGATCATAAGGAGTTCTCACTGAAACTACGTCAAAACAATCAAATCTTTTCAACATCTTTTCAATATAATGAGACTAA
This sequence comes from Capsicum pubescens, assembly GCA_030864215.1. Classification (NCBI taxonomy): domain Eukaryota; kingdom Viridiplantae; phylum Streptophyta; class Magnoliopsida; order Solanales; family Solanaceae; genus Capsicum; species Capsicum pubescens. The sequence continues at coordinate 329,812,908 of CM061538.1, read as the reverse complement.
CACAAAGAGAAACCATTAACAGTTCTTTTGATTTTTATTCCTAAAATCACATCAACTTCTCCAAGGTCTTTCATTTCAAATTTAGAAAATAAAATTTTTTTAGTCTCATTTATAACATTCACATTAGGGCCAAAGATTAACATGTCATCCACATATAAACATATAATCACACAATCTGATCATAACATTTTAGAATAAACACATGTACCAGATTAATTGACAACAAAGTCATTATACATTAATGTGAAATTAAATTTTTTATACTACTGCTTAGGTGCCTACTTAAGTCCATATAAGTGCTTTCTCAGTTTGCATATTTTTCCCTTGTCCTGGGACCACAAAACCCTTAGGTTGAGTCATATACTATTTCTCTAAATCACCATTTAAAAATACAGTCTTGACATTCATTTGGTGTATCACTAAATTATGAATAACGGCTAGAGCAATATGTGTTCAAATGGTCGCTATTTTAGTCACAGGAGAATAAGTATTAAAATAATCAACACCTTTCTTTTGGTTAATTAAAATCCCTAATCACAAGTTTAGCCTTATATTTATCAATTGTACTATCAGGCCTCAATTTCTTCTTAAATATCCACTTGTTACTTATGGATTTATAACCTTTAGGCAAATCATACAAGTCCCATGTGTGATTAGAGACTATAAAGTACAATTCATTTTTAATAGTCTCTTTCCAAAACATCGCATCTATGGAAGTCATTGTTTCATCATAAGTCATAGGGTCTTCTTCTATTAAGTAAATATACACTAATTCATCATTTAAAGTATCGGTATCAAAATCCTCAGTTAAGAAGGTGGTGATAAAATCAGGATCAAAATTAGTCTCAGTTCTATGTCTTTTACTCCTTCTAAGTTTATTTTCATGCTCATTAGCAATAACATCAGATATAGGTACAACATGAGAGTTAACAGATATAGATACAGAAGTATTATTTTGTACATCACTAGGCATAACATTTTTCAAAGGAAAATATGCTAAAAAAATTCTGCATCTCTAGATTCACAAATAGAATAATCATTTAGTGGCATAAATCTATATGCAACACTATTTTTAGCATAACCAATAAAGACAGTGTTAAAGGTCTTAGGGCCTACATTTACCCGTTTAAAATCTGGTAGACCAACCTTAGGCAAACACCTCCACACTTTAAAAAATTTCAAGTTAGGAGCAAACCCTTTTCACAATTCATATGAGGTCTTGTCTAACCTTTTATGAGGGACTCTATTAAGAATATAACATGCAGATAAGGTTGTTTCCCCCCACATATAGTCAGGTAGACCCAAACTTAAAAACATAGAGTTCATTATTTCTTTAAGGGTTCTATTCTTTCGTTTGGTTATACCATTTTGTTGGGGAGTATATGGAGCACTAAACTCATGTATAATGTCATTTTTCTCACAAAAAACTTCTAGACTTTTAATACTATATTCACTGCCTCTATCAGATCTAAATATCTTGATTTTTCTGTCTAATTATTTTTCTGCTTTTGCTTTGAATTTTAAAAACATGCTTTCAGCCACATCTTTAGAATTAAGGAGGTATACTTTAGTATACCTAGAAAGGTCATCAACAAAAGTAATGTAATACTTCTTTCCACCTTTACTAACTATGTTCTTGAAATCTGTTAAGTCTGAATGTACTAGTTTAAGTAATTTGGTTTTTCTACTAGTTATATATTTAAAAGGTTTCTTGGCATGCTTTGCTTCTACACACAGAGGATATTTAGAAATGTCATTAAAATTTACTATAGGAATTAAATTAATTTTTCAAATTCTTTTAATAAAAGAAATATTAACATGACCTAGTCTACCATGCCACAAATTAATAGACTCAACAATATAAGTATAATTGAAAATACTTGCATTATTGACTGGTCAGTTGAACAGTGTTTAGTATAAATAAACCTCCACTAAGCTATCCTTTCCCACAAAGTCTCTTCCACGAGAAATAATTATTTTATCAGCTTCAAAAATAAGTTTAAGGCCTACTTTATTTAGAAGTGCTCCAGAAACTAAGTTTCTACAAAGAGAGAGAACATATAGAATATTGTTCAATATTAATGTTCTACAAGAATTTAATTTAAGAGAATTTTCATTTACCCATAACTCTAGCGGTAGTGGAGTTATCCATGTAGACACACTCGCCATCAATGGACTAGATAAAGTCATTGAACAACTCTTTATTGACACAAAAATGCCTTGAAGTTCCTGTGTCCAACACTCAGTCAGTCTTGTTAGCCACCAGGTTTGTCTTGACGACTACTGCAACAATCACTTCATCACCCTCAGCAAGATGAACTTAGACATTATATTATCTTCCATGTTTTGAGTTTTGCAAACTATCTCATATTTCTTTAGTAGATTTTTAAGCAACAAATATATCAAATAAAGTATTAGTTAAATGACTCAATAAATTCCCTCTAGCATTTTTGCTATCCTTTTTAACATTTTTTTTAGCAAATTCATCAACAATCATAACAATGTTAAAACCAGTAATAATATTAGAACCATCATTAAACAAAATTAAATCAAAGTTTAATTGTTCTAAGAAAATAAGATATTTTTGTGACCAACGTTTAAAATTATTTTCGTGCAATAGCTCAAGTACTAACAAATCTGGAAAAGTTTTGTTTAAAGAAATAGTCATTTATAGATATTGTATGTAAGAAAATTGCTTTCAAATTGTTGGAAAAATGCTACAATATTGATATGGACATGAAATTAATAATCATATTAAAATAGTCACAAATACCATGTCGTGGCAAGCCATTGCCTTGAAAGCGATTTTGACCCAACTTCGATGCAAATACTTCTAGTGGGTACTCCTCAAGGTTCCACAACTATTTTCAAACACGTGCATTCGTGGCTAAAAATTTGGAGGTTTCCCAAATCAATTGCACAAAATAATTCAAGAAGAGGAAAGGAGGACGAGTCTTTTTCTTTCTTTTTGTTGTGTCTTTTCTTTTCTCTGTAGGTGCTCCTTATATAGCATATTGAAATTGACAAAGACGGGTGAATTTTGAGTTATTGATGGTGAGCATTAATGACATTAAAAGTCATTACTACAATGTTGTTGAATTTACGTTCTGAAGGAGGTATGTTCACTTTCTTTTTAACGTAGAAGTGTTCAACTCCTCTGAAACGTATGCTTTATTTTCTTTTTCCTTTTTTCTTTTTTATTCTTTGCATTACACAAATGATTATGGATAGTATTGATGTTAAAAATTTCACAAAAAGTTTTAGAAAATGTCTTGATTTTGCATAATCTCTTTGCATTTTGATGAACATAATAACCAACTTCAAAGAATAAACAAGCGTAAAAACACTAACTTAATTATCGAACTACCTTCTATCTTAATCCGTGTACTCATTGTCAACTAACCTCTCCTGCTCCAGGTTTCTTAAGTCATAGGTGCCTATTGAAAGATTGTTCAATATCAAGAACTATGACCAGCATTCCAAACCTAACGTGAAGGGACGGTAACAACAAAGAGAAAACCAGGGAAGACAATAGATAAGCATGTACAACTATTTCAAGCATCACCCGATAGCAATATTCCCCTAGCCAGAAACATCATAAGTCCATGTACAACTAACACTAGCCACAAAAAAAAAAAAAACTAACACTGGTCGTCTCCTAAAGTTTAGTAAAAATATTATTGGGAAAAGGACAAAAATAACACCTAAAACAAAAACAATTCCACAAAACTAGCACCTAAATTTAAAAACCTAGTAAATAGCCACTCCATCATGGCACTGCTTAGCCCAAGATGTCCACTATCACGACGGCTACACGTACTTCACCTCCCTGTTATTTCTTTTTCTCCCATGCAACCTCACTTTCCTTTTTTTTGGGATAAACTTAACTAGACGGATAAATATACTTAAGGCGATAAATATGCAAGTTACCAATCCATCCAAATTTAAAAAATTATATTGTCATGGACTTAATTAATTCTCGTCATAACTTTCTTATCACAATCCATTTATCTGATGATCCGTTCTTATCATATTCTAATTTTGATTTTTATTCTTTTCATTTTGGTCACCTACATGAGCTGCGTGGGCATTGCACTCATATTCCACTTGTCTTCACCCCAAAGCTTTAACTAGCATTATTCTTCTTTCTATGTCAAATCACTTATTTAGGTAACGACAATTATTTGGAGCTCCCGGATTAAGCATTTAAGCTTATACTCAGTTTCATTTTAGTTTTACTTATTTATACAATAAAATACAATATCATATACCTTTAATATAATATAATTGTTAAAGATATATATCTATATATAATAATGATATAGTTTCTATATATACACATATTCTCTATACTAATTATAACATTTTTATACAAATTTTAACTACAATTATTATTTAGATACATATTTTATACGACTCTATATAGTTTCTACATGCATTCTAAGAATGTATCAATCTAGTATAAGAGAGTATCAATTGAGTATATGGACACTGCAAGTGTATCAATGTAGTATAAAAGTGTAGTAAAGTGGTATAAAAGAGAATCAATTGGGTATAGGGACTGTATGTGCTTGCATAGATTTTTCCTTCTCTTTTTTAAAAATGTATCAATATAGTATAAAAGTGTATCAATTTGGTATAGAAATGTATCAATTGAGTATAGAGACTGCATGTGAGCAATTGGGTCAAATGACTAAAAAAAGGAATTAGTTTAGCTGACTGGACAGCCCGTGTCCATCTTTTCAAATGTGGGCTATTTTTTTAAAAATGGACAGCTCGTGTCCTTTCCTCAATATTATTTAAATAAAATTCTAAAGTTATTTTTCCGTATAAGCTAAAATTCTGATTGATTTAGAAGTTTTACTTAATTAATTTTAATAATTAAATAATTTTTTTTAAAAAAAAGTAGTAAAAAGACGATTTTGTCTAAAACATAGATTTTTAATGAGGGGCAAAAAGTTCAAACAATATTTTAAAGGTTTTTCTTATTTTTAATATAACTAGTGTAATCACACGTTTGATCATTTAAAATTAAATAATTTTATTTATTGCGGAGATTTTTAATAAAGTGTAAAAGTTTAAAGCACTTTTCAAAGATTTTTCACACTATAATATAATAATATAAACATAAATATATATATTTTAGTGGAAGCACATATATATTTTACCGCCAGAAGTTCTAAGTGGTTGATGAATCATCACTTTTGCGTTTGTTATGCATTAACTCTTTTGATAACTGCCAGAGGTTAATAAGACACATCAATTTGAGCTATATTAGTGGTACGGTTATTTTTTTGATATTTAAAATTTTTTCTTTTTTGTTTTAAAGTCAAATCTTTACAAAATCATTGATTACATTCTTATTACGTACTTAAATTTTTTTAAAATTTAGTACTTCTTAATTTTTTTTATTCTAACACTTTTATATTTATTTCTAGATTTTTCAAATCTTCTTAAAATCAAATTTAGTTGATTTAGAATTCTCAAACTACTGGAAAAGTATTAGTTGTCATTAATTTTGATGACTTCTAATAAGAAAATATTTTTTATAAATATATTTAATTAATTTTTATCTCTTAAATATTAAGAAAAAAATAGTGAAAAGGCGAATTTGTCTAAAGCGAGAGAGATATAGAATATAGATATAGATTCTCCATCTTTTCCTTAAGTCGATGGATTGAGCTTCTATGAATTTTGAAAATTTTTTCTTACTTTTGAGCTATGAAAAAATCTCAACACTTTATTTAATATTTTTTTGATTTTTCATTCGGAGTTCGGTACCCGCATGAAGTCTGACTAATTCGAATTTGTGCCGCATAGCCAGGGCTCGAACTCGAGACCTCTAATTAAAGAAAGAGCAATCTCATCCACTGCATCACATCCTTTGATTGTACTTTATTTAATATTGACTAGAAGTCATATCAAATATCTAAATGATAACTGAATTAAACAACAATAAATAATTATAGTGCAAAAAAGAAGTTTTTTTTTTGTTAAAGGTGGGATTGCATTAAAAATAAAGTTCCCCAAAAGGGAAAACAAAAGACAGAGTTAATCAGGATTCATCACAAAAGATCTAGAGGCATTCCCCTCATAAATGTTTTGAGATCGTTTGATCCTCCTAACAAAATAAGTTCCAGCCATGTCTGCCCATAGTGAAGAATGGGTACACATGGGAGGAACTTTAAAATTTTTTACATCAAGTTCCACATCTGAACCAGCTCCCTTCTTGGCCAAGGCATCGGCTACTCCGTTTTGTTCTCTAAAGCAATGGACCACCGGTGGGTTTCATATTCTTTTGAGTCTTAACCTGCAGTCATCAATAATTGAATTGTAAAGTAAGTTACCAGAGTAAAGAATAGAGATAACTTCAGTAGAGTCTATGTTGATCACAACTAGTAACAGGTTTCGTTTCTCCACCAGTTTGAGGGCTTTCCGGAGGGCTAACAACTCCATTTGGTTATTAGTGGCCCATTGGAATCTTTTAATAAAACCCAGCCCCTAGCCCCACCTAGTATTGCAGATTACACCACCAATCCCCTCTTTACCAGGATTCCCAAGGCATGAACCATCAGTGTGCAGTTTATAATAATTCTCAGGAGGGAGGGCATTTGATGGGAATATCATTATAGGAGGCTGAAGGATTGGGAGTTTTAATTAGCAAGGTGAACTTCATTGCTTCAGCATGGGTCAAGGTGAAGGAAGGCTTATTTTTTTTTATCAAAGGAGTTATGGTTCCTATTTTTTCAAATTGCCCAAAGAGCAAAGGGGAGCATGGTGTGCCACTCAAAAAAGGAATTAAATTCTTTTCTACCCAACATAGACCAAGTAAAGGTCTAACATTCTAGGTGGAGATCGTTGATGGAGATTTTTCAACCCCCCCATGATTGGTATTTAGGAGATTGTGCCAGAAGTCAAGAACAATGGGGTACTCATCAAAAATATGAGTGATGTCTTCCTTAGGATGGTTGAAAATATCATAGTAAGGGGTGATGGGAATGCCTATTTTGTGCAGTTTAGATTTAGTAGACAGCCTGTTGTGCTGGGCCAGCCAAAGGAAGGACTTAATTTTGGAGGGGCAAGGAGACTTCAAAATCCACCCAAAGGAGGTAGGAGATGAAGGTCTGGGCATCTTGTGAATGCCATAGATGATGTTATAAGCACTTCTACTAGAGAAGAAGCCATTTCTATTAGAGCTCCAGATTATTTTGTCCTTCTGGAGATTAGGATTACAGTGGAAGGAGTTTTGGATTCCATTGGTGATGGTGAGGGAAAGTTGGAAGGAGAGATTGGAGAAGTACCAAAGTCCTTCTTTCCATACCTCTGACACCCTCTTCCTATCTTGGTCCAAACTTAAGGGTCCAGCAATCAGGCTTCTGAGAGGACCAGAATTAGGGATCCAGCTATCATACCAAAAACCAATGTTTTCCCCTTTGTGGACAAGTCAATGAGCACCCTGGAGACAGTATCTCCACCCCCTGGTGATATTCTTCCAAGTTCTAGAGGTTGAAGGGCTGCATTGGGGTTAAAGTTTGCCATATTTGTCCCTAAAGATCTTATTCCAGAGGCAATTAGTACTAAGGGAAAACCTCCAAGCCAGGGCAGTGAGCATGGTGTCATTTTTATAACTATCCTTTTGGAGCCCCAATCCTTCATCGCTCTTAAGGTTAGTTAAGGTGTCCCAACCAACCATGTGCATTTTCCGTTTCTCCATGGTTGTTCCCCAAATGAAATTCCTCTGAACCTTGTCTATTAAGGATAAAATCCCGCTGGGGATAGAAATGTATTGCATAACATGGGTGGGAATACTACTCAAAGAGGACTTGGCCAAAGTAGTTCTACTAGTGAGGTTTAAGAATTTGGCTTTTCATCCAGCCATCTTATTACTCATATTAGTAACAAGGAAGTGGAAATCACTATTGCAAGGAGTGGTCTGGAAAATTGGGAAGCCAAGATTCTTCCCAAAGGTATTCCTGCCCTAAATAGAAAGAGTGGAGGTCATTTAGTTAATGACCTGAGTAGTACAATTGCCAGAGAAAACCACTTTGGACCTTGTATAGTTGATCTTCTGGCCAGAGTGTCTGCTGAAAGCATTGAGAACCTTATTGATAGTGTTAGCACTACCAGTAGTGGTTTCAAAAAAGAGGGTTAAATCATCAACAAGAAAAGGTGGGAAAGCTTGGAGGGGCCCTGCTGATATAGATGGGGAGACAATTAAGGGTATCAACTTCATAGTCTATTCTCCTAGAAAGAAACTCCATGCATATTATGAAAATGTAAGGGGAGATGGGGTCCTTCTGTCTTATGCCCCTGATTGGGTAGAAGAAGTCAGATTTTTCTCCATTGACCAGGATGGAAATAGAAGAAGAGAAGATACAAGACATGATTAGGGAGGAAAGCTTAGGGGGAATGTTGAAGAAGTCGAGGGCTTGTCTAATAAAAGACCACTCTATCCTGTCAAAGGCCTTTTCAAGGTCAATTTTTACAACCGCCACATTTATGTACAAGAGGCTATAAGATATTTTTTGGAACAGTTTCCCTTCTTTTAGTATTCATGTCGTGCGAGTGAGCATGAGTTCAAGTTAATCCTTAGTCTAATCCATCTCTTTCTTCCATTTATAGAGTACGCCTCCTCGAAAAGCTAATGCCCGTAGGGATGATAACCAGCCACCTCAGCCCGTAGATCCTCCGACTGAGAATGTGTCACATGCAAAGTTCCGGGCAGCTTTTCAGGTGCTAGCCCAGGCTGTGACGACTAATGTTCAGGGGAATCATCAGGCTGCAGGCCCACCTCAGTGAGATGGGGATTCAGCCGCAGCCAGGATCAGAAATTTTATGAGAATGAACCCGCCAAAATTCTTTGGATCAGTAGCAGGTGAGGACCCACAACTTTATCTTGAGGAGGTAAAGAAGATCACCCAGATTATGTATGTGTCTGAGGAGGAGAGTGTAGAGTTAGACTCAGTTTATTTTTTTTGTAGACTGAGTTAGTTGGGGACATGTCCCATCAACTCCCCAGTTTAGACAGTTTAAAGGCTTTTTGGACAAATGTATCAGTATTCAGATTTTTAGTTTCGAGTATTTTAGACATTTTGAACCTTATGGCAAGTTTCCGCCAGTTTTTCGCATTTATTATATTATATTATGCAGTGCTCAGGTACAGATATTGGTAGAGGGTTAGCTTGTGGTCCTTCGGGATCATGAGCACCGTGTGGCATTCCGGTTATAAAAAATCGGGGCGTTACAAAGGGTTTGATTAGGAAAATGATCCTTGAATTGTCGAGGGGATTGGGCCAAAGCCCATGGATTGAGGTAATATGGATTCTATTTTTAGCTTTAAGTCTACAAAAATGCTTTGTTTTATCACTCTTTTTTTAATTAAAAAAATCCTGTTTTGTACGTGCTATATTGTTCTGAATCAATTTACTTTTGATTGAAGTAAGTAAATGGATCAATGATGTCGGTAACATGTGTTATATCACGTCAAGGAAGCAACAACAACAATTTAGAATAATCAAATTAAAGTATTAGGTCACTAAAGTAACAATCAACTATATAAGTTTCTAATTTCAAGTACCTTGTTAAGGTAAGAATTGAGCTGAAATCGACGAATCAACATATAAGTTTCTAATTTCAAGTGTCTTGTTATGGTAAGAATTGAGCTGAGAGAGAAAACAAAAGAGGAACGTAACTTCTTATTTGAATGAAAATGTCTGAGTGCGTGTACCACCACTCATCTCTTCTTATTTATATGCATTACAATAGGGTCGGGTAACATAATTAATAGGATAAATTACACACAACCCGAATTTAAGAGATTATATTATTCAATATTCATTACCTATTTAAAAATTTGCATAAAATTTCAATTTTTAACTTTACTCTTGATAAATATTAACGAAACCCCGCATTCTATTTTTACTCTACCATTAACTCATGCAAGCTATTTTTTTTCAAAGATTTTCTTCCCTAAAATCTCTCCCAAATTATAATCAATTAAAACATCTTCCATCTCCAAGCCGTTTTTTCCAAAGATTTACTCCCCTAAAATCTCTCCCAAATTATCACTAGTTAAAACATTTTCTATCTACATTACTCCAACTTCTTGAAATCGTCAATGTACTACATTAAATTATAAACTTTTTCAGTTATTTCAAAAAGCTGAGTTAATTGTTTAAATGGATTTTAAGTTAATATTAAACAACGCGGATACATATTTAAAAAAAAAAATCATTAATCCAATGCAAATACAAGTTGTGCATAGATTTTCTTAATCCGCTTGATACATATATAAAAATATTAATTTTCTAGATACATTTTTATAATGTAACGGTGATTCATATGAATGTTACTTTGTTATCAGTATATGGATTGACACTATATGAGTGATACATTTTGATGTTAGATTATTGGTGATACATTTTATTGACAATGTATGAGTGATACATTTGCGATCAGATTATTGGTGATACATATGTAGTAAATGTTTCTATATCTATTATATTTTTTATTCATTTATAAATGAGTGATACATTTAACATATGAATGAATGAATCATTTTTTAAAATGTGTTTTTCTCAGCACATTTATTTCAACTATAAAAATGTATCACTAATATAACAGATAACCTCTTAAAACTAATATTAATATGAATTACAGAACTTTCATAAGCATTTAATGTGAATCATATAAATTTCAAACTCACACTCTTTAAATATGAATCAGAAATTTCAAACTTCAACTTAGATGTCAAGTATGCTAAATGTATCATATATATTGAATATCTAATTTAAAAAAAAAAATCATAGAAATACAATCAAATGTATCACACATATTTTAGATGTATCACATAGTAATCCTCCGCCGCCAAATAATAATTCAGATTTCAAATGTATTACGTATTCAAATAATAATTCCTCTTCTCCTTCTTCTCTTCTTCATTCACTTCCGTCGACGACATTGTACTAGTCTACACATGAGCAGAGAACTGTGCATAAACCTCCAAATTATTCTCTAAATTCAAAGTCGAAAACTCTTCTAAATCTTTCAATTTCAAACAAACCCTAACCTTAGAACCCCTCTGTACACACTTAGACACAAAAACTTTCTGCAAATTTCTAGTGTTTATGTACGAAGAAACCTTCAGGGGGGAAGTGATCGGCGACGGAGAATGAGGAAAGTTCTAGCGACGGTAAAAAGAAAACTTTTACCCAATGTATCACGCGGAAAAAGGAAGAAACTCAATTTGACTCGATTGTTCGCTTGAAATTTGAAAGTTGATTGGGGGTATTGCTGATTTTGTGAATCTCATTAATTCACTATGTAACTGATTGTGCGTGATTTGCTCCATAGAATAAAAGAGAATCTGTTACTTCCTAAAATAAATATCTAGCCAGTTTTAAATATATCACTTTTTCTATGTATCACAATTTTGAAAAACTGGGATATGATGTTATTAACCAAATAGTTAGGATAAAATGTAATAACACTTAAACATTCAGAGATTTATATAAGTTACCCTAAATAATACAAGGCATAACGCCCAAGAAATTATTACAATGTAGAGGCCCAAGACAAATACACAAATGTAATACTAAATGGACAATATACACAATGTACTACGTGATTCCAACAGCCCCCCCCCCCTCATAAACTGGGGGTGTAGACACTTCAAGCTTGGGAAGAATAGCATGATGGGCAGGACCAGGAAGAGGCTTAGTGAAAACATTAGCAAGTTGAGCAGCGGAAGAAACAAAATATAAAAAGATAAGACCAGAGTGAAGACAGCGGCGAACATAGTGGCAATCGATCTCAATATGTTTTGTACGCTCATGGAAGACTGGGTTCTTGGAAATATGTAAATCAGCCTGGCTGATACAATAAACGATAACAAGTTATGTTGCAGTCATAGAAAAATCACCAAGAAGATGAATTAACCAAGATATTTTAGCTACAACCTTCTGAAGGGCCCTATATTTAGCTTTAGCAGATGATAAAGATACAGTAGGTTGTTTCTTACTTTTCAATAAAATAGGAGAGCCACCCGAAGAGATAAATAACCTAGTCACTAACCGGTGAGAATGGGCACAAGCAGCCCAATCAGAGTCAGAGTAAGACACCAAGGAAAAATCAAAAAAGTTGATCAACAATAATCTAAGATCAGGAGCATTAAGCAGATACCTTAAAATATGAACACCAGCCATGAGATAAAGAACTTGAGAAACCCGTAAAAATTGACTAAGATGTTGAACAACATATGATATGTTACGCCTAGTGTGTTGGAGAAATTTAAGTTTCACAATAAGCCTACGATAAGTGGAAGGATCAGTAGGGGATGTACCCATGTCAACAGTAAGCTTAAGTGAGGCATCAAGTGGAGCAGTCACTGAGGAGCACTGATCCCAATGAAACTCAGCCAACAATTCAGAAGTGAATTTTTCTTAGGTCATAAGATAGCCATCGGGCTGAGAGTAATCTACAAGCCCAATAAATAGTGTATAGACCCAATGTTTTTTATTTTAAACTGAGAGTCCAAGAACATCTTTAAATCATCCGATTTAGAAACATTATCATCAGCAAGAAGTATATCATCAACATAAATTGCCAACACAGTGAGAGAACCATCCACATATTTGGTAAATAGTGAATATTCATTCCTACTAGAGGTATAACCCCAGATAGAAAGAGCAGTAGACAAGTTTGAAAATCATTGTCTGCAAGTTTGTTTAAGGTAATAGAGAGATTTTCTTAATTTACAAACCAAAGAAGCAGAAGTGGGTATGGAAGAAGATAGTTCCAAAATCCTGGGGAGGTTCCATATAAACTTTCTCATGTTAATCTCCATGAAGGAAAGCATTGGTCACATCAATTTGATACACTGTCCAATTTTATTTGACAATAATGGATAAAAGGACTTTAATAGTGGTGAACTGAATTATAGGGGAGAAATTTTTAGTATAGTCAATCCCTTCCTTTTGAGTATCACCTCTTATCACCAGTCTAGCTTTATATTTCTCAATAGAGCCATCAGATTATTGTTTAACTTTGCACACCTATTTACAAGAAATTGGTTTCTTGTGGGGAGGTAAAGGGACGAGATCCCAAGTGTGATTGGCCTCAAGAGCCTGAAACTCTTTAAGCATAGCTTCTTGACAAGCAGGGTGAGAAATAACTAGTTGATAAGACTGAGGTTCATGTATATTGGGTCTATCACAGGACACCTTAGAAACAGAGCTGCAGAGATAGTCAGAAAGACAAGAAGGAACAGAGGTAACAGAGGTAACTCTAGAGGACATTCTCAGAGGAAGAAAACCACGGGACAAGGAGAAGTGGATACGGGGATAGAATAAGAGGGTAGAGGAATATATAAATAAGATGGAATGGATAGATAAGAAGATCGAGAGGATTTAGTGGTATATGGAAAGATATGCTCATAAAAAAACATATCTCTGGAGAAGAAAACTGAATGGTTGGTCAAGTTGAGAAGCTTGTACCCTTTCTTACCACATAGGTATCTAATGAACACACATGATAAAGCCCTTGTAGTTGGCTGAAATTTGACTCTGCCATGAGATCTAGTGGAAGCATAATATAAGCAACCAAAATACTTCAAGTGATCATAGGAAGGGGTTGTCCCATGTAGCTTTTCATAAGGTGATATGTTATTTAGGATAGATAATGGAAGTCTATTTATGAGGTATGTGGCAGTTAGAACACAATCACCCCAATATTTGATAGGGAGATATGACTGATGCAGTAGAGCTCTGGATTTTTCAAGAAGGTCCTTATGCTTCTTTTCCACAATACTATTTTGTTGTGGTGTATTTGGAATTGAAGTTTGATCTAAAATTCCATTTTCAGTAAAGAAGGAAGAGGCTTCAAAACTAGTACCAACTTCAGTCCTAGAGGATTGGACAAATGTGTGAAAATGTACTTTCACCATGGTGACAAAAGCTTTGAGCATGGAAAGGACATTACCTTTGCAAGATATGAGGTGAGTCCAACTGACTCTACTGAAGTCATCAACTAGTGTAAGGAAGTATTTATATCCATTGTAAGTCCTTGTGTGATAAGGACCCCATATGTCAATATGGACTAGTTGAAAGAGAGATGTGCAATGAATAGTGCTATGTGGAAAAGGGAGTTTGTGTTGTTAGCTAACATCACACAAAAAATTTGTTTTACAGAAAGCTTGGAATGTAAAAAAAGAATGGACTTTATTTTATGATAAGCCCTATGCCCCAGTCTTTGGTGCTAGAATGGGTCTATTTTATTATTGTTTTCGGAAGCATTACAGGCAGGAATTTCAACACTGTTTACATTGTTGCAACTGGAACTAGATTTACATGTAGAGACAATATTATTAGTAGAATCAGAACTGAATAAATTTGATGTACAAGAAGAGATGATGCTAGAGAGATTAGGAGTTGATTTGTTGGATGTAGTTGAAGCATCATAATAGCAGTATAAACTATTTGCAGCTTTACCAAATTTCAACGGCCTCTTCAAAAAAGGGCCCTATAAATGACAAATAGAAATGAAAAATATAGCTAAGCAATATAGTTGTTTAAGAAGTTGATGGATATAAAGAAAGTTGAAGTGAAATGAGGGAACTAAAAGGACATTGTGTACAGTTGTATCCATTTGGTAAAGTGATGAGAGAAGGTTCAGCTAGAGGTGTTAAATTGTGTAGAAGTTGTTTGTGAGGTGTCATGTGATTTGAAGTTCCTGGGTCTAAAATCCAAGGATTTACTCCTAAGTGTGAAGAACTGGATATATTGTAACCATCAGAAGTAAGTATATCCAGTACATACTAGATATCCGATGTTCGATACCCACACCAGATCCTAACAAAGGTGACTCTGTATCAAAGAAACTGGAATGGAACCTCTGATTAAGAATGAAGTAGTACTTACCACTCCACCACAAACCAGGTTGGTTGCATAATATGTTATTGTTTACATAATTTATAATAGTATTTTCTATATTCTTTTTTTCACACGTACCTCTACTTATTTGCTTTGCCAAAATAAAATTTGGTTTAGTACTTCTGATTTATTCTCAATAATATAATTTTCAAAGGTGGTCATTCTGGTTGGCCTATATATTTACCCTTAACCATTCATTGGCCAAACTTTCCAAGATGTGATGATTTAGTTCAATTCAATGGATTATAGATATTCAAATTGATTTGTCATGTTAATATAATTAACTTATGCTTTTGGAGGGTTTTGATGTCAAACCTGAAGAATTTACTCAAAATCTATCATGAAAAGAGTTGAAAGATGAATTTATACTTTTGGTGATTTACACTTTCTGATTTGTTTATTATCAAGTGAGGGTCTATTGAAAATAGTCTCTCACCCCTCCCCAGCTCAAGAATATGGGACCGAGGGAGTGCCAATCATTGGCAATCACAGGGCAAATTTTATTCTTCAAAGCAAGAAATTCCATACTAGAGGATCGAAATATTGAGTACATTCGAAAAAAAAATCATCTCAATGAAGCTTATCAAGGCAAGAAGTGTTGCTAACTGCATATTTTCATATAGATATGCAGGCAAACTAGTGGCTACACTGGTTCAATTCCTCGAATCTTCTGCAAGCTTATATGATGTTCTCCTTGTGCCCAAAATCACATACTTGGTCTCCTTATATGGACTTCGGCAATCCTCCCCTCATGTGCTAGCTTTTGAGGTTAAGTTAGGCCCAATATCCATTTTTTACGGTAACGACATAGCGTCTTCTCAAGTATTTCACTAAAAAATTCCCACGAGCTTCCTCCAGGGAAGTGCACCCACACGTAGGGTGCATTTTTACCAAATAAACAATAATAACGACAGCATACCCAATGTATTCCAACAAAGTGAAATCTTGGGAGGATAAACAACAACCAAATTAATGAATAAGGACCAGTTGAAATACAAACCTCAGGAAATAGATAACCAGCTTGAAGTTTATCTAAGTTCTCATTGCGAGAGACCTGTGTCTTGTAAACTTCAAGCAACACAAACAAAATTATTAGCACTGTCAAATTTCAAGAAATTGCATAATGACAGATACAGGTGACAAAAAGATTAACAGTTGTTTTCTTGTTGGCACTGTCAAAAGCCAATAATTTTACAATTTTTGCATTTTAAAAAAGCATGCATGTAGCAGCCGTTGACTCCCCACTCTATTTTTCAGAGAGCTAAAAGCAATTTATATGCAATCATAAAACATTGATTAATATAAGGTTCTAAATATCAATTTTCAAAAGCTCTAATTAATCCATATTGCACAGGCTCTCAAGTCCACTATTCCCATTTAAACTTAGCAAATCGTCAAAAGAACATCAAAAATGTAAAATACAATTTGCATTAGAAAACAACATTAACATAGAGGCTTACAAGTTTTCTCTGTAGAAGGTGTTGCAACACATCTGACAACACCACTGGTTTTGCATGGCATTAACGCATTCTGAATCCTGCAACAACAATCAATGCACACTTTTTAAATTAGCAAACATTACATGCACCAGGAATAAACTATTCATAGATCACAATTAGCAAAGTATTAAGGGCAGCAAGCAAACCGTAGCTTGTTACTGTTGGGTTCTATTGGTGTGAATGTAAAATGAAAAGTTGCTTGGGTGGGACACAACTCTTTAAGTAAAAGACACACTATTTCAGAAAAATGTATGATTGTGGATGTTCGAAAAAGACACACTCTTTCGAATGGAAAGACATGACTGTTCGAAAATGATACACCTTTCCGGTGAACCATTGCCACCTTTCAGAAGGAGCACTTAATGGCTATATAAACCTGCATTTTTTCCACAGGTTTAGTATGAATTTTTTTGCACTTGAAAACATTTCTTGTCTTCTAAAATACTCAGTGTAATCATCTAATTATTGAGTGAGTTTGAAAAGAATCTGATCGTTTGAGGTACCAATACAGTCGGATTGTTAAGTCATTTTATTCTGGGAGGAAAATTCCGCAACCTCAGGTACTTGAGGGGAATTATTTCCTTAAGGACACTCCGTGAATTTGGAGGGCTTGACTTTTTCTACTTCATCTAATTTTCTTTAAAATACTGAAAACACACTTCTTTGAAAGGTCATTTTTGATCTTGTGTTGAAGGTGTTCGAAACTTCATAAGTATTCCTGATTTATTCTTGAAGTTGTTTTGCCAAAATACAGATTTTTTTGTGTACCTGAAAACAACAATCTTAAGAAAATAATTGGAAAAGAAATATATTTTTTTGCTTGTTTGGTGAAATTTTCTTTTCACTAAAGTTTTTTTACCCATAATCTGTATTGTTTGGTTTCTGTAGATTAAAGCTTTAAGCTTTCCACCCTGTTTGACCATAACAAGTGATTTGAAAAAATAAAATTTTCATCACAAGTTAGAGGTCATTCGATTGACGATTGAAAGTCATAAAAACTTCATCGTTAAACTAGAAATAAGGGGTGTTTAAAGTTGCTACAACTTATAAGTAGTATTTTCATATACTAAAATTTACTTTCTATTTGTGACAGGAAAATGACTACGGACAGTCATGTGCATGATACTGCAACGACTGTGGCAGCAACTAATATTGCCACAACGAGTCGTACGAGTTCTCCGCAGGCAATGGCACCAATGGAGAAACCCAAAAAATTCACGGGTGTTGATTTCAAGAGGTGGCAATAGAAGATGTTCTTCTGCCTTACAACTTTATGTCTTCAAAGATTT
The DNA here is from genome assembly GCA_030864215.1 of Capsicum pubescens. NCBI lineage: Eukaryota > Viridiplantae > Streptophyta > Magnoliopsida > Solanales > Solanaceae > Capsicum > Capsicum pubescens. The sequence goes on along the minus strand of CM061538.1, from coordinate 329,795,193 downwards.
ACATCTGAAGAAGTTCCATAGATGTATAGTGGAGGCTTGGAAACACTCTGATTTCCTATGCATGAATTACATTCTAAGTGGCCTCTAAGATGATCTATACAACGTGTATAGTGGAACAAAGACGCAAAAGAGTTGTGGGGTGCGCTAGAAAGAAAATACAAGACTGAGGATGCTGGAACCAAAAAGTTCTTTGTTGCAAGATTCTTGAAGTATAAAATGATTAACAGCAAGTCTATTGTATCCCAAGTACAGGAACTGCAAGTTATCATCCACGATCTCCTTGCAGAAGGTATTATATTTGTAAATTCCTTAGTTGAACATGCTAAAAATGTTCTTAATATTCATATAAACTTTATTGTAGGTTTGGTCGTGAACGAGGCATTTCAAGTCGCGGCAATAATAGAGAAGTTACCACCTATATAGAAGGAATTCAAGAACTACTTGAAACATAAGAGAAAGGATATGGCATTCAAAGATCTTATAGTGAGACTGCACATTGAAGAAGACAACAAAGCCGCAGAAAGAAGGTTGAGAGGAAATTCTGTAATGAATGGATCAAACATTGTAGAAGACGACCACAATAACTCAAAAAAGCAAAATAAAGATGGACATGAAAGCAATCAACCTAAGAAGAAATTCAAGGGAAAATGCTTTAATTGTGGCAAATTGGCCACAAATCAACAGATTGTCGTGCCCCAAAGAAAGGAAAAAAGAAGGACCAAGCAAATATGACTGAATCCAAGAAAGAAATGGAAGATCTGTGTGCCATACTGTCTGAATGCAACTTGGTGGGAAATCCTCGAGAATGGTAGATGGATTCCGGTGCCACCCGCCACATTTGTGCAAATAAGGAGTTGTTTTCTGCTTTTTCTCCGGCTCAAGGCAAAAAGAAAAAATCTATGGCTAACTCCACAACTGCAAAAGTTCAAGGAACAGGACTGAAAATGACATCAGGCAAAGTCTTGACTTTGAACAATGTCTTGTATGTACTGTAGTTACGGAAGAACTTGATTTATGTATCACTTCTTGACAAAAAAGGATTCAAATGTGTATTTGTTTCCGAAAAAATTATACTTAGTAAAGAAGAAGTACACGTAGGAAAAGGCTACCTTACTGAGCGCCTATTCAAAATGAATGTAATGAATGTTGAAATCAATAAAAGTTCAGTTTCTTCTTACTTGCTTGGGTCTAATGATTTGTGGCATGAACGATTAGGACATGTCAATTACAAAACTTTGCAAAAACTGATTAACTTAGAAGTTTTACCAAACTTTGAGTACAATAAGTTAAAATGTCAAACGTGTGTGGAATCAAAGTATGCTAAGCATTCATATATGTCTGTTGAAAGGAATTTCAATCCCTAAGACTTAATACACACTGACATTTGTGATATCAAGTCAACACCATCTCATGGTGGAAAAAAGTATTTTATAACTTTTATTGATGATTGCACTAGATATTTTTATGTCTATTTGCTAAACATTAAGAATGAAGCAATAGATACGTTTAGGCAATACAAAACGGAAGTTGAAAATCAGTTAGAGAAAAAGGTCAAAACTATAAAAAGTGATAGGGGCGGAGAATATGAATCTCCCTTTGCAGAAATATGTGTAGAGAATAGAATTATTCATCAAACTACGGCCCCATATTCACCTCAATCTAATGAAATTGTGAAAATAAAAAACCAAACTTTGAAGGAAATGATGAATGTCTTACTTATAAGTTTAGGTTTACCGCAAAACTTGTAGGGAAAGTTATCCTTACAGCTAACCGAATACTCAATAGATTGCCCCATAGTAAGACACAATCAATTCCATATGAAAAATGAAAAGGAAGGAAATCCAACTTGAAATATTTTAATGTGTGGAGGTGTCTAGCGAAGGTCCAAGTTCCTATGCCTAAAAGGGTAAAGATAGGACCTAACACGGTGGAATGCTGAATTCTTCAAACATATTTATCCGTATGAAACTAGACATGAACAGTCTAGAGAGGGGTCTAAACGACCTCGAGATGAACCAATTGAGGATGTACATAATGATGAGAATTCAAGACGTAGTACAATTCAACGAACGTCAACTTTGTTTGGATCAGATTTTGCAACATTTCTCATAGAAAATACGCCTCAAACATTTAAAGAAGCGATGTCATCGTCAGACTCATCCTTTTGGAAAAAGGCAGTCAATAGTGAGATTGATTCAATCTTAAGCAACCATACGTGGAAATTGGTTGATCTTTCCTCCAAAAAATAAACCTTTTCATTCGAAATGGATCTTCAGAAGGAAAATAAAAAGCAAATGGTGCTATTGAAAAATACAAGGCAAGACTTATAATAAAAGGCTTCAAACAGAAAGAAGGTCTTGATTACTTTGATACATACTAGCCAGCAATAAGGATAACAATAATTCGGATGTTAATTGCCTTGGCGGCAGTATATGGTATTGAAATCCATAAAATGGATGTGAAATCAACATTTCTAAATGGAGAATTAGAGGAAGAAATCTATAGGGAACAATTCGGGGGTTTTGTGGTTCCAGAAAAATAAAATAAAGTCTGTAAACTTGTTAAGTCACTGTATGGACTAAAACAAACACCTAAACAATGGCATGCAAAGTTTGATCAAACCATGTTGGCAAACGAATTCAAGATAAATGAATGTGATAAATGTGTATATATTAAAGACACTCCAAATCACCAAGTCATTGTTTATTTATATGTGGATGATATGTTCATCATCAGTAGAGATATTTCTGACACAAATGCTACAAAATGAATGCTTGAGAGCAAGTTTGATGTGAAAGACCTTGGAGTTGCGGATGTGATCTTAGGAATAAGAATCCATAGAACTCTACAAGGGTTGGCATTTTCACAATCTCATTACATCAAAAAGGTACTTGATAAATTCAAGTATTTGGAATTTGGAATTGTCAAGACTCCATTGGATGTAAGTTTCGCACTTTAAAAGAATGAAGGAGAAAGTGACTCACAATTGGAGTACGCAAGAGTGTTGGGATTTTTAATGTATATAATGGATTATACACGACCAAACATAGCATGTGCTATTAGTAAGTTGAGTCGGTACATGAGTAATCCCAATAAAACTCATTGTATGGCAATGAAAAGAGTTTTGGGGTATCTTAAATACACTCAAGACTATGATTTGCATTATAAGAAATATTCTGCGGTACGGATATAGTGATGCAAATTGGATCACCAGACTAAACGAAGTAAAATCCACGAGTGGATATGTATTTACTATCGGTGGAGGAGCGATCTCTTGGAAATCATCCAAACAAACATATATTGTTCGCTCTACAATGGAATCTAAGTTTATCGCATTAGATAAAGCCAGTGAAGAAGCAGAATGGCTCCAGAATTTCTTGGAAGATATTCCTTATTGGCCCAAACCATTGGCACTAGTATGTATACACTGTGATAGTCAAGAGGCAATAGGTAGGGCAGGGAGCATGATGTACAATGGTAAATCTCATCACATAAAATGGAGACATAATACTTATATCGCCCCAAAATTTGATCCTGAGACATCACACAGTGCTCAAGACTACAAGTAGCCTTAAGCTAACCCTTTCTGCATACTATTGAGCCTAAAACTTATAATAATGGAAATATAGACATAAAAGTCATACTGAATGCGGAAAATGTCTATAATATCTAAGAATTATCTGAACATAATATCTAAAACATCAAAACTGAATGATCTGCAGCAAAACGAGTAGTCCGACCAGCCTATACTACTAATATTACAAATTCATTGGGACAAACCCCCAGCTAACTCGAACTATCTGAAAGGAAATTCTAAAAGCTCATAAACTGATAAACTGCAAAATCTGAATCGATAGAATAAGTCCCCGACCTATGAGGACTCACCAACTATCGAATGTAGATGGAGATTCTCGAACTACTCACGCTGCTGGTACTGATCACTTGTACCTACATTATGATACAATGCAGCACATAGACTAATATGTGAATCAGTACTTTGAGGATGAACTGAGTATATGGGGGTGATATGCATAAGTAAAACATCATCTCATAATCATCATTTATAAAAAAATAATGCATGTGGAATGTAAATGACTCACATAAGCTGGAATATCTGAAATACTGAAATATGTGGCAATAAGAAGCAAATTATACATTATAAATCTTGTGAACCATTATATTTAGTTCTAAAAGTTGAACTTGTATTCTCCTATTTTAAATCATATTGTCTAAGTGTAGAAGGACTCACATTGAAATCTGAAAGTTGAAATTTGTAACTATTAACTTTTCTATAAAGCATAATCTGAAATAGACTGTGAGCCTTTACACTTAGTTTCTATATGTTTTTCTGTTCTAAAATTTGTAGTCTGTAAGCTTTAAAACTTTACAAAAAATACTTTATCTGAAAATCTATATATCTTTCTCTAGCAAGGAGGATCTCTTAACCGACATAAACCATGTGAGCTAACATGGAGTCCAACATCTCGTCCTCCTAAGGAAAAAACCTCACGTTGGGGAGAGGTGTCATACTCTTTCCAGGGAGTATAACCTACCCATGTGATCGATCACAAGATAAGTCTGTCATCCATATAGAAATGAGAATACTCTGATAATCTGTACCTATATTGGCTACATAGTTCTGTGGAAGTAGGATGTGCTAAACCTACACTTCACGCTCGGTGCTAAATACTACTCCCTTTTTAGTTGCTACGCTCATTCTGTTGGAAATCCACTTTAAAACTAGCATAAGGGTTTATCTAAAACCAATTATGCAATCATCTGAGTAAAATTGCAATTAAAGCTATTTTGAGTTTTGTAATCTGTAATAATCTATAAAGTGGATTCCATAGTTAATCTGATGATCAAAAGATCAAAGCTTTGTTGTAAAATTGGAATAATCAACTCATAAGATGCTTAAATCATCATCTTTCTCAAAATCTCAACATATAAACTTGGGGCTTAAAACTCATGTATCAAACTCATGTCAAAATATCATAGTAATCATGCCCGATAATAAAATCAATGATAATTCATCCCAAAATCTGGAAATTACTACAATAAGCATGAAATATGAAAATAAACATGTAATTCAACTTATAATTCACTTGAAATCTCATAATCTTGTAAATGGCAACATTGGGTATGAACCCTAATTTCAATTTCATGAAAAAACAAATAACTTTGTAATTTAAAACAAATTTTGGGCACAAGGATGAAAGGAGTATCCTTGTTCATCATCCCACATACCTTAATTGATGCTTAGATGAAGAAACCTTGAATTTTGAATTCCTATTGAGTTCTTGATGATAGGCTCTTGATTATCTTGCTTTGAAAATCCTCAATTTGAAGCTTTCTTGAAAATTCTATGGAGGATTTTAATTTCTTGGAGAAGAAGATTTTGGTTTCTAGGGTTTTACTTATGAAGAGGATGATGAATAATGAGCATAAAGTGCTTTAGATATGATTAGTCCCTTGTTTTGGATGAATTACAGGCTTGGGGATTTACCAAAATGCCCCTTTTTAAACTTAAGTCAGACCTGAAAAACAAAACTTTTACGAACTGGGTGGCCACCGTGAAGAGCCACAATCGCGGTGGCTCACTGGATAAAGGACGAGTGGGAATTGGGTTCCTCCGCGACGCTCCATCATCGCGGAGCCCTTATGTTTGCCATTTCGACCACTGGCGCGGTGCGCCAGTATCGCGGAGTGACACTGGAAATTGCCAAAAAGAAAATTGAGACTCTCTGCGACGCTCCAAAATTGCAGAGTCTCATTGAAAATTGACAATTATGATTTTACACTTCTCCGCAATGCGCTAAGGGCCCAAATCACGGTGTTTTACGACTGGAACTTTAAATAGCCATAACTTCTTACTCGGTTATCGGATTTAGGTGAATTTTATATCGTTGGAAAGATTATTGAATTTTCCACACATTGGGAGGTCTAAATCTAAAGATTTTCATACGAAATAATCAATATTCACTTTGGAAGCTCTTCCTTAATATTCTAGGGTTTAATCTAAGCTAAGAAAAGTTTTAGGCATTATAATATCTCCCCCTTGGAAACATTCATCCTCGAATGTGGCTAATTAAGCTTAAAGATACTGAAAAATTTGAGGCTATAATCTATCATGCACAACTGAAATGAACTGAATGCCTGAATCTCAAATATAAAGAGCTACTGAACTGATCTGAAAGTGCATGAATTCTCATGAAAATAGCTATATGTTGAATCTGAGACTTAGAAAAGAAATGAAGGAAGGAAGACTTATTACCTTTGCCTGGATCTGAGTTCTTGGAGAAGAGATGAGGATACTTGGCAGGCATATCTACTTCCACTTCCCAAGTAGCACCCTCAACAGACTGATTTCGCCACAGGACTTTGACCAAGGGAACTTCTTTGTTCCTAAGTCTACGAATCTAACGATCAAGAATCTCTACTGGAACTTCTTCAAAAGAAAGGCTATTCTGAATATCTGTATCCTCTAGAGGAACTACAATAGTTGAATCGTCCATGCACTTCTTCAACAAAGACACATGGAACACCGAATGAACTGAGGACAAATCTGTGGGTAGCAAAAGCTCATACGCTACCTTCCCAATACGACTTAAAATATGAAAGGGACCAATATAGCAGGGACTAAGCTTCCCCTTCTTGCCAAATCTCTTCACCCCTTTCATGGGTGAAACTTTTAAATACACTAGATCATCAACCTCAAACTCAAGATCTCTTCTTCTCACATCTGTATAAGATTTCTGACGACTCTAGGTTGCTTTCAGTCTCTCCCTAATCAACCGAACTTTCTCCATGGCTTTAAATACCATGTCAGGCCCAATTAAAGCGGCCTCACCCACTTTGAACCATCGAACTGGTGACCTACATTGTCGCCCATAAAGAGCCTCAAATGGAGCCATCTGAAGGCTAGCATGATAAATGTTATTGTAAGCGAACTCAATCAATGGCAAATATTCATCCCAACTACCTTTGAAATCAAGAACACAATCTCTCAACATATCTTCTAAACTCTGAATGGTCCTTTCTTCCTGACCATCTATCTGTGGATAAAAAGCTGAACTGAGATGAACTTAGGTACCAAGTCCCTTTTGAAAGGCTCTCCAAAACTGAGAGGTAAACTGAGTACCCCTATTTGAGATGATAGACAAAGAAACTCCATGCAATCTAACCATCTCTCGGATATACAACTTAGCATAATCCTCAGTTGTATAGGATGTATGAACTGGCAGGATATGCGCTGACTTAGTCAATCTGTCTACAATAACCCAGACCGAATCATGATGACGATGCGAATGGGGTAAACCAGTCACAAAATCCATATTCACCTCTTTCTACTTCCAAGTGGGGATACCAAACTCTTGAAACATACCACCAGGTCTTTGGTGCTCTACCTTAACCTGTTGACAAGTTTCACACTTTGCTACAAACTCTGCTATATCTTTCTTCATACCACTCCACCAATAGATTTTCCCGCAAGTCGCGGTACAACTTGAAAGCACCTGGATGAATGGAATAATGCGCACCATACGCTTCAACCATAATTCTCTGTCTTAACTCATCAACACAAGGCACACATAATCTATTTTGGTATATCAACACTCCATCTCCCCCGTGGAAGAAAACCTCTACCTTTTGATCCTTAATCGACTCTGTCAGTTTGACCAAACTAGAATCCATATCTTGTTTCTCCTTCACTTCAGAAACTAGGGAAGATTCAAAACTACTCTGAACCCAAACATTCCCTTCAGCTGAATCAACCAACCTAACACCCACTCTAGCCAATCGATGAACTTCTTGAGCCAATTCTTTCTTATCTTTTTCCACGTGAGCAACACTTTCCATGGAGAACCTGCTAAGGGTGTCTACCACTATAATGGCCTTGCCCAGATGATACAACACACTCATATCATAGTCCTTCAACAACTCCAACCACCTTCTCTGACGGAGATTCAACTCCCTATGAGTAAATACATACTGCAAACTTTTGTGGTCTGTGAATACATCAACATGTAGACTATACAGATAATGTCTCTAGATCTTCAAAGCAAACACCAAAGCAACTAATTCAAGATAATAGGTTGGGTAATTCTTTTCATGAGGCTTAAGCTGTCTAGAGGCTTAAGCTGTCTAGAGGCATAGGCTATAGCCTTACCCCCTGCATCAACACATAACCCAAACTAACTTTGGAGGCGTCACAATACACTACGAAACCATCTGTACCATTGGGTAATGCTAGGACTGGGGCTGAAGTGAGTGGAGTCTTAAACAATTGAAAACTCTTCTAGAAGAAATCTGACCACTGGAACTTAACTTTCTTTTGGGTCAATCTAGACATAGGAGATGCGGTAGAATAGAAACCTTCAATAAAACGGTGATAATAACCAGCTAGACCCAAGAAACTCCTAATGTCTGATGGAGAGATAGGTCTAGGCCAATTCCTTACGGCTTCTGTCTTTTGGTGATCAACTCTAATACCCTCACTGGAAACAATATGACCAAGGAAAGCCACTGACCTTAGCCAAAATTCGCACTTGCTAAATTTAGCGAACAACTGGTAATCTCTAAGAGTTTTCAACACAATTCTAAGATGGTGTAATGCCCCGCAAAATCCTCTTCCAGTCTGTGCCTTAGAGCGTATTTTGGTAAAGCAAAAATCTGAGTCTAAATGTTTACCTTTAGGCTTGTTATACAGGAACTTGTTCAGAAATACCATAATGAAAGGAACATAGGAGTTTGTCTCTAGGTATTTGACCAAATAGGATCATCCAGTTCCTATAGAACCTATCACTAAAATACCCCTAGAGGGGGATAAGGCTAAGCGGAGCGAAAAGAGTTTTCCATGAGATGGGAAATGAAAACTATTTTCCCCACACGAAGTTTGTGAATAAGTGATTGTCTGATAATAAGTAAGGAATATCCGTCTTTCTGCTAAACAGGATGGATTGAACTCATAATTCATTAGATGCTTTTTATGAATGTCAACTAAGTATCGTATTCAGAAATATCCTCCCAAGTATGAAATACTTTGAATTATGTGGGAATCAATTTGAGCATAAATTAAGATCATATAGGTCCCCTAACTCATGGACGAGTTGAAAGCTTTTCTATCGTTCAAGTTTTAGTGATCGTCAAAATTTAGGTCAAATTCAATCGACCATAACTCCTTGTATATATCGAATTAGAGGACCTACTATATATCAAATGAAATATCTTTGAATTATCTTTCCAACGATATCAATTTCATCCAAAAACGATATCGGAGCAAAGAGTTATGGTTATTTTACTCCAGCGTGTCAGCCTCGTGACGACTTGTCACAAGCCTGACGGCCCGTCACAAAATGTCGTCACCTTAAGGCAGAAAGTTACAAAATCCATCCTTTTTGTGACGACAATTCGTGATGGCCTGTCACGGGCCTGACGGCTTGTCACGGATATCATTAACTATTTTTTTTCAGTAATTTTAGAACGTTTTTACAAGGGTATTTTGGTCATTTCTCACCTTTTGAGAGCCTCTATAAATATGAGAACCCACTTCCAAAGCCCTAATTTCATCATTTTATCTTTCAATTCTCTCAAGAATATCTATCAAGGATTTCATCAAGAACTCTAATCTTCCAAAAATCATCCATAATTTCTACAAGATTTCTTTAAGAATCAAGTTCCTCATAGTGTGGGCTTTGAAAATTATTTATTACAAGTGCAGATAGAGTCTCAAGCATTAGAATTTATCCAATTTCAAAGATTAAGGTATGTAGATGTTGATTCTTGGGTCCCTTTCACCCAAGAAGCTCAAGAACCCTTTTTAAAACTAAAAGATTTTTATGTTTATGAGTTGTTAATGATTTGTATGAGTTTAAATTGATGTTTAATGTGTTGTTGAGTTTTGATTTATGTTTGCCTACAAAATTTATGAGCTTTGACCCTAGTATGTAGAATTCATGTGATATTTGTGATAGACCTTCTTGAAGTTGTTTTCTATGTGATGTGTTCATGACTTTTGGGTGTAGAAATGGTTGAATAAGTGAAACATGTCCCCCATAGGTTTGATAAAGATCTTAGGTGAAGCATAAGGGCCATTATAGGATGTTGAATAGGAAACCCAAATTGTGAGTTAGTTTGTGCTTAGTGTTTGATAAAACGCCCAAGTGAATAAATTATTCCATGGTAGTAGGAAATTCCCAAATAAGTGTGAACCCGTGCATGTCTAGTATTTTTTTGAAGGACCTTAGTGAAAAAGTGGAGAGGTGATAGTAGTAAATTCCCCAATTATGTGCTCTTGATATATGTTAAGCTTTTAATATATGCCAAGTGGTTAGCAAGTAAGTTATGATGTGATAGTATAAAGTTTCCCCAAGCCATGTGATATCCAAATACATATCGAGACTGATATAGGTATGAAGTACTTGATATAAGACCTTGTTGAATGGAGTACGATCTAGTAGCATGTTTTCCCCTACGTTATTATATGATTATGATTCCGATATGCCTAAAGTGACCCATTGGCGACTGTGAAAATGCTTTGATGATTGTGATGTTTCATGAATGATTCTGATGATATATGAATGAACATGATGATAAATGAACGATTATGCTTTACTTTTATGTCATCGAGTCCTGGAGGTATTTATACCTGATAATAGAGCTGTTGTCTAGAGTCCGTGTCAGTTTCTCGATAATTACAGTCAAGCCATGATTCTCAGAACTCGGTGAATTATATAACTCTGTATCCTCAGAAAAATACAAAACTTAAGAAAGCTCAGTAATCTCAGTTATCTCTGTAATCTCTATATCACTAGTAATCTAGCCTCAGTCCTGTAATCAGCTCAGTTTTAATAGTATTCAAGTGATTTAATTCTAATCTCAGAAGAGATTCAAGTAATCTATTCAAGCTCTGTATCGTCAGTCAAATACTATGATTCGATATCTTTTTCGTCAGATAACGAACAAAGTAATTTCAGCGTAAATCAGTCAGATCTTTTGGGAAACATGGTCAGTATCAGATTCAGCTTTGTCTAGTACAGTCTAAGAATCAACCCAGAGTCTTTCAGTTGGGAGTAGGATTCAGCACCGAGCGAACCCAAGAATGGGAACTCACCGGCTAGTAGAGGGTGTGATTCGTAGAAGCAATCCTTGCATTCCAGAACTATATAGCCAGCACAGGAAAAGGAGTCACTTGTCAAGCAAGCTTGACGTCCTGTTGATGGTCACCGCCAGAGAGCCTGACCTTAGAGAAAAAAATAATGTCTTTACCCGTGGCACGGTATTGGCACCCTCCCAACCGAGGGTTGAGGTTGGACCCCATCTGTGGTAGGTTAGGGCATGTCGGTTAGATTACTACTTCTCACAATTTCAGTTTCAAATTCAGTCTCAGGTTCAGAATTAATCTTCAGAAGTCAGGACTGTCAAATACAGTCATATTTCTTATCATTGATAAAGCTTCCAAAGTAATCGGTTAGAAAAGTTGATCTCAGTCTCAGACCATGTTGAGTATTCTTATTATCATAGCTATAGATCTCCCATCAGAGAGGCATGATCTCCATATCAGATTCTATCAAGTATTCATGTTGTCAGATTCGGACATGATCATACTTCTTATCATTTAGAATCGCTCCGGAATAATCTATTAGAAAAGCTGATCTCTAATTCTGTCAGTCAAAAACAGTAAGCTCAGAGTTCAGTCCTTGATGTAAGTCCATCCAGATCCTCAATTATCAGTATCAGATGAGTCAGTGATTCTGTATCTCAGTTGTAGTAGTGAGTTCAGTCTGCAGTAAAGTGGTATCCGAGTTTTAGTATCTAGAGTTGCGATGATTGTGTTCATGTTCTGTGCATTCATGTATGTGTTCTTATGCGGCATCTTCATGATTATTCAGTTTAGATATTGTGCATGCATGAGCCCTTGCATTAGCCTACCTCGTCTACATACTCGGTACATTTTTGTACTGATGCACTTGTGCTATGGTGTTTTATTTGACACCATAGGTTCAGAGGCACAGGATCCAGAGTATCCTCAGCAGTTCAATCCCAGTCAGCAGCAGTAGCAGTGAGTCCTTTCCTTTCGAGTACGAATCTTAGTTTACTATTTTTGCTTCAGACTTTGTTTATTTTCAGTTGACGGAGTTAGTTGGGAACCGGTCCCATCAACTCTATAGTTCAGACAGTTTAGAGGCTTTTCAGACAGATGTATTAGTATTCAGTTTTCTGTAGTATGAGTATTCATAGATGTGTTGAACCTTATGGCTATTTTCTGCGTTTATTTTAGATATTATGCAGTGTATAGGTACAGATATCAGTAAAGGGTTAGCTTGTGGTCTTTCGGGGTCATAAGCACCGTGTGACATCTTGGGATGGGATCTCGGGGCATTACAGATGGTCTGCATGATCATCCTCACTACAAGAGTAGATAAGGATATCATCTATAAAGACTATGACAAACATGTCCATATACTATTTGAACACTCTATTCATTAAGTCCATGAAGGTTGTTGGGGCATTGGTTAACCCAAAGAAAATGACTAGAAATTTAAAATAATCATAACGGGTTCTGAAGGCTTTCTTTGGAATATCAAATTCCCTTACTTTAAGCTGATGATAGCCAGATCTAAGGTCTATATTTGAAAAATAACTGGCACCTTGTAGTTGATCAAATAAGTCATCTATTCTAGGAAGAGGATATTTGTTTCTTACTGTAACTTTATTCAACTAACGATAGTCAATGTACATACATAAAGAACCATCTTTCTTTCACACGAATAGGACTGGAGCGCCCCATGGAGAAACACTAGGCCATACAAAACCTTTATCTAGAAGATCTTTGAGTTGCTCTTTCAACTCCTTAAGCTTTGCAGGAGCCATACGGTAAGGAGGGATAGAAATAGGTTGAGTATCGGGAAGAAGGTCAATCCCAAATTCTATCTCTCTATCGGGAGGTAACCCTGAGAGATCTTTGGGTAAAACTTCAGGAAACATATTAACTACACTGACTAACTGAATTGTTGGAGTCTCAGACTTAGTTTCTTTAACTCGAATAAGATGATAAATGTAACCTTTGGATATCAACTTTCTGGCCTTAAGATAAGATATGAAACGACTCTTGGGAGACACTGAATTACCTGACCACTCAAAGACTGGCTTATCTGGGAACTGAAACTTTACCACACGGGTGCAAAAATCTAAAGATACGCAATAGGAATGAAGCCAATCCATACCAAGAATAAGATCAAAGTCAACCATGTCTAACTCTATCAGGTCTGCTAATATGACTTTATGAAGAACGGTAATAGGACACTTTTATACATCTGCTTAGCGACAACTGACTCACCTACTGGGATAAAAACCAAGAAAGGCTCAGGGATATTTTCAAAACTTATCTCAAAATTTACTGCAACTAATGGGGTCACATAAGAGAAACTCGACCCAGGGTCTAACAACACATAAACATCAAGATGAAAGACACGGAGTATACCCATAACAACATCTGGTGAATCTTCCTAGTCCTGGTGGGATGGTAAAGCATAAAACTGATTCTGGGGCTGATCGCCACGGGTACTGGACGATGCGCCCTCAGGAAGAGCTGGGCAACCTAAAGGAGCTGGTGCACTAATGGTCTTAGTCTAGGGACAGTCATCTCTATTTCCCTGCTTAGCATGCGAACAATATCTAATGTTGTGACCCAACTTACCACAACCAAAACAACCTTTCTGGCCATCCAGACACTCACCAGGATAATTCTTACCACACTTAGTACACGTAGGGTAATTGGGTTTACCACCCATACTACTCTGGGATCTGGACATAGAAGACTTACCCCACTGTTTCTGCCTATTTCTGGATACAGGAGCACTGGTTGAAGAAGGTGCAGGCATAGATGGATGGTTTAGAGACTGCGAACAATTTCCTCCTTGAGACCTAGTCTGACCATACTCAAACTGCCCTATTCTAGCTTTCTTATTTCCCCTCTCACCTCCCCTCAACTTTTCTGCCTCAATCTACTGAGCATGCATTATCAATCTATCAAGATCCATGTCTCCAATAAGCATGGCAGTTCTACACTTCTTGACCACCAATCTAGACACTCCAGTCATGAACTTAATCATGCTTGACCTAGGGTCAACCATCAGATCAAGGGCATACTTAGACAACTGGTTGAACTTGAGGCAATACTCTTTTACTATCATTGAGCTCTGTCTCAGGTTCATGAACTCTTCTATCTTAGCTTCCCTTATCTTACGTGGGAAAAACTTATCTAGAAACACATCCTGAAATATCTTCTAAGTTATGGGAGTTGCATTCTCCTCTCTAATCTTCTTCCACATCACTACCCATTCATATGCAATATCCTCCAGCCTATAGGATGCCAATTCTACACTCTTCTCTTCAGAAACATACATAATTCGAGTGATCTTCTTCACCTCATCTAGATAAAGTTGTGGGTCCTCACCCGCCTTTGACCCAAAGAATTTCGACGAGTTAATTCTCATAAAATCTAGAATTTTGGCTGTAACTAAGTCCCCATCTTACTGAGGCGGGAATGCGGTCTGATGTTTGCCCTGAACATTAGTTGTCACAGCTTGGGCTAGCGCCTGAAAGGCAGCCCAAAACTCTGCATATGACACATTCTCATTCAAAGGATCTGCAGGCTGAGGTGGATGGTTATCATTTCTGCGGGCATTAGCTTGATGAGGAGGCATGATCAACTGTCACGTGAAAGCACGAGTTAATAACAGATAGAGATACTGTAAGCACGATATATCATGAACGAAAGAGATGATTTTCTAAGAACATTCTGTAGCCTCTTATTCATAAATGTGGTGCGTTTCACACCCATGACCAAGAATCTATATAACACGTCTTGTCTAACATCCCTAAGACTCTTAAAAATCTTAGGCTCTGATACCAAGTTTGTAACGCCTCAAAATCGGATCTTGAGACGTCACACGGTGCTCAAAACTATGAGTAGCCTTAAGCTAACCCTGTCTGCACACTATTGAGCCTAAAACTTAAAATAATATAAATATAAACATAAAAGTCATACTGAATGCGGAAAATGTCTATAATATCTAAGAATTATCTGAACATAATATCTGAAACATCAAAACTGAATAATCTACAACAAAATTAGTAGTCTGACATGCCTCTACTACTAATTCTACAGAGTCACTGGGACAAACCCCCAGCTAACTCAAACTTTCTGAAAGGAAATACTAAAATCTCATAAACTGATAAACTGCAAAATCTGAATGAATACAATAAGTCCCCAAACTATGAGGACTCGCAAACTGTCACGCTGCTAGTACTGAGCACCTGTACCTACATTATGAGATAATGTAGCACATAGACGTATATATGGATAAGTACTTTGAGGATGTACTGAGTATATAGGGGTGATATGCATAAGTAAAACATCATCTCATAATCATCATTTATAAAAAAACAATGCATGCTAAATGTAAATGACTCACATAAGCTGGAATATCTGAAATACTGAAATATGTGGCAATAAGAAGCAAAAAATACATTATAAATCTTGTGAACCATAACATTTAGTTCTAAAAGTTGAACTTGTATTCTCCCATATTAAATCATATTGTCTAAGTGTAGAAGGACTCACTCTAAAATCTAAAAGTTGAAATTTGTAACTATTATCTTTTCTGTAAAGCATGATCTGAACTAGACTGTGGGCCTTTACACTTAGTTTCTATAAGCTTTTCTGTTCTAAAATTTGTAGTCTATAAGCTTTAAAAATTTAAGAAAAATACTTTATGTGAAAAGCTATATATCTTTCTCTAGTATGAAGGTTCTTTTAATCGACATAAGCCATGTAAGATCACATGGAGTCCAACGTATCGTCTTTCTAAGAAAGAAACCTCACGTTGGGGAGAGGTGTCATACTCTTGCCAGCAAGTATAACCTACCCATATGATCGATCACAAGCTAAGTCTATCATCTATATAGAAATGGGAATAATCTGATAATATGTACCTATGTTGGCTAAGTAGTTCTGTGGAAGTAGGTTGAACTAAACCCATATTTCCCACTCGATGCTAAATATTACTCCCTTTTAAGTTGCTACGCTCATTTTGTTGGAAATCCACTTTAAAACTAGCATAAGGGTTTATCTAAAACCAATTATGCAATCATCTGAAAATATCTCTTGTCTTCTAAAATACTCTGTGTGATCATCTAACTGTTGAGTGAGTTCAAAGAGAATCCGATCATTTGAGGTACTACTACAGTCGAATTGTTAAGTCATTTTATCCTGGGAGGAAAATTCTGCAACCTCGGGTACTTGAGGGGAATTATTCCCTTAAGGACACTCCGTGAATTTGGAGGACTTAAATTTTTTTGCTTCATCTAATTTTCTTTAAAATACTGAAAACACACTTCTTTGAAATGTCGTTTTTGATCTTGTGTCGAAGGTGTTGAAAACTTCATAAGTGTTCTTGATTTATTCTTGAACTTGTGTTGAGGCTGTTTTGCCAAAACACAAAAATTTTTGTGTACCCGAAAACAACAGTTACTGCATTCTCATCAATGCATTTAATCGTCAATATACTACCAATTCTGTCAGTTCATTCACTACTAGCCCGTATATGCTATATAAAGGTGAGATACTATGTTGAATATGGAAAAGGGGAGTCATTAGCTTTATGTTAGTCAAAATTAAAACACTAAGCATTTGGCCATGAGAATTTTTTATTTTTTTCAAATAATTATTTTACTTTAATGAAAAAAGTTAAAATATTAGTGTTTGGATATAAGAATTAATTCAAGAGTGGAAATCATCAGTTGTTCATCAAATTCAGTAAGTGGAAATTTTGGCTAAGGTCAGTAGCATTCCTTGGTCATATCGTCTCCGGTGATGGCATTAGAGTTGATCCTCAAAAGACCGAAGCTGTAAGAAACTGGCCCAGACCCATCTCTCCATTAGATATCAGGAGTTTCTTGGGTTTGGCTGGCTATTACCATCAGTTTGTTGAAGGATTTTCATCTATTGCATCAGTTTAAGGTCCAGATTAACTCAGAAGAAGGTTCAATTTAAGTGGTCAGATGGATTCGTAGTGTATTGTGATACATCCAGAGTAGGTTTGGGTTGTGTCCTCATGCAGCATGGTAAGGTCATAGCCTACGCCTCCGGACAGCTTAAACCCCATGAGAAGAATTATCTGACTCATGATCTTGAGTTAGCAGCCGTAGTTTTTGCCTTAAAGATTTGGAGGCATTACTTGTACGGTGTTCATGTAGATGTGCTCACAGATCACAAGAGCCTTCAGTACGTATTTTCTCAGAAAGAACTAAACCTCCATCAAAGAAGGTGGTTAGAGCTCTTGAAAGATTATGACATGAGTGTCCTTTATCATCCGGGCAAGGCCAATGTAGTGGCCGACGCTCTCAGTAGACTGTCTATGGGTAGTGTTGCTCATGTTGAGGACAGTAAGAAGAAGTTAGCTCAGGAAGTCCATCAGCTTGCCTGACTAGGTGTCCGCTTCGTCGATTCAGCCGAAGGTAGTATATGGGTTCAGAACAGTTCAGAATCATCTCTAGTATCTGAGGTGAAAAAAAATAAATCTAGATATCCCAGTCTTGTTAAGTTGAATGTGTCGGTCAAAGATCAGAAGGTAAAGATTTTCTCCCAAGGAGGAGATGGTGTTCTACGTTGTCAGGGTTGTCTGTGTGTTCCAGGGGTAGATGACTTGAGGCAAGGAGTTCTTTCAGAAGCGCATGGTGTGCGCTACTCGATTTATCCAGAGGACACAAAGATGTACTGTGATTTGTGGGATATCTATTGGTGGAGTGGGATGAAGAGAGATGTTTCAGAGTTTGTGGCTAAGTGCTCTACATGTCAGCAGGTTAATATAAAACATCAGAAGCCTAGTAGGTCCATGCAGGAATTTAGTATTCCTACATAAAAGTGGGAAGAAGTGAACATGGACTTTGTGATGGGTTTGCCTCGTACTCGTCGTTAGCTTGATTCAGTTTGGGTCATTGTAGATAGGATGACCAAATCATCTTATTTCCATCCAGTCCATACCTCTTATTCAATCGAGGATTACGCCAGACTCTATATCAGGGAGTTGGTTAGATTGCACGGTGTTTTGTTATCTATTATTTCAGATAGAGGTACCCAGTTCACCTCTCACTTCTGGAAAGCATTCCAAAAGGGTCTTGGTACCCAAGTTTACCTCAGTACAGCCTTTCACCCTCAGACAAATGGTCAAGAAAAAAGGACCATTCAGACATTGGAAGATATGCTAAGGGCATGTGCAATTGATTTCAAGGGGAGTTGGGATAACCACTTGGCTTCTATTGAGTTTGCATACAACAACAACTATCATTCCAGTATTCAGATGGCTCTATTTGAAGCTATCTACGGTAGGAGATGCAGATCTCCAATCATTTGGTTCGAAGTGGGTGAGGCCACAGTAGTAGGTCCTAACTTGGTATTCGACACCTTAGAGAAAGTTTAGTTGATCAGAGAACGGCTCAACACAGCTTAGAGCCGACAGAAATCGTACGCAGATGTGCACAGAAAGGATCTCAAGTTTGAGATTGGTAATTACGTGTACTTGAAAATCTCTTCCATGAAGAGAGTGAAGCGATTCGGCAAGAAGGGAAAGCTCCGTCCCTGATATGTCGGTCCCTTTACAATTGTCAATCGCTTCGGGAAGGTAGTTTATGAGCTCAAATTGCCTTCAGATGTAGCCTCAGTTCATCCAGTGTTCCATGTCTCCTTGCTAAAGAAGTGCATAGGTGACCCAGCAGTTGTAGTCCTGGTTGAGGGCTTATACATTCATAACAACCTTTCTTTCGAAGAGATCCCATACGAAATTCTTGACTACCAGACTGAGGAACGAAAAAGTCCCTCTAGTCAAAATTCTTTGGAGAAATCAGTTCATTGAGGGAGCTACTTGGGAAGAAGAAGCATACATGCGGACCAAGTATCCTCACCTCTTCTACGCAAACTCAAACTCAGCCCAAGGTAATAGCTTTCCTTAAGCTTATTCAATTTCATGTTTAGATTTTAATTATAAACTTGGTATCAAATACCCTTGCATATCCAGTCATATGTTCATGTATCATGTCAATCGCGTATTCATGCATCAGATATGCATTCTCATTATGAGAAACTCAGTTTCTCAGTAATTTCAGTCATGCATTCATGAAGACTATTCGTCATATATCCATGCATCAGACATGCATATTCAGTATGAGATTTCAATATATCAGAAGTTCCAGTCGTATAGACATGTTCAAATGTTCACGTACCTTAAGTAATATCAGTCTATCAACTTTTCTAGTCTAGTCAATCCCATTTGAAGACGAATGTTCCCAAGAGGGAGATATTGTAATACCCCGAACTTTCTTTAAGTTAAATCTAGTCTCTACAAAAGTTAGTAATGAATTCCTAAATGATTAATGTTTAAATCAGATAGAATTTCCCCAATTTCAACATTTTATCATATGGGAAATTGAATTAGTTTTCCAACGATACCAATTTCGTCCAAATCCAGTATCAGAGTAAGAAGTTATAGAAGTTTTACAGAGAACTGTCGAAACATCCCAAAAGTGACGGTCAGGCTAACGGACCGTCGCCCAAGCCATCGTGACTAAGGCAGTAAACCCATCTTCTGGCTAAGTACGAAGGTTAGGACCGATGGACCATCGAGCTAGCGATGGACCGTCGCCCAAACTGTCCAGACGAGGAATGAAATTCAGGTTCTGGCCAAGTGCGACGGTAAGGTCCAACGGACCATCGAGCTAGCGACAGACCGTCGCCCAAACCATTGCAAATGAGGAAAAAAGTTTAGGTTATGGAAAAATTCAATGGTCAGGAGCGACGGACCATCGATCCAGCTACGGACTGTAGCCCAAATCGTCGCCACTTCCAATCAGCAATTTTAAGCCATTTTTAAAAGGGTATTTGGATCTTTTTCCACCCGTTTTAACCCCTAGTTAAACCATACCAGAGCTCATGACTTCATTATTCATCTATTACACCAAATTAGGGTTTCTCTCAAAGATCAATCCGCAAGAACAAGAAACCCTAGATATTTAATTTCAAGTCAAGAATTCAAGCTTTCCTCCTCCAATCTTCAGGAAATCATCCACCCAGGTATGTTAAGTGTTGATTCATGGGTTCTTTTGACCCATGAAGCTCAAGAAACCCTATTTTAAATATAAAATTTGGATTCCATGGTATGAATTAAATTATATCCATGTTTATGTTATTGTTTGATTTCCAAATGTAAGTCTTTAATGACTATCATGAAAATATGTTAGTATGTGGTTGAAATTCTTGCATTGGAAGTGTAAAATGTCTCCATGAAGTATTATTTCAATAATCATGCCTAATCCTAAAGATATGCATGCAAAGTGTTTGATAAAATGCCTAAGAGAATAGGAATTATGCCCTATGACTCATTTGTGACCAAAATTGATGAATCCATATTTCTCCCTTATGTTTGATATGACTCCCACGTTATTGTTATGCTTTGTAATGGATTGACGTAATGTTCATGAGATTAGTCTTATGAAATTATGTTATGTTTGCATGCATTCCTATTCATGTGTAACCTTATAGAATGTGAATACTTCATGAAAATCCCCAATGATTGTACTATGAATTGTTGACTATGGTCATGTGTCAAGAAGTGTCATGTCTTGTCAGTTTCATGCTATCGAGTCTTGGGGGTACTTGTACCCTATAATTTAGATGTGTGCCTAGAGCCAGTGTCAGTTTCATGATAATCTCAATTATGCCATGATCAGTAGTATTCTCAGTTAGTTTCAGAACTCAGTAGAATTCAGTCAGTCACATGACTCAGGAAAACTCAATAATCTCAGTCAGTTATCAGATCTCAGTAATATTACGTCAGTCAACAGAACTCAATAAACACAGTCCAATTCAGTTCAGTTAATCATGTTCAGTGTTTATTCAGATGGGAGTAGGATTCAGCACCGAGTGAGCCTCAGGATGGGAACTCACCTGTTATTAGAGAATGTGATTCTTAGAAGCAATCCTTGCACTCCAGAACTATGTAGCCAGCATAGGTTGAGACATCAAAACTGCTAGATGAGGGTAGATGAGGTAGCTTAACCTGTTATATGAGGGCCCACCATTCTCCTTAGAGTGCCTGTTAGATAAGGGATCACTCACAGCTTGTCCTTACCAGTGGCGCGGTATTGACACCCTACCAATTGGGGTTACAGATTAGACCCCAACTCAGCTATAACGGCTTATTAGGGGCATGTTGGTTAAATGACTATTTCCCACAGTAATAGTCTCATTCTCAGTCTCAGTAATAGAACTTAGATAGTTCTACAGAATTCAAGGTTGTCAGATATAGTCACCCAGCTCAGTACGAAACTCAACTAGTTCCATCAGAAATAGGACTGTCAGACACAGTCATTCAGATAATAGTATATCAGTTATACGAAAACTTATGTAATCACTATTCAGATTTAGTGATGTCATGATCTCAGTTACAGTTCACGTATGCATGCATATATTCTCGCATTCATATTACTCAGTCAGTCAGTATTGTTCATGCATATGAACCCTTGTATTTAGACTACCTCACTTGCATACCAGTACATTCAATCGTACTGACATATTTGCGCTATGGTATTTTATACCATAGGTTCAGAAGCACGAGCTCCAGAGCATCAGTAGCATTCCAGTTTCAGTAGTCAGACTAGCAGAGAGTCCTCATCTTTCGAGGATGTTATTATTTGATTATTTTATTCTTTCAGTACTTAGTTTATTTCAGTAGTTGGAGTTAGTTGGGGACACGTCCCATCAACTCCTTAGTCAGTCAGTTTTAGAGGTTCCCAGACTATAGCATGTTCAGACAGTTATTTCAGTCATTTTCGTATTGGTATACCATATTTTTCAAATGTAATGTTTTATCAGATATTTGAACCTTATGGCCTTTCATCCTTTTATTTTGTATTTATACAGTATATTATGCAGTGCTCAAGTACAGATATCAGTCATGGGTTAGCTTGTGGTCCTTCGGGGTCATGAGCACCATGTAGCATTTTGGGTACCAGATTCGGAGCGTTACAATGAATCCCACGATATAACTGAGATATATGATTGATAATGTGGTGCAATTGTAGTTGTTGAACTTAATAAATCATTTATCGGATGTTATATAAAAAAATATGGGTCACATCATCACATATTTTCTATTTGAATGGAACGATATTGGCACAATGAAAATTAACCTTTAATAATATGGTGACTTGAAATCGCAAATCGTTGAGTGAGTAGTTGGAAGGTTTGACGAGCCTATTTCATGATGTCTACCCTATAAATGAGAATGACTTAACGTAATATTTTTTACTATGCAAATGCATTAATGTTGAAGCGACCCAAAACAACTCAATCTTCCATCCATATCTTCTTAGTCAGGTTGCGGACCTACGTCCAATTTGTGTGGTTCTCACTACTCCGGGACCTAGTAAAGTCGATACGATATAGGTAAAAATAACGTACAAAATATACGAAAATAGCTATATAATATATAAAGACAACCACTATAACAAAAACTGGTTGGTTGCATTGGCATTTATATTGACTTTAGGTTAATCCACGGGTAGGAATGCCCAGGTTCAAACCTCATTGAGGTTAATTTTAATTTTTTGTCAGTTAAAAAAATTTGTAAGCACCCACTATCCTTAAATCCTGTGTCCACCATTGGAATCTTAATCTTGAGGATTCCTCTTGCAAAACTCACTATTGCACGAATGACACAAAATACACCTTATGACCTTGAAAAATTTTGAAATGAAAACCCGTTTGCTAGATGATTTCGGAGTAAAGATGATATAAAAATACGGGTCATATCGTCACGTATTTTCTATTGGAATGGAACGATATTGGCACAATGAAAATTAACCTTTAAAAATATCATTACTTGAAATCGCAAATCGTTGAGTGAGTAGTTGGAATTATTGACGAGCCTATTTCATGATGTCTACCCTAAAAAATCACAATGTCTTGTTGTCATAATTTTAACTATGCAAATTCATTAATATTAAAGTCACCCAAAACAACTCAATCTTCCAACCATCTCTTCTTAGTCAGGTGTTGATCTACGTTCAATTTGTGTGGTGCTCCGGCACGCAGTAAAGTCAACGCGAAATAGGTAAAATTACGTAGAAAATATACGAAAGTAGGTATATAATATACGGATAATGCTCCCACTATAATAAAATCTGGTTGGGTGCATTGGCGTTTAGGTTGGCTGTAGCATAATCCACTAGAAGAAATGCCTAGCCTAGGCTCGAACCTCATTGAAGTGAATTTTAATTTTGTCAGTTTTAAAAAATTTGCAAGCACCCACTATCCTTAAATCTTATCTTCGCCATTGAAATCTTAATGTTGAGGCTTCGTGTTGCGTAACTCACTATTGCACAAATGAATCAAAATACACCTTATGACCTAGGAAAATACGGATCACTTCATTATCTATTTTCTATTAGAACCGAACGATATCGGCACAATAAAAATTAACCTTTAAAAATATTGTGACTTGAAATCTCAAATCGTTGAGTGAGTAGTTGGAAGTATTGATGAACCTATGTCATGATGTCTACCCTATAAATGACTTGTTGTCATAATTTTAACTATGCAAATGCGTTGAAGTGACCCAAAACAACTCAATCTTCCAACTATCTCGTCTTAGTTCAGCCGGGAATAGTTTGCTCTGGAATGAGGGAGGTTGTGGGTGCTCACTTCCTTTAAGAGAAAAGTTTGTTACGAGTGAGAATCGAACCCACATCCCTCGAGGCATCATGAAGGTGCTTAGCTTTCACACCAAATCCAAAGCACCCAACAACTATTTTATTTTTAGTTTATTGGTTCTTAATAATACATTAAAAACCAATATTACTATATTTTCTTTATAAACAATGACGTGATGAGTTGATTTCATAATCTTTCATTATGCAACTATTTAAAATGATCTTAGAAATATAGTACATCATTTCGTATGTTCTATTGGACTTGAATAAAAATGCATAACAAAAAGTAACTCAAAAGTTAAAGAGGTAGTAGTTGAAGGAGTAGAAGGATACAATTAACTTGGTACGTCATAATGATAACCCTATATGTTGCTTGTCAAAACCCATCATATTGTAAGTTCATCATGATGGATGTGACAAATAAACCCGTCCAAGTTGCTCTTCTCAAGTTTGAACAAGGAGCTTGCATAATCTCAATTTTTATCGAATCACTCGAAAATCAACATGGTAAATGACTGCGTAGAAAAAAATAACCATATAATATACCACATCGTTATGCATTTTCCAATTGGACCGGACGAAAACAGTATAAAGAAAACTAATAGTAAGTAAATTTTAAAAAAAAAAATTATTAATCGCAAGTTGTTGTGTGAGTAGTGGGAAGCATTGAGGACCCTATGTGATGATGCCTACTCCCTCCAAAATCACAGTGACTTGATTACATAATCTTTTTCAATGCAAATACATAAAAATGAAGTGACCCAAAATAGCTCAATCTTCCATGCAGCTCTTTTTATTCGAAATGGCTCTTGCTAAACGAGTCTGCAGTGAAAAGTGAGCATATCACCAGGTTAATTCATAATTAAAATGATCATATAAATATACTACAACGTTACGTATTATCTAATCGACCCGAATAAAATTTGCACAGTAAGTAGTGACTCAATAAAATATAGACAGTGAGATTAAAGAGATAGTAGTTGAGTGAGTAATTGATTCAATTAATTTGGTAGGTCAAAATGATGACCCCATATCTTGCTTTCTCAAAATTTATGAATCTATAAGTCCATTCAGACGGATTTGACATATAAATCCGTCCATGTTGCCCTTCTCAAGCTTGATTAAAGATCTTGCAAATCTAAATTTTGCATGAATGACACAAAATTCACATGATAACCTTGAAAAAATTTTACTCGAAAACAACATGGTAAATGACCGCGTAGTAAAAAATGAGCATGAGTAGAGCAAATTTTTTTGGACTGATAATTACATGACATAAAGAAATTTTTAAATCTAAACTTGTGAATTTAATTATGTTGTGTATTATAATTCTCAATTTATTAATAGTTGTAATGTTGAGAAGTCGTGGCTTTGTGTGTTCTAGGAGTATTGACACATATGTAACAAAAATATTTTTATTTTATTTTACTGGTGTTTGTTTAATACTTAACACTCGAACGTCTCATAAATTAGGTGTCAACTATGTTTCGTAGGTTAATGAGTAATTCTAAATGAATCAGGACAAAATGTTCAGTGCATAACTTTAACCAATGTTAGCCCCACTATAAATCATAGAGTGAAAATAAAGGAACCTTCGAAGGCAGGAGCATCAATTACATAAAAAAACAGCATTTAACAACTAGAAGAGAAGAAATATCACATTTAAAGAAGTAAACGACCTGTTAATTGTTCACCCACTAGGAAGAAAAGTAACAAGTAATAATCCCAAATACAAGACTAACCACCCCAACTCCCACCCACACCACCCCATCCCACTCCCCATACACACTACAGGTGGCCTTCTTTCAGGATATTCTGGTAGATGTAAAAGGACTTTGTTAGGGGCCTCAGTTCATAAAGTAGGTTAAACTCAATCCATTTATATTTCTCCTTGTCCACGAGGATTTTAAAGATTTTGGTCATCTCATCTTTCAAGACATCGCATTGATCTTTGTTTTTAATATAACTTCTCAAGGACTTTGGGAGACATAGTTAGCTGTAAAGTTTTTCTCGTTGAACTTGTTGGGGATCTATACATTCTAGTTGCGAATGTAGATAGGAGTGTGAGAAATGGCCAAGAATGTTTAGAGAAGCACAGAAATTCAGTATCACAAACAGCTTAGGATAAGATAACGAGATATAGATGTTGTAAGGAACCTTTATATAGGGCCTGATATAACGTTGGGTCTCAACGTACATGCTATTTTATCATCCCTATCATATTACACACATTTTACCGTAACGTGAAGCCTTTGCATGAAACGATTTTGCTTTTAAAGTTAGATTTGAAACCAAGGTGCTTTATTTTGTAAAGGAATACGTCCAACAATTGAGTAGAAAAGAACATCATCATAAAAAAATGTTAGAAATACATTCAAAAATCGACTACATAAAGGATTTCATCCATATAAACAACAATTACGAATGAAAAAACAACTAATACATCACCGAGGCAGGAAAATCTAGGGGTGTTGGTGTGCTGGCGATGGGGATGGAGAGGGTAATGAAGTAGGTATTGAAGGAGCCGACAAAGGTGGGGAAAATAAAATACCAGGATCAATACCTAATCGTACAAATATAGCACTTATCTTAGTATGCAAAGCATCGCCTTGGACATCCAACACCGCATGGTAGCTTTCCAACAGTCTAAACTTCTCTTGAACCACATCGATGCGTGCAGACAATTCTCGGTGAAGACCATCCAACTTGCCGTTGATATCTATTAGCTTTGTATAAATCCTATCGATTTTGTCTTGGTAATAAGCAAAAGAATAGGTTAGTGCTGCAACATGTAGCAAGTACTGAATGAATAACTAACTATTGAGAATTATTTTTACCATTGAACTTATCAAAATCTGTTAAGCAACGCATAAGTAGTATTTAACACTAGAGCACCTTTAAATAGAACTCACCCACTTGAAATTGATATTCAATGCTTATGAATCCTTTTCAACGACCACGGTTTAATTAAATTCTTATCCTTTCAATGCAAATTCTTTGAATGTTCTCCTTATTTTCAATTACATTCTTATCTTTTCAATGCAAATTCTTTGAATGTTCTCCTTATTTTCATTTCAATCAAAATTCCATTGTCTCTACATGTTTAACTAAGAAAAATATTTTTGAGTTATGTTAATAAATTAAAAGACGACTAATTCATTAAAATACGACATTTATAATTTTAATGAAATAGAGGAATAATATTTTGTGATAATGAAATGTCAACTTTTTTTATAACAAACTAAGTTGTTGAAAGTATGCTTGTTCTTTAGGAAACCCTTTTCCGTTGGATGAGTTATCTCTTGCGGGCATTATTAAACATCGTTCAACTAACAAATAGCTAGTGTCACTCGGAAGTCTGCAAATTGCATTTACCTTGTTAAAACCTAAATTAATACTACATAAACTAACTCTCATAACATTGGAACTCAATTTATACTGTTAGTTTTCATACTTCAGTGATTTTGCGGAAGCAAAGTAATACTGCTCTGCATGGGTGAGTTTAAAAAAAAACTAACATTAGTAGGAGCAACTATAGATATTCTTCATCAATAATAAAAGTGAAACAAGGGTACCCAGACTACAGCCGACAAAACATAATTACATAATAATACATACAACAAAAACTACTAGATAAAAAGTACTACATAAAACGTCATATTTAAAAAAAAGCTTAATTATTATTATTATTATTATTATTATTATCGTTATCTTCCGAAGGTCCATTGGGCAGATAACCCGCAATTCTACACATCTCCCTAATCAGCCTGACCTTGTGGCGGCCAACTCCCAGTGTAAATCATGCACTGTCCTCTGTAGATTTCTGACCGCGTTCATCAACATAGACACGTCTCATAATGGATCTGCCATTGCTACATAATAGATGAACAAAAATTTTAGCACATAATAAAAAAAAATTGCAAAACTAAAATTTAAATTAGTCATGCAATATGAATAAAATATGATCCAAATAATATTTAGAATGCAAAACTTAAATCTAAATCAGACATGCAATATGAAAAAATAATGTCTCAAATAATATTCCTCAATTATTAACGAAAAATAAAAATAATATAAAATTTACAAGAAAAGGAAGCCAGTTTAACACTTGACATGTTAGAAGAAGAAAAATAAAATTACTTCAACTTACGTATAGGGTTATATTTGTTGGAAAGCAAAATTTTTCTTTCCTAGAAAGAGTTCTCTGCAAATGTTGATGAGAAGGTGAGTGGTTTAGTGCAATGGTGATCCTTTATATAGTGGATAAGGGATAGTTGAGTTGAGGCAATTGTAGTACGTGTTTGGCACTGATAAATTAGAAGTTTGGGATATAATTAAAGTTGCAATTGTGTTTGTTCATGCATATAAATTAGAGTTGTTTTAAAGTTATTGTCATAAATTAGAATGTAAATTTAGTGGACATGAACATAAAATAAAGTTAATTTTAAATTTATCATGCCCAACCACTAACTTAGGAAATTGATGTTTTATATCATCAAATGATTTCAACCCACCAAAAGACCATATTAAAGGTACTTCTATTTGTGTTTAATTTTTCAGTTGATGATTTGTTTTGCTGAACAAAAAATCATGACATTACATTAATGATGAGCCGCCCCTATAGCATGCTTGGCTTGGGTAAATTGCAAGTATTTATTACCTAAACTAAATGCTTGTTGATAGATATGACTGAATTAATTTAGTTAAGTACTAAATCGGATTGCAATGGAAGATTAAGGGTTAGTAGGGAAATATGGAGCCAGACTGTACCTCACCTACTGGACCCATTATTTCTAACAGTGCGATTTGATGTTGGCAATGCAGTGGAAAAAATTAAAGAACACGCTCTAATATGATGAACGCAATAACTTTATTAATCTTTAAATTATAGCAATCATTCATTATCTAGGGGCGAAGGTGGGGTATGAATGCATAGATCAATATCAATGCCCAAACGTACAAGTAAACAGCGAAGAAAACTTTCTAATGCGTGAATTCGATCGATTAATTCTGATAATTTTTGTTCAATTTCTTCACTATCTGGTAGAGCTTCAACTCTTTCCTCTAATTCTTCTAGGTTCGTGAATATCGGATCGACAACGTCTATTTCCAAACTAGTAAGTCAGCAAATTTGACGATGAGCTATTATGATAGGGCAGCAAAGATGGGAAAAAGAAAATATATCAATGTCAGTACATACCTTAAGTAAAGATCATTCAGAAGATGATAAAAATGGACTGGTACATTTGAAATAAAAGCAAGATTGCCTTTAAATAGCGCAAGCAAGTTAGATTTCTATTCAAATTTAGATGACCACTTTCCTCCATATTGCAAACTACAGGTTTCACCCAAACAGTTTGAAAATATCACCATTTCCCTCCATTGACTAAATAGGGTCATGTACATAGACCCTAAATTGTAGACTTGTCAATCGTCTTAAAAAAATGGACCTTAGTATATTTTGCCTCATTTTGAATTTTCTTTTGCCAACGAATTGAAAAGTATTTCTTGTTCGATCTATGATTTCACAGTATTATGAATATACTTAACGGAACCATATACTTAAGCATTAACGTGTGTATAATGAATATTTTTACTACAATTAGAACATACTTGACAAATAAAATGAAATTAAACAACCATAACATTTCAACTACAACACAGCAATTTTATTAGTCATTAACTTGTCAAAGAAAATCACACAAAAACTACTAAATATTCCATGATGGGCGTAGGGTGCTAAGATACCCACTTTTATGTTTACTAGGGGAGTGATGGGGGGATGATGTCATTGTCATCAAGGCCTAAAGCATGGGTTGTTGCCCTCAACAAGACGTCCAAACTATCTACTTTTTGACAAAGTTAATCTTGTTGTGTCAGTATCACGCCCATCTTAGAGGCAAGGTCGATGCAAAGAAAGTGTAGATCAACTAAACGGTCCTTCGTCGGCTTCTCCATCAGTGTATTCGCATACTTCTCGCTAATTTTTTCTCCCATTTTTGTACGAACCAAAAAAGTTAGATTAATGAAGAAGAAAAGATAATAATCCAACATAAAATATTAAACATCATCACATAATGAATACAAGATAAGCGTTGGGTAGTTGAACAATTAACCTTTTCAATTCTTTCCTGATTAAACAAGATTACTCTAAAAGGAAAATATAAGTTTGTGAGTTCTAGAATGTGTAAAGACTAGTTTTGTGTTAATGTTAATGTCATTTAAATAGGTCTTTGTTCAAGTAAAAGTCCATTTATAAATAGTTTCATCCATGCGAACGGGTGTAATCCTTTGAAACGTTGGAAATGATTGATGCACCAAAAACTTCTTACTTCCACTTTAGTGAGTGAAAAATAGGTTTATTTCCCATAAGTACAACTCCACTATAGGGAAATTAATTTTTTTGTAAAAATTTTAAATTAAGTTTCACTTATATCAGTTATGTTTTTACACAATAATTAAATGACAACTTCAATATATATTCATATCAATAAACAGTAACTTTAATTTCAATTCCAACCGTAAATTTCTTTTTTCAGCCAAACAACCCATTAAAATTAGGTTAGGGTTTTTAATGGAGTGCATGCATGTCTTAAACGAACGAACCCTTTTTTCAGCCGACGGCTATGGCATCATTGCTTTTATTTTGGATAAACAATCTTGTCATTTCTCAAGACACCATTAAAAAGTGTCACGCATGCCTAATGGAATAGCACTGCAGCCATCCTTTCGAGTCACTATTCCAAGTCCTTCCAAAATCTTTCATGTGATACGAAACTCCATGTAATAATTGTCTCACTTCGTATAGTATGGTAGCGTAATTAATAAATTTGCAATTACAAATGGTTTGGTGTTTAAGAAGTTGCTGATAAAAATTTAAAAAAAAAAATTATGCTTAGCTAATAATATAATATAACATTCGTGATGCTTAATATCTCTACCCCATTGCGCATTTATGCAATAATTTTATGAATTTAATTTTGGTGCACGGTCTGTGTATTATTTCCTACACCAATCACGTAATTTTTACCTGTTGTAGCAGTTTATCCATTTATCAGGCGAAAAAATTGAAAGACCTACTACAACAGATAAAAGTTACATGATGGTGTAAGTTGTAAATACATCGACGGTGCACCAAACTTACACAACTCTAATTTAAATTTTTAACTTCAAATACTACTTACTTAATTATATCCTAGTAATATATGTCCCATTTATTAGAGTAACAGTCAAAGAAGAATAAAATAGATTAAAATTTTCCTATCCATTGTACTAGTCCTACATTAACTTGGAAAAATGAAAAGTAACAATTAAAAAACACAAATTTTAAACAAATAAAATGGGACCGAGGGAATACATTTTTTCGACAATAAAATCCTTATACAGATTTAACCCTCTTCCATTGTTTTCAAACAGTTGTACTATATGTGTAGTTCAGCGACGATGATTTAAAAAAAATGTAGTGAGTTATGTTAGTGACATGTTACTTCGGTTGCATACTTTAATATTTGGAGTGATATACCGTGGAACTAACTCATTTTTTTATCTACAATTATAGCGTAACAGAAAAATGCGTAAGAAATTTATTTAAATTTCAAATATTTGTCGTTACTTTCCGCCTTAAGTTTAGTTTAGAGATAAAATTCACACTTCAAATATTACAAAGAATTTTTAAGTGCGACGTTTATACAAGTTGACTGTCAATATTGTCAGCAAAAGGCAAAGGCTACTTTCCTGTGATAATTTTATTCTATAAATTGAGTGTTAGTATCATGATATAGCACAACATAGGCATAATCTTAGCAACTTCGTGCATTAGAACATAACATAAGATTAGAACAAATCACGTGTCCATTCATTTTTCTATTACCATCTTTCTTCTTAGTTTTTAATTTTGTTATGAAATTGCAGGTGAAAATGAGTAACCCACCCAACAACCCACATAGATCTCACCCACTGCATACCCTGCCTCAATACAGGTATGTTGCGATTAATCCACTTTAATCATTGTACACTCAGGTTCATGAAATACGAGTGGAGATGGAAGTGTTAACGCGCTGCGTGGACAGCTTTGGCGACAAGCAAAAGGCAATGTTCAGGCGTATTGAAGTAGATGTATATAGAATTGAGAGAATGGTGTAACAAAAGCAGCTTGGTAGTTGTTCCGTTCCATCCCCCGAGCCCAAATAAAATTAAGTGTGGTTTGTAAAGATGCTTCTCTAAGTTAACATTTCTTGACGAATCAATGGAAAAATACACTATTTTAAGTATTTACGAACCGTATTAACAAGACATGCGTTCAAACAAAATGGTAATCAACAATTATCAAAGACATTCAAATTAGTTAACCAAAATATAGAGTTATCTTCAATAATTGTCAAAGATGTTTCAAGTTAATTCGCCAAAACGAAAAGGCATGATCACTCTTTATCGCTGACGTTTCAAACTATTTAACAAAAATGAAGAGTCGCATTCATAATTATGAAAGACATTTCAAATTTAATTCAGTAAATCGAACAGTCGTGTTCATTGGATGCAACTTTCACAAGGTGACCTTTGGATTTCATAGGTTTGATGCTATATAACACAAGCCAGAATCATCAATTTTTCTTATCATGCAATAAAAGTTTTCAAGAACTTAAATAATCTTTGAAAAAAATGGATGATTCTCGCGCAAACATCATACAAATGGCCAATCACATAACCATCATCGACCAACGATCACAGAATTTGTTGTTGTCGGGGTATCATACGCGAACCTTGAAGCTGATGATCTTAGAAGAGATGTGGAATTTCTGAGGGAACTTGTGGATACTCTCAGTCGAGAAAATGATGAAATTTGAAGAGAAATGCATTATATCAGGCAGAGGTTATTTCAGCACATGGGTGAAATAGACGGAGGGGATAGAAACAGCGACCTGTGGTGATATGTCATGTTTAGTTTAGTTATCCTAATTTTGCTTCGTCTTTTTTGTTTGTTTGTTTAAATTTTGCTATGTTCAGTGAAAAGCATTTTTCCATTCATCAGCAAACTATGTAACTTATTTTGTATTCTGATTACTTTTTTAAATATATAATTTTGAGTTTAACTAATATTCACCAACAGTGTAATCACTTATCATGCATTCTGTTTCTTCAATCCCATGTAAACAATCAGCTTCATACATCATCAGAGTAATCACTACCTTAACTATAAATCAAAAGTCTTAATCATATTTTCCAGATTTAGTAGTGGAAGATTTTTTGTTATCCCCATTGTTGATTTTTTTTTAATAATTTAAATCGCTATATCTTAAAATCAATTAGAAGGCATATAATAAAATTTATAATAAACTGTTAACTCAATTTATTCTCAGTTGAAATGATAAGCTTAGGTGAGAGCAATAGCAACTACTAAAATTAAGGAGTGGACAGAGAATAAGAGTAAGTAATCACAGAAGTTACTATAGGAGAACAATGTAACAATTGCCTATTACCTTTTAAACTTACGGCTTGTGTAAAATAAAACTTACACTGACGGTGGATGTAAGTTAAACTCTATAATTTTCATGACTTTACACAATAAATAACGAATAAACAATAATAATTACCAGGCATTCAAACTAATTAACCCTAATAAAATCATGTTCAATTATTGCCACAGACGGTTCAATTTTTTTCTCAAAAACGAAGAGTCACGTTCACTATTTGTCAAAGATGTTTCAGATTATTTCTAAAAAACGAAGAGTCACGTTCAATGGATGCAACTTTCAGATGGTATCCTTTGGGTTTCATAGGTTTGATGCTATATAACACAACCCTAACTCTTCAATCTTCATCATCATTCAATAAAACTTTTCATGAACATAAATAGTCTTTAAAAACAATGGACAATTTTGGCGCCAACAATTATGATAACGGTCACCCAATTGGTCATGCAAATGGCCAACCACATAACCATCGTCCAGTCCGGGTCCTTGACGTTGCAGCCAATGTTATAAGAGACATGGAACTTCTGAGGGGAATTGTGGATGCTCTCATAGTAGAAAATGATGAACTTCGACGGCAACTGCGTAACATGAGGCAAGATTTATTTTGGCACATAGGTGACATCGACGGCGGGGATAGTTAAGACGGCTTGTGGTGAATTTTCATGTTTCGTTTAGTTATCTTAGTTTTGTTTCGTCTGTTTTTTATGTTTGTTTAAATTTTGTCAGGGTCGTGACATAAATACTTTATAAGATTGAATATTGCTAGTAGAAAATTCTTTCATTGTTATGCTACTTTATTCTAATCAACATACTTTTGATTCACATAATTTGGTTAGTGCAAATCACAGTGAATATATCGAGACAAAAATAATTCAATTCACGCTGGACAATGGTTCAATAAATCAAAATTACATCTGTAATAGTCGAAGTTGATCAAAATAACCTTAGCACTTACCAACCATTATTCATTGGGGAGGGGGGGTGATGATGGAGGAGTAAGGAATTCATCAGCATCGCAGCCCATGCGACTGATAAACCCCTTAGCATTCTATCCAAAGTTTAAATTTGGTCGGACAATATCGATAATTTTTTATCAAATTCTTCACAATCTGGCAGACTTTTAATTCTTTTCTTTAAAGATTCAACTCGAAAACGTATCTGTTCAATCTCTATTTTAAGTCTGCGCAAACAAAAATTAAACAGAAAATGTCGTTATTTTAATATAAAGAAAAATAACACAAGAAGCCTAAAAACAGAATTATGCCGACTCATACCTTTTTCAAGTAAACACTATCAGAACTTTGGATATTAGTAACAAGTTAAACACTATCACAAGCAACGACGCCTTTATATAGTAGTAACAAGTTAATCCTTTTTAGTTGGTCAATAAAAATTTTAAAATTTTATGGTTTTCCCTCCAAGTTTTAATTGCCAAAACATCACTATAATCACAAAAACTTTGAAGAGTTTTCCGCTCTTGGCCAAAATTTAAAATCATTCACAATTGGAGATAGTAAAATTCTCAATTCATCATCAAAAAATTAAACACTTTGTCGCGACTTTCCCGCCCTTAATGGATCAGTCCCACTTTAATATCTTCTTACATTTATTGGTTTTGTGTGAATAAGTTATTTGTAATGCTTAATATTATAGGGTACCTTTTAATTTGTTAAATATCGAATAGTCATAGATTTATTTTTAGAGTGCTAACTGATTTACCTGTAATAGATTAACCGAGCAAACTCTTGAGATTGTAGACGGATCCTATAGTTGATTATTAACAATAAGCTAACATAATCGTTAAAGTGTTTAGGAGAAAATACTTTTTTTAGTTCTAGTATATACCCGTTACAAATTTCCAAAAAAATAACGCAAACACTACAACATACAATAAATTTTTAAGGGTATTCTCTTTTTCTTCGACGAAAATCAACTTTTATTTTAGTTAATCCCTCTCTTGTTCGGTTTCTTTTGCAATCCTTTTAAGTGATTCCTTTGCCCTTCGATTTCAAACAACAGTGAGGTAAGAAGCTCCCTATTTTCTTCGAATTCACGAAGCTTTTGGAGGACTTGACACTTGGTAAGTCCTTGCAAACTGCACGTGGAAGAGTTGCTCGCGGGTGCATCCTCTTTAAGCCATTCGGAAAAAAGAAACCGGCGTTATATTATAACAAATTACAAGAATTAGATTGCATATTAACAAAATAAAATAATTACAATACGGCAAATAAAACCATCAACCTGGCCAAACACACAGTTAAAGAATAGTCGACCTGGATTTAAATCGGTGCGTGACTTCCTCAAGACAGCTGAATTACCGCAATAACATAAAAAATGAGGCTTGTTGGTTGCATTGGATGTTTGAGAGGCTTGAGACATTGTATATGACGACAAACTGAATAAGAAAACACGAAGTTACAAACCACTAAAAAAACTAAAAAAAGACGTCACTTAGATGCATGGATTTTTTTTGGCAATTAAATCCAACTTCAAAATTTTGGAACAGTCGATAGGCAAAGTTGACAGTCTGGTTGCACTGATGAATCCCCTCAGTACGCAGTCAACACTCCACCCCATGTCATGAGTGATTGAAAAAGTAAGTAAAGTAGATGTGCAGAATTGCATAGCTCCTTTTTTTATGGAAGATCATTAATTTGATGTGAATATTGAGTGAAGCATGTCATATCTCGCACCATTGTTAGATCACAAGTCTTAAACCACCCAATACTTCGGTCAGACTAAAATTATGTGTGTTTTCTATTTTCATTTTTTAGAACGTTCAATAATAATTAAAATGTTCAGTTATACCTTTCATAAATATTTTCTAGATTGAGTTTTAACAGACTTACATTTTCAAGTTGTTTTATTTCGTTTAACATGGCATTAGGTTTTAAAAAGTTGAAAAAATTACCACCCAAAAAGGACAATCGCTGACTGATTGTCGACTATTCGATTTGATTGCTCTCAGTAAATGCATGTAGAGTGATGCATGTAATAGCGTGAATAATTTGATCCCTCTTTACCCTAGCCTACCTACGTATGAATACAATTACAGTACATCGCATGAAAGCCACATCGCCTTAGTCGACTGTGCACAGCACAAATACGGATTGGAGATTAACGACGGTCATTACAAAAGTATCAGAATTATGGATTCCAGTTCGATTACCTTACCATTTTTTTTTTTACAAATCGATTTAAAATTCTATTGTAACTCTCATATTGTTACGAGTTAATTTTATAAAGTTATTTCATACAATGTTGACAAATTGAGAATCGACGCAGTTCATTATTTCGTACCTCCATTCGACAATCCATTCTCACGAGTTAATTTAATTAAGTTACTGCATATACAACAATAACAACAACAACATACCTAGTGTATTCTTGCAAAGTGGGGTCTGGGGGGTAAGATGTACGAAGTCCATACCGCTACCTCCAAAAAAGTATAGAGGTTGTTTCCGATAAACCCCCGGCTCAAGATACAGAATAGTAGACATGGAGATGGATGACATAACAGAAATAGAAATAACAGGCACCGAAATAACAGAGATAAGGCGTAAGGAATAGTAAAACATAAATCAGAGAAATACGCAATACGGAATATAAGGCAACACGCAATAAGAAAATAGAAACTGAGAAATTATGAATGGGACAGCCGCATAAAATTAAGTTATTGCATATAATGTTGACAAATTGAGAATCGACGCAATTCATTATTACATCCATTCATTCAACAATCCGTTGTTGCGAGTTAATATTTAATAAAGTTATTTTCAATAATGTCGACAAATTGAGAATCGACGCAATTCATTATTACGTACATTCATTCGGCAATCCATTGTCACAAGTTAATTTAATTAAGTTATTACATATAATGCTGACAAATTGAGAATCGACGCAATTCATTATTACGTACTTTCATTCGACAATCCGTTGTCGCAGGTCAATTTAATAAAGTTATTTCATATAATGTTGACAAATTGAGAATCGACACAATTCATTATTACGTACATTCATTCGACAGTCCATTGTCATGAGTTAATTTAATTGAGTTATTGCATATAATATTGACAAATTGAGAATCGATGCAATTCATTATTACGAACATTCATCTAACAATCCCTTGTTACTAGTCAATTTAATAAAGTTATTTCATATAATGTTGACAATTGAGAATTAACGAAATTCATTATTACGTACATTAATTCAACAATCCGTTGTTGGCTGTTAATTTAATAAAGTTATTTCATATAATATCGACAAATTGAGAATCGACGCAATTCATTATTACGTACATTCATTTGATAATTCATTGTCACGAGTTAATTTAATTAGTTATTGCATATAATATTGACAAATTGAGAATCGGCACAGTTCATTATTACATACATTCATTCGACAATCCGTTGTTTCTATTCAATTTAATAAAGTTATTTCATATAATGTCGACAAATTGAGAATCGGCGCAATTCATTAGTACGTACAGTCATTCGACAATCCATTGTCACGAGTTAATTTAATTAAGTAATTGCATATAATGTTGACAATTGAGAATCGACGAAATTCATTATTACGTACATTAATTCAACAATCCATTGTTGCGAGTTAATTTTATGAAGTTATTTCATATAATGTTGACAATTGAGAATCGACTAAATTCATTATTACGTACATTAATTCAACAATCCGTTGTTGAGAGTTAATTTAATAAAGTTATTTCATATAATGTCAACAAATTGAGAATCGACGCAATTCATTATTACGTACATTCATTCGACAATCAATTGTCACAAGTTAATTTAATTAAGTTATTGCATATAATATTGACAAATTGAGAATCGATGCAATTCATTTTTACGTACATTCATTCAACAATACCTTGTTACTAGTCAATTTAATAAAGTTATTGCATATAATGTTGACAGTTGAGAATCGATGAAATTTATTATTACGTACATTAATTCAACAATCCGTTGTTGCGAGTTAATTTAATAAAGTTATTTCATATAATGTCGACAAATTGAGAATCGACGCAATTTATTATTACGTATATTCATTCGACAATCCATTGTCATGGGTTAATTTAATTAAGTTATTGCATATAATATTGACAAATTGAGAATTGACGCAATTCATTATTGCGTACATTCATTCGACAATCCGTTGTTGCTATTCAATTTAATAAAGTTATTTCATATAATATCGACAAATTGAGAATCGATGCAATTCATTATTACGTACATTCATTCGACAATCCATTATCACGAGTTAATTTAATTAAGTTATTGCATATAATATTGACAAATTGAGAATCGATGTAATTCATTATTACGTACATTCATTCAACAATCCGTTGTTGCTAGTCAATTTAATAAAGTTATTTCATATAATGTTGACAAATTGAGAATCGACGCAATTCATTATTTCGAACAGTCATTCGACAATCTCTTGTTACGAGTTAATTTAATAAAGTAATTGCATATAATGTTGACAATTGAGAATCGACGAAATTCATTATTACGTACATTAATTCAACAATCCATTGTTGAGAGTTAATTTTATAATGTTATTTCATATAATGTTGACAATTGAGAATCGACGCAATTCATTATTATGTATATTCATCCGACAATCCGTTGTTGCTATTCAATTTAATAAAGTCTTAGTAATGTAATGTCGATAAATTGAGAATCGACTCAGTTCATTATTACGTACATTCATTCAACAATTCCTTATTACTAGTCAATTTAATAAAGTCTTATTAATATAATGTTGATAAATTGAGAATCGACGCCATTCATTATTACGTACATTCATTCAACAATCCCTGGTTACTAGTCAATTTAATAAAGTCTTATTTATATAATGTTGACAAATTGAGAATCGACGT
This sequence comes from Capsicum pubescens, assembly GCA_030864215.1. Classification (NCBI taxonomy): domain Eukaryota; kingdom Viridiplantae; phylum Streptophyta; class Magnoliopsida; order Solanales; family Solanaceae; genus Capsicum; species Capsicum pubescens. The sequence goes on along the minus strand of CM061538.1, from coordinate 329,756,064 downwards.
CATTCATTATTACGTACATTCATTCAACAATCCCTTATTACTAGTCAATTTAATAAAGTCTTATTGGTATAATATTGACAAAGTACTAATAAACGCAATTCATGACGTAGATTTATTTAACGATCCCTTGTCACGTAAATTTGATACATTCATTCTAAAATTTCATGTCACGTAATTGGTCAAACGGACGCGCTCGGTGATGGTTAAATTATTATGCCGCATGCATTGTGTTGAAAGATCTGGTAGCAACTATGGTCAAACAACTTGTGCATATTCCTTACGCCGCGTGTTCGACACTCCCCGACGCATGTTGTTTTGATTGTTTTTTTTGTATGATGATTGTTTTTTTTACCCTTGCAACTACAATTTTCTAGGTCACCTCTAGAATACAAACCATCACAATCTAGGTATCTCAACCATTCCCTTTCCCTTCCCCATATTACAATCAACAATATACTCCACAATACACAACAAACACACAATCAAAACCGTGTTACAATCAATAATCTCATCCACAATACACAACAAACACTCAACCAAAACCCTGTTCTCCTGCCCCCACCCTCAAAGAAAATAACAACTTTCATTCAAGTACGTGGCTACCCTATCGATTACCGGCCAGAATTTAGTATTACATTGATCAGATCATACATGAATGTTGAAGGAGTGGTAATTTTTAATTATATGTTCAATGATGATTCTATATTTCTTTGTTATTTTAATTTAATTGGTGTTCTCTTTCAAATTTGAGTAATCCGTCCATCTTTTTTCTCCTTTTTAGTGGATACCACAAGAGGTTAGTCAATACTTCCCCAGCGACCCGACACCATTAACCATTCTTCACTGTGGTATTAAAAAGGTGTATAAGGCTAAGGTCGCCTGCTGCGGGTATCAGAACAGGTGGAGGATAAATGACAGGTAGAGGTATTTCATTCTTGATGTGGATTTTCGGATAGAAGACGTTTTGGACATCACGATCTCCTACAGTGTTTCCAAACATGTCTTTTTAGCTGTTGAACACATAATCGATGTGTGATGTAGTTTTAAGGATGTACAACTTTAAAATTTGTAAAGATATCCGTAGTTTTGGCGCTTGGATTATGCCTTGGTTTGAATGTCTTTTTTTATTGAATTCATATATCGACTCTTTAGTTTATTTTGAAAATATTTAATTTGAGTGATGAGCCAAATGAAAATTGATCAATTACTTTGTTGAAGAGATGAGATTAAATCGAAAATCAATTCATTACGAACTAAAAATCGATAACAAATATAAATGAGATACGTTTTTTATTCATGTTATTTACATAGCTATTTCTTATCAGTTAAATCAAAAATCAAATCGTTAGGGACTAATAATCGATAACCAATATAACTAAAAAATTTAGAAGTTATCATCTTCTTATAAAGGAGACAACAACAACCAAGAAAGATTAGATGTATAACTACATACAAATATATTGCTTTAATCAACAAAGACATATAACTAAATCCGTCAAAATACACCATCTTATCAAACTAATGCACCATTACATATGCCAACATCACTTTACAATTCAATGACACAAAACGTAAATGAACATCACCATATTACATATCAAACTAATGCACAAAATTAGCTTTAACATCATTTTGCCTTTCAACTCTTTTTTTTGTTTATTGATCTTCTTCAATAAACCCAAGATCACAATATTGGCTTGACGTGGAAATTTCTGGATCATACCAATCAAAAAAGCAGCAAGTAGCTCAAAATAGAGACTGCAATTCACAGAAGAGAGGTTATAAAATTAACTTGTTACAAAATATTAATTTAAAAAGAAGATAGAATATTAAACTTACGTACACCATAATGCATACAGTCGAAGAATCTACGGACGAAATTGTCATCCGATCATGAAATTCTCACAATAGGAGGAGACCCACATGCACAAACAAGTCTCCTATTATAATTCATGGAGTTAGAAATAAGTAGATAAAGTAGAATTAGTAAAACGATATATTTTTAATTGAAAATAATGAAGGAAGAGAGATAATAAATAGGAAGAGTGATAGTTGAACTCCATGAATTATCATAAATTTGAAGGGGCAGGTGAGTTATTCATATAGATTGTAATAAATTATTAGGTTTTGCATAAAGTAATGTAATTCGTAATCCATAAATTATTACAAACTATATGATTTGACATAAAGAGTGAATTCAACAACATTTGATATAATGTTGAAAAATTGATAGTCAACGCAACTCATCACGTACATTCATTCAACAATCACGTGTCGCGAGAGAATATAGTAAATTTTCATATAATGTTGACAAATTGAGAGTCGATGCAATTCATGACGTACATTCATTCCACAATCTCTCGTCAAGAGTTAATTTAGTAATTACATTTGATATAATGCTGATCCATGGTCAAACATACAAGTTCTTTGATGGATTGATTATTATGCCGCATGCATTGTGCTGAAAGATTTTGTAGCATATATGGTCAATCATCTTGTTAATACTCCTTAGGTCGCATGTTTGATTCTCCCTGATTCATTTTTTATTATTATTTTTTGTATGAGCAATAAGTGTTGTGGACCCTAAATGCTGACCAACTACCAAGGTCACCTCTTCCAATACAAACCCTCTTCATTCCTCTCCTCTTTAAAAGACACCACAGTGCACGCCTCATCTGTACTACTATAACTCTCTAAAAAAATATCTCCCTTCATCCCCGTTCATACGCAAACAAGCCCCCATCATCTGTTCTGAGTTAATTTGTGCCGCTCCTACTTTGAGAAGGACTTTCTAGTAGATTTATTTATTATTTTTTAAATCTGTGCTTTCTATGTGTCTTCGTTTAATGCATTCATCACTTTTTTTTTCGGATTGTAGTGGCTGCCATTATGCGTCAACGACTACTTTCCCTTAAACCTGACGCCGGTTAAGATATTTCATTGTGAAAGTGAGGTGTATCTAGCTCAGGTTGTTACTTCCGGCATCAATAACTATCGTAAGATCAGCAACGGATGGAAAGAATTTATCAGAGCTACGATTTTTAGGGAAGGAGATGTGTTACATATGTTGATATTACGTAGTTCTAAAGACTGTGTTAAAATTATGGTTCTTAATCAGGACTCAAACCTACAATTTCTCATTGCACTCACAGAACCTTTTCCATTATTGATCAGGCAATAGTAATACCGTATTGTTTTGATTTGTTATTATAAATATATGCAGTAGTTCATGTTCATCAAGTTTATTCATCTTTATTTATCTTGTTGCATCAATTTTCTGTAAGTTTTATTTCCAAAAGTCGAACAATGAATGCAAAACAGATGAAACAAAATCATATTTCGTGAAATAAATTGTGGCAAATGTATTGGTTAGGAAAAAAAAAGAAGTAACTCTTGAACCATTAATTTATGATTGGGTACACTTTAAATAAATAAATAAATAATTCTTACACGCAAAAAGCATCTAAAAATAAGTTGCAATACAACAAAAAAATTCGAATTGTTTTAGTTTGTAATACAACAGTTAAATTAATAGGTCATAGTATTTTGGTTTGAAAATTACGTTTCAATTTTGGGTTATATTATGACATATTATATTTAAAATTTCAATTATTCATAAATCAGCAAAATATTTACGGCCACCCAAACTCAACGTAATACATTAAAATCACAATTTGCCATATTTAGTAACGACAGTTCGCAATTCATGACGTACATTCTTTCCACAATTCCTCGTCAAAAGTTAATTTAATGATAGCATTTGATATAAGTACGATAAATTGAGAATTGTCATGCTTCATGTTGTACCTTCTTCAACAATAACATGTCATGAGTGAATTCAACATTGATTGATATAATGTTGACAATTTGAGAGTATTCTCAATTCATGACATACATTCATTCAACAATCACGTGTCACGAGCGATTTTAATAAATTTTCATATAATGTTGACAAATTGAGAGCCGAGAGTCGACCCAATTCATTATAACGTACATTCATTCAGCAATCCATTGGCACGAGTTAATTTAATAATAGTATTTGATAGAATGTTGATCCCTTGTCAAACGTATGCGTTGTGTTGAAAGCTTTTGTAGCAAATATGGTCAATCATCCTGTTAATACTCCTTAGGTCGCGAGTTTGATTCTCCCTGACCCGATCTTTTTTGATTATTTTCCATTTGAGCAATAAATGTTGCGGACCATAAATGTTGACCAACTACACAGGTCACCTCTAGCAATACAAACCCTCCCCATTCCTTTCCTCTTTAAAAGACAACACAATGCACATTTCATCCACAACCAACTACTGTATTCCTTCGTAACTCTCTAAAAAGAAAAATATGTCTCCGTTCATCCCCATTCAAGCGCCGACAAGCCTCGTTCATCAGTTTCGAGTTAATCTCGCCACTCCTACTTTGAGCAAGACTTTATGGTGTATTTATTTATTTATTATTATTTAAAAATATTCCTCGTATGTGTCTTTGTTTAAATCATCACTTTTTGGGGATTATAGTGGCTACCACTAAGCGTCAATGACTACTTTCTCAAAAATTCGACGCCGATTATGATCTTTCATTGTCAAAGTGAGGTGTATCGAGATCAGGTTAGTGCTTCCGGCATCAACAACTATCGTAGGATCTGCAACGGATGGAGAGAATTTATCAGGGCTACAAATTTTAGGGAAGGAAATGTGTTACATATGTTGCTGATACACAGTTGTGAAAACTATGTTAAAATTGTTGTTCTTAATCGGGATCCGAACCTACAATTTCTCATTGCACTCACAAAATCTTTCTCGTATTTGATAAGGCATTAGAAATACCTTGCTGTATTGGTTTGTTCTTATAAAAGTATTCAGTAGTTCGTGTTAAATGAATTTGTTCATCTTTATTTATCTTGCTGCTTCGACATTATTATCTTGAAAAATTCTAAGAGTAACCGGCATCATTAATCAATTTTCTCTAAGTTCTATTTTCGAAAGACGACCAATGAATGCAAAACAGATGAAACAAAATCAGATTTGGTGAAGTAAATAGTAGCAAATGCATTGGTTAGGAAAAATATTGTAAGCGAGTGAACCATTAATTAGTGGTTGGGCAGGCTCTGAATAAAAAAATAAAATTCCTAGAGGCAAAAAGCATATAAAAATAAGTTGCAATACAATTGACAAAAGGGTGATGCCAAATGGCCATAAAAGTTTAGCCATAATAACAAAAAGACTATAATAGCCTTTTCTTCCAAACAAATTTTTGTATTTTTTTTAAAGTCAAAATAATTATTGCAATTCAATTGCAACACGAATTGTTAGGCAAGAAATCAATAGTCTTATACAATTAAAATACGTATATTTTCAATTGAAAAAAAACACATATACTTTTTGTTCAAAAAAATATATACATTACAAAATTAACCTCCAATTAATTATTTATTATTATTATATTTAAATAAAATTAAACTTTATTTTAAATAATTTGTAAACATAATATGTGAAATATTTCAACAACGACAACTCAACACAATTTAGAACTGTTAAATATCGACACATTATAAAAATCATGCATATAATTCATATGTGTCGAACCAATAAGATTGACACATAAGTTTTGATCATACAAGTGTTTCCTCTCTATATTACGCCGATTCGATGTATTATGAATCATTACTTAGATTTGTTACTAAAACGACCTCTAATTAATTATTTTTAATTATTATGTTAAAATAAAATAAAATTATATATTTGAATAATTTATAAAGATAATTTTTGAAATATTTCAATAACGACAATTCATCACAATTTAGAACTGGTAAATATGTCGACACATTATAAAAATCAGTCTTATTGTACTCATATGTGTCGAACCAAAGAGAGTGAGACATAAGTGTTGATGGTACAAGTCTTTCACCCCTATGTTACGCCGGTTTGATAAATTGTGAATCATTATTTATATTTGTTACTAAAAGGACCTCTAATTCTGTATTTTTAAAGTATATGGTTACATAAAATTAAAATATATATTTAAATAATTCTCATGCATAATTTCTAAGATATTGCAATAACGACAACTCAACATACCTTAAACCTGATAAATGTTGACACTTATAGAAATTATGCATATAGTACACATCTGTCGAACAAAAGACAATGATATATAAGTGTTAATCATATAAGTCTTTCACCCCTATATTACGGCGATTTGATAAATTATGAATTGTTACTTATATTTGTTACTAAAATGATCTCTAATGAATTTGTAAAATATTGCGATAACAACAAATCAACAAACTTTACACTTGCCAATCCGATAAGTTGAACCACTAGTTCAATAACCAAAATGTCATTACACATTATTAATTTCGGTTCGATTTTACATAGTCATAAATAGAGTCAAGTACTAATGTTCAAACTTAAAAAATGCCAACTAAAGTACTGATTATTTTTTACTGTCACAAATAAAATTCGTTCTATGAAAGAGTAACATTGACGGAGATCACGATGAAATATTGAGATATCTACCTAATTATTTTTTTCTTAACATGAAAAGGTGTAAAATTATACTAACTTAAATTAAGAATGTCTGTCTAAGTAAATCTATTTGAAAATGTATTTACATAGATTTAAACTGAAATTAACAAATAATGATTATGTTTTCAAATTATGAGATTATACTGAAATTAATAAATAATGAGTATATATGAAAATTGGCAAACTATAAAAGTATTTGTCATCGTATGTTTTCAAATACTGAAAATATCTTCACTGAAAAAATATTTAAGTGTGGAGGAAAAATATTTAGTAAAGAATTAGAATTAGAGGAAATCTTTTACTCGAGAATTAGAATTAGCAAAAAATTATGTTTAAATCTGTCTGAAAATATGTTTCTATTTCCACCCTATGTTTTCAAATACGTTTGATTGAAAATTATAAATGTTTATACCTATGAATATGGGAATACGTTTCAATTGGCTAAGGAAAATTGAAATGGGAATAAGTATTTTCAAATGGCTAAGAAAAATTGTCAAACACTTTCCAATGAATATGGGGATTAATTGTAATTAAGCTCCTTCCCAATAATTAATGTATTAAAAATATGATAAAAGAATATATTTAATTTTTAAGATAAAAGGGTCAAAATGTCCAAGAAATAACTGATTTATAGTGTGAATAAAAAATTTTATTATTATGGCCAAAAGAATTTTTCCTTGACAAAAATCTAAATGTTTTAGGTTGCAATAAAAACAGTCAAATTAATAGGCCATAGTATTTTGGTTCAAATATTAAATTTGAATTTTGGGTTATATTATGACGGGTTATTTAACATTTCAACTAATCATAAATCAACGAAATATTTACGGCAACACGAGCTCTACGTAATACATTAAAATCACATTGCACAATATTTAGATACAATAGTTCGCAATATGGCGGATAATATTCGTGGTCTACGCCTACTTAGGATTGAAACAAATTTTATAATTGTGACAATAATAAATTGTATCTACCTAAAACAATCTTCGTATTTTTTATGTCCATGAATAAATTAAAATGTATTCAATTATAAAAAAATCGTTGAATCAATAATTATGACTACACAAAACATACATTGAGTAAATATTACGACTATACGTCAATCAAACTATCTCACTATAGTAGATTCAATTAAAATTGATTTGATCAACGTTATCATTCTCTTCGCATCAACTAAGTTTGTTCACTGTTGTCGTGTCATATTCATACTCAAAGTATGAACAAATTACATTACATCAACAACTATCGATTATAAGTCATTCAGTTGAATTCACTATTCTCGATACGATTTAGATAATCAATTGAATATTTCATCATGCCATTTTTATTTTACATGGAATCTACATGTAAAGTATTTAAATTATTAAAATGAGCCCCGTAATTTGTGTGTTAATTTAAATAAATAATTAGGTTCCTTAATGATATACCTAAAGAGAGCATCAATAAAAACATAATGCATGCCAACTAGTACTGAATGCTATTGCAGCGACTTGGTCAAACATCAACTTTAGATTTCATAGGTCCCGAGTTTGAAATCGTACTTTCGCACTATTTTTTTTTAATTATTGTTTTGAAGGCGGTTCTCCAAATGTGTTTTGGAAATTTAAAAATCGTTTCAACAAGATAAAACTACTTTTACTTTATTTATTTGGAGAGAAACTGAAAATATCTCACCACTCATCTCCACAATATACCACAGAATATCAATCCAAACCCTACTCACCTCTTCCCACCGTCAAAAAAAATGACAAGGTTCAAATCAGTATGTCTCAACCCTAATAAACGCGGGCCATAATTCATTATTAGATTGGACGTAACAGACATGACATATGACGAAGTGGTAATTTCTAATTTTTTTTATTCATTAAGGATTTTATGTTTTTTTATTTGTTTCATTTAACTTTTGTTCTCTTTCAAATTTGAGTAACTCGTCTGTCTCTTTCCCCCTTTTTAGTCGATATCAGAAGAGGTATGTATATACTTCTCCATCGGTCCAGCGCCAGTAACCATTCGTCATTGTGGTAATAGAAAGACGTATACGGCTAAAGTGTTCTGTTGCCATCCGAATGCCCGAAATATATATGACAGCTGAAACTTTTTCATTCATGCTGGGGATATTCAGGTAGACGACATTTGGATTGTAGAGATCGCCAACAGTAATATCAGCTCTGTCTTGTTAAATGTTAAACATGTAATTCCTGTGTGAACAAGTTTTCAGGTTATGGATTAGTTTGAATGTCTTTTATTATTATTATTATTATTATTATTATTATTATTATTATTATTATTAAACTCATAACTTTACTCTTTTGTTCCTATTTTCAATTTTCAATTTCCATACTAAGTTTTAATTTTTCCTAACTTTCACTGCATTAACAAAACTATCATAACTACTTCACTCCTTCTTTGGGTTTCGTATTTCTTTATCTTGTTGTGTATTTTTTTGATATTGAATGTCCAAAAGCTGTAAAAGAAGTCATCTATATTTACCAACCAAATCTTTCTGCTAGATTTTGGACGAGAAAGGTAAGAAAAATCTTGCAGGCAGATTTGATTAATTTTGGATGGGACTTGGCAAAGGCAAACAGTAGTACCCTTGTCAATGACAACATGCAGTATGACCATTATGACTGACTTTAACACTGTTCAAGACTTTTGGTAGAACCTAGGTGACGTTACCAATATCAAGACCTAGTATGGATCGTCTTGTAAGTTGTTGAAAGGGCGAAACAAATAATTTATTTCTCATTTAATTCTCCAACAAAAATCCTAACCTATTTATATACGTATCCTCTTTTCTTTATAATTTTCTTCATCTTTTATCTTATCTTATAGAGTTTCCTCAACAACTTTTCAAACGCATTTTTTACCTAAAAAAAATATGTCTTTCTCAAACAATGAAAATAGTCGTGTGGTCCGAAGAAGAAGACACTATCACACTGTTTGGGAGATTGAGCTGCTGAAAGATGAGGTGAGGGACCTTAATCAGTATATGGAATAGCTTAAACGAAATCTGTGGGAGTTGAAGCATCGTTTTCACACCTATATACGAGAGGTTAACAATGAGAAGATTGAAGAAGGTGGTGAGGCTGCTGAGAGTGTTGATCCAGCTGCTTAGGTTGTTGTTTATTTATTTTCTTTTTTGGTCTTTTTAAATTGTTGTTTCTTTTTTTTCATTGTATGTTTGTTCTTCCAGTTGCAGTTAACAAATGAATGTCTTCTTTTCATATTACACTTGCCTTAACTTTATGCAAACAACAAAACACACAAGTTAATTGAAGGACTAGCGATTCATACGAATTATTGACTATATTAGATACAAATCGTAAATTAGGCGTTGAACACATTTAACATTGATTAGATTAACCTAAAGAAAATTATACAAAAAAGAAGATTGTTATCCTAATTTCATACAACTTCATTTCTTATTTTCACTATTCGGGTATATGAAAAGTTGTCAAGAATCAAGATCCATCTATTTCTAAGTACAACTTTGACCTGAACAAAGTAATATTTTGTTGGAGTCAATTACTCTTCATCAAACTCATTACAAAAATAAATGCCTTTTGTATACTTGCGTAATGAACTACAACTAACAAATAATAAGCGTCCAACACAAACTCACTCCAAAAGAGCACTGAAACAAAAGACTATGAACTTTCTGTTTAACGCTTCAATTGAATCTGTTAATGTCCAAATCTTTAACTCTAAATGTCCTATTGTCCAAGCACAACTTGGACAATATTTAAACATGATCGTACGTTAGATGACTTAACAAATATATTGATGAATACATTCTCACCTAATAGTCTTCCTAAATTGAACCAGGATATAAAAATTAGCTTAAAATTATACTTGAAAATGGGAGGAGAAAATTCAAAATGAAGCAATTGCGTGCTAATTAACTATTTACTTAATATAAGTGCTAATTCATACTGCAACGATATGTGTTAAATAAAAACACTAATTATCCATGCTAGCATTCACTAAAATAATCACATAATGTATAGTAGAGATGTCAATTCGCATGCAAAATAATCATTTTTACATTGTGATAAATTTAACGAAACCACAAACGTTTACTAACTTTACAATATGTTTACGCATGTCCATTCTTCCATGCACTAAGTGAAAATAATGAATAAAATGATTCGACAAACTTTTATGGGTGGAACAATGTCAATACGCAACACACAACAAGATTGATTGCAACAATTTCAAAAGTTAACACTAAAAATATTACATTATTATTTCGTACCTAATAGTCCATATTGTAAAAAATGATTGAAAATAAATGACTTGTGCATCAGTGTATTAAGTTAATAAAGCCGATGAAATGTTATTTATGGCATAATCATAACTTATACCTTTACACTTCAAAAAAAAAAAAAAATCTACTTAGATTTTTTTTCTTTTTCATATTAACAAAAACTTCACCCAACCTAATTTGTATTTAAAACCCAAGAAATGACCCATGAAAAATTTACAAATGGACATCAAATTGGATCTAAAATGAGGAAAATTTTAGCAATCTACTTAGTTAGATTGGGCCCAAATTAAAGAGTTTCAAAATTGGGTTACAATAATAAATGGGTCCAACGAATAGTTTCCAAAAATCCTAACTTACTATACAAAAACAAAACCGGGTGGTTTTGAATTGAGGAAGATAATTTGGATAGGAAAAAATGTGAAATGACATTATCACCCTCCCTTGTCACTTTAATTATGATAAAACCAACAAAACAGTTGATTTCGAGTCCTTCGAGTCAATACTTCTCGAGTCAAATATAATTTCTATAATATATATACACAATGGTACTACATCACAGTTCAGAATCAAAAGATAAACTAAAAGGAAAAAAGAAAAAAAAAACATAACGACATATTTTAATTAAGTTTTTCTTACTAGTTTTATTAGCTAATTATCTTACAGGAAAATATGTAAGAATTCCGTCAATTGCGTGTGTTTAATAAAGTATATGTGTTGACCCTTGAGTGAAGTGCAAGTGAAAAGACAAGGGAGTGAAGATCAAGGAGAAGATAAGAAGAAAAAAACACTCTAATTTAATAAACTTCACAACGTTCTTACTTATATCTTAAATTCCGTATTCAATATGAAGAACACATAAAATCAAATAAAAGATGTATTCATATAAATAAATTCCGTTTTATGAGTATTTTCTTATCGGTTAAATCGAAAACCGAATCGTTAAGGACTAAAAATCGATAAATCAAAAACCAATAAAAATATCTTATTAATTTGATTATTGATTTAACATATTTAAAAATTAATAAATCGAATCGATAATATGTAAAATCGAACCGAACCGATCGATGTTCACCCTAGTGAGGTGGTGGCCCTCACGTGTCATGCTTGAAGACAAGAAAGTAGGAAAGTTGGAACTGTCCTAACTCCTTCGAATCTGCTCAAAAGGTTCCTATATTTTACTCATTAAATAAACAAATAAAAAAGATCTTCAATAAACTCAAAAAATAATATTCCTTTCTAAAAATTTATTTGACCTTTTTTATTATATTTCAAAAAATAAATAAAAATTCTTTTTTTAATAATTTTTAATTTAAAATTTTTACATAATATCTTCATGATTTGCTCAATAAATGCACTGCAACTTTGAATAAGAAAAAAAAATAGAGTGCGAACTTTGCATTTGTCCCTTCTTTTTGGTGTTTGTTTGTTATGTGAGGGGAAGATCACAAGCACTTTCCCACTCCAACAGCACCTTTTTAATTTTTTTAAAAATAAATTGTGTTCTAAAAAGGCATAGATTTTGCTTTTGTGTGTTTGTTTTCATGTTTGTGGATAAGAAGAAACAGCTATAACAAAGACATTATTTGCCCTACACTTTGAATTAATTAAAAATTAAATCAATCAAGTTGATGTGTGTGTTGCTTTAATTTAATTTCTCTTTTTGGAATGATTACTGAAGGAAAATAGTTAGAGTATATTAATTGTGATTGACTCTTGTCTATTTCAATAATAAACTAGTTGTTCCATTGATGTTATAGAAGCTAATGAAAGGTTGAATACATTAATATTACTTTAAATTTGTCGGTAAATTTCATCTAAACATTCGAATTATAATTTATTTTATTTAAACATATAAAAAAATATTTCTATTAAATACTTATGGCTCGTATTTTAAAAAAATTCATACATATTTTCAAGTATTCATTGTGCAGAAGAGTTATTTACATAAAATATATCTTCTTTGATTATACAAACCAACATCGATGATATATCTAAACAAGGGGATGTATTTTAATTTTTGAGTAGTTAATTATTTATTTAATGGGAGTTTGACAGCATGCACGAAAATATTTTCTAAATTTTGATCTAATAATAATAATAATAATAATAATAATAATAATTTATATATTTAAGTGCTGGTTGAAATAAGACATAATTTAAATATTTAGATAAAATTTATAGGTAAATTTTAAGGAATTTTTGGTGTATTTTTTTTTTTTTTTTTAATATTGTGGATAAGAAGAAACAGCTTAACAAAAGACACTTTGCCCTACACTTTGAATGAACAAAAATAAGACAATGAAAATGACAAGTTGATTTAGTATTTTCTTGGAAATCATTAGTAAAAAGAAAATAGTGAGAGTCGGCTTATAACTCATTAATAATTGTGATCAACTCTTGCCAATTTGGATGAACTAGCTGCTCAATTGGTGAGGTACTCACTCCATTTTATTTTAGTTGTACCTCTTTTGAAAGAGATTTATTTTAATTAAATTATTCATTTTATAAAATTAAAATAATTTTATTATATTTTTTCAATATTACTTCTATCAATAAATAACTAAACAATATGTATATACTCATTAATAAGACTATTTTGATAAAATAAATCCCTAATAAATATTTTCTTAATAAAAGTATCAAAAATAAAGACCAACAATTTTAAAAATGGAGGAAATATTTTAATTGAATCTCCAAATTAAAGGTTCGCTTTGAAATTAATGAAAAAACCCATCTTTTCAAATTTTATCAAAAATATAAAATAAAATCATACTCAACGTGAAAAGATTGTTCTTACTATATAAATAGTAGCGGAGCCCCGAATTAGATGAAGAATATGTAAATTTTTAACTTTTTTTTATTATGTCAAAGTTGGTAAAATTGAATATATACTCATAGTAGCTAATATTTAATCTCTATACACCACATCTTTCGCCTAAGTGGCCCAATTCATGCATTTAAAAGGATTATATTTAAGAATAGCTAGTTACTATTATTGGTAATTGGTTGATTTTTATAAAGTTATTATGTGTGTTAAAGAGTTTGTAATAATAAAATATTTATTTATAAAAGAAATATGAAGATATATAATTTATCAAGGTGATCGTTAGAATATTCTGATATCTTACGAATCGTGATATACCCATTTCATAAGACTGAACAAGAATAGAGAAAACTTTGATGTTTTTCATAATGAAGTTTCTCATGTTTATGAGAAAAAAAAATATTTAAAAAATTTAATTACATGTCTAAATAAATTTTTAACTTTAAATCAATCAGATTTCATATCGCATTTTCAAACAAACTTAGGAGACCAATACTTAATTATACTGCACATTCAATTGTGTTACTCTTTTATTTATACTTAGGGGACGTTTGGTGTAAGGTATAAGTTATAACAGTCTTGGAATAAATTGTGGGGTTATTTTATCCCATGTTTGATTGATGGAATAAGTTAGTCAGAGGCGAACCCAGGATTTGAAGATAGTGGGTTCACCATTATCTTTAATTAAGTCATGTCAATTATCAACTACCTAATTTGACATGCAATTCTTTTAAATTTAAAAATTGCAAAGAATTATTAGCAAAGTATAAATTTCAAAATGATCAAATATCATTAATTTAGTGCTAATATAACAAAAGTAGACCATCCTTTTATATTAGATATTGACGCATTTTCATATTCTAAAAACGGTTAATGATTGCATCGTTGCTTATATTTACAAATATATCCTTCTTTCTTAATGTAACAAACTAAACAATCACTTAAAACTTAGATCCGGTTGACAAGGCCCTTATTGAATATAGTGTCTTCTCACTTAATCTCGTATCGTAGAGTCATATTCATGAATTGATTTTCTTTCTTCAGGATTGGATTTAAGTGAATTCACATCAAATTCTTTATATGACGGGGAGAATTATCTTTAAAACTAGAACTTGGTTGAGGAAAATAATATCTAACAATTTCAATTCACAAGAATCAATAACAAATTCCTACAAAATAAAATTTTCATCAAAAATATAAGTAAACATAACATTACTAATAGGGGAATCACACTCCTTCTTCCATAGGTTGCAAATAGAATTTTGAAAAAATATTAATACTTTAAATTGAGAAATAAAAAAAAATACCTTATTTTATCTATTACCATTTCAACTAAAAAGCATGTTAATATCCATGAGCATCTAAATTTTATCCAGTGATACAGAAATAAAATAGACGATTCATAAGGAAAAAAATAATTAATAGTAAAGAATTTACGATATGTTATCGTCAATACCCACAAAATTACGAAGAATAAAGGTAATGTAGTGATGGAACTTGGAAGAAAGAAAAATTTGTTTGAAGGGACTTTTGGGTTTGGAAAAAGTATTTTAGGGATTTGGAGGGGAATACACCAATATCATTTGGGCTTGGCAGCTTAGGAATTGGGGAATTGTGTGTTAAAATTTATTGAAAAAAATACATAAAGTAGCATACTTAAGTATTAAATTACAAAAAATAGCAACACTTTTACCAAATTACATTTTGTAGCATATGTATTTGTATGTATTTGTATTTTTGTAGCAACAGTTTGCAAAAATACAAAATGCATATCGATTATAAGAGCAATAAAAATCATATGTATTTGTATTTTTGTAGCAACAGTTTACAAAAATACAAAATACAACTTGTTATATTATGTAATTATGAAACTGTTGTTATGAAACTCATAATTAAGGGGATAAGTATGTTATTTCAGAAATTTACCCAAATTTATTTTATATTGAGTTAGGGCCAGATGAGGTGGAACAAATTAAAGGGCTAAAAAAAACATAGCTCTCCAGCCCCCTCCAGGAATCAAACTCGCGATGTCGGGTTCCAAATGGTGCTCAACTTTGAGTATCAGACCAGTGCACCCAAACGAATTTTATTATTGAGGGTGCACTATTTAATATATTAACGTTATATTAGGGTATCTATACCTATATCTATCTCTCTCTATATATAATTTTTTACGAAGTTACCGGGTGCACGTGCACCCTCAAGGTGCAACGTGAGTCCGCCTCTGAAGTTAGTTAAGGGATTACTTATCCCATCATTTTTGTCTTAGTGATGAGATAAGTTATCCCATGTATATGATGGGATAACTAATTTTGAAATTAATTATTTCGAAATAACTTGTTTCCAACCAAACGACCCCTTACAATATTATTATATAAATTATTTAAGTACAAGGTGTATCCTCTTAAAATAGTTATTGAGGGAAGGAAAAATGGACCAAGTAAAATCTCTATACAATGTATGGCTTTAATAGAACCCCATCATAGAGGACAGTTTATCTTTTTTAATTAAAGAAATACAAATAAAGTAATGTTGGTTACACGAGGTTAAAGAACCATCGCACATTCAAATGCAACTGTACAACCTTCATTATTTTGTTTTCTAATGTAAGTTCAGATGTCAATGTTGATTTAATCAGTTTATATTATTATACGTGTGCCGTAGGGGGCATAGTACTCTTTAATACCATTATTATTAAAGAACATGGGAATCTATGAATAAGAAAAAAAGAGCACATTCCACAAAATTGTTCTTGTTTGAGGTATGTCTATCTTCCTCTATATTTAGAAAAATCCTCAATAAAGAGTGGTGAGATTATCCATTCTTGTACCAATAATTATTAATCTTGACAATGTAATCTCAAGTATTCTCTTCAATTATTAGAATTAGCTCAAGTTTTGTTTTGGGATTCTCATTTGATGTTTGGTGCACGAGAAATCGGTTGATTTGAATTGTGCCACATAGAACTCATTTAGAAGAAGCGTTTTCTATCAAAAAAAAAATTACATCCAGGATTAGGAATAGAAGCTGTCGTGATTAAGAAATGAGTTGTGTCATCCGCTACATCACATTCGTTAAAAATGAATTTTGGTTGATGTTACTAGTCACATGTGAGATTCTTAGTTTATTTGTCAAATTAGCATGAGATAGGTCAAGTTTTCTTTTTTTGGGGGGGTTTCTCATTCGATGTTTGGTGCATGAGAGATCGACTAATTTGAATTGTGCCACATAGGGTTCATTAAGAAAAAAAGATTCCTATCAAGAATTTTTTCACATTTAAAACTAAAAATAAAAGCTACTTCGATCAAGAAATGAGTAGTATCATCCGCTGCATTACATCCGTTAAAAATGAATTATCGTTGATGTCACTAGTCACATGTGAGATTCTTATTTTATTGAGAAAATACATCAAAACCCCCCTTGAGCTTATCGTCAAAACTTACTTTAGACCCTAAACTAATCGGACAATTATTTACCTTCTTAACAACTTTCAAGTGAATTAAATTCAACCCTTACGGTTGACGTGGCAAAAAAAAAAAAGCGCGAGTTTTGTTTTTTCCTAAAAAAAGGACCCACTTTATTTATTATATATATATATAACAAGAAAATTAATAAAAAAAAGCACCCCAAACGCAGCTTTCTTCTTCGCAACACCCCCCTCCCCCCACCCCCACCCCCCAATACCCCGTTTCTTCATCTTCTTCGCACCCCCACCCCATTTCTTTGTCTTCTTCGTAAACCCGCTCGTATTCTTCTTTTCAATTCCTTTACTAAACTTATTTTGTTGTTCTTCTTCACAATTTCCAATCCTTTACTTGATTTTAATTACTTCAATGCTTCTCAACTCCATATTGCCCGTTCTTGAATCTCCTATTGTTCAAAACCTCAGCAAATTATAATCAAACCCAATTTCTGCAAATTTCCTCAATTAACCAACAACACCCATTTCACTAAATCCCTTACTTCTTCCCTCATCGCTGTTATTTCTTCATTTGAAGCTTCATATATTCACTTACAAACAACTTATGTTCCATTTGACGAAAATACAATTGAATTAGCTACGGTCAGAATTGGAATTTCAGGTTCAGGAGCATCCGAGCAAGCTTAAAGTTTTGGAGACTATGGTAAATCAGTTTTTATTGGAAATTGGAGAAAATTCTTGTGCTTATCAGAAATTCATCAAATTTGATTAATGTAATTTCGTATAAGCGGGTGAATGATGGGTTGGTGGATTCATTTGTTGTTGATTGAGAAATTGATGTCGTTGTTAAAGACAGGTTCATCCTAGGGCGTTTGCTGCAGTGTTTGGTTTAATTTTCACTGATTTTGATTTAGTTTTCAGGCTCCGGCAGTGTTTGGCCTATTAGTTATTTCTTCTCTATATCAATTATCGTTCAAGAGAAAGAAAATCAAAATGAATTTGTAAATGTGCTGGTGTGATTGTTGTTTTTGTGGAGTGGATGAAGAGTGAGAATCTTGTGTTAATGGTGAAATTTTTGGTGTTGTTACAGTGGGAGAAGTGGTGGACTGGTGTGGTATGGGTAGGGGGTTATGAAGAAGAAAGTGATTTTTTATTATTATTATTTTTATTTTTTATATATATGTGACACTATTTTTTAAATAAATATTTACGTGGCAGTGACGTAGGCGCGTGTGTAGTGCACCTCCCTTTGTGAGAGTGGTGATATATCTTTAGAGGGGTATTTAATTCACTTGAAAGTTATTAAGGGGTATATAATTGCCCGATTAGTTTAGGGTCTAAAGTAAGTTTTGGCGATAAGTTGAGGGGTGATTCGATGTATTTTCTCTATTTTATTTGTCAATACATTAGCATGAGATGTATCTTTGTATCATCTAATGTTTTTATTCGTTACTTCCTCCGTTTCAAAATAGTTGGCCTTTACTGACTTGACATTCTTTTTAAGAAAATATTAATTAAGTGCTTATTTTGTCAAATTAACCTTATTAATTATGTTTTAAAAGTATAAATGTAAGTATATACACTTTATGTAGTCATATAATAATATGGATGATCTTGAAAGAACATAATAAAATTCTCTTAATTTCATATAATCGAGACAATTAAATTAAAACAAATATTTTTAATAAAAAAGCCAACTATTTTGAAATAAATGAGTATACTTATAAGTAGGATTAATAACTTCAAATTTAAATGTCATTTTTAATTTTTAAATAGTAGAACTTAAAAAGCACATACATATAAGCATTAGTTAAAAGTTGATTTTGGTCTGAAGTTCAATGATTACAACTTTACCAAGCTTTTCTAAAAAGTGAAATGATCTACTGAACCCTTATACTTATTCTCGTTTCTAAAGTAGATATTTTTACTTAATTTTTTTGTCATCTGAATTCTTCAAAACATCAAAATACAAGATTTCAAACCCCTCTAACTATGTGTGTGGTTCACCCTCCCTAAAAAAAATTTACGTGATATCCACGTCACATAAATCAATGACATATCATAATATCTTCATTAATTAATTTATAAAATTATTAATCAACAATATTAAATAAAAAAGCAAAATAATAAATAAAAATTTTATTTTTTAAAATAAAATTCATCTCCACCATTATTGAAAATTAAAAATAACAATTTATATCCATTCCCAATCACCTTCACGCCAATTTTCATGTCATTTTAAAATATTACGTTAAATTTCACATTATTTTAAATGTCACATAAGAAATTAACTATTAAAATAAATTTAATTAAATAGACAACTTTTACAAAATATTTCAATAATCATATTCTTGATATTTTCTCACAAATTGAACATTAAATTCATTTTAAATAGTTGAAATTCCTCTCCAATTAATTTAAATTTTCAACTATAAATTCACATATACAAATATGATAAATTTTTAATTTTTAAATTTGAATATCTTTAACAAATCTACAAAAATTCAAGCTTATCCATGGAGTTCATTAATTTTTCAATATCCGTTATCACTCACTTTCAATTCAAGTTCAAATTAATTTTAAAAAAAATTGAAAAATTTAAATTGAGAGTGTGAATTAAAAGAAAACATAAAAAGGGTGTGTGGGTGAGTGGATAGGGGCTGTAATGGTGCACACGAGGAAGAAAGGTTGCACGAACCACTGCATCATAGGAAATAAGAGAATTTTTTTTTTGAAAGGGGGAAGGTTGGGGGATGGGGCGACTGTAGTGGTGGCAATGGTGGTGCCTTGGAGATGCAATGGTGCGAAGGAGAAGGAAAGAAACGAGGGGGATCTCATGTCCTAAAATAATTTCTAGACGTGACTGGCACCCGCTAACACCACCAGTTGGGAGAATCAATCTTCCTTACATTTTTTCAGTTAATAAGCACTACGACAAGATATGTGCAACTCCAATGCATCAATAATAACTAGTGAATAGTGATCCAACAAAATTTCACAATCAAACAACAAATTCATTAATCACTCGAGAACTAATTCTCTAGCCGAAATTCCACGCTAAAATCATGAAACATCTAAAATAGAGTTAGATAATTTCAACTCTTAGGCATGCAAACCAATGAGTAAAAATATAAGCTAAAATAGCTAGAGCTGAAACGACAGCCTCCACGAACAATGTGAAGGCTCACCTCAACAACAGAATCCTCACAAATGGACCGTCAGCCACTAATCTCACCTTCCAGAAAGTATCTGCAGACATGCAAGTAAGGAATGAACTATGTATAAATATAACCCAGTAAAATTCTCGACCCGCTACTTTAATACCCTTGAAACAAGTGTTAAAAAATACAATGCACAACGATTACATAAATGATATGCACAACATATATCTTATAATATAATGTTCAATAAGGTTTAACAAACGTTTCAAAAGTCACTTTGTATCTCTCAACTCAATCCACTCACACGGCTTGTCATAAACGGCAGTGAAGGCCTAACACCCCAACAAGTCTACGACAACATATATAATGTCTCAAAAGTATACTACGACAGCAAGTACAAGGCCTCTAACATATTACGGCAACACATGTATGCCCCTAGTAAATATATCATGACAGCAAGTACAAGACCCCTAACATATTAGGCAACATAGATATGCCCCTAGCATATTACGACAGCACATATATGCTCCTAGTAAATATATCCAATATCCCAACGTTACCTCACAACTCACCATCAAATGATTCTCAATATACTTAACAAAATACATATCTACGGTTGATCAAAGACGACCAATTCCACCAAGCACACACTTGTCCCAATACATGGATTAGGCAGAAAAATATTTTTTTTTTTATAAAGCCGAATTGAAAAGCAAGCACCAAAGTTTAAAGTCTCACTTACCTCGCTAACAACACTTTTCCCAACCTTGCAACTCGTAGAAAACCAATCAAATAGCCTGCAATGGCTTCAATCTACGTAAATATATTATTTAATAAAATCAATTATGCTGGTTGGAATCATACTCGTGTCCAAAATATTAATACTTCACTGTGTATAGGCAATTCAAGGTGAAAATCAATAATTACCAACAAGCAGTAGCTCAAAGATACAAAACAAAGACCATATTTTACTATTTTGTAAGATGTTTATTAATCATTCCCAAATCAGTAAATCGCCTATTCATCATTATTAATCAATCGTTAAGTACTTTATATGAAAACGGTAAAAATTGAAGGTAATAAAACTTGCACCAATAGCACGTACCAATTGTTTCTTCCACTACATTTTCAATAGGCAATGTTTCCTGCTCCTAATCTCTCTTTTTATTTTCCCATTCCTTTAACTGAAACTATTGCCAACCCATTAAATTAATTCATGCTACCCATAAAAGATGGATTTCACCATCTCTCGGATAATACATAACAATTCTTTGACAAGAATACCACTACCATAACATGTGCTAAATTGAATTAGAATTGATTTTACATACCTGCAACTTCTCACTTGAAACAGTCTCTGCCGTCTTTGAACTCATCAAAAAAAATTTATCGATAAATTGCTTTTTTTGTACCAAAAATAATGGAACTAAACACCCTTATATTCTAATCCTCCAGTAACGGAAAAACTAAAGAAGAAAAAGAGTTTTGACTTTTTGGCTTGCCTAGTTATTCCCTTAATTAACATTAATAATTAATTAAAATTACCAATTAACCCTTCATTTAAAAAAGGAAAAAATACATAAAGTAGCATACTTAAGTATTAAAATACAAAAAATAGCAACGCTTTTATCAAATTACATTTTGTAGCATATGTATTTGTATTTTTCTAACAACAGTTAGCAAAAATACAAAATACATATCGATCATAAGGGCAGTAAAAATTATATGTATTTATATTTTTGTAGCAACAGTTTGCAAAAATACAAAATACAACTTGCTATATTATGTAATTATGAAACTGTTGCTATGAAACTCATAATTAAAGGGAGAAGTATGCTATTCTGAATTTTGCCCTTTAAAAAATATATATTGGGCTATTACAGAGGAGGGGGAGGGTTGGTTTTTAAAAAAATTATTTTAATGTAAAAATGACCCTCATCACTCGCACCCACGCGCGTGCAGTCATACGTTTTGTCCAATTCAGCCATTTTAGTGTCACATAAGTTGAGAAAATTGAAGGAAAGGTGTCTTTTAAGTTGAATGAAGGATTGGTGACATTGACTAACAGATAGGGTCAAACATCATTAGAATACTTGATTAAGTTAATTGTGGACTTGATTAATATCTTCAAAATTTTCTAATCTTTTCAAAAATACAAATCAACTCAACCCACACCCCTCTTCAATCCAAATCAACCACTCTCTCTTCTCTCTCCAGCTTCTCTCAACTCTTTCCCAACCAACAGTTCTGCAAAATTTCTCCCTTTAACCTCCGACGACAAATAGTCAGGCGAGTTCCTTTTTGACTTTTAACCATCAATCGACGTGAATACTTCTCCGGCGACAACAACTTTGAGTTTTTCGTTCTCCCATTTTCTTTTTCACAGGTAAAAAATTATGAAGAAACAGATGAACTTAAGCCAACTACTCTTCTGTATTGAAATGTGGACTGAATAAAATCCGAATTTCTGGTATTTCTGCATTTCTTCTTCTTATTGTCGTACTGTTGATTTGAATTTATTGGTGATTTTTGGTCACAGTTGATGTTCTTAGTGTGTGTATGTGTGATGTGTTGGTGTAGCTGGGTTAATTTGTTTTTTTGTTTTGGTAGAAATGGTATTGCAACAGTTGAAACATCTGATGTAATAGATGAAATATATGATGCAACAGATGAAAATCTGACGCAACAGGTGAAAAATCTGATGCAACTATGAAAATTTGATGCAATAGGTGAATAATCTAACAGATCATTTATCTGTTGCGACAGATGACTCTTCTGTTTGGAAGAAATCTAAACAATATTGATCCAACAGATAACTGATTAGTGATCTGTCTTTATTCTTTCAAACGGTTTACTCTTTATTTTGCAACAGATTAGGACTGTTTTTATTCTTTCCAACGGTTTACTCATCCGTTGCAACAGGTCAGTTATCTGTTGCAACAGCTAACATACTTGGTGCAATAGATTAGTGATCTATTTTTATTCTTTCCAATGGTTTACTCATCCGTTGCAACAGGTCGGTTATATGTTGCAACAGATAAAATACCTGGTGCAACAGATTAGTGATCTATTTTTATAATTTTCAGTGGATTACTCATCTGTTACAACGGGTCAGTTATGTGTTGCATTAGATAAAATACCAGGTGCAACGGATAGTGTTGTTTTTATGGTTCCCACAGATTACTCATCTGTTGCAACATGTCGATTATATGTTGCAACAGATAACATACCTGGTGCAACAGATTAGTTGTCTGTTGGAACTGTTATATTACTGTTATGCATTAATCAATTATAATCTATGTTATGTTCCTGTTAATTTAAGATAACATGGCTCCCAAAAGAAAATAAATCGAATCAAGTCCAAGTAAAGGAACAAGTGCAGCAGCTCAGCTACATCCACCACTCTATGAGTTTATTTTACAAGATTTATCTCAATCAAGAGCAGAAGATAATGAACATGGGGAAGAGAAATCTTTCAAAAGAGATGATCCAAATGCTAATAGCCCTTCCGCTGAAGAGTTGGTTAAAACCTTCAGCATTGATCGTTATCCTGTGAGAATGTAGTGCGATAGTGCCACAAATTTAACGGGTGATCTCGTGGTTAAGTCAGTCATGGAAAAATCTTTCGACGCCTACGAAAAATACTTCGAGAATAAAAATTGGATTTTTATTTCAGGAAAAGCTATTTTGGGCAATATCTTGATTTGTCAGAGGACAACAATGCTCGTTTCCAATAAAATTGGTATATGATCTTCTCAAGCGCAGATTTATGTATGAACACAAAGATAAGATGGATGAGGTGTGGATAAATTACTGTGGCATGCCTGTTTGTTTTGGTTGGGAGAAGTTTTCCATAGTTACCGAACTAAGATGTTATCCTCCTTCTCCTTCTCAAGTTATACCTACTCTGACCCAAAAAAAAGTACCCCGCACACCCAAAAAAGAAAAAGGCAAGTCGAGTGATCGTTATGACCTGGTGTCCATTGTTGGTCCAAGCTTCAAAATCAAAAATCTGATTGAAGCGTTGAAAGGTAAAGGACTTTTAAAGAAGCACAAGCAATTATTGTGCTTGGTTTGGTTTGTACATAATGTTCTTTGGGCGAGAGACGTTAACAACAACATAAGCCTCGGTTTAATAAATCTCTCTGAGGATCTTGAGGCATTTAACAGCTATCCTTGAGGTTATGAAAGCTTCAAAATGACTGTCGAATATTTGTTGACTCCATTAACACCAAAAACAGTCAACTTATATGGTTTTCCATGGGCGTTCATGGTAAATATTTCTTTCATAATGATATGATTCATTATTTTTTTATTCAATAATGCGTTTGATTTATTGGCGTTATGTTATAGGCTTGGGCCTTTGAAGCCATTCCTTATTTGAGACAATAAGTGAACTAGCAGGAAGAAGTTTCCTGTCCAAGAATTCTGAGATGGTTGTCGGCCAAAACCGATAAAAATGCAAAAATTCTTGATCTTTTCAATCTCCCCAAGGAAGCAGTAAGTCCAATTCTAATTAAGTTTTTGTTTTAATTAATGATTAAATGATTTCATCATCATTCTTAATATATGTACAGATTTATTTTAGATTGTCCATCCGTGGCTTTTTCCGACCAACTGAGAGTTGAAAATGCCACTTTTTCTTACTTTACGGTCTATGCAAACTTTATCGGACCCTAAGGTCATTGATGGAATAAAAATAGAATTGTTTGGAGCAACAGCCATCACAAGAAAAATAATTTTGGAGGGTGGGGCTAATGATGCTCCTCTTATAGTTTTTGAAACAACAAACCATTATGATTATGATCATAATGGTTGTACAGATTTTTCTCAAGATTTTGCCGCATCTAGCGAATGTTCTTCATGCAAATGTCAAGACTGCAAGGCAAAACACGATGGAGTGATTAATGTTATTAATGCACTAACTGCTTCTGTAAAGGAAATGACATCTAAGAAGGGTGTCATTCTATCAAAGAGGATTTCATATCCAGACACTCCACTAGAGATCAAGGCGGCTAAGAGGAGAAGAAAAGACATTTCCTAGGCATCATCAATCATCAAAAAAAGCAAGATTACAACGCCTCTGTCTTTGTCTTGCACCGATGTTCAGTGTGCAAGGGTCACAGAAGAGAAGCATGAGCTGAAGAAGGTGAATGTACATCATCTATTCCAAAAAATAAACAGGAACATATCTATTTCAACAGATGATGCATCTGCTGAAAATTATCAAACAAATATATACATCTGTTGCAACTATTGTCTAACTTGTTGCATCAGATTCGTTATCTGTTTCAACAGATGAGTCTTATGTTGCAGCAGATGGGTCATCTGTTTGAAATTATCGTACTGCTCTGATTTACCTTTTTGAATTTATCCCAACAGATAATCTATATGATGCAACATAAGACTCATTTGTTGCAACAGATGGAAAATCTATTGTATATCTCAACTTAGCATTGATAATTCTGGCTTTCCAGGTGGATGTCACAGCTACTGCCGAAGAGCATAATATGACATTTGATAATCCATCAACTGCTTCCAAAGATGAAGAAAAAGTGGAGCCTGTCAGTTTGTGAGAACGAAAGAATTACCCGTTTAAAGGCTTCAACATCTCGAATAAGGCTCCAAAAAAACTAACACAGTTTATCAACGACTATTCAGAATGGATTGTTGATGGGCTGTTAAAACTTCATGCCAGCAGGTACATAAATTAATATTATGGATATTGGTTTATACAACTCTTGTTGTAAGAACCTGACATTAACACATATAAATCATCATGTAGAAAATAAAATGACGAGTGCTACAAAGTGAACGAATCGAGTCTTGGTTTTGATATGTTCAACTTTGTTGTTGTACATCCCGAAATGAAGAATTAGTTCTATTTGATGTCACAGCCCCAAACTTGCAAGAACAATGAGGTTTAAATGTCATATTATTATTAATTAATACTTTATTTAATTACATCTGCGTATTAATTTTTTCATCACGTAATTCAAAATATTTGATAATATGCGCAACACATCGATGTCATTTTTTATTACCTCCGAAAGAAGGCCAAGTTGCAAACACAAGAACAATACAGATACACAATAGGCAATTGTTTGTACAAATTTTACATCAATAATGCCTACGATAGGTATTGTCAACAGCAGTGGAAGTTTCCCGAAATGAGGAATGCTTAATCAACATCATCAAAGGTTTTAGCATTCCGGCTGGCTTACCTTGGCATTTGTTCGATGAAGTGTACATCTCAATCAATTGTGGTAATGAATTCCATTGGGTGTTGGCTGTCGTTGTTCTAAAAAAGAGGCGCATCCGAGTTTATGACTCGATGTCCCGAATGAGACGTTCCGGGCCATCGTCTGAGATACAAAAGCTGGCCAAAATATTTCCTACTTACCTTGATATGAGTGGCTTTTTAGATCAAAAGGTTAGTACTGATTGGTCGACGATTGAAGCATACTAGGATAAAATGGTTAATCCATTTGATGTACAATATGTTGAAGGAATTGCTCAACAAACCATTGGTAGCCTGTAAGTTTAAGTGTCATGATTTAGTTTCATTTCACAAATTTCACAACGCTTGCATGAATAGCAAGATATGGATTATCTGTTTTCTTATAACGCAGGAATTGTGGTACTTTTGTTGCCGCTTATGTCGAGTATTTGAGCGATGGATTACAAGTACCAAATGATAGACTTGATGCTGGATTACTCCGCAAAAGATATGTTGCTCTTTTATGGAAATATGGAGAAGCAAAAGCTCAGAAGCCGTACGCAACCGACATTAAAGATCCACGACGACCAAAGCCAAATTTCATAGCACTGGAAGAAGAACAACTTGTCCATATTGATTAGATCTTTATAGCTTGAGTCCATCAATGTAATAACCTATCCTCCTTGGTTTACATTGTTGATTTATTTGTAGAGTAGATCGTTTGTACCCATAATGATTTTTTTTACATTTCATTTATTTGTTGAGTTATTTCATGTAATTTCCGAAGGCTTCAATTTATTTTATTCTATCTATGAATATAATTAATTCTGAGTTTTGAACATGTTAATTGAAATGGAGTACTAGATTCAAATATCGCAACAGATAATACATCTGCTGCAATAGATGACATATCTTATCAGATAGATGTAGACATATGTTACAACATGAGAAGCAACACATAGGTCATCTGCTGGAAATTATATAAAAGGTCTTTCTACTTTTATTATTTGCTCCAACAGATTACCGATCAGTTGCAACTGATAAGTTATATGTTGCAACAAATCATAAATCTGTTGCGACAGACAGACGGGAAACATCTGCATAACGCAACAGATGACCAACCTATTCCAACAGATAATCAATCTGTCACAACAGATAATCAATTTGTCACAACAGATAATCAACCTATTACAGAGTTTAGCATACCTATCCTTGAAATTGTTATAGAAGTTGAGGTCCATTATCCTATCGGCAGCATCATAAGCATCCAGGTACACTAATTGTCTGCCCCTCATGAGGCAGAGAATTTCATCAACATACTGTGGTATAAGAAGATAATTTTTAAATAGGTTAGTAATTGTAAAGAATAAAAACACAGTCGAAAGAATCTGATGCAGAGGGTTCTCTGAATCAGTTTACAGATTACCCAACCAACGCAACTTATGCAACAGATGTGTATTATGTTGCAACAGAAAACCAAGTTTTCGCAATAGATTACACATCTGCTGCGTAGATTCTTCTTCATCGAGTAGATTGGAAGGGTAGGTTAGCAAAAGTAAACTTACCTTGTCCTCGTACCACACGCACATATTTGTCATATTTGAGAAGTCTTTGGCGGCAAATGAATGCATGGTGTATTCTTTTTGAACCTTCATCTTGATGAATTCTTCTAGTTCCTTCTTCTTCTCCTTGCCAAGCGCCGCGAATATGTTCACCTTCTTCGGCGGCCCCTGAACTTCAACAACTATTGGAGCGGAGGGAGTTACATTTTTTGCTGATTTCAGAACGGAGAGAATTTGTCTAATTTTTCTTCTCTTCCTCCTAACCTCCACTGTAAGAGTGCATAACTCCCTTACCTTATTGGATGGTATGGCACCCCTCCTGGATTTCAACTCCTCGGCAGCTTCAGTAATAACCCCTAGCTTGTCGAGGAGTTTATCCTCTCTTTCCTTGTACACTTTGCATTTGTAATGAGAGCATGAGGTTGAGGAGGGGTGAGAGGGACCACTGTAAGGGTGGGAGGGACCGGTGTAGGGATGAGAGAGAGGACCTGTGCAAGAGGTATTTTCAAATATATTTATTTTTTGCTAAGCACCAACATGCTCATAATCATGACTGGCAGCAGAAGCAGCAGCAGGATGGATGCCACCATCATAAATAACTATACCAGCAACACCCCCAGAAGAAGCAACCGATCTGTTGTAGTTTGAGTTTGGTCGTGAAGAGCTTCAACATTAGACTGACCTTGCCTAACTGCTCCTCTTATGGATGTTGATCCATCCAATTTCTTCTTTATTAACTCCACCGTTGGGTCTTCTTTAGTATCAACAAGACCCAGAGTAAGAAAAAAAGTCATCCCCAGCTCATCAATGGTAGGCACGATCCAAGGATGCACAACCTATAAAAAATTAACAGGAGGAATTTAAATCATATAATAATAATTTGCAGTCAGTTGGGTTACATGGGACTCGGGTTATGTTAACACAACCAACTTATGCAACAGACGATCTATCTACCACAACAGCTAATCTGTATGTTAAAACAGATTGATAATATGTTGCATCAGAATACCAATTTGTTGCATAATTTACAGTAGATGGGTAATCTGTTGAGTAGGGTTCAGAGAATAGAGCAACATATGGTTAATCTGTTGCAAAATATGGATCATCTGTTACAACAGATTACCCATCTGTTGCACCAGTTGTTGTTGACAGGTAATCTGTTGCAACAGATGGAACATTTGTTTCAATATCTTTCTTTGAGGTAAATTATTTTAGTTGAAAGAAGATGTACTGCATCATTTGGAGGTTTAAAGAGATCAGCCTCGTTAATATTTTTTTTGTTGCTCTCTACTGCAGCCAACCACCTAAGGATCCTTGGATGAGAAACCTTATCCGGGTAATCCGTGAAATACTTTCACAAGTATATTCAATATAAATTAATGAATGAGTAAAAATAGTGATTAATTTTACCATGAAAGCCCAAGGAAAGCCGTATAATGTGGTCGTCTTTGGCTTTAGCTCTTTCAGTAAATATTTGACAGTCAAGTAGTAGTTGTCGTAGCCCCAAGGATAATCGTTAAATTTTTCAAAATCATCAGCAAGCTCCAACAAATCACGTTCTATGACTTTCTTGACGTCTCTTGCCTATAAAACGGAATGGACAAACCAAACTAAGACAATTTCTCCCTGTAGTGCTTTAGTATGTCTTTATTCTTGAGATCTGCTATCAAATCCTTCACTTTGTAGCTAGGTCCAACAATGCCCAACAACCCATATTTTTTTACCTTGCGTTTGTTGGACCTTTTGTGGGGTGTTTTCTTGATGGTTGGTTCTTCTGGACGATCGCATCTCAAGCCCATCACAATGGCAAACTCTTTCAATACAAAATAAACCGGCATGCCACAGTAGTTGATCCAGACTTCATCCATCTTATTTTTGCCTCCTTCGAACCTCCATCATCCCCCGCATACATGATCCTGTGCTTGAAAAGGCCATATACTATGATCATTGGAAAACGGAGAGGGCGGGGCCCAGACATCTCAAGAAAGTGTACAAAGCAGCTCTTCTTAAAAAGTCCGTCTATATTTTCCTTCTTCGTAATACTCCTAAGTTCGTCAAAAGGTTTCCCCAACTGACATTTTATTACAAGATCACCAAATACTGCATTAGGGTTATTCATCAGCATCGTAACTCGAAACTTGTCAATACTAATGGTTTTGACAGAATCATGCTGGAATTTCGATATTATTTCACGCCCCATTAGTGAGGAGGAGTTATCACTTCTTTCGGCTTCATTTTGCCCTGACTGAGATTGTTCTGGAATTTTCTCCTAATCTATTTGTACTCTAGACTTTTTTGTTTGGTGATCGAAAGTTGATCCACTTTCTCCACTTTCAGTTTCTTTTCTTTTGGAAGACATCTTTTAACTACAAACAAAAGAAAAACAAAAAATACATTGCATTTGATGTCTGCATAAATTTTTTAAAAAGGTGAGACAAATTTCAATAAATTATTCTTACCACATAACCGAAAAAAATACTCCAACGTACAACCCATCAGTTGGAACAGATGAGGAACCCGAATCTGTTTGAAGACCTATTTAATATCTCCCTATAGATATTTCACCTGTTGCAACAGGTGGAGAAATTTCAATAAATTATTCTATGCCACATTATAAGAAAATACTCCAACGGATAACCCATCAGTTGGAACAGATGGGGAATCTGTTTAAAGACCTATTTAATATCTCCCAATAGATCTTCCACACGTTGCAACAGATGGACCACCATCACCACAACCAATGCCACCAAGACCACTACCAATGCCACCAATACCAATACCAACACCAAGATCACCGACACCACCGCCAAAAAACATAAATACCAACACTACCAACAACAGCCACCAACAATACCACGACAGTCAACAAAACACTGAGAGAAAAACTAGGGTTTTCTCGGGTGCTTCCTACTTTTTTAGCATCAAAACTCAAAATTGTTAACCCATTCTCGAAGATAATACAACTAAAAGTCTTTTTTTTTATCATTAACTAAAAATTTCTATTTTTTAGAATAAAGAACAAATGTAGAACTCTTCTCGAACTCTGTTACATGCGAAGATATAGAAAATAATGGATACAAGCGGGAATGAAGTCGAAAAAAATAACTATATGTAGTCGTAAATGGGAAGAAAATCAACTTGTTTTGAAGGGTTGAGCAATATGTTGAGTAGTTGTTTGTATTGTTGAGAGGGAGAGGACACCTCGAGAGAGAGAGGAGCGAGAACTTAAGATTTGAAATAAAAAGTTTTTCACGCAAATGGATGATTTGTATGGGTTGATTTGTAATTTTGGAAAAGAATGTCAAGTTTTGAAATTGCTAATTTGGTCCGAATTGATCTTAATTAATTTTAAAAAATTTAAAAGATATAGTTTTTAAAACATTGAGTTGATGAAAAATCATTTCAACTAAGAGTGATCGATCGATGACTCAGGTAGGGATGAACGCAATACCAACGCTATGCAATTGTAAAGACTCGATTGGTTTTATAGTTGACCCTGTGAGCTCATTCATTCATCCCTAGTTCCACCTAAATAAACTAAGGTACTATCACTATCCTAACATTGAGTTAATGAGAACTCATTTCAACTCAGAGTGATCGATCGACGACTCGGGTCGGGATGAACGCAATACCAATGCCATGCAATTGTAAAGACTCGATTGGATTTGTAGTTAACCCTGCGAGATCATTCATTCATCCATAGTTCCACCTAAATCAACTTAGGTACTATCACTATCCTAACATTGATTTTATGAGAACTCATTTCAACTCAGAGTGATCGATCGACGACTCGAGTCGGGATGAACGCAATACCAGTGCCATGCAATTGTAAAGACTCAATTGGATTTGTAGTTGACCCTGCGAGCTCATTCATTCATCCCTAGTTCCACCTAAATCTTCTTAGGTACTATCACTATCCTAACATTGAGTTGATGAGAACTCATTTCAACTCAGAGTGATCGATCGAAAACTCAGGTCGGGATGAACGCAATACGAACGCCGTGCAATTGCAAAGACTCGATTAGATTTGTAGTTGACCCTGTGAGCTCATTCATTCATCCCTAGTTCCACCTAAATCAACTTAGTTACTATCACTATCATAACATTGAGTTGATGAGAAATCATTTCAACTCAGAGTGATCGATCGATGACTCGGGTCGGTATGAACGCAATACCAACGTCATGCAATTGTAAAGACTTGATTGGATTTGTAGTTGACCCTACGAGCTCATTTATTCATCGCTAGTTCCACCTAAATCAACTTAGGTACTATCACTATCCTAACATTGAGTTGATGAGAACTTATTTCAACTCAGAGTGATCGATTGACGACTCGGGTCGGGATGAACGCAATACCAACTCCATGCAATTGCAAAGACTCGATTGAATTTGTAGTTGACCCTGCGAGCTCATTCATTCATCCCTAGTTCCACCTAAATCAATTGTAATAAAATTTGTTGCAACAAACGACTAAGCTGTTGAAAATTTTTAAACAGGTACATATATGTTGCAACAGATGACATATCTGATTTAATTATCAAATAGATAGTTACATCTGTTGTGACAAATGACTGAGCTGTTGGAAATTTTCAAACAAATATTTATATCTGTTTTAACAGATGATATATCTGATTTTATTAATTATCAAATGAATATTTTTATCTGTTGTCACAGATGACTGAGCTGTTGGGATTTTTAAACAGATATTTATATCTGTTGTAACAGATGACTGAGCTGTTTGAATTTCTAAACAGATATTTATATATGTTGCAACAGATGATATATCTGTTTGAAAATCTTTTTTTCTCTATTAATTTTAAAGCAAGAAGTTTCTTGTAACACCCCATATTTAAGTACATGTATTGGCGTATTCAAGTACGTGATTGGTCTTATTTATATGGAATTAATTTTTTTATTTTATTTATACCGGAATTTTCCCGTCGATGGTTCCATACGAAGGTTATTGAATAAGCTTTCCAACGATATAAAGATTTCCAAAAATGGATAAGTTTCGGATATAATCGAGCACGTTCGAAACTATAAAACGGTGGCCGGGATATGGTGAATAGTAAATGTGCAGGAAAATTTCCTGCACACAAACTACTGAGGCCTGCCAGTTTTTGGGTCGACTTTGAAAGATCATAACTCCCTTAATATAATGAACTGGGAGAGCTACCACATATCAAAAGAAAGATATTTGATTCTTCTTTCCAATACAATTGGTTTCATCCAAATCCAACATCTGAGTAAGGAGTTATACTCGTTTTACTTCAGCCTCTCAAAACAATTTTTTAGGGTCAACTTCAAATGATCATAACTCCTTGTACAGGACGAACTGGGTGGCCTACTTTATATGAAATGAAATCCCTTTGAATTATCTATCCAACGATACCAATTTCACCCAAATCCAATATTGGAGCAAAGAGTTATGGCCGATTTACTTTAGCCTGTCAAAACAGTCCACCATGGACAGATTCGGATTTACTTAAATTTTTAAGGGCAATATGGTCATTTTCCATCACCTCATGGACGAAAATTGGTCATTATATACATATAATTAGTCTCATATCCATGAATTATCATCAAATTATTGAAAATAAGAAACCCTAGCCTAATTTCAACTCCAATTATCTTGTGATTCAACCGTAGAAAGTCCAAATTGATTCCATAGTTGTGTTCACCGTCTCGAGGGCTTCGAGAAGCACCCCTTATTTGTGCCAACAGGACTTCGAAACCAAAAGGGTCATTTTATGGTAAGGATGTAAATTATGTTGGTGTTATTTATATGGATATGTATATATATATATATATATATATATATATATATATATATATATATATATATATGCATGTGAGCATAAGAAGTATGTTATTTGATTGTTGTTGAAAGATGATTGGGAAATGATGTTGGATTATTCTTGTGCATGGTTGGATTATGTTGAATTGTGAAGGGATTTGGTATTGATGATGTGGTATTGAAATGATGATTATATATATATATATATATATATATACACACATAAACCTATTGTTCAAGTTGGTTTTTGGAATGTTTTGCAAATATTGGTTGTATGGAATTATGGAAGAGAATTGTGGTGTTGGGTTGCTAATACTAGATGCCAAACATTTCATTGTAGATACGTGATTTGTAAAGGCGGGAAGTTGTGTTGAATTGGTATCCGAATCTACAACGAGGTATGTAAAGCATACTCTAACAATGTTCTTTGGCATGAAAACACCAATGTTCCATCAAATAAGATTCCGAGGTTGTCCAAAAATATGTATTGTTCTACATTACCAACGAAGTTGTTTCCATTCTATAAAGTGTAAAAATGTTTCATTGATATACCAAAAGGATCCTATTTCATTGTTGTGCTATTGATGATTCTGAAACACATTGTTGATGTACCAATGAGTCTTTATAACATCGTTATTGTATAGAAGGTCTATTACTTGATTCCTATTGATGTATCATTGTTCCAAAGGTACTATATTGGCATGAACACTAATGTAATAATCTCAAAAGCTTTTGAACTAAGTTATTGGAAAGATCTTTTATGTGTGTTACTTGATATACGGGTGGGTGGTATCCCAGGGGCATAAGCCTAGCATGGGTCGATCCCTATTTATGTGTTTGTGGGTGGTATCCCAGGGGCATAAGCCTAGCATGGGTCGATCCCAGTTGATATGTACTGGAGGCAGCCTAATGGACATAGTACGGTACAGTATTGATTATTGTTAGGTGGTTGGAGGTTCGGGAGGAGGAGGTAATGGCGAATGATAATTGTAAAGAATGAAATGAACGAATGTATACCGTTCCACAAATGTGTTTGAATTCAAGAACCCAATTCAGATTAATGATAATGTACATGATCCTAAAAGTGTTTATGAAGTGTGGTTCACTTCTATTATGATTTATTCACTTGCGTCTGATTTTCTTCATTCCCCATATCACATATGATTATTTAAAGCTTTACATACTCAGTACATATTTCGTACTGACGTCCCTTACGGGGGACCTGCATTTCATGCTGCAGGCACAGGTGCTTCAGCTCACTCACAGCATAGATAGGAGTCAGGTCATACAGCTATTGTTGGTGAGCTCCAGTTTGCTTCGGAGCTTTTCGAGTCGATTCCTTATGTTTTGTCATTGTACAGGAGTCGTGTGTGGGCGGGGGTTTGTCCCGACCCTAGTTATGTCATGTATATCCTAGAGTCTTTGTAGACATAAGGAAGGGTAAAGTCATGGAAGTTTATATAGTCATGTTATATTTGTATATGTGGTGGCCCCGAAGGACAAGTGTTATATATATATATTTGTGCGTGTTGTGCTGATACAGGTAATTAGATTCTTCTATATACAACGAAGTGCTGTCCAAATTTTTGGTGACATGTAAGTGAAAGTACAGGTATTTGAACGGGTTCTCCCGGGCCTTCTCGGCTTCGGGTGCCAGTCCGTCCCGATGGGATTTTGGGGCGTGACATTTCTGGTCCAAGTAGATAATATCAAGTAGTAGTACTTACTACTAAAGGCAGTAAAAAATATTTCTTAGATATCTCAAAAGTGAGTTCATTGAGCAGTCTTGTCTTGTCTTTTCAATGTCAGTAGTCTTAGTATTCCTCGTGCCCCTCAAATTATTAATGAATATTAATTAATGAATATTGAAAACCACCACGTCTACGTACACAATACATCTATAGAAATTATCTCATCTCTTCCTTCAGCTGCAGTTTATTTTATTCAACTCTCATTTTTTTCTCTCTCCTCTTTAGGGTCACAGCCTTTTTTCTCTTTTCTCTTCTCTTCTCATAAAGATCTTTTCAGATCTAAACCCATCCATATATTTCCTCGACTTAAATTTCTGTTTTGATCCCCTTTTTGATATTAAGGTATGGTTCAATATTGCTCTTTCATTCTCGTCTTCTTCTTTGCAAGTTATTTACATCTGTTTTTTTATTTAATTACTATTAACCCATATCATATTAATTAAAAAAAATAAGAAACTTGTAAGTGTTGAATAAACAATCCGAGAATTTTTATTACAATATGAGAAAAAAGTCATCTGTTGAGAGAAGTTTAAAAGCCTTGTTGGCAGTATCATTTTTTTATATGTATTTTGTTTGTTTTATTATTGTTGATGTACTTATTGATGGTGTTAGTGGGGATGGCATTGTTGGAACTTGTGGTGTGGTGGTGTTGATGGTTCTAGAACAAAGGATGTTGCTTCTTTGTTGTTGATGATGTTGTTGGAACAAATGTTGTTTTTTTTTGTTGATATTTATGTTGTTGTTGATGTTGCAACAGATGGAGAAACTGTTGGAGCAAATAAAACTATCAGAAAGGCTGGTTTGATGTATTCCATCAGACCCCACATTTTTTGCAACAGACTCCACATCTGTTGCAATAGATGGATAATGTGTTTTTGTGACATCAATTTTTTTCCTCTTCTTTATAGATATAAGAAACTGACAGTTGATCAACTTTTGATGAACTATCACAAGAGGCTGCAGTAAAGATGGGATCGGAGGAATAAGCTGCTTGCAGATAGAACCACTTCATATGTGGGAGGTATGTATTACTGATAAGGTTACCGGGACAACACACACAGAGTGCACCGATTTTGTGAATGATGTTTTTACTGATTAGTCATAGATCGTTCAAACAAGATATCTATAATTTTACAGTTAAGTTTGGTAGGTCCGAACTGATAAGGCTGAGGGACCATGAATATGGTTCTGATAGCCTGTTAAGATTTAATGTCGGTTGTTGCTCATGTTTATTTGTTAAGCATTGTGAAGGGATCTTGTTTTTGTGTCATTGTAAAGAGATTCAATAGCGATTGGACTAACTTTTAGGGTGCATTGGACCCTTAGAGGGCCTTCGAAGCTTAGCACTACATCTAATAAGAATGAAAAATCAGTATAGTTATTGCCCTGACCAAAATTTATATGGCTGGGTTGCTCGCTCGGGGTGATGATTATATGCCAGAATGTGTGGTAGGAGAATGCTTTCAAAGGAAAATGGGTGGTTAATGGAAGACTATATCATCTGAGAGCTAATTGAAGAAGAGACATAGGGTAGATACAACTTCTAATGAATCTGACCGGTGGAATTATCTTAACAGATGTGAGATCTGAATCAAGTGCAAATATGAAAGTGTATCCGGTAATGTAATGTCATCTGTTGTGTCTCTTAAAGAAAAACAATGCATCTGAACACTTTGCTAAGGAGCTGCGTGGTCGGGATTATCACCTAGATAGAAAATAGAAGAAGACCAACAAAAAAGCCTCACGGGCATCGAGGGTTGAAATGATGTACAGCAAGTCTAGAAAACTTATGCCAACAACAACTGCAGTTAAAATAAGGAATCAAAGCGAAGGTGGCAAATTTCTAAATTTTAAATTTCATCCCATGTTTTCTTGTTTGTGTTTTCGATCAGGTCCACTGTCGTTGATAGCCTAAAGACTACCAAACACATGAAATTGGCTACTAAGATGCAAATTTCAGCAACCAAATAAAGAGAAAACAACACATAGAATGGAGATGAAGAAGAAGAATGCTTAAAATTAAAGGATAGATAGAAAGATCCTTACTCCTATTCAATGATTAGCACTAGAAGATGTTTCAAAATCTTCAACACACCTCACAAATAAGAGTTCAAACCTTCCTCTTAGGTGACCCAAAGAAAACACTCTTTCTCAAGTACACCTTTCTTGCCAAATTATCCAAAACAAGTGAAACCCTAACTTCAAATGTTCTTGGACCACTTTCGAATTCTAAGAGCTAAAACTAGAGACTAAAAACTACAATATAAGAGTAATATCCAATTTCATCAAAGTCTAATGAAAATAGAAGTAAAATGGTCTATTTATACTATTACATTTAATGGACAAAACTACCCTTAATGAGGGAGGGAATTTGGGGCGCCTCTTGAGTGTTGTTTTGGAGTGCATAATGACTTCAATGCCCTTCACTTGGGGCGCCTCTTGAGTGTATAAGTTCCATTCCTTTCTTTTCTTGACCAAGGCTTCAAAATACTTCGAAAAGTCTTCAATTGCTTGCTAATTTCAAATACTTAACCCTTAGACCATACTTTGTGCTTTTGATGCTCCTTGTGTTTGTATCATCCTCTCCATCTTGAAGGGATTTGTACTCAAATTAAGATCTTGTAAAACCAAAGAGAGAGTAAAAACAAAACACAAAATCCCCTTGGTAGGAGTGTTAGCATTAGTACCACACTTATATCATCAACCCATGGTTGCTCA
Source organism: Capsicum pubescens (assembly GCA_030864215.1). Classification (NCBI taxonomy): domain Eukaryota; kingdom Viridiplantae; phylum Streptophyta; class Magnoliopsida; order Solanales; family Solanaceae; genus Capsicum; species Capsicum pubescens. Next base: position 329,717,813 of record CM061538.1, on the reverse strand, counting down.
CACTTAACATACATCCACACATCCTTGGTTTTTAACATAAAAAGCTTAGCATAAAGGGTACCAAAGACATGAATAACCTCAATATCAAGAATAAGTGAGGACGACCAGCAACTATAACCTTCACATCTCAAGAGTATACCGGGGTCAAATGGGAGCAAATGATAAAGGTTTAAGTCTAGATGGCTCATTCCTTTCCCTAGGTTACCAAGGTCACAATCATTCAAGACATTATGCACAACTTTAACATACACAAGGCCACTATAAACATGACTAATATCATAGATTTCATTGCACAAGTTTAAACGGCCATGTTCAACACCAAGATCATCAATACAAGCATCATCACTAACTAGGAAATTCTCAAACATACCATTCTCATGTTCAAGTAGTGAACTAGTTTTAAGAGAAAGTTGATCATTATTCACAACAAAAGAGTTACTAGGGAAAGAGCTATGCACTTGCAAACCCAAAACCACTTCATTAGATACTAAATCACAATATTTAAAGTTCAAAGAAGTGTTGAGGGTAGCAAAGTCACCTCGGGTAAGGCTTGGGCAGCCCACTTTTTTGGCCCTCTTGGTCAACTGAGCCTCTAGTTCATTTCTCATGCTTTCATGTGGAACTCCCTTTGGATCCTTCTTGATTATCATTTCTTCTAGTACCTGCACATAAGAAGAATCAAAGCTAGGCAAAATGCTAGCTTTTGAGTTAGGTAGTGACAAAGGTTCTTTGTGGACAAAACCCACAATCAAGCAATTTTTTTCCTTTTAAACCTCACTACCCGCGACTTCCCTTTTATTTTCCTTCTTTTCTTTACACTCTTCTTGTATCTCAACATCAAGCTTCTCTCCATCTTGAAAACCGACCTCATCACCCTTCGATTCGATCACCATCTCTTCTCTTAGTTGTATGGGGTGATTTTGGTTTAGTGGATCTTAGGGAGGAGGCATTGGATTACCTTGGTGATGTATTTGGATTTGTGGCATGGAATTTTGTGGAGTGTGAGGTCTTTGGTAAAGTGGATTTGGGACTTGGTGGTTTACATTTTGTGGAGGCTTTGGTGGATATAATCTATCAACACTCGCTTTCAATCTAATCACACCACCTGTCAAGGATACTATTTCACCCCTCATAGAATCCACATTACTTTTCAAGGCATCATTATCATTCTTCATTTCTAGGGAAAAGGCCTCAAACCGAGCCATCAAGGCTCTTATAGCATCCTTTCCCAAAGGTTGGGAAGTAGTACCTTTGGATTCCATGGGAAATGTACCTAAAAGAACAAAAAAATAGAAAGCAACACAATCTACAAAACGAGCAAACAAGTTAGTTCAAAAGCCTCACTTTACTCACACTCAACCTCACCTCACACTTGGCTTCACAAGTTTTGAAGAATCGGCAATACTTGGCAAGTTACTTGAGAGGTGAGAAACTTTGGATCAGAATCGATCTTTGATTGAAACGACTCAAATAAAGTGACGCACGGACTTGAACCAACAAAATACTACGACTTAAAAATGAAAAAAGCACACAAAAAAATTGAAGACACGAAACAAACGGACCCAAGACTAATTCTCAACCTAGTAGGTAGTTACTAGTTTGCTAATTAGTGATAGAGTTTAACACACAAGGAACTAGAATAAAAAAAGAGAAACTAAGAAAAATCTAATTTTAGAGATGAATTTGGTTGATCACAAGTGATAATGTGGCACTATGTGGTTGGTTGTCTCTTTTTTCGAATTTTTTCATTTTTATATCCCATGTTTCGGCCAAGTATCAACTTTGGGAAGAAGAATTTTTAGATTTGAGGAGGTAGGTAAACAATTTAGAGCCCTTTCAAGACTCTAAATGAAATTAAAATAAAATGCCCCCCCCCCCCTAATTAATTACAAGTGTACTTGATTTGTCCTTTAGTCCCCCCCCCTCTCTATCTTTTGGATGGATTAGGAATATACTACGGAATATTCTTGGACTAACAATAAGCACACTCTATTTCTTCCCTTCTTTTGGATCAAACAAACACTTTGAATATTCTTCTTCACTAAGATATGAAGATCATGGATGAACAAGATGAATATTCAAGTGTTGACCAAGTTTGACCAACAAGCAAAAGAACTCCAAATCTGAATTTTCTTTTAGATCTGGGTTCCTTAGGCCAAGACAAACACAACCAACATAAAATCAGCCACAAAATTCCACAAACGAGATGACTAAAAATGAGATCCCACCTCAAAAGCTTCAAACAAAGCACAACAATGGTGGATCAAGCTCAAATTCAACCAAACTTCACTGTAAAAGTAGATCTAGACACTTTTAGTGTTAGAGAACAAGAATCTAACACTAGAAACTATCAAAACACAATAAAAACTTGTAGATCTAACTTGGAAATTTTGGATCTACAATAAACAACAAGACAACACAAAATTTTTTTGAGATTTTTGGATTTTTTGACTCTTTTTGTGAGATTTTCTTAATAAGAACACTAAAACCAAGATTTAGGGATGTTGGAACAACCCTAACCAAGCCTTTGATACCAAATGATATCCTAAAGACTACCAATCACACGAAATTGGCTACTAAGATGCAAATTCCAGAAACCAAATAAAGAGAAAACAACACATAGAATGGAGATGAAGAAGAAGAATGCTTGAAGTTAAAGGATAGATAGAAAGACCCTTACTCCTATTCAATGATTAGCACTAGAAGATGTTTCAAAATCTTCAACACAACTCACAAATAAGAGTTCAAACCTTCCTCTTAGGTGACCCAAAGGAAACACTCTTCCTCAAGTACACCTTTTTTGCCAAATTATCCAAAACAAGTGAAACCCTAACTTCAAATATTCTTGGACCACTTTCGGATTCTAAGAGCTAAAACTAGAGACTAAAAACTACAATATAAGAGTAATATCCAATTTCATCAAAGTCTAATGAAAAGAGAAGTAAAATGGTCAATTTATACTATTACATTTAATGGACAAAATGCCCTTAATGAGGGAGGGAATTTGGGGCGCCTCTTGAGTGTTGTTTTGGAGTGCATAATGACTTCAATGCCCTTTACTTGGGGCGCCTCTTGAGTGTATAAGCTCCCTTCCTTCCTTCTCTTGACTAAGGCTTCAAAATACTCCGAAAAGTCTTCAATTTCTTGTTAATTCCAAAGACTTGACCCTTAGACCATACTTTGTGCTTTTGATGCTCCTTGTGCTTGTATCAGTCGTTGACCTGATCGGAACCATAAACGAGATTGAAAGACAAATAGAGTATCATTTCTTCCTTAGCAATATGGTTATAATTGATTGTGTTTTCTTGCCTTGACATGCTTTCAACATTCCTTGGAGAAGATCAGATGCTTGTTATAGTATGTGAATCCTGATAATTTTCAAGCTTGCCTCCAGCTTGTTGATTTTGTATTCAAGCTGGTCGTTGCCGTCTTCGAAGTTGGTAAGGAGTTCCTCGTCTCTTGTGAGCTCGATCAGGAACACTACCTTCAAAGTTGTGGCATTCTAGAAGCCCTTCAGAACACTTTCTTCAGAAGCCTTAAAGGATACATGGAGGGTCTTTATGTTTGTTTTAGGTCAAAATGTGTTGATGCACGTTGAAGATGTGGTTCCAACAGTTGAACAACACACGTTTATCGAGCGTTGCTCCATGCATCTTGCTTAACCAATTTGATAAATTAGAAAGCATGGAGTTACATAGCATGTAATCTAAACCGGCTCTACCAAGCCTATCAAACGTTACATAACTCTAAGCTCATTACTCTATCAAAAAATATGACCAAGTTAGTGCACAAATCGAACGAGCTCAATCTCACAGCCTTTCTGCTGGTCGTTTTTCTCCAATATAGATGACAAGATATCTGCTATGCGAAAGTCTACACCGTCTCCAGACATGTTTGTCTGGGAGCAATTCTTCTGAAGATATATGTTGATGTCTTCTGAAGAATTGCTCCCAGGCAAGCATGTCTGGCGATGGTTTAGACTTTTGTATAGCAGATATCTTGTCATCTATATTAGAGAAGAGTGATCAGCAGAAAGGCTGACAGATTGGGCTTTTTTTATTTGTGCACTAACTCGGGCATATTATTTTGATAGGGTAATGAGCTCGGAGTTACGTAACGTTTGATAGGCTTGGTAGAGCCGGTTTAAATCACATGCTACGTAACTCCATGCTTTCTAATTTATCAAATTGGTTGAGCAAGATGCATGGAGAAACGCTCAATAAAAGTGTGTTGTTCAACTGTTGGGACCACATCTTTAACGTGCATCAACACATTTTGACCTAAAACAAACACAGCGACCCTCCATGTATCCTTTAAGGCTTCTGAAGAAAGTGTTCTGAAGGGTTTTTAGAATGCCACAAATTTAAAGGTAGTGTTCCTGATCGAGCTCACAAGAGACGAGGAACTCCTTACCAACTTCGAAGACGGCAACGACCAGCTTGAATACAGAATCAACAAGCTGGAGGCAAGCTTGAAAATTATCGGAATTCACATACTACAGCAAGCATCTGATCTTCTCCAAGGAATGTTGAAAGCATGCTAAGGCAAGAAAACACAATAAATTAATCCATATTGCTAAGGAAGTAATTATACTCTATTTTCCTTTCAATCTCGTTTGTGGTTCCGATCAGGTCAACGGCAGTGGACCTGATCGAAAACAAAAACAAGCAAGCATGGGATGAAATTTAAAATTCAGAAATTGTCGTGTTCGCTTAGTTTCCTTATTTTAACTGCAATTGTTGTTGGCGTAAGTTTTCTAGACTTGCTGGACATCATTTCTACCCTTGATGCCCGTGAGGCTGCTTTGTTAGTCTTCTCCTATTTTCTACCTAGGTGATAATCCTGATCATGCAGCTCCCTAGCAAAGTGTCCATCTGCATTGTTTTTCTTTCAGAGACACAACAGACAAAATTACATTACCGGATACACTTTCATATTTGCACTTGATTCAGATTTCGCATCTGTTAAGATAATTCCATCGGCCAGATTCGTTAGAAGTTACTTTCTACCCTATGTCTCTTCTTTAATTAGCTCTCAGATGATATAGTTTTCCATCAACCACCCATTTTCCCTCGAAAGCATTCTCCTACTACACCTTCTGGCATATAATTATAACCCCGAGCGAGCAACCCAACCATATAAATTTTGGTCAGGGCAATAACTATATTAGTTTTCCTTTCTTGTTTGATGCAGTGCGAGGCTTCGAGGGCCCTCTAAGGGTCTAATACACACTTAAAGTTAAGTCCAATTGCTATTGGTTCTTTGCAGTGACGATAAATATTTATCCATTCTCAAAACTTAACACGCATAAACACGAGCACCAACCGTTAGTAAGTCGAAACAGGGTATCTGCACCATCTTCATGAGGTCCTCAGCCTTATCAATTTCGAACCCATCAAACTTAACGGTACAATGCAGGATCTTGTTTGAATGATCAATGCCTAATCGGTTAAAAACTGCATTCACAAAAACATTGTACTTTGTGTGTGTTGTCCCGGTAACCTTATCAGTAATACATACTTAACTCCCACACATACTGCACGTACCGTATTCTTTCTAGCCCATCTATGGCTTAAATTGAATAAAGAGATGACTAGTTTGTTGCAACAGATGACACATCTGTTTATATTGTCAAATAATTGGAGACATCTGTTACGACAGTTGATCAACCTGTTGCAGAAATCAAACAGATATATACATCTATTGTAAAATATTGTCAGTATGTTGTAAGTTATATAACAGAAAGAATATATTTTGCAACAGATTACCCATCTGTTAGATTTATTTTAAAGTAATTTTCTTTTCTTTTCGAGATACAATAATTTATAAATAGGTCCCTCCTTACAAATATGGATGATCTAGATTCGTACAAGAATATTCATATCGAGTCCTTGTGTGAACTTCAAAGGCAGTTTGATGAACTCCAGAGAGATTTGGCTGACTTCGGAGCAAGGCTGCCGGATGAAAAATGTCTGATTGACAATAATAATAGTAGTAGTAATAATAATTAGGTAATGTTTTTTATTTTAGCGATTATTTTCCTCCTTTTGTATATCAAATATACCCAAGGGATTTAAAAATCTATGAACATTCATTTCATTTTTTTGTCGACTTTGAATTTTTAATTCTTATTTAGTATTTAATAATAATCATTTTGTTTATTCCTTGTTCTCAACATATCGGCGGATGGTGGTAGGGATTGAGCAGCAATTTGTGTCAACAGTTAGAGGTTAATCTGCTACGACAGATCGATCATATGTTGCACCTGGCGGTTATTAATAAAAAAGGATTATTGTTATTGAGAGGGTGAAAAGAAAAAGACATGACTTTCCGTTCCGATTATTCAATATGAAAAATGTTTTGTAAATAAATAATAAGGAAATAAATGAGAAACACAATTTATACCCACAATTTTAATAACTGATCGTGACTTTTCACTATTTTTGTTTTTGAATTTGTTTTTTAAATTAATTATTATATAATAAAATGATTGTTATTTTATTAGGGAATTTGAAAAGGTATTTTTTATTTATTTATAAAATAAAAAAGTAAGAAAATTTGGATTAATGATATGATGATAGCTTTTTTTAAAAAAAAAGTAGATTATATGTTGCAACAATTAAATTATCTGATGCAACAGGTTCACTATGGTTGCAACAGATGATATATCTGTTGTCACAGATGATTTATCTTATGCAACCTATATCGAGTCACAACTCAATAAAATCGGTTCTTGGAAAGAACTAATTAATAATAATAATTTGAAAAGTCATGACTTATCACAATATTTCTTAATTTAATTAATTCATTACTTTTCACATTAATAAAAAATGTAATTAATAAATGGAAGTGAACAGTTAGATTATATGTTGCAATAGATATGTTATCTGATGTAACATATTTTATATTTGTTACAACAGATAATATATCTGTTGTCACAGATGTGTTATCTGATGCAACAGATATAGAATCTGTTGCCACAACTCAATAAAAACGGTTCTTCGAAAGAACTAATTAATAATAATAATCTGAAAAGTCATGACTTATATCACAATATTTATTTTCTTAATTTAATCAAAAATATAATTAATGTATGGAGGTGAATAGTCGCGTGTTTTTGCCTCTCATTCAAATTCAACCCTCTATAAATAGGTCCCTCCTTACTCAATCGTTTATTCAAATACACTCTATTTATTTATTGCATCTCATCTTTCATATTACACTCTAGAAGATAAGATTATGGCTGACCCAGTGTGGGACGTTGTTTTTCTGCAAGACGCCGTGAATGAACTTCGGAATCAAGTTCGGGATCTGCAATGAGAACTGGGAGGAGTTAGATCAAGAATGCTCCGCGAGATATGCAGGATGAGGAACGCCTTGCTACTTCCGGTTGAAGATTGACCGGCTGGCAATGATGATGCTGATACTAATAATAATAATTAGACTATTATTTTTCTTTTAGTCTGTTATATGTATTTTTATTTATTTTTGTTTAATAAATAAATTATGTTTGATCTTTGTCTTTTTAATCCATTTTTGATTTTCATTCTGTCTATTATCTTCTCAACAAGCATGTCGACGATTCGACTAAAAAGGAATAATTTAGAATCCAGTAGCAATAGCAAGATTTATCTGTTAGGTTTGTGGCAGGGGTTGATGTGTTGTTCAAAACAGATTACTTATGTTGCAACAGATAAATAGTTTGTTTCAACAGATGACTAGTTTGTTGCTTTGCTTGGCTCTGACGTTTTAATTTGTACTCCCTCCATCTCAAATTATCTGTCCCAAATTGAGATGCCACATTGATTAAGAAAAATAATTAATAACATGCCTAGTTTACCATAACCTACTGATCAGTTGGTGGGACATTAGACGTGTTTGAAATAACCATTGTTTGCTATTCAATCAAAAATTCATAAGAGAAGAAAGCTTTTAACGTCGGTTGGCGTATAGTCCCCCTATTAAATGATGTTTCCATTTTAATTTGAAGAAAAAGTTATTAATGCAAAGGGTAAAACATGAAATTTTTTTAATCTTTTCTTGATTAATGAAAAAGACAAGTAAAATGAGAAATCGAATTAGGAAATTTGGGATGGGTAATTAGACGTAAGGAATAATTTTGAATCCAGTAGCAATAGCAAGTGTTGAAAACATATTGTTTATTTGTTGGGTTTGTGGCAGGGTTTGATTTGTGTTGTTTCAAACAGATTAATCATTCGTTGCAACGGATAATTAGTCTGGTGCAACAAATAAACATTCTGATGCAACAGATAATTAGTCTGATGCAATAGATAAACATCTTGATACAACAGATAATACGTCTGATGCAACAGATAATATGATGATGCAACAGATAAACAGTCTGATGCAACAGATAAATTTTCTGATGCAACAGATTACTCATCTGATGCACCAGATGATTGATCTGTTTAAATTGTTGGCACTTATGTTGGATTCATAATCGGGGTTCTATCCATTGTTGGAAAAACAAAAGTGTACCCAGATGACAAATACGAATAAAAATCATAATTTTACTTACCAAAGTCACCTATGAAGTAATGCCAAAGTGGAAAGTGATGCAGTAAAGAAAATTTGACCTAAGAAATTGGTCAGATCGCAGCAGTAGCGTTGTACCAACAACAAATGGTCGACAAGAAGAAGATGGAGATGATAATGAAGTAGAAGATGATGATAATGAAGCAGAAGATGATGATAATGAAGCAGAAGATGATGAATAAAGCAGCAGAAACATAAACAATTAACAATAAAAATCACTAAAAGAGAGAAAACAACAATGGATGAGAAGAGAGAGAAAGACACTTTTTTTTCCTCCGTTTCCCGTTATTTTAGGTATACATTGGGATCAAAGTATAAATTTAAAAACTTGTGGATTATTTTCTAACTTCCCCAACTTTCTTAATTCATAATAAAGTAATTGTCACCTCCAACTAATAATTAAGACTTGTGTCACGTACACGCCATTTTAAAACTCTTTTGTCACCTGTGGCCCAAACCCCCACATAAGTTTGGTCAACGGTAAGAGAAATTTGAAATATTGTGTTTTGATTAGTTCAGGGATTCAAATGACAAAACGCTAAGCAGAGGCGTTCCCTTTACAATCTCGGACAAGTACAAGAGTCCACTAAGTCATTTCGCTTTTTAAAAATATAACATTGAAGTATTTGCAATGGTTGTGGTGTTTCGAGGGTTCCATCGGGAGTAATTACATTTTTTCTATCGAGTCCGAAAAAAGATAAAAAATATCTTAAGTGATAAATCTAACAAAATAGCACAAGAGATAAAGGAATATTATTGATAGATCTAACAAAATAGCACAAGAGATAAAAAAAAATATCATTAATATATTCACGCTCGTTTCAAGATCAATATATTATTTTTTCTATATAATAGAAGCACTGGTTTCGACTAGTGCTTCATCAATTACTATACTACCCCTAATTATTCCGTAATTTACTATATTGCTCCTAATTAATTATTATGATTCATTTATATATTAGATTTAATAATATTTTTTTATTATATTATCCCTAATTAATTATTATAAGTCATTTATATATTCGAACTAATAATATTTAATTAAAAAATAGATACTTATGACGTTTGTTTCAGCTGCTTTAGCTGTGATTTTACTATATAATCCCCAATTAATTATTATAAGTCATTTATATATTAAAAAATTAATAATATTTAATTAAAAAAATAGATGACATTTTACCTATATTATCCCTAATTGCTCCGTGATTTATTATACTACCCCTAATTAATTATTATAAGTTATTTATATATTAGAATTAATTAATTATTATAAGTCATTTATATATTAGAATTAATAATATTTAATTAAAAAAAGATATTTATAACGTTTGTTTCAGCTGCTTTAATCGTGATTTTACTATATCATCCCTAATTAATTATTATAAGTCATTTATGTATTAAAAAATTAATAATATTTAATTAAAAAATAGATGACATGTCTGCCTATATTACCCCTAATTGCTCCGTGATTTATTATATCACCCCTAATTAATTATTATAAGTCAATTATATATTAGAATTAATAATATTTTTTTACTATATTACCCTAATCAATTATTATAAGTCATTTATATATTAGAATTAATAATATTTAATTAAGAAAATAGATATTTATGACGTTTGTTTCAGCTGCTTTAATCGTGATTTTACTATACCATCCCTGATTAATTATTATAAGTCATTTATGTATTAAAAAATTAATAATATTTAATTAAAAAAATCAGTTGCTTCGGCATTAACTATATTACCCCTAATTGCTCTGTGATTTACTATATTACCCCTAATTAATTATTATAAGTCATTCATATATTAGAATTAATAATATTTTTTATTATATTACCCCTAATTAATTATTATAAGTCATTTATATATTAGAATTAATATTATTTAATTAAAAAAATAAATATTTATAACGTTTGTTTCAGCTTCTTTAACCGTGATTTTACTATATCATCCCTAATTAATTATTATAAGTCATTTATGTATTAAAATAATAATAATATTTAATTAAAAAAATAGATGACATGTCTGTCTATGGTTTCGACCAGTGCTTCGTCGACATTACCCCTAATTGCTCCGTGATTTACTATATTATCCCTAATTAATTATTATAAGTCATTTATATATTAGAATTAATAATATTTTTTATTATATTACTCCTAATTAATTATTATAGGTCATTTATATATTAGAATTAATAATATTTAATTAAAAAAATAGATATTTATGACGTTGGTTTCAGCTGCTTTAACCGTGATTTTACTATATCATCTTTAATTAATTATTATAAGTCATTTATGTATTAAAAATTAATAATATTTAATTAAAAAAATCAGTTGCTTCGTCATTTACTATATTACCCTTATTGCTCAGTGATTTATTATATTATCCCTAATTAATTATTATAAGTCATTTATATATTAGAATTAATAATTTTTTTACTATATTACCCCTAATTAATTATTAAAATTCATTTATATATTAGAATTAATAATATTTAATTAAAAATAGATATTTATGACGTTTGTTTCAGCTGCTTTAATCGTGATTTTACTATATCATCCCTAATTAATCATTTTAAGTCATTTATGTATTAAAAAATTAATAATATCTAATTAAAAAAATAGATGATATGTCTGTTGCAGCTGCTTCAACCATAATTTTGCTAAATATCGCTTATAATTAATTATTATGAGTCATCTAAGTGTTAAAAATTTAATCATATTTAAAAAAATAAACATAAAATGATAAATTAACTCTTGATGTATTAAATTAAGTTGACCTCCTTCAACCGTGATTTTACTGTATCACCTCTAATTAATTAGTATAAGTCATTTATGTATTAAAAAATCCATAATATTTAATTAAAACATTGGTTTCGACATGGCTGCTTTAAGAGTTGCGTCGTGATTTTATTGTATCACCCCTAATTAATTATTATAAGTCATTTATGTATTAAAAAATTAATAGTATTTAATTAAAACAAGAAAAATATGCGTTTATGACATGTTTGTTACAGCTGCTTTAACCATAATCATCTTTGAGATGATGATCCAAGACTTTGTTGTTAATTGAAGTAACTTTTGTTTCAGTTTTTATATGAAATAATCCTATGAATATTAGTTCTACATCTTTTCTATTTTGTAACAGGTCTCAATCTTATCATCAAACAATTAAAATAATACGACTACACGACACATCACACTTTTTTATCATGTGAAAAAAAAACTATCTTATAAAACTTCACTCCTTAGCGAGTGTCAAATAGTTATTATTTTAAAAAAATATCGTTTTAAATCAATGTACATTTATGTTTGCATCTCATCAATATTGAATATTGGTGCTAAAAGATGTCCATAGTGTTGGGCCCGTGCTGACTTGGGTCATGCACAAAGTAGGGTCATGCACCTCTACTTTGTGCAAATAAAAATTCCCTTTGTTGCACTTCTTTTTTGGCAAACAAATGTAAAGATTATGGGCCACAATCACTTTTAACGTAAATTTTGTTTGGGCAAAATTCAGAAATAGCATACTTATCTCCTTAATTATGAGTTTCATAGCAACAGTTTCATAATTACATAATATAGCAAGTTGTATTTTGTATTTTTGCAAACTGTTACTACAAAATACAAATACATATGATTTTTACTGTTGTTATGATCGATATGTATTTTGTATTTTTGCAAACTGTTGCTACAAAAATACAAATACATATGCTATAAAATGTAATTTGATAAAAGTGTTGTTATTTTTTGTAATTTAATACTTAAGTATGTTACTTTATGTATTTTTTCCATTTTGTTTTGGGGAAGATCGAATTTATTTTCTTGAACTATATTATATAAACGGTTCAAATTTCCCAACGTTAGTACTCTCTCCCTCTTATTTTATATCTCGCTATTTTTTTATTTGATAAATATTTAAAGTTATAATTTCACTTTTATTTTTATTGATTTCACTTATAAGGTCTCGTTTAATTAAAATAGTAGTAATACATTTTTTAATGAAAGATAATTTGATAAATATCACCAAATCTTTTCTTATTTTTAAAATTTATGCCCGATCAAAATATGTCATATAAAATGAAACTAAGAGAGTATAAAGTTTGGATAAAATACATTCTCTCATTATAAGATTGATCTAAATACAGTTTAATTTATCAAAGATGGAAGCTATCCGACACATGAAGCATTTTCACAAGAAAAAAGTAATCAATTTTACACTTTAATTATGAAAAATGGTCCAAATGTTAAAATTAGTGATTTTTTTTATTTTTCTCAAACGTAAATTCATTTATATCCCTAACTTTATTTTAAGAATCAAACTCTCCCCCCCCCCCCCCCCCCACACACAAACTTTGAAAAATAGTCATTGTCCCTCTTTTTTTCTAATTGACTTTTTCAAATGTCTATTCTATCCTTACATTATTTTTTTTTATTTTATTTTACATCTTTAAAATCATGATATTTTTATTTTTAATCTATATAAAAAAAATTATATCATCCAAAATAGAAAAGTAAAAGATATTTTCGGAACTATTGAAAGCTGCCACGAACTAGCTTCTACACAATTACGAGGGCCTAGTCATGATCTGACCAACCCAGCCCAGTCGCATTGCGAATGCGACATTATCCATGCGAACAACATTATCCATGCGAACAGGAAGACGATTTTCGACCCCGGTCTTGTTTACTCCCGCGAGCCCACCTCCGTGATCATGCTGATCAGAAATACTTTCTTCTTTCCGATTTGGATGGAGGTTTGTGAACGCATAGAAGGATTTACTTCACCAGACATCTGTAGTAAAGGTCGAAGTCAAAAATCTCCAAAAGCATTCTGGGGATTCATTTGAGGTCCCACAAAAATAAATCAACTATGTGACTAAATTAAATTTGATATTTCACACTGAACATTGCAGTCCAGATTTTCAATGGAGGTCATTTTCATCAGATGTTGACCAAAGTCAATCTTAGGTCATAACTTTCCAACATCTTGTTTAAACGCTTGCAACCTAAATCGACCATGCTACTAGCTCAAAATCAACATTCCGAAGCTGATGAAACTAATTAAATTATTATATGATGCTCGGATCTTCAAATGTTGACCAAACTCAACCATTTCAAGTTCCAACTTAAAGACCTTTTAAAATGGAGGATATTAACACCTCAGTAAAATAAAAATAATAATAAATAATATAATTTTTTTTTAATATATATAAATAGAGGATTGCAGATATCAAAATTATATAGAATAAAGAGGGTGGGGTGGGAGGGGGGAGAATGAATATTTCTCAAAATAGAGGAGGAAATTTTATCTTTAAGAGAAAATTGAAGGGTGTAAATAATTTCCACCCTTATCCATTACCACCATAAATCAATTACCACATAACAATTGATTCTCTTCCCTCCCAACTGTATCAATTGAAGACCATTACTACTCTATTTCGACAAGCTTATTGAAAAAATTCTCAATAGTTTCTCACAAATTATTTTGTTCAAACGATCTCTTTCATTATATCTTTATTTTTACCACTTTTCTCATATTACCATTTATTTTATTTTATCTCTGTCATCACGATATTTGTTGCAAATTATTAATTACAAGCTGAGCTAAGTGCGTATCGTAACGTTATTACATTAGAAGGTTAAAATGAAGTTTTATCCTATTATTTCTATGATTATAAAACAAAGATTTCCAACATGTCACAGCAAACCCAGATACCACACGTGGCATTATCTGAAATGGTGACATATCAAAGTTCCCATCAACCTTCAGGACAGGTACACAAAATCCAACATGTAAAATGACTAACTTCTAGTTTGCTGGCATGTCCATGAGATTAAACAATAAAAAATCCAATAGGTCCCAAACAGTAGTAGTAGTAGTAGTCATTAAGTAAAATGGGTCCCACATTCACCACGAAAATTGTTGCAGGTCAAAAGAGCAAATGATTATTGAGATGGATTTGATATGACCATACAAAGGACACGTGGGCCTACGTGCTCCTCACGTGGTGGACTGATGTGAGACTGCACCATTCAATCTGTGTGCTGCAGCTCTAGCAGAAACCCACCCGTCAACCCATTTTGTCTTCATTGTTTGCTAACCGGGTCGGGTCGGGTCGGATCAGTTAATTGGCTCTACGTTTTGTCTGGATAAGAAGGATAAGTCTAATCTAATTAATTGTGTGTTCTATCAATCAAACATTGTGCATTTAGTGCTCCATTTGTAGTTGGTTTAGAGATAGACTTAGGCATTGGGGGCGAAGTTGGAGTTGTGTTTGACCATGAATATAAATTAAAGTTGCTTTTTGAAATTTTGTGAGAAAAGTATAAGTGAAAAAAGTGTAAACAAGTAAAACTTATTTTCACTTTTCCAAATAATTTTTTGAAATTGAAGTTGGAAAATTCATGGTCAAACACAGCGTGTTTTTATTTTTTTCACTTAAGTGAAATAATTTTTCTCAAAAAAAAGAGGAAAAAATTTCTATGGTTAGTAGCCGTTTGGTCATGAGTATTTTTTCACTTTTTTTCAAAAAATTATTTTACTCTAGTGAAAAAAATAAAAAACACAAAATTTAAATACAATTTGGAATTGAATTTTGAAAAAGTGAACATAAAAAAAAAACTTGTTTCACTCCTACTTCTCTCGCAAAATTTTAAAAATAAATTTAATTTATATTCATGGACAAACACAACTCAAACTCCAACTTCACTTCCAACTTTGAAAAATTATGTTTTCATGGCCAAATGAAATCTTATGCAGATACTTTAAATTTAGTATAAATAATTTAGTATAAATAATACTATTACATTTTGATAGCTGATTTGGAGATACGTTCTTTATGTATAAAATTAATATAGTATTTAATTTGTAGTCTAGAGGTCCACATAATTAATAATATGTTTAAGTTATTACAAAATTTTGTACCGCTATTATTTTATGAAGGATAAATGGTGAAATAAATAATACACGAATAATTATTACATGAACAACTCAATCTTACCTAAATTAATATACAAATTTTATTATAATTAATTTCTATATTATTAATATATGCATAACTCTAGCTAGTTATCGAACAACTCTTAAGAAGAAAAAAATTGTTGTTCAATACTCGCACTTAACCTGACTAATTTAAATTTATGTTGAAGAATCAGAAGCAAACTATTGCATATCAAAGTGACTCTTATTTACACTACAAAATCAAGACCTCTAATAACACATGCATCCTACTTGATAAATTATGTGAGATATACGGATTTTACGTGTTAAATTTTGGAAAACATGTAGAGCGTATGTATCTATATATTCAACTTTATAATAGAGTAAATATCTATTTATGCACACAAAACTAAAAGATATTGTAGACATTGAAATTTTGTGGACTCCACAAAAAGAGTTTAATTTTGGTTAGAGTTCTTGGGGCTACTTTACCCTAAACCTAAACCTAAACCCTAAATTATACATATATGAAGGGACAAATATCCCTTAAAGAGGGATCTTCAGTATCCGACAAATTCACGAGATATTCACAAAGAGATCAACGATCTTCAAAGTCCCAATAAATTCATGGGATACTTATCGATCAAAACCCTCTCTTCTTGATAATCAAATACATCAAGAAGACAAACCTTCCTTTCATGGAGATCAAATCCAAATGTTCCTACGTCCGAGAAATACGTCACTAACGACCCTCAAATTACGGAGAAATTCATATCCAAATCTTCATACATTTGAGAAATATGTTACTGACGGTTCTCGAATTATGGAGAAAATCAAGGGAGGAACTGATATGTACCCCCATCGTTTATCAATAAAATTGTTGTTTTATCATATTTTTATTTGTGGTTGAAGTTTATTTTTCATGAATTAAATTATGTTGGAAACAAATTGGCACGCCCAGTGGGACCAAATCTGCCCTTCATCTCTTCTCTCATAAATCAACCAAATCTGCCCTTCATCTTTTCTCTCATAAATCAAATATGCGAATCTGTAGCCGCAGGATCGTAAAGATGGAAGCGGTACTTCAAGACTCGTCTTTGAGTTTCATCAAGTCTACACTCTGATAAGCCTTGAAGCAGGGGACATTTGTAGACATCTAAAATTTGTGGGACTCTACAAAAAGAATCCAAATTCTATTAGAGTTTTTAGAGTCTAATTTACCCTAAACCCTGAATTATGCCTATATAAAGAGGCAAATCTTCCCTTAAAAGACATCTTGAATATCTCAGAAATTCATAGATCAAAATCCTCTCTTCTTGATAATCAAATACATCAAGAAGATCCATATTCCTATATTCGAGAAATACGCTACGGCCCTCGAATTATGGAGATCCATATTCCTATGTTCGAGAAATACGCTACGGCCCTCGAATTATGGAGAAAATCATGAGAGATCAATCAAGGGAGAAACAGAATTGTACCCATATTCGTTATTAATAAAATGTTTTTGTTTTTTCATGTTTTATTTGTGATTGTAATTTATTATTCATCACTGTAAAATTTGTTGCAAACGGATATAAATGCAAGTTGAGATCAAATTAAAGGCATTTTTATATTTATGCTCATTAAAAATTCTTGCGTTGCTAAGTTACAAATAAAGTGCACTAATTATATAAATTGAAAAAAATACTAAATAAAAATATTAACAATTCACAAGAAGGGAAGAAATAAGAACGAAGCAAAACTTTACGAAGACGAATATTATGTAGGTTTCTCGATCAACCAGTAAATTTAAGTTAATATTAATATATCCTGTTAAATGACCTCTAATTAAAAAAATTAAGATTATTTATCGGTACACCATACATATTCTCCTTCATTTGACTTTTAACCAACTACATTTAATTTTAATTATGCTCCCTACTTTTACTTTTAACGTCAAAAACAAAATTATTGTTTGTTCAAAAGTCTTTTCTTCAGTATTTCCGCCGCAATCCATTTATTTGCTTTTATTTTACGGGGTGAAAATTATACTTTATAATATGGAGATTATAATTATGATAAAGTGGATATACTTTATTGTTAGGAGAAGCAAATCCGATATTTATGAAATTTTATTGGTTCCTGCACCTATCTATTCAAGTTAATATTACAAAATTGTAATAGAGTTTACTAGCAAATATATATTTATATACAATATAATATTAATTGAGTAAAAATTATTAAATTCACGTTTTTTTAACAAAACCTCTAGATCTAGCCCTAATCAATAAGTGTTCGGTCAATTGACTCAGACTAAATATTCGAAAACTCTGATTAAGATTGAAGGAATTCAAATCATCTCATTACAATTCATGTTAATTATTATCATATGCTTTGTTTAATTTTAATAAGCTATGCAAATACACACATCATTTAACAATTTAAATCACCCTCCCTTCATATTTACTTCTTCATTTTTGCCTTCATACATCTCTTAAAACATACTAATAACTAAAACGATAACTTTACCGTATCACCTCTAATTATTATAAATTATCTTATTTCCGGGAATGAATTGGAAATAACTAAAGCATTAGTAATAATCAAGTTAAAGTAGGTATATAATGAACTATTTCTTAATTTTAATCTGAATAAATCAAAAAAATATTTATAATTTTTAATATAGTAAATAAATAAAAGTGAAAGAATGGAATAATTATTTCAATTAATTGTTTTCTACTACCACCAAAGTGGTGGCAAGTACAATTAGGGGTTCATATCATAAACCAATTAATTAGTTTCATCTTTACCTGATCAATATCCTGTGGTTCATTTAAGTTGATGTCTTGAATATATTCCTATTGCCTAATTAGTTTGTTGTGGTTCATTTAAGTACAATAAATATATAGTTGGTGGACATTTTAACAGTATGAAAAATGGTCTTTTCCCCAAAGTGGTTTGAAAGATTAAACATTCCCATTTCTAGTGTAGCTCATTTTTTTAATTTTTTTTAATTTTTTTTTTACATTTTACATAAATAATTCAGCAAATAATTGAAACGAAGAGTTTTTGGCTTAAGAAACACATCGTTAATGATGAATTTAAACCAATAAAATGTTGGATTTTTGTGTTTTGTTATTGCATTACCGACTTATTAACCTTTTTATATTATATCAATATATGAGTCAGTCTTAGGATTTTTCTGTTAAAAAATACATTTTTGATATCCGTTACTAATAAATCTTTAATTAAATTCAATAATATCTCACATGATATGTTTAATTTCACAAAATTCAAATACATGTATTACTACACTATACACCTTTTTGGTTTAATATTACAAAATTTAAAGATTTATTTATTTTAAAATTTCATATTCAATCAAATTAAGATAAAAAATCAAAACAAAGGAACTTAAAGAGGATCGTTGGTCTTGTTGTGGTTAATGGTTGAAGAAGATAAAATGAGGCTATTGATTTTAAAGATATGAGTTAAATATGATGATTATAATTATTGGAATTAATATTAAAATGTTGAATATCGAGTTTAGAGTAATTTGAACAAGTTTGCATCAATTATTAAATAAAAATGTATTGACAAAATGTCTCACAAATTTATGACGTTTCTTAGACATTAATGTTAAAGAAGGGGATCACGCAATATTCTACGTGTTAGAATTGGGTAACACAATAATGAAAATAGAAGGATCCACCTAAATTTGATACCCGTTTTAACGGTCAATTTCCTCGTCAAATTTACAAAGAATTGTGAATAATTTGTTCCAAGATTTCAAAATAATTTGTACTAAAATAAAAAAAAAATCTACCGAAATTTTTTAATTATTCGCCAAAATCTTTGAAAGTTATGATACAATTTATACTAAATTTCTGATGATTCGTCAGGTCTCATAGTATGTTCATCCATCACAATTTTTTTTATAATATAAGATATTTTGTACATTAAACTCTTTCTTATCCATGAAATGTGGCAAGACAAGCCTTCTGGTTATCCTCAGTACTAGAGTCTAGAAGTAATTTTTAACCAACTTATTTAAATGTGATCTAGAATTAAATAGCAATGCAAAATGATTTTATTTGAACAAATCACTTGATCTCCTATGTTTTACTATTTACATATCTTTAATAACTTTTTCAAAATAATTATCTATAAAAATAATCATACAATGAAACTACTAACATTTATAATGAATTACACCTTGACACAATTATTATCACCATATCAATTCGAAAAGATTCAAAAAAATTAAAATACTCCATGCCTAAAAAAAATAGGTTACCAAACTCAATTACTGCTACGAGCTTCACTGATATGAAATGTCATGTGTTGCTTTGTCCAACCCCTCATTGGTCAATCTGACACACTCTTCAATTAATAAAAGGAACAAGCTCCCTTCACACTCCAATTTTTAAGTACCATATGCTGACCCCCACCTCCTCTTCACCCCTCCCCAACCAACCAACCAACCAACCCCCCTCCCCAACAATCCATTAAAGAACAACAGTAATGATGGAGTCAGAATTTTTACTATCGAATTTTAAAATCTAAAATCTAAACAAATAAGTATACTAATTAGTTGGAGGGAGTTTGTCATCTATAGTATATATATAGAAAAATGATTTTAATTATATATAAATAGTATAAGTTTTTATCAAAGAAGATTCGTTTCAAGATGGTTACACCCTTGACTTTACGAGAATAATAAGGGCCCGTTTGGTCATGAAATTTATTTTATTTTTTTTCGATTTTTTTTTTCGGAGTTGAAAATTGTGGTGTTTGGCCATGAAAATTCAAAAAATAATTTCGAAAAAAAAAAACTGAAAAGGAAAAACAGGTTTTTGTTGTTTTCACAATTTTCCAACTTCAATTCCAACTTTTATTATTATTACATATAACCCCAATCTTTTAAATTTTTACATAAAACTCTCTTTATAACATTACTTTTTCAATATTACGTATATAACAGTTTTAAAAAATAAGATAATTATAATTTCAAACTTAATGCTATCCTAATTAATATATATCTCTTTTTCTCTCTCATCATTATTTAATTTTCTTCCTTATTTAAGATATTATTTCACTGCTAATTTATATTTATACCCATAAATATATAAAATATTATATTTATAATAGAAATATACAAAATATGTTATATATAAAGTTTATACCATGTATATACCATATACACACATATATAAATATACAAAGTATTAAGAAAAATACTAAGCATATTTATAATGTAAATATACAAAGTATGTTATATATGAAGTTTATACCATGTATTTACCATATACACACATATATAAAAATACAAAGTATAAAGAAACATACTAAGCATATTTATATATTTATGGTATATGATATAATATACCATATATATATATTTGTCCCTTTTTAATTATAATTTTTTTTATTTCAAATAATTAATCCAAACCCTCTACTCGATCCAATAAATTCACTATCCGATTTCAATTAAAATTCAAGAGACGTCTATCTAGCAGACATATTTTTTCACTCCTACAACGATATACACACTACACACACAATACAGTAATATAGATTTCAGCAAAAAAAATCATTAATCCATAACACCCTAAAATAATACCAAATAAATTGAACTACACACATTTCAATTTCCAGCAAAATTTCGTTCTCTCATAGCCAATGTCTCCATCGAACCAAAAATACCTCACCGACAAATCATCGCCACACATCTAGCTATGGCCAAATTTTCACCCCATCCAACAAATAAACAACAACTAGCAGCAACAAACAATCAATGTTATTTGATTGGGGTTCACGTTTAAGGAAAAAAATAGAGGGAGTATCGGGTTTGGAACAAAAAATAGAGACCGAGTTGAGTTGGTTTGGAATGAGGTTCGATGCATTTATTGAGTCGGATAGTGAATTTGGGTTAATTATTTAGATTAAAAATATTAAAATAAAAAAGAAACAAATATATTCTTGAATTATGATAAATGATACGTATATATCCTCTATAATATTTTGAGTACACATATACTTCAATTGTTAGTGTGAGAGACATATACATATTATTTTATTTTTTTGGTTTCCCAAG
The DNA here is from genome assembly GCA_030864215.1 of Capsicum pubescens. NCBI lineage: Eukaryota > Viridiplantae > Streptophyta > Magnoliopsida > Solanales > Solanaceae > Capsicum > Capsicum pubescens. Next base: position 329,696,233 of record CM061538.1, on the reverse strand, counting down.
GTATCCCCACAGCCGGTAACCGTGAGACCAATCCTCCGTTCTTCTGTCAGCGAACTAAGCGGTAGGAAACTGACCACAGAGTTTGCTCCATTCGCCAGAGGTGGGGATCGAACCCCAACTTCTTGCTTAAGGGACATGACGCTGAACCACCATGCCAACTCTAATGGTTATACGTATTATTTTATTAATATAAAGACAAATATATTGAAGGGGAGCCTTGGAGTAACTGAAAAAGTTGCTGACTAGAGACATATATATACTTTAGCGATATATATATACTCAAAATATGATGAAGTATATATATATATATCATTTATCATAATTCAAAGTATATTTATTCCTTTTTATCTTTTTTTTCTTCTCTCTGCTTCCAGAAAAAAGGCAAAAACAAAAAAAACAAACAAACAGAAACCTTTGAAAAGAAACAGAGTATCTCACGCACGCAGAGTCACACACACTTGCTTCTCTCTCTGCCAAAACTCTTCAGTTTTCCATACCAGTCAGTACACACCTACACACAGTCCACACACTACATTTCACCAACACCTCTTCTTTCCTTCTGTTTATTTGAATACCAACAAAATAAATAATTTTCATTCTTATGATTATTTTTTTATTTTTTTTTATTTATATTTATAGTGAAAGTTTTATTACATGATCGAATGTGTTTTATTTGAATATCAACAAAATATACGTTAAGGATATCATCTTTTACGTTTATTTAGCCAAACATACAGTCCAAACTCTTGGAAAACTCACCCCTCCTCTTTTACCCATCTTCCCTTTTCCCCCTCTTCCAAAAAAAAACAAAAAAGATTCACCATTTTTCATAAAAATCTTTAATTTGAGCCAAATTCAAGAAACCCCATTAGCTCATTTTTGCTTCTAGTATTCCCACATGCATTCATGAGTTTGGTCTGTAGAGACCATTTAGCCTATAATGGGTTGTTGTATATCTCAGTTGGCAGCAAAATTTGCATTTTTTCCTCCAACACCAGCTACATATCAAGTCAAGAAAAGGGATGATGGAAGACTTGTTGCTGTTTCAACTACATCTTCTATGCCTATTTCTGGTGCTGTTGATGATGTTAATCTTGATGTCTTGTTAGTTGACACTAAAAGAGGCAACAAGATTGTAGCTTTTTACTTGAAAAATCCATATGCTAAACTTACTGTGCTTTACTCTCATGGCAATGCTGCTGATCTAGGACAACTCTATGACTTGTTTGTTCAGCTTAAAGCTAATCTCAGAGTCAACCTTATGGGGTCTGCCTTTTCTTCCCTTCCTTTTTTGTTTTTTCACACAGTTTTGCTGCACCCCCAACCCCCCTCCATTTTTTTTTGTAGGACGTGTGTAAGAATCTTGTGTGGGGATACTGGTTCTTGTATTTAATGTTTTGAGGTTGTTTTTCTATGGTGTTTTTGTAAAAATCTAAGTTTGATATGGTAAATCTTAATTTTTTTTTTCAAGAATTTTTTCTATGGTGATTTGTAAAAATATGAGCTTGATATGGTAAATCTTGAAATTTTATTTTCTTTGTGTTTTGGGGTTTGGGAGTGAGATGTTGCGTTGCCTATGGGCCTTTATCTCCTCTCTCCCTTTTTTGCCATGTATCTGTGTTCCTATTTCTCTTTCATAGGGTTGGTAAAGGTCACTTTTTATCGATTTTCTGTAGCTGGAAAAAAGGAGGCTTTTTAAGCTTTTTCACATTTTTGTTCAATTTAATGATTTATTAATTTCTATAGCTCTATCATCTTCCTATTGCAAGTTGCTAAAATATTGATCTCATGGTTTTCAGTGAAAAATTTCATGGTTAAATGAACCATTGTAACTTCTTTTGTTTCTTGGAGGTTCTCTGATTTATTTTCTCCTCATCAGTGCCTTTTGATCTGTAAACTTTTGTTGTGTTTTTTGAGTTTTGACAGTGAGTTTTCATCTTTTTTACTTTACTGATGACAATTGGAAAAGTAAAAGTAGTGGCGTTGTGAATTTTCATTGTTGTCACAAATCACTAGTCCCTTTCCAACTGTTGCAAGTTTTTAGTTTCTTTGTCCTTATATGTAGTGTGATAGATTTCACTTAGCTATTCATTCACCTACAGATGAAATGTGAAAGTAAAATGGAGTTTCACTTGTGGGGCTGGATAGAGACATGGGTCCCTACTTTGTAGAGGGAATAATAAAGCACTGCTCTTTATACTGAGACTTGCCTTTGATCTTGCTGTATCATGTGTGTTTTCCAATATTCAATACAGTGTCCATAGGACATGTCCTGCCTATCAGGGATGCAATGAGAGTTCATTAATTTTGTTTTTGTAATTGGACCCAATTATGACAATTTACCTTAATCTTTAATTTGTGTTTATTGGAGTTCCGAATCAGTTGGAGAATGGGCTAGTTATGTCCTTGAATGGGACTTGAACAGTGTTTCCCTCTAAGTTGCCCGGACTCTCCAAAAATGTTGCCGCACCCGTGTCAGACCCTTAAAAAATACACTATTTTTGGAGGATCCAACATGCACCCGTAGACATTTTTGATGAGTCCGAGCGACCTAGATTTCCCTAATGAGCTAGGTTGAGTTAGGCTCAACTTCTTTTTCTTAACGTGATATTAGAGCCAGGTCCGTCATGTTCTATTGTCCACGTTCCAATTAGTAGTCTTGGACGTACAGGGGTGTCGAGTTGGTTGTCTCCGTTGTATGAACCTGAGAAATTCTCCCCTTATAAGCTAGCTTTCGGGGTTAAGTTAGACCCAAGCCACAAGCTCCATTTCTAACAGTAGTGAAAGGAACAAAATTATCAGCCTGCCCTTGCATTACATCCGTGATTTAACCAGAATGCTTCATTACTTGCCTTTTTTGAACATTTAGCTAATGAAATTGCCAATTTGTTTATACCTGACTTTTGTTCTTGCACATTATCATGTTGCAATGCAGTTTATATAGGCTTTTATACTTTTACCAGTCTCCTTATAAGTTTGCTGTTTGTACTCTAAAAAGTTTACCATCTCAATTACTATGCAGATACGACTATTCGGGCTATGGAGCATCTACAGGAAAGGTACGTCCTTCAATTCGTTAAGCAAGAATTTAAGGATATAGGTGCGGATTTGATATGTTCTGGCAAGTTACTTCTCCTGATCGTCTCTGTGTTTCTGTTTTTTCCACGTGATCTAGCCAAGCGAATTTGATACATATGCGGACATAGAAGCGGTGTATGGTTGCCTTCAGACAGAGTATGGAATTAGCCAGGAAGATTTGATTCTGTATGGGCAATCTGTTGGAAGTGGCCCAACATTACACTTGGCAGCTAAATTACCACGTTTGAGGGGTGTGGTTCTGCACAGCGGCATTCTTTCTGGCCTTCGTGTGCTTTGTCATGCAAACTTCACTTGTTGCTTTGACATTTATAAGGTAGCTAACACTCTTCAAGGAATGACAGTTAACTTTCTAATGCACTTTACCTTTGTCAAGTGTTATTCAGTTAACTTCTTGTCTTTGAATAATAAATAAAATCCAGGAGCATTATTGTGGAACATTACAGAGAGAGCTTTGACAATGTTCTCGATCTGTAGCTTTAGTTTTAAAGAACAAAATATGAAATTTTTCTTTGCCTCATATTATTTGATGAAGCAACCAAAAAAGTTTTTAAGAGGTAGACCCATGAAGAAGGGACATATGTTTGCTTTACCACGGTTGTTAGAGAGAACTTGCAGTCAAAAGTTTTGAGCTAATTCTCATGCACTTCATGTGAATCTCGTAATGATTTTGGTACGTTTGCAACGTATTTTGCTGATGACCTGAGTAATTTATTAGGGGAACAATTTGAATACCTTGTGTACTCATTTCTGTATCTTCCTTGCTGCCATCTTAAGCATCTAACAGTTATGTTCATGTGCGCAGAATTTAAACAAGATTCAGAAGGTGAAAAGCCCTGTGCTTGTTATACATGTAAGTTATTCTCCTTATTAGTTGACATTTAGATTCAGATTTATGCAACGTTTACTTGATCTGGAAATTGAACTTCCATTTGGAAAATGATTGAAGTTGAACAAGTGCTTGGGGTAAGATTAAGTTATATAATCAGAGAAGAGAATACATTTCTGCCATGAAGACAACCAGAGATATAAGAACAACTTCTTTTCTCCTTTAAGCTCTTCTGTTGTCTCATTCATGATATCCATATGGGACGTATGTTAACCTGTTCAAAAAAAGAAGATATCCTTATTGGACATCTTGTGGATATCCTTTTGGATCCCTTGGTGTCGCTGTATGATATGATTCTGTCTGTTGTATAATGTATAATGGTGTCTAAAATAAATTAAGAAGGATTGAATTTGGAAGGAGATTTTGTTTTGTTGCTTCATCAGGTAGATTCCTTCTTGGTTATGGAAATTTGCATTGTCATTTAAATGTTGAACTGATAGTGTTTCTATTCTTTTGGTTGGCGGGGATGGGGCGTTGAGGGGACGTAAGAGTGATATCAACCAACATTCTTATTGGTTATGTAAATGTAAGTTGTCATTTAAACATTGAACTGGTGACAGTGTTTCTATTCTTTTGGTTGTTGGGGATTGGGGATTGGGGAATGAGGGGATGTAAGAATGATACTCCCTCCGTTTAAAAAAGAATGACCTACTTTCCTTTTTAGTCCGTTTAAAAAAGAATGACCCCTTTCCTTTTTTAGCAACTTTTTGATTTTAACTTTCCACATGGCATATTTAAGACCACAAGATTGAAGGGCGTTTTGGTACATTTAACATATTTTTAATTTAACACCACAAGATTCAAAAGTCTTATTTATTTTCTTAAACTTCGTGTCCAGTCAAATTAGGTCATTCTTTTTGAAACGGAGGGAGTATTAATCAACATTGTTAGAACACATTTTCTGATCAGCTACATTTAACTTCTGGTATTTTAATGTCTAAGTAAAACTTGTTTGGCAGCCAGATATTTACATCACTCAACTTGCAATGTTTTTTCGATTACGAAGGAAGAAATTGCATTCATATCCATAATATTTTATGATAATACTGAAAACTGAGCGAGTGGAGTTAGACCAGCTACATTTAGTGTTTGATGATTGAAATTTTCTTGTATTAATTTGTCCTACCATATCCGAAGTCACTGAACTGTTAATACCTTAGATAAGAGTCTCCGATTAGTTGCTATAGCCTATAAGCATCCATTTGCATCCCTCTAGCATTTTATTGTAGTAAATTTCTAGGGTGTGTTTAATAATTATTATTATAAATTTAGCAGTACATTCTTCTTTCACTCTCAAACTGAAGTGCATCCTTTTGGACGTGGTTTTCTAAGTGCTTTTATTTTGAAACTCACAGTTTCTACTGTTACCTATTTCAAAAATAAAAATATAAAACTTACAGTACCAGTTCTCTTCATGGTTCTTCTATATTCAATAAAAAGAACTCCCAGTTGCTAAACCTTGGGCATAGTACCTCTTGTCGTATGGCTCTGACTTTTGAATAAGAGTTGAGGTCAGTGGAGCAATAACAAATTAACGACCCAAGGGTATTGGCCTAATGTTCAAAAAAGTGGGCGAAAAGAATGGGGGACATGTATTCAAATCCTAGTAGAGACAGGGCTAGATGGCTTCTTCCTATCTGCCCAATCCTTGGTAGGCAAGAGTTAAAGAGGTAGCAGATATCCAGTGGAATAGTCGAGGTGCACCTAGGTGGCATAGACATCAATTTTCTTAACCAAAAAAACAAACAAACAAAAACAGTGGAACAATAGATTACGTTTTATCTAGTTGGCCATTTGAAAAGAGAGAAATATGAGTTAAGAAGTGCTTTGCGGTTAAAGAGTATCATGAGGAGCTCATGCATGATACCAAATTTGAAGGCACGTGAAACGTCAAAATTATATTTCTTATTATTAGATCCCTTTTGTTTGAACTTATAGTTTTACTAGACTGATTATAGGGTGCTATTGCGGCTTCTTTTAGCAGTGTGGGTGGAGTATGTGGCAGAACTCAGAACCAAAATAAGCCAAGATATGGGCAAAGTGACCAAAATAGGTCACCTCTTTAATAAGTTATCAAAATAAGTTAAACGTAATTAATTATTACGTTTTATCCTTTTTTTTTTTTTTAATAGTGAAGTAAAGGAGATCCACTGAAAAAAAAAACTTTATGTAAAACGTAATAAATTATACGTTTTACACAAAAATCCCCCCATAAAGCAGTGTATTGTCCCATCACCAGCTTTATCTCAACTTTTAGTCAAATCGCGTAAATCGTAATAAAAAGTTACGATTTATATAAATAGTAACTTTTTATTACGATTTATATAAATAATCTCACCTAACCGGTCCCCATCCTTACATTATTTTGTTCTACTCCAGAAACCTTTTACTTCCTGATGAAACCACACCATAGATTGGCTCACTCACAACACCTACGCACAGGAAAGAGTGGGGTAAATTAGCAAGTACAACCCTAGGTAATTAGCAACCCAATTTAGTAAGAGATCACGCCTTTAAGGGGAAAGAAGACTAATCTTAGGTAATTACCAACCACATTCAGTAAAAGATGACAACTTTAAGGAAAAAACAAGAACAATGCTAGGTAATTAGCCACCTTATTCAGTAAAAGATGACAACTTTAAGGAAAAAACAAGAACAATCCTAGGTAATTAGCCACCTTATTCAGTAAAAGATTACAACTTTAAGGAAAAAACAAGATCAACGCTAGTAACTAGAGACCCCATTTAGTGAAAGGTTACAACTCGAAGGAAAATACAAGAACAATCATAGGTAATTAGCAACCCCATTTAGCAAAAGATTACAACTTTTAAGAAAATACCAGAATAATCCTAGCTAATTAGCGACCCCATTTACTAACAAGATCACAAACTTTAGGGAAAAAACAAGAACAATCCTAGGCAATTATAACCCCTTTTAATCAAAGATAACAACTTGTAAGCTAAACACAAGAATAACCTAGGTAGTTAGAAACCCCATCAGTAAAAAATTACAATTTTAATGTAAAGGATGGGGACCGGTTAGGTGAGGTTATTTATATAAATCGTAATAAAAAACTACGATTTATATAAATTATAACTTTTTGTTACGATTTACGCGATTTGATTAAAAGTTGAGATAAAGCTGGTGATGGGACAATTTACTATTTTTTTTTTTTTTTTTTTTTTTTTGTGTATAACGTAATAAATTATTACGTTTTACAAACCTTTTTGTAAAACGTAATAATTTATTATGTTTTACAAAAAGTTTTTTGACTATGGATCTCCATTACTTCACCCTTTTAAAAAAAAGGGAAAACGTAATAATCTATTATGTTTAGCCTTTTTTGGTAACTTATTAAAGAGATACGGTTAAGATTAGTGCCTCAAAAGCTGTAGATTAATTGTATCAGCTGCTGTAATTCAAAATACAGTATTAAAGTAGGATTTAAATTTATTAAATAAGGCTGCAATCATGTAGAATTAGCTTTATTACATTTGCTTATCTTTAGGTCATAATTATTAGAAATAATGGTAGCTTATTTTACTCTTTTTATTGAGCTTTTTCAGTTATGATCTTATGTATAAATGTGGCAGTGATCAATGAAACTTTATAATGCTTTCTGCTCTTTCTTTTCTTTGTTAAAGATCTGTTTTTCTATCCAACAGATACCTATTTTGGTCACTTTGTTCATATCTTGGCTTATTTTGGTTTCGAGTTCGTATGTGGCATTTCACAAAAAATAAATTAATGTGGCACTTGATAGGTGGTTTCTGATATTGGATTTTTCAGTGAATATTCATTTATTTACTGGGAAATTTGAAAGCTGATACATTCAGTGCATTGGACAGGAGTTGTAGAGTCTTTTTAGCTGAAAAAATTTGCATCTTCTCTAAAGATTGTGTGCATGCCGCGTGATAAAAGTTAGTGCATTTTCAAAACTTTCTTTGCTATTACAACGTAGATTTGTGTTAGCGCTAGAGATTTGTACTATGTCATATGATGAAATTTGACCTGAATGGCAAGCTAATGAAGAGGAAACTCAAAGAACATAGAACTAAAATGAGATGATTGAAATGGAAGGAGTGCTTGAGAAGTGCTTTGCGAAGAAACGATACCTGATAAAATAAAAGGCGGGTTCTATAAATCTGTTGCGAGACCGATCATGAGGAGTGGGCATTTACTGTTGAACACATTATATTGAATATAGTCTGATCTCTGTTCAGCATTTGTGAACCTTCTTTCAAAGATTAGCCCATCTGCCTCACTTTTACATACATTCCATGCCCACAGTGATTCGGTTTGCTTTTACTTGTGAAAATCTGATCTTATACATATTACCAATATTAAAACAGGAATAAGATAATGGAAGAGGATAAAAGTAAACATATAGTCCCTGTTGTACCCACTATATCTCCTCCATGAGGTGGTTATGCAACAAGTGGCATCTAAAGATATCCACGTTTGAAACTCTGGTTTCGTATTAATGACCATGTAACTCTCGGTCTCAAAATTGAAATTCTCGTAGTTCCTGTAGCGAAACTACAGTTTCCTGTATGGCTAAAGTTATAAAGATCAGCATTGCCCAAATTGGCAAGAGCCAAGTTGGTTACCACTTACCAGAATATCTATTCAAATCATGAAGATTTTTACTATTTTCCCTTGTATAAAGATATGCACAATGCTATAAGAAGACAGACTTGCGAAATCCTGAAGCCTCAAGGGAAAAGATAGCACCAATGCCGTTGGTTTATAGTAAGCTCGTTTTATGCATCCAACATTGTCTGCTTTATCAATGGCATGTCAGAATGCTTATCAACTTATGTTGGGGTTCCAATTTCAATGTCTATGTTTGAGTTGGTGGAGTTATCCGTTTGCAAGCTGATTTCATTATTTCTTGAGTGTTTTTCTATCTCTCTTGATGGGGGAGGACGGGGAGTAGTTGGAACTAGAAAGGAGACCAAGCGGAAGCTACTTTAGATGCTCCTTAGTGATGCAATAAATGGCTGTTCCGTTAGAAATTTTTCCATGGCGTATGATTTATGTTCAAATTCGTTTGGTCACACGTCAAAAGCCTCTAAACTTATGAACTCCTTTTTTTTAAGGGTCAACAACATTCAACCTGTGCTTGAAAATTTTGTTTCAGACCTTAGAATGTGTTCTGGCGGCGGCTATGTATTATATAGCTTACAAAAAAAATATAAATTGATGATATCTAGTTTCTTTATGGTGACTCTAATGCTTAAAAATTTAAAAGAATATAACTAAGTTGAACAAATTGTACTTGCTTGACTCAAAACTCCAGCTGTATATGTTATTTGTTCAAAATATAAGTGATATCTTCAATCCCCGTCTACAGCCTCAATTTAGTTTGTTATGACCGATCGTTTGCTTTTTAAGTCACCTAAAATATGAAGGGAAGGAGAGGAGAGGAAAAACTAGGCAGATAAACTATATTTCTCTCTTTGCTATTGATGCATCGTCGTGATGACTTCCTACAAATGTCTTTTCAGGGCACAGAGGATGATGTAGTTAATTGGCTACACGGTAATGGACTTTGGAAAATGGCGAGGGATCCATATGAGCCCTTATGGATCAAAGGAGGAGGCCACTGCAACTTGGAACTTTACCCGGATTACATCCGCCACCTTTGCAGGTTTATCCAAGAAATGGAGTGCATGACCACTGAAATCAGGCTGAGAAAGATTAAACAAACGTTACGTGTGCCAAAGAGATCAGATACGACCATTTCTACCAACTGCTGTTGTCAAGTTAAATGCAGACTACCAAATTGTCTAAATTGCTCAAAAGTGAGCTGCACGAACTGTTGCTATTGGCCAAAATGCCCTAAATGGAAGCCCAAATGCTTGGTGTGTTGGATACCCGGCTGCCTCAAATGTTCCTGCATGTTGCCAAAATGTTCATGCGCGTGCCCAGAATGTTCATGTGCATGCCCAAGATGTTCGTGTACATGCCCAAAATGTTCGTGTGCATGTCCAAAGTGCTGTTGTTGGAGCGTAAACTGTTCGTGTTGGTGATCGTTAGCAGTGGGTGGGTGGGTGGGTATACGTAATTGGTTCAGTTGAAAGGCAATAGTTTTGTATAGTTTGCCCAAGTTGTTGATGGACCTCCAAAGATGTGTAGTAGCCTGGACAGTTTGACATGAAGTAGTTATTTAGGTGAAATCTAAACCTATAGAATTTTATTCTTTATCATTTCCACGACGCTGCTAAGTTATTGTACCTTCTATGTTAGTCCTACTCAATGTACTCCATTCAATTTAGATCCTCAGTTCTTCCTCTTTGATGCTGAATTCATATCTCAAGTTATATCGTTAATGAACTTGGTGTTGCTAGCTTGGTCGTTACTACTCTTACTCTTATAGCACCTCCAGTGCTTACCGTCATGTCAAGGACATAACTTAAAACAAAAGTCATATCCCTGTCCTATCACCTGGACCCCAGTGTGTTTGTTATTGATGATTCTAGTGGTATGGTCACTAGAAGTTTCAAGTTCGAAAATTGAAAATCAAGTTCAATTCAATCCCCCAACAAGCCCACCCAACGCGAATTTACATTAGTCAAAATTCCTGCATCATTAACCAATGTCTCACGTTGTAAACTTGAGAATGGAAAACTTCTTCGCCCTTAAGTGAGCCCACCTAATGCAAATTCAAATTAGTCGGCCAGCTACATGCAGTCATTACAATAAACAAACCCTAATTTTTTTTTTTATATTCGATGAAGTATAAGAGTTTAATACATCTCGACTTATACATATAGAAAAAGACGATAATTGCAAATATATCAGCAATAGTTATTGAGAATTTACAACCAAAAAAGAGTACTAAGAATACTCCCTGAGATCAAACATAACAAAAGCAAAAAAGGACCCTTAAGATGTTCATATAGAATATAAGTAGCATAATACACTTCAAAAATATACTAATATATTTTATTATAAATATGTATGCTTACTTTTTTTTTTTTATCAAAATGTGATCTAATTTGAAAACATAACATAAACATACACCTTAACTTATCATATTTACACAAATTTGCAATAAGTAATTACAAAAATCTTAACTAATTATATGTATCTTCGTTGGTGGATGTATCGAGAGCTAATTATATATTTCGAAATACCCCAAATAAATTAAAAAAAATATGTCGGGAGCTAATTATGTATCTTTACAAAGGAAAAAATGTATATTCGTTGGATGTATTATGTATCTCGACAAACCCAAAATCGGAAAAAATATATCGGGAGCTAATTATGTATCTTTACAAAAGAAAACATGTATCTTCGTTGGATGTATTTGAATTTACTTATGTACCTCGACAGACCTAAAATTGGATTTTCAGTAATTAAGTTTCATACTGTCGGGATTTATGTTGTTTGCCCCTAATTTCCAATTGGATTACATGTTTTGGGCCATGGTTTTGACTCTCTTTCACATGGCCCAACTGTGTCTCTCACCAAAGCCCAATACAGTTAAAAGCCTAGCCAGCCTCCTATAAATTCTATCTTAATTTTCCAAAAACCCTAACCCTTGCATTCAAAGCTTTACAACCGGCGCCGGCGACTCAGTAATCAGCCATGGGTAAGCTCCAGCAACTCTTGCATTCACTTTCAGTAAGAAGTTTTTCAATTATTGTTGAATGAGTATTGAATTGTGGAATTTTGATTTGTGAATTGTAGGTAAGGTACACGGATCACTAGCTCGTGCTGGTAAGGTTAGAGGACAAACTCCAAAGGTTGCTAAGCAGGATAAGAAGAAGAAGCCTAGAGGGCGTGCTCACAAGCGTATGCAATACAATCGCAGATTCGTTACTGCTGGTAAGTTCATGTTTGCTGCAATAAATGAAGAATATATGTATATAGTAGTGGTAGTAGTTTTATTGATATATATAGTACATACAAGCTGAAAATTGTTGTTTCTATTCCATCCATTTGCATTTGTAAATGTATATGGATTAGATTTCATCCTTTCCAAGATTACCGAAAGCTTAAAGGCATATTTGAGTGGTTGACTAACTGCAGACATATTTGCAATGATGCTGAACCCATTATTATTATTATTGATGCAGAGCATAAATTTGTGTTTAATATTTATTAAAGTTGCAATAAATACAAACTATATGAATCCTTAATCCTCCATTACTTTAAAAATATAATTGTAATATTGAAATTTTTAAATTTAAATCTAGGGCCGTCTCTGTGACAAGAGTATATGTGTGTGTGTATGAGTCTCTTTATTTATGATCCATTTACTCAGTATGCAATGTGGACCCATAGGCCATAATTTTTAAAATATAATGATAATGTTGTACTCGTTAGATTTAAAATGGAGGCTCTGCCTAGGTGCGCAGGATGTATGTGTGTGTAATCACTTAATTATGATCGATATACTGAAGAAACTGCTTCTGCATGGTGTATGAATGTTCTAGTGAAATTTTACCATACCTGGAACCTCCCGTATTGTTGTTAGTTTGTCTTCAGAATAATGGTATTTTTGCTAGTAAGCATTTTAGACGAGTTCAGGGATTGTGAGATGTTAGCATGGTATTGTGTTGTTTAATTTGGGTCTGTAGGCTCCTCTTTTCAGCTTTATATGATCTTACTTAACACAGTGATGCATTACATTTTTATTTAATGAAACAAGTTGGATACTTGTGGTAAATATGTATGTTAATTGTTATTAACGATAAATGTGGACAAATGATACTCGTAGATTAAATGTGCCCATGCACAAATTGCGTATGGATAATGCACACTGAGAAGTGATATACTTGAGTATAGTATCATCTTTGTACTTGTATATGCTGGTGGATGAATGTTCCAGTGAAAATTTACAATATCTACTATCTCCCTGATATTGTTAGTTTTTCCCGCATCCGTGTTTCTGAGTAGTATTCTAGACTAGCTTTCTGATTCTCAGTTCTAAGCGGTTTAATCTGAGTTTTCCTATTTCTCTGCTCGTCATTGTATGATGCTAATGGTAGGTTTATTGCATTTTATATGAAGAATAAAGAAATGTTAATTGTTCCAAGATAAAAAGTATTTGCTAGTTTGTTTGTCAAATCTGTGCTGTTTAAGCTGAGTTTTCCCATTTCTCTGCTCTTCATTGTATGTGCTTTGTTTTACTTTGGAACATTTTGAAGCTTCTTCTCTTCTTCTGACATTCAAAATTTCGTTCTTACGGAATTCTGCTAATCTTTGCCTGCTTGCAGTTGTTGGCTTCGGAAAGAAGAGAGGACCTAACTCTTCTGAGAAGTAGATGAGGGCAACAGTTACTTTAAGCCGGACAAGTTAATCTGATTCAAGAGTGTTTCGCTTATGTTTTGTTTGTAAATTTTGATTCTCAGACCTCGTAATGTGAGAAGACTAGTTTACTACCACCATTTAGGATGAGAGTGAGACGAATACATCTGTTTTGCCAGAGTTAATTGAATTTTATTAAACTATTTCCATTCATTGCCTTTTAATGTTTGTGCTTATATTAGTGGCCATTTCTAATCCATATAAAATCTATAACAGGGTAATGTTCGTTCTGATGCTTCCTTTTCGGTATAGGCATTTGGACAACATTTGGTTGATGTTCAATTAAAGTACCTGTACTGCAAACCACAGCTTGTGCATTTAGAATATCTTATGCCTTGGCAATATATATATTTTGAGTTGATGAATCATTTGCCTGCCTTTGATAGCATGTACAATTAAATTAGAACCTTGTCTTTTCTGTTTATACATGATCATGTCAATCATTACAGGTAAATAAGTTTCGGCATTGCCTGCTAACTATTCAATGTCGTGTGATGTTGCTTGTCCAATATGGGCACACACTTGTGGGCGTTGTGGTTTGCTCTGCCTTTAACTAATTAAAAAAGGCTTAGAGCCTGTTAGGATTGGCTTTTGGCCTATAATGGTGGGTTTAGTTTTATGGGGAAATTAACTAAATAAACTTATTTAGATTGTTTATTACAGGTTATAACAATTTTTTTTTTAATTTTCAAGTTATAACAATTTTTATTTTTTTAAAAAAATTTAAAATATATTTTTGTTTTTTTTAAAAAAGCATATCAAAATAATTACAGAAAAGAAAAAGAAAAATTTCATATAACTAATCTGCCATATTCCTTCTTAAATATAGTTAGCCTTAGTAATTGGAATCAACCCCAATTTCCTCTAACCGTTTTATTTTTTTCTATTTTAATGCGTCCATTAAAAGTTTTCATCTTCGTACACTTTCTTCTTTTTCTACATGATTTTATTGTTTCAGTAAACCAATTTCGTAATTTCTTTTTGTTTTATGAAAAATAAGACATACATAGACATGGATATTGTATTTTAATATTTTTGGGTGCTCATTACTGTTGTCTTTCTATAATTGTTGGTATGAACTAAGTTTGTATTTTAAAGAAAATTATTTCATATTTCACATCGTTGAATGAATTATATATCAATTAAGTTTGTGTCAATCAGATGTACTACAATTTTTCTTTATAAATCTTATTTTTTTTTTTCAATATGAAAGATAGTAGTGTTCATTAAATCTTAATTTAATATAAAAGTAGATGAGATAAAATTTTGTTTCAAAGAGACAAGCACATAGTGTATGGAATGAGTATATATAAATTGGTATCACCTAAATTAAATATCGCAATCCATAAATATCAGTTTATATATTTATTTCATACAAATGTGACATGTAAGAAATCACTTTATAAACTGATTCCATTCAATTTATAATCTTAAGTAAATCTTTTTAATCGAATATCTCAATCACATTATACTCATTCGATATAAATATAACATGTAAGAAACTATTTTATAAACCTTGATTGTAATATTAATATTATACAGATTTCATACACAAAATAATTTTAAAAATATAAATTTATATATTTATTTCATACACTAAAATTAATAATAACATATAATATTTGGTGAAAGTCGATTTTTATACCAACTTCTGCAATCATTATACTCATTCCATATAAATATAACATGTAAGAAACTATTTTATAAACCTTGAACGGAGTGTTAATATTTCATACTGATTTTATATCGATTTCATACACGAAACAGTCTAATAAGTATATACAAGATAATTTTCACTATATTATTCTAATGAAAAATTTCGATCTACATTCAAATCCTTATTTATGTTGTTACCAACACAAATAACGTATTTTTTGATATTTTCTCTAATATTCATTGACATATCTTTTGTTATTATATAAAATGAATATTTAACAAAAAAATTGATAATATACCTTATATCAGTTTTTTTGTAAAGAACAAAAGGAAAAGTAGAAGAAAGAAAATTTCTGATAAAGAAGAAGAAATAGCTGGTTGAATAATGTTTTTTTCAATTAAGTATGTTCATGAACATCTATCAGAAGACATAGAAGAATAAAAAACTTTGTTGCAATTGAGTATGTCAATGGAGAATGAAAAATCCTAATTAGATAAGAATGAAAAAGATGAGTAAACCTCAATTTTTTTTTTTCAAGAAATAGCTTGAGTATGTTAATGGAGAAGAAACGTACTTTGAAAATGAAAAACATTTAAGTCAAAATAAAAGTCTTCTTTTAGTAAAGTTATTTAAAAAAAGTGTGCAACCTTTTGAAATAAAATATCATAATATATTCTTATCATAATTATTAATACATCATTTAAGGAGAAAATTGAATACTATCTTATAAATAGGGAACTAATTTTAATGTATAAAATAAAAAATTAAATTTTGTAAATAAAATAAAAAATATATATATTATAAATTTTTTCTATAACTTGCAATTAAAAAGTTATTAATGTAATTATCTAAATATAATGCTGAATTTTTTAATCTAATAATTGTATGAGGATAATTTTCACTTAGTTTTTCCGTATTTAATTGGTCCAGAAGTCGCAGTAGGAAGCTCTTTCATTTTGGATCCCAATTTATTTGGGTTTGCATTTGCTTCTTGGGCCAAGAGTGTTACCAAATTGTTTGTATGCTTCAAATTTCCCTTTTTGCATGTATATTTTTATCTAAAAATTACACAAATACATAACTTATGTTTTCAATAATACAAAAAATCTCAACTCACTAAACATATTACAAAAATCCCAACATATACACAAAATGCTATGTATATGTCGGCTATGTTATATATATTAATAGGGAGAGAGAGAGAGTAAAGTAATTAAAAAAGTGGGAGAGAGTGTAATTACTTCCAAAAGAGTTGGTATTTATGTTATTTATACTTTTTTTATTTTTGTAAATTTATTCCACGAAAAAAAATTTAATCAAGTGTTTATATATATATATATATATATATATTTATTCTATAGCTTTATTTATTTTCTTGGCAAAGCTTTATTATTCATTCTTAAAAATAAATTTTTAAACAGTTGAGTATTCTGACTTAAATTATTTGGGACATATTAATTGTCAACTTTAAAATGAAAAGAAGTGATCCATATTATATAAAAAATTTAGTATTGGCGCTTAAATTATTTGAAAAATTTAGTATCGTCGCTTAAATTATTTGTGTATGTATTTTCAAGGAGATTACAATAATTTATATGTTCACTCTTCAATTTATACGAGTAAACATGAAACCTTAGAACAACTATATCTTCTACACGATATGCCATAATTATAGCTTTACATCTTTTTTTCTTTTTTAGATTAACAATAGAAAGAAAAAAAAACTTAGTATGCCAGTCTCCTAAAAAGAGATGGCCAACAGACTATGCAAGAAGAGTGACTTAAGCAATAAAACGAAAATAAAAAAAAAAAATATGGAAAAAAAATACATTAACCTTTATCATTTTAGAATGAAAAAATAGCCAATTACCTCCTAATGTACTTATCTCTTTACCAACTACAAACTTGGTGGAGTGTATAAGAATAGTGTTGAATATGGTGTATTAGTTATGCCTGCATTAGTTATGTTGACATTATTTTTTATGCTGTGTTTGGTTTAATGTATTAGAAAGAATATGTTTTATAACAAAATATTTATTTACGAAAATACCCTCTATATTTTTTTATTTTATAAAACGAAATAAAAAGTAAAACTACTTCATTATTTGTTCATTTGGTTGTTTTCAGTTTTTTTTAAAGAGCAAAATATTTAATATATAAAAATTCAATATAAAAATTTTATGAATGCCGTTGTTTCTTTTTAATCGAAGTTCTTTGTTTCTTTTTAATCGAAGTTCTTTTTTTTAACTGGATCTTCTTCTTTTTTTTTTCCCCTCAAGTAACAACTCTTTTTAATTGGAGTTGTCAATATTCTTTCTTCTTCTCTTTTCTCCCCCCCCCCCCCCCCCCCCCAGTAGTAATTGATATTGTAAATGGATTCTTTAATAAATTCATAGCTAAAACTTTTTACCTGATCAAAATTGAGTTTGAAAAACTTAAAAAAAAGACCAAAGTAGTTTAAATATTTTAATTAAGATAAATAAAGGTATAAAAATTCAAAACGCACAATTTTCTCTTTTTTCCCCATAAAATCAAAACTCCTATGAATGATTTTTAACATATTAAGATTCAATATTTATTTTTTTGTTTAATTATTTTACATATTATTTTATTTTATTGTAAACCCACAAGCAAAAGATTTGAAAAATGTTGAATTTGAGGGGTAATATTGTCATTAATCAAGTTAATGCATGTGTTGAACTCTTTGTATTACTAATACATAGGAAAATGGTGGTATTAATAACACATACTTCAATACACAATAGAGTATATAACCAATATTTGCATTAATTATGCATAGAATAAAAAATAATACCAAATAAAACATTAATAATACATTAAATTAATGCATGCATTAACTTTTTTAATAGAAACGACCCTTTATTCTATTACCTTGAACATTTTAAAAGTAAAATATATGTATCTTTAAAAACCTACCCACACATTTATATTCAAGCGGAGATAAACACACGCCTGCCACATCATATTACTTGTATCTTATGTTCTTTTTCCTTTATATTGCTTTTTTTTTCCTTGACTTTGAGTAATAGATTTTGTAGATCAACTAGGATACCATCCATGACTACCACATTCAGGGGCGAACCCACATAAGTTCAAGTGAGTTCACATGAATTCATTTCATTAAAAAATTACACTATATATATACGTAGGTGTAAATAGTTTTTACAGATGTTCAAGATATATTTAACAGTTTGAACCCAATATAAACAATTGAATTGCTTAGCCTAGTGGCAAAGAGGTTATTTGTTAATTGTTACTTTACGGGTTCGAGCTCCATCAACGAGTTTTTTTTATTTTCTTTGTGCAGTAGCTCTTTCCTTTATCCTTTTTTGTTTCTTTATGCAACAGCTACTTAATATTAATTGACTTTTTTCTTTACCCGTATTTATTTTTTATATATTAGACCCACTTGATGAAAAGTCTAGGTCCGCCCCTGACCACATCCTCTTCACCTTCATCATAGTTTTAGACACCAACATAATTTTGGGGTTCTTGATTGAAGCTAGAGGTGAACGGGAAACTCTACCGTCAGAACTGTTTCTGCTTTCGCTCTTAGTTTTTACCAATGCTTTTGAGAATCGCTAGTAAACGATACCGGCTATCTAGGATGAAGACGATATCGGCTATATAGGATGAAGATACTAGGAAAGATGTTAGGATTTGTCCTGAATTTTTTACTTTACCTCATTTTCTATCAGGGCCGACTCAAGCAAATTGGTGGCACGAGGCGAAAATCAAATGGAGGCCTTAAATTTTTAATTTTTTTCTTATAAAGTCTATATTTTAAATCCCGAGATTCAAAGTTGTAAATATTATAGTCAATTTCTTCTAATATTTTTTTCCGTTAATATAACTAATGCATTTAATCTTTCTTGAGACATACTTTAAATCATCAAAATTCTTCTCTCTCTTCATTTTTATATAGGAAATTTATTTTTTCTACAAATAGTATTTAATATTTTTTAATAAAAGAAAATAATCTATTATTGCTAAAATAATGAGGCCCCTCAAATTTGGGGCCTTAGGCGGTTGCCTTTTTTTTAAAAGGGTGGAGCCGGCACTGTTTTCTACCATAATCAGAATTACCTTTCTTGATAGAAAAAAGTTTCCTATTGGAAAATATCTCTTCCCTATTAGATTTTTATTAGATTTATTATTTCTTAGAGGAAGAGTTTTGTAGTTATATAACTAGAAGATTTTTCTTAGTCATAACACAATAACATCTACAATATAGTCATTAAAGAATTTTGTTAGTCATTAAAGAGTTTTGTTTAGGGAGAGATTTCTCTTATTTATGTTTTTATGGACTAATTTTTAATATGTAGACCATCGGCCAAACCATATCAATAATATTATGTTTTTAGTTTAGTTTTTTTGTCATCTGATTTGTCCTCTATTAGTTTGCAAACTATAAGCTTCCGCATGATGTCTTCTCGATTTCTAACCTAACAAGAGGGACTAATGTTAATTTCAATTTAATGGATTCGATATTTTGTTTTGTTTTTAAGTAATATTGATTTATTTGAATTTGGTGACATGGACATCTAATAAGAGGTCACGTGGTAAAAATGATTTTGCAAAACCACCGTTACAAATGAATGACACGAGTGAATCTTTTTGTAACCGCAACGGCATGGATAAGCCAAATTTTCAGTGGTGGTGGCATAGATAAATTAAAATTATAACTGATGACATAGATAAATAATTTCTAATAGTTTAATGACATATTTGAGTCTTTTTTCTAAATTAATTATATTCAAGAGGTGATACAATAAAATTATCTTTTATTATTTACTGTATGTTAAGTTAATATTAGACAAGTAAGTATGGATGGAGGAGTAATTTATATGTCTGCATGCAACATTCATTTCAAACTTCGTCTCAGTCAAATACTATGTCGAGCAAATATAGAGTATGTTATAGGTACATATTATAGCTTTTGCATTTTCAAAGTCTCTGTATAAGATATTTTAATCTCCAATAGGCAATAACTTATGAAGTGTACCTTATTAATAAACTAGATGTGGAAATGTTAGTTTTTATCTCAATTTATGTGATATAAATAAAATAAAATAAAATAAAATAAAATAATTAATTATATTTTTAATATATTTTTAAATTTTTTAAGTTGTTAGCTATTGTAATCTATAATACTTTTTCGTCGTTGTACTTTACTATTTTAAGTTGTTTGCAATTGTAATTGTATTGATAGTCAATTTATATTTTAAAAGTAATATAAATTTTTAATTATTGTGATTTATAATATTTTTTTCTATTTCAATTTAAGTGATGCTGATATAATTTTGAGAGTCAAACAAATATTACGATTGAAGTAACAAAATTGGCACGTCTTGAGTGACTCATAATAACTAATTAGAAGTGATAAAGCAAAATTACTATAAAAAATACTTGTGAAATTTTTTTAAGTGGGCCTCATATAAGATGTCAAATTAATTTAAAACATCAATAGTTAATTTATCATTTTATGTTTATTTTACCTTTTTTAGAATAAATATTATTAATTTTTAAATACTTGGATGACTCATAATAATTAACTATGGGTTATATAATAAAATTGCAGTTGAAGCAGCTGAAACAACCATGTCATAAATATCTATTTTATTTTATAAATATTTATAATATTTTTTTATTAAATATTATTATTTTTTAATACATAAATATCATATAATAATTAATTAGGGGTGAAATAGTAAAATTACGGAGCAAGCAAGCAACTGGAACAGACATGTCGACCGTCAGCTGCCACTCACGCTTATATATAGTAATATAGTAGTAACTAGTGAGAAGAAGTGTGCAAAGCACGGGCCTAGTATCTATTTAAAATTAATATAATAATAATAATAATAATAATAATAATAATAATAATAATAATAATAATAATAATAATTAGATCAATTAATATGACTTTTTTGAATTTTAAAATTTAAATAAATTTATTTTTAAAATAATTTTTGCATATACTCTTAAAATATTTTAAATTATCAATAATTATGATTTATTATTCAAATATATAATTTTATTTTAAAAATGTAATTCACGATCAAAATTAAACTCTACAAATATATAAATTAATAAAGTTAAAAACAAAATTCGATGGGTCTATATTATTATTTTTCAGATAGCACAAGCTCAATATATGTTATTTTTTGGTCTCAATTTATGCGACATAGATAAAATTTAGATAATCAATCATACTTTTAATATATTTTTAGATATTTTAAACTGTTAACTATTGTAATTTGTAATTTTTTTTTAGTTTTCAAATAAGATATGTTATTCTCCTTTCCAAACTTTTGTGGTGTTAATAGTCAATTATATTTTTAAAATAATTTAAATTTTTTAATGTGATTTATAATACTTTTCTTCTATTTCAATGTAAGTGACACTGATATAATTTTGAGAGTTAATCAAATATTTTATATCTTTTACATTTTTTAAGTTGTTAATTTGTGATTTATAATATTTTTTACGTTTTTTTAATGTATAACAAATTATTGTTTTTTAGATATTTTAAGTTGTTAACTATTGTAATTTATGATACTTTTTATGTAATTTTCAAATAATAGATGTTACTCTCCTTGTCCAAAATTTTATGACATTGATAGTCAATTATATTTTTTAAATAATCTAAGTTTTTAATTATTGTGATTTATAAAACTTTTCTTATATTTCAATTTAAGTGGCATAATGCTTAGACCATAATAATTAATTAGAGATGATATAGTAAAATCACGATTGAAACAGGGAAGCAAACATGTCTTAAATGAGTCACAACAACTAATTAGATATAATAAAATTACTATAAAACATACCTGTGAAAAAAAAAATCAAGTGGGCCTCATATAATACGTGAAGTTAATTTAAAACATCAAGAATTAACTTATCATTTTATATCTCTTTTACTTTTTTTTATTAAATATATACTCCTATTTTTTTTTAATATTTAGATGACTTATAATAATTAATTAGGGTGGTATTTAGTAAAATTATGATTGAAGCAAGTGCAACAAACATGTTATAAATGTTAATTTTATTTTTTTATTAAATATTATTAATTTTTTAACATGTAAGTAACTTATAATAATTAATTAGAAAAGATATAATAAAATTACGAAATAAGCAGTTGAAACAGACATGTCGATGAATAGCAGCCTCTTATATAATAAGAGAAAGAGAATTCAAGAATATCATGATGACAACATTACGTGTGTGTAAACCAACGCAACAAATGAAATTTCCTAGATTAGCCAGTTTTGTTATGTATAAAAAATTTAAAACCAATAGTTTTTTATTTTTTTATTTGATGATTGGTATTCACGTTGAAGCTCGATTATATTTAGGTGTCGTGATTGCATGCAAGAATAATTCTGGGAATAACGCTCCCAACATATTTTCATACCCATTGCGTGAACCCAAAGACTCTAGGTAAGGGTGAAAGCACTTCAACCATCCCTCCACAATCCATGTTGGTAAAAATTATCAGTAAGTTATATTACTTATTAGAAACTCTATATAACATTGTAAGAAATCTCCTCATCACCTTAAACTCATACCTTTGTTTTTAAAACCATTATCCTCCAATAAATTTTTACCATATCCTATACATATAATTTGCATTTCGTGTTATTTTCAATGTTTTTGGGTACACAAATTTGTATTTAGTCACACAACAATTTTAACACAAGTTCAAGTTTAAAACAAGAGCACCTATGAAGTTACCCAACACCTTCAACACAAGATTAAAAATAATCTATCCAAGAAGTGTGTTATATTTCAGAAATAAGATGAAACAAAAATTTAAAACCAAGTCCCCCGACTTCACGGAGTGTCCTTAAGTAATAATTTCCTTCACTGTACCCGAGGTTATGGAATTTTCCTCCCAGGATAAAATGACTTTCAATCCAACAATAGCGGTACCTCAAATTATTGGATTCGTCGAACTCACTCAATGGCTAATGATCATACTGAGTTTTTGTAGAAAAGAAGAGTGTTTATGCTGTCAAAAATCATGTCTATACCTGAGGAATATGCCACGTATCTATAGCCTTAAGGTGTCCTTTTGAAAAGGAAGCATTGGTTTAGCAGAAAGACACCTGTTCAGTACAGTCACGTCACCTGCGTCCAGTCTGTGCTGGAACTGCGCCCGATCTGCGGCCGCAGGTGACACTGTCAAATTCCAGTAGCTATCTGCGCTGCATTTTCTCCCGTAGGTCTCCTATATGCGCGCGCAGGTCACACTATTGCACAAACCAGTGTGCCTTTTACCTCGAAGGGTCGCATCCCTTCGAGGTGCGTTGTGCATGCGTTTGCATGACATCCGAAATGCGCCCACACATGGAGAAAACAATTCTATCAGATTATTTTTGGATTAAATTTCACTTGTTTTTCAAGTTTTCAAATAAAAGTTATCTAAAAAATAGATCTCATCGATCGATCTTTTGATAAATCCAAATCTAAATTTGAAGCCGAGTCGAGCGACGATGACAACGAAGACGACAACGACGACGCGAGGCACCTCTTGGTTCTTGTCTCACTTATCATGTGGAGTAAGTGTTCCTTATTATAAACACTTCAAAGTTCCCTTCTCCCACCAATGTGGGAGAAATAGTGAACTTTCTATTTTTTAGTACACTTTCCATTTTAGTGCGGACTCATTTTTTCTCCACTATTTTCCCTCCACTATTTTCCCTCCATTTTCCATTCACACACACGCCTTGAACCCAACAATCCCCACATGAATGGGGAGTGGCTATCTTTTGAAGAATTTACGGACAAACATGTGATCATTGGCTATCTTTGAACTTTCCGTAGTGAACATGCATCGGATGCACTCGGTCAATCGGTAGATTTGATATCTTTGAACTGTAGAGATTTAACGTACACCTAAACAACACATGTCACACAACTAGCCTTTTACCATTTATGATTCTCACGATTTTGTTCTTTTCAGCCATGAACACGTCTCGATTTCATGAGAGCTTAGAGAATAGGCCTTTACTAACATTCTCCTTGAAGCGGCTTCCACTTCTCCCCCACATAGGTGATTTCTAAACGTTCAATACTTTAGATTGAACTATTTAGTCAAATCTGTCAAATTTAGATAATCATTAAAAGACTTCACACCATAAGTCTTATCCCCGTTTACTAAACATTGTCTACATCACGAGAATGAGATGGGTAAAATGACAATGGGAGACCTGTCAGACACAACTTTGTTTGATCTCTTTGAACCTAGCTCTTGGGATCTCCAGTCTGCTAGGTAGAGTTACCACCATGATGACTTGTCCTAGGCCTTAAACCTATTCTCTTAGATTTCCTCTCAACTCCTTCTCTAGACAGGCCTTTTGTAAGTAGATCCGACACATTATCCTTTGACTTCACATAGTCAACAGTGATAATTCCATTATAGAGAAGTTCTCTAACGGTATTATATCTCTGTCTTATGTGACGAGATTTACCGTTGTACATCATGCTCCCTGCTCTACCTATTGCCGCTTGGCTATCACAGTGTATACATAATGGTGCCACTGGTTTGGGCCAATAAGGAATATCTTCCAAGAAATTCCGGAGCCATTCTGCTTCTTCACCGGCTTTATCCAATGCGATAAATTCAGATTTCATTGTGGAACAAGCAATACATGTCTGTTTGGATGATTTCCAATTGACCGTTCCTCCACCGATAGTAAATACATATCCACTCGTGGATTTTACTTCGTTCGATCCGATGATCCAATTTGCATCACTATATCCTTCAAGTACCGCAAAATATTTATTATAATGCAAGGCATAGTTGTCACACCCCCTTTTTCTTTTCCAAAAATGGAATATTTTTAAAGTTCGAAAGAGTTTTATTATTTAAGTGACAAGAAATGAAAATTTATTTCGGAAAAGGATTATTTGTATTTTTTATTCAGAGTCGCCACTTGGCATAATCTGGTGTGCCAAGTCACCTTTGGAAAATCCCTTTTGGAAACCAATTGACTCTTAAACCGGTTTGCGCACAGAGATTCCGGCTAAGGAATTCTGTTGACCGAGGGGAAGGTGTTAGGCACCCCTCGATCCCGTGGTTCGACCACGGTCGCTTGATGGAGGGTATCGACTATTTTGGCATTATGAAGTGTATAAACCAAAGAAAAAGCACGCAAAACAAACAAACAAAAAAACAAAACAAAACGAAATGTAAGTCCAGTCCAATTATTACAACCCGAAATAGAAAGGGGACTGAAAATAAACCTACGCTAATCCTAAACTAATGCTTTACCCGATTCCTCGGGCCTTCGTCACAGACGTCCTCCGGGTACATGATACCTCGGGGTATTCCCCGGTGAATAAATATATACAGATACTTCGGGGCATTCCCCGGTCAAATTACAGCATTGAATTAAATGCGATAAAACAAAACCATTCCGACACATATTTCAAACATGTCATCAATCTGCCATGCCTAAATTTGCCTACCCAAACCTACCATTTGCTTATCCGTTCTCGACTAAAGACATAATCCTACCACGATTCATACCAACAATAAATCAAATTAAACTGAATCTATCATTTTGTTAATTTTTCCAATTCCATCCCCTAACTTTCTTTCTGTCTATCCATTAGAACATGATCAAGTTTATGCCTTAATCTACCAAAACCAAACAACCAAGCATCACAATCATAACATCAACATAAATAAAAATTCAACAAAACTATAATCACCACTCGCCATCGCAACCAATCAAAACAACCAACCACATATATATAAAAGAGAGCGGGTTAAAGAAATGGACCTCACTGACACTTGCTTTTTGTCGATAATAAAGAAATCCGAAGACCAAAATAACTCGACCGGAGAACCTCACAACGAGCGAACCAAACTCGGTATTAAAATAATAATCGGACAGCTCCAAAACTCGTGAATAAAAACTTTACTATACGAAACCCAACCAAGAACGACGACGAGATTCGATAAAGGCGACTCGAAACCCACTATCGATGTCGAAACATGAAATAGACAAAACCAAGATCAACCAACCAAACAACAGAAACCAAAGCCCAAGCAGATCGAGCTCCGGTGACGGAGAGAACGGCGGCGACAGATCTAGGCGGTGACAGAGCTAGTGCCACCGCTGGTCGCTGTTGTTCGGCAACGAAGAGGTCGGAGTGACGCTTCTGGTCGCTGCTGGTAGCTTCTGTTCGGAGAGAAAGAGAGGGGGAGAGAGGGAGTGACGACGATGCTGTTGCCGTCGTCGGAGAGAAAGAGGGAGGGAGATCGGAGTGACGACGACGCTGTTGCCATCTTCGGAGAGAGAGAGAGGAGGAGTGAGTCGACGGAGAGAGAGAGAGAGAGGGGAAAGATGGTGGTGTTGTGGTGGCCGGAGCTCCGGTCAGTGGCCGACGACGTTTTAGAGAGAGAGAGAGTGTTGATTTTTTTTTCTTCCACCGCCCCCCTCTTTTGTGTATGTGGGCATCTATATATATTCTTTTGAGTCTTTTCTTTGTTGACAAGAAAAAGAGAGGGGGGTGAGGTAGCGTGGGGTAGGGGGTAGTGGTGAGGTGTTATTTTTTTAGTGGGTAGGTGGTTAGGATAAAATAGGGTTAGTTACTTTATTATTTGTTTATTATTTTTTATATTTTGCGGGGTATGATGACATGGGTGAGGGTACACGGTAGGATAAAATAAGAGTGGGTAAAAATGACATCGTGGAGGGTACATGATATGCTAAGGTAGAAAATGAATAAAATCGACTTCTAAAAGGGGCAAAATTATGTGTCTACATCATGCCCCCTTTGAATGTAAACACGTTGTGTTTTCAGGCAAAGAAGTAGACAGCGAGACCAAATTTTGACCCGACCATTATTCAAAGGAAGAAACAGAAGGAAGAAGGGCAACCGGGTCTTGACTTAAGACATCCTTCCTACCCAAATTACGAGAGAATCAAGTCACGGGTATTTCAGAGGATTGGAAGAAGAGTGGACTATACCGAGTTGGAGAGTCGAGTGAGGTTCCATCGAGGTTCCGGTCCGCGGCTCTGTTATTACATCAAAATGAAAATTACAAGTTAAAACATAAATGAAATTACAAAAATCCTATCTATACAGCTTCTGTTGATTCTTGACTCAACTTTTCATCACCCTATTCTTTAGGCGGGCTCCTGACTTGCAATTTCTTTCGACTTGTTGCTTGGTTTTCAATTACTTCGCTTTGTTGCATGACTTTTCGTTTCTTCACCCTATTCTTCAGGTGGGCTCCTGCCTTGCTATTTCATCACCCTGTTCTTCAGGCGGGTTCCTGACTTGCAATTTCATCACCCTGTTCTTCAGGCGGGCTCCTGACTTGCTATTTCATCACCCTGTTCTTCAGGCGGGCTCCTGGAACCCAACATTAAAACTAGAACCAAATTATCCCAAACAAAAATTATAGTAAAATAGTATTTCACTTCTGAAAGCGTTGTCCCATTTTCCAGGAGGGTCCTGAGCAGAAAGTAAAAATCCCATTTTTTAGGAGGGTCCTGAATTGAAAGCAAATTCCCATTTTCTAGGAGGGTCCTGAATTGAAAGTAAATTCCCATTTTCCAGGAGGGTCCTGAACATGAAGTAAAATCCCATTTTTCAGGAGGGTCCTAAACATAAAGTAAATTCCCATTTTTCAGGAGGGTCCTGAATTGAAAGTAAATTCCCATTTTCCAGGAGGGTCCTGAACTGAAAGTAAAATCCCATTTTTCAGGAGGGTCCTGAATTGAAAGTAAATTCCCATTTTCCAGGAGGGTCCTGAACATGAAGTAAAATCCCATTTTTCAGGAGGGTCCTGAACATAAAGTAAATTCCCATTTTTCAGGAGGGTCCTAAATTGAATGTAAATTCCCATTTTCCAGGAGGGTCCTGAACATGAAGTAAAATTTCATTTTTCAGGAGGGTCCTGAACATAAAGTAAATTCCTATTTTTCAGGAGGGTCCTGAATTGAAAGTAAATTCCTATTTTCCAGGAGGGTCCTGAACATGAAGTAAAATTCTATTTTTCAGGAGGGTCCTGAACATAAAGTAAATTCCCATTTTTCAGGAGGGTCCTGAACATGAAGTAAAATCCCATTTTTCAGGAGGGTCCTGAACATGAAGTAAAATCCCATTTTTCAGGAGGGTCCTGAACATAAAGTAAAATCTCATTTTTCAGGAGGGTCCTGAACTGAAAGTAAATTCCCATTCGTCAGGAGGGTCCTGAACAGAAAGTAAAAATCCCATTCTTCAGGAGGGTCCTGCACTGAAAGTAAAATCCCTGGATGTACATTTCCAATGGTAGCTGAATTAAGTGAAGAGAATTTCCCCCTATTTCAACAAAGAAAATTTGTCAGTTAAAAACTTAGTGGTGGCTTGCAGCTCTTGGCTTCTCGGGTATCTGCCCCAGCACTCGTTCCTTTCATCTTTGTTCCAAATTGCTAACACTTGCCTTGTCTTGCCGCATCATTGACCAAGATCCAGATTGAGGGAAATGAGTTCTGACTCAAATAATGGGTTTCCATTTTACCATCCCCTGAGGTGCACTTTTCATAATCTGAATGCTTCTTCGAATCTAATAGCCTGTCGGTTGATAGACTTCCTTTGCTTCGTGTTGAATTACGATCATATTTCTTTTCTGTGCTGTTCCTTAGCTTTTCCTCATATAATTGGAAAGACTGGTAGTAAATTTTGAAATCCTTTCTCGCTTGTTTTGAAACAGACTTGACTTAAAATGTAAAGAAATGATGGTGACTCTTATTTTGATAAATGACACAAAAAAAAGACAAAAAACATGAATATGTAAATGAAAGAAAAAGGCAATGTCCCAGATTCAAAAAGAAAACTTATCTGAATACGACAACCAACTCCAATGATTATGACATGTATTTTGGATTGAGCTGCCTGATCTTCCTATCCAAACTCCCCATTTGTTGTTGAATTCGTACCTTTTGCCGCTGAGCAGCTTCTTCAGATCCATTGGACTCATTCGTCACATTCGATTGTCGACATTTTACATGACTTTTGCCAACAAATCTCTTTCTTTTCACTTTTCACTTTTCTCTTGAACTCTCCATCGCCTTACGGTGCCCGTGAGGGTTTTCACCAATAAGACTCTCTCATTTTTATTTCTCTTTTCTCACCATCGCCTTGTGGTGCCTGCAAGGGTTTTCATCAATAAGACTCTTTCATTTTTGTATTTCTTTCCTGATTTCTTATGCTGAAGGAGACAAGCGGTACTTCACAATATATCATCATATCCATTGCATGTTTAGCCTTAACATTATCCAAAATTGATCTGAAGGAATTTCTTTGGTTGTAACTTGGCTTTTGGATAAGGTTAGAAAAGGATGGCAAGGGGTTCGAACGACACTTGAAGTGGGGGTGGGACTTACAACTTTTGGAATCGACTCAAACAACATGTTAACTCATGCCCCAATTTTTGTTGACTGGGTGAATCTTAAATCTTTATTTGGTTGGACCAAACCCGAAATAGGGCAGCCTACATATCTCACTCCCAAGAGAGGAGAATCAGGTCGCACGTAGTTCCATCAGCTTGTTCTTTATTTTGATTTGATTTTTTTTTCTTTTATTTTTGAACTCTTTCTTTTATTCTTATTTTCTTGACATTTATCTTTGACTCTATTTTGATTCCAAAAGAGGGATATGAAAGAAAAATAAACGAGGCTCAAACGGGTAAACAAAGGATGACACAATGTTTGGATAGAAGAGTAAAATGCCTTCATCATATCAATCTTCAAAAATGCAAGTACTAAACATGCAATAAAATCAAACAGAGGACAAAATATCATACATAGTATCTTTTGACCGCATCAGCATTGATAGCCATTTCTGCCATTTTGCCTTCTATATCTGTCAAATATAAGGCTCCATTGGGTAACACTTTCTTCACAACGAAGGGACCTTGCCAGTTAGGGGAGAACTTGTCTTTCGCTTCAACCTGGTGAGGAAGGATACGTCTTAATACCAATTGACCAACTTCAAAATTCCTGGGACGGACGTTAGCCTTTTTTCCTCGATCAAACTCAAATGTTCCAGTCGGGTTTTTACCCATTCATCATCAGCAATCTCTGCTTCTACAATGACTTGAAGAGAAGGAATTTCAACTTCTGCAGGGATGACTGCTTCTGTCCCATACACTAATAAATATGGAGTTGCCCCGGTTGAAGTGCGAACAGTGGTGCGATAACCTATCAATGCAAACGGCAACTTTTCATGCCACTGTCTAGAACCTTGTACCATTTTTTGCAGTATCTTTTTTATATTTTTATTGGCGGCTTCTACAACACAATTGGCCTTTGGGCGATATGGAGTAGAATTTCGATGTGCGATCTTAAACTGTTGACACACTTCTTGCATCAAATGACTATTGAGATTGACAGCATTGTCTGTAATGATCATCTTAGGAATTCCAAATCTACAAATGATATTGGCATGAACAAAATCTACCACAACCTTTTTTGTCACTGACTTGAAAGTTACTGCTTCCACCAACTTTGTGAAGTAGTCAATGGCTACCAAAATGAATCAATGTCCATTTGATGCCTTCGTCTCAATCGGTCCAATTACATCCATTCCCCAAGCCACGAATGGCCATTGCATGCAACTCAACAGGAGGAGAACGTATCAGATCGCCGTGCACCTGACATTGATGACACTTTCGAACAAATTGAATAGAATCCCTCTCCATAGTAAGCCAGTAATAACCTGCTCGAAGAATCTTCTTTGACAAGACGTGACCATTCATATGCGACCCGCATACTCCAGAGTGTATTTCAACCATGATTGTCGAGGCTTCTTTTGCATCTACACACCTTAAAAGTCCCAGATCTGGGGTCCTCTTATACAAGATTCCCCCACTTAAGAAAAATCCACTAGCCAAATGCCTAATAGTCCTCTTTTGATCGTTGGTGGCATATGCTGGGTATTCTCCTGACTGAATGTACCGCTTGATATCCAAAAACCAAGGTTCTCCATCGAGCTCTTCTTCAACCGCATTACAGTACGCATGCTGATCAGGATTCTGTATATGCACTGGATCGATATAGGATTTGTCAGGATATTGGAGCATTGAAGACAGAGTGGCTAAAGCATCAGCAATTTCATTATGAATCCTTGGAATATGCCTAAATTTTACTAACACAAATCGTCGACATAGCTCCTGCAAGCATTGTCAATACGGGATGAGCTTCAAATCTCGCGTCTCCCAATCGCCTTGAATTTGATGGACGAGCAAATCCGAATCTCCCAACACCAATAATTCTTGGACTCCCATATCAATAGCTAACCTCAAACCAAGAATGCAGGCTTCATACTCTGCCATATTGTTAGTATAGTAGAATCGAAGTTGTGCTGTTACCGGGAAATGTTGTCCCGATTCAGAGATAAGAACCGCACCTATTCCGACTCCTTTCATATTGACAGCTCTATCGAAGAATAACCTCCAACCTGGATCAACATCTATAACGACTTCATCGACACACGACACTTCTTCGTCAGGAAAATATGTCTTTAATGGCTCGTACTCTTCATCGATGGGATTCTCAGCAAGATGATCTGCCATGGCTTGGGCTTTCATGGCGGTTCGAGTCACATATACGATGTCGAACTCGGTAAGCAATATTTGCCACTTTGCCAATCGACCTGTCGGCATAGGCTTATGAAAGATATACTTCAAAGGATCCATGCGAGAGATGAGATAAGTAGTATAGGATGAGAGATTGTGCTTCAAATTCTGTGCTATCCAAGTTAGGGCACAACACGTCCTTTCAAGAAGAGTATACCTGGCCTCATATGCGGTGAACTTCTTGCTAAGATAATAAATAGCCTGCTCCTTTTTGCTTGTGACATCATGTTGACCTAGGACACAACCAAAAGAATTGTCCATGACTGATAAATATAAGATCAAAGGCCTACCAGGCTCCGGGGGGTACCAGCACGGGAGGATTTGACAAATATCTTTTGATTCGATCGAACGCTTCCTGACATTCTTTAGTCCATTTTACCGCAACACTCTTTTTCAACAACTTGAATATGGGCTCACAAGTGGTTGTGAGTTGAGCAATTAACCTGCTAATGTAGTTCAGTCTACCAAGCAAACTCATCACCTCCGTTCTATTCTTGGGCGGGGGTAAATCCTGAATGGCTTTGATTTTTGAGGGATCCAATTCAATTCCCCAACGGCTGACTACAAACCCCAACAGCTTTCCAGATGGAACTCCAAATACACATTTTGCCGGGTTGAGTTTGAGATTATACCTGCGAAGCCTTTCAAAGAACTTTCTTAAATCTTTAACATGGTCGGCCTGACTTTTTGACTTAATAATCACGTCATCCACGTAGACCTCAATCTCCGTATGCATCATGTCATGAAACATAGTGATCATGGCTCTCATGTATATTGCTCCAGCATTCTTCAGACCGAACGGCATCACTCAATAACAATAAGTTCCCCATGGTGTGATTAAAAATATCTTCTCCGCGTCTTCATCATCCATAATGATCTGGTGATATCCGGCATAGCAATCTACAAAAGAGGCAACCTCGTGTTTAGCACAGTTGTCTAGCAAAATGGGGATGTTGGGCAGTGGAAAATCATCTTTCGGACTTGCTCTGTTCAAATCGTGGTAATCAACACACACTTGAATTTTGCCATCTTTCTTTGGTACGGGAACAACATTGGATAACCACATGGGATAACGAGACACTCGAATTACTTTGGCTTCAAGTTGTTTCATGATTTCCTCTTTGATTTTAATACATACATCGGTTTTAAACTTCCTCAACTTCTGTTTGACAGGGGGAACGCGGGATCAGTTGGAAACTTGTGAGCCACTAATTTTTTGCTTAAACCGGGCATATCATCATAAGACCATGCAAAAACATCCTTATAATCAATTAATGCTTGAATCATTCCCTCTTTTAGCTGTGGAAAAGCATGTACACTGATTTTAGTTTCCCTAATATCTTCTTGATCCCCTAGATTTATTGGCTCAGTCTCATTCAAATTAAGATTCGGTTTGTCTTCAAACTGTTCCAACTCTTTGCTTATTTCTTCTAGTGCTCCTTCTTCATTATATTCCCCATCCTGCTTCATTACATCTTGATTAGTTTGGATTTTAAGATCAGGCTGAAAATTCCGCATGCATGTCATGTCATTAGAATCAGCATAAAGAGAACTGTGTAAGAAAAGAAAACAAAATATATTAGACACCAAAAAAAGGGACATTGCATTTCATTAAATAAAAAGATAGAAGGGTTTAAACACAGATGCCAACATAACATAAACAAACTAAAATCCGTATTACAACCCTGAAATAACTCAGATAAACAGAAAGAAAAAAAAAATAAACTACCAAAACTCCCTCCTGACGGGGAGAGGAGTGACTTCCCAATTATTGAGCCGGACAACTGGACCTATGAATTGCACATCTGCCATACTGGTACCTTCTCCTGCTTCGACCATATCAACTTCCATACAAAGGTTCTGGAAGTCATCAACCAATTCAACCTCAAAGTCCACATGCTTCGTGACACCGCTCTTAACAAATGATTCACTGAGTAGTGGCATTGGGCGAGGGAGTGACCATATTTCCTTTTTCCTTCCCTTGGCTTTCTTCAGATCTTCAGCTGTAGGCTCAAATCCTAGACCAAATGTGCCCACGTTCTCACTCGGACATATGGGATGAACTATACCGTGCAGAGACGCTCCCAAACCCTTTCCTGGCTCAAATCCGTATTTCCAAAGTTCACTCACCATCATGATAGAAGCCGAAGACAATTGCGGTCCCGGTATAGCCTGTCATTCAAGGATATGATTCACTGGCTCTGTATCAAAAATTTGATAGACGAATGTCTCCTCTACGTTATTTGCTTCAATAAGAGAAAAGGGAGAATCCTCGTAGGTTGACTAATCTCCTTCACCATGAATAACTACTTCTTGCCTGTCATGCTCAAACTTAATCATTTGGTGCAGTGTAGATGCAACCGCCTTGGCCTTGTAGATCCACGGCCTTCCCAACAACAGATTGTAAGAGGGGTCTACATTCAATACTTGAAACTCTATGGCGAACTCAGCAGGCCCTATGGTCAACATTAGTTCTATTTCGCCAATGGAATTTGATTTTGCACCATCGAAAGCCCTGACACATACATTGTTGGGCCTGATCCTCTCTGCACCAATATTCAGCTTTTGCAAAGTAGAAATAGGGCAAATGTTTGCTCCTGAACCTCCATCAATCATAACATGAGTGACATAGAAATCTTCACACTTCACTGTAATGTAAAGGCCCCGGTTATGCCCTGTACCTTCAACAGGCAATTCATCATTAGAAAAGTTGATCCAATTAGCCTCAAAGATTTTTCCAACCATTTTCTCTAGCTAGTTGATTGTAATCTCCCTTGGAACATATGCTTCATTTAATACCTTCAGTAAAACATCACGATGCTCCTTGGAGTGCAACAACAAAGATAAAAGGGAAATTTGAGCAGGGGTTTTCTTCAGCTGGTCTAATATTGAATACTCTGGCAATTTCATTTTTTTCAAAAATTCTTTGGCTTCTTCTTCGGTGATAGGCTTTTTTATAGATGAAGGTCCACTCACCGTTGGCTTGGACTTTCTTAAGCTTTCAGGCACGAAATATCTTCCTGACCTAGTCAAACCCCCTACCTCATCTACATCTTCCACTATTTCTTTCCCATGATAGGTCATCATGGTCTGCCTATAATTCTAGGGAATCCTTTTCGTATCAACTATCGGAGGTTGGGTCACCGATTTGAGGACAATAGGCGCTGCCAGTGCTCCTTTCACCGTCAAGATAGGCTGACTCAGAGCTCCCACCACCGTCAACTTAGGTTTATCCTGACTTGAATCAACATACCTTCTGGCGCTCTGTACTGTGATCAGAGGTTTCTTTGTGCTTTTTTGCGCTTTATCTTCTCTCATTCCTTCCTAGCTCAATGACATTGCTTTCAAAGACTCCGCTACATTCACCGATTTCTCCTCAATGGTCTGTATCTTGACAATAGGCTTATAACCCCTCGAAGACTCTTTCCCGTCATATATCAATTCTAACATATTGGTTTCAGCATGGGTTGGCAGCGGATTCTGGTTAATGTTTGGACCCTCCGGGGCCTGAACCAGCATCTGATTTGTGTCAATTAAATCTTGGACAACTCTCTTTAAATGCCAGCATTTCTCGATATCATGGCCTGGCATATCAGAACAGTACGCACACCTTAAAGAATAATCGAGATTCCTTGGTGGTGGATTTGAAAGCCTTCCTTAAATTGGGCTTAAAACCTTCAACTTTCTCAACCTATCAAACAAGCTAGCATATGACTCCCCAAGAGGTGTGAATTGATTTTTGACCGCCTTCTCCTTCTTATACTCGGGCCTAGGTTTAAAACTGGGTATGGAAGGGTTTTGGTAATTTGGTGGAGCGAATGGGTGATTTTGTGGAGTTTGCGCGCGCCACTGCGGGTAAGAAGGGGTTTGGGCATATGGCTGCGCGTTATATACTAGGTACGGGGGTGGTGGAATGGAATATAAAGGGTTTTGTGGAGGGTAGTAATGGTGGGGAGGAATATATGGAGCTTGGGCGTAGACTTGGGCTTGGGATTGGGGATAGGGGCGAGGTGGTCTTTTGGGATAGGAATGGATTCCAGCTACAACAGTCGCCACGTCCTCTTTCTTCTTTTTACCTCTAAATGTGCCAGATCCACCTTGAATCGCTTGTGTGGTGGCTTTTATTGCGGTAAAACTCACTATTCGTCCGGTCTTGATTCCGTCCTCTATCATCTCCCCCATTTTGAGGACTTCAATAAAAGACTTTCCCATTGCCGGGAGTAAATGTTGAAAATAAGTCTCATCCTGTGCCTGAATGAAAACCTCTACCAACTTGCTTTCTTTCATCGGAGGCTTTACCCTGGCGGCCTGTTCACGCCACTTTATCGCGTATTCCCTAAAACCTTCAGTGCTTTTCTTCTTCATGTTGACCAAAGATTTTTCGTCCAGAATCAGGTCGATGTTATATTGAAAATGTTGCACAAACTCAGAAGCCAAGTCGTCCCAGCTGTTCCACTTGTCGATATCTTGATCGATAAACCATTCTGAAGCCAAATCAGAAAGACTCTCGTCAAAGAAAGCCATGATCAGCTCTTCCCTTCCTCCTGCAGCCCTCAACTGGTTGCAATAGCGTCTCAAATGGGCCACGGGATCACCGTGTCCTGCATACTTCTCGAACTTAGGCATTTTAAAACCGAGGGGAAGGTTGATGTCTGGGAACATGCACAGATCTTTATTAGAAACACTCTTATAACCTCCGATTCCCTGCACATTTCTCATGGCTTGTTCTAAACTTTTCAACTTCCGCGCTATGACTTCCTGTTCCTCTGTTGCGACAGGTTTCTCTGAATCAAATGGAAATGCAGGTGGCTGAGTGTATCCACACGGTTCATTCATTCTCAAAGTCGGCTCCGGGGCATAATACTGACTATCTGGAACCTTCAATACTGGCTCACTGGCAGACCGAGGAAGCCTCATTGTGGGACGCACAACATATATGGGAGTTTCATGTGGTGGCGGGGCCACGAATACCGGTGTGATCGGTGGCACTGGCTGAGCAGCTGGTCTTGATTGGGGAGCTGCCAAGGGCACACCAGAATTGCCAGGATAATAATGTCGCGGAGTAAATCCTGGCGCGTGCTCAGGTAACTCAGTAGGAGCAGAGAATTGCGCCTGAGAGAGCGGTGGGCAATTAGAGATATTCCCAAGACCTTCAGGAAGCGGAGAAGGAGGCATTCCGCTGGCCCATGCCCGGTGCAAATTTATCAATTGTTGCCTGAGCCTTACTACCTCATCATTGTGTTCTGAACTTTCTTCCCTGTGATCCTGATCCGGGTCAATGAGCGAATTTTCAATCTCCCTGCTAGCCATGACAAACTTTGCTTTGGATCTAGTGAAGTATGGGTGACTAGCCAAAATACTGCAAACCTACCACTGTTATCTGAAAGAACATGCTCATCAAAGATGACATCCGTTAGGATTAGGGCACACAACAAGCATGAGAGTCACATTGGTAAAATTGTCCTAAATTCATGTTCATTTCTACCAGCTTTTGAGGGTAGCGAGGTCATTTCAACATCATCCCGATTTTTATCTACACTTTTTTTTTAATTATTTTTTTTCCGTATCCATCTCTATTCTTTCCACTTCTCTCGTTATCTACCTTTATTTTATTATTCTTTATGTCTTTTGTTTTTTTCTTTTAAAGAGGAAAAATAATGAAAAACAACGAAACAAAATGATTAGATCGAACCCAAAAGTAGGTTGCCTACGTATCATGTTGTACATGAATCAGATCTTGCGTAGTTCGGGAAGTTTTGCCAAAATTGTCAATTAAACTCTTTTTTCTTTCTTGAAACAAAGTGTCAAAAGAATTGATGAAAATCTTTTTATTTTTTTTTAGGTTTAAATCTCTATACAAAATGAAACCTGTGATTACCAAAGAAAAAATCTTTTTGGGTTTTCGATTTTTGAATTTCATGTGAAAATGAAACTTGAACCTATTAAAGGAAAATCTTTTTGTAGTTTTCTTTTAAAGACGTATATGAAACGCCTACTCTAAATGAAGAGTGAAGAAATATTTTTGGATTTTTCAAATAAGATCCCCGAACCCACAATAGGTTGCCTACGTATCTCACTCCCGAGAGAGGAGAATCAGGGGTACGTAGTTCGTCCAAATTGGACAATTAACGATTAACTAATAAATTGACCCTAACTTAAGAGACGCAACAAAAAACAAACGAATAAAAACTTTTTGGATTTTCAAATAGACACTTCAACTAAGACTGACACCACCAATTATGAAGAAAAATCTTTTTGGTATTTTTGCTTTTGACAAATAAGTAGAAAAGACAAACAAAACTCTTTTTTTTTTTTGTTGAACTTACGGTACTTTGAGAAGATAAATGCAAAACGTAAAAAAAAAACATTTTGAGTTTTTGGATCGTGAAGAACAAAAGCCATAAAGAACTCTAAAATAAACTACGACACTCCTTTGATTCATTCTTTTCGACTCACTTTTCCTATTTATTTATTTTTTCATTTTTTGCCTACGCACCTTACTCCTAACATTTTTTTTTTTTTTCAAATCAGTCCGTCAAATGACCACGTTACCCTTAAAGATGCAACAATTAGCACGTAGGGATGCTTTAGAGGTGAGTCTCCTACAAAGGGTCATGTGGGTCCCGCTAGGTCTCAGCATGATGCACATAAGCATGACCTAAAGGCTGACCTACGTTGTGGTTCACTAACAAGGCTGTTCGGGGGAGCGTATGGTCGATAGTGGCTGCTTTGCTTTCCACCTACTTCATAATACCGACGGCTCCCCTCTAAAATAAGGGTGACTCAACTAGAGGTCGTGTACAACACGTGTACTACAGACTTGTTGCAAAAAGAAGGCCTGGGGGTAGACACATGATGCCAGATATAAAAGCGGTAACATATAGGATAAATACTGTACACAAAGAGCACGAAAACGCACAATAGTGATAACAATAACACAAACAATAATCACAAACAATGTGTATTCACACATAATGCCAAACAAAGCCGATACAACTCCAAAATTAAGACCGAATTCTGAAAAGATCCCCAGCAGAGTCGCCAAAGCTGTCACACCCCCTTTTTCTTTTCCAAAAATGGAATATTTTTAAAGTTCGAAAGGGTTTTATTATTTAAGTGACAAGAAATGAAAATTTATTTCGGAATAGGATTATTTGCATTTTTTATTCAGAGTCGCCACTTGGCATAATCTGGTGTGCCAAGTCACCTTTGGAAAATCCCTTTTCGAAACCAATTGACTCTTAAACCGGTTTGCACATAGAGATTTCGGCTAAGGAATTCTGTTGACCGAGGGGAAGGTGTTAGGCACCCATCGATCCCGTGGTTCGACCACGGTCGCTTGGTGGAGGGTATCGACTATTTTGGCATTCTAAAGTGTATAAACCACAGAAAAAGCATGCAAAACAATCAAACAAAAAAACAAAACAAAACGAAATGTAAGTCCAGTCCAATTATTACAACCCAAAATAAAAAGGGGACTGAAAATAAACCTACGCTAATCCTAAACTAATGCTTTATCCGATGCCTCGAGCCTTCGTCACGGACGTCCTCCGGGTACATGATACCTCGGGGTATTCCCCGGTGAATAAATATATACAGATACTTCGGGGCATTCCCCGGTCAAATTACAGCATTGAATTAAATGTGATAAAACAAAACCATTCCGACACATATTTCAAACATGTCATCAATCTGCCATGCCTAAATTTGCCTACCCGAACCTACCATTTGCTTATCCGTTCTCGACTAAAGACATAATCCTACCACGATTCATACCAACAATAAATCAAATTAAACCGAATCTATCCTTTTGTTAATTTTTCCAATTCCATCCCCTAACTTTCTTTCTGTCTATCCATTAGAACATGATCAAGTTTATGCC
The DNA here is from genome assembly GCA_030864215.1 of Capsicum pubescens. Classification (NCBI taxonomy): domain Eukaryota; kingdom Viridiplantae; phylum Streptophyta; class Magnoliopsida; order Solanales; family Solanaceae; genus Capsicum; species Capsicum pubescens. Next base: position 329,656,722 of record CM061538.1, on the reverse strand, counting down.
TTAATCTACCAAAACCAAACAACCAAGCATCACAATCATAACATCAACATAAATAAAAATTCAACAAAACTATAATCACCACTCATCATCGCAACCAATCAAAACAACCAACCATATATATATAAAAGAGAGCGGGTTAAAGAAATGGACCTCACCGACACTTGCTTTTTATCGATAATAAAGAAATCTGAATACCAAAATAACTCGACCGGAGAACCTCACAACGAGCGAACCAAACTCGGTATTAAAATAATAACCGGATAGCTCCAAAACTCGTGAATAAAAACTTTACTATACGAAACCCAACCAAGAACGACGACGAGATTCGATAAAGGCGACTCGAAACCCACTATCGACGTCGAAACATGAGATAGATGAAACCAAGATACCAACCAAACAACAGAAACCAAAGCCCAAGCAGATCGAGCTCCGGTGACGGAGAGAACGACGGCGGCAGATCTAGGCGGTGACGGAGCTAGTGCCGCCGCTGGTCGCTGCTGTTCGGCGGCAAAGAGGTCGGAGTGACGCTGCTGGTCGCTGCTGTTCGGAGAGAAAGAGAGGGGGAGAGAGGGAGTGACGACGACGCTGTTGCCGTCGTCGGAGAGAAAGAGGGAGGGAGATCGAAGTGACGACGACGCTGTTGCCGTCGTCGGAGAGAGAGAGAGGGGGAGTGAGTCGACGGAGAGAGAGAGAGAGGAAAAATGGTGGTGTTGTGGTGGCCGGAGCTCCGGTCAGTCACCGGCGACGTTTTAGAGAGAGGGAGAGTAGAGTTTAGAGAGAGAGAGAGCGCTGATTTTTATTTTTTCTTCCACCGTCCCCCTCTTTTGTGTGTGTGGGCATCTATATATATTCTTTTGAGTCTTTTCTTTGTTGACAAGAAAAAGAGAGGGGGGTGGGGTAGCGTGGGGTAGGGGGGTAGTGGTGAGGTGTTATTTTTTTAGTGGGTAGGTGGTTAGGATAAGATAGGGTTAGTTACTTTATTATTTGTTTATTATTTTTTATATTTTGCGGGGTATGATGACATGGGTGAGGGTACACGGTAGGATAAAATAAGAGTGGGTAAAAATGACATCGTGGAGGGTACATGATATGCTAAGGTAGAAAATGAATAAAATCGACTTCTAAAGGGGGCAAAATTACGTGTCTACAATAGTCTTAAGTGTATTTAAGATACCCCAAAGCTCTTTTCATTGCCAACCAATGAGTTTTGTTGGGATTAATCGTGTACCGACTCAACTTACTAATAGCGCATGCTATGTATGGTCGTGTACAATTCATTATATTCATTAAACATCCAAGTACTCTTGCGTACTCCAATTATGAGTCACTTTCACCTTCATTCTTTCGAAGTGTGAAGCTTACATCCAATGGAGTCTTGGCAATACCAAATTCCATATACTTGAATTTGGCAAGTAACTTTTCGATATAATGAGACTGTGACAATGCTTGTGGAGTTCTATGAATTCTTATTCCTAAGATCACATCCGCAACTTCAAGGTCTTTCATATCGAACTTGCTCTCGATCATTCGTTGCATTTATGTTAGAAATATCTCTACTGATGATCAATATATCATCCACATAAACAAACAATGACTTGGTGATTTGGAGTGTCTTTAATATAAACACATTTATCACATTTATTAGTCTTGAACTCGTTTGCCAACATGGTTTGGTCAAACTTCGCATGTCATTGTTTTGTTTCTTGTTTTAGTCCATAAAGTGACTTAAAAGGTTTACACACCTTATTTTCTTTTCCTGGAACCACAAAACCCTCAGGCTGTTCTATGTAAATTTCTTCCTCCAATTCTCCATTTAGGAATGTTGTTTTCACATCCATTTGATGGATTTCAAGATCATATACTACCGCCAAGGCAATTAACATCCGAATTGATGTTATCCTCGTTACTGGCGAGTATGTGTCAAAGTAATCAAGGTCTTCCTTCTGTTTAAAACCTTTTACAACAAATCTTGCCTTGTATTTGTCAATAGTACCATCAACTTTTATTTTTCTTTTGAAGATTCATTTAGAACCTAAAGATTTATTGTCTGGAGGAAGATCAACCAACTCCCATGTATGGTTGCTTAAGATTGAATCAATCTCACTATCGACTGCCTCTTTCCAAAAGGATGAGTCCGAAGACGGCATCGCTTCTTTAAATGTTTGAGGCTCATTTTCTAAGAGAAATATTATAAAATGCAATCCAAGCGAAGTTGACGTTCTTTGACGTGTACTACGTCTTGGATTCTCATCATTATGTACATTCTCACTTGGTTCATTTCGAGGTCGCTTAGACCCCCACTAGACTGTTCATGTCTAGTTTTATACGGATAAATATGTTCAAAGAATTCAGCATTATCTATTTCAATTACCATATTTTCATTGATATCCGAATGTTCAAATTTATGAACCAAAAAATAACATGCTTTGCTACTTTTAGCATATCCTATGAACATGTAATCCACCGTCTTAGGTCCTATCCTTACTCTTTTAGGCATAGAAACTTGGACCTTCGCTAGACACCCCTACACTTTGAAATATTTCAAGTTGGGTTTCCTTGCTTTCCATTTTTCATATGGAATTGATTGTGTCTTACTATGGGGCACTCTGATGAATATTCAGTTAGCCGTAAGGATAGCTTCCCCCTACAAGTTTTGTGGTAAACCTGAATTTATTTGTAAGGCATTCATCATTTTCTTCAAGGTTAAATTTTTCCTTTCCGCAATTCCATTAGATTGAGGTGAATATGGGGCTGTAGTTTGATGGACAATTCCATTCTCTAGACATATTTACGCAAAGAGAGATTCATATTCTTTGTCCCTATCACTTCTTATCGTTTTGTTCTTTTTCTCTAACTGATTTTCAACTTTAGTTTTATATTGCCCAAATGCATCTATTGCTTCATTCTTACTATTTAACAAATAGACGTAACAGTATCTGGTGCAATTGTCAATAAAAGTTGTAAAATACCTTTTTCCACCATGAAATGGTATTGACTTCATATCACAAATGTCAGTGTGGATTAATTCTAAGGGATTGGAATTCCTTTCAACGGACTTATATATATGCTTAACATACTTTGATTCCACACACGTTTGACATTTTGATTTATTGCACTCAAAATTTGGCAAAACTTCTAAGTTAATCAGTTTACGCAACGTTTTTATAATTGTCATGTCCTAATCGTTCATGCCATAAATCATAAGACTCAAGTAAGTAAGAAGAAACTGATCTTTTATTGATTTCAACATTCATTTTGAATAGGCCCTCATTGAGGTAGCCTTTTCCTACATACACTTCTCATTTACTAAGTACAATTTTTCCGGAAATAAATACACATTTGAATTCGTTCTTGTCAAGAAGTGATACAGAAATCAAGTTCTTTCTTAACTCCGGTACATACAGGACATTGTTGAGTGTCAACACTTTGCTTGAAGTCATTTTTAAGCATACTTTTCTTTTTTCCTCTACTTTTGCAGTAGCGGAGTTAGCCATGAAGATCTTTCCTTCCCCTTGAGCCGGAGAAAAATCAGCAAATAACTCTTTATTAGCACAAACGTGGTGGGTGTCACCGGAATCCATCCATCATTCGCGAGGATTTCCAACCAAGTTGCATTCAGACAACATAGCACACAAATCGTCCACTTTTTTCTTAGACTCAGCAACATTTGCTTGGTCCTTCTTCTTCCCTTTCTTTGGGGCACGATAATCCGTAGAATTGTGGTCAATCTTGTTACAGGTAAAGCATTTTACCTTGAATTTCTTCTTGAATTGATTGCTTCCATGTCCAGTTTTCTTGCACTTTTTGGAGTTGTGGTCGTCTTCTACAATATTTGCTTCATTCACTGTAGAATTTCCTCTTGATCTTTTTCTGCAACCTTATTGTCTTCTTCAATGCGCAATCTTACGATTAGATCTTCGACAAACATCTTCTTTTGTTTGTGTTTTAAATAGTTCTTCAAGTCCTTCCACATGGGTGGTAGCTTCTCTATTATTGCTGCTACTTGAAACGCTTCATTCACGATCAAACCTACAATAAAGTTTATGTAAATACTAAGAACGTTTTAAAACTGTTCCACAAAGGTATTTGTCAAAATCATACCTTCCGCAAGGAGATCATGAATGATCACTTGCAGTTCCTGCACTTGGGAGACAACAAATTTGTTGTCTATCATTTTATATTCCAGGAATCTTGTAACGAAGAACTTTTTAGTTCCTGCATCCTCTGTCTTGTACTTCCGTTCCAGCACTCCCCACAACTCTTTTGTTGTCTTTGTTCCACTACACACATTATAGAGATCATCTTGGAGACCACTCAAGATATAGTTCCTGCAAAGGAAATTGGAGTGTTTCCAAGCCTCCACAATCACAAATCGCTCCTTTTTAGAGGTTCCCTCGAGCACCTCTGGAGCTTCCTCAAGTGTGAACCTTTAAAGACAAAAAGTTGTTAGGTAGAAAAATATTTTCTGCTGTTACCTTTTGAAGTCAATACCCGCAAACTTTTTGGGTTTCTCCACTGGTGCCATTGCCGGAGGAGCATTTGTACGACTCGTTGTGGCAACGCTAGTTGCTGCCACAGTCATTGCGACATCATGCACTTGACTATCCGTAGTCATTTTCCTGTCACAACAAGACAGTCACTTTAGTATATCAAAATACTATTAATAAAGTTTTAGTAACTTTAAACACCTCTTGTTTCTAGTTTAACGGTGAAGTTTTTATGACTTTCAATCGTCAACCGAGTGATATTTAACTTGTGATTATGATTTTATGACTTCAAATCACTAGTTAAGTTCAAATGGAGTAGAAAGCTTAAAGCTTTAATCTCCAGAAACCAAGCAATACAGATTCCGAATAATTCCTTAAGATTGTTATTTTTAATATTTTCGGGTACAGAAATCTGTATTTTGGGAACACAACAACTTCAACACAAGTTCAAGTTTAAAACAAGAACATCTATGAAGTTACCCAACACCTTCAACACAAAATTAAAAATAATTTATCCAAGAAGTGTGTTATATTTCAGAAATAAGATGAAATAGAAATTTAAAGCCAAGTCCCACAACTTCACGGAGTGTCCTTCAAGAATTATTTCCCTCACTGTACCCGAGGTTATGAAATTTTTCTCCCAGGATAAAATGACTTTCAATTCAACAATAGTGGTACCGCAAATTATTGGATTCGTTGAACTCACTCAACGGCTAATGATCATACTGAGTTTTTATAGAAAAGAATGTCGAGCCCTATTTCGAACCGGTCGAAACAGCACGCGACGTATGGTGGCGTTAAATGACTCTTGGGATTTAAAAATTTATTTTTTAGAGTCACCACCTAACTTTTTAGGAAAATTAGGAAAAACCATTTTTTATTATAAAACTCTGTTTTAGTCTATCAAAAATATTTTGATATTCTGAGTAAGTGTTTTGGTTACTCGAGGGGAAGATATTAAGCACCCCTCAGAGCCTACCCGAAGATAGTCCTTACACTTAGTTTAGGAAAATATTAGGAGAAACTTTTAATTCGTTATTTGCTTAAACAGTGATAAGGAATTTTGTTATTATTGTCTTAGAAGAAAATTCAAGGCATAATAAACATGACACTTCCATGTACAAGGGAGTAATGTAATTATTGCGAAAAATATGCATGCATTTTGAATATGAAAAGAATGATAGCATAATTTCTATACACTAGAAAATTTAAGGTCGTATAATTCTATAAGGGATTTTGAAAAGATATATGTATTTAAATATTTAATTTTAATTATTTATGAAATAAATAAAGTATTTTATAGCATGGATTTAATTTACGAAAGATACTTTCAAGAATGTGAAAATAGGTAATCATGTTGAACTTATGTAAAAAAATAATAACGACAAGGATAATAATAATAATAATAATAATAATAATAATAATAATAATAATAATAATAATAATAATAATAATAATAATATTAATAATAATATTAATGGTAGTAATCAAGTACAACAGTAATAATAATATTGATGAAGTTTTTTTAAAAAGAAAATGATAACTACGGTGCAAATAATGAAGTAGTAATGTTGACAATCAATATAAAAAATAAGAATGATGAAAATAATTTTGGTAGTATCGAAAATAATGTACCTTGTATGTAGTAGCGGATGAGTATTTATACCTTGCGTTTCTTTCCTTGGGGGTTTGAAAATTTCTACCAGCGTTTGTCAAATAGCATAACATGTTAACATTATTCATTTAACATATTGAAAGCGATGATTCAAATGTAAAATTGGCGACTTACTCTCTTACTATCTTAATTCCGAAAATTCATCTTTTATCCTAAAAATAATGATGGAAATTACTACGTTCATTTATTATCTAGCCTTTTAAAAGCAAAGTGATTTGACAAGACAATTGGCTAAATTTAAGATTCATTAATCTTTTAAAAATCACTTCTATAGATTAATTAGACGTTAATCGCAATAATATGACAATAATGTCTCATTTAAAAAAAAAAGATTGACACATAATAAAGGAATTACAAAACAATGAATTAATAAAGTTATCACAACAAAGCAATAATTCACAACAAAGAAATAATAAACATAAAGTTAGCCACAAAACAATAATAATAATAACAATATAAAACGAATAATTTAACGGAGGACAAACTAGAGGGGAAACTAGACTCCATTCCGGGGTTTCAAGTAATGCGATCTCGAAGCTCTGTGATCCTTTTGTGGTGCAGCTAAACTGGAGCTCCGACGTCAAGGTTCTCTGGCGGATTCAACTCCAAGGATTTCGATTACCTGTGCTCTAATTTGCTCTACTTTTAATCTTTTTAACACTAGTTTTTCACTCTCTTTCTTGTAATTTTCGACCTTCAAAACTTGCTCCCAAATTCTCTTCTCAAAAAAAAAAACTTCATTGTCTTTTTTTTTTTTTCAAGTTTTCCCTTTCTCGATTATCCACCTCTTTCTCTCAGATCTTCAACCCTTTTTTTTTCACTCTTGTTAAACTCCCCCTTTTTTTTATCTTCTTTTTCGCTCTTTTTCCTTTTTTTTTTCTTGTTCAATTCTATTTTTTCTCCCCCCTTTTATAGGCTAAATCCGGACTTGAAAATCTGGATTTGAAGCAAAAAATGAAAGAAAACTCAAGAAACGAGGTAGGATTTGAGTTTCGAATCCGCATCTCCAACTTTTGAAAGTTTTTTTCAGAGCCATAATGACGGATTTGAAATTAAGATAGGTGATAGACACTAATTGGGGCCTGTTTTTCCCTGCTCTTGAAGGATTTGCGAACTGGAGGGTCGATTTTAGAGAGATTCTCGCAGGGTAGCGGCAGGCGGCCAGCTAGCCATAAGAGTGCTAGGGTTACGGTTTTGGCATAAGGGAGAGGGGGAGAAAGAAGAGAGAGAAAAAGAGTTTTGGTTCTTGTGTTGATTTGGGAAAGGAGATGGAGAAAATGACGATTTTTGTGGGAAAGGAGCAATATGCGTGCCTCTGCTTTGGCAGAGCATTATTTATTGCATTGGTTTGAAAAAATATTGACTAATTTTGATCCGTCCGATCGTCCTAAAATAACACCTAAAAAAATATTTATATATATATGTATATGTAAATAGATATACCAAAAGAATTGATTTAAAACTGATTTTTTTGATCCGTTCAATTTCGATCGGAACAGTTCGAATTTAAAAATAATAATATAAAAGGGTAAATTAAAATATATATATATATACAAATATTTTAAAATTCGGGACCCTCGAATTAGAAAGAAAAATTAGCAGACTAGATTAATCTATGCTGATCGGGTGTTTTTGGACTGGTTTTGATTCGTCCGACTTTTGATCGATCAATCCTAAAAGGTTCCCTCTTTAAAAAAAATAATAGTGAAAATGAGAAAAGGAAAATATATTGTATGGATAAATATATGGAAAGTCAATTTTTAAAACGACTATTTTTGACCCGTTCGATATTTGATTGGACGGTTCGAATTTAATTTAAAGAGAAGAGGAAAAGAAAGAAAAATAAATATATAAATAAATTAAATAAATAATGATAAATTATATATTCCTGTATAAATAAAAATAACTGAAAATTTTGGGATGCTTCGGATTTAAAATAAATCGACGTGTCTGATTAAATCGTTAAGGCAGAATGATGAAGCGAGCATAGAAATTATACTGACTAGGGATGATATCCGGGTTCTTGGTTGAAATTTATAAAATAAGAGTTGGGTTCGGGTGAAAAATAAAAAAATAAAATAAAAAATGAAGTTGGATTATTGTTAGACCGAATACTTTTTTATTGAAATTAAATTCATCGATGCTTCCTGATATCCTAAAAATTATTTAAAATTATTCTAGTTTAACGTATATAAATTACAGACATAATTTGTACAAACATCCGACTTAATATTTTCTGACTTTTCTGTTAACAAAATACGTATATATATGTGTATATTTATGTGTGTATGTGTGAAAATAAGAATATAATAAAATACATAAAAAATAAAAATATATGTACATCTTGTAAAAGATATATTTTATGTAGTAAAAAAAATATACATATACGGTCACAATTCTCCCCAAAAAATACAGTTAGAAAGAATGTGGATGCGACTATCAAAAGATATATATTTTGTGATTTTGATGTCAAAAATATTTAATTATATTCAATTAAAATAATTTTATAAATGAAAATAGATTCCCTTTTTATTAAAACTTGTAGAAATAGAAACAAAAATACGAATCTTATTTTTATTTTTTAAAATATTTAGAGCCGAGGAACATCGAAAAAAGAAATTAAGGAAAAAAGGGCGAGTCAAAATTGGGTGTCAACAAAGAAGAGTGTTTATGCTGTCAAAAATCATGTTTATACCTGAGGAATATGCCAGGTATCAATAGCCTTAAGGTGTCCTTTCGAAAAGGAAGCATTGGTTCAATACAGTCGAGTCACCTGCGTCCAGTCTGTGCTGGAACCGCGACCGCAGGTGACATTATCAAATTCCAGTAGCTATCTGCGCCCGCAGGTCGCCTATAGGCGCGCGCAGGTCACGCTATTGCGCAAATCATTGTGCCTTTTACCTCGAAGGGTCGCATCCCTTCGAGGTGTGTTGTGCATGGCGTTCGAAATGCGCCCGCACATGGAAAACAATTCTATCAAATTATTTTTGAATTAAATTTCACTTGTTTTTCAAGTTTTCAAGTAAAATTTATCTAAAAAATAGATCTCATCGATCTATCTTTTGATAAATCCGAAGCAGAAGCCAAGCCGACTGAGCGACAACGATGGCGCAAGGCACCTCTTCGTTCTTGCCTCACTTACCTTAAGGAGTAAGTGTTCCTTATTATAAACACTTGAAAGTTCCCTTCTCCCACCAATGTGGGAGAAATAGTGGACTTTTCATTTTTGAGTACACTTTTCATTTTAGAGTTGACTCTTTTTTCTTCCACTTTTTTCCCTCAATTTTTCATTCACACACACCTTGAACCCAATATTTCGAACCACATGATGTCAAAGAAAATTGTTTGATAGTAATAGACTAATGATATGGGATATTCCCTAGTGGCAGGCCTAACTCTATTGACCCGTGTAAAGGGAAATTTGAAAATCACATAATACTTTTTATAAAGGAGAATTTTGGAGTAACTGATAAAGTTGTTGTTATGTAATTGGGAGGTCACAGATTCAAGCCTTGAAAACATCCTCTGACAGAAATGTAAGATAAGCCTACGTATAGTACACCCTTATGGTGAAATCCTTTCCTGAATTCTACGTATCGTGAAAATTTTAGTGTACCAACTGCTTTTTTTACATGATACCCTTTATCTTTTATTAAAAAGTACTATTATTCAAGACAAGAGAATAATGTTGGATTCTATGGTCCTTTAGTTTTAGATCCAAATGGCATCAAGTGTGTGACTTTTTATCTTTTGTAATAATGTTGGTACACATGAATATAATATAGAGAGTCTAGGAATTATATTAATATAATAATTAGTAAACTAGGTTTGCTGTGGATAGGGCTGTTCAAAATCGAACCGTAACTGTTAATCCAACCGCAAAATTAGTTTATTGGCTAATTGGTAATGGGTTATTGGATTAATGGTTGAAGAACGGATCAAAATTTTATAATTAATGGCTTATTGGTGCGGGGATGGATTACTCAATTTTTTTAACGGGTAAACCGTTAACCCATTAAGAATTATTATAATTATATTTTTACCCTTAGATATATAAGTATCTTTTGTCAATCCAACATATAAAACTCCATTTATTATTCTATTCACTTCTTAGTTTAGAAAATAATATGCCACTTCTTGTGACATCTAACCATATAGTGCAGCCAGACTCCCTAAAATGTAAAGAAAATCTAAAATTAATTCTTAAATCAAAACATAAATTATTCTTGGCAACACAAAGGACCGCAATAAAAATGAAACAATCCAAATGTATCTTTCACAAAGTTTGATATAAAACATAAAAATTCAAATAATATTAAAGTTTTAATTTTTTTTCTGTCAATCCAGTAATTAAAAATGTTTCTACATACATTTTAGGTCTAGAAGAAAATTCTTATTTGATTCGATGTTTTAACCTATTAAATAACTACACGAACAAAACTCAAGAAGTCTAAAAGATTGATAAATAGATCAATCATAGTATACAAACAACTTAGTCGGTGAAGAAACGGAGGAACTACCAATAATCGCTCGATATTTCATTCTCTCTTAAATTTATCTGTTACACCATTCGATAACCGTCCGTTAATTGCTAATCCGATACCGAACCCAACCGTTATCTTATTGGGTGGCTAACGGATTAATATATTTAAAAACCGATAACCAATAAGCCGAATCGCTAAGCATAATTATCCAACCGATCCAACCGATAAACATCGCTAGTTGTGGATACCATCATATTATACTTTCAACTTTTTGTTTCCATCCATTAATGTTTACCACTTTCCACTTTTAAAAAGATTTATAAGAGTATGATCATTGATTTTCAAATCCCATCCGTCCATTAGACTGCTAAGCAATAGGGGTCGTTCGATTAAAATAATTATGCAGGGATTAGTACAATGGATTTATAATGCAAAAATTGTTTATGCAGAAGTTGTATTAGGGGAATTAACTATATAAAATTATTGTTCGATCATGTTTTAGAAAAGAAAAGATATATGTTTGAATGATGAGGGTATTTGCCATTTCTTATTACAATTCACATGTATTTTTACTTTAGAATTTTTTTCTTCTTTATTATTTTGAAGGGGAGCTTTGGGGTAACTAATAAAATTGTTGTCATGTGATCAAGAGATTACGGGTTAAACCTTGGAAACAGCCTCTGGTAGGAATACAAGGCAAGGCTGCGTACAATACATCCTTGTGGTGGGATTCTTCCCCGAATCGTGCACATAGTGGAAGCCTTAGTACACTGGACTGCCCTTTTAATTATTTTGATGTCCATAACTTGATTTAAGAGTCTTTTGAAAATAATTTTTCTACTTCCATTAGACGTGATTGGGTAAAATCTGCAGCCACTTTATCCTGATTTTGCTTATGAAATAGCACTAGTATATTCTTTTTTTTTTTTGGTTTCCCAAGGTATTCCCACAGCCGTGAGACTAATCCTCCGTTCCTTCGGTCAGCGCACTAAATGGTAGGGAACTGGCCACAGAGTTTGCTCCATTCGCCAGAGGTAACACTAGTATGTTATTACTGTTGTTGAATAATAAGTCTCTATATTCTTATTTCAAATGATTAATTCTCCTATTTTACCTACCAAACGATGGTTATTGATCTAGGAAACTTCGTTTGTTAACTTGTTATAGATCACAAGTGGTTCCCTAATATGTTTAGTAGTACTAGTTTAGGTGTACGCGCCTTGCGCGTGTAACTCATTTTAATGAGTTCAAATATTACACTAAATAAGATATTTATTTAAATAATAAAGATAAATATAATAATTAAATTTAATAACTTTTGAGTATGTAAAGATGAAAAATTTATTTATTAAACCTAACCTTTACCATTTTTTTTTTAAAAGTCGATCGACATTCATCTACCAATTGTAAATTGCAACAAAATAATACAATGATAGAGACATCAAAATAATACAATTAAATCTAATTTTTACGCACAAAAAAATTCTCAAAGTCGTCTGACACTTATCTTCGACCTGTAAACAATAACAAAATAATACGATAATAGAGATATCAAAATAATACAATTAAATCTAACATTTACATAGGAAAATTTCTCAAAGCCGACCAACATTTATCTGTCACCTGTAAACTGCAACAAAATAATACGATAAAGGTGATATCAAAACAATACAATTAAACTTAAATTTTATGTACAAAAGTTTCTCAAAGCCGATCGAAATTCATCTACGAACTGTAAACTACCACAAAATAACAAACTAATAGAGATATTACGATAATACAATTAAACCTAACCTTTACCTAAAAAAATTTCAAAGACGACCGACATTCATCTAGTATTTGTAAATTAAAATATAACAATAAGATAATAAAGATATCAAAACAATACAATTAAACCTAACTTTTACACAAGAAATTCTTCAAAGTCAACCGATATTCATCTACGACCTGTCAACTATAAAAAATAATATAATAGTGATCACAAAACTTTAATTTTGATCCAACTAATTTTTGTCTGAGCGAAAATTTTGACCCTAAAGAATTATTGTGAATGAAAACAAAGGATATATATATATATATATACACACACACACACACATGTTGAATTCTATTATGCTGACAAAAACAGTGAAGAAGTTGAGGGTTAGAAAATCAATCATCCATCAATCTAGACATGCAATCGAATCGAGTTAGACGAGCATCAATTATATTATCCTCCCAATAGGCAAATCGGTTTGTTCTCTAGTTTAACGTACATCCATCTCAATATTTATAGAAGTATTTTCTTAATAGAGTCCCATTAAATATTAAAAGAACTAATTGAGTGATATCTAAAAAAAACACAATAATTATTTAGAAGAAAAATAAAGAAGCATTAAAAGACCAACTTCAAAGAAGAAAAAAAAAAAGCACAGTTTTGGTCACTTTTGCAATAAGAACTCTGGTGAGTAGGATTTATAATAATCAAACCCTATACTTTTGGAAAAAGTTTCTTTTTTCTTTTTGGAAAAGTCAAGTACAAACACAAATCAAATAATAGCATTTTTTTTTGGGAGAAGTAACGTGCACTAATAGTCATGGAAAAAAAAGTTACCATAGAAATTCATCTACAATGTCAAACCTTCTCTATTTATTTTTTAATATATTTATTATAATCAATATTTAATATCACAAATCAATATTTTAGGAGTCCTTAGAAAGTCTAGTAGAAAGGAAAATATTAATTAATTTTCCTACTATATGTTTTAGGAGTCCCATATATTTTAGGAGTCTAGTAAATATAATACTCCTAAAAATAATTAAATAATAAATTAAAAATAATGAAAAGATAATTTTATCTAAAGAACTTTTAATGAAGGACAAAAAATTCAAATCACTTTCCTAAGACCTTCACACTTTTAATATATTAGTAGTCTAATAGTACGTGCTTCGCACGTGTAACATTTGATTATTTAAAATTAAATAATTATATTTATTGCGAATTTTTTTAATAAAGTGTAAAAGTTCAAAGCACTTTTAAAAAATCTTTCACACTTTAATATAATAATGTAAACATAAACATATATACATATATATTTTGCCGCCAAAAGTTCAAGTGATTGATGGAACATTATTTTTGCGTTTGCAATCTAGTACGTCTTTCCGTTGTTGCCATATACTAAGACAGACACAACAATTTGAACCATATTTGCATTACGATTATTTTTATTTTTGTTTATAATTAAAATCTTTCCTTATTTTTAAAGTTAGATCTTTACAAAATATTAATTACATTCTTACTCCGTACTTAATTTTTTTAAAATCTGGTACTTCTAAAACTTTTCTTAGTCTAATGGTTTTATATTTATTTATAGATTTTTCAAATCTTCTTAAAATCAAATTTAATTGATTTAAAATTTTTAATCTAATGAAAAAAGTATTAGTTGTCATTAATTTTGATGACTTTTAATAAGAAAAGATTTTACCATAAATATATTTAATTCATTTTCAACTCCTAAATTAGGAAGAAAATAGTGAAATTCTGATGACTTCTAATAAAATAGATTTTTGCTATAAATATATTTAATTAATTTTCAACTCTTAAATATTAAGAAAATATAGTGAAAAGACGATTTTGTCTAAACAAAGACTTTTAATGAAGGACAAAATGTTCAAACAATATTTCTAAGGCCCTTCACACTTACTCTTTAATATAATAATGTAAATATAAATATATATTTTATATCATCACTTTTGCGTTTGTTATATATATATATTACATCATCACTTTTGCGTTTGTCATGCTACCTCTTTCCCAGAGACGCATTAACTTGAATCATACTTGTGGTACGGTTATTTTTTTATATGTTTAAATTTTTTTCTTGTTTTTAAAGTCAAATCTTTACAAAATCATTAATTACATTCTTATTACTTACTTAAAACTTTTAAATATTTGGTACTTCTTAAATTTTTCTTATTCTAACATTTTTATATTTATTTCTAGATTTTTCAAATCTTCTTGAACTCAAATTTAATTGATTTAGAATTTTTAAACTAATAAAAAAATTATTAGTTGTCATTAATGTTGATGACTTCTAATAAACCATAAATATATTTAATTAATTTTTAATTCTTAAATATTAGAAAAAATAGTGAAAGACGATTTTGTCTAAAACAAAGACTTTTAATGAAGAATAAAAAGTTCAAACAACATTTCTATAGCCCTTTACACTTTTAATATATTATAGATATAGATACATTTATAGATTTTATTTATATAAATGTAGATAGATTATAGATTATAAATTATAGATTTATAGATTATAGATAATTAAAAAAATAACACACAATGTAACGCTCTATCCCGCAATCTCATTTAAATAATCAAAGTAATTAAAATATATATTGCACATTTTCCAGCACCCTAAAGACCGTTTTTAGCTAAAAACATGGCTTTGGGGAATCATTTTTTTCTTTTTGTTTTTATCTTGCATTAACATGCTACACATGAAATAGGCTAGGTTTTCTGGATATATTTTCCACAAATTAAACTTCATCACATACAATCGAGTATATTTTTTTTTTGAAAATAAAATAAAAGATTAACCAATCCATTCCTGATCATCAAAAAGAAGTAGCATCCCTTGCGATATAGAGGAGGAATGTAATAGATAAGTATACATCTTAAGAATTAGAAGGAACAAAACCTGTATCAAATCATGATTTAGTTATATTAATGTAGTTGTAAGGCACTTAACACCTCAATATGAAAAATATAAAACATGACTCTTGCAATTACAATTTAGAACATATAAATTGATCACTTACCTTATCTAAAAGATTTTTAGAACTAACCTTATCTTCCACAATTAATTCAAGATCTTCTCCAATTGAGAAGTTTGATGTCTTTCCCAGAATATCTATCACAAATAGAGAAGATAAATAGTAAAGCATATAAAATTAATTTTTCAAAATAATAAAATAAAAATTACTCATAAAACACTTCAGAAAGATATCAAGAAAATAAAAACAAAACTAAAGTCTCATATGTAGCATCAATCCTAAAAAGCGGTAAAATAAAATTACATGAATCAATATTATTAACTAAAGCGAAGCTAAAGTGAGTTGATGAAATGAAATTGGCATACAAGAAAACCTTTAGGACAAGCCTATTTTAGTTGGAAAAGGATTCTATTGACCTATTTTTGGGGTCTTTTTCTATTTTTTTTTTGGGAACAAATCTATTAGTAGAAAAGGATTTTGCCTATTTTTTTGGGACTTAATGCTGCTGCACGTACAAAAAATAAAAGTAAAAACAAAGGCACGGAATTTAATCATCATACCATAAACTTAGTAATTTAATAAAAAAAAATATTAGTTTAATGACTTAAGGAAAGGTTTTACCATAAATATATTTAAATAATTTACAATTCTTAAATATTAGAAAAAATAGTGAAAAGACGATTTTGTTTAAAACAAAGTTTTTTAATGAAGGGCAAAAAGTTCAAACGTTATTTCTAAGGCCCTTCATATTTTAATATATTATAGATTATAGATATAGATTATAGATATAGATATAGATATAGATATACAGAGGCGGATCCATGTGGTGCCTCGAGGGTGCACGTGCACCCGGTAACTTTTTTAAAAAATTGTATATATACGTATATATATCCTACTAAAGTGTTAATATATTTAATTGTGCACCCTCAATAATAAAACTTGTGTGGGTGCACTGGTTTGGAACTCAAACGCTGACGCCCTTCTAGCCCGACATCGCGTGTTCCATTCCTGATCGAGTCTCTCGATTTTTTCATTTTACTTCTCCTTTATATACATTTAAATGTCACCAGCTAGGCAGGAACAATTTTTCATTTGATGCTAATAGGTACACATTTCTTCCTTTCATTTTTTTTATTTTTTTATTCAAGTTTGGGTAATGTTAATTGCTTTTAATATTTACTTATTGTTTGAAAGTTAGTGTGTAAAATTTATTTATTTCTTTTTTCTTGCTTCTATTTAAGTTCATGGGATTTGATTAAAAATAAATAAATAATTATTTTTACTTATATTCTTGATGATTTTTTTATTTTGTAGGAATTTGTTATTGATTCTTGTGAATTGAAATGGATAGATATTATTCTCCTCAACCAAGTTCTAATTTTAAAGACAATTCTCACCGCTTTAGCAAAAGTAAAAAAGGGCAAAAAAAGCTTCAAGGTTCATTATATTTAAGCACAAATTACAAATAAAGCGTGAGATTTAACAAAAAAAGGCATAAAGGAGAAAAAATATAAACATATGTCTAGTTCAAACTAATAATATAAGCAAGAATAACAAGTATACGAACACAGATTTTTTTTTTTTGATTAAGTGAAATATCAATTGTTTAGTGTTCGTATCTTCAGAAAAGCCTCATTGACAAAAGAAAGTATATCTTATAAATTAGAACCTAAACTGCACATTAAACGAGGCGAGCGATCAACACAAATTTGAGTCTTTATTCAGAACTTATGCGCGCCTTTAACAATACTGGTGCACACCCAGACTTCAAATTCTGGGTTCGCCTCTGTAGATATAGATATAAATATATATATATATATATATATATATATATAAATAGATTATAGATAAATTATAGATATAGATTTGACTAAAATAAATAAATAAGTGATTTATGTAGTCATATAAACTAATGCATATATTAAATGCCCGAAAACACCTCTAGCGTCAAATATAAAATATTGAAATGCACACAGATCAATATTTTTTCATAGTAGAAATGTCAATTCCTTTTTATTGCCAAATATTGAAAAAACAACATGAACCAAGTTGAGACAAATGGAGTATCACGATCAAAGCTTTGTTGATTTATGTCTAGAGCAAAGATTATAATGAATTGTCAATTTAAAATATCACCATTGATCTACTTAGATCATATCATAATTGGCTGCCTGCCAAACACTAAATTACAGGACTTAATCTTTTTTTACAATGAAACGTCCCCTTCTAATTACTTGGATTTATTCACTTTAGAATTGACTCTCTCTTAATTATATTTTTTTTCGTACAGCTTAAAGAAACAAAGATTAACAAGTTACACGATAAAAATAATAATAATATACTCATGTAATTTCACAAGTGGAGTCTCGAAAAAGCAATGCATATGTGGTTTTGCTCTTACCTTGTGAAAGTAGAGGGATTGTTTTCGATAAAACCTCGGCTCAAGCGAAGCATATAAATCAAGTATGAAAAAGAAAATACAACAGAAAAAGTCATATTGAAAATGAGTGGCGGACCCAGGATTTAAAAGTTGTGGGTGCTTTAAAAAAATTTATTTAACGATGCAGCTGCAGGGATTCAATCCCAGGATGGGAGACATGGAAGTTATGCCTAAATCCAGAGCACTCAACCATGCTTTTGTTCTCTTTTCACTGTTTCTTATATAATTATACCTTTTCTATGTCGAGTATAGTGGGTGCTCGAGCACCCCAAAAAAGCACGTGGGTCTGCTCCTGTTGAAAATAATGGAGAAAAGAATAGAAGCAATAACAAATAATCTATATCTATATCTATATCTATATCTATATCTATATCTATATCTATATCTATATCTATATCTATATCTATATCTATATCTATATAGTCTATTAAAAGTGCAAAGGGCCTTAATAATGTTGTTTGAACTTTTTGCCCTTCATTAAAAGTTTTTGTTTTAGACAAAATCGTCTTTTCACTATTTTTTCTTAATATTTAAGAGTTGAAAATTAATTAAACATATTTATGGTAAAACTTTTCCCTATTAGAAGTCATCAGAATTTCATTATTTTTTTTCTAATTTAAGAGTTAAAATTAATTAAATATATTTATGATAAAACCTTTTCTTATTAGAAGTCATCAAAATTAATTGACAACTAATACTTTTTCATTAGTTTAAAAATTCTAAGTCAACTAAATTTGATTTTAAGAAAATTTGAAAAATCTAGAAATAAATATAAAATCGTTCGAATAAGAAAAATGTAAGAAGTAACAAATTTTCAAAAATTTTAAGTACGTAATAAGAATGTAATCAATGATTTTATAAAAATTTAACTTTAAAAATAAAGAAAGATTTTAAATACATATATAAAAATTAATCGTAACACATATAGTTCAAATTGATGCATCTGTCTTAGCCTGTGGTAACAAGGAAAAGCATACTATATGGCAAACGCAAAAGTGATGAATCATCAATTACTTGAAACTTCTGGTGGTAAAATATATATGTGTATATGTTTATATTTACATTATTATATTAAAGTAAGAAATTTTTTTAAAACTGATTTGAACTTTTACACTTTATTAAAAATCTCCAAAATAGATAAAATTATTTAATTTTAAATAATCAAACGTTACACGTATAAGATACGTGCAGGTTCAACTAGTAAATCAAATAACGAAAACAAGTTAGTTTTACTCCGATAGAGTTTCATATAAATTCAGTCAGTCTATTTTATTTGACCTCGTTTGCTTAATTGCCGTTGTTTTGATCTTGAATAAAATTATGAATATTCTGAAATTATTACAGGCAGATGACACACTTGATTGAAAACACACTTCTAAGGGATATATAATTAAGCAACAAACCAACAAATGCATTACAAGAATCACTAAAAAGGTAAAACTGTTATAAATGTACTATATAGTGAATGTCTACTTTACCATATATATATATTGAATACCTACTTTACCATATATTGTGTATGTCTATTTATGAAAAAGTTACAAACTCCAAGGCTAATTTTTTCCTATAAATAAAGGGTTTTCCCTCATTGTAATTCATCCCTCAAGAGAAGAAATAAGAATTACTCTCTCTATTCTCTTCTTCTTCTTCTTTATTGTTTTATAACACATTATCAGCACGAGACTCTACCGTCTCAAATTTAAAGGCTAAGGCTAAGGTATTATTATTTTTATTTTCTATGGCTAATAATCTTACAAAGTGTGAGTTCGTTGCCCTTCAAAGTTCGGGCAAGAACTATATTTCATGGGTGTTGGATGCTGAAATCCACCTAGATGCTATGGGTCTTGGAGACGCCATAAAGTATGAAAATACAACATCTAGTCAAAATCGTGTTAAGGCTATGATTTTCTTGCGTCATCATCTTGACGAAGTTCTGAAAATTGAGTACCTTACTACTAAGGATCCACTCGTATTGTGGAATAGCCTAAAAGAAAGATCCGACCACTTAAAGATGGTCATCCTCCCGAAAGCATGATATGAGTGGATGCATCTAAGATTTCAAGACTATAAGTCTGTTCATGAATACAATTTTGCCATGTTCAGAATTTCTTCTCAATTGAAACTATGTGGAGAAACGGTCAATGATAATGATATGATGGAAAAGACGCTATCCTCTTTTCATGCCTCGAATGTGCTATTACAACAGCAATATCGAGAAAAAGTTTTCAAGAAGTATACTGAACTGAATTCTCATCTTCTCGTGGCTGAACAAAATAATGATTTGTTGATGAAAAATTACGAGAACCGACCAACTGGATCTGTACCATTCCCTGAAGTGAATGATGTGCACGCTTACCATGCTAGGCGTGGAAAAGGTTGCGGCCCTGGTCGTGAACGTGGTCGTGGTCATGATGACCAAGAAAGAAACACTGTTTCGGGTGTTAATCATTCATCGAACAAAAAGAGAAAAGATGAGAAACGTGAAGCAATTACTTATTTTCGATCTGGTGTAAAAGGACATTATTCACGTGATTGTCGTGCTTTCAAGCACTTGGTTGATCTTTATCAAGCATCATTAAAGAAGAAAGAGAGAAATCTCGAGGCTAACTTTCTCTCTAAAAATGTTGTTGACATCACAAGCTTGGATGTAGCAAATTTTTTCGAGCACCCCGAAGGAAAGATTGATCACTTGATTGGTGATGGTTCCGTAAACATGGAAGAATGAAAACTTTTTTTTTTTTAATTATTGTTGATAAGAGTATTATTACTGCACAATAGCACTACAGGCGTACATTATATGTAGTAGTATTAATGTTTTGTTAGACAATAATATTGACAAGTTATGTAAGAAGCATTTTTATATCATCATTTATGCAATACAATATCAACATTTGCTGCTAACTCATACAATACATTATCACTAACTTCTGTTGTGCTCATTATTGCATATTACAATTTTTTATAGTATAATCTTTCACTTTGTACAAAAAAATTTAATATATATTTTATTTGATATGTGTCATTTTATTTGAAGATATGGATAATTTTTAAAGTAAGCTGTCAAATTGTGAAGATATATGTTTGATTGATTATGGCACTACACATACGATATTCAAAGACGAAAAATATTTCTCTCATCTAAACACGGGCAAGATTAATGTTACTACAATTTGTGGTAGTGCTAATTTGATTGAAGGCTTCGGAAAAGTCATTATAATCTTGTCCAAGGGAACTAAACTCGTCATAAATAATGCTATGTTTTCTCTTAAGTCTCGAAAAAACTTGATGAGTTTTAAAGATATCCGTGAAAATGATTATCATATCAAGACATTTGATGAGATGAATCTTGAATATCTTGGTATCACCGAGAATTTCTCTGGCCAGACATGTGTTATAGAAAAGTTTCCTGCTTTATCTTCTGGCCTGTATTGGACAAAGATTTATGCATTTGAGACACATTCTATAGTAAATCGAAAGTTTACTGATTCCAATACTTTCATACTTTGGCATGATCGCCTTGGGATATCCTGGATCAATAATGATGAGATAAATCATAGAAAATTCAAATGGGCATCTATTAACTTGAAGGTTCTTTCGAATGGTAAATTTTCATGTAATGCTTGTTATCAAGGTAAGCTAATTCTGAGGCCATCGCCAACAAAAGTTGGGATTGAGTCTCCCGCGTTCTTGGAACATATACATGGGGACATTTGTGGACCAATTCACCCACCAAGTGGGTCGTTTAGATACTTCATGGTCCTAATAGATGCTTCTTTTAGATGGTCTCATGTGTGCCTTTTGTCATCTCGCAACTTGGTATTTGCAAAATTATTGGCACAAATAATATGATTACTGGCATAGTTTTCTGATAATCAAATTAAGTCTATTCGCCTTGATAATGCTACAGAATTTTCATTCTAAGCATTTAATGACTATTGCTTATCGATTGGGATAAGAGTGGAACATCCTGTACCCCATGTTCACACTCAAAATGGCCTTGTTGAGTCATTAATTAAATGTCTGCAGTTGATAGCAAGACCATTACTGATGAAAACTAAGTTGCCCACTTCTGTTTGGGGTCATGCAATTTTGCATGCTGCAACGCTTGTTCGTCTTAGACCGATAAATTATCATAAATTTTCTCCGTTGCAATTGTTTTTGGGTCAAGAGCCTAATATATCTCACTTGAGAACTTTTGGGTGCTGTGTATATGTGCCTATAACACCATCAAATCACACCAAGATGGGCCCCCAAAGAAGGTTAGAATTTATGTTGGGTTTGAATCACCCTCCATTATTCGCTATCTTGAATCATTAACGGGAGATATGTTCACTGTTCAATTTGCAGATTGTCGGTTTGATGAGATACTTTTTCCAAAATTAGGGGGAGAAGATAGTGATATCAAAAGAAAAATTTTGTGGAAAAATTCATCACTATCTCATCTTGATCCATGTGCTTCTATTTGTGAGCAAGAAGTATAAAAGATTATTCATCTGCAGAAAATTGCAAATCAAATATCGGACGCATTTACTGATCTGAAAAGGATCACCAAATCACATATTCTTGCAGAGAATGTCTCAATTCGAATTGATGTCTCTAAAGGACCATCCACTAGTGTCATAACTAATGAATCTAAAGCACGTTTAAAGCGTGGAAGATCATTAGGTTCTAAGGATCGAAATCTTAGAAAAAGAAAAACAAATGGTCAAGATGACACTACGAAAGATCCACATATGTGTCACACCCCTTTTTTAACGTACTCTAAAAATTCGTTTTAAGGTTCGAAAGGGTTTTATTATTTAAGTGACAAGAATGAAAATTTGTTTCGGAAAAATGATTATTTACATTTTTTATTCAGAGTCGCCACTTGTCATAATCCGGTGTGCCAAGTCACCTTTAGATAATCCTTTTCGAAACCATTTGACTCTTAAACTGGTTTTGCGAACAGAGATTCCGATTAAGGAATTCTGTTGACCAAGGGAAAGGTGTTAGGCACCCCTCGATCCCGTGGTTTGACCACGGTCGCTTGGCAGAGCGTATCGACTAAATTGACGTTACAAATGCATTAACCACACAAAAACACATAAAACAATCCATCAAACACATGAAACAAAACAAATCCAAAATTAGTGTCCAGTCCAATTATACAATCCCAAAAATAGAAAAATGCATAAAAATAAATCCTATTCTAAATTAATTCTAGAATAATGCTCTACCCGACGCCTCGGGTCTTCATCACGGACATCCTCCGGGTACAAGATACCTCGGGGCATTTCCCGGTGAATAAATATATACAGATACCTCGGGGCATCCTCCGGCCAAATGAATACATTTTTTAGTGCGGAAAATAAAACTATTCACAAAATTTCAAACACTCCACAGAATTTCCAATATTCAACCGAAGCCACAAATCCTAAATTTTTCCAACTCAAACTATGTTCGCCTAAACCAATCGTCGTATCAAGATACTACCAAGTTCGATTAACGTTTATTTTGAGTCAAACAAACAATGAATCAAACTAATCCAAATCACCAATTATACCAAATTTTAATTCTCGCCCCCAAGTCCATTTCAACCATATTTATATTTAAACCAACTTAAACCAAAAGTCTTTAATCAACCCAAATTCACTATTTCTATTTCAACGATCCACCATCACTTTCAACGAAATTAAACAACGAGTCCATATCAAAATAACAAACTATCACCAAACAAGACAACATACATTCATCGCCAACAAACATCAAAACAACACACGAACATCCAAATCGAAATACGAAACATCCCAAATAATAAAAATAGATAAGAGAAAGTGTAGAGTTGGACCTCGATTGAAGCTTTTATTGTGTCGAAATATGTGATCAAAAGACAAAGACGGATCCAAAACTCTCGATTTGAACCTTGATAACCAACAACTCCAAAATCGATATTGAATTCAACCGGACAGATTGGAAAAACAACGACAAAGCCTCACGATGAATGACCCACAAACCCAAATAGAACTCAAAAATAACCCAAGATCTCAAATTCAGAATCCTAAACCATCGATTTCCAACCAACGCGAGATCTCGTCGGAATCAATGGAAAAACGGGTTGGGTCGGCGGCTGGACTGTTGTTGTCGCCGATGGGGGAGGATGTTGACGTTGGCGGCGCTGGCGGCTTGGTTGGTTGTTGTTGACGTTGTTGCCGGTGAAGAAGGAGTGGTGGATGACGACGTCGTTCGCTGGCGTGGGGTTGTTTGGTGGAGAAGACGCGGAGCCCGCTGGTAATCACATCCGGCGAGGCTCGTTGACAGGAGGAGAAGACGGGGGAGAGGGACGGCCGACGATGCTGATGGAGAAGAGAGGAGAAGGAGAGTCTAGAGAGAGAAAGAGCTGATTTTTTGTTTTTGTATATGCTCAGATTTTTTTTGGTTATTCTTCCCCTCTTTTTTTTTGTAAGAGTATGTGTGTGTATATATTGTGAAGTGGGTATTGGGGTAGGGTAGGTGGGGTAGGGTATGGGGTGGTGTGGTTTATTTTGATTGGGTAGGTTGTTAGGATAAGATAGAATTAGTTAGGATAGGATTTGTTATTTTATTATTATTATTTATTTATTTTTGTATTTTGTGAGGGTATAATAACATGAGTAAGGGTACACGGTAGGATAAAAATAAATAAAATAAAATAAAATAGGTAAAAACGACATCGTGGAGGGACGAAATTAGATGTCTACATCATGCCCCCTTTGAATGTAAACACGAAGTGTTTTCAGGCAAAGAAGTAGACAGCGAGACCAAATTTTGACCTGACCATTATTCAAAGAAAGAAACAGAAGGAAGAAGGACAACCGGGTCTTGACTTAGGACATCCTTCCTACCCAAGTTATGAAAGAATCAAGTCACAGATATTTCAAAGGATTGGAAGAGAAGTGGGCTATACCGAGTTGGAGAGTCGAGTAAGGCTCCGTCGAGGTTCCGGTCCGCGGCTCTGTTATTACATCAAAAATGAAAATTACAAGTTAAAATATAAAAGAAATTACAAAATCCTATCTAACAGCTTCTGCTGTCTCTTGACTCGACTTTTATCACCCTATTCTTCATGCGGGCTCCTGACTTGCAATTTTTCCAACTTGTTGCTTGACTTTCCATTGCTTCGCTTTGTTGCTTGACTTTTCGTTTCTTCACCCTATTCTCCAGGCGGGCTCCTGACTTGCTATTTCATCACCCTGTTCTTCAGGCGGGCTCCTGAAACTCAAAATTAAAACTAGAACGAAAATTATCCCAAACAAAGATTATAGTAACGTAGTATTTCATTTTTGAAAGCGTTGTCCCATTTTCCAGGAGGGACCTGAACAGAAAGTAAAATCCCATTTTTTAGGAGGGTCCTGAGCATAAAGTAAAATCCCATTTTTTAGGAGGGTCCTGAACATAAAATAAAATACCATTTTTCAGGAAGGTCCTGAACAAAAGTAAAATCCCATTCTTCAGGAGGGTCCTGAACATAAGGTAAAATCCCATTTTTCAGGAGGGTCCTGAACAGAAAGTAAAATCCCATTTTTTCAGGAGGGTCCTGAACATAAAGTAAAATCTCATTTTTCAGGAGGGTCCTGAACATAAAGTAAAATCCCATTTTTTTCAGGAGGGTCCTGAACATAAAGTAAAATCCCATTTTTCAGGAGGGTCCTGAACATAAAGTAAAATCTCATTTTTCAGGAGGGTCCTGAACATAAGGTAAAATCCCATTTTTCAGGAGGGTCCTGAATAGAAGGTAAAATCCCATTTTTCAGGAGGGTCCTGAACATAAAGTAAAATCCCATTCTTCAGGAGGGTCCTGAACCTAAAGTAAAATCTCATTTTTAAGGAGAGTCCTGAACATAAAGTAAAATCCTATTTTTTTCAGGAGGGTCCTGAACATAAAGTAAAATCCCATTTTTCAGGAGGGTCCTGAACATAATGTAAAATCCCATTTTTTCAGGAGTCCTAAACATAAAGTAAAATCCCATTTTTCAGGAGGGTCCTGAACATAAAGTAAAATCCCATTTTTTTCAGGAGGGTCCTGAACAGAAAGTAAAATCCCATTTTTCAGGGGGTTCTGAACAGAAAGTAAAATCCCATTTTTCAGGAGGGTCCTGAATAGAAAGTAAACTCCCATTTTTCAGGAGGGTCCTAAACATAAAATAAAATCCCATTTTTTCAGGAGGGTCCTGAACATAAAGTAAAATCCCATTCTTCAGGAGGGTCCTGAACAGAAAGTAAACTCCCATTTTTCAGGAGGGTCCTGAACATAAAGTAAAATCCCATTTTTTCAGGAGGGTCCTGAACATAAAGTAAAATCCCATTCTTCAGGAGGGTCCTGAACTGAAAGTAAAATCCCATTTTTCAGGAGGGTCCTGGACTGAAAGTAAAATCCCATTTTTCAGGAGGGTCCTGAATTGAAAGTAAATCCCATTTTTCAGGAGGGTCCTGAACATAAAGTAAAATCCCATTTTTCAGGAGGGTCCTGAACATAAAGTAAACTCCCATTTTTCAGGAGGGTCCTGAATATAATGTAAAATCCCATTTTTTCAGGAGGGTCCTGAACATAAAGTAAAATCCCACGGATGCGCATTTCCAATGGTAGCTGAATTAAGTGAAGCGAATTTGCCCCTATTTCAACAAAGATAATTTGTCAGTTAAAACTTAGTGGTGGCTTGCAACTCTTGGCTTCTCAGGTATCTGCCCAACACTCGTTCCTTTCATCTTCGTTTCAAATCGCTGACACTTGCCCTGTCTTGACGCATCATTGACCCGGATCCAGATTGAGGGAGGTGAGTTCTGACTCGAACAGTGGGCTTCCATTTTACCATGCCTCTGAGGTGCACCCTTTTTCCAAATCTGAATGCTTTCACGAATCCAACAGTCTGTCGGTTGATAGACTTCCTTTGCTTCATGTTGAATTACGATCATATTTCTTTCCTGTGCCGGTCCTTGGCTTTTCTTCAATAATTGGAAAGACTGGTAGTAAATTTTGAAATCCTTTCTCGCTTGTTTTGACACAGACTTGACTTAAAAATGTAAAGAAACGCTGGTGACTTTTATTTTGATAAATGACATAAAAAGACAAAAAACATGAATATGTAAATGAAAGAAAAGGGCAATGTCCCATATTCCAAAAGAAAACTTATCTGAATACGACAACCAACTCCAATGAGTATGACATGCATTTTGGACTGAGCTGCCTGATCTTCCTATCCAAACTCCCCATTTGTTGTTGAGTTCGTGGCTTTGCCGCTGAGCCGCTTCTTCAAATCCATTGGACTCATTCATCACATTCGATTGTCGACATCTTAAATTACTTTTGCCAATAAATCTCTTTCTTTTCACTTTTCACTTTTCTCTTGAACTCTCCATCGCCTTACGGTGCCCGTGAGGGTTTTCACTAATAAGACTCTCTCATTTTTATTTCTCTCCACTCACCATTGCCTTATGGTGACTGTAAGGGTTTTCACCAATAAGACTCTCTCATTTTTGTATTTCTCTCAACTCACTATCTCCTTATGGTGCCTGCAAAGGTTTTCACCAATAAGACTCTCTCATTTTTATTTTCTCTCAACTCACCACTGCCTTATGATGCCCACGGGGGTCTTCACCAATAAGACTCTCTCATTTTTGTATTTCTTTCCTGATTTCTTATGCTGAGGGGGAGACCAGTGGCACTTCACAATGTATCATCATATCCATTGCATGCTTAGCCTTAACATTATCAAATAAATTGATCTGAAGGACTTTCTTTGGTTGTAACTTGGCTTTTGGATAAGGTTAGAAAAGGATGGCAAGGGGTTCGAACGATATTTGAAGTGGGGGTGGGACTTACAGCTTTTGGAATCAACTCAAACAACATGTTAACTCATGCCCCAGTTTTGTTGACTGGGTGAATCTTAAATCTTTATTTGGTTGGACCGAGCCCGAAATAGGGCAGCCTACGTATCTTACTCCCGAGAGAGGAGAATTAGGTCGGACGTAGTTCCATCAGCTTGTTCTTTGTTTTGATTTGATTTTTTTTTCTTTTATTTTCAAACTCTTTCTTTTATTCTTATTTTGTTGACATTTATCTTTGACTCTATTTTGATTCCAAAAGAGGGATATGAAAAAAAATTAAAATGAAGCTCAAATGGGTAAGCGAAGGATGACACAATGTTTGGATAGAAGAATAAAATGCCTTCATCATATCAATATTCAAAAATGCAAGTACTAAACATGCAATAAAATCAAACAAAGGACCAAATATTATACATAGTATCTTTTGACCGCATCAGCATTGATAGCCATTTCTGCCATTTTGCCTTCAATATCTGTCAAATATAAGGCTCCATTGGGTAACACTTTCTTCACAACGAAGGGACCTTGCCAGTTAGGGGAGAACTTGCCTTTCGCTTCAACCTGGTGAGGAAGGATACGTCTCAATACCAACTGACCAACTTCAAAATTCCTGGGACGGACCTTTTTGTTATACGCACGAGCCATCCTCCTCTGATACAACTGGCCATAACACACGGACGTTAGCCTTTTTTCCTCGATCAAACTCAAATATTCCAGTCGGGTTTTTACCCATTCGTCATCATCAATCTCTGCTTCTACAATGACTCGAAGAGAGGGAATTTCAACTTTTGCAGGGATGATTGCTTTTGTCCCATACACTAATAAATATAGAGTTGCCCCTGTTGAAGTGCGAACAGTGGTGCGATAACCTAGCAATGCAAACGGCAACTTTTTATGCTACTGTCTAGAACCTTGTACCATTTTTTGCAGTATCTTTTTTATATTTTTATTGGCGGCTTCTACAACACCATTGGCCTTTGGGCGATATGGAGTAGAATTTCGATGTGCGATCTTTAATTGTTGACACACTTCTTGCATCAAATGACTATTGAGATTGACAACATTATCTCTAATGATCATCTTAGGAATTCCAAATCTACAAATGATATTGGCATGAACAAAATCTACCACAGCCTTCTTTGTCACTGACTTGAAAGTTACTGCTTCCACCCACTTTGTGAAGTAGTCAATGGCTACCAAAATGAATCTATGTCCATTTGATGCCTTCGGCTCAATCGGTCCAATCACATCCATTCCCCAAGCCACGAACGGCCATGGTGCGGCCATTGCATGCAACTCAACAGGAGGAGAACGTATCAGATCGCCGTGCACCTGACATTGAAGACACTTTCGAACAAATTGAATAGAATCCCTCTCCATAGTAAGCCAGTAATAACCTGCTCGAAGAATCTTCTTTGACAAGACATGACCGTTCATATGCGGCCCGCATACTCCAGAGTGAATTTCAACCATGACTGCCGAGGCTTCTTTTGCATCTACACACCTTAAAAGTCCCAGATCTAGGGTCCTCTTATACAAGATTCCCCCACTTAAGAAAAATCCACTAGCCAAACTCCTAATAGTCCTCTTTTGATCGTTGGTGGCATATGCTGGGTATTCTCCTGACTGAATGTACCGCTTGATATCCAAAAACCAAGGTTCTCCATCGAGCTCTTCTTCAACCGCATTACAGTAAGCATGCTGATCACGACTCTGTATATGCACTGGATCGATATAGGATTTGTCAGGATGTTGGAGCATTGAAGACAGAGTGGCTAAAGCATCAACAATTTCATTATGAATCCTTGGAATATGCCTAAATTTTACTAACACAAATCGTCGACATAGCTCCTGCAAGCATTGTCGATACGGGATGCGTTTCAAATCTCGCGTTTCCCAATCGCCTTGAATTTGATGGACGAGCAAATCCGAATCTCCCAACACCAATAATTCTTGGACTCCCATATCAACAGCTAACCTCAAACCAAGGGTGCAGTCTTCATACTCTGCCATATTGTTAGTACAGTAGAATCGAAGTTGTGCTGTTACCAGGAAATATTGTCCTGATTCAGAGATAAGAACCGCACCTATTCCAACTCCTTTCATATTGACAGCTCCATCGAAGAATAACCACCAACCTGGATCAGCATCTATAACGACTTCATCGACACACGACACTTATTTGTCAGGAAAATATGTTTTTAATGACTCGTACTCTTCATCGATGAGATTCTCAGCAAGATGATCTGCCAAGGCTTGGGCTTTCATGGCGGTTCGAGTCACATATACGATGTCGAACTCGGTAAGCAATATTTGCCACTTTGCCAATCGACCTGTCGGCATAGGCTTCTGAAAGATATACTTCAAAGGATCTATGCGGGAGATGAGATAAGTAGTATAGGATGAGAGATAGTGCTTCAACTTCTATGTTATCCAAGTTAGGGAACAACACGTCCTTTCAAGAAGTGTATACCTGGCCTCATATGCGGTGAACTTCTTGCTAAGATAATAAATAGCCTGCTCCTTTTTGCCTGTGACATCATGTTGACCCAGGACACAACCAAAAGAATTGTCCATGACTGATAAATATAAGATCAAAGACCTACCAGGCTCCGGGGGTACCAGCACTGACGGATTTGACAAATATCTTTTGATTCGATCGAACGCTTCTTGACATTCTTCAGTCCATTTTACCGCAACTCTTTTTCAACAACTTGAATATGGGCTCACAAGTGGTTGTGAGTTGAGCAATAAACCTGCTAATGTAGTTCAGTATACCAAGCAAACTCATCACCTCCATTCTATTCTTGGGCGAGGGCAAATCCTGAAAGGCTTTGATTTTTGAAGGATCCAATTCAATTCCCCGACTGCTGACTACAAACCCCAACAGCTTTCCAGATGGAACTCCAAATACACATTTGGCCGGGTTAAGTTTGAGATTATACCTGCGAAGCCTTTCTAAGAACTTTCTTAAATCTTTATCATGGTCGGCCTGACTTTTTGACTTAATAATCACATCATCCACGTAGACCTCAATCTCCTTATGCATCATGTCATGAAACATATTGGTCATGACTCTCATGTATGTTGCTCCAGCATTCTTCGAATCGAACGGCATCACTCGATAACAATAAGTTCCCCATAGTGTGATAAAAGATGTCTTCTCCGCGTCTTCATCATCCATAATGATCTGGTGATATCCGACATAGCAATCCACAAAAGAGGCAACCTCGTGTTTAGCACAGTTGTCTAGCAAAATATGGATGTTGGGCAGTGAAAAATTATCTTTCGGACTTGCTCTGTTCAAATCACGGTAATCAACACATACTCGAATTTTGCCATCTTTCTTTGGTACGGGAACAACATTGGATAACCACATGGGATAACGAGACACTCGAATTACTTTGGCTTCAAGTTGTTTCATGATTTCCTCTTTGATTTTAATACGTACATCGGTTTTAAACTTCCTCAACTTCTGTTTGACAGGGGGGAACGCGGGATCAGTTGGCAACTTGTGAGCCACTAATTCAGTGCTTAAACCGGGCATATCATCATAAGACCATGCAAAAACAACCTTATAATCAATTAATTCTTGAATCATTCCCTCTTTTAGCTGTGGCAAAGCATGTACACTGATTTTAGTTTCCCTAACATCTTCTTGATCCCCTAGATTTATTGGCTCAGTCTCATTCAGATTAGGATTCGGTTTGTCTTCAAGCTGTTCCAACTCTTTGCTTATTTCCTCTAGCGTTTTTTCTTCATCATATTCCCCATCCTGCTTCATTACATCTTGATTAGTTTGGATCTTAAGATCAGGCTGAAAATTCCGCATGCATGTCATGTCATTAGAATCAGCATAAAGAGAACTGTGTAACAAAAGAAAAACAAAATATATTAGACACGAAACAAAAGGGACATTGTATTTCATTAAATAAAAGATAGAAGGGTTTAAACATAGATGCCAACATAACATAAACAAACTAAAATCTGAATTACAACCCTGAAATAACTCGGATAAACAGAAAGAAAAACAAAATAAACTACCAAAACTCCCTCCTGACGGGGAGAGGAGTGACTTCCCAATTATTGAGCCGGACAACTGGACCTATGAATTGCACGTCTGCAATACTGGTACCTTCTCCTGCTTCGACCATATCAACTTCCATACAAAGGTTCTGGAAGTCATCAACCAATTCAACCTCAAATTCCACATGCTTCGTGACACCGCCCTTAACAAATGATTCACTGAGTAGTGGCATTGGGCGAGTGAGTGACCATATTTCCTTTTTCCTTCCCTTGGCTTTCTTCAGATCTTCAGCTGTAGGCTCAAATCCTAGACCAAACGTGCCCACGTTCTCACTCGGAAATATGGGATGAACTATACCGTGCAGAGTCCCTCCCAAACCCTTTCCTGGCTCAAATCCATATTTCCAAAGTTCACTCACCATCATGATAGAAGCAGAAGAAAATTGCGGTCCCAGTATAGCCTGTCATTCAAGGATACGATTCACTGGCACTATATCAAAAATTTGATAGACGAATGTCTCATCTACGTTATTTGCTTCAATAAGAGACAAGGGAGAATCTTCATAGGCTGACAAATCTCCTTCACCATGAATAACTACTTCTTGCCTGTCATGCTCAAACTTAATCATTTGGTGCAGTGTAGATGCAACTGCTTGGCCTTGTAGATCCACGGCCTTCCCAACAACAGATTCTAAGAGGAGTCTACATTCAATACTTGAAACTCTATGGCATACTCAACAGGCCCTATGGTCAACACTAGTTCTATTTCGCCAATGGAATTTGATTTTGCACCATCGAAAGCCCTGACATACATTATTGGGCCTGATCCTCTCTGCACCAATATTCAGCTTTTGCAAAGTAGAAATAGGGCAAATGTTTGCTCCTGAACCTCCATCAATCATAACATGAGTGACATAGAAATCTTCATACTTCACTGTAATGTAAAGGCCCCGATTATGCCCTGTACCTTCAACAGACAATTCATCATCAGAAAAGCTGATCCAATTGACCTCAAAGATTTTTCCAATCATTTTCTCAAGCTAGTTGATTGTAATCTACCTTGGAACATATGCTTCATTTAATACCTTCAGTAAAACATCACGATGCTCCTTGGAGTGCAACAACAAAGATAAAAGGGAAATTTGAGCAGAGGTTTTCTTCAGCTGGTCTAATATTGAATACTCTGGCAATTTCATCTTTTTCAAAAATTCTTCGGCTTCTTCTTCGGTGATAGGCTTTTTGATAGATGACGGTCCACTCACCATTGGCTTGGACTTGCTTAAGCTTTCAGGCACGAAACATCTTCCTGACCTAGTCAAACCCCCTACCTCATCTACATCTTCCACTACTTCTTTCCCATGATAGGTCATCACGGTCTGCCCATAATTCCAGGGAATCCTTTTCGTATCAACTATCGGAGGTTGGGTCACCGATTTGAGGACAATAGGCGCTGCCAGTGCTCCTTTCACCGTCAAGATAGGCTGACTCAGAGCTCCCACTGAGACTCAAGAAAATGAGGAACTATCCATAAATTCAAGTGATGTTGAAACTACTTTGAATCGATCTGAAATAATAGTGGATTATGTCTTTGCATATAATGTTGCAACGAAAATCATGCAAGACAGTGAGGATCTTGAACCTCGATCTGTCACAGAATGTCGACAAAGAAATGACTGGCTAAAATGGCAAGAAACAATTCAATCTGAATTGAATTCACTTGCCAAACGTGAAGTTTTTGGACCTATAACTCAAACACCTAATGGTGTTAAGCCCGTTGGCTATAAATGGGTCTTTATGCGAAAAAGAAATCAGAAAAATGAAATACAAAGGTATAAAGCACGCCTTGTTGCACAAGGATTTTCACAACGGCCTGCTATCGATTATGATGAGACATATTTACTAGTTATGGACGCAATAACACTGCGTTATCTTATTAGTTTCACTATCCATGAGAGACTTGAAATGCATTTGATGGATGTGGTAACAACCTATCTATATGGATCACTTGATAATGAGATATACATGAAGATTTCCGATGGATTTAAAATGCCGAAAGCATATAGTTCAAAGCCTCGGGAAATGTATTCTATTAGATTGGAAATATCATTGTACGGTTGAAGCAATCTGGACGCATGTGGTATAACCGTCTTAGTGAATATTTATCTAAAGAAGGTTATACGAATGATGAAATTTGCCCATGTGTTTTCATAAAGAAAACAACGTCGGAGTTTGTTATACTTGCTGTCTATGTCGATGACATAAACCTTATTGGAACGCCAATAGAGCTTCAAAAGGAAATTGATTACCTAAAGAAAGAATTTGAGATGAAAGATCTCGAAAAGACAAAGTTATGTCTTGATTTACAAATTGAGCATTTGACAAACGGTATCTTTATCCATCAATCTGCCTACACAGAAAAAGTGTTGAAACGATTCTATATAGATGGAGCACATCCATTAAGTACTCCGATGGTTGTTCGATCACTTGATGTGAATAAGGATCCATTCCGACCTAAAGAAAAGAATGAGGAACTCCTTGGTCCTGAAATACCATATCTTAGTGCAATTGGTGCACTAATGTATCATGCAAATACTACAAGGCCTGATATTGCCTTTTTAGTTAATTTTTTGGCAAGGTATAGTTTTGCTCCTACTAGGAGACATTGGAATGACATCAAACACATATTACGGTATCTAAAAGGGACTACTGATATGGGCTTATTTTATTCTAAAGATTGCAGTTTTGATCTTGTTGGTTATGCTGATGCTGGGTATCTACCCGACCCGCATAAAGCTCGGTCTCAAACAGGCTATGTGTTCATATGTGGGGGTACTGCCATATCTTGGAGATCAACAAAGCAGTCTATCGTATCCACTTCATCGAATCACGCTGAGATTATAGCTATTCATGAAACAAGCCGAGAGTGTATGTGGTTGAGGTCCACAATGCATCTCATTCGAGAAAAATGTGGCTTGAAATGTGACAAAGTACCTACGATTTTATATGAAGATAATGCAACATGCATAGCACAACTTAAGAAAGGATTCATAAAAGGAGATAGAACGAAGCACATTTCGTCAAAACTCTTCTATACACATGAGCTCCAAAAGAATGGTGATATTAATGTGCAACAGATTCGCTCAAGTGACAATGTAGCTGATCTATTCACCAAGTCTCTTCCGACTGCAACTTTCAAGAAGATGGTGCACAAGATCGGAGTGCAAAGGTTTAATGATGTTCTCATAAGGGGGAGTTAATACGCATTGTACTCTTTTTCCCTTACGAGGTTTTATCCCACTGGGTTTTCCTTGTAAGGTTTTTAATGAGGCAACATATATGCGTATTATCTATCAATTAGACATTCAAGGGGGAGTGTTATAAATATACCATATATAGTGAGTGTCTACTTTACCATAAATAGTGAATACCTACTTTACCATATATTGTGTATGTCTGTTTATGGAAAAGTTACAAACCCCAAGACTAGTTTTTTCCTATAAATAAAGAGGTTTTCCCTCATTGTAATTATTCCCTAAAGAAGAAATAAGAATTACTCTCTCTATTCTCTCTTCTTCTTCTTTGTTCTTTAGTTATTTCATAACAAAAATGCTTATTACCATTGAATTTTACAATACATTTCAAGATCTAAAATGTATTATTCAATCATATTCATTGGTGGTCCATGTACCAAAATTTTCACATAACATGAATAACAATGAAAAATAAGGAAAAATGTGGAGTCCACTAGGGACACGTGGCAAATGGACAATGCAGACATTCCTCCTGCAATTTTGCCATCAAATCTGCTGTTGATTTAAAAATTATCATCAATTTAGAGAACATCATAGCCATAGGCCCACAAAATTTTCGTGTCATTATCATTTCTTTTAGAAAAAATAAAAAAGCAGGCAAGTGTATTTAGAAGCGAACCAAAATCAATGCGAATACAGAAGTTTTCTTTAGAATAAAAATATGTGAACGAAACTCGCTTCTACTTTTGATTATAAAATATTTCGCCGGCAGTCTAAAGGATAACTTGCTAAGGAAAATGAGTTAAATTTTTTAGGATGAGGACACGTAGTTAGAGTTGTCAAAATGGGTTGGCCCAACTCAATTCTAGCGGGCTAGAGAATTAAATAGGTTAGGATGGGCTAGCCCTTTTAACTAAAGGCCTTTAAAATAGTGGCCCAATTCAGCCCTAAGCGGGCCGCGGGTTGGGACGGGTTGGTCCTTCAGAAAAAATAAAAGCAACCCGAAACATGATAAACGGAAATATTGTAAGTACTAGACTATCACCAACTTTTATGGTTTCACTTTAATATGCCTTCTACTAGTTTTTAGCGTGTTATAGACATCTTACTAATAAAGGGTTGTTAGGTTAGAAAAGAGTTGTCTTGGGATAATTAATCTCGAAATTAATTATTCCATTATGTATATGGATAATTTATCTCATTACTATGGTGTAAATGGTGCGATAAATAATATCGGTACTTACTAATATCAAACATCAAACGGGGGATAAAATAGTCCTTTATTTTATCTTGGACTATTTATCCCCCATTCCTCACACAAACGACCCCTTAGTTGTAATTAGCTTATGACATTTACTGTAATAAGCAAAGAAATGATGATTAGCTACAAATTTCATAGAAAAATTCTAGTATGGTTAAGATAATAAATATAGATATACACAAAGTATCTACATAAAAGAAACAAGATTATAACATAAGAGAGCCTAAATTTAAAGAACAGAATATTGCATTAAGAAAAGGCAACAACTACTAAACTATCACGAGTAAAAGCAACTTTTGAAGTTCACAACTAAAAACAGCTTACCAGTCATTTCAAACACACACTAAGAACTTTCAAAAAATTAGTATCAACCAAACATTGGATAAAAAAATAAGTAGCTAGTTTGAAAAGATTGACAAAATTCTAATTCCTAATAAATAAATGACCAACTTAAAAATATTTAATAATTAGTTTTAATGTCTCAGCCCATGGGCTGACCTCTGAGGCTGACGGGTTAAGCCTCTGAGGCCGACGGGCCAAGTGAGTCTGGGCTTATAAGCCTCATTTCTAAATGGACTGAAAAAACTTAGTCCAACCCCACTTAATTAAAGGGTTGGGTTGGGTTGGGCCGGCCAAGCCCATATTGGCAGCTCTAAACGTAGCGTGCACGGTTTAACTGAAGGGTATAAACGTGTCATTTTTAATAGTTCGGAAATATATACATATCTAATGTTAGATAACAAGGGTACAAATAACTCAAAAGTATAACGAAGGATATGTACCTTTTTCAATAATTCGGGAGTATATATGACTTTTTTTCCTATTATTAATATTGTTTAGTCAAACGACCTATATATTAAAAACTAATATTGAAAATTTATAAACACATTGGGAGAAATTTCCCCTTAAATCATATTCTTTTAGTGATTACATTGTGAATGTTATTGTGTTATAGTTTTAGAAGGAGATCGTCAATCTATAGAGATTCAAACCTTTCCACCAAGAAAGAGGTTTGTCAAATATAAAAGAGTTTTATATTTTTCTTTTAAAAAAATTAAAAGTAATTATGATAATACTTCTATTTTCTTTCAAAAAAAGTAAAATTTAATTTTGAAAAAAAAGTCGAGAAAAAAATCCTAACACATCAATCATCACAAGATCTGAGAATTTTTTTTTGTCTCTGTCTACTTATCATGACACAAATTATAACGAAGTTCAAATCAAACCAAAAAGAAGTTCAATTTTTCATAATATTCGTCAATTTCAATTATTAATGCAATTTAGAAAGCTAATTCTAATTCTTGAAGGTATATTGTGATAGTGCAACGTTCTTAACTTTGTTCAAGTTAATTTATATGTGCCACATTTTCGTGCAAATATCTATTCGTACATTTTTACTTGTTCAATATATAAAAAATATTATTTCACGTTTATTTATTGTTGAGGGTTAATTTTTGCCCTTCACAATTAATTTTAATTTCGAGTTTCTTCGATTTTAAATAAAATTAAAACATTTATTTCACCCGAATAAAAGCTTTTCACAATATTTATCTGGGTAATTTTGTCATTTTAAGTAGCAATTATATATTATCGTATTCAATTATACGAAATTATATAATTTGGTTACTTAAATATTTATTCTATAGGATATCGAATTTTAATCAAGAATTATCTTAGAAATGAATCTAAATAATTAAAATCTTGATTTAAATGTCATTTGTTCTTGAAAATAATTTATTTGAAAACATATTTGTTTGATTTTATGGAATCAAGAAACTCGGGATTAAATCGGTAGTTAATTTATTTCAAGATTTGATTCAATTTAGTCGATTTATTTAAATTGACTATGATTAAAATCAAATTGACCATGATTGCAATGCAATTGATCAATTGATATTTAATTGGTTAGCATTGGAATAAATTGACTAAAATTTTAATCTAATTTTCTACCCCTTTCATTTTTTAATTGGGCCACAAAAAATTGGCCCAACATAACAACAACTTCAGCAGCCCACTATGAGCACAACGCAATTGCAAACAACAGTCGACCTACCCAAAAATAAACCTCTGACCCGGCCTGTTTTTCTTTTCTTCAACAAGAACGATAATGACATCAACAACTCTCAATAATCGACGACAACAGCTCCCGATTCTAACGTACATCCAGCCAACAACAACGACCCGAATTACCCAATTCCCTCAGCAATTCCAGCGAATCCAACAACAACAACATCACGCGATTCAGCCTCATCAGAGACCAGCAAACACCGACCCAGCAACCAGCTCCAATAACGTCGAAACCCGACCCGATTCTGTACACACGCATCGCACGCGATAATAGGACATGAAAAGATCCGAAAACCTTCCATAATATGCCTAGGTGTCTCCCCAACGGTTTGATTCCGCAAATCTCAGATGAATTTGTACGAATGCGTACATATTTGGCCGACTCTCATTGGTTCATGAGGGAATTTCGTTTCCTCATTTCTACTGGCTGCATTATTCCGAATTGGTTGATGAAAAATCCAAATTGGTAAAAGATTTGGACAGGTAACATTATCCTGAGTTCAAATTTTGAATTCCCTCTTCAAAAATTCCCCAAATTGTCCTTTAATTGCCTTTGATCCCACATCGATGGAAGGGCTGAATTTTCTTTCTCTATATATATACCTCATTTTAGAGCCAAAAAGGGGGGTGAGAAAAAAAAAACTCTCAAGAAAACACTCTCTTTACACCAAAAAAATATATATTCTTAAAAGGCCGTCGGAATTGTCGAAGCAGCTGCGAGGTTTTTCCGGTGGTTGGAATCCTGTCGTCAATTTGTTGTCCTGTTATGCTGCCTTGGAAGAGGTAAATATACTCTTGTCCCTTTTAGTTCCATCATTTTCTGCTTCATCCCCTTTCTCCGTAGAATTAGTTAACTGTTTAGTTGTAATCACGATAGTGCTGAATTTGCTTGCTGTAGATGGCTACGGGGGCCGTAGGAGTTGTTTGTCATAGTGGTTGTTATTCTATTTTGTCGAAGCGATTATTGTGTTGTAGTTTTTAATTGGCCTGCGAGAATGAGTTCACTGTTTTGTGTGCCAGTGGTGTTGAATAATGGATAGGTCTACCATCTTATGATTGTTGGTATAGATTTGCCATAATTTTACAGCATGAATCAAACATATGTACATGTCGTTGAATTTCTTCCATTTCTCGTCTAGTTCATTATCATGATTTAATGGCTTCTGTGATGGAGGTTTAGCTCTCAGTTTTGTTTGATGAGCATTTAAGGTGATTTCTTTGACTTATTACTCATCGTTCTGGCCTCGAGTTCAATGTCTAAATCTCATAATTTATCTCGAAATCACTGTAGTATCAAATTTTGTGAATTCCCCACATGTGACACTTGAATATTGCAGTTGATTCGCCATATTTTAGTTGAATCTCCTCATTTACGCTCAATATATTGTTTTGAGTAGAGCACTGTCTTGGTTTGTGTTCTCTGGATCTTGTTCATATAGTAAGTTTATTGGTGGCAGTTTAATCGACCGCACAAGGCTGCCTTCAAACTCTCTCGGCCTTTAGAGCCAATGGAGATAGTGGGTGTATGTCTGTGGTGAGGTTGTCGGTCCTATAGACCCTCAAAGGTCTTTTCTTTGACCTTAGCATAACTCCTCTTGAGATTGTAAGCCATGCTTCTCTCTGTGTGTCAACTATGATAATGCTACCATTATAAATAAGGTTATTTAAATGTTCTGCACCTGTGCAACCACATGTTATGGTAGAAAGTTTCTAGCTTCTTTTGCTTTAATCACTGTACATATTCATGATATGCCTGGAAGTGCGACTTCTTCTGCTCTTGTTGATTGTTTACTTCTCTCTTCATTTGTCTTACTGGCCATATTGAATTTTGTCCCTTGTGAACAAGCATGGATTCATGTTAGAATGTCGACTAAATTTGATGTTAGACCCTTGTATGTTATATTTGCAACTGTGTGCAAAAGAAAGACTTTCAAATTCGTATATATTGTGTCGATTAGAATGACCGTTTGTTAGTATTTTTATCTTGATTGGGTTCTGGTTCATGGGCCTAACTCTTAAGGCTTCGCAAGACTATTTAGGGAAGAAATGATATTTTGTCTTGTTTAATGATGTGGTAAAATCGTTCAGACTAGTAATATGTATTTTCTATCGATTTGAAGTCTATCCTCCACCTTGTCGTTTTGCTAGTGTGTGTCATTGATAGCTGTTATTCCTCTACCCGTGTCTTTGCTTTTGGTTATCTGCTATCCGGCTTAGTTATCTAGTTTAATATGTTTTGATTTCAAGAATCCCATGATAGTCGATAACTTTCTAACTTTTGATGCCAAAATAAATCAAGGATTGGTTTAAGCTTATGTCCCCTAGATGATATGTCCATGGGTAAAAAAAAATGAATCATTAACTTGGTATGTTTTTTTGGATAAATCATGTTAATATTGTTTTTTTTTCTTTATGTTAGTACTTTATGTTATTGTTATACGTTAGATATCAACGTTTGAACATATATTAATTGCTTTACTTTTTTTTGCATGGAAATCATTCGAGTCCCACATGGACTCTTTCCTTTTTGCATATCCATCATGGGCTAATGAGGCCTATTCTTTCGAGTCAAGCCCAAAAGAAAGTCTAAAATCAGTCACATGGCAAATGAATACAAGGAGTTAAAAGAAGAAGAATGGACTAAAGTCTCGTCTTTGAAGTGGCAAAGAGACTCGAAAGTCTCATTTTTTATTGGCAAAATGACCTTCTGAACCCCTGTACTATGTCGGTTTTGTAAGTTGGACTTCTACTTACATGTTTGTCATCTGAACCCCTGAACCCACTAAAAAGTAATATTTTAAATCCTTTTTTGGTGAGTGTAACACTCTCCCCCACGTCAGCTGCCACGCCTGACACGTCTGCCACGATATCTGCCACGTCGTTTTAAAAGAAAAAGTATTACATTAAATTCTAAGTCATTTTTAAAATGCTACATAACAAATTAAATATTAAAATTAATTTAATTTAATTTAATAAGAAAAATTTGAATAATCATGTTTTTATTTTTGCTCACAAATTAAACATCGAATTCATTCCAAATAATT
Organism: Capsicum pubescens; assembly: GCA_030864215.1. NCBI lineage: Eukaryota > Viridiplantae > Streptophyta > Magnoliopsida > Solanales > Solanaceae > Capsicum > Capsicum pubescens. The sequence continues at coordinate 329,615,386 of CM061538.1, read as the reverse complement.
AAAATTCTTCTCCAACTAATTTAAATTTTTAACTATAAATTCATATATACAAACATGATAATTTTTTATTTTTAAATTTGAATATTTTTAACAAATTCACAAAAAATTTAATTTCTTTTCAAGCGAAATTCACTAATTTTTTTCAATATTCACTATCACTCACTTTCAATTTAAATTTAAATTTTAATCCCAAAAAAAATAAAAAGATTTCAAATTTAAATTTTAATTAAAAAAATAAAAAGAATTGAATTGAGAGGGAAAATTAAAATAAAAAATAAAAAGTGAATGTGTGTGTGGGGGGTGGGGGGCTTGGAAGAGTGTTGGGGTGGGGCGTGGGGGTTGGAAGGGCTGGGGTGGGAAGGCCCGGACGGGGCTGGTGGGGTGTGGGTGGTTGGGGACGTGCTAGGGTGGGGTGGGGAAGGGCTGGACGGGTGGAGGGGCTGGGGTGGGGGTGGGGAAGGGCTGGACGGGTGGTGGGGGGTGGGGACGGGCTGGGGTGGAGTGGGGAAGGTTTTGTTTTTTTCTTTTAAAAAGTTATTATTTATAAATTTTTTTAAAAAAATTTAAATTAAAAAAGATGGAGGAAAAAGAAGACCCTTTTTTATTTTATTTTTAATTTTAATATTTTTTATTTTTTTAAAAAATTATTTTATGAAAGGGGGTGGGGTGGGATGGGGCTGGGTGGGGGGTGTGGACGGGCTGGGGTGGAGAAGGTTTTTGTTTTAAAAAAAAATTATTACTTTTATATTTTTTTTAAAAAATTTAAATTAAAAAAATGGAGAAAAAAAAAGATCTTTTTTTAATTTTAATATTTTTAAATGTAAAATTGGCCAAAAATTGACCTTCACTCGCACCCCAGGCGAGTGACTACACTCTCCTTGTCCTAGTCACCATTTCAATGCTACATAGTCACCATTTCAATGCTACATAGGCGAGGTCAACGATCAAAGGGTGCAAAATGTTGTTTTTTAATGGTTCAAGGGTCCAGATGACAAACATGTAAGTAGAAGTGTCCAACTTACAAAACCGACATAGTACAGGGGTTCAGAAGGTCATTTTGCCTTTTTTATTTTATTCATTTATTGTTGTCTTTTTATTATTATTTATTTATTTCTTCATTTCATTATTCATTCATTTGGGTCTCGAAGCTAAAGTTGTAAATTTTATATAGGTGGAGTAGATTTTGGGCCAACGGGTCTGAAAAAATAGTTTAGGACAGGTTATGGGTCAAGACCCAACATTTAGATTAGGACAGATGACAGTGGGCCAAAAGCTCAATTAGATTAGGACAGGGTCTATTAATTTGGGCCCAATAACTTAAGTCTTTTATTTTCTCCCCTCTTCTTTTACATGCTTTGTTATTAATTTATTTATACTTAGTTAAAATTCCCACTAAGTCGTTCACATCTATTTTACACAAGTCTTTTCCTAAAATCAATCACTTTTCAACAATCAATCTTTTTAAAGTTAGTCAAAAGATATTTTCAGACAGTCCAGATAATTGTAAGTTAGCGGATACTTTTGGTGCCTTAATAACCTTCCAAGAGCATTAATAGGAATCGCTTACTCAGAATCTTCAAACTTAAATGTTTTTTTTGTTTTGGATCGTATAAGTAATTTTCAACGGTTTTCTTAATTTCTTTTAAAATAAATTAAGTGGCGACTCTAAAAAAGTTAAAATTTTCGTAAAACAAAAATGGCGACTTTGTTGGAGATTCTAATTTGGTTTTAATCAAATGTTTGATTTCATCTTTTGGCTAACTGTTTAAATTGTTTACATGCTTATATATTTTGATTCTGCGAAATTTAATTATTGCATCTCATTACATAATCCTGCATTTATTATTAAATTATTTTGGGATTTCGTGGATGTTCTGGCCCCTGTTGTTCAATTTCAAATAAAGTGTTGGAAATACAATGGTTTATTAGCACGTGAGACGTCTGATGGTTGTTCGTATTTTCAAATTCAAGTCGTCCGCTTGAGAACCTAAATCAAACCCACTCTAGACACCTAAGATAGAGCAAAATCAAAACCCTATTTTAGGCATGAGCCTAGGACGGCCCAATACCCCCTCGGGGTATTGGGCCCATTAGAAAACTTACCCTGCGTCTATTGACCCCAAGTCAATTACAGACGAATCATATTTATTTGTTGAAGAAGAATATATGTTTGTTTAATCCAATTCATTATCTTTTGGGGTAGGGGGAAAGCTCATCTTTGTCTGCTTTCGTTTAGGGTATGTCCCAACCACATCCTCGCGAAAAGTTTAAGATGGTTACCAGACCTATTCTTTTCTCCAATGAAAGACATAGTCTCGAAAACACCCATCACTTAAATTAAATTTTGAATTCTAATTTAAGGCCCTATTTGTTTGCACTTAATGGAGGTTTGAATCTGAATAGTTCAGACTTCAGCCCATTAAGTGCATTTATTTTTTGTTTCTAAAAGTCTCTTAAAATATCTTAAAACCTCTGAACTGGTCAGATATGGAAAAGAGTCTGAATGACATTCAGACTCTTTTTAAACGCAATTTATTTATTTTTTCTCTCTAAATACGTTGTTCTCCCACCCTCTCTCTTCACGTTGCTCTCTCTCCCTCTCTTTATATTTCTCTCTTCTCTTCCTCTTCACATTATTTTTCTTTTCTTTCAGATATGATTCACCAAAACTATTTATAAATATTTTTATCATCAATATGTGCATCCACTATTTGCTGCTCAATATTGATGTTTCTACTTCAAAAGATATAATTGAATCTTCAATTGAAATCATGTTTAATCTTCTTAATTCATCACGTATAAAATAAAGGTGAAAAAGATCAGCCTATAGTTTGTTTTGCTTCACTTTAGTTTTTGCAAGAATGCGCATAGATGTATATTGTTGTTTTGCTCATGGTGTAGGATGAAACACGTAAATGAATGAAATAACAAACATTAGAATCCATTAGAAGTGGAACACTTTAGTTTGTTCTTTTGCTACTTTGTACAGTGTTATTAGCACATCCTTTAGTGCCGTTATAATATGCATTATTATTTTAGCTTCTCAGGATTTAATATCGTTATAATATATATTATTATTTTAGTTTCTCAGGCTTCTGAGACGGGGTCTATCAGAAACATCCTACTTGTAGAGTTTCATACTACTCCGGCAAAAGACATTAATTGAATTGATAATTTTGAGATGAAACTGAAAGCGGTTGTATGATTCAGTTCTGATACTAAATGTTACTATACTATACCCTTCCAATATGTGATACTATTTAATATTAAATCACTGCAAGTAGTATGAAATAATGAAATAAAGCGTGACTGATACTATTTAATATTTAATATATGATAATAAAGCGTGACTGATACTAAATATTACTATTTAATATATACAGGGACGTGTTAATAAAATTAGTGGCCTAACGTCAAGTTTTAACATTAGTAGCCTAAAGTCAAGTTTTAACAAGAGCCCTTACATATGTAAACATACATACAAAAATACTACTATAATAATTTAGAGTTGTCTTATTTGTTTTTGCAGTTGTAGTATTTTTAAAAGACATATAAGTTTTAACCTCATATATTATATTTAACATAATATATTTATTTATATCTTTAAATATTTTAACTATCACTTAAATAATATTTGTTGTTTAAGTTAATACTTTATCTAAATATTTTTTCATATAATATAATATTTTATTACTTTTTAAATTTGAATTGCATATTTATTACAAATAAATAAATTATGTATATTCAGATGTTAAAAAAACAAACAACCTTAATCATTCAGTATTCAGATCTAGAAACATCTTAATCATTTAGACATCCATTCAGATTCAGACGTCTTAATCTTAGAAAAAACAAATGCACCCTAAGTAAGAAGTTTCTCAAGAGTTTCGACACAAATAGCTATTAGGACCAAACATCATGTATCCTCTATTTATAAAGGGAAACCTGCCATACAGAATGTAGATTAGTTCAATAATCATCAAAATCATAGTATTGATCATAGTCATATCCTTTAACACCCTCATCATAATGCACATCCAAATGAGTAAAACTTTGCCTAATTCCTTAATTGCCTGTGAAATCTCATTTCTTCTTCAAACGTCAAAGTTTGCATTCTTTTCACCTCCCCTCCAACCCCATGTAAGTTTCTTTGAGTTTCATGTAACCGATACCAACTTGTTTCACACTGAGACACAATTATATTATTAAGGCTTATCGATCAACAAAATATTTGTACATAGATAAGATAAGAATTGATCGTAAATTTTAAATGACTCCCTTTGTCTCATATTACTTGCTCATTTTACCCTTTACATGCCCCGTAAAAACATAAATGACAAGATATTTTACTAATTTGCCCTTTTAGCTTTTTAAAATACAATCTATTTATGTGTCTTATGGTATCAATTTCAATATTAACAATGGAGGAATTCTTTTGCAACTTTACAATATTTATACTTTCAATGACATACATACATAATGTGGACAACTTATATGGAACTTACTACATTAAACGAAATGTAGAAGATGATTTAGGTGAGATGCAGTTAAACCAAAAAAAAAATAAAAAACTAACAACATATATAATTCAACACTGTGATAACATAATTTAGGTAAAATATAACGTGTTAAATTGAATACGTGAAATGAAATGGCAAGAGAGTAAGTCTCGTGAAATTTCGGCCAACCTAACCAACAACAATTAAAGGAGAAACAGAAGAAACTGTCCACACAATAAATCTTTAATTTCTCTGCAACAGCTTTGTTTCATTAAATCTTTATAAATAAAAAATAATTCGACATCAACCTGCAAAGTCAACAACTTCAAACTTCTTTATTTATTTTATTTTATCAAACCCCAACAATCAAAATCCAAACGTTTCTGCATCTATATCTATAATATATTAAAAGTGTGAAGATCCTTAAAAAAAGTGAATCGAATTTTTTGCCCTTCATTAAAAGTCTCTTCTTTAGACAAAATCGTCAATTTACTATTTTTTAATATTTAAAAATAAATATTTAATTATATTTTCTAAAACATAAAGCTTTTTTCCCTACCTTTCTTATATAGGTACTACCAAAAGCTTACCCGAATTAGAATTGAGCGTAAGGTTCTAACCTTTAATTTAGGAATATAACAAGAAAAAACATTACCCACTTTTTAGTTTTTTTTTTAAAATTCTGTCGAGTTGTGTCACCAAAAATCCTTTTTTTCCCTTTGTTATTAAAAGTGGGTGCAAATTACAATACTTTACTGCACATCAAACTTAGATACAGTGTGTGATTTTTGTGATTTTATTGTAATCAAACTTAGATACAGTGTGTGATTTTTTGTGATTTTATTGTAGGCTTTATTGGGAGGAATTGAATTAAGCAATATCAAGCTTTTTTTGTACATAAAGAAAAAACAGATTTGGTGCGATGACTTGTGATTCGAGGTAAGTTTTTTAAATCTTTAGTATGTATTTGAAATTTACAACAAATAAATTATCATGTATTCTTGATAGGTAATTGCTAATTGAGAAGTTTTTTTTTTTTTTTGGTGAAATCTTGATATATCTTATGATTGAAGAGACAAATTTGCTTGTGATTTGAGGTAAGTCGTTGAAAATTTTAGTATGTTCTTCATTTTTACACTTGATAGTATCTATGATTAAAGAGATAAATTTGTTCGTGATTTGGGGTAGATTTTCTACAATTCTTGTATGTTTTAGAGGTTTACAGTAAATAAATTATTATGTATTCTTGATAGACAATTGCAAATTAAGGTCTGTGTGTATGTGAAATTTTGAAATATCTCATGATTAAAGAAATAAATTTGATTGTGATTTGAGGTAAATTTTCTATAATTTTAATATATTATTGAAGTTTGCAATAATAAATTATCATGTATTCTTGAGACAATGGCTAATTAATTTTTTTACAAAAATTATTTGTAGTATCTATAATTGAAGAGACAAATTTACTTATGATTTGAGGTAAGTTTTATAAAATTTTAATATATCTCTTTTATATTTATAAAAATAAATTATCATTTATATTATTATTTTTTTTGTAATTTTTGTTTATAATAATGACTCATACACAATTGAGATAGTACTTGTAGTCTGATAATTGTTGAGCTTCGTGCTTAATGAATTTTGTTCCTTTTCTCCCATTGTATGCATTTATTTTGTTTTTTGTTACTAAATATTGCTAATATCAATTCAATTGCTTAAATGATTTTTCAATTGTGAGGAGCTGCTGAGGTTGGAAGTTTTTTCTGTTAATTGTGTTGCTTTGCGTAATAACCACTGATGTTTTTCTATTTTTATTAAAATAGAATATTATTTATCTGTATATGTAAGGGTAATCATTTTAAATTTGAGATTTTAATGATTCTCTGATGTTAAAAATGTGAGAACTTGAGATGTCTGTCTGTATTTTTTCCTGTGCAATTTATATTGGTTGTAGTAACCTTGCCTAAACTCGTTGTGGTAGAGGTAAATCTAGGTTTAAAAAATTATCTTACTTTTCAAAGAGGATTGGTAATGCCTATTGTAGTTTTAGCTTTATTTTTATAATATTTTGCGTTTGATTTCTATCATTATCTTGTACTTATTGTGTTTAAATTATTGCAATTAGGTTTAAATTTGTCCACTGTAAATATTCTTATTTTGAATTTCTCTACCTAAATTTAAAAATGAGATAAGATGCAGCATGATGAGGTCATATGGCAAGTTATTAGACACAAACATTGCAGTTTCATGGCCAAGTGAGTTCTTTTTTAATTTGAGTTTACTTCACATACTATTATTTTGACATGACATCTTTATTCCATAACAGTTAGTTGTAGTAATAGGGATCATGAATCTGGGTAACATTTCATGTGTGTCTGTTAAATAATTTTTATTTTATCTTTAGCCAAAATTACTAATTGTTTTGTTTGTAAAAAATTTGGATAGCAGCTTAATTAGAATCGTGAAAGTTAAGATAAATTTGCACCTTCTATGGATATATAAAACTCAATCTATTTGAAATACGGCTACATTCATGTCTAGACTAAACTCCTATGTTGCTCGAAAGAGGGGTACCATCAATTGAACATATTCATGCTTTCTTTTTATTCAGTGTCCTTTCAGTAAGTTTTTCATCTTATTTTAACTCTCAATAATTGATGTAACTATATTGTAATTGATGCACCCAGATATAATATTTGCAATTATCTAGCATAATTTTGTTATATTGTGCGTGGATAAATATTGTTGGTGTTTTATTTATAATTGTACTTATTCTTCCAATTTTTTTTCTCTAATAATATTACATATGTATATTGTGGGTTCGCCTTTACTTTTATTGTGAAACATGTTGTCTGAGAATGTAGTTTCAATTTTAAATTTTTTGTAAATTATACTAATTAATTTGAAAGAATACGACGACGATGAGAGCTAGCAATTATAAGCTCTTTAACTTTAAATTCTTACTATAAAATAAATAACAAGTTTAATGTTGGAAAACCTCTAAGCACTATGAGTTCTTTTCATGTTATTATTATTATTATTATTATTAATATTAATATTATTATTATTATTATTAATATTATTATTATTATTATTATTATTATTATTATTATTATTATTATTATTATTATTATTATTATTGTTGTTGTTGTTGTTGTTGAAACACTTAAGCAGGGCCCCTAAACTTATTGAGTTTTTCCATTGACATCTTATTTAGATCATATTTCTATTGAACTTTTGAACCTCTCATAAAAAGTGTCTATTAAGCACTTTTTGAGATGATCATAAAAAAATAAAATATGTGAAATCCACACACGCGTGACATGATAAATATGCTAACAAGATAAAGACAATTGATATTTGCTCACAACTAATTCAGCAAGAAAAATCAAAAAATTTTGTGCCAAATATAATATATTTTTTAAAACACTAAATCTCTATAGGTCTTCTTTCTCGAAAAAAGACCCTCATTTCCTTCCAAGAAAAATCACCATTTAAGAACTAATGCATCAATTTGTTAACTAATGTTTTTAGAATTAAACAAATAATATCTTTTATGATCACCAACTCAAATAAGGTAGATAAATAATGAATAATTCGACAATCAATAAATTTGTTCACAAAATAATTATGAACGCATGATGATTGGGTTTTATATACATTTTTTATTGATTAACGCGATATACACGTGCAAAGCACGTATACTTGACTAGTTATACTATAAATAATGCATAATTTTTTTATTAGAAAAGTGATTATCCTTATTACCCTCCAACCAAATGCCTTTATAAGTGTAGCAAAAGTCTTTCAAATTGTAACGATGATAATGAAACAAAGAAAACACACTTGTAATGTAGTGGAATTAATTTGACAAATTTTTCTGAAATTGAAAACCTCCCAATTTTGAAGATGAAAAGCGTTGTAGAGTCTCAACATTGTCTGCGGTGAAGTCATGTTGATGAATCCATATCAAAAGTTGTACTTGTAACTAAAAAATACATAACAAATCATTAAGGAATTACTACAAAGTTAATGAAACATAAAACTAAAAGGGACAAAAATTCAATCTATTTAAGATATTATTAGAACGTACATGAAATTGATGGGAAGACAAACGAAATCTTATATAGGAGGATTTTGGTTGATCATCGACATCGACAATTTGCTCGTATATATATATATGTGACCCCGTAGAAAAAAAAAACATGTCAGCAAACTATTTAACTAAGCCCTATGAATTTTCTTTTTATAGCAATAGTAGCTGAAGGCAAAAACACAAAAAAACAATGACAAGAAAGGCAATGACCAGTATTGGATACAAAACAAAGCGGCCAAATTTGAAATTATTTTAGTTGTTTAATGCATATTTGTACTCGACTTGTTAAAGCCAATGTTCTTATCTTTCTAAACCAAAAAAAAATTCTCCTATGCAGAATTTACTCCTCCAATTCAAAATCTTCTAAATCTGCAAGAAAAAGTATAAAATCTCAATGTTCAATAAAGAAAAAAATTAATGTTGAATTCAGACGGACTAACCACCTTACCTTTTGTTACAAAAGATTGATGAAGCAAATCTCAACTCTTTATAGACGTTCTTTTTTTTTGTTGTTGAAAACGGACTTGCTTATCCTAATTTAATTAGAGAAGGATTTTATCGTTTTTGGGTTCAACAATGGATGTGATTTTTATTTTTTTTGGGGGGGGGGGGGGGGGTTGGGGAAGAAAAATGGGGGAGGGGATTACAATGTGGGAAATCCAACCCTCACCAATAAGGTGAGAGTTCAGGTAACTAACCAACTAAGCTACAAAGATTTTCCAATGGACGTGATAGTTTACCTAGCTCAAATAGAATAGGTAATTTAAGGTATTTTTGGACGTGAAAGTTACCTACTTGAAATAGAATAGGACTTTGTAATTTAAATAAATATTTATATTTAATATCATAAAAAGGAAAAAGACAATTTTGTTTAAAGGGAAAACTTTTAATGAAGGGTAAAAAGGGCAAACGCCATTTATAAGGGCCTTCACACTTTTAATATAACTAGTTTAGGTGTACGCGCCTCGCGCGTGTACCTCACTTTATTGAGTTCAAACGTTACACTAAATAGAATATTGTTTAAATAATAAAGATGAGCACAATAATTAAATTCAACATCTTTTGGAGAATTTATTTAATTAAACCTAACCTTTACCAAAAAAAAATTGTCAAAGTCAATCGACATTCATCTACCACTTGTATACTACAACAAAACAACACGATGATAGAGACATCAAAACAATATAATTAAATCTAACCTTTACACAAAAAATTTCTCAAAGCCGTCTGACACTAATCTACCACCGGTAAACTATAACAAAATAATGCGATAATAGAAATATCAAAATAACACAACTAAACTTTACCTTTACACAAAAAAATTTCTCAAAACAGAGATATAAAAATAATACAATTAAACATATCCTTTACCTAAAAAAATTTCTCAAAGTCGAACGATATTCATCTACCACCTGTAAATTCATCTACGACCCATAAACTACAACAAAATAATACAATAGTGATCACAAAGCTTTAGTTTTGATGAAAATAATTCTTGTCTGAGCGAAAATTTTGACCCTAAAAAATTACTTGAATGAAACAAAGAAGATATATATATACACACACACGTTGAATTTTATTATGTTGACAAAAACAGTGATGAAGTTGAGGGTTAGAAAATTAAGCATCCACCAATCTAGACATGCAACCTAATCAAGTTTTTTTTTTTTTTTTTAAAAATTGGGGGTACGGAAAGGGGAATGGGGGAGGGGATTATAATGTGGGAAATCGAACCCTCACCAACAAGGTGGAAATTCAGGTAACTAACCAACTAAGCTACTAAGATTCCCCGCAGCCTAATCAAGTTAAATGAGCATCAATCATATTTTTTCAATAAGCAAATCGATTTCTTCTCTAGTTTAACGTGTATCTCAATATTTATAGAAGTATTTTCTTAATAGAGTCCAATTTTAAGAGTATTTTTCTATTCTATTTTAGGAGTATTTTTCTAATTGATCACTACAAAGAAAAATATTAATTGATTCTCCTTCCATATATTTTAGGAGTCTCATATATTTTAGGAGTCTAGTTAATATAATAAAAATAATTAAATAATAAATTGAAGAAAATAGTGAAAAATAATTTTATCTAAAGGAGGGTCTTTTAATGAAAGATAAAAAGTTTAAATCACCTTTTTAATGGTCTTCACACTTTAATATATTATACATATAAATTATAGATATAGATATAGATTATAGATATAGTTATAGATATAAATTATAGATTATAGATTATAGATTTGGAAAGAATTTAATTATAGGAAATTGAGGGTGTTTTTTGGTTGAAAGAAATCAAGTAGGAATCAAATAGGATAAAAAAAGAATGGATGTTTAAACAAAGTAGGAAAAAAAATACAGTGGAAAATTGGCTAAATTTGGGTAGAATTTAATTGTAGCAAAAAGTTAGTATATATATATTTTTGAATAATTTAATTGTAGGGAAAAGAATAAAAGACGGGTTTGTCTAAAACGGACTCTTTTAATGAAGGGTAAAAAATTCAATTCACTTTTCTAAAGGTCTTCACGCTTTTAATATATTACTAGAATAGTGTACGTGCGTTGCACGTGTATCATATTTTTTTTAGAAAAAACGTATGTAGAAAATTTATTAATTGTGCATGTGTTATTTTATCAAATATAAAAACGTTAAGAAAACCACACAAAATTTTCAAGATAAAAAATGCAGTTGATTAAAGCTGAATTTTATCATCATACTTATTTTCTACTTTTAAAATAACGTTATTTCTACAAATATTTATTTTTATTCTTAGGCGTTTATATATTTATACTTTACGTAAAATATAATTATAATGAAATGGTTTATAATAACATAAAATATATAATTTAATTTAATCATAAATCGTAATAATTAATTTTTTAATTTTGTACTCATTTAAAATATAGTTTATATAAATTGATAAATAGTGAGTTAAATTTATATAAAATTTTAAAATTTTATGTATGTAAACAAGTATATTGAAGAGTAAAATGGTAAAAATTATGGCCCAAACTTAAAAGGGTCCAATAATTTGAAAAGTACAAAAAAAAATAAAAAAATTAGGAAAGTAAAAATATTAGTATTTTTTAAAAAAACTAAATCGGGCTATAGCCCATTTTATTAAAAGCAAAAAGTTCAATACAAATTAAAATAAATGGGTCAGGCCTAAAAGTGACCTGACCCGGATCCAACAAACATATGCAACAAAAAATATCTGATAACCATGGTTTAGAATTCATTTTGGAAAGTGAATCAGCCATAGATCGTCTTCTCCGCCAAGATCGCCGATGAGTTCACGTCGATTTGCTTTAGTTTCTCCCTCACCCTATGCGGATCATCAACTATCTTTCTCTCCCTTTGTTAAGCTAAGTGTCTAAACTTGTAATTACCTACTTCCCTTTTCTAGTTCAATGGGTTGAGTTTCTTAAGAAACTAATACCACCATTTGTACTAAAAATTGAGTCCAGTAACTAAAGTTTGACAACATTGATTTCGTAAAAGGTGTGTCTAATCCACTCTTTGGTATTTTGCATATCTGTCATGGCTAGTGTTTGAGCATTCTCTCCTTCCTCACACATTTCCTCTTTCTCTATTATGATACTACATATTATTTTAGCGAAAAATTGATGAATAAGGTGAAATCATAAAGCTTAAAATTGAACATTTACTTGAAGAGTATGTTCCTACTGCATCAACTGAACAACGGTATGTCAAGTTTTGCGTCTAATTTCATCTTCTTTCCCTGTTTTCTTATTTTTTTTAGTGTTTAAATCGTTTGAATGTTTGATTTTTTTTAATTACATTTTGTATGTTTTGATTCTCTTAAAATCACTGTTGCATTATATGTTCCTAGTTTTGATTTTTGTTCCTTCTTTTGCTTTGCATGTTCAAAGATTTCATTTTTTTAAAGCCATTCTGATTTAATTTCTTGTTTGAGGTGTGATTTGTTTGGTTTTTACATATAATATGTGTTCGGTATGCTTAATGTTGATAATTTTAAATATCCTGATGTTTGCATGTCAGCTGAGATAGTTGAATTTGAGGTATGGAATAAAAATAGAAGCAGGTAAATAGAAATATTGTGATTTGATTTGTCATTTCTGGGTTACTATTGTTATTGTTTTCGAAAAATTGAGGAAGATCTGGCAAATCTAACAACATTTTGATCAAACAGTATGTTTGTGTACTAAATTTAGAATCTAATTAGTAGTACTTGAATTCGTTATTTAAAATTTAGAACTCATAAATTTGAAATCTCGACTCCATTCCGTACTCTGAACCCATAGAAATTGGCATAACTGGTGCCAATGGAAGTCTGTTGTTCATAGCTCTTCACTGCTTTAGTGTTTGATGTTTCATTTGTAATCTAGTGTGTGGTGTGTATAGTTAGATGAATACAAATAGGACAATGTTCAATTAGACAGATGCCAAATAAATTTTGTTCTTGAATAGCAATAGATATTTGGAATCTTTTTAAGGTATGTATTCAGTGGATACAAATCAGATCTTGTGGGTGGAGCCCTCAATTATTGTTGTTGCTAGATATGAATATCGGTGTTGTTACCTTGAATTGACTTTAATTATTATTTATGAAAGTAGTTAAGACGATGTTATATAATATTTTATCTTGTGAGGTTTAAGGGAAATGTTATATGGTGTTAGAGGAGCCTTTTCTAGTATCAATGTTTATTAACCAGGAGAAAATTTTATCTGTTTTCTCATTTCATGTTAGCTCTTTTTGTGGGTTGTCTCTGTAGTATCATTGCTCTTTAAAAGATTTCTATTTGTACAGTCTTACATGATGATAAGAAAAACAATAAAAAGTCACAAGTTAGGAGACATCAACCAAACATACATCTTTCGCTTATTTGTATAGCATGACACGTTGATAAGAAAAATAATAAAAAATTACAAGCCAGGATACATTTGCCGAACATACAACTTTTTGCTTATTTTTATAGCATGAAATGTTGATAAGAAAAATAATAAAAAGTTACAAGCTAGGAGACATCTGCCAAACATGCAACTTTCAATGTTGATAAGTTTCTCTGTTATTTGATCTCTTGGACTTTGCAAGTGCATCCTCTGTGGGGCTTATAACATCTTTGTGGGGATCAGATTTAGGATTGGTTTGTCATATGATGGAATAAGCTGATATTTTTTATATCAGATGTCGATTTATGTAGTCAGTAGCATTTCTACTATTTTTTATTCATACTGTGTTTTGTACTTAATGATAGCTAATTCAATTGATTGTATGTCATTCGCTACGTAGGAACGAAAAACTATGATTCCATCAGAAGTCCTGAATTTTGTAAGCACTTTGCGATTAACGTTTTTCTTTTTGGAGGTAAGTGACTTGTGATGCTGTTTCTTTTAATATATGAAAGATCACAAAGTCTTAAAGCTCAAAAAGAAGTTCTTTTTCTTTTTTTGGGTTCATGACATCATACTGTATCTCATTTCTTCTTCCAAACATATTACTTTAACAACCATAAAATGGGCCAGTTGTATATATCCTCTTCTTTTCTTTTCTATTTTTGATTAAATATTCTTTTACTCAGGCTCTTCATATCCCTACAATTACTGCCATTGAGGGTATAGCATTGGGTGGGGGACTTGAAATGGCAATGTCTTGTGATATCCGGATATGTGGTACGTTCTTCTGCACTTCTGAGTTTATGCCATTATTTGTCTTTCTTTCTCTCTAGTTTGATGATGCATTACTTAGGTGAAGATGCAGTGTTGGATTTACCTGAAACAGGACTTGCTATAATACCAAGGTATGCCACAATTACACATTATATGTTTGCTTATACAAAATCTTTAAATTCGGTGAAGGATGTGTTATGTTCTAATTTTATCAGATCAGCTGGATATTTCCACTAACAGCCTCTTGCAGAAATGCAGGGTAAGGTTGCATACAAATAAAACCTTGAGGTTTGGCCCTTCCCTAGATCCCGCTTTTCTTTAGCTGATATTCTACTATCTTGAAGTCACTTTATCACTTTTACCATTCATAAGTTTCCAATACTGGCCGAAAGATAAGTGGGAAAGATACTGGATCAATAGGTATGTGCGTGACTTGGTAGAGCTCATTTGTCAAGTGGACGGGGCTCCTTGTTTTTCCCAAGCCCCTCCTCCTTCTCCTCTGTGTCTCTCTCTGTCTCTCTCTCGTGGTACCCCCTCTACAATTTTATTTGGTCATGCAAGGCTTGTCAATTACTGTGTTCCTGTTGGTGAGGCTCGTCTCAAGGCGCTTGAACTTGCTAGGGATATTAATCAGAAGGTTAGACTTTAGTTATTGATAAATTATGTTTGATGTATTTATGCACTGTGGCACCCATTATGATTCACGAACTAAGGACAAAAAGAGAAACATAAAAGGACTACGCCACTTCCTATATATATAAAAGATATCCATACTGTACTGTACACAGATAATTTCCAGTAATCCAAAGATTCATTAGAAGTAATTTTGACACGAGTACTTTTTTGTGCCCTTTTGACCTTTTATAAGGTATCACCCTTCAAGGTCATAAAGAATATTTGTATTGCTCTTTTTTTTTTCTTTTGTGTACTTTTGAATGATAGTAAGGCTCTTCTTTGGAATTTCATCCTCTTCCTTGGACCTTAAGTTAATGGAATTTACTAATCCTTTGCTTGTTTGTTTTCCTCTTTCTGCACCTTCCGACATATTTTTTTCTGCCTTTGTCTTTTTTCTTTTTTCGATCTTATTTCATACACTTACACACAAACTGAAAAATTATTTGTGGTAGATATTCACTGTAATTGCATTGTTAGTTCCCTTGACAAATGACAGTTGAATACTTGAATCGTGATTCGAACTTTTATTCATGTTGCTGCAGATCAGCTGCCTTCACCTGAGCTAGATGCATTGTCGAAACAGGTTAGCTTTTTTTTTCTGTCATGTAATAGTAGTTAAATATTTCCGTTAGTTTTGCTTTGTGTTTTAATCTTCGAAGTTACTATGCTTACACATCCACATCTGTTGCTTTTTTGGAAGTTATTCAAAATTGTGGAGGAAAAAATATATTAAATTTTTAATAGGAGAATGTTTTCATGCACAAAATCGGGATGTGAAAGAGTTCAAGCACTAAATGATTTGGAATGACAAAGTACTTGATTATCCTTCTTTGATCTTTTCTTGTATTACTTAAGCAGACGTTCCTTCGTCAAGTTGAACAAAAACTGGTAGGTAATTCATATATATTTTGCAAAAACTTTATTTGTTTGATGTTTTTGATTACTTGATACAGGATGGCAACAAAGCCAACATCAAACAATGTAAATCTATTCACCGTGCAGATGTGCATACCTGTTAACCAGTCGCATTCTGCTAGGTAGAATTACTTCCAAAGTCACCATTCCAATCACAGTGCGTTCCTTTCTAAGTTGTGCCGGTTAAATTCTTTTTATCTACACCTATCCAAGTGTCCTGTACAAATGACAAGAATTGCTTTTAAGTGTAGGACTCTTTCATCTCCCTTCTATATTTTCAGTTCGTCGGGTTTCCATGTCAAAGTTGCATTGAGTTGAAGAATTTGCAGTTGCAGGTGTGTGTCTAAAATCTTCTTCTTTGGCTTTCTGCCTCATCCACTATGTTCTTTCATTTTGGTCATTTACGTTTTTTTTATCTTTTTATCGTCTAAGTTGTGTTAAAATGGCTATATCCAATTAGAAAATTTGAAAGTTCGATGTGCTCTAGTGGAAAGTATATATATTGATCTAATCAATGCCTCATTTCATTTACCGTTCTCTTGATAGAGCGTGTTGAGAAAATGATAAAATGTGTTGGATTGAAGTTGACAGTGAAGGACCAGATCTCGATCTTTAAAATCTTAAGCCTGTTTGGTTAAAATAGGTGATTTTATGAACCTTTAAAATCAAACCTTCTATTTCAAGAAGATAAATAAGATGGACTTATTCTTTTCCCCTGATTATATCTTTCTGTCTAAAATACACACATCAAGAACTTAAAGTACATATATCAGAATAAAACAAATTAGTCCATGTAAATGTCTGTGAAAGTAAATGAAATGCAATGACTTGGAAAATAGTTGAATCTAAAGTAATTGCGTATCTTCAGAACCTACAAACACGAACATTTAAAGTTAGTCTCATATTACATACTCGAAAGACTAATTTATTTTTTATATCAGGTAATCATATGTATTGTATTTCACCTAATATCTCTTTGTAGATGATGTTTTTGTTGTATGTTTCTTTTTGTCGCTTTGGTTGCTGTGTCATAACCAAAACTTTAGTCGTTGACATTGATATTCCCCTTAAGAGTGCAACGTACAGTTGTCCATGTGAAAAAACATGTTGTGGAAAGTACAGTCCAACAGTTGGTATTGTTTGTCCTTGTGCTTTGTTTATCGTCATCGAAAAGCACAGTCGCACGAAAAATTACTTTCTAATGAATTTGAATGGGTAACCTTCATTTTCGAGAGGTGATAGCTGGATTCGTGGGATAAACACATGCTTGAAAGCATGCCCATCATTATTTCTGCATGTATGACATTTTTGTCAAACCCTCTGCATATCATTCTCGTTCCATTGCACAAACCATTGGAAGCATCTAAATTTCTCAGTAACATGATAGGCACATTTTTTTCAACATCAATGTGCATATACGTAAAAGATACTTTAATAAAAAATGTCACTTAAGAAAGATATCCAATGATGATTGAAGGTTTATAATCATAAGTTGAAATCAAATACATAGTAACATGTTTCTGGAGTAAATAAGCAACCATAAACTAACAAAAAAATTTCAAAAGATTATACTTGTGTGAATCTCCAAATGCTGCAAAAACAAAATAGAAAAAATTGATTAGATTTGACAGAAAACATTAGTTTTTTTCTGCAGGTATAAGCGTTGCTGATCATGAGCAGTAGCATTTCACCTAATGGGATGGCTAAACAAAATTTTCAAAGGTTCTAATCATAAAGTTTTGGAAGGACAATATGACTGGATATGTGAAGGACATACAGAGGGAGATGATCTATCTACCACAGAGGTAAGTGTGACATTAAAATAATGTGAAATGAGCTCATCATCCGGATAAACTGGCATCCTTTCCAATGTATTTACTAAGGAAATTCCTAAAACAGCGGACATTCCTTTAAATTATTTACTCTATTTATAATATTGATGAGAATATTCGGAAATTTGGATTACTAAAACTTGGCAAGCGTAAGGACTTTTAATTATCATATTAATAGATAATGTTGTATGGTTGGTGATCTATCCATTAATACAGAAAGGTCGTGTCGATATTAAGTAGATGTTGTTCTTCTTGTGTTGTTCATGGAAAAGGGTATTAGTGTTTGCTTTATTCTATAACTGAGAAACTACTGTTAATGGATTGTGATCATGGAATGACACCTTAATCTGGTTCAAGCTTTGCAAAACAAATCGGTGGTCAGGTAAAAGAATGTCACTATACTTTTTCCAACAATATTTCACTACCTTCTTAATTCAATTCTGAAGTATAGCATCTTAATTTGTATATCAATGTGTTGTTTCTGTTCCTATCTGTTTATCGTGTTGTTATGTAGTTTTTATTCTGTTTCTTTGAGTCGAGAGTTGGTGATCCTTTTATACAGTTAGAAAAATGAGGATTGATAGAGAGATGGAGTTTGTAAGAATTTTCTTAAAGAAACAGAGAGTAAGGGGATAAAGGGGATATTAGTTTGGATGTGAATTTTCAAGTTATCTGGTAAGTATAGTTTCTTGAAAGTTGGCACTATTATGTTGGATGTACCAGGTACTGTACCAGTGCTGGTGTACTGGAATATTGTATTATGTTGGGCCCCCTTCAGGGGAGCAGTGTAAAAATCACAATTTTGGATAATATCTTATCCCTTAAGATATTAGTAGTGTGATAATCAGCTGCTTAAGTTTTGAAATAAAAATATTGTTTGAAATATAGCTTTGCTAGTAATAATGCATGTCACATATTCTACCATCTTGTGTATGCATTCTCAGCAAGTGATGCAAAGAGAATGAGACATTTAAGTGACGCAAACTATGATAATGAAGATGATCCAGATCTAATGTAGGTTGATAAATTTGGAATGATGACATTGATCATTTTTGAAATGTACAAATATATTTAGCGACCTAGAATTGTATTTGTTTAGTATTGAGTGGTCATTATGTTGTAGATGTTTTCTACACTTACACGAGTTACTGATTTGCTACAGTTAAGATCTGGCAAGAATCAGAAGGAAAGACTTAAGTTACGTGGGCCTCGAAGATAGTATTGGAACCAGTATTTTGTTCGTCATGCATAAAAGTGTAGCTTAACTTCATAACTAACAGTAAGATTTACTGTGTCCCTCTCTTTGTAATTGATTCTATGAACCTTACATACACATTTGATTCTCAAACATAATCGCATATTAGTAAATATGTAAGAACGTACCTGTGGGGAGGCAGACCGTTTGGTGTTAGAGTATTTAAGTAATCTTCCTGATAGTAGTTATTTGTATCATCCTCTGCAGAGTCGAAACTAAGAAACGTTCTGGTTTCACTAGGAAATCTAGAAATTAACATTTCATTTAGTTGGTCGACGTACTTATTTCTGCTAGCCAGGATAGCCCGTTCAGTCATATATTTTGCAGAACTTGCATTTTCAGGCAACGATGGAAATATTTGCTCTATTAAGGCATCTGAACCAGTGCTATCACTCTTAGTTTCAATAACCAATTGTCTTGGAAGTAGTACCAAATCATCTCTTATTGTAGGCTCCTCGCCGTTACCTATGCGTAGTAAGAATTCACTGAATGATGTATCTGTTTTGGCCCTCATATTTCTTGTTAGTTTAATCTTTTCCATTCGATGCCACAAGTACGAATTTACCAAACTTGCATTTACCGTTTCATCCCTTGTAGATTTTGGAATTACTTGCAGTACCTGACGAAAATCAACTTCGAAAACCATTACTTTTCCATCAAAGGGTTCATCAATGTCCAGTATATCTCTGAAGCTCCTATCAACCGTTTCAATTGTCCAACGGCTGGCCATAGGCGCTTCGTCCCAGATAATCAACTTGGATTTTTTAATCAATTTAGCTCCACCACTTTGCTTTGACATACGTGTTACTATTGTATCATTTGTCTGAAGCGGTATCTCAAATCTAGAATGAGCCGTACGACCTTCTGATAAAAGAGTTGTTGCTATACCACTTGTTTCCATTGCTAATGCTATCATGCCCCTCGATCTGATATTTGCAAGTAATACACGATATAGAAATGTTTTTCCGGTCCCTCCGGGTCCATCGACAAAGAATAATCCCGATTGGCCAGATTCTAACCTTTGCAATATAATCTTGAATGCTTGCTCTTGTTCAGGATTTAGCTTTGTTTGTGCATCCAAATCTTCTGAAGGCACTATTATAGACTCCTCTTCCAGTATTTCTCTGCATTCTGATATAATTCCATCATCTACTCTTCATTCAAGTTCAGGTATGTCATAATTTTGAATTCTCTTTCCCATGCTCTCTAAGAAATGGTTTATGCTTTTCAATATGCATTGAAGTTGAGCCGTAGGAGAATTTTCATGTATTCTCTTAAAATCTTCTGACATGTCATCATAATATGTATCTCAGAGCTTTCTAACATCCTTCGGATTACAATAAACCAATATTGTTGCAAATAAATTTCTAAGAGCCGATGGCATTTTGAAGACGACCGCTTCACGTAAGCATTTTGAAATGCTATTATCCTACTCGAGTAAACCTCTTTCTTTTGCATCTTCTTTGAATGTGTCACACAACCTTCCATTAACAGTTAGCAAGTATTGAAAAAGAGTTGGTCCTCGTACGTGATTCAATAATAATCTCAAATAATACCTTTCGCCTTCTGCTGGATTAGCTGTAAATTAAAGAAGAAAGAACAAATAAATGATATTTGAACGTTTACAAATATTAAGAGTGGCCATGTTCCAATTACTGATCTTGTTTTTCTTTGCGTCCAAAGCTTACCTTGAGCATTTCAAACATAATACTCTGGAAATTCCTTGTATATGTATTTACACGCTTCATTGTCTATTGAACATTTGTGAAAATACTCGATAAGCATGGTTTTTGAGGCATATTCTCAGGCAACAATGTTTTTCAAATTTTAGTTGCTCCAATAGCACACTACAATGTGAACAAACAATATTAAAGATTAACAGAATATTTCGTACAAAATAACTTTATGTATTTTTTTTCATGATAAATTCATAGCTTAAAACAGATTATTACAATCTGAATTTTATGACTTTTTTATCTGAAGGGTAAAGATGTAGAATTTAGATAACTTAAGAAAGACTAATTGTTTACCTGTTTGTTTATTTGGAAGATGTAGTTGAAGGTTAATGACCGGAGGCTGCATTTCACTAAGATCAAATTCATAAATTCTCCATAGAGCTTCTGGTGCAGCAACCCAACGTGCATCTTGAAAACTCTTAATTTCATCAACGGCGTTTTCTCCATCATCTAATTCGATATAAACAACTTACCTATCATGTCCTTTATATATATACTTGTAAAGATACTTTATTGCTTTTACCCCTGCACAAGACTCAACATTGATATGACAATTATATGTACTTAGTAAATAAGAATTATAAGGAACAACCCATTGATTATTCGTTGTCATGCCTCAAACTTTTTCTTTTTTTCCATCATTTCGCCTCTTGTAAATAGGATAACTATCCTTTCCTTGTATTGATTTATTACTAAATGGTCGAGGATAATGACTCTCTGACCATCCCTCATGCATGAATTTGTTGGATATTTTTTTTCACACGGGCCATGCATCATATGTTTGATAACCAAGTCATGCAAAATTGGAAATTCTTCTTTGTCGGGAAGTTCAGCGGAAATGAACTTGTCATAATCATCTGGTGATGTCAACTTATATCCTTGTTCTAGTATTAATAAAAGGTGAATGTGTGGTAGACCTCTTTTCTGGAATTCAATGACATAAACATATGCTGCAACAGGCCCAATTTTTTTTTTCTTGAAGATTTGATCTTTTAAATCTTGTAACTTTGATTTGAAAACTCAAGTCACCAAGTCAGGTCTGTCTTGAGCAAGTTGTCCTTCTATCAAATTTTCTTGAATCTCTGGCCAATTTGGATTACATGTCATTGTGATAAACAAATCTGGTTTCCCAAAATATTGAACCAAAGCCATTGCATCCATATATCTATGACGCATGTCCCTAGGACCTCCGACAAATGATGCAGGAAGTATTATTCTTTGACCAACTTTCGAGCCTCTGCTTTCTCTAGCCATAATACTATCAACTATGCCTTGCAATATTTTTCTTCTAAAATTTGATTGCTCAAACCTAAAATATTCAAGTTGAGTAGTTTCTAGCTTGATGTACATGTCAACAATAAATTGTTGAAACAATCGTCCACATAATAGTATTATCACATTTTCTCCGCTGCGTATTTGCAACTTATAGCAATAGTACTCTCTACAAGAGACACAATTTTTATCTCCACGCCGTACACCTGCAATATATTTTTAAATATATTGATATGAGAGTTGTAAGTACACAATTCTAAGAAATTTTGTTTCAAAAATTTACCTTGTTCCTCGTTGTCAAACACCTCATCAACGGACATAAATATAGGGTTGTTCTGGTTGAGGCCTGAAACTTCAGTTCCACGCTTACCTTTACTTATTTTATGTTGTTTTCGTATTTTTTGGTGCCAGCCTAGTTCACCACTTGAAAAAAGAAAAGGATACTGGAGCGGGTCATAACATCCGTAATAATGTTTAACTCTAGTTTAACTCTATGAATATTACCTAAATGTTCATGAATAATAATCTCCCGATCAAATGGTACATTGGGTTGTTTTCGTCTATCCAAATTGCAGGAACTTGATCTACTTATGGTTTATTGTACACACGTTGATCTAGTTTAGCAGTGGAAGCAATTTGAATTTCTAAATCCTTAAAGTTTGAATGATCCTTTAGTTGGCGAAACAATTGTGCATAAGGATTGCCATCCATTATTTGTTTAATTATTGCGACAACTTCCTCAGATAAATTGGCTTCGTTGACTTTTGAAATCCTATTGCGAGACTCATTTTTTGTGTCAAAAAAGTACATCTGAAAATAGCATGGATTATTATCATGGGATAGTAATGAGGGAAGATCATGATATATTTGACCCTTTGCTCGAAATGTATAAATTCCTTTTCGTGAAGATGCCAGATCATTGTCAAGTTTAACATCAAAAGATGTAAATTCAAATATGTTGTTATATGCTCTAATGTGTCTACGATATTGTTCTGCTACTTTAGATTTGGAGAAGAATAAATCATATAATTGAGTTGGAACTGTAGTATTTGCAAGTTTTATTGATCCACTGTCGCAACAAAATGTTGGAGTCTCATGTTGAAATCTCATAGCATGACAATTAGTGCATTCAGGAACATTTTTCAACTTTTGAATACGCGATACTGATGGTATGTAGTCAATTTCACTTAAATTTGTTGTGTAAAATGTTAGAAATGTTAGTAAATAATAAAGTGAGCACAAATAAAATGTAAGTAACTATAATTAATAAAATAGAATTGCATTACCTTCAATTTCACACCTTTGCGATAGAGCCTTTAGGAACCAATATATTTTGTGTATTTTTGTTGGTCTTGTTTCTTCAATATCGACATCTTCTATGGACTCAATCCTTTTATTACCTTTAAAAAGAAGTAAATAGTACACTCAATTTGATTCAAAATTTGAGGAATCTAATAAAGATGTTATAATTTTGCAGTTTGAAGATCTGCAATGACAAAATTGAAGCGACTCATTTTGATTAGTGTGAGAGTGAGCAATGAGCTAGGAGCAGAACATCCAAAGTCAGCAGCATTCTCAGTGTTTGTGGTGACATCAATTTCATTTGCAATAGCTCTGGTGGAAGCTATAATCGTGTTATGTTTGCGCAATGTTATTAGCTATGCATTCACCAAGGGTGAAACTGTGGCCAATGCAGTGTCTGATTTGTGTCCATTTTTAGCTTTCACCCTCATTCTCAATGGCATTCAACCAGTCTTGTCTGGTAATATATATCTCCTCCTTAATCTCCTTATTTATATTATAATATACAGGGTATATACACTGACAAGGTAAAGTTTTTATACTATCTACGTAATATAACATGTTGTAGCAAGTTGTCTTATTCTTCATGTAACTAAACTTACTTCGAAAAGTGGATAGGAACATCCTGTTATTACCATGACAGATCAGCTCTTGTAATTATTGGAAGGAATCAAAGACAGAGTTGCAAACTTTTAAAACTCTAAGCATTCCTAGTCTAATTTTTTTTAAAATACTTTAAAAACTTTAAGGTACCCAAATAAACTACTCCCATGCATGTCCCAATCCTACCCAACGTACATTTTACTTGTTAACTTTTGTGTGACTTAGACCTACCTCTGTACTCTGTAGTATAGTTTGGATATCCATCGATAATAATGTCGATACTTGTATTAATCCATATAATCCTCATTCTTTAAAGATGGATAGAAGATCCAATAGATTTATCGTTTCAGTTTCATTCTAATAGTCCAAGTTATAATGAGCTTTAACATTATTCAAATCTTGAAAATCAGTGTGCATTTACCTTCTCTGCTTTAACTTTTATTTCTATAATCAATGTGTTTTTACTTTTTGTTTTAGCTAATTAGATTGCTAATACTCCTTTCAGTCCATTACACCAACATTTTTGGCTTGAGTTGTCTGAAGGAAAGACTTTGTTGACTGATTATATGATCCTGGTGAGAACTGTTGAGGTTATGGTTGTTAAAGTTATTAGGGAAGATAATAAAATTCTTGTTGATTCGCTTCAGGAGTTATTGAATGGGGTGGTTAGGCATTGGTGTAGGCCCTTATCAGATAAGATGAAGCCTGGTGAGGCTGTTGAAGATGCAAATTTTAGGGTAGTGAAAGAGGAGAATATACTCTTTATCACCAGAAATTTGCTAACAGTTTTAACTTTTGCACAGGAGATGATGATTGTTGGGTATATTGGTTCAATTCTTCTGATTTTGTACTAAGTATGATCTGAAAGTAATAGGCAAGTTGTTTTGTAGCATAAGACATCTCAGAATAAGTAAAAGTTTCTTTCAATGGCCAGTCAACCTCGGTTACAGGTTAAGCTCTGATTTTCATGTTTTGTTACTTTTTCCTGCTTGTATGGTTAGAATCTATAGTACGAATATTTTTTTGCAGGTCTTAGCTGCTAGCAAGAATAAAATCTCTGCACTGAAAGGATTCTCTTATTTACCTTCTTTGAGGTTAGTAATGAACACCTAGTTAATTTCTTATTATTGGTAAATGTATTTCTTTTTTTTAAAGGAGTGAATTTTTCTTTGTTCGTGGAGAGCTAAGTCTACTATTTTTTTGTGTTTTATGTATCTAGTCAAAACTATATTGTAGAAGATTTAAATTTAAAGTAGGTACCTGAATCTTCTTGTTCGCCAGAAATGTTGATTGCAGCATTTAAATTTGTTGTAATTGAAACAATATATTTGTTATGCATTCAAATAGCTTTATTAACTTTTGCTTTATCTATATAGGAAAAATAATAAAATTATTTATTAAAGTGATGAAAAGTGATAAAAAATGAATTAAAGTGTTATGTATCAATTAGTTTTAAAAGCTACCTTGTGCCATGTGCTTAACGATTAATGACCTGCGATATGGAATAAGCTATTAAATATGTATTATAAGTAAGTTAAAATAAATAGTGTATAGCTAGATCAAGTTAGACAAAGATCTAATAATCAATATTATTTATTATGCCAACAGAATTTGCTTAGTGTTTAGAATAGGAAAAAACACAAAGAATGAATAACTATCTAGACTTAAAAAATATTAACCTATTCCTAGAGAACAAAACATGACTAATCCTTTTCTACTTTGATTCTTTTATGAGACAATGTGTCATCGGTGTTTTCATTTTTCTTATCCCGTTGACTGAGTTTTCTGAGTTGACGTCTTCATCTACTATGTCAATTGTAGCAATCTGTTTAACTTCTTGGACTTCTTCTGCAATGAAGCGTCTACTCGCTCGATCTCCTTCACTTTTTGCATCAATTTTGATAAGAAATGTGTAGACTTTGTTGATACTTAGCATCAAGTTACTATAAAATGAGGATTCCTCTTTCTGTATCAATGAAAATAATGTATTAATTAGTAAAGGATAATGCATACAATTCAAAATAAAATAAATTATTTTAGTTCTTGATAAGTGTTAAAGAATGGTGTCAATGAAAATAATGTATTAATTAGTAAAGGATAATTCATACAATTCAAAATAAAACAGATTATTTTAGTGCATGATAAGTTCTAAAGAATAGTGTAATATGACCTTTTTCAAAGTTGATTGCTTATATGTTGTAACATCGCAACCAATCAAGTGTTTTGCAGCCTCAAACAATGTAACGGAACAACGTTTATCCCCAGCAAATACATCAAATTTTAGAAGAAACCTGTAAAGTCAGTGTAAAATAGACATTTATCTCATTTTATGAATTTTCAAATGGTTGAAAGTAATTTGATGGTTCTAATGTTTGTTACCTGTCCGCATAAATAATTTTTTCGGTAGGACAACCAGGACATTTTACAATGTTATCAGCGATTTTCACTTTTCTATAGCAATTGGTGCAAGAATCATAGTAGGGTTCATCACTATTCAATATAGCTGCGATAGTTGCAGTAAATTTGCCATACTTAACCTACAGGGAAGAAAGAAAAGTTAGGCGTCACACTAAGGTAAAAACAAAATATTAAATTATTGTAGTTGAAAATAGTACCTCTTTATCACAGGATAAACAATCTGTGATTTCACCAATTGTCATTACTTTGGCCATCTTAATTTGTTTAGTTGGCAGTAAAGTAATATCATTATGAGTTTTCTTCTTGAAAATAGACATTTAGTTGGCACATATGTTACTTAGTGTATTATAATAAAAAATTGTCTACTATAATTTATTTGCATGAATATGAAGACACATATTATCATTCTTGGAGAGTTGTTGCTTTTTCAAATGTGGGGTCTACCTACATACTACTGATATAGGTAGAAGATAGGCCAAAATTTCCTGCAACATAATATGTTAGGCACAAAAAAATAATATAATATTTATTGTAAATGTTGTAATTGCTAAGATAGTACCTTGATATAATGTAGTCCTTAAATCACAAAATGCCACGACAGAATTTTCTGCAGATAACTTTTCTAGCAACGCATCATCTATTTCTGAGAATTCGCTCCATAATGTGATAGTTTTTCTATCACACCTTTATTTTTCAAATAAATAAAATAAGATTAAATTATTAAATTAATAAGACAATTTATCTATTAAATAAATAATTTTGCTTCATAAAAAAATTGAGCTTAACTTACTCTTCATTCATAAGTACTATTTCTCTTCGGGTTGTGCCTTTTGTGAACAACTTAGAACTGACAAAGATGTCAAATATATCTAGAAAAATATTAAGTATGTATGAGTAGATAAATAATAGTAAAATATTAAATATACGTCAATGGTAATTACTTGATGAAAGTTAAAAGAAATTACCTACTATTGTTTCTTTGGTATGCAATATTTCATCTCCGAATGGAACAAAATTCTTGAAAAAAAAAATGTAGAAAAAGGGTCGTGACATTCTTGAACTATAGTGGACGTTAAGAAAACAAGTTCAATATCCTTATTAACGGATTGAAAATTAGGATTGACCCTATTAATACGACCGTTTATGATATAGCAAACTTTGAATTGTTGTAAAGAATCTCCAAATGTTTCAATATGTTCATTGAAAAGTGTACCATTAATTTTTGTACCCTGAAAAAAAATCATAATTTAATAGCATGATATGGATTAGTAACATCCAGTATGATATAGTTGAATATCAATTATTCATGAATTAATAGCTGAATATTATGAATAATTGGTGGATTAGCTAAATATTAGTCTTTGCAAAATAGCATGTTGGAAGCAAAATATGAAACTGATTCAGATAAGAATATGAATATTATATAGTATGATATGGATTAATAATATCTAGTATGATATAGCTGACTATCAATTATTAATTATCCGTGGATTAATAGCTGAATATTATGAATAATTCGTAGATTAATACACAAAATTTAACAGTAAAAATTTAATAGCTGAATATTATTAAACATGTGAGGTATAAAAGACTAATATTACCTCCTCATCAACTAATATCACCATTTTTTGAGAACCGCCTCCATTCTTAAACGGCTTCGTAGGTCCGCTTCCGATGACCAAGACTTTGATCATCCAGATACAATCCCTTGGCTTCAAAGTGCTGATACCCACAACTTCGGCGATAGAATCCATTGTAATAATCTTTAAGAAAAATAGAAGTTAGAACGATAAGAACGTATAATTTCTTAGTAGATGTAAATTTATTAGATGAGAAAAATTATACCTGAATATGAGAATCTTGTTGGTAGGTGGGTAAAAAAAAATAAGTTAGAACGATAAGAACGTATAATTTCATAATACACGTAAATTTATTAGATGCAAAAAATTTTACCTGAACTAACAAGACACACTAAGCTAAATTAAATTAAGCAATTTAAGCTGGAATAACAATTAATATTGTGTTTAAATTAATCGCGTAAAAAGGAAGAGATGATATAACGCCAAAAAACCTGAAAATAAAATTGTTGATATTGTGCTGAGACGGAAAACAATGAAAGATTGCAGGTGTCTATAACAATGAACAATGATAAAAAAGCTCAAGCGTTTATATATAAGGAGAGGAAAAGCTCGGTATTTTTTGATTGAAAGAAACCAAACAGAAATCAAATAGGATTAAGAATTTTTGAGAATATTATGAATAATCGGTGGATTAGCTAAATATTAGTCTTTGTAAAATAGCATGTTGGCAGCAAAATATGAAACTGATTCAGATAAGAATATGAATATTATATAGTATGAGATGGATAAATAATATCTAGTATGATATAGCTGACTATCAATTATCAATTATTCGTGGATTAATAGATGAATATTATGAATAATCCGTAGATTAATACACAAAATTTAACAGTAAAAATTTAATAGCTGAATATTATTAAACATGTGAGGTATAAAAGAATAATATTACCTCCTCATCAACTAATATCACCATTGTTCGAGAATCGCCTCCATTCTTAAACGGCTTCGTAGGTCCGCTTCCGATGACCAAGACTTTGATCATCCAGATACAATCCCTTGGCTTCAAAGTGCTGATACCCACAACTTCGGCGATAGAATCCATTGTAATAATCTTTAAGAAAAATAGAAGTTAGAACGATAAGAACGTATAATTTCATAGTAGATGTAAATTTATTAGATGAGAAAAATTATACCTGAATATGAGAATCTTGTTGGTAGGTGGGTAAAAAAAGAAGTTAGAACGATAAGAACGTATAATTTCATAATACACGTAAATTTATTAGATGCAAAAAATTATACCTGAACTAACAAAACACACTAAGCTAAATTAAATTAAGCAATTTAAGATGGCATAACAATTAATATTGAGTGTAAATTAATCGCGTAAAAAGGAAGAGATGATATAACGCCAAAAAACCTGAAAATAAAATTGTTGATATTGTGCTGAGACGGAAAACAATGAAAGATTGCAGGTGTCTATAACAATGAACAATGACAAAAAAGCTCAAGCGTTTATATAGAAGGAGAGAAAAAGCTTGGTGTTTTTTGGTTGAAAGAAACCAAACAGAAATCAAATAGGATTAAGAATTTTTTATGAGACAGAAAACAATGAAAGATTGCAGATGTCTATAACAATGAACAATGACAAAAAAGCTCAAGCGTTTATATAGAAGGAGAGAAAAAGCTCGGTGTTTTTTGGTTGAAAGAAACCAAACAGAAATCAAATAGGATTAAGAATTTTTTAGCGTGTTTTTTTTTTATTAAAAAAACTTCGGTTGTTTTCATCATTGGGGAAAAAGGAAACTTTTGAGCAAATATTTTTTTTTTGGAAGGAAAATTTAGAGGTTTTTTTTTTTGGTCGGCTAGGGGAACAAGGAAACTTCTCAGCAACGTTTTTTTGGAAGGAATATTTTGGTTGTGTTAATTGTAGGAAAATTTTAATATATTTATTTTATAGAATTTAATTGTAGGGAGAAGGGTAAAAGACGATTCTGTCTAAAGCGAATAGTTTTAATGAAGGGCAAGAAGTTCAATTCACTTTTCTAAGGGGCTTCACACCTTTAATATATTATAGATTATAGATATAGATAGAGATTGTCTCTCTATGATAATGATACTCAAATATTGTAAAAAAATAAGTTTGGGGGTATTTTTACACCTTATTTTAATTTGTTTGGCTTGGTTCACAAAATGGGGTAGACTAACTAATATTCGGTGTATTGGAACAGGTAACCTTTAATTTCTTTTTTGAAACAACAGATACATAGTTAGGACTATATAAAAGTTTTTACTGAATAGTGTTGGCAGTATTCAGAATGTTTAGCTTGCCTTACTGATGATGGATCTAAAACTTACACTTGGTGGTTTGTTTTGCCTTGCATCTAATTAAATAAAAGATGGAAAAGGGATAAATATTATACATCAAACTATGATAAATGATATGCATATATATTCCGTTATATTTCGGGTACACATGTGTCATTATTATTAATGAAATAGTTAGTATATGCCTCTTTCATTTTGGATCCAAATTGATTTGAGTTTGCTTTCTGGGCCTATCTTTTTCTAGCCAACAGTGTAACCAAAATGTTTGTACTCTTCAAACCATAAACTAATTAATTGTAACCAAACAATAAACTTTATACATAAAAATACATATCATACACTTATTAGTTTGAAGCATGCATTCTACGCATGTAAGTAACTTCTAACATTAGGAATCTTTTATTTACGTCTCGAAGAAGATTCAACGTGTGGCATGAGTGTATAACCATATACATACTAATACAAGAATCATCACAAAGTATCATACTACAACATAACTTTGTTTAAAGTTTATATGCAAGTAACAAGTTTTCTGAGCTAATTTGTGTTTAATTAAGTACCAGAATATATAGTTTGTTTATTCTGCTACAAAAATTTTAGGCTTTTAAGTTTCAAATTAATCAGAATAAGAAACAAAACATGTGGAAGATGTTGAAGACAAAATCCAAAATTGTGTAAATGAAGAATTCATGTATCATAGCAGTTAGTTGGTGAGAGAGATATAGACAACCAAGTCTTCTTTGACAATTTTGTTTCAACAAAAGTTGACAATTAGTAATTAAAAAAAAAAATCTACAGAAAAAGGTGCTCATAAATTTCTTTCTCCCAGTCCTATTTATGTTCTTTTGTTCTCTTTTTTAAAAAATGTGACTAAATAGTTTTTCTATCGGACTATTTATTGATTGGTGGTATGAAAAGAAAATAATTTTAAAAAACTGAAAAATAATTAGTTTTTAAAAATATATATGGAACCGGCCAAATCCCACTAGGTGACTTGTTCAAAATATGACGAGTCCAACCTAATAATACTTAAGACTAATTAGCTGCAGTTCCAACAGAATTTGACATTTTGACTTAATTAATACTAAGAGTACCAATACGAACTCATGTTATGTACGTAACTTTGCTAAACTTTAATTTGTTTTCTCAAGTTGTACAATTTATAGGAGTATAATTAAGTAGATAATAACAAGACGAACACACGGGGCAGAGCTAAGTAGGGTCCAGGCGGTTCATTCGAACCCCGTTTGACAGAAAGTCACATATTTATACATGATTGAAATTATTTTTTTTATGTATATACTATAGATTGAACCCCTTCAACTTATTTGTGTTTTTATTTTTACATATTTTAAATTCCATGGAGAAAAACTTGGCTCCGCTATTGCAAACACAAAAATGAGTTGGACTGATTATTTTCATATATTTTAAAACATGGACAGAATTGAAAAAGAAGAGATTAATGAAGTGAAAAGGCGATGAATAAATCCAAGAAGGAATACTTTCATGTGAAAAAAGATAAGTTTTGTTTGGCTGGCATTCCACAATGATATTAATCAAATTCAAGAACATCATATGATAACATTACGTGTGTGTATACCAAGGTAACAAAGGAAATTTCCTAGAGTGTCCAGAGTTAAAAAGGGACACTTTTTCAGTTTTAGGAGTTAAAATAGACACTACTTTAAGTTTGGATACAAAACAAACAGTTTGCTCATTTTAGGGCAAACTATAACTAACACCGTTTGTCAGCCGTTTGGGGTGAAAAATTGCTATTATGATTTGTGCAAAAATAGGCAAACTACATTTCTTAAACTTGATATGTATGCCGACACTTGATATTGATTTAGTTTTTTAATAATAATTTATTTTTTATTTTGAAATATCATATCTATATAAATATATAAATATATAAAATATTATCAAACAATAATAGTTAAAATTATAAGGCTAAATATATAAAATATGATTGATTGAATATCTTACCTGACTTGAGATATTTAGAATTTTCAGGATTCCATAGTGCAATCCGAACAGAATCATTATCTCTAAATGCAAAATCATTTGGACTTTCTTCTGTGTGATCCAAATAAGAAACGACGTTAGGATGATTGTAGACACCTAATTTTGTCCCTCCCGAAGTCTAATTTTATTCATTTTTAGTTCACCTTACCATGTGTCCAACCCCATGTAATTATATCCCACAAAAATACAAAAATAAATAAAAAATACCTCTAACTAATTTATTTTATCCTAACAACCTACCCAATCAAAAGCTTCCACTTACCTACCCACTCACATTTTTTATCCCTTGGAGAAGAAAACAACAAAAACATACAGGGACCACATATATACATATACAGAGATCACACCAAAAAGAGGGGGGGGACCATTTTTTTTTTCATTTTTCAACATACACACAGACCCCCATTTTTCTTCTTTTCTACTTCACTCACAATCTCACACAGAGGGAAATTTCCAGAGAAACACACACTCCTCACCAATGAGCCACGTCATTTTTCTGAAGAATGCACACCACTACATACTCACGGATATACTCCATTAACACCAGGTATGCACAGCTCTACACACATGACATCACTCACAGATAATCGATTGAGAGAGGTAAGAAGAGAGAAAAACAAACAGAGAGAGGAGGTTGAGATCGAAACAGCCAACAAATCAGGGAGAGAGAGAGAGAAATCCGGCAAAACCCACAGAAAAAGCGTCATCAACTTCACTCCGATCGAACTCACGTCGGAAGGCCATTCTCCCCTTCGTTTTCTAGTTCAAATCTCATCAAAATTCCATCTGTAGCTCAAACGGATACAAAAATCTCATTCTAGATTCCATTTTTTGGTCAGATTCGATTCAGTTTTGGGTTCGAGTTGAGGTCGTTGTTGGTTCGAGATTGGCGTGGTTCCGGTCGATGCTCTTTTTATGAACTCGTGAGATTGCTAAAGGAATTTGGTTGATTGAGGCAACATTTGAGGTCCAATTTTCATCTCTTTCTTTATAATTTTGTCAATCTTATGTAAGTGATGGTGTGAATGGTTGATATGTTTTGATTGTGTGTTTTTGAGCAATTTTGATTGTCACGGTGGTAATTTTGATTGGTTGATTTCATATTAATGTTGATTATCCTTGGTTAAGAGTGAAATTGGGGCGGGAATCGAAGAATTAATAAACATGAATGTGGGTTTATGTCGATTTGTTGTTGGTTGTTTAAATTGAAATGAATGTTAATTATGTTGATCTCGATAGTAGCATGTTTTAGGTTGAGGTTCGTCAGGCAAATCTTAGGTTCAGGGTAGGCAAACTTAGGACTCGTGGTTTTGTTTAATGTTTGAAATTGTGTTGAATGATTTGGTTTCTCGTTTTGAAAAAAATGTATTCATTTAACCGGGGAATGCCCCGAAGTCACATTGTACTTATTCACCGGGGAATGCCCCATCGTATCATGTTCACAAAGGGGGTTCGTGATGAAGGCCCGAGGTACGGGTAAAGCATTAAATCATGAGTCTAGAATTAATTTAGAGTAGGATTTATTTTTACGCATTTTTTATTTTTGAACTATATAATTGGTCTGGACACTGAATTTTGGATTGTTTTATCTTGTTTGCTTGATTGATTATTTTGCATGTTTTGTGTGGTTTATACCCTCGTGGTGTCAAAGTTAGCCGATACGCTCTACCAAGCAATCGTGGTCGAACCACGGGATCGAGGGGTGCCTAACACCTTCCCCTCGGTCAACAGAATTCCTTAGCCGGAATCTCTGTTCGCGGATCAGTTTTAAAGAGTCAAATCTGTTTTGAAAAAGGATATTCAAGGGTTACTTGGCACACCCGATTTATGCCAAGTGGCGACTCTGAGTTTTGAATATAAAAAGTCCTTTTCGAAACAAATCTTCATTTTGTCACTTTAAAAATAAAAACCCTTTCGAAGCCATAAAATATAAATCTTTCGGAGTTAGAAAAGGGGTGTGGCAGCTCTGGCGACTCTGCTGGGACTATTTTAGAATCCAAGCTTTTTTTTTTTGGAGTCGTATCGGCTTTGTTTGGCATTACGAATGTATAAGCATTGTTTGTGATTTTTGTTTGTGTTTTCACTTTTGTGCGTTTTCGTGCTCTTTGTTTACAGTATTTATCCAATGTGTTTACCGCTTTTATATCTGACATCATGTGCATAACCCGAGT
Source organism: Capsicum pubescens (assembly GCA_030864215.1). Taxonomy (NCBI): domain Eukaryota; kingdom Viridiplantae; phylum Streptophyta; class Magnoliopsida; order Solanales; family Solanaceae; genus Capsicum; species Capsicum pubescens. The sequence continues at coordinate 329,581,033 of CM061538.1, read as the reverse complement.
CATTCTTTCTGCAACAAGTCTCGGAGCGCACGTCGTGCGCACGAACTCTAGTTGAGTCACCTTTATTTTAGGGGGGGAGCCGTTGGATGTATATAGTAGGTGGAAAGCAAAGCAGCCACTATCGACCATATGCTCCCCCGAACGGCCTTGTTAGTAAACCACAACGTAGGTCATCCTTTAGATCATTCTTATATGCATCATATTAAGACCTAGAGGGACCCACACGGCCCTTTGTAGGAAACTCACCTCTAAAGCATCTCTACGTGCTAAATGTTGCATCTCTGAGGGTAATGTGGTCATTTGACGGACCGATTTGGGGAAAGCATGTGTTAGAAGTAAAGTGTGTAGACAGGAAAGTGTTGAAAAATAAAAAGGGAAAGAAAAAGGTGAATCAAAAAGAGTTTCGTAGTTTTTAGGTTCTTTATGGCTTTTGTTTTCCACAATTCAAAAAAAGATTTTTTTACTCATTTTTCAAAAAAAAAAGCATCAAAAAGATTTTCCTTTTGTTTCCTTTAACAAGCATTCACAATTCGAAAACTCCAAAAAGATTTTTTTAGGAGCTTTTTATAAAAAATAAAAATGCAAAAAAAAGGTGGCAGAAGTTTTGTACATTTCATATAACGAAAATGCCGAAAAAAAAAATAAAAAAAAATTCTTTCATAGCTGTTGGTGTCATTTTTTATGTGAAGTATCAAATTGAAAACTCAAAAAAAAAAAAAGATTTTGATATGTTGTTCATCGTATGTCTTTGGTCGTGTCTCAAGTCAGGGTACAATCCATTATTTAATCATTAATTGTCCAATCTGGACGAACTACGCACCCCTGATTCTCCTCTCTCGGGAGTGAGATACGTAGGCAACCTATTTTAGGTTCGAAGATCTTATTTCAAAAATCTAAAAAAAAAAAAAAAAGATCTTCTTAACTCTTCATTTAGAGTAGGTGTTTCATGTACATCTTTAAAAGAAAACAACAAAAAAAAAATATTTTCCTTTAATAGGTTCAGGTTTCATTTTTCGCATGAAATTCAAAAATCCAAAAATATTTTTTCGGTAATCATAGATTTCATTTTGTACAGAAATCTGAAAAATTCAAAAAGATTTTCTTCACTCTTCACTTAGAGTAGATGTTTCATATACATCTCTAAAAGAAAACTACAAAAAGATTTTCCTTTAATAGTTTCAACTTTCATTTTCATATGAAATTTCAAAATTGAAAATCCAAAAAGATTTTTCTTTGGTAATCATCGGTTTCGTTTTGTATAGGTATTTTAAAAGTAAAAAATGCAAAAAGATTTTCGTCAATTCTTTTGACAAATTGTTATTTTCTTTTCTTCTTAAAGTTTCAAGGAAAAGAATGAAAAAAGAGTTTAATTGGCCATTTTGGCAAGACTTCACGAACTATGTACACCTGATTCTCCTCTCTCGGGGGTGAGATACGTAGGCACCCTTCTTGGGTTCGGTGACCTTTTCAAAAAAGAAAAAAAAAGGAGGTTTTGAAAAATTGTTGAACTCTAACGCATTTGCTATCTCTTGTCCAGTTAGTTTAAGGTGGTTGGTTTGTGGCATTTTGGCTGGTCCTTCATATTGTTCCAAGTCATAGAGGAAGTTATGGTCAACAAGGATACCGAGTTAGTGGTCACTAATCAGATAGGAAGTTCGGGGAATGAGAATGTAGGAGATAATGAAGAGATTTGAAAATTAAGGCGGCAAATAATAGAAATGCATCGAGCTTGGGCTTATGGGTTGCCGCCTCCTCCAGTTCCCACTGATTATCTGGAATATCTTTCTAGCTTGCCTCCCGTGTCACATGCACAATTTCCCATTTTTGTTGATATGCCACAACATGCATCAGGATCGACTCCAGGGCAACAATATCCAACTACTTCCAGTGTTCATTTCTTCACTCCCCAATCCAAGACTACCACATACTCGGCTCCAGCTGTTGTTCATGCTTTTACGGTGCCACCCCCACCTGAAGCTCCTACTTTTGATGTTCATCCACAAGTTGTGTCTCCCTACTCTACAAGAGAGCCTGCATTGAATATTTTTAGTGATCAACATTATGCTCTCGAGCCTATATTTAAGTCGACTGGTCCTTAAGATTGCCCTCAACCGCCTGAATTTCCTCCTAACACTGAGAAGCCTGTTATGACAGAAGAACAAGAGGAAATAGCCAAAAAATTGAGAAGTTTGGAACTGACTATGAAAAACTTGCAAGGACTTGGGGGGTACAAAAGTATCTCATATAAATATTTGTGCATGTTTTCTGGTGTATATCTTCCTCTTGGTTTTAAAATGCCGAAGTTTGAGAAGTATGATGGACATGGTGATCCTGTAGCATATTTGAGACGCTATTGCAACCAGCTAAGGGGCGTTGGAGAGAAGGAATAATTACTCATGGCATGTTTCGGTGAGAGTCTTTCAGGTCTAGCTTCAGAATGGTTTGTTGACCAAGACATTGGCAAATGGATTAGTTGGGATGACCTAGCTAACAAATTTTTGCAACAATTTCAATATAATGTGGAGTTGATCCCTGACGAAAAATCCCTAACTAGTATAACAAAGAAGAATACTGAGAGTTTCAGGGAGTATGAGATCAGATGGCGCGAACAAGCTGCTAGAGTAAAACCGCCAATGAAAGAAACAAAAATAGTGGAGGTGTTTATTCAAGCGCAGGACGAAGCATATTATCAACACTTGTTACCTGCATTAGGCAAGCTGTTCATTGAGGTCTTCAAAATAGGGGAGATGATAGATGATGGAATTAAGATCGGTCGCATTGTGAGTTTTGCAACATTGAAAGCTACTACTCAAGCAATTCAAAAAGGTTTGGGAAGTGTTAGAGGAAAGAAGAATGAGAAAGATGCATCTGCCATTATAGTTGGACAACAGGCACGGGTAAGAGGACCATATCATCGTTACCCACGGGCTCAAACCCAAGTTTATGGCCAAGTTCCACAGAATCTTTCCCAAAATCCATTATATTTCATCCCCCCATCTCCATATCAAGTGTATAATGCGCAACCATATGTTCAACCCCCATCTTACCCACACTGGCGCGCACCAACTCCATCGAGTTATCCTCCAACTCCACATACATATCGAATCCCTTCTAGGTATGGTTTTCAATTTAAGCCAAATAATGAAATGAGACAGAAGTCGAGGGATAACTTCCCACCGATTAGAGAGTCGTATGCAAGTTTATTCCAGATATTGGTACAGCAGGACATGATCACTCCTCTCCTTGGGTATACTCCTGACCTATATTCAAGAAGTTTTGATCCTAATGTACGATGTGCATATCATTCTGATGTTCAGGGTCACAGTATTGAAGATTGTCATGCTTTGAAAAGAGAAATCGAAAAGATGATTCAAGATAAATCAATCATGGTACAGAACATTAACAGTGAGGAAAACTCTAGTCATGCTGATATGCAAACTAGTGGCTAAGATGTCAGGCTGAGCAATTGAGAAGTCACCCCTCTCCTTACTAGGAAGGGGTCTGGTAGTTTGTTTTGTTTTATTTTCTGCTATCCGAACTATTTCAGGGTTGTAGTTCGGGATCTATATTATTTTGTCCTTTTGTTGTTTATGTTCAAACCCTTCTATATTTTGTTTTAACTAAATGAAGTGTCCCATTTTTCTTTGTGTTTTAAATTTGTGTTGTTTGTTTGTTTTCTTTACATAGTACATTTTATGTTAACCCTAGTGATATGATACGCTAGTGAAATTTTTAGCCAGATCTTAAAATCCAGTTTAAGCATGAACTTTGAATCAGAGGGTTAAAGTTAGAAAAAGAGAGCATATGAGAAAATAGATAGAGTGCTGAGACATTTGGCAATAGGTTAAGACAATTGTTTTGAGAATCGCAAGAACAACTTGGTCATCGATCAAAAGGCAGGTCCCAATTAGGTCAAATAGTGGACGTGTGATCCCTATATCAAGAGAAACAAGAAGATAATCAGCTCCACAAAAGCATGAATCACTCGATGTGAGGGATGCATAACAAAGGTAGAGTTGTATGCCGGACAAGTATAGAAGAAGAAGTGACACACATTCAGTTTAAATTAGTATTGTTAAAGTGTCACACATGATCTTTATCTCCCACTTTCATATTGCATGATATGTACTTGCATTTTCAAGGATTGATATGACGAAGACAATTCATTCTGCTATCCAAACATCGTGTCATCCTTTGTTTACCCCATTTGAGATTCAGTCCTATATTATTCCATACCCCTCTTTTGGAATCAATATAGTCAGCAAAGCTCAAAAGAAAAGTGTCAAGCAAAATAATAGAGTCAGAAAAAGTTCAAAAAAAAAATATATATGTCCAAAAAAAAAAAAAAAGAGTGTCAAGAAAAATAGGGTCAGAAAAGGTCTCAAAGAGAAAAACAATTAGCAAAAAAGAAAAAAAAATCCAATCAAAAGAAGGAACAAGCTGCCAGAACTACGCATGACCTGATTCTCCTCTCTCGAAGGGGAGATACGCGGGCTGCCCTACTCAGGGCTCGGTCTAACCAAATAAACAATTTAGAGTCACCCAGTTAAAAGAAACTGGGGAATGAGTTAATCCTCATTGTTTGAGTCGATTCCAAAAGTTGTAAGTCCTACCCCACTTCAAGTGTCGTTTGGGCCCCATGCCATCCTTTCTTTCTAACCTTATCCAAAATCCAAGTTACAACCAAAGAAAAGATTTTCAGATCAATCTTTGGGGATGTTAAGGCAAAGCATGTAAGGGATATGATGATGTATTTGGGAACTACCTGTCTTCCTCAGCACAAGGAATCAAGAGAGAAATAAAAATGAGAGAGTCTTATTGGTGAAAACCCTCACGGGCACCGTAAGGCTATAGTAAGTTGAGAGAGATAAAAATGAGAGAGTCTTATTGGTGAAAACCCTTACGGGCACCGTGAGACGATTGTGAGTTGGGAGAAATGAGAATAAGAGAGTCTCATTAGTAAAAACCCTCACAGACACCATAAGACAATGGTGAGCTGAGGGAAAGACCCTTCAAAATGTCACTAGCCGAATGAGGTCTGAATGCAATTGGCCTAAGGAAACAACTCAGTTTCAAGGCCAGTAACTCAACAACAATTGGTAGAAAGTTTGGATGGAAAGATCAGGTAGCTTAATCCAAAATGCATGGCATAATCATTAGAGTTGACTGTCATTTTTAGAAAATTTGTCATTTCTTTGTTTCAAATGGGGACACTCATTGTCTTTTCTTTATTCTCTTTATTTTATTTTGTTTTCTAGAGTCAGTGGTCAAAATAAAAGTCATTGTTATTATTCTCTTTTTTTTGAGTCAAGTCCATATCAAAACAAGTGAGAAAAGATTTCAAAACTGACTACCATCTTCTTCAATTGCATAATGCAAGACAAAGTCAGCATATGAAAGAGACATAATTGTGAGTTGAAGAAGGCATGCAGAAAGCTGTCAACAGACAAGCTGGGGAACTTATGAAAATACCAAGGTTTGAAGGATTTATCTGAAAAGCATGACAAAGCAGAGATACTGTGTTTATTTTGGAGTCACTCTTAATAATCTGAGTTTGGGTCAATGACACGACAAAGCAGGAGCAAATGTCAGCAATCTGAAACAAAATGAAGGGAATGAACACTAGAGCATATGCCTGGAAAGCCAAGTGCTGCAAGCTACCACTAAGTTTTTAACTGACAAATTTTCTTTGTTGAAATAGGGGCAGATTCGCTTCACTTAATTCAGCTACCATTGGAAATGCACATCCGTGAGACTTTACTTTATGTTCAGTACACTCCTGAAAAATGGGATTTTACTTTCTGTTCAGGACCCTCCTGAAAAATGTAAGTTACTTTATGTTCTGGACCCTCCTGAAAAATGGGATTTTACTTTATGTTCAGGACCCTCCTGAAAAATGGGATTTTACTTTCTGTTCAGGACCCTCCTGAAAAATGGGATTCTACTTTATGCTCAGGACCCTCCTGAAAAATGGGATTTTACCTTCTGTTCAGGACCCTCCTGAAAAATAGGACTTTACTTTATGTTTAGGACCGTCCTGAAAAATGGGAGTTCACTTTATGTTCAGGACCCTCCTGAAAAAATGAGATTTTACTTTTGTTCAGGACACTCCTGAAAAATGGGACTTTACTTTCTGTCCAGTACCCTCCTGAAAAATGGGTTTTTACTTTTGTTCAGGACCCTCCTGAAAAATAGGATTTTACTTTTGTTCAGTACCCTCCTGAAAAATGGGATTTTACTTTCTGTTCTAGACCCTCCTGAAAAATGGGACTTTACTTTCTGTTCAGGACCCTCCTGAAAAATGGAATTTAACTTTCTGTTCAGGACCCTCCTGAAAAATGGGAGTTACTTTATGTTCAGGACCCTCCTGAAAAATGGGATTTTACTGTTTGTTCAGAACCCTCCTGAAAAATGGGATTCTACTTTATGCTCAGGACCCTCCTGAAAAATGGGATTTTACCTTCTATTCAGGACCATCCTAAAAAATGGGACTTTACTTTCTGTTCAGGACCCTCCTGAAAAATGGGAGTTCACTTTATGTTCAGGACCCTTCTGAAAAAATAGGATTTTACTTTCTGTTTAGGACCCTCCTGAAGAATGGGAATTTACTTTCAGTTCAGGACCCTCCTGAAAAATGAGATTTTACCTTTTTTTCAGGACCCTCCTGAAAAATGGGAGTTCACTTTATGTTCAGGACCCTCCTGAAAAAATGGGATTTTACTTTCTGTTCAGGACCTTCCTGAAAAATGGGACTTTACTTTATGTTCAGAACCCTCCTGAAAAATGGGAGTTTACTTTATGTTCAGGACCCTCCTGAAAAAATAGGATTTTACTTTATGCTCAGGACCCTCCTGAAAAATGGGACTTTACTTTATGTTCAGGACCCTCCTGAAAAAAATGGGATTTTACTTTTTGTTCAGGACCCTCCTGAAAAAATGGGACTTTACTTTATGTTCAGGACCCTCCTGGAAAATGGGAATTTACTTTATGTTCAGAACCCTCCTGAAAAATGGGATTTTACTTTATGTTCAGGCCCCTCCTGAAAAATGGGACTTTACTTTATGTTCAGTACCCTCCTGAAAATTGGGATTTTACTTTCTGTTCAGGACCCTCCTGAAAAATGGGAGTTACTTTCTGTTCAGGACCCTCCTGGAAAATGAGATTTTACTTTCTGTTCGGGTTCCTCCTGAAAAAAGGGACCACACTTTCAAAAATGAAATACTGCCTTATGATAATCCTGGTGTGGGAAATTGGAGCAACATTTGTAAGGAGACGCACTTCCTTATTTGGTAAATCCAGCAACATTTGTGAGGAAACACACTTTCTTGTTTGGTAATTCAAGCGGCATTTGTAAGGAGATGCACTTCCTTGTGTGGGAAATTCAAGCAAACATTTATAAGTAGATGCACTTCCTTGTTTGGTAATTCAAGCAACATTTGTAAGGAGACGCACTTCCTTGTTTGGCTAATTCCAACAATATTTATAAGGGGACGCACTTCCTTGTTTTGACAATTCAAGCAATATTTGTAAGGAGACACACTTTCTTATTTTGGTAATTCAAGCGCTATCATAAGGATACGCACTTCTAAAGGAGACACACTTCCTTGTTTGGTAATTCGATCGGCATTTGTAAGGAGACGCACTTCCTTGTTCGGGTAATTCCAGCAACATTTGTAAGGAGACGCACTTTCTTGTTCGGGTAATTCCAGCAACATTTGTAAGGAGACGCACTTCCTTGTTTGGGTAATTCAAGCAACATTTGTAAGGAGACGTACTTCCTTGTTGAGTAATTCAAGCAACATTTGTAAGGAGACGCACTTCCTTGTTTGGAAATTCAAGCAACATTTGTTAGGAGACACACTTCCTTGTTGGGTAATTCAAGTGACATTTGTAAGGAGATGCACTTCCTTGTTTGGGTAATTCAAATGGCATTTGATAAGGAGAAGCACTTCCTTGTTTGGGGTAATTCAAGCAAGATTTGTAAGGAGACGCACTTCCTGGCTTGGGCAATTCAAGAAACATTTGTAAGGAGACGCACTTCCTTGTTTGAGTAATTCAAGAGGCATTGGTAAGGAAATGCACTTCCTTATTTTGATAATTCAAGCAACATTGGTGATGCACTTTCTAACTTAAGTGTTGATTCCTAGAAGATGCACTTTCTAGTCGAGTTATTGCACTTAATCCTTAGGAGACGCACTTCCTTGCTCGTTTTCATTTTTCAGGTGACACACTTTTAACTTAAACTTGTATCTCTAGAAGATGCACTTTCTAGTTAGAATCCCTCACTTTAATTCTTAGGAGATGCACTTCCTAGTCTTGGTTATTTAATTTTACTCTTAAGAGATGTATTTCTTAGTTAGAGTCTTGATTCATCATTGCAACATACAAGTAGGTATGATGTGACTTTTCCAAAAGTCTTCTGATGATAAACTGGGGCAAAAATTCAATTTCTGTTTTTGAAACTTTACTTTTCTGGCAAATAAACGGAATTTCTCTTTATAATAATATTCGTTTGGGATAATTTTCTTTTTAGTTTTGATGTGATTTCAGGAGTCTGCCCGAAGCACAGGGCGAATAAATGGAAAACTAAGCAACAAGGTGAAGAAATTGAAAGTTAAACAGATTGAAAAATAGCAAGTCAGGAGCCCGCCTACATAACAGGGTGAAGAAGTTGAAAGCATAGCAACAAGTTGATGAAATAGCAAGTTAGGAACCTGCCTGAAGATTAGGGTGATGAAACTCAAGTCAAGAGTCCAAAAGAAGCTGTATAGATATGATTTTTGTAATTTCATTTATGCTTTAACTTGTAATTTTCATTTTTAATGTAATGACAGAGCCGTGGACCGGAACCTCGATGGAACCTCACTCGACTCTCCAACTCGGTGCAGTCCATCTCTTTCCAATCTTTTGAAATACCCGTGACTTGATTCTCTCATAACTTGGGTAGGTAGGATGTCTTAAGTCAAGACTCGGTTGTCCTTCTTCCTTCTGTTTCTTTCTTTGAATAATGGTCGGGTCAAAATTTGGTCTCGTTGTCTACTTCTTTGTCAGAAAACACTTCGTGTTTACATTCAAAGGGGGCATGATGTAGACACCTAATTTTGTCCCTCCCGAAGTCTAATTTTATTCATTTTTAGTTCACCTTACCATGTGTCCAACCCCATGTAATTATATCCCACAAAAATATAAAAATACACAAAAAATACCTCTAACTAATTTATCTTATCCTAACAACTTATCCAATCAAAAGCTTCCACCTACCTACCCACTCACATTTTTTACCCCTTGGAGAAGAAAACAACAAAAACATATAGGGACCACATATATACATATACAGAGATCACACCAAAAAGGGGGGGGACCATTTTTTTTTTTTCATTTTTCAACATACACACAGACCCCCATTTTTCTTCTTTTCTACTTCACTCATAATCTCACACAGAGGGAAATTTCCAGAGGAATACACACTCCTCACCAATGAGCCACGTCATTTTTCTAAAGAACGCACACCACCACACACTCACGGATATACTCCATTAACTCCAGGTACGCATAGCTCTACACACACGACATCACTCACAGACAATCGATTGAGAGAGGTAAGAAGAGAGAAAAACAAATAGAGAGAGGAGGTTAAGATCAAAGCAGCCAACAAATCAGGGAGAGAGAGAGAAATCCGGCAAAACCCACAGAAAAAGCGTCATCAACTTCACTCCGATCGAACTCACGTCGGAAGGCCATTCTCCCATTCGTTTTCTAGTTCAAATCTCATCGGAATTCCATCCGTAGCTCAAACGGATACAAAAATCTCATTCTAGATTCCATTTTTTGGTCAGATTCGATTCAGTTTTGGGTTCGAGTTGAGGTCGTTGTTGGTTCGAGATTGGCGTGGTTCCGGTCGATGCTCTTTTTATGAACTCGTGAGATTGCTAAAGGAATTTGGTTGATTGACGCAACATTTGAGGTCCAATTTTCATCTCTTTCTTTATAATTTTGTCAATCTTATGTGAGTGATGGTGTGAATGGTTGATATGTTTTGATTGTGTGTTTTTGAGCAATTTTGATTGTGACGGTGGTGATTTTGATTGGTTGATTTCATATTAATGTTGATTATCCTTGGTTAAGAGTGAAATTGGGGCGGGAATCGAAGAATTAATAAACATGAATGTGGGTTTATGTCGATTTGTTGTTGGTTGTTTAAATTGAAATGAATGTTAATTATGTTGATCTCGATAGTAGCATGTTTTAGGTTGAGGGTCGTTAGGCAAATCTTAGGTTCAGGGTAGGCAAACTTAGGACTCGTGGTTTTGTTGAATGTTTGAAATTGTGTTGAATGGTTTGGTTTCTCGTTTTGAAAGAAATGTATTCATTTAACCGGGGAATGCCCCGAGGTCACATTGTACTTATTCACCGGGGAATGCCCCGTCGTATCATGTTCACAAAGGGGGTTCGTGATGAAGGCCCGAGACACGGGTAAAGCATTAAATCATGAGTCTAGAATTAATTTAGAGTAGGATTTATTTTTACGCATTTTTTATTTTTGGACTGTATAATTGGACTGGACACTGAATTTTGGATTGTTTTATCTTGTTTGCTTGATTGATTGTTTTGTATGTTTTTTGTGGTTTATACCCTCATGGTGTCAAAGTTATCCGATACGCTCTACCAAGCGATCGTGGTCGAACCACGGGATCGAGGGGTGCCTAACACCTTCCCCTCGGTCAACAGAATTCCTTAGTCGGAATCTCTGTTCGTGGATCAGTTTTAAAGAGTCAAATCTGTTTTGAAAAAGGATATTCAAGGGTGACTTGGCACACCCGATTTATGCCAAGTGGCGACTCTGAGTTTTGAATATAAAAAGTCATTTTCGAAACAAATCTTCATTTTGTCACTTTAATAATAAAAACCCTTTCGAAGCCATAAAATATAAATCTTTCGGGGTTAGAAAAGGGGTGTGACAATGATAATTAATACTATCATCATGTGAAGGAATAGTGCTATCATCCTCATCTGAATTATCATCATCATTTGACATTCGATCATCATCATCTAAACTATCTCTATCAGACTCATGATCATCTGTGTCATTAGCTAGCTCATCGTTGTTCACAATTTCTGTGAATTGAGTCAATGTAGGATTGTATATCTGGGTAGACGTTTAACCTAAAAAATAATAGAATTATAATTTTATTTTAAAGTAAAATTAAAATAACATTGCTAGGGTTTTTCAACTCCATTTTTTTTTTTAAATTATGGCTTCATTATTTTTTTCAAAAAAAATAATATCTTTGTCTGTACATTAAGTTTGGCTCAGTAAAATAATTTTTATTGAAACATGTATATAACCATCTTTAAAGAATACAAAAAAATATATATGTAATGTCTATACCTATCCCTTGATTCAATTGGAGTGTGACAATATAAATTAGTCGGTTCTTGATTGCTTGGTTCTCCATACTCATAATTTTGAGAACTCCAATGGATAGTATGTTGATTTAGTGAAGTCAAAACGTCATTTTCTCTATCAAACCCTACTACTGTTTGTTGTTGAATAGAATTGTTTGGCCAACCAACACTGAAATTAGTAAAACATGTACTATTTCGAATATCAAATTCATTATCAGATTATTCTTCATCCTGAATAGCGCTTTGAGTTTTGGCATACATATCAATCGTTGCTAAACGCATTTGGTTACGAAAAATCTCAGAACTACGAAGAAAAGCTGATAAAGAGTCATCATTCCAAATTCGAGTCTCCTCGAAAATTATTATATGACTGTTACCCATTATTGATATGGGATATCGACCAGTGATAAGAATAGAAAGTTCAGCATCATGTACCTTCATTTTACTCCAAAAAAGACGTACAAAACGTTCATATTTGAGTGTCATTGGAAACACTTGAACCGTTTTCGCAGGAAGATTATATTTAACCGAACCACCTTCGTTCAAAACTTCTCCACCCCAAAAATAAACTAACACTAACAGTATCACTCATTATTTTTAGCCTTATAAAAAAGTTTTCAGTGAATAATGAATGTTGCTCATGATGAATGAGATAAAATGGTTAACAACAACACATATTTATAGGTGAAATTTTTTTATTAAAATGACAAATCTTTCACATTTTCAGGAATCTCTTCAGCAATTCACGTTACAAAAAAAAATGGAATAATTGCAATTCACATGAAGTTTATGAAATGTAGTTTGCCCATTTTTGGGCAAACCATAATAGCAATTTTTCACTCCAAATGGCGAACAAACGGTGTTAGTTATAGTTTGTCCCATAATGGGCAAACTGTCCGTTTTGTATCCAAACTTAAAGTAGTGTCCATTTTGACTCCTAAGGTTGCAAAAGTGTCCCTTTTAGCTCCGGACTCTTTCCTAGATCAGCCAATCTGGTTGTATTTTAAAGATAATTATCTTTGGTAAAAGAAAAAATAGTGTTATGCATATACGTTGTATAAGTAAGGAAAATTAATCTACGTACTAGTATAAGATTCGGCATATATATAGCGTATTATTACAGTTTGGTTCGCATTTGACTTTTTTCTCTTCAATAATATTTTGCATAAGTTAGGAGAAACGCCATATATTATTTCATGCACAATATAGTACTAAACAATAATGGAAATATTATACAATACATGAATTAAAATAATCAAAATGAAAAAAAAAAAAAATCAACTCGCTTCTCTAAACTTATACCTTTGCTTTTAAAATGGTATCCAATAAATTAATTATGTATCTCCTGTTATCTTTTATGTATTCGGGTACAAGAATCTGCATATAAGAAACACAAACTTCAACACTAGTTCAAGTCCAAGACAAGAACACTTATGAAGTTCTGTAACACCTTCAACACTAGATTACGAATACTCTATCTAAGAAGTATGTTAAGTTTCAGAAAAGAGATGAAACAGAATTTAAGGACCAAGTCCTCCGAATTCACGGAGTGTCCTTAAGGAATAATTTCCCTCACTGTACCCGAAGTTTTGGAATCTTCCTCCCAGGATAAAATGGCCTTCAATCCGAACAATAACGGTACCTCAAATTGTTGGATTCAGCGAACTCACTCAACGGTTTGATAGATCACACATAAAGTTTTTCAAGACAAGAAGAGAGTTTATATTTCAAAAAATTCGTACCTAAACCTGTGGATGAAAGCAGATTTATATAGCCAACATGTGCCTCTTCTGAAAAGTGGCAATGGTTCACTTAAAAGATGTGACCTTTCTGGAAAATCCATGTCTGTTCGTCCAAAGAATGTGTCTTTTTCGAACAGGCATACCATTTCATGAATCAGTGTGTCATTTCGTTGAAGGGTTGCATCCCTTCGTTTTAGCACTGCATTGTTTCGAAACACTGTTTCGAAATCTGCATGCATGCATATAAATGGAGTATCAAAACACAGAAAAAGTTACATTTTTCCCTTTGGTATTTTCGAACTGAATTTCTGTCAAATAAACTTTGTCCAAAAAGATAGATCTCATCGATCGATCATTTGACAAATTCAGATCCAAATCCAAATCCGAAGCCGAAGCCGAGCCAAGCAAACGACGACGACGATGGCGCGAGGCATCTCTTATTTCTTGTCTCACTTACCATGTGGAGTAAGTGTCCCTTATTTTAAACACTCACAAGTTCTCTTCTTCCACCAATATGGGAGAAAGAGTGAACTTTCCAATTTGGGAGTACACTTTCTAAATTGGTGTCTCCCTTCTCCACCATTTTTCCTCCATTTTTCATTCACGCTTTTTCATATACTTTGAACCCAACAATCCTCCACATGAATGGGAAATGGCTATTTTTCATAAAAAATTTATGGACAAGTATGTGATCATCAAGCAAAGACTGATTGCATCTGGATAAGTGAGTTTTCCTTTGAACTTTCCGTAGTGAACATGTATCGGATGCACTGGATCAATCGGTAGATTTGATATCTTTGAACCGTCGAGCTTTCGTGTACACCTAGACAACACATGTCACACAACCAATCTTTTACCGTTTATGGTTCTCACGGTTTTATTCATTTCAGCCATGAACACGTCCTGATTTCATGAGAGCTTAGAGAATAGGTCTTTACTAACATTCTCTTTGAAACAGCTTCCACTTCGCCCTCACATAGGTGATTTCTAAATGTTCAATCCTATAGATTAAACTATTTGGTCAAATCTGCCAAATTTAGATAATCATTAAAAAACTTTTCACCTTAAGTCTTATCCTTGTTTACTAAACATTGTCTACATCATGAGAATGGGTTGGGTAATTGACAATGTTGAACCTGTCAGACACAACTTTGTTTGATCTCTTTGAACCTAGCTCTTGCGATCTCCAGTAGGTAGAGTTACCATCATGCTGACTTGTCCTAGGCCTTAAACCCATTCCCTTGGATATCCTTTCAACTCCTTCTTTAGATAGGCCTTTTGTAAGTGGAACTGACACATTATCATTTGACTTCACATAGTCAACAGTGATAATTCCACTAGAGAGAAGTTCTCTAACGGTATTATGTCTCTGTCGTATGTGATGAGATTTACCGTTGTATATCATGCTCCCTGCCCTGCCTATTGCCGCTTGGCTATCACGGTGTATACATACTAGAGCCACTGGTTTGGGGCAATAAGGAATATCTTCTAAGAAATTCCGGAGCCATTCTGCTTCTTCATCGGTTTTATCCAATGCGATAAATTCAGATTCCATTGTAAAGCGAGCAATACAAGTCTGTTTGGATGATTTCCAAGAGACTGCTCCTTCACCGATAGTAAATACATATCCACTTGTGGATTTTACTTCATTCGATCTGGTGATCCAATTTGTATCACTATATCCTTCGAGTACCGCGGGATATTTATTATAATGAAAGGCATAGTTTTTAGTGTATTTAAGATACCCTAAAACTCTTTTTATTGCCATCCAATGAGTTTTTTTGGGATTACCGTGTACCGACTCAATTTACTAATAGTGCATGCTATGTCTGGTCGTGTACAGTTCATTATATACATTAAACATCCCAATACTCTTGTGTACTCTAATTGTGAGTCACTTTCACCTTCATTCTTTCAAAGTGCAAAGCTCACATCTAATGGAGTCTTGGCAATACCGAATTCCATATACTTGAATTTTTCAAGTACATTTTCGATATAATGAGACTGTGACAATGCCAACCCTAGTGAAGTTCTATGGATTCTTATTCCTAAGATCACATCCGCATCTCCAAGGTCTTTCATATCGAA
Organism: Capsicum pubescens; assembly: GCA_030864215.1. Taxonomy (NCBI): domain Eukaryota; kingdom Viridiplantae; phylum Streptophyta; class Magnoliopsida; order Solanales; family Solanaceae; genus Capsicum; species Capsicum pubescens. The sequence continues at coordinate 329,565,797 of CM061538.1, read as the reverse complement.
CTTACTCTCGAGCATTCGTTTTGTTGCATTTATGTCAGAAATGTATCTAATGATGATCAACATATCATCCACATATAAACGAACAATGACTTGGTGATTTGGAGTGTCTTTAATATAAACACATTTATCACATTCATTTATCTTGAACCCATTTGCCAACATGGTTTGGTCAAACTTCGCATGCCATTATTTAGGTGCTTGCTTTAGTCCATACAACGACTTAATAAGTTTACACACCTTATTTTTCTTTCCTGGAACCACAAAACCTTCAGGCTATTCCATGTAAATTTCTTCCTCCAATTCTCCGTTTAGGAATACGGTTTTCACATCCATTTGATGGATTTCAAGACCATATACCGCCGCCAAGGAAATTAACATTCGAATCGATGTTATCCTTGTTATTGGTGAGTATGTATCAAAGTAATCAAGACCTTCATTTTGTTTGAAGCCTTTTACTACAAATCTTGTCTTGTATTTGTCAATAGTACCATCCGCTTTAATTTTCTTTTTGAAGATCCATTTAGAACCTAAAGGTTTATTTCCTGGAGGAAGATCAACCAATTCCCATGTATGGTTGCTTAAGATTGAATCAATCTCACTATTGACTGCCTCTTTCCAAAAGGATGAGTCCGAAGATGACATCGCTTCTTTAAATGTTTGAGGCTCTTTTTCTAAGAGAAATGTTACAAAATCCGAATCAAACGAAGTTGACGTTCTTTGACGTGTACTACGTCTTGGATTTTCTTCATTATGTACATTCTCACTTGGTTCATCTCGAGGTCGTTTAGACCCTCCACTAGACTGTTCATGTCTAGTTTTATACGGGTAAATGTTTTCAAAGAATTCAGCACTATCTGATTCAATTACCATATTTTTATTTATATTCGGATGTTTGGATTTATGAATCAAAAATCGACATGCTTTACTGCTTTTAGCATATCCTATGAACACGCAGTCCACAGTATTAGGTCCTATCTTGACCCTCTTAGGCATAGGAACTTGGATCTTTGCTAGACACCCCCACACTTTGAAATATTTTAAGTTGGGTTTCTTTCCTTTCTATTTTTCATAAGGAATTGATTATGTCTTACTATGGGGAACTCTATTGAGTATACAATTGGTTGTAAGGACAGTCTCTCCCCACAAGTTTTGCGGTAAACAAGAACTTATAAGCAAGGCATTCATCATTTTCTTCAAAGTATGGTTTTTCCTTTCCACAATTCTGTTAGATTGAGGTGAATACGGGACCGTAGTTTGATGGACAATTCCATTCTCTACACATATTTCGGCAAAGGGAGATTCATATTCTCCGCCCCTATTACTTCTTATCATTTCTATCTTTTTCTCTAACTGATTTTCTACTCCAGTTTTGTATTGCCTAAACGCATCTATTGCTTCATCCTTACTATTTAGCAAGTAGACATAACAATATCTAGTGCAATCGTCAATGAAAGTTATGAAATACTTTTTCCCACCACGTGATAGTGTTGACTTCATATCACAAATGTCAGTGTGTATTAAGTCTAAGGGATTGGAATTCCTTTCAACGGACTTATAAGGATGCTTTGCATAATTTGATTCCATACACGTTTGACACTTTGATTTATTGCACTCAAAGTTTGGCAAAACCTCTAAGTTAATCAGTTTTCATAACGTTTTGTAATTAACATGGCCTAAACGTTTATGCCACAAATTATAAGACTCAACTAAGTAAGAAGAATTTGATTTTTTATTGATTTCAACATTCATTACATTCATCTTATAAAGGCCCTCGGTGAGATAGCATTTTCCTACATACACTTCTTCTTAGCTAATTACATTTTTTTCAAAAACGGTTACATATTTGAATCCATTTTTGTCTAGAAGTGAAACAGAAATTAAGTTCCTACGTAACTCCGGAACATACAAGACATTGTTAAATGTCAAGACCTTTCCTGAAGTCATTTTCAAGCCTACTTTTCCTATTCCTTCTACCTTAGCCGTAGCGGAGTTAGCCATGTAGATTATTTCTTCTACTAGAGCCGGAGCGAATGACGAAAACAACTCTTTGTTGGCATAAACATGGCGGGTGGCACCATAATCCATCCACCACTCGCGAGGATTCCCCACCAAGTTGCATTCTGAAAACATAGCACACAGATCATCACATTCTTTGTTGGACTCAATCATATTTGCTTGGTCCTTTTTCTTGTCTTTCTTAGGGGTACGGCAATCCCTGGACTTATGGTCAATCTTGCCACAGTTGAAGCACTTTCCCTTGAATTTCTTCTTGGCTTGATGGCTTCCTTGTTCAACTTTCTTCCTTTTCTTGGAATTGTTTTAGTCATCTTCTACAATATGTGCTCCGTTAATTGTAGAATTCCCTTTTGACCTTTTCTCGGCAGCCTTATTATCCTCTTCAATACGTAGTCGGACAATAAAATCTTCGACAGTCATCTCCTTGCGTTTGTGCTTCAAGTAGTTTTTGAAGTATTTCCACATAGATGGTAGCTTCTCAATGATCGCTGCTACTTGAAATGCTTCATTCACAATCAAACCTACAAAACAGTTTATGTGAGTACTAAGAATATTTTCAATTTGTTCAACTAAGGTATTTTTCAAAGATATACCTTCTGCTAGGAGATCGTGAATGATTACTTGCAATTCCTGCACTTGAGAGAAAACCAATTTGCTATCTATCATTTTAAAGTACAAGAACCTTGCAATAAAGAATTTCTTAATTCCCGCATCATCTGTCTTGTATTTTCATTCGAGTGCCCCCCATAATTCCTTCGATGTCTTAGTTCCGCTGTAAACATTGTAGAGGTCGTCTTGGAGACCACTCAATATATAATTTCTGCAAAGGAAGTTCGAGTGTTTCCAAGCTTCTACAATCATGAAATGCTCTTTGTCTGAGGTTCCCTCGGGCACCTCAAGAGCATCCTCAGCAGTGAACCTTTGAAGGCATAGAGTGGTGAGGTAAAAGAACAACTTTTACTTCCATCGCTTAAAGTCAGTGCTCGTAAATTTTTCGGGCTTCTCCGCATGTGCCATTGGTTGCGAAGCATTTGCTCGACTTGTTGAAGCAATGCTAGTTTCCCCCACAGTCGTAGCCGCATCTTGCATTTGACTTTCGTTAGTCATTTTTCTGTCACCACAAGACAATAAAATTTAGTATTTTCAGAATACTATTTAAAAAGTTAAGCAACTTTAAACTCTTCTTCTTGTTTCTAGTTAACGATGAAGTTTTTATGACTTTCAATCGTCAACCGAATGATCTTTAACTTGTGATGAAGATTTTATGTCTTCGAATCACTAGTTAAGTTCAAACGGAGTAGAAAGCTTAAAGTTTTAATCTCCAAAAACAAGCAATACAGATTCTGCAGAAGGTTATTCCTTAAGATTGTTATCTTTTATGTATTCGGGTACAAGAATCTGTATATAAGAAACACAAACTTCAACACTAGTTCAAGTCCAAGACAAGAACACTTATGAAGTTCTGTAACACTTTCAACACTAGATTACGAATACTCTATCTAAGAAGTGTGTTAAGTTTCAGAAAAGAGATGAAACAGAATTTAAGGACCAAGTCCTCCGAATTCACGGAGTGTCCTTAAGGAATAATTTCCCTCACTGTACCCGAGGTTTTGGAATCTTCCTCCCAGGATAAAATGGCCTTCAATCCGAACAATAGCAGTACCTCAAATTATTGGATTCAGCGAACTCACTCAACGGTTTGATAGATCACACAGAAAGTTTTTCAAGACAAGAAGAGAGTTTGTATTTCAAAAAATTCGTACCTAAACCTGTGGATGAAAGCAGATTTATATAGCCAACATGTGTCTCTTCTGAAAAGTGGCAATGGTTCACTTAAAAGATGTGACCTTTCTGGAAAAGCCATGTCTGTTCGTCCAAAGAATGTGTCTTTTTCGAACAGGCATACCATTTCATGAATCAGTGTGTCATTTCGTTGAAGGGTTGCATCCCTTCGTTTCAGCACTGCACTGTTTCGAAATCTGCATGCATGCATATAAATGGAGTATCAAAACACAGAAAAAAGTTACATTTTTCCCTTTGGTATTTTCGAACTGAATTTCTGTCAAATAAACTTTGTCCAAAAAGATAGATCTCATCGATCGATCATTTGACAAATCCAAATCCGAAGCCGAAGCCGAGCCGAGCGAGCGAGCAACGAAGATGGTGCGAGGCATCTCTTATTTCTTGTCTCACTTACCATGTGGAGTAAGTGTCCCTTATTTTAAACACTCACAAGTTTTCTTCTTCCACCAATGTGGAAGAAAGAGTGAACTTTTCAATTTGGGAGTACACTTTTTTAAATTGGTGTCTCCCTTCTCCACCATTTTTCCTCCATTTTTCATTCACACTTTTTTATATACTTTGAACCCAACATCTCCTACTCCCTCATCTCATATTACTTGTCGATTTTCCTTTAATATGCTTCTAAGAAATCATGAATAAGAAGAATATTTTTACAAATTTATCTTTAATTCTTTTTAATATTTAGTATACAATGATGTTCGTTGAATGCTCGACCGTACAAGACACGAGCACGCACGGGCCATCTAGTTATGTGAAAGAAAATTGTTTGGTAGTAATGGACGAATGACATGGGATATTCCCAAGTGGCAGGCCATACACTTTTGACCCATCTAAAGCACATGATACTCTTTTTTCTTTTATTGAAAAGTTAGTATTGTTCAAAGACAAGAGAATATATGATGTTGGATTCTATGGATTATTAAGAACTATCGCCCTTTGGATTTAGATCCAAATGGCATCAAGTGTGTGCTAATTTTTTAATCTTTAAAAATAATGTTGGTACATGTACACATGAATATATGAGAATCTAGGAATTATTAATATGATAGTAATTAGTAAAACCTATGTTGTGTTGTGTGTGGATACCATCATTATTCTTCGACTTTTTCATTGACATCCATTATTCTTTACTACTCCCTCCGTTCATGTTATTAAAATTAGATGTTTAAATATGCTTATCAAGTTTGAAAAATCAAATGTTAATTTACCCATTTGTGTCTGTTCTATTCTTAGTTATTTTTCAAAACTTTGAATTTATTAGATATTGAGTAAAACATCTAGTATCCTCCTGAACTATGACCAAATTTGTTACGACATACTTCAACTTTACAGAGGTCCTATTACCCCTGAACTCAATTTTAGTGTATTTTTGTCACCCTTTTTAGCTGATGTGACACTTTTTTGGTTGACGTAACACTTTTGATGTGGACCCCTTTTTATGTAATAAAGATGTCATGTTAGCACAAAAGGGTGACAAAAATATACTAAAACTGAGTTCGTGACGGTAATAGGACCCATGTGAAGTTGGAGTGTGTCGTAACAACTTTGATCATAGTTCGAGGGGTACTGGATGCTTATCTCTTATATATTTAAAGGGTTATATAGTTAGTAAAATTACTCTTATTATTTATAGTTTCTTAAGGGTGAGTCAATAGTGGTATGTAAAGATAGACGGAGGAGTAGTTTACTAAAACCAACCAAACGATGATTATTAACTTTTTAAACCAATATTAGTTCTTAAAACGCACCAATCGCGCTATTAATCTAGGAAACTTCATTTGTTAATTTAATTATCTTGTTATAGACAGTTCCATCAGAATTTGTTTAGTAGTATTAGATTAAAATGAAATCAAGTGCTGTATGCATACCTAAAATGCTAAAAAAAAAAAAAAACACCTCTAACTTCAAATAAAATATTGAAATGTGTAGAGAGATCAATATTTTTTCATAGTAGAAATATGTCAATTCTTTTATTGACAAATAGAAAAAAGAACATGGACCAAATTGAGACAGATGGAGTATCACCATCAAAGTTTTCTTGATTTGTTTCTTGTCTTGAGCAGAGAATATAAAAGAATTGTCGATTTAAAATATCAACGTCAATCCACTTGGATCATATCATAATTGGCTGCCTGCCAAAAACTAAATTACAGGACTTAATCTTTAATTTTAATTTCGTTACTGTTAAATGTTCCTTCTTACTTGGATTTACCCACTTTAGAATTTACTGTACTCTTTCTAATATATCCAACTTAAAGAAACAAAAGTTTAACAAGTTATACGATAGATTAATTATAACAATATGCTTACTGTATGAATTTCATAGTGGAGTCTAGAAAAGGTAATATCTACGCGGTTTTACTTTTACCTTATGAAGGTAGAGAGTTGTTTTTTTATAGATCCTCGATAAAAGAAGGTAGAGAGTTGTTTTTTTTATAGATCCTCGATAAAAGTAAAACATAAAAAAACAGTTATGAAAAAAGAAATACAACGATACAAAAGTACCTTTGAGTTAACAGAAAAAACACTATAGAAGAATCATATTAAAAATAATGGAGAAAATAATAGCAGCACGAACAAATATTAATACATTAAACAAAGTTAATATATTAGTATTACTCTGCTAGAGTTTCGAATAAATTCAGTCGAATTCTACTTTATTTGAAATCATTTGCTCGAGTACCGATATTTTGATATTGAGTACGATTTTGTTCTGTCATTGTTAGTATTCTGACATTATGATTCGAATTATTACAGATAAATGATGCACTTGATTAAAAACATATTACTAAAAGAGGTATATAATTAAGAAACAAACCAACAAATGCATCCAAAGATTCATTAAGAAGATAAAACGCTTCTTACTATCGGATTTTACATTCTTGTATACAGTGGCAGAGGCAGGATATTCATGAAGGGGGTTCATAAGTGAACATAGAAGGGATTCAACATCTAATATATATATATAAAAAATAATTTTAACCATACATATATAGCATAATTTTATGTCAAAAGGAATTCGAATGAGCCCCTCGACAAAGGGTAGATTCGCCACTGCTTGTATACATTTCAAGATCTAATTTTAATTACTCAATCATATTCATTGATGGTCCACGTAACAAAATTGCACATGACATGCATAAACAAGGGACAAGATAAGAAATTACATGAGAAAAATGTCAACTTGATTAAGGACACGTGTCAAATGGACAATGCAGACATTCCTCCTCCAGTTTTGCCATAAAATCTGCCGTTGATTTAAAAATCAGCAATTTAGAGAAAGTCCAAAACTTTGTAACTTTCTTCATTACTACTAATCATGGCCTTAATCCCACCAAATTTTTGGTGTCATTATCATTTTATCTGAGGATAATGTCATAGTGGAATCAATAAAATTAACAGATAATTTCTACGTAACTTTTTACTACCCATATTCAATCACAAATAGTATTTTATTATTAAAATAATAGTTTAGGGGACAAATTATTGTCAAATCTTAGTTATCCTTTCAAATAAAAATTATGCCTGATTAATTAACCCCAACTCTAAATACCTTTTTTTTGTTTGTTTTATTATTGTCGAAATGCATAGAAATGATTGTGGGGGTTCATCAATCATCAATAAGATTTGAGAAATTTCTTGTCTTTATCTACCTATCGTATACATGACCCCAACGTATAATGAAGTTCATTGTCAAAATTAATTAGTACTTTAATTTCTCCTAACATATTTACTTATTCATACTTGACTTGACATATTTTTACGATTTAAGAAGTAACAGATAAATTCTAATATTGAAAATGAAAAATACTTAATGAATTATTTTTTAATTTTTTAAATTAAACAAGTAAAAGTGAATAAAAGAAATAATTATCAATATCAATGATGCACTAAATTAGGAAGCTAATTATCATTCTTCAAGGTATATTGTATGGAGAGGAATGTTGGCTAGTTAAGAACTTTCACATTCAAAAGTTGAAGGTGACGGAGATGAAGACGTTACGATGGATGTGTGGACTTACCAGGATGGATAGGGTTAGAAACGAGACTATTCGAAGAAGGTGAGAGTGGCTTCAGTGGAAGACAAGCTGCGAGAAGTGAGGTTGCATTGGTTCGGGCATGTGATGAGGAAGGACACGAATGCTCCAGTTCGGAGGTGTGAGAAACTAGCTATGGATGATTTCAGGCGGCGTAAAAGGTAGGCTGAAGAAATATTGGAGGGAGGTGATTAGACAGGACATGGGGCAGTTACAGCTTACGGAGGACATGACTCTTGATAGGAAGGTGTGGAGGACGCGGATTAGGATAGAGGGGTATAGTAGGTAGGAATACGTTCGTAATAGTAGGGAAGAGTGCTCTGTTTAATTTTTATCAATGTCTATAGTGTCTCGTAGTCTCTTGTTCGTGGTGTTTTGGTGATATTTTCATATAGTTAGTTTACAATATCACTTTGTGGGTGTTTTGTTTCCTTTACTATATAGAAATGTGATATTCCTTTTTTGTTGGTTGCTTTTATGATTTTTGTTTGATCATATTTGTTATCTGTCCTGGGCCGGGGGTCTATCGGAAACAGTCTCTCTAGCTACTTCAGATGAGATAGCGGTATGAACTGTATTAAATTTACCCTCTCCAGACCCCATTTTGTGGGAACACACTGGGTTATGTTGTTTCTGATGTAAGGTATATTGCGATGGTGCAACGTTCTTAAATTTGTCCAAGTAACTTACATTTGCAATATTTTCATGTAAATATTAACTGTTGGGACATTAAGACCACAACAACTTAGTGTTAACAGCTTTATAATGAAAGGTGAATTTTTTAAACAATTCCTTTTAGTGCATCATTCTTTGTAATTGTGATCAAAGTATGTGCATAGTACAAAATTCAAAGTCATTTCAAAAGTGAATATTCCCCTCCTTTTAAGCCGAAAGATACACTTTTTCAACTCACTTGCCCACTTTCTCTGAGTTTATATTATTAGTAAAAAAGTTGTAGTCCATTTAGCCACAGATATCAGGAAAAGCATTACATGTCATTCAGAAAGGAATATGTAATGAAAAATAGCAGTGTAATAATTGAAGCATAATAAATAACAGAGAAAAATAGATATCAAAGTAAGAAATTACAAGAAAAAAGTTACGTGATCCAAATCTAATCCCATCAAAAAAGGTTAACCAAATCTTAATCCCATCGAAAAATAAAATAAGACCCAACTACCTACTATTCTGGTTTGTGACCTCCTCTCCAATAAATGCTACTCTTTCTTTTTAATTTATTTGTCTGGTATGACTTGACACGAAGTATAAGAAACTAAAAATAACGTTATTAAATCTTGTATTTAAATATGTTACATGAAAAGTTGAAATTAAAATGTTGTCAAAAAGAAAAAGAAAAAACAGTTAAAAAAATAAGACAAACAATAATAATTTACCAGTTTGAAGTTTTGAAAATGTCAAAATTTGGTAGACTAAATACGATTAAAAACTTAACCACTTTAGGAAAACCATAGGATTGCTCTTGTTGAGAGTCGAACTCAAGACCTCCCGCTTACTAAACGGGTGCTCTAACCAACTGAGCTACAAGAGCTTTGGTGTACTATATGTCATAATCTTTATTCGACCAGGAAGATGGAACATTGTGCACGCCGTTTCACTGTAAATTTTTTTAATTTAATAGATCTCAGATTGATTTATCAAATAATCAACAGCGTATGTGTTAATCTCAAAATAGTTGGAACTGATCATATGCCTCTTTCATTCATATTCATATATAGTATTAAATTTCAAATTACCAATATGTATTTTACTATCTAATAAGAGGCAAATGGCAAAGAGAAGCAGGCAGATCTCCATCAACATGCCTGCTTCTCCTGTTTCGTGAGCTGCTTCGTCCGTAATTTTATTATCTAATTCTAGTTAATTATTATATTAAAAAATTAATAATTACTATCTAATAAGAGGCAAAAGGCAAGAGAAGCAGGCAGGTCTCCGTCAACATATCTGTTTCTCCTACTTCGTGAGCTGCTTCCTTCGTGATTTTATTATCTGATTCTAGTTAAGTATTATATTAAAAAATTAATAATATTCAATAAAAAGGTAAAATAGATATTTATGATTCTGCCTGTTTCGTAAGTTGTTTCCTCCGTGATTTTATTATATCATCTCTAATTAATTATTATAAGTTATTTATGTATTAGAGAATTAATAATATTTAATAAAAAGGTAAAATAGATATTTATGACATGTTTGCTTCAGCTGTTCCACCCAAGTATTTTGTATAATATTTTTGTTATATCGCTTCTAATTATACATGTCTGCTATGCTGTTTCAATCGTGATTTTACTATGTCACTCCTAATTAATTAAAAAAATTTATAAATATTTTTTATAGTAATTTTGCTATATCACTTCTAATTAGTCGTTGTGAGTCATTAAGTCATGTCTGCTTCGCGGCTTCAATCTTAATTTTATTATATCACCATAATCAATTATTATGGTCATCTAAGCATTTGAAAATTACATAAAACGTATTATAAATTACAATAGTTAACAACTTAAAATATCTAAAAGAAATAATTTGTTATATATTTTTAAAAAATACTATAAATCACAATAATGAAAATAATTTTTTTTTAAATATTTATTGGACCCATGCCTTGCACGAGCTAGTAGTAACTAGAGAAAATTGAAGAAAAGGTGTCTTTTAAGTCTTGAATGAAGGATTGGTGACATTGACCAACTTAAAGAGTCAAACATCATTAGGAAATTTGATTAAGGTAATTGTGGACTTGATTAGTATTTGCAAAACTTTCTCATCTTTTCAAAAATACAAATCAACCCAACCCACACCCCTCTTCAATCCAAATCAACCACTCTCTCCTCTCTCTCGACAGTTTCTCTCAACTCTCTCTCAACCAACAGTTTTGCAAAATTTCTCCCTTCAACCCCCGACGACTTCTACCTCCGGCGATAAATAGTTGGACTTCGAGTTCTCCTCTTCAACTCAAATCAACCTGTCTCTCATCCCTCTCTCGACAGCTTCTCTCAACTCTCTCCCAACCAACTGTTCTGCAAATTTCTCATTTCAATCCTCGCCGACTTCAACATCCGACAACAAATAGTTGGGCTTCGAGTTTCTTTTCGACTTCAACCTTTAATCGACGTGATAACCTTGCTCTCGGGCCACAACAGCTTTGAATTCTTCATCGTTCCTTTTCTTCTTTCACAGGTAAAAATTTATGGTCTTTTTAGTTTTGAAGAAAACGAGGAACTTGGGCCAACTTCTCTTATAGTATTGGTTAACAATTTCATTATTTGTCGCATTAATTTAAAATGTGGTCTGAATAAAACCGTAATTTTTGGTATTTCTTCTCTTCTCTTTTCGAAGTGAATTATGATATTTTGTTGTTTGTTGCATTTTTTTGAAGTTTGATTTTTATTGTTTGTGTTTATTAAAACAAAACAACAATTTGGGTTGATTTGTTCTGTTCTTGTTCTTGGTAAAAATGGTGAAATTGCTATTTTTTTGTTGAAAAAAATCGTGCTATTATTTTTATTTCCTCCAATAGATTCCCCATCTGGTGCAACATATTAACCATCTGATGCAACAAATTTATCATATGATGAAACAGATCAACCATCTGATGCACTAGAGGAACCATCATATTACAATTCTAACGCAACAGATTAATCATATGATGCAACAGATTAATTATCTGATGCAACAGATTAACTATATGTTGTAACAGATTAAGCATCGGATAAAAAATCTGATGCAACTAATTAACCATCTGATGCAACGAAAGAACCATCAGATTAATGATCCGATGCAATAGATGAACCTCCTGTTGGATAAAATCCTATCAACTCTTCCAACAGAAAATGTCCAAGACTTAATTTTTCCAACTGATCATTCATCTGCAGCGATAGACAATCCTATGTTGGAAGAAATCTAAATAATATTAACCGTTGATAACTGTTCCAACAGATCACTCATGTGTTGCAACAGATGTGTGACCTGTTGCACATACCATTCATCTTTCTCAACAGATGAGTGATATATTTTGTATTATCGCAACAGATTACTCAGTTGTTGCTGCAAGTTAGTTAACTGCTCTGACAAATCACTCATATATTGCAACAGATGTGTGATCTGTTGCACAAACCATTCATCTTTTTCAATAGATGAGTGATATGTTTTGTATTATCGCAAAAAATTACTCATCCGTTGCTACGGGTTATTTAACTGTTCCAATAGATCACTCATATGTTGCAACAGATAATGTCACAATAGATGTGTGATCTGTTGTACAGACCATTCATCTTTCTCAACAGATGAGTGATATGTTTTGTATTATCGCAACAGATTACTCAGCCGTTGCTACAGGTTATTTAATTGTTCCAAAAGATCACTCACATGTTGCAATAGATGATGTTGCAATAGATGTGTGATCTACTGTACAGACCATTCATTTTTCTCAACAGATGAGTGATTTATTTTGTATTATTGTAACAGATTACTTATCCGTTGTAATAGGTTATTTAACTCTCCCAACGGATCACTTATATATCGTAATAATATGTGATCTGTTGCAAAGACCATTCATCTATCTTAAAAGATGAGTGATATGTTTTGTATTGTTGTAATAGATTACTCATCCGCTGCAATAGGTTGGTTATATGCTATAACAGATATACTACCTGGTACAACAGATTGGTGATCTATTGCAACTGTTATTTTACTGTTTTTCTTATTTCTGTTATCCCTTTTTAATGATGCATTAATCAACTATAATATATTTTTTATGTTTCTGTTAATTTTAGATAATATGGTTCCCAAAAGAACAGAAATCGAATCAAGTCCAAGTAAAAGAACAAGTGAAGTAGCTAGGCTACATCCACCACTCTATGAGCTTGCTTTACAAGCGTTATCTCAATCGGGAGCAGAATATGATAAACACGGGGAGGAGGAATGTTTCAAAAGAGATGATGCAAATGCTAATAGCCCTTCCACCGAAGAGTTGGTCAAAGCCTCCAGCATTGATCGTTATCCTGTGAGAATGCAGTGCGATGGTTCCATAGATTTAATGGGTGATTTCGAGGTTAAGTCAGCCATGGGAAAATCTTTCGACGTCTTCAAAAAAATACTTCGAGAACAAAAATTGGATGTTTATTTCAGGGACAGTTGCTTTGGAAAATATCTTGATTTGCCGGAGGACAACAATGCTCTTTTCCAAATAAAAATGGTATATGAACTTCTCAAGCGTAGGTTTATGTATGAAAACAAAGATAAGATGGATGAGGTGTGGATAAATTGTTGTGGCATACCCGTTTGTTTTGGTTGGAAGGAGTTTGGCATAGTTACTGGACTAAAATATTATCTTTCTTCTCAAGTTATACCTATTCTAACCCAAAAAAAGCACCCTGCACACCTAAAAAAGGCAAAGGCAAGTCGTGTGATCGTAAAGACCTGGTGTCCATTGTTGGTCCAAGCTTCAAAAATAAAAATTTGATAGAAGCGTTGAAAGGTAAAGGACTTTCAAAGAAGCACAAACAATCATTGTGCTTGGTTTGGTTTGTACATAATATTCTTTGGGAGAGAGACGTTAACAACAACATGAGCCTCAGTTTAATAAAGCTCTCCGAGGATCTTGAGGCGTTTAACAGCTATCCTTGGGGTTATGAAAGCTTGAAAATGACTGTCAAATACTTGTTGACTCCGTTAGTGCCAAAGAAAGTCAACTTATATGGCTTTTCATGGGCTTTCATGGTAAATGTTTCTTTCTTCTATTATGATATCATTCATTTTTTTTACTCAATAATGGTTTTGATTTATTGGTGTTATTTTATAGGCTTGGACGTTTGAAGTCATTCCTTATTTGAGACAACAAGTGAACTACCAGGAAGGAGCTTCCTGACCAAGAATCTTGAGATGGTTGTCAGAAAAAACTGATAAAAATACAAAATTTCTTGATCTTTTCAACCCCCTGAAGGATGCAGTAAGTATAATTATAATTATTTTTTTCTTTTAATTAATAATTTTTTTTGAATGATCTAATCATCATTCTAATATATGTAATGATTTATGTTAGATTGTGCATCCGTCGCTAGTTGCGACCAATCGAGAGTTGAAGATGCCAATTTTTCTTACTTTACGGTCTGTGCAAACTCTATCGGACCCTAAGGTTATCGACAGAATAAAAATGGAATTATTTAGAGCAACAACCATTACAAGAAAAATAATTTTAGAGGGTGGGCTTGTTGTTGTTGATGGTCTTAGTGGTGATGGAGCTGTTGGTGGTGGTAATGGTGTTGCTGTTGGTGCTAATGATACTCCTCTTACAGTATTTAAAGCAAACCATTATGAGTATGATCATACTGGTTATACAGATTTTGCCTCTCCCAGGGAATGTTCTACATGCAAATGTCAAGACTGTAGGGAGTAACACGATGTAGTGATTAATTCTATTAATGCATTAACTGCTTCTGTAAAGGAATTGACATCTAAGAGGGGTATCATTCCATCAAATAGGATTTTATTTCAATCCGCTCCATTAGAGATTAGGGCTAAGAGGAGAAGGAGAGTGATTTCCAAGGCATTATCAAGCATCCAAAAAAGTAAAATTATAACTCCTCTGTCTGTGTGATACACTGAGCAACGTACAATGTTCAAAGGAGAGCAGCACGAGCTAAAGAAGGTGAATATATATGTCTTTCAACTGACAAAACAAACAAACACATATATGTTTCAATAGATGACACATCTGTTGAAAATTATCAAACAGACATATACATCTGTTGCAACAGTTGACTAACTTATTGAACCAAATAAAGTATCTGTTGTGACATATGTCTCGTCTATTTTAGTAAATCAAACAGCTCTTTATACAACTTTTATTTGTACCAACAAACGACCTATCTGCTGCAACAGATGGTTCATATGTTGCAACGGATGGGTCATCCATTGGAAATTATCATACAGGGTCTTCCTCATGCAGAAATTTGTCCCAACAGTTGATTCATTATTGAAACAGAAATATAATTTGTTTGGGACAATTTAAAATAGGAGAAAGACCTGTTTGATTTGCTAGATGAGATGAGTTATGTTTTTTCATTTTGTTGTATCTCCGTGATTAGCATTGACCAATTCTGGCTTTCTAGGTGGATATAGAAGAAGCTACTGCTGAACATCATTGACAATATGCTACTCTTTTTATGGAAATACGGAGTAAAGATCCACAATGAGCAAAGCCGAAATCCACGACGAGCAAAGCCAAATTCCATAGTACCGGATGAAGAACAACTTGTCCATACTGAGTAGATCTTTATAACTTGAGCCTGTCAAAGTAATCTTTGGCATCATACTTAAATTGTTGTTGATGTATTTGTTGAGATCTGTACCCATAATAATTTTTTTACATTTCATTTATTCGTTGACTTATTTCAGCTAATTTTTGAAGGCTTCGATTTATTTTATTTTGTCTATGAATTTTATTTATTACTTAGATTTGAACTTATTAATTGAAAAGGAATACTAGATCCAAATATTGCAACAGACGATACATCTATTGGAAAAATCAAACAGATTTAGACATATGTTGCAACGGGTAGGTAATCTGTTGGAATTTATCTAACAGGTCTTCCCACTGTTGCAACAGATGGACTTAGATAGAAACATAGAGATAATACAACTGATGACCAACCTATTGCAACAGATAAACTATATGTTAGAACAGGTAGAATAACTGTTACAACAGATGGAGAATCTGTTGCATTATAAAAATTCAACTTTCGTTGGACATAAAAAATTATCACTACGTGTAAAAACGTTAAAGTGAATTAAAATAAAAAATGCAGAACCCATCGACGATGTTCAGTTCAAACACCTAAAATAAAATAGACATCAAGTAGACAGTGTTCATTTTAAACACGTAAAATAAAATAGGCTTCAAATGTGTCAGTCTGACACATTTTGCTGACTTACCGTCACTTGGACCCCAACGGTCATTCTCCCCCCCCCTTATCTTATATATTCATCTTCCTCCCAAAATTTAACCCTAAATATCCAAATCTTCTTCTTCATCATCATCTTCTTTTATCTATCCAAATTCTTCAAATTATTTCTTTCATTTTTTCCAATTGAACTTGACAATATCGAGCGCGTCTTCCACTATTTTTTGTGATAAAATTTTTCGATATTGTTAGTAAGGTCATGAAGCTCTGTTAAAGACTTTTTGGACTCAACAAAATCCGGATCGTAGGTTTTTTACTTGTAAGATTTCAAAGGTAATATTCTTTTATTTAATTAGTTGATTAATTATTGACTTGTAATTGTTTTGTAATTGTGTTATCTTTTTTTATAGAAATTGGGTGGATGCGATTACTTTGATTAGTATGAAGACCAACATCCTTTACAAAAAAATCGTATAATCTGGAGTTTGTTGAACAAAGTCAAGACTTCTGAAGAGAAACAAAATCGAGCAAGAAGATACTATATTGTTGTTGTTATTGCTACTGGTTTGGTGTTGTTGGGCACATGGATATTCAAGCCTAATCGCTGAAATTTTTATGGTGGTGTGTGTATTTGCTACTGATTTGGTGTTGTCGAGCACATGGATATTCAAGTGTAACTGTTGGAAAGTATCAAAAAGACTTAGGCATATATTGTAAAATTTAGGTCATCTATTGGAAATTATCAAACAGGTCTTCCCACTGTTGACACAGATTAGACTTAGATTATTAGATTATTCAGAAAAATAACATCAGCTTAATGCAATAGATGACCAAACTATTACAACAAATAAACTATCTGCCAGAACAGATTAAATATATATTACAACACTTGACAATCTATTGCATTATAAAAAACTCAAACTTTCATCAGAAAAAAATTATTTCCACTACATGTACATGTAATAAAGTGAAGGGTGACTTGAAATTAAAAATTGTTATTTCACAGGCTTCAAGCGTCCAGTTAGTACCCCATAATCCCAAACCTCTTACAGGTTTTCCATAGCGTTGTCGCACAAAAAAGTCATTGGCTCGGCCATTTCTGTATCGGTCAGCAAATATTTGATTTGTGAAAGAGCGTGCGAGCCGCTCGCTTTAGCGGCATCATCTTTTGGAAGGATCATTCCCCTGTTTTGACCTTCAAAATCCCATGATTTCTTCGTCAACACTTTCTTTGGCAAATGATTCCTCAGTTTACTCTCCCTCAACAAGATGGGCAACAACACTATCAGTGGCTCCACGAGGAGAAAAAGATCGAAATCATCGATGAGAGGTATGTTGGAGTAATAAATATTGATCTTTCCCTCCTCGAGTAGTATCTCAACAGCCCGATAATGTATATCATTCACGCTAATGACTGTAAGAACCCTCTTTGCCTCGGTCCAGCTCTTACCGTATGGATTTGGCCTCTCCCCTCTAACATATTTTAGTATTTCTTCTTCATCCAAGACCAACGTAGGAACTAGGAAATCAAGTACCACGTCAAGGGCTAACGCCTCCCCATTGAGTTGATCGTACCTATCCTTGAGCTTCTAGCAGAAGTCGAGGTCTATTATCCTATCGGCAGTGTCATAAGCTTCCCAGTACGTTAATTGCCTTTTTTCTCATGAGACAGAGAATTATGTCAACATGTTGTGATATAAGAAGTCAATTTTTAAATAGGTTAGTAATTGTAAAGATACAACGGATGGTCCATCTGTTGCATAAGGTTCTATGAATCAATAATCCAACGCAACTTATGCAACAGATGGATAATAAGTTGCAACAGAACCACTACCAGTTGCACCAGTATACTCAGCTGTTGCAACAGATGTGAAATCTGTTGTGTAGCTTCTTCATCATGGGGTAGATTAGAAGGGCTAGGTTAGAAAATGTAAACTTGCCTTATCCTCGTACGACATACGCATATTAGTCATAGTCTGGAAGTCTTGGGGGGGAAAGGGAGGCCTGGGGTAATCTGGTGCGCCTGGCTTGGCATTCTTGGCCTGTCGCAGATCCATCTTCTCTTCGGTGCCAAGTTCCGTGTATATGTCCACCCTCTTAACTGGCCCCTGAACTTCAACAGCTTTTGGAGAGTGATGTTCCGGTATATTACGGAACAGTTAGCATCATTTTCTTAGGGAAATTGTATGTTTTCGGGAAACCAAAGTGTTATTTAATAAAGTTTTTAGTGTTTTCAGTGAAAGGAGATAACCACAGAAGAAAGCTGGAAAAAATAACAGATAAGTGAGTTTGACGATCAAAATGGTGGACCGTCAGTCTTTCGACGGACCATCAGGTCGACCGTCAAGGCGATCCATAACCTACCATACAAATGTTTTGAGTGACGGAAAACATGGCGGACCATCAGACATGTGACGGACCACCAGATGGACCGTCAACCCTTATCCAGAAATCACCTTTCAGAGGAACTCAGTGACGATCAACGTGGTGGACCGTCAGTCATGCGACGGACCATCATATGGACCGTCAATGCTTTTCCAGAAACCACCCTTCAGAGGAACTCAGTAACGGTTAATGTGGTGGACCGTCAGTCATGCGATGGACCACCAGGTGGACCGCAGGTCTTATACAGAAACTGCTATTTGGAAGAAATGAGTGACGGACAAGATAATGGATCGTCAACTCTTTGACGGTCCGCCATATGAACCATCAACTGGGACGCGGCTTTTCTTTTTTTTAATTTTAAATTCCTGTTTTTTGCTGGGAACATATAAATACAAAATTTTAGGGTTAAGAAACGATCTTTTTTTTCTTTCTTTTACAAGTTTTATCATCTATTGAAACTCTTTGTAACCCAGTACTTTGGGGATTCTTTAGATCTGGGAGTACTTTAGCATTGAACAATTGATTATTGAAGATTGAAGAACTGATTCTTGGGATTCTTTGTAAGTAAATTCTTAATCTATTTATGAATAATACAAGAATGACTTCTTCTTCTTCTTCTGTGGAGTATGGTGGCTAAGATCCCATAACTAGGGTTATGGGATCCTTAATGTGAAACACATCTATGGGTTGGGAATCAATTTGAGTTCCATAATTCAATGACATTGTATAAACCTTTCTTCAATTTCATGACTTTTCTTGGTTGTAAACTTGAAGAGTGAGCCCTAGAACAACACTTGTCTGAAAGGAAAGTGTTTGATGGGAAAAGAAAGTGTTTACATGAATTCTAAGGGCTTTAACCTTTAGAGTAATAGCAAATGCCCTAATAGGATTAGCTTACATGAGAAATGGGTTGAAAGAATAATGCATCCTTCGAGTTTGAGAGAATTAGAGGATAATCTATCCACTTAGGTTGAGAAACTAAGGGATAAAGAGTAGGACTCAACTTTTCTTGCAATTGAATTTGCTAAGTGGAACTCATAAACGATTCACAACCCAAATGGTGCTAGCATTTTGGTGACCATAACCCTGGTTTGTTTAATCTCATAAAGTTACGAAATACAAAGAGAATCATTAGTTGAAATACTCTTGTTTCAATTAATTATTTTACAAATTAAAACCCAAAACCCCTTTTTTTTGGTTAGGAACCTCTGATTAACAGTCTAATAGCGATTACAACACTTAGTGAGCACAGTATTCCCTGTGGGATTCGACACCCAACCTAGTTGGGTTCTATATTTGATAGCGACCGCTTACACTTTCTACCGAGAGTTGTAATTTGGGCGTATCAAATTTTGGTGCCGTTGCCGGGGAATATGATTGTCAACTAAGTTTGTGATAGTTAATAGACCCTTTGGTCAAAGATTCTCAAACTTTACTTTTGGCTTGTTGTTTTTGTTTTGAATAGGTTGACTATTGTGCATGAAAAGTACACGGAGATTGGGTCAGCCATTATTACCTATAAATCCTGAACCACATCTCATTGGAAGAATGGATTCGCAACGAGACCCTAAAAGGATAGCTGCTCAACAGAAGTAGTCTAGATTAGTTGCATTGGAAGTTGTGCAAGTAAATCAGAAGATGCTGATAACCCAGGTCGGGTACCAAATCCTGATGATGAGGACCTAGGTGATGATGAGCTATTAAATCCAAGGCGTGCAGATGATATGGCTGCACCAGTGAACAGAAATGTCAACAGAGATCGTCAGGATAGAATGAGACTCGAACGCAGAGCTGTGGAAGTTGTTTTTGATGATGATGATGACGAATTGGATGGGTCTTGTGCCACAGGGGCTATTATTTCTCCGCCTTTAGCACCCGGAGCCAAGTTCAATATTACTAGCACTATGATCCAGTTATTGCAACTCAAAGGGTTATTTGGTGGACTTACAGGCGACGATCCGAATATACCTCTGATTAATTTTATCTCAACATGTAAGTCGTTTACAATCCAGGGGTTGGACAAAATGCGATCCGACTGCGGTTATTCCTATTGTCTCTATCTGGAGAGGCAACTCTTTGGTTAAATGGGCTAACTCCCGACTCTATTATCAATTGGAGGCAGCTGAAAGACGCTTTCTTAGAAAAATTCTTTCCGCCGTCCAAAAGAGCACAATTGAGAGATGAGATAAGCAATTTCATACAGCTTCCAACTGAAGCTCTCCACGAGACTTGGGAAAGGTTCAAGAAGAAGCTTATGCGGTGCCCAAATCATCAGATGACCAATGTCTACTTGATGGAGATATTATATAGGGCCTTGAATTCGGTGACTAAGCCAGCGATAGATAATGCTGCGGATGGGTCATTCATGGACCTCACTTTTATTGAGGCATCTGAAATGCTTGATCGTATGACAAAGCAGAGTAGAGCTTGGCATACCAGGAATTCTGAGGTATCGAGCTCTACTGTATCTATTGGCATGACCATAGAACAGAGGCGAAGGAAAGAGGAACGTGACCAAGATATGGCTCATATGAAAATACAAATAGACCTTCTTACTAAACATTTATTATCAGGAAAGACAAAAAAGGTTAAATCTTTTGCATCACAGAGAAGAGCAGACCCCGATTCTGAGAAGAAAGCAAATTACTTGAATAATCAGGGGGGGTTTCGAGGAAGTGACCTAGGAAACCAAGGTCGGAACTACTATGTAAAATTAGGGTACAAGGACCAAGACCAAGGGAATTGGAAGAATAAGAATGACAAGAGTGGTTTGTATGTCCCTCCTGGAAATTGTAAAGCTGCTGCATCTTACTCTGGGAAGATGTCCATGGAGGACATGATGGCTAAGCTATTGAAAGGAGTTGAGGCAACCAACACGGGAGTAGCTGAGGTAAAAAATGATTTGTCTTCAATGAATCAATTGGTTGACTCATATTCCACTTCAATAAAACAGTTGGAGCAGCAAATGAGTCAACTGTCGGCGGCATTTAATCAAAGGAAGGTTGGCACTCTACCAAGTAACACAGTGTAAAATCCAAGAAAATATGGGTCATGTTTGGCAATTACAACCAGGAGTGGTAAGGTATTGGAAAACCCATCCGTGGGTAAGCCTGTAGTTGATAGTATGGAGGAGAGTATTGTTGAAGCAAATTGTGATCATCCTGTAGAAGCTAAAAACCAGGATGAGATCATTCATAATACTACACCTAACTGTCAGCAGTCTGAAAAGACTGAAGATGAGAAGAAAAAAGAAATAAAAGTGGTGGAGAAAACTCTCCCAAAACCACCACCCCCTTTTCCTCAGAGACTGAAGAAGAAGGTCGATAACAACAAGTTCAGTAAATTCATGACCATGCTGAAGCAGCTGACTATAAATGTGCCTTTGGTGGAGGCACTGGAGCAGATTCTAGGGTATGCCAAATTCATGAAGAACCTTTTGACAAGGAAAAGGGCAGCAAGCTATGAACCGGCAGATAATTTCATCATTGCAGTGCGATTTCCATAAGGTCCTTAGTATAGAAGAAGGCAGATCCAGGAGCTTTCACTATTCTTTACACGGTCGGATCTTTGGATTTTGCTAAGGCTTTGTGTGATTTGGGGGCTAACATTAATTTGATACCGCTAGCCATTTATAAAAAATTGGGATTGAGAGATCCTACTCCAACCAATATGCGGCTCATGATGGCAGATAGGTCGGTAAAACGGCCTGTCGATATTCTGTATGATGTATTAGTAAAGGTGGCTATCTTTATTTCTCCTGCAGATTTTGTTATTATGGATTGCGAGGTGGACTTCGAGGTGCCCATAATCTTGGGTCGACCTTCCCTCACAACTGGAAGTATGCTGATTGATTTGCGAGCAAATGAGCTTTTATTTCAGATGAATGAAGAAGTGGTACATTTTGATGTATGCAAATCAATGAAGCAGCACAAAGAAATGAATGTGTTCTCTATAGTTGATGTTTATTATGAGGGTGAGCAGGAATTATCTTTGGAGGAGCAGCTTACTGTTGGGCCATTGGCTGCTGTGCTTATGAACTTTGATCGTGAGGATATGAGGAGTACGAAGAAACTGTCTGTGCTTTGACAGGAATGGGGTCGTATTCTTATGCCCCCAAGAAGCTTGATCTTGACCTTAAGAATTGACCTTCACCACCGGCGAATCCATCCATTGAAGAGCCACCGATGTTAGACTTGAAAGAGCTACCCAGTCATCTGAGGTATGTATTCTTGGGTAGTGGAAACACACTGCCGGTTATTATTGCTGCTGATCTAGGCAAACAACAGGTGGAAGCTCTCATCTCTATTCTTAAGAGATACAAGAGAGCTATTGGTTGGTCTATTATAGATATCATTGGTATCCCTCCTGGCATATGTACGCCCAAGATTCAGCTAGAGGAAGATTGTGTACCCAATATTGAGCATCAACATCTCCTGAATCCACCTATGTAAGAGATGGTGAAAAAAGAAATCATCAAGTGGCTAGATGCAGGGGTGGTGTACTCAATTTTAGACAGTAAATGAGTGAGTCGTGTACAGTGTGTGCCCAAAAAAGGGGGCATAACGGTAGTGGCCAATGAGAAGAACGAGTTAATTCCACTCAGGCCCGTCACAGGGTGGAGGATGTGTATGGACTACCAAAATCTCAACTCGTGGACACTAAAAGATCACTTTCCAATGCCATTCATGGATCATATGCTCAATCGATTGGCAGGTAGAGGTTGGTACTATTTTTTGGATGGTTATTCCGGGTATAACCAGATCTCCATTGCTCCTGAAGATCAGGAGAAGATGACGTTCACGTGCCCATATGGCATGTTTGCTTTTAAAAGGATGCCCTTTGGTTTATGTAATGCACCGGCCATATTTCAGAGGTGCATGGTATTGATCTTCTCTGATATGGTTGAAGAAAACTTGGAGGTGTTTATGGATGATTTTTCAGTTGTTGGAGATTCATTTGACTTGTGTTTGCTGAACTTAAGTCAAGCATTACAGCGGTGTGAAGAGTTTAACCTGGTACTTAACTGGGAAAAATGCCACTTCATGGTGAAGGAAGGCATTGTTCTCTGTCATAAAAATTTTGCGAAAGGTATTAAGGTAGATAGGGCCAAGGCTAAGGTCATCGAGAAACTGCCTCCCACCATCTTTGTAAAAGGGGTGCGTAGCTTTCTTGGTCATGCAGGATTTTATCGTAGATTTATAAAAGATTTCTCGAAGGTTGCAAACCCATTATTCAAACTTCTTGAAAAGGAGGCCAAGTTCTCTTTTGATGATGACTGCAGGCAGGCGTTCGAATGCATTAAGCTGAAATTAGTGGAGGCTCCAGTTATTATTACCCTGGACTGGACAAAGTCGTTTGAACTAATGTGTGATGCTAGCAGGGTGGCGCTTGGAGCTGTGTTGGGCCAGAAAAAGGATAAGTTGTTTCATCCAATCTACTATGCCAGCAAAGCCCTGAATGGGGCTCAAAAGAACTACATTGTCATTGAATAAGAGCTTCTGGTTATAGTTTACGCCTTTGAGAAATTCAGAGCATATTTTCTAGGGACCAAGGTGGTGTTCCACACGGATCATGCAGCTCTGAGGTACTTAATGGCTAAGAAAGATGTGAAGCCGAGATTAATCCAGTGGGTATTGTTGCTTTAAGAATTCAACTTTGAGGTAAAGGATCATAAGGGATGTGAAAATCAGGTGGCTGATCACTTATCCAAACTTGAATGAGAACAAGCAATCAAGGACAAGTTAGATATTGATGATTCTTTTTCGGATGAGAAGATAGTAGCTGCGAAACTCGAGCAGATTCCGTGGTATACTGATTTCGCAAACTACGTGGTAAGTGAGGTGATGCCAGATAATCTTTCCTTTCACCAAAGGAAAAAGTTCCTTCATGATGTGACCCAGTATTTCTGGGATGAGCCCTATTTTTTTTGGCGATGTGCAGATGGTGTTATTTGGCGCTGTGTCCCAGATGTGGAGATGCTGAGTATTTTGGAAGCATGCCACGCTTCACCTGTTGGTGGTCACCATGCAGGTGACCGTACTGCTCAGAAAGTATTACAGAGTGGCTACTATTGGCCCAAGCTATTCATAGATGCATATGATATTGTTCGTAGATGTGATCAATGTCAGAGACAAGGATCAATCTCCAAACGCCATGAGATGCCAATGTCCAAAATGATGGAAGTAGAGTGGTTTGATGTATGGGCATTGACTTCATGGGACCATTTTTAAGCTCATACGGGTTAAAATACATCCTAGTAGCTGTAGACTATGTATCAAAATGGGTAGAAGCTGTGGCGTTGGCTGACAATGAAGGAAAAAGAGTTGTAGCATTTCTGAAGAAGAACATATTCTCCTATTTTGGAGTACCAAAAACAATCATAAGTGATGGGGGATCCCATTTCTGCAATAAAGTTTTCAGGGATGTTTTGGAAAAGTATGGAGTAAAACAACACCGAGTAGGAACTCCATATCACCCACAAACTAGTGGGCAAGTGGAGGTATCGAATCATAAGATTAAGGCCATTCTCACCAAAATTGTGAACGCTAATAGAAAAGATTGGTCTCGAAAGTTAGATGACGCCTTGTGGGCATACCGAACTTCTTTCAAGACACCAATTGGTATGTCTCCATATCAGCTGGTCTATGGGAAGGCATGTCATTTGCCAATCGAGCTTGAGCATAAGGCCTTATGGGCTCTCAAAAGGATGAATATACACTGGAAGGAAGCAGCTGATCTAAGATAGGAGAAGATAAATGAGATGGATGAATTTCATCTCAGGGCTTATGAAAAAGCCGACTTGTATAATGAGAAGATGAAGAAATACCATGATAAATGGATTGCACAGAGAGAATTCAGGAAAGGTGATTTGCTATTTCTTTTCAACTCCATACTGAAGTTATTTCCAGGTAAGTTGAAGTCTAAATGGTCAGGTCCATTTAAAATTAGGCAAGTCTACTTATCTGGAGTAGTTGAGCTTGAAAATGAAGATGGTAGTGTCTTCAAAGTAAACGGGCAAAGAATCAAACTTTATATTGGTCCAAAAGACTTAATAAAAAGTGTTGATGTCTTTTATCTCGATGAAGTCTGAGTACTCGAGATACCTGAGTCATGCCGCGATGTTAAATCAGGCGCTAGTGGGAGGCAACCCACAACATGTTGTTGTAACCATAGTTAGAGTCTATTTTATGTTTTTGTGCAATTTTGATGCGTTAATGAAGTGTACAGGGCCAGAAATGCGGTAAAAAGGGAAATAGGCATACATCTGAGCGACTGGACCATTGTGACGGACGACTTGACGGACCACCAGTCCTTTGACGGACCAACACTTTCAACCATTAAAAATTGGTAAGAAAATGCATACACTGGATAGGATCTGACGGATTAAGTAGCGGACCGTCACATACCTGGTGGGCCGTCAAAATAGCCGTCAGAAGTAAGACTAATGACCCACATTCTGGTAAGTAGTGATGACTAATCCAGTGGACCATCACAGATTTGGTGGACCATCCCACTACCGTCACACCAAAATAGAAACATATCGACTCAGGTAAGGGATAACGTTCAGAGTGGCGGTACATCACATTCATGACGTACCATCAATTTGACCGTCACTTTAGCCCTAACTCTGAATCGGGTTGGGTTAAATCGGTACTCTTTATAAGTACTCCGTATTTGACTCGAAGTGAGATTTTGAGAATAAAATTGAGCGGGTACACTCATTGTAACCGTTCCATGACCTTTGACCTTTCCACTTCTTTAAGATTCAAAGAACCTGAAGAGAGTTATCCCATCTGAGGCCCCTCATCTCCTTTATTTATGCCTTATTTAAATCAACTCAACTCTCTTGTCTCTCCATCACAAACCAAAAAGTAACACAGGTGCTAGGATTTGTAAGTTAGCTTTATCTCTGAAGCTTCAAGCACGTAGTGTAATCGAGAATCGAGGTAAGTGAAAACCCTTCTCTTCTGGTAGTCCATATTAAGTGTAAAAGAATGATTTATTGGTTTGTTCTTAGTGTACTGAGTATGAATGTCTTGAGTTGAAATTCAAAGTGCAAACTGGTGTGAAATCTGGGTGATATAAAGTGTAAAATAATACCAATGTGCTTAAAATATGAGTTTAGAGTTGTGATGGTAGTTGAAAATATGACCTGATGTGCTATTGGTCGACAAAATGGTCGAACCCAGACTTTTTGGCTGAAGACAAAGGTGCGACGGTCAAACTGGTGGATCGTCAAATTTTTGACGGACCACCAAGATGACCGTCAGAATACTCAAAAAATGCATCTTCTGTATAAGCCATTACGGTCGAAGTGGTGGACCATCAACTTTATGACGGACCACCACGTTGACCGTCAGAAGGCTCAAGATTTTATGGGTCACTGCTTAACGATTGACGGCAGAGTTGGTGGACCGTCCAACCTCTGGTGGAATGTCAGATCTACCGTCAGACCACATTTGTAACAATTTTGATTGTGTTTGAATTTTGAACTGATTTATTAAACTGGTTTTCAGGTGATATGGCCCCTAAACTTCCATAAGCCAGAGGAGAAAGATCTCAACAAGGTAGAAATGCATCCGCACTGGCCTATAATACTAGGCAAACTAAAAAAGAAGCCATTACAATCCCCCAGTCTGAGGAGAGGAGTGAGAATAGCATCAGTTTCACTGATTCAAATCTGGATAAAGCAACAGTTGCTTCAACCCAACCATTACCCGAAGGTGAAGTTGAAACGGCTAATATGGGGGATCAAATGGAAGCTACTGATACAGAAAATGAACAGGAGGGTGATAACATTATCAGGAGGAAAGATCCCCAGATTCGAGACGTTATCAGGTGGCAAATAGAAGGATCACACAAAGAGTTCTATGACCGTTTGACACCCACAGCTCGAGGGATCCAAAGGTCATTTCTAGAAGAACATCAGATTATGACAACAAAGCTTCATGAATAGCTCGAGTTCGAGCACCGGTTCAATGAATATGGACTAGCATGGATGAGCAGGCCACTAGGAAACTACCAACCGAATTGGGTAAGAGAATTCTTTACAAA
Source organism: Capsicum pubescens (assembly GCA_030864215.1). Classification (NCBI taxonomy): domain Eukaryota; kingdom Viridiplantae; phylum Streptophyta; class Magnoliopsida; order Solanales; family Solanaceae; genus Capsicum; species Capsicum pubescens. The sequence continues at coordinate 329,538,589 of CM061538.1, read as the reverse complement.
TTACCTATGTTTGGTGAAAGCAGAATGTCCAAAGGGAACTCCAATCTCACATAGACCAAATAGGGAGTCTTTCCCGGTCCGAGGGGTCACCGTTGATATCTCAGCCCGAACAATTAATAGGATTCTATTCAGGCCAGGATATGAGGCTCTACCTGCGATCCCAGATTTTGAGTATAGAAAGAGAAATGCTTCTGGTCAAAGACGTTGGGCGGCCTCGTTATTGACTGATGATGGAAATCCTTCCTGGTTGACTAATTCTAAAGAGTGCATTGCAAAGTTCACTCTTAGCTTTAAAGCTAAGTTCTGGTGGGCTATTGTCCAGTTGAGGTTAATGCCAACAAAAGGAGATGGGAACTTGGATCATCACAGAGTAGTAGTAGTAGTAGTGTCTAGTTTGATTTCAGCGCTACCAATTGATTTTGGTCAGCTAATTGCAGACGAGATATTTGTGCGAGCACATAAAGTGACCACCTCTGTACCCTTCCTATGTTTGATCACTAAATTATACAAACAAGCTGGGATGCCACAGATCAGTGGGGTTGACAATAAGGTATAGGCTACACATAAGCAAGACATTGAGAAGTCGAAACACAAATCAAAGTTCGAAATTCGTGTGACCAAACCTCCAGCATATCAGTCTCAGTTTGTACCAGTTCCCGAAGCCACAGAAATGCCCGAAGGTATGCCTTTACCCATTACCACATATGTGCCACCTGATTATGTGCCCCAGGGTACGTCTGCAGGGTTAGATTCTACACAGTTTGCTGGTGGAGTAGATTTTTCGGAATACAGATTCAACCCGGTGAAGTTTGTCAAGGTGGTGAAGAATTAAAAGCGATTTCAGAAGCAGTTAGAAAAGTGGGCTGGAGATTTCAAAACCTTTTGTGGATGAAATTATGGTCGAAGAAGTTAGGACATTTCAAACTATTCAAGTTAGGATGGATAACATGGAAACTCGCATCAACAAAAGGCTATATTCACTATCTCTCCCCGATCTTGCCAAGCTCATGGCTGAATTTAAGCAGGCAAAGGATGACCTAGCGGAGTTAAAGAAGAAACAATCGCAACCGCCTGCATTTGACCTGACTTTGGCGGTAAGTGATGATGATGAGGGCATTTTGGATCTGATGGGTAGACCCATGAAGGATAAAGGAAAGTAGAAAATGGATGAAAAAGCAGCAAGGAAAGAAGAAAAAAGGAGAAAGAGAGAAGCAATGTCACCTGAGGAGTTAGACCAGCTTAACCTGAAGAGAGTTGTAAAGAAGTCAAAGAAAGAAGCTAAAAGGAAGCAAAGAGAAGAAGAAAATGAAGCGGCAGGAGTCTCTACTAGTGCTTCCCCAGCAAGGGGGCAAAGTGCAAGTTCAATTCGTGAGACTATCCCTCAAAATATGGAGGGTGAAGTTGTGAGCGCTCCTACCACCATAGGGGCCAACATTGCACAGGGTGAGAACGCAGGGACCTCACCCCACCTGACAGATGCCTCAGAGTAATAGGAGGCGAAGTACATAACCCAATCCTCAGTTACGGTAATTTATTGCTTTGAGGACAATGCATATCTTTTTGTGTGGGGTGGGGTATATTTACACCATGGTTGGATGTGTTGTCGATATTCTGAATCCAATCATGTACTATCTAGTAGAAGCGGTATGTTTAGGGTATTTTTATTATCGCATTTCAAATTCTACAGCCTGTGATGTAAATATGTGTTTAATGAGTATCTATAAACTGTTTCTGTTTTAGTACTTTGTTGTAAATATGGGCTATGAATGATGCGGCATAAGACTATGAGCATGTGTATGTAATTATTTACCTTATTCATGTAAACATGTGTATATAACTCTCAATAATTCTGCATTTAGCATTAGTCTAGAAGAGGTGCATGCAACATGCAATGAACATTCCAATAAATGCAAAGGAAGTTTAATTTCGTTGCATGTGGGTGTGAAGTTTTACTTGCAGTTCTTTCATAGGTTAAGACCTAGAACTTGCCCGAGTCATAGATACAGTCTTCTAGGGGAGTCATTAGGATAGGATAATAGGCCTTCTTGTATTTTGAGCCCTTCTAACCTAAATAAATAACACCCACCAGAAAGATTATCTCTTTTGAACCTATTTTTTATCTTTAAAATCCGTTCTGAAATCCTGTCACTGTTAATTACTCTCCGTAGGGTTTTAACATTCAGCTCCAGCCTTAGCAAATTACTTAGCATTATACATTTCAACTTAGATAAAGCATCTAAGTTGAGGGTGGCTAATGTTAAAAGATTGGCCACTGACTGCATTAGCCTGAGTCGAAAGGTAGTTGTTATAAAAAATAATAATAATAATAATAAAAAAAAAATAAAAAAATATATATAGAAACTTGTAGTTGAAAAGATGTTAGGGCAAGGAGAGTTAAGTTTCAATGAGTTACTTTACCCAAAAACATTCCCCTCTTGACCCGAAACCTCATTGCAAGCCTCGAAAAGACTTGTTTGATCCTAGTGAGTCAATCTTGAGGTAGTGTCGTATGGCTAGGGCAAGCCTATGGGTATTTGGAATATGGTTGTAAATTCTTTGTGAGTGTGGAAGTTAGACTTTGTCCACATCAAATAATGAGTGGTGGAATTCATTGTTGTGAGGGAAACCGAAGTTTCACTGAACTTTGTTGTTCTCTGTAGAATGTAACATTCATGCTTGTGAACTGAACTATGATAAATGCTGGGTGTAGATCCTGATGTGTTAAATACATGTGATTGAACTGATGAGTGAATAGTTGCATCAAAATGTTTCAAGGGTTGGTTGCTTGTCATTTTACTGTTCATGTGTGCAATTAGGTGCTGAGTTGCTTGAGGACAAGCAATTACCTTAAGTTGAGGGTGTTGATGTTCCGGTATATTATGGAACAATTAGCATCATTTTCTTAGGGAAATCGTATGTTTTCAGGCAACCAAAGTGTTATTTAATAAAGTTTTTAGTGTTTTCAGTGAAAGGAGATAACCACAGAAGAAATCTGGAAAAAGTAGCAGAAAAGTGAGTTTGACGGTCAAAATGGTGGATCGTCAGTTTTTCGACGGACCACCAGGTCGACCGTCAAGGCGATCCAGAACCTACCATACAAATGCCTTGAGTGACGAAAAACATGGCGGACCGTCAGACATGTGACGGACCACCAGATGGACCGTCAACCCTTATCCAGAAATCACCTTTCAGAGGAACTCAGTGACGATCAACATAGTGGACCGTCAGTCATGCGACGGACCACCAGATGGACCGTCAATGCTTATCCAGAAACCACCCTCCAGAGGAACTCAGTGATGGTTAACGTGGTGGACCGTCAGTCATGCGACGGACCACCAGGTAAAACGCAGGTCTTATACAGAAACTGCTATTTGGAAGAAACGAGTGACTGACAAGATGGTGGACCATCAACTCTTTGACGGTCCACCATATGGACCGTCAACTGGGATGCGACTTTTCTATTTTTAAATTTTAAATTCTTTTTTTTAGCTGGGAACATATAAATACAAAATTTTAGGGTTAAGAAGAGATCTTTTTTTTCTTTCTTTTACAAGTTTTATCATCTATTGAAACTCTCTGTAACCCAGTACTTTGGAGATTCTTTAGATCTGGGAGTACTTGAGCATTGAACAATTGATTATTGAAGATTGAAGAACTGATTCTTGGAATTCTTTGTAAGTAAATTCTTAATCTATTTATGAATAATACAAGAATGACTTCTTCTTCTTCTATGGAGTATTGTGGCAAGATCCCATAACTAGGGTTATGGGATCCTTAATGTGAAACACATCTATGGGTTGGGAATCAATTTGAGTTCTATAATTCAATGACATTGCATAAACCTTTCTTCAATTTCATGACTTTTCTTGGTTGCAAACTTGAAGAGTGAGCCCTAGAACAATACTTGTTTGAAAGGAAAGTATTTGTTGGGAAAAGAAAGTGTTTACATGAATTCCAAGGGCTTTAACCTTTAGAGTAATAGCAAATGCCCTAACAGGATTAGTTTACATGAGAAATGGGTTGAAAGAATAATGCATCCTTCGAGTTTGAGAGAATTAGAGGATAATCTATCCACTTAGGTTGAGAAACTAAGGGATAAAGAGTAGGACACAACCTTTCTTGCAATTGAATTTGCTAAGCGGAACTCATAAACGATTCACAACCCAAATGGTGCTAGCATTTTGGTGACCATAACCCTGGTTTGTTTAATCTCATAAAGTTACGAAATACAAAGAGAATCATTAGTTGGAATACTCTTGTTTCAATTAATTATTTTACAAATTAAAACCCAAAACCCCCCCTTTTGGTTAGGAACCTCTGATCAACAGTTTAATAACGATAATAACACTTAGTGAGCACAGTATTCCCTATGGGATTCGACACCCAACCTAGTTGGGTTCTATATTTGACAGCGACCGCTTATACTTTCTACCGAAAGTTGTAATTTGTGCATATCAGAGAGGGAGAAATTACAATTTCTTTTTATTTCCAATCAGAGAGGACGTCACTAATTGTTATTTTCTTTCTCCTAACCAACACTGTAGGAGTGTGTGGCTCCCTCACCTTCTTGGATGGTATGACACACCTCTTGGATTTGAATTCCTCGATAGATTTAGAGATAGCCTCTACTTTTTCAAAGAGTTTATTATGTTTGTCCTTGCACTCTTTGCATTCGCAACTAGAACATGAGGGTGAAGAGGGGTGAGAGGGACCTGTGTATGGGTGAAAAGGGGTGTTTTCAAACATATTTATTCTCTCTTGAGCATCAACATGCTCATCATCACGAGTGGTAGCAGCATCAACATGCCTGCCACCAACACCAATAACTCCACCAGAAGAAGCACCTGGATCTGCCTTAGTAGGCTGGTCATGAAGAGCCTCAACATTAGGCTGACCTTGCCTAACTGCTCTTCTTATGGCTGTTGCTCCAGCCAATTTCTTCTTTATTAACTCCACCGTTGGGTCTGCTATAGTATCAACATGACCTAGAGTAATATAAGAAGTCATCACTGACTCCTCCTCAGTAGGCACGATCCATGGATGCACAACCTATAAAAAAAAGACAGATGGATTTAAATCATACAATATAATAATTTTCACAGTTGGGTTACATTTAAAAAAAATACCCAGTTGTTGCATAGTTTGCAGTATATGGTTAAAATTTGTTTGCGTCTGGTTCAGAGAAATAGAGCAACACATGGATAATCTATACAAAATATCAATCATCTGTTGCAACAGTTGCACAAGACGGGTAATCTGTTATGCAACAGATGATCTGTACGTCACAATAGATGAACAATAGTTATCAGATTACACATCTATTGCATAATTTGCAGTAGATTGTTAATATGTTAGTAGTCGGGTTCAGAGAACCAAAGCAACAGATGGGTAATATGATGCAAGATATCAATTATACCCTATCGCAATAGAGGTCCCATATGGTGCATAAAATATAACATCTGTTGCACCAGATATAACATCTGTTCAATATCTTTCTTTGAGTAAAATTATTTTACTTGAAGAAGACGTACTGCATCATCCGGAGGGTTAAAGAGATTAGCCTCCTTAATATTGGTGTTGCTGCCAACCACCTAAATATCCTTGGATGAAAAACTTCATCCGGGTAATTCATTAACTGCTTTCGAAGGGGAGGAATGGCTTCAAATGCCTAAGCCTAAAAAATTTAAACAGGAAGCAAGCAAAAAAAAAGTCATAATAACTATATTCAATATAAATTAATGAATCAGTAAAATTAGTGATTAATTTTACCATGAAATCCCAAGAAAAGCCGTATAATGTGGTCGTCCCTGAGGATAGCTTTGTCAGTAAATATTGGACAGTCAAGTAGAAGCTGTCATATCCCCCGGAATAATTATTGAATTTATTAAAATCCTCAGCACGCGCCAACAAATTATCCTCTATAACCTTGTTGACGTCTCTTGCCAATATAACCGAATGGTCAAAACAAACTAAGCACAATTACTTCCTGTACAGCTCTGGTATGGTTTTATCCTCGAGATCTGACAACAAATCCGATGTTTTGTAGCCACGTCAAGCAATGTCAAACAACCCATCTATTTTTTCCTTGCATTTTCTTACCTTGAATTTTTTACGGGGTGGTGGTTCTTCTGGACGATGTCATCTCAAGTCCGTCACTATCGCAAACTCTTGCAAGCCAAAACAAACAGGCATGTCACAGTAGTTGATCCAGATTTCATCCATCTTCTTTTTTCCCCTCCTCTGAATCTTTATCATCCCCACGTGCTTGATCCTGCGCTTGAGAAGACCATATACCATCATCATAGGGAAACGGATACGGGCAGAGCGATCCTCAAGAAGCTCAAGAAAGCGTCCAAAGCAGCTCTTCTTAAAAAGTCCGCTTATGTTTTCGTTCTTCATAATTTTCATAAAATGTTCAAAAAAATTCCCCATCTGACATTTAAGTACAATTTGACCAATTAGTTGTTTTGCTTCTGGGTCATTTATCGGCATCGTAACTTGAAACCTGTCAATACTAAAAGTTTTGACAGGATCATACTGGGATGTCGATATTAATTCACTCCCCATTGGTGATCCATTGTCATCATGTTGATGATCATCCTCTTTCTCTTTCTCACTCTCTAATTCCTCTTTTTTCTCACTTTCATTTTCTTCACCACCATCTACAGACCCTTGTCCACCTCCCTCAACATTTTTTTCATATCTCTCCTCAGCTTCACTTTTCCCTGACTGAGATTATTGAGGAAGCTTCTCTGAATCCCTCTGTTCTGTAGCCTTTTTTTCGGGTGGTCAGACGTTGATCTACTTTCACTTTCTTTTCTTTTGAGAGACATGTTTTACCTACAAACAACAGAAAAACAAAAATTACATTACAATTGATGTATGCATAAATTTTAAAAAATACATTACAAACACCACAAATACAGACACACCAATAGCCACCACCACAAACACCACCAACCAATGCCACAAACAAACACCACGAATACCGACACCACCGACAGCCACCACAAACACCACCAACCAATGCCACCACCAGTGCCACCATGACGACCATAAACACCACCACAAACACCATCTAACAATACCACGATAGTCAACGAAACACTGCGATGGAAACTAGGGATTTCTAGAGTTCTTCCTGCAATTTTACCATCAAAACTCAAAATTGTAAACCCATTCTCGAAGATAATACAACTAAAAGTTTTATTTTTCATCATTAACTTAAAATTCCTTATTTTTTAGGAAAAAATAACAAATATAGAACTCTTCTTGAACTCTGTTTCCTACTAAGATAAAGAAAACGACTGATACAAACAAGAATAAAGTCGAAAATAACACTTATGTGGTCGAAAATGAGAAGAAAATTGATCTGTTATGGAGGGTTGAGCAAATTTGTTGAGTAGTTGTTGTCTGCATTGTATTGTTGAGTGAGAATGAGAGAGAAACAACGAGAACTCGAGATTTGAAATGATGAAACGTTTTGTATGGTTTGATTTGTATTTTGGAAAAGAATGACAAGTTTTCAAAATATTAATTTGGTCCCAATTGATCTTAATTATTTTTAAAATCATAAAAGATATGCGTAATTTTTAACCCTCTCATCATGCAATTGCCAAAAGGGTAACTCAATTGAAATTGTATAAAAATAATTGAAGTTGTAGTTGACCGAGTACTCTAGTTGACCCTATGAACTCACCCCTGATCCTAGATTAAATAATTTAGGTACTATTAGTCTAACATATGAACTCAATTGAAATTGCATAAAAATAAATGTTCAACATATTGCATCAGATTTCGCATCTGTTGTAAATTATCAATCAGATTAGGTAACAACAGATTATGAATTTGTTGTAAACTATCAAACAGATTAAGTCATCTGTTGCGACAAATTATCCATCTGTTGTAAATTATCAAATGGATTTTCATATGTCGCAACAGATTACCCATATGTTATAAATTATCAAATAGGCCCTGTCATTTGTTGTAGCTGACCCTATGAGAACTCACCCCTAGTCCTAGATTAATCAATAGTTGACCCTATGAGAACTCACCCCTAGTCCCAGATTATTCAATTAAGGTATTAGTACCCTGCCCTTGATTAATCAATTAAGGTATTAGTTGAACATATGAGGTAGTAAGAATCGGTTCAGCTCAGAGTTATCGATCGATAACTCTGGTTGGGAGGAACAAAGTACCTTCTCATCATGCAATATCCAAAAGACTCAATTGAAGTTGTAGTTAACCCTATGAGAACTCACCTCTAGTCCTAGATTATTCAATTAAGGTATTAGTACCCTAGTCCTAGATTAATCAATTAAGGTATTAGTCTAACATATGAGGTAGTAAGAATCGGTTTGGCTCAGAGTGATAGATCGACGACTCTGGTCGGGAGAACGCAATATCGTCTCAACATGCAATTGCCAAAAGACTAAATTGAAGTTGTAGTTGACCCTATGAGAACTCACATTTAATTTAGGTATTATTCTAACATATGAACTCAATTAAAATTATATATAAGAAAATGTTCAACCTGTTGCAACAGATGTCTTTTCTGTTGGATCAAATCAAACAGATTAGGTAATCTGTTGCAACATATTACGCATCTGTTGTAAACTATCAAACAGATTACGTCATTTGTTGCAACATATCACGAATCTATTGTAAACTATCAAACAGATTAAGTCATCTGTTGAGACAAATTACCCATTTATTGCAAATTATCAAAAGGATTAAGTCATATGTCGCAATAGATTACCCATTTGTTGTAAATTATCAAATAGGCATTGTCATCTATTGTAGTTGACATTATGAGAACTCACCCCTAGTCCTAGATTAATCAATTAAGGTATTATTTGAACATATGAGGTAGTAAGAATCGGTTTGGCTCAGAGTGATCGATCGATAACTCTGGTCGGGAGAAACGCAGTACCGTCTTATCATGTAATTGCCAAAAGACTCAATTGAAGTTGTAGTTGACCCTATGAGAACTCACCCCTAGTTACAAATTATTCAATTAAGGTACTAGTAGAACATATGAGGTAGTAAGAATCGGTTCGGCTCAGAGTGATTGATCGATGATTCTGATCGAGAGGAACGCAATACCGTCTTATCATGCAATTGCCAAAAGACTCAATTGAAGTTGTAGTTGACCCTATGAGATCATTCATTCATTCCTAGCACCACCTAGATCAATGTAGGTAATATTATTAATCTTAACATTAAGTTAATGAGAACTCATTTTAACTCAAAGTGATCGATCGATGACTCGGGTCGGGATGAACGCAATACTAACACCATGCAAGTGCAACGACTCAATTGGATTTGTAGCTATATCGATGTAGGTACTATTATTAATCTTAATATTAAGTTAATGAGAACTCATTTTAACTCAGAGCGATCGATCAACGACTCAGGTCGGGATAAACGCAATACCAACATCATGCAATCTCAAAGACTCAATTGGATTTGTTGTTGACCCTGTGAGCTCATTCATTCATCCCTTGTTCCACCTAAATCAATTGCAATAAAATTTGTTGCAACAAATGACATATCTGATTTAATTATCAAATAGACATTTGCATCTGTTGTGATGGATCACTGAGTTTTTGAAAATTTTCAAACAGATATTGATATCAGTTGTAACAAATGACATTTCTGATTTAGTTATCAAATGGACATTTTCATCTGTTGTCACAGATGACTGAGCTGTTAGGATTTTTCAAACAGATATTTATATCTGTTGCAACAGACGACATGTCTGTTTGAAAATCTTTTTTTTCTTTTAATTTTAAATCAAGCTTTTGTCCGAGTAGATAAAGTAGTATTACTAAAGGCGGTAAAAATATTTCTTGGATAACTCAAAAATCTCATTGAGTAGTTTTGTCTTGTCTTTTCAATGTCATCCGTTTTCTTCCTCGTGCCCCTTAAATTATTAATGAATATTAATTAATGAATATTGAAACCCCTAATACTTCTTTCGTTTCATATTATATTAGTTGGCCCCTATTGACTTAGCACAACCATCAAGAAAATATTAATTAGGAGTTTATTTTACCAAATTAACCTTATTAATTATGCTTTGAAAATATAAATTTGAATAAATACACTTTGTTTAGTCATTTAATATTAAGGGTAGTACATCTATTAATTAGAATTATTTCATCTCTCCTTCAACCCTAAATTTATTTTATTCGTCTCTCATCTTTTTCGTTATATCCTCTTTAGGGTTATCACAGCCTTTTTTTTCTCTCCTCTTTCTCATAAATTTTCTTTCGGATCTAAATTGATTCATATCTTAGATTCCTCGACTGAAATTATTGTTTTGATCCCCTTTTGACATTAAGGTATGATTCATTATTGCTCTTCCATTCTCGTCTTCTTCTTTGCAAGTTATTTACAACTTTTTTTTATTTAATTACCATTTACCCATATCATATTTATTTAAAAAAATCGAAGGAACTTTTAATTGTTGAATAAACGAACCGAGAATTTTTATTACAAGATGCGAAAAAAAGTCATCTATCGGGAGAAGTTTAAAAGCCTTGTTGGCAGTATCATTTTCTTTTATGTATTTTGTTTGTTTCTTTGTTGTTGATACTGTTATTGATGTTGTTGGTGGGGTTGGCGTTGTTGGAACTTGTGTTGTGGTGGTGTTGACAGTGGAGGATCCAGGTTTTTTAGATGGTGGGTGCTTTTTAGCTTAAAAATAGTGAAGTCCGAACAATCAACACAAGGAGTAAGGGGGAAAAAATAAAAAAAAAGTTTAAAGTGAATAAGGAGAGAAGAGTTGGTTACCAAAATTAAAAAAATATGTGTTGAGTGGAAATTGAACTCAAAACCAAAAGAAATAAATAGCCTTAAGCACCCATAAACAACCACTAGGCTAACCAAACAACTCTTACTATGGGTGCTCACTAATTAGATTATATACGTTTTTTTCTTAATTTCCATATACAAATATAAAGTTCGAGATGAGTTCAGTCTGTGCTCGCACACCCGGAGGACTCCATGTGGGTCCTCCCCTGGTGTTGATGGTGTTGGAACATAGGATGTATACTTCTTTGTTGTTGTTGATGTTGTTGGAATAAATGTTGTTGTTTTCTTTATTGTTGATGTTTTTTATTTGTTGTTTGTAGTTTATGTTGTTGTTGATGTTGCAATAGATGGAGCAACTGTTGGAACAAATCAAACCACCACCAAGGATGGTTTGACGTATTCCAACAGACTCCACATCTGTTGCATCAGACTCCATATTTGACGCAACAGACTCCACATCTGACGCAACAGACTCCACATTTGATGCAACAGACTCTACATCTGTTGCAACAGATGGATAATATTCTTTCTGTGACATTAATTTTTTCTTCTTCTTTATAGATATATAAGAAACTGAAAGTTGATCAACTTTTGCCTACCATCACAAGAGGCTGCAGTAAAGATAGGTTCAGAGGAATAAGCTGCATGCAGATTGAACCACTTCATATGTGGGAGGTATGTATTACTGATAATGTTATCGTGGAAACACACATAGAGTACACTGATTTTGTGAATGTTGTTTTTAACGATTAGTCATAGATCATTCAAACAAGATATCTGCAATTTTACAGTTAAGTTTGGTAGGTCCGGACTGATAAGGTTGAGGGACTATGAATATGGTTCTGATACTCTATTAAAATTTAATGTCGGATGTTGCTCATGTTTATTTGTCAAACTTTCGTTGTGGCAAACATTTCTGGCGATTGTGTAGACTTTTACATGACGGATATGTTGTCCTATATATGTGAGAAGAATGATCAATCTTGTCCCTCATTGCTTATCTTATGAATGCAAATGTGAAGAGTGCAAGGCAAAACATGATGGAGTGATTAAAACTGTTAATGCATTAACTGTTGATGTAAAGGAATTGATATCTAACAGTAGTGTCATTCGATCAAAGAGGATTTCAATTTCATTCGCTCCATTAGAGATTAAGTCTAAGAGGAGAAAGAAAGCAATTTCCAAGGCATTATCAAGTATCCAAAAAAAGAAAAATTTTGAATCTGAAAAGGGTAAGAAGGTAAAAAGGGGAGGAATAGGAAGGAAAAACTGAATGCTAGATTTAGTTCATCTTGTGTCTTTATGTAGAGATACTCCATCTAATTTTGAGTGATTTTTATTTTTAGGATGGTGAGGAAGGTAGAATCTCCCCATCATTAGCTAATACCAGAAATAAGACATATGATGTTATTGAACCACCAGACTGCCCTGTGAAGTTTGATAATCCAGAAGACGTCTTTGCTCGAGTTAGTCAACAGATTAAACGATCTCAATCACTTGGTTTTTCTGCTGATCAATCTTCTCCCGTAGAAGACAAGATATCAACAGAACTATTTGACACAGCAAAAGCTGATATCGAGAGATTACTGATTATGTCTTCTCAAGATTTGCTTCTACAAGAAAACTGTTCTGCATTGAGTGCTGCACTATCCATATATGCTACAGCACCGGATTTATCAGCTTAAAGAGCGCTTGCCTTGGAAAACTCAAAGAGAACCTTCCAGACTTCTCCTTGACCTTGCGTAGAGCTAAGAAGGACTAAGAGGAGTATTATAAGAAAGCTAACAAGAAAGAAAGTGGTCCTCGTTTACAAACTCACAAAAGATCAAGAGCTTTATACTGTGCTCAACGACCACAATGACAAAATGATTGAATTGGAAGGGACTTGACTTAGTCAAACAAAAAGCCACGACTGTTCATATCCCTTAATTAAATAAAACTGGTGACTTTTTGAATATGTAAATTAAAAAAAATGGATCTAAATACAACATTTTATCTTTTTATTGTATTTCTAAAAGAGACAGATTGGTAATCTGTTGCAAAATATATTCCACCAATCATATAACTTACAACATATTGACAATCTGTTGCAACAGATGAATATATCAGTTTGCTTTTCCATCAGTTGTGGCGTCTGTTTCAACTTTCTAGTCATTTGTTTATTCAATTTCATCGAGAGCAATAGATTTTTTTAAACACTTCTTGACCAAACTCAATTTTTGCTTTTGGATTGCTTCTCTTTTTTTCTTTGCATCCTTCAAGCTGGCCTCCAAATTCAATTTTTGCCATCAATCCAAGAGAAAAAATTAAATTTGGAGGCCAGCTTGAAGGATGCAAAGAAAAAAAGAAAAGCAATCCAAGAGCAAAAATTGAGTTTGGCCAAGAAGTGTTTAGAAAAATCTATTGCTCTCGATGAAATAGAATAAACAGATGACTAGGAAGTTGCAACAGACGCCACAGCTGATGGAAAATCAAACTGATATATCCATCTGTTGCAACAGATTGTCAATATGTTGTAAGTTATCTGACGAGTGGATATATTTTGCAACAGATTACCAATCTGTCTCTTTCCGAAATACAATAAAAAGAAAAATGATGTATTTAGATCCATTTTTTTTAATTTACATATTCGAAAAGTCACCAGTTTTATTTAATTAAGGGATATGAACAGTCGTGACTTTTTGTTTGACTAAGTCAAGTCCCTTTCAATTCAATCATTTTATAAATAGGTCCCTCCGACCTCCCCCCACTCGTTCATTCTACTACACTTACAATACTAATATGGCTGATCCAAATTCGTACAAGAAGATTCATATCGAGTCCTTGCAGGAACTTCAAAGGCAGTTTGATGAACTCCAAAGGGATTTGGCCGACTTCGGAGCAAGGCTGAGGAGGGCCCTACTGCTGCCGGATGAAAAATTATTCGGTTAACAATAATGATAGTAATAATAATAGTAATAATAATAATAATAGTAGCTGTAATAATAATTAGGTTATGTTTTTTCTTTCTTTTAGCGTATGTATTTTTCTTTTTTATATCCGATCTACCTATAAGGGATTCAAACAAATCTATGTATATGTTTGATTTGGTTTGGTCGACTTTGAATTTTTAATTCTTATTCAATATTTAATTATCATTCTATTTATTCCCTATTCTCAACATGTCGACGGTTAGAGGTAGGGATTGAGCACTTGTGGCAACAGATGGTGGTGAAAAGTCATGATGATAAATTCTCCTAAAAACAGTTCGTTAATAAATAATAAGGAACTAAATGATATTATAATCGTAAAAGAAAGATTATTTAATTTAAAAAAAGTCACAACATTGGATTAATTAAGTTATAGGATTATATGATTGTTAAGAAAAAAGTGAATGAATAGTCATGACTGTGACTTTTTGTCTAAACACATTTAACAAACAAAAACAAAAAACGTTGTTGATGCATCAAATTCGTCATTTATTGCGACTGATGAATCAGTTAGAAGAAATAAAAAAAGTTCCTTAAACAGATAGTCGATTATTACAACAGATGGTATATCTGTTGAAACAGATGAGTTATCTGATGCAACAGATATACAATCTGTTGCAATAACTCAATTTTAAAAAATGGTTATTAAAGAAACGGTTATTGAAAACCAGGTATATTCAATTTTTAAATTGAGAAAAAGTTTATTTAAATTTAATAAGCTGAAAAGTCATGACTTGTCACAATAATAAAAAACTCACCAGCATTAAGTCATTTCTTTTCACAGAAAACAATAAGAAAATAAATGATAAACACAATTTAAACCGTAAAAAACTCACCAAAAATATTCTTGTTTTTAAATCTGCTTTATTAATTTATATAATTAAAAAATCAAAAAATTTGGATGTCATGAAGATAAAAAAAAAAATTAAATATATATTATATGTTGCAACAGATATATTATCTGATGCAATAGGTTATCTATTTGTTGCAACGGATGGTATATCTGTTATAACATATGAGTTATCTAATGCAACAGATATATAATCTGTTGTCCAACTCAGTGTAAAAATAATTCCTGAAAAGAACTAATTATTTTAATAATAACAAAGCTGAAAGGTCATGACTTATCACAATATTGCTTAATTTAATTAAGTCATAACTTTTTACAGTAATCAAGAATGTCATTAATAAGTTGAGGTGAATAGTTGCACCTTTAAATCTACTTTATTAATTTATATAATTAAAAAGTCAGAAAATTTAGATGTCATGAAGATAATTTTTTTAAAAAAAAGATATATAGATTATTTGTTGCAACAGATATATTATCTGATGCAACAGGTTATTTATTTGTTGCAACGGATTATATATCTGTTGTCACAGATGAGTTATCTGATGCAACAGATATATAATCTGTTGTCCAACTCAGTGTAAAAAAAAAACAATTCCTGGAAAGAACTAATTATTAATAATAATAAAGTTAAAAAGTCATGACTTATCACAATATTGCTTAATTTAATTAAGTCATAACTTTTTACAGTAATCAAGAATGTCATTAATAAATGGAGGTGAACAGTTGCAATTTTTTGCCTAACTCATTCAAGTTCAATCCTCTATAAATAGGTCTCTCCTTACTCAATCATTCATTCTACTACACACACTATTTATTCCTTACTCTTTTTACACCTTCAACAACTTTCTCTTAAAGGACTTGATAGCTTTTTCCTGTCTTGGGTAAGTTTTTTTCTTGATTTATGTGTAAATATACGTTGTATTACATTACATTCAAATTCTTTCTTTTCTTTACTTTTGTATTTACGTGTGTGTTTTGTCAACTTGTGCGTTTTCTAGATATGACTCATCCTATGTGGGATGTCGCTATTTTATGAGACGTCATGCGGGAACTGCAGAAGGAGGTTCATGACCTGCATTGGGAGTTGGCCGCCATCAGAGTAAGGATGTTGCGGGAGATTCGCAGGCTGAGGAGGGCGTTGCTGCTGCCGGTTGAAGATTGGCCGGCTGGCCATACAAATAATAATGATGATGATGATGATAATAATAATAATAATAATAATAATAAAGCTATTTTTTTCTATTATCTATGTATTTTTTTGTTTGTTTTATAAAAATTTATGTTTGATGCATTTGACTTTTTATTTCTTATTTAATTTTCGTGTTGTCTATTTCTTTTTCTCAACGAATGACATGTCTACAATTAAGAAATAATTTGATTCTAGTATCAATAGCAAGAGATCAACATATGAGTTGAGTTATATGTTGGATTTGTGACAGGAGCTGTATTTTGTTGTTCGAAACAGATTAATAATTAATCTGGTGAAACATATTATTTATCTGTTGAAATAGATTACTAATCTGGTGCAACAGAATACCTATCTATTCGATTCATATTACGGGCACCTAGAACCATAAACATGAATCCAACATGAGTCTACTGTTACAACAAAACATTTATCTGGTGCCGCAGATAATGGATCTGTTTAAACAGATTGCTCTTATATTGCATTTATGTCCGCGTGCTAGCTATTGTTGGAAAAATAGCACACTAGCAATTATCCAGATGACAAATTCAACTAAAAAGCATAATTTGACTTACCGAAGTCTCCTCTCAAGTAAATGCCAAAGTTGAAAGTGATTTACGAAACCAAATTTGACATAAGAATTTGGTCAAAGAGCAGCAGTTGAGGTAACAACAACAACAACAACAACAACAACAACAATGGTCAACAAGAAGAATATGAAGATGCTAATGAAGTATAAGATAATGATAATGAATCAGAAGATGATGAATAAAGCAGCAGCAACAATGAACAACAAATATCGTGTAGAGAGAGAAAATAACAACGAATGAGGAGAGAGAAAAACACGTCTTTTCCTCCTTCGTTTCTCATTATATTAACTAACATTTGGATCAAAGTATGAATTTAAAAACTTGTGGGTTATTTTGAAATTTTCCAAACTTTCTTAATCCATAATTAAGTAATTGTCACTTCTACTCAATTATTAAGACTTGTGTCACCTACACCTCATTTTAAATCTCTTTTGTCACCTGTGACCCAAAGCCCCTAGTAACTAGTGTATATATCTACTACTAATATATAAGTGACAATAAGCTGCTGAAGCAGGCAGCTTGTGGACGACATGCCTGCTTCAGCAGCTTCAATCGTGATTTTACTATATTACCCCTAATTAATTATTATAAATCATTTATGTATTAAAAATTTTAAAAAAAAAATAAAAAATTTAAAATAGACATTTATGACAAGATTGTTTCAGCTGCTTCAACCGTGATTTTACTATATCATTCTTAATTAATTATTACAAGTTATTTACGTATTAGAAAATTAATAATACATAATTAAAAAAAAATTAAATAGATATTTTAAGACATGCTTACTTTAGCTACTTCAACCGTGATTTTACTATATCATTCCTAATTAATTATTATAAGTTATTTATGTATTAAAAAATTAATAGTATTTAATTAGAAAATATAATAAACATTCAGGACATGTCCGCTTCAACTGCTTCAATCGTGATTTTATTATATCACCCCTAATTAATTATTATAAATCTTCTAAGCATTAAAAAATTAATAATATTTTATAAAAAAAAAAGGTAAAATAGACACAATATTCTAAGTTAACTCTTGATGTTTTAAATTATTTGACGACTTATATGTAGCCCACTTAAAAAAAAAATTCACAAATACTTTTTATAGTAATTTTATTATATCGCTTCTAATTAGTTAGTCGTTGATGTTTTAAATTAACTTGACGACTTATACGGGGCTCACTTTAAAAAAAAATCCAAGTAACTTTTATAGTAATTTTATTATATCACTTCTAGATAGTTATTATAAGTCATTGAAGTATTAAATAATTAATTATGATAAGTCATTTACGTATTAGAAAATTAATATTATTTAATTAAACAAGTAAAATAGATATTTATGGCATATCTGTTTCAGCTGCTTCAATCGTGATTTTACTATATCATCCCTAATTAATTATATAAGTCATTTACGTATTAGAAAATTAATAATATATAATGAAAAAAGTAAAATAAATATTTATGACATGCCTGTTTCAGCTGCTTCAACCGTGATTTTGCTATATCATTCCTAATTAATTGTTATAAGTCATTTAAGTATTAAAGAATTAATAATATTTAATTAAAAAAATATAATATACATTTATGACATGTCTGCTTCAGCTACTTCAATAGTGATTTTACTATATCACACCTAATTAATTATTAATGATCAACTGAGTATTAAAAAATTAATAATATTTCATTAAAAAAATAAAATAAGCACAAAATTATAAGTTACCACTTGATGTTTTAAATTAACTGGACGACTTATATGGAGTCCATTTAAATTTTTTCCAACAAATACTTTTATATTAATTTTATTATATCGCTTCTAATTAGTTAACCATTGATGTTTGAAATTAATTTGACGAGTTATACGGGGTTCACTTACGAAAATTTCAGAAGTAACTTTTATAGTAATTTTATTATAGCAATTCTAAATAGTCATTATAAGTCATTTAAGTATTAGATTATAAATAATATTTAATAACAAGGATAAAATAGATAAAAAATAATAATAATAATAATGATCGGATAAAGTACTTTTGCAATATTAATATCTGTGTCAAAAAAATATGAAAGTAGTACACCTATTGAGATCTAAATAATTAGACTCAAACAAAAAATTAAATACATAGTTACGATGTAGAATCGAGTGATTAAAATATCAATTTTTATTAGGTACAATTAAATGAAGCATAAAATACATAAACAAGGAAATTAACTTTTAACTTTGTAACAACCTTTTCGTTTCGGTGATCGACATGCTTGTCGACCACTATTTGCTCCTTAATTTTACAATATCACCCTTAATTATTATATGTCATTTACGTGTCTGCTTCAGCTACTTCAATCATAATTTACTACATCACCTCTAATTATAAATCATTTAAGTATTAAAAAGTTAATAAATTGGATAAAAAAGGTAAAATAGACATAAAATAATTAATTAACGCTTTATGTTTTAAATTAACTTGACATCTTATATGAGGCTCACTTAAATTATTTGTAAAAGTATTTTTATAGCAATTTTGCTATATCACTTCTAATTAGTTATTGTAAGTCATTTAAGACATGTTTGCTTCGCAACTTCAATCGTGATATTTCCTTAACTCTCGAAATTATATCGATGTCACTTAAAATAAAATAAAAGAAAAAAATATTATAAATTAAAACAATAAAAAACTTTAATTATTTAATAATAATAATAATTTATTTCACTACTTTTATAATAATTTTAAAAATTGAAGCTTAGCATATTGGGCCTGTGCTGAGCACGAGCCTATCACCACTAGTATATATGAGAATTGAGATTCACTTTTATCTTTTAAAAATTTATTTGAATATTCCTACTTTATCACAAAAGTTAAAACATGGCATAATGCACATGTTTTGCAAAAGTTATAGTACTTATTAGCTCTCTATATTTATTTAATAATCAATACCAAATCAAAAAAAATACCAAATCAAAATGTTTGACCAGTTGAAACGAAGTGAGTGTTTAAGGAGTATAAATAAGTGTAAACAACGTAAATCCCTAGTGTTTCCTACATAATTACCATCTCTTTCAACATTTTTAAAAATTACTGAAAATCCCATATATGATACATTACTCGATTATACGATACATTGTGATATGATACATAATTAGCATATTTAATGCGGTTAAATATGCAATAAACGGTAATTAAACATCATCCTGTTTAATGAAATCACCAAAAAATAAGAATTGTCGTTTCTAATACATAATTCACGCAACAACTTCTTTAAAAAAATTTGAATGTAGCATTCATATTCCTTTCATCACATTGATTAAAAAAAAAAATAGTTGTCCAATCTTTCATACTATTTTGCCTCATGAATATTTCGATTTTGTTGAGACATTCTGAAATTTGACAAAATAAAATTATTTATGAAAATTACAAAAGTGATGGAATTGTAGTTAGCGAAAGTGTTTCGTATTTTAGATTGATTTCTGCTATTGTGTCGAAACTTGACATAGATCAAGTGAAGAGAAATATAGATGTTCGTTATATTGTTGACGGAAATACGGCGTCTATGGTTATTAGAAATGACAATGGTGTTAAGGTTTACATTGAGTTAAAAAAGTATTTACAACTTTTGTAATGTATCCGTTATGTATAACAACAACGGATAAATCCACAGAAGATAGAGAATTTGATGTTGAAACTGGTGCAATGATGTGCATCGAAGGAACAGAATCTGATGCAACTGCACTTACTGTTGTTGAGCCGAATAATCAGTACTCTTTGTATGTACCAAAAATTGAAACTAGAAAATTCATCATCGATTGTCAAAACACTGAAGTTAAGGTCAAGCAGTTGTACAAGGATAAGAAAACTCTTAAAGTCGTAATAAAAAAGTATGCTCTAGATCGCAGTTTTAATTTTTGAGCTACAAGATCTGATAAAAAAAGATATTTTAATCTATGTTGTTATTTTTTTGTGTGTGTCTTTGGTGTTTCTATTCTTCATATGATACATTATAAAATATGTTTCGGTCGTGTTCTTCTTAAACAATATCATATATGAACGTGCAGTGGATGTTGTCGTAGATATGTCAAAATATTGTGTTAAGAATTATTTAGAGTAGTGCAATTGTTTAGAATTGGTTACTACCCGATACATAACTGTTTTTCCCAAAAGATTATTTTTTTATAAAAAAACTTATGATGATTTATTAATATATGCAACTATTGGTTGGAATGTCATAATGAAAATTGCGGTTGATACATGAAGGCATCTTACTTGACGAATTCGGATCATTTTCAAATTCAGAGATTCAATGATGAACATACATGTTCAATAGGTGATCGGGAGTTAAAGCAGTTGCAGGCTACAGTTTCCTTTGTTAGTAACTTTACAAAGCCAAAATTAATAAACTACAAGAGAAAACACACTCCAGCAGACATTATTGAAGAAATGAAAGTTGTGGATGATGTTGACATTAATTATATGAAAACATGGCGTGCGAAGGAGCGTGCTATGAAAATGCTTAGGGGTGGAGCTGCTGACGGATATAGACAAATGCCGAGATACATTCAAATTCTAAATTTTGTGTATTCGGGATCACACCTCAGGATGCATAAAGTTGTAGATAATGAATTCAAATATTTGTTTATAGCTTTACAACCAATAATGCATAGTTTCCATCATTGCAGACCAGTTGTAGTGGTGGACGGTGCTCATTTGAGTGGACTTTACCAAGGGACTTTCCTTTCTGCTAGCACTCTTGATGGTGCAGGTACGACTAATCATGTGAAAAATTTATTATTAGATGTTATGATACATCATAGTACTTATATGTTATATTTTGATACATAACTGTACAATTTATGATACATTACTAACTGTTATGATAAATTTAACGTATTCTTTATAGGTTGAATATAATTATAATATCATTTTGTATAGGTTGCATATTAACAATAGCTTATGGTGTTGTTGACTCGAAGAACAATTCTGCATGGACATAATTTTTCGAACAGTTTAAGAATGTTTTTGGAGAGCGTGAGAACATGTGTGTTGTATCATATCACAATAAAATAATAATTAAAAGTGTCAGCATTGTGTATCCAAATGTTCCACACTTAGCATGCATTTGGCATCTTTGGAGGAACATTTGTACAAATTTTAGAAGGAGCAAGGACGGACTTAGCAACCTCTTTTATTCGGTGGTCAAAGCGTACAGAAAAAAATATTTTGAGTACCTTATGGCTAAAGTTGATAAAATTGATCACCGGATGAAGGATTATCTATATGATGCAGGATATGAAAAGTGGTCAAGGGTTCATGCTCCTATAAATAGAGGCCGGATGATGACATCTAATATTGCAGAATGTATAAATGGTTGTTTAGTGGAGGCCCGTGAATTGTCGATTTTAGGTTTTTTAGAAGAAGACAGAAAATTATTTGGAGCATGGAACTGTAAAAACAAAGAAATTGCTTCATATACAAAAATAACATTAGGGAGAAGGTTTGATGAAATTCTAACACTCAATGGAGTAAAAGCATCCAAAATGACGGTATATGTAATTAGTAACTCAGTTTAATTTTTATTGATTGAGTAATTTTTTGTTATACTTTATATATATATACATATATATATATATATATATATATATATATATATTGTGTGTGTGTGACTATTTGTTTGTTAGGTCAAGCCTGCATCAGAGTATCATTATTCTGTTTATGAATCTTGGAGAATATATGTTGTGGACTCGAATACTAATAAATGCAACTGCGATAGATTTCAGATTGACAAAATTTTATGTCTGCAGTGTTGAAAAGTAAACATATTACAAAGTTTCGTCCGTGGTGCTCTGATTACGATAAGCCTGCGGCATTAGTCAAGACATATGAAGTTTCAGTGGTACCTATGTTCGATTAGAATGATTGACATGTGCCTCAATGTGTCGAAAAAGAAAAAGTCATACTACCAAAATACAAAAAAACATCTGGAAGGTCGAAGAAGGGTAGGTGTAAGAAAGCAAGTGAAACACTATCCTCCAGTACAAACTGTTGTGAAAAATATGATCGTGAAGGTCACAATAGGTGTATGTGCAACTTCTTTTCGAAGGAGAATTGATGTTTAAGTTTTATGATACATTGAATGATTTGATGGACTATCTTAAGTTGTTCACTGTTAGTTTGGTTTCGATTTGGCTATAATATGATACATTGTAAGCCTTAATTGTAAATATTGTTTTTGATACATAACGTTACAGTAACTGACTTATTGAGATTTGTATTATAACATCAGAATATATGATACATGAAAATGGGATGTATTAAAATTGAATGTGAATATTTTTTATATTTATTATACCAATTAAGTAGCTTTAAATAAGTTTCAAATTTGAACTGGGACACTTTGAAGTACATGTGTTACATTGCATGTTGTACTTATAAAAACAAGTAATATGATACATTGCATGCAGTACTTGGAAAAAATATTCATGACACATAACTTTACAGTAACTGACTTATTGCAGTACTGGTCAACAATTTTCATATGTATAATTCATTGATTTGCATGTGTCAAAGAAAATGAAAATAAATATTGATAATAACATATCATAAATTTTAATTGATCCAAAAAATTAATGATAACAAAAATATCTCTATTAAACTTAGTGTCTGAAATTATAATAACAAAAGCCAATAAGATAGCAACAAAAATAATATTCAAAACATAGCTATGGAACAACCTAGTATCTACTCTATGACTACAACAGTAGACTCATTAGCCGGAGGAACATAAAATAGACGTGATCTTGGTGGATCGTCATGGTCACTAGAATATATTTTTGTAGCCTTTTTTACTCTATAGTTCCATAAGAGTGTTGCATATCTCTTCCGATGATATTCTGCATCGACATTTGATGAAGGAATCGACATTCGATCGCTAAGAAATTCAGCATAAAATGCCACGAAAACTCCACAGTCCCAAAACATGACCAATAATTTAGTTAGATGCTAAATCACATGGATATTTATGTTGTATCAGAACATATGTAAATGGACAATAACTATATAATAATGTGTCAGCTTAAACTATGTGTAGTTAGGAAATTTTCAATAATAAAAATGAGTTGAATTCTTTCTAGATATATAAAACAGTGAAGAGATACTTATAAACTTTCACTGACTTATTGTGCAATATCTTCAACGTATTCAACATGAAATGGGTTTTGGTTCACAACACCGACACTTTGATTCATTGACGAGTCTAAATTGTATAAGATTTTTGTTGCTCGTACTCTGACAAATTCTACTAGAGTTTAAGATATCGTCCCACGGAGATTGAAAAATCTATGCTACAAATTTGTATTATCTTGATTACTATTTGAAAATCAAATTGATGAAAGGAGAGTAA
Organism: Capsicum pubescens; assembly: GCA_030864215.1. NCBI lineage: Eukaryota > Viridiplantae > Streptophyta > Magnoliopsida > Solanales > Solanaceae > Capsicum > Capsicum pubescens. Next base: position 329,514,791 of record CM061538.1, on the reverse strand, counting down.
TTTCTAAAGCTTTTTTAAAAAAAATATGTAAAGAAATAGTGTTTAAAGATTATCTTGGAGTGAAAGTTGGGGGTTGTTGAATTCACTTGGTATGTTTATTATAATAAAATTACTATTTTAGTAATTTCTATAAAATTGTAGAATAACTTTCTAAACTTGATTTATGTGTTCATGAGGAATAAAGACTCCTTGCGAGTAATCTTTAAATCAATAAACCTACTTGAGACAATCTCTCTGCGAGGATACAGATTGAAAGAAATAAGATAAAGACCCCTCAAATCAACAGTCTTATTTGAGTCAATACCTCCGCGAGGATACGAATTGAAACAAATAAGATAGAGATTATTTAAATCTAAAAAATAGTTCAAAGTAATCCTTCTGTGAGGATAAGGATCAAAAGAAGCAATTTCAAAGATTTGAAATAACAAGTGACTAAAAATTATTATTACTTATATTTTATGAAATACTTATAGTATATTTAGTTTTCTTCCCTGTGGGAAGCACAACTTAATATAACTATAACTACAATATAAAATATCATGTAACGCTAATTTCTAGTACAAGAATTTCAATACGAAGTATTTAGCTTTTAAATAAAATTAAGTCCTGAAAGAACTAAAATAAGATTTATATTATAATATTATACCAAATTTCTTCAACGCTCCCAACACAAAGAAATTACTCCATTATGGAGAAATAATGAAGTAATTAATAAAGAAAAGAAAAAAATATTACTCTACAAAAGAAAAAGAAAGAAAGAAAAGTAAACAAGACTAATTCGTATATATTGCTTATGTTGTTGGATGATTAATAATCAAAGAAATGCCTCTATTTATAGAAAATTATAATGTTGAACCAACGAATGCATTCTTTGAAGTGGTGGTTGTGACGGTCACTTGTAACTTCTTCTGAAAACCTTCACTTATTTCATTCCTTCACTTGACGGGTGTGAGTAAGCTTTTGTAGTGGTGGTTGTGACGGTCACTTGTAACTTCTTATGAAAACCTTTTCTTGTTTCATTCCTTCACTTGACGGGTGTGAGTATGAAATTGTGGTTACACCCATGAAATTCTCTTATTTCTTTAATAATTTGTTTCTTCTCTTGTATTTTTCTTCCTGTAGAATTTGTCAGAAAATATACAATAATATGATATATTTATTTATATTTATATAAAATAATTAATATTTAATATATAAAAATATATAAATAAATATATCCATCAAATACCCCCACACTTGAATCTTTGTTCGTCCTCGAGCAAAGGACAAAATAAAACAACAATTAAAATTTTAAGTAATAAAATTATTAGATAAAATAAAGTTTAATAAAGACTACATCATGAGTTCAAATAAATTTAGTCGCACTCATATTCACCTATTGAGAATCAAAATTATAATATTTTTTTTTTCTCAGTGTGTCTCACCAAATGAAGAGAGATGCCCATAAATCACACAATATATCAATAGAAACAAAAAAAGGGCATAGATAGATAAAAAAAAATTCTCTCTCTCAACAAAGAAGTATCTCAAGCTACTCGAAGTTCCATAAGCTTGCCTATTATGTAGTTCTCCACTAATATAGGAGTCCTTGAATTGAGATCGTGTAAGACTTTAATAAGGTTGGAATGTAGGTTTAGGGATGGATAGAATGTATATGAATAAAAACTACTCAAGTCCCTTATAAGCACCACAACACTTTAGCATTTTAACATCATTGCTTTCCTGCTTCTAAAACAAATCAACCTTCATTTTTTCTTCATCTTTTTTAATCCTCCTTTTCCTCACTTAATTATTTTTCAAGAAGTAGTTACCAACATTTGTTTTTGTAACTTTTTTTTTCGAAAATATTCTTAAAATACCAATAAGCTAAACAAGAATCAATGTTTAGTTCTTTTTTTTACAACTACTTCCCACACTATTTTTGTATTCAATTCCTTATCGACCCTAAGGGAATAAAGTGAATGAATAGATGTGATAACAAAGATTAAATTTAAATTAGAATTTGACTTATCAATAAAATAAGAGATGATTTATTTAGGCTCAAGGGGATGATGAGGGATAAACATAATTTTGATAGGTCAACTTTGGTCATGACTCAACAAGAAGGCCTACTTTCATTTCTCAACTAAAAAATCTAACTAGTATTTCGCCTCAAATCACATTCAAGGCAAGTTGTAGATTTTCAAATAAGCAAGAGAACTGGGTGATATCATCTGACAACACTATACACTTGGGATCAGTAAATATTACAATTTTAATCACCAATAAACAAATATGAATTTGAAAAGATATTCATATAATCCAAGAAGGATAGTAATTCAATTTATTTTTCGAATTTTTATTATTATATTTTTTTTTAAAAGTGTCCAGTTCAAAAATATTACGACCATGGCAAAGAACTGAACAAAGAAATCCATGAAAGTTTAATAATATAGTTATGTTATAAATAAAAAAAATATGTAAATATATAAAATATATTGCGTAAATATATATATTTCCTATTCCCCCACTTAAATATCATCATGTGTCTGGCAAATAATTTAAAAGCAATAGGAGAAACTTTTTTTTGTCTTTTTTTCAGAGCTTGTGAATTCCACCCCCAATTCTGATTTAAATTTTCATTTTTTTATTTTTGAAAATTTTGCACAAACATAGTTGACCAACAACATTATAAAGTATTTTCTTCTTTTGAATCATCCAATTTTTGTTGACCCTATCTCGAGAAGAAAAATAATCGTGCATGATAATTCTTAATTTTATCTTATATTTTTCACAAGGATCATTCCATGCTTTTTCCTGAAAATCTCCAACAACAAAATTCAAAAAGTTAGAATGATAATAAGAAATTGCAGAATAATGATCAAATTTATTTTTGTGCTTGTGACCTTTTCATTCTCATTTTTCTCAAAATTAATAAATTTATGTGGATTAGAAAAAATGAAATATGCATTCGTTACTTGTTGAGTTGAATTTCATCAAACATTTATTGTCACCATGCTTCACTAAATTAGTCTTTTCATCGTGAGCAATATATTTTTTTTCATAAGGCTCTTTTATTTCATTAATTGTTTCATCCCTTACAAGATGCAGTTTCATTTGAAAGTTCACCATCATTATAGGAGTTTACTATGCTTATTAATTCATTTAGCTTCATAGTTAAATTCATAGTGGCTTTATAATTATATGCAATTCTTTCATCGATATTCTTAAAGAGAGTATGCATAATTTTCTTCAAATTCACATTCTCCTCTTGAAATGGTTTACTCTCAATATGTTGATCCTCTTGTGAATATTGATTGTACACCGGATTGCAATCATATTCACTAGAATCAATGTACCTAAAAGAACTAGAAACAACGTAAGATTGTTCATAAGAAATATGAATTACCTGTTTGACATTCATGACCTAGGTGACTGCCTCCACAATATTGTCAAGTAATGGATCTTTCACGAATTTTGTTAATTAATTCTTCAACACTATTCATTCTCCCAGAATTCAAAAAGAATAATGTGTTACTTGTTTGGCATTCAAAGATTCAGTGGTTGCTGCCACAATAGTCACAGATAATAGACTTTTGATAATATTTTTCTATCAACTAAGTAAAAAATTTTGATTGAAATTCATACTTAAAGTGCATAAAGTAGGTTCACAATGAGATTTTTTTTTAAAATCTTGCTTCCTACCACTAATTAGGTGCTACAAAATAAAATACACGAAGACCAAAAATAAAAATAATAAAAATAATAATTAAATATATTATAATATAATATAAATTATTATTATTATTAATAATAATAATAATAATAATAATAATAATAATAATAACAATAACAATATCTTCAAGACTGATTTTCGAAAACTTGTCAAGTATTAGAAAATAAATTACTTGAAAAAATAGAAAAATAAAATCTCAAAGTAGTAACAAGACAATTAATTTGAAGTAGATGTTTACCAATCCCCGGCAACGGCGTCAAAAATTTGACGAGTCTAAATTGTATAAGATTTTTGTTGCTCGTACTCTGTCAAATTCTAGTATAATTTAAGATATTGTCCCACAGAGATTGGAAAATCTATGCTACAAATTTGTGTTATCTTGATTGCTATTTGAGAATCAAATTGATGAAAGGAGAGTAATTTCTAAAGCTTTTTAAAAAAATACGTAAAGAAATAGTGTTTAAAGATTATCTTGGAGTAGAAGTTGGGGGTTGTTGAATTCACTTGGTATGTTTATTATAATAAAATTATTATTTTAGTAATTTCTATAAAATTGTAGAATAACTTTCTAAACTTCATTTATGTGTTCATGAGGAATAAAGACCCCTTGCGAATAATCTTTAAATCGATAAACTTACTTGAGACAATCTCTCCGCGAGGATATAGACTGAAAGAAATAAGATAAAGACCCCTCAAATCAATAATCTTATTTGAGTCAATCCCTCTGCGAAGATACGAATTGAAACAAATAAGATAGAGATTATTTAAATCTAAGAAATAGTTCAAAGTAATCCTTCCGTGAGGATAAGGATCAAAAGAAGCAATTTCAAAGATTTGAAATAACAAGTGACTAAAAATTATTATTACTTATATTTTATGAAATACTTATAGTATATTTAGTTTTCTTCCTTGTGGGAAACACAACTTAATATAATTATAATTATAATATAAAATATCAAGTAACGCTAATTTCTAGTACAAGAATTTCAACACGAAGTATTTAGCTTTTAAATAAAATCAAGTCCTGAAAGAACTAAAATAAGATTTATATTATAATATTATATCAAATTTTTTCAACACTCCCAACACAAAGAAATTACTCAATTATGGAGAAATTAATAAAGAAAAGAAAAAAAATATTATTCTACAAAAGAAAAAAAAAGAAAGAAAAAGTAAACTAGACTAATTCTTCTATATTGCTTATGTTGTTAGATAATTAATAATCAAAGAAATGCCTCTATTTATAGAAAATTATAATGTTGAACCAACGAATGCATTCTTTGAAGTGGTGGTTGTGACGGTCACTTGTAACTTCTTCTGAAAACCTTCACTTGTTTCATTCCTTCACTTGACGGGTGTGAGTAAACTTTTGTAATGGTCGTTGTGACGGTCACTTGTAACTTCTTCTGAAAACCTTCACTTGTTTCATTCCTTCACTTGACGGATATGAGTATGAAATTGTGGTTACACCCGTGGAATTCTCTTATTTCTTTAATAATTTGTTTCTTCTCTTATATTTTTCTTCTTGTAGAATTTTTCAGAAAATATATAATAATATGATATATTTATTTATATTTATTTAAAATAATTAATATTTAATATATAAAAATATATAAATAAATATATCCATCACTCATCTTATCTGTGTACGCTTCGAGACTTGACCATACCGTTCATTCAGTATTTTTCAGAAATTCACTGTCACTAAGGTAGGCTGGCAGCATCACAGACAACTTGTGGATCTCATGTGATGGCTCCCTATGACGCGATGACAACATGGAGTCATACACCCGGATACATCTTTTCTTCAGAGATATCATAGCCAACACCCAGTAAAAAATTTCATCACAGTTTACAGGGACGTATACATCATCAAATGCCAAGGCAAAACAGTCGGTATGTTGAACCCTTTGATGATGTTTATCAATAGATCTTCATAGCTTGCAACAAGACACGACCTTTCATAATCATCTTCACTTGAGAGAGCATCACCTGCTGCATCCTTAAAATATCGTTTGTATGTCGCATTGATGTATGTTTTGAACAAGCCATTCACGGTGATGTATCTGTATTCTTAATTCTTTTGTTGCTGTGATTTCCTCCGAAGGCAGTAGAATATAACATCTAAATATTGCTCAAAATAACAACATAAATGAGTTACTGATCTCCAGAAATTCGACACTCAGTAAAAAATTCAATTGGCAAATAATATTAGAGATTGACAGTTATCTTATTTATGTATGTATATGTTATATATCAGAATGTATAATAATGTATAGATATGTATTAGAAACAGTTTATTATAGTTTTAAGTAATGTTTTTTTGGAATACCTCATCGTTCCAACAGGTGTTGGGCTGAGACATTGTATAAAATTAGTTCTTTGTATCAGATTGTGCAACAATAAAATTCAACGAACTAAAATCAAATTCAAATTTATTAGCTTTGTAGTGGTTGTCCTTCAATTTTCTATATGAGTATAATGATATGTTATAAATCTTCAAAATTTTAAAATTAGAATATAATAATGAAAAAAGTAAAATATCTTACTTCTTTTCATAACACTTTAATAATCCTTCGACAATTCATTCACAGTACTGTTCGATTAATTCGATCGGCCCATCTTTAGATATAAGATAATTATTAAATGAATGTTTTCGAGGAAAATCAATTGTTGCGGATTCTTTGCCTTTATAACTGGAATCAAATTCAGTTGTAAATGGTGACATAAATATTTTAGTTCGCTTCATGTTCCTTGGTGCAGGTGTTTTTATGTCATCCTGTTTACCCAAATCGGCTTCAAGAAGAACTGATGGTAATCAACTATCATGGATGTGACATTCGTTGTCGTTGGTTTCTTTGGGACTAACATACTTGTTTTGCATGCCAATGACTGATGTGAAAATTCTAGCTCTACTGTTATTTATCGCTTCCTGAAACGCATCAATTGAAATTTCATTGGTAGACTCCTGAAAAAGTAAAATTATTAGATATGACTATCAAAATTACAAAATTAATTTTGCTGTAAGAGAACACATATGATATATAAAGTGTAATATATTGTTAACATTATATCTTTGTGCCCGAATTTATAAGAAAGAACCTATATGATTTAAGAAAACTGTTATGTATCATAAAAAGTAAGAAAGGTCTGATACATTTCATACAACATAATACTTGGTGTATACAATGTAGAAGGTAAATTATATAATATGCATAACCTTCTTTTACACATAGATATTCCTAATTAATAACATATATAATTCACACCTCGTGTGTTATTCGTACCTGTGATTTATTTTGAATTTCAACGTTGTTTGTTTGTAAGGATGGATCTGGAAGATTTACTTTCTACTTGAATTCAACAAAATTTATTGGCATTACAATGACTGGTATGAAAATGTCAGCTATGATATTATCTATCGATTCTTGAAACGCATCAGACGAAATCTCAGTGCTGGACACCTGCAAAAAATAAATTGTTAGATACAACTACCAACAGTTATAATATTAATTGGATGAAATAGATCCCATATGAAATATGTATTGTATGGTATTTTTCAAATTATTTTTGTGTCGGAATTTAACAAAAAAGAATTCATGTTGTGAAAAAACTTTGGTATGTATCATAAATAAATACAATAGGTCTGATACAATATAGAAAGTCAGAGAACTTTGTTTATATAATGTATCAGGTAAATTATCTGTCATGCATAACCTATTTTAGAAAAAGATATTCCTAATTAACATATAATCCACAACCGTGAGTTATATGTACCTGCGGTTCATTTCGAACTTCAATATTATCTGTTTGTAAAAGTAGATCAGGGAGATTTTCTTTCTGTAAAAGCTCAACAGACTGTATTGCAAGAACTAGTGAGAAAATTTTAGCTATGGTGTTATCTATGGATTGCAGAAACTCAACAGACTTAATCTCAGTGCTAGTCTCCTGAAATATGAAAATGATTAGATACAGCGGATCAAAAATTTAAAAATTACTTAGATGTAAAAGAACCTGTAAGACTTATATAGGGTGAAATAATAACATTTTTTAGAAACATTTGAAAGATATATCAAGCTTTTTGCATTAAATGTGTCAGTTATACTATATATCATGCAAAATCTAATTAACATAATGATTTTTTCCATTAATAACATACACTCGATAAAATAATTTTTTATCAGTACATTCTGTACATTTTGAACTTCAATTGTCTCCCTCGGTATAGCCGGATCATCAAAATTGAATTTCAGAGAAGACTCAACAAAAGTTTTTCCATCCATCTTGTGATCTTCAGTAGATACAACATTTCCATCGTTATTCTGGAACACAAAATTGCATTACATTATAAAAATAATATACAATACATATTTTTAACATTTCTACTAGTTTACCTTATCAGGTATATCCTTTGATTGTTCTTTCGGAGTTTTCAATTCATCACCATCTGTCTCATTCTTTTTCATATCTCTGTTTGAACTGACGATGTCAATAACAACCTAAAAAATATATAATTTTTAATAAGATAAATATATATAAAATTTACTAAAATTTAAGGTGATTATATTGAAAGTTACTTTTTGAGGAGCATCAATGCTTCTCTTTCACAGCTGACATCATCTTTTCATGTTGTTTTTCATTTGTTTATGATGTTTTTTTATTAATGCTTCAATATGATCAAATTTTTTGTCAACCTGCATAAGTTTAACAAAGTAAATTAGATATGTCAAGATAGCCAGTTTTAAAAATAAAAATTCATGTTGCACTTACATATGTCTTGACAAAAATACATATCCTCGGGATTCGATTACCAATACGGCAAGTGATAACGCTCAATCTACAGCTCTCGTAGGAGTGTAAAGCGGTCGTTAGCAAATATAGAACCCAACTGGGTTGGGTATCGATCCCACAGGGAATAGCTTGGTCAACAAGTAAGTAAAGATTACTAGACTTTTAGTGCAAGTCTCGTAAAAAGGGGGGAGTCTTGTCGTGCAAGTAATGTAACCAAAATAAGATCTAAAAATGGCAATAGCAAAGTAAAAAGAGAAAGAATGTTTTAGTGAGATGTAAACAATGAGAATTGAGAAGTTGGGGTTATGTCCACCTTCTGAGGTATACGTCTCTATTGGCTATGAGTGTGTAGAATTCTGACATGCAACTGCTTATAGAGAATTGTATTCGATGGTAAATCCAAGCGTCTTTCGACCTAAACAAGGACTATTTCACTTTAACTCTCTCGAGCTTAAAGCGTATCTAACGGTACGAATTCTCCAAGAGGTTAGTCCAGTTACGGCACTAGCTTTTTAATAGGAAAGGGTGTCCTACTACCTTGACATTATCTCTTTTCCAGACAAATAACTTTTCTCTCGAACAAGTTAAATGTTAGACTGGCGTATTCTTGCGTTTGCAACCGCAAAGAATGTAGATTAAGATGAAGAGAATAATGATATAAGCAATATACGTGCCTCGAACTCACAAACTCACAGCAATAGATAGTAACTCATTCGGCTTCCATAACCCCAACAGAGAAGTTTAGTTACCCATGAATGCGAAGAAAACCACAATTGTCATTGTTATTATACCACAATAATGATCAATTTCGTGTAGCACAAGAGTGGTAGGCGTTAAGTATGATTTCTTGCAGAGTAACGTTTCTCTTGTTGCAGAATTTAAGAATAGAAGAATAGACGAAAATAGAATTGATGGAAAGATTAGAAGAGTTGTAGAATTGTTTGTAGTGTAGAATAATAGAGGAGTAGAAGATGAGAGGGATGGAAGGAAGTATTGTGTTCTCCCTCCTTCCTCCCTCCTTGTTCTCTAAAATCTCTAGCATGATAGGGTATTTATAATACCCATATCCTAATCCTACTAAGCTAATGAAATAAATAACCAAATCCTACTAGACTAATGAAATCCTTAACCCAAATGTACTAGGTTAAGGTAACATTATCATAATCCACATAAAATAATGAAATACATAACCTAATTGTACTAGGTTAATGTATCATTGTCAAAATCCAGCTTTGTGTCTGTAAGTCCCCAAAGTCTTCAGAATTGCTGTTTTAGCCCGGGACAGATTTTCCATGCAGCAGTTTTGGTCCTTAGGCGTGTAAACTCCCTTCCCTTCCTTCGTGAGCTTTCTTTAGCGTCAAGTAAGCCATAAAATGCTGAATTATGCATCATTTATACCTGAAACTTTACTAATCATGTTCGTTAGCTCATTTACAGGAAAAAGGACTAAAAGTGCATGAAATATATAATTTGTTCTCAAAACTAGGCTAAAATATGGGCAAAATATATTGATATAGGCGCGTAAATTCGCCTATCATCAGCAAGCAATGTCTTTATCTACTTCAGAACAACATTCGTAGATTCAGACGTTGAGAACATGTGGCATTCCTCCTAAACGATAAAGCTGTTTTTCAATGAAGAAGTCTTGTCTCAACGAGTTCATCAACTTGTTGAAAGCAATCTTTCCCCACGGATAATGTTCATATCGACCATCCTCTACCATCTTGAATTCTAAAAAACTAACATTTGCTTCATCAGATTTAGATAACAAATGCGTATGAATGAAAAATAATATGGTCATCTGCAATGCATCCTGAATATTGTCAAAAAATTTCAGCTTATACCGTTTAATCAATTTTTTTTTGGAGATTTCATTTTTTGCCTCTAGAAAATACTTTGTTAATAACACAGAGCCATCTGAAGTCGGATACTGAAACTCTTCAATATTTGCGGTGTAATTCAGACCACTAATGAGAGCAAATTTAAATATAAAAAATTTCAGAACTGCTCCCTTGACATATACATGGAATTCGTTTGGGTTATCTTATTTAAACTCAAGCATCAACATGCATTTGGTTATTTGACCTTGAACATTTAATTTGGGCATATCAACAAACACACCAAAGCATGTCTCCTTAAATATATTGAGCATTTTTTTACCCACAAAGTGCTCAACATCGATCGCAAAGTTACGGTTGCACGAAATTCCAAACCTTGGTGGATGATGTGGGATAGTTTTGATCACATATTTCATCCCCTGCATTAAGAAACAGTGATGTATCATAACGCACGCACTGACCTTATGTACATTGTTATGTATCAGATTAAAGATTAGCTTTAACATTTGTTACATATTGTATTATGATACATAACTATAACGTATGTATATCAGACATCACGCATTGACCTTATGTACATTGTTATGTATCAGATTAAAGATAAGCTTTAACAATTGTTACATATTGTATTATGATACATAACTATAACGTATGTATCAGATATCATGATATAATTCTTACTTATGTATCATACTCCAAAAATTTGTGATGTATCATAAGGCATGCACAGACAGTATCTCCATGATTATGTAACAGACTAATGGTTAACACTAACATTTGTTAAATTTTATATTATGATAAATAACAATAACTTGTTTTGGAAAAATTCATCTATCAAATACGTAAATAACATACATTTGGTAATGAGTCTCTTTTCACAACTTTCTTTCTCCTTCCCTTTGAAATAGCAGTAGCAGGCTTCTTCCCTTTAGCACTAGTAGCATCCCGTAATTTCTTCATGATTGTAGGATCGTTCCGATACTTAGATCTATTTTCATGAAAACCAACGTCTTTATAATCGAAGTTATCAGGAACAAACCCAGATATATCAATTTCATTAGAAGTTGACTGAAATTGAGGGTAAGCCCCACACTAAAAGAGGGTCCCGACTCCATTAATGTTGTTATAATGTTTAAAGAATATAAAATTGAAAATGAATTTCTTCAATTTCTAAACTAAAAAAACAAAATCATCAACTGGAAACAAACTAACCTACAATTAATTTTGAATAATTAATTTAATGGAGTAATTGTAATGGAGGATAACGGTTGTTACTTCAAGATCAGATTTTGGCATAACCTTCGCCACTATTACAGTGATTTTTAGGTTACAAAACAGTAGTAGGATATTGTGTTGAGTTGTAGGTGGTAATGTATCAGCTTAAGCGTGTGTGTTTACTAGTAGAAGGTATTATTGTAATATGTTTAATAGGATGGTATTTAAAGTAACAGAGAAAAGTTAAGGTGTTGAGTTATATAATTTTTCCTATAAATAATGTACGTATATACGACTTATTTGTTTTCATTAACTTCAGTAATTAACAAAATCATGAGTGTTCAGACGAATTATTAATTATTTTAATTTATAATATTTTTAAAAATATGTAAATTTTATTTTTTAAAAGATGAAATTTAATTATATCTTATTTCGCACCAAACTTTAGTTAGTTTAAGTTGTAAATAGCTTAAGATAAAAGGAGCAACCACATATAATTGAATGCATGATCAGTTGCTTGTGTTTTCAGGAGGAAAATGATGACTATCTTTTTTTTTTTTTTTGGGAGTTTTCATTCGGTGTTCGGTACCCATATTGAAGCTCAACTGATTCGGATTCGCACCGCGTAAGGCTCATTCGGGGGAAACGCTCCCTACCAAGGATTTTTCCATACTCGGGGCTCGAACACGAGACCTCTGGTTAAGGGAGGAGCAACCCCATCCACTCAGTGGCGAAACCACATGCAATTCAGGGGGTTCATCCGAACTCCCTTCGTCGAAAAATTATACTATTTTTATATGGTCAAAAATATTTTTATGTATGTATTATAGATGTTGAACCCCCCTTCGACTAGTCCGTATATTTACTTCTGAACCCTCTCAAAGAAAAGTCTGGCTCCGCCACTGCATCATCCACTGCACCAAATCTTTTGGTGGTAAATGATGACTATCTATATGTATAATGGTGTTTTTTTAATAATAATAATAATAATAATAATAATAATAATAATAATAATAATAATAATAATAATAATAATAATAATACAAAACAGACAAATAAGTAATAAATAAATAAATAAAAAGAAGAAACAATGTCAGCTAGCAATGAAAATTAATACAACTATTAATATTTTTAAAATTAGGAACGTTAGTTAATTTATTTGTCTTGATTTGATACGAGCTCCAAAATTAACTAATATTAGTAATTAGGTGACTTCCAACGTAGAACCTTTATATATTTTGAACTAAAATTTATATATCGAGAAACTACATAAAAAGTATCATACGTCACAATAATTAATATTTAAAATATATATAAAAAAATATCATCAAAGAAGAACATTTTTTCCTATAAAGAAGGCCATTGCCCATTGTAATCTAAATTGTCCACTAAATTCATATTCTTTGAACCTTGTTTTTTTGGAGAACGAAACAAGTTTTGTAACTAATTAATACAGCTAGCGTTCTCACAAGCCACATCCAGCTATATACAAAGGGGGGAAAAAAAAACACGTAAAGTGAGACGATTGGGTTTACGTATGAAATTTTGCTTTTCTGTTGTAGGAAATAATTGAATTAGTAATTGTTTTTCTATATATATTTTGTGCTAATTTTTTTAAGGAATCGATGTTGACCCAAATATATGTTGCTCATTCATTCCACATTGTCCCCCTGAATTCATGCATACATGTGCTTTGCCTGAATTTATGCTTTATCAAAATATGTGCTCTGATCAATTCTTTTCAACATACATTCTTATATTAAAAGAAATATATCTCATAAATAGAGGTAATTTATTATATTATATTTGTATTTAATATTTTTTAAATAAATAATAAATGAATTAAAATAACACTTATTTTGAGATGATGGGAATTATGCTCAACATGCTTTAGATTTTTATTAGACTATATAGCTTTTAGCTAGGTTGTTTTTGTACTCCCTCTACTAATGAATGCGTGTAAACGTGCACAATTTCTTTTCTTTTTTTCTCAAAGTGTAAGACAAAAGTATCTAATATACTTAATCTCATGTTCAGATGATTAATTGAAATATATCATAATTTAAGAAATTATTGATGGAGTCAGAGCCTTTTTGAATTGGTTTTTGACTTAAAATTAAGTGTTTTTAAGTATTTTTTTGTTTATTCAAAAATAATAATAATGTATTCAGTGTATTCCCACAAAGTGGGGTCTGATAAGGATAAAGTATATGCATTTCATACCGCTACCTTAACTGCAATAGAGAGTTTGTTTTCGATAGACTCCCGATTTATGATAAATTAAAAATTATTCCATCTTTAAAATATGTCAATCCAAATAGACTTTCAACCTAAATCAAAACGGAGGGAGATACATAAAATATATTGATTTTTGCCAAAAGATTTAAATTATTTTTTGTAGAACAGAGGGCCATGAGAAAAAATAGTAAGAACTTGGTCACGACACTTTCTTTTTCCTATTTTGGAAAGTACGGTGAGCTGGAGCTTGACCGACGCAGACACAAGTATTGTGAAAGTGTTCAACTAATATTAAAGGCAAAATCACTTTTTGGATCATTGTACTATGTTGGTTTTGTAAGTTGGACACTTCTACTTACATGTTTGTCATTTGGACCTCTGAATCCACTAAAAAACAATATTTTAAATCTTTTTTGGTGAGTGTAACACACTCTCCCTCACGTCAGCTGTCACGTCATCTGTCACGCCTGACACGTCTGCCACGTCATAAAATAAAAATAAAATAAAATAAACATTACATTAAATTTCAAGTCATTTTTAAAATACTACATAACAAATTAAATATTAAAATTAATTTAATTAAATAAGAAAAATTTATAAATTGTAAAAAAAATTGAATAATCATGTTTTTATTTTTTTCTCACAAATTAAACATTAAATCCATTCCAAATAATTAAAATTCTTCTCCAACTAATTTAAATTTTTAACTACAAATTCATATATACAAACATAATAATTTTTTATTTTTAAATTTGAATATTTTTAACAAATTCACAAAAAAAATAATTTTTTTCAAGCGAAATTCACTAATTTTTTTCAATATTCACTATCACTTACTTTCAATTTAAATTTAAATTTTAATCCCAAAAAATTAAAAAGATTTCGAATTTAAATTTTAATTAAAAAAATGAAAAGAATTGAATTGAGAGGAAAAATTAAAATTAAAAATTAAAAATTAAAAGTGAACGTGTGTGGGGGGAGGAGGGGCTGGAAGAGTGTTGGGGATGGGGTGGGGATGAGAGGGGTATGGGGGCTGGGGGTGGGGGGGCTGGACGGGGCTGGTGAGGTGTGAGGGGGTGGGGGACGGGGCTGGGTGGGGTGGAGAGGCTGGGGTGGGATGGGGCTGGGTAGGGGGTAGGGGGTGGGGACGGGCTGGGGTGGGGGTGGGGAAGGGCTGGACGGGTGTTGGGGTGGGGTGCTGGGGGTGGGGTGGGATGGGGCTAGGTGGGGTGTGGGGGTGGGGATGGGCTGGGGTAGGGAGGGAAAAATATATTTTTAAAATTTTTTTAAAATATTTTTAAAATATTTTAAATATTTTAAATTATTTTTATTTTTTTAAATATTTTAAATTATTTTTAATTTTTTAAATATTTTAATTTTTTTTTTTTTAAAAAAAAAATAAATTTAAAAAGATAAAGGGAAAAAGGACTCTTTTATATTTTTTAAAATTTTAAAAAATATTTTTAAATTATTTTAAAAAAATTTAAAATCTATTAAAATTATTTTTAAATTTTTAAAAATATTTTTGTTTTTAAAAAAATGGAGGGAAAAAATGACCCTTTTTAATTTATTTTTTTAATTTTAACAATTTTTAAAAATAATTTTAATGTAAAATTGACCAAAAATTGACCTCCACTCGCACCCCCAAGCGAGTGACTACACTCTCTTTGTCCTAGTCACCATGACCTTGCCACATAGGTAAGGTCAACGGTCAAAGGGTGCAAAATGTTGTTTTTTAATGGGTTCAAAGGTTCAGATGACAAATATGTAAGTAAAAGTGTCCAACTTACAAAACTGACGTAGTACAGGGGTCCAGAAAATCATTTTGCCAATATTAAATGATGAAGAAAGTAGTATCATAAAATAGTAGACACAATTTCTACATATTTTAATTTATTTATCTGATTTTAATTGAACATAAATTATAACGATTTTAAAAGATTTATAAAAAATTTAACAAAATTTTCAACTTATGACATGAAAATGGTATTTTCAACCGTGGCAAAAAAGATTAGATTATTTATTTTCGTCGATTTTAGCTTTGGTGAACAAAATTACGTGATGTCTATTGCTGGTAGAAGGTTGAACATATCATGTAAAATAAGCGTAAGTTGATTCAGATATCACGATTATTAAGAATTATTAAATTTCTAAAAAAGGAATTTATTTTTTGAAACTCATTAAACGACACAAATTGAAAGAAAGATATTTGTTCTTGCTCAAACCCGTAGTTATTTTCATTTCCTTATTTGAAATTCGAAATTTGTCCAATGGTAGGTTTCGTAATTATCCGGAACACGAGGGATAAGTGTTGGTAATAAAATAGGACAGACCAATAAATAGTTCAACGTTGTCTTCATGAGAAGAAAATGTTACAGTGGGCCCATTACAATAACCATGAACTCGGGGAATTATAGCCTACACCTGATGACCACCACAATAACCTACTCAGCCAATCAGAAGTCCATAAATTTATTGTCATAATTTACACAATATATTTAGGCCTTTCTAAACACACACTTTTATATAAAATATATTTTGGAAAATAGTAGAAGGATTTTCGTTTGTTGTTAAATTATTTATGTTGAATATTTGGAATGGAGCTAATTAATATAAACAAATAGCTAATTTTCATCACATTTTAATTAACTTAAGCCTTGAGACTTATTATTATCGGAGTATCTTATATCTTGAATTTTGTGTTGTTTCTACATACAATTGTCATATAGTTAGTTCACAAATTTATTTTGAAATCATAATGCAATAACTGAATACTCTTATTAGTAGCCCTTGTATTTTGAAAATAAGAAAACTGTATATAATTGAGTTGGATAAATTTAGATACTTAGTCTTTTTCAATCTCAAATTTAATGTTCATAATAACCACTTTTTTTGATAAAATGTTTTTTTTTTTCGTCATTTTACTTAATTATCATATTTTAATTAATCATCCAATGTGATATAAAATTATGGGATCTTTCAGAAATAGCTACACTTTGCTGTAAAATACATCTTCTATACCCATATTTTACATAATTATCATTTATAGCCACTGTATTCAATTTACGTCCGTTGTATTCTGTTTTATCAATAGTCTGTATTCATATAAAATATAAATATAGTGTCTATTTAGCCACTATATTCGATTCACAACCGTTGTATTCATTTTTAATCAGTGATTTGTATTCATAAAAAAACATAAATACTCTACATATTTAGTCTCGCCAATTTTTTCTTCTTTTTTATTTTTTTATATTTTTTCTTTTTCGCGTTTTCTCGTTTTTTTCCTTTTTCCATTTTTTTTCTTTTTATTTTTTCTCTCTTCCATCTCTACCTTCTATTTCTCTTTTTTCTTTTATTTTCTTATTTGTTTTTTTTGTTTTCTTTTTTGTACTTATTTTTTTCATCACTTTTTTCGTTCTATTTTATTTTTTTGTATTTTCAAAAAAATATGACTACTCGCACAAGTTATAGATAATAATGTAAATACTACAATTGTTTATCGTATTTGCAGTCACACTGTCATTTATATTTTTATATTCATTGATACAATTGTATTTGTATTTGTATTTTAAAGGTCACACTTGTATTTGCATTTTGTAGTTTGCATTTATATGTGTATTTTATAGTTCACATTTATATTTGTATTTGCTCCCCCGACCCCACTATGTGGGAATATACTGGGTTTGTTGTTGTTGATGTACTTGTATTTGTATTTGTTAGTTCGCACCATCATTTATATTTTATATAATTCGCACTTGTATTTTAAAGAACTGTTTTGTATTTGTAATTTATAACTGACTATATATTATATTGGATTATATTTGTATTGTGATTTTATTGTGTTTGTATATTTAAATTATATTTGTATTTATATTCTATTTTCGCCGATGTCTTTTTATTTTTAAAGAATTATTTTGTATTTGTAAGTTGACTGCATATTGTATTTAACCGTGGTT
Organism: Capsicum pubescens; assembly: GCA_030864215.1. Classification (NCBI taxonomy): domain Eukaryota; kingdom Viridiplantae; phylum Streptophyta; class Magnoliopsida; order Solanales; family Solanaceae; genus Capsicum; species Capsicum pubescens. Next base: position 329,497,035 of record CM061538.1, on the reverse strand, counting down.
ATGTACAATTTATCATTTGTATTTGAATACAAACAAGTAAATGCATTAATTGTATTTTCTTGATTCTAAAATATATAAATATGTAATGTATCATTTGATACAAATGTACCGTTTTGTATTTGTATGTCAAAATTATCATTCGTATTTGTAAATAAACAAATATTACTTGATACAATTACAAATAAATGAAACAAATGATTTTATAAATACAAATACAATATGTATTTGTATATATTGTATTTTGTATAAAAATTTAAATTGTATTTATTTGTGTCAATAAATACAAACAATTATTCGTAGAAAGAAAATCAATAGTTCATTTTCAATAATTAAAAAATACAAATGACAGTTCACACAAGTATCTGTATGTCTAGTTCACATTTATATTTGTTTTTTTATAGTTTGCACTTGTATTTGTATGTTATAGTTTCAATTTATAAATTTATATTTTATAGTTCGCACTTTTATTTGTGTTTATTAATTTGCACAAATAAAAAGGAGAAAAAAATGTAAATAAAAAAAAATAAAAAAAAGAAGGAGAAAAAAGTGAGAAGAAAAAAATACAAAAAAGAAGGAGAGTAATAGATAATAGAGAAAAAAATAAAAAAAGAAGGAGAAAAAATAAAAGAAAAAAGTGAAAAAAGAAAAAGAAAAGAAAAAAAGAGAGGAAAAAACTGAAAAATGAAAAAAGGAGAAGAGAATAATAGAAAATAGAGAAAGAAAGAAAATATATGAGAGAGATTATGAATTATAATTAGAAATAGTTAATAGGTAAAAGAGGAATATGTTTGTTAAGTTATATAGTTATCCCATAAAGTCATGTTAAGATTTTATTTTCAGAACTTTTCATGTTAATGGTTCCAATTTGGGGTATCACAAGACTGAAAATTATTACGTTAATGGCCCCAATCAAGATTGATAGACCAGAGGACTCAAAATCCTCATCTTAACGGTAGTGATAAGGCTTATTATGAAAAAACACACACTAACAAATGAAATATCTAAATTATGAAAATATGTAATGTATTAAATAAGATTATTCTTTTCTTAACTAAAGGTTTCATTTTCAAGATTTGTGTATAAAAAATCTTGATAGGAAGTGACTTTTTTAAATAGGCTTTACATGACACTAAGTTGAATTAGACGAGTATCAAATATTAGATGAGAAACTTTTTTTTTAAAAAAAGTAGAAAAATAACATGTATTTTATATGAGAAAATAATAACAATAACCAAATAAGGAAGACTGAAAAATCTTTATTTGGTAATAAAATGTTTTATTTACTAAAAATAAGACCAATTGTAAAGATTGTAAAATTATCCCTTTCACACAGGAAATAAATCACTTGTAGCTGTAGCCGCGTATCAAGCGTGCTCAGACCGACCCCCTATATTCCCGTTAATTACTTTTTAACCCCTCCCCTCCCCACAAATTCCATTATCTCTCCCCCCCCCCACACCCCCACACCCCACAAAAAATATACTCTTTCCTCCCCACTGTCCCCTTTTGTAAGAAAATCAAACCCCCAACACTAAAAACCAAAATCTTCCATACCCAATTTCTTCAAAGTTCAAATGCACTTACTTTTGCTAGTGTTAACTACAGAGCAAAGTAGATAAGGTAAAAAAAAAAAAAATACAAAAATATCATAAATTTTTTTCTTGAAATTTTCAAACAAAAAATTCCAGAAATGGTAACTCATTTATTCAGATCTCTTAATTTTTTTTCTAAATTTTTTATATATACACATTCTTTACCCTCTTTGTGTATTTGGGTGGGTCTCATTTTTTTTATTTTTTTTTGCAATTTTCCTTTGCCTGCTACTGTAATCTGCAAAAAAAAAAAAGGAGCTTTATTCAGGTTAATTTGTTATAAGTTATAAAGTTTGAATCTTTCTGAGCTGATGTTGCCTTTTTTTTTTTACAAATTTTGAGGTTAGTAAGTATTAATTGCTTTTTTTTTTTTTTTTTAAAGGGGTGACAGAAGAAAGAGGGAGGAAAAATGGGTATTTGTTAGTTTGTCTTACGTAATAGAGATTTTTATTTATTTAATTTATAACCCTTTTGATTTAATTGGAGAAAGAAAGACTTAGTCTTACTTGTTAATATTTTGAAAGGGACCCCATGAAAGCTTTGTTACAGTTGTAATTTCAAATTTGTAGTGTGTATATGTTTGCAAGTAGTGTGTGTGTATTTTTTATTGGTATTATGTTTTGAATGTTTCTTACACGCCTTTAGGAGGCCGATTCTCCTGTATTTTTTAATAATGTTTTTTCTATATCTATGTTAATTGTCTTATAAGTATTGGGGCTACTAGTGGGGGTTATATATCTATCTAGTTGTGCAACATTAGCATGATCTTGATGTATATAGGGAAGATATGTATGTGAAAAGTAGGATCTTGATGTGTTCTTGGACTTACATTTTTTTCCACTTTGGTTCGGACTGTGCATAGCGGGAGCTTTAGTGACCAAGTGTTTCTTGAGTTTGCAATTTTTCCCTTTTGATTTTTTTGCACCTTGGTCTCTGGGAAAGCTTTCTGTGTGTTACTGGAAATGGTTTAGGAAAATTTTGATTTTTTGTTGTTGAGGTATTTCATCAAGATTTAGGTGATTTTTATCTTCTGTGTCTACTTTGTTATATTTTGAATTGTTTTGATGCTTTCCACACAAAGTGACCAAGTGTTTTTGCTTAAAAAAGGTGTTGCTTTAATTGTTTTTAGTTGATAAAAAGAGAGAACTGGCTTTGGAGAAAGAGAAAGTGACCAACTGGTCATGCTTTTGTTTGCTCAGCATCATTGACATGCTGGGAATCTCTAAAAGATTTTCATTTTCTAGTTGCAAAAAGACGTCAAAATATTTCAAATCCAGATATATTGTTTGCACCATCTTTTTTTAATTTTGGTCTGTGAACTTAGTGTTAACTAATTCTCTGGTTGCTTCTTTGCCCTTATGCAGTTTCAGGTTTTGTTGGTCAGTAAGTAATCTTTTAGCACAAATTTTAGCAGCATGACTTCAAGATCCTTCAAAGCTTCTGATTCCCAGCAGGGTAAGCCTCCTGGTGTTACTTTTGCAAGGAGGACCTCATCGGGTCGGTATGTGAACTTATCAAGGGAATCACTGGATAGTGAGATTAGTGGCATTGAATTTGCAAACTACACAGTGCATATCCCCCCGACCCCTGATAATCAACCTATGGATCCTTCAATTTCTCAGAGGGTTGAAGAGCAGTATGTGTCAAATTCGTTGTTTACCGGTGGTTATAACAGTGTGACTCGTGCTCACTTGATGGACAAGGTAATTGAATCCGAAACTAACCATCCTCAGATGGCTGGTGCCAAAGGTTCTTCTTGTGCTATACCGGGTTGTGATGGGAAAGTCATGAGTGATGAAAGGGGTGAAGATATTCTTCCTTGTGAGTGTGATTTTAAAATCTGCCGGGATTGTTACATTGATGCTGTCAAAACTGGTGATGGGATATGTCCTGGTTGTAAAGAGCCTTACAAGAACACTGATTTGGCTGAGAATGCTGTGGATCCTTCTGGACGTCCTCTAACTTTACCTTCAAACGTTAGCATGTCTAAAATGGAAAGGAGGTTGTCGTTGTTGCGATCAGGTAATAAGTCGGCGATAATAAGAAGCCACTCAGGGTTGATGAGGAGTCAGACAGGGGATTTTGATCATAATAAATGGTTATTTGAGACAAAAGGGACATATGGCTATGGAAATGCTATATGGCCAAAGGATGAGGGGTTTGGAAACGACAACGAAGATAATGTTGGTGAGCCTTCTGAACTTCTGAACAAGCCTTGGAGGCCGCTTACACGTAAACTGAAGATACCCGCTGCAGTTATTAGCCCATACCGGTAATTTTTCGTCCCTAACAGTTTCTATTGCCATCTTTCCTCTCTACTTCTTTGAATTCAAGAACAGAATTTGGTGAAATTACTCGTATCCAAGTGGCTAACGAATTTAGGGATTAGTTTTAACATGAATGCTTCCTTCTAATCAAAGAAAGATGCTAAAATGATAATCATAGTTTCTTTACTTTAAGTTCCTGTTATATGTTGATCCTCTAAAAAAGTGTGAGACTTCATCTTTTTATCTTGCAAGACTATATTGCAAACATAGCTTCTCGAGTGTACCATATTTAAGAGAACAGTTAAATCTAGCTCTTTTGGTGGATACCATTAGATAATCCTGTGCTTTAGACATTGATTGGTTGCTTAATGCCCGCTGAACATAATTGGTACTATGTTTTATTATAGATGGTTTGAGAGCTGTTCTGACACAACTCCATGTATACAGGCTCTTGATTCTTATTCGTGTTGTTGTTCTTGGACTATTTCTTCATTGGAGGATTACCAATCCGAACGAGGATGCTATATGGTTATGGTATATGTCCATAATCTGTGAGGTTTGGTTTGCAATCTCTTGGCTGCTTGACCAGCTTCCAAAGTTATGCCCCGTAAACCGTGCTACCGATCTTAATGTTTTAAAAGAAAAATTTGAAACACCAACTCCTACCAATCCCACAGGAAAATCTGATCTCCCAGGTATAGACATATTTGTCTCTACTGCAGATCCTGAGAAAGAGCCACCTCTAGTCACTGCAAACACGATACTGTCAATCCTTGCTGCTGATTACCCTGTCGAAAAGCTCTCGTGCTATATTTCTGATGATGGAGGTGCTCTTCTGACGTTTGAAGCAATGGCAGAAGCTGCAAGTTTTGCCAATGTTTGGGTCCCATTTTGTCGTAAGCATGATATTGAACCAAGGAACCCAGAAACCTACTTCAGCTTGAAGAGAGACCCTTACAAGAACAAAGTACGTCAAGATTTTGTGAAGGACCGCAGACGGGTGAAGCGTGAATATGATGAATTTAAGGTTCGAATCAATAGCCTCCCCGATTCAATTCGTCGGCGTTCTGATGCCTATAATGCCCGTGAAGAAATCAAGGCTATGAAGCGTCAGCGAGAGGCAGCTGGGGATGAGCTTTTGGAACCCATCAAGATAACTAAGGCCACTTGGATGGCTGATGGAACCCACTGGCCTGGTACTTGGATAGCATCTGCTCCTGAGCACTCTAGGGGTGATCATGCAGGAATCATACAGGTATTGATCCTTCATATTAATACCGTCTAGTTATATGTTGCTTCCATCTTTAGTTATTGATCAGGGCATAATTGCGTATTGCATTAATTATGCGTATGATCTCATGCTGAACCCACTCCATTTTGTTCCTCCCTCCAAGTATTAGGAAAAAGAGGAAAGAAACTTATTTTCTTCTCCCTGATTATTATTGACTCGGTCTTTAGGGGTTTCTCATTTTGCCAACTGTACGTTTATTTTGCTATTTTTATACTCTTCTCAGCTGACAATAACTTGCATGTTAAATTCCTGAAGTAATAGATTTGGTTTGACATTGTTAGCTGTTTCTCTTGATTTTTTACAGGTTATGTTAAAACCCCCAAGTGATGAACCATTACATGGAACCGCTGCCGATGACGGTCTAATTGATTCAACAGAAGTTGATATTCGTCTCCCCTTGCTGGTGTATGTCTCTCGTGAGAAGCGTCCTGGCTATGATCATAACAAAAAGGCTGGAGCCATGAATGCCTTGGTCCGAGCTTCTGCCATCATGTCTAATGGCCCCTTCATTCTCAACCTTGATTGTGATCACTACATCTACAACTCACAGGCAATCAGGGAGGGAATGTGCTTTATGATGGACCGGGGTGGGGATAGAATCTGTTACGTTCAGTTTCCTCAACGTTTTGAGGGAATTGATCCTTCCGACCGTTATGCAAATCACAATACTGTTTTCTTTGATGTCAACATGCGTGCCCTTGATGGCCTTCAAGGTCCAATGTATGTGGGGACTGGTTGTCTCTTCCGCAGGACTGCTCTTTATGGTTTTGACCCACCACGAACCAAGGAATACCACCCTGGTTGCTGCAGCTGTTGCTTTGGTCGGCGCAAGAACAATGCCACTGTGTCTTCTGTCTCTGATGACAACAGGGCGCTTAGAATGGGGGATTTTGATGATGAGGAGATGAATCTTTCTTCCTTTCCTAAAAGGTTTGGTAACTCAAGTTTTCTGATTGATTCAATTCCAGTCGCAGAATTCCAAGGTAGACCACTTGCTGATCACCCTGCAGTAAAGAACGGACGACCACCTGGTGCTCTAACTATTCCAAGGGAACTTCTTGATGCCTCCACTGTTGCTGAAGCGATCAGTGTCATTTCTTGCTGGTATGAGGACAAAACTGAATGGGGTAATAGAGTTGGATGGATTTATGGTTCTGTAACTGAAGATGTGGTGACGGGGTATAGGATGCATAATAGGGGTTGGAGATCTATTTACTGTGTGACAAAGAGAGATGCATTCCGTGGCACTGCACCAATCAATCTGACTGACAGGCTTCATCAAGTGCTTCGATGGGCCACTGGTTCTGTTGAAATCTTCTTCTCTCGCAACAATGCTTTTTTGGCTAGTCCTAGAATGAAATTTTTGCAGCGGATTGCCTACCTCAATTGCGGCATCTACCCCTTCACCTCGATATTCCTAATTGTTTACTGCTTCCTCCCAGCACTTTCGCTCTTCTCTGGTCAGTTCATCGTCCAGTCCTTGAACGTCACCTTCCTCACATATCTCCTCGCGATCACATTGACTCTCTGTGCCCTTGCTGTGCTTGAGATCAAGTGGTCCGGCATTGCTTTAGAAGAGTGGTGGCGTAATGAGCAATTTTGGCTAATCGGAGGCACAAGTGCCCATCTCGCTGCTGTGCTTCAGGGGCTACTAAAAGTGATTGCTGGCATTGAGATTTCATTCACACTTACATCAAAATCTGCCGCTGATGATGATGATGAATTTGCTGACCTCTATATTATCAAATGGACTTCCCTGATGATCCCACCTATTGTAATCATGATGACTAACTTGATCGCGATAGCGGTTGGTGTAAGCCGGACAATATATAGCACGATACCACAATGGAGCCGTTTGCTAGGAGGGGTTTTCTTCAGTTTTTGGGTCCTGACTCATCTCTATCCTTTCGCAAAAGGATTGATGGGAAGGCGTGGAAGGACACCAACAATTGTATTTGTCTGGTCTGGACTTATTGCCATCACCATTTCGCTCCTTTGGGTCGCAATCAATCCCCCTGCCGGTGCCACTGAAATTGGAGGGTCATTCCAATTCCCTTGATTTTTCCTGACAGCCCTAGGCCAAATTAGTTCCTGCACATTCCATTCAGATTATTCTTTAGTTTCTACTTATTTTTCTTCCTATTCTGTAACAAAATGTGGACCCAAAGACCTTCAATGTTATGTGGATTTTGCCATCACTATTGTCCTTGAATTTTTGTTTTATGTTCAATTGAGCTCATAGAGAAGGAAGGGCAAAATATACTCTACATTGTCTGTAATCAAAGCCTCAAAATATAGATATCTACTAAAGTTAATTTCTTTTTTGATAATGCTTTAGCACCATTCTTGTTTCTTTGAAGTTTTAGCTTTTCTGGCAATTCACACAAATTTACTCTAGACTGGAGCCTTGTGGTTCGGTCTTTCCACCAATCCTGCCCTGGGAGCTTTAGTGCACTAGGCGGTCTGTACTCTTTTTTGTTTGTTTTATTTTTAGTACTCGTTTGGTACGCTGTATTAAATAAAATAATTTATGGATTAAAATTTAGTCCAGCCATGTACAATGTTTGGTTGCCCAATTTAAATCTAATCCCACCTGATACATGGATAGCTAATACACCATAGAGTGTATTAGCTTATACCTAAGAAACCATGGGATTACTTATCCATGGCTTAATAATACATGGATAAGAGAATTAAATGACTCAACTACCCCTCAAATCTTTTTATTAAATTTTTCTTTTAGTTCCATTTTAAATTTAATCACTACAAATTCGATTGTTATGTTACATTTAATTTGCCAACCTCTTTTTACTTTGCGTATGTGAACTATATTTATGCTATTTTGTATTTGTTCAATTTACAAACGGATTAATTTAAATAGACAAGATTATTGTCAAATAAATATATAGTTTGAAAATCTAAAGCTACATTATCAACAGTCCGTGATGTTCTTACATAGTGTGCTTCACATTTTAAAAAAATTATTTCCCTATAATATGACAATTATTTATTGCTTTAAATTTTTCTTGATTAAATAAACTCAATTTTTTTCTTTTAAAAGAAATAAATGATCAACTAAGCGGAGTGAGAATTATTATTCATATTTTAGCTTTTCTATAAGATCCACAAAGGGTGAGCAACTTGACTAGTTAAATGAAGTAGAAAATCTCATAAAAATTTAAGGGTATAATTGTAAAGAAGATTTTGTAGAGTTTTAAAATACATGATATATCTATTTTTTTATATAATGAACCAAATACTTAATAAAAAATAATTCCTATATCACTAATCCCTGCATTGCTATGGTTAATCCATGGATAACTTCTCTTGTGTAGTTGCTTGTGCTTACATAAGAAATGTCATATTTTGTCCTTGATAATGCGTCTTAATGTGAATTTCTTAAGTCATCTGTTGATTATTACCAAATTCATTAAGTCAATATTTCTGTTTTTTTCAAACCAACTCCATGACTTCTCCAAATCAGATCAATAAAGTGGATATCCTCCTAATTATATTCATTCAGTTAGTATAACAATGAAAATTAGCAAATCATCTTAAGCTTTGTGCAAAAAATAGGGCAGGGCAAGGCGAGGTCCAAAGCAGCGAAAGGCAGCACGTATCTGGTAGAATAGTTAAGATGTGTGGATCCTGACACCACCTATATCGGAGCCCATCCTTGTTCAAAGGATGTCATTCACTAGGAAAAGTACAATATAGCTAAGTAAAACCATTTAACTACATGTTGCATTTTCTTACTTCTTTGTATTTTGATCTCCTTGATGAAAGTCCCGAATCTGCTTCTAGGCAATACCATTAGTCCCAAAATAAAAAAGAAGAGGTAGAACGCGTTAAATCTTTTCCTAAGTGCATCTTTTACCTCTTCAAATGGATGAAGTAGGTTTAAGTAGTTGAACAAAATAACTACTAGTCAGCTCTGGACTACCTAAGTTAATTCTATTTACCTATGGACATAGTTTCTGAACCAAATCCATTCTCAAAAGTTGAAAGAATAATAATTTACCAAACTTTGGTTGAAAGAGTAAAACTTGGAGTAGCCAACATATTTGTTTTGGTCAGAATGTAAACAAGTTACTGAATTAATCAGGTTTTAATTTAATATGTTAGTTGCTAATATATGTTCATATAAAGACACAGTCCACTTCTCACCAGATTAATTTTTTGGATCTCTTGTTAATATAACCTTAGAATGTAATTGAGAAACAATCATCTTTTAAAGCAGAAAATACATTTAGACCAAAGTATTCTTAAGCTAAAATACAGAACATCTTTAACACAGGGTGTTGAAGTTCGAAGCTTTGACAAGTGAAATTCAAGCACATGATGCCAGAGTTTGAAAAATTCATGAAGTCTTAAATGTGGATGTCCAACCCTTGTGAAAAAAAATAAATCAATGCGAAGTTGTTACTAAAAGACCAGAAATGTATTGTCAATGAATACTTATCTAACACATGGAATGGACTCAATCTAAAATTACGACGGGGTGTCAAAATGCTATTCATATCATTAGTCTCGAAATAAAAAATCTCATTAATGACATTAAACGTTTAATATTAAAAATAAAACATTTTATCTATGTACACAAGTGTAATTCTTCGACAAAGGAATCCATCGACATACACAAGGTTTCACCCTTCATATATAGTCCCTTAGCTTTTGGAGTTTGGGAAACAACATCTTTTTACTTTTTGAATGTAAAAAAAATCTCCTCAACCTCAAAAAAGTTAGCAATTTCTAACTACTACATGAATCATTATGAACATCTTGTTTGTAATTTATACTAAGATGTGGAGTGGAGTGGAGGGAAAACTATCCTCAAATCATTAGTAATTTCAGTGAAATAAACCTCAACATTCCGATAATCAATTGACTATCAATTTCAAATGGAAAAGGGACAAATATGCCCGAATTATGATAAACGGTACGTATATATCCTCCGTCATATTTTGGCCCCTGCAGTTAATAAAATGATAAGTATATGCCCCTCACACTAGTTATCATAGTTCGGGGGATATATTTGTCTCTTTTCCGATTCCAAAAAAATTTATGATCTTACATCTACGATAACATTAAAATTTTATAACACACTCGTCTTTCGGAGACGTTGAATCATAAGAACACCAATATTTTCTCGAATACAATACCCTCAGTAACAATTATAGTAGTCCAATCGACCTACCATTCTTCACTCCACAATGCCTAGTGTTGATGATGGTGATTACATTTGCTGGCTATTGATGTTTAGACATCTAATTGAGTCCTTGTGAATGAACAAAGTTAGGTGCTTCCATACTTTTTTTTTTTTTTTTTTTTTCCGATTATTATCGGTAGATAAGTACCATATAACGAGAAAAAAAGAAAAGAAGGGGTCACTTGGATGAATATGTAGTGCCAATATACATAGTGAAAAAGACCAAGAAAACCATTACTCTTAAAATTAATGGATATGGTTTTTACTCCAATCAACCACCACATTGATATTTATACCTCTCGTGAGTATATATATATACTAATCTCTTTGGTACACCACCACCTATAGGATTTCTTTTTTACAACCCATGATATTCACATTGTATACCTTAATTATACAAATTCATTACATTGCAGCAGCAGAACCACGTTGGCTAGACTTTGATGAACCACGACCATCACCATCAGCCACCTTATTCCGCCGCCTAGATCTCCGTCCGGAGCGGTTTTTACGGGGGCTATGGCTCCCACCAAACTTCATCCTCTGTCTAAGCCTTCCACTATCCTTAAACAAATCCCTTTCTGACTGAACAATCACACATTCTGGTGGTGGCACGGGGTACCTAATGTTATCATAACAATAAGAATAGTACATGTATTTTTCTCTAAAATGTTTCATCGATTTTCGCCTTTCGGTTGTAATGTTAGAGTAATTTTTAGCAAGTAATGTTGCAATCCTGTCGGTGCAATTTGTAGATGAAATTTGCTCAATTGGATCAACTATGCAACCTTCAAGAACCAAGTCTTTTAGCTCAGTTGCAAAAGGTTCATATTTATAGTTCACTTTAGCTTTGCCACCATTTGTAGCCCAAGATGATGCATCCCAAATTGTGGCATATAAAGACATTGGCTTTGATGGAAAGTCACCTCTCATTGTTGGATTTCGATTTACTTCCCTAATTGGCGTTTCATCAACGTAAAATCTGTGTAGCAAAGGAATAAAAACAACGGGTTAGTAAAAGGACACAAATGAGTCGTATGTTGCTCAGATTCTTCAAAAATATTGTCAGTTGCATGTTGGATCCTTCAAACATAGTGTATGTTTTGAGGATCTCACCAACATAGACTGTAGGTAGCTGCTCGTAACAAGTAACTAGTTGATTGAAAAATATAACTATTCGAGTTGAGCTATAGAGAAAGGCCCAATTAGACCAAGGATCAGATAGGCAACTGAGCTTCAATTCAAATCAGCAATATGTTGCAACCAGTAAAATTACCTAAGTGTAAAAAATCTTCGCGTTGTCAATATATGTAAGTGTAATCCTCTGATAATCACCAAAATTCAATCCTATAATACTTATGACCAAGGACAACAGTAGAAGCATATCACAAGAAGATTTTAGTACGGAGTTAATACATAAAAATGACCCTAAACTTGACACCAGATTATAACTTTGATCTTAAACTTTGACAGTGCACAAATATGACCTTTAACTATTCAAAACTACACAAATATGACCTCCAATCCTACGTGGCAAAACGCGTGTTCAACACGCAAAATTGAGCGCGTCCAGCTTAAAATCTAAGGGCATAATACATAAATATGACCTTAAACTTTGACAGTGCACAAATATGACCTTTAACTATTCAAAACTGCACAAATATGACCTTTAAATGACTCTTCACTATTATTTTTTCGTTATTTTCGGCTAAAAGATGAAAATGGCATCTAATTTCTTTTGTCATTGCGGAAAAAGAGCAATATTGAAGATTTATTAATTAGGCGGGTCAGTCTCATACGAAAAAATCGAACGGGTATGTATATATATTATAAAACAGAGGACGAATTTAAGTTATATAATATATCTAAATATTATTTATTTAAATATTAAATTAAAGATGAAACTATACTAATAATAAAAAAAATTATAGTTTTAATAAAACGTTATTAAATTAATGTTATTAAGGATAGTAGTAGTATATTAAACTAACGTTATCAAATTAACGTAATTAAAATGTTATTAAATTAACGTTATTAAAACGTTATTAAATTAACAAGGGGCGGACCTACGTGGTTGCTATGGGGTTCACCCGAACCCCCTCGGTTAAAAAAATGTGTTGTATTAATATAAGATAGAAAATGTATATTTATGTACATATATTAATGTTGAACCACATGAAACAAGGCACTTACATAGCCCAGTGGTGTTATTTGCTCTTCTTGGGCGCTTCCTTCAGCCTACTGTGCGGGTTCGATCCCTGCTAGTGGCTGTTTTTTTTTTTAATTAAAAAAAAGCTAGGTGTTGCTGCTATAGAAATAAATAAAATAATAATCATAATTTTTTTAAATTAAAAAAAAGTTAGGTGCTGCTATTATAGAAATAAATAAATAAATAATAATAATAATAATAATAATAATATTAATAATAAAAACGGCGTTTTAACACAAAAAACAAAAATTTGACAGTGCACAAATATGACCTTTAACTATTCAAAACTGCACAAACATGACCTCTCTCCAAGTTAGCCCTTTTAACGACGTGACACCGTGTGATTGGGTTACCTTTTCACGTAGGCGCGAGTGAGACTCACGCATGGGATTGCAAAATCGGAGGTCATATTTGTTCAGGTTTTGAATAGTTAAAGGTCCTATTTGTGCACTATCAAAGTTTAAGGTCAAAGTTATAATTTGGTGTCAAGTTGAGAATCATTTTTATGTATTAACTCTTTTGTATGATCATTTTATTCTATCAAATAGTAACTAGCCATAAGAGATCATTTCTTGGGAACAAGCCAAGAAGACATTGCTATTTCCTACTTATGTAGTCCTTTATTTACTGTATTCTTAAGTTCAATATTCATTTTATAAACAAAGGTTTCTTCACAGTACATGTTAGATAAAGCTTGATGGTAAATATTGTGGCAATTAAACTAAAAACTTGTTAATTAGAACCAAAAAGGCAGTCCGGTATACAAAACATCCCATGTTCACGCAGGATCTGGTGAAGGGCCGCACCCCAGGGGTGTGACATAGACAACCCATCTTAATGCAAATATTAGTGGTTGCTTCTATGACTCAAAACACACTTTCTATAAATCACACCAAGGTAACTTTTTTAATGATCCAAATACTAGATAGTAGTATTAAATTAGAGTAATAAGTCCAAAGTCACGATTACTGACTTTTTAAAGAAGTATAGACAAACTCTTTTTATGTGTGAACGTATACAATTAGTGCAAATGTCAATTGGAAAACAGCAAATCACGCCAGTTTTCCAGCTCTAAAGAATTTTGTAGAAAAGGAAGAAGTAATATAGTTGCATTAATTACCATAAATCGTGCAATTAGAACTTTATACCCTTTAAAAGTTAGTCACTCTCATTAGTTAATTAATGAGCTAATCAACATTTTTCTGCACTTAATTATTTGCACAATGACACTCCCATGACAACTTTGGCATGTTACGATTCACCTCTTTCAACACTGAGGTCCCCTGCTAAAGGTAAATACTTATTTGTACCGAGTATTTTTATGCATATATAATTAAACGATTAACTTTAAGAATTAACAATTTAAAGTGAAAATGCATATCGTTTAACCATAATTTAATATAAAAAAGAGTTTATGTAAGACACATGCTTACATCTATTGACTTAGTATATAAATTACCCTACCAGAACCTCCCCCCAAAAAAAAAATAAAAAAAAAAATAAATAAAAAGATCTATGAAAAGAAAACCCAACAACAACAACATACGAGTATAATCTTACAAAGTATGGTCTGAAGAGGGTAGGGTGTACACAAACCTATCACTACCTCAGAGGTGAAGAGTATATAGGCTGCCTTTTGTACACCCTCGGTTTAAGACAAAAGAAGTCCAGAAAATGACGTAACGGAAGTACAAAAAGACAATATACAGTAACAAAACATCAAATATAAATTATTAACTAAATTAACCTCCAAAAAAATATGATTAAATAAATCCAAAATAGAGAAGCTAACGATTATCTTATTCAACAACAAAAGCAATAGGTAACCAAATAATTGGAGTGAACTTTTCCAAAACGAATGGAAACCTTTTCTTTCCTAGTAATTTCTCTCTCCGCGTTTGGCCAAAAAGTAGGCGCAGTTATACTATTTACAACAATTTTCTTGCTGGATAAAAGATTCCTCAATCTTTAATTAAACGTTTCGAATTTCACTTGAAAATAGAGAAACTTGTGACAAGGAGAGGTTCCTCCTTAACGGATCATACGCTAGGCAAATCTAAAATTAGTTGGTCGGAGAGTTCACAATACCAAATACTATATTTTTTTTAAAAAGTGCGCAGTAGTCCAGTGCACTAAAGTTCCGCTATGCTGCATAGAGGTTCGAGAAAAATCGGGTCCACAAGAATAGAATATATTATATGCAGTCTTATTTTGCATTTCTACAGAGAGGCTACTTAGAATCTAATTCTGAATTCTATAATTTACAATAGAAGTATTGAAACTGATAATAAACTAAAGAGAGAACGATCAATATAATTAGAAAAAAAGATCAATAAATTGTAAGGAGCTTACATGATGTTTTTGGGGGTCCAAAGAATGCTATACTGATGAAATTCCTTGCTTGGATCAAACCACATTCTATACCTCTCTTCTCTGCCACGACTAACACTTCCATTTCCATACAAGTTAGTCTGAAACCTCCATGGCTGCCCATTCACATTCCCCAAAAACTCAATATCTAACTCGTCATGATTCTTCTCAAACGTGTCCACATTTGAAGTCTACATATCAAATATATTGCATAAATAAGTATTCTTAAGTTTGAATCATTAAATGAAAAATACAACATCTTGCAACAAACAAAACAAAAAAGAAATTCGGTGCACTAAGCTACCGCTATGACAGTATTCAAGAAAGGTTATCCGTGTTTTTTTTTTATCATGTGCGAATTACATAGGCAGATAAAATATTTAAGCTTTTATGTGTTCAACCTTTGAGGTTCTTAGCACTACATTCATTACTATATTTTAAAGATTATGGGTCGTCTACTATTTTTTGGAATTATAAGAGATTTTTACCCATAAATTTATGTTCCACGTTGAAAATACTGAATTTAAATGAATATGATTAAGTAAAGTTGCATTTACCTCTGGGTCTGGCAAAGAGAAAGCAATGGGTGCACGAAGTATTCCGCATTCACCACTACTACCCAAATGCAAATATCAGTGTTTAATTATACACTATGTATCACTTATTATAAACTCATATGAACAATATAACAGTACAACATGATGCAATATAATTATAATCAAACAACATGCATTTTCGTGCAAATTACACATCTGCTTCTTCCTTCTTCAAAACACAATCTTGTGGATTTCAGAACATGTACATGGATATATTATTATGACTAAAATAGGTAGTCAAAATCAGTGCTCTTAAACAAATACTTTATCTCAAATATAATAATTTATGCATATAAATCCATATATCAATATTAATAAATTCTTATATACTTACATAAAAAGCAACAACAATGCCAGCAGTATATATGGCCGGCAACTTAATACTAGCACTAAAAAATCCATAATTGTAATATTCTGTTGATATTACACCTGACCCTGCAAAACATAAAACAAATATTCACATATAAATAACACATAATTAAAACACAATAATAATAATAAAATGAATTAATTTACCTGAGAAACGATTAAGTAGGAGACGAAAACTTCGATCATCAGGAGATCTCTCAATATTGAAATCACTAAAAAGAGGAGAATAGCCTTGTTCGAATGTTATCGTCGATAGATTAAAAGCCTTGCTAGTCGTCGTCGCCGCCGCCGTCGAAGCCACTGGAAAAATGTATAATAATAAAAGGAGGGAGAAAGGTATTATTGATTTTGATAGAGATGATAGAACTCGATAATCCATGTCTATATGTATATATATATATATTTTTTTTCTGGTTTTGTAATTCTATATAGAATATTTTATTTTATTTTTGTATTTTTTTGTTTATATGTATATATAGGGTTATTGCTCTCTTCTCCCTCCCTTAATTATATATAGTTGTCTTCTCTTCTTCTCATTTTTGGATTTGATCATAAGGATGGTAACAAAATATGCAGCCATGAAGAGAGATTTGGCAGGTTTCGGTTTTGAAGGGTTGGAATTACATAATAGTCCTTGTGGTTGGAGGTTATTCACAATATTGTCACGCGATTCTTTTTATTTTTTATTGTTATGATAAGAAAATTATGAATTTGGGGAAAAAATAAAATAAAATAAAGTGGCGTGAAAGGAGGTTATGTATAAAAATGAATATATTTTGTGGGTAAAATGAGGATCTCTTATAAAAATAATGACATTACTAAAAATAAATTATGAAACCAATTAATAAAAGATTCTGTAAGTTTGGGTTTTAATATTAGTCAGAGTTATATTATGTTCGTTATATAAGATAGTTAGGTTATTAATTTAAGATAATAGATAACTCATCCATATGTGTATATCAAATCTAATCTGGACTTGAAATATAAAGTGTAATCTCATACTACTACATAAGAAGTTAAATTGTATTGATATTTGCTATTTTCTTTTATTTGCTTAGCATATTTGACTTAAATTCGAACTATGGCATGTGTAGCTAGGTGATGTATATAGCTTTCCTAATGGGAAAAGAAGATATATGCAAATGGACAACTCAAAATATTATCAATATGGATTGTACAAGGAAAGTTGAAGATCTTTCATTCTTAATTAAAAGATCTCGAGTTTGAGTTCATGAAAATAAAAATTAAGCTTCGGTAGTAAGCACCGCTCCAGAAATAGGTCATACAATGCGTCAATCCGTGTTTAATTAAATCTCAGAATACCAAATATCGAGTGAAACACAAAAATAAGAAGGACAATTGAAAAGGAAATCAACATTGAGTGTTGTTTGTGTTTAGGTCTGAGTTTCTTAATTTGGAAGGGCTACTGCAAATGGGCAACTGAAATGGAAAGTACCATCAAGTGCTGTTTGAGTTTGTACCCACCAATGGTTGTGATAGATAAAACCGAGTAATAACTTATCCCGGAAATAGTTATTCCATAATTGCAGTGTTATTTTTATCACATAGTGACGTAGAAATAACCATCTCAAAAAAACTTGTTCGCCAAACAAACGAGACCTTACACTAATCAAATTACTTTTACCTATAAGATTGTGTGTAAATATCATTTGGATTATTGAGTTATATATATATATATATATATTTTTTAAAAACAAACTTCTAATCATCGATGACTACATCAATTAAACTCTCCAGTATTGCTTTAGCATTTACTCATGAGTCATGTCCTCCTGCAAAGTGATTTGACCCATCTTAAAGCATAAAAAATTACTCGTATTTGATATTTATATTAATTCAATGAATACATGATACATATTCTCATCTTAATTTATGACTTAATCATTAATACCCGGAGATGCAAACAACTTTTTTAGGAAGGATATGTGATGCCACCAAAATTTTAATGGAGTATGCAAACGATAAATTTTAGAAGATATTTATTTTCTCACGTCTATAATAAGGAAATTCATAAAATAAACTTGTAGCATCAAGTAACTTACTATGAACTACCTTTGCCACTACAAAGAAATTCGCAAATAACTTTTTGTCCAATTTGGACAGTACAATTTTTCAACGAAGGAGATTCAATTGAGATGTATAGACAGAATTTTGTTAAACGTATGGTCAAGGGTAGCTAAAAATCAGCATTACTCCAATGTCTGCAAATGAGGTCTAACTTCTAACCGAAGTTTTGATGATAGAAAGGTAAAATGTCACATCTTTAGCTAAAATAGAAACATGATATAGTAGTACTTTTTAGTATGTAAGGCAGAATTACAACACCTAAATTGCAACACCAACAAAATTATAAATGGGGTTATTTTATGAAAATATTTTTTTTTAGGAAAAGTGAAAATAGTGAAAACAAGTATACAACTATTTTTAAATTTGGTATTTAAATGGCCGAACAAAGATTTTTGAATAAAGTGAAATAATTTTCTGAAATAAAGTGAAAAATATCAATGGCCAAATGGCTCCTGAGACTAATAAAAGTTCGAGGTTGGAAAATAAAGTATCAGTACCCAAATGTCTATAAGGCTTTCATAGCTTAAAGTTGGTCTATAGTCATTCAAATAATTTCAACATTTTAAGTTCTAGTATTACATTTTGTGCAGTAATCACTCTAACGAGGACAACAACTAGGATAACTCTTGCACCCAGACCTAGTGGTCATGGAGTAAGTCGAAAATCATTAGATCTAAGGTTCAAATCTCAATAGTGTGGCTCGGAGCACATTACGAGCCAAAATCCTCACGCCACGGCAAAGGTCCTCGGTCAATATTTCCAGAATAGATTCCCCAATGGCAAAGGCATCTGTCCAAACTTTGGTGGACGGAGTCACTCCGTACTTGTGTTGGCGGAAGATAGCAAGTACCTCGTGGAATTAGTCGAGATGCTTACAAGCTGTCCGGCCCACCACTTTCACCAAACAATAAATAAATAAATAAACACCTAGGGTAGGTTTTGAGTCATGATTAGGCATGTCTGTCTAAACCTAGTTCAAGATGGCCACAATATACAACAATGATATCGTCCCTTTACGGTCTTCATGTAGGCCCAGTGATGAAAGCACTAAATTCAATCTTGCATCACAAAATCATTTCACTAAAGCTTTTTGGCTTTTCTAGTTTTCTAGATGAACATGACACTTCTAATTCTGGATTCATGAAACTCCCAAAACAAAACAAGAAGTTACACAACTTCCTCAAAGAAAGATAACTGACCTGGCAACTCTTTATAGATAGAGGCTTCATTAGCTGGCTGCATCATGCATGAAATGAGTATGAAACTCCCACTTCACTGCAGTGATGATTATGCAATGGGCAGGGTGAAGAATGTATATCAGCAAAATAAGTAAGATACCTTGATCATGTTTGGGGCTAAAGTTATGACACAAACTGTATGTGCAATTTAGAAGCTTCCACTAGAATTGTAATGATGGCTCTATGAGCTCACCAATATCACAAGGACTCGACTGTTCAACAGGATATAAGAAGCAGCAACAACAAAAACATATCTAGTGTAATCCCACAAGTGGGGTTTTCGGAGGGTGGTGTTGATGCAGCCTTACCCCTGCCTTGTGGAGATAGAGAAGTTGTTTCTAATAGAAACTCGACTCAAGTAACTCATATCGGTAATCAAGTATTAAAGCAAATACAGTAGTGAAAACAGAATATAAGAAGCTGAAGACAGGAATACCATTACCGGATGATAATAAAATAAACAAATATTGAAGACCAAAGAGGAAACAATAAAGTTTTTCCTATTTTTAATTTGGCTGTTCGACGACCAGGGAGGAGCCCTTAAGGGAACCATTCCCTGTCTGTAACCATTCCCTGTCTGTCCCTCGGCCAGCACGAGCACCCTGCTCTTGCTCCAGGGGCAGCTCGAACAGTCCATTGAGAATGAACGAGTATGTGACTGATCCTAGGTTTCCTCGACCAATGGATGTTCACCTGGAGACCTGAAGTGGTTGTGTACAACTGGGTGTGAATGACACTCAAAGAGTGCTCTGCATATTCATGGACTGCAGGAACTGACACACTAAAAAACCAGCATTTTCTGGAGTTGGAAGCCTAGAAATTTGGATTTGTATCATACAGCAGTATACATGTAAAAAGAGGTGAATATGAGCCTGATGATTATCAGATACAAAATGCATGCGTAGTGGGTTCGAACGAGTAAACAATTTACAGAGCTAGAAGATCAATAAATATTTCCTGTTGAAGTACAAAAGAATATCTCTAGCTATTAATAATATGATATTGTGACTCAACATAGCTTTCTGCCTCCCACAAAAATGATCCAAAAGCAACTGCCTCTAGCACCAGCATGGTCAAACTAGAGTATGTAACAGACAGAACTTCATCATTAGATACATCTAGGGAACCATCACCAGAAACTTTAATATCAGGCCTTCCAAACAATGCTTGTGTCTGCTTTTCAATCACACTAATTGCTTCCATTGATCTTAAGGTCGCATATCTCTGTAGTGTTTCCGCATCCAAATACATCACATACGATCTCAGCCTCTCTGATTTTCTCTCAATATCAGAATCCATATATCCTTCTCTGTCACCATCTTCAGGGTACATTTCTATCAATGAATTTGGATCCCATAGTTGTCTTGGTGCTGCTGGCTCATCAGGATTCGTTGAGATCTGGAAACTCTCAGGAGGCTTACTCATAGTTCTCTCAAGTTGATAACGCTCATCAACCCTTTTGAGGAAATATCCATACATAATAGAAGCAGCATAGAGCTTACCAAGTTTGACTTTGCTCATTTGAACAATGCTATCGAGAGGCCCCACAGCACGCTCACCAAGAACTAAAGATATGTGGCTGATGATCATTTCAAATGCATCAGGCGAGTGTACAGATTCTAGCTTCTGCTCTTGATTTGGCCAAAAACCCACACTTCCTGTAGGATCTGATGTTTCAGGTATTTTTGGGATCATAGAAATGTCATTGTCTACAAATTTATGCACGATTAAGCAGTACAGAATCTCATCTAATACTTTCCGCCTTTCTTTCTCTCTGACTTCGGCTATTCTCCTGAAATTCAAAATAATATTGGCTGTTATGTTTACCGTTGGGCAGGAAATAATTACTGAAATATGTCACCCTAAGCAAACATAAAGAAGCAAAGGTCAAATAAATTACTTATGGAGGACATCTTTGGATGAAGATTGATTTTCCTTTAATTGAGTATCCCTTTCATTCTGAAGGTTCTCCAGCTGCTGTTCAATAGCTGCAGGAAGCAGATGCGGATGGGTTTTCAACATCTGTGATAAAAATTGACCAACAGCTGACTCCAACTGAACAGGAGCAACTGGGACCAAATCACCTCCAGAACTTCCTGATGTTGTTGCTCTTGTTGTCCAGCTTCTGGTTTGGGCCTTCCCTGGCCCAATTCCTAGCCTCGGAACAGAAAAAGATGGAGAGCTCTGCAGAAGAAATTAAAATTACTAAAGGCAATAAATGTAAGATTGCTACAGGTCTCTAAAGAAATTTCTCTTGTGAGATACTGGAAGCTAGAAAGCACTGCATCTTCGCGACCCTCCATCAAGAACATTGACATACAACTGTATAATCAGCTAAATGGAAACCTTTCTTTTTTACTGCTTGAGGAAATATGTATTACATGATGCCGCAGAGAATACAATGACGCACAACTATTTGACCACACAAGCCCCCTCACGGCTCCAACCCACCCTAACCCTTCTCTTCTCTCAAGCCCCCGACCAAAAAGTAAGGGGTAAACAAGGAAACAACCCTTAAATCAGATTAAATGTTCCCAAATTCTATCAGTCAAGCATACAAAACGGCACAAATGAAGTTCAAATTTTTGAACTCAAAGTAAAACTTTACTTTTAGTCACAGATATATTTACAGGAGAAAAATCCAAATTTCATATCTTTTCAGCTGATCAAATAAAATTTCAACACAAACAAGATGTTTCATGCACTGATTAAGCTAAACAAAACAATCCCTAGAAGAGATCTGAACACATTTCAAGCGTACCAAACTGCCCGATGTTCAAGAACAAGTTATTGATACATAGATGTTTTTTCTCGATCACATGCATAATGCAACCACCTCTATATCAGTCACTGCCACTTCTAAAAGACTATTTCTATTATTATACATGAAACAAATTCAACTTTTAATCACTGACTAGTAGATAAATTTATAATCTTGCACGATAGGTGAAATAGATCTACCTACTTGACGTAACCCCTTGTATAAATGTAGAGAATGAAGATGAAGTTGTTTGATTTCATTGATATGTATGTGTATATATACAAGAGAACACAAACTAAGTAAGGAAAGAATCAACTAATAAAGAATTGTGATCTTCTCCTAAATGGAAACTAAATCACTATGAGATACTAAATCAATCATGAGATATCTTAACATGTGGTACGTGCTCTATTATGCCCCCCCTCAAGTTAGGTGTGACGAGACAACACCTAACTTGGGTAGCATCCGCTGGAAGGCTGGCTTAGACAATGGTTTGGTGAGTGGATCTGCAACTTGATCAGTGGAGTGGATGTGTGATACTTGGACTAGGCCATTGCGAACTTGATTGCGAACAAAGTGAAGATCGACCTCGAGGTGCTTCATTTTTGTATGATGTATCGGGTTTTCAGCAACGTAAGTGACCCCAAGGTTATCACAAAGTACTGCAGGTGCAGCAGAGAGTGGCACATGAAGATCCCTGAGCAAGTGAGTGATCCAGTTTGTTTTAGACAAGGCAGAGGCAACTGCCCTATACCCAGCCTCAGTGGAGGATCGGGAGACGGTGGGTTGCTTGCGAGAACACCAGGAAATAGGAGTCGTACCTAGAAAAACAATGTAGCCAAAGATTAAGCGGCGATCATTAATATCACCCGCCCAATCAGCATTAGCATAGGAATAAAGATCAGTGGACTGCTGTGGAGAAATATGAATACCATTCTGGGATGTTTCTCTTTCTCTGAGGTACCGAAGGATGCGTTTAACAGCCTTCCAATGAACCACGGAGGGAGAGTTGTTGAACTAAGTAAGCTTGTTTACCGAATATGTGATATCCGGTTTGGTAAAAGAAAGGTACTGACGTTTACCAAGTACACTCCTATACTCTTTGCCATCAATTTTAGGGGCTCCGTCATCTACCAGTAGTGCCTCAGATGTACTCATTGGGGACTGAATGCTTTTGCAGTCTTGCATTTGAGTGTCATGCAATACCTCTTGAATATACTTAGATTGACTAAGAAACAGATCGTTGGCATCCATTGAACCTCAATGCCCAAGAAATAGTGCAGTAAGCCAAGATACTTGAGAAAATCTTTTGAAAAGAGAAGTAATGACTTCTTGAAGGAGTGTTTCATTGTTGCCCGTGAATATGATGTCATCCACATATATTAGTATATAAATAGTTACGCCCAAGTTATGCAGAACAAACAAAGAATTATCAAATTCAGACATACGAAATCCCATTCTGATCAGAGAATCAGTGAGTGCATCATACCAGGCTTTAGGAGCTTGTCGCAGTCCGTAGATAGCCTTTTTGAGATGACAGACATAGTCAGGATGTAGAGAATGAAGATGAAGTTGTTTGATTTCATTGATATGTATGTGTATATATACAAGAGAACACAAACTAAGGAAGGAAAGAATCAACTGATAAAGAATTGTGATCTTCTCCTAAAAGGAAACCAAATCACTATGAGATACTAAATCAATCATGAGATATCTTGTTATGTCCCTAAAAATCGTAATTGAATCGCAAGAGAGAAATCGAAAACTCAATCGAACATAATTGGGATTTTATTGATAATATTTCAGTACAGTTGTTACAATAGTGTCCACTACTACAAGATTACTGCGAACCAAACTCCATTGATAAGCTTCCTGCTCTGTAACCTGTGATAGTGCGTTAATGGGGAGAAGGAATTAATCGAGGAAGAAGGAAAAAAGAAAGAGAACAAAAAATAACTACCAGTCCAAAATCTCTTTTCACTCAGCTGCACTTGTGTTGATATATAACTGCTTGGCCTAATCCAGCTGTCACCTATCATCTAGCCGTTCATCACTTTAATGAAGAATCCATCCGGTTCGTTTATTTCATCTCATCCAATGGCTGTCACGCGAACACGTGGCCTAAGCTGTGCCACGTAATCCTTAACATATAATCCTAAGCTACTTTCCCAATTCACACTTTAGGATCTAACAATACCCCTCCGACCAAAACAACCTTGTCCTCAAGGTCAAGATTGAGCTGCAAATGCCGGAAATTGACGGCGAATGTAATTCCAGTCCTCCCAGGTTGCTTCCTCAGGGCTAAAATTAGTCCAATGGACCAAAACCTTCACAGTAGCGGTGTTGTTCTCCTTCACCATGCGACGCTGAAGAATGGCCAATGGCTGCACAATGACTAGACCATCGTCATCATAGATCGGGGCCTGACTGTGTGGTACAACAGAAGGACCAATGCGACGTTTCAGCTGCGAAACATGGAAAACAGGGTGGGTGGTGGAACCAGCAGGCAATTCCAAACGGTATGCTACTGCACCTATTCTCTGTAAGATCTTGTAGAGTCCGTAGTAGCGAGCACTCAATTTCAAATTTCGTCGGATAGCTAATGAAGTCTGACGGTAAGACTGGAGTTAGAGATAAACTAAGTCACCCTCCTGGAGCACACGTTCTGATCTATTTCGATCGGCATAAAACTTCATAAGCGACTGAGCCTGGACAAGATTGTCCTTCAGAGAGTGCAAGAGTTGTTGTCGTCAAGTACAACCCCGCCTGGGATTGGGTAGGATATGGAAGGGGGCCAAGCGGAATGTGGGGTGGGGGAAACCCGTACAAGGCCTGAAAAGGAGTGGTATTGAGAGCAGTATGGTGGTTAGTGTTGTACCACCACTCAACCAGAGGTAGCCAGGTGGTCCACTGTTTAGGATTGTTAAAGGTCATCGCCCTTAAATAAGATTCAAGACAACGATTTAAACGCTCCGTTTGACCATCGATTTGGGGGTGGTAGGAGGTTGATAGTTTGAGTTGAGTGCCCATAGATTTGAAGAGAGTTTGCCAAAATTGGCTAGTAAAAACGGGGTCACGATCAGACACAATACTCTGAGGGAGACCATGTAGCTTGTAAACCTCTCTCAGGAACAAATCAGCCACATCTTGAGCAGTGTAGGGATGTTTAAGGGCAAGAAAATGTGCGTACTTGGTTAGTCGATCAACTACAACCAAGACAGCACTTTTATGACCTGAAACTGGAAGACCATCTATAAAGTCCATGGCTATGTCATGCCAAGGAAGCTCGGGGATGGGTAAGGGTTGAAGAAGACCAGGGGAGAGGACATTTTCTGTTTTGGTCTTCTGACAGGTGTCGCATTCCGAGACCCACTGAATAATATCAACCTTCATATTAGGCCAATAGAACAACCCCTTGACTCAGCGATACGTCCCTTGTTGACCAGAATGTCCTCCCAGGGGAGAGAGATGTAAGGCCTGGAAAATTTTGAGCCTCAAATTAGTGCCCTTTTCTTACATAAATTCTGTGGTCATACCGGATAACTCCTTGAGACAATGAATAGTGAGGCTTGGATCCAGGTAGAGTAATAAGTTCTGTCAACAATTGAGCTGCAACAGGATCAAGGTCGTAGCTCAAACTCACTTCCTGCATCCATGTAGGTTCAACAGAAGAAATAGCATGGCATTCCGCAGCTTCCTCTCCTTTTCTAGATAGGGCATCTGCAACTCTATTCTCAGTGCCCTTTTTATACTGTACCTCATAGTCTAATCCAAGGAGCTTGGTCAATACTTTTTGCTGTAGTATAGTATGCACCCTTTGCTCTAGCAAATATTTCAAGCTCTGGTGGTCGGTTTTTATGATGAAGTGAGCCCCTTGGAGGTAATGTCTCCATCTATCAACAGCGGATAAAACAACCAAGAATTCCTTCTCATAAGTAGATAGTTCTAGGTGTTTAGGAGCTAGGGCCTTGCTAAAAAAAGTTATAGGCATGTTGTCTTGCATAAGAACAGCTCCTATACCTGTAGAACATGCATCAGTCTCTACCACAAAGACCTTGGAAAAGTTGGCTAAAGCTAGAACTGGAGCAGATATCATAGCTTGCTTTAGAAGTAGAAAAGCAGTGTCAGCTGATGTATCCCAATGGAAGGCATTCTTTTTCAGCAAATTGGTGAGTGGTCTACTGATTGTTCCATAAGATCTAATAAACCTCCTGTAGTAACCTGTTAGACCTAAGAAACCCCTCAATGCTTTGATTGTCTTGGGAATGGGCCAACTTGCCATAGCTTCCACTTTAGCAGGGTCAGTAGCCACCCCTTCCTAGCCACCCCTTCCTGTGTGATTATGTGACTCAAATACTCAACCTTAGCTTGGGCAAAAGAACACTTGGATAGCTTAGCAAACAATTGCTCTTTCCTCAGGATTGCAAGTACCTTTCTAAGGTGAACGACATGATCTTGAAGTGATGCACTATAGATCAGTACATCGTCAAAGAACAAAAGCACAAATTTCCTTAAGTAGGGGTTGAACACCTGATTCATAAGGGACTGAAAAGTGGCAGGAGCATTAGTCAATCCAAAGGGCATGACCTTGAATTCGTAGTGCCCTTGATGTGTTCTAAATGCAGTTTTAGGAATGTCCTCAATCCACATCCTAATTTGATGATAACCAACCCTTAAGTCAATTTTAGAGTAAATGCAAGACCCATTCAGTTCATCCATCAAATCGTCCACCAAAGGAATGGGGAACTTATCTTTGATGGTCATGTTGTTCAATTCTCTATAGTCTATGCAAAATCTCCAACTCCCATCTTTTTTCTTCACAAGTAACACCGGGGACGAGAAAGGGGAATGGCTGGCTGAATTATACCATTATTAAGCATTTCACTAACCTGTTTTTCAATTTCATTTTTCTGAAAGAAATTGTATCTGTAAGGTCTGATGCTGACAGGAATTGCATTTGATTTCAGGGGAATGTGGTGATCATGGCTTCTAGCAGGTGGCAGTGTTGTGGGCTCATCAAACACATCAGGAAATTCTTGCAACACATGGTTGATCTCAGTAGGTATTGCATTCTCTTCTGCAACATCTGAAGCTGATAAGGTAAAAAGGTGGGCCCAAACAATTTGTCCTTTCTTCAGTAACTGTTTGACCCCTTTAACAGACATACTCTTCAACTCTCCTTGATGGTAAATCCTCTCAATTCTACCCTCGTACCCAAATGAGTAACCTGTATTTTGTAGTCCACAAAATCCAACAGAGCTGGATTGTGCACCTTTATCCAATCACCTCCTAATACCATATTATTACCCCCAACCTCAAGAGTCTTCAAACTCCACTCCATGAATTTTCCACTTAAACTTGTGGCAAGTGTGCCAGCTCAAGATGTTTTCCATCAGCTACCGTGACTCTTATAGGAACAGCTCGAGTAATAGGACAACCGATTTTTTTTTGCAGTTTCCAGATCCAAAAAACTATCTGTACTACCTGAGTCAACCAAAATGGTTAGACTGTTCTTCTTAGCTTCCCCTCGTAATCTGATGGTGTTAGGCATCTCTACACCTGACAAGGCATTCAAACGTATGGCTTCATCCATAATTTCCCCTTCTTGCAGTTGATTACCTCTAATGTCACATCGTCATTCCCTTCTTCTTCAGGTAAGTCCGTAGCAACAGTCATGGCATTAAGTTGCTTGGGCTTGCATTGATGGCCAACAAAATATTTCTCTCCACATCTATAGCATAACCCCTGTGCTTTTCGAAGCTCAAATAGTTTGTTGCTCTGAGTAGTCCCATTAGCTGTTGTCCCTTTATTAGTCTGAACTAAGTTGGAATTGGAAATTTGGGGAAAATTGGTTGTCCATGTTCCCCTTCCCCAACTAGTCCCATTCTTCTTGATCAAGGACTCCATCACCTTCTCTTGATGCCTAGCTTTCTCTACTGCTTAACTCAAGGTATATGGGTTAAGCATCTTGACAGTGTGCCTGATTTCTTCCTTAAGCCCTTCCACAAAGAACTCCAAAAAAAATTCCTCAGGGATAGTAGGGTTTCGAATCAAAACCCAAGCTTTCAAATCCTCAAAGCGTTCCAAATACTCGTTGACAGTACCAGTTTGTGAAATTTTCTTGAATTCCCCAATTAAATTGAACTTACTGTTCTCAGCATCTTGGAACCTTTTGCACAATTCCTCGGAGAACTCTTGCCAAGTGACTCCACCTCTACTCAACTGATACGAGAAGTACCATGACTCCGCCCTCCCTGTCAAATGTAGGACTGCTTCATCTAATTTTTGCATTGGATTCGTGATATGATTATAATCATAATACCTCTCACATCTACGTAACCATGAACAGGGATCAACTCCAGGGGTGCCATCAAAATAGGGAAACTCAATCTTGGAACTGTAATGATGATGCTGGGGTCTCTCCATCGTCATATTTGGGGACACATAATCACCCCGTTGTCTGCAATTAGGAGCATCTACCGCTGATGGGTGCACTACTGGTGTACTACCCAACACTCCAGGTTGTGTTGGAAGCATCTTCTCCAGCAACACATCAAATTTCTTAGCCAGATCATCCAGTTTCGCGTCAGTAACCTTTGATTTTTTGGTTGATTCTGCTATGAATCCATGTAATTGAGACTCCAATTTTCTGACATTTTCCTCCATGGTTTTGGCCCTAGTTTCTGTAACCATCATTGTTGCGTCTATGCTGTACCCTCAGGTGCCAAGAGTGGCTTTGATACCAATTGTTATGTCCCTAAAAATCGTAATTGAATCACAAGAGAGAAATGGAAAACTCAATCGAACAGAATTGGGATTTTATTGATAATATTTCAGTACAGTTGTTACAATAGTGTCCACTACTACAAGATTACTGCGAACCAAACTCCATTGATAAGCTCCAGCTCTGTAACCTGTGATAGTGCGTTAATGGGGAGAAGGAATTAATCGAGGAAGATGGAAAAAAGAAAGAGAACAAAAAATAACTACCAGTCCAAAATCTCCTTTTCACTCAGCTGCACTTGTGTTGATAAATAACCGCTTGGCCTAATCCAGCTGTCACCTATCATCTAGCCATTCATCACTTTAATGAAGAATCCATCCCGTCCGTTTATTTCATCTCATCCAATGGTTGTCACGCGAACACGTGGCCTAAGCCTGTGCCACGTAATCCTTAACATATAATCCTAAGCCACTTTCCAAATTCACATTTATACTTTCCCAATTCACACTTTAGGATCTAACATATCTTAACATGTGGTACATGCTCTATTACCTTGTACCTTTTTTTGGCAATGGTAACAGTGTATTCATCACCATTTAGGGAATGCGGGCCACCCTATTTACAAATTCTAAACAGAGACCAAAAATCTGTTCATCTTCCAAGAATTAATTGCAGATCTTCACATGGAACCTATGAAATCTACTTAGGATTCATCATCCTCTACAAAGCTTTATTTACACCAGAAGTATAACGACAAAATACATTTTCACTTCAATCTGTTTATGGTACAACTATTCCCTCCAAAATACCTTGCATTTCCTTCCATCCACACAGTCCACCATATACATTTTAAACCCTTGTACCTCAAATTTGCTGGTTAGTTTTTGATATTCTAATATTTATATAGGTCCAAGTTCGAATAGTGATCTCAGGGTTTAGCTTCAGCAGCCTCAAAGATTAAAAAGCTGAAGCTAGTCGAGAATGAGACACCCTGATGTGGCGCATAGAGCCCAATTGACAGCTGTAATTACAAGGGATAGTAAGATTAGAAAGATGACTGAACATGCATATCACCCTTGGGCACCAAAGCAATAATGTTGCTCAATTTTCTGTATGGAAGATATAAGGAACCTATTGGCTGAATTGCATAGGTTCGTACTGAGGGGGTCAATGGTAAGAAGATCAAAGTGTGTCACCACTCACCATGCATGTTTATAAGGTGATCCCTTAAAGAAAACATATATTGATCTGTATGCATTACCAAGGATCAAGATACTATTATCGAATGCAGAATGATAGATAACAGACAAGCTAAAATTCGGAAGGAATTTCCAGAACTGTGAAACAGATAGCGACTTCGTTTATTCTGAAATGGGAGTCGTAGAGCTACGTTTGTATTTTCTTGTTCTTGGAGTTTTGGTGATGTTTGTTGTGTCGGGTAGATCGATTGTAGTATTATTTTGTGGTAGTCTTGTTTCTATTACTATATATTGTTTTGTTACTACCTATTGTTTCTTGTTCTTATATTACGTCTTTTTCCAGACTGTTTTTGTCTTGAGCCAGGGGCGGGGAGTCTATCGGAAACAGCCTTTCTACCTCACCTCTGGATTTGTTGTTGTTGTTGTTTTTGAGAGAATACCATATGGTGATCCCAAAAGCCTAATTCTTTATATGGAAAGCAGTGAAGACGACTCTTTCACTGTCAGGTCATGCTATAACCTAAGGGGATAAAGTGGTAGAGAAAGATATGGCCCTGGGAAGTTTGTACAAAAAATAAATATCTCGAAAGGTGAACTGATTCACATGGACACCAATAAGAAAATCCAGCCTCAGTCAATGGAAACTACAGAGAAGGGGCTCTATATCCAGCAATATGCTATCAGTGTTCCAGGGAAAAAGAAGTTTCAGAACATCTGTTTCTTCCTTTTTATAGAGCACGTTCAAAAGGTGAACTGATTCATATGGATACCAATACACAAGTCCAGCCTCACTCAACAGAAACTACAGAGAAGGGGCTCTATATCCCGCAGTAGATGCTATCAGTGTTCCAGATAGAAAGAAGATTCAGAACATCTGTTTCTTCATTTTTATAGAGCATGTTCAAAAACCTATTCGGAGTACGATAGACAATTCCAAACAATGTGAAGGATGAGGAGGTCAGAGAATGGCAAAGCAGCTCAAGGTTTTACAGAACACTATATCTCTGTGCACCATATGGACAATGTGGAAGAAGAGGAACTCCAGATTTTTTGAAGGAAAAACAACAGCACTTCATTAAAATCTAAATGTCTACATTGTCTATCATTTCATAAATATGAAAGACGCATATCATTACAACAGTCTTTTGACTTCACTGACCATTGTATCATAGATAGAGGTGCTTAAGTCCTTCATCTTGTTTATATTTGCACTGGGTAGTGCCGCCTTTGTGAGAAAAAAATCATTACTTATAACCGGAAAGAGGACTGAACCTGCAGATTCCAGTTAGGGATCACGAATCCTATTTCCATGTTAAACTATGGTTCCTTACAAAATGATATATGCAATACTCAATTGCTCTGGAACACTTTCAAGGTTCAAAGTGCTTAAGACTACTTCCCGGCTTATTTCCTCAACAACTGTAAGTATCGTCTTGCTAGACTATTTTAATTCAACATTTTCTTGCAAAGCCGTAGAGTAAGCAAATATTCTTTCTCAAATCTATGAAACATTGAATTTTGTACTCGAGCCAAACACATACCATATTAAGCTTGGGGCGTTCTGAGTACCTTTCAATCTGCATTACGCTCGTCATGAAGATTTTATATAAAGCAGGTGTTAATCAAGGAAGTAGTGCACACTGTATTTCTACATCCCCTTTGCCATAATTCTGGCAATCCAAATGTCTATTAAGCACATTCTCGCTTACACCATAACGCAGCCTCTGGAATTTCTTTCTTCTTCGTGTATTTCTCTAATGAATACTGAATCAAATTCTGCTGTGAGTTTATAAATTCAGAGTAATTAGCATATGTCAATGCACAATCAATTGTTTGACTTTAACCATTTGGGATCACTCTTCCATCAAAGTTCTATTCTCAACTAAATAGGAACAATAAACAAATAACTGTCAATTTTTACCTTTTATCACTTCATAAACTCAAACAAGTATTTCCCCAGTCATATTAAGACAACACTTTGTCTAGTCTTTGTTATTACTAGGGCCTTTTTTTATGGGTAATCATTACTACGACTATTTCTCCATCCTACAATTAACCAAGCATATCTCTTCTTCCTTTTTAATACTCCAGCCACCCCAACTTATGTGGCACTTTTTACATCTCGAGAGCCAATTTGACTATTCTTTGAAACTAAATTAAATTAGATCAACTCAATATTTTAAAATTAAAATTTAGATATTGAAAAACTATAGGACAATTACTTCAAGTTGATACGACAAGTAGTGCAAGTTACAAATACTTCTTAGGTGAACATGACGAAAAACTTAGATGTTAAAATATTAGCCGAAATTCACATAGTTTGAATCTCGAGAAGCAAGAAGTCCCACATAAATTGGGATCCTTGGTAGTTCCGGAAATGCTAAACATGCATTAGAAGGCCAAAATAGCTACATCATGAAACTACAAACAGTAAAAATACCAGAATACAACAACAACAACAACAACAAGATACGTAGTGTAGTCCCACAAAGCAGGGTCTGGGGAAGGTAGAATCAGGGGCGGATCTATTAAGAGAGTTGAGGGTGCCACGCCACCCGCAAACTTCGACGGAAGCTCTCTCTATATATACATATATATACACGGATATAGTCAAATAATTAACATGCCACCCCCAAGATTGAAGTGCTGTTTGGTCGGAGTGGCAGAGTGTTGCATTTACTCCCCCTAGGTCGCGGGTTTGACCTCTGCTGGCAGCCTTACTTTTTCCCTTAATTTTAGGCTGAAGCGAGGCCACAAATAACTACTAGTTGGCAACCCCTTTTTTATATATGTATTATTAGTAATTATATTGAATTTTTCTTTTATTTTCCAAATATTAATAGTTAATATTTGTATTAAAAAGTGCATAATTTTATTCTCTCTCCTCAAATTAAAAAAAAAGCTATTCCTCTCAAATCCCAATTCCCAAATCATCATTGCTCTCTGTTTTTTTGGTCTTTGCTGCTGCTACTGCCGGAGTTTTTGGCATTGCCGGCAAAGGTCACGGCCTCAGCCTCACCGGCCACCTCTCGCCGCATCCATTGTTAAGTTTACTTGGCACCCGCATAGTCCGGATCCTGGATCCGCCTCTGGGTAGAATGTACGTAACCTTACCCTACCTTCCCCCCTCGGCTTAAGAAAAAGATATTCGGCAGTCCCAAAAAGGAGTAACACAAGTCGAAGAAATAACAGATAATAACAAAACAATCCCTAGCTACCGAACAGAAACTACAACGAAACAATAATAGCGGTACAAGAAACAACAAATAATAACAAAAATAACTGATAGGAACAGAAGAGAAACTAGAACAAAATAAATACTCCTATAATCTCCCGGTACATTAAACAACAGGTAGTAACAGAAATCGAAGGAGTAGAAACTACATGAGAAACTACATGAGCAATACTACGCCTACTAATACGAAAGAGACAGCAAAGCAGCGCAGCGCAGTAATGCTACCTACTAACCTTGTATATATAGACTATCCTAATCATTTTCCCCCACGCCTCCTATCTAAGTAACAATAACACATTAGGCATAAGAAGAAGAAGAAGAAGAAGCTTACTTTGTAGAAACAAGGCGAGTGAATGGATTTAGAGTCGGAAAATGTATACGACGAATGTTTCAAACCGCCGGCAACTGACGGAACAACAACCGAAACGTCAGCCAAAATTACCGACATTTCCATCTACTATTCCGGTAATTTTCCGGTGACAGGTGGGTGAGAGTCAGAAGGAGGGAGGAATCTTCTGGTGTCTGCTAATTCAAAGGTAGAGCCGCAATTTTGGTGGAACAAAGTATTGGTTGGTTACGTGGCATTCTAATTAAAATATCTAATCTTCTCCTCAACTTACTTGATAAAATTAGGTGGGGGATGATAAAAAAAAAATCTTTAAATTAAAAATGATAGTTTTATTTAAATTGTAATTAAGTTAATTGAGTTGTAAAGTATAATTTTTAAATTTTTTAAAAAGTTCTCTAAATTCAAATTTCAAATTTTACGGCCCTCCTTTTTATTATCTTTCAATCTTTCTTTTTTTCTTTCTTTCTCCCCATCTTCTTCTTCTTATTTTTTTCTATCTATCGATTTTCCTCTTCTTCTATTTTCTCCTCTTTTTTTTCTTTCTTTTTTAATTATATTCTTCCTTTTTTAATTTTCACGAATTATTTTTTTAAGAAAATTAAAATATTCAAAAAGAATTTTTTTGATTTCTTTAAAAAATGAATGAAGAAATAATTTAGCAAATTCAGCAACTATGAAAGTTGCTTCAGCAACTACGGTAATTACTGCAATAACTACTATTAGTTGTTGTGTTACAATAATTATCAAAGTTGCTGCAACAACTATCGAGGTTGCTACAATAATTATCGAAGTTGCTGCAACAACAGTCGAAGTTGCTGCAGCAACTTCAATACTTACTTAATTTCTGAAAAAAGATCTGATTGGAGGAGGAGCCCACAAAAAAGTGTTATTTATAGTAAAAATGGAGGTGGTGGTGCTGGTGGTGACGCCGAATAAGAAGATGACATTTGTTGTGGTGTTGATAGCGACGGTGGTAGAGGAGAAAAAATAAAAATAGACGATAGTTATGTAGAGAGAGAAAATAATGGTGAATCTGGAAGAGGTGACAATGATAGTGATAGTGATAGAGGAAGAGGAGGTAGCGGCGACAGGCGGCAATAACAAGGGTGTGGAGGAGGAGGAGTAGTGATGGTGTAGGGATCTTTATGTAAATATGAGATAGGAATCTTTGTGTAAATAATAAAATTTGAGGGTTTTAAAATTAGTGTCATTAACACTAATTTTAAAATTGTCACCTCTACTCAATATTTAAGACTTGTATCACTCTTTTTTAATTTTGAAACTTTTTTGTCACCCTTAATTAATTTGACCAACTTACTTTCCATTTTTTACTACCTCCCTCTCTCCTTTGCAATATCATTTACTTACTCCCACCCATTTTATATGTCATTATTCTTTTTATACGTCTAAAAAAATATGACTTTTCCTTATTTAATACTTTTTAAATTAAAATATAAACACCATTTAGTAGGAATATTATAGTAAACTCATGTTATTAATTATTTTTCTTTATCAATATGTCATCTCAATTTAACGTAATTTGAAACAGAGGGAGTAACTACTAGCTTAGTATAGTATTTTGCATGTATATCTCATATTTTAAGAAACTAACGTAATTATAAATTTATGTATGTATTTAGATATAAATTGAATCTACATGTAACTTACTAAAATATGAATATATATATATATAAATCTGAGAAAGTAAAAAGGGGCGAGGTTAAAAATCTCATGTCCTACTTGCAAGAAACATTCAATACTCAATAGGAAGTGAATTAAAAAAGGGAGGAGATGCACCTTTGATTCTTCTGGCTACTTTATTCGACGGCCACATGCTTTTTTTGTTCAATTTTTCAATCAGAAATTTCTCAACCAAAAGAAAAACATGAAAAATTATCAGAAGTGAGAATTCATTGTCAAATTGTTGAATATTTATAACTTATAGAAATCTTAAAAATTATTAACTAAAAGAAATAAAGAAAGACGATGATTGTGAACGCAAAAATACACTTGAATCAAAGAAAAAATAAGAAGAAAACAATCATAGAAGTAAAAGAAGTATGTTTCTTGTAATGTTTGTTCTAAAATATCACTTAAATAGAATTGTATAAATCCTTTTTCATACAAGGTAAAATTCTAATCCATTAAGAAGTGTTAAATATTATGGTATCAAATTACTTATGATAGTGTTATTTTTATTACTAAGCAAATTATTTAAAAATTAATTATGATATCAAATTATTTATGCCAGTGTTTTGTTTCTTACTATATAAATCACGTAATCCACAAAAATATTCTAACAATAACAATTTAATATAATACTTAAATAATAAAAATTCTCAAATCTAGCATAAGTAGTACACGTGAAATCATGAGTTTTACACGAAAAACTTTCTATTTTTTGTGTTAGTTTTCTTTTATAAATTTAACTATATTGTATAGTTCAAATATGAAAGGATTTATTACAAAAAATTTAGTTAATTTAAAATTTTTAAATATTAAAAAAGTAGTAAAAGACAATTTTGTCTATTACAAAGACTTTTAATGAAGGGCAAAAAGTTCAAATCACTTTTTTAAGGTCTTCACACTTTAAATATATTATAGATTATAGATATAGATTATAGATTATAGATTCTAGATATAGATTATAGATATAGATAGACTATAAATTATAAATATAGATTCAAAATCACAATTTCACTTTCACCCTTATTGGTTCCACTTATAAGGCCCCACTTAATTAATAATAATAATAATAATAATAATAATAGTATATTATTTTAATAAAGGATAATTTGGTAAAAAATATAAAGCTTTTACTTATTTCTTAAACTCCATGTCCGGTAAAACTATGACACATAAAATAAGACGAAGGGTATAATAGTTTATCTATTTTTTTTTACATATTCTATTTTGCTATTAAATATTACTAGTATACGTACCCGCGGGATGCACGGATGAAATGTTTGATATCGAATGCCTCTTTCGAGTGGTAAATTATATTACCTTAAACATTCAACAACGACTTATAAAATAAAATCAACTGTCATATTATATCTCAATTATGAAATACAAAAAAAAAAAATCTACCCTCACCTCCATCTCCACCCCACACCCTTCCCCCTTCATCCCTCTCTCACCTCTAATCAAATCTATACGAAAAACAATCATATAATTGTAAAAATAACTTTTATGTTTCATATTTTTTTAAGAATATTGTTCATAATTTAAAGATATAGATTCTTAATTATCCCCTTCCCCCCCCCCCCCCCCCCCCGTCTAATCAAATCTTATATGAGTAAAAATAATATGTAATTGCAAAAAGCTTTTATGTTTCATGTTTTGCTTTATTATATTGTTTATTCGTTTGTCCCCTATCTTCTGTTTAAGATTTACAAATAGTTTTTTTTATTATATTTGTTAATTTTTTAAATATTTATTTCACACTTTTGTGATGTTTATATACATCAAATCTTCGAAAACTTTATATTTAATAATTTTTTAAATATTCATTTTATATTTGTGATGTTTATATATATCAGATCTTCGAAAACTTTAGATTCTTTAGTTACATGTTTGACAAAAGATAAATGTAATGTTAGTTGTAAATAATAAAATTTAATTAATAAATCAAATCAAGTATAAACAACATACCTTGATAATTATTTTGAAAAATCTTATATGCATGATCAATAGCCTCTTTGTCCATGATAGAAATTCTATATAGTAAACAATAAAATAAATTATTACAAATAATAATAAAACAATCTAAAATCAAACTTTAAATAATATACTAATTGTGTATAGATCTATTAATGTAAGCATATTGCCAATCATAAAGTGGTATAATCAATAAATGAATTTGATTGAATAATTAAAGAATAAGTTCAAAAGAAGTTAAAGAACGAAATGAGAAGTTTGGTTGAAAATTTAGTTTATATAGAAAGAGTTAATTTTGTCACACCCCTTTTTAAATCAAAACGATTATATTTTTAAGTTTGAAAGGGTTTTTCTTATTAAGTGACAAAAGATGAAATTGTTTCAGAAAGAATTATTTTTACATTCAAATTCAAAGTCGCCACTTGACATAAATTCGGTGTGCCAAGTCACCTTTGAAAATCCTTTTTTAAAATGGTTTTGACTCTTTAAAATTGATCTGCGAACATAAATTTCGGCTAAGGAATTCTGTTGACTGAGGAGAAGGTGTTAGGCACCCCTCGATCCCGTGGTTCGACCACGGTCGCTTTGTGGAGTATATCGTCTAGTAGACACTATAAGATGTATAAACAAAACAAACATACAAAACAACAATCACACCAAAATAAAACAAGTCCGATAATAGTGTCCAGTCCAATTATTACAGTCCGAAATTAAATATACTGAAATAAACCTACACTAACCTCTACTAATCCTACACTATGCTTTACCCGATGCCTTGGATCTTGATCACGAACATCCTTCGCGTACAAGATTCTTCGGGGCATTTTTCGGTGAATAAATACAATGTAACCTACAATTTCAAGTCTTGTACGATAAAGTAGAAAGAACCATCCACACACACATTCAAACATTCAACAAAAACACCATTCCAAAATTTGCCTACCCGACCTAGCATTTGCCTACTAGTTTCAATCTAAAACATGATATTATCAAACTTAGCAAATCAGACGCCTATTTTTGCATCAAACAATATCAATTAATCAATACAAACTAATCACGTTTATTTTATCCTATTCAATTCTCACCCCCCAAATCCATTCTCAACATAAATAAATTAATTCAATATGCAATCCACCAATCAAGTAAATCTACAATGCATCAACACAAGAAATATATCAACCCAATACAAATCACGCAAATAACGACATCAACACTACAATAAAATAAATGTAGAAAGAAATAGAGTTAAAAAATGGACCTCAATTTGACGCTTTATTTCTTTAATTAAACAGAGGAGCTTCACGGATTCGAATCTTCAAACTAATCTGTTAAAGACCTCAAACTAGACTTCCTCTTTCCTTCAACTGATGGTGTGACGAACCTAAGACATAGACCCATGAACTCAAGTTTTATCCGAAATTTCAAAATTAATTGATCGGAGATGGACGGAACAAAGTGGTCAGTTTCGTGGGACGTTTATTCACTAATTTTGGGGTGTCTTCGGTGAGAATCGATAATATTCGAAGCTGATGTTGTTTCCTGGCGGAATTTCACTGGAATTAGCACAAAAGGAGCCCGTTTTGGTAAAAAAATAGGGCAGACGCTGGCTGTTGGTAGAAGGAATGATCCGGCCAACACCTGCGGTGGATTTGCCGTTGGAATAGTGAGCACGCACCACCTTTTTCTCTCAATTTCTCTTATTTACTCGCTATCTCTTCTCTTCTCCAGTGTGTGTGGGGGGGATTGTTGTGTGTTGAATCAAAATGGAGTCTGTTCGTGTAGGTGGGTGTGTATTCTGTAGCTTGTGTGTGCGTATATGTGATGGTCTGTGTATTTGCTATGTATTGGTGTATGTAAGTGTATTTTTTGAATAAGAAGAAGATGGAGGTGTGTGTTGCTATCTGCGTGTATCCCTCCTTTTGCATGTGTATGTATGAATGGAAAATTCTAGTGGGGTCCCTCCCTTTTTGTGCAATTCTATTAGTATGGTAAAAAAATATAATTAGGAGGAGTGTGTGGGGCACGTGGGTAGGGGTAGTTAGGATGAGATAAAATTTGTTAGGGTGAGGTGTCAAAAATGATTGAGAGTTTGTTAGATTTGTTAATGAGTGAAAATTATCACATGGGTGAAGGTCTATGGTAAAGTGCGGGTAAATTGGTAAAAATACACTCTTGGGATGGAAAAAATTACGTGTCTACATCATGCCCCTCTTTGGATGTAAACACAAAGTGTTTTCATGCAAAAAAGTAGACAATGAGACAGAATTTTGACCTGACCATTATTCAAAGAAAGAAACAGAAGGAGGAAGGCCAATCGAGTTGGAATGTCTGGTGAGGTCCCCCCCGAGGTTCTGGCCCACGGCTCTGTCATTATATTAAAAATAAAAATTACAAGTTAAAAAGATAAATGAAATTACAAAAGTCCTATCTATAAAGTTTCTCTTGACTCTTGTCTTGCTATTTCATCACCCTATTCTCCAGGCGGGCTCCTGACTCGCAATTTCTTCACTCTGTTCTCCAGGCGGGCTCCTAACTTGCAATTTCTTCAACTTATTTCTTGGTTTTCAATTTCTTCACCCTGCTCTTCAGGCGGGCTCCTGACTTGCTATTTTTCAATCTGTTGACTTTCAATTTCTTCACCTTGTTGCTTGACTTTCAACTTCTTCACCTTGTTACTTGACTTTCAACTTCTTCACCTTATTGCTTGACTTTCCATTTATTCGTCCTGTTCTTCGGGCGGACTCCTGAAATCACATCAAAACTAGAAAGAAAATTATCCCAAACAATGTTACTATAAAGAGAGATTCCATTTACCAGAAAAGTAAAGTTCCAAAAACAGGAATTAAATTTATTCTCCAGTTTAACATCAGAGGAATTTTGTGACAGTCACATCATAACTACTTGAAAACCCCCAAAAAAATGCATCTTCTATGAGTTAATTGGAATGATTCGACTAGAAAGTGCATTTTCTAGGAGTCAAAGGGAATGACTCGACTAGAAAGTACATTTTCTAGGAATCATGGGGAATGACTCAACTAGGAAGTATATCTTCTAGGAATCAAGAGGACTGACTCGACCAGGAAGTACATCTTCTAGGAATTAAGGGTACTGACTCGACCAAGAAGTACATCTTCTAGAAATCAAGAGGACTGACTCGACCAGGAAGTCCATCTTCTAGGAATCAAGGGGAATGACTCGACCAGGAAGTACATCTTCTAGGAATCAAGCGGAATGACTCGACTAGGAAGTATATCTTCTAGGAATCAAGAGGAATGACTAGACCAAGAAGTACATCTTCTAGGAATTAAGACTTAAGTTAGGAAGTGCATCACCTAACAAATAAAATTTGAAGTACCCAATCAAGGAAGTGCGACTCAAATGTTACTTGAATTACCCAGACA
Source organism: Capsicum pubescens (assembly GCA_030864215.1). Lineage (NCBI taxonomy): Eukaryota > Viridiplantae > Streptophyta > Magnoliopsida > Solanales > Solanaceae > Capsicum > Capsicum pubescens. Next base: position 329,456,477 of record CM061538.1, on the reverse strand, counting down.
AGGAAATACGTCTCCTTATAAATGCCACTTGAATTACCCAAGAAAATGCATCTCCTTACAAATGCTGCTTGAATTACCCAAATAATAAAATGCATCTACAAATATCGTTTAAATTATCCAGATAAGGAAATGTGTCTCCTTACAAATGCCACTTGAATTACCCAGACAAGGAAATGCGTCTCCTTATAAATACCGCTTGAATTACCCAAACAAAGAAGTGCGTCTCCTAGAAATATTGAATTATAAGTTTTACCATGGTTTTGATTACCAAATCTGTGCAACAACATTGCCCCCTTGCATTTGTAGATGTGAGAAATTACGGGCTTTGATGTTTAGGCTTTGAAGTCCTTGATTTGAAGGTAACATGTTTCCTGTTTCATCAAAGAAAACTTGTGAGTTTACAACATGGTGGCTGGTTTGTGTCTTTAGCTTTCGAGGCAATTTCTCTTGCGCTGGTCATATTCAATCTTGCTTCCAACCATCAACATATGTCATTGACTTGCTGCATCATTGACCCAAACTCAGATTATTAAGAGTGACTCTGAAAGAAAACACAACACCTCTGCTTTACCATGCTCCTCAGATAAACTCTTTGAACCTAGATATTTCCATGAGTTTCCAGATTTTTCTGTTGACAAAACTTTATACATGCCTTATTTCGGCTCACAATCATGTCTCTTCCATATGCTGGCCTTTCTGTCTTGCTTTGTGCAATTGAAGAAGTTGGTAGTCAATTTTGAAACTTTTCTCACTTGTTTTGACATGGATTTGACTCAAAGACCCAAGAAAAATAACTTTCCATTTGAATAACTGACTCAAGAAAATAAAAATAAAAATATAAAGAATAAAGGACAATAATGAATGTTCTTATTGAAACAGAGAAAAGAAAAAAATTATCTGAAAGTGACAGATAACTCAAATAATTATGACATGCATTTTGGATTAAACTGCTTGATCTTTCCATCCAAGCTTTCACCAAATGTTGTTGAGTTAATGGACCTGAAATTGAGTTACTTCCTTGGGCCAATCACATTTAGATACCTCATTCGGCTAGTGACGCCTAGAAGGGTTTCTCCAACAAGCCTCTCTTATTTTCTTTCTCTCAACTCACCATTTTTCTATGGTGTCCGTGAGGGTTTTCACCAATGAGATCTCCTATTTTCATTTCTCTAACTCACTATTGCCTTATGGTGCCTATGAGGGTTTTCACTAATAAGACCCTCTCAGTTTTATTTTTCTCAACTTACCTTCATCTTACGATGCCCGTGAGGGTTTTCACCAATAAGACTCTCATTTTTATTTCTCTCATGATTCCTTATGCTAAAGAAGACAAGAAGTTCCCTAAACTCGTCATCATATCCATTGCGTGTTTAGCCTTAACATTCTCAAAGATTGATCTGAAGGTCTTTCTTTAGTTGTAACTTGGATTTTGGACAATGTTCGAAAGAAAGGATAGCGTGAGGCCCAAACGACACTTGAAGTGGGGTAGGACTTACAACTTTTGAAATCGACTCAAACAATAAGGATTAACTTATGCCCCAGTTTTTTTGACTGGGTAATTCTAAGTTGTTTATTTGGTTGGACCGTGCCCTGAGTAGGGCAGCCTACGTATGTCATCCCCGAGAGAGGAGAATCAAGTCACGCGTAGTTCTGACAACTTGTTCTTTTGCTTGATTCTGATTTCTTCTCTCTCTTTTTCTTTATTGACTCTTTTTCTCTTTGAAACTCTTTATGATTCTATTTTTCCTGACACTCTTCTTTTCTTTCTTTTTTTACACATTTTTTACTCTTTTTTTTTGAAACTTTTCTGACACTATTCTTTTGCTCGACACTTTTGGGGACCTTTTGCTTACTGTATCTTGATTCCAAAAAGGGGGTATGAAAGAAAATAGAACTAAACCTCAAATGGAGTAAACAAATGATGACATAATATTTGGATAGCAGAATGAAATACCTTCGTCATATTAATCCTTGAAAATGCAAGTACATATCATGCAATATGAAATAAAAAATGAAGATCATTTGTGACACTTTAACAACACTAACCTTAACTGAGCATGTATGTCACTTCTTCTTCCACACTTGTCAAACATATAACTCTCCCTTTGTTGTGCATCTCTCACATCGAATTATCCATGCTTTCGTAGAGCTGATTTTCTTTTGTTCCTCTTAATATAGGATCACGTAACCACTATTTCACTTAATTGAGAAATGTCTTTCAATTGATGACCAAGTTATTCTTGTGATTCTCAAAATAATTGCCTTAATTTTCAAAGGAGGGTTCAACTTGTCACCAAATGTCTCAACGCTCTACCTATTTTCTCAGATGCTTTTTCTAGCTTTAGCCCTCTGATTCAATGTTTCATGGTTAAACTGGATTTTAAGATCTGACTGAAAATTCTTCTAGCATGTCATATTACTAGAATCAACATAAAATGTATTGTTTTAAAGAAAATAAACAACACATATTTAAAACACAAAGAGAAAGGGACACTTCATTTAGTTGAAATAAAAGATAGAAAGGTTTGAACATAAACGACAAAAGGGACAAAACAAGATAGATCCCGAACTACAACCCTGAAAATAATTCAAATAATAGAAAAAGAAAATAAAACAAGCTACCAAACCCCTTTTTAGTAAGGAGAGGAATGACTTCTTAATTACTGAGCCTGAAATCTTAGCACCGGTTTGCACATTAGCATGATTATAGCTTTCACCACTGTCTATGTCCTGCACCATAATCAATTTATCTTGAATCATATTTTCTATTTCTCTTTTAAAATCACGATAATCTTTAATACTGTGACCTTAAACATCAGAGTGATATGCACATCGTACATTAGGATCAAAACTTCTTGAATGTGGGTCAAAAGTATACCCAAGAAGAAGAGTGATCATACCCTACTTTACCAATCTCTGGAATAAACTGGCATATGAATCTCTAACTGGTATTAATTTATCCCTTAACTTCTGCCTCATTTCATTATTTGGCTTAGACAAAAAATCTGGCCTAGAAGGACTTTGGTATGTTTGTGGAGTTGGAGGATGACTCTGCGGAGTTGGTGCACGCCATTGTGGGTACGAAGGGGATTAAACATATGGTCGTGCATTGTATACTGGATATGGAGGTGGGGGAACAGAGTATAATGGATTTTGGGAGTGAGTATGTGGAGCTTGGGTATGAACTTGGGCTTGAGCCTGAGAGCGACGACGATGTGGTCTTCTTGACCGTGCCCGCTGTCCAACTACAATAGCAGATGCATCTTTCTCATTCTTCTTCTCCCTAATACTTTCTAAACCCTTTTGAATTGCTTGAGTAGTCACTTTCGATGTTGCAAAACTCACAATGCGATCGGTATTAATTTCATCTTCTATTATCTCCCCTATTTTAAGGACCTCAATAAATGGCTTGCCTAATGTTAGTAACACGTGTTGATAATATGCTTTATCCTATGCTTGTATAAACACTTCCACTATCTTACTTTTTTTAATTGGTGGTTTCATCCTAGAAGCTTGTTCATGCCATCTGATCGCATACTTTTTGAAACTCTCAGTGTTCTTCTTCTTCATACTGGTTAGGGATTTTTCGTTAGGGATCAATTCCACATTATATTGGAATTTTTGCACAAATTTATTAGCTAAATCATCTCAATTATTCCATATGTTAATGTCCTGATCAACAAACCACTATGAGGCTAGACCTGAAAAAATCTCACCAAAGAAAGTCATGAGCAGTTCTTCTTTGCCTCCAACACCTCTCAATTGGTTACAATAAAGTCTCAAATGTGCCACCAGATCTCCGTGTCCATCATACTTCTCAAACTTTGGCATCTTAAAGCCGAGGGGAAGGTTGACACCTGGAAACATGCATAAGTCCTTAAATGAGACACTTTTGTACCTCCCAAGTCCTTGAATGTTATTCATAGCCAATTCCAAACTTTTTACCTTTCGGGTTATCTCCTCTTGTTCTTCTGTCATAATAGTTTTTTCAGCATTAAAAGAAAATTCGGGCGGTTGAGTATAGCCATAATGACCAGTCAACTTAAATGTGGGCTCAGGATCATAGTGTTGATCACCAAAAATATTCAATACAGGATCTCTCGTAAAGTGGGGAAGAAAAATCGGTTGATGAACATCAAAAGTAGAGGCTTTAGGTGGTGGTGGAGCCACAAACATAGGTGTCACAAGTGGTACAAAATGAGCAGTGGGCCTCCGTTGAGGAATTGCCAAAGGCACACTAGAAGTGCTGGGATAGTACCGTTGCAGAGTAAATCCCGACACGTGTTGTGGTGTACCTATGGGAATAAAAGACTGCACCTGAGAAAGCGGCGGGTAATTAAAAATAAGATCATTAAAGAATGAAGGTAGAGGAAAGCCACTGACCCATACCCGGTGCATCTCTGCCATTTGTTGCCTTAATTTTAACATCTCTTTATTTGATCCTGAATTCTCATTCTCTGAATTCTCTATCTGATTAGTGACAACAATCTCAGTATCTTTGTTGGTTGTATCTTTTCTCTCGACTTGGTACAATATGGGGGACCAACCAAAATCCCACAAACCAACCACCTTAAACTAACTGAACAAGAGATAACAAATGCATTAGAGTTTAACACTTTTTCAAAATCTTTTTCTCCTTTTCTTTTGAAAAGATCACCGAACCCTAAAAGGGTGCCTACGTATCTCACTCTCAAGAGAGGAGAATCAGGTGTGCGTAGTTTGTGAAGTTTGTCCAGAAAATGGCCAATCAAGCTCTTTCCTTTTTTTTTGAAACTTTATGAAGAAAAGAAAATAACAGATTATCAAAAGAATTGGCGAAAATCTTTTTTGAGTTTTTTCAGCTTTAACATCCCTATACAAAATGAAACCTATGATTACCAAAGAAAATCTTTTTGGGTTTTTGATTTTGAATTTCATACAAAAATGAAACTTGAACCTAGTAAAGGAATTTTTTTTTGTATTTTCTTAAGAAGATTGTATGACCCCACAAAATCTTAAGTTTAATTTAGTCCTTTAAAGCCTATTAAGGAGTCCCAGACTTAGAAAATTTTAGCTAAGTATTCATACTTAGAGTTATTTTAGGCTTCATAGTTGGCGATCTTATTTTGCGACCCTTACGACTATTAAATGTCAATCTTTAAGTTGCTTCATGATCAGGAACGTCAGTAGGTGTTCTCAGATGAGTTATGGATTTTTAGAACATTATTTAATGCACGTTTGGGAGTCCAAACCAGTGTATCGATGCGAACTCGTTGCGCCGCATCGCCTATCACATCGATGAATATTTCCCCCCAGCTCCCAGTGCAATTTCCAGTGAACCAACATTAACTCGATGCGGCGCGTCGGCCATCGCGTCGATCCCATCAACGTGGCGCGCCGATTTGCGCATCGCTAGTCCAGTTTTCATTCATTAAAAAACCGCGTCCTCAGGGCTATTTAGATTATTTTTTCACGTCTATCAACCCCCAAAACACGAGATTTAGCCACTTTAGAGGCAAAATCCATTCACTATTCTCAAAATTACTCAAGAACAAAACCCTAGGGCTTCTAATTCAAGGTTCAAGATTTAAAAACTAACCATCAAACTTCATTAATTCAAGTACTCAGGTATGTGAAGTGTTCATCCAAGGGTTTCTTTCACCCTTGGATTCCAAGAAACTCTTTTAAACTGTAAGTAGATTGATTTCACGATTTCCATGATTGGATTTAAGTGTATTCATAATTATAATGTTAATTGGGTTTCTATTCCATGGTTTATTACAAGATTTATGTGGAATTGATTATCATATGTGTAGTATCATATGAATTCATGTTAAATCCATTGAATTTGTGAATTTGGGAATTTATATTATGATGCCTACATGTTGTTTTAGTATTAGGTGCATAGTTGTGTTCCCCAGGTGTTTGTTAAAATGCTCATGTTTGTTATAATGCTCATGTGAATTAAATGAAAAAAAATCATGACATGCTAGTGTATGTGTAAACTTATGCCTTACAAGTGTTTGATAAAATGTCCCTATGGATGAGTCATGAACAAGTGCACAGTGTTATACTTTTCAAGTTTACTCTATGCTTTACTTTTTATGCTATCGAGTCCTGGGGGTATTCAATACCCAAAAACTTAGTTGTTTACCTAGAGCTACAGTAGTTATAGAATAGTCTCAGTAGTGTTACGAACAATAGTACTCAGTAATCAGTCTTAGTTCAGTATGCAGTTTAGAATTCAGTAAACTCAATCAGTTAACCAGATTCAGTAGTATTCCGTTAGTTAGCGAAACCCAGTGAACTCAGTTCAGTTCAGTTAGACAGTACGATCAGTAATAGTTCAGTCAAGTCTAGTATAGACTAGATATCAGTTTAGTGTCTATTCGGTTGAGAGTAGGATTCAGCACCGAGCGAACCCAGGGAATGGAGGCACTCCTGCCAGCATAGGGTTTAATCCTTAGTAGCAATCCCTATGCTACAAAACTATGTAGCAAGCGTAGGTTGATATATCTTTTTGCTAGACTAGGGTTGATACATCTCGTATGAGTTTTTCTGCCAACGAGGGTTGACAAAAGAGCTTCCTGTCAGAGAGGGTTAACTTACAACTTGTCTTTACTCATGGCATGGTATTAACACCCCTCCAACTGGAGTTATAGGTTTGACCCCAATCCATTCAAAGATGGGCATGTCAGTTAGATAATTACTTTCTACGGTTTCAGTTTTAGTTTCAGTCTCAGTATAGAACTTAGTTCAGTTCTACAGAATCAGGACTGTCAGATGCAGTCACCCAGCTCAGTGTAGAACTCAGTTCTATTCTACAGAATCAGGACTGTCAGAAATAATCACTCTGATATCAGTATTACAGTATTAGTAAACTCAAATATTAGTTAATCAGTATTCAGAACTCAGTAACCAGTGTTAACATAATCTCAGTTATAGTTTATGTATTCATACATGTTCTCTCATTCAGTTATATTCATGTTACTCATTCAGTTATTGTTCATGCATATGAACCCATTCATATCAGCCTACCTCACTTAGCATACCAGTATATTTAAAGTACTGATGCATACTTTTATTTTGCGCTATAATGTCTTATATCATAGGTTCAGATGCACGAACTCCTGACCGTACTTAGTAGCCTAGCCTATCAACAACAGACTTAGTGGTGAGTCCTCATTTTTCAAGGATAGAGTATTATTTCAGTACATTTTTCAGCAATCGAAGTTAGTTGGGGGCTTGTCCCATCAACTTCATTATTCAGACAGTTAGAGGCTTTCAGACTAGAGTATTTCAGATGGATGTTTGAGTTTTCAATATTCATCTTTTAGTATTTAGTATTGGTCTTTCAATTATGAACCTTATGGCATTTTCAGCCTAACTTTCACACTTATTTCAGTTATGTTATTATTACAGTGTTATTATTATTCAGTGCTCACAGCAGGTACCAGTCATGGGTTAGCTGGTGGTCCTTCGGGGTCGCTAGCACCGTGTAGCGTTCGGGGTATAGACTTGGGGCATTACAAACTTGGTATCAAAGCTAAGGTTCAATAGAGTCCTAGAAAGTCTGAAAGCCACATCTAGTAGAGTCTTGTACATGGATATGTAGCGTGCCACATTTATGAACAAAAGCCTATGAGGTATTTCGGGAAAAGTTTCCCTTCTTTCAGTATTCATGTCGTACGAATGAGAAAGTTAAACTCTCAGTCTAATTCATTCCTTCCTTTCATCTACAGAACATGCCTCCTATAAAAGTTAATGGAAGAAGAAGTGAAAATTAGCCAGCACCTCAGCCTGTTCAGGCAGATCCCCTAAATGAGCATGTGTCTCACTCCGAACTCAGGACTGCTTTCACTGCCTTAGATTATTTAGTAATAGCCCATAACAATAAATTGGATACAATCCTATCTAGGCTTATGACTCAAGCTCCACAGAGTGAGGAGTAAGAGGTCCAGAATGCCAAGGCCAAAGAGTGGCCAAACAAATCCTTCTTGCCAGAAATGTGGCAGAAACCATCAGGGTATCTGCTGAGTTGGCAGCGATGTATGTTTTGAATATGGCAAGCCAGGCTATAGAATCAGAGATTGTCCTCAATCAGGTTCGCGGAGTCAGCATATTTGTCCCTCAGCTCAGTTTGGTCGCCTGAATCAGTAGGGTGCCACTTCCAATGCCACCAGTGGGCAACGCCCAAATAGGATTTATGCAATTCAGTCCTGATAAGATCAGGAAAGTTCTCCTGATGTGGTCACTGGTACGTTACAAGTTTACCATTTACACGTTTATGCTCTGCTAGATCCAAGAGCTTCTTTGTCCTTTGTAACTCCTTATATAGCCTTTGACTTCGGAGTCAGTCCCGAAATCCTAGCAGATCCCTTCTCAATCTCTACCCCAGTGGGTAAATCTATCATAGCCCGATGGGTATACAGGAACTGTCCGGTTATGGTATCTTAGAAAGTCACTTCAGCAGACTTGGTAGAATTAGAGATGACAACTTTTGATGTCATTCTCGGCATGGATTGGATTTATTCATGCTATGCTTTAGTTGACTGCAAAAATAGAGTTGTCCATTTTTAATTTCCGAATGAACCTGTCCTTGAATGGAGGGGTAGTACTTCAGCAGTTAGGGGTCAGCTTGTTTCTTACCTAAGGGCGAGAAAAATGGCATCTAAGAGATGTGTCTATCATCTCATTTGAGTTAAGGATTCTAGTTACGATACTCCCAATATTGAGTCAATTCTAGTAGCATGTGAATTCCCAGATGTGTTTCCCGAAGATCTTCCCGGAGTTCCACCTGAGAGGGAAATTGACTTTGAAATAGACCTTCTTCTAGATACTCAGCCCATATCTATTTCGTCATACAGGATGGCTCCAACAGAACTTAAAGAATTAAAAGAACGGTTGAAGGATCTCCTAGATAAGGGTTTCATCAGACCTAATGTATCCCCTTGGGGTGCACCAGTTCTATTCGTGCGTAAGAAAGATGGTTTTCTTAGGATGTGTATAGACTACCGTCAGCTAAATAAAGTCACGGTCAAGAACAAATATCCAATTCCGATAATCGATGATTTGTTTGACCAATTTCAGGGTCCCAGTTACTTTTCTAAGATAGACCTCAGATCAGGCTATCACCAGCTAAGAGTCAGAATGTGGCATTCCGAAAATAGTTTTCAGAACTCGGTATGGTCACTTTGAATTTCTAGTCATGTCATTTGGTCTTACCAATGCTCCAGTAGCCTTTATGGACTTGATGAACCACGTGTTCAAATAGTACTTGGACATATTCATCATAGTCTAAATAGATGACACTCTTGTGTATTCCCGTAATAAGAATGAACCCACAGATCATCTCAGAATTGTATTTCAGATTCTCAAAACCCATTAATTATCATGGTATATTATCTATTCATGTCTTACATGTCAGCTCTATGATAATAGCTCGTATTTGTGCACGTCAGCAAAAATCATGTACACTTACAGTTCCTAGTGTAAGGAGTTTCAGTTCACTCAGTATTATGAATCATGTTTCATGAATACAAAAACTCCAGACTCAGGTCATGCAGCTTATGGATCATGTACTCATGTCATGCTTTATAGTATGCCCCATTTCCATGACTCGTGCTACACTCCTAACGGTCGGCTAAATTCAGATTATGTTATGTATATCCTCAGTTTAGATCTCTTGATCAATCCATGGTGTTGATATTCTATTCTTTAGGCACCAGTTAAGTGTCGAGTTCAGCATTGTATTCATTCACGCTTCAGGTCCTCCTATTTTAACACCTTAGTGAATATTTCTTATGAAATGATGTAGTGATGAGCGATTACTTAGATAGGAGAGAGTAAATATTTCATGATAAGGAAAGAGTTTTGCATTCTTGTTTTATATGAGTCTGTAGTTATGAAAATAGGCCTAAATGTCAGGTTAGTGTGCTAAGTAAATGGCTGGCAAGAAGTGTATTTAGCTGTTGAAGGGGAATCAGAATTTTTCATGAGATGAGAAGTTGAGAAAATGCCGAGTGTGAGTGTCTATTCAGATCCTTGGTTTATGTCAGTATCCATCACGTAGTTATCAAAACTCAATATTCAGTTCTAGTATGAGTCTCAGTTATCGTCTTAGTTACAGTCCAACCGAGTAATCAAATCAGTAACTCAGTTCAATTTCAGGTTTGCTTGACCATAGCGTATAGTTATCAGTTATTCAGTTATCAGTATTTCAGTACCTCAGTTTACAGACTATTTCTGAATCATGTTATACACTTGGTCTTGCATTCTTGAATAATTTAGTTTTCACGAATTCATGCTCATTTATCTCATGTTACTCAATCGGTCCTTACCGCATATGCATAATACTTTACAGTTTCAGTCCAGACTAAGTACAATTCTATCCTACATGACTAGTATTCAGCTATTAGCCACACAGTTAATTAGGTAAGTTAGTACATTTAGGCATTCATACTCAGCTCCCATGTGAACATTTTCAGTAGTCTCAGGTGAAGCGCCTTGCTAAGGTGTAGAATATAGTTGAGAGTGTACTCGAGGAATATGTCTTAGCTTGAAAGTTTGTAGTTGCAGTGCATAAGTCTTAGTAACTCTATCTTAGAAGACGTTTTGTAGGCCTTGCTCTATATTATAGAATTGTAGCCACATGGTGATTTCTTATTCAGATGTCTTATTCAGACTATGCCAAGATTTCCTTGCTCCCTAAAGTCAGTAGAATTTTATAGAAAGAGTGTCAAGAAATGCTCCAGTTGAGTATAAGTTTTCAGTATGAGTTAGTCCATAAAGCCAACAATCAGTTTAGTAGTCAGGCGGACAAACTCGTATGGTTTCCCATCTTTCCACCCAGGCGTCCTATCCGAAGTCTTATGAATATGACCGTTCTAGAATGGAGCATTCTGGTAGTTACAAGTTCAACTCAGTTCATGTATCATGCCTCGGTTTTAGATCCCAGATATTCAGTCACGATTTAGTTCATAGGTGCCCTGTGCATCGCCCCAGTCTTTCCTCAGTAGCTCAGCCAAGTCAGCATCCTTCAGCGGACATAATTCCCAAGAGGGAGATGCACTATAATCCCCCGAGCTTCCATGATCTAAGCATTCCATTTCTCTTCACGTAACAAATCTTTTTGGAGTAGTGGGTACTCATAAGTGGACCCTCAACTTCCAATCTCATCCGTAAGCCATGTACTCAGGGGCTCAGTTCAGTTCATCTATCACGTTTCAGGCTCAGTTGTGTTCTCATATTCCCATTCATGCGTGTTTAGTAAATGATCTTGAGTTTGAGATTGACGATTTTGTATTCTTGAAAATCTCTCCCCTTAAGGGAGTGAAAAGGTTAGGCAAGAAGGGAAAACTCAGTCCTTGATATGTCGGTCCTTACCGAACTATCAGTCGCTTTAAAAAGGTAACTTACGAGCTTGAGTTATCTACAGATTTAGCTTCAGTACATCCAGTGTTCCACGTCTCTTTGCTTAAGAAGTGCATAGGTGACCCAACAGTTGTAGTCCCTATAGAGGGTACATATATTCAGAATAGTCTCTCTTATGAAGAGATCCCAGTAGAAATCCTCGATTATCAGGTTTGCAGACTGAGGAACAAAGAAGTTGTAACGACCCAAAATCGCCTCCTGGGATGTCACACGGTGCTTAAGGCTACAAGTAGCCGCAAGCTAACCCTTTGAGACTGTTTCTAGTAATAACACTCATTTCAAGATGAAATAATTCAAACAATAATTCAAACACTAGCATAGTTATATCATATGAAAGGAAATACGGAGAAAATAATCGGTCCAAATGACCACAATACTGAAAACCTCAACACAATCATAATCTGATAACTAGTCTGACAAAGCCTCTACTAATCCATGAACTAGAGAGCCGTTGGGGCAGGTCCCCAACTGACTCAAAATAAACTGGAAATAACAACATAGTCTCTCAAAATATGGAGATGTCTGAATATAGGTCCTTGAACCATGAGGACTCACCACTGTAGGAATGTAGATAGAGGTACTCGAAAATCACTGGCGAGGTTGGAACTGAGCACCTGAACCTACATTATAAGAGAATGTAGCACATAGACGTATATATGGATCAACACTTGAGAATGTACTGAGTATGTGGGGGTGCATGCATTTATATAAACCAACATCAATACTCTTTAATCAAATCATGCATGTAATAAGTAATGACTCACATGGCTTGAATAAGTATAAAATGCAAAGCTCATGAATCATGTAAAATGGAACATGTAACACAATCTCGTGAGTCATTGTACTTTTAGCTTTGAAATTTGTACACTTCTCTTATTCTCATTACTCAAGGCTAAAGGAAACTTTAAGCAATACTTTCAACTCATGCATATGTCTCATGGAGAGTAAAACTTCTTTAATGCTCAAGAACTCATAACTCTTTTGAACTCAAATACTTGGAATTCGGAATCATATAACTTTGGAACATACTTGAAGGCATTTCATTCACGTTAGGAAAATATCTCATTTCAAGCTTTAGGTAAAAATACTCATATCAGGGGAAAGTATTTTAGTTTTAAAGGAAAATATCTTATCTCAAAGATTTAGTTTTAAGGGAGATTCTCTTAACCGACATAAACCCTGCGAGCTACATGGAGTCCAACGTTTTGTCCTCTTAAGAAAGAGACCTCACGTTGGGGAGAGGCGCCATACTCTTGCCAAGGAGTATAACCTCAACTCAGTGATCACTTATCTCGACCTCGGGCCCAATATCTCGGCCTTAGGCCCAACTTATGGTGCCACATAGTTCTGGGGTAAGAAACTGTGGTAACTTACCCAACTCGGTGCTAAATACTACTCCCTTTAGTTTATCTCGCTCATCTCATGAAAATCCACTTTAGAATAATCTCATGGTTCAATAAGAACCCAATAATCAAATCTGTAATCTCATGTAGTAGAGTGGATTTCAAAACTCAATGACCATTAGGTCAAAACATTTCTCAATAATCTCAAAATACTCAAATCATGTGTGCTTATAGTACAATAGTTCGTAAAATCTCAAGTCTCAAGTAGGGCTTAGTAACCCATAATTCAATCTCAAGTTAAAACTCATCAAAATCATAATAGATAGCATATAGATTCATAACTCATGTAGAAATCTGAAAATTTCAGCAATTTATCTCAAAATCTCAACATACTCATATACTTCAATATCTCAAACATTTCAACTATTAACTTCTCAAGGATTAAAATCATGGGGTATAGACCCAACTGCAATTTCTCAAGAAAACATGTAAAAATAATGCCATTAGACTCTCAATTCAAGGGAAACATCAAAATCTTGCAACCAATAATAATGGGTGAAAACCCCCAATTCAATTTCATATAAAACCTCATAAATTGTAGAGAATTGTAGTTGAAATAAGCCTTTGGGCACAAGGGTGAAAGGATTACCCTTGTTCAAAACCCCACATAACTTGAATTAGAAGCTTTGGATGAACTCTCGCTTTTTGAACTCTATTCGTACTCTTGAATGAGGGTTCTTGAAACCCTTGACTTAGGAACCTTGAATATTGACTCAATTTAGAAAATCTATGGTGGATTCTTGAGATTCTTGGAAGAGGTTTTGGATACTTAGGGTTCTTGTTGAGAGAAAACTTGAGAAAAACTTCATAGAATGCTTGTAATTGACTTCAATTTGGTGTTTGCACGGTTTAAGAGGCTTGGAAAAAGTCCAAAGTGCCCTTTTTAACTTCTGTATGAAGCTGGAAAAATTAAACTGGGAACCCGATTTTATGGGCCACCACGACGTGCCACTATCGCGGTGGCTCACTAGAAATTGAAAAATGGGAATCTGGGAGTCACCGTGACGCAGAGCCATCACGTTGTCACACTGGTTGGGACCTGGAACTTCAGCGCGACTCGTCACAATCGTGCTAGGCCACTGGAAATTGACAATTGAGAAATTGGAGTCCTCTGCGACGCGCCACTATCGCGGAGTTCCACTAGAATTTGACAATTGTCAAATAGACCCTCTTCGCGATGCGCAAAGCACTAAAATGACGTTGTTTTACGACTAAGACTTAAATTAGCCATAACTTCTTACCCGGGTATCGTATTTGGGCGAATCTTATATCGACGTAAAGCTTATCAAATTTCACATGTGATAAAAAATTGAAATTAGGGAAATTCTATATGGTTAACACGATACTCACCTAGGAAGTCACTTCTCAATCTTTTAGAGCTGAAATGACGCCTCACTTGACACACCCTAAGGCTCATTCTATGAGAGAATTTTTGCAGGGTTTTACAATATCTCTCTCTTAGAAATATTCGTCCTAAAATGTCGTTTGTTAGACTAAGAACACAGGAAAAACTGAGTACACATAAGTGAAGCAAGTTGCTAAAACGGGCTCAAAATCTCTCTAAACTCTTGAATGCCTTGGAAATTGCAAGAACTCATACAAGGATAGATGCATATAGCTAAACTTTAGATTAGAAGGACTGAACTAAGGAAGAATAATGCCTTCGGATTAATCTTTACTTGCTAAAAAGAGATGCAGGTACTTGGCTCGCATGTCTGCTTCTGTCTCCCAAGTAGCACCCTCAACAGACTGGTTCCGCCACAAAACTTTGACCAATGGAACTTCTTTGTTCCTTAGTCTACGGATCTGAAAATCTAGGATCTCAACAGGAAACTCATCGAAGGAAAACTATTCTGAATATCGGCATTCTCTGAAGAATCTACTACAACGAAATCACCAATATGCTTCTTAAGCATGGAGACATGAAAAATAGGATGAACAGCTGACAACTATGCGGCCAAATCAACCTCATAGGCCACCTTACCAACACGGCTCAAGACTCTATACGGGCCAACATAACGGGGACTAAGCTTCCCTTTTTTACCAAACCTTTTCACCCTTTTCATGGGTGAAATCTTCAAGTATACCAAATCACCCACTTCAAACTCAAGATCCCTTCTCCTCACATCGGCACAAGACTTTTGAAGACTCTGGGGCCGTCTTCAACCCCTCTCTAATCAAATTAACTTTCTCCATAGCTTCAAACACTACATCAGGCCCAGTCACGACAACTTCACCCATTTCAAACCAACCTATGGGTGATCTACATCTCTTACCATACAAGGCCTCAAATGGTGCCATCCCGATGCTAGCATGGTAACTATTATTATTGGCAAACTCTATCAATGACAAATGCTTATCCCAACTACCTTTGAAATCACGAGCACATGCCCTCAACATATCTTCCAGGGTCTGAATGGTCCTCTCAACCTGACCATCTATCTGTGGATGAAAAGCGGAACTCAAAAGGACTTGGGTACCAAGACCCTGCTGGAACGCCCTCCAAAACTGAGAAGTAAATTGAGTGCCCCTATCCAAAATGATAAATGAGGGAACTCCGTGCAGTCTGACTAACTCCCGGATATACAATCTAGCATAATCCTCAGCTGTATAAGATGTATGTATGGGCAAGAAATGCGCGGACTTAGTCAGTCTGTCTACAATAACCCAAATAGAATCATGATGATGACGTGAAAGAGGCAACCCAATTACGAAGTCCATATTCATCACCTCCCACTTCCAAGTGGGTAAACCAAACTCTTGCATCACACCACCAGGTCTTTTGTGCTCTACCTTAACCTGTTGGCATGTTGCACACTTTGCTACGAACTCGGCTATATCCTTCTTCATACCATTCCACCAATAGATTTCCCGCAAGTCGCAGTACATCTTGGTAGCACCGGGATGAATAGAATATCATGCGCCATGCGCTTCAGCCATAATCCTCTGTTTCAAATCATCAACACAGGGAATACACAATCTACCTTGCAATCTCAACACGCCATCTCCCCCTTAGGAGAAAACCTCTACCTTTTGGCCCTTAACTGACTTCTTCAGTCTGACCAAACTAGGATCCCTATCTTACTTTTCCTTCACTTCCGAAACTAAAGAGGATTCGGAACTACTTTGCACCAACGTACTCCCCTTGGCTGAATCAAGAAATCTAACACTCAATCTATCCAGACAATGCACATCGTGAGCTAACTCTTTCTTACCTTCCTCTACATGAGCAACACTACCCATAGACAATCTGCTAAGGGCATCTGCTACTACGTTGGCCTTGCCCGGGTGATATAACACACTCATATCATAGTCTTTTAACAACTCCAACTACCTTCCCTGCCTAAGATTCAACTCCCTCTGAGTAAACACATACCGCAGGCTCTTATGATCAATAAACACATCAACATGAACACCATAAAGATAGTGTCTCCATATTTTCAAAGCAAAGACCACAACAGCTAACTTAAGATCATGGGTTGGGTAATTCTTCTCATGCGGCTTTAACTGTCTAGAGACATAGGCTATAACCTTACCTCTTTGCATCAACACACAACCCAAACCAATTCTAGAAGCATCATAATACACCATAAAACCATCTGTACCATCAGGCAAAGTCAACACAGGGGCTGAAGTAAGTCGAGTCTTCAACTCTTGAAAACTCTTCTCACAGGAGTCTGACCACTGGAACTTAACTTTCTTTTGGGTCAATTGGGTCATGGGAGATGCAATAGAAGAGAAACCCTCAACAAAACAGTGGTAGTAGCCAGCTAGACCCAAAAAACTCCTAATGTCAGATGGAGAGATAGGTCTAGGTCAATTTTTCATAGATTCTGTCTTTTGAGGATCAACTCTAATACCTTCGGCTAAAACGATATGACCCATAAAGGCTACAAACCTTTGCCAAAATTCACACTTACTGAATTTGGTGAACAACTAGTGCTCTCTGAGGGTTTGCAAGACAATTCTAAGATGATTTGCATGGTCATTCTCATTACGGGAGTACACAAGCATATCATCTATGAAAACAATGACAAACATATCTAGATATTGCTTGAACACTCGATTCATGAGGTCCATGAAGGCGGCTGGGGCATTGGTTATCCCGAAGGACATGACTAGAAACTCAAAGTGACCATAGCAGGTTTGGAAGGTTGTCCTTGGAACATCACACTCCCTCACTTTGAGTTGATAAGAGCCGGATCTAAGGTATATCTTGGGAAAATAACTTGCACCTTGCAACTGATCAAACAAGTCATCAATTCTCGGAAGAGGATACTTAGTTTTGACTGTGACCTTGTTAAGCTGACGATAGTCAATGCACATACGCAAAGAACTATCTTTCTTCCACACGAATAGAATAGGTGTGCCCCAAGGAGAAATACTGGGCCTTATGAAACCTTTGTCTAAAAGATCTTTGAGTTGCTCTTTGAACTCCTTAAGCTCAGCAGGTGCCATACGGTATGGCGGAATAGAAATGGGACGAGTGTCGGGATGAAGATCAATCCCGAATTCTATCTCCCTATCGGGAGGTATCCCTGGGAGATCTTCTGAAAAAACATCAGGAAACTCATTAACAATGTTGACTGACTGAATAGTTGGAGCCTCGATCTTAGTGTCTTTGACTATAACTAAGTGATAGATGCAACCTTTGGATATTAACTTTCTGGCTTTAAGATAGGAGATAAAATGACTCTTGGGAGATACCAAACTCCCGGACCACTCAAAAACTGGCTCATCAGGGAACTGAAACTTGACCACACGGGTACAACAGTCTATAGATGCATAACAAGAATAAAGCCAATTCATACCCAGAATAAGGTCAAAATCCACCATGTCTAACTCTACCAAATTAGCAAGTATGACTCTATAAAAAACAGTAATAGGACAATCTCTATACACTTGTTTAGCGACAACTGACTCCCTTACTGGTGTAGAGACTAGGAAAGGCTCAAGAATCCTTTCGGGGCTCATTTTGAAATTCATAGCCACAAGTGGGGTCATATAGGAGAGACTTGACCCGAGGTCCAATAACACATAAACATCAAAACAAAAGACGCAGAGCATACCAGTAACAACATCGGTAGAGTCCTCCTGCTCCTGACGGGATGGTAAGGCATAGAATCTGTTCTGGCGCTGACCGCCAGCAGTGCTAGATGAAGCGCCCTGAGAAGGGGCGGGATTGGGTGCAGGAGCTGGTGCACTAGTAGCCGGGGCCTGAGGTCGGGTATCTCTGTTCCCCTGTCTAGAATGAGGACAATCTCTAAGTCTGTGGCCTTTCTTACCATAACTAAAATAACCCCGCAGATCTACAAAACACTCACCGAGATGATCCCTACCACACTTAGCAAAAAGAGAATAAAGGGGCCTGTTACCAACACTGTTCTGCGACCTAGACATAAAGGATCTCCCCCCTTGCTCCTGCCTGCTTCTAGGTGCGGGAGCACTAGCTGATGAAGGCGCTGTCATAGATGGACGCCTCTAAAACTGAAGGTGGTTCCCTCCATAGAACCTGGGTTGGCTATACTCATGCTGCTCCGATTTAGCCCTCTTATTACCCCTCACTCGATCTCTCTCCCTAATTTTATCCACCTTTATCTGCTGGGCAGGCGTCATCAACCTAGACAGATCAATATCCCTATGCAGCATCGCAGTCCTACACTTCTTTAGTACTAACCCAGAAACACCGATCACGAACTTGCTCATACTAGCCCGGGTGTTAGAAATCAAATCAGGAGCATACTTGGACAACTGATTGAACTTCAAAAAGTACTCCCTAACAGTCATGGAGTCCTGTCTCAAGTTTATAAACTCCTCAATCTTTGCTTCCCTCATCTTAAGCAGAAAGAACTTGTACAAGAATGCATCTTGGAACACCTGCCAAGTCATAGGAGAAACATCCTCACCTCTACCCTTCCTCCACGATACAACCCAGTCATAAGCTATGTCCTTCAACTTGTAAGACGCCAACTCAACACTTTTTTCCTCAGAAATATGCATTACCTGTATAATCTTTCTCACCTCCTCAAGGTACAACTATGGGTCCTCACCTGCCTTGGACCCAGAAAACTCTGGCGGATTCATCTGCATGAAATCATGGATTCTAGCCGTGACTACATCACCTCCCTGTTGATTAGCAACTACGGCCTGATTATTGGCCCAAACATTAGCGGTGACTGCTTGGGATAACGCCTGAAAGGCCTCCCGAAACTCAGCATGAGACACCGTCTCATTCAAAGAATCAACAAGCTGGGGTTTCTCATTATCATTTCTGCGAGCATCCGCTCTTCGGAGAGGCATTTTATGAAATAGAAGAGTATGGATTATTAGATGAGAGGGACAACTGCAGGCACGATGGAATCTGAAAGAAAGAAATAACTTTTTCCTAAAATGTCTTGAAGCCTCTTGCTCATAGATGTGGTGCGCTACACACCGATGATCAAGACTCTACTCAATGCGGCTTGTCAGACTCCCTAGGACTCCTTTAAAACCTTAGGCTTTGATACCAAGTTTGTAACGACTCAAAATCATCTCCCGGGACGTCACACAGTGGTTAAGGCTATAAGTAGCCCCAAGCTAACCCTTTGAGACTGTTTCTAGTAATACCACTCATTTCAAGATGAAATAATTCAAACACTAGCATAGTCATATCATATGAAAGGAAATACGGAGAAAATGCTCGGTCCAAATGACCAAAATACTGGAAACCTCAACACAACCACAATCTGATAACTAGTCTAACAAAGCCTATACTAATCCATGAACTAGAGAGCCGTTGGGACAGGTCCCCAATTGACTCAAAATAAATTGGAAATAACAACATAGTCTCTCAAAATATAGAGATGTCTGATTATAGGTCCTCAGACCATAAGGACTCACCACTGTAGGAATGTAGATAGAGGTACTCGAAAATCACTGACGAGGTTAGAATTGAGCACTTGAACCTACATTATAAGACAATGTAGCACATAGACGTATATATGGATCAGCACTTGAGAATGTACTGAGTATGTGGGGGTGCATGCATTTATATAAAATAATATCAGTACTCTTTAATAAAACCATGCATGTAATAAGTAATGACTCACATGGCTTGAATAAGTATAAAATGCAAAGCTCATGAATCATGTAAAATGGAACATGTAACACAATCTCTTGAGTCATTATACTTTTAGCTTTGAAATTTGTACTCTTCTCTTATTCTCATTACTCAAGGCTAAAGGAAACTTTAAGCAATACTTTCAACTCATGCATATGTCTCATGGAGAGTAAAACTTCTTTAATGCTCAAGAACTCATAACTCTTTTGAACTCAAATACTTTGAATTCGGAATCATATAACTTTGGAACATACTTGAAGGCATTTCATTCACGTTAGGAAAATATCTCATTTCAAGCTTTAGGGAAAAATACTCATATCAGGGGAAAGTATTTTAGTTTTAAAGAAAAAAATCTTATCTCAAAGCTTTAGTTTTAAGGGATATTCTCTTAACCGACATAAATCATGCGAGCTACATGGAGTCCAACGTTTTGTCCTCCTAAGGAAGAGACCTCACGTTGGGGAGAGGTGTCATACTCTTGCCAAGGAGTATAACCTTAACTTAGTGATCACTTATCTCGGTCTCGGGCCCAATATCTCGGCCTTAGACCCAATAATCATCTTGGCCTTAGGCCCAACCTACGGTGGCACGTAGTTCTAGGGTAAGAAACCGTGGTAACTTACCCAACTCGGTGCTAAATACAACTCCCTTTAGTTTATCTCGCTCATCTCATGAAAATCTACTTTAGAATAACCTCATGGTTCAATAAGAACCCAATAATCAAATCTATAATCTCATGTAGTAGAGTGGATTTCAAAACTCAATGACCATTAGGTCAAAACATTTCTCAATAATCTCAAAATACTCAAATCATGGGTGCTTATAGCACAATGGTTCATAAAATCTCAAGTCTCAAGTAGGGCGTAATAACCCATAATTCAATCTCAAGTTAAAACTCATCAAAAGAATAATAGATAGCATATAGATTCATAACTCATGTAGAAATCTAGAAATTTCAGCAATTTATCTCAAAATCTCAACATACTCATATACTTCAATACCTCAAACATTTCAACTATTTACTTCTCAAGGATTAAAATCATGGGGTATAGACCCACTGCAATTTTTCAAGAAAATATGTAAAAATAATGCCATTAGACTCTAAATTCAAGGGAAACATCAAAATCTTGCAACCAATAACAATGGGTGAAAACCCCCAATTAAATCTCATGTAAAATCTCATAAATTGCGGAGAATTGTAGTTGAAATAAGCCTTTGGGCACAAGGGTGAAAGGATTACCCTTGTTCAAAATCCCGCATACCTTAAATTAGAAGCTTTTGGATGAACTCTCGCCTTTTGAACTCTATTCGTACTCTTGAATGAGGGTTCTTGAAGCCCTTGACTTGGGAACCTTGAATCTTGACTCAATTTAGAAAATCTATGGTGGATTCTTGAGATTCTTGGAAGAGGTTTTGGATACTTAGGGTTCTTGTTGAGAGAAAACTTGAGAAAAACTTCATAGAATGCTTGTAATTGACTTCAATTTGGTGTTTGCACGGTTTAAGAGGCTTGGAAAAAGTCCAAAGTGCCCTTTTTAACTTCTGTACGAAGCTGGAAAAATTGAACTGGGAACCCGATTTTATGGGCCACCGTGACACGCCACTATCGCGGTGGCTCACTGGAAATTGACAAATGGGAATCTGGGAGTCACTGCGACGCGGAGCCATCTCTTTGTTCCATTGGTTGGGACCTAGAACTTCAGCGTGACGCGTCACAATCGCGCTAGGCCACTGGAAATTGACTATTGAGAAATTGGGGTCCTTCGTAATGCGCCACTATCGCAGAGTTCCACTGGAATTAGACAATTGTCAAATAGACCCTCTCCGCGATGCGCCAAGAACTAAAATAATATTATTTTACGACTAGGACTTAAATTAGCCATAACTTCTTACCCGGGTATCGGATTTGGGCGAATCTTATATCGACGAAAAGCTTATCAAATTTCCCATGTGATGAAAAATCGAAATTAGGGAAATTCTATATGGTTAACACAATACTCACCTAGTTATTCACTTCTCAATCTTTTACGGCTGGAATCACGCCTCACTTGACACGCCCTAAGGCTCATTCTATGAGAGAATTTTTGTGGGATCTTACAGAAGTTCCGCTAGTCAAAGTTCTTTGGTGGAATCAGTCCATTGAGGGAGATACTTGGGAAGCAGAAACAGATATATGGACCAAGTATCCTCATCTCTTCTCCGCAAACTCATACTCAACTCAAGGTAACAGTCTTCCTTAGAATGGCTTTGATGTGAAACAAGATTATAGAAGCAAGACAGTAATTAAAGATAGAAAATAAAGAAAGACACAACTAGATTCAAACAATCAAAATATGTAATGGTGAAACTAACCAAAACACCCCTTAATTGGGAACCAAAAAACACCTAATCTATTAGAATCCTCAAGAAGGTAGAACCTTACTTGCAAATCCTAGGACAATTGTTGAAAAATCAACAAGGGGTTTTCAAGATCTCAAAGGAGACACAAATATTCAATATTTCAAAACTAGTGATTCAACCTTAATACCTAACTATTTATACTAAGGGTTAAAAGAAGTAGGGAAAGACAAAATTGCCCTTCATTTAAATTACAAGCTAATTTAAATGGTAGACACACTTAGTATATTAAATATCTTCAAGTCATCCATATTGGAGCCTTCCAAAGATTCCATCTTTATCCATAAAGCTTGATATGCTTGAAGGTCCTTAGCTTGACTTCTTGTGAAAGACCTTCTTAAAGGAGTGCCACTTTGATGTACATCACTCTCCTCTTCTTTGAAAGAATTTGTCCTTGAATTCGTCAATCCTACATCAAAAAGAGATAAATCACTAACATTGAAAACATTATAAATCTTATACTCACTTGGTAAGTCCACTTTGTAAGCATTATCTCCAATATTATTAAGCACTTGAAAAGGTACATCTCCTCTTGGCATAAGCTTGTTCTTCCTTTTGCTCAAAAATCTCTCCTTTCTAAAGTGAACCCATACCCAATCACCGGGTACAAAGGTGACTTTTTTGTCCTTTGTTGGCTCTTTTGGTTGCATCATTGTTAACCTTCTCAATTTGCAATCTTACTTTCTCTTGTATGTTCTTCATAGATTTTTGCCTTAGCTTTTGTATCTACACTCACAATAACATCTTTGGGAAAAAGAGTTAAATCCAATGGAGTCAAAGGATTAAAGCCATAAACACACTCAAAAGGGGTTATACCAATAGATCTATGAATAGTTCTATTATAGGCAAACTCAATATGGAAATTGATCCTACCAAGAAGTTAACTTTCCTTCAACCATAGCTCTAAGCATGTTACCTAAAGTTCTATTAACCACCTCGGTTTGACCATCCATTTGAGGATGACAAGAAGTAGAAAATAGCAATTTGGTTTCCAAATTTCCCTATAAACACCTCCAAAAATGACTAAGAAATTTTGAATCTCTATCACTAACAATTGTTTGGGGAACACCATGCAATTTCATCACATTATGAACAAATAAAGTAGCAACATAAGATGCATCATCACTTTTATGACAAGAAATAAAGTGAGCCATTTTTAAAAATCTATCCTTACCATTCCTAGTCCTTGGGAGCCCAACAACAAAATCCATGAAAATATCTAGCCAAGGACCGATAGGAATAGGCAAAGGGGTATACAAGCCATGGGGTTGGGTAAAACATTTAGCATTCTTACAATCCAAACACTTAGCACAAATTCTAGTGAATCGACGCGGACTCGATACAGCACGTCGGCCATCGTGTTGATTCCATCGACGCGGTGCACCGATCTGTGCGTCACTAGGTCAGTTTTCATTCACTAAAAAACCACATCCTCAGGGCTATTTGGGTCATTTTCCCCCAACTATTAGCCCCAAAACACGAGATTTATCCACTTTAGAGGCAAAATCCATTCACTATTCTCAAAATTACTTATGAACAAAACCCTAGGGCTTCTAATTCAAGGTTCAAGATTCAAGAACTCACCATCAACCTTCATTAATTCAAGTAATCAGGTATCTGAAGTGTTCATCTAAGGGTTACTTTCACCCTTGGAGTCCAAGAAACTCTTTTAAACTTCAAGTAGATTGATTTTACAATTTCTATGATTGGATTTAAGTGTATTCATGATTATAATGTTAATTGGGTTTCTAATCCATGGTTTATTACAAGATTCATGTAGAATTGATTATCATGTGTGTAGTATCATGTGAATTCATGTTAAATCCATTGAATTTGGGAATTTATACTATGATGCCTACATGTTGTTTTAGTATTAGGTGCATAGTTGTGTTTCCTAAGTGTTTGTTAAAATGCTCATGTGAATTAAATGGAAAAAAATCATGACATGCTAGTGTATGTGTAAACTTATGCCTTACAAGTATTTGATAAAATGTCCCTATAGATGAGTTATGAACAAGTGCACAGTGTTATACTTTTCAAGTTTACTCTATGCTTTACTTTTTATGCTATCGAGTCCTGGGGGTATTTAATACCTGAAAACTTAGTTGTTTACCTAGAGCTACAGAACAGTCTCAGTAGTGTTACGAATAATAGTACTCAGTAATCAGTCATAGTCTCAGTTCAGTATGCAGTTTAGAATTCAGTAAACTCAGTTAGTTACCAGATTCAGTAGTATTTCGTCAGTTAGAGAAACCCAGTGAAATCAGTTCAGTTCAGTTAGACAGTACGATCAGTAATAGTTCAGTCAAGCCTAGTATGGACTAGAAATCAGTTCAGTGTCTATTCTGTTGAGAGTAGGATTCAACACTGAGCGAACCCAGGGATGGGGGCATTCTTGCCAGTATAGGGTTTGATCCTTAGTAGAAATCCCTGCATTACAGAACTACGTAACCAGCGTAGGTTGAGATATCTTCCTGCCAGACTAGGGTTGATACATCTCGTACGAGTTTTCCTGCTAGCGAGGGTTGACGAAAGAGTTTTCTGTCAGAGAGGGTTAACTCACAGCTTGTCTTTACCCATGGCACAGTATTGACACCCTTCCAACTGGGGTTACAGGTTGGACCCCAGTCCATTCAGAGAGGGGTATGTCGGTTAGATGATTACCTCCCACAGTTTCAGTTTCAGTTTCAGTCTCAGTATAGAACTCAGTTCAGTTCTATAGAATCATGACTGTTAGATACAGTCACCAAGCTCAGTATAGAACTCAGCTCTATTCTACAGAATCAGGGCTGTTAGAAATAGTCACTCAGTTATCAGTATTCCAATATTAGTAAACTCAGATATCAGTTAATCAGTATTCAGAACTCAGTAACTAGTGTTAACATGATCTCAGTTACAGTTTATGTATTCATGCATATTCTTTCATTCAGTTATGTTCGTTTTACTCAGTCAGTTATTGTTCATTCATACGAATCCATGCATATCAGCCTACCTCACTTAGCATACCAGTACATTCAAAGTACTGACGCATACTTTTCTTTTGCGCTATGATGTCTTATATCATAGGTTCGGATGCATGGGCTCCTCAGCAGACTTGGTGTTGATGCCTCATAGTTTGAGGACAAAGTATTATTTCAGTACAATTTTTAGTAGTCGAAGTTAGTTGGGGCTTGTCCCATCAACTCCATAATTTAGATAGTTAGAGGCTTTCAGACTAGAGTATTTCAGATGGATGTTTCAGTTTTCAGTATTCAGCTTTCAGTATTCAGTATTGGTCTTTCAGTTGTGAACCTTATAGCATTTTTAGCCTAACTTCCGCACTTATTTCAGTTATGTTATTATTACAATGTTATTATTATTCAATGCTCGCAGCAGGTACCATTCATGGGTTAGCTGGTGGTCCTTCGGGGTCGCTAGCACCATGTAGCATCCGGGGTACAGACTCGGGGAGTTACAAAGATGCATATGAAACACCTACTCTAAATGAAGAGAAGAAAATCTTTTTTGTATTTTTTAAATAAGATCACCAAACCCTAGAAGGGCTGCCTATGTATCTCACCCCCGAAATGAGAGAATCAGGTTAGCTTAGTTCGTCTAGATTGGACAATTAAGGATTAAATAACCGACTAACCCTGATTTGAAAAACACGACCAAAAACAGACGATAAAAACGTCAATAAAATCTTTTTGGGGTTTTTCATTTGACACCAACAACTATGAAAGAAAAATCTTTTTGGTGTTTTCGTTATATGAAATGTACAAAACTCCTACCGTCTTTGAATTTTTTTTCTTTTATAAAAAGCTCCTATTGATTTTTTTTTTAATTTTCAACTTATGAACGCTTGCTAAAGAGAACAAAAGATTTTTTTTTTTTGATGTTTTGAAATTCAAAAATTACCATAGAAATTGAGACAGAAGGATGACATTTTTTGGATTCAATCTAAATCTTCATTTTTTTCTTAATTTCGTCGGTTGATTTCCTCTAAGTTTAGATTTAACATTTTGTTTTATTATCATAATTTAATGTTTTGAATTATTTGATATAGTCTCTTGTCTTCTACTCTCCCCATCTCGATTTACGCAACACACAATTGAAGTTTTGATAGTTTACCAAGTTTTTCTTTAACCGAATTTTTTTATATGTTTTTTGAATATTTTATGTTGTTAATAATTATGATTTATAGTACTTCTTACTTAGTTTTCAAATATATAAACTTTAATTTTTTTTAAAAAAAATAAACTAATACTCCTATGTTCAAATCACAATCTCAAAATTCTAGTTGTGCCACATGCATTGAAACATAAAAAATACATTATGTGGCTAGTCATTTTATTTTATCATAAATCATTGAGAGCTACAATAATGTTAGATTTCAAATTAATATATTATTTTATTTATAAATTATAAATTTTATAATTAAATTGATTAGGTTGAAATAAAAAGGATGAAATAAAATTGAATTGACTAAAATGCCCTCATATTTGAGTTTAATTGCAAGAAGTTGTCATGTTGATAATGAGCTGCTTCTCTAACTCTTATAGTAGAATTTTTTTAAAGCAATAAATTAATTATATTTAAATAAGAATATGATAAATTATCTTTATTATTTATTATTTATTATTTATTATTTATTATTTCTTAATCCATGAATCAAGTCAATAGTGGATAAGTATTGATAGACGGAGAGAGTATTTTTTAAAAAGTTCCATTTCTGTGAAAGAAAAGTAATTCACATCACTTGATTTAAATAAGAACTAATATGTATTTTTATATAAATTTTATTATTTAATTAGACTTAATTAATATGTTTTAATTTTATTTACTTATTAACTATAATAGATTAATATAATTTATGTATAATCGGAAGAATCGATTAGGTACTTTCTTCTTTAAACCTTTAATTGCTAATTCAAATTCATATGATAGACTAACAAAGAGTGAATTCGCGTCGAGACAATGTTTGAATATCAAGCACTATGAGTGACAAATGAATTGTTTGGACTAAATTTGGACGGGTTAGGATGGATTGACCAAACAAATGGGCTAATGCCCAAAGGTCATCTGGGTTAGATCAAAATAGGCTTAACAATGGGTCATAACTCAACCCGTTCAACTTGATCCAAATCTTTACAATGTTCTTAATTTTTAAATAAATTAAAATTCAATTTTTTTTAAAATAAATAAATAAATGTATTTTTAGCTAAAATTACAGAAAGTGACAAACTTAAGATCATCTATATCTATAATCTATAATAATAATATATTAAAAGTGTGAAGCTCCTTAAAAAGGTGATTTAAACTTTTTGCCCTTCATTAAAATAATCTGCAATAGACAAAACGGTCTTTTCACCTTTTTTTAATTGATTATAAAATATAAAAATATTTAATAATTAATTTTAAGAGTCCTTTTCCTCTTTTAATTCTAACTAATAAACTTTCCTTAATCGACAAATCACTTAATCACGTAAAAAAGGAATGAAAGAAAGAAAACATGAAAAGTAAAAAAAGAAGAAGAAACTCACGTTCAAAAAAAAGAATTAAAAAGGGAAAATATTAAAGGAAAGAGCATGTAAGAAATTGCATAGATATATTTTGTCTCTATGTTATAGGGCTCTAATGTATTCTTTTTAATTTAGGTAAAAATAAGTTGCACTTAATTTGATTTATGTTTTTTTAGTTTTGATTATTAATCTAGGTAAGAAATCATAATATTTAATACTTTTAAATCAATTAAAATTTTACTTTATATAAAAAAGATTTTCTCTAACTCGATTTAAGTAATATTTGGATGGATCAAATTAAAATTTACAAAAAAAGGTATACTTCTTTTACTTCTACTTTTTTCT
Organism: Capsicum pubescens; assembly: GCA_030864215.1. Classification (NCBI taxonomy): domain Eukaryota; kingdom Viridiplantae; phylum Streptophyta; class Magnoliopsida; order Solanales; family Solanaceae; genus Capsicum; species Capsicum pubescens. The sequence continues at coordinate 329,428,320 of CM061538.1, read as the reverse complement.
TCTTATATTTTTATTTTGATGATTCAAGTCATATTCTTGCATCATCATCTTTTTTTCTTTTTTTAATTTCTTTTAGTTAATATCTCTATATTTTATATATTAATTATATATAATCAATAATTGACAACGAATTCTCCCTTTTTGATAATTTTCTTTTTCAATTTAGAATTTTGAATCGAAAAATTGGACAAAATAAGCATGTTGATGCCGAATGAAGTAGCCAAAATATCAAAGGTTTATCTCTTTCTTTCCTTTTTAATTGTCACTTAATTTTGATTAGCTTTGATTATGTTAATTTACTATATTTTGACATATTATTTGTTAGTATTATAGTTGAATTTTTAATTACACTTATTTGTTAAATTCAAAATATAAGATTATGTTTTGATATTTTGAGATGCTTTATGTGCTTAGCTAGATATCTTTTCCTAGGTTGTTATGAATGCGTGGTGAAAATCGAAGTGACAAAGAATCGTGTATGTGTTCAAGAGTTCGGGAGTTTTAATTATTTTCTTTGTTTTTGAATTAAAAAGATTTGAGAGTTTTGTATTTAATTGGTTAATATTTTTGTTTTGTTCTATGCTTTTGGATGATCATATACAATTGTCAAACATGTTGATTTGTCGATTTACTACAAAATGATGATATTTGAATTGTCCTAATTGAAGGTGTTCTCATAGATGATATGTTCGATGGATTCTTTTGTGACATTTGTACTTAAATAAACGAAAAATAAGTAAATATTTTGCAGGTAATTCTTAATTTTGTTTGTCAATGTTTCTTCTTTTTTTCTTTTTAAGTCTTGAGAAGATTAGTTATGTCATGTAATTGTCCAATTAATCTCTTGAAATGCGTTATGTACTTAGCTTAATATCTTTTCCTTGATTGTTATGGATGTATGAGAGACAGTCTCGGATTTATCTAAAATGGTTATGTTCCAGAGTTTACTTTTGTCGTTCTTTTCTATTGAATTAGTTGAACTTATTTTTTGTGCTTGTATCCTAAAAAAATTGAAAAGTCCTTGCACATTGTGTATTTTAGAAACTTTCTTGGACTGTTAGTACTTAAAAGAATGAATTGGCATTATTCTATTTCTCCTTTTCAAGATAGGAGTAAGGTCAAGGTATACTCTATTTTTCTAAGCCTCACTTAAGAATTACATTTCATTTGTTGTTATTATTGGTTGACCTTAATTCAGAATATGATTTTCAGTTTTAATAGTAGAGCATTACATTTTTTTTTTTATAGTTTGTGTTTACTTTTAACCATCAGCCTACATGCTTGACTATGCTTCCACTCCTTCTTACTCTTTTTTTGAACTAGGTTAGTGTACGTGCGTTGCATGTGTGTCTTGCATCAAGCAATAAAACTATATATTAAAAGTATCAACTGACGTTGAAACAAATATATGTCTATTTTAATAATATATATAATATTGTATTTCAAATAGTATGACATCTCGTATTATTTTCTTCACATCTTCATATTGATGGATAAAATATGATAATCAGCAAAGAGAAAAATTATCTTTTAGGGAGAAATCAACAATTTTAAATTTTACCAAAATTAACGTAATTTTTTTAACCTAAAAAGTGTGTTTAAAGAGGAACATGATAACCCACTATCATACTAATAATTAAGGAGCAAAATTAAATGTAGTGAACAAAATTTTTCATTAATATCAAAAGTTAAAATTATGTTCGTAATAATACACTTAGGCTAAGTTTGGCCATGAGAAAGCAATTCTTTTTGAAAATATTTTTCACTTTATTCAAGAAATGATGTTTGGCCGTACAAACTCCAAATACAACTTTGAAAAAGTGAAACAAATCTCAACCCGTATTCACTTTTTTCATTCTCATTTCTCTCACAAAATATATATTCATAGTCAAACTCAACTAAAACCATAATTCTAATTACAACTCCAACTTTAACTTCAACTTCAACTTAACTCCATTTTTTTTTTACTTTTATGGCCAAACGCCTATCAAAACACATTCTAAACTATAATAAAGTAAAGGAAAAATCAGCAATTAAAAAGTGGCTATTGCACCCTATCATTTAATCCACTTCTACTTTGATTCAAGCAGGTGATATTGAATTGAATTTGACACATATATGATGTTGGGTTTGCAAGTTCTCATGACATACTTATGTGAATAAATAGGTTTATGAAAATAATTCTCTAGCAGATACATTAATTAAATCATATTTTACGATTAAAGTATGAACTTGATCTTTTAGAGATATATCTATATCTATTATATTAATAAATTATTATAAATAAAAATCACAGAAAACTTCTCAATTAGCGATAATCTTTCAAGAATACATGATAATTTATTATTTTAAACTTCAAGAACATACTTAAATCACAAAAGAAAACTTCTTAATTAACAATCGTCTATCTATCAAAGTGTATGAAAATTTATTTTTATAAATTTAAAAATCATACCAAAATTTTAGAAAACTTACCTCAAATCACAAGAATATTTGCGATTAAACCAAAACAAAAACCTAACCTCAATAAAGAATCTATTTGTCAAAAAAACTAAAGCTATAATGAATCCGAAAAAATCAAAGTATTCTAACTCAAACATACGATAATATTTTTTGTCACCAAAAAAATTGTGAACATTTGTCCTTGGAGAAAAAAGAATTTTAAAATTTTTTATGCGTAAAAGGTATGGTAAAAAAGTTTTAAATTTTAGGTAAATAATTAAATATTTGTTGGTGACTATAATTTATTAGAAGGTGAAAAGAAGATTTTGTCTATTTTATAATATTTTAATGAAAGACGAAAAGTTTGAATTATTTTTTTAAATTTTTTATTTAAATAGAGGTAAAGAGAGAGAGAGAGAGAGAGAGAGAGAGAATATGAACCTTTGAATTTTTTGACTGCCATGCTTCTTTGATTTTTTCGTTTGCTTTATTATTCGACAACATGCTTATTTGTTCAATTTTTCGATAAAAAATTTTCAAAAAAAAAAAAAACATATATATAAAAATGTTAGATCTTCAAATACACCATAAAAATATATACACAGAAAGTTAGATCTTCAAACATTAGAAAAAATAAACACATACTACAAAGCAAAATAATCGATATTAAATAAATAATAAACCAAAAAAAATGATAAGAAGAACAATGTGTAAGCTACACCAATTGCATGTTATTAACTCAATTGCATGTTATTAACCCCATATATAGCAAAAAGAGTCGTGTGAAGTGTTGTCCTAATTTATTAATAATAGAATTCCTATAATTTTTCCATATACAAACTAATTCCTAATTGAGTAATAATAGAATTCCTATAATTTTTTCATATACGAACTAAAAGACGAATTTCATATAATCTTTCCATATATCAACTAAAAACCCTATTTATTTTTTTGCATATATTTATTATACTCAATATTTGATATTATTAATATAATAAATATTATATAAAATAAGTTAAAAGACTATTTTGTCTAAAGTAAAGTGTTTTAATGAAGGACAAAAAGTTCAAATCACTTTTCTAAGGGTCTTCACGCTTTTAATATATTATAGATTATAGATATAGATTATAGATGAATTATAATTTAATAATTAAATTCAAATTTTTCAATGTTAGTTTGGTTCTAAATATTATAGTAAAAAGACCTAAAAAGTCAAAGTGATATATTGCAGTAGTAAATTTCAAATACTTTAAATATAATTTTTTTTTACATAATCATATTTCTTTAATAACTCAAAATTTAGTTGGTTTTAAAATTCTAAATACCATGAAAAAATTGATTAGTCGCAACTCTAGATTAAATTTTAGAGCACCATTAATATTTTTAACTGATCTCCTCTCTATCATTTTCTTTGATTAACATGATTTCTTCATCAATTAAAGTTTTACGTTATTTAAAGTTATGTAGCATATATATATTTTTTTTATAATTGTGATGTTCGGGTCAGTTTACACACACCTTAACTAATTCTACGGGATACCTACCACCTCCACCAACAATAGGTTTCAGGTAACTCTGTCTACCAAGATTAAAACAGACTATGCATACTTCTAAATATAGTCTTTTCTTTTTTATCTTCTTTGTTATGATGCATGATAATAATAGTAATTAATATTTTCCAAGTTAAGTTCTATTGCTTGAATAATAATGTGCTTTCATGTATCAATTAATAAAAAAAAAATTACTTTTGATTTAAGTTAAAATATCACATTTATTTTAACGTTAATAACTTTTTTTATTGCTTGAAATAATATACACGTGCAAAGCACGTACACTAAACTATTAATTATGATAAATAGCAACACTTTTATAAAATTATATTTTATAGCAAAAATAATATTTTTTTTTAGTAATACACTCCACACACGTGTGTTTCTTGGTAACCTATCCTATTTTCACTCCTACACTTTACCTTTCTTTTTTTCATAAATTACTCTTTTTTAAAGCAGTAGATTTCTTTTTCAAATCAAACTCAAATCAACTGAAAATTATTATCTTCATGATCTTTAAAATTTTAAAATAAAGCATCATCGCTATTACAGGTATTAATCATAAAATTAATTTTGTATATGAATTTCAGCAAATTGAGATGACTTAATCCTGAAGATCATGTTGTTCGAAATCCTAAATAATGTTGTGCAAACTTATTTTTTTATATTTGATCATTTTTTCAGCAAATTATTTTTCATCTCAGATTATATTTTAAATATTTGATCGAATAATATTATTTGATCGAACTCAAAGTTGATCGAACTGAGAGAGTTATTCTTTGATCAAACTCGATTCAATGAACAATATCAATTTTATTTTTTTCTAAAATGTAATTATATAGGCAGTGAGTGTATTTGTATATTATGAAGAGTGAAATTGTATTTTGTTATGTTCTTATTTGTATATTTTAGTTTGTGTTTGTATATTTTGATTGTATTTGTATATTTAGAGTTCTGTTAGTATATTTAAATGATAATTGTATATTATTAGTTTATTTGTATATTTTATGTGCAATTATGGCTTTGAGAGTGTAATTGTATATTATGTCTGTATTTGCATAATCAGAGTTATGTTTTGTATTTTAACTGCAATTTTGTCATTATGATTCTATTTGTATGTTCTCAATATAGTTGTATATTATTTGACTGATTTAGTATGATGTCTTTGTTAATTTATATGTTTTTGATAATGTTTTTATGTGCTAGAGATTGACAATGAGAAACATTTTTGTTCTTGTGAAGCACTCTGAAAGATGAACACATGAATAAAATTATGAAGAATACATAACTTATGTTATATTGTTGAGCACAAATGTATCATACAATCAACTATACGCTCTTTTGACATCTCATATTATTTGTATTTGTATTAACAAATATATATGTGCAACTGTGTTTTGAAAAAATATATATATAAAAAATTACCTATAGTATACGCTGCTATGTTGAAAAATGCATACATTATTCTCTATGTTTGAAAAATATATAAGCATACACAGTTCTCTAAGTAAAAATACATATACATAGTTACAAAAAAGATATATTGTAAACTGTATTTGACATTTTTATCTAATGGTTTTCTTAAAAAAATTTCAGATTGTATCAGCCACAGAGCATGTCTATACAATACATGACAAAAAAAATATTTTATTATTTGCCTCAAGAAAAAATATGTTATTATCACGCATTTCAATTGGATGAGATACCATGTGCACATGATTGTGTTATCCTGGATAGCAAAATTTTTACAAAGGAACCATATTTCTCTGATTTGTACAAGTCAAAAATAATATTCAGAACATATGATGTTTCAATTTATTCTTTAACACATAAAGACGATTGGGTAATTTCAGATAGCATACTTGTTGAGGTAGTACTGCCCCCAAAATACAAGGGACTTCCTGACAGACCTCCAAAGAAATATCGTGAAAAATCAGAAAGGGATATGTTTGGAAAAAAATCAATTCATATAGTGCTTGTGGGTTTAAGGTCACAATAAGCGTTCATGTAGAAAATATCGTAAACGATACATTTCGAAATATTTGTTACGATGTGATTAATTTTTCAATAACAATTATGTTTCATATATTAAAATACATTACAATTACCTTTTCAGTATTTGCAACTTTGATTGAAAAAATATAAATAAAATTATCTATATTTATTTAAGAGTATGTCTATATATTTTGGTACAATGCGTTTATATATTTTGGTACATGTACAATCACAAATACATATAAATACAAATATAAAATATTGTGCAATTATAAAAAATAAATTTGTATTTATATATGCAACTATATAAACTTGTCCTTAATTATTAATAATAAATCTAATTAAATTACATATACAAATATATGTACAATTACCTAAATGTATTTGTTATTGATTTTTGAAACACATATGACTACAAATATATAGTTGTTCAACTAAATAATATATATGTAAGATATGAACATAAAACTGTATAATCATCAGGAAAAATATGTATGTGATTATATATACAATTATTGAAAATGAGATAAATATTTAATATAATACTAAAATGGAAACCTTTCATTCAGTTTGATTGAATACCAATCTTCAAAATACAATAACATCACTGTCAAATTCAATTAACTTTTCAAATGAAACATGAAAATAAGATATGAAACTTAACAACTACTCAATTACATCACTGTCAACCCACAGTTAAATGTTATCATACACAAAATACAAAAGAAAATCATGAAACTTCAAGGGCTTCTGTTTCGTATGTTATCCTGATTTTCCTAACAGACCTCATTGGTGTTTCTTGCCATCAATATATGATCACGCGAAATCTATACAACAAAAAAAAAAAGAAAAATATCTATATCACATATACATATTCAAAAATATAAAAAATGCGTAGACATACAAATCTGCATATATATTTACTTACAGTACAATATATATATATATATATATATATATATATATATATATATATATATCTGCATATGTATTTACAAAAAGACATATCTGACTCATATGTATATATACACATATTCATTCTGTCAAATATGCAAAATCAATTATAATATACAAATACCCACAAAATATACAATTAAACTCCCAACCTATACATGCTATCATCGATAATTACACTACTAAAGTCACAATTTTTCTAAAAAAATATACAACGAAACTCACCACTCAGAATATACAATTATAATCAACACATACGAATGTCACTCTAAATGTACAAACACAATAAAATATACAAATTCAGTCAAAATATACAAATCAAATTGATATATTCAAATATACTTGAAAATTATCAATATAGCTAAGAAAACACAATTACACTTTACAAAATACACAAATACATCCAGAAAAAAAATATAATTGAGATTGTTAAATGAGTACATAGCAAAAATAATTTTGATCAAATAATAACTAAGATCGAATAATGTCGATATTGGATAAATAATAGACTTCGATCAAATTTTTACAATACACACCGAGAAGAAAAACTTTTACGTTGCAAAAAACGATTTCGCACTAAATGATCAACTCTGTTTAATTTGTTGAAATTCATATACGAACTCAATTTTGTTATTCAATACCTATAACAACGATGATGTTTTTTTTGTTGAAATTTAGAAGCTCATCAAGGAAAGAATCTTCAATTGATTTTGAGATTGATTTGAGTTGCTGAATTTTGTTAGTAAAATCGCAGAATTTTCAATTGATTTTGAGATTGATTTGAGTTGCTGAATTTTGTTAGTAAAATCGCATTTGAATTTTGATTTCAGTAGTTGAAAAATAACGACATATATTTAATAACAGTCATTTATGATAAAAGGAATTCTATGAATTAAATACATGACATAATTTAAGGGCTTGATTATTCTTTGTTTAACTCAACTGATTTGAGTTAAAAATAAAAGGGTTGTAATTTCATTTGTATATGTATTTATCTAGCAAACTTTGCCTAAAATACAAAATACAACTTGCTATTTCATGTAATTATGAAACAACTGTTATGAAACTCCTAATTATGAGCATAAATTTGCTACGTATGAAATTTTTTTCTATATTAAATACTAATCCAACTTTGAAAATACCTTTATAAAAAAAGATTTCATATATGTAAGGAGATCCATGACAATTCTATGATAACAAGAAATCCAAATTAATTTTTGATGCATGTTATTTTTTTCCAGTTCGTCTATTGCACATTGCATTTTGATTATTTTGTATTATGTGCCCTCGGCTAATTAAGCATAAGGATTTCCTTCGTTGTTTTTAATTTTTTAATTTTTTTTCTTTGTTTTTAATTGAAAAAGGAATTATAGGAAGAGTATAGATTAAACAATGGAGTAATTAAAGAATTACTAATTGCTTTTCTGATTGAATTTATATATGGGTCATGCATATAGTCGTTAATATATTAGTTGGCAGTGGCGGAGTCAACATCTTAATTAAGAAGGTTTAAAATTGAAAAATGTGAACAAAAGAACTAGTTGAAGGGGGTTCAACGTCTGTTATATAGACATAAAAAATAATTTTAAGCTTGTATAAATAATATAATTTTTTGTCAAAAAGGATTCAAATGAAACCCCTCACTAATAGCTAGCTTCGCCACCGTTAGTTGGCATATTTCATTTTTGTAATTTTACTAGCAATTAAGAAATTCTAGGTGGCAATAGCATCACCATTTGTCTCTTGAGTCTGAATTTATAGCATGTATGGTTAATTTATTTTTTTCCTCAAAATAGTGATTATATTTTTTTAAAAAGTACTTATTTTTAAAAAAGTGAGTTATTTGATCAAATTTTTGAGTGAAAATAAGTGATTTTAGCGAGTAACAAAAGCTATTTTCAAAAGTTGAAAAAAATAGATTTTACCTAAAAGTACTTATTTGAAGAAGATCGCAATTAGTGTTTAATCAAATCTTGTAAAAGTGTTTTTACACGTATTTTTTCAAATAAGTATTTTTAAGAAGAATCTATTTTTTTAGCTTATGAAAAAACAGTTTTTGCCACACCTTAAACCAACTTATTCTCTCCAAAAAAAATTGATTAAACACCTTACTTTTTAAACACAAGCACTTTTGAGGGGAGGGGGGAGGGGGAGCTTGATCAAAAAGGCATTTCTCAACGAATGAAAAAAAAAAAACTTTAAAATAAACATTTATCATGATAAGCTAATTTTAAAACTTTGGCCAAACAGACTATTAACTTCATAATTAGAGTATGAATTTTCCTTTTTCATTGATCTTATGCGTGTGATTAAAGTTAACTTTAAATCATTGCCTTTTGTCAAAGTTGTCTATATTAACAATCTGATTGCACTATAAGTACCATCCGACAATTGAACATGCAACACTAAAAATATTGGAGTTCGTAGTGAATTTTATTATTTTTATTTCCGCTTAGACTACAAAAGTTAGTAAAAAGAAAAAGTTACAAAGTTTTCATATGAAAAGAGAAACAAAGAACAATAATAAAAGAAACATTTTAAAATTTTAAATTAAACTAATTAAATTAGTAAATAAGTTTTTCGCTATAAGATCCAAAATATTAATTACAAACAGATGGATGAATCTTATTTATAAATTGACTTAACTATTATCTATATAAATAATAATATTACAACATCAAGTTAAAAGACAATATTTTGTAAAATCAGTACACGATAAACAAGTGTCAAAAAATGGTGACACTATGTACGAACCAGATTGAGAGCATAACCTTTCAATTTTGTTTTTGATTTTGCAGATTCTTACACACAGATAGTTATATAAGAGCGTCATTGATAAAAAAAAAAAACTATAACTAAATATAAACCTTTCAATTAATAATCTCTCTACAAAATTGATCTAAAAAAAAACTAAACAAATTACAAAATCAAATCATCAATAATCTCTCTACAAAATTGATTCAAAAAAATAAAAATAAAATAAATAAATAAATAAATAAATAAATAAATAAGCAAACATTATAAAATCAAATCATCAAGATTAGGCATAGGTAACCTCAATATTGCAGCTACACCCAGTCATCTGAACAAGTTTATGCCCTTCAAAATCATTAAATTGTATCACTTCCTCATTGCCTTCAATACACACACCCAAATACTGTATGTAATAATTAGTCTGAATACTCAAGAAATAACATTAACCCCAATTATCTATGCAATTGATTACCCCTTGAATTTGTCACGTTTTATTCATGCTACACCCGAACTTTGACTTGTCCTACGTACCCCCGAACTTGTTGTTTTGCAACATCGCGTGATCCTTGCTGATGTGGCAAAATGTTTGAGTTCAAACTCCATCACGCGCATGATGAAGTTATTTTTTTTTTGCCAAATCAGCATTTTCAATGGTAAAAAAAATGAAAAAACTTCATTTTCCTTTAAATTTTTCAAAAATTCAATTATCTTTCTTCCTATTTACTATCTCTCTTCCTCCATTACTTCCAACCTAAACAACATTCATTCTATTGCTTCTACTTTATCTACTTATTTCTAACTACATAAATTATAATAGGAGACTTGTGTGTGCATGTGGGTCTCCTCCAATTATGAGAATTTCATGGTCGGATGACAATTTCGAACGTAGATTCCTCAGTTGTATGCATTATGGTGTATGTAGTTATATTGGTGTGGACAACGGAATTTTATTAACTTAAAATTCGTACAAAATTCAGATTATTAAATTCAAAATATATTAGTCCCAAATAAATATTGTGAATTAATATAATTGGATTAATTATTTAAGTCCAAACATGTATGGATTTAAGTAAAGTCCGATATTTATTGGGCTAGTCCATTAATTTGGGCTACAAATGATGAGTCCACTTTGCTAAGCCCAAGATATTGTCATATTCTAGAGGTCCAAAGGAGTGCCACATGTCAAATGATGTGGCATGCCAAGTCAAGCGGATGAGCCAATAGGACCATGCCAAATATTAAAATGATGCAGTAGGTCTAGTGAAATCAAAAGCCCATAAAAGGCGTCACGTTACTTAAATTTGCTTGGTCAACGGAAGTTCATCTTCATCATGACTCTTTTCCTTCCACAACTATAAATAAGGGTCTCATAATTCAAAAAAAGAGCCCAAGAACTCTAACAAGAAGCAAGAGAAAGCTCGTGGATCCAACGCCACAATTTCTCTACAAAGCTCAAGCATTCAAATCAAGTTCATCAAGATTCAAGATCAAGACCGCAATATTCAAGAACAAGCTCAAAAGTCCTTGAATTCAAGATAAGTCAAGATCAAGTCCCTCAAATCAACAAATAAAGTTCAAATTCAAGATCAAGCTTAAAGCCCTTGAATTTATATTTGTAAAGGCGAATCAGAGGATTCATAGAGATTGTAACACTCACATACTGAAATCAATAAATTGATTGTTGTAATATTTTTTTGTCTCGATTATAAATTTCCGGTCTCAAAATTTTACTGTCCAACAAATTCTGGCATGTCTAGTGGAACAATCTCTACCTCTCATCTCAACTTTTCATAATTCAAAGTTTAAGAACAACGAAATGACTTCCAAGAAGGCCAACTCTCAATCAACTGCTTCTAAGGCTGCTGATTCAAAGTTCTCTTCTGAAGTAGAAAGCATCCTTGATATTACTTTCGAAAGCTTGGGAGTTGTCACAAGGAGCAAGGCAGGCTTTCTATGACAACAAACACATCAAATGTCGTCTGCGCCAACTCCAGTTTTCGGATCTTCAACCCCAAAAGAAATGAAGTACAGTGCAAGTGCTTCGAAAGGAGAAATCAGTGTGGTGGAATCACTTAAGAAGACTCTAGCTCTACTTGAGCATTCTGGTTCCAAATACTCTGGAGCAAAAAGCGATGGTCGTTCAACAAATGCGTCATCTTCACTTACACCGCATAAGTTGAGCACTTCGAAGATCAACTTATGCGACAATCCATGTTACTCTCCAACGTCTCCAGTAATCATGCAAGCAATGGTGACTGATGCCTCGTCTGTGGAGGAGCAGCTTGCGAATCTGACAAAGGCAATTGAGGGCCTGACCAAATATGTTCAGAATTAAGATGCTCAGATTGATAAGATAGTGGATAGGATGGAAGGCCTGATAGATGGAGAGTCTTGCCATGCACTAACTAAGGAGGTACAAGTTTCTTCCAAGTCAATGATCCTGATTGAGCAATTAAAGAAATTCATTAAAGGGACCCTTAAAGACAAGTATGATGTTGTCACCAAGTATTTCCTTGCATATTCCAAGCCCTACACTATGAGAATAGATAGCTTCAAAATGCTTGTCGGCTATCAACCACCAAATTTCAATTATTTGAGGAAAAAGGGAACCCAAAACAACATGTTGCACACTTTGTTGAGACATGTATTAATGTTAGAACTTACAGTGAATATCTTGTCAAACAGTTTGTTCGTTCCCTAAAGGGAAATGCCTTTGATTGGTATACGGACCTCAAGCCTAACTCTATTGATAGTTGGGAGCAATTGAAGCATAAGTTCCTGAATCATTTTTATAGGACAAGGCGTACAGTGATCATGGTAGAACTCACAAATACTCAGCAAAAAAAGGACGAACTAGTCATTCACTTCATCAATCGATGGAGAAATGCTAGCCTAAACTACAAAGATAGGCTCAGCGAAACTTCTGCAATAGAGATGTTAGTCCAAGGAATGCACTGGGAGCTTCTCTACATCTTTCAAGGCATTAAGCCTAAATACTTTTAAGAGTTATCAACCCATGCTCATGACATGGAGTTGAGTATGTCTTCTACTGGAAATGGAGCAACGTCTATCCATGACCGTCGAAGGGGAAAGGATAAGCAGGAACCCAAAAGATGAGGCAAGTTTCTCCCCTAAAATTACAACAAGAAATCTATGAATATTTACGTGTCTCCTATGAAGGTCACCACGAAGGTGAGCAAGAAGCAAAGTATGAAGACGACTTCTGGAGCACGTCCAAATCAGAAAACTTTAAAGGAGATGCAAGAAAAGGAATATCCCTTCCTTGATTTTGATGTTGCTGATATTTTTGATGAACTTATTGAGCATAAGATCATTGAACTCTCAGAGATGAAGCGGCCCAACAAAGCTGGAAAGACCATGTAATACCTCACATTTTTGGGCTAGTCTATGAACCGTCATTCTTACGTGTATAAGCTATAATCCTAGTGATTCCCATATGAATATAAGTTTCATGAGATTTATCCTTATGTTTGATGAGCTTTTGAGGTGAAGAATATTCATAGAAGTCACTTAGAGCCTAGTGGAGCTAAGGTCCTTTGATTCGTCCAAAGTTTGATATTCGATTCTACAAGGGTCTACTTTAACCGTGTATAACTTTTTATATACGTGGAACTTTTTATATCAATACCCACCAAATTATATATAATTGAATTAGCTTTCCAACGATACCAATTTCGCAAAAATTTGATAACTGAGTAGAAAGTTATGGCATATTCTGTGTGAGACAATAAGCTGACGTAATCTTGATGCGTCGCGTCGGCTGTGCCTTGACACGAAAAAATGACGCGGATCCAAAGCTATTTTACATACTAATTCAATTCCAAAAGGGCCTAGGGTCACTTTGGTCAATTTCCCTCACCCAAAACCGTCCAAAACAGATAATTTCACCCCCAAAGAAGTAAAGATGCCTCATTATTCATCTTTTCATCTCAAGAAGCAAAATCCTAGCTCATCAAACTTCCTCTCCAAGAAATTCAAATTCCTCTAATTATTCTCCAAAGAAACTCAAGATTAAGAGTTTCCAATACAAAAACTCTAAGAATTCATCACCAAAGCATCAATAGAAGTCCAAGATTCGAGCTTTTGCATTCAATTCATCAAATATCATCTCTTAAGGTATGTGGGGTTATGAACAAGGACAATCCTTTCGTCCTTGTGCCCAAAATTTGATTTTATTACGAAATTTATTTGATTCTATATGTTTTCTTGTGAATTTGAAGTTTGGGTTTGTACCCCATATTGCTATTCATGAGATTATGAGATTTTCAATGATTTAGAAATTGAATTACATGAGTATGTTTATGTTTTTATGCACATTGCTGAAATTTCCAGATTTTAAGATGATTTATGAATGTTTATATTATCAAGCATGGATTTTGAGATATTTTTATCATGAGAATAATACATGGGTTATTAATCCCTATTTAAAGATTGTTATTCAAAGAATTATTGTGCTATGAGCACCCCATGATTAGAATATTTTCAGATTTTAGATAAAGATTTGGCCTTTTGGTCTTAGAATCGATTTGAAATCCACTTTACAGATTCAGATTACAAATTTATAGTTGGTTTTCATTACAAACCATTAGATTACTTTTAAAGTGGATTTTTTTTGAGATTTTGAGCATAAGTTTGGGAGTAGTATTTAGTACCGAGTAGAAAGTATGGGATTAGCGCGCCCTATCTTCCACAAAACTATGCACCACCGTAGGTACAGATTCAGATTATTCATATTTCTACGTCGATGACTCAGATTGTGATCACACATATTAGATTATTCTATTCCGATGGCAAGGATAGAATAGCCCTAACCTTACGGAGGCTAGTCGTGGGACATCATGTATGCTCACATGGTGTACATGTCGGTTAGAAAAATCTCCCAAATAGATGTCCCCCACTCTTAAAACAGTTTTAATTATTTAAAGTCTTGAGATAAAGTGTTTACTATGTAGAATAAATTTCAGACTTCTTTTAGCCTATATGATTTGAGAACAAGAACATAATACAAATTTTAGAACTAAGTGTAATGACTCACAAGATTTATACTATATGCTTTACTATTCATGACTTATGATTTTTAGATTTCAGATTACCTAAGCCTAAGTGAGTCATATACATTTAGCATGCATGAATTTTTATAAATTGTGATGATACTGTTTTACTTATGCACTTCACCCCCATATACTCAGTACATCCTCAAAGTACTGATCTACATATATTTTTATGTGCTACATTGTCTCATAATGTAGGTACAAGCTTAGTGTGCACATTCAAATTCAAACAGTTGTAGATTCCAGCCAGCGAAATGATGAGTCCTCCTACTTCGGGGACTTCAGTTAGATTTATTCATGTTCTTTACTTTCTTACTCATATGTATTTATTAGTGGTAGTTGGGGTCGCGTCTTAGCTATCTATAGTCAGTATAGTAGAGTCTTCACAGATGTCAGTTAGAGCCAGTCTTGTAATTTCAGTCCCTCTTTTTTAGACTTTATCAGAATGTAAAATTGTATCAGTATTATATTTTCACAGATTTCATTATTATTATATTTTCGCACAGTAAATTTAGTCATTTTACACATATTTAATTAGTTGCTTAATAGTATGCTAGTTCATGAGTTAGCTTGGGATCACTTTTTGTCCTAAGCACTGTGTGACGTCTCGGGATAGATTTTTGGGGCGTTACAAACTTGGTATCAGAGCACAAGGTTCAAGTGTCCTAGGGTGTCTGTGAAGTTGTGTCTAGTAGGGTCGTACGAAATGGTATGGAGACGTCTGTACTTTTCTACGAGATGCTACGAGGCATTTAAGAAAAGTTTCCTTTCTTTCCTACTCTAGATCATGCAGTAAAGTTATTTTCTCAGAATCTTCTGTCTATTCGGGTGTTACCCTAAAATTCCTCATTCTATGTATTATTCTAGAGATAATATAATTAGCAACTTCTAGTTTCTCCCCAGATAATGCCCTCAGATTTACTATCAAAAGCTTCAGAAGTCACACAAGGGGCTTGAGAGGAGCTCCCTAGTGTGTTGAGTTCCTTAAGTTGAAAGTTTATCTTCTCATCCTTATGAGTTGTTTAGTTGACACCAAATTAGATATGTATTTAGATTGCCCATTAACCCTTTCAATATAGATAATGCTCATGAAAAGAAATAGTGTGAACCTAAAATGTTAAGTGTAGTGTACATTTGAGGGATATTATGAACTTCAGTGTCATGATTTATGAATAGTAGAACCTTATTATAGTTGGAAGTATAGGTATAGAAGAGTAGTGACAAGAAAAGTGGGAATGACGATTGATAGAAAGTATAGATATAAACTTATGCATGCTATAGATTTTGCATTATGCTGATATGTCCTTCTATGTTAGTTTAGTGGAAGGTAGATATGGAATTATTAGTTAAGGTAAATTACTGTTTGCTTGAAGTGTGAAAGAAGTTATTGATGGTAATTATTGTGTTAGAAAGGTATAGATTATTAATGAAGTATTTGGTGGTTGAGTATTGTTAATATAGGCTTCCCTATGTAAGATTTGTTGATGCTTTAAGAGGTATGAATGTAATTTAGGTGTACGGATAAGTAAATAGTCGTAATGTGTAGAAGGAGGATGTGCTAGCGGATTTTAATAAGTATACCATAGGATCGTGACCAATCATTGTTGTTATGAAGTTTTAGTGGACTAGTGTTTCTTGATGTTTTATTCTATAGATTCCAAGTGAGATTAGTATGTGAGGTGGGTTGTTAAATCATGTTTAGCACTAGACATTAAGTTTGAATAGTTGTTGGTCATCGGGGTGGATGTAATGATTTCTTGGTTAGTGATGCTAGTTATATGGAAGTGATCTAGTAGGATTGAACAGTATGTGCAAGAGTTTGAGTCCATTTTGATTCGTAATTAAGTATGATGTTGTATGTATGATGAAGAAGTATTCCCAAGGTGATATGGGGTTGCCTTATTTTCCGAAGTTATTACGTGTTGTGTGTGGTTAGTAGTACCGCTGAGTTACTAAGAGGAAGGAGACTAGTTATATAGTATATAATGTTCTTAATAGCTAAGTTAAGGAGTTATGGGTAGACGATGTTGAGCCTTTTTGGTATGATCTTGATTCTCGTGGTTTAGAAATATAAGTTTAGAGATGTGATATTAGTAAGTTGTGACAAAGAGCAATATGGTTTATTAAAGATTGATGATATCTGTGCTAAGTGTTAGAGTCTAAGTTTGAATCCTTGAAAATTGAGCAAATAGAAATAAGAGTTGAAGCTCTAGATAGTGTGAACTTAGGATATGGTGATACCCATAAAGATTTTTAAGTTAGTAAGTGTTCAAGTTAGTATATGATGACTATGGGGCTATAGAAAGATAAAATTGTATTTCAAAAGGAAGTATGAGCAGTGGGTCTTATACTTTTAGGTGTAGTCTTTTGGGTTAAGTTCTATTATTTACGTGTATTGTTATTCCCCTGGACTCTAGAGTAAAGTGGTTGTATTTTAGTTAGAGTTTAGTAAAAGGGTTCCACGGACTTAGAATGATTGCTTAAAGTTATGGCGGAGATGATAGGATAAGTAACCAAGTCAGATTCTCAGATTCTAGTAGTGTTGCCCGTTTAGGAGGAAGATGCTCAGCTTATTCTTATTTTAGTATTAGTACTTTAGTCATCACGATATCTAATCATGCCTTACGTGTCAGCTCCATGATCATAGTCCTGTTCATGCTTATCACAGAAAATCATGTACTCTCCTAGTCCCTAGTATGAGGAGCTTTAGGTCATTCAACAGTACGAATCATGTTCCAGGAACTTATGAACTCCAAAATCAGGTCATGCAGCTCATGACCCATGTACTCATGATTTATAGCATGCTCAGTTCCCATAACTCATGCTACACTCCTAATGATTAGTGATATTCAGCCTATAGCCATGTATGCCCTTAATTTAGATCTCTTTGATGAACCCATGATGTTGATTCTATATTCCCCAGGCCTCAATTAAGTGTCAAGTTACGTACAATATCCTTCTATGCTTTAAGGTCTCATCTTCTAACCTTTCAGTGACTCCTCTTTATGTAATGATAGTGGTGATGAGTAAATATTTCTTGTTGATAAAAGATAGTTGTTTGCTTGTTTTAGCTAAGGCCATAAGTGTGAAGTAATATTGAATCCAAGTCTTTGATACATGTTGTGGTTAGTTGAAATTTGTGGGTGTATGTTCTTGGGGTAGTGTGTGGGAGTTGTTGTGATAGAGGTTTAGAGAATACAAGGAGTATGCTATTATGGGTGTTTGTTTAGATGTTTATATATGGTTATAACAATAGGCTTGAATGTCATATTGGTGTATAAGTGGATGAATATGGTGCACATTAGTTTCCAACCTTCCCGACCTTAGAATGTAAATCCTTAAGTGAATTCATGATCGGGGTTGTCAATAACACATCTAGTGTAAGTTTCATATTTTTCAGGCAAGGTTTGAGACCTTTTTGGATGGTAAAATAGTGAGGCAATGCGATATAGCCGCGGTGCGTCGTATATCACGTTGGTAGGGAGCAACGTGATACGTCGCATATTGTGTCTGTAGTACAGTTCAGTTGTGGTGTTATATGTAGTACCCTGTGATTTTAAGTTAGGCTTGACTATGGTAAGAGGACTTAGTTTAGTTTAGACCTTAGTAGATAGGTTTATCAATGCCCATGTGAGAATTAGAAGTTGAATCAAGTGAGTATGGTATTTAAGAGGAATAGTATAGTTGAGAAAGTATTCGAGAAGAGTTGTTAAGCTTGAAAGTAAGAAGTTGCATTGCCTAAGGCCTAGAAATTCTAACCTAGCTTATAGTTTATATGTCTATGTTCAAAGCTATAGAGCTGTATCAATGTTGTGATTCCTTAGTCAGATTTCTTGTTCAGATCATGCCCAATTTTTTTTTCTCCCTAATGTTAATAGAATTTCGTAGAAGAGTGCTGAAGAAAATACTTTATTTGAGTATGGGCAGTCAGTATGATCCAGTTCATATATTCGCAATCCTGTTTAGCAATCAATCAGATAAGCTCCTATAGATTCCCAACTTTCCACCTAGTCTTACTATCCACAGTCTCATGCGCATGTCCATTCCAAGAGGTAATATGTTTGCATTCATGTAAATTATGAATTCAGCTCAGTTCATGCATCAGTTTTAGTTTCAGATATTAAGTCATGATTCAGTTCATAAGTATCTTGTGTATCATCTCAATCTTTTCCTAGTAGTTCAACCAAATCAGTATCATTCGGGGACGAATGATCCCGAGGGGGGGATGTTGTAATACCCCAAGTTTTCATGTCATAAACCTATCATCTATTTCTCATGAAATCAGATCCAGCCTAAAGTAATGGTTACTCATAAGTTGACACTCTCGTTTCTATCTCAGCCATATAGCTATTTTTCATGAGAATTCATGCACTCGCAAATCAGTTCAGTAGTTCATTGTGTTTAAGATTTAGCTATTCAGTTTATTTTAGTTGCGTATGATATATTATAGCCTCAGGTTCCTCGGTGCTTTCATCTTAATTAGCCACATTTGAGGACGAAAATTCCCAAGGAGGAGATAATGTAATACCCCGCATTTTCGGGCAAGTCTATGAACCATCGTTCTTACGTGTATAAGCTATAATCTTAGTGATTCCCATGTGAATATAAGTTTCATGATCTTTATCCTCATGTTTGATGAGCTTTTGAGGTGAAGAATGTTCATAGAAGTCACTTAGAGCCTAGTGGAGCTAATGTCCGTTAATTCGTCCAAAGTTTGAAATTAGATTCTACAAGAGTCTACTTTAACTGTGTATAACTTTTTATATATGTGAAATTTTTTAGAACAAGACCAACTAAATTGTAGATAATTGAATCAGCTTTCCAACGATACCAATTTCGCAAAAATCTGATAACTGAGTAGAAAGTTATGATATTTTCCGTGTAAGGCAGTAAGCCGACGCGATCTTGACGCATCATGTCGACTGCGCCTCGACACAAAAAAATGACGCAGATCCAAAGCTATTTTACATGATAATTCAATTTCAAAAGGGCCTAGGGTCACTTTGGTCAATTTTCCTCACCCAAAACCGTCTAAAACACATAATTTCACCCCCAAAAAAGAAAAGATACCTCATTATTCATATTTTTATTTCAAGAAGCAAAACCCTATCTCATCAAACTTCCTCCCCAAGAAATTCAAATTCCTCCAATTATTCTCCAAGGAAATTCAAGATTAAGAGTTTCTAATACAAAAACTCTAAGAATTCATCACCAAAGCATCAATAGAAGTCCAAGATTCAAGCTTTTGCATTCAATTCATCAAAGATCATCTCTTAAGGTATGTGGGGTTATGAACAAAGACAATCCTTTCATCCTTGTGCCCAAAATTTAATTTTATTATGAAAGTTATTTGATTCTATATGTTTTCCTGTGAATTTGAAGTTTGGGTTTGTACCCTATATTGCTATTCATGAGATTTTTCAATGATTTAGAAATTGAATTATATGAGTATGTTTATGTTTTATGCACATTGCTGAAATTTTCAGATTTTAAGATGATTTATGAATGTTTATGTTATCAAGCATGAATTTTGAGATATTTGTATCATGAGATTAATACATGGGTCATTAAGCCCTATTTAAAGATTGTTATTCAAAGAATTGTTGTGCTATGAGCACCCCATGATTAGAATATTTTCAGATTTTAGATAAAGATTTGACCTTTTGGTCTCAGAATCGATTTGAAATCCACTTTGCATATTCAGATTACAGATTTATAGTTGGTTTTCATTACAAACCATTAGATTACTTTTAAAGTGGATTTTTCTTGAGATTTTGAGCATAAGAATGGGAGTAGTATTTAGCACCGAGCGGGCAGTGTGGGATTAGCGCGCCCTATCTTCCACAGAACTACGCGCCACCATAGGTACAGATTCAGATTATTCCCACTTCTACGTGGATGACTCAGATTGTGATCGCACAGATTAGATTGTTCTAATCTGATGGCAAGGGTAGAACAGCCCTAACCTTATGGGGGCTAGTCGTGGGACATCATGGATGCTCACATGGAGTACATGTCGGTTAGAAAAATCTCCCAAATAGATATCCCCCACTCTTAAAATAGTTTTAATTATTTAAAATCTTGAGATAAAGTGTTTACTATGCAGAATAAGTTTCAGACTTCTTTTAGCCTATATGATTTGAGAACAAGAACAAAATAAAGATTTCAGAACTAAGTGCAATGACTCATAAGATTTATACTATATGCTTTACTATTCATGACTTATGATTTTCAAATTTCAGATTACTCAAGCCTAAGTGAGTCATATACATTTAGCATACATGAATTTTTATAAATTATGATGATACTGTTTTACTTATGCACTTCACCCCCATATACTCAGTACATCCTCAAAGTACTGATCCACATATATTTCTATGTGCTATATTGTCTCATAATGTAGGTACAAGCTTAGTATGCACATTCAGATTTAGACAGTTGCAGATTCCAGCCAGCGAGATGATGAGTCCTCCTACTTCGGGGACTTCAGTTAGATTTATTCATGTTCTTTACTTTCTTACTCATATGTACTTATTAGTGGTAGTTGGGGTCGCATCCTAGCTATTTATAGTCAGTATAGTAGAGGCTTCACAGATGTCAGTTAGAGTCAGTCTTGTAATTTCAGTCCCTCTTTCAGACTTTATCAGAATGTAAAATTGTATCAGTATTATATTTTCACAGATTTCCTTATTATTATGTTTCCGCTCAGTAAATTCAATCATTTTACACATATTTAATCAATTGCTTAATAGTATGCCAATTCATGGGTTAGCTTGCGATCACTTGTGTTCCTAAGCACCGTGTGACGTCTCGGGACAAATTTTCGAGGCGTTATAGACCAATGACCCTAATTATTGCAAATATCATAGTCTTATGAATCACCCTCTGGAAAAGTGCTTTATCTTTAAAGACAAAGTCGAGCAACTGGAAAATGAGATAAAGATCTTCTTCGACTATGAGACGGCCAGTTCTCATTAAATATTTATCACTTTTGGCTCGCTCGATCCAGTCCAAATATGTGTTGAAGAACATAATGAGAAACTATTAGAGCCTGATATGTCTTCAGTTGAAGAAGGCGATGATGAAGGTTGGACTATGGTGACCCGGCGCAGAATCAGAAAGACGAGTCTATGAAAGGAGTCATCCGAGCAACCAACTAGAAGGAGGATGGTAAAGAAACCAAAGAAACAAAAGTTGGTTGAACTTTCAAAGAAAATGAGGGTAATGGAGCTTCACCATAAAAAACCACGGTGTCCAGTAACGTTGGAAGAATTTTTATCAAGTTAGTTTCTTGCAAAGAGTGCTCAAGTCAACCTTAAGACATCTTATTTTAATACTGCCAAAGAGGGGGCAAAGGATGAAAATCTACCTATGGAAGTTCCTTCATCTTCTAAAAAGCTTACTGAAACTCTTGTCCAGGAGGCACATGTATGTGATACAAAATCATCTTTACAAATAATAATCTTCTGCTTGGAAGAATCCTACACAATCATCCCTTGTACATGGTAGGTCAAGTTTTAGGAAAGAAGATAAATAGAATCTTGATTGACGAGGAATCCGGAGTTATTATTTTACCTATCCGTACAATGAAAAAACTTGGCATCGCTACCAACGAACTGGACGAAAGTCGTATAATGATCCAAGGCTTCAACCAAGGGGCCCAGAGGGCCATGGGAGCTGTCAAGTTGGGGATTCATATGGATTATTTTCAATCAAATGCATTGATGCATGTCATCGATGCCAAAATTTCATATAATATATTACTTGATAGGCCTTGGGTACACAAGAACAAAATTGTATCATTCTCTTACTATCAATGCTTTAAGTACCTCAAAGGTGGAGTGGAAAGAAAGATAGTTTCCAATGACAAGCCATTCACTGAAGCTGAGTCACACTTTGCCGATGAAAAATTCTACTTAAAGAATTATGTTGTGAATAAGAAAAGGGTTGAAGATGTCACCACAACCAAGTATGATGATCTTGCATCTAAGCAGGTCGCGTTGACTGTCGAAAAAGTTACCACCAAGAAACCTCTCTTCACTTCGAATAAATAAAGCGTCACACCTATAAAAAAGAAGGTAACTCTTGTTCTTCGCTACGTACCAAAAGTAAAGAAAGATAAAGATCATGCATCTGATGCCCAAGATAATATGCTAAAGGAGCTAACTTTACCTATTAGGAGGATTGATGCAATAAATCCATCCTCAACACTGCTTGGAAAGTCTGTGGCTCAAAATCCTCCACAA
This sequence comes from Capsicum pubescens, assembly GCA_030864215.1. Classification (NCBI taxonomy): domain Eukaryota; kingdom Viridiplantae; phylum Streptophyta; class Magnoliopsida; order Solanales; family Solanaceae; genus Capsicum; species Capsicum pubescens. Next base: position 329,405,307 of record CM061538.1, on the reverse strand, counting down.
GATATGACATTCCCTACGAAGCATACGAAAGAGGGCTTCGACCCAAATACATACAAGCTATTTGTAAAGGCTGTATATATTCCTAATGAGACATCAAGGTTGGGCAAAATTTTGTTGGAAGGTACAACCAGGCAGGCATGTGAAGGCCTAGGATACACGCAGCCACATCCAATTCGCATCTCCATAAGAAGGGTGGTTAGTGACTAAATCACTGTAGAAGAAGAGTCTACTACATCCAACAAAAGGACTTTTGTCTTTGATCGAGTTGGAGAGTTAACTGCAAGAACTTCTATGTTTTAAAGGTTGCGACCACCAAATAAGAAGAAAAGCAACAAGCATCAGAGAAGCCGTCAAAGCACGATGATGCCCTTTCACTTAAAATCCAGAAGGATTTCCAAACTTTGATTTTATCTAGAATGAGGCGGCAGACGGAACTAATGGTTTCATGAAATGGGGTGTTAAAAGCAAAGGCTCATACTTTGGTTTGTACCAAGAAACGCAAGGAAAATAAGAAAGTGTCAGCCCCTCATATCATGTTACGGCCTAGAATGAGAAAGATGTTTTGTCTCAAATGAAGGTTGATGAAGAGATAGAAGATGATTTTTGGTGTTATTATATTTCCATCAATGATGATGACCCCCAAGAGAAAGAAAATATTAGAGATACTCCATCGTAACTTGAAGAAGGAGTGAAGGCCACAATAAATCCCTTGAAGCAATTTAATCTTGGAACCGATGAAGATCCAAGACCAACTTACATGAGTGCGTTTCTAGAAGTGGAGGAGGAAATCTCTTATATGTACATACTCAAAGAATATATGGATGTCTTCACTTGAAGTTACAAAGAAATGCTTGGCTTAGATCCAAAAGTAGTAGTCCATCAGTTGGCAGTCAAGAACGGGGCCCATCCTATTAAGCAAGTCCAAAGACGCTTTAGACCAGAGTTAGTTCCATTGATTGAAAATGAAGTTAACAAACTTATTGAAGCTGGCTTTATTTACGAAGTCAAATATCGCATGTGGATTTCAAGTATTGTTCCAGTACCGAAAAAGAATGGCCAAATTTGAGTTTGTGTCGACTTTCGAGATCTCAACAACACCTGGCCTAAGGTTGAATTTCCAATCCCTATACCAGAGTTGATGATTGATGCTACCACTAGTTGTAAGGCAATTTCTTTCATGGATGGTTCATTCGACTATAATCAAATCCGTATGGCACCAAAGGATGAAGAACTCACTGCATTTCATACGCTCAAAGGTATTTATTACTACAAGGTGATGCCTTTTGATTTGAAGAACACTGGAGCCACTTATGAAAGGGCTATGCAAAATATCTTTGACGTCCTGCTCCATAAAAATGTTGAATGCTACGTGGATAATCTAGTAGTGAAGTCAAGAAAGAGAGACGACCACTTAAAAGACCTAAGAATGGTGTTCGAGTTACTTTGAAGATATTAACTTAGGATAAATTCATTAAAGTGTGCCTTTGGAGTTACTTTCGGGAAGTTTCTTGGTTTTTTTGTGCGACATCAAGGAATTGAAATTGATCAAGACAAGGTCGATGTAATTTTGAAGATACTCGAGCCTCGAAACATTCATGAGTTAAAAATCCTTCAAGGAAGGCTAGAATATTTAAGGAGGTTCATCTCAAACCCGGCTGGAAAATGTCAATCATTTAGTCATCTTATGAAGAAGGACACTCCCTTCGAATGGGACCAAACTTGTAGTAATGACTTTGAGAGTATTAAATTATACTTAATGAAGCCACTAGTTCTTATGGAACCCATACCTGAGAAACCATTGATACTCTACATCGTGACATAAGAGAGGTCAGTTGGAGCATTACTGGCTCAAGAAAATAGTGAAGGTAAAGAGAACTCTCTTTACTATCTAAGAAGAATGATGACACCAAATGAGCTAAAGTATTCTCCAATCAAATAGTTTTGTTTGGCATTGGCCTTCTCAATTCAAAAGATGAAGCACTACTTTCATGCTCATGTTGTTCGTTTTGTATCTAGGGCAAATCCCATCAAGTTTGTAATATCGAAACCAGTCCTTAGTGACCGACTTGCAAGATGGTACCTTCAATTTCAACAGTTTGAGATTGTTTATATACCCCAAATGGCCGTAAAGGGACAAGTATTGGCTGACTTCTTGGAAGACCACCCGATATCTGATGATTGGGAACTGAGTGATGAACTTCCCGATGAAGATGCAATGGTTATGGAAGCCAGACCCTCGAGAAAGATGTACTTTAATGGTGTCGCACATTGAGATAGAGCTGGTGTCGGTATGGTGTTCGTCACTCCACAAGAAGAGGTCATCCCATACTCCTTTACCCTAAAAATCATTGCTCTAATAATGTTGCTGAATATCAAGCGTTAATACTTTGACTTGAGATGGAAGTTGATATGAAACAACTGTAATTACAAGTCTTTGGTGACTCCCAATTGGTGATCAAGCAACTTTTGGGAAGCTATAAAGTTAGAAAGCCTGAGCTACGACAATATCATGATTATGCATAGAAGTTGATGGGGTATCTTGGAGAAGTAACCCTCCAACATGTGCCAACGAAAAAAATAATCAAGTCGATATCCTAGTTTCTTTGTCCTCAACCCTAACTCTTCCAAATCAGACAAAAGTTACTATCCACCAAGAATGGGTAGTACAACCATTAAATGAGGATGTAGAAAATAAGGTTGAATACCTTGTTGCCCTGTATGAAGATGTAAAAGAAGATTGGCGACAACATATCATTGATTACTTATGTTATGGGATACTTCGAGAGGATCCAAGGAGAAGGACTGACATTCGTCGCCATGCACCTCTCTTCCTTTACTATAAGGACACGTTATACAGAAGATCGTTTGAAGAAATACTCTTGCGATGTCTGGGAGAGGAAGAAATAATTCAAGCTTTGCAAGAAGTGCACTCAGGAGTTTTTGGATCGCATCAGTCTGGACCGAAGCTCCATTTTCACATTAAAAGGATAGAATACTATTGGCCAACGATGGTGAAAGATTGGTTGGACTATGCGAGAAGATGCAAAGCTTGTCAATTCCATGCGAAGTTCATACATCAACCTCCTGAAGTACTACACCCAACTGTAGCATCTTGGCCATTCACTGCTTTGGGAATGGATGTTGTTGGTCCACTATCAAAATCTTCTGGTGGAAACTTATACATCTTGGCCGCAACAGATTACTTCTCAAAATGGGCCGAAGTTGTTGCTCTTAAAGAAGTAAAGAAGGAGAATGTTGCGAATTTCATTCGAGTGAATATCATCTACTGTATTGGAATCTCTCAATATATAATAACCGACAACGGCAAGCCATTTGATAACGAATTGATGAACAAGATTTGTGATCTCTTTGGCTTCAAGCAGAGCAAGTATTCTATATACCATGTTGCCACCAATGGTCTAGTTGAAGCGTTTAATAAGACTTTATGCAATCTATTGAAGAAAGTTATCTCTAAGTCTAAGCGAGACTGGCATGAACGAATGGAAGAAGCTTTATGTGCATATAGAACAACTTACCGCACACCAACGCAAGCAACCCTATATTCTCTTACTTTTGGAGTCGAAGTCATCCTGTCACTTGAGCATCAAATGCCTTATTTGAGACTGGCTATTCAAGAAAGGCTCACTGATAAAGAAAATGTTAAATTGCGTCCTACAGAATTAGAAGCTCTTGATGAAAAGAGGCTGGAGGCTCAGCAAAATCTTGAATGTTACCAAGCTCGTCTATCTCGTTCTTTCAACAAAAGAGTTCTCTTGAGGTGCTTCCAAGTTGGAGACCAAGTCCCCACAGTAAGAAAGTCCATTATTACTTTTCGTAAGTCTGGAGGCAAATTCACCTCGAATTGGGATAGACTATATGTTGTACAAGAAGTATATTTAAATAGTGCTTACAAGCTTGTTGATGCTAATGGCGTGAAAATTGGCCCTATCAGCTCTTAAAGAAGTACTATCCTTAAAGGAAGATGACACTTCTGGCCGCAAGAGTATAAACTGTGTATGGCTCAAAAAAATATCCGCTAGGTTGAAAATCTCGAAAAAGGCGGCCTAGGAAAAAGTTAGGACACAAAAAAAATACTCACCCAGAACTACGTTGTGACTTGATCCTCTTCACTGAGGTACATAAGCGAGTGGAATCTCATTCTGAGTACAGTTGCATGAGTGTCAAAAAAATATGTTATTGCAGTATATGCCATACGGATACCGAGTATGAAAATATTCTAATTAAATTTTGGACTCACTCCAAGTATTAGTGGCTCAATGGGGGCAAACTCTAATGAAATATGAGCTTCGTTCACATAAGATGAAATCTCCAGATTCTCCAAATTTGGAAGTTGAACCACTCAAAATGCTAAATTTGGGAGTGAAAGTTGAAAAAATCTCCAAGTCTTCAAATCAAGGCCTCCAAAATTTCCATGTCTTAAGGTGGGAAAGATTTTTTCCTTTGCACTTTAAGCTGGTCTCTTTACGAATTTATCTTTAAGGAATATAAAAAAGTTTTCATGCCTTAAGGTGGACAAGATTTGTCCCTTTGCACCTTAAGCTGGTCTCTTTACGAATTTATCTTTAAGAAGATATAAAAAAAGATTCAATGTCTTAAGGTGGACAAGATTTGTCCCTTTGCACCTTAAGTTGGTCTCTCAAGGGTTTATCCTTAAAAGGATATCAAAATTTTCATGCCTTAAGGTGGAAAAAATTTAGCCCTTTGTACCTTAAGCTAGGCTCTCACGGGTTTATCCTTAAAAGGATCTTAAAATTTTTATGCCCTAAGGCGAACAAGATTTGCCTCTTTGCACCTTAAGCTGGCATTTGAACGGATTTGTTATGGGATCATACTTGAAGCCTAACTTGTCATGTCTCAAGGTGACGGAGGCGAAGTTAAACTTCCACACCTTAAGCTGATCAGTGAAAGGGTCCATACTTAAAGAAGACCATTGCATAAGTGCATCAATGAAAGGGCTCATACTTAAAGAATACCATTGTATAAGTGCATCATTGTAAAGGGCCCATACTTAGAGAAGACCATCGCATAAATGCATCAGTGAAAGGGTTCATACTTGAAGAAAACCATTGCATCTTCAAGCAAAATCTTTCGGTCTTAAGGTGATGGAGGCGAAGTTAAACTCTCGCACCTTAAGTCGATGTCCACCATCCTCAAGCAAAATCTTTCGATCTTAAGGTGACGGAGGCGAAGTTAAACTCTTGCACCTTAAGCCGATGTCCACCGTCTTCAAGCAAAATCTTTTGGTATTAAGGTGGCGGAGACGAAGTTAAACTCTTGCACCTTAAGCCGATGTCCATCGTCTTCAAGTAAAATTGTCCAATCTTAAGATGATAGAGACGAAGCTAAACTCTCGTACCTTAAGCCGATTGTTGTATATTGTTATATACTTCAACCCTGCAAAAAAAAAGAAAAAAAAAAAGAAGAAAACCAAAAATTACCTCAACTTTGATTCTTGAAACTCAAACAAGAGGTGTCTCTAAAAGATCTTGCAAATTGGTGCTTTTCATGGTAAAAGAATATGGGGTATTTATAGGTGTTAAGGAATAGTGGCAGTCAAGGAAATTGGTGTTAGTGTAGTAATAATCGTTTTCCTATTATATTACTAATTGGGATGGTAAAAGATGATAAAAGGAGGCGGCGAGGCAGCAAAAGTAGTGCTGCACTGCTAGTAAAATAAGGAAAAGCAAGAGGTGACATCAGCATTAAATGCCAAAAGTCAACTTATTTTGATTTTCCTATTAAAGATACCCGTGAATTGATATTTCACAAATGTAGGTCCAATATTTTTTGATATGAAATATATTGGTTCATGATAATTTTCTAATCAGACTTGATACTTCAAGATTAATCTTCAAAATAATTAAATATTTTGATAAGTCTTAAAGTAGGGGCATTTTATGGACAATGAAATTTTATTAAATTAAAATTCATATAAAATTTGAATTATTAAATTTAAAATATATTAGTCCTAAATAAATATTACGAATTAATATAATTAAATTAATTATTTAAGTCCAAACATGTATGGATTTAAGTAAAGTTCGATATTTATTGGGTTAGGCCATAACTTTGGGCTACAAATGATGAACCCACTTTGCTAAACCCAAGATATTGTCATATTCTAGTGGCTCAAAGGAGTGTCACATGTCAAATGACGTGGCATGTCAAGTCAAGTGAATGAACCAATAAGACCATGCCACATATTAAAATAATGCAGCAGGCCTAGTGAAATCAAAAGCTCATAAAAGGCGTCACATCACTTAAATTTGACTGGTCAAAGAAAGTTCATCTTCATCATGACTCTTTTCTTTCCACAACTATAAACAAGGGTCTCATAATTCAGAAAAAGGGCCCAAGAACTCTAACAAGAAGCAAGAGAAAACTCATGGATCAAACGCCGCAATTTCTCGACAAAGCTCAAGCATTCAAATCAAGTTCATCAAGATTCAAGATCAAGACCACAAGTCAAGATCAAGTCCCTCAAATCAACAAATCAAGTTCAAATTCAAGATCAAGCTTTTAGTTCTTGAATTTATATTTGAAAAGGCGAATCAGAGGATTCATAGAGATTGTAACACTCACATATTGAAATCAATAAATTGATTGTTGCAATATTTTCTTGTTTCGATTATTTATTTTCTGTCTCGAAATTTTATTGTCCAACAATTGGTTATCGATTTTTAGTCCCTAACGATTTGATTTTCAATTTAACTAATTAGAAAACACTCATAAAATAGAAAAAATAGTAACTAACATGAAAAGAAACCGAATCTTACTTGCAATCAAAATCCTACTTATATATATATATATATATATATATATATATATATATATATATATATATGGGGTGTAAGATAATAATTTAGTATAATCTTATCAAATTATCGGTATACCCAATAACCCAATAAAAAAAATAAAAGTCGAATCAATAACCAAATAATTTTTTTTTATAAAATAATTAAAAAATCGTTAACCCAATAACGATAAATCAATAACATTTTTATCGATTCGATTTTTTTACACCCCTAACTTAAATTGTAATTTTTTACTCCATTAATTATAATAAGAAACGTATTTGTGCATGTAAGTCTCCTCAAAATCCTAATCGAAGGACTAATCGGAAACTACTATGAACTAACCGGAAAAAATAATTTCATATTTTTAACACATAAAAAAAAATATAATTTTTTCAGATAATAACTTACTTTATCGATGAAAATTCAACCTTTTACTATTTTGGAGTAGAGCAAAACTAAAAGATATAATTTTTTTTAGAGACAAATCGGATAATTAAGGATAGAAGTGAGTTATTTTTTAATATAGGATCAATATAAGGAAGGTGGATGGTATTTATCCATGTGGACAAACACGTAGGCATTTTTTTCCACATGTACGCGAGTGTTTTACACGCTCTGGTCCTTCAGCTGAAAAGGGTCACGCGACGTACTAAAAGAACAAGTTTGAGGATACTTAGGACTAGTCAAAGTTCAGGTGTACCGTGAATAAAACGTGACAAGTTCAGGATAATTGATACTTCTCTCTTCCCAAAATCAAATGAACAATCAAGAAAGTTTCCTATTCATTTTATATCGAATTAACAAAAATTCAGAAATGAAACAAGATTAAAACAATTGTAAAAATTGCAGATTGTTTCACTAGAGAGTAGAAAAAACAGTTGCAACTCGCAAGTGATAATTTCATAAATGAAAATTTATTATAAAAGTCACATCAAGAAGAAAATGCGACAACAAAATAATACAATAAGTTTTGCGAATTGAAGAGAGCCAGACGAATAAAAGATGAAAATTTACTTGGAAATGAATTTTGGAGCAATTCAAAATGAGGAGAAAATCTAGAGAGAGAGAGAGGAGCATGTAATATGAAAATATTATGACCTCAATATATCTTAAATTTTAGGTGTTTGGTCATAAATACATTTTTATTTTATTATGAAATACTTATTTGGCTGTGAGAATCAAAAATATATTTCAAAATACATTTTCATAACTTTTTGAATTTTTGAAAACTACATTTGAGGTGTTTTTAATTTTTTTCTATTACCTTATTCTTAAATACTATCCAACTTTCTATTCTTTGTAATAGACTGATTCCATATATGTTGATTTTGGGTGATCGGTGATTTTGTAATAGATTTTGATTTAATAGTGATGTTATGGGAGACGAAAACATGACTATCCATGTGGTTGCTTTCAATGTTCAATAGTAATATTATTTATTTATTGTATTATAGTGAAGTTGTAAAAGTTAATTTGTAGTATTATTTTGCTAGTTTTAGAAATTGAGGATAGAAATCATATTTATAGAAAAAAATTACACTCAAATTCTATAATATTTTTGAAAATACTATGGTTAAACACAATTTGATTTTTAATTTTAATTTTAAAAATATCAAATAAAGTAAATATAATATTTTATTTTTATGACCAAACGAGTCCTGAGTATATAGGTCAACTGTCAAGAAGCATCCAATTGAAAAATGTTGTAGACATCAGTATACCTTATGAAGAAACTAGTTGGCTAAGCCGTGTTACGCACGGCCCAATGTTGATCCTTGAAAATTCTAGATTATGTATAATTTTATCATTTAATTAAAACTTTCATGTGCTTGGTTGATAAAATCTTAGTTAGGCATATATTATCATATTTAGATTAATGAAAGGTGTATAAAAATATTTTAGATTGTTAATATGACATTCATATAATTTCGAGAGACAATCAAATTTTTTTATATTTTTTAAAATATTTAGAATTGTTAATTATTGTGATTTATATTACTTTTCAAATAGTAATTATCAAATATATAATAAAATATTTTACAACAACAATAACAACAACAACAAACTCAGTGTGTTCCCACAAAGTGGGGTCTGGGGAGGGTAAGATGTATGCCGTCCATACCGCTACCTCCGAAGAAGTAGAGAGGTTGTTTCTGATAGATCCCCGACTCAAGATATAATAAAATATTTTAAGTTAGTTAATTGTTGTATTTTAGAATACCTTTTATGTAATTTTAAAATAATACATGTTACTATCATTGTTCAAATTTTTGAGGCATTGATAATCAATTATATTTTAAAAATATTTAAGTTTTTAATTATTGAGATTTATCATTCTTTTTTTTTTTCTATTCCAACTTAAGTGACACTAATATAATTTCGAGAGTCAACGAAATATTTTATATCTTTTAATTTTTTTAAGTTGTTAATTATTGTGATTATTAATTATTTTTTAGATATTTTAAGTTGTTAACTATTATAATTTATAATACTCTTTATATAATTTTCAAATAATATAAGTTACTCTCCTTGTCCAAATTTTTGTGGCGTTGATAGTCTATTACATTTTTTAAAATAATTCAATTTTTTTGTTTTTGTGATTTGTAATTTTTTTTCTATATTTCAATTTAAGTGACACAATGCTTAGATGATCAGAAACAATAAAGCAGACATGTTTTAAATGACTTATAATAATTAATTAGAAATTATATAGAAAAATTACTATAAAAGTACTTTTATAAAAAAATTAAGTGGGCCTCATATAAGACGTCAAGTTAATTCCTGATTATGAGTGATATAGTAAAATTACAGTTAAAGCAACTGAAGCAGACATGTCATAAATATTTATTTTATTTTTTTTAATTAAATATTATTAATTTTTTAATACATAAATGACATGTAATAATTAATTAGGGGTGATATATTAAAATCACAGAATAAACAGGTGAAATAACGGCAAGCTGACATGACGAAGGTCTCGTACCTGCTCACTGTCACTTCTATATAAGAGAATTAGGTCTAGTATATTACTTAATGGTAAATTTTTATTTCTCTACTATATTAAAAATAAATATCTAATTTAAAAATTCAAAAGATAATTCATCTCTTATTTCTAATTTATAGGCATTATATTAAAAGGTATGAATAACATAAATACCAACCTTTTAAAAGTAATTACACTCTCTTTCACTTTTTAAATTACTTTATTCTCTCTCCCTATTAATATACATAACATAGCCGACATATACATAGCATTTTGTGTATATGTGGGATTTTTGTAATATGTTTAGAGAGTTGGGATTTTTTGTAATATTAAAAACATAAGTTGTATATTTGTGTAATTTTTAGTTAAAAGTCATTTCTCAATGTAATCGAAAAATATATGAATTTATTTTATTTGAAAGGATGATGGAAAAATTGTCATTTCATTTGTTTCTTTCTAAAGGGTGTAACAAATCTATAATGGACAAGTAAAAATATATGAAGAAAGTAATTTATTTTTTGGTAATATTATGCATAAGAATGATTGAGTTTGTGTAGCAGAAGTATCTCATAAGAAAGGTCAGGAATAAATTTTTCTCTCAATGATTTCTCAATCAAACACGTCGAAACAGACTCGTTAGTGCAATTTACATTTCTTTGTCGTTTGTAAATTATTGCACAAGAGTGAATTTCTTTTATATGACAAAAGGAAAATCTAGTTGAAAGGTATTCGGAGAATTAATATTGGTAAGTTAATAATACTTGTGTATTAGATAAACACCACATTTGATAAAATATATTAAACGTGTTATAAAACAATAAAGAATAAGAAGAGTAGAGAGAATACAGAGAGTGGTTCTTATTACTTCTCTTGAGGGATAATTTACAATGAAGGAAGTCCTTTTATTTATAGGGAAAATTTGCCCCTAGTTTCACACGAAAAAACAAATACATCAAATCCTGATAGACATCAATAGATCTTGATAGACATTCACTATAATTGATATATATCATAACACTCTCCCTTGAATGTCTAGATAGATAGTGTGCCTCGTTAAAACTTTACTAGAAAAAACCCAGTAGGAAAAAAAATCTAGTGAAGGAAAAAGAGTACACATTTCTAACAATATCGGTTGCCTCATTAAAAACCTTACAAGGAAAATCCAATGGGACAAAACCTCGTAACGAAAAAAGAGTACAACGCGTATTAACTCTCCCTAATGAGAACATCCTTGAACCTTTGCATCCCGATCTTGTGCACCATCTTCTTAAAAGTTGTAATTGGAGAAGACTTGGTGAATAAATCGGTCACATTTTCACTTGAACGAATCTGTTGCACGTTGATATCACCATTCTTTTGTAGCTCATGTATGTAGAAAAGCTTTGATGAAGTGTGCTTCGTTCTATCTCCTTTTATAAATCCTCCATTAAGATGTGTTATGCATGATGTATTATCTCCCTATAAAATTATGGGTAGGTTATCATATTTCACACCACATTTTTCTCGAAAGAGATGTATCATGGACCTCAACCATACACATTCTCGGCTTTCTTCCTGAATAGTTATTATCTCAGTATGATTCGATGAAGTGGCTACGATAGACTGCTTTGTATATCTCCAAGATATTGCAGTACCACCACATATGAACACATAACCTATTTGAGACCGAGTTTTATGTAGGTCAGATAAGTATCCAAAATTAGTATGATCAATAAGATCGGGACTTCAAACTTGCTAACAAATTAACTAAAAAGAAGGTTATATCAGGCCTTATAGTATTTGCAAGATACATTAGTGCATCAATTGCACTAAGATATGGTACTTCATAACCAAGGAGTTCTTCATTCTTTTCTTGAGGTCGGAATGGATCCTTATTCAATTTTTGCATGTTTCTCATTTAAGCAAATACTCTATTGCTTTTGAAAACTCTCCAAGAGTTTCAATGATACTCAAAACATCAAATTATATCTTATGAGTATAATAAAAAAAATTCCAGTAACTTTATATGCTTCAGGCATTTTGAATCCTTTAGGGATTTTCATATGGATGTTTGTCAAGTAACAATATCCAATATGTTAAGTGTGCCATCTTCAAGTGTCTAGACTGCAAATCAAATAAGTTTTATGCTTACCAAAATGCATCCTTTCAGGTCACTTGATAAATATTTCTACGTCAGCATGCTTAAATTAACGTAGAATTCAGATCCTCATAATCTTTTATAATATTGCGCCAATATTGTATCAAAGATATCGTCGACGATTTCTTATTTGTATCGATTCACAATGCAACATAACATTTTGAGATCTCATCACTTCATTATTTTCAGGTACCTAAACCTCTCATAAATTTTCATGAAGTGTTATGTCGTAGGCTCTTCAAGAGCACATTGCTTTCTTATCATGATTATTTGCTCCTTATCCTTTTCAAGGATTATTTCATTTGAAACTGATTGGTCTATCAAGATTCACGTATGCATAGACTTTATCCTTTAAGGACACAAAATAGGAGCACTTGCAGCTGAATATGAGATGCTTTCGGCATTTGACTTGAATTATCTTTTGAATGAAGATCTGATGATAATTCCTAATATATTTCATAGCTGCTTATAATCTCCCCCTTATGTTAGGAAAACTAACATACATCCTCCATCTTCTATGAGGAATCCATCTTTGTGTATCATGGTATATTTATTAATCATATACCGCACATCAAAACTATTAGATGGAATAGTTGGTTCCTGACCTTGAACCAATTGAAAGGGAAGAAATAATCGTAATCTATTGATCTAATGCATACAAGTGATATTGTATGCAATATATCATATTTCATACCAATACATGAAACTTTGTTCTCATTAGTAATGGTTGAACTATTTATGAAAGGCATTTAATGCTAAACCATCATCATCAAGATGAATTATCTTGATTAAACAATCTAAAAATTATGCTCAATTTATATTGAACAAGTAACTTTATGAATGTCAAACGTAGGTTGACCATGAATGTACATGTGATCATCTTATTGATGCATCTTTTCAATATATCACATGATAGGTGAACGGGTCCTTATTCACCTTTTATTCTTTTCAGATTTTGAGGGATCCAATCCCAAAATTAGTTGGTCCAACCAACTTATCATGAGAACAAGCAACATTAAAGTTCGTGAAGAATTTTCTAATTCTTCAATATATGTTCAATACTCAGTATGCACATCTTTGGGATATTGCAATCGTTTATGTCAACTTATGAACTTTTAATCTAGTAAACTCCAAGTTTACCATGATATGTGTTTTTGCTTTAGTAAATTTCAGATTTACTATTATATGAATAAATTTCAGATTTACTACTTCAGAAGTAGATTTTAAAATTATTCAACCTCTTTCGGAGGTGAGTTGTGATACAATCACAATCAAGTGCACGTTTGCATTAATAAGTTTCTCATTCCCCGGGAATGGAATATAATCGTGCCTTAAGCCTATCAAATTATGATAGCTTATAACCTCTTTCAAAATTTTTCTACTTCAGAAGCAAATCGAGGCATACATATGATGTAAAAAAATATTCTATAGTATATCTTATAATCATATAAGCGTGTGAAAATATCATCACTTTTGATGATCATTATCATATTGTCCCTCCACGCGTATATTCGTGCATTCAATCACTTGTCTTCTTTCAGACATATTATGCACTGCTACCACATACACCTCAAGAATGAAGTAAGTTGTCATATTTCAGACTTATCATATATTGCTACCACATTCACTTCATGGAATGAAGCATATTCAATGGGTCGAATTTCATGACTTTTCATTAAACACCCATTATTTTTCCTTAGCCATCATAATATCATCAATATGGTCTATTGAGATTCAAACTCAACATCTTATCCATGTAAAAGTGTCTTAGGCATAAATCGATGGGACTTGAACCCAACATATTATCATCCTTTTTGATAATATTGTTCTTGAGGAATAAATTTAAAATATAAATGGTTCCAAACCAATTATTTTTCCTCAAATTCAATAATAATTATATTAGTAGTAGCAAAATAAAGATAACATAAAGAATTACTAACCTTGAAATCCTTCAAATTTATAATCTCACCTTGTTTGGAAGAGTCTCGTGTTGATAACGTGTTATAAAACAATAAAGAATAAGAAGAAGAGTAGAGAGAATAGAGAAAGTGATTCTTATTATTTCTCTTGAGGGATGATTTACAATGAAGGAAGCCCTTCTATTTATAGGGGAAATTTGCCCTTAGTTTCACACTAAAAGACAAATACATCAAATCTTGATAGACATCAAATAGATCTTGATAGACATTCACTATAATTGATATATATCATAACAAAACGTCATTTATCTATAATATTAAGATTATTTTTTGTCACTCTATGGATGACTAATTAATAATTAGGGAAAAGGGTCTAAAATACCCCTCTACTTTCATAAATTAGTTAAATTTACCCCTTGTTATACTATGGAGTTAGATATACCCCTGCTATTAATAAAGTTTGTAAATATGCCCCTATTTTTAACGATTTTCCACATAGAATGACATTTGGGTGAGGTGGACGCCACATGGAATGCCACCTCACTATGGCCATTATGGGATCTTGTTTCCACTGATTGAAGAAGTCATTGAATACCCACATACTTATCGGTTTCAATCAATCTCAACTTTGTTGTAACTCTATCACAAACCACCTAATAATGCCAACATAAAAACAAAAGGTACCAGTAAGCACCAATTTAATAGAAAAGGCAAATAACACAAGGACAAGAACCTGTTAATCGATGGAAAATTGATTGTTTTGAGATAAATAAATCCCGCATAATATTTCTGTTGGTCATGTGGAACCCCCTTTTCTTCTTGTTGTTAGGTCTTTAGGCTTCACATTTTGGAGAAGGAGGAAACCATGGTGTGTAATAGAAGTGAAATTGTTCTTTGAATTTGACTTCACAAATTTTATTTTTGAATTGAGTGAAGTGCTTTATAGTAAAATGGATTGGAAGTAGTCTATGAGGAGAGTTGTTTTTCGTTGTTTTATTTTGAATTGGCGATTTATGTTTGAATCTCAGTAAAAAGTTATACACACACAAATACAGAAGAGAAAACAGAAAAAAAGGAGACGAACGCAAATACGGGAGTTGGGGGGAACACACCATTTTTTCCTTTTTCCTTTTGGTCTCTTCTTCTTCTTCGCGCGCAGAAAGCACACGCAAACAGGGGATGATGATCTTCATTCCCTTTTTATTTTAGGTAGAAGATAAACACACAAAAAGGGGGACCCGTTTTCATCTTCTTCACTAGCTATACATACACGATTTCACACGATACAGAGGGATTGATATATACACAATAGTGAAATTGGGAATCGAGAGAGCTACAGGTTTCGGGTCGTCGTGGTTTGGACTGACTTTATTCAATTCGCGAATTCGAAGTTGAGGTTTTCTATTCGGGGTTCCACATTCAGGCTTTCTTAAACATTATTATCAACAAAAATTAATTATCGAAAGGTCCATTTCTTTAACCCGATCTCTCTTCCATATCTTAATTTGGAATTTTCTTTTTTCGATCTTGAAGAAACATATTTTTCTTACATCTTTGTTTTTATTGATTGAAATGTTACTGAAGATTCATCAAATTAAGCATAAGATGAGAGACGACTAAAATGAAAATGTAGAAAATGCCATTGAAGCCACTTTCTGTTGTGAAGAAGAAAAAGTAAGAAAAGTTAAATGAAAAAGAAAATTAATATTTGGCGCTGAAGTGGCATGCCACATGGCGTCTACCTCACCCAAGTGTCATCCTATGTGGAAAACCGTTATAAAGAGGGGCATATTTACAAACTTTATTAACAACAGGCGTATATCTAACCCCATAGTATAAAAAGGGGCAAATTTAACTAATTTATGAAAGTAGAGGGCTATTTTTGACCCTTTTCCCTAATAATTATCTATACGATTGTAGCATGTCATTCACGGGATAACATGAGCAATGGATCATATCGATATATAAAAGAAAAAAAGACACCACGTATCTTTTTTAAAAAGTAATGGACAATAATGGACCATGTTTCTCATTTTGGACAAAAGTAACACTTTGGTTGTTTTTAATACCATTTATTAGCCCTTTGTTTTAATAATCCACAAGCGCCCTCTGTTTTAATAAACTACATGCTAAAGAATAAAAAAAAATCACACGCGCCCTTCGTAGTTTCTCTTTTCCCAAAAGAAAAAAGAAAAAACTTGTATCTATAGTTCACGCTAGCAGTTGTCTTTTTCTCCAAAAAAGGGTAATAACTGGTACCTACAGTCCCCTTACCTTTTTCGACTGTTCTTTGCGATTAGATTTTCTGAAGTTTGTTGTGCTGAAAATGACGAAAAAAGTTAATACTGATACGAAATTAGCTGGTAAAGGTATAAGATATGGTCCTAATTTCGTTGCTCCAGATGATGATTTTGAAGATTTAACAAATCCTGAAGTTCGATTGAAGAATTTGAAGAATGTTCATGCTATTCCTAGTCAAATTACTAGGTCTCGAGGTAAATTAGTAGTTGATCCATCAATGGCGAAACAAAAAAATAACTAAAAAAAGGCACATACAGATCTGAGTGATGATTCAGATCTTGTTGTCATTCGTAAAAAACACACAAAAAAAATAATGATTCAAAAAATGATGAAGATGATGGTAAGTCATCTAAAGGAAAAGAGAAGATAATTGTGACTGATGAAGGAGATGCTCTTGTTCCCCCGAAAAAAATAAAAAAAAGGAATCGATCAAATGACGGAGAAGATGATGCTCAATCATCCAAAAGAAAAGTAAAAAAGTTCCTTGGAAGAGAAAAATACCCAAATTAACTGATTTTGAGGTACATTGTTTGTGCTTTTGTATGTATTAATTATGTCTGATAGATGTTCACTTGTTGTGTAGAATTTGTGTATGTTTGAAATATGTGTGTTATTGATGTATATAATATGTGTCAGTGTTGAATATGAAATATATTGGGTAGTAATTTTTGTGAAATTTAGTGTACATTGACTGTATAACTATTTGTGTATCAGAATTGAATAAGAACTGTGTATAGTTTAAATATTTATATTGTGACTGTATAAAATTAACAAGACTATGGTAATATGAGTAAAATTAGTGTACATTGAATGCATAACTATTTGAGAATCAGGATTGTATAGGAACTGTGTATAGTTTAAATATTTATACTGTATGACTAAAATTAGTGTGCATTGACTGTATAGCTATTTATGCATCGGGATTGTAAAAGAACTGTGTATAGTTTGAATATTTATATTGTATGCGTACAATTAGTGTACATTGACAGTACAACTATTTGTATCAGGATTGTATAAGAACTGTGTATAGTTTGAATATTAATATTGTAACTGTGTAAAATTAGCAATACTGTTGTAATGATTACTATATTAGTAAAACTAGTGTACATTTACTGTATAACTATATGTGTATCAGGATTGTATAAGAATTGTGTATAGTTTGAATATTTATACTGTATGCGTATACTTAGTGTATATTGACTGTACAACTATTTGTGTATCAGGATTGTATAAGAACTGTGTATAGTTTGACTATTTATATTGTAACGGTGTACAATTAGCAACACTGTATGAGTAATATATGTAGATTTTTGAAATATTTATATCTAAAAGCACACTTATGTATTGTAGGTTTGGAATTTATTTCTTGGTCCATCTGATCATTACAAGTGTCAGCTCAGTGTGCACACAAACTGTGCTATTGTGACTGTGTTGAAATCTAAGTTGGACAAGAAGCAACTTGATTTGTTTAAGAATAGTTGCTTTGGGTATTTCTTATCTTTACCAAATATTTTTTCTCAAAATCAACTTATCCATGGAATGTTGCTTAGGGAACTTGTTTGTGAGAGAGATGATGAAATATGGATTAAAGTGAATAAAACTAAGTTACTTTCGGCTTACAAGAGTTTGTTATAATTAGCGGCTTAAAATGTAACGGAAATTACTATAATGAGTTTGTTGTTAGTGAAGAAAGTAAGCTGATGGAGTTGTATTTTTCAGGAAAGTCCAAGGTCACAAAGCTTGATTTAGAAGACTGTTTCATGGAAAAAAAATGGCGATGTGATGAAGATGCTTTACAAATTTTTGTTTTGTTCTTCATTTAGTCCTTTATTTTTTCTGTCACGTATAGTTATGTTATAACTAAGAATGATTTCTTATTAGTTGAATCTGGGAACTATGAAATATTTCCTTGGGGAAAATTGTGTTTTCATCTGATGTTAGAGTCAATGAAGTCTAAGGCTTATCAGCGAAAAACTATGTATCGTTGTGTTGGTTTTCCTCTTGCATTTTAGTGTTGGTTTTATGAGTGTTGTCCTTATGCCGATGGCCATCTTGCTGAACGAGTGGGCGATGGTGTGCCACATATACTGAATTGGTTTGTAAAGTATAGACCAACATACAAGGAGGTCAAGTCTGTAATTTTTGATATTAGGCAAGAGCAGGTATATAGTTGTTTTAAATTGTAATTTATATATACTTTGTTAAATTGTAATGTGCTTCTTAAATGTCGAGTGCTGTTTTTTATGTGCAGGTTGTGTTGCGTAACATTACGCCGACAGTTCTTGAAAAAAGAATCCTTCAATTACCTGATTTCAAACCTGTGGATGCGGTTGTGCACTTTATTGATTTGCCTAGCACCAGTAAACAAGAATGTAGTCAGTCGAGCTCAGATAATGAATTGGCACTTTTGCGAAGTGATGTTAAAATGGTATGTCGAAGGTTTTTATTAATATTTATATGTTTTTGTTAGTTGATGTGTTGACTTTTTCCTTTTATGTTTAGTTAACGGAAAAGGTTTCCTCGATGGAGAAGTTTATGAAATCCTCATTTGAATTGATTTTTCGAGCTCTAGATATAAAGAATGAGCCTAAGGTATTCTTTTCCTGAATTTCTCCTATTTTTTTAACAAATCTTATATACACTATTGTACTTATTTTATAAAGTTTTTTTAAAAGGTTGGTATATCAATTGATGATAACGATGGTGACAACTCAAATGAAAAAGACAATGAGACACCTAATGTTAGTGGTACAGGTGATGATCAAGTTAATGATCCACCTAATGTGAGACAACAAAATGATGTTGTACCGAAAGTGTATCATATAAGTGACAATTTGATGGATGATGTAGGGAAAGTAACAGATTGTGTAGGTGGTGACACAATTGGGCATTTGGTGGATGCCGTTGGAGAGAAAGTTAATTTTGTAGGTGATTGTATAGGTGGTCATGTCGATATTGATTTTGCGGCTGAAACTTTAAAGGATGGTGCTTGGAAGAATTTTCCAGATTTTGTTTTTTTGAAGTTCACACAAAGCTCAGGTGAAAATAAGGATATAGGGGAGAGTAGAAATAGTCAGGTTGATAGTGATTGGTCTAATTTTACTGATTCTGAAGTGTCTAAATTTACTCAACCTTTTCGTGATTAAAAGACACAAAAAGAAGGTGATGTGGCAGTGGTTAGCCAGAATGAGCTTGACTGGTCAGAAATTCCAGATACTGAAATTTCTAAGTTCACTCAACCCGATAAGAGTGTTGCAACAACTTATGCGACTAATTTAGTATGTGATAATGTTAGAAAAGTTGATGCAACTACAAGTGATAATATTAAAGGGATTGAGGAAAACATGGTGGTTGCGCCTGTTATGTTGGATGAAACACCTGCTATTCCTCGCCGATTACGTAAGTCAACGACAGTATGTGAATCTCCATTTTTGTCAAAATTTGATTCTGGTTGTGGCAAAGTTGAAGGCCAATCATCTAAGTGTGTAGAGAATGCTCAATCAAGAAAAAATTTCTTGTCTATAAAGCATCTTTTTGTGAAGAGTATTACGGAGCGAATTGATGATATGAAAGTGACGTTAAAGTTTAACAGGTTTGTTGCGAGATCATTGCGCGTTAAACAGATGTAAGTTTCTGTTTGTAATTTCTTTTTGTTTTACTTTATTTTATCATATATTATAATTTTTGTAATATTTTTTTCCAGGCCTGTTTATTCTGATTCTGTCAATGCTCTCCGAAAATATTTTGACTATGGAGTTGATATTGTTAAAATGAAAGAGTGGTTCTTCACATTGGAATATCCAGGAGTACCAGCACTTAATATAAAATGTATATACAGGTCCTATGCAGTTTTTACACAGTATGTACATAATTTAAATGCAGTAGTTGTTATTCAGTATATATATACAGGTCCTACACAGTAGATACACAGTTTGTATGCAGTAGTTGATATGATGCATGTTATATAAGTAGCTTGTATTTATATGATTTAAATTAGTGTTCTGTATTCATTTTTCTCATTTTAACGTGGTTTTGTTGTTCGTATTTTCAGCATATTGATGTTATTTTTTACTATTTGCGAAAGAAGTTAAAATACGGGCCTGTTTGTGATTCAATTAAATTTACAACCACCAATTATTGGTTTAACTGCTTGATTCAGAATTTGTATAAGCATTTTGTGAAGAACAATAGAGATGTAATACTTATCACTCAAGAACATCAAATCGTTGAGTACATGTTTGGATTTTTTATAAGATGCAACAGCCCGTAAAATAGCATTGACAATGTTCTTTTCCCAATTAATCTTTCTGAGGAGTTTCACTGATTTTGGCGAGGCTGTTTTTTAAAGATCAATGCATATATATGTATGATTCAATGCATGGTGCAAGGCATGCCGTTCGTGTTCAGAAATCAGTTGCAGCGTATTCAGAATTAATTCCACACTTTCTTTCTTGTATTGAATTTTGGGAAAGTAGGAGCGATGGACTTCAAGTGGCTAATTCTTTTGATATTCGTATTGTTGATGGACTGCCAACGCAAGCTAACACGTAATATATTGAATGCACATTCAATTTCTCATTTTTACATATTTTTTTGTCAATTATACTGATGATGTATTATGTTTACAGGGACTGTGGTGTATTTGTTGCTGTCTTTGCTGAGTATTTGCTTGATGGTCTTGAAATTTCTAATCGTCTAGATGATATTGATGCTATTCGTACTCGGTATGGTGTGTTGTTGTGTGATTATGGAAAGAAGAAACAAAGCCAATGTGCAGTTAGTGAGGATGAATCTACTGGTCGATTGTTGAAGAAAAAGGATAGTGTGTACCAAATTTAGTTAGAAATGTCTTTGAAGCATTGATGTTAGATATGTTTTAGTGTTGAAATGCTTAGGGTTGTTTCTATTTTGTGTTGATACACTCGGAGATTCTTATTATGAAATGTTATGCTGAATACTATATGTTTTGGTAATTGATACAGTTCTGTACAATTGATGTTGAAATGTTAGTTTATGTTGATCAAAGTTGATGTTCAGTATATATGCAATATTTATTCAGTTCCTACATAGTTTAATATCCAATATATATGCAGGTGCTATACAGAAATTACACAGTTCATATGCAGTACTTTATATGCAATATATATACAGGTCGTATATAGTTGTTACATAGTATGTACACAGGTTATATGCAGTTTATATGTAATATTTATGCAAATTTATACCAACAAAATATAAAACTTACACATTGTTGAAACAGGTCATATAAAGTAGTTATATAGTTTAATATATAATATATATGCAGGTGCTATACAGAAATTACACTGTTCATATGCAGTACTTTATATGCAGTATAGATATACAGGTCCTATATAGAAGTTACACAATCTGTACATAGGTCATATGCAGTATTTATGCAAATTTAAAACCAACATTCCAGTAAAATATAAAACTTACACATTGTTGACACAGGTCATATAAAGTAGTTATATAGTCTAATATATAATATATATACAGGTGCTATACAAAAATTACACAGTTCTTATGTAGTATTTTATATGCAGTATATATACAGGTCCTATATAGTAGTTACACAGCCTGTACACAGGTCATATGCAGTTCATATACAGGTCCTATACAGTAGTTACAATATTATATGAAGTATTTATGCAAATTTATACCAATATTCAGCATATATGCAATAATTATTCAGTTCCTATACAGTTGTTACACAGTTTAAGCATACTATTTTTACAATTTTATACATTTATCCCAACCAGATATAGAACTTATAAATTATTGTAATAAAGTATTTATATAGTTTATAAAAGTAGTTATATTCAAAATATAGAGGTGTTATGTATTTGCTAATTAATTCAAAATACAAATACTAGTACTTATATATACTCAAACTGTATATAGGTATTATACATGATTGACACAGATGATATGCAGTTTTATTAAGCATTGTAGCAGAAAAATTACACCCCCAGCTCAGATGAGTTAATTAGTGCACCTCACCAAAGAACGTGGCTAAATAAAACACCATAATGTACAAATTTCTATAAGAGTAGAATGCATTTGAAGTAAAATAATATTGTTGCTATTACATTGCTATAAAAAGAATAGTCTTTTTTCAAGGAAAAAAAATGGAAAAGATAAAAGTGCTCTTGTTGGAGCATTTCCACATGTTCTTCGATTGTGTCCTATTTTTCCACAGCGCCCACATGAAACTTGTTGCTTAAAGTAGTCCATAATTCTCTTTCCTCGATTGTTCTTTTTTGGTCTTCCTGATTTTGATTTCCAGATTGGTGGCAGTACTATATTAGCTGATATCTCTGCTGGGATGTGCCTGTAATACCCCGGAAAATTTTTTGTTGAAATTTTGTGCGTAAACGTGTTGGGTTCTATCTTCTAGAATGAATTATAAATTTTTCGTGTGGAATATCTTAGATTATGACCCACCATTGTGTAGAGTATCGAATAAGCTTTCCAACGATATATGGATCATCCAAAACGGACACCCGAACGACCAGTTATGAACATTCTGATCGAACCATGAATAGTAGTGAACAGTAAAACGTGCACGAAAAAAAGTACTGAGGCCTGGCGTATTTTTTCTCCAACTTTAAACGATCATAACTCCTTGTACATAATGATCTGGGTGATCTACTATATATCAACAGAAATCTATGTGAGTCCTCTTTTCGATGAAATTGGTTTCATCCAATTTGTCTATCGAAGCAAAAAATTATGGTCGATCTACTTCAACCTATCAAAAGTGAATTTTTGGATCAACTACAAATGATTACAACTCCTCTTACACAATGATCTGGGTGATATACTATATATCAACGGAAAGATATGAAAGTCCTCTTTCTAATTAAATTGGTTTCATCTAATTTGGATATCAGAGTAAAACGTTATGGTTGATCTACTTCAGACTATTAAAACAGTCCACCAAAGGACAGATGCGAGAATTATTTGATTTTTAGGGGCGTTTTGGTCATTCTCCCTTACCCAAAATCCGTCCAAACCCTATATTAAAGCCTATTAGAAGCATTATATGTTATATTTCATCAAATTCCCTCAAAAAGAAAACCCTAAGCTCCTACATCCAACTTCAAGAACCTCCAAAGTTCACCATTAATTCTGTAAATTTATTCAAGATTCCAAGTTCCTAGTTCAAAAACTCCAAGAACCATCATTCAAAGGCACGATTAACATCTCAAAAATGAGTATCGATCTAAAGTTCATCATTCAAGGTATGTGGGGGTTTTCAACAAGAACTCTCTTTCGTTCTTGTGCCCAAATTGATTTTTCTTTTATGAATATACATGATTTTACATGTTTTGATATGAATTTGAAGCATGAATTTATACCCTATATGATTTTACATGAGATTATGATACTCTCTATGTTTTGAAAGTTGAATTGAATGAGAATGATGACATTTTTGTATATAAAGCTGAATTTTCCAGATTTTAAAGTAAGTTATATATATTTATGATGAAAAGCATGAATCTTGAGAAAATTTAATATGATTTTGATGTATGAGACCTTGAGTCCTAATTGGAATTGTACTTTGAGAAATTATGTGCTATAAGCACAATGAGATTTGAATCCCAAAGCTAATTTTCTTTACCAAGATGTATGATTATAAAGCTGAAATTTTAAGTTTTAAGTGATTATTTTTGTGCTTATGTCATAAAGTATGAAACTTTGGAAGGTTTTATGGTGATATTGATGTATGGGTTTTTGGAACCCTATTTGAGATTATTATTTCGAGAAAATCATATGTTATAAACACCTTGAGTTTAAATAATTTGAGATGTTTTGAATGATTTGACCTTTTGGTCGTGAATGAGCTATTTTGAACTCGGTTGTGAAAGAAATCCATGTTTTTATTGATTATGATAAAGGGGTAGCAAATTGGCTCCCGATGAAAATTATTGAAGTGTTTATTGTGGATTTTCTTTAATGTGAGCCTGAGGCTGATTTAAATTTTTTAGCTAAGTCCGGGAGTAATCTTTAGCACCGAGTGGGAGGTATAAAGTTACCTTACTTCCCTAGAACTGTGTGCCCCCGTAGGATATGAGCCTGAGGCTGATTTATACAGTAATCACTAGTGTTTTTGAATTGATACTGGAAGTCCTACTCCGATGGCAAGGATAGGACGGCTCTCCCCAATGTGGGTTGTACATTGGACTCCATGTAGCTCACATGGTTTATGTCGGTTATAGGATCTCCCAATATGTGTGTGTGTACTCTTCTATCTGAGATGAAAACATATTTGCTTAAAAGGCTGAGTTTGAGAAAGTCATTATTCTTAAAAGATTTAAGGAATATATTCTAATGAGAATTGACATGAGATTTGATTGTTGTGATGTTTTGAAATTGAGATGAAAGTGAATTGAGAACGTATTGTAATGACTCACTTGTTTTACTTTACATGTATTATTCATCCATGATTTTGATGATTTAATTCGAGCTAAGTGAGTCATCTATACCAGCATGCATAATTTTTATAAACTGTGATGATATTAAGATATTATTTTATATATTCATTGCACCCTCATATGCTCGGTATCTTTCCATGGTACTGACCCACATATTCGTATGTGGACTACATTTTCTCGAAATGTAGGTACAAGGTATAGTTGCACCTTCGGATCCAGTCAGTTCATGGTATCCAGTCAGCAGGTGATGAATCCTTTTGATTCAAGGGTTTGGGTTAGTTATGCAGAGTTTATAGTATTGTATTTTCTTTATTCAGTCGTATTGAGTTGGGGTAGTCGGGAGTCATGACCCGGCTACCTACAGTCAGTACTAGTAGAGGCTTCATAGACAGTCAGTAAAAGTTGATGTATTTTGTTTCAATTTTGGTTGTAAAGGCAGAATTGTAATTCTGTAAAATTCCATTTTTGTATCGATCAGATTCAGAAAGGAGTTAATTTCTGCTGATTTGTATGGATTTGTATTTTTATTCAGTTGCTTATGAATTATGCCAGTAGAAGGGTTAGCTTGAGGTCACTTGTGACCCTAAGCACCGTGTGACGTCTCGGGACCCGATTTCGGGGCATTACAGTGCCAAATTGTTTCATCAGGAGGTGGTATAACTGAAAGTTCATATGCTTTCAAGAAATTTTCTCTTGTGTAATATGGAGAACAATAGCTTTGTAAGTCCATATGCGTGTAAGTTAGGACCGCCATAGCATGTGGACAACGTATGCCATCTACTTGAAATTGTAGGCAGGAATATTTTTTTCACGCATGCAAACAATGTTTCGTTTTCCAGTTTCCTCAATGACTACATAAGAATAGTGAGTAGAACCCATCACCTGCAATGTACAAATATATTAGTATATAGTGTACACATTATAATATGTAAGTATCTATGAAGTAGAAATAAGAAGTAATACCTTCATTTTATTTGATAGAATGAGATTTTTCCTCATTATTATATTGTATTTGTTTTCTAGTTCTGTAAATGTTGCTTCTGAATGTTGTATATTCTCATTATTCCATCTCATGACCAGATCCATCATAAATTGTAGGAATTTTTTAATTGGCAGATCTCTTGCATCTCTATTTGTTGAATTTACGGATTCTGGTATGTTTGAATTCATGAACATCGACCTGTTGACTTGGGCATGAGCTATAGACCATTTTTCATAGCCTATATCAAACAGATACTCCTTTACCCTATTTTTTATTTTATTTATGTCTTTCATAAGCCGATCAAAATCTGCCTTTATGTATGTTCTAGCCATTGTAAAGAAGATCCCCTTTAATTGCTTTTGATTCTTCTTATGATGTTGTTCCATAGATGGTAGATGCATATACAGTGAGCCACATTTAGATATACAAATGCAACAGCTTTTAATATGTTGTCATGACTATTAGATACTATGCACATGTCTTCTCTTTCACCAAAAGAAGTGTTAAACATGCGGAAAAACCATCTCCATGAAGCATCATTTTCAGAATCAACAACAGCATATGCTAGTGGCAAAATATGTCCTGATTAAACAAGTGGGAAAGTGTCTATCAGTGCATGCCAGCATATACATAATTTTGTCTAAAAAAATTTCATAAAACTCACCTGCTGCATCCAGCACACTAGCAGAAAACATTGTTACCTTATATGCAGATTTCAGAAAAGTTCCATCAACAACAATGGTAGCCATACAATATCTCCAGCCCCTAATTGATGTGCTCAACGTGACAAAAGCATATAAAAAGTGATTGTCCTCCGTTTTGTGTAGTATTATATTGTGAATGATCCAGATTTTACCATGTATAGGTAACCTGGCAATTTAGCATAAGATTCATGCAAGGAACCTCTGACCAGTTCAAGTGCTTTTTCTTTGGCTCTATATGCTTTTTTGTAGTTCATCCTAATTCCGTACAAGTTTCTCATTTCTTTCATGATCTCTGCTGGAGTGTATGTTGACTTTAGATTTAGAAAGTTGTGCTTTACCATTTTAGCGATGGTCAAAGAAGTAGCATGCCGTTGTGAAAGCATTCTGTCTGCAATTGGACAAGTGTGATCGTCGACAAATTTGATCACCATGAAAACTTCTGAATTTTGTTGACTTGAAGATCTAAAAGTCCAATTGAATCTCTGATTGATACACTTAAGATAGTACCTAGATACATTTATATACAATAAATGTATACGCAGTACACTGTTCATATCCAATATATATGCAGGTGCTATACAGAAATTACACAGTTCATATGCAGTACTTTATATGCAGTATATATACAGGTCCTATATAGTAGTTACACAGTCTGTACACAGGTCATATGCAGTTTATATACAGGTCTTATACAGTAGTTACAATATTATGTGCAGTATTTATGCAAATTTATACCAACATTCCGATAAAATATAAAACTTACACATTATTGACACAGGTCATATAAAGTAGTTATATAGTCTAATATCCAATATATATGCAGGTGCTATATAGAAATTACACAGTTCATATGCAGTACTTTATATGCAGTATATATACAGGTCCTATATAGTAGTTACACAGTCTGTACACAGGTCATATGCAGTTTATATGCAGTATTTATGCAAATTTAAAACCAACATTCCAATAAAATATAAAACTTACACATTATTGATACAAGTCATATAAAGTAGTTATATAGTTTATACCTTGATGATGATGATCTTTTCACCTTAAATTGAAATCTCTCATGGATTGCATAATGTTTTATCACACTTGATATTGTATTTTTATCCCAGTACAGCTGCTCTTCTTTAACATCTCTATGAAGTGGATCCTTAATTATTGATTCGATCTGTTCTTCCATTTCTTCATCTTCAATTTTATAATCAGAAATAGGTATCGGATGAACTTGAATAGCAGTCGGAGATGTTTCGATCAAATTTCCAATTAAGGATTCTCCATTTTCAAATGTGTTTTGTAGTGTTATACACAATGAAAATTCATTTATATCCAAAAAAAAATTCATCTCCATATAAAGTCTAACACTCATATCATTGTAAATAGTCATAGATCCACTCTTTACAATGTATTTTATTGTCATTAAACCAGAATTTCGCTCTAGATTCAACTGCTTATACAGTTCATCAACAAAATATTCGTACCTGCAATCCGAATTCAAAAGTACTCCATTGATCGTAAACTTTTCAAACTATACATCACTTAACCACTCTCCTCCGTATTGTAGCATAATTGGAACTAAAATCGAACTTGAAGCCATAATTTCGTATCAACTGAAGCTAATTGTGAATGAAAAAAATATTTTGAAGCTAATTGACGGAGGATATTGTATATTTATATACAATTTATGAAGGTATTTAAGGTAATATGGTGTATTTGAAAGAGGATTTGTGAGATTTTAATGGAAAGGAATCCTGAGGTAAAATTGGGGAAGGAAAGTGTGAGTTTCAATTGAAAAGGAAAGAAATATATTATGCTATTTTTGCGGCTTCTTAGCGGTGATTAGAAGATGGCTAAAATATGGTATTATTTTAACGGCTATTAAGTGGAAATTAAAAACAGGGGCTATTTTTGTGGAATAAGTTTTAGGAGTTGTCCTTCTCCCTATATAAAAAGTAATATATTTGCTTCAAATTTCATTCACAAAAACAGACTTATTATTGTCCAATATTTTCATCAACATCTTAACAGTGCACAGAAATTTAAAATAAGGAACATATGGCGTTAAACAAAATTATGACTCATGATATAAGATAAGTAGTGAAGCTGGTAATAATTCGAACTCTAAATTATCTTAACTGAAACAAACGTAGAAGGATAAATATTTATCGATACCAAGTATATTTACATCAAGTTAATAAATATAAGATGTATATTATTTTTAATATTAAGAGAATAATTAACTTTACTTATACTGTTAAAAAAGAAACAATTTTAAATCTAAAATAGAAATTCCTAAAATATATGGAAAAAAAACAGTGAACAAATAAGAACTTCTAAATCTAAAATAAAGACTACATTTTTGGGGAAAATATTCAACAATAGCATATACAAAGACAAACTAGCAAAAGAAAAAAAAATAGATATATCATTTTAGTACAAAAAATGAAATAAAATAGTCTTGAATTAGTTAATATCTCACATCAAACATGAGATAAAGTGATTTCAAACTTTATTTCGTGATTATTTTTTTATCCGACGTACCAAACGACTCATAGGTTAAAAGCTTATTAACTCGTTCAATGAACTTGTGGATACATTGAAACTCTTAAATTTTTCAAGGGTGATGCGTGATTTTTGAAAACTAAAGAAAGGAGTCCGGAGTCAAAAGGGCTCTTTTTTTAATAAAAAATATCAAAGGGGACAATTGATTTGAAAAAAAAAAAACAAAAAAACGGACAAAATACGTGTGTCAGAGCGACTTGTAAGTCGCGTGTGTCAGAGCGACTTGAAAGTCGCGTACTGACGAGCGACTTGTAAGTCGCACAGTCACCAGCGACTTGTAAGTCGCACACTCAGCAGCGACTTGCATGAAATGTCAACTCACAACATGCAAAGTGAAGCATGTGAGCTGCATGTTCTAAGTGTAGTAAGGTATGGAAATGCAAAGTTCTGTGAATTTAAATCAATTGCACTATAACCACATTATATATTAATTTAAATAGAGACGGATGCTTACTACACTTAGAACATGCAGCTCACATGCTTCACTTTGCATGTTGTGAGTTGACATTTCATGCAAGTCGCTGCTGAGTGTGCGACTTACAAGTCGCTGCTGACTGTGCGACTTGCAAGTCGCTCGTCCGTACGTGACTTTCAAGTCGCTCTGACACACGCATTTTGTCCGTTTTGATTTTTTTTCAAATTAATTGTCCCCTTTGGTATTTTTTTATAAAAAAAAAAAACCCTTTTGACTCCGAACTCCTAAAGAAAGCATGATAATTGTGAATTTGAAAATGAACTATAAAACTAGAACTAGTTTTTAGTTGAACTTCTTTGATACAATTTCTTCTTTTATTGAGTTAAATATACACTATAAACATTCATCATTTCATGAACATAAACTTTTATTTATAACTTAAACAATATTTTAATATAATATGTATATTATTTTATTTTAGTATAATATGTATATTACTTTTGTAAAAAATCTTTACTCATTAAAATAATGTAAACATGAATAAGAAAAGAAATTAGATGACCTTCGAGATAACAAACATAGCGGCTTTGATGAGCAACTTGTTTAAATTACGATGGCTAATCATATATTTTGGATAGAACTTTGGTATGGAGTCGTCTTTTTCGTTACAGAGCGTTTTATCCGCAATATGAGACTTCTCAATAAAAAATTTTATTTAGTCAGGCTCCAATTCCAGAAGAAAGTCAAGATTTAAAGTTTATGGATTCTCAACTAGTCATCAATTTCATAATTCGCATTAGTTACTGCATTTGCAGATAAATGTTTACACAGATTTAGGGCCCGTTTGACCATTGAATTTTTTTATTTTTTTTTCGAAAAAAAATTTTGGAGTTGGAAATTGTGGTGTTTGGCCATGAAAATTCGAAAAATAATTTCGGAAAATTTTTCTGCAAAGGGAAAATAGGTTTTTGGTGTTTTCACAATTTTTCAACTCCAATTTCAACTTTTATTATTATTACATATAACCCCAATCTTTTAAATTTTTACATAAAACTCTCCTTATAACATTACTTTTTCAATATTATGTATATAGCAGTTTTAAAGAATAAGATAATTATAATTTCAAACTTAATGCTCTCCTAATTAATATATCTCTTTTTCTCCCTCATCGTTATTTTTCTCCCTTATTTAAGACATTATTTTACTGCTAATGATCCTAATTACTATAATTTAATAATAATAATTTTTCTATTGTGATACGGACGTTTAAGGAACTATAGTCGTGTAATTAATAATGGATAATCGTTTTCTATATTTATTGAATTAATAAAATTGTAGCAGATTAGTTTAGCACTGCCACAAATTATTCTCATTTTTAATTTGATTATATATATTATATTGTGTACATCTTTATTATACTATTCAAATATAAATAGTTTATACCATATATAAGCTAAAAATATAAATCGGTGATACATATTTTTCATAAAAAAAATATGTCTAATTTAATAAATTTATACCTTAAACTGCAACTGCTACCTTTATATACCATAATACTTGGTATCTTTATACACAAAGTATTATATTTATACCAATAAATATATAAAGTATTATATTTATAACAGAAATATACAAAGCATGTTATATATAAAGTTTATACCATGTATATACCATATACACACATATATAAATATATAAAGTATTAAGAAATATACTAAGCATATTTATAACATAAATATACAAAGTATGTTATATACGAAGTTTATACCATATACACACATATATAAATATACAAAGTATAAAGAAACATACTAAGCATATTTATATATTTATGGTATATGATATAATATACCATAAATATGCAAAGTATGTTTTACATAGAAATAATTTATTCACACACAGTAAAATCCTTCATATATAAGAAAATTAAAGAAATAAATTAGCGGCACCCTAAAATTTAATAACAACTCATCATTTTTTATTTTTTAGGAACGAAAAATAAAGGAAATAAATTAAATAAATTTCTAAAAAAATAAATTTGTTTGAAAGATAATATGTGTTACCTAAAAAACAGGAAGCAGTGATCTGTTAATATAACATCCATATTTAAATTTTTAAATACGTGAAAACGGCCATTAATGTAAATATTATATATGTCATAATTGAAATTCATTAAATATGGCCATGTATATGTAATTATTTTTATAAAAGTGGCTAATTGTGTTCTTTTCCCGTTAGTAGGTAAATTTTAGTTGGGTAATTTTGATAGTTTGTAAAAGTTGAGGCATAAAATCATATTTTAAAAAGTTTTTCAAAAGTCATAAAAAAAAATCAAAAAAGACATGGCCAAACATAACTCCAACTTCAACTCCAACTGCGGAAAATTTTAGTTTTCATGGCCAAACAACTACTTAATGAATTTCTAATATGAATACAATGTGTTGACTAAAAGTTTCTACGTAGCCGTTTGACCAGGATAATTTTTTACTTTTGTCGGAAAATTATTTCACTTTAGTGAAAAAAGCGAAAACAGTATATGTTTGGCCATGAGAATTTCAAATACAATTTAAAATTGTATTTGGAAAAAGTGAAAACAGGTAAAACGTAATTTCACTTTTTTCTTTCCTACTTCTCTCACAAATTTCAAACACAACTCCAATTTGTATTCATGGCCAAATACAACTCAAACTCCAAAAAATTATAATTTTCATGGCCAAACACAACTCAAACTCCAAAAAATTATGATTTTCATTATCAAACAAGGCCTATTTTTGTCTGAAAACTGTACTGTATGCTCTAGCTCCATTTCTGAACAATATGATTACCCAACATCGAATGAGCAAAAAATAAAAAAAGTCAGAAAAGAAAAGGAGAGAGAGAGAGAGAGTCACAACTAGCTTAAGTACAAAAACAAAAAGTAAAAATAAATACTTTCTCCGTCTCAAATTATGTGTCGTTATTTGACCGGACACGATATTTAAGAAATAAGTATTGACTTTGTTAAAGTTACAAAATTACCCTTCTTAAAGAAAAGAGTAATAGTATTTAAAATCAAGTAGAACCACTTTTAATTGAAAAGACAAATAAAAAAAGGAGTAATAGTACTTAAAATCACGTGGGACCACTAAGGGTAAAATTGTAATTGTGTCTTTAAAAACTTACCAAATAAGAAAAGACGACATTCTTTTTGGGATGGACCAAAAAGCAAATGGCGACACATAATTTAGAACGGAGGGAGTAAATAAAATAAATCAAGCTTCCTATGGGAGTTAAGTTTTATATATTAGTGGTATTAGCTTCTCTACCGTTGTGAGAAAATTTGTTATTTTTGAACTACAAATCCAATTTATTACAACTCGAATCTAAACAAAAAAGGGCAAATTCCAAATGTACCCGACTGTGAGAACTAATACTGGTTAATTACCTTTAATGTTCTTTTAATTTATTTTTTTAAAAAAACAATAACATACTCCATATAACTTCACAAGTGACTGTGATACTCAGTTTCACAACAATAACTACTTCCTCTGTCTCAATCTTTTGTTAGTTCACTTTATATTATTGGATTAAGAGTCTACTAAGTAGTAAACCAAAGTAGATTAATATAACTTAGTGTTTGACCGTAGCTTCTTCACCTCTGTATTTCTTTTTCCGAACAGCTTTGATATGCTTCCCCTGAGCAAATTCCCAAGGTTTGTACACTATATTCCCAAGACCCCACTTGTGAGAATATACTGGATACGTTGTTGTAAAAATTATTGTTGAATCAAGTTTCCAAATAAAAGCACCATTCGCTTTTCAAACAGAAAAAAAGAACATCTTTACAGGTGAAAATGAGAAATGCCAACAACAGTTTCTCTATGGGAAGGACAAAGAAAAATGATTCCAAAAGAGGGTATAATACAGTCATACTGGGAATTTATTAATCTCAAGAGGAGCAGACTCATCAACTATTTCAGTACATACAAATTTGAGCAAACACGACACCTAATAGGCACAAAACTATCCAGCGCCATCGATCACATACTCTACATATTGTCCATGGTTCCTCGACCATAAAAGCTTGGCCCAAACTGAGAAACAATGGATAATATTGGACAACAAATCCTGATACTAAAAAGCCTCAGATTTCAAGATTTTAAACTACATAATATGCAAAATAATGCTTTTGCTACTAAGTCTGTTAGCCGGTTAAGCCCTATTTTTCAATCCACGATAATGTACCCACAACTTCACTGACCACCCTGTGTGGGCTCGGTTTGTGAAGAATGCTGGATATCGTTGTTTAGAGGTATGTCATTTCTACTAGGTCTCGGATCATCTCTCCCTGGAACTTCACCAAGTCTCTCCTGCAAAGTCAAATCCAGTGATTCATGGCACACAAGTATCTAAAGGCAGAGACAGGAAAAAGAGATGGCAATTTCAACTCACTTCCGCAATTAGAAGGTGAAAGATAAAGTATACCAAGAATTGAAATTAGTGTTAAACCGTGACAGTGTCCACGCCATGAAAATATTACAGGCTGGTTGGTTGTTCAACTAGGAACATTATTCCGTTGACCTTTCCATTTCTTCATTGTGCTATTAGTGATAGGTTGACAACTATTGAATCTTTCTTATTCTCTTCATTTGAGAGAAGTAAAGAAAGGAAATGACAAAATACCTTAAGAGAAGCATTCTGAGCAGCAAGTTGGTCATGCTCGCTCCTTAGACGACTCAGTTCTGCTCTAAGAGAGGCATTTTCTTCCTTTAGAACTTCAGCACGCTGTGCTAGTTCATCACACTCTGCCTGGCCCCGAAAGGAAAAGAGGAGTTGAGGGTCAATCCAGATAGACAAAGAAACCACAGAAGAATTATCTGCGTACCTGCTTCCGTAGCCTAGACCTACGTGCAGATTCTCTGTTGGACTGCTTTCTTCTCTGCCTCTTGAGCTCCCTTTCATCCTAAATTCAAGGAAAAAAATATCATCAGTTAATATGTACTAAATTACAAACAAAAGGGGAAAGCAAGGGAGGCATGTCCGCAGTTAAAAACGGAAAAAAGGACATCCGAGGAGTATGCATTTAGGGTGTTCCCCACCCTGAGTACCCAGCAAAGCTGCACTTCCCAGACAAATATCTGTGGCATTTACAAAATCTGTGTGAACAAATTAAATGAGTTCAACCAATAATCCTGTGAGGCTATGACGAGTTGACGACCATATTGAACACTACTTCATATTCCTCACAAGTAACTGAAGTAAATGCTCTTAAAGTGGGTGTTTAGCATGAAGATGGAACATTACAAGTATCACGAGCATCCGTATATTCAAATCTACCAGCACATTATGCAACTTACAAAATTAATCTGCCACATGCTAAGTTAAAGTTGGAAAAGAGAGAATGTTAAAAAGACAAATACCTGAATCCACATTTGTGATTGGACAATATCCCTTGATCCAGCAGTAACCATTCCTCCAGCAACTGAAGCAGGCGGTACCTTCCCATGAATTGCAGGAATACTTGGTGAAGCAGCAGCATTCCAGTAGTCCATACCAATATTCAAGTTGGTTGTGGGGCCAGGGACACCGCCAGCACCCACGGCTGACATTGGCATGATTGTCATAGTTTGGTTGACCAATGAATGAGGAGCACTAATTCCTCCATTCTGAGAACTATGAGCGGAATTGCCATTTTGAGATGCTTCTTCAGCTGTAGCAAAGATGTAATCCTTGTACATCAAATAATGCATTTCAAAGCTCATCATAAAACGTCTAAAGCAAAGTCATACTACCAGACCTGAATCTTGTCCGCCTGCGGACTTCATTGGTGACTCCTACACACAATCAAGAAGAAGAATCAAAGATGGTACCAACTAATAAATAGGACTATACTGTTTGCATGTATACCCACTTGGTGGGAATATACTGGGTATGTTGTTGTTGTTGTACTGTTTGCATGTGTACTGACTGGAATGGTAATGGACAGACCAAAAATCTATGTTCTAAAAGCTGAAATTGGTGCATTAAGATGGAAAGCTTATTTAATTGTATGCCTGAACAAGATTTAAGAAACAGTAATCCACCATAAAAACTGCTAAAAACTGCCAAGGATGAGATGACACAAAATCAAATATTCACCCTACAATACCCACATTTTGAGAATTTGCATCACTTCCTTCGCTTGAGCCTTCACCACTTCTACTCTCAGCACTGCAAGCCCAAAATTGGCAAAGGTCAAACTTCTCAATAACCAACATGACTTCCATTTAAAATTTTATGACCTACACAATCATGCAGAAACAATGGCATCTCTTCCTACATAGTGAAGTGAGCGCACAATTATGGGACATCTTTCTAGTTATGGCAGGATTGAGTTGGCAATGCCAGGAAACGTCCTGGGACTGCTGTCAAGATAGCAATCAATAAATCAGAAAAGATGGAGCGAAGCACCATATTGCATATGTTTTGTACCATACGGAGGGGGAGGAATTCAAGATGTTTTGATGTAACGGCAATTCAATCAAGAAAATAAAATAGAGTTGTATCATATTGTTCCTTTTTTTATATAAGGTAAATAATTTTATTAACAATTTGGAAAACCTGTATACAAGCCACACACCAAAGGAAAAAGACTCTACACCAAAATATGGTTCTCAACAAACAAATAGGGACCTCATGAGAAGATCCAAAGAAAACTAGAAACAAAAACTACTTTTCAATTTTGCAAAATCTTATTCCACCCCATCAATTTTCCTCTAATTTCGCCCTTTCCAAATAACCCACATGATTGCTAAAAGGGCAGCGCCCCATGCCCTTGGACTTCTCTTCCCCTCCTGTAAGTCCAACTTTGCATTGCCTCACTTTGCCGTATCACATATTGCATCCCAAACAAATTAAAGCCCACCTCCTTAATTGATTAGCCCTTTTACAGTGCAATAAAAGATGATTTACATCTTTGCTCGAACTTTTGCACATGAAACACCAACATAGGTGATCCTATAGGTTCCTCCTGAATCTCTGTGAACTTCTTCTATTTCCGAATCCTATAGGTTCCTTCTGAATCCTAAATCCCATTGAATCACCCCCCTTGTGAGTCTTACAATTTGTTTTGACTATTATCTCGTTGACAAGATACTCTCAATATGTTGAGGAAGGACTTTTTCAACCCGCTCTCCCGCGACACTTATGCACCAAAAAAACTAATCTTGCTTCCCTTTCTAACCTTAAAATAAGTATTTCCTATAATCCACACACAAACGAAGTTGTGATGTTTCTTGTCCTCCGTTCACCTTCCATGAAATCGTATTTTTTCACTACCACCCCACTCCAATATGCATCCTTCTCCACCCCTTCCCAGACAAAGCTTTACTAAACACCTTGAGATCTTCCACTCCGAAGCCTCCCCCTTCCATTAGATTGGACACCTCTCAAATTCACTAAATGATACTTTCTAGTTCCTTCCATTGTGTCCGACCAAAAGTCTCGTTGAAGTCTTTCCTACAATAATAACATGAAATACGTAGTATGCTAGAAAAAGTGCTTTTGATCAATACTTCCATCCCCCTTTAGACAAGTACCTCTTCACCATCCTACTAGCCGTTTCTTTACTCTCTCAATAACCGGATTCTACACTGCTAACTTTTTGCTTGATGCACCCAATGGTAACTCCAGATGGGTAGTAGGTATGTCCTTGATAGAACCCACAAGACCAATTACCAATAAGGTGATTACTTTATTCATCTACTAACCATCTCAGTAAAACTGCTTATGTTTAGCAGAAAGAAATAATCAAGGCAACTTGCATGAAATGCCCAAACAATGCAAACCAATTAAAACAGCAACCTATCCTCTGGTTTTATACTTTTATATATATTTTTTCGTTTTGAGTGTTTCATGTCAGCAATGTTTGAGGTACATGCTGGTCAAGTTCAAGGGCAATGAAGAAGATGGGAAAAGCTAAGAGATTAGGAGACTGGTGTTAATCCCCATTCCAAGTGGTGCTATCGTTCTGTATGTCTTTATTTTCCATGAGTTATTCATTCCGAATGATTTATTCAGTTTAGATCACCATACCTTTTAGAGTAGCCTCCATTTGCAGATGCTCCGGACGTTTTAACATGTTCGTTGTTCTTTCCTGTAATCATATTCAGACTACCCAAGCTTCCTTTAGACCTTTTAATGGGCAATTTCTCCTTTCCCTCAGATGATTTACCATCTACCTCAGCATTGCCAGAGGTGTTAACCTACAAAAGTTCATATATCAGAAGCAGCATGAAAATTAGAAATTTGAACCATTGGTATCATTGCATAGAATCAGTGAGCATATCTAGCTTTGGACTTACTGCAACTTCGGCAATGCCGTTTGGAGAAGGCATCGCAAAGGGGCTAAAGGGGTAAGATCCCTGATTAATAAGGAAAAATATTGCATGTTAGCAAAATATAACAATAGCTATGCATAAAGCAAGCTGAAAATTATTAGGGAAGAAGAAGATACCGGAGGAATAGATGGATGAGCATATATTCCACCATGGGGATACATTGCGACATAAGGATGTGGTGGAGTACCATAGGGTGGCATAAGATGCTAAAAAGAGAAAAACATAAAATTGGTTACGAAAAATAACAGTTACTTTTATGAGTGACATCCTTAAAATAATAGCACATCTTTTTCAGAATAAATTCAAATAGAAAAACATATTAATTTATTTTCGCATATGGCTGCAGATGCTTGAATCCTGCAAAGTTTACCAGAAATCTCTATTCTTTCAGAACCATGGAGATGCAGGAAACAAGAAACCAGCATAATATTTGAGCAGAAAAATAACTAGCACAGATTCCTTGTAAACAACTTCATCTTGGTGAGCTTTGCATAGCCAATCTGAACTCAGATAAAGGAGGAGGAACGAGGTAGATTTACACAACATAAAATAGTCAAATCATGACTGATACAATGGATATAGAAGATTCATGACTGGTTCGGGAGGCATACTACAATTGATCATACACATTCCCGTAAATTTCAGACGAGGAAATTTTAGAACCTTTGGCAAGGACTTGACCAAGCAGACTTGAAGTACAATTGTTGCTTTAGCTCAATTTTAGAACCTCTGGCAAGGACTTGACCAAGGATTTCATTTGCAGCTTGTAGCTAATTGCAACCCGATGTTTGTTACTTTTATTAAGACTTGAGAAGTGATGAAGACACCAATCACATGAGCTAGATAATTGGATCAATCGCAATTCATGTATTTTCTCGATAATTTAGGATCATTAGTCATTAGCCTTGATCTAAGAAGAATTAAGATGGATGGTCAAGAAGAGGCTGGAACCAACCAACGAACCATTCTGAATAACAAGCAACTTAAACTCCATATTTATAGGTGTTCTAGAAAGATTGCATCAACACAAAGAGCTATCAAGTTCCCCAAATTATTCTGCTACTGTTGAGAATAAGCTTTAAGCTAGCAAAATAACTACTTGAGAGTTGAGATTGGACATGCAGGATCTGTCGAGGGGAAATCCATGAGCCACAAAGGTGCATAAAGCAAACTACTTACAGAATTTTTTATTTTTTTTGATAACCGTGGTGTACAGGCTGTAATTACTTGTTTTTCATGATAGGAAAATCCAAATAGTGAATCATGACAACAGCAGTTGCATACTATTTCATTTGTTCTTTCCTTTCACTGAATACTGTCCATATATATGTATATATAAACAGGTGAGAGCACTATAAAAACATGCAGGCACCAAGGGTTTCTCCATTATAAGCATCGCATAAATCGGTCAGTCAAATGTGAAAGCTATGTTAAACTTTCAAAACTTCAAAAGTGAGCATTCTGAAGAAAAGAGACTAAGATAACTGATGTAAATTTAGGTTATGACAATGCTTACTCATTGTATTTTTTTTTTATCTTTTTTTTTTTTTTGGGGGGGGGGGGGGGGGTTAAAAGTGCTGACTGGGCAAGTTTTCGCACGCCTCAACTAAATCCATGGGATACCTGCCACCAGGTAACTCTGTCCACCAAGGCTAGGACAAATGGGAAGAATCACCTAGTGTTTCTTGAGACATCAGGTTCTTCACCCACTTAATTGACCACTAGGCCACACCATTGGGTGCCAATACTTACTCATTTTCCTAACTTGATTCTTCAACATACCACCTATAAAGCTCTCTACAATTATAGATATTTCTAGTTAAGAAGGTTCTTATAACTGATTAAGAATGCCCTGAATTGTATCTAACTATCAATTAAAGAGGGGCTTACAATGTCAATTGTAGATGCTTCCTCAAAACAAAAAATCTAATTATAAAAATATAGCAGTGATAACAGCAAAACTGGAGAAAAAAAATCCACAAATGTTGTCTGAAACAAAGAAATGTTCCAAAAGCATGGCAGTTACATTCATAATTAAGAACGTTCAAAGAAAAATGACTAATGGTTTAGCATTCCTTAGAGACAGGATAAAAGATTCAAGAATCTATCATCACAAAACCAAATCAACTATTCGAGTGTAAAATATACTGAAACTTACTAGCGATAATTTCATCTTTTCTCTCAAAAGAACATACAGTAGAACAATGAGACTTCAATGCATGACATGAACTTCAGTAGCAAAAAAGCGAATTAGTGCCAAGAAAGAGGATGCTTAGAACATACTGAAGATTTACTGAGCTGTTGGAACAGAAGAGGAGGAAACAGGAGACAAAAGATTTAGTGGAATCTAATCCCACACTACATCTGGTGGACAGTGTGGAAGGAGAGGAATAGTAAGAATTTTGAAGATATATCCAATTCCATTCAAAAGGTTAAACGGAATTGCATTGTATCTCTTTCTTTTTGGTGTAAAGAGATGGGATTAGAGGATTCAAATCAATTTCTAGAATTCCTAGGATCCTTGTAGGTATTACTTCTTTGTTTTCTCCTTTGATGGTTCCCAGCATATCCTTAAAACCTGAAGAATAAAATGTCACCATTTCTCAAAAAAAAAAAAAAAGGATGCCTAGGAGCAAAACTCATCAGCAATAAAACAAGCTTCCTGAAACGCTCTTAACGTACAAGCCCAACTCTCTCCTATTTCAACTCCAGAATCAGTGACAACAAGCACCTCTACATTGATTATCACAGACTAATACCACATACATCCATCATTACTGTAACATTGAACACTATACACCATTAAGACCACCAAGCAGACATCCTAAAATAGCCAGACACGTGCTTGTTTACAAAGATGTGATGACTGAACTCCCTCATGTACAGACAGCAGATCTAATTTTTGAAGGAAACATTAAACGTACAATGAATCATAATTCCATCATACCTGAACTCCCCACATGTAAGGGTGTGCTTGAGGACTTGAAGCCATGAACCCATGTGGAGGCATCGGAGAATAACCCTGCATGAGGATAATCCATGTCCTTCGATTACCAACAACAAAATTTTAACAGATGAACTAAAAGGTTGAGTAACGATGCTACAGAGGAACTCAACCTGAAAACCGGACCAATCTGGATTTACTGTACCAGTGGCAGCAGATGAAGCCTGCTCCTAAATGATGCAAGAAAAAAAGGATGCTATGGATTTAGGCTAGCTCAGAATGCTATATATAACAACCCAGGTCATTAAAAGAAAAAACAGGTACCTGTGAATTGGGAGTCTTCGCCTCCTTTGCCTCCTTAGAGGATTTGTCAATATCACTGCTCCCCATGGCTAAACTGCACCACTACCTCAGTAACTCCTCAAACCATCCTGTTATGCCAATTAAAAACACATACATGAAGTACTTCATGGGAATCATCTAAAGTTATCTCTTTCAACAAACAAATTCAAAGCATCATCAAAGTACAACAGGAAATAGATCAAAGAAGGGTGGAGCTAGGTATAGTCGAGGGGATTCATCCAAAGGAAAATTATCAAAGGGTGAAGTTATCTTTTTCAACAAACAAATTCAAAGCATCATCAAAGGAAAATTACGCTGTTTGTTTATAAACAATTAAAAGTATTTTACACATACATATAGAGAGAGATGGTGTGATTGCTCTCGTATCTACATCCCTTTTTCCTGACTGTTCGGCAGGTATCATTTAAGCTGAGGGTCTTCGCAAACAGTCTCTCTATCTCTACGAGGTTAAAGTAAGGTCTGCATACACTGTACCATCCCCAGACCCCACTGGATTGTTAGTTGTATATAATAGACATTGAACCAGCTTCTCCGTGTTTTTACTTTTTTCATATTTTGACTTAGGCCCCCGAAGTGAAAATCCCGACTCCGCCACTAAGACTGAAATTACCACAAACTAACACACTTGCAACAATGGACGACGTCTACCAAATTTGCAAAACTAAATTGAGCTAAACCAGCATTACTTCTTCATTCCCAAGTGTCCATCCACACAGATTTGCTATTACCTTGCTATATATTCTCCTAAAATCAAATGAAAAATGACAGCTTTCTACAAAAATCATAAAGCTTGAGTCCATGTCACAGTCACACAAATACAGTTTATTTAAATCAGAGAAACGATCAAACCCACAAAAAAAGGACCTCTAAAACAAGTGGGGTTGGGGTTAAGGGTGTAGCTCGGTTGGTGAGCTGCCCGCACCCTCACCCTAGAGGTGGGGCTCGAACTCCACTGTATCCTCCCTCCTCAAATCCCCTTCCGCTTCTTCATGTGTTTACTTTTTCATCTCCCCCCAAAGTGAAAATCATCGCTCCGCCACTAAGACCAAAATTATCACAAACTAACAAATATGCAAAAACGGACAACCTCTACCAAATAACATAATCAAGCAAAATCAGCATTACTCGTTCATCCCAGAGTGTCCATTCACATAGATTTGCTATTAAACTTACAACAAAATGAGCTCTAGAAAATAAAAAGCATAAAGCTAGAGTCCCCGTAACACAGGTACAGTCTATGCAAACAAAAAACAACCGATTAAAACGAACAAATGAAACGCTTCGCAAAATCAATTACCGTGAAGACGAACAGAAACACCAGTGAATCTGAAGAATTGGGTTGAGCTTCAGCTTGAATAATTCCAACGACGAGTGATTTTATCTTCAATTAGAGCACCCCAATTTCGTATTCAATAGTGAAATTGAAGGGTAAAATTGATGGAAAATGCCGAAAATTGGAAGATTTAAAAGAGAGAGAATTAGGGCTTTGTTTATTTGGGGGGAAATTAGAGAGAGAAGAGTTGGAGTTTGGATCGATCGTTGAATTGGTTGGTGACGTGGTGCACTTTACCCTGGCGTGGACTTACTTCAACGGCTCTGATTCGTTTCTCTACTTTATCTTCTTTTTTGTTATTTCCACTAAATTTTGTGCAGCAAAGCTTAGGCTCTATTTGTTGTTTTTTTAATATTCAGACGTCTGAATTTAAATACGCATCTGAATGATTAAGATGTTGTCTCTAGATCTAAAAATTAAATAATTAAAATTGTTTGTTTTTCAATATCTGAATATGTAAAAAAAAAAATTATATACATAATAAAATATAAAATAAAATTCAAATAAAAAATTAATTATATATTAAAAAAGTATGTAATATAATACAATAAAATTATTAGTATTTGACTGAGAAAAAATATTTATGTTTGTTAGTGATAGTGGAGATGGCTTATAATGGTGGTTGCGGTGACAATGATTGATGTCAGTGATTACTATTGTTAGTGGTGATAATTGTGATGGTTGGTATTGTAGTGATTGTTACGATGGTGGTGATTGATGGTGGTGGTTGTTGTGATATGACGTTGCTTGATATTAGTAGTTAAAAGTGTTGATTGTGTTGGCTGAAACATGAATGCATGATGATTGACGATGTGTTGGTGCTAGTTGGAGATGTTATTTGTTGTGATGGTGGAGATGGTTGTTAGTAGAGATAAATTGTAGCGATGGTACTAGTTGAAGTAGTGGTAGAGGTGGCATTACTAGTGACAATGGTGGTGGCGGTCAAAGAATGTGTAGAGGTTGTGATGTATTAGTGGTAGTTAGTGGTGATGCTAGTTGTGATAGATGAGTTGGTTGGT
The DNA here is from genome assembly GCA_030864215.1 of Capsicum pubescens. NCBI lineage: Eukaryota > Viridiplantae > Streptophyta > Magnoliopsida > Solanales > Solanaceae > Capsicum > Capsicum pubescens. The sequence continues at coordinate 329,362,008 of CM061538.1, read as the reverse complement.
AGTAGGGATTGGCCGTTAGTGTTTGTTGATTGTGGTGTTGTTGACGACAGTGGTAGTGGTGGATATAATTAGAATAAAAGAGGTAGTAGGTGTGGTAGCGGTATTTTTTGTTGATGGTTATTGTGATGGTGGGGGCGGTTGGTGGTGGTGGTTGGTGGTTGACAATGGTGACGGTGACAGAGGTGGTAACTGCTGATTATGAATAGAATGTTGAATTTTATCCAACATCAGAATATCCCTTCAGACCTATTAAGACTTGGTTCTAGATCTGAATGATTAAGACCTATTCAGACCTATTAAAAGTTAAAACCTTAATAAAAAACAAATGCACTTAATGGTCTGAAGTCTGAACCATTCAGATTCAGACCTCCATTAAGTGCAAACAAATGAGGCCTTAGTGATCTGATTTTTTTTAACCCCGTATATAGTGCGAGCTTTAGCGATTGTTTAATTGGAAATAAATTATCCCAAAATTATTAATATCAGAATTAGCTATTTCGGGATTAGTTATTCCACCTTTAAAGAGCAATAAGAAAAACACTAAAATTTCAGGATAACTGATCTCGGGATAAGTTATCCCATCTATTTTGTCTCAATCAAACATTGGATCAGTTTCTCTTCTAAATTAATTTTGGGATTAGTTATTCTTATCTCTCCTACCAAACGACCCCTTAATGTACTAGAGATCCCTTCAATACGACGTTGTTTTGGAGATAATAACGTGCTGAAATAATAGGAATTTCCGTAAATATCTATATTATGTAAAGTAATTATAGTTATTCTAATCATAATCTAAAGCAACAGTTTAGATATGGGAGAGGCAAGAGAGAGTTTGGAGAGAGAGGAGAAATTCGGTGAACAAATGGTATCTCAAATACATCCTCATACAAGTTGTATCTTAGATCTCTCTCTTCGTTTCTCTTTCAGTTCTCGTCAATCTACACTTATACAACCTGATATAATCTCCATGTTGAGATACGCATGTGTTTCAATCATCAGCCAGACATAAACACATAGATGCACATACATATAGATATATAAACAAAAATATGTATCTTTTCAAAGTTGTCTACCTATGTGTCATTTTAATCTTCTTTCCAATTCCATTTCTACAAATACATGATACACTTCATAGATATACGTATATACAAGTGTATCTTCTCAAAGATTCCCACTTGTTTGCTATTTCAACCCTCTATTCATTTTCATTTTCACAAATAAATAGATACATGCACATATATAAAATACATAAATAGATGAAATTATTGTTCAGATACTCCAAAACAATAATCATTAAAGTAAAAGACAAGCACAAATCAATTAATTCAAAATTTAAGTTAAAATGTGATGAAAATTTCCTAATCTCTCAAAGTAGAGACTAATTTTTAGTTGAAATAAATTGTAGAGAGGGAGAGAAGGGAATTCAAGATGAAAACGAAAGAGAGGAAATGAGATAGAGAGAGGGAGAGTAGGGGGAAGGCAATAGAAAGAAAGTAGAGAAAGTTGAAGGAAAGGTGTCTTTTAAGTCTTGAATGAAGGATTGGTGACATTGACCAACTTAAAGGGTCAAACATAATTAGGAAACTTGATTAAGTTAATTGTGGACTTGATTAATATTTTTAAAACTTTCTAATCTTTATAAAAATACAAATCAACTCAACCCACACCTCTCTTCAATCCAAATCATCGACCGTCTCTCGACAACTTCTCTCAACCAACAGTTCTGCAAATTTTTTCTTTCAATCCCCGGCGACTTTAACCTCCGACGATAAATAGTTGGGCTTCGAGTTTCTTTTTGACTTCAACCTTCAATCGACGTGACAACCTTACTCTCTGACCACAATAGCTTCGAATTCTTCATCGTTCTTTTTTTTTTCACAGGTAAAAAATCATGGCCTCTTTAGTTTTGAAAAAAGCGAGGAACTTGAGCCAACTTCTCTTATAGTATTGGTTAACAATTTCAATAGTTGTTGCTTTAATTTGAAATGCGGTCTAAATAAATCCCTAATTTTTGATATTTTTTCTCTTCTCTTTTCGAAGTGAATTATGATTTTTTGTTGTTTGTTACGTTTTGTTGAAGTTTGATTTTTTTTTTTTGTGTTTATACAAATAAAATAATGATTTTGGTATTTTTCGTGTTGCGCTCGTTGCTGGCTTGATTTATTCTATTCTTGTTCTTGGTAAAAATGATGATATTGTTGTTTTTCTGTTGAACAAAATCGTGCTACTATTTTTTTCTCCAACAGATTATCCATCTGGTGCAACATATTAACCATTTGACGCAACAGATTTATCATATGATGCAATACATCAATCATTTGATACAACAAAGGAACCATTAGATTAAAATTCTGATGCAACAGGTTAAACATCTATGCAACTGATTCACCATCTGATGCAACAGATTAATCTTCTGATGCAACAGAAAAACCATCAGATAAAAAATCTGATGCAACAGTTTAACTATCTGATGTAACAAATTAACCATATATTGCAACAGATTAACCATATGCTGCAATAGATTAACCATTTGATGCAATAAATTTACTATTGAATGCAATAGAGGAACCATCGGATTAAAAAGTTGATGCAACAGATTAACCATTTGATGCAACGGAGAAACCATCGGATTAAAGATCTGATGCAACATATGAACCTCCTATTGGATAAAATCCTATCAACTCTTCCAACAGGACATGTACAAGACTTGATTTTTCCAACTGATTATTCATTTGCCGTGATAGACGACCCTTCTGTTGAAAAAAATCTAAATAATATTGACCGTTGATAACTGTTCCAACAAATCACTCATATGTTGTAATAGATGTGTGACCTATTGTACAAACTATTCATCTTTCTCAACAGATGAGTGATATATTTTGTATTGTCGTAATAGATTATTCAGTGTCGTTGCTGTAGGTTAGTTAACTATTTTGACAGATCACTCATACGTTGCAACAGATGTGTGATCTGTTGCACAGATTATTCATCTTTCTCAATAGATAAGTAATATGTTTTGTATTGTTGCAGTAGATTACTCAATTGTTGTTATAGGTTATTTAACTGTTCTAACAGATCACTCATATGTTCAACAGAAATGTGTGATCTGCTGCACAGACCATTCATTTTTCTCAATAGATGAGTGATATATTTTGTATTATTGCAGCAGATTACTCATCTGTTGCAATAGGTAATTTAACTATTCTAATAGATCACTCATATGCTGCAACAGATGTGTGATCTGTTGCACAGACCATTTATCTGTCTTAAAAAATGAGTGATACATTTTATATTATTGCAACAGATTACTCATCCGCTGTAACAGGTTAGTTATATGCTACAACAGATATACTACCTGGTGCAACAAATCAGTGATCTATTAGAACTATTATTTTACTGTTTTGCTTGTTAGATTAACTGTTATTCCCTTTTAACGATGCATTAATTAATTATAATATATTTTTTATGTTCCTGTTAATTTTAGATATTATGGCTCCTAAAAGAACAGAAATCAAATCAAGTCTAAGTAAAGAAACAAGTGAAGCAGCTCGGCTACATCTACCACTCTATGAGCTTGCTTTACAAGCGTTCTCTCAATCAGGAGCAGAATATTATGAACATGGGGAGTAGGAATGTTTCAAAAGAGATGATCCAAATGCTAATAGCCCTTTCACCAAAGAGTTGGTCAAAACCTTTAGCATTGATTGTTATCCTGTGAGAATGCAGTGTGATGGTGCCATAGATTTAACAGGTGATTTTGTGGTTAAGTCAGTCATGGGAAAATCTTTCGACGCCTTCAGAAAAATACTTCGAGAATAAAAATTGAATTCTTATTTTAGGGACAGCTGCTTTGGGAAATATCTTGATTTGTCGGAGGACAACAATGCTAGTTTCCAAATGAAAATGGTATATGAGCTTCTCAAGCGTAGATTTATATATGAAAATAAAGATAAGATGGATGAGGTATGGATAAATTACTGTGGCATGCCTATTTGTTTTGGTTGGAAGGAGTTTGCCATAGTTACCGGACTAAAATATTATCCTCTTTCTCAAGTTATACATATTCTAACCCAAAAAAGCACCCCGCACACCCAAAAAAGGCAAAGGCAAGTCGTGTGATCGCGATGACTTGGTGTCCATTGTTGATCCAAGCTTCAAAAACAAAAATTTGATAAAAGCGTTGAAAGGTAAAGGACTTTCAAAGAAGCACAAGCAGTCATTGTGCTTGGTTTGATTTGTACATAATATTATTTGGGCAAGAGACGTTAACAACAACATAAACGTTGGTTTAATAAAGCTCTCCAAGGATCTTGAGGCGTTTAACAACTATCCTTGGGCTTATGAAAGCTTCAAAATAAATGTCAAATATTTGTTGACTCCGTTAGCGCCAAAGACAGTCAACTTATATGGCTTTCCATGGGCTTTCATGGTAAATGTTTCTTTCTTTAATTATGATATCATTCACTTTTTTACACAATAATGATTTTGATTTATTGGCGTTATTTTATAGGCTTGGGCATTTGAAGTCATTCCTTATTTGAGACAACAAGTGAAATATCAGGAAGAAGTTTTATGTCCAAGAATCTTAAGATGGTTGTCAGCCAAAATGGATAAAAATGCAAAATTTCTTGATTTTTTCACCCCTCGAAGGATGCAGTAAGTATAATTATAATTAAGTTTTTGTTTTAATTAATGATTTTCTTGAATGATATAATCATCACTCTAATATATGTAATAATTTATGTTAGATTATGCATCCATCGTTAGTTCTGACTAATTGATAGTTGAAGATGTCATTTTTCTTACTTTACGGTCTGTGCAAACTTTATCGGACCCTAAGGTCATTGACAAAATAAAAATAGAATTATTTGGAGCAACAACCATTACAAGAAAAATAATTTTGGAGGGTGGGCTTGTTGTTGTTGATGGTCTTAGTGGTGATGGAGCTGTTGTTGGTGGTAGTGTTGTTGCTGTTGGTGCTAATGATGCTCCTCTTATAGTATTTAAAACAAACCATTATGAGTATGATCATATTGGTTATACAGATTTTGTCTTTCCCAGCGAATGTTCTGCATGCAAATATCAAGACTGCAAAGCGAAACATGATGTAGTAATTAATGTTATTAATGCATTAACTGCTTCTGTAAAGGAATTGACATCTAAGAGGGGTGTCATTCCATCAAAAAGGATTTTATATCCATCCACTCCATTAGATATTAAGGCTAAGAAGAGAAGGAAAGTGATTTTCAAGGCATTATCAAACATCCAAAAAAATAAAATTGCAACTCCTTTGTCCGTGTGTTGCACGGAGCAATATACAATGTCCAAAGAAGAGCAACACGAGCTAAAGAAGGTAAATATATATGTCTGTTCCAACTAACAAATAGACACATATTTGTTTCAACAGATAACACATCTGCTAAAAATTATCAAACAAATATATATACATATGTTGCAACAGTTGACTAACTTGTTGCACCAGATAAAGTATCTATTACGACATATTTCTCATCTATTTTAGCGAATCAAATAGCTCTTCGTAACCCTTTTATTTATACCAACAGATGACCTATCTGCTACAATGAATAGTCCATCCGTTGAAAATTATCATACAAGTCTTCCTTATGTAGAAATTTGTCCCAACAGTTGATTCATTATTGCAGTAGAAATATAATCTGTTTGGGGCAATTTAAAATAAGAGGAAGGCCTGTTTGATTTGCTAGAACTAATGAGTTATCCTTTTCCATTTTGTTGTATCTCCATGATTAACATTGACCAATTCTGGCTTTTCAGATGGATGTAGAAGCTACTGCTGAACAACATTGATAATATGCTTTCTCTTTTTATGGAAATATGGAGAACAGAAAGCATAGAAACCATATTGAGTAGATCTTTATAGCTTGAGTCTATCAAAGTAATAACCTCACCCCGCCTTATGAATCCTTGGCATCAATCCTTCAATTGTTGATGTTTTTGTTGAGATCTATACCCATAATAATTTTTTTACATTTCATTTATTCATTGATTTATTTCAACTAATTTCTGAAGGCTTCAATTTATTTTATTTTGTCTATGAATTTTTTTTTTTCTTAGATTTAAACTTATTAATTGAAATGGAATACTAGATGCAAATATTGCAACAGATACATTATCTGTTGCAACAGACGGCACATCTGTTGGAAAATATCAAACAAAAATTTAGACATATGTTGCAACATGTAGGTAATCTATTGGAATTTATCAAACAGATCTTCCCATTGTTGCAATAGATAGACTTAGATAGAAACATCGACATAATACAACAAATGACCAACCTATTGCAATAGATAAACTATATGTCAGAACAGGTAGAATATCTGTTACAACGAATGTAGAATCTGTTGCATTATAACAATTTAACTTTCATTGGACATACAAAAATTGCCACTACATGTAAAAAAGTAAAAGTGAATTGAAATAAAAAAGACGGAACCTAACGACAGTATTCAGTTCAAATACCTAAAATAAAATAGGCATCAAATAGACAGTGTTCATTTTAAACCCGTAAAATAAAATAGGCATCAAATGTGTCAGTTTGACACTTTTTTCCCTGTTGGCTGCTTGCGTGTAATTCACGCAGCCAAGGCTCGTTGAACCCCCAATTTTTCTGACTTGGCATCTGATTTGGCCCCCAACGGTTATTTTTTCTCCAATTGTCTTATACATTAATCTTTGATAACGCCCAAACTATAGCTCTCGGAAGAGTGTAAGCGGTCGCTGTCAAATATAGAACCCAACTGGGTTGGGTGTTGAATCCCACAGGGAATACTTGGTCACTAAGTGTTGCAATTATTAGTAGACTGTTGATCGAAAATTCCACGAAAAAAGGGGGGATTGGATTGTGGCGTGAATTAATGCTATCAAAGTAACAACAGAATGCTTTGTTTAGTACAATTTAATCACAGAGAAAAATAAGTTAGGGTTATGTCCACCTTATGAGTTCTACGTATCTATTAACTATGAGTAATGCGGAATTCAGACATGCATGCACTTATAGAGATTCGTATTCTAATGGTAAATCCTAGTGTTTCTCAACCATCAAGGATTATTTCACTTTAACTCTCTCGAGCTTAAAGCGTATAACTAACGGTACGAACTCTCCAAGAGGTTAACCCAGTTACGGCACTAACGTGTAAATAGGAGTCGGTAGCCCTATTTCCTTGTCACACTCTCTTTTCCAAACATGTAACTTTTCTCTCGAACAAGTTAATGCTACAATGGCATATTCTCTATGTTTGCAACCACGAGAATTAAATTAAAACGAAAAGAGTAATGATATAAGTAGCATACACATCAAGAATTCACAAACTCATAGTAATAAATAGTATATCAAAAAACTTCCATAACCCTAACAGAGAAGTTTAGCTACTCATGATTGTAAAGGAAAACAACGAAGACATCATCATCATCATACCAAAACGATAACAATCTCACGATGAGTATGTATTGGCGTCACTATAAGAATGACGTGATTTCCTTTCTAGCCGTTCTTGTAGCGTTTTTTCTCTGTCTCAACTTACAGAATCTGTAAACTGAATAAATAAAAAGTGTCGACTGACTTATCAAAAGCAATCGTGAATGGATCAATGCATGCTGAAAAATTCAGCAAAATAGGGTTTTTATAACATCCTTGTCCTAGTCCTATTAAGTTATTGCTGCACCCCTAAGTATTTAAAAATACTGCTTTTGCCCGGGACAATTTCTCCATGCGTCACATTCAGTCCATAAGCTTCCAAAAGCTGCCTTCCCTCTTCTGTGAAGTTTTCCTTTGCTGCCCAAAGGTCCACGAAGTGCTGAAATCTTCATCATTAATACCTGAAAACATGCTAATCACGTAGGTTAGCTCACTTACAGGAAAATGGACTAAAAGTGCCGGAATTATATATTTTATCCTCAAAACTTAGCTATAACATGGGTAAATTATGGTGTTTAGGCGTGTAAATACACCCAACATCAACACCCCACACTTAAAGCTTTGTTCGTCCTCGAACAAAATATTACGTCCATGCAAACATCTAACTAGGATTTCACAGCAGTAACACAAAATATTCATCAAGACATGCACGACAATTATTAACAAAGAGTAGTTTTCTGGATCACTACTAGAAACCATTCAACCTCCAACATAGACTCGTGATGATGGCTAATTCGTATCCACAAGTTAAGGCACCAAGAATCATACAAAACTACCCAAAACTCATCAACCATGTGTGTCTCACACAAGATATCACCCATAATCACTCACAAGTTTTGCATTTTTTGGAACATGGGTATAAGATTCTCCTTGCTCTCACTCTCACAAAGAATTCATATGTTGCAACTGATGACCATAGGCTTGCCCTTAGTGTAATGCTCTACTAATATCAGAATGCTAAGCTTAGGATCAAATAGGTCTTTACAGGTTGTAATGTAGGCTAAGGGATAGATAGGACTATTTTGGCTAGAAATAGTGACTATGTTCCCTAAGCGCTTTAATACATCACATTATGTCATTAACACTCTCTTTTAAACAACCCTTCTACCTTTCTTTTCATCTAACACCCTTTTTCACCTATTTTGTTATTCAATTATAAACACAAAGATGAGAATATACAACTTTTTTTTTTCTATTTCTGTTTTTTTTTCTTTTTTCTTTTTTTTTATAAAACACCTCTATGATAGCCACTCTTATTCACAACAATTTCAAGTACCAATATACTCTGAGGCATCACTCTCACCCACTTTCCTCTTATTTTGTCACATGACTCTACAATTTAAAGCGCTTAGGAATTTGGATCAAATTATGGTCTTGAAAAAAAATGGATTAGGCTACATATGAGGCTGTCAAAGAAAATAGCTAAAGGCTCAAAGGGGGTTAACTAGGATAATGTCCACGGGTAGGTAAAAAGAAGGTAAACAATCACAGGCTGCCAAAGAAATGCCTAAATCATCTCCTAAACTCACACTCTTTATTTCGCTTTACACACACACCAGGCAAGTTCTAGCATCAGTCACAACACAGAATATACTATAACCTCACACACACAAGGCACATGGTCAACTTTATTGGGAGCAGTATAGACTCTTGACCCAACAGGTGAATGAATTAAACCACATAATTATCACACAGTGAGTCACACTTAGAGCCTACATGTCTCAATAGTAATGATTTTGGCACCAACTCTTGTCATAATACCATGCCGCCTATCAGAACAATTTCATGCAAAATCTAAAAAATCTAAAATTAAACTAACTAATTACAACTAATTAAAACAAACAAGAACTCGAATAAATGTAGGCAAAGAAGTACAAGAAACATACAAATACCAGCACCCCACACTTAGACGGGACACACTGCCCTCAGTGGAAAATAAATAAGGAAAACCTGATTAGTCGGACTCCTCTTCTATGTCTGGGGTCATACCCCCTGCGTCGGAATCATCATCAGAGTCGTCATCCTCAGAGTTTCCTCAAAATGTACCCCACTTGATCCCAAAAGTGCGTCGAGGTATTTGTAGAGAGGAGGACTCAACTTGCTCCTTTCTTGACCTTTTCTGTCATTTCTGTGAGGTGGTCGCTTTTTCTTTTCCTTGTCGTCCTTTTGGGGCCATTCTACCTGAGATTAAAATAGATTCATGTTAGCTTCATCTCGGAAGATTCAATCGAAAAACAAACAGTAGCGGTGCCACCCCACACTTAATTTGTTGGCACAGACTAATTAAGTGAGTGATGTCAATTACTCAGACTTCATCGACATACATTTAGGCGATATGTTCCAACAACATGTTCAGCACAGTCATACGTTCGTGTCATCTTAACTATCCTTTCCAATTCTATTTCATGTAATCTTGTCTATACTTTCATGTTTGGATGAATGCACTTTTTGAACAAAACTACCACATAAGGATCGTACCACAAATAGAAACAAGTTATTGCATAGGCATAATCACACCATCTTATGCTTGTGGTCAATCATAATCGGTATCTCGATGAACGAGTCATTCAAACATTCAAGCTTTCAACTTACAAGATTATGTATTAACTTCACAATTTCGACTTCATAAAACTATGACAGTGTATAACAATCAAATACAAGTCGGAACAAAGTCAAGAACACCCACACGTATTCTTTCACTCAACTAGATGTATCATAACAAACCAACCACATTCTAATCACCAATACCACTTCAAGATCTAACAAATCATTATAAACGTAGCATTTCAACAACTACGGAATATAAAAGAATGACTTACTTGGTGATGGATCCGGAAGATGAACTCACAAGACTAGATGAGCAAAAAGAAAATTTTTTGAGAGGATTTGGAAGCTTGGGCGGCGCCTATCTTGAGCAAACAATGAGATTTTGTTCTAAGATTGAGAGTCTATTTATAGACCAAGGCTAGGGTCGGGTTTGATCCATGAAAAATCAAGTTAGGAGTCAAAAATAATAAGTAGGCGACGCCTAATTCTTTGCCTATGCTTAGCATAGGCGGCGCCTATGCTATGGCCTAGTTGAAACAGTGAGCATAGGCAATGGCATAGGCGGCGCCTTTAGCTTTGCCTAGTTGAACATAGGCGGCGCCTATGCTATGGCCTAGTTGGGCATAGGCGGCGCCTATGCTATGGCATTGTAGATTCAGAGAGCAAAGGCAATGGCATAGGCGGCGCCTTTAGCTTTGCCTAGTTGAGCATAGGCGGCGCCTATGCTATAGCTTTGTCGATTCAGAGAGCAAAGGCAATAGCATAGGCCTTGCCTTGTCCGTTGCCTAGATTTACATAGGCCTTGCCTTGTCCATTGCCTAGATTTGTATAGGCAATGCCTAACCGAAAGCCTTTTGCTCCTTCATTACTCACTTACCACCTTTAACATTGCTCACTTTCAAATCAAAATTTGAGACCAAGCTCCTCCTTTATACGTCTTGCACCTACACTTAATCAACAACAAAAATGATTAGAAGGATGGGTTGCCTCCCACCAAGCGCCTTAGTTTTGGTCGTGGCTCGACTCTTCTTTTTTGGATTTTTATTTAACAAAAACAAACTCCTAGTAAAACAAAACAATTAACAACGATGGGTTGCCTCCCATGTAGCGCTTGATTTATTGTCGCGGCAAGACATAGTTACCTCGATTACTTAGACTTCGTCGAGATAGATGGTGCATCATTTTCTGAATGGATTCAGACGACGCTGATGCTTACTTGTAGGCATGCAATCTTCTTCGAGATGACTCTTGTGCATACATATCCCAGGAGGGATACCAATTATATCATCAATAGTCCAACCCATAGCTCTCTTGTACCTCTTCGGAGCAGAGATGAGAGCCTCTACGTGCTGTTCACCTAAATCAGCCGCAACACTCACCGGAAGTGTATTTCCACTTCCCAAGAACGCATACCTTAGGTGACTGGGGAGCTCTTTCGATTCTAGCACTGGTGGCTCTTTAATGGAAGTCTTCGCTGTTGGTGAAGGTCGATTCCTAAGATCAAGGTCCATCTTCTTAGTAACATGAGAATAGGACTTTATTCCTGTTAGAGCACAAACAGTTTCTTCATATTCTTCAACATCCTCATGCTCAAAATTCAACAGCATAGCAGACAATGGCTCAACAGTAAGCTGCTTCTCTACAGATAATCCTTTCTCATCCTCATAGTAAACATTAGCTACAGAGAACACATCCATATCTCTAGGCTGCTTCATCGATTTATATACATCAAAATGGACCACTTCGTCATTCAGCTGAAATAAAAGCTCATTAGCTCTTAAATCAATCAGCACACTTCCAGTTGCGAGGAAAGGACGCCCCAAGATTATGGGAACTTCAGAATCCACCTCGCAATCCAAAATAACAAAGTCTGCAGGAAAGTTGAAGGTGGAAACCTTCACCAACACATCATATAAGATACCAACAGGCCGTTTTACCGACCTATCTGCCATCACGAGCCGCATATTGGTTGGTGTAGGATCACCCAACCCCAACTTTCTGTAAATAGATAGCGACATCAAATTGATGCTAGCTCCCAAATCGCACAACGCCTTAGCAAAATCCAACGATCCAATCGTGCAAGGAATAGTGAAAGCACCAGGATCTGCCTTCTTCTATACTAGCGATCTTGTAGCGATTGCACTGCAATGATGAACATTATTTGCCAGCTCATAACTTGCTGCCCGTTTCTTTGTCAACAGGTCCTTCATGAATTTAGCATACCCAGGCATCTGTTCCAGTGCCTCCACCAACGGAACATTTATAGTCAGCTGCTTCAACATGGTCATGAATTTACTGAACCTGGTGTCATCAGCTTTCTTCTTCAGTCTCTGCGGAAAAAGTGGTGGTGGAAGGGGAATCGTTTTCTCCACCACTTCCTCTTTATCTTGCTTCCGATTATCAACCTTTTCAGGAGTGTCATCAGCCTTCTTCTTCAGTCTCTGAGGAAAAGGTGGTGGTGGAAGAGGAATTGTTTTCTCCACTACTTCCTTTTTATCTTGCTTCCGATTATCACTCTTTTTAGGCTGGTGACGTCTAGGTGTAACATCATGAGCACTCACTTCAGCGTCTACGACTCAAACTCTGCTTCATCAACATTCTCTGCTATATCATCAACCACCTGCTTGCCTTTGGATGGATTTTCCAACACTTTACCACTCCGGGTAGTAATAGCCATAAACGATCCGTCATTCCTTGGGTTTTGCACAGTGTCACTGGGTAAAGTGCCAGCCTTTCTTTGATTGAATGCCGCTGAGAGTTGACTCAATTGTTGCTCCAACTATTTTATTGCAGTAGAATGCGAGTCAACCAATTGATTTATTGATGACAAATCATTCTTCACCTCAGTTACTCCCGTGTTGGTTGCCTCCACTCCTTTCAACAGCTTAGCCATCATATCTTCCATGGACATCTTCCCAGAGCCAGACGCCACAGCCTCACGATTTCCAGGAGGAACATACAAACCACTCCTGTCAGTCTTGTTCTTCCAACTACCTTGATCGCGGTCCTTGTATCCAGATTTATCATAATAGTTCCGACCTTGGTTTCCTTGGGCATTGCCTCAGAAACCCCCCTGATTATTCAAGTAGTTCGCTTTCCCCTCAGAATCGGAATCATATCTTCCCTGTGATACAACAGCTTTAACCTTTTTGGTCTTCTCTGATAATAAATGCTTGGTAAGAAGATCCATCTGCATTTTCATGTGAGCCATATCTTGGTCACGTTCCTCTTGTCTACGCATCTGCTCTGCAGTCATGCCAACAGATACAGTAGAGCTTGCTACCTCAGCATCCCTGGTATGCCAGGCTCTACTCTGCTTTGTCATACGGTCTAGCATATCACTTGCCTCAATGAAAGTAAGGTCCATGAATGACCCACCTGCAACATTATCAACCACTGGCTTTGTCACTGAGTTCAAAGCCCTATATAATATTTCCATCAAGTGGATATTCGCCATCTGATGGTTTGGGCACCGCATAAGCTTCTTCTTGAACCTCTCTCATATTTCGTGGAGAGCTTCAGTTGGAAGCTGTCGAAAATTGTTGATCTCATCCCATAGTTGGGCTCTCTTGGATGGCGGAAAGAATATTTCTAGGAAAGCGTCTTTCAGTTGCCTCCAATTAGTAATGGAATCAGGAGTTAGACCGTTCAACCATAGAGTTGCCTCCCCAGACAGAGACAATGGAAATAAGCGCAGCCGAATTGCATTCTACCCAACTCCTGGATTATTAAACGACTTGCATGTTGAAATAAAATTGACCAGATGCATATTCGGATCATCGCCAGCAAGTTCACCAAATAAACCTTTGAGCTGCAATAGCTGAATCATGGTGCTAGTGATATTAAACTTGGCTCCAGGTGCCAAGGGTGGAGGAATAATAGCCGTTGTGGCACCAACTCCATCCAGATCGTCATCATCATCATCAAAAGAAACCTGCACAGCTCGGCATTCAGGTCTCATTCTAGCTTGACGATCTCTCCTGTTCACAGGCGCTGCCACCTCATCTGCACGCCGTGGATTAAGTAACTCATCATCACCCAGGTCCTCATCATCAGGATTTGTTGCCTGACCTGGGTTATCAATATTCTGTTGATGCACTTGAGCAGCTGCCAACGCAGCTAATCTAGCCTGCTCCTGTTGAGCAGCCCTTCTTTCAATGTCACGTTGTGCATCCATTCTGCCAATAAGTTGTGGTTCAAGATTTATGGGTAATAATGGCTGACCAGATCTTCATGTATTTGGCATACACTCTACCAAACCTGAACAAAACAAAAACAACAAACAAAAAGTAAAATTCAAGAATTTTAGACCAAAGGGCCTATTAACTATCACAAACTTAGTTGACAACTGTATTCCCCGGCAACGATGCCAAAATTTGATAACGCCCAAACTATAGCTCTCGGAAGAGTGTAAGCGGTCGCTGTCAAATATAGAACCCAACTGGGTTGGGTGTCGAATCCCACAGGGAATACTTGGTCACTAAGTGTTGCAATTATTAGTAGACTGTTGATCGAAAATTCCACGAAAAAAGGGGGGATTGGATTGTGGCGTGAATTAATGCTATCAAAGTAACAACAGAATGCTTTGTTTAGTAAGATTTAATCACAGAGAAAAATAAGCTAGGGTTATGTCCACCTTATAAGTTCTACGTATCTATTAACTATGAGTAATGTGGAATTCAGACATGCATGCACTTATAGAGATTCGTATTCTAATGGTAAATCCTAGTGTTTCTCAACCATCAAGGATTATTTCACTTTAACTCTCTCGAGCTTAAAACGTATAACTAACGGTACGAACTCTCCAAGAGGTTAACCCAGTTACGGCACTAACGTGTAAATATGGGTTGGTAGCCCTATTTCTTTGTCACACTCTCTTTTCCAAACATGTAACTTTTCTCTCGAACAAGTTAATGCTACAATGGCCTATTCTCTATGTTTGCAACCACGAGAATTAAATTAAAACGAAGAGAGTAATGATATAAGTAGCATACACATCAAGAATTCACAAACTCATAGTAATAGATAGTATATCAAAAAGCTTTCATAACCCTAACAGAGAAGTTTAGCTACTCATGATTATAAAGGAAAACAACGAAGACATCATCATCATCATACCAAAACGATAACAAACTCACGATGAGTATGTATTGGCGTCACTATGAGAATGACGTGATTTCCTTTCTAGCCGTTCTTGTAGCGTTTTTTCTCTGTCTCAACTTACAGAATCTGTAAACTGAATAAATAAAAAGTGTCGACTGACTTATCAAAAGCAATCGTGAATGGATCAATGCATGCTGAAAAATTCAGCAAAATAGGGTTTTTATAACATCCTTGTCCTAGTCCTATTAAGTTACTGCTGCACCCCTAAGTATTTAAAAATACTTCTTTTGCCCGGGACAATTTCTCCACGCGTCACATTCAGTCCATAAGCTTCCAAAAGTTGCCTTCCCTCTTCTGTGAAGTTTTCCTTTGCTGCCCAAAGGTCCACAAAGTGCTGAAATCTTCATCATTAATACCTGAAAACATGCAAATCACGTAGGTTAGCGCACTTACAGGAAAATGGACTAAAAGTGCCGGAATTATATATTTTATCCTCAAAACTTAGCTATAACATGGGTAAATTATGGTGTTTAGGCGTGTAAATACACCCAACATCAATCTTCTTCCTAAAATTTAACCCTAAATTCTCAAATCTTCTTCTTTATCATCATCATTTTTTATCTATCCAAATTCTTCAAATTATTTGCATTTGATCTTTCTTTTCTTTCGTCATTTTTTTATTTTATTTTTTCCAACTGAGCTTGACAATGTCGAGCGCATCTTTCACTATTTTTTGTGATAAAGATTTTTGATATTGTAAGTGCGGTTATGAAGCTCTATTGTAGACTTTTTGGACTCAACAAAATCCAGGTCACAAGTTTTTTACTTGTAAGATTTCAAAGGTAATAATTTTTTAATTTAATTAGTTGATTAATTATTGACTTGTAATTGTGTTCTTGTTTTTTTATAGAAATTGGGTGGATGCGATTACTTTGATTGGTATGAAGAATGACACCCTTCACAAGAAAATCGTGTAATCTAAGGTTTGTTGAAGAAAGTCAAGGCTTCTGAAGAGAAACAAAATCGAACAAGAAGATACTACATTGTTGTTGCTATTGCTACTGGTTTGGTGTTGTTGGGCACATGGATATTCAAGCCTAATTGCTGAAATTTTTATGGTGGTGTATTTGCTACTGGTTTGGTGTTGTCGAGCACATAGATATTCAAGCAAAATTATTGAAAAATATCAAACAGATTTAGGCATATGTTGTAAAATTTAGGTCATCTGTTGGAAATTATCAAACAGGTCTTTCCACTGTTGCAACAGATTAGACTTAGATTAGATTAGATAGAAATAACATCGGCATAATGCAACAGATGACCAACCTATTACAACAGATAAACTATCTGCCAAAACAGATAAAATATATTTTACAACAGATTAACAATCTATTGCATTATAAAAAACTCAACTTACATCAGAAAAAATTATTGCCACTACATGTACATGTAATTTAAAATAAAGTGAAGTGTGATTTGAAATAAAAAATTGTTATTTCACAGGCTCTTCTATATACACAAGCTCCAAGCGTCCAGTTAGTACCCCATAAGCCTAGACCTCTTACTGGTTTGCCACAACGTTGTCGCATAGAAAGGTCATTGCCTTGGCCATTTCTGTGTCGGTCAGCAAATATTCGATGTGTGCAAGAGCGTGCGAGCCGCACGTGAAATTGGTATCATTTTTTGAAAGGTTCATGCCCTTGTTTCGACCTTTAAAATCTCATGATTTCTTCATCAACACTTTCTCTGACAAATGATTCATCAGTTTACTCTCCCTCAATAAGATAGGGAACAACTCCATCAGTGGCTACATGTGGATAAAAAGAATGACCTCGTCGATGGCAGGTTCGTTGCAGTCATAAACTTTGATCTTTCCTTCCTCGAGTAGTATCTCAACAGCCCAATAATGTATGTCATCCATGCTCATGACTGCAAGAATCCTCTTCGCCTCGGTCCAGCTCTTGCCGTGTGGATTTGGCCTCTCTCTTCTGACATATTTTATCATTTCTTCTTCATTCTAGTCCTATGTAGAAACTAACAAATCAAATCCTATGCCACAGGCTGACGCTTGATTATTGAGTTGATCGTACTTATCCTTGAACTTCTTGCAGAAGTCGAGGTCCATTATCCTATCGGCAGCGTCATAAGCTTTTGGGTACGCTAATTGTTTTTTTCTAATGAGCCAGAGAATTTCTTCAACATACCGTGATATAAGAAGTCAATTTTTAAATAGGTAAGTAATTGTAAAGATGTAACGGATGGTCCATCTGTTGCATAAAATTCTCTGAATCAATAATCCAACACAACTTATGCAACAAATGGATAATACGTTACAACAGAACCACTACTAGTTGCACTAGAATACCCAGCTGTTGTAACAGATTGTACATTTGTTGCGTAGTTTCTTCTTTATGGAGTAGATTAAAAGGCTATGTTAGGAAAAGTAAGCTTACCTTGTCCTCGTACTGCATACGCATATCTATCATAGTCTGGAAGTCTTGGGGGGAAAGGGAGGCGTGAGGTAATCTTGCGCACCTCGCTTGGCATTCTTGGCCCGTCGCAGATCCCTCTTCTCTTTGGCGCCAAGTTCCATATATATGTCCACCTTCTTGAATGGCCCCTGAACTTCAACAACTTTTGGAGAGGGAGGAGTAGCAATTTTTTTTATTTCCTACTGGAGAGTACGTCGCTAATTGTTTTTTTCTTCCTCTTAACCGCCACTGTAGGAGTGTATGGCTCCCTCACCTTCTTGGATGGTATGACACCCCTCTTTGATTTAAATTCCTTGACAGCTTTAGAGTTAGCCTCTACTTTTTCAAAGAGTTTATCCTAGCTGTCCTTGCACTCTTCGCATTTACAACGAGAACACGAGTGTGAAGAGAAGTGAGAGGGACCTGTGTAAGGGTGAGAGGGACCTGTGTAAGGGTGAGAGAGACCTGTGAATGGGGTGTTTTCAAACATATTTATTTTTTCTTGAGCATCAACATTCTCATCTTCAGAGTGGTAGCAACATCAGCATGCCTGCCACCAACACTAACTCTACCAGAAAAAACACCCCAATCTGCCTCAGTAGGTTGGTCATGAAGAGCCTCAACATTAGGCTGACCTTGCCTAACTGCTCTTCTTATGGCTATTGATCCAGCCAATTCCTTCTTTATTAACTCCACCATTGGGTCTGTTATAGTATCAACATAACCTAGAGTAAGTAGGCACAATCCATGGATGCACAACCTAAAAAAAAGATAGATACATTTAAATCATATAATATAATAATTTTCATAGTTAGGTTACATGTTAACACAGTCAACTTCTGCAATAGATTAACAATATATTGCATCATATTACCCATCTGTTGTATAGTTTGCAGTAGATGGTTAAAATACGTTTGAGTCAGGTTCAGAGAACTAAAGCAACACATGGATAATCTGATGCAAAATATCAATCATCTGTTGTAACAGATGATCTGTATGTCATAATAGATTAACAATATGTTACATCAGATTACCCATTTGGTGCATAATTTACAGTAAATTATTAATCTGTTAGGAGTCGGGTTTAGAAAACCAAAGCAACAGATGGGTAATCTGATGTAAGATATCAATCATTTGTCGCAATAAATTATCTATCTGTTGCACCGGTTGACACATGATGGGTAATCTGTCGCAACAGATGTATCATTTAGTGCATCAGATATAATATTTGTTGCACCAGATATAACATCTGTTCAATATCTTTCATAGTTTCATTGAGTAAAATTATTTACTTGAAGAAGACGTACTGTATCATCCGGAGGGTTAAAGAGATCAACCTTCTTAATTTTTGGGTTGTTCTTTGCAGCCAACCACCTAAACATCCTTAGATGAGAAACCTCATCCGGGTAATCCATTACCTGCTTTCGGAGAGGAGGAATGGCTTCAAATGCCCAAGCCTAAATAATGTAAATAGTAAGCAAGCAAAAAAAAGTCATACTCTAATAACTATATTCAATATAAATTAATGGATGAGTAAAAATAGTGATTAATTTTACCATGAAAGCCCAAGGAAAATCATATAATGTGGTCATCCCTGAGGATAGCTTTGTTAGTAAATATTGGACAGTCAAGTAGAAGTTGTCGTATCCCAAGGATAATTGTTGAATTTATCAAAATCCTCAGCATGCGCCAACAAATCATCTTCTATGACCTTGTTGACATCTCTTGCCAATATAACTGAATGGGCAAACCAAACTAAGCACAATTGGTCCCTGTACTGCTTTGATATGGTTTTATCCCTAAGATTTGTCAACAAATCTGATGCTTTGTAGTCACGTCAAGCAATGTCCAACAACCCATCTATTCTTTCCTTACGTTTGTTGGTTTTGCTGCTTGCCTTAGATTTTTTGCGGGGTGTTCCCTTGGAGATAGGTAGTTCTTCTGGACGATTGAATCTCAAGCCCGTCACTATGGCAAACTTTTGCAGGCCAAAACAAATCGGCATGCCACAGTAGTTAATCCAGGTTTCATCCATCTTTTCCCCCTCCCCCCTCCTCTGAATCTTTATCATCCCCTATGTACTTGATCCTGCACTTGAGAAGACCATATACCATCCTCATTTGGAAACAGGCAGGGGGGTCCTCGGGCAACTCAAGAAAGCGTCTAAAGAAGCTCCTCTTAAAAAGTCCGTCTATGTTTTCTATCTTCATAATATTCCTAAAATAATTAAAAGGTTTCCCCAACTGATATTTAAGTATAAGTTCACCAGTTAGTTTTAGTTTATTTGGAGGGTCATCTATTGGCATCGCAACTTGAAATCTGTCAATACTAAAAGTTTTGATAGGATCATGATGGGATGTCGATATTAATTCATGCCCAATTGGAGATCCATTATCATCATGTTAATGATCATCCTCTTTCTCACTCTCTAATTCCTTCTCTTTCTTACTTTTATTTTCTTCATCACTATCTACAGACCCTTGTTCACCTCCCTCAATGTTGTTTTTATATCTCTCCTCAACTTCACTTTCCCTAACTGGGAGTGTTTAGGAAACTCCTCTAAATCCCTCTGTACTATAGCCTTTTTTGTTGGGCGGTCAGATGTTGATCCACTTTCACTTTCTTTTCTTTTGGGAGACATGTTTTACCTACAAACAACAGAAAAACAAAAATTACATTACAATTGATGTATGCATAAATTTTAAAAAATACATTATAAACAGTACCAATACATATACACCAACAACCACCACCACAAACACCACCAACCAATACTACAAACACCATGAATACCGACACCACTGATAGCCACCACAAACACCACCAACCAATACCACCACCAGTGCCACCACAACGACCACCAACACCACCATCACGACTACCAATACCATAAACACTATCCAATAATACCACGACAGTCAACGGAACACTGCGATAAAAACTAAGGTTTTCTCGGGTTTTTCCTATGATTTTACTATCAAAACTCAAAATTGTAAATGTATTCTCGAAGATAATACAACTACAAGTTTTTTTTTCATCATTAACTTAAAAGCCCTTATTTTTTAGAAAAAACTAACAAATATAGAACTCTTCTCGAACTCTGTTACCTACGAAGACAGAGAAAATGACTGATACAAGCAAGAATGAAGTCGATAATAATACCTATGTGGTCGAAAATAAGAAGAAAATTGATCTGTTGTGAAGGGTTGAGCAATTTATTGAGTAGTTGTTGTCTGTACTGTATTGTTGAGAGAGAGAAAAAAGTGAGAAATTGAGATTTGAAGTAATGAAATATTTTTCTCGCAAATGAATGATTTGTATGGATTGATTTGTATTTTGAAAAAGAATGACAAGTTTTGAAAATATTAATTTAGTCCGAATTGATTTTAATTATTTTTTAAAATTATAAAAGATATGCATATTTTTTAACCCCCTCATCATGCAATTGCCAAAAGACTCAATTGAAGTTGTAGTTGACCCTGTGAGAACTCACCCCTAGTCCTAGATTAATCAATTAAGGTATTAGTCTAACATAAGAACTCAATTGAAATTGTATAAAAATAAATATTCAACCTGTTGCAACAGATTAACCATCTGTTATAAATTATCAATCAGATTAAGTCATTTGTTGCCACAGATTACCCATCTGTCGTAAATTATCAAATAGATTAAGTCATCTGTTGCGACAGATTACCAATCTATTTTAAATTATCAAATTGATTAAGTTATCTGTTGCAACAGATTACCCATCTATTGTAAATTATCAAATAGGCGCTGCCATCTGTTGTAGTTGACCCTATGCGAACTTACCACTAGTCCTAGATTAATCAATTAAGGTATTAGTTGAACATATGAGGTAATAAGAATCGATTCACCTCAGAGTGATCGATCGAAGACTTTGGTAGGGAGGAACGCAATACTGTCTCATTATGCAATTGCCAAAAGACTCAATTGAAGTTGTAGTTGACCCTATGAGAACTCGCCCCTAGTCCTAGATTAATCAATTAAGGTATTAGTTGAACATATAAAGTAATAAGAATCGATTTAGCTTAGACTGATAGATCGACGACTCTGGTCGGGAAGAACGCAATACCATCTCATCATGTAATTATCAAAAGACTCAATTGAATTTATAGTTGACCCTATGAGAACACGTCCCTAGTCCTAGATTAATCAATTAAGGTATTAGTTGAACACATGAGGTAATAAGAATGATTTAGCTCAGAGTAATCGATCAACAACTCTGGACGGGAGAAACACAATACCGTCTCATCATGCAATTGCCAAAAGACTCAATTGAAGTTGTAGTTAGACCTATAAGAACTCACCCCTAGTCCTAGATTAATCAATTAAGGTATTAGTCTAACATATGAACTCAATTGAAATTGTATAAAAATAAATGTTCAACCTGTTGCAACAGATTAACTATCTGTTGTAAATTATCAATCAGATTAAGTCATTTGTTGCAATAAATTACCCATCTATTGTAAATTATCAAACATATTAAGTCATCTGTTGCGATAGATTACCAATCTGTTGTAAATTATCAAATCTATTAAGTCATCTGTTGCAATATATTACCCATCTGTTGTAAATTATCAAATAGGCACTGCCATCTGTTGTAGTTAACCCTATGAGAACTCACCCCTAGTCCTGGATTAATTAATTAAGGTATTAGTTTAACATATGAGGTAATAAGAATCGGTTCAGCTCAGAGTGATCGATCGACGGCTCTGGTCGAGAGAAACGCAATATCGTCTCATCATGCAATTGTCAAAAGACTTAATTAAAGTTGTAGTTGACCCTATGAGAACTCATCCCTAGTCCTAGATTAATTAATTAAGGTATTAGTTGAACATATGAGGTAATAAGAATTGATTCAGCTCAAAGTGATCAATCGACGACTCTGGTTGGGAGAAATACAATACCGTCTTATCATGCAATTGTCAAAAGACTCAATTAAAGTTGTAGTTGACCCTATGAGAACCCGTCCCTGGTCCTAGATTAATCAATTAAGGTATTAGTTGAACACATGAGGTAATAAGAATCGGTTCAGCTCTGAGAGATCGATCGATGACTCTGGTCGGGAGGAATGAAATACCGTCTCATCATGTAATTGCCAAAAAACTTAATTGAAGTTGTAGTTAACCCTTGGAGAACTCACCCCTAATCCTATATTAATTAATTAAGGTATTATTCTAACACATGAACTCAATTGAAATTGTATAAAACAAATGTTCTACCTGTTGCAACAAATTAACTATCTATTGTAAATTATCAATCAAATTAAGTCATTTGTTGCAACATATTACCCATAGGTTGTAAATTATCAAATAGATTAAGTCATCTATTACAACAGATTACCAATCTGTTGTAAATTATCAAATTGATTAAGTTATCTGTTGCAAAAGATTACCCATTTATTGTAAATTATCAAATAGGCACTGCTATCTATTATAGTTGACCCTATGAGAACTCACCTCTAGCCCTGGATTAATCAATTAAGGTATTAGTTGTATATATGAGGTAATAAGAATTGGTTTAGCTTAGAGTGATCGATCGACGACTCTGGTAGGGAGGAACGCAATACCATCTCATCATGTAATTGCCAAAAAACTCAATTGAAGTTGTAGTTGACCCTACGAGAACTCACTCCTGATCCTAGATTAATCTATTAAGGTATTAGTTAAACACATGAGGTAATAAGAATCGGTTCAGCTCAGAGTGATTGATCAATGACTTTGGTCGGGAGAACCGCAATACCATCTCATCATGCAATTGCCAAAAGACTCAATTGAAGTTGTAGTTGACCCTACAAGAACTCACCCCTAGTCCTAGATTAATTAATTAATTAATGTATTAGTCTAACATATGAACTTAATTGAAATTGTATAAAAATAAATGTTCAACCTGTTGCAACAGATTAACCATCTGTTATAAATTATTAATTAGATTAAGTCATTTGTTGCAAAAGATTACCCATCTGTTGTAAATTATCAAATAGATTAAGTCATCTATTACGACAGATTACCAATCTGTTTTAAATTATCAAATTGATTAAGTCATCTATTACAACAAATTACCCATCTGTTGTAAATTATCAAATAGGCGCTGCCATCTATTGTAGTTGACACTATGAAAGCTCACCTTTAGTCCCAGATTAATCAATTAAGGTATTAGTTGAATATATGAGGTAATAAGAATCGATTCAGCTCAAAGTGATCGATCGACGACTCTGGTCGGGAGGAACTCAATACCATCTCATTATGCAATTGCCAAAAGACTCAATTGAAGTTGTAGTTGACCCTATGAGAACTCGTCTCTGGTCCTAGATTAATAAATTAAGGTATTAGTCTAACATATGAACTCAATTGAAATTGTATAAAATAAATATTCAATTTGTTGCAATATATGTCTTTTCTATTGGATATAATCAAATAAATTAAGTTATCTGTTGCAACATGTTACTCATCTATTGTAAATTATCAAACAGGCGCTGCCTTCTGTTGCGACTGGTGAACGAGCTTTGGAAATTTTCAAACAGAAATTATCATCTATTGTAAGTATGACTTAGATATTTTAAGATCCTTTTTTTTAAAGCAATTTAGGTATTTCCTATCCGAGATAAAAGAGATGAAATACTAAGGTGGTAAAAAATATTACTTGGACAACTCAAAAATCTCCTGAGTGAGTAGTCTTATCTGGTCTTTTCAATGTCATCGTCTCCTCGTTCCCCTCAAAAGTTATTAAAGAATATTTAAAACCCATATCTAAAATACTCTCTCCTTCAGCCATAATGTAAGACTCAACTCATCTATCTCTCTTCTCTTCCTTATTCTCAATTCTTTTTTTTCTCTCTTTCTTTCTTCTTTCCAATGAGGATCCTTTTGGATCTTAACCGATCAATATCTTTTCTCGACTGAACTGAATGTTCTGATCCCTTTGCTTTTTTGATATTGCAGGTATGGTTCACTATTGCTCTTTCCATCTCATCTTCTTCTTTGTATGTCATTTAAATTAGATATTTACATCTGTTGCTATTAATGATTTACTCATTATAAGTTTCTTATTTTTTGAGAAAATTGAAGAAAAGGTGACTTTTAAGTCTTGAAAGAACGAACCGTTGTTTTTATTAAAATATTCAAAAAAGTCATCTGTTGGGAGAACTTAAAAAGCCTTGTTGTCAGTATAGTTTTTTATGTCTTTTGTTTGTTACTTTGGTGGTGGTGGTGGTGGGTTGTATTGGAATATATGGTGTTTGTGTTGTTGATGGTGTTGGAACATATGATGTTGTTTCTTTATTGTTGATGTTGTTGTTGGTGGTGTTGCAAAAGTTTCCTCAACTGTTGCAACTAATGAATCATCTGTTGGAACAGACAGAGTAACTGTTTGAAGAAATCAAACTAGTAGCAAGGCTGGTTTGATTTATTCCAATAGATGACCCATTTGTTGCAGCATGTCATCTATCTGTTGTAACAGATGCCTCATTGGTTGAACAAATGGGTAATCTATTGCATCAGATTGGTCATCTGTTGATTCACTCTATTTTATGTTACCCTTTTGTACGGATGGAGCAACTATTTTAAGAAATCAAACCAATAGCAAGACTGGTTTGATTTATTCCAACATATGACCCATCTGTTGCAACATGTCATGTATTTGTTGCAATAGATGCCTCATCGATTGAACAGATGGGTAATCTGTTGCATCAAATTGGTCATCTGTTGATTCACTCAATTTTGTGTTACCCTTTTGTAATGTTCTTTTTATTCTTCTCCAGTTTGACATCAAATGTATTTCTCTTGTTTGCAGATAAAAAAAAGTGAAATTGGATCCACTTTTGCCCGACCAGCATTAAAGGCTAGAGTAAAAATGTGTTCGGAAGAATAAGCTGCTTACAGATAGAACCACTTCATATGTGGGAGGTATGTATTACTGATCAACCTATCGTGAAAACACACATCCAGTACAATGATTTTGTGAATGTTTGTTCTTTACCTATTAGGCGTTAATCTTTCAAACAAGATATGGCATTCTACAGTTAAGATTGTTAGGTTCGAACTGGTAAGGCTGAGGGGCCAAGTAGGTAGTGTTGATACCCTTATATAATTTAATAAAGGTTTATGCTCATGTTTTTGTGTCAAGTTCGGGGAATGGTTCAAGTTTTTGGCGGCAGTGTAAATATCCAATAGTGATTGGACCGATTTTAATGGCGCAATAGACTTCTGGAAAGGCCTCTGAAGCCTCGCACTACAGCAAACAACGATGGAACCAATAGAATTTTTTTTGGTCCAAATTTATATGGATGGGTTGCTGGAGGAGACTATTATACAACAAAAGATATTTGGGAGAATACCTGTGCTGGAAGGGGGAGGTTGAGAAGGCCATATATGATCTCAAACCTTGTTTAAGAAAAAACATATGGTAGGAAGAAAAGTGTAGTGAAATTGGCTGATGAAATTGACATGAAAAATGAAAAAACTGGATGAGCTGCGAATGTGCAAGTGTATCCAAAAATGAAAATTCATTATTTGTTGAAGAAAAAGAAGAATGGTCAAGAGGACTAGAGCTGATCATTTTGCTAGAGACTGCAACTAGTGATGTTCCAGCTTTTAACAAAATATTTTATACCGTTAACAAGGGATAATTGGGCATTTTCAAACAACTAATGTTGTATTTGACACTGGATTTTAGTGTCTTCGGGTCAGGGACTTAGCTGGAGAAATAACTTGGAGAAGCAAGTGGAAAAGAGCTCTGACGGTCAAACTGACGGACTGCCATCTATGCAATGGACCGTCAAGATATCCATCAGGGGCAAACAGAATGAATCAACCCAAGTAATAAAGCAACGGTCCAGGCAATGGGCTGCCAAGACTGCGACGGACCGTCAACTTGGCCGTCGGAGGTGAAGCAGAGGATGGCATCACTAGAAGCCCTGCGACGGACCTAGCTCCGGACCACTAGCTCAGCGACGGGTCGTCAACCTGGCCGTCAGAGCTGAAACAGAACACCACATCACTGGAGGTGCTGTGATGAACCTATCGACGGACTGTCGGGGACTTGACGGTCCATCAGCTTATTCGTCAACCTTGAGGCGGCAATTTGAGTTTTGAAATTTAAAATCCCAGTCCCTAGAATCATATAAATACCCAGTTTAGGTTTTATTTAGGTATCTTTTATCATATTTCCATCTAGAAAGCTTATTGGAACGTATTATTCTCTGAGATTCAATCTACTATTGTGGATATAGCTATTTTATTCATATTTCACTGAAGACTCAAGAACAATTATTGTAACTTTTGTAAGTAATTCTCTGAATTTGTTTATGAAGAACACAATGACTTCTTCTTTTTTTTTCTTCTTCTCTTGAGATCTGTGGCTAAGCTCTCATAACTAGGGTTGTGGGAGCCTTGATGTGAATAGCTTATTGGAGTTGTGAAAACACTTAATTTCCATACTTAATTGAGATTGTACAAACCCTTCTTCATATTAACGACCTTTCTTGGTTACAAACTTAAAGGGTAAGCCCAACAACATCACTTGTTTGAGAGAAAAGTATATGTTGGGAAAAGAAGAGGTTTACACGAAATTTAAAGGCTTTAACCTTTAGATTATGGGTTGATGCCTTAACGGGATCAACCCACGTGAAAGAATAGTTGAATAAACCAATGCATTCTTTAAGTTCAAAAGAATTGCAGAGTAAACTATCCAATTAGGTTGAGAAACGAATGGGTAAATTTTAGAATTCAACAACTTTTACAATTGATGTATAAAATGGAAAGTTAAGATAATTCACAACCCTGGCTGCTTGAACATTTTGGTGAACATAAATCTAGTCTGTCTACTCTCATTGAATTATCACTTGCAATAAAACTCACTAGTTAGAACACTATTTACTGTAAACATCTGATTACTGTTACTTAGTTAAACCCCCCTTTAATCCAGAACCTTTGATCAACAGTCTGTTAACAACCATAACACTTAGTTTGCACAGTATTCCCTATGGGATTCGACCCCAACCTACTTGGGCTCTATATTTAACAGCGACCGCTTACACTTTCTAACGAGAGTTGTAATTTGGGCGTATTAAATTTTGGCGTCGTTGTCGGGGAATACGATTGTCAATTAAGTTTGTGATTGTTAATTAACCTTTGGTCAAGTTTCCCAAATTTTACTTTTATTTGTTGTTTTTGTTTATTACATGAGCTTTATTTTGCATTCCAAGTACGAAGAAGTCAGGACACCCACTATTACCATTTCATCCAGAACCTCAACTAATTGGCAGAATAGAAGAACAACAAGAAGCTGAGAGAGTAGTCGCCTTGGCTAGAGCACAAGTTAATCAACAGAATGATGGTCAACCAGCTCGTATCCCTAATCCTGACAAGGAAGATTTGGGGGATGATGATCTGATCAACCCAGCAAACAGGAGGCATGCTGAGAATGTGGCTATGCCAGTGAATAGCAATCGGGCGGCTAGAGCAAGAGCAAACCGCCAACCTGCTTACAGTTTGCACCTGATGAGGAAGATGACACAGACTTGGATGAGATTAGTGCAACTGGAGCAATTATTCCACCACCATTGGCACTCGGGGTGTAGTTTAACATAACAAGTACCATGATACAACTGCTTAATCTCAGGGGGTTGTTTGGAGGACTTCCAGGGGATGACCCGAATATGCACTTGGTGAACTTCATCAATATTTGCAAATCCTTTGATAACCCTGGGGTTGGACAGAATGCAATTCATCTTTGGTTATTCACGTTGTCTCAGTCTGGAGAGGCAACAATGTGGTTGAATGATTTGGCTCCCGATTCTATAACAAACTGGAGGCAATTAAAAGGAGCTTTCCTAAAATAGTTTTTTCCACCCTCCAGGATGTTACAGTTGAGGAACGAGATTAAAAACTTCATACAATTACCGAATGAGGCACTATATAAGACGAGGATGTGATTCAAGAAGAAGATGACACAGTGCCCCAACCATAAGATGATCGATGAACATTTGATGGACACATTCTACAGAGCTTTAAACTCCATCACCAAACAACCTATAGACAATGTTGTAGGGGAGCATTTATGGAGCTTACTTTTACCGAAGTTGTGATATGTTGGAAAGATTGATTAAGAAAAGTAGAGATTGGCATACCAGGGATTTTGTGGTAGCAAACCCTACTATGTCTAGTGGTATGACTGTGGAGCAATGTAGAAGAGAGGAGGAACGAGATCAATATATGGCACATATGAAGACCCAGATAGATCTGCTCACTAAGCATTTGCTATCTGGAAAAACTGAAAAGGTGAAAGTTGTTGGTTCATAAAGCTGAGCTGAATCTAATTCTGAGGAGGAGTCCAACTATCTAAATAATCAGGGGTTTTCGAGGCAATAGCCAAGGAAATCAAGGTCGGAACTATTATGACAAATCTGGTTACAAAGATAGGGATCAAGGGAGCTGGAAGAATAAGAATGACAGAAACGGACTATATATACCTCCTGGAAGTCGTGATAATGCTGCTACCAGTTCAGGTAAGATGTCCATGGAGGACATGATGGAGAAGCTTTTGAAAGAGGTTGAAGCGACCAATACTGTTGTGACAACGATGAAGAGTGACTTAACCTTCATGAGTCAACTAGTTAATTCGCATTCAACATCTATCAAATAGTTGGAGCAGCAAATAAGCCAACTCCGTAATGCCCAAAATCTGGTACCCAGAATGCTACACGGTGCTCATGACCTTGAAGGACCACAATCTAACCCATGACTGATATTTGTACCTGTTTACTGCATAATATACTGCATAATACGGAAACATGAACTGAAAGGCCATAAGGTTCAAAACTGAGACATAGTATCTGATAAAATAGAACATCTGGGTGAGGTATGAAATACCCTAAAATAAACTAAAATAGATTATCTGAACATACTATAGTCTGAAAAGCCTCTAAAACATGACTGTCTGCATAAGGAGTTGATGGGACATGTCCCCAACTAACTCCAACTAATAAATTAATTAATGATATAAATAAGCAATAATCATGTCCTCGAAAGATGAGGACTCACTTCTAACTCTGACTGTTGATACTGGAATGCTACTGGTGCTCTGGAGCTCGCGTCTCTGAACCTACAGTATAAAATACTATAGCGTGAATGAGTCAGTACTTTGAATATACTGGTATGCATGTGAGATAGGCTAAATGCATGAGGTTCATATGCATGAACAATAATGATAATAGACTAACTACCATGAGCGTAAGAATACAGGCATGAGATATAATAACTGACACTGATACTGTGATAACATGATTATTGAATCTGAATACTAATAACATGAGTAACCGTATCTGACAGTCCTGAAATCTAAAGAACTATATGAGTTATTGACTGATACTGATACTGATACTGAAACTATGGGAAGTAGTTATCTAACCGACATACTCCAAATGATGCATTATAGCTGAACTGGGGTCCAATCTGTGCCCTGATTGGAAGGGTGTCAATACAGCGCCACTGGTAAGGACAACATGTGAGTGATTCTCAACTAGTAGGTTACTCTAATGAGAATGGTAGGAACCCTCAACTAGCAGGTTAAGCCACATCATCTACCCTCAACTAGTAGGTATGATGTCTCAACCTACGCTGGCTACGTAGTTCTAGAATGTAAGGATTGCTCCTAATAATCACACCCTCCACTGACAGGTGAGTTCCCATCCTTGGGTTCGCTCGGTGCTAATTTCTAATCCCATCTGAATAGACACTGAACATGGATTACTGAATTGAACTGGACTGAGTTAACTAAGTTTCGTTGACTGACAGAATATTACTGAGATTACTGAGTTTTCCTGAGTCATGAGACTGACTGAATTCTGCTGAACATGGCTTGACTGAGAGTATCTTGAAAACATGACATTGGCTCTAGGCATACAGCTAAATTATCGGGTATAAGTACCCCCAGGACTCGATGGAAAGAAATTGACAAAGCCTGACTTTCTTGAATACATGACCAACATTAACAATCCATAATATAATAAGTTAGAGATTTCACGAAGTATATGGTTATCATACTATCTAACATGGACGGGAATGCTTATAATCATATCATAATCTCATGTTCTAATATCATGGGCATTCCAACAACATACACATTTCACAAGGATAGCATGGAAACCATTTAAACGTAAGAGGATGACAAACATGTCACATTTAGTTTATGTTTTGGGCTATAAGGCATGATTTCTACTCTTCCAAGCATTTTATCAAACACCTTTGCATGCACAATTTAGGGCATAGGTGAAATCATCAAATTACACATCATAAGCAACTAAATTCATGGATTTTATCTTGCATGTTAACATAATATCATGAAAAACACACAAATATTTCAACTTTGAAATCAATCAACGTCAACAACATGATTATAAATAACCTACAACATAAATACCATGATTTATAGATAAAACAAGGTTCTTGAGCTTCATGGATGGAAGGAATCCATGAATGAACACTGTACATACCTTGGTTCATAAATACACGAAGATTGACGGAGGAAATTCTTGATTTTGAATCTTTTATGAAAAGCCCTATGTTGTTTCTTGAGAGGTTTTTAAGAGAAGATAGTATATTTTGGGTTCCCAATAGATGAATCTCGTGTTAAAGGGCTTAAATAGGGGTGGAAAATTGACCCTTTTAACCCTGAATGTGTCTTGTAATTTCAGTAAAATTTTCTCGAATTGGACCCCTGGCGCGACGCGGCGCTATCGTGCCGTGTCAGTGGAATTTGACAATTGGGAAACTGAGGGATGGCACGACGCAGAGCCATCATGTTGCCACTTTCTTTGTGACTTGGAAATCTGGAGCGACACGGAGGAAATTGCCCTGAGACACTGGAAAAGGACGATTGCCATTTTAGCTTGTGGCGCGGCGCGTCACTGACCAATATGGCGTTGTTTTATGACGGGAACTTGAAATAGTCATAACTTCTTACCCGGTTATCGGATTTAAACGAATCTTATATCGATGGAAAGCTTATTGAATTTTCCACATGACAAAACGTGAAAATCGTAAAAATACCACATGTACAAAAGTGAATTCATCTTTCAAAAAAGCTTCTATCCTTCTTAGGATAATTTCAAGCTGGGAAAAAGTATGGGGTATTACAAACTCTCAGCGGCATTTAATCAGAGAAAAAGTGGCACATTACTGAGTGATACAGTGTAAAATCCATGGAACGACGGCTCTTGCATGGCTATCACTACTCGGAGTGGTAAAGTTTTACTGGGCCCTTCTGTGGGCAATCCTGCAACTGATGATATGATTGAAGAAGATATTGAAGAAGAAGAAAATCATCCAGTGGAGTCTGAGAAGTTGGATGGTAATAATATTTCATCTAACCATCAACAAGTTGATGAGTTAGAAAAAAAAGGAAAAGAAGAAGGAAGCAGTGGTTACTACTCTCCCAAAACCACCGCCTCCCTTCCCTCATCAACTAAAAAAGAAGGCTGATGATACAAAGTTTAGCAAATTTATAGCAATGCTGAAGTAGCTAATGGTGAATGTGCCTTTAGTTGAGGCACTAGAGCAGATGCTTGGATACACTAAATTTATGAAGGACCTTGTGACAAAGAAAAGAATAGTGAGCTACAAACCAGTGGATAATCTTCACCATTG
Source organism: Capsicum pubescens (assembly GCA_030864215.1). Lineage (NCBI taxonomy): Eukaryota > Viridiplantae > Streptophyta > Magnoliopsida > Solanales > Solanaceae > Capsicum > Capsicum pubescens. Next base: position 329,329,768 of record CM061538.1, on the reverse strand, counting down.
TGGCACCATTTCAACAAGATCCTTAGTGCAAAAGAAAGCAGACCCGGGAGCATTCACCATCCCTTGTACTATCGGGTCTCTTGATTTTGCTAAGGCCTTATGTGATCTGGGAGCAAGTATTAACTTGATGCCACTTGCTGTTTATAAGAAGTTGGGTTTGGAGGATCCTACACCCATAAATATGCAACTAGTGATGGCAGACAGGTCAGTGAAGTGGCCAATGGGGATATTGTATGATGTGATAGTAAAGATGGCCAGCTTTATATTTCCTGTTGATTTCGTCATTCTAGACTGTGAGGTAGATTTTGAGGTACCCATAATCTTGGGTAAACCTTTTTTGCAACCGAGAGCATGCTTATTGATTTGCGGTCTAATAAGCTACTGTTCAGACTTAATGATGAGGAAGTTCGACTCGATGTATGCCAGTCTATAAAGCATCATAAGGAGATTAGTTTATTCTCTATTATCGATGTTTATTATGAAGATGAGCAAGAGGTGACAATTGAGGAGAAATTTGATGTGAAAACTCTGGCCGCAGTCTTGATGAACTTTAATAGAGAAGGTATTGAGGAATATGAAGAGACAGTGTGTGCACTGACGGAAATAGGATCATATTCATAAGCTCCCAAAAAGCTGGATTTAGATCGTAAAAATCGCCCAACACCACCTGCTAAGTCATCTATCGAAGATCCACCGGTGTTGGAGTTGCCAGGACATCTGCAGTATGTATTTCTAGGCAGTGGAAACACTCTACCTGTGATTATTGTAACAAATTTGAGTGAGCATCAGGTTGAGGCACTTATCTCCATGCTTAGGAGATATAAAAGGGCTATAGGTTGGACTATTGCCAATATTATTGGTATTTCTCCAGGTATTTGCACTCACAAAGTTTAGCTTGAGAAAGATTGCACACCAACCATTAAGCACCAACGCCGTCTTAACCCACCGATGCAAGAAGTGGTCAAGAAGAAGATCATTAAATGGCTTGATACAGGAGTTGTATACCCATCTCTGATAGTATGTGGGTAAGATCTGTCCAATATATACCCAAGAAAAAGGGCATGACTGTAGTGGAGAATGAGCAAAATGAGTTGATTCCACTCAGGCCTATGATTGGGTGGAGAGTTTGCATGGACTATCGTAAACTCAACTCATGGACTTTGACGTATCACTTCCTAATGTTGTTTATGGATCAAATGTTTCATCGGTTGACGGGTAGAGGTTGGTATTGTTTCTTGGATAGGTATTCGGGCTATAACTAGATTTTTATCACCCTAGAGGATCAGGAGAAGATGACATTCACTTGCCTGTATGACATTTTTGGTTTCAAGTGGATGTCATTTGGTCTGTGTAATGTACCCGCCACCTTTCAACATTGCATGATGTCTATCTTTTTCAATATGGTGGAAGACACCTAAGAGGTGTTTATGGATGATTTTTCAGTGGTAGGTGATTCTTTTGAGCTGTGTTTGGTAAATCTGAGTAGAGCGTTGCAAAGATGTGAGGAGTTCAACTTAGTACTGAATTAGGAGAAATGCCACTTCATGGTGAAGGAAGACATTATCCTTGGTCACAAAATTTCAAACAAGGGAATCAAAATCGACTGGTCAAAGGTCGAGGTTATTGAGAAACTACCTCCTCCCAATTCAGTAAAGGGTGTTCATAGTTTTCTTAATCATGCGGGATTCTATCGTTGATTTATTTAGGACTTCTTCAAAATTGTAAAACCACTTTGAAAGATTTTGGAGAAGGAGGACAAGTTCAATTTGATGATGATTACAAGAAGGCATTTGAATGACTTAAGGAGAAATTAGTTGTTGCCCCAATCATTATTGCACCAGATTGGTCGATGTCGTTCGAAATCAAGTGTGACACAAACGGAGTGGTGCTTAGGGCTGTGCTTGGCCAAAAGAAAGAAAAGTTGTTTCATCCCATTTACTATGCAAGCAAGGCATTGAATGAGGCTCAAAAGAATTTACTATGACTGAGTAGGAACTTTTCGCGGTGGTCTATGCATTTGAGAGGTTCCATGCTTATTTATTGGGAACCAAGGCGGTGGTTCACACAGATTAAGCCACTTTAAGATATTTTATGGCAAATAAGGATGCTAAGTCGAGGTTAATCAGTTGGGTACTGCTTCTTCAAGAATTTGACTTCAAAGTTAAAGATCGAAAAAAGTGCAAAAATCAAGTTGCAGATCACCTGTCCCAACTTGAGAGAGATCAAGCAGCCAAGGATGAGTTCGAAATTAATGATACATTTTCGGATGAGAAAATCTTGGTTGTTATTCTTGAAAGAGTACCTTGCTACGCAGACTTTGCAAATTACGTGGTAAGTTAGATTATCCCGGAGAACCTTTTTTTTCACCAAAGAAAGAAGTTTCTCCATGATGTTACACGTTATTTCTAGGATGAGCCGTATTTGATTCGGCGTTATGTGGATAACATTATAAGGAGGTATATTCCAGAAGTGGACATGCTGAGTATCCTGGAAGCATGTCATGCTTCCCCAGTTGGGGGTCACCATATAGGTGACCACACTACGATAAAAGTATTGCAGAGCGTCTATTATTGGCTGAGCTTAATCAAAGATGCATATGAGTTTGTGCGGAGATGTGAACAACGCTAGAGACAAGGGTTAATCTCAAAGTACCATGAGATGCCCATGACAAAAATGATAGAAGTGGAGTTATTCGACGTTTGGGGAATGGACTTCATAGGGCCCTTATGAGCTCGTATAGGTTGAAATACATCTTAGTTGCCATCAATTATGTATCCAAATGGGTTGAGGTTGTTGCCTTGGCTGATAATAAAGGGAAGGGAGTGGTTGCATTCCTTAAAAAAATATTTTCTCTCGTTTTGGGGTACCACGCACCATCATAAGCGATGGTGGATCACATTTTTGCAAGCGAGTGTTCCAGGCTACTTTGATGAAATACGGTGTTAAGCAACTCAAGGTGGAAACTCCATATCACCTATAGACAAGTGGGAAAGTAGAGATTACAAATTGGGAAATACAAGTTATTCTTGCCAAAACGGTGAATGCAAGTAGACAAGATTGGTCTAGGAAGCTGGATGATGCCCTGTGGGCATACAAAACGGCTTTCAAGACACCCATTGGCATGTCACTGTACCAATTGGTATATGAAAAGGCATGTCACTTGCCGATTGAATTGGAGCACAAGGCACTGTGGGCACTCAAGAGACTAAATTTGAATTGGAATAAGGCAGCAGAGCTGCGACTGGGACAACTGAATGAGATGGATGAGTTCCGTCTCGGGGCTTATGAAAGAGCAGACTTGTACAAAGAGAAGATGAGGAATTACCATGACTGGTGAATTGAAAAGCGAGACTTTCAGAAGGGCGATTGGGTACTCCTCTTCAACTCCAGATTAAAGCTTTTTCCAGGTAAACTTTAGTCAAAATGGTCTGGACCATTTAAAGTTAACTAAGTCTACTCATCTGGAGTAGTTGAACTTGAAAATGAGGACGAAAGTGTCTTCAAGGTTAACGGGCAATGTGTAAAACTGTATATCAATTCAATGGACTCGGTAAAGTGCTTAGCTACCATATATCTCGATGAAGTCTGAGCAATTGAGATAACTGCATCGTGCCGCGATAATAAATCAGGCGCTAGTAACAGGCAACCCATAAAGTGTTGTTGTAGGCATAGTTAAAGTTTATTTGTTATTTTTGTGTAATTTGTTGTGTTTGTAAGTATGCAGGAAGAGAAATACAGGAAAAAAGAAGCTGAACAAGCTGGGAGATGTCCGACGAACAGTTTGGTGGACCGTCAGACCCCTGACGGAACGTCGTTGGAATAGTCGGAAGGAAACCAGAAACCTGAGTTACTGGAATGAGACCGACGGATAACCCGATGGACCATCGTATCCTTGACGAATCGTCGAGTCAACTGTCGTACCAAAGAAGAATGAGTATGGTTTTGGTAAGCCACGACGGACAACTTAGCGGATCATCGGACCCCTGACGGACCGCCAGGTTGACCGTCAACTTAACCCTAAATTTGACGGGTTGGGTCGGTTAATTTTAATTCTAAATAAGCCATCCTTATCCGACGTAAATGTTTTAAATTGATAAGGAGAAGTGGTTATGTACGTTACCACCTCTTTAAATTCTAAAACTATTTAGATTTATCTCCTCTTAGGACTCTCTCTCTTCCCCTTTTTCTCCTATTTAAACAACTTCATCCTTCTCTCCCCCATATCAGAAATCAAGTTAGCAATCACTGATAAAAGCTTTAAGTTTTTTTTTATTCTGAGTTTGCAAGTCAGAATGGTGAAGTGTACTATAGAATCAAGGTATCATCATAACCTTTCTCTTCTTTTTGAATTGGTAAACGTGGTCATGAAAGTTGTTAATTGTTAAAAGGTATTTCATCTTGTTTTTGCCTTGTTGTGACTCTGATTCTAAGTCGAACCCTGGTGTACACTGTTCTGGGTAAAGTCTGAGTAACCCATGGATCAAAATTGGCAGAAATTATGCGTAAATGCTAAAGCAATGCCATAATCGTGCACATAATAACTTCAAATATACCAGGTGTTCGAAGAAATGCCAAAGTGAAATCTGAAGTTGAAAAGTGAGGCAGGCGGTCAACTTGATGGACCGTCAGACCCCTGACGGACTGTCAGGTAGACTGCCGCAAGGTTCTTAAGTCTGATGCTAACTGGTAAGCCGCGACAGCTAACCTGATGGACCGTCAGACTCCGGACCTTCAGGTCGATCGTCGCAAGGCTGATTGATAAATGAATCACTAGTTGAGACTTGACGATGAGGGTGACGGACCATCACAGCCTCAATGGACCATCAAACCTTTCGTCAAGTCAAGTTTCACTGTTTTTGTCTGGTTCTAAATTACAAACAGATTATGAGTTCCTTGTTCAGGCGATATGGCACAAAAACTTCCCCTAACCAGAGGTGGTGGTAGAACATAATGAGGAAAATATGATCCAGCAAGGAGTGAAGAGGCTCCTGCCTTCAACACTTGGTAACGAGATAGGGTACTCCCGACACTCTCCCAGTCTGAGGAGAAGAGTAAAAGCAGTAGCAACAGTACAAGTTCCAGTCCCGACGAGAAAAGGGTCGAAACCACTAACCCTGACCAAGTCGAGACATCGAAACATGAGGATCCAAATATTATAAGGTGCAAGGACCCGAAAGTGCGGGAAGTAATCCGATGGCAAATAGAAGGAACAAGTAACTATTTCCTGGATGGGTTGGAACCAACAACAAACAGACCAATAAGGAGGCCCATCCACGAAGAGTATCAGTTTGTCACCACCAAATTGCATGAGTACCCAGAGTTGGAGAAAATATTCAACGAATATCAGTTATCTTGGATGAGCATCCCGCTTGGGACATACCAACCAAATCTTGTTCGTGAATTCTTTGCCAGCTATTTGGCATTATTGTAGAAGGATTGCCCCAAGGGTGCGAAGATCACTGACATAGGAAACTGGGATGTGGTTCTGGTGTGCGGAGTTAACATAGATATTTTAGAGCGCACATTGAACAGATTCCTATTTGGTCATGAGTATAAGATACCTGGCGCGATCCCAGATCTGGAGCACCAAATATTCACTGCAAATCAACAAAGACCCTGGCTGGCCCAAGTATTGAAAGATGATGGAAATCCAGCATGGATGCATAACCCTTGTGAATGAATATCAATGTTGTCCCTAAGATTTAGGGCAAAAATCTAGTGGGCTATTGTAAGGTTGAGGTTGATGTCAACAGGAGGCGATGCTAACTTAGAGATTCAGAGAGCGATGATGGTTGCTGCCTTGATTGGGGGGCTGAGAGTAGACTTCGGCCACACTATCGCCGATTAGTTGTTTGCCCATGCGCATAAAACGTCTAGTGCTCTACCATTCCCATGCCTTATCACGGAGTTGTGCAAATGGGCAAATGTGGCCTTGATCAGTGGGGTCGATAATGAAGTTTGTGCGAGTCATAGATAGGATATAGAGAAAACAAAAGATGACTCAAAGTATGAAATATGAGTCAACAAGCTGCCCGCTCATCAGACTCAGTCATCTCCAGCCCCTGAGACTTCAGATATTCCCTTAGGTATGTCGTTGCCTATCACTACTTATGTGCTGCCTAGTATTTCTGTAGGATCAATATCCATACCACCAATGGGTGGAACCTCAGACACTGCATCTGTCCCACCCTAATATTCTGAGTATAAGCTTACATAGGAGAATTTTACTAAGTCTGTTAAGCAGCAGAAAAAGTTTGCGAAGCAGCTAAACACATGGGCTACACAATTCAAGCCTTTTGTTGACCGTATTGTAGCTGAGGTGGTTCGTTCTTTTCAGAACATTCAGATAAGGATGGACCATATGGAGTAACGTGTCAACAAAAGGCAAGATGCAATGTCCATTCTAGATCTTGTTAAGTTCATGGCAGAATTCATACACGCACAGGCGGACATAGTAGAGCTGAAAAGACAACAACTACAACAACCCACTTTTGACCCTGCTCTGATTAGCAGTGATGAGGATGAGGGCATTATAGACTATATGGGTATGCCGCTCAAGAACAAAGGAAAGCAGGTAGACGAAAGTGCTGATAGGAAAGTCGCCAAAAGAAAAAGACGAGAAGCAATGACACAAGAAGAAAGAGAAGCCAAGGGTTTGAGGAAGGCTACAAAGAGGTCAAAGAGAGATAAATAAAAGAGACAGAAGAAGGTTTCAGATAAATCCATGAGAGTTTCCACCAGTTCTGCCCCACCTAGAGGGCCAATTCCAGACCCGGTTCCTATTAATATACCTCCGAGCTAGGAAGACGCTGATTTGTGCATCCCTACCACTATAGGGGTCAACATTGCTGCAGGTGAGGCCAAAGAATCCTCACCATATTTGATTGATGCCTCGTCAGACTGAGAGGCCTTACAAATATTCCCCTTCTTAGTACTTTATTTTAATGCATTGAGGACAAAACATTCATTTTTAGTGGGGGTGGGTATACTTGTACCATGGGGTTTTTTGTTGCCTATGTTCTTTTCCTCATGTGTGCTATTAGTAGAATCGGTATGTCCAGGTTGCATATTTACTTTTCCTGTGATGCTCATATCGTGTCATGATTATGAATATGTTATTTATGTTATTTTTCTCTCTTTATCACTATTTTGTATATATGAATAAAAAATAATTGTGGCATAGTACCTTAAACATGCTTGTATGACTATTCTTTATTGTCACTCGGTAAAAATATTAAACAACCATTTGTGATTTTGTAATTGGCATTAGGATTAAAGTGTGCATGACCATATGATGTAAACCCCAAGAGTTGGTAGAAAAAGTGTTAACTCATTGCCTGTGTGTACGATTATTTGTTATAGTTCTTACATAGTGATACACCTAGAACTTGCCTGGTTCATTAATGTTGTTTTATGGATAATTCAATAAGATAGGATAGCAGGCCTCCTTGTACTTTTTATTCCACTTAGCCAAAAAGAATGGCCCATCAAAAAGATTTTTCCACTTTTGAACCCCTTTTGAGCTTATGTTAGTTTTTATTCATTCCCAATAACTCTGATTAACTCTTTTTAGGTTGTTCACACCTAACTTTGGCCCTGGTCCAATATTGGACATTGTGCATCTTAACTTAGGGAAAACACCTAAGTTGAGGGTGGCTACTGTCAGGACGTTAGCAGTTTAATGAAAAAGTGGTCTAAAGTTGAAATAAAGCATCCGACCCTGATCTAATTAGATATTGTGCACCTCAACTGACTACATCAGTATAAGTTGAGGGTGGTTGCTACTTAGAAAAATGGGTTTATGGTGTAAGTGTGTATGGATGATAGAGGTCATAAGTTAACTAGAAACACAGTAGTCTTGGAGTAGAAATCAAGGGCAAAGAGAGTGAAGTATGAATCTTAAGTCACTTTTCCCAAAAGTTGTCTTCACCTAGCCCTAGAACCTTATTACAAGCCTTAGACAAACCTGTTTGATCTATGTGAATCAACCATATAGGAGCATTAGATGATAAGGGCAAGCCTATGGGTATGTATACTATGTTTGCAACTTCATTTGTAAGAGTGAGAGTCTTAGTTTTGTCCACAAGTTAAATGATTAGAATGTGGTGGACTTCTTTGACTATGAGGGCAATTTGAGTTATACTTAGTTTGCTGATTTTTGTAGGATATTGTGTTTATGGTTGTGTATGTGCTGAATTGTAAATAATGCCAAAGTATAAATCCTGATGTGATGAGAACACATAAGTAAGATGACAGTTGAATAGTTGTAAAGAGTCTAGTTCAACGGTTAAATGCTCATCATTGTGTTGTTCATGCATGCGATTTGGTGTTCAGTTGCTTGAGGACAAGCAATTGTCTTAAGTTGAGGGTGTTGATGTTTTAGCTTTTGACGAAATATTTTATACCGTTAACAAGGGATAATTGGGCGTTTTCAAGCAACTATTGTTGTATTTGACACTGGATTTTAGTGTTTTCAGGTCAAGGACCTAGCTGGAGAAATAACTTGGAGAAGCAAGTGGAAAAGAGCTCTAATGGTCAAACTGACGGACCTCCAGCCATACAACGAATCGTCAGGATATCCGTTAGGGGAAAACAGAATGAATCAACCCAGGGGATGAAGCGACGGTCCAGGCGACGGGCCGCCAAGCCTACAACGGACCGTCAACCTGGCCGTCAGAGGTGAAGTAGAGGGTAGCATCACTGGAAGCCCTACGACGGACCTTGCGACGGACCGCTAGCTCAGCGGTGGGCCGTCAACCTGGCCGTCGGAGCTGAAACTGAATACCACATTACTAGAGGTGGTACGACGAACCTATCGACGGACCATTGGGGACTTAACGGTCCGTCAGCTCGTCCATCAACCTTGAGGCGGCAATCCAAGTTTCGAATTTTAAAACCCCAATCCCTGGAATCATATAAATACCCAGTTTAGATTTTATTTAGGTATATTTTATCATATTTCCATCTAGAAAGCTTATTAGAACGTATTATTCTCTGAGATTCAAGCTACTATTATGGATATAGCTATTTTATTCATATTTCACTGAAGATTCAAGAACAATTATTGTAACTTTTGTGAGTAATTCTCTGAATTTGTTTATGAAGAACACAATGGCTTCTTCTTCTTCTTCTTCTTCTTCTTCTTCTTCTCTTGAGATGTGTGGCTAAGCTCCCATAACTAGGGTTATGGGAGCCTTGATGTGAATAGTTGATTGGGGTTGTGAAAACACTTAATTTCCATACTTAATTGAGATTGTATAAACCCTTTTTCATATTAACGACCTTTCTTGGTTGCAAACTTGAAGGGTAAGCCCAAGGACATCACTTGTTTGGGAGAAAAGTGTACGTTGGAAAAAAAAGGTTTACACAAAATTTAAAGGCTTTAACCTTTGGATTATGGGTTGATGCCTTAATGGGATCAACCCACGTGAAAGACTAGTTGAATAAACCAACGCATTCTTTAAGTTCAAAAGAATTGAAGGGTAAACTATCCAATTAGGTTGAGAAACAAATGGGTAAATTTTAGAATTCAACAACTTTTATAATTGATGTATAAAATAGAAAGTTAAGATAATTCACAACCCTGGCTGCTTGAACATCTTGGTGAACATAACTCTAGTTTGTCTACTCTCATTGAATTATCACTTGCAATAAAACTCACTAGTTGGAACACTATTTGTTGTAAACATCTGATTACTGTTACTTAGTTAAAAACCCCTCTTTAATCTGAAACCTTCGATCAACAGTCAGTTAACAACCATAACACTTAGTTTGTACAGTATTCCTTGTGGGATTCGACCCCAACCCAGTTGGGTTCTATATTTGACAGCGACAACTTACACTTTCTAACAAGAGTTATAATTTGGGCGTATCATAGTGAGTGTGGCCTCAATGAAGATCCACAAAATGTAGGACTAGAATTCTAAGGAAGCGGCTTCGTGAGCACATAAGGTGGTAAGATTGTCGGTCAGAATTGAAACTTGAACCAACTGCTCCTGAATTTAAAGAATGGGATCAAGCCAAGGTGGTAATTTTTCAAGTTAAACTTGCATCCCATGCCTCCTTTTTATGGCTCTGGTCAGGTCAAAGACAGTGTAAATAACAAGGCATGTGATTTCTGCCCAACTTCAAACCTTTTTGTTTCTACTGCCATTGACCTATTCATAGCCACAAACAGAAGGCATGGCATGCAAGTTAGACTTTAGAAATTGATGCCTTGGCTTCCCTTATTTTTAATTCAAGAGTTGTTGATTCAGTTTTCAATTCTGATCGACAATCTTACCAATTTCATGTACTCGCAAAGCTTCTTCCTTAGAGTTCTGGTCCTGCACTTTGTGAGAGTCTTCATTGAGGCCACGCTCGCTAGTTGTAGTCTCTAGCAAAGTGTCCAGCTCCCGTCCTATTGACCATTCTTTTTTTTCTTCAATGACTGACGCATTTTTATATTTGGATACACTTCCACATTATAAGATCATTTAGTTTTTTCGTTTCTCATGTCAATTTCATTGGCCAGATTCGCTAGAAGTTCCTTACTTTTTTCCATGTGTTTTCTCTTAAACAAGGTCTGAGATGATATATGGCCTTCTCCACCTTACCCTTCCCGCACAGTTATTCTCCCAAGCACATTTTGTTGTATAATAGTCTCCTCCAGCAACCCATCCATATAAATTTGGATCATGGGAATTTATATTGGTTCCATCATTGTTTGTTGTAGTGCGAGGCTTCGGAGGCCTTTCAATAAGTCCATTGCGCCATTAAAATCAGTACAATCACTATTGGATATTTACACTGACGCCAAAAACTTAAATCATTCCCCAAACTTGACACAAAAATATGATCATAAACCGTCATTAAATTATAATAGGGTATCGCCACCACCGTCTTGGAACCCTTCGGCATTATCAGTTCTCACCTATCAAACTAAACTGTACAATGCAAGATCTTGTTTGAAGGATCAGTGTCTAATCGGTAAAAAATTGCATTCATAAAATCATTGCACTTTATGTGTGTCTGTCACAGTAGCCTGATCAATAATACATAACTCTCATGCATGAAAATGGATCCATTCATCTGCACGCACCTTATTCTTCCTACCCCATCAAGACATGTCAGACAGTGTTGTTTGTTCATCTGCATGCAAAACAACTGATGAATTGAATTCTCCATCTATTGTAACTAATGAATCATCTGTTAGAAGAAATCAAAATATCTTCTTCAATAGATGATCCTTCAGTTGCAACAGATAATCCATATATTGCAACAAATATTGTAACAGATGGTAATTCTATTGCGATAGACCATCTGTTGTATATACAGACCATCTGTTATAACAGATGGTAAATCTGTTGCGATAGATGGATGATTTGTTGCAACAGCTCAATAATAATGGTTGCTATTACGTCTCAAACCATTTTGAAAAGGTGAGAAGTATTAATGTAAAAGAAAAAGTTGCGACTTTTCACAGAAAACAAAATGCCAGCAGTTTGAATGTAATTAATACAATGGAGCTGAACAGTCGTGCCTTTTGGCCTGACACATCCAGATTCAATCCTCTATAAATAGGTCCCTCCTTAATCTTCATTCTACTCCACTTTATTTATTTCTTGCATTTTTTCTTTTCATATGACATCTTCAACCACTTTTCTTCAAAAAGCATATTCCTTACTCGTTGAGGTAAGTTTTTTCCTGTGTAAATCTAACAGTTGGTAGTATACGTTGTATTACATTCCGACTCTTTTCTTTATTTTTGTATCTTACGTCAATTCATGTGTGTTCTAGATATGGTTGATCCAGTTTAGGACATTGCTATTCTATGCGACATAGTGCGGGAACTTCAGAGGCAGGTTAATGATTTGCAGAGGGAGTTTGTCACCATGAGAGCGACGATGTTCAGAGAGATATAGAGGCTGATGAAGGCCCTGCTGCTGCGAGTGGATTGGATGGCTGTCATTAATGATGATGATTATGATAATAATAATTAGAATGTGTTTTTTCTTTTAGCGTATGTATTTTAATTTTTCTATATTGGATCTATACCTAATGTATTTTATTTTTCGTTTAATGAAAAAATTATTTTTAGTCGACTTTGGCTTTTTAATTCTTATTCAGTTTTCATTTTGTCTATTTCTTCTAAACATACATGTTAACATGTCAATGGTTGGAGGTAAGGAGCATTTTTAAATCCAATCGCAATAGCAATTTTGGCTTTTGAGTTCTTTTAATAGATGGACCATGTGTTGGAATAGATTGGTCATCGGTTGAGTTTTTGTCAACAGATTATCCATCTGCTACGACAGCTTTGTCATCTGTTGGAGGAAAATATTTCTGTTTGATGGAACTATGTTGTGTTCTTCCAGCTAATGTCTATCTGTTGCCAAAGATGGGTAATCTGTTGAAAATAATTGTGGTCTGTTGTATTATTTAGTTCATGTTTTGCCTCTTTTTATTGATGCACAAGTTATTAAAAAAGATATTTTATATATAATAAATGATAACATTACGTTCACAACAATGAGTTAAATATATAAAAGTCCACAACAAACAACAACACAAGTTTCTGCAATTACAACGATCATGGTGAATTATGATTTGGGCATGTAGTTCTTTTGTGGCCAGCGCGCTTGCATACGGAGCACTTATTTCTTCTTGATGAAAATGATTCTCCGACTCCACTCCTTCTCTTATATATCTTTCTTCTCGATTTGATATTGCTTGGGTCAATATATAGAGGAGATATTAATCTCCACAAAAGCTCTGCAGGAACAATCGAGGATTCTTCGGGAGGCGCCAGAGTAATATGTCCACTATATGCCATTTCATATTTTTCCACTGAATAATATTGAGAGGAGTGCTCATAAACTTAATCCATATTTTGATCTGTATTGAGCTCGAAGCGCTGCCATAGCATGTGGATAGGGTATTTTGTCCAAGTCAAAAATTTTGCACGTACAAGATCTTGTTTGAAGATCGACCGTGGCAGCATCACCATGTCTGGTTTTACTGAATTTGTAATCTGCTATTTTATGAGGTAATAACCTATTCCCCAAACCGATGTTTGTTGATATTATTTTTTTGATTTCTAGAGCAAATGGGGCTCTTCTTGGGCCCTTGAACTACACACACCTTTCGTTACAAAATTGGCCATACTTCTTATTTATTTTTTCAAACAGAGCCTTGATGAGAAATTCTCATTCATCGCCAAATAATGAATTCACCGATTCAGCTATGTTTGATGTCATAATATTGTACCTACACAAAAGAATCACTTAGTATGACATCAAACTAAACTTGTAACTCAAATAAGACATTAAATTCATAAGAATGTACCTATCTGCCAAACAGAATGCCCGGTTCCATCTCTCGAAACCGACACGTACGAGAAGTTCTGCTACCTTGGGATTCACATCCGTTATTTGATTGAAATGGTCTAAAAACTCCTCTCTACTATTATAAGACCCCGTAAAATCCTAAGCTTAATTCAGTCTATTTATGCTTGTTAAGGGGGTCCCATACTTAGAAGGTTCTAGCTAAGTTTCCAGACTTAGTTTATTTTAGCCTTCAAAAGTTCGCAGTCTCATTTTGTGACTTTAATGTCCTTTAATGATCCGTATTCTTTCTAATTCATGACCAGGAAGGTCAATAGGTGTTTCCAGATAAGTTTTGGATTTTTTGAAACTCGTTTAGACCACGTTCGAAATCCCAAAACAGTGGACCAATGCGATCTTGGCACGTCACGTCGCCAATCCTGTTAGTTGATATTGTTACAGGTTGCCAAGGTCAAAGTACTGAGACTTGATGCGATGATGGGGAGATGCGTCGACTATCGCGTCGATACCGTCGATACGCCGTGTCGATAATAATGACGATGCCCAGTTTCAGTCATTAAATGTCCGCGTTTTTAAGGGCAGAAGGGTCAATTTCCCACCCCTATATAAGTCTAAAACACGGGATTCAGCCCTATTCCACCCAAAATATAGTGTCTCTCTCAAGTTTCTCTCAAGAACAAGTTAGGATTTTCAATTAAGGATTCAAATTCAATACTCAAATTCAAGAATCTCTCCGCCAATCTTCGTAAAATCAAGAACTAAGGTATGTCAAGTGTTGATTTATGGATTCCTTTCATCCATAAAGTCCAAGAACCCTCTTTTAAATTATAAAACATGATATTTATGTTGTGGGTTGTTTGTAACCATGTTTATCTTGTTGTATGATTCCCAAGTTGGAATCTTTATGTGTTTTTTTATGAAACTACGTTAACATGTAAGTTAAAATCCATGAATTGAGTTGTTTACGATGTGTAAGTTGATGATTGCACCTATGGCCTAAGTTGTGCATGTAAGGTGTTTGAAAAAATGCCTAAGAGGATAGAAATTATGTATTATAGCTCAATTGTGACTCAAATAATAAATGCATACTTTACCCTTATGATCAAGAATGACTTCCATGATATTGCGTGCATTATGAGGATTTGATAGAATGCTCATGAGATTAGGTTAATAAAAGTATGACATGTCTATATGAAATTCCATCCATGTACAACATTATGATAACCAAGTGCTTCATGAAATCCCCAACTTATTGTATTATGAATTATTGATATTGGTCACGTGTTCAAGAAGTGTCAAGTCTTATCAATTTCATGCTATCGAGTCCTGGGGATACTTGTACCCTACAATTTAGTTGTGTGCCTAGAGCCAGTGTCATTTTTCATGATACTCTCAGCCAAACCATGATCATTAGAATTCAGTCAGTTACATGACTCAGGAAAAATTCAGTAATCTCAGTACCTTCGGTAATCTTAGTAACCTCAGTAATTTCAGTCAGTTATCAGATCTCAGTATTATTTTGTCAGCCAACGGAAATTTAGTAAACTCTGTTCAAATCAACTAAGAAATACTATCAGTAACAGTTCAGTTCAGTTTAAATTAGTTCAGTGTCTCTTCAGTTGGAAGTAGGATTCAGCACCGAGTGAACCCAAGGATGGAGACTCACCTGTTAGCCAGAGGAGAGTGTGATCCTTAGAAGAAATCCTTGTATTCCAAAATCCTACTCCCAACTGAAGAGACACTGAACTGATTTAGGGATTATACACCTCATTTGAGTTTTCCTACTAGGAGGGGTTGACGGAAGAGCTCCCTGTCAGATAGGGTTTACTCACAACTTGTCTTTACCTATGGTATGGTACTGACACCCTTCCAGCTGGGGTTACAGGTTGGACCCCACTAGTTCAATTTTGGGGCATGTAGGTTAGATAATTACCTCCCACAGTTTCAGATTCAGTCTTAGTAATAGAACTCAGTTTAGCTCTACAGATATCAGGACTGACAGATACAGTCTCTCAGCTCAGTACAAAACTCAGCTAGTTCCATCAAAATTAGGACTGTCAGATACAGTCATCCATTTCAGTCTAGCTCAGATAGTCCTTCAGATTCAGGATTGTTAGATACAGTTACGCAGTCCAGTAAAGAACTCAGATATTTTCCAGTATCAATATACTTATTTATCAGTTATCAGTAATATAGTACCAGTAACCTCAAATATCGGTTACCTGTAAAATCCGTAATTCATATCATTAATGGACTTAGTCATTCAGTATCCCAGTATTAGTACTCAGATATCAGTAAATCCACATTGTCAAAATTCATGAGTTAGTGTTATCACGATCTCAATTACGTATTCATGCATGTATTTTCACATCCATGTTATTCAGCCAGTTAGTATTGTTCATGCATACAACCATTGCATTCAACGTACCTCACATGCATACCAGTACATTCATTCGTACTGACGTATTTGTGCTATAGTGTTTTATACCATAGGTTCAAAAGCACGCGCTCCAGAACATCAGTAGCTTTCCAGTCTCAGCAGTCAGAGTCAACAGTGAGTCCTCATCCTTCGAGAACATGATCATTTCTTTATTATTTCATTACTTAGTTTATTTTAGTAGTTGGAGTTAGTTGGGGACATGTCCCATCAACTCCTTATTCAGACAGTTCAGTCAGTTCTAGAGGCTTTCAGACTACATCTTATTCAGATAGTTATTTCAGTTATTTTGGTATTATTATACCATACTTTCAGTTGTGTATCAGTATTAAACCTTATGGCCTTTCAGTTCATATTTCCGCATTTATGATATTATTATTATTATTCAGTGCTCAGTTATAGATATAAGTCATGGGTTAGCTTGTGGTCCTTCGGGATTATAAGCACCATGAAGCATTTCAAGTAACAGATTTGGGGCGTTATAAACTTGGTATCAGAGCCTAAGGTTCAACAGAATCCTAGAAAGTCTGAAAAGCCGTATCTAGTAGAGTCTTATACATTGGTGTGTTGTGCATCACACTTATGGGCATGAGGCTATGGATGTTTTAGGAACAGATTCCTTTCTTTCAGTATTTATGTCGTGCGAGTGAGCATGAGATCCAGCCAAACTCTTAGTTTAATCCCTTCTTCTCTTCCTTTTACAGAACATGCCTCCAAAAAGGACTCAGGAAAGAGGAATGGGAGATCAACCATCTCCTCAGCCAGATCACCCTAACCGTTTAGGCTAACATATCTCTCATGCAGAATTCAGGACTGCATTCACTACTTTAGCCAATTCAGTCACAGCTCGGAATGATCGGTCAGCTGTTGTTCCGGCCAACCCAGTGGCCAACTCTGCTGCAGCCAGGATTCGGGACTTCACCCAAATGAATCCTTCTCTATTCTCAGGTTCTAAGTCCGAAGAGGATCCACAGGAGTTCCTCGATCAAGTTCAGAAAGTCACATCTATCATGGGAGTGACTTCCAGTGAGAGTGAAGAGTTAGCCGCCTATCAGCTACAAGATGTAGCCCATACGTGGTTTAAGCAGTGAAAGGTAGTTAGGGGTGCAGATGTATAGCCCATAGAATAGAAAAAATTTGCTACGGCTTTCTTAGATAGATTCTTTCCCCTAGAGAAGAAAGAAGCCAAAGTGTTAGAGTTCATCAACCTCAGACAAGGTAGCATGAGCGTAAAAGAATACTCCCTCAAGTTTACTCAGTTAGCCAGGTACGCTCCCCATGTAGTAGCAGACAGTAGATCTAGAATGAATAAGTTTGTGTCTAAGATATCAGGTAGAGTGGTTAAGGAGTGCAAGGCTGTGATATTGATTAAGGAGGTGGACATATCTAGGTTTATGGTCCATGCTCAACAAATTGAGGAGCCGAAACTTAAGAAGAAAGAGAGGGAAAATAAGAGAGCCAGAACTGGTAGTTGTAGTTTTTCTCAGCCAGGGTCGCAGGGTGGTAACCGTTCTCAGCATAGATAGAAGTTTCCATCCCCAGTTCCATCTTCAGCTAGTGCACCATCACCAAAGTTCAAAAATAACCATAGAGATAGGGTACCAGGCTCCAAGGCCCATGGTGGTCAGTGCAGGGTTTTTACTCATCCGCTTTGTGAAGAGTGCGGTAAGCATCATAAGGGTATGTGTAGAGCCGGCAGTAATGTGTGTTTTGAATATGGCGAGTCAGGTCACAAGGTTCGAGATTGTCCCAGGCCTGGCCCTAGAAGGAGCACAATCGTCCTTCAGCTCAGTTCGGTCGCCCGAATCAGCAGGGTGCCAATTCCAGTGCTATCAGTGGGAAACGCACAAATAAAATCTATACACCTCAGTCCCGAAAGGATCAGGAAATTCCTCCTGGTGTAGCCACTGGTATGTACAGGTCCCTCATTTATATGTTCACGTTTCTTCAGATTCAGGAGCTTCCTTTTTCTTTTGTAACTCCTTTCATATCACTCAACTTTAAGGTCAGACCAACTATTAACAGGACCTTTTCCAGTCTCTACCCCAGTGAGTCAGTCTAACACAGCCCAACAGGTATTCAGTAACTGTCCAATTATGATATCTCAGAAAGTCAGGTCTTCAGATTCTAGTAGTAATGCTAGTATGTGTAGAAAATCAATAAGGGAAGATGATTCCAAACCCATTCCTACCTCAGTTCAAAGTTTTATACTTCAACCCTCCCGATACTTACGCATGCTTTATGTTTCAATCCCACGAATATAGCTTATATCCATGTGTTTTTCATAGAATAGTGTGTGTTTCAAGTTCCTGGTATGAGGAGTCCAAGTTCATCCAATGTTGCGGATCATGTTCCACGAATTCAGAAATTCCAAACCCAGTTTGTGCAGCTCATGACTCATGCACTCATGTCATACTTTACAGTATGCTTAACTCACATGATTCATGACTTCACTCCTAGTGTTCAGTCAAACTTAGATTATGCCACGTATACCCTCAGTTTAGATCCCTCGGTGAATCCGTAGTGTTAATGTTCCATCCCGCAGGCCTCAGTTACAATGTCAGCTCAGTAATCAATATTCAGTAAAGGACTTAGATAGTCCTACGGAACCATGGCTTTCAGCTATCAGTTACTTAGCCATCAGGCTTCAGTACTTTAGTACCATTCTAAACCTCAGTTATTAGAAACCAATATTCAGTCTCAATTACCGTCCTAACTACAATTTCAGTCCCAGTCCTAGTCCAGTCAGATAAAAAACTCAGTCCAGTTTCAAGATTTCTTGACCATAGCATATGGCCATTAGTTACTCAGATATTAGTATTCAGTACCTCAGTTTACAGAATGTTCCCGAATCATGTTAGACTCCTGGTATTACGTTCCTAAGGTAATACAGTTTTCCCTTACTCATGCTTAGTTACCTCATGTTGTCACACCCCTTTTTCAACTCCAAAAAAAATCATTTTAAGTTCGAAAGGGTTTTTATTATTAAAGTGACAAAATAAAGATAATTTGTTTCGAAAAAGACTTTTTACATTCAAAACTCAGAGTCGCCACTTGACACAATCTGGTGTGCCAAGTCACCTTTGGAAAATCCTTTTCAAAACAATTTGACTCTAAAATCGATCCGCGAACAGAGATTCCGGCTAAGGAATTCTGTTGACCGAGGGGAAGGTGTTAGGCACCCCTCGATCCCTTAGTTCGACCACGGTCGCTTGGTAGAGCATATCGGCTAATTTAAACACTACGAATGTATAAACCACACAAAGTACGCAAAACAATCAATCAAGCAAAGCAAAACAAAACAATCCAAAATTTAGTGTTCAGTCCAATTATACAGTCCCGAAAAAAATACTAAAATAACCTACACTAATCCTAAACTATTCTTTACCCGATGCCTCAGGCCTTGATCATGAGCATCCTTTGCGTACAAAAATCTTTGGGGCATTCCCCGGTGAGTAAATACAATTCCTTCGGGGCATTCCCCGGTAAATGAATACACTTAAATCAAATTCATAAAATCAAAACCATTCAACAAACATTTTTACATTCAAAATCACCAGTCCTACTTTTGCTTACCCAAACCTACTCTTTGCCTTATTCAATATCGACCTAAATACGATGTTATCGAATTCGAGTAAATGTTCATTTCAAATCAAACAACCAATGAGTCAAACTAAACAAAATTCTCCAATTTTATTAAGTTTTCAATTCTCACTCCCAAATCCATCTTTAACCACATGATTAAACCAATTCGACTGTCAAATCCCTTTTCAAAATCTGAAACCAACATCAAACCCATACCCGAACGAAGATTCAAACATTTAAGTATACCAATCATTCATATCCACAACAACAATTAACATTTGTTCAAAATATTTGAAACCACAGCACAAAATTATGATATTAACCAACTTTGCTATAATAAAAAAATAGAGTTAAGAGATGGACCTTTGAAGAGCTGATTTCATTGATAATAAAGTTAGGAAAACCCGGACTTAGAATTCCCAATAGAACCTCAGCAGCGACCAACTCCAAATTCAATATTAAGAGATTTGAAACCCCAAAACTGGTCTTGATGGACTGATTGACATGAAAAGAAAAACCAAATTCCAAACCCAGAGCAAAAATTGATGAACCCGCAACCCAATTTCGATAAGGAGATGCGGAAACAGCTGAACCCGAAACTGTTGATCATGACAGGGAACTGAACAACGAAAACCAAGATTTTTTTTTGAGTTTCAAGCTTGGTCGATCAGCGAGACAACCTGTAAACCAATTCTGGCGAGAAGGTTCACCGGAAAACAGTCGAGGCATTGGGTTTATATCGTTATTCCTTCTCCGTTTGCCTCCCCAATATCTCCCTACTTTGATTTCTTTTTCAAACCCCTCTCTCTATCACTCAATCTCCTCTCTTCTCTCCCGATCTATACGTGTGTGCGTGAGCACGAGAGCGAGTTGTGTGTCTCCTGTGTGTGTTCAATTTGTGAGGTGAATAGTCCAAGAAAAAAAAATGAAGAAGTGTAATTTTTGAGTATCTGTATATGAGGTATTCTAATTGTGTGTCTCTTTTTAATGGAAAGAAAAATAGAAGATAATCATCCCCCCTCCCTGTGGGCCCTTCACCTTGTTCTGCTTTTCTAGAAAACCAAATTGGATTCTTTTTTTTTTCTGAATTGGAAAGACCAAACAATATTTCAAGTGGTCCTCTCTTTTTTCCCTTTTTATCATGTAAATGTGAGTATATGTATTGTGAAAAATGGAATAATTCGTGGGCTTCACTCTTTTTGGAATATAGTCTAATTGTGAAAGAAAAAAATAGGAAATCACGTGAAAGGGGAGTAAGTGGGTTTAGGGGTGAGGTAAGGTAGGGTGTGGGGTGAGGTAGTATGTTAGGATGAGGTGTAAAAAGGATTAGGATGGGATAAAATTTGTTAGGGAGTTTTTTATTTTTGGTTCTCTTACGAGGGATAATTATATGGTTGAGGGTACACGGTACTTGAGAGGGACAAAATTAGGTGTCTACACATGTTACCCAGTCAGTCATTACCTTCTATGCGTAACACTCTATAGTTTTAGTCCAGCTATCCCAAATCAAGTGCAGTTCAGTTTTACATGTCCAGTATTCAGCTATCAGTTATTCAATTAATCAGATAAATTAGTATATCCATGCATTCATGCTCAGCGCCCATGTGAATCTCGTCAGTAGTCTCAATTGTAGTGCATAAGGTTTAGTCACCTTATCTTAGATGATGTTTGATAGGCCTTACCTCCTAATACAAAAATATCCCAGCTATGTAGCAATTTCTTATTCAGATGTCCTGCTCAATGTAGAACAAGATTCATTTTATCCCTACCGTCACTAGAACTCTATAGAAAGAATGTCATAGAAATGCTCTAGTCGAGTATAAGTTTTCAACATGAGTTAGTCCTCAAAGCTAGTAATTCAGTTTAGCAACCAGACAATAAATTTGTATGGCGTAGTTTCCCATCTTTCCACTTAGTCCTACCATCAGAAATCTCAGGAATGTACCTGTTCCAAGATAGAAAGTCCCAGTAGTTGTAAGATCAGCTCAGTTCATATATCATGTCTTAGCTTCAGATCCCACATATTCAGCCGCGATTCAATTCTTAGGTGACCTATGCATCATCCCAGTTTTCCTCAGTATCTCAGTCAAGTCAGTATTCTTCTAGGGACATAATGTCCCAAGGGGGAGATACACGATAATTCCCTGAACTCTCATGACATAAAACATGCCATTATCTCTTCTCATAATGAATCCAGTTTGGAGTAAGGGGGTACTTATGAGTTGACCCTCAAACTCCGATCTCAGTCGTAAGCCACGTATTCAAGGTACTCAGTTTAAATCACGTATCCAGCTCATGTATCACATTCCAGACTTAGTTACGTTCACGTATTTCTGCTTATGCATATCTAGTAAGTAATTTCAGGCTCATTAGCATTTTCAGTTTAAGGAAACAGTCTCCCTTGAACTTATCCAATTTCATACTCAAATTTCCATAATAAACTTGGTATCAATTACCACTGCATATTCAGTCATGCATTCATGTGTCAAATCAGTTATGTATTCATGCATCAGATATGCATGTTCAGTCTAATATATCCAGATTATCAGTCACGCCAGTCATAAAATCATGCATCAGATATGCATGCTCAGAACAAATCTCAGCAAATCAATGATGTCAGTCATGTACTCATGTTTCAGTTGTTCATGTTCAGCATGTACTTCAACTTATAGTTTTCCCCATCTCAGTCAGTATCATTAGAGGACGAATATTCCCAAGGGAGAGATATTGTAAGACCCCGCAAAATCCTAAGCTTAATTCAGTCCATTTATACTTGTTAAGGGGGTCCCATACTTAAAAGGTTCTAGCTAAGTTTTCAGATTTAGTTTATTTTAGCCTTCAAAAGTTTGCAGTCTCATTTCGTGTCTTTAATGTCTTTTAAATATCCGTATTCTTTCTAATTCATGACCAGGAAGGTCAATAGGTGTTCCCGGATAAGTTTTGGATTTTTAAAAACTCGTTTAGACCATGTTCAGAACCCTAAAATTGTGGACCAACGCAATCTTGGCGCGCCGCATCGCCAATCCTGTTGGTTGATATTGTTGCAGGTTTCCAGGGTTAAAGTACTGAGACTTAATGCGATGATGGCGCGACACGTCGACTATCGCGTCGATGCCGTCGATGCGCTGCGTCAATAATAGCATCGATGCCCAGTTTCAGTCATTAAATATCCACATTTTTAAAGTCAAAAAGGTCAATTTCCCACCCCTATATAAGTCTAAAACACGGGATTCAGCCCTATTCCACCCAAAATATAGTGTCTCTCAAGTTTCTCTCAAGAACAAGTTAGGATTTTCAATTAAGGATTCAAACTCAATACTCAAATTCAAGAATCTCTCCGTCAATCTTCGTAAAATCAAGAACTAAAGTATATCAAGTGTTGATTTATGGATTCCTTTCATTCATAAAGTCCAAGAACCCTCTTTCAAATTATAAAACATGATATTTATGTTGTGGGTTGTTTGTAACCATGTTTATCTTGTTGTATGATTCCTAAGTTGGAATCTTTATGTGTTTTTTATGAAACTACGTTAGCATGTAAGTTGAAATCCATGAATTGAGTTGTTTATGATGTGTAAGTTGATGATTGCACCTATGACCTACGTTGTACATGTAAGGTGTTTGACAAAATGCCTAAGAGGATAGAATTGTGTATTATAGCTCAATTGTGACTCAAATAATAAATGCATGTTTTACCCTTATGATCAAGAATGACTTCCATGATATTGTGTGCATTATGAGTATTTGATGGAATGTTCATGAGATTAAGTTGATAAAAGTATGACATGTCTATACGCTATTCCATCCATGTACAACATTATGATAACCATGTGCTTCATGAAATCCCCAACTTATTGTATTATGAATTTTTTATATTGGTCACGTGTTCAAGAAGTGTCAAGTCTTGTTAGTTTCATGCTATCGAGGCCTGGGGGTACTTGTACCTGAAAATTTAGATGTGTGCCTAGAGCCAGTGTTAGTTTTCACGATACTCTTAGTCAAGCCATGATTATTAAAATTCAGTCAGTTACATAACTAAGGAAAAACTCGGTAATCTCAATACCCTCGGTAATCTTAGTAACCTCAGTAATCTTAGTCAGTTATCAAATCTTAGTAGTATTCCGCCAGTCAACAAAAATTTAGTGAACTCTATTTAAATCAACTAAGCAATACTATCAGTACCAGTTCAGTTCAGTTTCTCTTCAGTTGGGAGTAGGATTCAGTACCGAGTGAACCCAAGGATGGGGACTCACCTGTTAGCCAGTAAATGGTGTGATCCTTAGAAGAAATCCTTGCGTTTCAGAACTACGTAGCCAGTGTAGATTGAGATGTACCCTACGAATTTAAGGATTATACACCTCATTTGAGTTTTCCTACTAGGAGGGGTTAACGGAAGAGCTCCTTGTCAAATAGGATTTACTCACAGCTTGTCTTTACCCGTGGCACGATACTGACACCCTTCCAGCTGGGGTTACAGGTTAGACCCCACCAGTTTTGTTTCGGGGTATGCCGTTTAGATGATTACCTCCTACAGTCTCAGTTTCAAATTCAGTCTCAGTAATAGAACTCAGTTCAGTTCTACAGATATCAGGACTGTCAGATACAGTCGCTCAACTCAGTACGAAACTCAACTAGTTCCATCAGATACAGTCATCCGGTTAAGTCTAGAACTCATATAGTCCTTCAGATTCAGGACTGTTATATACATTTACCTAGTCTAGTAAAGAACTCAGATAGTTTTTCAGTATCATTATACTCATTTATCAGTTATCCGTAATATAGTACCAGTAACCTCAGATATCGGTTACCTGTAAACTCCGTAATTTATATCATTAATGGACTCAGTCATTCAGTATCCCAGTATTAGTACTCAGATATCAGTAAATCCACGTTGTCAGAATTCATGAGTCAGTGTTATCACGATCTCAGTTACAGTTACGTATTCATGCATGTATTCTCACGTCCATGTTATTCAGTCAGTTAGTATTGTTCATGCATACGAACCATTGCATTTAGCCTACCTCACATGCATACTAGTACATTCAATCGTACTGACACATTTGCGCTATGGTGTTTTATACCATAGGTTCAGAAGCACATGCTCCAAAACATCAGTAGCATTCCAGTCTCAGCAGTCAGAGTCAACAGTGAGTCCTCATCCTTCGAGGACATGATCATTTCTTTATTATTTCATTACTTAGTTTATTTCAGTAGTTGGAGTTAGTTGGGGACATGTCCCATCAACTCCTTATTCAGACAGTTCAGTCAGTTCTAAAGGCTTTCAGACTACAGCATGTTCAAACAGTTATTTTAGTTATTTTAGATTGTTATACCATATTTTCAGTTGTGTATCAGTATTGAACCTTATGGCCTTTCAGTTATGTTTCCGTATTTATGATATTATTATTATTATTCAGTGCTCAGTTACAGATATCAGTCATGGGTTAGCTTATGGTCCTTCGAGATTATAAGCACCGTGTAGCGTTTCGGGTAATAGATTTAGGGCGTTACAACTATATGCTTTAGCTACTCTATAAAAAAGGTCACGCCCCTTTCGTTGTGATAGTTGGTCTGAATATTCTCTCCAAGATGCCTGATGCAACAACCAAAGTAAGCTGAAGTGAATAAAATTGAACCCATCTTTGGATTACTTGGATGCCTATCCGAAACAAAACACAACTCTTCGGTATCTTCGACGCAACTTCGTAGTTGTTAAAAAAAATCCATAAGTGGCATCACATTTCTTATCCGCTACATAAAAAGTAACAGGAAAGATGTGATTCTCCGCATCCTGCGCCACCGCCGCTAGCAGAACTCTATTATACCTGCTCCTCAAAAAGGTACCATCGACGGCTATGCCTTTTCTCAAATGTCGAAAACCTTGAATCCAAACACCATAGGATACAAAAAAATACTTGAACCTTCCGTTTTTATCAACATGCAATGTTGTCTTACTTCCGAGATTTGTGAACTCAATCATGTAATGATAGGCATCCAGGACTGCATACCCATGCTCGTGTGTCCCCCTAACCAAGTCCTTGGCAATCTCCATGACCGTATATATTTTCCAATAAATGACCAGGACGCCCAATTCCGTAAGGAGTTGATTGGCCATGACCCTTGTAAAAGGGCCTTTGCCATCGGGGAAACAACTCTTGAAATATTCACCGAGGACCTTTGCCGTGACGTGAAGATTTTGTACCGAGATGTGCTCCGAACCACATGTGTGATGCTTTTCATGTTTATGAATGACGAATTTGTCAGAACTTATGTACTTTACCGCTCTCAACCACCACTTGCAGTTTGAATTAGCACATTTGTAGCTAAAGACACTACTCGAATTAATCATCTTCTTTATTCTGATTTTTTTTCAAGCAAGAAATAAACAAAGTGGTAGATAGTTCACTCTTGTCCTTGAATGACATTCCTTTAAAAAAGTTGGTCCTGTCATTTTGAAGATTGCCAGGCTGTGTCGATCGAGAAGAACTACCCATCGTATTGGTTGCATCAACGGGCATAGGTGTTTGATCATCATCTGGAATATTCATGTCTAGATCATCCAACCTATAATCAAAGATGTCTTATTGTTGTTCTTTTTCTACGTGCTGGTTCTCATTCTCTCTCATCTTTTCAACCACGTACACTCCTAACACCGGCCTGGATAAATCACTAAGATAAGCACGCAACCAAACCTGATCGGTTATCTTGAAAGGCAGTACCCTCTAATTTTCAAAGGAGCTGTGCATGTAGCTGATGACGAGTTCTTCCGATTGACAATTCAATCCGCAATAGTTGATGATTAAGTTCACAAAATCATCATACGAAATATCACTTTGGACAGTCATAGTTATCATCTCTAGCATTTTACCCTCCTTTCAATGCCATACATATCGATTGCTCTTTCGGTTGCAACAGATAAAGCACTTGTTTGGATAGATATTACAGTACTGAGACATCTTTGAAGCTGATTCCAACAGATGAGTGACATGTTGCAATAAATAATTAACTTGTTGCGACAGATGACTTACCTGTTGCAACAAATGACGATCTGTTGAAATCGAGGTCAGGTTCTATCACAACAGGTTACTAATATATTGCAACAAATATTTACCGTCTGTTGGAATCAAGTTCAGGTTCTGTTGCAATAAGTTAATAATCTGTTGCAACATATATTTACCCTGTTGGAACAGATAACACGTCTGTTGGAATCGAGTTCAGATTATGTTGCAACAGGTTACTAATATGTTGCAATAAATATTTATCATGTTGTATCATATAACTAATCTGTTGCAACAGATGGGTCATATATTACAAAAGATGACCCATTTGTTCGATTCATGTTACGACACTATAGAACCATAAACATGAATCCAATATATGAGTCTTTCGTTGAAATAAATCTGTTTAAACAGATGGCTCTTATGTTGCATTCATGTTCGCGTGTTATCTATTGTTGAAAAAACAGCACAATAACAGTTACCAAGATGACAAATTCAACTAAAAATCATAATTTGACTTACTAAAGTCTCCTATGAAGTAATGACAAAGTGGAAAGTGATGTACGAAACAAAATTTGACCTAAAAAATTGGTCAAATAGCAACAGTAACGGTAACAAAAACAACAACACTGGTCAATAAGAAGAAGGTGAAGATGATAATGAAGTAGAAGATGATGATAATGAAGCAGAAGATGATGAATAAAGCAGCAACAACAATGAACAACAAAAATCGCTAAGAGAGAGAAAACAACAATGGATGAGAAGAGAAAGAAAGATGTCTTTTCCCCCTTCGTTTCTCGTTATATTAGGTAAACATTTGGATCAAAGTGTAAATTTAAAAACTTCTGGGCTATTCTCAAACTTACCCAACTTTCTTAATCCATAATAAAATAATTGTCACCTCCACTCAATTATTAAAACTCGTGTCACCTACACCTCATTTTAAAACTCTTTTATCACCTACATCCCAAAGCTCTAAGAAAGTAGGGGAGAGTAAAGGGAAGGAAGTGGCGAGTGAGAGAGCGAGAAACTGAATTAAAGATTATACAATTCAAAATATAACTATGTTAGGTAACTTTTTTTAAAATTTTTTTTTATAGTTGATTTAAGTAGGTCTACTATTTATGTTTGTTTGGTTATGCAATTTTTCACTGAAGTAAACCTGGCTAAGGGGGTTGGGTTGATCACTTAATCCACAAAGAAATATCACTATATTTTTAACAAGAACTGTGGTCGCTTGACTGCTTGTGTCACATAGTTTTTGACTAAATATTATATTGGGTAGAATTGCTATGTACTGATTTATTATGTGAAACCCATAAATATTCGCTTTAAGGCTCACTGTTTAACTAGTATCCGGTTCATAGTTTTTTTACAAGTTTAACTGTTTTGAGCAACTGACAGTCGCTTTCAAAGCTTGATGACTTAGACGTTTGAAGCTTGATAACTTCATACATTTCCAAAGCTTGATGACTTCAAATGTTTGAAGCTTGATAACTTCATACATTTGCATATGAAAAAGTATGGTTTTATGAAAGTCAAATATAAGATATTTGTGCATGACGTTTGGTATGACTTGCAAAAATAAACGTCCAGATATTTTCGACTGAGGTGCATGCAAAAATTGGTTAAACCTACAATTATATGTCTCCATCTTTTCACATATACTTGTAATTCAGTCATGTGTATTTGAATGCAGAAGTAGAAGAAGCAAATGATCTAATATTAAGTAATTGTGCAAAATAATAATAAATATAAGACGAGTATTACTTAAAGAGAAAAAACATCTTTTCCCCCCCGAACTTGTCGCCACAACTCACTTTAGCACTTAAACTTAACTTCTGTTTATTTAACCCCCTTAACATCTTTAAAGTAAATTATTTTCACCCCTCAAAACTGAATACCACTCTCACGACGGAGAGTGCGCTACACACGTGCCACGTCATTGCCAAATCAGTGCCACATCAGTGCCATGTCATTTGCCACGTAAGATTTTTTTTTTTTTTTTAATAATCCCACACACTAACTTTTTATATATTTTTATATATATATAAAATATATATTATTTTATATATATATATATATATATATATATATTTAAAAGAGTATATTTTTTATAAAAAAATATATTTTATGTAAATCAAATAGACCCCACCCCCCTTCCTTCTTCTTCTTCACAACCCCCACCCCCTTCATTCTTTCACAGCCCCCACCCCCCACCCCAATTCCTTCTACTTCTTCATTAGACAACAGCTTCCGTCCCCTCCCCTTCTTCTTCCTTCTTCTTTTTCACATAAAAGCACCACTTTTTCTATTTCTTTCACCATTACCACAAGTTTTTTCAATGAATTTTTTTCTTCATCAAATGCAAAATTAACTTGAATTAGATTGAGCAACTCCATCAATGAACTAAATACAAGTACATGATCACAAAAACACATCAATACACAAAATCTCAAATCCAAATTCTTTCACATTAACCAAAACCCAAAATTCCAAAACTCCTAAATTTTTAATTTCTTACTCAAAAATGTCTGCAGAAATGACATAAACAATCCGAAATTCGAAAATGGCATAGATGATATTCACATGACATGAAATTCTTGGCCAAGAATCAAACTTGTTCATCAATCTTAAACCCTTTTTGTTTGTCAAAAAATAAAATTTTGGATTAATTAGGACTTGATATGAAGGGAATTACGAAGAAACGGGGTGAGGGTATGAAGAAGATGAAGAAATGAAGTGTTGGGGGTGGGCGTGGGGGTGGGGAAGGGGAGTGATGAAGAAGATGAAAATGTCTTCTATGAAAATATTTCTCTTCTTTTAATGTTATATATATATATATATATATATATATATATATATATATATATATATATATATGTATGTATGTATAATAATAATAATAATAATAATAATAATAATAATAATAATAATAATAATAATAGCTAATAGCAATAAAGTGGTCTTTTAAAAAAAAAAAAAATCACTCGTTTTTTTTTTTGCCACGTCAGCTATAGGGGAGAATTTAATTCATTTGAAAGTTGTTAAGGAGATAAATAAACAGAAGTTGAGTTTAAGTGCTAAAGTGAATTGTCACGACAAGTTCAGGGGGAAAATATATCTTTGCTCTATATGACACAATCAAAAGAGAACAACTCATGAAAGTTTTTTTTACTAAGTTATTGGACATTCGAAAATTGAAATTATTAATATTGAGTACATATAAGGCTGAATATAAGACATAAAATTTTAAATATTCAAAATTTTGTAATACTAAATTTAATATCCACTTTGAAACTCATAAACTTTAAAAATAAACTTTAAAATCCAATCAATAATTCAAAAATCTAAAATAAATAATAAAAAAAATTGAATTTCGAGTGATTGTGTTATGTAATTTTAAGAACCTCATGTCCCATGGAAGGAAATTTCCCCACAATTTGACCAAGCCAATCTCATCCCAATAGATAG
The DNA here is from genome assembly GCA_030864215.1 of Capsicum pubescens. Classification (NCBI taxonomy): domain Eukaryota; kingdom Viridiplantae; phylum Streptophyta; class Magnoliopsida; order Solanales; family Solanaceae; genus Capsicum; species Capsicum pubescens. The sequence continues at coordinate 329,299,949 of CM061538.1, read as the reverse complement.
ATAAAAGAAAGACAAAATAAGGGAGTACTAGAATTATTAGGTCCCAGAGATATAGGAGATGTTATTGTTATTGCCCGCCAACATCCTCCTTTTTCCACCGCCTATCTCTTTTTAACCTTGTAAGTAAATTCTATTAAAAGCATATACTACACTTGTTTCTTTTTTCTTCTTGAATTTCTCCTTGGAGTTTTTGGAGTTGTTTGTTGTTTTCGGGTGGACTGATTGTAGTGTTATATGTGATAGCCTTGTTATTATATGTTATTTCGTTACTTTACCATGTTTCTTGCTATTATATTACTGTCTTTTTTGGACTGTTTTTTGTGTTGAGCTGGGGTCTATTGAAAAGAGTTTATGAGGTAGTGGTATGGGTTGCGTACAGTCTAATCTCTCTGATTCCACTTTGTGAGAATACACTGAGTATGTTGTTGTTAGTTTCTTTTTCTTGTTGAATTTGTGATTTTTAGCTTGACCCCTTTTGCTTATTATTCTTTCTTGAAAAAATCCCCTGACCCCCCTTGTGGAAATTTGTGATTTTTAACATGACCCCTTTCTGACTAATGATATTTCTTGAAAATTTTCCATGACCCTTGAGAAAATTTGTGATTTTTTATGCTTATTTAGTTACTTATTTGGTCTTTTTGGCAGTTGGGCATCTATAAATCACCGTTTGCTTCTGCTATGACAATGGTGGAAAGTATATTTTTTTATTTGTTTTTGTGAAAGGAAGTGTAGCACGTTCCACTTCGATTAATTTGTATTGTGATTGCTCCTATATTTGTATTCCTTTTTCGGACTGTTGGCTGGTAGTTAAGCCGAGTGTCGATCGGAAATAGCCTCTCTACATCTATGCGGTAGGGATAAGGCATGCGTACGTTCGACCTTCCCTCTAGACCTACCTCTCTTGTGGGATTACATTGGGATGTTGTTGCTGTTTTTTTTTTTGTGAAAGGAAAAAGACTGCAATTTTTAGCTGATGGGCCAAGAAAAACAAGTTTGAGGTTTATTTATGGGATATTTCCAAAGATATACAGTATAAGAAAAATAATTACGCCAGCATAGCCCATTTTTACACGATATACAATTTTATACAACATTATATACTTACTATACACAAATGTATAAACTTTGTATAAACGTGCATAATAAGGTATTGGAGGTGTTAATACACACTTTTACATTGTTGTAGACCTTATACATAATTACACAATCTAAGTGTCTTTTTTAGTTTATTTTTTAAGTGAAGTTGAGATACTTGTTTTTCCGTCTCAACTGATCCAAAGACAAAAGAATCAACCACCGACAAAATTGAGAAAAAAAACTAAAAAGAATCAATGAAATCCGAAAAAATTCCGACACTCAAAAGTAAGTAATTTCAAAGCAAAAGGTGTGCATCTTATGAAATATTCCAAAAGTGGAATAGCAAAAAGGCAAACTTATTGATTAAATAAGTAAGTTCATTAAGAAAAAAGAAGGGAATCAAAAGGTTAGCAGGTTCTTTTTCTGACTGGCAAGCTTCCTTGATGCCGTGCTTTTAACTTACCGAAAAAGTTGGTCTTATGAAGTAATAGTTTTTAATATGTAATAATTTTATCCCAATGTTCATACAGTGTAAATTTCCCTTTATTTAGGGATTTATTTATTTTGGATCGCAAAGGAGTTATTTAGCTTAGAAATTGGCTTTACGTGTATTTCTTTACAGAGATCAGCGAGGGTGAATCTTATACAGGTCATCATTGAAAATGGTTTCTGGATTAATAAATGCCAACCCGGTTGTGTATGAAAAGAAGGAGCGCCGAGTTAGGGGTGCAACAGCTGTTGTGGATGAATATGCAGCGGAACCTATCGATCAGCTAGAAATTTTTGATATCCTTTTGAATGATTGTATCATGTTGTTCTTGTGCTAACGATGACTGGAATTGGATATTGTTACTTAATTTGTTATTCCAGACTTGAAACTAATCTTTACGTTTTAAGGGAATATCTATGAGGTTAGAACTCATCCACTTTAGAATTATGGGGTAGGCTTATGTTCAATTATTTAGATTCGAAATGGGGCAGTACTGGTACATATGAGCTACACAAAAAACCAGCACGCTGAGTCTTGTGTAGAATTAACATATTACATTGTAAAAAAACTAGGAGAGACATTCAGATTTACAAACTAAAGTTAATTCCTTTATACTAGTTATTTGTGATATTTATTATTGTGCTATGTAGTTCAGTGTGAAAGATGAAGTGAAAAAACCTTTTGTACTTTGGTGCACAAAATATGTTTTAAGCTTTCGCTTTTCTGGTATGATAAGAGTGTTACTATTTTGACTAAATCCCAGAGAATGAAGTTGGAGTGAGGTAGGCATATTGAGTGTCTGGTTACTTTGCAGAAAGAGGGGAGATGCAGGGGGTTAAGTGTACATGTGAATCACTATGCTCCATTTTCTGCAGAACATGGCAGTAGCTATCTTTAGTTTGATTTTCAGGAAGCCTTTCACTAGAAGTTGACATGATTTTCTTGTCCTTAATTTGCTTTTTCTTGAATTTGTGTGCGTGTGTGGTTTTTTTTTTTTTTTTTTTTTTTGTTGGGGGGGGGGGGAGGGGGGGGGGAGGGGGGTTAGAAGGGCATGCGTTATTTACACCTTCAAGATTTGTTATACATCTTTGGAATCATGGCCAAATCAGAGTACACATTTCGTTGCTATTCCTAGCAAATGGTAAAATATATACAGATGTCATGAAAACTGTTAGGGGCATATTGTCTTTAGTTCTGATTTGAGGTGATGCTGTTCAAACAGTGACTACCTACCTTTGTATATTTCCTATTTAATTAAATTATGGATCAGTCTAACCAATTGCTTACACTCGATTGCAATATTCATTTTACTCAACTTGATGAACATTTACATAGTTTTATAGTGTTCCTTTGATTCAGAAATGCCAGTGTCATTCAATGAGTGACATGAGTACAATACATTTGACTATGGTTTGTAGGATTCCTTCTACACATTGTATTATTTCCTTAGGGAACTAAGAAAGTATTAATTTTGATTTGTTGGGGGCAACTTCATAGCAATGAAAATTTAATCATTCCTTAACATTCTTACACCATATTAGAGATATAAAAGATCCAGAGCATCCCTATTCTCTGGAAGAGCTGAAAGTTATCACTGAAGATGCCGTTGAGGTGGATGACGAGCGAAGCTATGCAAGGTGAAAAATGAATCCGTTTCAGATGTTTCTGTTTTGATTCTCCGTAGGTGGCATTTTTGTGTTGTCTAACAAGAGAAAGCTCTTTGATTCAGGGTTACATTCACGCCTACCGTTGAACATTGCAGCATGGCAACTGTTATTGGATTATGCTTGCGTGTGAAGCTTATGCGAAGTTTGCCTTCCCGTTATAAGGTATGCTTTATCACGCTTCTGTTTTGATTCAACGGAGTTGTATATGTTACACATCTTTTCCTGTAAAAAGCATATTACAATTGATAGATTGTTATGCTATAACTGATGTGTTATTATAATTTTATCATAGAAGTCAATGATTACCAAAGTCATGGAAAAGAGGTTTATACCTCTAGAGCTTGAAAAATCATTGATGTCACATGCTGCTACGTTTGTGTGTTTCCTTAGAACTGTTAAAGACTTCAGCCTTAAAAGTTTTTCCGTTGACACTTGTTGTGTGAATCTTCAGGCACATATCCTGCACTCGTGTTTTCATTTTCAAAATCTAGAGCCATTTGCAGATGTGGTTTCCTTTTTGTTGAACCTGTTATTCTGGGGCACGGGTAGATTCTAACCAACATATCAAGTGTCATAATCTAGCTGAATCTGGCCTTCATTTAGTTCTACCAAGCCACCAATAAAAAAAATTATTCAACCGTGCTGTTAATCTTAACTCTGGTATATTGAGTATTAAATGGATACTTCTCCTTTCGCAGCCTAAATGATACACGGTAAGCAAATGAAGTGACAAGAGTTAGAAAAAGGAAAAATGACACACACACATACATATGTATAAAGAGGATTTGTTAGTAGCTCCAGAGCATATTATATGCATAGCTCCATCTCCTTACGGTTCTTGGCTTCTTACTACTATATCTTAAACATCCTTCAGCTGTGTGGTATCTCTTAGCTTCACTGTAGCTTCCTGGCAACAACATAATAAACTCTTTAATAAAAAATGGTTGGGAAACCTGAACCGCCTAGTACTGATTTTCGAAATCACAGGCGAACTTTGTTATTGTTCTTCTAACCCAGTCCCTTCCAAATTCTTATGAGTAGTAGATGACAACCACACTTAGTTCTGGTTATCTTCATTGTTGTTAGGTCATATGTGTTTCCTTTTTGATGCTCTGATGATGTTCAATCTGATCATCTGTGGTGTGAGTTTGCTTCAATTGAGAGGGGGGTGGAAAGAGTAAAAGCTGTGGGAAAAATGTTGAAATGGAATGTGATGATATAGGGGCTGTTTTCTGGTGTAAATCATGGTTTTATGTGTAATAAGTTATGTAGAGGGAACTCAGAGTACTGATATTAGTTATTAAATTACGTTATTTCGTGTATCATGATTTCTTAAAAAAATGGACGCTAGTGAAGGGAGACTTTCTCCTTTGCATAATGCAATGGACAGTGTCGTTTTATCCTTCAGTTCAAGTAGAATTTTGTTAAAATGATTCCTTTTACACTCCTCACAGAAAATGTGGTTTTCAAAGTATTTAACCACTTCCTAGCATTGATAAAAACAGTCCAACTATTTGTGACAAGTTGTCTCTAATTACTGTAAGAAGTTGTCTCTAATTATTGTCTCAAAATTTTAATTTCAAACCACTGAGTGGTCACAAATTTTGATAAATATTGATTCACCTTGCTACTATTCTAAATGGTGGCGTTCGCGCAAGCTTGCTAGCGAATTAACTAATCTTTCCTTCCATTCTTTCTAACGTTCTTATACTCGAAATATTTTAGCCATTCTATTGGTTGTAACTTCTCCCAGCACTCTATTTATGTTGAGATATCAATGGATGTTACACTTAACCAATCAAAAGAACAAAAAGCTTTAGCCATTCTAATGGAATTTCTCGGATTTTTCATTAGTGAAAAGAATGAACTACTTTTTTTTAATGAAATAAGATGTATTAAATATAAAAGCACCAAGAAGATGCAGTAATAGTGAAACCAAAAAGGGTATATGAAAAAAACATTTGCCAGCCCTATTACAATCTGTCATCAACAGCTAGGGAGCTAACAAAGTCCAAAAAAAGGTCAGTGTTAATTACAGGGCTTAACCTTGTTCCCAACAAAAAAGGTTAACTAAGTATGGGGCCTTGATAGCGAGAGTTGGAGTTGATATTCCATCAAAACATTTCCTGTTTCTTTCAGTCCATAAACACCAAAAATAGATCCGGATTCATCTTCCGTAGCTGTTTGATGGACTTATCAACTCTCTGTTGACTCTTGAAAATTGAGAAGAACGAACTCCAAAATGTAGGTAATGGTCTCTTGGCTTCCCTGGCATAAATAGCATCTGTTTGGTAGTTGGAAGCCCCTTCTGATTAAGTTATCTTGGGTTAAACAGGCTTCACTGAGGCCTATCCAACTGAAACAGATCACTTTTGTTGGGATTTTGGTCTTCCATAATAGCTCCAGGGCCATCAACAATTTGGTTCTGGGCAACAATCTGATTGCAGCATTCTTCGACACTGAAAAAGTTTCTTGTGCCCCCATGTGATAGAATCTGTTGTCTTCCTCAATGGCAAAACCTTCCAAACCTGCAAGTAGTTGCAATAGAAGCTCTATTTCCGAGTCTTGGACAAACCTTCTGACCCGTATGTCCCATGTAACTCCATCTCTGTTTTGTGCCTTGAAAGAGTCCTTCTGTAGCAATCTGGTAAAGAAGGGGATAAGTTTCCTGAAGTGAATTATTGTCAAGCCATATGTCACTCCAATTTTTTTCTTTTTTTTCTTTTTGAGAAAGTAACAACTTGTATTTATATTTTTCAACAAGTAAAACCTGCCACAACATGTTACAGGTTCCTAATTACAAATGTGAGACCGTATACAGGAAGATCTTCAATCCTATAGCAAAAATTGCAATCAACCTAAAACATTCATAACTGATTCTAGATCTTCCATCTTCCATAGCAAAAACATTCATAGCAACCTAAAAAATTCGTAGCAAAATTTCATCTTCATCGTCTGCATAGTGTTGCTCTTGTTCTTGAAACATCTAAGGTTTCTTACTTTCTTTCTACACTGACCACCAAATACAATCAGGAATTATTTTCCATCTATCTCTATGTCCAGAGATGTTGGCATAAGTACTCCATATCTTCAGGGTCTGGGTTACTCTCCTTTGCGTCACCCAGTTCAGTCCCTTCATATTGATGAAAAGGTCCCACAAGTAACAGTCAGCCTCTTCCCCACAAGAAACATCTAGGACTCAGTTGGATACCCCTCTTCATGAGGTTTCTTGAGTCAAAACAGCTTGTTCAGCAAGCAGCCAAGTGAACAAGATACCTTATGGGGAACTTTGGCTTTCTAAATCAGTTTGTAGGGCCACCCATTGATCTGACCAATTAAGGGGTTGAACTTCTTGTAAGCCTTTTTGACACTGAAACTTCCTTACTTGTGACCCTGCCATTCCAAACAGTCTTGGACAGTAGTATCTCCTCTTGCTTGTTCCAAATTTCTGTAGGAATCTACTAATCTCTGGATCTCCCAATCATTTAAAGGCTTCTATAGCTCAAATTCCACTATTGGTTTGACCAGACCTCTACTGCAGCGGCCCTCTGCTGTTGGTTGAGGTTAAATATATCAGGATAAAGAGTTTTCAAAGAGCCTTTTTCCAGCCAACTGTCTTCCCAGAAGGATACCTTCACACCATTTCCAATCTTGATTTTGTTGTTTCCTCTTAGCTTATGGCTCTCCAGAGACTAGGCCTGTGAGGACCTCATTGCTTATTTTGAAGCTGACATTTTGGAAGAGCTCATCCCTCCATTTGCTAATATATTTCCCAGGACCAACACAGTAAGAAGAAGCTGCAGTTTTGAAAAGAACGAACTTTTTAAGATTATTGCAGTTATTTTTTTTTTCAACAGTTCTCCTTGATTTCAAATTGGCATTGTGCTTCCCATAACTTGGGGTTAATAGGAAGCCTAACCTTTAACCAATAACCCATTAGCCAATCGAAAACTAAACTAATATTTTAGCACTGAACTCTGAAGTTCTAAATTTGATACTGAAGTAGCTATGTTCCTGCCTCCCATTTGCTAAAAGGGTGTTCTGAGTTTGATCAGCATATTATGAAAATTCTTCTCCACGGCACACATTAAAGCTGTGGTTTAACTTTTAGCTGCTTCAAACCAATACCAGTTTTAAGTGATGCGTTTTACAAAAAGATTATGAAATATTAAGACAGTAAGACCTGAATTTGAGCCCACTCTTTCAGAACAACATATAAGTTAAAATCTTCTAATAAGACAACATGTAGTTTCGACATAGTCAACATAGGCTAGACATTCATCTTAAGGTCAAGTAATCAGTTAAATGTTTGTTTCTTTCTAAATTTCGTAGTCTGGTTAGAAACTTGTACATAAATGTAGAGATACATGTGATAAATATTTGTTTTTAGAGAACTTCCAGTTTTCCTTACAAGACAAATTATTTAGTATTGGAATAAGTGGACCTGATAAAGATAAACATGATAAATTGTGGTTTACAGAATCTTTAGTTTTAAAGAACTTCCAATTTTCTTTGCAAGACAAATTATTTTTTTTTGGAATAAATGCACCTGATAGAGTTGAACAAATTCATATAGATGATCTCTGCTGGTATGAGATTGTAGCATAGTTGATTGAGTTGGTTGATCAGAAGTGATATATGGTCGAGCTTTCAGTGATTTGGATTTGTTAGGAAGGGAAGTCCTCCTTTGCCTAGATGCCTTTTAAAAAGATTTTTTCCCGGCCAGTTAGTCTAAACACAGGGATCCCCTCAAGTGTAGTAGGCAGCAGTATGTTCTACGTTGTTCTTTTTTTGAGATAAATGTTCTATATTGGTGCTCTGTACCATCTAGATACCCTTTTATTTTTTCACCTTAACAAAAAAGTCAGAATAATTGTGGATGGAGGAAAAAATTCTACCCCTTTCGCTCCATACTTCAGGTTGAGTAACAAATTGCATTTTCATTCTCATTCGTGCTGTACAGTAAAGTTGTCATGATACTTGCGAAGTTCTTGTGTATAGAAGCTTCCTTTTCCTGAGCAAAGTAGGACTTTTTTGTCATCATATTTGCTAGATTGTTCCTGTCCATAGCTGCTTCTCCTTCTCTTACACAAGGTTTCTCATTTATACCAGTCTTAAATTTTGTGCTGTTTACATATACCCTTGTTTGCCCTGCCAAATCTATGGAAGTTTAGTGGTTTACTCTGTTTGCCAAGGAACAATTAAATGAGCTCAACAATCGACAAAGCGTAGAGTTTGTTTATCTTCCTTGAAAAGTAAAAGGTTGCGGTTGGTATCGATTGTGATTATCTTTTATGGTGGAAGGTACAAAAGGAGTCAGGTGGCTTCTTTTGGATGCCAGAGATTAGGTCATTGACTTGTGAAATTTCCTCGTGCTTTAACTACTTCTGGGGTGTTCCTGCATGATGTGGGTTACCTGTATCAGACTTTAACCCAGTCACTCTCTGCCATTTCAATGTTTTAGTTGCATTCATAACTGCAAAAATGAAATAATGATGCAAAGACTACAGTTGCAATTCATTGTTTTGTTGGAATATTGTGGAAATATTTCAACATTGAAGCCTTTTTTTTTTTGATAGCTAGCTATGTCTTTAAACTGTTTGAAATTATTTCCCTGTCTGCAAGTGTACACTCTGCTTGTTTATAACATATCCTTGTTGTCTTGCCAGGTCGATATTAGAGTAGCACCTGGGACTCATGCTACGGAAGCTGCAGGTAATCCATCCGTCTCTCTATATCGATCGATCATACAACATCCAATATTTAGCCACCAATTACCCTTTAACCACTAACCAAAACAAATCTGGAGCTCCAGTGCTTTAGCCGTCAATTTGCTGTACTTCTCCCAACTGAACCCACACTCGCCTCCGTTTGTCAGTTCCTGGTTGCTTTCACTAAACGCTTACATTCCTTTTCTCCGCAAAGCTCATAAACTGTAATTGTTATCTTCGTCCTTTTTATCACAGCACACAGGTTTAGCTTTCTTCAAGAATTGTCTGCACTTGTTTTATATTCAGCAACTGATAATTCGTTCTCTGTCTGCAGTAAATAAGCAGTTGAATGATAAAGAACGCGTAGCTGCAGCGCTGGAGAACCCTAACCTTGTCGACATGGTTGACGAATGCCTTGCTCCATCTTATGCATGAGGAAGCTTATGGAAGATTCAGCCTGATCAAAGGCTTTTTTCCTCAAGCATGTTATATTGCCTGTTAGTGTTGTGATTGTTTTTAGACCTCTTTTGCTTGGTTTTTAATTAATTCAATAAAATGTTTAATCTGCTATTTTCCCTTTAACTCCTATGCAGGAGGGTGATTGCACCCAATTTAATTCTTTCAATGAATAAGCGATCGATATGAATATATAATTATGCTCAAGTGTGCCACAACAACAACATACCTAGTGTATTCCCACATTTATGCTTAAGCGTGCAGAGTCAAATTTTATTAAAAAGTGCGATGATAAAATTGGTACTCCCATTTCAAATATTTGTAGTATTTATCTTTTACATGCTCCTTAGTAAAGGTTTTATTTTGACTATTCTACTCTCGTTTTATTTTAAAATATAGTCACTCTTCATTGAATATTAATGCTAATTGTGCAATTGGAGGTAAAATAATACTAATGTGTAGCACCCCGAGATTACTTCCGGATGTTGCATGGTGTTTAGAACCACAAGAAAGCTCAATCTAACCCATGACATAATTAATGATCGAACAACTGAATAAAATATATAAAACTAAAAATAATAAGTGAAAGAAATGTCATTAGCTGAATTTGTTCAGTACAATACTGTTTAAAATATTTACAAACATTGATAATACAAAAGCAAAATTAAAATTGAATACATCAACTTTGACTGACTGTCTTTGGAGTCTCTACTAATACTAACTATAAGTAGTCGTAACTTGATCCCAGCTATCCCTAATCAATACAACTGAATAAAAATAAAGTAGTGAATCTACAAACTGACTAGAGTCCTCAAATAAAGAGAATTCATCACCTGCTAGCTGGACATTGCGAACTGTTTGATCATGACGTTGTGAGCTACATCTGTTACCTACATTATGAAACAATGTAGCCACACAAATGTATATGTGGTCAGTACTTTTGGAATGGTCTGAATCTGAATGGTTTAGACTTCAGATCATTAAGTGTGTTTGTTTTTTATTAAGATTTTAGCTCTTAACAGATCTGAATAGGTCTTAATCATTCAGATCTGGAATCAAGAATAAGTCTTAATTATTCAGATCTGGAATCAAGTTTTAAGATCATTAAGAGGTATTTTTGTGTCGAATAATATTCATCACCACTCTATCCACAATCACTCGTTACCACCACTACCACCTCTGTCATCACCACCATTGTCAGCCATCACCACCAACCACTTTCACTATCACAACCATCATTGACAATCAATATCGCTACCACCCACTGTTGTTAACTGCTACAAAACCTATCACCCCCAGTATTCTAATTATATCCACCGCTACCGCCACTCCAACGCTAACACCAATTCCAACGCTACCACCTTCATCAAACATTACCGACCAATCGCTACTACCAACCAACTCATCTATCACAAGTAGCACCACCGCTAACTACCACTAATACATCAACCTCCACACGTTCTTTGGCCACTACTACCATCATTGTCACTGGTATCGCCACATCTACCACCATTTCAACCACTACTATCACTACAATCTATCTCTACTAACAACCATCTACACTATCACAACTAATAACGTCTCCAACTACTACCAACACATCGTAAAACATTATACATTCATTTTTTAGCCATCACAATCAATACCTCCAAAAACTACCATCAACGAACTTCACATCACAATCACCACCACCGCTATCAATCCCCACCGCCATAACAGTCGCTACAATATTAACCATCTCTGCTATCGCAAACTATCACCATAAATATTACTAGTCACTAACATTAATCATTACCACCACCACCACCACCAGTACAAACCATCTCTACTATTACTAGCAAACATAAATATTTTTTTCAATCAAATAATAATTTTGTTGTATTAATTCAAATATTTTCTTAATATATAATTAATTTTTTATTTTTATTATATATACATGTAAATAATTTTGCACATTCAGATGTTGAAAAATAAATAGTCTTAATCATTCAGTTTTTAGATCTGGATACAACATCTTAATAATTCAGATGAACATTAAGATTCAAACGTCTGAATCATAATAAAAACAAATGCAGCCTGAGTATTGTGGGGGTTAATCCAATAAGCAAAAACTGATATAAATCACAATCTCAAAACATGCATGTTAAATGTAAATAGACTCACCCTGATCATGAATAAAACTAAAAGCTGAAAAAGCATAAGCATAATCTGATAAATTATGTGAGTCATTACGTAGTTTCTGAAATTTATCTTTTTCGTGGGAGATTCTCTTAACCGACATAAACCATGCGAGAAACATGGAGTCCGATGTAACAACCCTCATCGAAAGGATCCAATATACTTTGTCAGGGTATAAAAGCTAATTAGGTTGATCACCTAAACATGTCCGTTTGAACAAGTTGAATAATATATGCCATGTTTGTTAGGACAAGCTACATGCTCACTTGGACAAACTGAATAATAACCTACGATGGCACATAGTTTCTGAAAAATAGAATGCGCTGAATCTATATTCCCTTTCGGTGTTAGGTACTATTTCCAAAATAATACTGTTACTTGTACTATATCTATGAAGTTCACCTTAAAATAAGCATATGAGCTAATAAGTCTGAAAACATGATATGCTTCTGTTTCTATCTCATAATCTTGATTTCTTATGCGAACTTCGTAGCTTGTCTGAAACTGTTACTATGCTGCAATGCTTTTGTATCTCAAATCGGTAAATTTGAATTTCTTATAAACTGAGTACTTTATGCTCAAATCATAATCATTTAACATCTCATGAAAACTTCATATCAAAATGTCAAAACTCATTGCTTGATATTACTTTAGTGGATAAAACTTAAATAAGCATGAAATCATATGCAAAATAATATGCAACTTATGAAGAAACATCATAAACTCAAGCATAAGAAAAGTGGATATGAACCCTAGTTATAAATTTTTAAATTCATGATAAAAACTCAATTTTTGGGCACAAGAAAGAAAGGTTATCCTTGTTCAAACCCCGCATACTTGGACTTAGTAAATTGCTTGAAGAAAACTTAAATTGGAGCCTTGATAGCTTGAATTTTGGAAAAGAAATTACTCTTTGGTGTTCTTGAGAGTTTGGGAGGAGAGGAATCATGTGTTTGGATTATAAGATGAGGGAAAACGCATTAGCATTAGTTATAGAATCATTTAGGACGTAAATGATTTATTTGTCCTCCAAAAACTGAAGAAAAACGTGAGTTTTAGCGTCCCTGGGACCATGAGTGTGGCACTCCCTTATCTTGGAGCACACAGGGCATGCGACTCTCTTATCGCGGACCCTCACTGCTTCACTCGCGAAAATACTCATAATTTTTACTTGGGTATCGAATTAAGGCAAAATTAGATGCGTTAAAAAGAGGATTGGAATACCTTTTATTTGATGCAGGGGCGGATCTACGGTAGCGGGTGGGGCTTCCCGGGAACCCCCATCCGCTACCGTAAGACTTATAATTACATTAGAAAAATTCAACATAGGTTTAAATATTAACAGGTAGGAACCCATAACAAAGTAGTGGGATAACTTAGTGGTAGGAGCAACACACTTGAGATGCTGCAGGTTGTGAGTTCAAACCCTTGTGGAGGTTTTTTTTTTCTCCATTTTATTTTTTCCAGCTTTATTTATTTTATTGGGAACCCACATGTTTGAAATCCTTTTTTCTCCATTTAATTTTTTCCAACTTTATTTATTTTATTGGGAACCCACATGTTTGAAATCTTGAATCCGCCTCTGATTTGGTGGGTCTTGAGCCCTCAAACTCAATATATTCTAGAAGTTATACTAGTTTTATGTTGACTCTTGTAGGATCGAATACCAAAACTCAATCGATAAAAAAAGTTCTCAACTTTGCTCTAAGTGTTTCTTAAGAACATTCTTCACTTCGGAAGCACTTTACACATGCACTAGGTAAATGATCATGACACTTATCTAAGATTAAAATAATTATTTTTGAACCTATAAACATATGATGAACGGTTAAAAGCTTAGCTAAAAATTTTTGGGATATTACATAATATATATATAATCCAAGACAAATCTATATATATATAAAATCAAAACATAAACAAGACAAGATGCCACGTGTCAAGCTATTAAAATAGCAACGTGGCAATTTTTAAGACAATATTAAAAAATATTTTAAGACAAAGTTAAAAATATTGTAATAAAATTTTGAATTAAAAAATTAAGTATTTGAATTTGAATAAATTATCCTTTTACAAAAAAGATTTTCATTATCTTAAAAATAGAAACAAACAATTAAAGAGTTCTAATAGATATATACTATTTCAAACTTATCTCTTATAAAATTTAAATGTTATAAAATATCTTTAAATATAATTTATTTACATATTAGGAAAAGATAAAAGAACTATTAAAATAATAATAATAATAATAATAATAATAATAATAATAATAATAATAATAATATGACAAGCACACTTTTAATTTTTTTCTAAAAAAGAAATAGTATAAAAGAAAATGATAATATAGGAAGAAAGACCAAAAGAAAAATTAACAAATCCAAACCAACTTAAATTTTTCACCCCTCACGTAATTTTCCATTCTCTCCCACTATATATAGATTGTTTATTTATTTTAAAGATTAAAAAAAAAGAATTAAACATAAATCAATTATACGTAAGTATTTTGAGAGATAATATCTTTAAAATGAATATTCTACGTTTTTTATACTTCAAAATTACAATTATAAAAATATAACATTTATTTTAAAAGATAACGTTTTCTAAAAATAGTGTACAAAAGATAAAGTTTTCTAAAAATAGTGTACACGTAAAAGTAAAGTTAACAAAAAGTTATTTAGTTTGAAACATTTTATGTACTTTTAAATTGAAGCTATAAAAAAATAAATTTTATTTTTAAAGATAATTTATTTTTAAAATTACTCTTTAGATTAAGATAAACTTTGCTAAAAATTAGATAGATATTTTTGAATTTTTAATTTAAAATGAAAGTCCTAGATTCTTTTAAATTTGAATTGAAAATAAAATCTAAACTAGATAAAGCTTACTCTTTAGATTAAGATAAAATTTGCTAAAAATTGGTTCGATATTTTTGAATTTTGAATTTGAATTAGAAGTCACATATTTTTTAAAATTTGAATTGAAAACAAACTCTAAACAAGATAAAGCTGAATTTCAATTAACTTTTTTCTATATAAACTAACTTTCTAATAAAACTTCTTATTTTATTCTCTAAAACTTTTTTTTTGAATTCATCGTTTATTTTTTTATCTTATTTTTGGTTATATAACATTCATGGATGACATGTGTGCATATTAATATATATGCACAGTTTGCAACTATTCAAAGTTTGATTCAAGATTATTTGTTTATAATTGATTAATAATTTGTGTTATTTTGTTAAAAAAAAATTATTGTAAATTATTTTAGTGAGATCGATGATTATTGTGAAATTATCTTCTATATATGTATTGGACACTGATCTCCGTTCTTTGATTGTGCTAGATTTATACAATGCGGTGAAAATTATCTTCATAGAGACTTGTATCTAGACGACTAATAATTTTGAGAACGACAGCCAGTAGACGGTCAATAATTTTGAGAGCGACAGCCAAATAACAGAAGAAGTTTAAGGTAATTACTTTAGGAATATTGTGTGTATGCTTGATTGTTTTTCCTCAAAATCAATTGATTCTGATATGTTGGTTTGTCACACTATTTTTTTTTGTACTGTATTTTTCGAAAAATAATAATTTAACAAACAAAAGTGCTATTGAATTTGAATTTAAACTAAACTTGAATTGACATAATAAAATTTGTGCTATTTTGTTAAAAAAAAAAATTATTGTAAATTATTTTATTGAGATCGATGATTATTGTGAAATTATCTTCTATATATGTATTGGACACTGATCTCCGTTCTTTGATTGTGCATGCTAGACTTATACAATGGGGTGAAAATTGTCTTCATAGAGACCTGTGTCTAGACGACCAATAATTTTGAGAACGACAGCCAGTAGACGACCAATAATTTTGAGAGCGACAACCAAACAACAGAAAAAGTTTAAGGTAATTGATTTAGGAATATTATGTGTATGCTTGATTGTTTTTCCTCAAAATCAATTGATTCTGTTATGTTGATTTGTCACACTATTTTTTCTTTTATACTATATTTTTCAAAAAATAATAATTTAACAAACAAAAGTGCTATTGAATTTGAATTTAAACTAAACTTGAATTGATATAATAGAAAATATATATAATATTTTTTCCTTTTAGCAAATTTGTTGTTTTTATTTTGTATTGTTAATTAAATGTTTTCTTTTTAGTTACAAACAATAAGTGAAAAAAATCAATGCAATGTGATTACGATGTGAAATGTTTTATTTGAAGGCTATACATTCTCTTCTATTTGTATATTTTTACTTTATTATTCATTGTATTTTAAAAATACAGTGTGATGTAATTAGGATGTGAATTTTTTATTTTTATTTTTTTAATGAGATAATGTTACTGAATTTACTAGCATATCCATGCTACTCACTTTGTTTTATATTTTGACACTCTGAGTGTTTTGCTTTATTCTCTTTATAAAAATAAAAAATAAAAAATAATAGTAGTTGTAATACATAAGTTGTATTGCTTTTAACTTGAGAAAAAAAAAACATGGTAAGAGTAGAATTTTTTTTTAATTAAAAGATAGGAATATTTGAATTTGAAAATATTAGATTCTTTTGAAAAAAATTATCATTAGCTTAAAGAATTCTAATAAACATATACTATTTTGAACTTATCTATTTTAAAATTTAAATGTTATAAAATTTATTTAAATATAATTTATTTACATATTAGGAAAAGATAAAAAAATATTAAAAAATATATTCTATCCAGATTACAATTTTAAGTTTATACAACTACCTCTATAATTTTGGAGTTTTAGTTTTATCTCAACCCAATTGATGATATTTTGTTTATTTTGTTTATTTTTATTATAGAAAATACCTAATTGGTATCATTAATTTCAAATATATTTTTTGCAAATTCAAATATCTAAATTATAAGATGATCATGACACTTTAGAATTTTATCTTTCTAAGATTCTAACAAATTTTAAAATCTTGAATTCGAAATACATTATCCCTTTTAAAAAAATCATTATCTTAAAATTAGAAATCCATAATTGAAGAGTTCTAATAGACGTTTACTATCTCAAACTTATCTCTTTTAAATATAAATGCTATAAAATATATTTAAATTTAATTTATTTACATATTAATAAAAAATAAAAATATTATTGAAATAATACAATTAGTAATAATAGTAGTACGTAGAATATATAGTAGAATAAGTAATAATAATTAGTAGAAGTTTATCAACAAAAAAATAGTAGAAGATGTAGCAGTATGTGGGATATGATACAATAATAATAATAATAATAATAATAATAATAATAATAATAATAATAATAATAATAATAATAATAATAATATAATAATAATAATAATAATAATAATAATAATAATAATAATAATAATAATAATAATAATAATAATAATAATAATAATAATAATAAGAAGAAGAAGAAGAAGAAGAAGAAGAATAGAAGGTTTAAAAAATTAAATAAAATGACAAAAGGGAAAAAAGGTTAAAATAGTTTGATATTAATATTTTAAAATCGATAACATTAATTTGAAATATTTTATTTTATTTCATTTATTTTTATTATAGAAAATACCCAACTGATATTAATTTCAAATATTTTTTTTTCAAATTCAAAATATATAAACTGTAAGATAATTATAAAATTTTAGAATCTTATCTTTCTAAGATTCTAACAAAATTTAAAATCTTGAATTTGAAATACATTATTTTTTTTGTTTTTTTTAAACAAAAAAGAAATTTCATTATCTTAAGAATAGAAATCCATAGTTAAAGAGTTCTAATAGACTTTTATTATTCCAAACTTATCTCTTCTAAATTATAAATGCTATTTTAACTTTCATATTTTATATAGTTTTTCACCTTTAAATAAATTTTAATTTTTTTTAAAAAAATTATTAGGTATCTATTCTTTATCAAATTACGCAATTTATCGCTGCCGAAATGAATATTGTTTGAGTCGTCTAATTCAAAAATATATTTAACAAAAGTTTTAATAATTTAATTAAAAAATCTTTGTGAATTATGTTTAATTTATATTTTTTTGTGTGCAATTTATGAAAGTAAATAAAAAAGTTATACGTAATATTACTCATCAAATTTCTATAAATAAATAACTGTTAAGGTATGTTGTCATGCTTATTTAGCTTTTTAATTATTTTAATATTTTTTATCATTAGCATTAATTCTTTTTTTTTTTTAATCACAGTTACTTACCTAAGGATAAACTATAGAATAAACAATGAAAAGTCGCCTAAAGATAAATTATAGGACAAACAAGTTTTAATTAGAAAATTTTCTTTTACATCATTTAATAAACTGTATAATATTTTAACTTAAAACTATGATAAAATAATTTGAAGTATTTGAAGAGTCCAAAGAAGAGTAATCAAATCTCATATTTATAATTATACTTTTGAAATAATTCTAAATCATCTTTTGTACTATATCTTAAATTTATTGGTATAGTTTGAGTAGGAGTTTTACGGAGTAGAATTAGAGTGTAGGGCTAAAATGGATGGTGGAGGTAAATTTTTATTTTTTTTTTGTGTGTGGGGGCGGGGGGTTGTGGGGGGGGGGGGAGTTAACACTGGAAACAAAGTTTTAGATATATTTTTGTGATGAACAATAGTATAAATTGTATGTGCATAGTTTTTAATTGAGAATGGTAAAATTTTAAATAATTTTTTTAATTAGAAAAATTAATTACTTTTAATTCAGTTAGTTGTTGATTTTGAATCGATAGACCAAAAAATTAAAATTAGAAATGAAAGGAAACATGTAATCACGTATCTTAATTAGTTAAAAATATAAATATAAAAGTCCAACGATAAAATAATAATTATTTATTATTAATTACTTTTGTAAATCAGCAACAAAATATAGTTATATAAGAATACCAATTTCATCATTTTCATACATCTAAAATAATTGCGACTATGATAACTAATTTCACTATTAACAATTGTATTTTGTATTTTATAATCAATTTAAAATATTTTAATATTATATAATTAAATTTTTTAAACAGTTTATTAGTTTAAAAGAATAAGTTATCATTTTTTTAATGATATTCTTAAAAAAAAAAAAAAATCCGCGCATCGCACGGGTACTTATACTAGTAATTATTAGCACGGACAATAAATATATGGACAAAAAAATTATAATGAAGTAAAATATATAATTATTTAGTGTCTTTTCTTCAGGATTATTCTCATTGACAAGGAAAAGTATGTCTTAAAATCTTTGATGATGATACTGAAGCACCGACTAAACAAGCCAAGACGCTCAACATAAGCATGGCTTTTGACAACATTGCCTCATTTACTGATTTCATCTCCTTTGTTACCGATGGAAAAATGGCTTTTGACAACATTGCCTCGTTTATAGATTTCATCTCCTTTATTACCAACGTCAAAACATCTTCATTCCATATAGAACAACATGAGATCACCTCCAAATACGCCCCCATGGTAAAAAGGACGACGTAATTTTAAACACATATGCATACTAATCCTGGAGGTGGCCCTGCATGGTGTGTTTAATATCCGGTCTTTGAAGAAATGTTTTTCTATTTTTTCATGATTCGCGGGGTTAAAATTCGAAAAATATTTTCATTAGGAAAACATCATTTTAAAAATAAGGAATATAACTTCCTCAAGGAAAATAGAAAAACAAGTGATGATCCCAGGAAGGCAACTGACCTTAGCCAAAATTCACACTTGCTAAATTTGGCGAACAACTGATGATCTCTAAGTGTCTGCAAGACAATTCGAAGATGATCTGCATGGTCGTTTTCATTTCGGGAGTACACAAGAATGTCATCTATGAATACAATAACAAACATATCCAGGTACTGTCTGAACACCCGATTCATAAGGTCCATAAAAGTTGCTGGGGCATTTGTTAGCCCGAAGAACATGACCAGGAATTCAAAATGACCATAATGGGTGCGGAAAGCTGTCTTTGGAATATCACACTCTCTGACTTTAAGTTGGTGATAGCCGGATCTCAAATCTATTTTCGAGAAATAACTGGCACCTTGCAGCTGATCAAACAGGTCATCAATTCTAGGAAGAGGGTACTTGTTCTTGATTGTGACCTTGTTGAGCTGACGATAGTCAATGTACATACGCGATGAACCATCTTTCTTTCGCACGAATAGAACGGGTGCTCC
Organism: Capsicum pubescens; assembly: GCA_030864215.1. Classification (NCBI taxonomy): domain Eukaryota; kingdom Viridiplantae; phylum Streptophyta; class Magnoliopsida; order Solanales; family Solanaceae; genus Capsicum; species Capsicum pubescens. The sequence continues at coordinate 329,280,200 of CM061538.1, read as the reverse complement.
CCAAGGAGATACACTGGGCCTTATGAAACCCTTATGAAGAAGATCTTTGAGTTGCTCTTTCAACTCCTTAAGTTCTGCGGGGGCCATACGATACGGAGGAATATAAATAGGTTGCGTATCGGGAAGAAGATCAATCCCAAATTCTATCTCTCTATCGGGAGGTACCCCTGGGAGATCTTCCTGGAAAACATTAAGAAATTCATTGACAATGCTAATAGACTGAATAGTCGGAGTCTCGAACTTAGTGTCTTTAACTCGAACCAAATGATAGACACAACCCTTGGATATCAATTTCCTGGCTTTAAGGTAGGATATAAAATGACTCTTGGGAGCTACAGAATTTTTGGACCACTCAAAAACTGGCTCGTTGGGAAACTGAAACTTGACTACACGGGTACGCCAGTCTATAGACGCATAGCAAGAGTGAAGCCAATCCATACCTAGAATAATGTCAAAATCAACCATATCTAGCTCAATCAAATCTGCAAACATGATTCTATTAAGGACAGTGATAGGACACTTCTTATACACTTGCTTAGCAACAACAGATTCACCCACTGGTGTAGAAACTAGAAAAGGCTCAGGAAAATTTTCAGCACTGATTTCAAAATTCACAGCCACCAACGGAGTCACATAAAAAAGACTTGACACAGGGTCCATCAATACATACACATCAAAATGAAATACACGAAGCGTACCAGTAACGACATTTGGTGAATCCTCCTACTCCTGGCGGGGTGGTATAACATAAAAGCGATTCTGGAGCTGACCACCTGCAGTACTAGACGAGGCACCCTGAGGAGGAGTAGGACGAACTAAAGGAGCTGGAGCACTAATAGCCTGACTCTGGGGACGAACATCATGACTCTCCTGTCTGGCATATGGGCAACCCCTAAATTTGTGGCTCAACTTACCGCAACCAAAAAAACCCCTCCGATCGACAAAACTCTCACAAGGATGGTCCCTACCGCACTTCGGACATGGGGGAGGACGAGGTCTGTTACTTACACTGTCCTGGGACCTGGACATAGTAGGCCTATTACCCTGCTCCTGCCTAATTCTGAATGCGGGAGTACTGGTTGATGAAGGCGCTGACATAAGTGAACGACTTTGGAACTGAGGGCGGATCCCTCCCGAAAATCTAGTCTGACTATACCCCTGCTGGTCTGATCTAACCCTCTTATTTGCCCTTACTCTTTCTCTCTTCTTTAGCTTGTCCGCTTCAATCTGCTGAGCATGTATCATTAGTCTAGAAAGGTCCATGTCCCTATTAAGCATAGTGGACCTACACTCTTTCACAACATAACCAGATACACCAGTAAAAAACTTACTCATACTAGTTCTAGAATCAGCCATCATACCGGGAGCATACTTACACAACTGGTTGAACTTATGACAATACCCCTTAACTGTCATAGAGCCCTGTCTCAAGTTCATAAATTCTTCTAATTTCGCTTTCCTCAGCTCCGGGGGAAAGAATCTGTCTAAGAACGCGTCCTGAAACAACTGCTAAGTCATGGGAGCGGCATCTTCCCCTTTACTCTTCCTCTACATCTCCACCCAATCATAAGCAATATCTTTCAAGCGATAGGAAGCTAGATCCACACTCTCTTCCTCCGTTACATGCATAATTTGGGTGATCTTTCTCAATTCATCTAAGTACATCTGTAGGTCTTCACCTACCTTCGACCCATATAACTTAGGTGGATTCATCCGCATAAAGTAACGAACCCGAGCTGCAGCAGAATTATTCCCTTGCAGAGGCGGAATAGTAGCCTGGGTGTTGGCTTGAGCATTGGCGGTAACTGCCTGGGCTAGCGCCTGAAAAATTGCTTGGAATTCTGCATGTGACACATGCTCATTCAGGGGATCAATGGGTTGAGGTTGCTCGTTGTTTCTACGAGCTCGACGAGGAGGCATTTTCTGTCATAAAAGAGCACAAATTAACAGCAGAAAGAAACAATCATAGGCACGATAGACTTTTGAAAGAAAGAAACAGTTTTTCCTAAAACGTCCCGTAGCCTCTTGCTCATAGATGTGGCGCGCTACACACCGATGATCAAGATTCTACGTAACGCGGCTTGTCAGACTCCCTAGGACTCTTTGAACCTTAGGCTCCGATACGAAACTTGTAACGACCCGGGAACCTATCCCGAGACGTTACATGGTGCTTAAGTCCACACGTGGCCTCAAGCTAACCCTCTAAGCCTGTCATCACTTTCAGAACTCACTACGACGAAAATCAAGCTAGAGTAAAACAGAATAATCATGCCATGAACATACTGGAATATGGAGAGATACTGTCCTTTACAATCAAAATACTAAAGTTTTGCACATACTGGTACTCTGGTTTGACAAAGCCTCTACTACATAAGACTGAGGAGCCATTGGGACAGATCCCCCAACTGACTCGTACTGATCTGAAAGGAAACAGCCATTTATTAACAAAACAAAATCAGGGACATAGGTCCTCGAACCATGAGGACTCACCAACTGCAGAAATGTAGATGAAGGTACTCGAAGATCACTGTCGCTGCTGAGACTGAGCACCTGAACCTACATCACGAGGAAATATAGAACACAAAAGAGTATGGGAATCAGTACTTAGGAATGTACTGAGTATGTGGGGTTGTATGCAACATTTTTCAATAATATCATAAATGTGTAAGAAAATCATGCATGCTGACAATAATGACTCTCTTCGCTTGAATTACCTAAAACATAATTTCCATAAATCATTAATAGTAACACATGCTTCATAAATCTCATAAATCTCATAAATCATTGGTCACAACTCAAACTCTTTGACTCATGACTTAGAGTGACTCGGTAACTCATGAAACTTAGACTATTATGGACTTGGGAGTTTCTTATAACTGACATAAACCATGTGAGCCGTATGGAGTCCAACATTTTTCCCTCCTAAGGAGAGAACCCCACATTGGCGGGAGCGTCGTACTCTTGCCAGGGAGTACAACCTCAACTTCGTGATCACAAGCTCATACTCGACCTCTGGCCCACAATTATCAATATCAATCCTACGGTGACACGTAGTTTCGGAGAAATACCACATTTCCCGCTCGGTGCTAAATACTCCTCCCAGACTCAGCTCAGAATGCGTTAGGAGATCTACCTAAATCAATATCAACTCATGGGTCTATCATAAAGACCAAAACATAAATATATCTCATCTGTAAATCATATACAACTGTGGATTCCTAACTCGACTCAAAATTAAAATAATCTTTCTCAACACCAAGTACGCTTGCTTATCAAATCATTTCAAATATCAAAAGCTTCAAGGAAACATCATAGGACTCATTCTTGACTCTCAAGCTCAATATCGATATATATATATATATATATATATATATATATATATATATATATATTCAATAATCAACTTCTCATGAAAAATCTTAAAATCATGACTCTTATCATCTATCTCCTGGAAATCGTCAATTCATAGTTGCAATATACAATTCATAGCATAAATTCTCAATTCAAGAAATAAAACAACGAAATAGTCATGTATATCAATCTTGAATAGCTCGATTCTCATAAATCAATGATAAAGTAATTTGGATATAAACCCGCTTGCAAAATCATGAAATTTCAATAGTAAAAATCAATTCTTTGGGCACAAGAATGAAAGGATATTCATGTTCAAGCCCCACATACCTTGGATTATGTATTTGAGATGAAGAGACTTGATTGGATCTTCTTTCTCGCACTTTTGAGCTAAGTTTCTTGATGCCTTTGGCATGGAGAACTTAATTCTTGAACAACTTGGTGAAATCTTGGGAAGATTCTTGAATTTCTTGGAGATGATTTGATTTAGGATTTTGGAAGAAACCCTAGTTTCTAGAGGGTTATGGAAGAGAAAGGAGAAAAAATAAACTTCTCTTCTCTACTTGGATATATATATATACAAGACCAAAATGAACGAAAAAGACCAAAATGCCCTTTTAAAAAAAGTTGAATTGCTGATCGGGGTCTGTGACGGTCGAACTGATGGTCCGTCAAAGGAACTGACGGTCCACCAGATCGTCCGTCACTCGAGTGTCAAAACTAGGACATTCTGCCTCGACGTGACGGTCGAAGTGACGATCCGTCAGGAAACTGACAGTCCACCAGATCGTCCGTCACTCGGGGGTCAGAAATGGGACATTCTGCCTTGACTTGACGGTCCGTCAAATTTTTGGCGGCCCACCATTTTGGCCGTCGCACAATGGCCAGAAAAAGGGGTTACTACCTTGGCTTGACGGGACAATTGACGGTCCACCAAGGACTTGGCGGTCCTTCAGGTCTACCGTCAGGCCTGGGCGATTCCGACATCGCTTAGTAAAACGGCCATAACTTCCTCGTCCGATGTCGGATTTCGATGAAATTGGTATCAATGGAAAGCTTATTCAACGCTCTACATAACAAAAAGTAGAAATTAGAGAAATACAACACAATATAAACATTAATCACTTTAAAAGCCACCCCTATCCACTCAAAAGACAGATTTAGGCTTAAGGAACGATCGGGGTATTACAATAATCTACAATTCAACTCCCACAACTGAAAGAAAAAAATTAGAAAACAGTAAGAAAAGAGGAATCATATTCAAAATCAAAACAATTAACAATCCAAATCCACATTTAAAAGGAAATAACTAAAAACTAAACCTTAACACACTACCAGGAAAGCAAAAAAAAAAAAAAAAACACATAACACAGCACTATAAAACTACATAAACAACAAACACAAATTTATAAGTTCAGAATAAAAAAATCACAATATTTTCACAAATTAGACGCAATGAAATTTTCAAGTGAAAAATTAATTCCAAATCAATTAGGCAAAATCATAATAATTCCAAAAAAATCAGATGATATATGACTATTATTCAATCTAATCGTCAACGGCAACGGCTGGTACCATTTCAATGTGTTCCAAAATTCAAAATTCATCAAACAAGAATGAACAATTCTAGAATTAAACTCGAGCTCGAGCTCGAAATTCGAATTTTATCTATCGAATATGAAAAAGATTGTTCGATTTTACGTGTTCGTGACAAGACAATTATGACCGATGAACACGTAAAATTCAAAGTTTTTCACACATTGGAGTTGAAAATTAAGAAGGAATTCAATTTGAGGAAGAATTGGAACGAATAAATAATTAGAATTTTAAAAGATGAATCGACTCAAAAAAATGAGTCGAAACATAATTTCAAATAAAAAAATGAGTCGAAATGAACATGAAGGTATTAGAAAAATTAATGAATATGGTCCTAATAAAAAGTGATAGGACATGTTATGGTATAAGAAGTGTTGAATATGCACATGTATATAGTATAGTGTTCTTACAGAATATAGTTTTAACTTGTCAAGTTATAAATAAGATTCATCCATCTGTTTGTAATTAATATTTTGGATCTTATTGTATTTACTAATTTAATTTAAAATTTTAAAATATTTCTTTTATTATTGTTCTTTCTTTCTCTCTTCATATGAAAACTTTGTAACTTTTTCTTTTTGCTAACTTTAGTATTCTAAGTAGAAATAAAAATAATAAAATTCACTACGAACTCCAATATTTTTAGTATTGCATGTTCAATTGTCTAATGGTACATATAAGTGCAATCAGATTGTTAATATAGACAACTTCGACAAAAGGCAACAGTTTAAAGTTAAATGTGATCACACGCATAGCATCAATGGAAAAGGAAAATCCATACCCTAATTATGAAGTTAATAGTCTGTTTGGCCAAAATTTCAAAATTAGCTTATCATAATAACTGTTTATTCCAAAGTATTTTTTTATACATTCGTTGAGAAATCCCTTTTTGATCAAGTTTATTTTTTTTCCTCTCAAAAGTGCTTATGTTTAAAAAGTATGGTGTTTGACCAAACTTATCAGAGAAAATAAATGATTCTAAAGTGTAGCAAAAACTGTTTTTCAGAAGTTAAAAAAGTTGATTTTTCTTACAAATGCTTATTTGAAAAAAATATATGTAAAAGCACTTATGAAAAGTTTGATCAAACATTAATCGCTACCTTTTTTTGTTCTTTTAGGAAATCTATTTTTTTTTTTAACTTCTGGAAAATAGCTTTTGCTACTCTAAAAATACTTATTTTCTCTCAAAAGTTTGACAAACTACACATTTTTAAAAAATAATTACCTTTTACCAAAAGATAAGCATTTTTAGAAAAACAAATAAATTTAGTCAAACATGCTATAAATTCTGAAATGGGAGGCAAATGGTGAGGCTATTGCCACTTAGAATTTCTTAATTGCTAGTAATACTCTCAATTAAGGCAACCATGAAACATGCAACTAATAGATTAACGACGATCATATAGAAATTCAATAAGAAAAGCAATTAGTTATTCTTTAATTACTCCGTTGTTTAACCAATACTCTACCTAAAATTCTTTTTCGCAGAATTGTCATGAATCGCCTTACATGTACTGGAATCTTCTTTAGAATGAAATTTTCAAAGTTGAATTAATATTTATATATACTAGTTTAAGTGTACGTGCTCCGCGCGTGTATCTCAGTTTAATGAATTTAAATTTAATTTTATGCAAGATCGTCTCAATAAAATTAGTGGCCTAAAGCCAAATTCTAACATGAGCTCTTAAATATAAACACATAACAAAAATATTATCAATAAATTCGAGTTATTTTTTAATTCTTAGTACTACTTTTTTTAGTGTGGTATTCTTAGAAGACATTAAGCATTTAAATTCACATAGTAATATTATTATTTATAAAAGTAAGGACTAATTTTAATTAATAAGATATTAGTCATTTATTTGCAATGCATTACCTTGAATATTATTATGAAAACTTTATTTATTTATGTGAAGATTTGACAAAAAATTCTAAAATATTTTCAGTGAAATGTAGATAGTTTTCTATCCTTTTTATTTAACTTAAATTTCTATCTTTTATCTTTTACAATCTTTAATGTTTTTTTAAGTGAAATTAAAATCATAAAATTCATATTAAACTTTTTGGGGCTCGAAATTTTAGAGGCCTAAAGCAAACGCTTTAATAGCTTTACCCTTGAGCCACCCCTGATTTTATGAATAATTGGATATAAAAAGCATAATTATTATCACATAATTATTAACGATTTGATTATTGATGCTGATAGTAATAAAAATAATGTAGAAAATGCTAGCTTAACTATCTAGCAAACCACATATCCTAATCTGAGTCTTCCATAATCTCCTATCAAAGTTTATATGTTCGATAAGATGAAATTACGTGATATTTATCCAAACAACATAATCAATCTAACCATCATTCTATAGAATGCATAGTTTATATATAATTTTTAAAACTATTAATGAAAAGAAATAAAGAAAGACAAAGACGGCGATGATGATGAATGCAAGAAAATGACTTAAAGTAAAATCAAAATAAGAATAAATATAGAATTGGTAGAAGAAGACGAAGAAAAATAGAAAAAATGTTCATTAAAGCTTGATCCAAAATATTGAATACAATTATAAATTTTTTGTTATAAGATAAAATTTTGATTGATTTTTATACCTTTTAGGGGAGCAGTCCTTCATCAGACTCTACGTGCATACGGGCAAGTGAAGAATTATCTTATTTTGCATTCCAACAAATGATTAAAAAAAAAAGCTAAAACTGTTTCAGGAATATATAAAAACTTCATTAAGAATGAAACTAGTGCGACTAAAACTACAACCGACATAATGCTTTAAGACTCCAAATAAAAGTTATGACATTATAAAAAATATAATTCATAAATCAAAAAGAATTTAACCTTCTACAATAATGTGTGACTTCCCTGTACCTTCTGTAACAAACTGAAAATTTGATAAAATATGTGAAATTTGTGATTTTATGTGATTTGACTCTTTTACCCCTCCCCATAATTGCATTATGATATTTCTGGGGTGTGGGAGTGATTGACAAGATTTTTTTATGCATTTTGGAATCATTTATGCAATATTGTGGTTTTTGATGGCTTTGAGAGCCTTATTTTGGACTTATGTGGATATCTTTTGATCCGTCCAATGGATGGTCGAAAGGATTGCGCCAGCAGCTCCGGAATATCGATTTTAGGTTGGGTAGACCTTTGGTTCGGGTCCCGATTCACCCGAGCTCATTTCGACCTATTGATCGGAAAGTTGAAAAATTGAAAACATGGGTGTGGGACCCACATTTGATCGAAACGACCTCAGATAAAAAATTCGACTTCATCAGCAGATCCAAAATATCGATTTTAGGGTGTTAGCATGTTTGGTATGATTTTACGACTTTTAAATCTCATTTCGACCCTCGATTTGGAAAATTATAATTTCGAGTTTTGGGGGTCAACTTTGTGAAAACTATATTTTTTTGAAAATCTGATATCGCCATCGCGTCCGGAACATCAAATTTAGTATGCTTGCATAGTTCGTTTGTATATATCGAACTCGAACGAATCCCGAGCACCCCGTCGAAATTCGTTTCGACTTAAGAAGAAAAAAACAGCAGTTATATTGCAGAAAATCTGCAATATAAACAGTTTTTTCACCCTTTTTGGCCTATTTTGTTCATTTTTCATCTTGCCTTTTTGAGAGTTAAACCTAAAAAGTTTGATAGCTTAAAAGTGAAGCTTGTGAGAGCTTGAGAAGCTAGATTAATATCATTTTCTTGATTTTATTACGAAGTTAAGGTAAAAATTCACCTTTTTTCTTAGTAATTTCTTAATAAATTTCTCTAACCTCAAAAATCTTATAGCATGATTTTAAACCCAAATTTCACTTCTTTCACTTGAATAATATTTTTATCTTATAATTACTAGTTTTTCATCAATTTAACCTTCAAAACAATTCCGATTCTTGATTTTAACCCCGATTTCAAAGATTTTACCCGATAAAACTCAAAAATGGTTTTTCTTTGATTTGAACTCCGTTTTTGACTCGATTTAACTTGGGTTTTCAGCTGTAGGTTCCTAAAAATATGGGGAACATGTTTTTGAAGTAAAGTTTTGATTTTTCCTTTCTTTTTTGGAAACCCATTTTGGGGGTCCGTTTTGACCCTGAACCAAAAGTAGTCAATATGAGCGTCGTTGGTTTTGTATTGACGCGTAGATTTTATATTTGATATTTTTAGTGGAGTTTGAAATTGTTCGTGAAAAGTAAGGTCGTGGGTTCAAGTGTAGCAAATCGGTTTCGGCTTCGAGGTAGGTTATGACTTAACTCTTCAGACTGGGTTGGGTAGTAAATGATGGTACAAAATGCATGTTAAGGGTGTGAACTAATCATGAAAAATGGATATCTATGTGTTGTGCCCGTGTGGGGGGCTATATGTGATGTAATTGTCGAAATTGAGATATTATGTGCTATGTTTGACCTGTGGGGTCCTATGTGATATTGATAGCCTTAAATACATGTGAATAATTGTATTGTGTTGTTTAATGTGGTACTATTGGTGTATTGTGATCATATTCATACTTTATTGGCATATGAGACATGTGAAAATTCATGGATGAAACGAAAATAATAAGTGGATATTGGCTCATGTGGTTGTGAGAATGTATCATTGTGGTTGGTTGCGGAAATATATCATGTGATTGGTTCTGGAAATGCTCATTGTGATTGGTTGTGAGCATTATATCTTTATATTATACTCATTCATGAAACATTGATACCACCATGACAATATCTGAGAAACACTAGCAACACCTTTTTAAGAAAATATTGAAAAACCTTATAAAACCCTTTCCGAGGGATATGCCGAAAAGGAGATATGAGATATGTGGATTGTATATGGGTTGACGAACCCCCCATGGGTCCTACATCGGGAAGCTTTAGCTCCGTAGGTGTATACGGCGATTGTGCAACGATTCCGGAGGTTGTGCGACGACCTTGTGCATCATCATCATCATCATATACATTGCACTTACTTTATTGTGTTTATGTTGTGTTGTATTGCCTTATTGACTTGTCATCTATGCATTTGTCTTACCTTCCTTTACTTGTATTTGATGATCTTGAATCTACATATTCTCTTTTGTTTTATTTATATGTGACATAATGTATACTTGTGTTCAGTATCTTGGTGTGTTGTTGTAATGTATGTAAGATATATTAGAACTGTTAGTGCAAGCGGTGTGGTCTACCGTTGTGGGACATTTTCTGATTGCAGGTGATATGCCCTTAGTGTATATTTTGTATGCTTTATTTACTACTTTGCTTGGTCGGACTACGATACCTACTGAGTATAAGTGGACCATACTCATGCCTACTGCGCCCTTTTGGTGCAGGTCTTAGCTCGAGTGCGCCTCAGCGTGATTGACTCGGGCGATTATTGGAGCTTCCAAGGTAGCGGTTGGACATTCATACGTCTGAAGTTCATCTCTATCTCTCTATAGTTGTTATGTCTTTATTAGTATTCAGAGAGAATTATTATTCCTTTGTGGTTATTCTTCCGATGCATTTGACTCTTGAATTGTATTAATAGTTCTTACATTATTGACACCTAGTTTTGGGCATGATTGACATTTTGGATAAGTTCTTTCCGCATTGTTATGATTACTTATATGGTTCGGCTTTATTCTAGAAGCCTTACCGTGGGATATTTCTATCTTTTCGTATCAGTTTGGGTAATAGGCTTACTTGTCAAGGTACGCCGCGACAAGTGCCATCATGACCCTCGTTTTTGGGTCGTGACAAATTGGTATCAGAGCAGCCAGGTCTCATTGGTCTCAACGGGGTAAGAATGAAATGTCTAATAGAGTCTAGTGGATCGGTACGTAGACATCCATATCTATCTTCGAGAGGTTGTAGGATGTATTTAGGAAACTTCCCTCATTTTATTATTTATCGTGTGAAGTTCTTTTATACCTTGTGTTTTGAGTTGTGTTTCACTCTTTCTACGCGAATGGAGTTGCTTATGCCACTATTAGTTGAAAGATATTGTGAGAAATTAGTGAATATCATTTGTCGGTTGTAGGCTTGTTGATGCTCCTGAGTTGTCATGGGATCAGTTTGTTGATGCCTTTCTGGAGAGATTTGTGCCTTTCAGTTTGAGAGATCATATGCGGGACGAGTTTGATCTTTTGGAGTAGGGCTCCATGACAGTTGATGAGTATGAGACATGTTTTCATTGCCCTGTCCAGATATACCTTTGATAGTATTTCCACCGAGTTTGAGTAGATATGAAGTTTGTAAAGGGCTTGGATGTCTTTATTTAGTTGACTACGTCTCAGATGATTGTGATTAGGGATTCTTTTTAGAGTATTGCGGATCATGCTAAGATGACAGAGGGTATTCTTAGTGCATTTCAGGGAGGTTCCAAGAGGGTGCATCGTTTTGGTAAGTTCAGGAGTCGGACCTCTCGAGGTATAGATTTTAGAGGTTCTCGTGGATATATAGTAGGCCAATGCAGGTGACTTTGTAGAGTTCAGCTGGTGGATCTTCTATTTCAGCAGTTCAGGGTGACCATTCGGACTCAATTGTACTTTCTCTTATTGAGACTGGTTATAGAGGTTGCTATGTGTGAGATGAGGTTGGCCATGTGGCCAAGGACTATTCTTGTCGTGTGTTTAGAGCTATTCCTATTTCAGCTGTGAGAGGTAGGTGTTCTACCAAAGGTGCAAGAGGTAGAGATGGTAGAGCCCGTGTTGGTGGTTGTAGGGCTACTCATCCAGTTGGTAGTCTCGGATAGTGTTATGCTATATGAGTCAGATCTGAGGCGGAGGCTTCAGATGCTATGATCGCAGGTACCATTTCGTTTGTTTCAGACCTGCATCTTATTATTTGATCCTGGATCGACTTTCTTCTATGTGTCTATATATTTTGCTTTGGGTTTTGATTCTGTTAGGGAGCCTCTTGCCATGCCTATTCGTGTATCTACTCCAGTAGGTGATTCTTTAGTGATGGATTGGGCGTATAGATCTTGTGTTATGACTTTTGTTGGGCGTGAGACTTTGGTAGACTTGCTTGTGTTAGACATTGTCGATTTTGATGCTATTTTGGGTATAGATTGGTTGGATCCTTCTCATGCCATCCTAAATCGTTATGCCAAGACTGTGACTTTAGCTTCATCGGGTGTGCCAAGGATAGCTTAGAAGGCTACACTTCATTCGGGTCCTAAAAGGGTCATATCTTATGTTCAGGCTCGTAAATTGGTTGAGAGGGGATACTTATCTTACTTGGCCATATTCGTGACACCAGTGTTGTTTCGCCTTCTTTCTTGGATTCTGTCCGTGTCTTTCGTGAGTTTATGGATATGTTCCCTACGGACTTGTCTGGTATGCCTTCGAATTGAGATATTGATTTCAGTATTGATGTTGAGCCGGGCACCAAGCCCATTTCTATTCCTCTTTATAGGGTGGCCCCAACATAGTTGAAGGAACAGAAGGATTAATTGCAGGAGTTGTTGGATAAGGGATTTATCCAACCTAGTATTTCACCTTGGAGTGCGCTTGTCTTGTTTGTGAAGAAAAATGATAGGTCTATATAGATGTGTATTGATTATTGGTAGTTGAATAAGGTGATGGTTAAGAATAAATATCATTTTTCTCGCATCGATGATTTATTTGATCAGCTTCAGGGTGCAACGGTGTTTTCAAAGATTGATTTGAGGTTCAGTTATCACCAGTTAAGGATTAGAGCTTCGGATATTTTGAAAATAGCTTTTTGGGCTCGATATGGTCATTATGAGTTCTTGGTCATGCTGTCATGTCTTTTGGGTTGACCAATCCACCTGCTGCATTCATGGAGTTGATGAACTGAGTGTTTCGACCGTATCTTGACTCCTTTGTTATGGTATTTATAGATGATATCTTGGTTTATTCTAAGAGTAAGGTTGAGCATGAGGAGCATTTGTGGATTATGCTTTAGAGATTGAGGGATAAGAAGTTGTATGCTATGTTCTCTAAGTGCGAGTTTTGGTTGGAGTCTGTTTCTTTCTTGGGTCATATAATGACCAAGGAAGGTATTATGGTTGATCCATCCAAGGTTGCAGCGGTTCGTGACTGGGCTAGACCTACTTCGCCCACTGAGATTCGGAGTTTTGTTGGCTTGGCCGGGTATTATCGACGTTTTGTTGAGGGTTTTTCATCCATTGCAGCTCCATTGACCAAGTTGACCTAGAAGAAGATTTCTTTTCAGTGGTATGATGTTGTGAGGCGAGCTTTCAAAAGCTCAAGAATTTGTTGACTTCAACTCCTATATTGGTTTTGCCCAAGGAGGTCGTGGACTTTATTATCTTTTGTGATGCTTCAGGTGTTGGGTTAGGTGTTGTATTGATGCAGGAGGGCAAAGTAATTGTGTATATGTCTCGTCAAGATTGAAGCTTCATAAGAGGAATTATCCTACCCATGATTTGGAGTTGTGCGCAGTTGTGTTTGCCTTGAAGTTGTGGAGGCACTACTTGTATGGAGTCCATTGCGAGATCTTCTCAGATCATCGTAGCCTTCAGTACTTCTTTACTAGCGATATATTCATACAAGGCAGCATCGTTGGCTTGAGTTGCTTAAGGATTATGACTTGACTATTCTCTACCATCCGGGAAAGGCTAATGTGGTTGCGGATGCCTTGAGCTGAACGTCGACTAACATGGGTAGCTTGGCGTATCTTTTGACCTAGGAGGGGCTTTTGGCCGTAGAGATTCAGTTTTTAGCTAACCAGATGGTTAGGCTTGATATTTAGACATCGGGGTGTGTTTTAGCGTTTGTGGAGGCTAGATCTTCTTTGATGGAGCAGATTCGAGCTCATTGGTTTGATGATGTTGGATTGAGGTTGATTCAAGATAAAGTGTTGAGTGGGGAGGATAAGGAAGCCTCACTTGATTCAGATAGAGTTTTGAGGATTGGGGCCTGAGTTTGTGTGCCGAGAGTGGTGATTGGATTAGGTTGATCTTGGAGGAGACCCATTGTTCCAGATATTCTATCCATCTAGGTGTGACTAAAATGTATCGTGATTTGAGGCAGCATTACTGGTGAGGTGGTATGAGGCGAGATATAGCGGATTTTGTGGCTCGTTGCCTATGTTGTCAGTAGGTGAAGGCTGAGCATATAAGGCCTGGTGGATTGCTTCAGAGGTTACCCATTCCCAAGTAGAAGTGGGAATGGATCACTATGGACTTCCTGACTGGGTGGCCTCGTACATCTCATAGTTCTGACAATATTTGGGCCATCGTGGATTGATTGACCAAGTCAACTCATTTTATTCTGGTTTAGGTCTCATTCAGTGCTGAGAGGTTAGCCCCTATCGTCATTCGTGAGATTGTACGTCTTCATGGTGTGCTAGTGTCCATTATTTTAGATCGAGGTCTTATCCTATGTTCACATCTCACTTTTGGAAGACTTTTCAGGACGAGTTGGGTACTTGGGTTGATCTTAGCACAACGTTTCACGCCCAGACTGATGGCCGGTCAGAGCAGACTACTCAGGTTTTAAAGGATATGCTCCGCGCGTGCGTGATGGATTTTGGTGGCCAGTAGGAGCAGCATTTGGCTTTAGCAAAGTTTGCATATAATAATAGCTACCATTCCAGTATTGATATGGCTCTTTTTTAGACGTTGAATGGTAGGTGTGTCGCTCTCCAGTAGGTTGGTTCGATGTTTCAGAGGTGAGACCTTGAGGTACGAACTTTCTTTGTGAGTTTTTGGATAGGGTTCGGATCATTCAGGAAAGACTTAGAGCGGCTCAGAGTAGGCAGAAGTGTTATGCTGATCGTAGACTTCGTGCCTTGTGATTTGGTGTTAGTGATCGTGTTTTTCTTCGAGTTTCACCAATGAAGGGTGTGATGAGGTTAAGGAAGAGGGGCAAGCTTAGCCTCAGGTATATTGGTCCATTTGAGATTTTTCGGACTATTGGTGATGTGGATTATGAGTTGGCTTTGCCTCTTGATCTATCAGCTGTTCATCCAGTTTTTCATGTTTCTATGCTTCGTCGTTATATTCTTGATGAGTCTTATGTCATTCGTTGGGAGTTAGTTCAATTAGATGAGCGGTTGTCTTTGTTGAGGAGCCAGTTTCCATTTTTGGCTAGGGATGTTAGGTGGTGGCTCTCTAGAGTGATCCCTGTAGTTAAGGTCCAGTGGTGACATCGACCTGTAGATGAAGCTACTTGGGAGGTCGAGTCTGATATGTGTAGTCCTTATCCTCAGCTCTTTGTTGATTCAGGTATTTCTTTTGCCTTAGTTCGAGAAAGAACTAGATTTTTAGTGGTGGATGATGTAACGACCTGAAAATTTGATGAAATATGTGAAATTTATGATTTTGTGTAATTTGACTGTTTTATCCTTCCCCGTAGTTGCAGTACGATATTTCTGGGGTGTGGGAGTGATTGATATGATTTTCAATGCATTTTGGTATTATTTATGCAATATTGTGGTTTTTGATGGCTTTGAGAGCCTTATTTTGGACTTATGTGGATATCTTTTGATCCGTGCGACGAATGGCCGAACAGATTGCGCCAACAGCTCCGGAATATCAATTTTAGGCTAGGTAGACCTTTGGTTCGGGTCCCAGTGCATCCGAGCTCATTTCGACCTATTGGTTGGAAAGTTGAAAAATTGGAACCTACATTTGATCGAAACGACCTCGGATAGAAAATTCGACTTCGCCAGCAAATCCAAAATATCGATTTAAGGGTGTTAGCATGTTTGGTATGATTTTACGGCTTTTAAATCTCATTTCGACCCTCGATTTGGAAAATTGTAATTTCGGATTTCGGGGGTCAACTTTGTGAAAATGATATTTTTTGAAAATCTGATATCGTCATCTCGTCCGAAACGTCGAATTTAGTATGGTTGTATAGTTCGTTTGTGTATATCGAACTCGAACGAATCCCGAGCACCCCGTCGAAATTCGTTTCGACTTAAGAAGAAAAAAAACAGCAGTTATATTGCAGAAAATCTGCAATATAAACAACTTTTTCATCTTTTTTGGCCTATTTTGTTCATTTTTCATCTTGCCTTTTGAGAGTTAAACCTAAAAAGTTTGGTAGCTTAAAAGTGAAGCTTGTAAGAGCTTGGGAAGCTAGATTAATATTTTTTTCTTGATTTTATTACAAATTTAAGGTAAGAATTCACCTTTTTTCTTAGTAATTTCTTGATAAATTTCTCAAACCCAAAAATCTTAGAGCATGATTTTTAACCCAAATTTTACTTCTTTCACTTGAATAATATTTTTATCTTAAAATTACTAGTTTTTCATCAATTTAACCTTCAAAACAACTCCAATTCTTGATTTTAACCCCGATTTCAAAGATTTTACCCGGTATAGCTCAAATATGGTTTTTCTTTGATTTGAACTCCATTTTTTATTTGATTTAACTTGGGTTTTCAGCTGTAGGTTCCTAAAAATATGGGGAACTTGTTTTTGAAGTAAAGTTTTGATTTTGCCCTTCTTTTTTGGAAATCCATTTTGGGAGTCCGTTTTGACTTCGAACCAAAAGTAGTCAATATTAGTGTCGTTGGTTTTGTATTGATGCGTAGATTTCATATTTGATGTTTTTAGTGGAGTTCGGGATTGTTCGTGAAATGTAAGATCGTGGGTTCAAGTGTAGCAAACCGGTTTCGGCTTCGAGGTAGGTTATGGCTTAACTCTTCAGACTGGGTTGGGTAGTAAATGATGGTACAAAATGCATGTTAAGGGTGAGAACTAATCATGAAAAATGGCTATCTATGTGTTGTGCCCGTGTGGGGGCCTATATGTGATGTAATTATCGAAATTGAGATATTATGTGATATGTTTGACCTGTGGAGTCCTATGTGATATTGATAGTCTTGAATACATATGAATAATTGTATTGTGTTGTTTAATGTGGAACCATTGGTGTATTGTGATTATATTCATACTTTATTGGAATATGAGACATGTGGAAATTCATGGATGAAACGAAAATAATAAGTGGATATTGGCCCATGTGGTTGTGGGAATGTATCATTGTGGTTGGTTATGAAAATATATCATGTGATTGGTTCTGGAAATACTCATTGTGATTGGTTGTGAGCATTATATCTTCATATTATACTCATTCATGAAACATTGGTACCACCATGACAATATCTGAGAAACACTAGCAACACCTTTTTAAGAAAATATTGTAACATCTTATAAAACCCTTTCCAAGGGATATGCCAAAAAGGAGATATGAGATATGTGGATTGTATATGGGTTGATGAACCCCCCATGGGTCCTACGTCGGGAAGCTTTAGCTCCGTAGGTGTATACGGGGATTGTGCGACGATCCCGGAGGTTGTGCGACGACCTCGTGCATCATCATCATCATCATCATATACATTGCACTTACTTTATTGTGTTTATGTTGTGTTGTATTGCCTTATTGACTTGTCATCTATGTATTTGTCTTACCTTCCTTTACTTGTATTTGATGGTCGTGTATCTATATGTTCCCTTTTGTTCTATTTATATGTGACATAATGTATACTTGTGTTCAATATCTTGGTGTGTTGTTGTAATATATGTGAGATATATTAGAACTGTTAGTGCAAGCGGTGTGGGCTACCGTTGTGGGACATTTTCTGATTGCAGGTGATATGCCCTTAGTGTATATTTTGTATGATTTATTTACTACTTTGCTTGGTCAGCCTATGATACCTACTGAGTATAAATGGACCGTACTCATGCCTACTCCGCCCTTTTGGTGCAGGTCTTAGCTCGAGTGCGCCTCAACGTGATTGACTCGGGCGATTGTTAGAGCTTCCAAGGTAGCAGTTGGACATTCATGCGTCCGAAGTTCACCTCTATCTTTCTATAGTTGTTATGTCTTTATTAGTTTTCGGAGACAGTTATTATTCCTTTGTTGTTATTTTTTCGATGCATTTGACTCTTGGATTGTATTAGTAGTTCTTACACTATTGACACCTGGTTTTGGGCATGATTGACGTTTTGGATAAGTTCTTTCCGCATTGTTATGATTACTTATATGGTTCGGCTTTATTCTAGAAGCCTTACCGTGGAATATTTCTGTTTTTTCTTCTTTTCGTATCAGTTTGGGTGATAGACTTACTTGTCAAGGTACGCCGCGACAAGTGCCATCATGACCCTCGTTTTTGGATCTTGACACCCTCATATCCAACACACCTGTATAAAAAAAGAAGGATAAATTTCTGAAAATAAATATATCACAGACATGCAATAATATTAGAAAAATCTACGACATTATGAAAAACTTAATTCATAAATTAAAAAGAACTTAACATTTTACCTTAATTTGTGACCTCTATACCCCATTTAATGCACCAACATGTATAAAAAAGAATCACAAATTCTACCTCAAATATAATGAAATTATTGGATGTATAGCAAATAAAAAAACATATAATAATAATTCATAATTCTCAATGAGAAAATTATAGAAGCTAAGAAAGAAGTAACAAAAATGTGAAGAAGAGGAAGAAGCACTAAGAAAAAATGGGAGTTTTATTTCTTCTAAATAACATGTACATACCGTATATAATCAAAATAGTTTTATCTTATAGTATAAGATTTGAATATGTTTTTTTTTTTCATGAATTATTATTATAATATTTAGTTATACAAGAAATTTATTTGATCCTAAATATTATCATAGTACTTTAGTAATACAAGAAATCTTGGACATAATCAATAGTTTGATTTTCATGTCCTTAAGATTGACACATAGAAATATTATTATATTTGGTTCTAAATGTTATTATTATACAATGAGTTTTGTAGTTGATTTTTTTTTTTGTTGAGAAGAACTACCATATTTTTTCTTACTATTTTAGGAAAATAATAAAATAAATGTGAGTTACCATAGAATTTCTTTCCTTGTAGGAACCTTATACTAATCTTATCTTTTAATCAAGAAAATAATTAATTAATAATTTTAAAAAATATAAAAAAATAATTTTGTTTATTGTGGACTGTTTCAATGAAGGATAAAAAGTTCGAATCACTTTTCTAATGTGCTTTGCACGTGTGTCCTGAGTCAATCAATAAAACTACATAAAAAAGAAGAAGATAAAATATGGAGATGAATAAAGTGATGATCTAGAGGCAATTCGAAGGAATGTAGAAAAGCCTAGGACATCACAATTCATTATTTTCCATGACAATTCGTCAATACAGAAATTTGAATCAATTATTGATTATAATGTCTTTTAAATAAGCCGTTGAACAATTAATACTCTAAAAAGTCTTTTAAAGATATAAATAGACTTAAGATATCTACAAAACTATTATATCAATAAATAAAAGGAGAGAGATCCCAATTGTAGATCCATTGATATTTTGGGCATGACAAATTATATATACAAAAAAAAGAAGAAGAGATAATTAGAACAAATTTTCACAAATAAATCTAACATCAAATTTTTTACAACATCCTTCACATTCAAAAATGTTGACGGTAGTAGCTATATGTTTCTTTGCAGCAAGTGAACATGCAGGGTATCTCTAGTTCAACGTTTTCTCTTGTTCAGACATGTGATATTTCACAAATCTCTCAATAGTAGTTACTTCAAAGATCCTATTGAGATTTACACCTTCCACTTCTTTCATTGTAAACTGGTACACCATATTTATATACACCGTGAAAGCCATGAGGATAACACTTTTTTTTTTTTTTTTTAATTAAATGCAAACAACACATAAATATCTAGCAAACTTTTTCGCAAGTGTCGAGACACTGCAAGCAATCTAAAGAGGAGCATGAAACATAAACATGTAGATGATTTTCTTATTAGATGACTAAAAACGTGATTATATTTTTACATGCTAACAACAAAGTTTATGATAAACATAGGCCACGTTCTTATGGTCTACCTTTCTTTCCTATTTAACTTGAACTTTTAGTATAAGGAATTGACCAAAAGAAAAAGTCTTACCCCTTTTTATCATTCAAATAACTATTTTTTTTTTTTTTATCTTAATAATTGTGTCAATTTTAAAAAATTATTTACTAATATGATGAATGTGCAAACAAATTGGATTGAATTCTTTTTAATTCAAAAATTATTTATTTGTTCTCAACATTAAAGGTTGTTTCTTATATTGCAATTTGAAATGTCCAGAATCTAAACAATTAAATACTACTACTAATAATATATTGAACAAGGTTACTTATCTAGACGATCAAAAGTAGGAGGCATCAAACTGAAGAAAAAACATAAAACTTAATGTTCGAATTACCTATCATAGGTTTAAAAAGAAAAAATTTACTTACTTTTGTCTTTACTTATTTTGGGCTACAAATAAAACAAACAACATTGGAATTGAAGTATAACCGTAACAACATAATAGAAAGTAAACACCAACTAATGCTTCGGTTTCTTCTCCTCATCTATTCGATCTCATGCACATTCTGAGATTAATAATTTAGTAGTAATTTGTATTAGCAACACTTCGAAACATGGAGATCAAATACGGATCCATATTATACAAATTAATTACCCAATTAACAATATCAATGGATGATTACTTAGAAGAAAGGGCAATTAACAAAATCAAATTAGAAGATATTACGATACAAACCTCGAGTTAATTTATGTAAACAGGCATTGAGCTGCAATAGCCAGTGAGAATTAGGGTTATTAACTTTGCTTTGAGATGCAACGCTTAGATGGATTGATAAAAAGGACATACACAATAATTATTTATAGGATGTACTCCGTTCTTTTTGCTAGGATCCCAAACTAATATCAATAGGCAAGCAAAATTCAAACCCAATAACATTATAATTGGAGGGAAAATGTGGAAAGACGATTTTGTTTAAAGTAAAAATTTTTAATAAAGGACAAAAAGTTCAAATCACTTTTATAAGGATCTTTACACTTTTAATATATTATAGATTATAGATATAGATTATAGATTATAGACACCAGAGTCGCCTGTTTGAGTATGTAAACTACTAATGTGGTGGGATCTGAAAGAGATACCACTTTCTCATAAATTTACTTTGAATCAAGACCTTTTGGCTCTACTTTATATCAATTTTGCCGAAGGAGCAACCCCATTTTTCACCTTGACAATATCAAATAAGCCTCCTACATCATCCAATTCTGAATCCAGTAGTTTTTAACCGAAAGGTGATATGTTTTAATTCGGTTCGATCAAATCCAGTAACCTTAAATATTTTTTGAATATGTATAGATTATTAATTTAAAACTCGGTAACTTTAAAAGATTAAAATGCAGAACCCATAAACTTGAAATTCAGACTCCAATCTTAAGAAAAAGAAATACTTTAAAGGAAGTCAAAGTCAAAAAGAACTAATATTTGACACTAGATGTAGTACTACTTAAGAATTGAACTGGAAAAGTTGACATCACAACTCTTGAGAATGTGCAAATTCTACTTCCAAAATTTACACATAATTCTGCACCATGTGAAATAGTGAAGTAAGAAGTAAGAACTCAATATTCATTCTACTTGGAATCACAGAAATGTATCTGTATCATAACACTCAAAGCAGTTTATCCCCAGTTCGACGACATAAAGCATTTCACAAGTGCTCATAGATAAGAACTTTCTCGCTCGTTGTACACATAAATATAGTCCAACAAGGTGGTTTACAGAGAAAATTTAACACCTTCATCATCAGCTGAAGTTCCCTTAAATATTGCAAGCTTCCCTTTATGTTCGAGCAGCTTTAAAGCTCGCATAAGGACTGTACGGTCTATTCCATGAAGCTCTGAACAATAACACGCCAAAGAAACAGATGAAATTACTGGGAAGCGAATAAAATAAGAAAAGATAAGAGCATAAGATCCTATAAACATAAATGCATACAGAATAGCGAGAAGTTAAATGTAAAATGTTAGATAAAATGATCCACTGATTCTTCCATCGCATGGTTATGACCAAGTAGTTCAAGATTGACACAAGCATATGATCATGTTAGAAAAGGAAAAATTGAAAGCACCAACTCTTCTCAGTTAAAATATGCTTTGTGCATGTAGGCAAGTGAAATGCCAAAATCCAAGCTAACATATGTAAAATATTTAAAGAAGACGACGAAAATAGTAAGCAATATGTGGTACCTAATATGTCATAGATTCTAAAACCTGAAGTTTACCTGTTCCACGGGACTCGGTCCCGGATCGTATTTCTTCAACTGTCATAACACTGTCCTCCAACCCATACTCCTTCACCTAATCAGATAGATAATACTTCCATAAGAAATCCGATAAGGCTCGAGAGTGGCAGAAGATTGCCAACAGAACCACAATGTGAACAAGGTTAAATAATACTTCAGTTCATCAAACATCTCCACTACCAGAACCATGTCTTTATGCATCCATCCCCAAATAGGATATATATAATCGTGTTCCAACAAGAAAACTAATTGCTAAACACTAAAATCGTATCTTTTACAGAATAATACTTTGAAAACCATTTATATAAATGAATAACCCATGGAGAAACAAAATGGTTCTGTAAAAGACACCGGGGTGTTCATGGGTCGGTTATTGGTCAAAATCATAACCAAACCAACTTAGTCGGTTTTTAAATTTTAAAAATCAAACCAAACCAACACAAAAAAATAACCGTCAGTTTGGTTCTTGTCGGTTTAGTTTGGTTTGGTTCAGTTTAGAACTTTAGCTAATGCTAAAAGTTGAAATTTAAAAAAAACAAATCCAATCCAACATAGTGTTGTGCCTTAATCTTGAAACTAAGATGTCAATTTAGTGTTATACTTAGCAAAGTCATGAACAACACCATATGAACGCTTCTACAAAAAATATTTAGAAACTACATATAAGAGAACGATAAACCCCCCAAAAGGTGAAAACATAATTTTTTTTTGCTTAATAGAAACCAAAAAGAAAGTTCAAAACTAGTGATTATCTATAGTCTAATGAAACTCACCTGTAAAATCTCATAGACAACAAGATAATTTTCACAATTAGTATCATTTGTTATTCAAAGTGCGAAAATTATTTAAAATCTCATAACGTACTGTCAACTTGATGGAGACATATGACTAAAAGTGTTACGGCTAAAGTTAAATTCATGCTATATACAACAACAATAACAACAAACCTAGTGTATTCCCACAAAGTGGGGTCTGGGGAGGGTAAGATGTACGCAATCCATACCGCTACCTCCGAAGAAGTAGAGAGGCTGTTTCCGATAGACCCCCGACTCAAGATAAAGAATAGTAAACAAAGGGATGGATGGCATAACAGAAATAAGGAATAAGAAATAATAAAATAGAAATCAGAGAAATACGAAATACGAGAAATAAGGGCAACACGAAAAGAGAAAATATGAACTAAGAAATAAGAAATAAGACACCCACCTAGTAGTAATATACACTCACATGCCAAAGACACCTATGTACACAGTCCTAGGATTACTAACCCGGCTACACAAGATCTCTCCTGACTGTTTGCCACAATCCACACACTCACACTAGCCTTCTACCCTTATCC
This sequence comes from Capsicum pubescens, assembly GCA_030864215.1. Classification (NCBI taxonomy): domain Eukaryota; kingdom Viridiplantae; phylum Streptophyta; class Magnoliopsida; order Solanales; family Solanaceae; genus Capsicum; species Capsicum pubescens. The sequence continues at coordinate 329,256,801 of CM061538.1, read as the reverse complement.
GCGACCTCCACACCTTCCTATCTAGGGTCATGTCCTCAGTAAGCTGAAGCTGCTCCATGTCATGTCTAATCACCTCCCTCCAATATTTCTTCGGCCTACCTCTACTCCTCCTGAAGTCATCCAAAGCTAGCCTCTCACACCTACGAACTAGGGCATCCATGCCCCTCCTCATCACATGCCCAAACCATCACAACCTTTCTTCCCGCATCTTGTCCTCCACCGAAGCCACTCCCACCCTCTCCCGGATAATCTCATTTCTAACTCTGTCCCATCTAGTAAGCTCACACATCCAACGCAACATTCTCATTTCTGCTACCTTCAATTTTTGGATGTGGCAGTGTTTGACTGACCAACACTCCGCTCCATACAACATGGCCGAACGGACTGCCACTCTATAGAATTTGTCTTTAAGCTCAGGGGGCACCTTCTTATCACACAACACTCCCGAGGCGAGCCTCCACTTCATCCAACCTGCTCCAATACGTTTAGAGACATCCTCATCAATCTCACCATTCCCCTGAATCATAGACCTAAGATACTTAAAACTATCCCTCTTACAAACATCTTGGGAGTCCAACCTCACTACCACTTCGTCCTCCTGCCTCAAGTCACTAAACTTGCATTCCAAATACTCCGTCTTGGACCTACTCAACTTAAACCCCTTAGACTCAAGGGTTTGCCTCCAAACCTCCAATTTGTCGTTTACCCCCCCCCCCGGCGCGTCTCATCAATCAGCACTACATCATTCGCAAATAACATACACCAAGGCACCTCGCCCTGAATACTCTGCGTCAACACGTCCATCACCAACGCAAAATGGAACGAACTAAGAGTCGATCCTTGATGCAACCTTGTCTCGATCGGAAAATGCTCTGAGTCTCCTCCCGCCGTCCTCACCTGGGTCTTTCCTCAAACGTACATGTCCTTATTAGCTCTGATGTACGCCACCGGGACCCCTCTCACCTCCAAGCATCTCCAAAGAACCTCTCTCGGGACTTTATCATACGCCTTTTCCAGGTCAATGAACGCCATGTGTAAATCCCTCTTCCTTTCTTTATACTGCTCCACCAATCTCCTCACCAGGTGGATTGCCTCTGTTGTCGAGCGACCAGGCATAAATCCAAACTGATTCTCCCAAACGGACACGACCCTCCTCAATCTCCGCTCAACCACTCTCTCCCAAATCTTCATAGTGTGACTCAATAGATTAATACCCTTGTAGTTGTTGCAACTCTAAATGTCACCCTTGTTTTTATATAACGGAATCATCGTACTCCATCTCCAAGCCTCCGGCATTCTCGCAGTCTTGAAAATGCCGTTAAACAGATCAGTCAACCACCTTAAACCTTCCATACCAGCATACTTCCAAAAATCCACCGGAATCTCATCAGGCCCCGTCGCCCTACCCCTCCGCATCTTACAAATCGTCTCTCTGACCTCCTCAACCTTAAAACGCCTACAGTAACTGAAATCACGGCTCTCCTCCGAGTGCTCCAGCTCCCCTAACTCAATGCCTCTGTCCCCCTCCTCGTTCAAAAGTCTATGAAAGTACTCCTGCCATCTCTTCTTAATGTGAACATCCTCCACCAAAACACTACCATCCTCCCCCTTAATGCACTTCACTTGATCGAGGTCACGACCCTTCCGCTCCCTAGCCTTAGCAAGCCTATACAACCTCTTTTCCTTGCCTTTCTCCTCTAACCTCGCATATAAGCTCTCGAACACTGCTGACTTAGCAGCCGTAACTGCTAACTTAGCCTCATTCCTTGCTACTTTGTAAACCTCCCTATTCACCCGCTTCTCCTCTTCATCTTTACTCACAATCAACTTAACATACACCCCCTTCTTAAACTCCACTTTCTTCTTCACTTCTTCATTCCACCACCAGTCCCCCTTATGACGTCCTACCCGACCCCTCGAAACACCCAACACTTCTCTAGCAGTCTCCGTGATGCAGCTGACCGCCCTATCCCACACAACATCCACGTTCTCCCCGCCCCCCCACACAACTTTTATCGGTTCGGTTTGGTTATTTTGTCGGTTATTTTAGAGTAAAACCAAAACCAAACCACACAAGTGTCGATTTTTAAAATTTAAAACCAAACCTAACCAAATGTCAGTTTTTTTAATCGATTTGGTTTGGTTCGCGGTTTGGTTTGGTTTTTAACCAAACCGTGAACACAGTTAGATGAGGCAGTAGGTATGGAGTGAGGGAGAGCATGAGAACACAGATGATCGAGATTATAAAACTAATAAGAAGGGCAAATTGGGAAAGGAAATTAAGGTTTTCCCGTTTGCACAAACTTTCTTCACTTCATAATCTCAATTCCAATTCAGATGTTACTATCTGCTATCTTCACCCTCCTAAAGGAGATCTGGAACTGTTTGAAAATGTATTAAAAAATTAACTCATGAAGTAAACAACAAACATGCAACACATAAGGTGGCTACATGATTCTCTACACAATTGTGAAACTATTCAACACATGGTTTAACAGTAAAAGAGGCTCTTTCAGATAATATCTACCTTTTTTTTTCTAGTACAATAACAGAATATGACATTTGAGTATGATGGCAAGAATGAATCCTATACCCTCTCAACTAATCATAGTATAGTCCCCTCAAACGTAGACACCAACATATTGAGTCATGACAATGCTAAAGACAGCAATAAATGTAAGGTTGCATGACTCACAAATTTTACAATCAAGTCTGCCCAGTCTTGGATGCGATGCCATAGGACTAGACATTTTCTGTGACCTTTATCCATCCATTCTGCACGACCTGTCAAATAGATCAGAGTCAGGAATCTAGCGTTCTGCAGCATAGGGGACTCACATACCAATAATTAGGCGATAGGGTCATTAAAAGGAAAGACACTTACCATCAGAAACCAAAGCAGAAAGAAATGCCTCCCTAGCTTCATGACTCAGAGATCCTGCACTATCAGAGATCACCCCTGTTCAGCCAGAGCATACTAAAATTGCCACCATTCTAGGTTAACAAAAGATATTCATCCAGTCAGAGGCAAGCTACCACGTAAATATATAATCACATCTTCTTTTAGCTACGAAATGCAAGGATTTTGCAAATTTTCGAAACTGGCAAGCTTTACTACCTAATGCTATTACAGTTGACATTTCTTTTGGTACATATGGTCTATGAACAGACATGCATACTTCATGGCCTAGAAGGACTGAAGAAATATCTTCAGAAACCTTGTGCTGGAACGAACAAGTATAAAAAATGCAAGCCATTAAGCTTTAGAATCACGTGAATTAACAGATTGATCATTTATATAATTTCTTACTTCCCTTAATAACACTTTGCAGAGGAAAAGAAATCCGTTGGAGGCAATGCACATGTGGTTTAAGGACAATTTCATGTTGCCTGATAAGCTAACATGGATTACTCCATGGCATGTGACTGTAAGATAATTCCGTGAAATTTTGACAACATAGCAGAAACTTCCTCAAAGGATCTGAAACTGCAAGCCATTTTATATTCAGCTTTAATGGCATTTTGTTCTTTTTTCTGTTTTGCAGCTGTTTCTTATTGCCTTTCTTAAACCATCCACTCCACTTCCTTGAAAAATGGATGGGTAAACTACTGATTCACATGTAACTAATCCATTTTCTTTCCGGATAGTAGTATCTTCTCTGTATTACTGGCTACTTCAACAACAAACTGAGAAAATCAGCATAAATATACAAATATGAAAAAGACTTGCATACAGAAAGCTGAAAAGACATGATATCTTCTATGTTCCTTAATGCTGGGACAAGATCATCTTAGTCCAAATTTGTGGCAGGAATGAGAAAATCTATTCTGTTTCGGGTTCCTCGATAAATGTCAAGTACAGATTCATTTTTGACAATCTTGTAAGAACAACTGTCTACCACTTCTACAAGGATGCAAGCATCAACAAACAAAAGGAGACAGCTCCAGAGGGTGATAGTTACTCCCTCCTTTCAAATTTAAATGAAACTCTTCGCTTTGGGACGTTCCAAAATGCTTACCAAATTCATTACTATACAACTTTTAAGACCTTTAAGAATTCAAATTCGTGACATATGCATTTCTAAACTTTGACGTAATATTTTCTCTATAAAACATGAAAACTTTTTTGAAACTTCTTGACTTTTAATTTTTTTGAAACTAATCTATAAAATATCACAACTTTTCAAACTATTACTTCAATTTTTCTTCCATTATCACTACTATAATATAAGTCGAATTAACATTTTAAATTGCACAGCAGTTGGACTGGATAATAAGAAGAAGCACTCACTTTCAATAGCAGGATTACTGAACAACGGGAAGTCTTCCTCCAGCCCAATTACAAAGATCTTTTGGGTTCGACAGAAATCAATTATGAGCTCCTTCCATAGCTGTATTTGCTTCTCCCTGGTTTCCCTCACAGGCTGCAAACTAGGAAAGAATAAAATTTATCTTATGTGCAAAACATAAATTCCACATCAGAGATCTTCTAATACTGCTTGAAGAAAAGTCCAGTTTCATGTGCAGCAAATAAAGAACATAATTATTTTTGTGAGAAACCATCTTAAATCCCCTTTAAAAATATCTTACCAGCATGCTTAGATCTATAAGTCAAACATTTCACATATAAGAGTCATTTTCTTTTGCTTGTATACCATCAAATGTTAAAATGATATCCTCCACTTTAGAGAAAAGAGTCCTATGGTGTTAGCTTTATTCCGTAATAATTATGAGATCTAGGATCGAAGATTTAAAATCTCAGCTGAAACCATCAAATAGTTGATTGATATACTGCTGTCAAATGCAGGTTCACTTTAACATCCAAGAAAAAGGTTCTCCATACATTTTGACACTAAAAGTTCAAATGCTAAAACACAGAAACTGAAATTTACTGCCAAATATTTATACAAATAGAAACATGGAAATAAGGGCAGGAGTAAATTACGTGAAGTAAGGTGGATAATTAAAGAAGTTAGGCAGCTTGAATTCTCCCAGTTTCTGCATCGCTCATGAAATACTTCCTTCTCTGCCTTACACCTGCTCATTTAAAAATACTCCTTGTAACATATAAAGATGTCGAAGAAAGGACAGAAAGAGAAAAATATCATCAAAATGAAACCTGATACTAGAGGTGGTAAATGGCTGGTTGGGTTGGATTTAGAGAGGTTAAGAATGAGTTAAATAGAAAAGGGGTTATAACCCAACCCGACCACATCTACATGGGTTGTTGTTTGAGTAATTCTGGTCCAACCAATATTTTAAAGAATAAATTTACCCCCAAAAGAAAAACAAGGCTGAATTCATAAAAGAATATATACTGTGGGCTATTCCACTTCCTATAAGAATATATACTTTTGGCTTGATATTGTCAAAATGGCATCAGAAGCACCTACATAGAAGGTTTAGTTATATAGGATGTTCTTTTTTCCTGCATATCAGAAATCAATTCGTTGTCCAGGACTGGCTTATTTGCATGAAGAATCGGAAACAAAGTGATTTCAAGTCATCACATGTGCTTTTGGGTGATGACTTCAAGCCAAAAAAGAGAGACACAGGAGAGGAAGCATCCAAAGAGAAGAGAAGAGAGAGAGAACATTTGGTCCAAGAAAAAGTGGTTACCAAACCCAAAAGGAGCTGAAGAGCGAAGATTTAGAAGAGAATAATCTATGAAGGTGAAGAAAAATCAAAAGCTAGGTTGGACTGTATGGAAGACCATTGCTGCTCCTGGACTCTCGGAGTTAAAAATTGAATTTTGAAAGTTCAACCAACATTTGTTAAGGGAGGAAATGAAGTGTTTCTTGTACTTCAAGGATAGAACAAGGAATAGGGAAGGGAAATCAGCACCAGTGATCCTTGATGATTAGAGCAACTACTAATTTTAATAGGTTACTTAAGATTGGAGGAGGTTTTGGATGTCTATACAAGGGCACAATTAAGCCTGCTGGTGAATTAACTGTTGTTGCCTTTAAAAAATTCAATAGAGATGGTTATCATGATCATAAGAAATGGGAAGCAGAAGTGTTTCTGCGAGTGGTAGATCACCCATATCTCGTCAAACTAATTGGATATTGTACCTATGATGGAGAGAGATATTCAGAGGCTACTGGTGTATGAATTCATGTCAAATAGAAGCCTATAAAATCATCTCTTCAATAGCACCTTTCCTATTATTACTTGGCAAAGAAGACAGCAAATGATGCTTGGAGCAGCTCAGGGCCTGACTTATTTGGATGAAAAATTGGAAGTTGAGGTGATATATCATGACTTCAAGTCATCAAATGTTATTTTGGATAATGACTTCAAGTCAAAGTTTTCAGACTTCGAGCTTGCCAGAGAGGGCCCAACTGGCATAACACAACCATGTTTCCACAGCAATTGTGGTGAAATGGGGGTAATGCAGACCCTGATACATGGAAACAGGACATCTCAAGCTAAGAGTGATGTGTGGAGCTTTGGTGTTGTATTGGATGAAGATCCTAACAGGTGGACGGTCCCTAGAAAGCAACAGATCTAGATCTGACAAGAAATCTCCCGCTTGAGTTAAAAATTAACCTGCTGATAGCAAGTTATTTCGTAGATCATGGGTCCAGGACTAAAAAATCAGTAGTTGCTCAATGCAGGTCGAAGTGCAACATTAACTGCCATGTGTTCGCTAAAAACTGCAAAAGACCGACCCAAGATTGGGTCAGGTAACAGAAACTCTACAATAGATCATTCAGGTGTCTGGTGAAAATAGCTCCACAGATACAAATTCCAGAATATTGAAGATGATCCTGTTGCTGAAAAAAGTCAAAGCAGATGGGAGCCTCAGAATTAGCCAAAAGGGGAATGACTCGGCTGAAATCAGTAATGTTGGTGGAATAAGCAGAAGATTTCTGATTATGCAGAAGACCGAAGTTACATGGAAGGTTTTTTCTTCCCGCATATCAGATATGAATTAGTTGAGAATCCGGTTTACTGAATGACAGAATATAGTAATCAACTTGACGAGTAAATGAGGCTTTGCAATTTCAACGCATTAGTGGCCACAACTAGAGGCACCCATCAGCAGCCTAGAGTTTTTGTATGCCATCAAATTATGCATTTGCAGTGTAGGTCACTCTCTAACTTACCAGGATAAAAAAAGCAACCACTACAAAACATTGCGATCATTAAGAAAGCAACAAAATTTTCATAAATTCCCACTCAGAGCTACACTAGTCAAAACAGTATCTGACATTATCTTGAGATATGAAAATGCGGGCATAGTAAAGCCAAATCAAGGAAAATGGAGAAGAACTCCATTCAAATGACCAAATTCAATCTCCTAAAAATTGTGAAAGCAAAGAACTGAAAATCCAGAATTCAAAGTGAATAAAGCACAAGTTCAGTGAAGTTCGAACGAGGAAATAAACCCAATCACCATTTGTATCAAGTTACTGTCTGGACCTCAGAGAAGCATATATGACATGTGTTTCGTATAACAGAAAATGCTTTTCCGTGTTTAGTTACCTTAAAACCTGGAAAAGGTTTTCTTCCAAAATGGGAAAATGAGAATGACTTTATGTTATTTCAACTCCTCTTCAATCTAATGCCTAGACATTGTTTATCAACATTCACTCTGTTTGGATGGTTGCTACATATTATTTCATAATTCGTATTGTATTGTTTTAATTAATACAATGTTTGGACAGACTGTACTGTTTTCCATCGTTACATCATGTCACACATTGATAATTTGAAGGATAAACCTAATAGAAAAGCAAAGTACTGGGTAAAGCTACTCTAAAATAAGGTAATAATACGATTATTACATAAAAAATTAAGACAAAACGAGAAAAAAAAAGAAGGTAAAGATGCGATCACACCTATTCGATCCTTACACAAAACGCGACTTTTCATTGTTACCTAATAATGGATTTAACAATGCGCTACAATAAAATTTAATTAACAATCAAAACAAATATTGTATTTAAACTAATGACACAATACAATACAAAAGGTAACAACCATCCAAACGAGCTGTTAATACTCAAGAGTATTAATACATAATACTTAACCTAATTCACCTTGTATAATTTCTGTAACTCACCTACAAACACAGGGAAATGATCCAGAATTTTTTTTCTCAAAATAAAGCAGTTTCAACTTCCTCAATACACATCAAGAAAAAATAAAAAACAAAACTTTTTTTACAAAATTAAGTAAAAAACAATTATTTTTTTTATAAAATTAGTATCTGGGTGTCTTTAATAATGGAAAAGGAAAACAAAGAGAACATACTTCAGAAACCCAAATCCTGAACTAACCACAAAGTCCCAAAAAAAGTTGACAAAAGAATAATCAAATTATCAATTATAGTTTCATATTTCACAACAACAAAAAGGACCCATTATAAAGCATAGAGAAATTAATAACCTGAGTGAGAGATAACGACTTGGTGATGAAGAGAAGATCACAACAGTCAATTCAAGGGGCAAAAAGTAAAAGACATATAAACTTTGGAGTTCTGTAGCAATTATGAGAAAAAAGTTTGGAACTTGTCTAAGAAAATTGTTAAAATACAAATAAGTCCAAATAGTATAACTGATGGACAAATTGGCCCATATAACTTTTTTTTTTGGTAACAAGAAATGATGTTAGTGAAAAATAAAAAATAAATAAAATGTGCTACTTCTGCACATATAGTTCTTGTCGTCGTCTTCATTGCCAATCACACTAGCAGCACCCCCACCATCACCAAGAACCCAACAAAATCAAGTATCTTTTTGTACATCTTTATAGGCTGAGTTTATCTTTGTGATAAATATGAATGGTTATTTGCCAATCTTGAAAAAAAATTCAACTTTCTTGAAATTGTGAAGTGGACTTAAAGGTTGAACTTTCGACTTTATTTGAAATTTTAAAGTGTAAAAGATTTGGCCATTTTCTTTGTTTTCTCACTATTTGTCTATTTCCTAATCTTTGGTGTGGTGGGTGATTTTGAGTTTAGCTTGTTGAAGAAATAATTTGTTTGAGCGTTTTAGAGGAACCCCATGTTGGATCATATCAGCTTAGATGCTTTATCTTTAGTTTAATAAGTTACTGAGATCAAAGATCTCCCTTTTCTTTGATTTTAGAGGATTCTAGTTGGGATTAAGGTTTTGTTATGGTGGTATGTCTTGGTTCAGAGTTTGTTACTCCTTCCGTCGCAATGTATGTGACATTATTTGACTAGGCACGGAGTTTAAGAAACAATGGAGGACTTTGGAAACTTGTGATCTAGAACAAGCCTTAGAATAAATCAAATCTCATTAAGGGTGATTAAAAGATTATACTTAAATTGTTTCTAAATTTAGTAAGTGACATTCCTTTCGGTATAGAGGAAGTAGTTGTCTTTGTAGTTTGGTTAGAAATAGTAAGAGCAGAATGGAGGATTGATGATATAGCTGATCCCGGCTAGTTGGGAATTCAGGCATATTTGTTGTTGTTGTTGTTGCGTTATATTGGAGGGTTTTGTTTCCTTTATTATGCATTTATGCTTCATTTTGTCTCTTTGTATTTTTCTCAAGAAAAGCAAGTATGTTATTGGTTACTTTGCTTCTGCAGCTTATCTGTCTTGGATTGCACGTCTCAAGCTTTACAAAGTGAGAATTGTTAAATAATGGCTGTGTAAGTTTCGGATGTTTATCAGTTGGATTTTTCCATTTTGTGTATACTTCAATAATCCAGTAACTATATGTCTGATTTTCGGCTTATTGATGTCTAAACAGAGTTGCGTCTGCTCCTGGAAAGGTTTTGATGACTGGAGGTTATCTTGTTTTAGAGAGGCCTAATGCTGGTATTGTACTAAGCACAAATGCTCGTTTTTATGCTATTGTGAAGCCACTTTATGAGGAAATTAAACCTGAAAGTTGGGCATGGGTGAGTGATATTTGCTGCACTTAACCTGAAGTATGTACGACCATTTCTTTACTTGAAAAACACCTTTTTATGTATTTCCCTACGCTTTATTCCCACTGTATGGTAGTTTTATTATTCTTTTTCAGGCTTGGACAGATGTTAAATTGACCTCTCCCCAGATGGCAAGAGAAACCATGTATAAACTGTCTCTTAAACACCTAAAGCTTCAACCTGTTTCTTCAAGGCAAGTAGTTTAAGTCTCGTTAGCGAAAATATTGTAGTATTTTTCTTTTTATATTTGTGAATTTGCATAACAGTCTCTTGTTTCTAGTTTCCTTTTGGTGTCCTATGGACTATGAAGTCCCTATGTATATTGATGATTGGGTTTCTATTGTAGAGAAACATATTTGGTGTAGGTTTTCTACTTTTTGTTATACAACTTCTATGCGGGAGTTTACTCCATCACTAATAAAATTATTTACTTTATCAAAGAATGTTTGTGAATTTGTTGAATTTTTTTTTTTGAATTATTAAATGTTAACCTGGCTACTGTATTCTCGATTTATTTCATCTGTTTGTTATAACATAAATGTGTAAGTCATCCAAATGGCAAGCAGTGTAGTAACTTATATTTTTAGTCGAACATCAGTGGATCAAGAAACCCCTTTGTAGAACATGCGGTGCAGTATGCCGTTGCAGCAGCCCATGTAACACTTGACAAAGATATGAAGGAGACATTGCAGAAACTACTTCTGCAGGGTAATGTCTGACACTCTTTCCTTTCTTATAGGAGGATGATGACAATCTTTTATATGGGACTTTCCAGAAAAATAATGTCTCAAACTGCATTATCCATGCAGGTCTTGACATAACTATCTTGGGTTGCAATGAGTTCTATTCCTATAGGAATCAGGTGCGTTTGCAGCTTACTTTATATTTCTGATATGAAATGTATTCCAGTGATAGATAATTTATCTGTGAGTCCGGCTTGTTGGCATGAAGTGAAATTTGATATTCAGTAAACCATACCCAAAGTTGTTTAACTTGATATTTTCTAATTTGTGGCAGCTGTTTCAAGATTTACGGTTGGGGCAGGAAAAAAAATCATATGAGACTATACATTGCTTGCCAGTTTTTTTAATATTAGGGTTTACACAAAGTTGAATGGTTTAATGGAAAAATAGTACGGAGTACTACCTCAATCCCGGAAACTAACCTTAGTTGGCTCGATAATCAATTTGACCAATTGCTGGACTAATGTTTGACTAAATCTTTTCCAAGTTCAGAAGATAACACTGGACAAAAATATATACGTATTCTTATTGGAAATACTGTGAAATAATGAAAAATTGATTATGCTACACCAAGTGAATTTATATAGTTGACCAGACTCCACTTGGTGGGAATATACTGGGCATGTTGTTGTTGTTGTTTTTCCTTGACAACCAATATATTGTTTATGTTCAAATTCGCAAGTTTAAGACAAAAAAAGTAAAACTAGAGTAGCCAACTTGAATAGAAGTCACAGCTGCAGAAGTTGTAAAAAGGAATGACTAGTCATGCACCAAGTGAGCACACGCTTTGTAAGATTTACTTCACCCATGGAAACGAATTTCTGCTTATTAGGTTTATTAATGAAGGTATAGGATTTGTATTGAATATAAAAACAATTCTACAAGGATTTGTATGGAATATCAAAACAAAATTGACACAAGCTTTCAATTATCCTTATCATCTTATTGTTGACATGTATATATCTTGATCATGTTAACTTAGTGCTGGACTATAAGGACAAGAAATCGCAATGATAATATGACTTATTTTTGTGTGGCTGGAACTGGTCAACTCGGATTACTCCTTTATAATATTCATTGACTGATATATTTAACTTTCTTTCAAATTACATTGTGTTACAGATGCATAAGTTAAGATGCAGTCTAAGATGTTATGCTACAAGCTAGTTTGTCTGTATTCTCTTGTTTGATAATAATTGAGACCTCTCTGTTAATTATTTATGTAGATTGAAGCACGCGGGCTCCCTCTTACACCTGAGTCATTGGCTTCCCTTCCACCTTTCGCTTCAATCACCTTTAATGCAGAAGAATCAACTGGTGAAAATCGCAAGCCTGAAGTTGCAAAGACTGGATTAGGGTCATCAGCAGCTATGACAACTGCAGTTGTTGCCGCCTTACTTCATTATCTTGGCATTGTGAACCTCTCCTCTTTGGCTGGGAACCAACTCCAAGGAAAGAAAGATGTCGCTGATCTTGATGTGCTTCATGCGATAGCTCAAACTGCTCATTGCATTGCACAGGGTAAAGTTGGCAGTGGGTTCGATGTTAGTTCTGCAGTTTATGGCAGTCAGCGCTATATCCGATTTTCACCTGAAGTGCTCTCTTCTGCGCAGGTCTTCTTCACTTTCCATATATTTGATTGATTTGTTGGCATAGTTTTGCTCATAGATAAAGTAATCTGTTAAAGTTTTATCAGAGGCTCGGGTACAGGAAAAATAGCCTGAACGGCTTCAGTGTATATATTTTGTTAATTTAATCGACCAAAGGCTTACTCTTTGAAGCTCATTAATGACCCATGTTTGAATTCCATAACTTTTGTCCTGAGAGGTGATAATATAGTTAAAGTACTCTTTCCGAATTGAGATAACTTAATATGAAGATGATGAATATATTACATCATTCAAGCCCATGGGGCTTTGGTTAAGTGGTAAAAAGTTTGTGTGTGATGTGTAAATTATGTGGATTAGGTGCACGTCACCAGTTCGAACCATGTGACGTACCAAATGCCTAGAACTTAAGAAGAGTAGAGGTGCTGGTCTTTATCCACCAAGTTTCGGACCATGTGCCAACTGGCCCTCATGCATTTCTCGCTTACTAAAAAACAGAAGGAAAAAAATGTATCTCATCACTCAAATGTTGTTTCCATCACTACATGCTTCAGTGGTGCTAAAATCTAGCTTGGTCGCCCAAGCCCCAGTCAATACCAAGTGAGCTGATGGGTTTTGCTAATTGTCAGACCACTTTTGATTATCTGTGTAAAAATTGCTAATAGAGCTGCTTTTCCTTTAGGTGGATGCTTCGTCTTCCCTTAGTCAACACTGTTTGGCATGACAATATTGTTGTTGGTCTTAGCAAAGTTTGAAAATAATTCATTCTCTATTCTACGAGAAATTTTATGAAAGTCTTGATTTACAAAATCTTCTGTTGGTTCCTTTCCTCAGCATAACGAGAATTTTTATGAAAGGTTAAGGAATGAGGCCAGGGTTTGTATAACGTGTCAGGGAAAATTATGGGACATTTGATGACTTAGTTTATCTTCAATCAATCAACTATATCTCATTTATCAAACTAGTTGGTGTCGGCTACAAAAATCATCTACATTTATTACACTCTGTTCAGGCAGATTTCATCCCAATCAAACATCTGTTGATTTCTATGCAGAGTTATTATTGTGGATTTGCTTCTAAATCTTGTCGAATCTAGTTTCACGACTGTTCTGACATTCTTTTGGATTAGCAGAATGCAGGTATGGCAACGCCACTAACAGAAGTCATTGGTGATGTCCTAAAAGCAAAGTGGGACCACGAGAGGACCAAGTTTTCACTGCCTCCTTTGATGACTTTAGTGAGTATGAAATACTATATTTCTTTTTAATCCAAAAGATATGTTATACTATATTGAACAAATTTATGAATGTTCATCTGGTTAAGAATAATGGATTGCTCATCTGTTATAAGCTGGATGGACAAAATTACTGTTTTACATGTTAAACGACCTTTAATGACACATTCCTATTCTCTTTTGATCTCCACACCCTTAGAACTGTCAAATAGATATGTAAAACTAATTTCAGCTTCAATTGCTGATATTGACGTCAAGTGTAGATTTACCTACCTGGTGCTTGGGCTAAACACAAATTTCTTTTGCAGAAGATACCTAACCTATATGATGAAAATGATAATTAACTTTAGGTCAATGGTCCTACCTAGCATGCTTTTGCTGGTCCTTTTTGGTTGAATCCCCTGATTAGCTCTATAACCGTTATAACTGAAGATGTTGACTGACTGAATTTTTACACTGTACTGTCACTTTAATGGATTTGTTCTTGCTCTTCCAAGACATCTACTCCAGCAGAATTTGTCTCATAGTTGAAGTGTTTTGTATGTGGTACGCGTAGTTTCTTCTTTTGAGTTGCCGGAGCTAATAGCTGAGCACTTGCAGTTACTTGGAGAACCGGGCAGTGGAGGATCTTCAACGCCATCAATGGTTGGGGCTGTTAAGAAATGGCAGAAGTCTGACCCTCAGGATTCTCTAGAAACATGGAGAAGGCTGTCAGAAGGAAACTCTGCTCTTGAAGCGCACCTTAATACCTTATGTAAATTGGCAGAGAGACATTACAATGCTTATGAATGCATCATCAATGCCTGCAGTCTGCTTCCTGCTGAAAAGGTAAAACTCTGTCGATCTAGAACAGAGCTGAAAAACTTATGAAATGGCAGGTGATGCTGATGACTGCCCTTATACCTCTTAGATGCTAATATGTTCTGGGAAGCTTTAATCTGATATAAATCTCCGGGTGTTGAAGATGCCACTATGTTCAGTGAAGGGTTAATATTTTTTATGAAGCATACAAAAAAATGTACCCTATATATGAAAATTCATTTCCCGCAGCTAATTAAACTAGATAGCTAATGCAATTCAAAGACATGGATTGAAAGAACAAAATTTCCTATAGTTACTATTCTCAAAAAAGAAAAAAAATTCCTCCTGGTTCTTGTTTTCCTTTTCATTTTTAGTGTTGCCTATATTGTCATGTGTAAAACTCCTAACCTCTGTAAGTTCATGGCTTCCCTTTTTATGATGCCTCATTGTTCTTTTGTGCCCTTTCTACCTAATTGGATTCCCATTACTTTTTGGTATAATTGAGGAATTTCTATCCATAAGAGATTTTTTTATTTTTATTTTTAATTTCGAATTTTGAGTTCTTTTTTAACCATGAACAGTGGTTGGAGAGAGCAAATGAACCAACTCAAGCAGAAATTGTTAAAGAATTATTAGGAGCTCGAGATGCAATGCTTCGGATTAGGTATCAGATGCGCAAGATGGGAGAAGCTGCTGGAATTCCAGTAAGTTCTCCAGTACCATGTAACTAGATTGTTTCTTCTCTTATTCTTTCAGTTCTCACTCCTCGCCTATGTATGAATTACTTCAGATGACCATTTGTCAAGATATCATTCTATCTCAATGATGCAAAAGCAGGCTTTGTTTCTGTAGAATTTAATCTCTAGACAACTTCTATATGAAATTAGTGTCCAATTCCTTAGGGTTTCTATAGAATTCCAAAAGTACGAAGAAGAAGTGTTAAATGAAGTAAATGAACAATAAATTTCTTGAATGTGTTCGTATCAGTGGAAAATAGTTTCCAAATGAGAAAGAAAAGTAGGTCCCAATTCAAATTCCTACATCCGTTGCTAAGTTTAGGAATGTTGTAGAAAGATGGTTTCCTAATTTAAACTTTCTTTTTGCTTTCAACAGACACAAAAGAATTACTTTTTCCATCTAATTTACTGCACTGCAATTTTCCGAAGGAACATATTTCAGCGACCTTGGCATTCAAACGATGCCTGTAAGGTCAAAAGCTCTTAAAGAATCCAGTTCACTTGTTCCAGGTTTATAACCATTTCTTTCACCTTGTACACAATTCACAGATAGAACCAGAATCACAATCTCAGCTTTTAGATGCTACAATGAATATGGAGGGAGTCTTATTGGCGGGCATTCCTGGTGCTGGTGGATTTGATGCGGTTTTTGCAGTCACCTTGGGGGCCTCAAGTAAAAATGTGACTCAAGCTTGGAGTTCACTCAATGTTCTCGCAATGCTAGTACGGGAAGATCCTCATGGTGTATCCTTAGCAAACAATGATCCTCGGGCAAAGGAAATTACTACAGCTATTTCTTCAATTCAGCTTGAATAATGATCTGGAAGATGGAGATCACTTGCAGTGCTCTAATAGTGTTATATGACTATGTTTTAAAACAGTAGAATATGTTAGCTAGCTAGCTCTGGTAGGAGTTATCCAATAGTTTAAAGTCTCAAAACTGTAAGGTCGAAATGGCCTTTTTCTATTGTTTGAAGAGGGCACATATTTGCCACGAAAAAATAAGCTCCAGATGGGAGTCTGTTCTAATCCTATGGATCATTGAATCAAAAAATTGATCTTGCTGGAATTGAATTTCCCTTTTATTTCTTTGTTCAAATTGACTGGTATCAAGTTTTGTGGATCAAACATTTAGCTTCGGCAGTGATTTCTTTTCTTATGGAACTCTGGGATTGGCATGATTCTGACGGTAGGTCCTAATATTGTTTACATCTTTGAACTGCAGAAAGTATGACTATAATTATGAAAGGCAAGTTTGAAGGGGAAAAGAATATGTATTCACCAGTAGTCTTTACAAGAGCAAGTTCCATCTTTGAAATGGTGGAACCGATTTCTATCCCTAACAATGATATCTCTTTCGTAAATCATGGAAATTTGTTTAGTGTATGTATGACAATCACTGCACATTCTGACATTTCTCACTATCCTTATAGGAGAACCTTGAGATGTTTTTATAAGTGCAAATGCAATTGCCAGCTTTTGACAATGAGTGCTCAGTCTTTGCCTCTTCTCTTCTTCGTCTACATCAAACAGTGCCAATGATGTATCCGGTGAATACCCTTCAAATTTCAGTTGCCATTCCATTTGGTGAAGCATGTCATACACCACATCACTGCAGGTATGTGACCTATCTTGTGACACAAACTTGTAGACCTTTCTGTTTACTTCAACCAAGCAAGAACCAGGTACTTGACTTATCCCTTCATTAACCATTTTTGTCCGAATTGCAGCCATCTTTTCCCACATTTTAGCTTGTGCATACATATTGCAGAGCATGACATAGTCACTGGCATTTCTTGATTTCAACTTGAAAAGATTCTTGGCTGCTACTTCTCCCAACTCAACGTTCCGATGAACTCTGCAAGCACTTAGCAGACTTCTCCATAAGACGTCGTTTGGCTCCATTGACATGCCTTTGATGAGCTCCAAAGCTTCCTCGAGCCTCCCAGCTCGTCCCAAGAGATCAACCATACACCCATAATGCTGAATCGTTGGCTCTATCTGATGCTCCAGTCTCATCCTGTCAAAACATTTTAGCCCTTCTTCAACCAATCCAGCATGACTACAAGCACTCAAAACCCCTACATAAACAACATCATCAGGTTCCAATCTTTCCTTGAGCATTTCGTGGTAGATCCTTAGTGCTTCCTCCCCACGACCGTGCATGGCCAGCCCCGAGATTATGGTACTATAGGACATCTGATTCTTGTTTGTCATTCTTTGAAAGAGAAATAACCCTTTCTCTAGACATCCACATTTAACATACATGTCTATTAAGGATGTCTCTACTATAACATTGAGACCAGTCATGTTTCTTAAAAGATATCCATGTGTGGCTTTCCCAAAATCAAGGGCATCCAAATGAGCACAAGCAGAAATAACACTAACCAGTGTACTTTCCTCTGCCCTCCAACATCCCTCAGTGTTCATTTCACCAAAAACTTTGAGGCAGTCAGACCATAGTCCCAAGTTAGCATGACCTGCAATAAGTGCACTCCAAGAAGCTATACTTCTTTGATCCATTTGCTCAAAGACAATGCAAGATTGCCTAATTTCTCCACACTTTCCATATATATTGATCAAACTGTTCTGCACAAACATGTCATCCTCATGTCCAAACTTCAAAACTTGCCCATGAATCTGCTTTCCTTCTTTGAGTGCCCGGAATCGGGCACATACCTTAAGAAGTGCAGGATATGAGAAGTTATCTGGTTCAACCCCATCTTCAATCATATGAATATACCAAAGTAGAGCTTCTTCCAAGTTCATATCCTTGACATATCCTCTTATTAAAGTATTATATTCAAATGAACCTGGATCAATGATCTCCCCGAAAATCGAACAAGCATAGTCCATGCTGCCCCATTCTGAAAGTGCACAAGTGGATAAAAGATTGCCTACACAGAAGGAGTTACAAATGAATCCAAGTTTCAAGATTTGGCCATGAACTTGCTTCAACTCCAACATGCTGTTGCATTTCTTGATCATAGAAATCCATTCTTGCTCCTTCAAGATGAAGTTGAATTCTTTGGCTTTTGCATGATCTTCTTGAGGTATCAAGAATGGAGTCTGATAAAGGACTGAAGTCCTAACCATCATGCTTTACACCATCATTTTATTTCAAGAATTAAGCTCACTAGTGTAAGTAGTGTCGAGATTAAAACTTTGTGCTATGAAAATATTAAAATTTTGGAATTGGAAAAGAAGTGAAACTAGCTTGGAATCTTGAACATTTTCTTGATTGTGACCTGTGAGAAGAGTGCTCTCATCCATGAGATTTGGCAAGTGAATTTGAACCAGAAAAAATCTGCCTAGTCATTAGACATGAGGAAGTTGATAGGATAATGTTTTTGAGTAGATGGGGTCTATGAAGTGTGGAATTAAAATATAAGTAACCACTCCTATGGTCCTATTGCACTTTTGGTAAAATGTTCTACCAATTTCATTGGTCAGCCCAAAATGGGATCAATTGATATAATATCTAAACTTCTTGTCCATTATAAAACAAAAACTGGAAAGGGACATTTATTAATGAGTTTAAGTTACATGCACTAATTATGTGAATGGAAATAATGGTTACACAAAATGATTATAAAAAGATGGAATAAAGGATTACAATGTTGGTTCACTAGTGAAAGGGAACAGTTTGCTTCCGTTAAATTATTTGTCTCATTCTTACCCTTGTCTAGTTATTGTTATCATAGCGGCTCGAGTTTGCACTTATAGGCTTAATGGAAAAAGATAAATTTAGACAATTTCACAAATTTTAAGTGCAAATTTGATCTTTTTCTCTTTTATGATTTATCAACTTTTTACACTTTCCGTTGACCACAACATCCTCTCACAACAAGATAATAAGCAGTAAATGGTGACATACGGTTATAATCAGTTAAACTATATTGAAATTAAAGTTCAGAGTAAGGTTGAATACTCAAAAATTATCCAAAATAGGAGAATAATAGAAACTTTTTCTAGTATCAAAGTTACACACATATAATTTTAGTTATAAACTTATTTAATTTCAATTTTGAGAAGTGAAATAAGATATTCATTTGAGAGCAAATAGAATAGTTTAGTCAAGGTACGTAGTTTTTAAATTACATAACACCACAACATCTTTACTAAACTACATAAAATTCTTACTCTTTTTATTAATTACCTAAATTCTTTTTCTAAAAAAATAATAATCGAATATATCGGCAAATTCATAAATTTTAATTATGTATCTCCCTTTGGTCTAATTAATGTATTATCTATCTCGATCAAAATAGTTTCAAAAATGAATATATCTTAGTAATTAAAATTATGTATCTCAACTTTCAAATTATGTATTTGATGCTAATAATGTACCCGAGCAAAAATGGAGTAATTACATTCTTAAGTTCAAAATTATATATCTCAACTTTAAAATTATGTATTCCAATGCCAATTATGTATTCAAAAACTGTAAAGTAAGAAATTATTTGTAACTGAGCAAAAAGTAGGAATAGGAAATAATTAAGAGTAAATTTGTTGAAATTTATTTAAGTTATACTTTTTTTTTCTCCTCTCTTTATTTTTCAATTTTATTAAAATGTAGAATGTTGATGTTAGTATGTTACCAGAAACCCAAGTTTTATTGGACATCGGGCCTGAGGCCCCATATTCATTTTGGAGTCCAATATTGCCTTTTTAGTTAGGCTTAACTCAAATCTTTTGGGTTCCTAAGCCCAATACTTCTTGGGACTTTTGTTCTGGATCCAAGTTCCAACCTTTGTATTTTTTTGGCCCGAATAGTTGAAATTTATAAAGTTAAAAATTACACATTATAGATAAAATAATTTAATAATTACATGGTATGGTTCATGTTTTAAAAAATTACAATTCATAGTTAATAATTTTAATAATTACATGATATGGTTAATGTATATATCAAAGGCAAGTAAAACTGTCTCTCATAATTAATTTATTGTTTTATCTCTTAGCTGATTGGAGTGTTTAGCGACAATAGGTCATTCTTTTATAGGACGTTTTAGCGGCAGTATATATTCTTCCTAATTCAATTGATCTCAAAGTTTATTCTAACATATATCAAAGAATATTTTTATTTCTATTTCTTTGTAACGCCCCGAAAACGGGTCCCGAGACGTCACACGGTGCTCAAGACTACGAGTAGTCTCAATCTAACCCTTTAAGCCTTCTACTATGTATGCAACTCATATCAAGGTAACTTCAACAAGTAAAAATACTAAAATACTAAATTATTTGAACTGAGCTTAAATCAACTGAATATAAAGTCTGAACAACTAATATTAGAAGTCTGAATTATAACTAGCAGTCCGACAAGCCTCTACTACTAACAATTAGAGAGTCGTTGGGACAGACCCTCAATTGACTCGAGCTAAACTGAAAACAACTAATCAAATACTAAGAAAGCTGAAAATCTGAATAAATGGGTCCTCGAACCATGAGGACTTACCAACTGCTGGGATGTAAATAAGGATGCCCGAAATCACTCACGCTGCTGAGACTGAACATCTGAACCTACGTTATTAAATAATGTAGTACATAGACATATATGTGGATCAGTACTTTGAGGATGTACTGAGCATGTGGGGGTGAATGCATAAGTAAAAATAATATCTCAATGTTATCAAAATTCATAAAGTATGCATGCTAAATGTAAATACTCACATTGGCTCGAACAACTGAAAGCTGAAAGATCATCAATCATAAATAACAAAGTATACTGTGCAAATCTCATGAGCCATCACACTTAGTTCTGAAAGTGTACTTGTATTCTATCTTTAAAACTTTTCTATTATTCTTTACTAGTAGGGAGATCTTTTAAAAGCTGTTCTGCAAGGATTAATCTTTTATGTAGGGAGGTTCTTCTAACCTACATACACTATGTGAGCTATTATAGTGTCCAATGTCTAGTTCTCCTAAGGAGAAAATCTCACGTTGGGAGAGGTGTCATACTCTTGCCAAGGAGTTTAACCTAAACTAAGTGATCATATCTGTAATTGTCATCCATATAGAAATGGAAATAATATAAAACTGTACCTACGTTGGCTCATATTTCTAGAAAAAGTAGGATGCGCTAAACCCACACTTCCCGCTCGGTGCTAAATTGTAACGCCCCGAGAGTACACCCTAGGCATCACACGGTGCTTACGATCCCGAGGAACCACAAGCTAACCCATGAGCTGGTACCTACTGTGAGCACTAAAGAATATAACCATAAATGCGGAAGAATAACTGATACGTCATAAGGTTTTAATAACTAAAATAAATACTGAATTATGAATCTGAAGAAATAACTATCTGAGTTTGAATAAATACTGAAATCTGAGATAAACTGAATAACTAACTGACATGTCAAATGAAGTCTGAATAATAAATAACTGACTATAGTGTCTGAAAGACTCTAAACTGAATAACTGTGAGTTGATGGGACAGACCCCAACTAACTCCAACTAACTACTAGACTGAAAGCATTAAATAAAATAATCCGTCCTCGAAATATGAGGAATCACCACTGCTACTGCTGAGAATCTGAGAAGTCTAAGCGCGAACCAAGAACTAAGCGTCAGAACCTATGATATAATACATCATAGCGCAAGAAAAAGTATGCGATCAATACTTTGAATGTACTGGTATGCTAAATGAGGTAGGCTGATATGCATAGTTTTATAACACATGAATATTAATAACTGTCTGAATATACATGTAAACATAGAGTACTGAATAGAGAGCATGAAATCCGTAAGTATTGGAAATATGTGAAATTTATAAATACCGTGTATGCATAAAAGTTTGTAAATACTGGAGTTACGTAAAATCTGTAGATACTGAGGATGCATGACCAAGCACATAACATGAATTGAATAAAATTTGTAAGTTGAAATACTGAGATAACTGATATATGTATGCTTATGGTCAAACAACATTCAAAGTGAATGTCTGAACTGATTACTTGTCTAAGACTGTAACTGAGACTGCGACTAAGATTGTGGCTGAGACTGTGGGAGCTATCATCTAACCGACATGCCCCAATTTGAACTAATTGGGGCCCAACCTATAACCCCAATTGGAAGGGTGTTAATACCGTGCCACGGGTACTAACACTGGCTGTGTGGATCCACTATACTAAGGTACTGTCCTGAAGGACTAAGGGTGTCAAGCCTAATCTGATGGGTGACCACTACGAGATAGTCAAGCCTAAATTGACGGGTGACTCTGCATATCCTACGCTGGCTACGTAGTTCTAGAGTTTAGGGACTGCTACTAGAAACTCTGCCTATCTGACGGGGAAGCCATCATCCCTACACTCGCTCGGTGCTAAATCCTACTCCTAACTGAAAGACACTGAAATACTAGACTGTTCTGAGTTTATTGACTGTTCTGATAATGCTCATAATATAACCTGAAGTTATTCTGAAGATACTGAGACAAGGCTAAGTAAAACAGCTATGGTTTTCGGGTATTCAATACCCTCAGGACTCAAAACAATAATAGTAAAATGACACTAAAGCTTGGAGGACATAACATAAAGGCTTTTATTAAATATTCATTCTTGTAAGCATTTTATCAAACACTTGATATGCATGGTGTACATTAAACATGAGAATTATACCAAAACTTGTATTAAAGCACAATTTCAACACCATTATCACAAATCATTATTTAAATCCGTGGATAATAATATTTAAACATATGGACTGTAGTAATAGACATCAATTTCGCTGAAACATGGTATAGAATAAGATTCATGGAAATTCATGTTTTAATCATAATTTAAATTCAAGGTAATTTGAAAAATCATGCTTTTGCAATTTAAAACAGATACTTAGACTCCATGGGTGAAAGGAACCTATGGATGAACATTTAACATACCTGGATTAAGGAATTTAAGATGATTGATGGTGAGTTCTTGAGATTTGGCCTTGAATTTGAGAGTTAGGTTTCTTGTTCTTGAGAAGAATGGATCCCCTTTTTGAGTAATTTAAGAATAATGGACATATAATTTCCCATTTAGTTAGGGCTTAGAAAAATAACCAAACAACCCCTTGGAAATTAAAACGAAGAACTGGAAAACTGCAAATCCCGACTTGAGGCCCTAGAGCGATGCACCAGGATTGCGGAGCCTCACTGAAAATTGACGACTGGGACCTGAAAGCTTGGCACGACGCGGAGCTATCGCGGTAAGCCTTTGGAATGCCATTTTGGCCACCTCCGCGACGCGCCATTATTGCGGAGGCTCACTAAAAATTGCCAGATATGAACTGGGTCCTTGGCGCGAGGCACCAATATCGCGGTCCCTTAATGAAAATTGACAATTGTCATTTAGACTAGTTCCGCGACGCGCTAGTGACCAAAATGATGGTGTTTAACGACTGAAACTTAAAATCGCCATAACTTCTTACCCGTTTATCGGATTTGAGCGAATTTTATATCGTTGGAAAGCTAATTGAATTTTCTACGCAATAAAAGGCTCTAAACTAAAAAATAATGGGTATTTCAAAAATTTATATATGAATACTCATGTATTGGGACTTAAGTTATGCCAGGGAAATACGGGGTATTTCAATATCTCCCCCTTGGGATCATTCGTCCTCGAATGAGACTGGTTAAGCTGAGAAAAACTGAAGGACTGAGATTACACACTGAACATGCATATCTGATGCATGGAATGTATGACTGAACTGATTTGTAAATTCATAACTGACATGAACATGATGTGCAACTGAAACTGAGCATGATAGAAAGAAATCTTAAGAAGATTAGTACCTTAAACCGAATCTAAATTTGCGGAGAAAAGATAAGGGTACTTGATCCGCATATCTTCTTCTGCTTCCCAAGTGGATCCCTTAACGGACTGATTCCGCCAAAGAATTTGACTAGTGAAACTTCTTTGTTCCTTAGTCTACGAACTTGATGATCAAGAATTTCGATTGGAACTTTCTCATAAGAAAGACTATTCTGAACATCGATGCTTTCTAGGGGAACAAATACAGCTGGATCGCCAATACACTTCTTCAACAATGAGACATGGAACACTAAGTGTATTGAAGCTAGATTTGAAGGCAACTCAAACTCGTAAGCTACCTTTCTGAAATTACTGGGAATTCTGTAGGGACTGATATATCAGGGAATTAGTTTCCCTTTCTTGCTGAACCTGTTTACCCCCTTCATGGGAGATATTTTCAAGTACACAAAATCACCGACCTCAAACTCGAGATCCTTTCTCCTCACATCTGCATATAATTTTTGTCAGCTCTAGGTTATTTTAAGCCTTTCTCTGATCAATTGAACCTTCTCTAAGGCATCAAATAGTAAGTCAGGCCCTACTACTCCGGCCTCACCTACTTTAAACCAACCAATCGGAGATCTACATCTCCTACCATAGAGAAATTCAAACGGATCCATATGAATACTGAAATAATAGTTGTTATTATATGTGAATTCAATCAAAGGCAAGTGGTCATCCCAACTATCTTTAAAATCAACCACGCATGCTCTCAGTATATCTTTAAGAGTCTGAATGGTCCTTGCTGCTTGACCGTATTTCTGAGGGTGGAAGGTTGTACTGAGGTAGACTTGGGTATCAAGACCCTTTTGGAATGCTTTTTAGAAATGAGAGGTAAACTGGGTATCTCTATCTGAGATGATATATAAGGAAACACCGTACAACCTAACCAACTCTCTGAGATAGATTTTGGCATAGTCCTCGGTTGAGTAAGAGGTATGGACTGGTAAGAAATGAGCTAATTTGGTCATCCTATCTACGATAACCCAAATAGAATATTGTTGATGACAAGTACGAGGCAGTCCCATCACAAACTCCATGTTCACTTCTTCCCATTTTCACGTGGGAATACTGAACTTTTGCATGGACCCACTAGGTTTTTGGTGCTCAATCTTAACCTGCTGGCATATAGAGCACTTAGCTACGAACTCTGCGATATCCCTCTTCATCCCACTCCACCAATAGATCTCCCATAAATCGCGGTACATCTTAGTGGCCTCTGGATGAATAGAGTAGCGCGCTCCATGCGCTTCTGCAAGAATTTGTTGCCTTAAGTTATCTACACCAGGCACACATAGTCGACCCTGACAACGCAGCACACCATCTTTCCCTTGGGAGAAAACCTCCACTTTCTGATCTCTGATTGATCCTTTCAACTTAACTAGACTGGGATCTCTATCCAGTTTTTCCTTCACTTTGAAAACTAGGGATGATTCGGCACTACACTGCACCCATACACTACCTTCTGCTGAATCGACTAAGCGGACACCTAGTCGGGCAAGCTTATGAATTTCCTGAGCTAACTTCTTCTTACCATCCTCAACATGAGAAACACTACCCATAGACAGTCTACTGAGAGCATCAACCACTATATTGGCCTTGCCCGGTTGATAAAGAACAATCATGTCATAGTCTTTCAATAACTCTAACCACCTTATCTAACGCAAATTAAAGTCTTTATGAGAGAACACATACTGTAAGATTTTGTGATCTGTGAACACATCAATATGCACTCGATACAAGTAATGCCTCTAAATTTGTAAGGAAAATACTACAGTTGTTAGCTCAAGATCGTGAGTAGAGTAATTCTTCTCATGGGGTTTAAGTTGTCTGGAGGCATAGGCTATGACTTTACCTCTCTGCATGAGGACGCAACCCAAACCTACTCTAGATGCATCACAGTACATAACAAAACCATCTGAACCATCTGGCAAGGTAAGAACTGGGGATGAGGTGAGTCGAGTATTCAACTCCTGAAAACTCTTCTCACATGAATCTAACCACTCAAAATTGACTTTCTTCTGAGTCAATATGGACATGGGAGATGCAATAGAAGAAAACCATTCAACAAACTGATGGAAATATCCAGCTAAACCCAAGAAACTCCTGATATATGATGGAGAGATGGGTCTAGAACAGTTTCTCACCGCCTCAGTCTTTTGAGGATCAACTCTAATGCCATCACCAGAAATAATATGGGCAAGAAAAGCTACTGATCTTAGCCAGAATTCATACTTACTGAATTCGGCGAACAACTGATAAGTTCTGAGAGTTTGAAGTACTATTCTGAGGTGGTCTGAATGATCATTTTTGCTACGGGAGTAAACAAGATTGTCACCAATGAAGACTATGAAGAACATGTCCAAGTACTGCTTGAACACTTGGTTCATCAAGTCCATGAAGACTGCTGGGGCATACATGAGATCAAAGGACATGACTAAAAATTCAAAGTAACCATACTGAGTTCAAAAAGTTGTTTTCGAAATGTCACATTCCCTAATCCTGAGCTGATGATAGTCTGATCTAAGGTATATCTTGGAAAAATAGTTAGCACCCTGAAGTTGGTCAAACAAGTCATCGATTCTAGGAAGTGGATATTTATTCTTGACTGTGACTTTGTTCAACTGACGGTAGTCTATGCACATTCTGAGAGAACTGTCTTTCTTACGCACAAAAAGAACTGGTGTGCCCCACGGGGAGATGCTGGGTCTAATGAATCCCTTATCTAGGAGATCCTTTAAATGTTCTTTTAGTTTTTTGAGTTCAGCTAGATCCATTATATATAGTGGAATAAATATGGGCTGAGTGTCTAGAAGAAGGTCTATTCTGAAGTTGATTTCCCTTTCGAGAGGAACTGCGGGAAGATCTTCAGGGAACACATCTGGAAGTTCCCTAGCTACTGAAACTGACTCAAGAGTTGGAGTTTCTAAGCTAGAGTCTTTGACTTGCACAAGATAATAGACACATCCCTTGGATATTATTTTTCTCGCTCTAAGGTATGAAATCAACTAACCCTTAAGCGATGTAGTACTACCCCTCTATTCAAAGACTGGTTTATTTGGGAACTGAAAATGAACTATTCTGTTTCTACAATCAACTGAGGCATAGCATGAGTAGAGCTAATCTATGCTGAGAATGATGTCAAAATCCATCATCTCTAACTCCACGAGATCAACTGAGGTAACTTTATAAGATATTATGACCAGACAGTTTCTGTATACCTGTTTGGTACAATGGAAACACCTACTGGGATAGACACTAAAAGGGCTCTTTTAGAGTTTTGGGACTGAATTTGAAATTGACGCTATATATGGAGTTACAAAAGAAAGGGAAGCTCCAGGGTCTAGTAAAGTATAAACATGTAAATGAAAGACCTGCCACATACCAATAACTAAGTCAGGATAATTTTCCTGATCTTGGCGGGACTGAATAACATATAATCTTTTCGGACGCTGACCATTGGTAGCACTGGAAGCGGCATCCTACTGAGTTAGGCGACCGAATAGAACTGGCGACTGATGGAACTGGCCCTGTTCGAATTTGATGGCCTAGCTTGCCACACCTGAAGCACACATCACTGCTCGATCTACACTCTCTCTGATGTTTTCTGCCATATTTCTAACATAAAGGGTTCGCACGGGCACTGTTAACACTGCCTTGGAACTTAGAGCCTGCTTTCCTATCCCGATTATCATTTCTAAATTTGGGTACGGGGGCACTGGCTAAAGAGAGCGCTGGGGATGAAGACCTCTGATGAAACTGAGAGCGATTACCACCTTCTGACCTTGGCTGACTGAAATTAAAACTACCCATTCTAGCCTTCTTGTTTTCTCTCTCCCTTCCCGTAATCTTTTTCTCCTCAATTTGTTGAGCATGGACCATCGACCTAGATAAGTCCATCTCCCTAATCAACATTGCGGTCCTACACTCCTTGACCACACTATTATATATACCAGACACAAACTTACTCATCTTGGACCTGCTGTCAGCTACCACATGAGGAGTATATCTAGCTAACTGAGTAAAATTGAGAGAATACTCCTCCACGCTTATGTTGCCTGCCTCGAGTTAATAAATTCTAACACCTTGGCCTCCCTCAACTCCAATAGGAAGAATCTGTCTAAGAAAGTTATAGCAAGCTCTTCTTATTCTATAGGCCCTGCATCTATACCCCTATCTACCTTTCACTGCTTAAACCATGTATGGGATATATCCTGCAACTGATATGCAGACAACTCAGCACTTTTACTGGATGTCACCCCCATAGCATCCGTTACCTTTTGAACCATATCTAAGAATTTTGTGGATCCTCTTCAGACTTGGATTTCGTAAAGAAAAGAGGATTCATCCGGGTGAAGTCCCGAATTCTGGTTGCAGTAGTATTGGTGAACGTAACCCTGAATTCTGCGTGAGAGACATGCTCATCCAGAGGATTTTCCTGGACGGGCGGAGGTGCTGGTTGGTTTTCTGTTCTTGTTCCGTTCTTCTTAGAAGGCATGTTCTATAAACGGAAGGAAGAAATGGATTAGACTGAGATTTCAACTTGAGCTCATGCTCACTCGCACGACATAAATACTGAAATAAGGGAAACTTTTCCTAAACTCCTTGTAGCCTCTTGCCCATAAGTGTGGTGCACTACATACTGTAATAACCCGAATCTGGTACCCAGAATGCTACATGATGCTCATGACCCCGAAGGAACACAAGCTAACCCATGACTAATATCTTTACCTGAACACTGCATAATATACTGTATAAATACAGAAATAGTAGGCTGAAATATACCATAAGGTTCAAAACTGATAAACATCTAATAAAACCATATCTGAATAATGTGGTACGACAATACCAAAACTGAAATAATGTCTGAAAACATCTAGTCTGAAAACACTGTAGTCTGAAAGCCTCTAAACTGTCTGAATAAGGAGTTGATGGGACATGTCCCCAACTAACTCCAACTACTGAAATAAACTAAGTAATGAAAAAATAAAGTAATGATCATGTCTTCAAAGGATGAGGACTCACTGCTAACTTTGACTGCTGAAACTAGAATGCTACTGATGCTCTGAAGTTCGTGCTTATGAACCATGGTATAAAACACCATAGCGCAAATATGTCAGTATGATTGAATGTACTGGTATGTATATGAGGTAGGATGAATGAAAAGGGTTCAAATGCATGAACAATGCTAACTGACTGTATAACATGAACGTGAGAATACATGCATGAATAAGTGACTGTGATTGAATTCGTGATGGTACTGACTACTGAGTCTGATTACTGATAACATGAGTCACTGATAACTGATACAACTGATACTGAGCAATTATATCTGACAGTCTAGGTTCTGATAGAACAAACTGAGTTCTATACTATTCTGAGTTGGTTGTATCTGACAGTCCTGAAATTCTAAAGAACTATCTGAGTTCTATTACTGAGAATAAATCTGAAACTATAATTGTGGGAAGTAGTAATCTAAATGACATGCCCCAAATAAAGCAATATAGCTAAGTTGGGGTCTAATCTGTAACCCCAATTGGAAGGGTGTCAATACCGCGCCACTGGTAAAGACAAGCTATGGGTGACCCTCATCTGACAGTGTCTCCAAAAGAGAACGGTGGGACCCTCATCTGACAGTGTTTATCCACCTCATCAACCCTCATCTATCAGTGTTGATGTCTCAACCTATGCTAGCTACATAGTTCTGGAATGCAAGGATTGCTTCTAAGGATCACACCCTCAACTGTGAGTATGTGTCCTCATCCTTGGGTTTACTCGATGCTAAATCCTACTCCCATCTGAATAGACACAGAACATGATTAACTGAACTGAAATGGACTGAGTTCATTGAGTTTTATTGACTGACGAAATACTACTGAGATTAATAAAGTACTGAGCTTTCTGAGATTACTGGGACTAATGAGTTTATATTGAGTTTTCCTAAGTTACATGACTGACTGAATTCTACTGAACATGACTTGACTGAGGATATCGTGAAAACATGACACTGCTATAGGTACACAACTAAATTGTTGGGTACAAGTACCCCCAGGATTCGATAGAAAAAAACTGACAAGGCATGACATTCTTGAATACACGACCAACATCAGCAATCCATAATACAATAAGTTGGGGATTTCATGAAGTACATTGTTATCATAATCTTGTACGTGGTAGGAATACATATACTCAATGTCATAATTTCATACTCTAGCATCATGAGCATTCCAACAAACATCTATATTTCACATCAATAGCATGGGAGTTATTTTGAACATAAGGGTAAAACATGAATCCTTCACTTAAGTCACAATTGAGTCATATTACATAATTTCTAGTATCTTAGGCATTTTGTCAAACACTTAGGGTGCATGACTTAGGGCATGTCATAATCATCAAATTAACATATCATAACCAACTAAAATTCATGGTTTTTAACTCACATGCTAACATATTTTCATAAAAATACATAAAGATTCCAACTTGGGAATCGTACAACAACAACAACCACATGAACATAATCAACACATAGCATGAATATCATAATTTATAATTTAAAACTTGGTTCGTGGGCTTCATGGACGCAAAAAAATCCATGAATGAACACTATGCATACCTGAGAAAGGAAACCTTGAAGGTTCTTGGAGTTCTTGGATGGATTTCTTGAGATTGACCTTGATTCTCAAGGGCTAGGGTTTTATTTTCTGTTCTTGATATTGGGGAAAAAGTGAATAATAAGTAGCTAAGGACGTTTTTAGGGCTTAAATGGAATAAAATTATGGGAAAAGACCCATTTCACCCTGAACGCGTATTTTAATTTCTGTCAAAATTTTCCAAAATAGGCACCTGGCGCGACGCGGCTCTATCACGCCGTGTCACTGGAATCTGACAACTGGAAAATTGGGAGATGGAACAATGCGGAGCTATCGCATTGCCACTTTGTTTGTGACCTGGAAGTTTGGCGCGACGTGGAGACATCGCGGAGATTCACTGAAAAAGGGACAATTGGGAGTTAGGAGCCCTCCATGACGCGGTATAATTTTGGAGTCTTACTGGAAACTGACAAACGTCATTTTGGCTTATGGCGTGATGCGCCATTGGCTGAAATAACGGTGTTTTACGACTGAAACTTTAAATCGCCATAACTTCTTACTCGGTTATCGAATTTAGGCAAATTTGGTATCAATGGAAAGCTTATTCAATTTTCCACACAATAAAAAAAAGTAAAAATCTTGAAAATTCCATATATATAAAAGTGTATTCATTTTTAAAGAATGTTTTTGACATTTTCAAGATGAATTTAAGCTAGGTAGAAGTACGGGGTATTACAATATCTCCCCCTTGAGAACATTCATCCTCGAATGAAACTGACTGAGATGGGAGAAATGATAGACTGAAGTACATGCTGAACATGAACAATTGAAACATGATTTCATGACTGCATGACTGAATTACTGATAAGATGAGTTTCTCATCAAACTGAACATGCATATCTGATGCATGAATACATAACTGAACTGACACATGAATGCATGATTAACTATGCAATGGTAATTGATACCAAGTTTATCAAGGAATTTTGAACATGAACTGGACACCAAGTTGTAACTAAAATCTGAACATGAAACTAAAAGGCTTAAGGAAAGCTATTACCTTAGGTTGAGTCTGAATTAGTGGAAAAGAGGTGAAGATACTTGGTACGCATGTCTGCTTCTGCTTTCCAAGTAGCTTCCTCAGTGGACTGATTCCGCCAAAGGACTTTGACTAGAGGGACTCCTTTGTTCCTCAGTCTACGAGTCTGATAGTCAAGAATTTTGACCGAAATCTCTTCGAAAGAGAGGTTGTTCTGAATATCTATGCTCTGAATAGGGACTACAACTATGGGGTCACCTATTCACTTCTTGAGCAAATAGACATGGAAGACTGGATGAACTGAGGCTAGATCTGAAGGCAATTCGATCTCATAGGCTACTTTGCCGAAGCGACTAAGAATTTTAAAAGGACCAACATATCGGGGACTGAGTTTTCCCTTCTTGCCGAATCTCTTCACTCCCTTCATGGGATAGATCTTTAGATAAACATAGTCACTAATCTCGAACTCGAGATCTTTTCTACACACATCTGCATAAGACTTCTGTTGGCTCTGAGCAGCTCAAAGTCTTTCTCTGATCAACTGGACTTTTTCTAAGGTATCGAATACTAAGTCAGGTCCTATAACTGAGGCCTCACTAACTTCAAACCAACCAACTAGAGATCTTCACCTCCTACCATAGAGAAATTCGAATGGAGTGATCTTAATACTGGAATAATAGTTATTGTTGTATGAAAACTCAATCAAAGGTAAGTGGTCATCCCAAATACCCTTGAAATCAATTGCACACGCTCGCAGTATATCTTCTAAAGTCTGAATGGTCCTTTCTGCTTGACTATCTGTCTGAGGATGGAAGGCTGTACTGAAATGAACTTGGGTACCCAGACTCTTTTGGAATTATTTCAAGAAATGAGAGGTGAATTGGGTACCTCTGTCTGAGATAATAGATAACGGAACACCATCCAATCTGACCAACTCTCTAATGTAGAGTTTGGCATAATCCTCGACTGAATAAGAGGTATGGACTGGAAGAAAATGAGTTGATTTGTTCATCCTGTCTACAATGACCCAAACTGAATCATGTTGATGACGAGTACGAGGAAAACCTATCACGAAGTCCTTGTTCACTTCTTCCCACTTCCAAGTAGGAATATTGAACTCTTGTGTGGACCCACTAGGCTTATGATACTTTATCTTAACTTGCTGACATGTAGAGCACTTAGCCACAAACTCTACCATATTTCTCTTCATCCTAATTCACCAATAGATCTCCCGCAAGTCGCGGTATATCTTTGTGTCCCCTGGATGAATAGAGTAGCGCTCACCATGCGCTTCCACAAGAATTTGCTGCCTCAAGTCATCTACACCTGGAACACACAGACGGCCCTGACAACACAATACACCATCTCCCCCTTGGGATAAAACCTCAACCTTCTGATCCTTGACTGACTCTTTCAACTTGACTAGACTAGGATCTCTATCTTGCTTTTCTTTAACCTCTGAAACTAGAGATGATTCTAAACTACTCTGAACCCATATATCACCCTCTTCTATATCGACTAAGTGAAGACCTAGTCTGGCAAGCTGGTGGACTTCCTAAGATAACTTCTTCTTACTATCCTCAACATGAGAAACACTACTCATAGACAGTCTACTGAGAGCGTCGGCTACTACGTTGGCCTTACCCGAATGATAAAGGACACTTATGTCATAATTTTTCAAAAGCTCTAACTATCTTCTCTGATGAAGATTGAGATCTTTCTGAGAAAAGACATACTGAAGGCTCTTATGATCTGTGAACACATCTATATGAACTCCGTATAGATAATGCCTCCAAATCTTTAAGGCAAATACTGCGGCTGTTAACTCAAGATCATGAGTAGGATAATTCTTCTCATGGGGTTTAAGTTATCTAGAGGCGTAGGCTATGACCTTACCATGCTGCATGAGGACACAACCTAAACCCACTCTGGATGTATCACAATACACTATAAAACCATCTGGAAGAGCCAAAACTGGAGCTGAGGTGAGTCGAGTCTTCAACTCCTGGAAACTCTTCTCGCAAGGATCTGAACACTGAAACTTGACTTTCTTCAGAGTCAATCTAGACATAGGGGATGCAATAGAGGAAAATCCCTCAACAAACCATCTATAATAGTCATCCAAACCCAAGAAACTCCTAATATCTGATGGAGAGACAAGTCTGGGCTATTTTTTTACTGCTTCGGTATTTTGAGGATCTACTCTAATGCCATCACCGAAAATGATATGACCAAGGAATGCTACTGACCTTAGCCAAAATTTGCACTTACTAAATTTGGCGAATAGCTGATGATCTCTGAGAGTCTGAAGTACGATTTTGAGATGGTTTGCATGATCACGTTCACTGCAGGAATAGAAAAGAATATCATCTATGAAGACTATGACAAACATGTACAAGTACTACTTAAACACACGGTTCATCAAGCCCATGAAAGCTGCAGGGGCATAGGTAAGATCAAAGGACATGACTAGGAATTCAAAGTGACCATACCGAGTTTGGAAAGCTATTTTTGGAACGTCAAATTCCCTGACTCTGAGTTGATGATAGCCTGATCTGAGGTCTATCTTAGAAAAATAGCTGGAACCCTGAAGTTGGTCAAATAAGTCATCAATTTGGGAAAGTGGATACTTGTTCTTGACCGTGACTTTATTAAGCTGACAGTAATCAATGCACATTCTGAGAGAATCATCTTTCTTGCGCACGAGTAAGACTGGTGCGCCCCATGGGGACACACTGGGTCTAATGAATCCCTTATCTAAGAGATCCTTCAATTGTTATTTCAGTTCTTTGAGTTCTACTAGTGACATTCTATATGGCGGAATAGATATAGGCTAAGTATCTGAAAGAAGATCAATGATGAAGTCTATTTCCCTTTCGGGAGAAATTCCTGAAAGATCTTCGAGAAAGATATCTGAATATTCACTCACGACTAGGACTGATTCAAGACTGGGAGTCTCAAAACTAGAATCCTTAACATGAACACAATGATAGACATATTAGTTAGATATCATTTTTCGTGCTTAAAGGTAGAAAATAAGCTGACCTCTGAAAGCTGAAGTACTACCCCTCCACTCTAGGACAGGTTCATTCAGAAACTAGAACTGGACTATTCTGTTTCTGCAGTCGGTTGTGGCATAGCAGGAATGAAACCAATCCATGTTGAGAATGACATCAAAATCAGTCATCTCTAATTCGACTAAGTCTGCTGAGGTGACTTTCTGAAATATCATAATCGGGATGTTTTTGTATACCCGCCGAGCTATGATAGTTTTACCCACTGGGGTAGATACTGAGAAGGGCTCTGCTAGAATTTTGGGACTGACTCCGAAATCAACTACTATATAAGGAGTAACAAAAGAAAAAGAAGCTCCTTGATCTAGCAAGGCGTAAACATGCAAATGAAAGATCTGTAGCGTACCAGTAACCATATTAGGAGAATTTTCCTGATTTTTCCGGGACTGGAGAGCATAAAGTTTGTTTGGGTGTTGCCCACTAGTAGCACTGTAAGTGGCACCCTACTGATTTGGGCGACCGAATTGGGCTGAGAAACGGTTCTGCTGACATCTTTTAAAGTGTATATAAAAGTGTATACATCTATAAAAGTGTAGAAAATTCCACATATATAAAAGTGTATTCATCTTTAAAGCATGTCTTTGACATCTTCGAGATGAATTTAAGCTAGGTAGAAGTATGGGGTATTACAACACCCATGCACAAGCCTCTACTCGACGCGGCTTTTAGACTTTCTAGGACACTTTAAAACCTTACGCTCTGATACCAAGTTTATAACTCCCCAAGAGTACATCCTAGGTGTCACACGGTGCTTACAATCCTGAGGGACCACAAGCTAACCCATGAGCTGGTACCTATTGTGAGCACTGAAGAACATAACTATAAATATAGAAAAATAACTGATATTCCATAAGGTTT
Organism: Capsicum pubescens; assembly: GCA_030864215.1. Taxonomy (NCBI): domain Eukaryota; kingdom Viridiplantae; phylum Streptophyta; class Magnoliopsida; order Solanales; family Solanaceae; genus Capsicum; species Capsicum pubescens. The sequence goes on along the minus strand of CM061538.1, from coordinate 329,221,412 downwards.
TAATAACTAAAACAAATACTGAATTATAAATCTGAAGAAATAAGTATCTGAGTCTGAATAAATAATGAAATCTGAGATAAACTAAATAACTAACTGACATGTCAACTGAAAGTTGAATACTGAATAACTGACTGTAGTGTCTAAAAGCCTCTAAACTGAATAATTGTGAGTTGATGGGACAGGCCCCAACTAACTCCAACTAACTACTAAACTAAAAGCATGAAATAAAATAATCGTCATCGAAATATGAGGACTCACCACTACTACTACTGAGAGTCTGAGAAGTTTAAGCGTGATCCGGGAACTGAGCATCAGAACCTATGATATAATATATCATACCGCAAAAACAGGTATGCGATCTGTACTTTGAATGTACTGGTATGCTAAATGAGTTAGGCTGATATGCATCATTTTATAAATAGAAATATTAAATAACTATCTGAATATACATGTAAACATAGAGTACTGAATAGAGAGCATGAAATTTGTAAGTACTGGAAATATGTGAAATTTATAAATAATGTTTATGCATAAAATTTTAAAAATACTGAAGTTACGTGAAATTTATAGATAATGAGAATGCATGACCAAGCATATAACATGAATTGAATAAAATATGTAAGCTGAAATACTGAGATAACTGATATTGGTATGCTTTTGGTCAAACAACACTAAAATTAAATGTCTGAATTTATTACTAGACTAAGACTGTAACTGAGACTATGAATAAGACTATGGATGAGACTGTGGGAGTTATCATCTATCCAACATGCCCCAATCTGAGCTAATTGGGGTCCAACCTGTAACCCCAGTTGGAAGGATGTTAATACCGTGCCACAGATACTAACGTTGGCTGTGTGGATCACTATACTGAAGTACTGCCCTGAAGGACTAAAGGTGACAAGCCTAATCTGACGGGTGACCCCTGCGAGATAGTCAAGCCTAAACTGATAGATGACTCTCCATATCCTACTTTGGCTATGTAGTTCTGGAGTTTTGGGACTGCTACTAGCGACTCTGCCTATCTGACAGGGAAGCCACCGTCCCTATACTCGTTTAGTGCTAAATCCTACTCCCAACTGAAAGACACTGAAATACTAGACTGTTCTGAGTTTACTAACTATTCTGATAATGCTCATAATATAACTTGAAGTTATTCTGAAGATACTGAGACAAGGCTAAGTAAAGAAGCTATAGTTTTGGGGTATTCAATACCCCCAGGACTCAAAATAATAATAGTAAAATGACACTAAAGCTTGGAGGACCTAGCATAAAGGCTTTTATTAAATATTCATTCTTGTAGGCATTTTATCAAACACTTGATATGCATGGTGTACATTAAGCATGAGAATTAGATCAAAACTTATAGTAAAGCAAAATTTCAACACCATTATCAAAAATCATGATTTAAATCCGTGGACAACAGTATTTAAACATATGGAGTGTAGTAATAGACATCAATTTCGCTAAAACATGGTATAGAACAAGATTCATGGAAATTCATGATTTAATCATAATTTAAATTCAAGGTAATTTAAAAATATCATGCTTTTGCAATTTAAAATGGATACTTAGACTCCATGGGTGAAAGGAACCCATGGATGAACATTTAACATACCTGGGTTAAGAAATTTGAGATGATTGATGGTGAGTTCTTGAGATTTGGCCTTGAATTTGAGAGCTAGGGTTTCTTGTTCTTGAGAAGAATGGATCCCTTTTTTGAGTAATTTGAGAATATTGGTCATATAATTCCCCATTTAGGATTTAATTTTGTGTTTAGGACGAGTTTAGGGCTTAGGAAAATGACCAAACAGCCTATTGGGAATTAAAAAGGCGGAACTGGAAAATTGAAAATCCCGACATGAGGCCCTAGCGCAACGTGCCAGGATCGCGGATCCTCACTGGAAATTAAATTGTTATAAATTGTATATTATGTGTCAATTATATATGCATATATGTATAAGTTGTATATTAATTGTATATATGATGTAATTGTATAAGGTGTATATGTATAAGTCAATTGTATAAGTCGTATATGTATAAGACATATATGTCAATTATATATGCCAATTATATAAGTCATATATGTATAAGTTGTTAATTGTATATGTACATCTAATTTCTTTCTTTTTTGCAATTGTATATCTGAATGTTTGTATATTATCATAGTGTATATTAAATAACTATATATTTGTATATATACATTTGCAGAATGTATATTGAGTTTGTACATATACATTTTGCACAGTGTATATACAAATATACGATTCTTGAAATTATAAAAAATAAAAGAATGAAAAGGGGGAAGCGAGATAGAGGGATGGGAATGGAGGAAAGGGAGAGATATAAGAGAGAAAAGAAGGAGGGGGGTGAGAAAGAGAGAGAGAAAGAGAGTGATTTAAGATATATCTATATTTTGTAATTATGCAAACTTTAACCATGCCTTGTAATTATGGACTAAAAGTTACCTATGTCTGAATTTTTGCCATAAAAATATATCTAAACTTTGATGAGATTTATTGTAACACGTTTGAACTTTGTGAGGATCCTATGATCCTCTTAAACTATTTATTAGTATATTTAGCAGAGAATCAATTTGATGAAGAATATGAGCCACTCCAAACTTATTTCCCAGATGAAGAGGTACTGTTCATAGGGGAAGACATTGGTGAGATCTACCCAATTTAGAGATTATTCTTTAATGGGGCGGTCAATTTCAAGGGTTCAGGAATTGAGGCGGTTTTAATATCAGTAACTAGTCAACATTATCCGGTTACCGCCCAAAATGCATTTTTCATGCATTAATAATATGGCTGAACACAAGGCTTGCATTCTCGGACTTAGACTGGCTATTGATTTGAATATTCGGGAGTTACTAGTCATTGGAGATTATGATCTATTGATTCACTAGGTTTGGGGTGAATGGGCCGTAAGAGACCCTAAAATCACGCCATACATAGAATTGGTACAAGAGTTATGCAGAAGATTCAAGGAATTAGAATTCAAGCATATTCCAGGGATATAAAATGAGTTCGTTGATGCTTTGGCTACTATATCCTCCATGATTCAACATCCAAATCAAAGTTACACTAACCTGTTGAAGATAAGCTTGAAGGAGTAACTTGCACATTGCACACGAGTTGAGGTAGAACTAGGAGAAAAGTCATGGTACTTCGATATCAAGAGGTATTTAGAAGTTAGGGCGTACCCCTAAGATTAAATCGTCAATCAGAAGAAAATGATCCGTTGGATGGCCAATAATTTCTTTTTTAATGGGGCAGTCCTTTATATGAGGTCCCCTAATTTGGGCTTTCTGTGTTGTATTTATTCTGTTGAAGGTACAAAATTACTCAAAGGAATCCATGTCGGAATGTGTGGACCTCACATGAATGGATTCACTCTAGCCAAGAAGATCTTAAGAGCCGACTATTTTTAGATGACCATGAAAAGTGATTGCAGCAAGTTTATGCAAAAATGTCATAAGTGCGAAATACATGTAGACCTGATCCTGGTGCCCCCACACGAACTTAATGTCATGAGCTCGCCTTGGTCGTTTGTAGCTTGGGGAATGGATGTCATCGGCCCGATTGAGCCACCAACTTCTAATGCACACAAATTCATCTTAGTTTCTGCTGATTACTTTACCAAGTGGGTGGAATCTTCATCATACAAAGTTGGTACCAAGGAGGTAGTAGAAGATTTTGTCAAAATCAACTTGATTTTCCAATTTAGAATACCCGAGTTGATCATCACGGACAATGGAGAAAACTTTAATAGTCATTTGATGAAAGATATATGTGAACAGTTCAAGATCACTTATTAAAATTCAACCACATATCGCCCTTAAATGAATGGAGCAGTAGAAGCTGCAAACAAGAACATCAAGAAGATCTTAAGGAAGATGGTCGATAGTCACCGATCATGGCATGATATGTTTCCTTATGCCTTATTGGGATATCACACTACAGTCCAAACCTCGGATGGGAAAACTCCTTATGTGCTATTCTATGGGACAGAAACAGTAATACCCATTGAGGTCGAGATATCATCTTTAAAAATCATCCAAGAAGCAGGTTTGAGTAATGAAGAATTGGTTTGCACCTATTATGAACAACTTATTATGATTGATGAAAAGAGGATGAGCACTGTATGCCATGGCCAATTATATCAACAACGAATGATTTTTCCTTTCAACAAAAGAGTAAGAGCTCGCACGTTTGAAGTTGGAAAATTATTGCTCAAATGCATATTCCCTCACCAAGAAGAGTATAAGGGAAAGGTCGCTCCAAATTGGCAGGGGCCGTATGTAGTCTGCAAAGTGCTATTTGGAGGAGCCTTGATTTTGTCTTAAATGGATGGCCAAAGGTGGACCAAGCCAATCAATTCTAATACAATAAATAGATACTATGTCTGTTGTGGGGTTTCTTTGTGCTCATTTCCTTGTAATTGTTTTCTCATTTGTAATCATTTTTATGCTTTGTAGTAGCTTTAAAATCCCTTTTCCATTTATGTATGAACTATGTTTGACCCAAATTCCCAAGAATGAGATACGTTGGCGGCCTATGTCAGCTTCAGTCAACCCCTTAGGAGAAAATTCCCTTTTATTTATGTATGAACTACGTTTGACCTGAATTCCCAAGAATGAGATACGTAAGCGGCCTATGTCGGCTTCAGTCAACCCTTTAGAAAATTTTATTTATGTTTTTTTGAACTACGTGATGACCTGAATTCTCGAGGATGGGATACATCGGTGGACTTTGTCGGCTTCGGTCGCCCTTATATTATATCTTTGCTCTCTTTTATGTTGTGGGAACTGCGTTTGACCTGATTCTTATCCAACGGGATATGTAGGCTCCACAATAGCTCAGTCATATCACCCCAAGAAATGGAATCTGGAGCAGAATTTTTGTGTAGGAATCTCAAAAATTCAAAAGAAGAAGATCATCTTCTCATAAGCCAAACTGAATTTTGAGAGGGATATCAGTAACTAAGGCAGAAATTTTGAGAAAGACCTTTTCCACTGTACCAAACTAAAGAGTTCGAAGACATGACACCAAAGATCCATCAATGTCGAAAGAACAAAGTCAACTTCATGGACTTTCAGTTATAAAGGCTCATCTCCAAAAACCTTCGTCCACAATGTTAAAGGACCTCCAGGGCTCACTACAGAATGACAAATATGTCAACACCTCAAGCCAAGAATGTTCATTAAAGCTCATACATGACATAACTTAATTGACATAGACTCACCCCAATCTTATAAAAGGATTTTAAAAATTCAACTATTTGTAAAAGTACTTACTGTATATTAATTTATACTATGATTTTGCCTTACACCCACCAACTCAGGGAGTCGGTGCAGGAGTCAAAAGATAACAAACATCTAAAGAAGATGAGAACCCAAGGATAAAAATAACAGGATCTGAAGACCAAAAGGTCAACACAAATCAGTTTTACTAAAAACTAACAACTTTTCTGTGGACGCAGGTTATATTGAAGCCAACAAAAAACAGCAAAAGCATCAGTTATTCACTATATTCCTTTGGTTTCAAGAAATACAACAAAGCCAAGTATCCAAAGGCCGATAAGAAAAGGCCAGGATGGAAGCTGGAAATAGATCAGTTTTACCAAAAAATAATAACTTTTCTGTAGATGCAGGTTATCCTGAATTCAACAAAAACCATCAAAATCATCGGCTATTCACCATATTCCCTTGGTTTAAAGGATTACAACAAAGCCAAATATCCAAAGGCCGATAAGAAAGGGCTAGGATAGAAGCTGAAAATAGATCAGTTTTACCAAAAACTAACAACTTTTCTATGGATGCAGGTTATACTAAAGCCAACAAAACCCAGCTAAAGCATCAATTATTCACCATATTTCTTTGGTTTAAAAGAATTCACAAAGCCAAGTGTCCAAAGGCCTATAAGAAAGGGCCAGGAGAAAGCTGAAAATGGTTGAGTTTCTCAAAAATAACAAGTTTTATATGGTTAAAGGTACCATCAGAGGTATAAATCAAAATAATGACTGACTCAAATGCCCAGAAAATCAGGGATCACAAAGAACATGCAACGTTCGAGAATGGTATATGCAAGAGGTCCAACATACTAATGGATAGTCAAGGTGATGTTTTCTATAATCTATCCATAGTTATTTACATTTATCCTCATATTCATACTACATCATATCATACCAAGAGGGCCATGACAAGAGGTCCATGTCGAGAAGGTCATGCCAAAAGGGCTATGTCGTGAGGGTCATGCCTAGAGGGTTATGCCAAAAGAGTCATGCGAAGAGGAGCATGTTGTAAGGGTCGTGTCCTGAAAACCATATTGCCTTCTCCGACTAGTTTCGAAGAGGAAACAATCCAAGGGAATCTCCATATTGCATTTAATGCCCATGATTGACTCAAAGTCTTTTATATCCGTTGATCACACAAAAGTGAAAGAGTGTATTGTTGAAGGATATTCTAAAGCATAAGGATATTCTGAAGCATCCATGTCGGATCAAATTATGCAAAGACAAAGCAATCTGGCATTGGGAGATATTCATCAGCTTCAAGCGTATCAATTACCAAAGATTTAATGGCATTCACTATTAAATTGGAAGAAACATATGGTCCTAAGGATGTCTATAAGTCGTTATTCAAAGATGTATGACGTACGAGATTTTTTGAGAATTGACAATCCTAGGGGCATCTATAAGTCACATTATTTAAAATAAGATAGTGTGCAAGATTATCCATGAGTTGATAGCCCATGGGTCATCCGTAAGCCATAACAACATCCTAACCGGACAGTGTCCAAGGTTACCCGAAGGTTACCCATAAGCCACAACTAAATCCTTACCGAAAAATATGCAAGATTATCAAAAATGATAGGTCCAAGAGTTCTCTATAAGTCGCGTCATATCTAAGATTGATTATGCGCAAGATTATCCAAAGACCACCAATTTAAGAGATATCTATAAGTCATATTGTATCTGAGGTCGGATAATGTGCAGGAATACCTGGGAGCTAGAAATTGGAGGAATATCTGTAAGTTATATCTTATCCAAGGTTGGATAATGTGCAGGATTACTCAAAAGCTAGAAACTCAAAGGATATCCATAAGTTTCCTCATATCCAACATCAAATGATGTGCAAAATTTCCCAAAGACTGACAATTCAAGGGATATCTATAAGTCGTATCGATATGAAAAATGCGCAAGACTATCCGAGGTCAAATAGGAGAAGTATTATAGGTGACCAAAAGGGTTACCATATCAGCATAAGATTATGTAGTTACAGGGACCGTTCTACACAAAGTGTCATCGATATCCAAGAGGGCCATCCTACTTTTAAGAAATTTTCAAAACAACTATTTTGTTCCACAACCAAAAAGGTTGTTGTGTCGGTTGTCGCAAGAATTGTCACACTCCAAATAGGTACATGAGAGGATGACGTATTTTCCAGGTAGCAACTCACACGGATGTATCGTGAAAAACTATATACCCCTTAGTGAATTATGTTTATCACTAATATTTTATTTGAGATGTTGTCAAGAGCATTCTAAAAGTATGAAAATCTCAAATCAAAATATCAGGTGTGGACAACTCCAAAAAGGACGCAGAACAATGTGAAACTTTTTTCTTAGCAGCGAACTGGGACATAGTCCAAAGAGGAATATCAAACTCTTTGGATGTGAGATAAAAGACGACTTCCACCGCCATTAAACCACATCCCTATTAGAAGTCATGTGGGTGTTTTGAGATTTTGGTTTCAGTTTCACTTTTGGAGTATTTTTAAACTCACGCCGAGAGTAACTTTTCTTTATCTTCAAATTCGAGTGACGTACACCTAGAGCTTTGGGAATTATGTACATATAGCTCATATTTTCATATGTTAGAGTCCCATATTTTATAATTGATATAATACAAACCTCTAGTCCTTAGCTCAATTGTTCGTTGCTCGTCTTAAATCAAATGACGTCTTAGCATAAAAGACTATTTTTTTCCACCATTCGAGTCGAACTACAAGCAGTCTGATTCCCTAAATCTCAGAGATATGTAGACTGATCTCCATATGAAAAACTGTACTGCATTCCAACTGTCACGCCCCAAAATTCCATCGGGCCGGACTGGCACCCGAAGCCGAGAAGGCCCAGGAGAACCCGTTCAAATACCTGTACTTTCCCTTACATTCACCAAAAATTTGGGTAGCACTTCGTTACATACAGAAGGGTCTAATTCCCTGTATCAGCACAACACGCACAAATATATATATATAATATAATACTTGGCCGTCGGGGCCACCACATATACAAATATAACATCACTATATAAACTCCCATGACTTGACCCTTTCTTATGTCTACAAAGCCTCTAGGATATACATGACATAACTAGGGTCGGGACAAACCCCCGCCCACACATGACTCCTATACAATAACAAAACATAAGGAACCGACTCGGAAAGCTCCGAAGCAAACTGGAGCTCACCAACAATAGTTGTATGATCTGGCTCCTATCTATGCTGCGAATGACCTGAAGCACCTGTGCCTGCAGCATGAAATGCAGGTCCCCCGTGAGGGACGTCAGTACGAAATATGTACTGAGTATGTAAAGCTGTAAATAATCATATGTAATATAGGGGATCAGGAAAATCAGACGCAAGGGAATAAATCATAATAGAAGTGAACCACACTTCATAAACACTTTTAGGATCATGTACATTATCATTAATTTGAATTGGGTTCTTGAATTCAAACACATTTGTGGAACGGTATACATTCGTTCATTTCATTCTTTACAATTATCATTCGCCATTACCTCCTCCTCCCGAACCTCCAACCACCTAACAATAATCAATATTGTACCGTACTGTGACCATTAGGCTGCCTCCAGTACATATCAACTGGGATCGACCCATGCTAGGCTTATGCCCCTGGGATACCACCCATAAACACATAAATAGGGATCGACCCATGCTAGGCTTATGCCCCTGGGATACCACCCACACGTATATCAAGTAACACACATAAGAGATCTTTCCAACAACTTAGTTCAAAAGCTTTTGAGATTATTACATTAGTGTTCATGCCAATATAGTACCTTTGGAACAATGATACATCATTAGGAATCAAGTAATAGACCTTCTATACAATAACGATGTTATAAAGACTCATTGGTACATCAACAATGTGTTTCAGAATCATTAATATCACAACAATGAAATAGGAGCCTTTTGGTATATCAATGAAACAATTTTTACACTTTATAGAATGGAAACAACTTCGTTGGTAATGTAGAACAATACATGTTTTTGGACAACCTTGGAATCTTACTTGATGGAACATTGGTGTTTTCATGCCAAAGAACATTGTTAGAGTATGCTTTACATACCTCGTTGTAGATTCGGATACCAATTCAATACAACTTCCCGCCTTTACAAATCACTTATCTACAATGAAATATTTGGCATCTAGTATTAGCAACCCAACACCACAATTCTCTTCCATAATTCCATACAACCACTATTTGCAAAACATTCCAAAAACCAACTTGAACAATAGGTTTATGTGTGTATATATATATATATAATCATCATTTCAATACCACATCATCCCTTCACAATTCAACATAATCCAACATCATTTCCCAATCATCTTTCAACAACAATCAAATAGCATACTTCTTATGCTCACATGCATATATATATATATATATATACATATTCATATAAATAACACCAACATAATTTACATTCTTACCATAAAATGGCCCTTTTGATTTCGAAGTCCTGTTGGAACAAATAAGGGATGCTTCTCGAAGCCCTCTAGACGATGAACACAACTACAGAATCAATTTGGACTTTCCACGGTTGAATCACAAGATAATTGGAGTTGAAATTAGGCTAGGGTTTCCTTATTCTCAATAATATGATGATAATTGATGGATATAAGACCAATTATATCTATATAATGACCAATTTTCGTCCAAGAGATGATGGAAAATGACCATATTGCCCTTAAAAATTTAAGTAAATCCGAATCTGTCCATGGTGGACTGTTTTGACAGGCTAAAGTAAATCGGCCATAACTCTTTGCTACGATATCGGATTTGGGTGAAATTGGTATCTTTGGATAGATAATTCAAAGGGATTTCATTTCATATAAAGTAGGCCACCCAGTTCATCCTTTACAAGGAGTTATGATCGTTTGAAGTTGACCCTAAAAAACTGTTTTGAGAGGCTGAAGTAAAACGAGTATAACTCCTTACTCAGATGTTGGATTTGGATGAAACCAATTGCATTGGAAAGAAGACTCAAAGATATTTCTTTTGATAGGTTGAATCCCTCCCAGTTCATTATATTGAGAGATTTACGATCGTTCAAAGTCGACCCAAAAAACTGGCAGGCCTCAGTAGTTTGAATTTCCTGCACATTTACTGTTCACAATTATCCCGGCCGCCGTTTTATAGTTTCGAACGTGCTCGATTATATCCGAAACTTATCCGTTTTTGGAAATCTTTATATCGTTGGAAAGCTTATTCAATAAACTTAGTATGGAAACATCGACGGGCAAATTCCGATATAAATACAGTCGATTCCTATACACATATAATCAAACTATACACTTGAAACCATCTCAAAATAATCAATACTCATACTTAAACTCATATATACCTTAGGATCAATACTTATACTCCAACACATATAACCATGGCTAATGCACGTAATTAAGTATGGGGTGTTACATCCTTCCCCCCTTAAGGACATTCGTCCTCGAATGTAAATGTAGTTATTTAGCCGAAACAAGTTCGAATTCATAATTGATATTCACGTCATCATATAGATATTATGCATATGTAAAAACTCACTTGTTAGTGTTCCAGTTGCCCTCCTTGCACTTCTTTTTCACCTTTAAACAAATAAGGGTATTTCGATTTCATTGCTTCCTCCGCTTCCCATGTAATCTCTTCCCTTTGTTGATTTCTCCAAAGTACTTTCACCGATGCTACTTCTTTATTTCTCATCTTCTTAACTTGACGATCTAATATAGCAATAGGCATCTCCTCATAGGTAAGATCTTCTGTTACTTTCACATCTTCAGTAGAAGTAATAAGGGACGGATCTCTGATGCACTTTCGAAGCATCGATACATGAAATACTGGATGCACTGATGAGAGTTCTTGAGGTAGCTCTAATTCATAAGCAACTTGCCCACATCTTCGAATAATCTTATACGGGCCTATATATCGTGGACTCAACTTTCCTTTCTTGCCAAATCTCATCACCCCTTTCATTGGCGATACCTTCAAAAATACCCAATCGCCTAACGAAAATTCTAGCTCTCTTCTTCTACTATCCGCATATGACTTGTGCCGACTTTGGGCTGTTTTCAACCGTTGCTGAATCACCTTGACTTTTTCTATGGCTTGATACACAAGGTCCGGTCCGAACATAAGAGTTTCACCCGCTTCGAACCATCCTATTGGTGATCTACACTTCCTCCCATATAAAGCTTCATATGGTGCTATTTTGATACTTGAATGATAGCTATTATTGTAGGCAAACTCAATAAGAGGTAAATGATCATTCCAGCTGCCTTTAAAATCTATAACACATGCTCGTAGCATATCTTCAAGTGTTTGAATGGTGCGCTCTGCTTGTCCATCCGTCTGAGGGTGAAAAGCTGTACTCAGATTCACTTGTGTTCCCAAACACCGTTGGAAAGACTTCCAAAAGTTTGCAGTAAATTGAGTTCCCCGATCCGATATAATAGAAGTTGGCACTCCATGTAATCGGACTATTTCTTTAACATACAGCTTCGAATATTCTTCAACTGTGTAAGTGGTCTTAACGGGTAAGAAATGTGCGGATTTAGTAAGCCTATCCACAATCACCCATATAGAATCAAATTTCCGAGCTGTATGAGGCAAACCTGTAACAAAATCCATGTTGATCATGTCCCACTTCCAAATTGGAAGATCTATGCATTGCATATAGCCTCCAGGCTTTTGATGTTCCACTTTAACTCGTTGGCAATTTGGACATTCAGCTACAAATTCTGCAATGCTCTTCTTCATGTCATTCCACCAATACATATCTTTCAAATCTTGATACATTTTGGTTGATCCTGGATGAATGAAATACCTTGAAAAATGTGCCTCTGTCATAATCTTCTTTCTTAGCCCGTCTACATCCGGCACACACAATCGGTTTTGGCACTGAAGTACTCCTTCTCGCGTAAGCTCAAATGCCTTGGTCGCACCACTCTGAACGTTCTCCTTAAGCTGTAATAAAATAGGATCTGCATATTGCTTCTCTTTCACTTCAGCTACTAATAAAGATTCCGCAGCATTATGTACGATAAGCTCTTTATTCAGAGTTTCAAGAAGGCGAACTCCCAAACTAGCTAACTGGAGAAGATCTTTAACCATCCCTTGCCTTTCTATAGGCGCCATCATAGCCTTACGACTTAACGCATCAGCTACCACATTTGCTTTCCCTGGATGATACAAGATATCAACATCATAGTTCTTTAATAGTTCAAGCCATCTCCGCTGCCTTAAATTTAGATCCTTCTGATTAAAAATATATTGCAAGCTCTTATGGTCAGTATATATATCAACATGAACCCCATATAAGTAGTGGCGTCATATCTTTAAAGCAAAAATAACTGCTGCCAGCTCAAGATCGTGTGTAGGATAATTTTTCTCATGTGGCCTCAATTGTCTAGAAGCATATGCTATTACCTTACCATGCTGCATCAATACACATCCTAAACCAATTCTGGAAGCATCACAATACACTGTATACCCTTCTGTACCTTCTGGAAGTACCAATACGGGTGTAGAAGTCAACTTATTCTTCAATTCTTGGAAACTCTCCTCACACGCATCATTCCATTGGAATTTGGATGCTTTATGGGTTAGCTTGGTTAAGGGTGCTGAAATGGAAGAAAAGTCTTTAACAAACCTCCTATAATAACCGGCCAACCCGAGAAAACTATGAATCTCCGTAGGCGTTGTGGGACTTGGCCAGTTCTTCACAGCTTCTATCTTTTGAGCATCAACTTTTATCCCTTCACTAGATACAATATGACCCAAAAATGCCACCGAATTTAACCAAAACTCACATTTAGAGAACTTTGCATAAAGCTTACAATCACGAAGAGTCTGCAATGTCTGTCGTAAGTGATTGGCATGGTCCTCTTCTGATCTAGAATAAACTAGAATATCATCTATAAAAACTATCACAAATACATCCAGGAATGGCTTAAACACCCTATTCATCAAATCCATAAAAGCTGCAGGTGCATTTGTTAGCCCAAATGACATAACTAGAAACTCATAATGACCATACCTTGTTCGGAAAGCTGTTTTGGGTATATCTTTTTCTTTGACCCTCACTTGGTGGTAACCTGACCTCAAATCAATCTTAGAAAAACACTTGTCGCCCTGTAACTGATCAAATAAATCATCAATTCTTGGGAGAGGATATTTATTCTTAATAGTCACCTTATTTAATTGCCGATAATCAATACACATCCTCAGCGAGCCATCTTTTTTGCGCACAAATAACACTGGTGCTCCCCAAGGGGAAATACTAGGCCTAATGAACCCCTTTTCTAGCAAATCTTTCAATTGCTCTTTCAATTCTCGTAATTCTGCTGGGGCTATTCTATACAGAGGAATGGAGATTGGTTGGGCTCCTGGTATTACATCAATACCAAACTCTACTTCTCGTTCAGGAGGCAAATCTGGAAGATCTTCAGGAAATACATCAGGAAATTCATTTACCACCGGAACAACGTGAAGAGTTGGTGGCTCCGCTTCTGTATCCCTTACTCTAACTAAATGACATATGTAGCCCTTGGAAATCATTTTTCTCGCTTTGAAATAAGAAATAAATCTACCTCTTGGTGCGCCAATCTTACCTTGCCATTCAATAACTGCTTCATCAGGAAAATGTAAATACATCTTTTTCGTACAACAATCAATTTTGGCATAACAAGACGCCAACCAATCCATACCCATTATAACATCAAAATCTACCATTTCTAGTTCCACAAGATTGGCCATCGTGTCACGACCACAAATAGTTACTATGCAGTTTCGATAAACCCTTCTAGCTATAATAGATTCCCCGACCGGTGTGGACACTTCAAATGGCTTAACTAACAGTTCGGGTATTCTTTCGAACTTTCCAGTAACCAATGGAGTAACATAAGATAATGTAGAACCGGGATCAATTAAGGCATATAAATCGAATGAAAATATAGACAACGTACCCGTAACCACATCTGGGGAAGCCTCTAAATTCTGTTGATCCACTAGAGCATACGTACGATTATGAGCCTCGCTAGAACTCGTGGCTCCTCTATCACCTCTAACACGACCCATTGGCTGTGCACCCCTTCCAGAATAAGGCATCGATGATGATGATGCAACAAATGACCCCGTAGGTCATGCCATACCCCCTATGTCCCTTCGTGGGCATTCCCTCATCATATGCCCCGACATACCGCACCAAAAGCAAACATTGGTCCCCAGCCGACATGCTCCCAAATGATACCTTCCACATTTATTGCATGGCTCTCGAGGAGGTCTCGATTGGCTCATATTCCCTTGCCCTTGGTAACCCACTAATCGCGAACTATGACCCTCACTTCTTTGCCCAAATTGACTGCCTCTGAACCCCTGATGCTGTGGTGGAGCACTAGCTGCAGAATAAGAAAATAATGGCCTAGGTGGTCTAGCAGAAAATTGAGGTCTAAAACCTCCCTGTGGCGCCATAAACTGCCCTGTAGATCTGGCCCTCTTAGAAGATCCGCTTTCAAATTCCCGTGTTCTTCTTCTTTGCCTCTGATCTTCCATTTTCTGTGCAAATGCTTGGATCCTAGCTATATCCATGCCTTTATTCAGTGCAGCAATAGTACAATCCCTAACCAAATACGAATCCAATCCATTCACATACCGATGAACTCTGTCATCCATAGTAGCTATAACATTAGGAGCATATCTGGACAAGGAATTAAATCGAAGACTATACTCCCTCACACTTGTATTACCCTGCCGAAGATTTAAGAACTGATCCGCACGGGCCTGACGAGTCTCATATGGAAGATAATGATCAATAAATGCCTCTTTGAACTCTTTCCAAGTAGCTGGGGGTGCATCAATGCCCCTTGACCGTTTCCAGTCTTCATACCAATATATAGCCTCACCTTTGAATCTATACGCGACTAACTCCACTGTCTCTCTGCCCAATACGTGCATCACCTCTAGGGCCCTTTGGATCTGATCAATAAAGTCCTGCGGATCTTCGTTAAGATCGGATCCGGTAAAAATAGGCGGATCCATCTTAAGAAAATCTTGCGTCCGAAGACTAGCCGCCCTATCAGTACCGCTAGAACCCGCGGCAGGAATAGCTTGCCCTTGGACTTGCCCAACAACTATACGAGTCAAAAGTTGCACTGCATTTCTAAGATCTTGATCAACAGCATTAATAGGTGGCTCTGGGGATATAGTTCTCCTCCCCCTTATTTCTTCCGGACTGGGGGAAGTTTCTGATGCATGCTTAGCTGGAGCCTCACTTTGATTAGCTGGTATAGTGGGTGACTTACTAGTCCCCTCTCCGGCAGCCACATCTACTTGCTTACCGGTATTTTTGCTTCTGGTAACCGGCATCATTACTATAATAAGAGGAACAAACTGATTCAGTGGTCAACTATGACTTCATATACAATATAAGCTCTATCGCACGATCTAAGACATGAAGAAAAGAAACAATTCTTAAATGTCCATAGCCTCCTGTTTATAGATGTGGTGCACAACACACCGATAAACAAGACTCTACGTAGACACGGCTTTGTAGACTCACTAGGACGAACCTCTCTGATACCACTTTTGTCACGCCTCAAAATTCCATCGGGCCGGACTGGCACCCGAAGCCGAGAAGGCCCGGGAGAACCCGTTCAAATACCTGTACTTTCCCTTACATTCACCAAAAATTTGGGTAGCACTTCGTTACATACAGAAGGGTCTAATTCCCTGTATCAGCACAACACGCACAAATATATATATATAATATAATACTTGGCCGTCGGGGCCACCACATATACAAATATAACATCACTATATAAACTCCCATGACTTGACCCTTTCTTATGTCTACAAAGCCTCTAGGATATACATGACATAACTAGGGTCGGGACAAACCCCCGCCCACACATGACTCCTGTACAATAACAAAACATAAGGAACCGACTCGGAAAGCTCCGAAGCAAACTGGAGCTCACCAACAATAGTTGTATGATCTGGCTCCTATCTATGTTGCGAATGACCTGAAGCACCTGTGCCTGCAGCATGAAATGCAGGTCCCCCGTGAGGGACGTCAGTACGAAATATGTACTGAGTATGTAAAGCTGTAAATAATCATATGTAATATAGGGGATCAGGAAAATCAGACGCAAGGGAATAAATCATAATAGAAGTGAACCACACTTCATAAACACTTTTAGGATCATGTACATTATCATTAATTTGAATTGGGTTCTTGAATTCAAACACATTTGTGGAACGGTATACATTCGTTCATTTCATTCTTTACAATTATCATTCGCCATTACCTCCTCCTCCCGAACCTCCAACCACCTAACAATAATCAATATTGTACCGTACTGTGACCATTAGGCTGCCTCCAGTACATATCAACTGGGATCGACCCATGCTAGGCTTATGCCCCTGGGATACCACCCATAAACACATAAATAGGGATCGACCCATGCTAGGCTTATGCCCCTGGGATACCACCCACACGTATATCAAGTAACACACATAAGAGATCTTTCCAACAACTTAGTTCAAAAGCTTTTGAGATTATTACATTAGTGTTCATGCCAATATAGTACCTTTGGAACAATGATACATCATTAGGAATCAAGTAATAGACCTTCTATACAATAACGATGTTATAAAGACTCATTGGTACATCAACAATGTGTTTCAGAATCATCAATATCACAACAATGAAATAGGAGCCTTTTGGTATATCAATGAAACAATTTTTACACTTTATAGAATGGAAACAACTTCGTTGGTAATGTAGAACAATACATGTTTTTGGACAACCTTGGAATCTTACTTGATGGAACATTGGTGTTTTCATGCCAAAGAACATTGTTAGAGTATGCTTTACATACCTCGTTGTAGATTCGGATACCAATTCAATACAACTTCCCGCCTTTACAAATCACTTATCTACAATGAAATATTTGGCATCTAGTATTAGCAACCCAACACCACAATTCTCTTCCATAATTCCATACAACCACTATTTGCAAAACATTCCAAAAACCAACTTGAACAATAGGTTTATGTGTGTATATATATATATAATCATCATTTCAATACCATATCATCCCTTCACAATTCAACATAATCCAACATCATTTCCCAATCATCTTTCAACAACAATCAAATAGCATACTTCTTATGCTCACATGCATATATATATATATATACATATTCATATAAATAACACCAACATAATTTACATTCTTACCATAAAATGGCCCTTTTGATTTCGAAGTCCTGTTGGAACAAATAAGGGATGCTTCTCGAAGCCCTCGAGACGATGAACACAACTACAGAATCAATTTGGACTTTCCACGGTTGAATCACAAGATAATTGGAGTTGAAATTAAGCTAGGGTTTCCTTATTCTCAATAATATGATGATAATTGATGGATATAAGACCAATTATATCTATATAATGACCAATTTTCGTCCAAGAGATGATGGAAAATGACCATATTGCCCTTAAAAATTTAAGTAAATCCGAATCTGTCCATGGTGGACTGTTTTGACAGGCTAAAGTAAATCGGCCATAACTCTTTCCTCCGATATCGGATTTGGGTGAAATTGGTATATTTGGATATATAATTCAAAGGGCTTTCATTTAATATAAAGTAGGCCACCCAGTTCATCCTTTACAAGGAGTTATGATCGTTTGAAGTTGACCCTAAAAAACTGTTTTGAGAGGCTGAAGTAAAACGAGTATAACTCCTTACTCAGATGTTGGATTTGGATGAAACCAATTGCATTGGAAAGAAGACTCAAAGATATTTCTTTTGATAGGTTGCATCCCTCCCAGTTCATTATATTGAGAGAGTTACGATCGTTCAAAGTCGACCCAAAAAACTGGCAGGCCTCAGTAGTTTGAATTTCCTGCACATTTACTGTTCACAATTATCCCGGCCGCCGTTTTATAGTTTCGAACGTGCTCGATTATATCCGAAACTTATCCGTTTTTGGAAATCTTTATATCGTTGGAAAGCTTATTCAATAAACTTCGTATGGAAATATCGACGGGCAAATTCCGATATAAATACAGTCGATTCCTATACACATATAATCAAACTATACACTTGAAACCATCTCAAAATAATCAATACTCATACTTAAACTCATATATACCTTAGGATCAATACTTATACTCCAACACATATAACCATGGCTAATGCACGTAATTAAGTATGGGGTGTTACACCAACCTCCCCTCAACCGTCTTATTCACTAGTTTTTCTACTTTACTAAATTTCAAAATTGGGTTATTTTGTGAATTCTTTGAAAAATCGTGCTTAAAATCAAGCTTTATGAACTACAAGTGGCCTGAATTCTCATGTAACTTGAGATATGTAGGAAACCTAATACCGAGGTTTGGCCATAACTTCATGAAACTCGTGCAAAAACCAACCCCTTTCATAAACGAATTTGTGGGCGAACAAAAATTAGGAATGTCAAACTCCCTTTGACCAGGGTTATTTGTATCCACCCAATCCAAAAGGAAGGGGCAATTGTTGACACCTAATTTTTGCCCTCTATGACTAAGTTTAATCTCGAGTTTCTTCGCTTTTAAATAAAATTATAACATTTATTCTACCAGGATAAAAAAATATTTCAAGTATTTATATAGGTAATTTGATTATTTTAAGTAGCAATTATATGTTTTCGTATCCACGCATATGAGATTATGTAATTTCGTTACTTGAATAATTTACAAAAAATAAATTTTAAATCAAGGGCTATCTTAAAAATTGAGTCGAATGGTTAAAATTTTGATTCAAATATAATTTAGTCTCAAAAATAATTTATTTTAAAAATATTTATTTGATTTTATCAAATCAAAAAACTCGGGATTAAATGAGGTATTAATTCGTATCGAATTTTAATTTAATTTAGTCTTTCTATTAAATTTGAACTTAATCAAAATCAAATTGGCCATAATTGCAATGCAATCGGCTGATTCATTTTCAATTTGATCGAAATTTGAATAGAATAGGCTAATCCTAATCAAGAAAAATAACCCCGAAAGGTAGTCAAAATCCCAAAATCCTTTTCCCCTTAAATTAGCCCAAATCTTCTTCTCATTAAATAACCGCCCCAGGCCCAAAAGATCTCCCAATGACCCAGCCCACAATCTATTTCCCCCTTTCCCTAATCTAACAACGTACATAACACAACAACGACAACAATACTCAACTAATAGTACCTTCAACCCAAAAACCCATTCAATCAAATAACAAACACTATCAATATCAATGTTGTCACAATAGCAGCAACAACATACAACATCCACAATTGTACAGTTGTTGATCGACAACAACATTAACAACGTGAACAGCAGCAATAACAACGTACAAATCACCAAATCAATACCCGTACAAACACAAAAAACAACAACAAAACCACTGTAACACCACCAATAACATCAAGCGTTGTAACAGCAGCCGACAATAGTATTCATGACAGCAAAAGTATGACAACAACAAAAAAATAGCTCAGCAAAAACGTGCAAATTTCATATAAATTCTAGCTCACTCTATCCCAATTTTAAAATTCAAATTTCTAACTCATTTTTTCCCTTTTACCCCTCTGATTTTCTCCTTCAAAACAACTTCAAAATTCTCGATAAATACCCACCTATATAGAGAGGTAAAGCGGGGATTCTTTGAAAAAAAATTAAAGATTTTGGAGGAGTGTTCTAGTAATTTCACGTAATCAAATTATTCAAGAAGGAATTCCATCGAAAAAACTAATTCCGGTAAAAAGTTGAAGTTCTGACGAAAATAATGTAAATTTTGGTGAAAGTTACATCGTATTAAGCTCGTTGTCCCAAGTTTGTTTCTTCAAAAAAAGTGAACGACTCATTCTTTTGCACTTTTTCTTTTGCTATTTAATCGTTATGACAAAAAATCTTATCATTGGTGGTGAAAATTTATTTGTTGTTGAGGCATCTGTGGTGTTAAAAATCTGTAGACTGTTTAAATTCTTTCTTATTTTGGTGAGGATTCTGGGATTAAGGGTCCACATGAAATAATTCGAGATGAATTTTTTTTTATTTTTTTTTTGAAATATGATTAAATTTTTTATTTTTCTAAATTGATGACCTGATAATCCTGCCTGTGAACAGTAGTCAAACCAAATAATAGGATTTGGATAATTTCTAATCTATGATAGTTACTGCCACCATGCTATTTTTTATACAATAATTATGAAAACAATAACAAGGAACAAAGATTAAATTTCTTTCTCTGCTTTGTTTTGTCCTATTTTATGAGATGGAAATTCTTTTGCTGGTTAACTCTACTTTTCGAATACCAGCATATACTCATTTTTATCTAATTTATGTTCTTGAGTGTATAGTGACTGACTTGACCCCTTTTGACTTTTATTTATCTGATAATAGAATTCACCCCTCTAAAGGTACAATCTTTTCTACTTTGGATTCATCAATATAATGTTTTTAAACGTAGTAGTGATAGTGATTACTTTTTCATGAACTTGATTTGTAATTTTTGTCAAAAATTGTAGTTTAGAGTTTTTGTAGAAATTGAATTCGACGTTATCACAACCTGTGTAGAATTAATTAACCTAATTGTGTGCTACTAGTATTGAAAAGACGATGGTGTTGTATTAGTTGCTCTCATAAATTAGCCACCTTATAAATTTGTGAGATGCTTGATTAGTTGGACAAGGTTTTGAGAGGCAATTGTATCTTCAACAATGCTAGTTCATGCATATAACTCATTTCATTACGATTATCATAAATTTTTATGTATTAATTATACACACTTAAATACCAAATAAAGTATATAGATAATGCAAGCATTGACTATACATAGATTGAAAAAGTGTACTAAATAAGATACTAGTAATACATAAAGATAATGCATACATTATCTTTTTTCCAATGCACTCTATGAAAAGATTAAGGGGGAAGTGTACAAATTGTCAATTTTGAGGCCTCCATTTAAATCATAGCCAAATTTAATTGATACTTTTATTTTTTTATTTAAACGAAGTATTGTAGTAAATGGTAAAACAATTTTTGTATAACCTATAGATTATGAACTAGAATTATAAAAGTAACTGCTAATACTTGTATTAAATTAAATTATCTATATTATATCTTTTGAGATATGATTCTTTTTCGAACATTCATATATACAAAATACTTTATACACTAAATTATCCTCTTTTTTTTTTACATGTTAATCCTAAATTTTATGCACATTGAAATAATTAGCTTGATCTAGAGGTGGCAAATATGACTCAAGCCCAAATGACCAGCCCAACCCGCCTAGCTTATAATGGGTTGGGCATGACACACTATTAAGATGGGTTAGATTTAGGCAAATTCAATTTAACCCATTTATTTTGACATTGTTGCTTAAAAATTGCTCTTACATATTGTTGAACTCATAGGAAAATAGACTGGTGGAGATCATGGAGTTCAATATCCTCACCATGCAACATTGTAAGATATCTGCTTCAACTTACCCATGCACATTTACATACATATTCTTGTCAATAAATGGATGATAAAATAGGCAAATGCAATCACCTTATTTGCACAATTTATGTCGGTCTTTCAGAGATAAAAATTTCAGCTAGTTTATTTTTTTAGTTCATTCAATGTTTACTCAATATGTCCATTTCAAATTACCTCTCGCAATGCACATATAGAAACAAACTTTTACAATAATATCATGCTTCTATTAAATATAGTTCAAATAGAAGGATCAAAGAAAATATATGGGAGAATAGGGATGACAAATTTGGCCCAAGCCCAAATGACCCACCGAACCCACTCAGCTTATAACGGGTTGGACATGACCCACTATTATGATGGGCTAGATTTGGGCAAATCCAATTTAACCCATTTATTTTGACAGCCCAAATTGACTCATTCCAAACTAAAATAGTTGCCCTAATTCACATATTTTGTTAGGTGCAAGTGAGCCTCCATGTCCTTGTTTTTCATTTTCTGTGAAGTACAAGTGCCAGAATTCTTCAACAAGTTTCTCTTGTAAGCTTACATTTATTTTCATTTCTTTTCTTCCTCTCTGTTCTTATCGAAAATCATGGTGAAACGTTCTTAATATTACCCATATTTTGATTTTTTACTTAAAGGATAATTGTTTTTTTTATTTGTCAACTTCATTTATAGTTTTACTTGGTAATCAAGACGAGTTTTTGATTTATATTTTGTTGTAACTTGAGATTTTAAATTTTAAATATAGTTTTGAAATTATTAGGCAGACTTGTTACCTATAAGGTGTTTGCTCAATTGCCTAAATGAGTTTCTTTTGTTGTGAATAGTAATTTTGTACTCTAATTATGATTAAGAGCTATTTGTTTATATTTTTGTTTATCCCCTCTCTTTGTTGATTCAATACTAAAGATTAACTCTTTTTTAATATTCTACTACAACAGGTGAAGATGTCGATAGAGCTCAATGAAGTCGAGTCCAATGAAATAATTATTGCAAGTTCATCAAAATGACGTAGGATCACTTCTAAATTTTGAGACTTTTTATAATGAGATGTCATTGAATTATGATCCTGATAATAAACTTCGAGAAGAATGTAAGAAGTGCAAAACTGTATTTTTGATCGACTTAGTAGCCGGAGTTACAAATTTAAAGCATCATTTAGAAAAGCACAAGATAAAGGTATGTCTGTCGATCATAAAGAATTTTGTGAAGTTATCGTGAAGTTTATAGTTAGATATAATCTTTTATTTAGCTATGTAGGATTTGAAGGTATTAGAAAAATAGATGCTTTCTTGAATTCTGTCGTCAAAATCATCTCAAGAAATAACATAAAAGTTGATTTGCTTAGAATATATGATAACCAAAAGGAGATAGTCAAGAATGAGCTTCAAGCTATTCTAAATAAAATCAATTTGACATGTGATTTATTGTCATCAATCTTAACAAATGGATATCTTTTTCTTACTACACACTATGTTGATTTGAATCGGATTTTACAAAGAAGTTTTCATTTTTCGTCATATGTCGCCTCCTCATAGTGGTGGTGTTTTGGGTCCAAAGTGATTCATCTATTGAAGGAATGGGGAATTGAAAAGAAAATATTTTTAATAACTTTAGATAATGCGCATTATAACGATGGTATTGTGGATCACTTAATTGAACATTTTAAGTTGATGAATTCTTTGCTTTGTGATGAAAACTTTATTCATATCAAGTGTGCAAATCATATTTTGAATTTGATTACAAAGCAGATTTGAAAATAATTGAGAGTGTTATTTGTTATTCTAGAGAAAGCATAAAATATATTAGAGATTCTGAGTCAAGAATTACAAAATATGTAGAGTGTGTCACGAATGTTGGTTTAAAGTTGTATGAGAAAAAATCAAGATGTGTCTACTAGACGGAACTCTACATATTTAATTCTTGATAGTACTTTTTCCTGTTGTCGGGCATTTTCAAACTTCAAGATACTTTTAAAAGATTTTTCATGTTGTCCCTCAAATGAAGATTGGGTCAAAGTTGAAACAATTGCTAGTTTTTTAAAGTCTTTCTATGAAATCACAACATTATTTTTAGGGAGTCATTATCCTACTACTAATTTATATTTTCATAAAATTTAAAAATTTATATGTTGATACGGGAAGAAAGAGATAGTGAAGATTCAGATATTAAGAAAATGACTATTGAAATAGAAAGTAGGTTCACAAAATATTGACAGAATGACTATCATTATATTGCTTTGATGATCGTTGTTCTTGATCCCCGGTATAAGTTAAAGTTGTTGAAATTTTTCTTTACAAAACTTGATCATTTGACTTGTAATGAAAAGGTAAAGATTGTTGAAAAAAAATTGCATAGGTTGTTCAAAGAATACATGACAAAATTCGATGGTGTAGTGATTGAAAGTAGTAGTCATGGATGTGATGATGAGGTAGTTGAAGAATTGAAAGAATCTGATATGTTTGATAGTCCATCTGTTTGCGGTTCAGAGAAGACTCAACTGCATTTGTATTTGGAAGAGTCAATAGTAGTTCTCTAAGGAAATGAAAATTTAAACGTATTTACATTTTGGAAGGATAATAGAATTAAATATTCCAAAATCTTATTAATGGCTCGTGATTTGTTAAGTATACCTATCAGCAAGTTGCATTCAAATCAGTTTTTAGTATTGGCGGTAGAAACATTGACAAATACCAAAGTTCTATTTTATCAAAAGATGTCAAGGCTAAATTATGTCCTTGAGGTTGAATTTATGTGCATCAAGGTACGACATATCAATATTCTTATCTTATCTTTCTTATGAACTTTCTAGTAGTTTGACAATTTTAATTTTTTTTAGCTTCTGGTGATTTTGATGAAGAGGATATTGCAATAGATATGGAGAAATTTACTGTAAAACTTTTAAGTTAGAGAGAGGAGCATCATTTTCTCTCATATGGTGTTGCTTATCCATGGTCAGATGCATTTCAAACTTGTTTTACCATATCTTTTGTTCACTTGGACTTGCTTTTACAGAGACACATTTTCTCTTTTACAACACTAGAGTTGAGGTCAAAAGTAAGAGTGATTTGCTTTTACACTATTACTATTTTCTCAATCATTTTTTTGTTCATGATTATGTTGGTGCAACATTCTTCTATCGTTAGTTGACAGAAAGTCAACTTTAGCCTTTTTCAACTTTATTGAGTAGAAAAATTTGCGGTCATGGACCTCCTAAATTTTATATATAGTAATGTTTATCAACTACAACACCTACTGATGTGTTTGATATGCTAATGGTTGCTGACAAATTTAAAATTGCGTCGTGCATGAGATTGCAGCCTCTTGCTGCAAAATCTACTCATGACAACCGAGTCAGCATTGTTATACTTGAATCTTCCTTTCATTATATAAATGGATGATGATGTTCACTTGTTAATAAATTCTTCTCTTTAATCCTTGACTACTTTGTATCCG
Source organism: Capsicum pubescens (assembly GCA_030864215.1). NCBI lineage: Eukaryota > Viridiplantae > Streptophyta > Magnoliopsida > Solanales > Solanaceae > Capsicum > Capsicum pubescens. Next base: position 329,196,133 of record CM061538.1, on the reverse strand, counting down.
TTTTATGAATGTTAATGTTTATACATTTGTATTATGTATCCATTTGTGAATGTTAATCTTCTTATATATATAATAGAAGATGCGAGATTTTTTGCCCTAAGTCTCACCAAGTTACTAGAGATAATTCAAACTCGCACCTTCTATTATATAAATAAGAAGACTAACATTTGCAAAGGAATACATAATACAAATGTAAGAACATTAACATTCATAAACGAATACAAAGTTGTCAAGGATAAAAGAGAAGCATTTGTTAACAACTGAACATCATCAGCCATTAATATATTGAAAAAAAGATCCAAATATAGCAATGCTGACTCAGTTGTCATGAGTAGATTCTGCAGTAAAAGGCTGCAATATCTCAGGCACGACGCAACTTCAAATTTGTCAGCAAACATCAGTACATCAAACACACCAGTAGGTGTAGTTGATAAAACATTACTATATATAAAATTCAGGAGGTTCATGACCCCAACTTATTATGCTCAATAAAGTTGAGAAAGGCTAAAGTTAACTTTTTGTCAACTAACAACAGAATAATGTTGGACAAAAGGATGTTGCACCGGCAGGATCACGAACAAAGAGATGAAAGAGAAAGTAGTGACTTTTGAAACCTAATTTTTGTTCTCCACGACTAAGTTTAATCTCGAGTTTCTTCGCTTTTAAATAAAATTATAACATTTATTCTGTCCAAATAAAAAATTCTTTTAAATATATATCTAGGTAATTTGATCATTTTAAGTAGCCATTATATGTTTTCGTATCCATACATACGAGATTGTGTAATTTCGTTACTTGAAAAATCATTTTTACAAAAATTAAATTTTAAATTAAGGGTTATCTTGAAAATTAATTCGAATGGTTAAAATTTTGATCTAAATATAATTTACTCTCAAAAATAATTTATTTTAAAAAATATTTATTTGATTTTATCAAATCAAGAAGCTCAGGATTAAACGAGGTATTAATTCGAATCGAATTTCAATTTAATTTAGTCTATCTTTTAAATTTAGTTATAATCAAAATCAAATTGGCCACAATTGCAACGCAATTGCTAATTAATTTTTAATTTGATCCAAATTTAAATAGAATAGGCTAATCCTAATCTAATTGGAATTATTTTTTAAATAACGCCCAAAGATAGTCAAAATCCCTAAATCCTTTTCTAAAAATTACACAAATACACAACTTATGTTTTCAATATTACAAAAAATCTCAACTCCTTAAACATATTACAAAAATCCCACATATACACAGAATCCTATGTATATATTGGCTATGTTATGTATATTAATAGGGAGAGAGAATAAAGTAATTAAAAAAGTGGGAGAGAGTGTAATTACTTTTAAAAGGTTGGTATTCATGTTATTTATACAATCCTTTTCCCTTTAAATCATCCCAAATCTTCTTCTTATTAAATAGGCAAAAATTCATGTATAGTCTCATTAGAGTATCTATAACTAACTTCCTAGTCTAAATTTTATATTTACAATTCATAGACAAAATAAATGATAATTTTATGTATATATATATATACAAAAAGGAAGAAAAAATCCATAACAACAAAAAAAAGATAAAAAGAGAAATTTTAATGTAATAAATGTCCTTAATCTTCTCCAACTTTACATTTATTTCTCTGATATAACAGATCAATAAATATGAATTTATGCGTTAATTACTCCCTCAAAAGTTGATAAAAAAAATTAAAAAAAAAATTGTGATCTACAGGAGAAAGTTGGTAATTCGTGCATACAAAATTATGGTATATACGATTTACGCAAATAATTTTGTTACTTGAATTTATTTACTTAAATCCCTTTTTGAATCTAATACGCAATAAAAATTGATTCAATTTCAACATAATAAAAATCGATTTTATTATTGGTTTGAATTAGATTTTCGAAATTGAATGAACAATATAAACTTCAAACACTTTCAAATTGTCAATTTTGTAATTACTATTATTTTTGTATACAATAACTTCAATTGTAACTTTGTGTTTCAATTTTCGTATTCAATTTTTATTTTCGTAATTTTGAAATTTTTTTCACAGAAGTTGTTAAAAGGTTATAATTCTTGTTTGTGTTAGTTTTTTTTTTCTTTTCTAAATTCCATTTGTAATTGCAATTTGTGTGATATGTTCTTTCATTACTCTACTGCATATTTCATAATATACATATTGACAGTCTTTTAATATTTTTTTATGTATATCTATTAATAGTATATTTGAATTTCTGTATATCTGTTAACATAAGTGTATAATTCTATTTGTATATCTGTTTTAAAGGTTACAAAGATTGTTTTTATTATTGGTATATCTATTGTTTGTATATCTGTATATTAGTTTACATAAATTTGATATTTGTATATTTTTTATTTGTATATCTATATATACATATATGCAAATGAAGTATACATATATTCAAATCAAAACTGTTGTTTATTATTTGTATACCTGTTGTTTGTATATCTGTATATACAAATTTGAATGTTGTTTGTAAACGATATTGCAAACGAAATATACATATATTCAAATAAAAATTGTTGTTTATTATTTATATATCTGTTGTTTGTATATCTATATATACAAATTTGAATGTTGTTTGTAAATGAAATATACATGCAAATGAAATATACATATTTGTATATCTGTTGTTTGTATATCTGTATATACATATATGCAAACGAAATAAACATATACATATATGCTTATTATTTGTATATTTGTTGTTTGTGTATCTGTTTATACAAATTTGAATGTTTTACATAATAATAAATTTGAATGTATATACATATATGCACTCAAAAACTGTATATATCTGCATATGCATTATTCTTCAAAATGTATATGTGAAAGTTAACTGTATATACATATATGTAAATTGTATATACATATATCAAAAATACAAACTGTATATACATACATACACTCTAACTCTGTATATATATGCATGCATTATTCTACAAAAAAAAAGTATATGTATCTACATATATTGAAACAAAAATGTATATTGACCAACAATTCTGTTTCATGAGAATATATACAAAAAAACCTCGTAATCATTGTCAACTTCATTACTCCCCCTTTTAGATTTAGATACCTTAAAATATTTTTTCCTTTCTGCCTTGCTAGAAGATGCAAAATTCTTTTCTTTTTTTTGGATAAATCATCCATAAAAAAAAATGGGGGAGTGACTTACATAATATATAAAAATTTATATTATAAAATTAAAATCTGCAAAAACAAAAAAATTATAAAAACGGGGGAGTGCTCCCCCTTTTCTATTTTTTTTTTGTAAAATATATGAACAACGAAGAAATTTAACGACTAACTAACATAATATATAAAAAATTAAAAAAAATTAAATCTAATGTCAATAAATATCCTAAACTGATTTTTCGTGGTGAAAAATCCGCAAAAATGATTTATCACAGAAAAATCAAGAATTATATTTGGTGATATTAGAGTGACTTTGAGAGAAAAATAAGGAGAAAAAAGTTGAAGAAGATCTCTTGAATAATCATGTATTATGATGTTGCCAATGTTGTCGTTTCTTTAATTTAAAATCAAGGATATTAGAGTGATTTTGAGAGAAAATTAAGGAAAAAAAAGAAGATATCATAAAAAATCTTGTGTTTTGTTATTTCATTGTTGCCTTTTTTGAGTCAATGGGATAGAGAGAGAATACAAATAAAATATCAAAAATAAATATATGAGAGAAAAAATTGACATATACAAATCTTAATATATTTGTATACAGGGCTTACATAAAAAACTGACTTTTAACTACCAAATGACTATGAATTGTAATTTTTTAAAACATTAACCATATCATGTAATTAATATAGTATTTTATCTATAATATGTAATTTTTCCTATTAAATAACCGACCCAGGCCCAACAGATCCCACAATGACTCGGCCCACACTCTATTTCCCCCTTTCCTTAATCTAATGGCGTACAGAACACAACAACGACAATAATACTCAACACGACAACAACTTCAACCAAAAAACTCATTCAATCATGCAACAAATACCATCAATATCAACGTTGTCACAACGACAACAACATGGTACAATATCCGCAATTGTACAACTGTTGATCAACAACAACATTAACAATGCGAACATCAGCAATCACAGCGTACAAATCATCAAATCAATACCCATACAAACACAAAAAACAACGGCAAAATCATTGCAACACCAACAACAACATCAAACGCTGTAAAAACAACCGACAATAATATCCACGTCAACAATAGTACAACAACGGCAAAAAAATAGCTCAACAACAATGTGCAAATTCTGTACAAACTCTAGCTCACTCTATCCCAATTTTAAAATTCAAATTTCTAACTCGTTTTTTCCCTTTTACCCCTCCAGTTTTCCCCCTCAAAACAACATAAATTCTCCATAAATACCCACCTACATAGAGAAATAAATGGAGGAAGTTTCGATGGAAAGAACGTAAATTTTGATGGAAGTTACATCGTGTTAAGCTCGTTGTTCCAAGTTTGTTGCTTCAAAAAAGGTGAACGACTCATTCTTTTGCACCATCTCTTTTGTTATTTAATCGTTATGATGGGAAATCTTATCATTGGTGGTGAAAATTCATTTATTGTTAAGGTATCTGTGGTGTTAGAAATCTGTAAACTGTTTAAATTCGTTCTTATTTTGATGAGGATTCTGAGATTAAGGGTCCACATGAAATAATTCGAGAAGAATTTATTTATGTTCTTTTTTGAAATATGATTAAATTTTTGGTTTGTCTAAATCGGTGACCTGATAATCCTTCCTGTGAACAGTAGTCAAACCAGATAATAGGATTTGGATAGTTTCTAATCTGTGACAATTACTGCCACCATGCTATTTTTTGTACAATAATCGTGAAAAAACAACAAGGAACAAAGATTAAATTTCTTTCTCTGGTGTTTTTTTGTACTGTTTTATCAGATGGGAATTCTTTTGTTGGTTAACTCTGCTTTCCAACTACTAGCATATTCTCGTTTTTATCTCATTTATGTTCTTGAGTGTATAGTAGCTGGCTTGACGCCTTTTGGCTTTTATTTATCTGATAATAGAATTCATTCCTCTAAAGGTACAATCTTTTTTCTTTTAATCCATCAATATAATATTTTTAAGCGTATTAGTGATAGTGATTACTTTTTCATGAATTTGATTTGTGATTTTTGTCAAAAATTATAGTTTTGAGTTTTGTGGAAATTGAATTCTACGTTATCATAACCTGTGTAGAATTAATTAATCTAATTGTGTGCTACTAGTATTGAAAAGACAATAGTGTTATGTTAGTTGCTCTCATAAATTAGCCACCTTATAAATTTGTAAGATTCTTGATTAGTTGTGCTTATGAATGTTAAGATATTTTTTTCTTTCCTTCTAAGACCAACCCTTGAAATAGATTAGTTTCAATTAATTCAAGAAAACACGACATTCATCCTTTTATCTTGATGATTTTGATGGTCAAGTGACAATGCATAATGCGATTTTCCTCCTAAAATGACTCGTTAATAATCTTGTATGGTTTGAAATAGAAATAGATTACTACTTACTGAATTTTATGGGTAGTGAAATTATTTTCTTGTCCATTACCATATGAGTGGATACTGATTTCATTCATTTCTTTTATGCAGGAACACCCTCGTTGGATTCCAATTGGTTTCACATCCCTGTATTTCTTCTACGGGCCATGGGAGACCAGTCTTCTTTCGAGTCTGAGTCTTCTTTAAGTCCAAAAGATGGACTAAAATCGTCGAGAAACAAAGCTGTATACATAGATATACAACAGTATACGAGGATTTATGGCTTGAAAATAAAAAAGGAAGTTGATTATATGGTAGGGCGGTTGAATTTGCGTGTACATGACTTAAATACAGTCTTGTATACATCAGATATACAAACACGTGGAGAAAACGGGGCTGGTATACATGTGGTATGCACCGCAGGAAAATGAACCTAAGTCCATAAAATGGGAAGCTCAAAGGCTGGGCAGCTCAATGATGGGCCAAAAAGGTCCAACTCCAACTTTTAATCTTTTATTCTCTTATAGATTGAAATTTATATTTGTTTATTTGCACTAATTTTAATTAATCAATCTAGTATTTCTCCATGTTGTTGCTATTTTATTTTACCTGATTCATAATTCTCCCTTAATTTATCTCGTTTAAATGGATTAAAGTGGTTCTATCAATTTTTCTTCCTAAAACTAGTTTTAAAAGTTAAGTCTTCTATTTTAAAAGAGAAAAGACATCATTTCTCTCCTGAACTTGTTGCCTCAACTCACTTTAGCACTTAAACTAAGCTTTCGTTTATTTACCCCCCTTAACATCTTTAAAGTGAATTATTTTCACCCCTCAAGACTGAATACCACTCTCACAACGGAGAGTGTGTTACACTCGCCTACACATCAACGTCATGTCAACGCCACGTCGGAGCCACGTCATTGCCACATAAGAAATTTCTATTTTTTTTAAAAAAAATAATTCCCCACATATTATTTTTATATATTTAAATATATATATATATATATACTATTTTATTTATATAAATATATGATTATATATATATTTATATATATATATGATTATATATATATTTATATATATATATATGATTATATATATCTTTATATATATATATATATATGATTATATATATATTTATATATATTAAATAGAAAAGGCAACCCCCACCCCCATTTTCTTTCTTCTTCACACCCACCCACCACCCCCACCCCTTACCCTGCAATTAACGCAGCCCCCCTTCTCCTCCTCCTCTTCCAGTGCCCCACCCCCCGCCCCCCTCCTCCTCTTCCAGCCCCCACCCCTGCACTCGTTTTTCTCTCTTTTCTTTTAGAGCACACACACTCATTCAAATGTTCTCATAAAATCAAAAGTTTCAATTTCTGCAAACAAATTTCAATTTCTACAAATTCATTCCGTCAAACAAATTCATTCAATCATTTCGTCAAATAAAGCTTACGAAATTCAAACCAAACATCCAAATTTAGATATGAAATTCAAATTTATGGATTAAACCAAACATCCAAATTTATCTTTATAAATTACGAATTTCGTAATCCATAAAATTCAAGTTACCATTTCAAATCAAAGCTTGCATCCAAACCAAACATCCAAATTTGTTTGTTGATTCAAATCAAAACTTGCTTCAACAATCAAATTTTTTTCTTATAAAATTAATGAAATCTAATAATAATAGGGATAGTGGATTTGAAGAAGGAGAAAGGGGATTAGGTGGGGTAGGGGTGAAGGTGTAAGAAAAAAAATAAAAAAGGGGTGCAGGGTGGGGGTAGGGGTGGAGGTGTAAGAAAAAAATAAAAGAAAGAGGTGTGGGGGTGCGGGGGTGTGGGGCGAGGGGTGAGGGGTGGGTGGTATTGGAGAAGAAAGGGTGTGATTTGGATATATATGATAAGAAATGGTGAACTTTGGATATATAGTAGAAGTTTGGAGTGATTTGGATAAATATATTATATAAAAGTAAGACCATTTTAAAAAAAAAAAAATCACGCATTTTTTTCCTTTTAAAAAAAAAATGTCACGTCAACATTAGGGTTTAAATTAATTCACTTTAAAGATGTTAAGGTGGGTAAATAAATGAAAACTTAGTTTAAGTGCTAAAGTGAGTTGAGGCGATAAGTTCAGGGGGGAAATGATGTCTTTTCTCATTTTAAAATGATACTTACCCTGTTCATATGACTAATAGCCTACTTTGGTTAAAATAATTTTTCTCAAATTTAAGAACAAATTTTGCTCATAAATTCCAATTTTCGTAATTGATGAAATACTTTTAACATGACATTCCTTTAACATTTTTTCAAAGGTGTTATTTATAATAAAATTGACCCCCTCCCCACCCCCCCACCCCTTTATATAATAATGATAATAATAAAAAAAAAATTACGTAACTTTTTTTTTGCACTAAAAACACAAACTTATTTCCTTCTCGAGTCTAAATGTGCAACATAGTTCATATAGTATATGTCTTATTTTTTCTTTAAAATAATTATGAATTAAGTAGAATTTTCTCAATTAGAATATTTCTTGATTTTTCTCAAATTCTAACTTATCGCAATTAATTATATATTAAGTTTAAAAAAATTAAGTAGAATACTTTATAATTTTTCCAAAATTAGCCATGAACTAAACAAGATATTTTTGTAATTCTTTTCAAAATTAATATTGGAGCATGCAGAATATGTTGTAGCTTTTCTTTCTAATTCAAGTAGACTATTTCTCGTTCGAATAACGAATGTTAGTTACTTTTTTTAAGTCAAAGAATGATATTTTGGTGAACTGTTTTAAACGGACGCTCCTAAGTGCCTTCAAAACCTTCTTAGGGTGTTAATTGAACTCTTACTCAGTTTCTCTAATTTCGAAGATTTATTTCTATTTTTGTATCTTTGAAATTGCTTTAAGTTTTCTTGATATTTTCTATAAAAATCAAGTGGCAACCCTGTAATTTTTTAAATTATTTTAAAAAATTTAAATAGTTTAAAAAAGTTAAAATCATTTTCTTTAAAATAAAATTTGAAAAAGGATAAAACAGAAATGACGACTCTGGTAGGGACTTAACTAGGTTCTAACCAAATATGTGAACTAACCTCTTTGACTAACTATTTAGGTTTGTAATATTTAAACTGTTTGTTTGTTTATGTGTTTAAATATTCGCAAAATTTAAATTGTTGCATTACATGTCATACTTTCACATTCGAAATATATAACTGTTTGGGATTTCGTGGATGTCCCAGCCCGTATTGTTCAAATTCAAATCAAATGTTGAAAATACAATAATTTATTGGCACGTTAGGCGTTCGATGGTTGTTCGTATTTTCAAACCCAAGTCGTCCACTTGGGAACCTGGTCCAAACCCACTCTAGACATCCAGAATAGAGTGAAACGAAAACTCTTTTTTAGGTATGAGCCTAGGACGACCCAAGTCCCAATACTCCAGGGGGAATTGGGCTCATTAGAAAACTTGCCCTACGTCTATTGACCCCGAGTCAATCGCAGACGAATCAAACTTATGTATTGAAGGAGTATATGTTAATTAATCTAATATATTATCCTTTGGAGTAGGGAAAAGGTTGGGAACATCTAGATAATTATTAGTGTTTTCTTCTTTTATCCCATATGTGGAACCTTGTTCTTTTTCTCATGTTATTTTTCTTTTTTCCAAAGATTGTATCTCTTCTCGTGAAATTTTGTAGGCTTTTATGACCTTTTATATATTTGTGAAAAATTTGGGGGATAATGGATTAATTTTAAAAAACATATACTTCCTTCAAATCCGTTGGACCAACCCCTGGCTCAAAAGGGTCACCCAATTAAGACGTATTCATTATCCAATTATTGTGTGATATAACTGTTTTATGTGATATGACTGTTTATGTGCTTATGTGCTTATTTGAATCAAAGGTAAATTGAATCTACTTTTCAACAAAGTTTTAGAAACCCTCTAGGCAAAAATATACGCCTACTATCCAAAGTCCACTCAAAACATTTCAGGTCTCCAAGTCTCCCAAAAAGTTCTCAACCAATCTTCACTAACTTCCTTTTTAAATGCATTCCTATTCTGTCAGGAGACTCGAACATGGACTCAAGAATCGCACAACTAAAAAAATGAATAGTGGAGCTAGTCCAAATGGAGGAAATGTTAATGGCAGAGACTGCGGGAGTGGTTAGGAAGATTAATCAACTTGACAAGGAAATTGCTAAAGTAAAACAATTGATCACGCAAGAAAAAAAGAATTTTGAGCGTAAAATCGAAGATCCAGCTGAAGGTTATGAGAAAGAAGGTGTGGGACAAGTCTTACCTTAAAAGGCGAGGGAAGAGTCGAGTTGAAATTTCCTCCATATCACCCATAGAATATCAAGATATGGAAGACGCAGAATGAAGAGGGAATGCCCGCATTTATCTAGGACTTAGTCATTAGTCTTGTCCTTTCTGTTGTCATTTTCCCTTCATGTTTTCCTGATGTAATGAACTCTAACGAGATTTCAATGAAATGAAGTTTCATCCTAGCCTATTTGAACTACGTATGACCTGATTTCTCCTTTATGAGATACATAGGCAGCCTTTCGGCCCGACTTCTCTCCTTTAAAACTTTATATCCCATTTTGTCGAGTCAGCTTATTGAGACGCTGAAAGATTTCAAACCTGACAAACATCTTGTTAAGACCCATTTATCCAAAAAAATCAACAGGCAAAGTCCTGCACGTTAATTTCTTTCAAGTCAATATCCAACCATAGATCAATTTACCTAAGATGAAAATAACTTTATGTGTTTACTTTATGTCAGATATCTTGCATCACTTACCACTAATAAGATCTAAGATATTTGCCTTTGGAGTTATTTTTACTTTATCAAGTAATCAAATAAGTAGAAATTGATTTGTGTTAACAAAAGCTGGTTGAACATCAATACTTCCAAGGAGATAAATATTCCTCCATTGGCTTAGCTGCTAAAGAGAAAGGAATGACTGGTAATAGTGATGAAAAGAAAAAGAAATTACTTCTGCTTTACCAGTCATCTCCTATATCCGTAAAGCCTACAGGCGATGGTTTTGAGGATGGAATAGAGAACTTGTTAGAAGAGTGGGATTCTATTATAGAAGATTGTCCTGGAAAAAATGAGACCGAGAAAGATGAATTAGGGGAAAACATGTCAAATTAGACTTTCACTCCAGTCATGACTCCCCAATTTATGTGGCAGATGAAAGGATGAAATTTAACTTTTGCAAAATTGGTGGTAGTCCAACTAAGGCTCAAGACCCACCCTTTAAATTTTGTTTACCTCATTTTCACTTTCTATGCTTTCCAAAAGGCTCAGACCCGCACTAATGCGAATTGCAACCAATGTTTGTAATCTTTTAAATTTCAATGAGAGCCTCCCTTGTGGCAAAAATATGCCTCCCTTATGCCAAAAATATTTTTTACTTATTTTTGTTGCATTATTTGATCACTATAGTCTAACTTATGTTGTTTATGATTTCAGTGATAAAATTTAAGCTTGCCAATGTCATGTCATGTCATGTCATGTCAAGAGTTAAATGAAAAAATTGAAGCAAATGATGATGAATGGGAAGACTATGATGAAGAAGTGATAGCCCCACAACAATTAACAAAGGAACTAAAAGATTTTAAGGATCAGGAAAAGCTCAACCTAGAGGAATCTGAGCTAGTTAATCTAGGTGATGATGGAGAAGTCAAAGAAACCAGAATCAACGTTCATCTTGTCGAAGCACAGAAAAGAGAACTCGTCAGGTTGCTTAAAGACTAGATTGATACATTTGCTTGGTCCTATGATGGCATTCCCCATGTTGTTGCTATTCTATTTTACCTCGATTTTCATACTTGATTCACAATTTTCTCCCTTAATTTATCTCGTCTAAATGAATTAAAGTGGTTCTATCAATTTTTCTTCCTAAAACTAGTTTTAAAAGTTAAGTCTCCTATTTTAAAATGACACTTATCCTGTTCATATGACTAATAGCCTACTTGGGTTAAAATAATTTTTCTCAAATTTAAGAGACTAATTTTTCTCATAAATTCTAATTTTTGTAATTGATGAAATACTTTTAACATGACATTCCTTTAACATTTTTTCAAAGGTGTTATTTATAACAAAATTGACCCTTTTTTATATAAAAATGATAATAATAATAATAATAATAATAATAAAGTTACGCAAAAAAAAATTCATAAAAACACAACCTCATTTCCTTCTTGAGTCTAAATGTGCAACCTAGTTCAAATAGTATATTTCATAATTTTTCTTTAAAATAATTATGAATTAAGTAGAATTTTCTCAATTAGAATATTTCTTGATTTTTTCTCAAATTCTAACTTATTGCAATTAATTATGTGTAAAGTAGAAAATTTCTTAAGTAGAATACTTTGTAATTTTTTCAAAATGAGCCATGAACTAAATAAAATATTTTTGTAATCCTTTTCAAAATTAATATTGGAGTAAGTAGAATATGTTGTAGATTTTCTTTCTAATTCAAGTAGACTATTTCTCGTCCGAATAAATAAATGTCAGTTTTAAATATGTAAATAAATAATTTTAATATTTTAAAATCAACCTTTCCATAGAGTTAGTTACTTTTTAGTGAAAGAATGATCTTTTGGTGAACCGTTTTAAACGGACACTCCTTAGTAGTGTCTTCAAAATCTTCTTAGGGTATTAATTGAAACCTTACTCAGTTTCTCTAATTTTGAAGATTTATTTCTGTTTTTGTATCTTTGAAATTGCTTTAAGTTTTTCTTGATATTTTATATTAAAATCAAGTGGCGATTCTGTAATTTTTTTTATTATTTTGAAATAGTTTTAAAAGGTCAATAATTTTCTTTAAAATAAAATTTAAAAAAGAATAAAACAGTGACGGGATAATAGCAAATTGCTCTTACCTTTGACCTCAACTCTAGTGTTGTAAAAGAGAAAACGTGTCTCTGTAAAAGCTAGTCCAAGTGAATAAAAGATATGTTAAAACAAGTTTGAAATGCACCTGGCAGTGGATAAACAACACCAGATGAGCTAAAATGATGCTCCTCTCTCTAACTTGAAAGTTTTGCGGTAAATTTCTACTTATCTATTGCAATATCCTCTTCATCGAAATCACCATAAGCTAAAAAAATTAAAATTGTCAAACTACTAGAAAGTTCATAAGAAAATGAGATAAGGATATTGATATATTGTACATTGATGCCCATAAATTCAATCTCGAAACACAATTTAACCTTAATATTTTTCGATACAATTAAACTTTGGTATTTGTCAATGATTCTCGAACTAATACTAAAAGATGATTTGGATGCAACTGTGCAAATAGGTATACTCAACAAATCACGAGCCATTAATGAGTGTTCGGAATATTTAATTCTATTATCCTTCCAAAATGTAAGAATGTCTAAATTTTCATTTCCTTTCAGAACTAGTACTGGCTCTTTCATATACAAATGCAGTTGAGTCTTCTTCTCTAAACAACAAACGGATGGACTATCAAACATATCAAATTCTTTCTTTTCATCGACTATCTCATCATCACATCCATGACTACTGCTTCTAAGCACTTCAACATCAAATTTTGTCATGTATTTTTTGAACAATCTATGCAAATTTTTTCAACAACCTCTACCTTTTCATTGCAAGTCAAAGGATCAAGTTTTGTAAAGCAAAGCTTCAACAACTTTAACGTATATCGGTGATCAAGAACAACGACCATCGAATCAGACTATAGTCATCCTATCAATATTTTGGGAACTTACTTTCCATTTCAATATCCATTTCTTAATATTCAAATCTTCTTTATCTCTTTCTTCCCGTATCAACATATGAATTTTTCAAATTTTATGAAAATATAAATTAGCAGTAGGATAATGACTCCCTGAAAATAATATAGTGATTTCATGAAAGGGCTTTAAAAACCTAGCAATTGTTTCAGCTTTGACCCAATCATGATTTGCAAGACAACATGAAAAATCTTTGTCAAGTATCTTGAAGTTTGAAAATGCTCGACGATAGGAAAAAATACTATCAAGCATTAAATATGTAGAGTTTCATCTAGTAGACGCATCTTGATGCAATTTTTCATTCATCTTTAAACCAAGATTCGTAGCAGACTCTACAAATTTTACAATCCTTGAATTAGAACCTCTAATATGTTTTATGTTTCCTTTAATGTTAAAAATAGCACTCTTAATTGTTTTAAACTCTGCTTTGATAATCAAATTGAAAATATGATTTACACACCTAATATGAATAAAGTTTTCATCACAATGCAAAGAATCCATCAGCTTAAAATGTTCAATCAAGCGATCCACAACATCATCATTATAATGTGCATTGTATAAAGTTGTTGAAAATATTTTCTTTTTAATTTCTCATTCCTTCAATAGACGAATCAATTTTGGACCCAAAATACCACCACTATGAAGAGGTGACATATGACAAAAAATGAGAACTTTCTTTTGTAAAATTCAATCCAAATCAACATAGTGTACAGTAAGACAAAGATATTCATTTTTTAAGATTGATGACCATAAACCAGATGTCAAATTAATTCTATGAGGAATAGCTTGAAGCTCATTCTTGACCATCTCCTTTTGGTTATCATATATGGTAAGCTCATCAACTTTTGTGGTATTTCTTGAGATGATTTTGACGACAAGATTCAAGAAAGAATGTGCTATTGTAACACCTTCAAATTCTACATAACTAAATGGAAAGTTATGTCTAACTATAGCCTTCGCGATAACTTTACAATTTCTTTTATGATCAAAGACATACCTTTATCTTCTGCTTTATCCTTGTGTTTTTCTAAGTAATGCTTTAAATTTATAACTCCCGCTACTGAGTCGGTCAAAAATACAGACTTGCACTTCTATTATCAGGACCACAATCCAATGATAACTCGTTATAGAAGTTTCAAAATTTAGAAGTGATCCTACGCCGTTTTGATGAATTTACAATAATTATTTCATTGAACTCGACTTCATTGGTCTCTATTGACATCTTTATTTGTTGTAGTAGAATGTTAAAAAAAGTTAATCTTTAGCACTGAATCAATAAAAGAAAGGGGAAAATAAAAATATATACAAATAACTCTCAATCATAATGAGAGTATAAAATTAATATTCATAATAAAAGAGGCTCATTTAGGCAATTGAGTAAACATCTTATAGACAACAAGTCTGCCTAATAATTTCAAAACTATTAGAATTTAAAATTCAAAATCTCAAGTTACAGTAAAATATAATTCAAAATCTCGTATTAATTATCAAATGAAATTACAAATGAAGTTGAAAAACAAAAAAAAAACACTATTATCCTTTAACTAAAAAAACAAAATATGAGTAATATTAAGAACTCTTCAACATGATTTTCGACAAGAACGAAGAGGAAGGAAAGAAATAAAAATAAATGTAAACGTACAAGAGAAACTTGTTGAAGAATCAGGCCACATGCACTTCACAGGAAATGAGAAACAAGGACTTGGAGTTGCACTTCACAGAATATGTGAAATCAGGGCAACTATTTTAGTTTGGAATGAATCAATTTGGACTGTCAAAATAAATGGGTTAAATTGGGTTTTCCCAAATCTAGCCCATCTTAATAATGGGTCATGCCCAACTCATTATAAGCTGAACGGATTGGGCGGATCATTTGGACTTGGGTCAAATTTGCCACCCTATTCTCCCATATACTTTCTTTGATGCTTCTATTTGAACTATATTTAATAGAAACATGATATATTATTATAAAAGCTTGTTGTCAGATGTGAGTTGAGAGAGGTAATAAGAAATAGATATATTGAGTAAAAATTGAATGAACCGAAAAAATAGATGAGATGAAATTTCTATCTCTGAAAGACCAACATTGATTGTGCAAATAGCTGGTTGCATTTGCCTATTTTGCCAGCCACTTATTGACAAGAATACACATGTCAATGTGCAGGATAAGTTGAAGTAGGTATCTTACAATGTTGTGTAGTGAAGGTATTAAACTCCATGATCTCCATCAGTCTATTTTTTGTGGGTTCAATAATGTGTAAGAACAATTTATAAAGAGGTTTGACTAACTTTTTTTTCTCGATTTTCCTATCTTTAAGCAATTGTTTTTTTGAGAAAATATTTCTCAAAAGTTTTGGTCAACTGAACATGAAAAATTAGAAAGAAAATATTTAATTAGAATAAACTTGCATTTGGACGGGTTGGATTATAACCCATAGTTTAGCCCATCTTGACCCAAATGAATTTAGGCAGGGTTAGACATTAGCCCATCATTTGATCAGCTCATCTTGATCCGCCCAACTTCACCCCAAACAATTCATTTGCCATCCCTTGCTTGATCTATCCAATTAAATGGTCCCACAGATTACTGGGAGTATTATAATATAGAAAAAATTACATATTATACATAAAATAATTTAACAATTACATGGTATGATTAATGTTTTAAAAATTATAATTCATAATTAATAATTTTTAATAATTACATGATATGGTTAATGTATATATCAAAAGCAAGTAAAACTTTCTCTCTCATAATTATTTTTTTATTTTATTTCTTAGCTAATTGGAGTATTTAGCGGCAATAGATCATTCTTTTATTGGACGCTTTAGCGGCAGTATGTATTCATCCTAATTCAACGGATCATATATCAAAGAATATTTTTCTTTCTATTTCTTCTTCCAAATTTTCTGATATTTTGTGTTTCCCCTACACATTTGTTGTATGTTTTCATAGAAGATTTTCTTAATTCAACTAAATTGTTATCAGTTGTATATTATGTGTCAATTATATATGTGTATATGTATAAGTTGTATATAAATTATACATATGATGTAATTGTATAAGTCGCATATGTATAAGTCAATTGTATAGGTCGTATATGTATAAGTCATACATGTCAGTTGTATATGTCAATTATATAAGTCATATAAGTTGTTAATTATATATGTACATCTAATTTTCTTTTTTTCAATTGTATATATGAATGTTTGTATATTATCATAGTGTATATTAAACAACTATATATCTGTATATATACATTTTGCAGAATGTATATTGAGTGTGTGCATATAAATTTTGCATAGTGTATATACAAATATACAATCTTTTTTAGTTCAATTGTTATTTTCTGAATACAACTAAATTGTTATAAATTGTATATTATGTGTCAATTATATATGCATATATGTATAAGTTGTATATTAATTATATATATGATGTAATTGTATAAGTCGAATATGTATAAGTCAATTGTATAAGTCGTATATGTATAAATCATATATGTCAATTGTATATGTCAATTATATAAGTTGTTAATTGTTTATGTACATCTAATTTTATTTTTTTTCAATTGTATATCTGAATGTTTGTATATTATCATAGTGTATATTAAATAACTATATATCTGTATATATACATTTCACAGAATATATATTGAGTGTGTACATATGCATTTTGCACAGTGTATATACAAATATACGATTCTTGAAATTAAAAAATGTAAAAGAATGGGGGGGGGGGGGGAGATAGAGGGATGGGAATGAAGGAAGGGGAGAGAGATGGCAGAGAAAAGGAGGAGAGAAAGTGAGAAATTTAAAGTATATTTATATTTTGTAATTATGCAAACTTTAACCATGTCTTGTAATTATGGACTAAAAGTTATTTATATTTGAATTTTTGTCATTTATAAATGAAATTTTAGTTTGACCACTTTATAAACTCTTAATAAACTTTAGATATGCGGGTCTGAAGTTGAACCACTTTGAAAAGACAAAGTTTAAATTTGGATTGAAGGGTTGACTTTTAATTATGTCAAAACATGTGAACCTAAAGGTAAAGATATGAAGAAGATATTGATGGAGTCAAAAGTTTTACGTAGATGATAATACTATTTTCTTTATATTTTTTGGTAGTGTATAAGTTAATTAAGAAAAAAACACTAAATGTCTTACAAAAAATTTAAAAAACTACCAAACATGGTAATATTATGTCTTATGTTTACTAAGCAACTAAAAAACCCACCAAACACAATAGTACTATTTTAGTGAACATAACCAAACCAATTCAATTGTGAAGTACTTTACCATGTGCCAAAAAATTGAAAAGGTGTATTGGCAATTATACATATAGACAAAGCAATCCTGTAAAAACAAGATGTAGATATATCAGTACAAAAAGAAAAAGATTTTTTAATCAAGTACTCTTTGGACAATAATTCAACTGTACAAAATCACCAACTCCCAAAAGTTCAATTGATTGTCTTTGTTCCATTCTGACCAATACATAATATGACTAAGGTCCCCCCACCTTATAATACTTGACATTAATTATATGGTCCTCCACTTGTTTTTATGTTTTACTATTTTAGTACTTGGAATATTTATTATGCATGCAGTATAGTTGCACTGTAAAATTTGAGTAATCAATTATGTATAACATCATGGATTTGTGGACTCAAATGAGTGGATTGGATTGAATTTAAATGAATTATAATTAATTGAATTAATAAAATAGATGAATTATTAACTCGTGCAAAGGCTATTTAGGGTCTGAAATGAGTTGAGTGAAAATGATTAAACATCTTTTATCATAACTCAATCCATTTAATATTTTATCATTTTTTTATAATTCGTTTAGCATTAATTGAGAAGATTGCGCGTAGCGTTGTCGAATTTTTTTTTTAATTAATCTACTAAAAAACTTAACGTATTGAATAGAATGAATTAAAATCTGAATTTGTGTATTGAATAGAATGAATTAAAATCTCTCTTTACAGGTATATATATACAATTCAATAACCGTCTAACTAATCTTATAATTAGTCTAACTTTTACGTCCTAACTGTAACTAACTATGAACAACTTATTGACAGTTGTACCACCATGTGCCATTCATGTGATCCCTTCAATACTGCTCCTCAAACTAGGCACTGAGAACAAATTGAATGTGCCTAGTTTGGCAAACAAAAACTCATGTTGTGTCTTCCCAAGACTCTTTGTCAAAATGTCTGCTAACAACAAATCTGTTGAGATGTGTTCAGTGTGTATCATACCTTTTTGTATCTTCTCCCTTATGAAGTGACAATCGATTTCTATTTGTTTCGTTCTCTCTTGATAAATGGGAGTCACTGCTATTTGAAATGTTGCCTTATCACAGAACAGTTTTACTGGTAAGTTCAACTTTGTGCCCAGTTCTTGAAACAGACCAATCAACCATACTATTTCTGCTACTGCATTGGCCATGTTCCTATACTCTGTCTCAGCAGAGCTTCAGGGCGCAATTGTTTGTTTCTTGAACTACCAAGAAATCAAGGAACCCCCTAACTGCACAACAAAACCACTCATAGATCTTCTAGTCATGGGATAAGTACCCCAGTCTGCATCACAATAGACTGACATTTGTGTAGATGGTTGTGGAGATAATAGGATCCCTAAACCTGGTGCATTTTTTAAGTATCTGACCACCCTCAAGGTTGCTTCCATATGGGACTTCTTGGGACTATGCATGAATTGACCCAGGTTCTGAATTGTGAAACTAATGTCAGGCCTGGTCATGATTAAGTATAGCAACTTACCAACCAACTTCTGATAGCTCCTCGGATCAAGTAACAACTTATCTGCAGCAGATGTAGAATTGCACCCTTGATCAAAATCAACACTAGTGAGTCTCTGATTGAATTTTGATGGTGTTCTAGCTGGTTTGGAACCAGCTAAGCCAATATAAGCTATGATGTCTAAAGCAAACTTTCTCTGACAAATTAAAATACCATCCTTATCCCTGATAATTTCAAGACCAGGGAAATATCCCATCTCCCCCAGGTCCTTAATCTTGAAATGATGTTGGAGCATAGCTTTGGCTTCTTGAACAAGGGAAAAAGAAGAACCAGTGATGAGTATGTCGTCCGCATAAACTAAAATAAACACCAAATCAGTACCATTGTGTTTGATGAAGAGAGAGTAATCATGGTGTCTCTGAGTAAAGCCAGAAGCAACAAGAACCACACTGAGTTTCAGATTTCATTGCCTAGAGGCTTGCTTGAGTCTATAAAGGGATTTTTGAAGTTTGCAAACAAGAGAAGACTCCCCCTCTCTTAGTAGACCACGAGGTGGTGTTATGTAGACATCTTCTGATAGATCACCTTGGAGAAAAACATTTGATACATCCATTTGATGCAAACGCCAACGTTTCATAGCAGTTGTGGACATAACTGCCCTTACAGTCACCATCTTGACTACTGGAGAGAAAGTCTCTTGGTAGTCAAGTTCTTCTTGTTGAGTATATCCCTTTGCCATCAATCGAGCTTTATATCTCTCTACCTTCCATTCAGCTGTATACTTGACTTTAAAAACCCATTTACACCCAATGGTTTTTTTATCAGTAGGCAAACTAACCAACTTCCAAGTATGATTTTCTTCTAGAGCTTGAAGTTCTTGGTTCATAGCCTTAATCCATTCAGGATGATATAAAGTTGCAACATAAGAATTAGGTTCTTTGAGAGATGTTGAAAAATTACACATAACATTCAGGTAAGGCTTGGACAATATTGTATAAGACATGGAGTTGGACAGGGGATAGAGTGAGCCAAAAGGTTGAGCAGAACTGGATTTGGTGGAACCAACGATGTAGTCATCTAGCCAAATAGGTGTCTTAGAAGATCTAGTTGACCCTCTGATAGGCTCAGAAGTGAAAGGAATAACTGGAGGAGCTATCACCTATTCAACTGAACTCTGAGTATTCACACTACTTTTAGCTGTAGGATGCTCCTCATGTGTGATAGACTCAGTAGATATATGTGGTGTAGATGAAGAGTTAATCACAATAAAGGGACCAGATGTATCATACTCATCTTGACAATGTTCTATAGGTCTTAATAATTGGTCAGTAGTAGTAGATTTGAAAGAAAAAATCCCTTCTTTGAATGTTACATCTCTGCTGAAAAAGAAAGTTCTATTAGCTGGATCATATAGCTTGTATCCTTTTTTAGTAGTAGAATATCCCATATGAATACACTCCACAGCTCTTGCTCTAAACTTGTCATGCTTGTGAGCCACATTTGTAGTATAACATAAGCTTTCTAACACTCTCAGGTGCTGCAGGTTAGGCTTTCTACCATAAAATACTTCAAAAGAAGATCTACCTTCTAAAGTAGTAGAGGGTACCTATTAATCAGGTATGCTGCATTCTGAACACACAATCCCCAAAATCTCAAGGGAATTGAACCCTGAAATCTAATAGCTCTAGCCACTTCTAAAAGTTGTCTACAATTTTTTTCCACTACCCCATTCTGTTGGGGTGTGTGGACACAAGAGCTTTGGTGTACAATGCCTGCAAGGCTAAACAACTCATGACAAGAAGAATTAAAAAACTCTATTCCATTATCACTTCGAAAAATCTTTACATTGCTTTCAAATTGTGTCTTAACCAACTGTAAGAAATTCTTTAATACTACAGGTACATCACTTTTCAGTTTCAACAAGAAAATCTATACTAATCTACTATAATCATCCACCAAGGTAAGGAAAAATCTGTTTCCATCATATGTAGGAACCTTATAAGGTCCCCAAACACCACCATGAACTAAATCAAAAAACTTATTAGCTCTACTAGTGCTTTGAGGGAAAGGTAACTTGGTTTGCTTAGCTAAGGAGAAAACAGGACAATTGGCAATGTTATGCTTCCCAGTAGGCTTTATAATATCCATCTGTTGTAGTATCTTGTGTGGAACATGACCTAAACGTTTGTGCCATAGATCACCATCACCATCAGTTACCATCACCATAGATCACCATCACCATCATATATATATATATATATGTCCCTAATTTTAGAAAGAAAAAAAAAGAGATAGATTATAAGATTTAATTTTCTAACTTCACTTAACAAGGTGTACCCAATTATTATCACATTATATAATATTTCGAGCGCAGATTCACAAATTTATATTTAAATATTTTAAAATAATTATAACATTAAAATTTTGTGGACTCTACAAAAAGAGTTCAATTTTGGTTAGAGTTTTGGGGCTACTTTATAGCTTGATGACTACTCTACCTAAACCCTAAATTACGCAAAGTCCCAATAAATTCATGGGATATTTATAGATCAAAATCATTTCTTCTTGTTAATCAATACATCAAGAAGTTCCACAAGATCTCATTTCATGGATATCAAATCCAAATACTCCTACATTCGAGAAATACGCCACTAACGGTCCTCGAATTACGGAGAAATCCATATCAAATCCTATGATCGAGAAATACACTATTGACAGCCCTCGAATTATGGAGAAAATCAAGAGAGAAGAATCGATAAATACGCCACTAACGACCCTCGAATTACGGACAAATCCATATCAAATCTTACATTCGAGAAATACGCTACTGACAGCCCTCGAATTATGAAGAAAATCAAGAGAGAAGAATCAAGGGAGGAACAGATCGTACTCACATCGTTTATCAATAAAAATTATCGTTTCTTCATATTTTTATTTATGGTTGAAGTTTATTTTTCATAAATTAAATTATGTTGGAAACAATCACTTGTGAAAAGGAACATGAGCTCAAATGAACCCATGGCTCCCACCTAGATATGCTCCTGATAAATAGCTCAACAATATCGATGACGCATAAACATGCACGCTCAAATTAGACCAAAAAACTCACATATTATAGCTTGAATTTTGACTTGAATTCTCTGATTAAAAATTCTCAACAACAACAATAACAAATCCAGTATATTCCCACATAATGGGATTTGGGGAGGGTAGAATGTACGCAGTCCATACCATTACCTCTAGAAGGTAGAGAGGCTGTTTCCGATAGACCCTCGACTTAAGATAAAAGATAAGTATTATTAATGATAAACATTTTTTACTGAGAATCTTTTTTTAATCCTATTAACTCTTATTTAAATTTTTTTAATTAAGAATAAAGAGATTGATCAATCCGATCATAACTCTTGATGATAAAATATATATTCTTATAGATTGAAGAAAATTAGAACTTAGGATTAAGTAGGATTTTATATCTTGACCTTGAAGTTTCAAAATTTTAATTAAATTATTCAAGCGTTTTTTTTTCTAAAACAAAAAAATTAACCTTAGAATCTTCAACCTAGGAGTGCTACTTCCAAATGAGGCCCTATCCGATATGAATTTAAATTAATCGAGCTTCAATATTAATAAAGAACAAATAGGAAAAAAAAAAAAAAAAACTAGCAGTGTCCAAAATGACCAAAATCCTAGTCAACAAGCATCTTTCATGTTATAAAAATTGAACAGACATGGTTACAACACCGTTGACATAATGCCAACTCAGCATATGGGTCCCACCAAATACTTAAAGTCCGAAGTCCTACTTTGAACAGAAGAAAGTGTTTGTCACGCGCCTCTATTACCACAATTCTCAAATCATTTTCATCTTTCTTACTGATTTATTGAAAATAATCTTTTTATTTCATATATGAGGTAGGATAAGATCTCGCTCTCGATATCTTACTCATCAAATAAGGCTAGGCATGTTATCATTGTTGTTAATTGTCTTTATCGTCACCATATTTTTTTTTTACAATCAGAGAATCTTGATAAATAAAAAAGAATTAAATATAATGATTGCATGATAGTATTTTTATCAAGCTAAAGGTTTATCTGAAATAACTTTTATATTTTCATTTACATGATGGATGATGTCATCGTATATCTTATTCTCTCAAATTTCACGTATAACATTATGTTAGATATGTTATTATTTTTTTTTATCTTTAACTTAAAGGTTGTTTGAGGTATGGGTATAAAATTACCTTCATTAGAATTTTTTTATTTTTTTTTGGTTTCTCAAGGTATTCCCACAGTCGGCAGTCGTGAGACTAATCCTTCATTTCTCTATCAGCACACTAAACAATAGGAAACTGACCACAAAAATTTGCTCCATTCTCCGTTAGAAAACATTTTTACCTCAACGTGAAACTTCTCAACATCAACTTTTGCATGCTAGATACCGGGTGAAAAAATGTCAAAATAATAAAAAACAAAAAGTCCTCCAAGCATGTAGAGTTTCATATGGACCCCACTTACCCACCCCACCCTTGACCATTCTCTCTGTATATTCACTATATACAACTAGTAAGTAATTACATGTAATATTATGAATATCTATCTTTTTGCACCTTCTTCTTCTTCTCCTCCTCCAAGAGGGTAGATTCCCAAAAGATTACCCTTTTGGTCTTTGTTTTTACTTTCCTTTTTTTTCAGGGAGCTTCAAAAAGGTGAAGCCATTTTTTTTTTTTAACTCAGATTCTTGTTCTCAGCTTAGCTTGTCACTTTCTAAGGTAAAAATATTCAACCCCTTTTCTTTCTTTTTTCTTTACCCCCAGCTTCCCCCTCCAAACACCCTCCACCCCCTTTTTTTATGTGTTGTGTCAAAGTTCGCAACTGTTTTTTTTTTTTCTTTCTTCATTTTAACTCTTTTCTTGATATTTCTAATAAAAGATTCTTTTTTCAACATTAATTTTATCTGTACGTGTACAAGTGTTTTTGTTGAAAGTTGAAATCCAGGTTTGGGAACACCTAGGAATATCTTTGTTTGTTTAAGTTTGACTAATAAACTTTTGGAACACTTCAACCTTCAAAGTTGGTTGATTCCCATTAAAGTTGCCAACTTTGGCTTTATTTTCTCTCTCTGATATGTATTTGTCAGTTTTTTTGTATTTGTTTGGGTTGAAAATTTTGTGTTTGGATTCTTGAATTTTCAGATTTCAAAGGTTTGATCAGCTGAGGTAATTGAATGATTCAAAATTGAGGGTTTTTGGAGTTTGTGACTTTGCTGAAAAGGGTCTTTTTTTTTTGTGGGAGAATCTTGGTTTTTCATTTGGATGGTTTTTGGTTTATGTTAAGAAGTTTTTGTTTGCTAGATGGGATTGTTTTGGATGTATCAGGAAATTGTAATTATTGATACTGAGGGTATAGAAGTAGGAAAAGATTGAGAACTTTTGTACGAGGGACATGGAGAAAAAAGAGGGAGAGAATTGGATGGAGATGGTGAAGAGAATGCTTCCTCCAGGAGTTTCTCTCCCTGAGGGTGGCGAAAATATAGAATATTCAATAGCAATGGAGTATACTGGTCCTATGTTATCGTATGAGGTTCCTAAAGTAGAGCCACTTGATGTGAATTCTATTGCAATTCCGACAGCGGAACCTCTTTCAGAATCAAGAAGATCATTGAGTAGTAGTGTTGCCCCGGTTATAGAACCTATTCCGTTGCCAGTATCTCGTATTGCTGGTGTAACAAATCCCCCTAGTCAGAGTCCAAGGGTGTCTTTTAGTTCTGAGTCCCAAGTGTCGGTCTTGCAGAACCCGGATTCTTCTTCAGGTTCTCCCTCAGCATCCCCAGGTTCAGCGGTGAATCACCAGGGGAGTGCTGCAATGCGTTCTGCGAATGAAGGGAAAAGAGCCCCAGTAGTCACCTTTGTTGATAGATCTGAAAAGAAGACGGTGGAAAATGAGAATCAAGTCTATCCAGAATATGTTGGAGTTTCTCAGGAAAGGAAGAAGAAAAAGAAGTCAAGAGTCTGTTATAGGTGTGGAAAAGGGAAGTGGGAAAGTAAGGAGTCTTGCTTCGTTTGTGATGCAAAGTATTGTAGCAATTGTGTGCTCAGAGCAATGGGTTCAATGCCTGAAGGGCGTAAATGCGTGAGTTGCATTGGCCAGCCAATTGATGAGTCGAAGAGGTCCAAACTCGGTAAAAATTCTAGAGTATTATCACGTTTGCTTAGTCCTTTGGAAGTCAAGCAGATAATGAAAGCAGAAAAAGAATGTGCTGCTAATCAGCTCCAGCCTGAGCAGCTAATTGTCAACGGATTTCCTTTGAAGCCAGATGAGATGGCAGAACTCTTTGGGTGCGCTTTACCTCCTAGGAAGTTGAAGCCTGGGAGGTATTGGTATGATAAGGAATCTGGTCTATGGGGAAAGGTAATTTTTTTGTTGAGTTAAAATCAAATTCTTTTATTTATTTCTAATGTGGAAAGAAGATGCTAATATAGTTTTGACTAATTAAACAGGAAGGAGAAAAACCAGATAGAGTTGTTAGTTCAAACCTAAATTTTACGGGAAAACTTAGTGCTCACGCTAGCAATGGAAGTACTCAGGTTTACATTAATGGCCGAGAGATAACAAAACGTGAACTCAGAGTGCTCAAGGTTTGTTCTTTTGTTACAAATAAATTGCGTATACGTCGGGCAATATATTTATTTTCATTCACATTTTGAAGGCCAACCTCCTATTTACTAGTGTGTCGTCATGTGTTCATGACAGCTTGTATGTTTGAATTTGATGAAGAATACCTCCCCATTCTTTGGTATAATATCGTCATTTATTGAGATTTCATAACTTTTGTGGCTTTTTCCCGACTTCTTCTTTCCCATTTATGCTCAAATTACGTGTTTTGTCCTGTCCCTCTCAATCTGTTTTACTATTAGGGAATTTCACTGGCGGTAGATATTAATAACATCCGTCCATATAATCATTTGTAGGTCTTAGGTTCTTTCCTTTTTATCTGTTCATGAGATAAGTTTTCCTGATTGAAAGTGGTGAATCATGCCTCCAAATTCTTCTCTTATATTTGTCGCACTTGGCGATGCCATAACTTTCACAGCTTCTGTTCACCCGATCTATACATCTTTCTCAATCTATTATTGATACATTCACTTGTTTCTGCTCTGTCCTCCTAAGCTGTCAAATTATTGTTAAATTTCACTAATAATGGAAATTAATAATGTACGTCCAAAAAATCATTTATAGCTCTGACTGTCTTTACTTTCATCGTAGATGATCGTGAAAAATAACATTTTTCCCTGATAATAGTAGATTTTAATTGTCGTTTTCTAGAGCTGGTGCATTTAGTAACTTTGTTATCTTTAAACTTGTATTTTGCCTTTTACTGTCTGAGCTGTTATTTGATTGATTGCCATTCTACAATTATGGATCTAAATAGATTTTCGTTGTACCTTCTCACAAAAGGAAACAAATGGATTCTGGCTGATCTTTAATCCTTTTCAAGCTCTTCTATTATTCCCTTGAGCTTCTTTTTTTTGGTTAAAATAATAGAATCTCAATTATCCCGGTTAGGGGAGGGCATAAATACCGAAGAACAGATAAGCCAAACGGAATTAATTTGGTTCTTCGGTTTGGTTTTGGTATTTATTTTTTTAAAACTTCGGTATTCGGTTTCTCGGTTATAGATTCCCGGTTCTTCGGTTAACCGAAAGTTTCACAGCCAGCTTTTTAAGCTAACATTCCTATACATCACCCCACATTATCTTAAACATTTTAATATTAATAAGATGTTACATGGCTAACTGTGCTGACAGCCATGAGAAAATATGTTGATACCACAGTTAAGATATAGCATAAAAAATTATAGTAGTAATAGAAAAGGGGAATATCGGGAATTCAGCATGCCATGTAATCAGTTGCTACGCCTGTATAACTATAAGGTTCAGTATTCTCTTCTTTCCTTCCACACAGCTCCATGGCCCCCATTCACATTCTGCTGTATTAAGTAGTTCCTGCTTCACTTCTTGTTATCTTCTCTTTGGAATGGAGAAAAATAGCCACATTTGTAAGTTTGTTGCTCATTTTTGTTTTTTAAAAAAACACAAAATAACCCATTTTGAATAAAAATTGCCCATTAATCGGATAATACCGAAGAACTGAATGGGGGAAAAAACCAAGCTGAACCGAATTATAAAAGAACAGAATCCGAACCAATTCAGTTCAGTATTCTGTATGCACTAATGAATACCCGAAGTCGAAGAACCAAACACCCACCCCTAATCCTGGTGAATCATGTTGAAAGTATGGAACTTCCCAAAATGAACCTTTCCTTGTTAATCACCACAACAAATTAATCAGTCAGGTTTGTCATTATTGCGCACGGACTTAAGTGGTTACAGAAATTACAGTTAGAGTTGGTTCAAAATTATCCTGTATCTATATTAAATAAAAAGTATCCAGTATCTAAAGAAAAGTTTGACGTATCTGAAGAGAAGATGGAAGTATTTATTAGTTTTACCATTGTGGTACATCAAAGCAATGAGGGCATGACATGTATTGGAACGTACACGACTATCAGATAACCATGGTTAATTAGTGTATATTTTCGTTCATTGAATCACTTAACTATGGTAAGTGCATCAGTTTGGTCTAAACACCCAGTGTGGGTAAGTTTGAAAAAAAAACCTATTAAGAAGAAAAAGGTGTCACTGAACCACTTATTTCCACTCTGTGACAGCCCCTTGTGTAGGGATCACCCGGAATTGAGGCCCTTAATCCAGTCATAATCTTCCATGTTCTTGTAGCCCAGTTCTCTATCAACTCTCCGAAGCCTAGTGCTGGCAGTTACGATCAAATTTGCCTACCACACATGGACTTCATTGGTTCAATAGATTGTAGTGATACCCAATTCAAGATGATCCAGTGTCGATGTTACATGACTTCCTGATCCAAACTAGCGCATATGTTGTTATAGCATTCAACTTAAGGCCGTTGGATTGACCTTTCTGCAAATGATTCTCTTCCTAGAATGAAACTCTCTGCATGCTTATTTGTTTCCTCATCCCTTTATGTACAATGAGTCCTAACATAAGTTCCATTTCAGTTTGCAAAAGTGCAGTGCCCTCGCGACACTCACTTTTGGGTCTATGATGATGGTCGGTACGAGGAAGAAGGACAAAACAACATTCGGGGTAACATATGGGAAAAGGTAGCAACATAGAACTGATTGTAGGGTGTGGTTTCAACTATGTTACTCCGCGATGTTTTTAATTTAATATCTAATATGTTATAGTGACATGCAGGCAACAACACGATTTGTTTCCTCTCTGTTTTCCTTGCCTGTACCACAGGGTCAACTATATGGACATAGAGACGAGCCTAGCAATTATACTACTGTTCCAAATTACTTGGAGCAGAAAAGGGTTCAAAAGCTACTTCTACTTGGACTTGAAGGTTCTGGAACAAGTACTATTTTCAAACAGGTATTGGCCTTGTGCAGCATTCTTTTTTCGTTTAAGAAAAAAGGGTTATATTTTTCTTCATTAATTATTGAACTAGTTGAACTGAAGCTTCTTTCTGTATTTAGGTCAAATTTCTAAGGTTTTTTTATCTTTGAGGTTTTATCTTCTCTCTGCATAACAGTAACAGTTTTCAAATATCTGTAGTATAGCTTGCTAAGTTGCCTGTTGACTTGTTCATTTGTTCTATGGACTTGAATCTACTAGCATCCACATATTTCATCCAGGAAGAATGTCGATGAGCTACTCTGATCAATAACTAAGTAGCAAACTGCATGTTATTCACTTTAAAACAGTATGCTGCCTTCAGTAAGTTACCGGTTTAAAAAAAGCAGTATGCTGCTTGATTTCATAAAAATTAATGATCAGATTGACCATTGGAGAGGAGAGGGGGTGGGGGAGGGGGGTTTGATGTGAAAGGAAGAAGTGGTGCGGGATGGGTAGGCAACTTTTGAAGAGCGCAGTGGCCTGCCTATTTGTGTTTGATAGGGTTCCTGAGCTCTGGTTGAAGACCTTATCACTGGTATCTTGTTCTATTTCAGGACCGTGTCTATTTCAGCCTCAATTTCGATGTTTGTGAAAGACAAAATCTATTCGCATTTCAGCTTTAAACATAGAAATGATAATTTTTTTCCTCAAAGGAAGTCCAGTGGCTCCTACTGCCAAATCCAAACTTAGTTCTTTCTGTGTTTGAACAGGACCGATGATTGAGAAAATATATTGGATTGTAGAGGCCTTACTGAGAATTATAAAAGTGAGATACCTGAAAATTTGGATGCAGTATGAAAGAATTTAATCATTGTTTTTATATAAACAAACATTTTTAAGGCTAAAGGAAAGCAGGGAGGCTTACTTAATGTGAAGGGAAGGAGTGTCAGATTTGATGACAATGTATTGAGTGGTTGACCATGTACTTGCATGTCTCTATAGTGCTATTCCCTTTTATTCTGCTCCGTTGTTTTATCCTTTTCTCTGTTCCTGCTCTGCAGTATAGCTTATTAATGCATTCTGAAATCTGAACGTGAAATGAAATGCTTGCTGAACAATGCATTTCGTTACCATTTAAGTGTTTGTTGGTACTCCTTTGCTGTCTATCAATTGTGTGCACTCATTTGCTTCTATTTATAACCTTATTGTGCAGGCAAAAATTTTGTATGGAAACAATTTTACCTCTGAAGAAATTCAAGACATCAAGTTGATGATCCAAAGCAGTATTTACAAGTACCTGAGCATTCTGCTTGATGGTAGGGAGCGCTTTGAGGAGGAGTCTTTAGCAAGAATAAATGCGGAAGGTACTTTAAAATATATACTGAATGTATTGATAGATAGGTGCTGTGCTAATTAACAAAGTGTTGCTCTAGATGTGTAGACTGGAAGTTATCAGCTGGACTCGCAGCTTTGTTCCCCCCCCCCCCCTTAACATACCTTTGAACTCCATTTCCACTAGCAGCTAATTGTTGTGCCAGATATATATGTATCTTGTGGATTAAGGTTTTCGTTTCAGTGGTTTCGGACATCAAAAACTCATATGCCTGTCTACCCCCATTCTAAAACTCATATGCCTGTCTACCCCCATTCTATGCTTTCTTTTCTCTAAGGTTTTCTCTGAATGTCCCTGGAATTAGCTGTAATTGCATAAACATTCATACTATTGGGATGTAAATTACTTATCAGGACATGTTTTAAATTGTCATCACTTGAGATAAGAGTTTGCCTTGCCTTGCCTTGCTACACTGTAAATCCAGCTTACATAGTTGTCATTTTGGATGTGATAGCTTAGATCCTCTTCTTGTCAATCGCTTCCTTCCAATTGTGACTAAAGTTGACCCTTTGATGTGTGCTTGTGCCTTTTGCTGTAAACTATTTAAAGAGGTCTTGTCTATTGTTGATCACGTTCTTTTCAAAGAAAAAAATCTTCAAGGAGTTCAGCTAACCGGTACTTCTTCAGCTAGGTACTCCTTTTCACTTTTGATCAAACTTTCTTACCCAATATCACATGGAAATTAGATACTGCATAACAGTGTCTTAAGGTTTAAGATATTCTTCTGTAGTTTAGGGTGGGATGTTTGGTTTTCATTGTCCACTATTAGCAGCTGGCAATGGCATGGGCAAAGGACGACATGGATGCACTTTACTAA
Organism: Capsicum pubescens; assembly: GCA_030864215.1. Classification (NCBI taxonomy): domain Eukaryota; kingdom Viridiplantae; phylum Streptophyta; class Magnoliopsida; order Solanales; family Solanaceae; genus Capsicum; species Capsicum pubescens. The sequence continues at coordinate 329,165,374 of CM061538.1, read as the reverse complement.
CTGATTTCAATTTTATAGGTTGTAACACAGAATCTGTTGAAGACAGCCAATGTGTCTATTCCTTAAATCAAAGGTTGAAGCATTTCTCCGATTGGCTACTGGATATTATAGCCACTGGAGATTTGGATGCTTTCTTCCCTGCAGCAACACGTGAATATGCTCCGTTGGTTGAAGAGGTCTGGAAGGATCCTGCTATACAGGAAACTTACAAGAGAAAAGATGAGCTTCATTTTCTTCCAGATGTGGCGGATTACTTCTTGAGCAAGGTATTTTGCATATGACTCATTTCTTGGACCAACGTATCCAATATAGTCTTTGTAATTAGTTTAGTCCACCAACATACTTCTTACTAACTGCCTCGGATGTTATGGAGGAATTATTCAAGTATCTAGTTGATTCCAGTGGAGGACCATGCACTTAAAAACTTTTCACCTGCTAATTTCTTTTAACAATGTTCTAGTTTCATTTATCAGTTGTGTGCTATAATAAGATCTATATCAAGATTTTTCGCTAAAGATTCTGTTAATCTATTCTTTTGATAAGTGAGTTTGTAGTTATTTATTCCCCAATCTTTTTAAATAATTTACCTTTCACTATTGGGGTGAGTGCCGAGGTACCTTCATAGACATCCTAATGTTTTTAACTGCTAGAAGGTCATTCCTTTCGATGATCGTAGAATATAGATCATTCCTCAAGGCACAATAGTTAATATGTAGCCCCATTTTTCTTTATTATTAATTACACTTTCTTGAATGAGTTGATTTTGCTCATCATTGTGGAAGGCTGTGGAGGTATCGAGCAATGAGTATGAGCCTTCGGAGCAAGATATTCTGTATGCAGAAGGAGTTACGCAAGGTAATGGGTTGGCCTTTATGGAGTTCCAATTGGATGATCGTAGCCCAATGTCTGAAACCTATGGAGACAATCTGGAAGCTCCTCCCCCGCTCACCAGGTAGCCATTCTCCCTCTACTATGATATTGTATTTATTATCTATGTAGCTACTATTCAGTAGTTCTTTTGTTCTATAAAATGTTTGGAATTCTCTGGAGGTACTGTATCTGGATCCATAATTTGATGGGTAATCTAATTTTTTGTATTGATATAGACGCCACCTGATGATGATTTAAATACATCTGCAATTACTGCTGTTGTTAACTTCTGATGTTCAGTATTTCCTTTTTTTGGCTAACTGATGTTCAGTGTTTCTTTTTTTGGTTAACTGATGTTCAGTATTTCACTCTAGATAATAGTTAGTGAATGATCAAAGATTCAAGTAAAAGAGAATAAGACAAAAGAGGTTTGTCCGGGAGGTTAGGGCAATTGTAGCTCGAACGGGGATGTTCCTTTGTGTTAAGTAGGTGCTTGTGCTAAAATATGCTAGTTAGGTGCGCAGACGCCCCAGTGAGGAGGTGCGAGAGGCTGGTTATAGTGGGTATGCGGAGAGGTAGAGGTAGGCCTAAAAAGTATTGGGGAGAGGTGATTAGACAGGATATAACACAGATTCATATTACGAGGACATTCTTTAGATAGGAAGGTGTGGAGGTCGTGTGTTAGGGTAGAAGGTTAGTTAGTACTAGTCGCATCGTTGTAGTTCTTGCTTTTGCTATCTATCATCATATGTTGTTTATTCTGTTTCGATCAGCATATGATTTTGTTTTGTTATTATTCCTTTCGTGTAGGCTCTGCACTGCTTTCCTTATTAACTGATATGCTCTCTCCACTGTTTTTTTCCTTGTACTTGGATTTGTTGCACTTGGCCGAGGGTCTATTGGAAACAGCCTCTCTACCTCCACGAGGTAGTGATTAGGTCTGCGTACAATCTACCCTCCCAGACCCACTTGTGGGAATTCACTAGGTATTTTGTTGTTGTAGGTTCATAAGATCTCCAGAAGGGGACAATTGATCTAACAAAGAGGTCATTTGTTCCTCCCCATCAAAAAGAAAAGCACATTAGACAAACGTGTTTATTGTGTGGAAACTAGATCTTTCATCTACGCTTAAAACTTGCTAAAACTTAAACGCACCGACTATACATACATTCACGTGTCTAATAGTCTATTTTAATAGAATACCGCTTTTTTGATATGATATGAGTGTACTTTATACAAGTTATGATTATCTTTGCTTGCCATGATTTTGGTAATTATGTTTTTATGTTTTCTCGAACAGGTACCAGCTAATTCGACTAAATGCCAAGGGAATGAATGAAGGATGCAAGTGGGTGGAGATGTTTGAAGATGTCCGTGTCGTAGTATTCTGTGTTTCCCTTAGTGATTATGATCAGATGTGGGTTGCTCCAGAGGAGAGTGGTAGTGGTGCGCTACTTCAGAACAAGATGATGCATAACAAGGAACTTTTCGAAACACTGATCAGGCATCCTTGTTTCAAAGAGACCCCATTTGTTTTAGTATTGAACAAGTATGACCTGTTAGAGGAAAAGGTCAACCGTGTGCCATTGGACGCTTGTGAATGGTTCACTGATTTCAGTCCGCTGAGACCTCACACTAATAGCCAGTCACTAGCTCACCAAACATATTACTATGTAGCAAAGAAGTTCAAAGACCTCTATGCTTCCGTCACAGGTAGAAAGCTATTTGTGTGGCAAGCTCGGGCAAGAGAACGAATAACTGTTGATGAGGCATTCAAGTATATAAGAGAGGTCATGAAGTGGGACGAGGAAAAAGAAGAGACTTACTATGGCGGTGCAGAAGATTCATTTTACAGTACAACCGATATTAGCTCATCTCCATTCATCCAGCAGCAGTGAAATAACTCAACATATGTTGATACTTTAGATAGGAAAAAGAGAGAGGAGAATGTAATATGGAAATAAGTTGAATTTGTATTTTTCGTCATCGCCTTTTCATGGTTTATACAGATGTGATTGTTTCAAGTGATTATCTGAGGTTTGTGCCATCCTCTAGTGTATGTTCTGGGCCTCCTCAAAGATCTTGGATGGCAATGCATGGTTGAGAATAAACACTTATTTGCATTCTACCTCATCTTTCTGTTGTAAATGTAAATGTAGCTGTTGCTTTTACTTAACATGAGCTGATGAGCAGGATACTTACGGTGTTTTTAGTATAGTGGAAAATGTGTTTCAATTTTCTCATGTTCGGTTGGTCACATCAAATGGTTTGGAAAGCATTTTCCTTCATTCAAACACAGCTTTAGTATACCATTTCTTCCTTGGCAGTAATTTTGCCCTTGAGAAATTCATGGTCAAGATGAGAGTGAATGTCCTTTTGCTTTTGCTTTATTTGGTGTAAACAGCTTGTGCATGTAAGTACTTATTAGTGGGGAAGCTAAAATTTTCAACAGCGGATTAAACATTACATAAGGGAAGGTTGAAAAGAAAAAAAAAACCATATATAAGGAAAAACGGTAAAAAGAAAACAATGTTCTTCGAGCATGCAAAATTTTACTGAACTTTCTGAATGGTGTGCCGCGTTGGAGATCGTGCACTGCAGCATCCATATAGGCTTCCAACATAAGTTTCTTTGGGGGCGGATCCAGGGTGCTCCGGAGGTTTTCGGGAACCAGCAACTTTCGTACAGAACTAATATTTCGACAAGAAATATTGATTGACTCCCTTTCGACAAGGCCCCATCCCTTCCTGCTATCCACACGGGTGGCTCAAGGTGAGGATAGTAATTGTTTGCTTTAAATCCCAAAAAGTTTTAACACTAAATTTTATGATTGTAACTTTACTTAAAATAATATTGAAGATGGTAAAATAGTACAAAATTTATATTAAACAAAAAAAAAAAAAATCTACTTTTTAGTTTTTATTATAAATATTTTAGAACTTTAAATTAAATAACTTAAATTTCATATTAATAAATAGTTTTTTACAACAAAATTCAAGTTAGCATATGGCAAACAAATGGTTAACATCGTATTAACTAGAATTAATCTTACATCTATAAATAATAATATTATTTTATAAAGTTAGAATAATTATATTATTTTGTGAAGTTAGATTTTGTGTCTTTAAAAATCACTACACTAAAAATATGTAAGAACAAAAAAGATAGCTCTATTTTTTTGTGTGTATGTTTAAGGTCTTTGTTAAAATTTGATTCTGTACCACTAATTTTATTGAGACACTATAGTAAAACCGAGCTCAACCTGTCCTTTCTGTGAGTCGAATAAGTTGACCCAATATGTTAAATTCATAATAATTCATCAAATAGTCATTTTAAAATAGTATGATTGAGCGGATCGAAATGTAATCTAACACAAACAAATAAAGAATAGTATTATTTTTTTAAATCATTTTGTGCATGTAAATGTACATAAAATTTAGATATATATATTAGAGGTTTGTTCCAATTCCAGTGAAGAAATATTTTGATAATTTCGACACTCAGTAATATATGATAAAATTATTTTTTTTCTTCAAGATAATTATTTGAGAAACGCCAGAATCTTGTTATTTTTTTGTATGGAGAAACACCAAAATCTTGCTTATAGAGGTCGAGTAAGGTTGGACGGATAGAATTATGACCTATTATTTGATTTATTTTAACCTAAAATAAATTTTTATCCAATTAAATCTTGACTTTATAATTAATCCGACTCATTTTAATTCATCAAAATTTAACCCAAACTCACTCTGTATCACCTTGATATTAACAATAGATAGTCATTCGCGAGTTGGTAATGCCACCTAAACGACTAACCTTTTTTGCTCAATTAAAAGGCTAAAATTGTTGTGCATATTTGGTGGTTATTGATTCTAAAGCTGACAACTGCACCACATAATAAAAACTTAATGGATTTGAGAAAGTCATTGATTGTGAAATGACTAATCCACCACTTAAGCTTAGTGGGTTTTCACCTCTCTTTGATTTTGACTATATAAGTTGCTCCATCACCATTTTATGTAAGTTGTTTGTACTATTTTATGTAACACATACTTATTTGAAATTAAAAAGAACAAAAATATGTAAAACTTTTGCCATCATTCTAATTGAACATACTTTTAGTACCTTACCTATATTTGACTAATTTAAGTTATATATACCATCATTATAATTTTTTTTTTTACACTATTAGGTCATCCTAAGTCTTCCTAAAATATGAAATTTTCCATCTTAAAAATAAAATAAATTAACTGCTACGATACGGAAGCTTTATAATCTAAATTCATTTATGACTTACATGTTAAAAAAAAATCTTTTTAAATTTTTAGAATTCTGTGTTTCATATAAAATGAAATAGGAGTAATAATTGTAAGAGATAGCTAGCTAATCCACTTTGAGTGTCACAACTCATATAAATGCATTCATTTAGCAGATAAACTTCAGCAACAGAAAGATGATAGCAACACAAGTTAATCATGACCAACTAAACTATAACCAAACAACTACTACTTACAACAATTATGGACAAGGATTCTAAAATCTAAAAAAAAAAAAAAAAAAAAAAAAGCGTGAACATCAAAAATACTCCTAAAATAATTCCTTTTTTTGAGTTTCATATTCGAACTATCATCAATTATTTATCAACACACACCTAACATTTAGTTCGTTTTTCCTGCCTGAAATGTCATCACTATTCAAGTAGGAACAATGAATAACCGACAACCGAGGTGTGCTTTGATTATATTTCTCCAATTCTTCAAAATTATCAACAAATAATGCATATCGAATTCTCCAAAAGAAGTGTATTTTTGATGAATTCCGCATGAGTGAAGTATCAAAAGTGAAGAATCCATGCAACCTAGGTTTTGATAAATAATTGGTTATAACTATAGATAGGAAGCTTGCACGTGTAATTGTTGAGGTATAAAAGTCCAAAAATCAAACATAACTCAAAAAAAAAAGAAAAAAAATAAAGATCCAAGAATAATCATGGTCCAACAAAAAAGCAATCAATATACAAGTGAAACCTGTGAGCTAAAAGTGACTTCTAAGTGAAGTAAAGGCAACCCTTTTTCCCTCTATAAAAACAATCTTTCAACTCTCACAACAAGAAGACATTCAATCAAAAACCATAACACAAAATGGCCTTCAAGTTGAAACCTTTTTGCACTTTCCTTCTTATTCTTCTTATCTTCATTTCTTTTACTTGCACAGTTCATTCATCAACTGTTGTTCATAGGAAACAAGGCATAAGACATGTTGATGGAGTCCATCAAAGGTGGCAAAAGCAGCCATGGATGAATCATGGAAGCAACAGAGGGCCTCCAAAACACCTTGTTAATCCAACGATTAATCATCGATTCGATATACCTGAATTGCCTGTTTAGCTCTTTTCAATCTTGATGTTAGTTTTAGGCTTTCCTTTACATTTAAACATGTTGTATTTACAGTCTTGTGTGAAAACATATTTGAATAAATGTAGAATCTTTATTCATTTTGTTTGGCTCATGTATGGAGTATCTTTATTTATTATCACAAGGCTCATGTTGTGACCTTTCTATTTCTGTGCTAATGAGGTTTGGCAAAAATACAGTTCAGATTGAAGTTCTACAAGAATTAGAGCACATATGAAAGAAAAGTGATGAAGCCATATTTAAAGTGACTGAACCTTAACCTTAGGTGATCATAAAATTAAATCATATAGTCGATTTTAACTTGTTGGGAAGTTGGGATTGAGGCTTAGCTGTTAGTTGTTAGTAACATAGTGGTTTTCTGGTCCAGATAGTGTGTGACTCAACTATTCCATCGAGTACTTGCTATCTTCCACCCACATAAATACATGATAACTCTGTCCGCCAAGTTGAATTCGTTCAAATAGAACATCTCCACCCGTATGTTCTATCTTGAATAACGTCTTTTCCGATTCGAGACAGGTCAACAATAATGGAAGCCCCAAGATAATCGCTATATAACGAGGTCTAACAAAAAAGGACAGCCCAGTGCACTAAAACTCACACTATATGAGCAGGGTTCGGGGAAGGGCCGAACCACAACGGTTTATTGTACGTAGTCTTACCCTACCTTTCAGCAAGAAGCTGTTACCATAGCTTGAACCTGTGACCTCCACACAAAGTCGAACAATAAATCATAATTTAGGCCGATAAAAAACACCTAATTTATCTCTAATTAGGCTGTATATACGAAGAATACTCATCATTGTTGACCAAAACCATCATAATAGTACCACATGGTTTCTCTCAAAGTAGTAGTCAATAAATACTACTAGTAATTTATATAGTGTTACACAGATGAAGATTCTACCTACAGGCATGCCAAAAGTGTAAGCAAGTGAATTATTCCCCCTTCTTCTTGAAGCAAAGGATAATTATACATGACAATCAACGCTGAGCACTGCACTGCATACATAGCAAGTAGGTGCAACATACATTGTTTGCTAGTAACAAAAACACTCTTTGTCCCCATTTTGAATAACTTGTCAATGGGTTCAACGCTAAGAACCTAAAAGGTCCTCGATCAGCCTCTGAAGGCTTTAACCCGAGGTATTTGAGTAAGAATGTTGAAAGTATTTCCCAAGTATTTGCCGACACATATACCTAAGATATGAGGAGAAGAGCAATAATTTGAAAAACTAAGACATCATCCAATAGTTACATTTGAGGTTTGTTTTGTTTGGATGCTGAACAACTATAAGAAGAAAAGTCAACAAAATTAATGAAGAGAATACTGAAAGGGATCACACAAGTTGATAGCAAGATTTCATTTTTTTGTTTTCCATCCCGTTTGCGGTATCCGCTTTAAACATCCGCATCCGCATCCGCTCCCTATCAAGAAAAATCATTTCCAGGATTCAAAGTCAAGACATATTAATAAAGATAAAAACATTTTTACCATTCATTATATGCAAGGGGACAAGCTGCAATTGACTCTTCCCATTGCGAAATATAAAAAGATCAAACTAAAAAAAATCCCATTATGTAAAAAAAATTGAAAGAAAAAATTAAAAACAAAAGGAACTTGATTCCAAATTTCCTCGTCCATGCTGGGATTGGATTCTTCCTTCACATGGTAGGTAGAAGTAATTTTTTTTCACCTTTTCCCTCACTAATAATTTCTGTTTAACACTAACTACACTATTTCTTTTATAAATGATTTAACTGTCAAAAAGTATTTATACTATCAGTGTAAAAAAATTATACTATCAGCATTTTTTACCTTTTGTAGGTTACTTCCATAGTTTCATCATGACTTTTTCATTACTATATTTCCTTTTATATTGTTTCATATATGTGTTAGTTACGCTAACAGTCCGTTCAAAACATCCTCTCCAAGGTAGAGGTAAAGTTGCGTACACACTACTATCCTCAGAGCCACTTATGGAACTACGCCGGGTATTTTGTTGTTGTTGTTGGTTACCTCCTTACTTTTAGCGGCTAATCCAACTTCCTACAAACAGTTACCTTCAGTAATCTTTTATGTGAATTTGGTAGTATAAAGTTTCTTTTATGTTGTAGGTGCGCTGAAGTTAAACTCATTTATAAAATAAAAAGAGATAATTGTCCTCTCAAAAGTCACGATTCAATCCTAAATGCATTCATTTCAGCAACACAACTCCACCAACAGAATGATGACAACAACACAAGTAGAGACACATGACCCTACAATGAAACAAAACACCAATAATCACAGGTTCTGATTAACACAAGCAATCAATCAATATTCAGAGTGTGACTTACTGTGTGATGTGATCCAAAATGATATTTCTTGTGACTCTTAAATGTAGAAAAAAGCAACACGTTTTTTCCTCTATAAGAAGCATCAATAATCCAGGAAATGCATATCAACTACAAAAGCCACAACATAATGGTCCTGAAGCTTAAGCCTTTCTCCTACCTTCTTCTTTTGTTCATCATTTTCAGCTCTTTTACATCAGTGTATTCAACTGATATAGGACTAGGTCATGGGAAACTTGACAAAAGTCATGTCCAAGAAATGCATCAAAGATGGCAATGGAGATCATGGATGAATCACGGGAGCTTCCGGGGAGCTCGAAAACACCTTGTGAATCCCACAGTTGAGCATAATCCATTTGATGTTCCAAAATTGACCGTTTAGCTCTTCTAAATTTCCATTTCGACTCTACTCTCTTAACAGCTGGTTGAAGAATTAGGTCAGGTGTCTTTTTCTTTTAATGGCGGTGTCTGCTTCAGTTTGCGCGTATCTGTATTATTTCATACAATAACGCAGGTACCAAACAACTTGTCCATCAGGAATGAAACCAGCATATCATAGTGTAAAATGCATGTACATTTCTATCAATGAAAGACTCTTTCCCTCCCCCTTTAATTACTGTTGTTCATGCCTTTAATGTCAATTCATTAGCATCCTCTTTCACTTCTTTCTTAATGAGGACATACTATATGATATAACCACTACTTGCACTAACCTTACTGTCAGTATGTCAGTTTATCTTATTTGTCTCTCCAAGAAAATGGATATCTCCACATTAAGCTACGCTGTAAAATCCTAGCTTAATGATGCTAATTTGAGAAGCAAGACCCAATCATTCTTGAAAACAAATCATACCAGCACATGGTTTCTCTAAGAAGGAAGTGACTGAAAATATGCCAAAACAAGTTGTGAGAATGGTGGAGTTTGAACCAACTTATATGTACCTCAACTATTTTATCAAGTATTTGTTAACTCTCACCAGCACATGCATCAGTTGATTCTAGCAACCAAAGCTTAGATGGGAAGTTTCACCTAGCATTATTTTAACCCTGATGTCCTCAGTTTTCATCACATGCCTGATGCCACTGACCTTGAAGGCCATCATGTTTCATTGATCACTAGGCCGCACCCTTGGGTACTCGGATGCTATAATTTTTTTCTCCACAATATACCATCAAATGCTATGAATAAACATAGTTTACAATGAAAAGAGATCAAGTCCATTTTGAAGAACTCAGCAGTATTCCTTCTACAGAACCACAGTTTGAGGCAAAATGCAAAGTGAAAGAACATTCTATGTCAGTTCTTCAAAACAAGTGCACAATTTCAAACTCATACTAGCACACAAAGAATGTAGAAGGGCAGCTTCAAATTTTCTCTAGACAGCTACAGGTAATACCATAGACAACAGTGGAAGCTGCTTCAAATTTTGTACAGATTTGACATGCGCGTTTTTAGTTCCAATCATCACATAATTTCCTTGGTATGTCTTAAGAGTAAATCTATTGCAAATGGTAATGTATCGTTATAAAACACGCCTAGAAGATACAATTAGGTAATGAAAATCATACTGAGCAATTGAACACTATATTTCAATCAGTATGAAAGAAATATTTACATTCAAATGTGTGAAGTTTCCTATATAAACAAAATACAAACATTTCATGGAAAGCAAGAAGAGAAACTTCGAAAGACGTATAAAACATCAGGTTTATCTGGTATAACAAAGGTACTCTGAGACAGGTCTAGCAATGCATCCGCTAAATTCCAGATTCCTCCAGTAGTTTGAGGATACTGTGCTCAGGCGCACTGATTGATGGAAGAATAACCCGATTCATCGGTGGTCTAGATTTTGTTCCAGCTGCCTCAGCCTCTGCAGTTGTTCCTTCCTCCACAACAGGAATATCAGCCTTTCTTCGCACTGCAGACACTCGTTCCTTCCATATTCTCCCATCCTGTGCGTAACAAATACATATGTTCCGGGTTAGCAGTCCTAAGAAGTAAATAAACAGGTATAAAATGGAGCTGGAGAGGCAAAGTGACCATATTACTTTTTTGAGAATACAAAGTTATCCTATTATTCTCATTTTTATTTTTGTTGATGAAGTAAATTGTTTCAGTGATGGCATCACGAAGATGTGAAACTCCAAAAGATATTGCATCCAAAATTAAAACTGAGCTAGCTCCTAAGCGAAAACAGTCCACTCTAGAATTAGGGAGCTAACAAAAAGCCAAAAGTTATCGTGAGAATCTACAGGGAACAAATTGTGCTAGCTAAGCACCTAGCTTTACAGAGTAATCTTCTATTCAGCAATTGCGCAGACCTCTTTCTTTTATTTTGATAACCGTGATGTCTGAGCCAGCTTTTGCGCGTGTCAACTAAATCCACGGGATACCTGTCACCTCCCACCAGCAACAGATATCAGGTAACTCTGTCCACCAAGGTTAGGACAGATGGGAAAAATCACCTAGTGTTTTTGTCTCTACTGGAATTCGGACCTGAGATCTCAGGCTCTCAGCCCACTTCATTGACCACTAGACCACACCGTTGGGTGCTCCTTTCGTTTCCGTATTCATTTTTTATAGAACCTTTCTTTCCTAATTCACTTTGTCATGCACAAAGGAATAATCAAGGAAGGCTTCTCTTCGTATGTTGAGATTGTATTTCCCAAACAAAATCAAGGAAGGGTTCCCTTTGAATGCTGAGGTTGTATTTCCCATCAGGATATCATCCTTCCTTTTAAGGACAAATCTCCACTGATAGACATATTCTAATGCACGTGATATAATCCTAACCAATTCAAAAGCCAACATACATAAGGCAAAGAAGAATTATTCAATCTGGCATCCTAAATAAAGAAATCAAAATTTTAGGACTCAATATGATGATGAGCACACAAGAATGTGCCTTGTGTATCACACCTATCTAATAAGGCACAAAATAAAGTCAGAAAGCAGACTAGTTTATAAATGTTTAACAGAAAGACGCCTAAAATGCCCTTCAACTATGTAAAATGGTGCAAAAACGTCTTCTATCTACCTATTGGGCCAAAAATGTCCTTTCCGTCTACCTATTGGGCCAAAAATGCCCTTCTCACTTACCTGGACCTAAAATGTCCTTCCCGTCTACCTATTGAGCCTATTTTATCCTTTTATTTAGGCAAATTACATGGAAAGACCATCCTTAAAATTTAATTACATAAATAATAGTACATTTTCAATATGATAAAAATAAAAGTTTTTTTTTTTTTACATATATAGCCATTTTAAAAAATCAGAAAAAATAATTATAATTCCTAATTTAATGCTATAACTAATTATCAATTCACCTTAATTAAGAGATATTTTTTCAATCTCCCTGCTTTCAAATCTTTCTCTCTTATATTCAAAATTCAAATATTTTTAAATAAACTAAGTATTCTATTATTTGCTCGTGTATGTTTTGTTTTGTTTTGTTTTCATGTATGTTAATCATCTAGTATTATTTCATTATCGTGTATTTTTAATTCTAATGTAATGGGTTAACCATAATTTTTTATGAATAAATATTTATGGAATAAAATTATTATGTTGGAAGTACATATATATACCATGTATTTTTGTGGTATAAATATAATTTACGTCAAAGTGAGATTATTATTATATTTTTAATATAATTTATGAGATAAATATTCATGGTATATCTCATTATGTCGGAAGTACTTTTCTTGTTAAAAAATTATTTATTAAATATAAATATATATTTCCAGTATTACACGGTATAAACTTTTTATATCTAAAATATACCATCCATGTTTATGGTATAAATATAATTTGTATGGTATAAATATAATTTGTATGATATAAATATACCATATATTCTTATGATATAAATATAATTTATATAATAAATAAATATACCATGAATTTTTATGGTATAAATATATCATATATTTTATGGAGGCATCGTGAAAGTAGGCAATAAAAATGAAAAGCATAAAATTTTGATATAGTATATAAAAATGCCTTTTCATATAATCTGCCTAAATTAAAGGGTAAAATAGCCCAATAGGTCGATGGAAAGGGTATTTTAGACCCAATAGGCAGACATGAAGGACATTTTAAGCCCAATAGGTAGATGGAGGCATTTTTCCACCATTTTACATAGTTGAAGGGCATTTTAAGCCCTTTTCCGAATGTTTATTGATAAGAAAAATGGATACAAAGTTTTGTACAGGAAAAAAGAAAGGAAAAAGAGCAAAGATACTTTTCAACGGGAATTTTCTGACTCTATTGATGTAGAATCTGAAACAAGAAAAAAAATTCAAAAATAGACATCTGACAAAACAATTGCAAGGTCGATAGTGAATACCAGTTTTTTTTTATTCAGATAAACGTATCAAGAAAAATCAATGAAGTGAGAGGAATTGAAACCAGAGAAGAACGCAAAGAAGTTGACGACATTTCTTTTCCATTCAGAGATTTTCTTAATTTCTTGTTTTGTCATTTTACTTCCCCACCCACAAGGAAAAAGTGCACAAAGTATTCATTCTCTAGGAAATCTTTGTTAGTGAAATCCAATAAACAGAATTCAGTAACCAATCTAAAGAATCATGTTTACTTTTTGGAAAACCTACAAATTATGATGGTTCATTGATTAATTCATGTCTTGCAGCTACCAAAACTCTTAACTTCTGTGCATGGAGGCGTGAAGTAGAGATACTAAAGACCAAATAAATCCAATTAACCACTTAAAGCTAGAAACGGGTCAGTCGCTTGCAGCTATAAAGAAACAAAAAATGTCAAGAGCTGATTCTTTCACAAGTCATCACTTCTCTCTGTATCAACTATCAATGCAATATAGTTAACTCCTACTCATATAAAAAGAGTTTCAGTGGCGACATGACATATTTAATACATATGTTAAATGTTAAATATAGCCATCATTTCTAAAGCTGACAGTAGGATTAGCAAGGACTATCTTGCAGGCTGCAGAAGGCTTAATTGGGTAATCACCAAATTAGACAGTACCAAAGTTTCACTTCTTAGTTGAATGACTGGCTTACATAAATACATCATAATTCACAGGCTGCAGATTGAAAAGTCAGGTTTTTGAGTCTCGTCTAAGTCAGGTTTTTGAGTCTTGTCTCTTAAGCACTCATAATTGCATATTGAGTCCATTCCTCGTACAGAAACTTATGGTACCAGAAATTTTATGTGGTAAGAGGGGATGGGAGTAACCTCTATAACAATAATGGCAATCAAATAAACATGTTTGACACGAAAACCAACAGCATATCCATCTAACACAATTTCATGATACAGATTAATAGCAAACTTACATTCAGTATTGAAGGTTCTGGTAACGGACATTGAATTGGATGATCATTGTGTAGAGGCTCAGTTGGATGTTCAACTGGTTTGAACTCGACTGCTATTTCAATACCATGAGGGTTGATAGAGGAAGCTCCAGCTAAAGTAGCAGCACCTACTGTCTCTGTATTTGGGGGCAACACTTCTGTTTCATCCTGCATTTTCATATAGAACAGAAATCACTACTAATCAAAGCAGATGCTATAGTTTTGGGTGAAATAAGTATGCCTCGGATACAATTACATAAAACAACAACACACCCAGTGTAATCCCACAAGGGGAGTCTGAGGAGGGTAGGATGTACGCAGACCTTATCTCTGCCTTAGTATAGTTGATTTTAGCAGTTACGAACAAACAACAACAACAACATACCCAGTGTAATCCCATAAGTGGGGTCGGACTTCTGAGGAGGGTAGAACATACACAGACCTTAACTCTACCTCAGAATAGTTGATTTTAACAGTAAAGAACAAACAACAACGTACCCAGTGTAATCCCACAAGTGGGGTCCGGGGAGGATAGTGTGTGCGCAAACCTTACCTCTACCTTGCGACATAGAGAGGCTATTTCCAATAGACCCTTTGGCTCAAGTAAAAACATTACAAAACAGTTCAAAAAAGGAAACAACCAGAGAGAAAAATGTCACCAGCAAAACAACATTTCATAGTTAAATGTAATCAAACTCATTTTTTAGAGTCACCTACACACCATGAACCAATCAATCCCACATTTCAAGAATGTAAAAGGACCTAACTTTACAAAATTCCAAAAGCAAATTCACACCAAAACAAAAGATTAAACCATTAACAATCTAAAGCTAATATCTTTTTCGTGTTTCTGTGTGTGATCAGTCGATCTAAAGCCAATATCTTCTCAAGTAAAAAGGATCAAAACAACTCCTATCATTATCAAATTAACATAAAAATGAGATTAAAGAAGAAAATCTTGATTACCCAGATCGACAAACAAGTCCATTCACACAAAAGTTAAAGTATTTACCAAGAATAAACTGAATAAAAAGAAAACAGCAAATGGATAATTAAGCTTACAAGTGCACTTTGAGCTCGAC
This sequence comes from Capsicum pubescens, assembly GCA_030864215.1. Lineage (NCBI taxonomy): Eukaryota > Viridiplantae > Streptophyta > Magnoliopsida > Solanales > Solanaceae > Capsicum > Capsicum pubescens. The sequence continues at coordinate 329,150,334 of CM061538.1, read as the reverse complement.
GATGGCCGGTTCTGCCCACAGAAAATCTTGAAAAAATTCCCACCATATTAAATCAGAACTAAAATTCACCCAAAAGGGTGTGTTCTGATCTTATTTTCTTGATAAGAAGAGTTCAGTTTCTCTTTCTGAAAATATAGGGAGAGAAAATCAGAAAAGAAAGAAAAAGAAAGTTGAGTTAGCTTGTATTCATGGGTTTTGTCTGGATTCGCTTTAAATAAAATAAATTAATGGATATTTAAATATTCCGACTTTCTTTCTACTCTATGAAGGGAAAAATTGAAAATGAGTGTTGCAATAACTTCCAAAGTTGATGTCACGAAGGGTCGTGAATTCAAGATTATGTACTATACATCTTTATAGTAATATGGTTCTAATCTGAATCGCATGTATAATGAAATTTTTTGAGTGTACTAAATGGTCCCTTTTTACTCTACAAAAATAGAAAAGTATATATATATTTAGATTTTTCAAATTTTACATATAAAATTTTATTGAATTTATTGTTGCAATTTTAACGAGGTTAAGTTCCTGGAATTTTTTTATAGTACAAAAGTAGAACGAATACTTTGAAAAAGACTTGTTTAAAAAAGAAAATGTATTTTTTTAAGTGGACGGAGGAAATAGTATTTAATCAATTAATTGGAAGTGGAAAGTGATAGAAATTGGAAGTTGCCAATAAACACAAAGGGACGGTTTGTCGAGATTCATTGATTAGACAAAGAAGTGGAAATATAAAAATCCAATTGGTTGGATGGGAAGCTAACAACCTTTAATTAGACATAAGTGGCATGTGTGTGTGTTCATAAATTATCCGGTGGTGATAGAAAGTAGATGCATATATAATTATTCCACATTTATATTAATCACAAGTAGCAAGTGTATTCATAGTTATATTTTGTATATGTTGGGGATGAGTATTTTTATGTTTCGTGTCGAATGAAATTGAAAAGATCTTTTTTGATATTTTAAAGTGGCATTTTGAAAGTGTTGATAGGCGATTTTATTATGTAACGTTTAAAAAGTCTAATTAATATGAATATTCTAATAAAGAAAAGAAAAAGATGTTCTTGTTATAAAACAATAAAGAACAAGAAGAAGAGTAGAGAGAATAAAGAGAGTGATTCTTATTTCTTCTCTTGAGGGGTGATTTACAATGAAGGAAGTCTTTCTATTTATAGAGGGAATTTGCCCCTAGTTTCACACTAAAAGACAAATACATCAAATCCTGATAGACATCAAATACATCTTGATAGATATTGATAGACATTCACTATAATTGATATATATCATAACACTCCCCCTTGAATGTCTAACAATACGCATATAGGTTGCCTCATTAAAAAACTTACAAGGAAAATCCAGTGGGACAAAATCTCGTAAGGAAAAAAGAGTACAACGCGTATTAGCTCCCCTAATAAGAACTTCCTTGAACCTTTGCATTCCGATCTTGTGCACCATCTTCTTAAAAGTTGCAGTTGGAAGAGACTTGGTGAATAAGTTAGCCACATTGTCATTTGAACGAATTTGTTGTACGTCAATATCACCATTCTTTTGGAGCTCATGTGTATAGAAGAGTTTTGGCGAAATGTGCTTCGTTCTATCTCCTTTTATGAATCCTCCTTTAAGTTGTGCTATGCATGCTGCATTATCTTCATATAAAATAGTGGGTACTTTGTCACATTTTAAGCCATTTTTTTCTCGAATGAGATATATTATGGACCTCAACCACACACACTCTCGGTTTGCTTCATGAATAGCTATAATCTCAGCGTGATTCGATGAAGTGACTATGATAGACTGCTTTGTTGATCTCCAAGATATGGCAGTACCCCCACAAATGAATACATAGCCTGTTTGAGACCGAGCTTTATGCGGGTCAGATAAGTACCCAGCATCAGCATAACCAACAAGATCGGAACTGCAATCTTTAGAATAAAATAAACTCATATCGGTAGTCCCCTTTAGATACCGTAATATGTGTTTGATCCCATTCCAATGTCTCCTAGTAGGAGCAGAACTATACCTTGCTAGCAAATTTACTCAACAGGCAATATCAGGCCTTGTAGTATTTACAAGATACATTAGTGCACCAATTGCACTAAGATATGGTATTTCACGACCAAGGAGTTCCTCATTCTTTTCTTGAGGTCGGAATGGATCCTTATTCACATCAAGTGATCGAACAACCATCGGAGTACTTAATGGATGTGCTCCATCCATATAGAATCATTTCAACACTTTTTTTGTGTAGGCAGATTGGTGGACAAAGATATCGTTTGTCAAATGCTCAATTTGCAAACCAAGACATAACTTTGTCTTTCTGAGATCTTTCATCTCAAATTCTTTCTTTAGGTAATTAATTGCCTTTTGAAGCTCTATTGGCGTTCCAATAAGGTTTATGTCGTCGACATAGACAACAAGTATAACAAACTCCGACGTTGTTTTCTTTATGAAAACACATGGGCAAATTTCATCATTCGTATAACCTTCTTTAGATAAATATTCACTAAGATGGTTATACCACATGCGTCCAAATTACTTCAAACCATACAATGATCTTTGCAATCTAATAAAATACATTTTTCGAGGCTTTGAACTATATGCTTTCGACATTTTAAATCCTACGAGAATTTTCATGTATATCTCATTATCAAGTGATCCATATAGATAGGTTGTTACCACATCCATCAAATGCATTTCAAGTCTCTCATGGACAGTGAAACTAATAAGATAACGCAATGTTATTGCCTCCATAACTGGTGAATATGTCTCATCATAATCGACATCAGGCCGTTGTGAAAATCCTTGTGCAACAAGGTGTGCTTTATACCTTTGTATTTTATTTTTCTCATTTTTTTTCGCACAAAGACCCATTTATAGCCAACAGGCTTAACACCATTAGGTGTTTGAGTTATAGGTCCAAAAACTTCACGTTTGGAAAATGAATTCAATTCAGATTGAATTGCTTCTTGCCATTTTGGCCAGTCATTTCTTTGTCGATATTTTGTGACAGACCGAGGTTCAAGATCCTCGCTATCTTGCATAATTTTTGTTGCAACATTGTATGCAAAGACACGATCCACTACTATTTCATATCGATTCAAATTAGTTCCAACATCACTTGAATTTATGGATAGTTCCTCATTTTCTTGAGTCTCAGGCCCATTGATTCCTTCAGGAATATCAACATTGCTCAAATCTTGAGCTTCCATATGAGGATCTTTCGTAGTGTCATCTTGACCATTTATTTTTCTTTTTCTAGGATTTCGATCCTTAGAACCTAATGGTCTGTGACGCTTCAAGCGTGCTTTAGATTCATTAGCTATGACACTAGTGGATAGTCCTTTAGAGACATCAATTCGAATTGGGACATTCTCTGCAGGAATATGTGATTTGGTGATCCTTTTCAAATCAGTAAATGCATCCGGCATTTGATTTGTAATTTTCTGCAGATGAATAATCTTTTATACTTCTTGCTAACAAATAGAAGCATGTGGATCAAGATGAGATAGTGATGGATTTTTCCACAAAATTTCTCTTTTGATGTCACTATCTTCTCCTCTAATTTTGGAAAAACTATCTCATCAAACCGACAATCTGCAAATCGAGCAGTGAATATATCTTCTGTTAATGGTTCAAGATAGCGAATAATGAAGGGTGATTCAAACCCAACAAAAATTCCTAACCTTCTTTGGGGGTCCATCTTGGTACGGTTTGGTGGTTCTATAGGCACATATACACCACACCCAAAAAATTTCAAATGAGATATATTAGGCTCTTAACCCAAAACCAATTGCAACGATGAAAATTTATGATAATTTATCGATCTAAGACGAACAAGTGTTGCAGCATGCAAAATTGCATGACTCCAAACAGAAGTGGGCAACTTAGTTTTCATAAGCAATGATCTTGCTATCAACTGCAGACGTTTAACTAATGACTCAACAAGGCCATTTTGAGTGTGAACATGGGGTACAGGATGTTCACTCTTATCCCAATCGATAAGCAATAGTCATTAAATGCTTGGAATGAAAATTCTGCAGCATTATCAAGGCGAATAGACTTAATTTGATTATCGAGAAATTGTGCCCGTAATCGTATTATTTGTGCCAATAATTTTATAAATGCTAAGTTACGAGATGATAAAAGGCACACATGAGACCATCTAGATGAAGCATCTATTAGGACCATAAAGTATCTAAATGACCCACTTGGTGGGTGAATGGGTCCACAAATATCCCCATGTATGCGTTCCAAGAACGTGGGGGACTCAATCCCAACTTTTGTTGGCGATGGCCTCACAATTGGCTTGCCTTGATAACAAGCATTGCATGAAAATTCATCATTCGAAAGAACCTTCAAGTTCTTTAATGGATGACCATTTAAATTTTCTATGATTCGTCTCATCATTATTGATCCTGGATGTCCTAGACGATCATGCCAAAGTACGAAAGTATTGAAATCAGTAAACTTCCGGTTTACTATAGAATGTGCCTCAATTGCACAAATCTTTGTCCAATACATGCCAGAAGATAAAACAGGAAACTTTTCAATAACACATGTCTTCCCAGAGATATTCTTGGTGATACCAAGATATTCAAGATTCATCTCATCAATTGTCTTGATATGATAACCATTTTCACGGATATCTTTAAAACTCATCAAGTTTCTCCGAGACTTAGGAGAAAACATGACATTATTTATGATGAGTTTAGTTTCCTTGGGCAAGATTATAATGGCTTTTCCGAAGCCTTCAATCAAATTAGTACTACCAGAAATTATAGTGACATTAATCTTGCCCATGTTTAGATGAGAGAAATATTTCTTGTCTTTGAATATTGTATGTGTAGTGCCAAAATCAATCAAACATATATCTTCACAATTTGACAGATTACTTTGAAAATTATCCATATCTTCAAATAAAATGACATACACCAAATAAGATATATATTAAATTTTTGTACAAAGTGAAAGCTTATACTATAAAAAATTGTTAATCCGACATTACTAAGCAATTAAAAAAAATATGTCCAAAAACTATTGAAACAATATAATATTTGATAAGGAATCTAATACGTAATATATTATTTATAATTAATAGTACGAAACAGTATCATGCAATACATACGATAATAATATAATATTGTTATATTTTATTTTGTCCAGTACGTTAATATGCAAATATAATAGTATTATATTATATTTTTTGAACACATATGGATAAGTAATGACTATATGTGAATATTATATTAAAACTATTAACATGCAAAACTAATATTAATATTAACATACAAAACTAAAAATATTAACATGCAAAATATTAATATGCAATAATGAACAGAATAGAAGTTCGTGCAAGTTGCACGTATCGTCGTCGTCTTTTTTATTTATTTTTATTTAATAATGACGAAATTGAAATTCCATTCACTTCAATAATAAATTACAATAATATAATTGAACTAATCAATACGAATTAAAAACCAATACTCATGCAAACAACTACTTTTACATGATTTTTATTCTCTAACTCTTATCAACAAAAAAAATTTAAAAGCATTTATTCTTCCATGTTTACGGAACCATCACCAATCAAGTGATCAATCTTTCCTTCAGGATGCTCGAAAAAGTCTGCTACATCCAAGCATGTGATTTCAACATTATTTTTAGAGAGAAAGTTAGCCTCGGGATTTCTCTTTCTTCTTCAGCGATGCTTGATAAAGGTCCAGTAAGTGCTTGAGAGCATGACAGTCACGTAAATAGTGTCCTTTTCCGCCACATCAAAAACAAGTAATTGTTTCACGTTTCTCATCTTTTTTCTTTTTGTTAGATGAATGATTAACACCCGAAATAGGGTTTCTTTCTTGGTCATCACGACCACGACCACGACCACGTCCACGATCAGGGCCGCGACCTTTTCCATACCTAGCATGGTGAGCGTGCACATCATTCACCTCAGGAAATAGTGCAGATCCAGTTGATCGGTTCTCGTGATTTTTCATCAACAAATCATTATTTTGTTCAGCCACGAGAAGATGAGAACTCAGTTCAGTATACTTCTTGAAACCCTTTTCTCGATATTGCTGCTGTAATAGCACATTCGAGGCATGAAAAGTGGAGAGTGTCTTTTCCATCATATCGTCATCATTGACCGTCTCTCCACATAGTTTCAATTGAGAAGAAATTCTGAACATGGCAGAATTGTATTCATGAACAGACTTGTAGTCTTGAAATCTTAGATGCTTCCACTCATATCGTGCTTTTGGGAGGATAACCATCTTTAAGTGGTCAAACCTTTCTTTTAGGCTATTCCAAAATATAAGTTGATCCTTAGTAGTAAGGTACTCAATTTTCAGAACTTCGTCAAGATAATGACGCAAGAAAATCATAGCCTTAGCACGATTTTGACTAGATGTTGTATTTTTATTCTTTATGGCATCTCCAAGACCCATAACATCTAGGTGAATTTCAGCATCCAACACCCATGAAATATAGTTCTTGTCCGAACTTTAAAGGGCAACGAACTCACACTTCATAAGATTGTTAGCCATAAAAAAAGAAAGAAAAATAATAATACCTTAGCCTTAGCCTTCAAATTTGAGACGGTAGAGTCTCGTGCTGATAACGTGTTATAAAACAATAAAGAACAAGAAGAAGAGTAGAAAGAATAGAGAGGGTGATTCTTATTTCTTCTCTTGGGGGATGATTTACAATGAAGGAAGCCCCTTCTATTTATAAGGGAAATTTGCCACTAGTTTCACACTAAAAGACAAATATATCAAATCCTGATAGACATCAAATAGATCTTGATAGATATTGATAGACATTCACTATAATTGATATATATCATTACAGTTCTAAATATGTTGTCAAATTGAGAGAAAAATTATTTTACTTTTTACGAAAAATGGCCTAAAATGCCCTTCAACTATGTAAAATGGTGCAAAAACGCCCTTTGTCTACCTCTTGGGCCTAAAATGCCCTTTCCGTCTACCTATTAGGCCAAAAATGCACTTCTCACCTACTTATTGGACCTAAAATGCCCTTTTCGTCTACCTATTGCGCTTATTTTGCCCTTTTATTTAGCTAAATAAAAAATGAAATGGTCATCCTTAAAACTTAATTACATAAATAATAGTATTTTTTTAATATTACAATTTTTTTTTTATATATATATAGCCATTTAAAAAAATCAGGAAAGATAATTATAGTTCCTAATTTAATATTATAACTAATTATCAATTCTCTTTAATTTAAGAGATATATTTTCAATCTTTAAATTAAAAGTGGAGAAGATGATCCCTGCTTTCAAATCTTTCTCTCTTATATTCAAAATTTAAATATTTTTAAATAAACTAAATATTCCATTATCTGCTCGTGTATGTTTCATTTTGTTTTCATGTATGTTAATCATCTAGTATTATTTTATTATCGTGTATTTTAAATTCTAATGTAATGGGTTAACTAGAATTTTTTATGGATAAATATTTATGAAATAAAAATTAATATGTTGAAAGTACAAATATACCATGTATTTTTGTTGTATAAATATAATTTATGTCAAAGTCAGATTATTATTATATTTTTTATATAATTTATGAGATAAATATTCATGGTATATCTCATTATGTCGGAAGTACTTTTCTTGTTAAAAAATTATTTATTAAATATAAATATATATTTTCAGTATTACATGGTATAAGCTTTTTATATCTAAAATATACCATGTATGTTTATGGTATAAATATAATTTATTTGGTATAAATAGAATTTGTATGTTATAAATATATCATGTATTTTTATGGTATAAATATACCATATATTTTTATGGAGTTATCGTGAAAGCAGGCAATAAAAATGAAAAATATAAAATTTTGATATAGTATATAAAAATATCTTTCCACATAATTTTTCTAAATAAAAGGACAAAATAGCCCCAATAGATAGACATAAAGGGCATTTTAGGCCCAATAGGTAGACATGAAGGACATTTTAGGCCCAATAGGTAGACGGAGAGTATTTTTGCACCATTTCACATAATTAAAGGACATTTTAGGCCCTTTTCCGTACTTTTTATTATAAAACTCGAGAATTATGTAGATTACTTTGCATGAGATTCTCTAGGTAATCAAGTCAATTCCAAATGTGTTTATAGTCATTGAGTAAATATCTATCTCTTTTTTTTTTTTCACTTTGATAGCATCCTCCTTCACGTAAATTAAAGTCTTCTTCCAAATTGAGTGGGGGCTTAATCCATCGACCGGTGACAGACTTGAACAAAGAAATTCTTTTCCGATTCATTTAGTTGAAATCATTTCATCCACTAGAACACACAATATCATCTAGAATTTCATAGATGATCAATCTTGTTCCATCATGATTGATGTCAAATTCGTTATGAGAGACACTTAAAAGAATATTTATACACAAGGATTAATCCACTTGAGAGGGGCAAAGTTGCTAACATAACTAAAATATCATACGAGTTTCATAATTATCGTTATTTGCATTATTAGAGTTAGTTGATTTCATGTAAAATCAATCATGGTATGCGGTTAAAGCTGATTAATATTCTGAAAAATAAGTCAAGGTGCACAAATTACTCCAAGCACATAATGATTTTTTGTTATAAAAAGAAGGTCATGTGGTTGTCTTCTTCACTGTTTCACAGTGGGGTGGACTATATTGGGAGTTAGATATGCAGTCTATTTTCCCCTCTTGCTAGCTTTAGGCCCACTTGTATTCTGTTTTAAAAAACAATAAAACGACGTATCCCCCCAATGCAACAAATGTCACTTTCAAAATTAAAAATTACCAAGTTTCAAGAGTCAACAACATAATTAATATATTTTTCTTAAACAGGTGTATAACTTTTTTATAAAACTCTTCATGATTGTTTGTTCGACTCATGAACCAATGGGATTATAATATAGAATACGTTATGCAATGCTAATAATGTATCACAAAAAAAAGGTATGTTATAGGGTAAATAATGCAACATTAATAATTATTATGTAGTGCTTTTATATTTTTCTTTTAAAAAATAATATTTTTGTTTTAACCATCGCTAGAAGCTTCTATTTTTTGCTTCCCTAATGACTCAACTCATAATCTAAAGTTATGAGTGAAGATTGAATACATCCGAGCAACTCGCTCGTATCGTAGTGCTCTTCTAAATGTATTGTAAGGCATCATTTATTTTCATTACGATTAAGATATATGAATCTGAATACACATTTAAATGGTTAAGATGTTGTCTCTACCGTCATCATCACCATTGTCACCACTATCAACCACTACCATAACAGTCAATCTCTACTACCAACCACCTCGACCATCACAACTAACATTGCCGTCAAATATTACCAACACTATCGTCGACCACCACGATCAACACTACTAACTAACAACATCAACCAACTCCACTATCACAATCATCGTCTCTATTGTGTCAGTCAGTACTGAAACAAAACAAAATATGAAAACGAAAATCAAAAGATAATAAAGAAAAGATCGATAGATAGACACAAGAAGAGAAAACATAAACACTCAAATGTATATTAAACTAATAACTTCCGACGTTTGACCTAATACAAACACCTAACTCCTACGAAGATCGAGAGGAAAATTAATTCACTCACAACCAACGTTTCTAAACAAAGTCAACAAAGCTTCCAGTGAGCTAAATACACTCTGAAGTGTAAGTTTCATCCAAAATCATCTAAGCAAGAAAAACGAAAATCTTAACTATTTATAGTCATGAACTATTTATTACAAAATGCCCCGAAAGTGACCCTAATGCCAAACAAGACTAAAAGTTATCCTGAAGGAAAGGCTCATTTGGGCGATACTAGCTCCAATGCTTCAAGTTATCATCCAAACACATTCTTGCTCCCCTAAGGCGACCATATCTTGAATCCATAGGTGTTGACTATGAAGTATAGACCTCGAAAGGTTGGAGCTGATTCAACTTGTATCACCCTCCCCTTCTTGAAAAGGATTTTCCTCGAATCTAAATCCTGCAAAACATGAAAGGAAATGACTATCAATTCTCGCCCAAGCCAAACAATAGACTCATCAAAGTGGCAAAGGTAAAATCTATAGTGCGCACAACATGTAATCAATACTTTAAATTGCTCACTCTTTTTGTATAACCAAGTATCAACATGCTTCATAAAAATGACATACTCAAATAAAACTATGGACACTTGGCTACACAAAGGACCTTAATAAGGGGGCAACCCCCCCCCCCCCCCCCCAAATGAAACCTAGGCATGCAACATAACATGTAATTCCATATTGTCTATACATTTCCTAAAGCATATATTCCCTTTTAAGTCAAGAGACTCATGAACATTTTCATGGCTAAGTGCAATGTCATAAGCGATGTTTTTCCGAGTTAAGATTCTAGTAATTCTTAAGAATGAGATTACTCCGAATTCATCACCGATGTCAAATACCAAGGCATCCCTGGTACAAGTCGACAAGGATATTCCATTTAAGTTCACCATACCATTAACCATTAAATAGCAACACCAAGCAAATATCGTACGAATGCAAGAAAGAGTTACCACTATACTTACAATACAAGAATTTTATCTCTGTGACTTTACAAAGTCAACGAATAAGCATAAGCCACAAATATATACCTTTTTGTAGAAAATACAAGACGTGAATTTATAACAATTTGACGCTTCGTGAGTTCTTCTTCCATGATATTTCTCCTCAAAACTTCTCCTTTGATAGGACTTAACAAACAATTCAATCAAATAATTAAGTTCATTAAGAGGGAGAGTTTTACCTTTAAGCTCATCTGTCCTATGCCAAGACTCAACCAACTTTTACTTGTCATCTTGACCAAGTATTGAGTTGGGTGTCTCTACCACACTCTAAATGGTTTCTGGGATCAAATGAGAGAAGTATCTGTTTCCAATAAAAATTTTAATGTGACAGAAATAAATTGCAATCACAAAAAAATATGAAAAAATAAATTTTTTTATTGATAAACGATGTGGGTACAAATCTGTTACTCCCTTGATTCTTTTCTCTTGATTTTCACCGTAATTTAAGGACCGTCAGTAGCGTATTTCTCGAACGTAGGCATATTTGGATTTGACATGAATTTCTCTGTAATTCGAGGGCCGTTAGTGGCGTATTTCTCGAATATAGAAATATTTAGATTTGATCTCCATGAAAGGAGGGTTTGTGAATCTTCTTGATATATTGGATTATCAAGAAGAAGGATTTATGGATTTTCTTGATGTATTTGATTATCAAGAAGAGAGAGTTTTGATCTCTTTATCAATAGCTCATGAATTTCAGATATTGGAGATCTTGATCTCTTTATGAATATCCCATAAATTTATTGGGACTTTGGAGATGACTATTCAAGAGAATATTTGCCCCTTTATATAGGCGGAATTTAGTGATAAAGGAAGAATTTAGGGTTTGGGTAGAGCAGCCTCCAAGCTATATTTAGGGTAAAGTAGCCCCCAAGAACTCTAATAGAAATTGAATTCTTTAGAGTCCCCAAAATTTTGATGTCTACAAATTCCCCTACTTCAAGGCTTGTCGGAGTGTAGACTTGGTGAAACTCAAAGACGAGTCTTGAAGTACCCTTTTACAGTCTTGCGCCTATAGATTTGCATATCTAATTTATGAAAGAAGAGATGAAGGGCAGATTTGGTCTCACTGGGGGTGCCTATTTGTTTTCAACATAATTTAATTCATGGAAAAATAAACTTAAACCACAAATAAAAATATGAAAAAAGAACAATTTTTATTGATAGACGGTGTGGGTGCAAATCTGTTTCTCGATTCTTCTCTCTTGATTTTATCCTTAATTCAAGGACCGTCAGTAGCGTATTTCTCGAACAATTCGAGGGTCATAAGCGGCGTATTTTCCGAACGTAGGAATTTTTGAATTTGATCTTCATGAAAGGAGGATTTATGGATCTTCTTGATATATTTGATTATCAAGAAGAGAGGATTTTCATCCTTTTGTGATATTCCATGAGTTTATGAAATTATCTAGAGATATGTTATTTCTTTATGAATATCTCATGAATTTGTGGATCTTGGAGATCTTGATCTCTTTATGAATATCCCATAAATTTATTGGGACTTTGAAGGTCGTTGCTCTCTTTGTGAATATCCTGTGAATTTGTGGGATACTGGAGATGCCTATTCCAGAGAATATTTGCCCCTTTATATAGGCAGAATTTAGGGTTTGGGTAGAGTAGCCTCCAAGCTCTATATTTACGGTAAAGTAGCCCCAAGAACTCTAACAGAAATTGAATTCTTTAGAGTCCACAAAATTTTGATGTCTACAGTATCCACAGACATGGGTCAGTGCAATACCCATTTTCCTCAAGGGTGCCTCGGTCACAAGAAGGTATACTTTCTACACAATTATAGGTATATCACAAACAAATAGAGAGTAAAGAAAGGTATCATGCAAATTTACTTCTTCTAAGGTGGTCTCGTGCTTATACTCACTATTAGATTAAGTCATCATCATGAGTATTCTTATCAATTAGGGCACATGAAGGAAAAGAAGTAACAACTTTTAAACAAATATCACCTTCCTCTTCAAGAAAAAAATTCTCAATGTCACATGAACCACCACTAACACTGAGGAAACTAGGACTGACGTCATCCTCATTTTTATCAATCAAAAGTGGATTTGAGGAAGTTTGGACATAAAATTGAGAAGTAAAACCTGAGGGGCTTACACGATTCCCAATGTTTGTTATCCCACCACTCATACTTTCTATTCTATCACCCGTGTGCGATAATTTTCCAATTATTTCCCATATGTATCGTTGCATCCCCATGACAACCTTTAATAAGTTGTCAAAGTTTACCCCACATGTGGTAGGTTGGGTTTCATATCTCGATGTCATGGTACTTATCAATAAGACACTTAATACAAAAAGAAAAGTGACAATGTTAGCGTTAGTAAAATCAAAATCTCACAATCACTCGTGCTCTAACGCTTTTAATTGTCTCAAAATTATTTGGGTTAATATTAAATTTTGCTCGTTCTTATTGGTGTATGAAGTGCTAATTTGCTACTCTCGGTTAAAATGAATTCTTGTTGAGAGAAGAACGGACGACTCGATTATAAACTAACAAACTTAAAATAAGAAATTAACCACAAAATAAAACTAGAAAAACACACAAAAAATGAACTAAGAAAGAAACAGACTCAAAGACTATAATCAATCAACTAAGTAGATCAACTTCTAATTGTTAATTAGTTTAGGAATCAAGAAATGAATTAGAAACTAAAAAGTTAGAACCTGAGCAAAATTGAATTTGAAAAGATTGAGGTGTGTTGAAGTAATGTGCGAACGCAGGTCACGACATGCCCACAAATGTGAGATTTGCATGTCACAGGCAGAATATGGGTGTGACTTGCTATGGTCACCTGCTGTCGTAGGTGTCCACTTGCTCGTGCAGATAGGGTGACAGATGCTAAGTTAGTTCAGCTGGAACCTCCGAATTTTAAGCTTTAGTGGGAGTTTTTTTTATTTCTTTCCTTTGAATTTTTTCTCTTTTTGAAATATTTCTTTAGAATAAACAAGTACACCTTCTTGTTTATCTTTCATTTTTGGATGAATCTTCTTCTTTAAGATTTGAATGTCTTCACGAACACCAAAAATAATATGAAGATAAAAAATTCAGAACTCTCATTTTTGTCCGAATTTTTATGAAATTTCAAATCTAGATTTCTTTCAATGTAGGGAAGACTTTCCAATAATTTTTAACCTTCAAATCCATACCAAAATTTTCAGTATTGAAAATTCACTTAACTTTTCTCAAAAACTCAAAATTCAACAATGGTGTTTTCTTTAAATCTACCACAAATAAGCTCAAAGCTCATATTTCGACCTAGATAATACTAGATGAAATAAATCTAGTGTTGAAATGTAATACTCCGTATTAAACTTAGCTTAATTCAGCTCCTAGCGTTTACACATAAGACTTATAGCCTGGAAAATTTAACGAAGTGTTGAGGGACTTAGTCACATTTTGGATCCCTTTAACTTCGAGGATTTTTAAAGTGGATTTTCCGACCCTGAGACGTAAGTTTTTGAGTTGATTCATGTTCAGGGGTGTAAGTAGCATGTCTCGAGTGAGTTTTGAATTTTTCGGACGAGGACTGGACCCCGTCGGATTTCCCAAAATAGTAACCCACCGCGATTCCACCACGTTGTGGTTGCTATAATGATGGTTGCAGTGGCACGGCGTTGTGGAGAGCAAATCAGCAATTGTCATTTTCCAGTAACTGACAGCGATTGCATCACGTCGCGGTGAGTATAGCGATAAGGGGATCACCGCATCGCGGTGAAGCCTTAAACAACATTTCAGTTACAAATTTTAAATTTCAGGGGCAGTTTAGACTTTTTCCATGCCCCCAATTCCTAAAAATAAAAGATTTAACCTTATACTAAGCATATTACCCTCATTCCTCACCAAACAAGAAATCCAAAGTTTCACCGTTCCTTTTTCAAGATAACCAAGAATTCGTGTTTCCTGGTTCAAAAACTTCAAGGAGAAGTTTCAAAAACTTCATTAGGAATTCAAAGTTCAAGATTCTACATTCAATTAATTAAATAAGGCATGTGAGATTATGAACAAGGATACTCCTTTTATCCTTGTACCCAAAACTAGTTTTAAATGTTGAATTTACATGAATTTCAATTTAGGGTTCATACGCAATTATCATTATTTGATGTTACGAAGTTACAAGTGATTTAAATATTGAATTGCATAGCTATTTTCCCATAATTATGCGTGTGAATTGATTTCATGTGTTGAGAATTGAATTTCTTTATCTTGACTAGAATTGTTAAAGTATTTCAAGATTATTGTTATTGAGCATGGAGTTTGTTGTGTTTGACATGAGTTTCACGAATGGGTTTGAAGACCCAAGTTTAAATCTTGATATTTCAAGAAAGATGATGTTTAAGCATTCTTTGATAAGTATCTATTCAGATTTTAAGCAAGATTTGATCCTTTGATCCTCAGCTAAGATATGGAATCCATATAGATTAGTTTTGATTACCGTTTAAAACAGATTGATGCATAACTGATTTTCATTATAAACCCTTATGCTATTTTAAGGTGGATTTTCTATAGAATGAGCATACAGATTAAAGGGAGTAGTATTTAGCACCGAGTTGGGTATGTGTCCTAGTTCACATGCCCTAGAACTACGAGTTAACATAGGTACAAATTCAAATTATTCCCATTTATATGGATGCATATACAAATTGTGATCACTTAGCTCAGGTTATACTCCTTGGCAAGAGTATGACACCTCTTCCCAACATGAGGATTTTTCCTTAGAAGAACTAGACGTTGGACACCATGATAGCTAACTTAGTGTATTTCGGTTAGAAGAACCTCCCTAAAACCCAAGTCCTAAGATAGAATAACAGAACAACTTTTAGAAACTAAGTGTAAAGGCTCACAATTTATTTCAAATATTGTTTTACATAAGACATTCGCTATGAGATTTCAGCTTTCAGTTTACAGATATAAAAGTGAGTTCTTTTTATACTTAGCCTGCATGATTTAAAAACATACTTAACCTCGATCCTACTTATTCCACTAATAGAAAGAGTAATAGCACATCTTTTTGAACTAAGTGTTATGGCTCACAAGATTTATACTGTATGCTTTATTATTCATGATTTATAATTTTCGGCTTTCAGTTATTCAAATCAATGTGAGTCATTTACAATTAGCATGCATTCTTTTATGAGTTTATATGAACATTGAGATATTATTTTACTTAAGCATCCACCCCAACATGCTCAGTACATTTCAAAAGTACTGATCCATATAAATGTTTATGTGCTACATTATTTAATAATGTAGGTTCAGGTGCTCAGTTCCAGAAGCGTGATTGACCGTAAGCATCTCTATCTACTTCCCGACAGTTGGTGAGTCCTCATAATTTGGGGACCCAGTTATTCAAATTTGCAGATTTATAGAGTAGCTTATTCAGTTGTTTCCGATCATTTTGAGTCAGCCGAGGACCTGTCCCAATGAATCTCTAGTTAGTAATGTTAGAGGCTTGTCCGACTATTAGAATATTTCAATTTTACAGTGTTGGTTGTCTAGATTTCCCAGCGAAGTATTTTCAGACATTGTGTTCATTTAAACTCAGTCCAGTTCAGATAGTATTTCAGTGTTTTAGTACTTCACATGCTTATATTTTTTTTAATTTGAGTTTCAGAATGAGTAACAGGCTTACAAGGTTAGCTCAGGACTACTTGTAGTTTGGAGCACCGCATGACGTCTCAGAACTTATTTTTGGGGCATTACAAACTTGGTATAAGAGACTAAGGTTTAAAGAGTCCTAGGAAGTCAGACAAGCTGTGTTACGTAGAGTCTTGATCATGGGTGTAAAATGCACTACATTTATGAGCAAGAGGCTACGAAATAATTTAGGAAATCATCTTTTCTTTCATGATCTATCGTGCTTACAGTTGTTTTTATCTGCTTTGACTCGTGCTCTTACGTGACAAATATGCCTCATCACCGAGCTAATGCATGCAGAAATGATAACCAACCACCCCAGCCCACAAATCCTCTGAATGGGAATGTGTCCCTTGCTGAATTTCGGGCTGCCTTTCAGGCATTAGCCCAAGCTGTGACTGCTAATATTCAGGGCAACCATCAGGCTATAGTCCCTCTTCAGTAGAATGGTGATTTGGATGCATCCAGAATTCATGACTTTATGAAAATGAATCCACCTAAATTCTTTAGGTTAAAAGTAGGTGAGGACCCACAACTATACCTTGATGAGGTGAAAAAGAGCACCCAAATTATGTATGTTACTGAGGAGAAGAGAGTAGAATTGGCATCCCACAGGTTAAAGGATGTTTCTTATGATTAGGTGGTTATGT
The DNA here is from genome assembly GCA_030864215.1 of Capsicum pubescens. Lineage (NCBI taxonomy): Eukaryota > Viridiplantae > Streptophyta > Magnoliopsida > Solanales > Solanaceae > Capsicum > Capsicum pubescens. The sequence goes on along the minus strand of CM061538.1, from coordinate 329,133,412 downwards.
GGAAAAATGGTAGAGGTGAGATTGCAGCTCCCTTGAGTTGGCAGGTGTTTCAGGATGCATTTCTAGACAGGTTCTTTTTGCGTAAGCTGAAAGAAGCTAAGATAGAGGAGTTCATGAACCTAAGGCAGGGCTCGATGACAGTGAAGGAGTACTACCTTAAGTTCAACCATTTGTCTAAGTATGCTCTCGACTTGATAGCTGACACTAGATCGAGTATGAGTAAGTTTGTTACTGGAGTGTCTGGTTTGATGGTCAAGGAGTATAGGACTACCATGTTTATAGGGGATATGGATCTTGCTAGACTGATGACTCATGCTCAACAGATTGAGATAGAAAAGTTGAAGGGGAGAGATAGAGGAAATAAGAAGGCTAGAACTGGATAGTTTGACTACGGCTAAATAAGGTTTGGAGGAGGAATCGTCCACAGTCTCAGGGTCGCCCATCTGTACCAGCGCCATCTTTAGTCAGTGCTCCCGCACCCAGAACCAGGCAGGAGCATTAGGGTAGAACTTTTATGTCCAGGTCCCAGAATAGTGTGGGCGGAAGGCCCAGTTATCCGACATATGCTAAGTATGGTAAGAATCATCCTGGAAAGTGTTTGTTGGGTCAGAAAGATTGTTATGGATGTGGTAAGTTGGGTCACGGGATTAAAGAGTGCCCATATGCTAAGCAGGAAAGCCGAGATATTCGTCCTCAGACTTAGGCTACTAGTGCACCAGCCCCTCTAGGTCGCCCAACCCCTCCTCAGGGCGCATCATCCAGTACCGGAGGCAGTCAACGCCAGAATCAATTCTATGTTTTACTATTCCATTAAGAGCATAAGAGTTCACCAGATGTTGTCACTGGTATGCTTTGTGTCTTTCATCTTGATGTTTATATATTGTTAGACCCAGGATCAAATCTCTCTTATGTGATTCCATTAGTTGCAGTGAATTTTGAAGTGGGTCCTGAAAATCTTTCTAACCCCTTCCTAGTTTCTACCCCGGTGGGTGAGCCAGTTGTTGCCAAACAGATCTATAGAAAGTGTTCTATCACTATCCTTCATAAGACCATATTAGAAGACTTAATAGAGTTAGACATGGTTGATTTTGACATTATTCTGGGTATGGATTGGCTCCATTCCTTTTATGCATCTTTGGATTATCGCACTCGAGTAGTGAAGTTTCAGTTTCCTGATGAGCCAGTCTTTGAGTGGTTAGGTAATTCAGTATCTCCTAAGAGTCATTTCATATACTATCTTAAGGCCAGAAAGTTGATGTCAAATGGGTGTATTTACCATTTGGTTTGGGTCAAGGACACTAAGTCTGAGACTCCAATAGTTCAGTTAGTCCGTGTAGTTAATGAGTTTCCTGAAGTCTTTCCTAAAGATCTGCCAGGGGTACCTCCCGATAGAGAAATAGAATTCGATATTGACTTTCTTCCTGATACTCAACCCATCTTAATTTCTTCTTATCCTATGGCTCCAACTGAGCTTAAAGAGTTAAAAGAGCAACTTAAAGTTCTCTTAGATAAAGGTTTCATAAGGCCCAGTGTCTCACCATGGGGCGCTCCCGTTCTATTCGTGCGAAAGAAACATGGCTCTCTCCGAATATGCATTGACTACCGTTAGTTGAATAAAGTCACAATAAAAAACAAATATCCTCTTTATAGGATTGATGACTTATTCGACCAACTACAAGTGCAAGCTACTTCTCCAAGATAGACTTAGATTCAGCTATGACCAGCTTAGAGTAAGGGAATGTGATATTTCAAAGACAACTTTCAGAACCCGTTATGACAATTTTGAATTCCTAGTCATGTCTTTCGGACTAAAAAATTCCCCAACAGCTTCCATGGACTTGATGAACAGAGTATTCAAGCATTACTTGGACATGTTTTTCATAGTCTTCATAGATGACATCCTTTTCTACCCCAGTAGTGAAAATGATCATGCAGACCACCTCAGAATAGTATTGCAAACTCTTACAGATTATTAGTTATTATCCAAATTCAGTAAGTGTGAATTTTGGCTGAGATCAGTAGCTTTCCTCGGTCATATTATTTTTGGTGATGGCATTAGAGTTGATCCCCAAAAACCCAAAGCAGTGAGAAACTGGCCTAGACCCATCTCTCCGTTAGATATCAGGAGTTTCTTGGGTCTAGCTGGCTATTACTGATGTTTTGTTGAGGGGTTTTCATCTATTACGTCCCTCATGTCTAAATTGACTAAAAAAAAAGTTAAGTTTCAGTGGTCATATTCCTGTGAGAAGAGTTTTCAGGAATTAAAGGCTCGACTCACTTCATCCCCAGTCTGACCTAATGGTACAGATGGATTTGGTGTCTACAGTGGTGCTTCTAGAGTTGGTCTGGTTGTGTTTTGATGCAGATAGGTAAGCTCATAGCCTATGCCTCTGGACAACTTAAGACTCACGAAAAGAACTATCCTACCCACGATCTTGAGTTAGCTGCTATTGTGTTCGCCTTGAAAATCTAAAGGGACTATCTATACGGGGTGCATGTTGATGTGTTCACGGACCACAAAAGCTTGCAATATGTGTTTTTGCAGAGAGTTAAATCTCCGTTAGGGCTGTGCAAAAACCGAACAGACCGATAAACCAAACCGATAAAAATGTTATTGGGTTACTGGGTTAACGGTTTTTCAATGATTTTATAAAAAAAAATTATTGGGTTATTGGTTTGGTTCAATTTTTTCTTATTGGGTTATTAGGTAAACCGATAACCTAATAAGAATATATATATATATATATATATATGACTTATTAGATATTTCTCTTAATTTCTCTTTAATCTCTACAAATTAACAAACCTATTATTTCAATTATACAAACTCTTAATTTCTCCTAACAACATTTAGGTCAAACTTGAAGATTCTTGAAACTTAAAACACATTATGTAGGATTTTTGTTTGCAACTAAGATTCGATTATTTTTCATGTTAGTTACTACTATTTCTATTTTATGAGTATTTTCTTATCGGTTAAATCAAAAATCGAACCACTAAGGACTAAAAATTGATAAATTAAAAACCAATAAAAAATATCTTATTGGTTTGGTTATTGGTTTAACATATTTAAAAACCGAAAATCAATAAATCAAATCGGTAATATGTAAAACCAAACCAAACCGACCGATGCACACCCCTAATATCCGTCAGAGGAGGTGGTTAGAATTGCTGAAAGATTACGATATGAGTGTTTTGTATCATCCGAGCAAGGCCAATATTGTGGAAGATGCCCTTAGTGGACTGTCTATGGGTAGTGTTGCTCATGTGGAGAATGATAGGAAGAAGTTGATTCAGGAGGTTCATCAGTTGGCTAGGCTAGGCGTTCGTTTGGTTGATTCAACTGAGGGTAGTGTATGGGTTCAGAATGGTTCATAATCTTCTTTGATTATCGAAGTAAAAGAAAAGAAAGATAGGGATCCCAGTATAGTTAAGTTGAAGGAGTCAGTTAGAGATCAGAAGATAAAGGTTTTCTCCCAAGGGGTAGATGGTGTATAGAGATACCAGCGTGGACTGTGTATGCTGGGTGTTGATGGTTTGAGGCAGCAAATTAAGGTAGAAGCGCATGGTGCGTGTTACTCCATTCACCCAGGAGCCACCAAGATGTACCGCAATTTGCGGGAAGTCTATTGGTGGAATGTCATGAAGAAGGATATTGCAAAATTTGTGGCTAAGTGTGCTACTTGTCAACAGGTTAAGGTAGAGCACCAAAGACCTGGTAAAACCTTGCAGGTGTTTGGTATTCCTACTTAGAAGTGTGAAGAGGTGAATATTGACTTTGTGACAGGATTACCCCGTTTGCGTCATCAGCATAATTCAATTTGGGTTATTGTAGACAGATTGACCAAATCAGCCCACTTCTTGCCAGTTCACACATCCTACTCATCCGAAGATTATGCTAAGTTGTATATTAGAGAGTTGGTCAGATTGTACAGAGTTTCTTTTCCCATCATTTTTTATAGGAGTACTTAGTTTACATCTCACTTTTGGAAAGCATTTCAGAAGGGTCTTGGTACCCAAGTTCATCTCAGTTCAGCTTTTCACCCTCAGATAATATGGTCAGGCAAAGAGGACCATTCAGACCCTAGAGAATATGTTGAGGTCATGCATTATGGACTTCAAGAGTAGTTGGGATGATCATTTTCCATTGATTGAGTTCGCCTACAACAATAGTTACCATGCTAGTATTCAGATGGCCCTGTTTGAAGCTCTTTATGGGAGGAGATATAAGTCACCTATCGATTGGTTTGAAGTGGGCGAGGCCACTTTGATTGGGCCAGGCATGTTGTTTGAAGCTATGAAGAAGGTACAGTTGATTTGAGAAAGGTTGCAGACAGCTCAGAGTCGTCAGAAATTTTATACAGACGTGAGAAGAAGGGATCTTAAGTTTCAAGAGTCATCAAAAATCTTATACAGACATGAGAAGAAGGGATCTTAAGTTTGAAGTTGATGACTTGGTTTATCTGAAAGTTTCACCTATGAAGGGGTGAAGAGATTTGGCAAAAAGGAGAAACATAGTCCCCGATACGTTGGACCTTACAAAATATTGAGTCGTGTTGGGAAGGTTGCGTATGAACTCGAATTGCCTGCAAATTTATCTTCTGTTTACCCGGTGTTCCATGTATCCTTATTGAAGAAGTCTATGGGTGACCCAGATATTGCAGTCCCTCTAGAAAGCACGGATATCTAAGATAGACTCTCTTATGAAAAGATTCCAGTTGAAATTCTTGATCACCAGATCCGTAGACTAAGGAACAAAGTAGTTCCCTTGGTAAAAGTTCTTTGGCGAAATCAGTCCGTTGAGGGTGCCACTTGGGAAACGGAAGTTGACATGCGAACCAAGTACCCTCACCTCTTCTTCGCGAACTCAGACTCGTCTCAAGGTAACAGCTTTCCATAGATTGTCTCTTTTCCAGTCTCAATCCAGCCATATAACTATCTTTATGTCTTTCTATGCATTCACAAATTAGCTTAGTCTCTTATTATGTTTTAGTTTCAGTCATGCAGTTATGTTTCCAGTTGTACTTGCCAGTATATAGTCTCAATCCCTCAGTATCCTCAGCTTGACTCATCCCATCCGAGAACGAGTGTTTCTAAGGGTGAGATATTCTAATACCCCATATTAAACTTAGCTTAATTTAGCTCCTAGCGTTTGCACATAAGACTTATAGCCTGGAAAATTTAACTAAGTGTTGAGGGACTTAGTCACATTTGGCTCTCTTTAACTTCGACGATTTTTAAAGTGGCTTTCCCGACCTCGAGACGTAAGTTTGTGAGCTAATTCATGTTCAGGGGAGTAAGTAGCATGTCTCGAGTGAGTTTCAATTTTTTCAGAAGAGGACTGGACCCCGTTAGATTTCCCAGCCCACCACGATTCCACCGTGTCGCGGTGGCTGCCTTGGCGCGTTGTGGTGGAGAGCAAATCAGCAATTGTCATTTTCCAGTGACTCACTGTGATTGTACCGCATCGCGATGGCATTCCAGTTACGAATTTTAAATTCCAATGGCAGTTTAATCTTTTTCCACTCCCCCAATTCGTAAAAACAAAAGATTTAACCCTATACTAAGCATATTACCCTAAGTCCTCACCAAATTTCTTTTCAAGAAAACCCTAGAGCTTCAACTTTAACTTTAAGAAATCCAAAGTTTTACCATTCCTTTTTCAAGATAACCAAGAATTCGAGTTTCCCAGTTCAAGAACTTCAAGGAGAAGTTAGAAATTCAAAGTTTAAGCTTCTACCTTCAATTAATCAAACAAGGTATGTGGGGTTATGAACAAGGATACTCCTTTTATTCTTGTGCCCAAAACTAGTTTTAAATGTTGAATTTACATGAATTTTAATTCAGGTTTCATATCCAATTATCATTATTTGAAGTTACGAAGTTACAAGTGATTTAAATATTGAATTGCATAGCTATTTTCACATGATTATGTGTGTGACTTGATTTTATGTGTTGAGAATTGAATTTCTTTATCTTGACTAGAATTGTTAAAGTATTTCAAGATTATTGTTATTGAGCATGAAGTTTGTTGTGATTTGACATGAGTTTCAAGAATGGGTTTGAAGCCCCAAGTTTAAATCTTGATATTTCAAGAAAGACGATGTTTAAGCATTCTTTGATAAGTATGTATTCAAATTTTAAGCAAGATTTGATCTTTTGGTCCTCAGCTAAGATATGGAATCCACATAGATTAGTTTTGATTACAGTTTAAAACAGATTGATGCTTAACTGGTTTTCATTATAAACCCTTATGCTAGTTTAAGGTGGATTTCCTACAAAATGTGCATACGGATTAAAGGGAGTAGTATTTAGCAACGAGTTGGGTGTGTGTCCTAGTTTACATGCCCCAGATACGAGCCAACGTAGGTACAAATTCAGATTATTCCCATTTATATGGATCCAGATATAGATTGTGATCATTTAGATCAAGTTATACTCCTTGACAAGAGTATGACACCTCTCCCCAACGTGAGGTTTTCCCCTTAGGGTAACTAGACGTTGGACACTATGATAGCTCACATAGTGTATGTCGGTTAGAAGATCCTCCCTAAAACCTAAGTCCTAAGACAGAATAACAGAACAACTTTTTGAAACTAAGCGTAAAGGCTTAGAATTTATTTCAGATATTGTTTTACATATGACATTCACTATGAGATTTCAGCTTCCAGTTTACAGATATAAAGGTGAGTCCTTTTTACACTTAGCCTGTATGATTTGAAAATAGACGTAACCTCAATCCTACTTATTTCACTAATAGAAAGAGCAAATGTACAACTTTTAGAACTAAGTGTTATGGCTCACAAGATTTATACCGTATGTTTTGCGGAGAAATGACTATTAGAGTCGCCACTAAATTTATTTAAAAAAAATTAAGAAAACCTTTATAAATTACTCAAACGATTCAAAAATAGAAAAATCATTTGAGTTTTAGAAGTTCTAGGTAAGTGGTTCCTATTAACATTTTAGAAAGGTTTTTAAGGCACCTAAAATGTCCGCTAACTTGCGGTTATCCAGACTATTTGAAAAATAATTTTTTTACTAACTTCTAAAAGAAAGAGTCTATTGTTGAAAAAAAATGATTAAGAAATATTTTGGAAGTTTTTGCAAAATTAGATTTTTAGCAACTTAGTTAGGGGTTTAACTAGATTCGTAGAAAAACAACTAACAGACAAACGTAAGGAAAAAAAGATAAGGGGAAGAGAGAGATCTTGACGCCTTTGGGACCAAATCTAAGAATCTGTCCTAAACTATTCGTTTGGACATTTTTGACCCACTTTCACCTGTCCTAAACTAGTCCTCTTGGTCTTTCAGCCCACATCCGTTTCACCTAGGTTAGTTTACAACTTTAGCTTCAAGGCACAAATGAATGAATGAGTAAAGAAATAAATAAAAACAACAATGCAAATTTAGCGATATTTCAACAATGGGTTTTGACCCATCCTCTTCTTTTGTCTTCTTATATCTGTACGCCATATGATCAACTTGAGATTCAATTTTGAGGCTGACGCCATATGTCACAGTCCTTCACTGTATAGTAAACAGATGCAATACTGGAATGAAAGAAACCAATAGATGTCTTCCTAAAATGTTGCCAAGAACCCATCGCTAAATTCAATCATATAATTAAATTCCATTCCCAATAACAGACCATCATCAACGTTAAACAAATATCAAAATCAAATCAGCAATGAGAACCCAAAAATTAACCAAACAACTAAGACAGGAACGAGTTTCGGCAGAATTACCTATCAAACAACAAAAGAAAACCTATGGTCTCCACGACCAGTACAGTAGTTAATCCCAGTTTACAAGGCGATAATCAAAGCCACAACTGCTACAACCATTACAACACGACAGTAAAAGAAAGAATCGAGTACTGACCAATTTTTGGGCAGCAAAAAGGGACTCGAGTTATCATTGGAATCTTTTCGCCACCACCGGGAAACTGTTGCGACTCCGAGAATCTGTCGACTTTTCATAAATTTTTTTTTACTAAATAAAGTACTATTTTTTGGCTCAAAAGTTTTTCCACCTCCAAGATTTCCCCTCTTTTAGCTCAAGCGTGAGCTTTATATAGAAGGGATTGGTGATCCCATTTCAATTTTCAATCGATGTGGGAGAAAATAATTTGAGGGAATTTTTGGAATTTCTGTAACCAGGAAATTTTGAATTTTGAAAAGAGGATAAGGCTATGAGGTGGAATTGTATGGAAATCGTACAAATTTAAAATGATTTGGGGCTGAGCTATCCAGCTTCTAGAATTTTTGTTGAAGCCATGACGGATACGGGTCGGATTTGATGTTGAATCGGAGTTGGAATCGGGTTAGGGTCTTTGTGCGGTTATTTGGTTTTGCTGCTCGTTGTTCGTCGACGTTGTTGGAGTTGTTCGCATATCAGGTTATGGCTGTTGTGTTGATACGCGTTGTTGTTGTTATTGTACGCTGAAGAAAAGACACCCTAAGTGGGCCGGGTCGGGAGTTTTGGTGTTGGGCGGCTGGTGGAGTTCATGATATTGTTTTGTTGTTGGGCTATTAGTAGGGTATGTTATTGGGCCGGAGCAGTAGCTGATTTGTTGTGGGTATTGGGCTGGAATTGGTTTAATTGGATTAAATTTGATGGGTAATAGGATTGTTAAAATTTTGGGGGTCATTTAAAATATAACCCCCAATTAAAATTTAGGAATTAGCTGAATTTAATTAATACTTTTATCAAATTGAAATTAAATTGGTCCATTGCATTGCAAGTATGGGTAATTTGATTTCAATTGTGGTCAAATTTAATAAATTGACTAAATTGAAGCGAAATTCAATATGAATTAATACCTTGTTTAATCCCGAGCTTATTGATTCAATAAAATCAAACACATATTTATCCAAATAAATTATTTTTGAGAAAAATATATATATTTAAATCAATATTTTAATCATTATATTTATTTTCAAAATAATCCTTAATTAAAATCTGATATTCCATAGAATAAATATTTAAGTGACAAAATTATATATATTTTTTGTATAATTGAATACGATAATATATAATCGCCACTTAAAATGACAAAATTACCCAAATAATACTTTGGAAAGGTTTTTATTTGAATAAAACAAATGTTGTAATTTATTTAAAAATCAAAGAAACTCAGAACTAAACTAAGTCGTGGAGTGAAAAAATTAAGTGTCAACAACTGCCCTCCCTTTGGATAGGGTGGATGCAAGTAACCCTGGGCAAAGGGAGTTTAACATTCCTAATTTTTGTCTGACCACAAATTCATTTCTGAAAGAGGTTGGTTTTCGCACGAGTTTTGGAGTTATGGCCGGACCTCAGTATCAATTTTCCTACATATCTCAGGTTACAAGAGAATTCAGGCCACTTGTAGTTCATACAGCTTGATTGAAAGCACAATTTCTAAAAAAATTCACAAACTATCTCGGTGTTGGAGTTTTTGATAAAACCAAAATATTGAAGAATAAAGAAATTGGGGGGAGTTTAGAATGCAGTCGAGTTTTCAAAATAGAGCCCAACCTATATATCCCTAAGTCTTTGGAAATCTGACTGCTTGTAGTTTGACTCAATCCGTAGAAAAGGTCATCTTTTATTTCAGACGATCTTTGGTTCAGGATGAGTGACAAGTTGATCGAGTTGCGGAAAAGAGGCTTGTAACCCCTTAATCATGATTGTGGGATCCTTCATATCCATAAGAAAGAACTTACCTGGACATAATTTCCAAAACTCTAAGTATGTGTCACCCAAATTTGAAAGAAAGAAAAATTTACCCTCGGTATGAGTTTAGAAATATTCCGAAAGTGAAACTGAAACCAAAATATCCCAAAATACCCGCATGCCTTCTAATAGGGGTGTGGTTGGATGGTGGTGGTGATCATCTTTTAGCTCGCGTCCTGAGAGTTTGACGTCCCTCTCTAGACTATGTCATGTTTTGTTGCTAAGAAAGAGTTCCACGTTGTGCTACGTTCTATCTGGAGTCATCCGCACCTGTGGTTTTGATTTGAGATTTTTATCCTCTTGGATGCTCTCGACAATATTTCAAAAAGTGTTAGTAATAAAAACAATTCACGAAAGTGGTATATAGTCTTTTACCATTTCTCCACGTGAGTTGTTGCCCAAAAAGCAAAGTCCTCCTTTCATGCACCAGTTTGGAAGGAAATTATTTGTAATAACAGATACAACAACCCTCTTGGTTGTTGCATCCTTAGCTCATTTGTCGAGTGAATGTCTTCAAAGTGGGGTGGCCTTTTTGGACACCGATGACACTTTATGTAAATGGTCCCTGTAACCGAATAATCTTGTGCTGGTGTGGCAACCCCTTTGGTCACCTACAATGCTTGTTGCATGTTGAATGATAACCTCTTCGGTTATTGATAATGATTCTTTGCATATAACCTCGGGTAAGTTTTGCGCATATTTTGTACCGATACGACTTATAGATTTCCCTTAAATTATCAATCTTTGGATAATCTTGAGCATTATTTGAGGTTGGATATGAGGCGACTTACAGATATCCTTTGAATTGCTAATTTCTAGGTGATCCTGCACATTATCCGACCTTGGATAAGAGATGACTTACAGATATCCCTCCAATCGTTAGCTCTCAAGTATTCCTGTACATCATCCAACCTTGGATACAATATGACTTATAGATATCTCTCAAATTGCTACTCTTTGGATAATTCTGCACATAATCGACCTTGAATATGACGCGGCTTATAGAGAACCCTTGGACTTATCAATTTGATAATCTCGCATATTCTTTGGTAATAATTTAGTTGCGACTTATGGATAACCTTCGTACTATTAATTTTTGGGTAACCTTGCACACTATTTGGTTAGGATGTTGTTGCAGCTGACGAATGACCTATGGGCTATCAACTCATATGTAATCTTGCACACTATCCTATTTCAAATAATATGACTTATAGATGACTCTCAAATTGTCAATTTCTAGGAAATCTCATATATCATCCATCTTCAGATAGCGACTTAAAGGCGTCCCTTCAAATTGCTCGCTCTTGATGCATTCAGATGCTGATTCATAAAATGATGAGATATCCTTGATTCCAGTGTTTACTATCTCACATGTCAACAGATATTAAATGCTAATGATATCCTCGATGCCAGCATATGCTATCTCGCATGTTAACAGATATTGAATGCTGATAATATCCTCGACGCCAGAGTATGCTATCTCATGTGTCAACAAATATTAAATGCTGATGATATCCTTAACGCCAGAGTATGCTATCTCGTGAGTCAAAAAATATTAAATGCTAATGATATCCTCGACGCCAGCATATGTTATCTCGCATGTCAACAAATATGAAATGCTGATGATATCCTTGACGCCAGCGTAAGCTATCTCGCGTGTCAACAGATATTAAATACAATGGCCCTCTCGGCAATGAAATGAGATAAAATGGTCCTCTTGGCAATGGAATAAAATAAAATGGCCCTCTTGGCAATGACATGAAATGGGGCCCTCTTGGCAGTGAGATGATATGAAATGGCCCTCTTGGCAATGGCATGAAATGGACCTTTCGGCAATGAGATGATATGAAATGACCCTTTTGGAAATGGCATAGAATGGCACACTCGGTAGTGAGATGATATGAAATGTCCCTCTCGGTAATGGAATAAAATGGCCCTCTCGGCAGGAAGATAATATGAAATAGCCCCCTCGACAATGACATAAAATGGCCCTCTCGGCAGTGAGATGATATGAAATGGCCCTCTCGACAATGGCATGAAATGGAACTCTCGGTAGTGAAATGATATAAAATGGCCCTCTTGGCAATGGCATGAAATGGCCCTTTCAGTAATGAGATGATATGAAATGGTTCTTCCGGTGATTTGAAAATAGTTTCACCTGAGTCTGTTTGTCTGTGTTTTGCTTTCTACATATGCTTGTACTCAAGGTAGACAGTTAGTAGACACAATGTCGGTCTCACTAGCGATCACAGTCAAGCTTTATGATAGATTAATGACAAATACTGAGCATCATTATTTGAATGACTTATTCTGCTATTAGTCTTCTTTTTTTGAAGAAATAATTAAATAGCACATCCACCAAATGCAAGTAAATGGGGAAAACCCTGGTTTGGGGATTACTCAAATATTGTTTGCTTTGCTTCAAGGCGAATTTTGAGGATGACTTTCGGCTCTTCCTCCTATGGAGTGATCCTTTGATTGTTGTATTTATTGTGCCGATTTCCTTGAATGCACCTGCGCTCAAAGTAAATATTTAATAGACATAAAGTCGCTTATGTTAGCAACTGCTTTTATATAAAGAATTCTAAATACAATATTCATAAAGTAGATAAGGCGCCTTTGTTTGTCCTTCATGGTCTTAAGAAATGAGATAGACAATTCAATAGGCCCTCAATAAATGGGTATTAAAGCCATCTTCGGGACTACCTAAAAATACCATTTTTGAGAATTATATGCTTAGGTGTGGCTCGCAACCCACTTGGGGATTTTTTGAAAAAAGATTTCCATTTTTTGTGTACTGATCCCTGGATCCACAGAAAAATGATTAGTTTTTAGTGAAACTACTCCGTATTAACCTTCTTCGATCCTTGGTTTGCTCCTCGCCATCTTTCGGATACTCCGTCATATTGAGATTTCCACCCCGACTCCCCGTTCCAATAGATGCCTCGGAAATCACTAAGTAAAAGATTTGTATAGATTTTTTAAAGTAGTCTTAATGTTAGAAAATAGTTTCAAAAAATTCTGTAAAAGCTTTAGAAAATCTCTGTCAGTCATGTCATGTACTATTTTGATGAACTTCTTCCTCTTGGTTCTGACTATATCTTACATATGACGGAGTATTACCAGGGATTCATCATCATTGAGGCTTTCTATTAGAAGTTCTATCATAGCCGGAGACATACTCTGCCCAGACTTTGTCGCGGTTGGTGTCATCCCGAACTTGCCTTTGGCCTCTGGTGCTGGGGGGTTTGAGATATATTCCAATATATTAGTGGAAATTTTGAGGAGCTCTTCCTCAAAATTTCTACCCCAGTTTACTACTATTTGAGATGATCTTGGCTTGAGAGAATCTGAAGTCTTTGTTAGTCCTTGTTCTCTTTGTTGGATGATGATCTTCCTCTTGTGAATTTCTTAGATCCTTCTCAAAAATTCTTCCCCAGTTTCCATTTCCTGGAGTGGTATGACCGAGCCATTGGGGCGCCTACATATCCCGTTAAAGCAGGAATCAGGTCAAACATAGTTATGGACTACGCTAGGGATATATAGAAAAATCTAATGGGTTGACCGAAGCCAACATAGGCCACCTACGTATCTCATTCTTGAGAATTCAGGTCATCACGTAGTTCATACATCAAAGAAAAGGATAAATTCACCTAAGGGGTTGACCTAAGCCAACATAGTCCACCTACGTATCCCTTTCTTTGGAATTCAGGTCAAACGTAGCCTGTACATAAAAAGGAAGGGATTCTAGGCAATTACATATCATAAAACAAATACTATCGTAAAGGCGATTACAAATAAACCAAGGAAACAAAACTAAAACATTCTTAAAACATGGTATCTCTTTACCGCGTCATAATTGTGTGTGCTTCTACTAAGTTAACACTAACACTTGTCTCTTTGATTTGATCATGATCGCCCAGGTTGACTATTCCAGTTTCGTCCAAGTTGGGCTTCTCTTAGTTTTCAAATTCCTCTTTTTTCTTCTAATAACTTCTCCTCATCACCTTCTTCTATTCATTATCATTCCCCTCACTTTGTTCGTCTAGCCCTTGACATGACATGACATTAGCAAATTTTAAATTACCCTTTTGAAATAAACCAATTTAGATGATAACAAGGTAATAAAAGACAATAATATAATCATATTTCAAAAATAAATTCTTAAATGAAGGGAGGCATTTTCATTGAAATTTGGAAAATAAATACGAATTATGGCTCATGACTAGCGCAAATGTGGGCCCATGCCTTTTTTTAAAGCAGTAAAACATGAAAAGAAAATTTGAGACATAAAAAGATGGATCACGGGGTCTCCTCCGGATCATCACCTATTTTTAAAACTACTAGTAATTGCCCTTTCATCTATCACGATGGGCGACGAGTTATGAATGGAGTGGAGGTCTAGTTTTGCAATGCCTCTCCTGGTGCAACCTTCCTTACCCCACCAGAATTCGGGAAATCCTTGGGTATGACATTGCATCCCGAACAGATTTTCCATCCCATATCCAATACCATCATATTTTGACATTTCACGCACAAGAAATAACTGGTACAGGAGTGGCAACGGTTTGGACAGACTCATCTTTGACTTATCTTCAATCTCATCTTTCTTTCTTGGCAGGTACCCTATCCCACGCTTAGATACTTTTTCTGGGACCATAATGGGATTAATAATTCCTTCCAAATTCTTTCTCAAGACACTCAAGGCAGCCACGACTTTCTCTATATTCTCCACTCCTACTGTCTTTTTGGGATTTTCCAAATCCACCTTAGTAATAGTCTTGCTAGATACCCATTCGCCTGCTATTTTGATCATGCTAACTGTGGCTCCCTCATGATTAGGCAATAGATTACTGGTGATATTTGGTTTCGATGCCTGAAGAGTGATGATCTTCTGATCAATCAAGTCTTGGATCTTGTGTTTTAGATTGATGCAATCTTCAGTATTATGCTCGGGCGCTCTTGAATTATAAGTACAGACCTGATCAGCCTGAAATAATCGGGAATTAAGATTGGTAAGCTTAGGTGGAATAGGCTGTAAATAACCAGGTTTCATCAATCTTTTGAAGAGCTGGGTACGACTTTCAGCCAATGGGGTGAATTTTCTAGGAGGTTTCTTTTTTAGGTTTATATGTGGGGGGTTATACTGATTTTGATTAGCAGGGGGAGATACTTGATGATATTTTGGAGGCGCTTGGATATTTATTTGGTTGTTTGGAAGAGTAGCTTGAACATGAGACTGATAATTTGGCTGCAGAACTTGGAACTGGGGTAAAATATTTAGAAGTAGAGCTTGATATTGAGGTTGGACGCAGAATACAAGCTGAAAACTTGGTGATAGTAGTGAGGAAAGAATATTCCTAGGCTTGAATTTCCTCTTCAATTTATCAATGGAATTAGTAGAGACTGCAGTCACATCCTCTCTTTTCTTTTTTGGAAACATGGAAGACCCAGATGATGCTGGGGTTTTGACAATCTTTCCTGTTCGAATGCCTTCCTCTTGCGATTCCCCAATTTTTACCAAATCTGCGAAAGTTTCCCTAACTGCGAATATCACCCTAATGTAAAATTCTCCCTCCTGAGCGTGAGAGAAAATTGATACCATTTAATCCTAAGACATGGGAGATTGTACTTTGGTAGTTTCCTTCCTCCAACGGAAGTCATAGTCTCGGAAACACTCATCATTCTTCTTCTTGATCCGGTCAAGGACTATCTCAACGTTAAATGCAAATCTATCAAGAAAAATTTTAGCCAACGCCCTCCAGCTAGACCATCTTTTCAGTTCTTGAGACGTGAACCAATCTAAGGCTTCGCCGCTTAAGCTTCGGTTGAATAAGCGCATTAATAATGCCTCATTTCTTCTTACCCCAACTATTTGATCACAATACCTTCTCATATGGGCCGTTGGATTTCCGGTACCATCGAACAATTCAAATTTAGGGACCTTATACCCTTCTGGTAGATCTACTCTGAGATACACACAGAGACCATCGTACCCCAAAGCATCATTATCGCCTGCCCCATGAGATTCCTTGATCCTCATAATCTATTAATGTATGGCTAACAAATTCTTTTCATGCTCAGTCTTCCACTATTTTTCCTTCTTGTCATAATGATCTACCTCGGGATTGGGAAAGGGATTGTAGATGTCAAGGGATAAGATGACATGAGAAGGATTTGGAAGGGTAGCTTGATTTTGAGGATGAGAAGAGGTTGGGTGGTAGGTGGGGAGGACATTTTGAAAATTAAGAGCATTTTATGGAATTTGAGAATAGTTTGGTGGAATCTGAGAGAGATTTTAGGGTGCAATTGTGTGTGGTTTGTGATATTTTTGTGTAGATTTGAGTTTGCTAATGATGGGTTCTATTATTGCTTGATTAAAATTGATTGGGATTTGATAGGTGAAAGCCCCAAATACCCAAATGAGTTTGATGGGTGAAAGCTCCAAACTCTAGAAATCTCAAGTCCATCTTCGAAAGAAGTGTTTTGGGTGAAGTTTAGGAACCTATATCATCCTCGAAAGAGGGATATGGATACCAAAGCAATTGTAGATAATTATGTGTGTAGTTTTCTAATCTATCACTATATTAGAAATAAGGGTGGTTGTGAAGTTAACTACATCATGGGTATCATCCTAGAAATAAGGATGCCTTGATTGAGGTATTGGGTGGTTCTTATTGACACGCTTGTTATGTGTTCAAAAGAGCCAATAGGTGAAATCTGTGGTTTTGTTGAAAACCTAACCTCAAGGACATTATACCTAGCTTACCATATCATTCATGATTAGAATTTGCATTGAATTATCATGTTCCCCTGTACATCTTGCCCCTAGGAAAGCATAATCCGAAGATTCATTTTAATTGATTACACTCTAGTTGTTCTTAGTCTCGAATTAGTCTCTAAGAAGCCCAAGAATTACTTTCATGTCCGACGCAATTGAAAACCCCCCAAATTATTTTAGACCTTCGGTTTGAATTGGACAAGCACTCCTATTCTGAATTAACTTAATCATCACTAACATTTTTCCTCGTGGATTCGATCCCGACTCTTATTGGGTAAGTATAGTGACAACGACCGCCTTGCACTAAAATTGATGTGTAAGTTAAGCGTTATCAAAAATGGCGGCGTTGTCGGGGAACAATTTGGTGTATTGAGTTAGTTTGGAATTTTAGCTTACTTGCTTTTGTTCAAACTTGTAACTATTTGTGTGTTATTTTCTTTTGTTTCTTGTTTTAGATAGAGTTTTATTTTGGTTTATATGTTAATATGGCATCGTGGAATGAACGTGGACTTGGTAGTTGGAAATCATACCTTGATGATCCATGTTCATATTGTGGTGGACCCCACTTTCAGTTAGATTGTAGATATACTCTTCAGAGGGAGATGTGTGCACCATCTCGATCCTATAGGGAGTATGGATGTTCTTATTGTGGTGGTCGAGATGGATATTAGAGCGATTGCCCAAATTCCCTTTCCCCCATTATGCTAACCCAATTTCTAGTTCTTCTTGTGGATTAGATAGGTCTTATGATAAAGGAAGGGAAGAACGAAGCACGAGAAAGAGTGGCATTGAAGCTATGCTTCAATGAATCATGGAATTGACAACAATGGTGGAGGAGAAAGCAACTACTTTACTTCAATCAATGGAGGCATGTAACGAGGAAAATAAGAGGATAGAAGAGATGGGCATAGAGGTTAATCATGCAAACACTACTACCATGCCCTCACCTCTAAATGAGCTTAACATTGAAAAATCCTCGGTGATTTCCCAACCAACCGAGCACAATATGGTTGTAGATGCTGAAACAAAGGAAATAGCGCTAGAGTCAAGGGAAAAATCCAAGCAGATTTCTTATGAAGACTCTAGTCCATTTCGGGGCGAGAATGTCAACACAGATGCAACTCCGAAATTAGGGAGAAGACCGCACTCGAACTACTTTTCAACATTATGCTTGGTGGATGTGATGGAAGTCGAACCTCCAAAGAAAATGATGAATTTTGGGAATGAGAAGAAAAATCCCTATATGTTGGAGTTCGTCATTCCCAAAGGACAAAATGAAGTCCCCCACTTAAAGGTCAACAAAGGCAAATTCAATGTGCAACAAATGGATTTTTTATGTTCTCGTCGATACCCAATGAGCCTATTTGGAAATTTAATGTGAAGTTGGGTAAGTGATTCAAGTCGTCAAAGTGGCAAGATAAAGAAAGTGTCGTTGTGCCCTCAGTTTTGCCCAAAGAACCTCAAAGATATATTGATCGAAAGATGGGTCAACGATTCAAATCTTCTAAGTGGAGGGACAAAGGATGACTAAATGATGTCGTGCCGTGACGTTAACTAAGGCGCGTCTTGGGAGGCAACCCAAGGAATTTTCTTAACATTTTCTAACATTTTTATTAACATTTTTGTTTAGTTTTGGTTGTTGTAGGTAATTTCATAAAATTTGGGTATGAGAAGATTAGCTCGGAGACTCGAAACTAAGCTTTGAACCAAGAAATTTATGAAGAAAAATCTTGGGCTAAGCTGGAACAACCTGTGTTGCACCTGCTTGAGTAAGTCAGCCACAGGTGAGGAGCAGATAGAGTGCAGCCTTGGTGTTGTTCACTGCCTAGACCCGCACTCGAGTTGTTGCAGCATTCCAGTCACAGGCCAGGCTCATCTTAGACGCAGGTGGCCCGAAATTGATGCTAAGAAATTGTTAATTACTGCCCCGACCTGCGCTGGAACTGCTCAAGCAGTCCAGGTGCAGGTCCATCAAACCTTGGACGCACTTGTGGCTGCTACAAACTATCCCGATCTACGCTGGAACTGCTTAAGGAGTCCAGCCACTGGTACAAAGCAGATGAGACGCAGGTCGGGTTAAAAAAATATTGGCACTTCATATTGGGTCGTATCTTGTTTGGCTGACCCGACCCGGTCAGCCCAAAACTTCTTTAAACACGTAAAAAGAGCCAAAACAGTCAGCACTTGAAACTTTTTCATCACCAGTTTCTTTTCTCTCACAATCATCATTCTCACTTTCTTTAACAATAATTGAGCTACAATGATTAAGATAATTCTTTTGGACTTGTGATTCACTTTTTCTCTTAAAGCAAGTTAAAGGTATGCTCTCTCTTATTTTCTTTTTTAAATTCTCTCAAAAAATAGACATTGTCTTCACACCTCCTGATAATTGATCACTGGAATTTGGTTTGTGTGAGCTTGTTGGTATGATTGTTACTTGTTGGAGTCCTTATGTTGTCATTGGTGTCTTGTTTCACTTTTTCTGACTAATGATACTCTCTTGAATGAAACTGGTGCACCATATGTTTGACAAAAAGCTCATTAAACCTTTCTTGCTTATTTTTTTTGGTGGGTGGCTCAAGTATGATAACATGAGCATCTTGAATGTGTTTGGTGCTAATTTGTTTAGATGGGATAGTTCTCTTGCTATTCTTTTTCTCCAAGCTCTTAGTTAGCATACCCACAATGTGTTTGTTGAAATGACAATAAGAGAGGAATGCCTTATATGCTTGTAAAGGTTAATGTAAAATTTCTTGGGGCATTGTGTGATCATTTTTGGAGTATAGATTTGAGTCCAATTGGTCTTAAAAGTGGGATAACCGGTGGTTTTTGATTAAAATTGTTCAAGAATGTTGCATTTATGGTTTGATCGATAAATATGTTGATCATAGCATTCACGGGTGAAGTCTGAGTAACCCGAAAGACATGAATGCTCACCTTGCCCTATGATAGATTGGGTGACACCTTTCTTAAGGGTATAGGTTCGAATGTGTTCGTATTGGTGCTATGAATATTTTATGAGCTAAATGGTCGATATGTGAAATTGTGAGAAAAGAATCCCATGAAGCATAATGATAATGTTGCCTTGCATTCACATAGGTTTTTCTTTAATTATTTAGGAAGGATCAAAAGTTCAAAAATGCTTTCCAAATGTCATTAGCAAGAAATGAAATAATTTTGAGGAAAAAAAATCAAAAATATAGTTTTCTTTGGGAAAAAGATCTAGGATGTTTGTGAGCTTTCTTTTGAGTGAGACCATTAAATTCCATTTTTGGCTCTCTCTTTACAAGGATGAGTATTTAACTCGAAGTTACTTATTAAGCTCAAATTTGTTCAAATTGGTTGGGAGATTAACTCTTTGCTCTATGAGTACAATGCCATGTGTGGTAAGATATTTGAATAATTCTTTTAATATGTGTAGTCTAGAACTTGCTCGAAGTGTGTTCTAAGCGAAATTCTAGACAAGCTTGGTTTGGAGAATGACCCAAGGCCATTGTTGACCCGTCACATAGCCAAATTTCCACCTTAACATTTTTCCCTAGTTAACCCCTTTTGAGCCTTTTTACCTATTTTTCCTTCTTTTTGTAATGATAACCTTGCTAAAACACCTACGCCCTTTTTAAAACCTTACTTTTGGCACTTAACCTCCTTTGATACATCGAATGATTCAAAGAAATGAAATATAGGCGAAAGCCTAAGTTTGAGGGGATTAGTATGATGTGCTAAGATGAGCCAAGAAAGGTGTATAAAAGGTGGTCAAATCATATGCTTAAGGTACAAGAGACATACTTGATGGTAAATTTGTTTAGCCTAACCCATAGAATGTGAAGAGAAATGAGGCAAATGAGGGGGCTAAGAAGCACTTAAAGTTAGAAAGTCTCTTGAAAAGGCCAAAGAAATGATGAAAGAAAATGGTGTCTTTGAATTGTTTAGTAAATGCTAATAAAAAAGGTTGAAAAAAATGGGAAATTATTTGAAGGAGAATAAGGTGGAGAGTTCAAAAATTTTGAGGGTAGAAAGGATTGAGAAATTGCATTGAAGGGGGTATTTTAGTCACTTGATCCATAGATATTCCCTCCTACACCTTAATTCTTCATGTTGACCCGCAAGACCATGGCGATTCCAAACTAGGTAAGTCTACATTAGTGACGAAAGACACAAAGGGCAAGCCTATGGTTCTACTCATTGTACTTGAATTTCTTTGCGAGAGTGAGTGTGAGCTCTTTCATTATTTGAGCTCCTTTAGAATTTTTCATGTATTTTGTGTGTGTGAAGCTAACTCTTTCTTGTGAGCGGCATCGATACTTTGGGGTAGATGGTGAAATCTTACTCTCGGTTTGGGTAAATGGGTGAAGTAAGTTGCATTGTGAAGATTGAGATAATTTTTTAAAAAATTGTGTTTCCTCTTAAGATGCTTTGTTAATTTGGAAGGTTCATTTGATACAAACTTGCATCCTTTTTTCATAAATATATCCTTATTGAAAAAATTTGATTTACTTGTTGCCATGACATGTTTAGAAAGTGTTTGAAGAGCTTTGTTAGCTTATTCCTTTACTATAGCTTTCTTTTGGGAGGATTTGAGTTAAATACCCTATCTCTTTAAATTGTTCTTGATTGCTTGAGGACAGGCAATAGTTTAAGTTTGGTGGTGCTGATAAGCCGTCATTTGACAACTTTCTAGTACCTTTTAAGCCTAAATTAATCTTGCTTTTTCCATTGATTTCCGTTGATTTGATATTTATCTCATACTTAATGCTCATTTGTGTAGGAAAAGTTAAAAAAGGAAGATGAGCAAGTCTTTCAAGTCAAAAGGAGGTCAAATGTGAAAGTAAAGGGCCATC
Source organism: Capsicum pubescens (assembly GCA_030864215.1). NCBI lineage: Eukaryota > Viridiplantae > Streptophyta > Magnoliopsida > Solanales > Solanaceae > Capsicum > Capsicum pubescens. The sequence continues at coordinate 329,112,070 of CM061538.1, read as the reverse complement.
TGCTTTGCATCCGCTTTCCACCAGCTCTCCATTTGCTTTCTACCTGCTCTCCATCTGCTTAAGTAGATCAAGAGCAAGGTGCCAATTTTGTAATTTTGTCAAATGTGCAAGTGGGGCTTATTTAAGGAGTCTTGTAGCTTATTTTCAACCATCATTCTACTACTCTATATCCCATCTTTAGTCTAGGATTGTTGTAATTTCTTGGAGCTTGGAGCAAGACTTGTACTAATTTTGAGCAAGAAAGACATTAGAGTGATTTCTAATTGTAGATTTGGCTTCACCCATTGAAGATTCATTAGATTCTAAAGTATGATTTGCACTCTCTTTATTTTCTTATGGATAACTTTGATGAAGATATTAGTTTATTTGTGTTTATTATCATTATGAGTTGCTAGATCTACCTCTTGGGGTTATGCTTATTTAGGGTGCAATTGTGTGTGGGTTGTGATATTTTTGTGTAGATTTGAGTTTGCTAATGATGGGTTCTATTATTGCTTGATTAAAATTGATTGGGATTTGATGGGTGAAATCCCCAAATACCCAAATGAGTTTGATGGGTGAAAGCTCCAAACTCTAGAAATTTCAAGGCCATCTTCGAAAAAAGGATTTTAGGTGAAGTTTAGGAACCTATATCATCCTCGAAAGAATGATGTGGATACCAAAGCAATTGTAGACAATTATATGCGTAGTTTTCTAATCTATCACTATCTTAGAAATAAGGGTGGTTGTGAAGTTAACTACACCATGGGTATCATCCTAGAAATAGGGATGCCTTGATTGAGGTATTGGGTGGTTTTGATTGACACACTTGTTAGATGCTCGAAAGAGCCAATGGGTGAAGTATTTATGGTTTTGTTGAAAAATTAACCTCAAGGACATTATACCTAGCCTACCATATCATCAAGATTAGAATTTGCATCGAATTATCATGTTCCCTCGCACATCTTGCCCCTAGGAAAGCATAATCCTAAGATCTGTTTTAATTGATTACACTCTAGTTGTTCTTAGTCTCGAATTAGTCTCTTAGAAGCCCAAGAATTACTTTCACGTCCGACACGATTGAAAACCCCACAAATCATTTTAGACCTTCGATTTGAATTGGGCAAGCACTATTATTCCGAATTAACTCAATCTCCACTCACATTGTTCCTCATGGATTTTACCCCGACTCTTGTTAGGTAAATATAGTGACAATGACCGCCTTGCACTAAAATTGACGTGAGAGTAGAGCGTTATAAAAAATGGCACCGTTGTCGGAGAATAATTTGTTGTATTGAGTTAGTTTCGAATTTTAGATTACTTGCTTTGGTTCAAACTTGTAAATATTTGTGTGTTATTTTCTTTTGTTTCTTATTTTAGATAGAGTTTCATTTTGGTTTATATGTTAATATGGCATCGTGGAATGAACGTGGACTTGGTAGTTGGAATCATACCTTCATGATCCATGTTCATATTGTGGTGGACCCCACTTTCAGTTAGATTGTAGATATACTCTTCAGAGAGAGATATGTGCACCATCTCGATCCTATACGGAGTATGGATGTTCTTATTGTGGTGGTCGAGATGGATATTAGAGCGATTGCCCAAATGCCCTTTCCCCCATTATGCTAACCCAATTTCTAGTTCTTCTTGTGGATTAGATAGGTCTTATGATAAAGGAAGGGAAGAACGAAGCACAGGAAAGAGTGGCATTAAAGTTATACTTCAATGAATCTTGGAATTGACAACGGTGGAGGAGAAAACAACTACTTTACTTCAATCAATGGAGGCATGTAACGAGGAAAATAAGAGGATAGAAGAGATGGGCATAGAGGTTAATCATGCAAACACTACTACCATGCCCACACCTCTAAATAAGCTTAACATTGAAAAATCCTCGGTGATTTCCCAACCAACCGAGCACAATATGGTTGTAGATGCCGAAACAAAGGAAATAGCGCTAGAGTCAAGGGAAGAATCCAAGCAGATTTCTTATGAAGACTCTAGTCCTTTTCGGGGCGAGAATGTCAACACGGATGCAACTCCGAAATTAGGGAGAAGACCGCACTCAAACCACTTTTCAACATTATGCTTTGTGGATGTGATGGAAGTCGAACCTCCAAAGCAAATGATGAATTTTGGGAATGAGGAGAAAAATCCCTATATGTTGGAGTTTGTCATTCCCAAAGGACAAAATTAAGTCCCCTACTTAAAGGTCAATAAAGGCAAAATTCAATGTGCAACAAGTGGACTTTTGATGTTCTCGTCGATACCCAATGAGCCTATTCGGAAATTTGATGCGAAGTTGGGTAAGAGATTCAAGTCATTAAAATAGCGAGATAAATAAAGTGTCTGATACGAGTACAATCGCGTAGATGGACTTATGAGGTCGTATGTTAGACCCGAGACTTGGTGTGTGCAAAGGAGCACCTAAATGGACACCAAAATAGTCCATACATAGCACTCCAAGGGCGCCTATTGAAGCATTTGACTAAGGGGTCATTTTGTACATTTCACACTTTATTTTGTAACCTACTATAAATAGAATAATGTAGGGTTTTAGTCATGAGTTTTTGTTGAATATTGAAGTTGTAACACTTGAAACTCTCTCTCTTGGGAGAAAGGCCGCCATGGCCGAAACTTGTAACTAGGGAACTCAACATTGAGTGTAGATTCACTCGTGTTGTACTCAAGCTTGGAAATATTGGATGCTTGGGAGATCGAGGTCACTCTTGTGCCAACGTAAGAGTTAGGTATTTGTTGTGTGTGATGTTAAAGGTCCAAGAGTGGAATAGGATTTTGGGTTTTTAAGATTATACCTTCAATTTGTCTAGCTATTTATCCTTTTACCTTCTTGTAATCTTGTTTAGTGTTTGTGTTGTAATCTTGTGTTATTATTGTTATTGTTAAATCCGAAACTTGTGTCTTCTTGTTCATCATCTTATGTTGTTAATCTAGTTTATTGTCCGCTGATTTGGTGTAATAAATACCTTGTTATCTTCTTGTTATGGTGTTCTTGAGAAGCCAAGACTTGTCTCCAAAAGGGTTCACGGATTTCTTCTATTTTGTGGACTGGTTTTGGACAGATTTTGTGTTTCCGTTGTCATTATCGTATCATTTGGTATCAGAGCATGGCTTGATATTGTTCCCACAAGATCAATCTTGGGCTTGTTAGTTGAAAAATCAAAAAAAATTGTTAAAAAAAAAGTTGAAATCTGAAAATTCCAGAAAAATAGCAATCTGTCCATTTTGTGTTCTTGGCCGAAAATTTTGTTCTTGTTGTGTATTGGCCAATATTTTTACTTGTCTTTGAGCTTGAAATGTTGATGTTATTAATGTGAACAAAGTGTGGCCGATTGTTGTTGGTATTGTTGTTGCGGGTTCGAGACTTGAACGTGTGATGTGTTGTTGGTTCAAGTTTTGAACGTGTATTGTGGAGATTGTGTTATGGAATTTAAGCTTGGGAAATTGTTGTTGTTTGGGAGATCCAACTTGAACCTTAGAACTTCAAGACTCAAAGTTTGTGTTCTTGGTGTTCTTCACCATCTCCATATATTGTTGAAAAAAAAGTAGTTGTTGATCTTAGAAGTTGAAGAAAAAAAGTGTGTATTGTGTTAGTCTTGCAAGACATAGATCCAAGTTTCAAAGTGTAGTACTTGTGACTCAAAGACTTTTCCTACACACTAAAGACTTTACATCACTTCTCAACCACTTTCCCATGAAACAAGGGTCCATGTTTTAAGGAAAAGTACTACAAAAGTCAAGTCTTGAAATTTGAAACTTGAAAAAAAGGCTTCAAGACTTATTCTTCCCTCCTTAAAATAAATTTCACCAATCCAAATTAAAATTGGTCAAGACTTGGACATTGGAAAATAAAAATTGTAGAAACTGCAATCAATACGTGGCTGCCATGTCATCAAGTTACTGTTCACACATCAAATTTTGGCTCAAATTTCAGATTTTCTTAGTTTCTTTTTATTGTTCCGTAGTTTTGCTTGTTGGTTCCAATACTAATTGGCAAACTAGTACTCATCTAGTAGATTGTTAGTTAGTCTTTGTGTTCATTCATTCGTGTTTAGCGTTTGTTGTGTGCTTTCTTTTTCTCTTTTTTGAATTCGTTGTGTCTTGTTGGTTCAAGTTCATAAATAATATTTCTTTTGAGTCAACTCAAAAAAAAATCTATTTCGGAAAAGAGTAGACTCGACCCTCAATCACTCGTGAAGTACAAGCCGACTTTCAATCAAGTGTGAGGTAAAAATCGAGAGTGAGAGTGTGGTGAGGCATTTTTGAGCTAACAAGTTTGTTTGTTGTTTGTTGTTGTCCTTTTCTTTAGGTACCATGGATGCCACTAATCTCGATTCCACATTTCATCGCATCAATGATGATATTGAAGAAATGAAATGGCACGTGGAAAGGCTACGCCAATTGTTACCTAAACTTATCCCACAAAATCCAACTTCCTTTGTCCAAACACCGTGTGCTGAGAGCTTCCTGAAGGAAGAGGTGGGCTGCCCTGACCCACACCAAAGTAAAGAGTAGATTGAAACATCTTTGGTACTTGATAGTGAACTTATAGACAGTGAAGCACTTGCTAGTTTCAAATCTGTCCGTGAGATAGATCATGCTCTCTTTAGGTTAAATGTTTTGTTTGAAGATGATATAAACACTCCTAATGAACCTAGTGGTGAAAATGATGGTATATCTTGCCTTGGAGGCTATAGCCAATATGCTAACCCACTATGGTATGACAATATTCCTCCGAAAGATGGAAATCTCTTCTTGGAAGATGATAGTACTCTTATGGGCAAGGAATGTGTAGTCTCAGAAATGAGTACTCTTGGTGTTCATGATGATCAGTTTACTCTTAAATGTAGTTCACTACTTGGGCATGTGAATGAAGTGCTTAAAAATTCGCAAGTTAGTGATGGTGTCTATAGAATTGATCTTGATAATGCGCATGACTCTTTGAACATTTTGTGTGGTAAAAGCATTGCGATTAGTTTTGTTCATTGAGATCATGTGTATGAAAATATTTTTGTGTGTGAATGTGGGAGTGACATTCTAGGGGAAGGAAGGGCTAGCCTTGGCTTAGGCCCTTGGCTAATTCTTCCATTTGATCCCGGTACCATCTTAGGGTGGGAAAGGATAACTCTCGGCCTATTTTCATTTTGTTTTGGTATTTATCTGAGCCACTTCCTTTGTCACATTTGTACTAATATTTTCATGTTTAATACAAAGGACCCGTGGATATACTTCAAATTTGTTCCCCCTCGGCATGGCATATTAATGTGTTTATTTTTGCTAACCCTAACCCTCGTGTCATGAGGATGTGTGCTTGTATGTCTTCTCTTAATTTTGCAAGGTACGGATTTGAGGTCGAATCCTTTTCAAGAAGGGGAGGATGATACGAGTACGATCGCGTAGATGGACTTATGAGGCCGTATGTTAGACCCGAGACTTGGTGTGTGCAAATAAAGTGCAAAGGAGCACCTAAATGGACACCAAAACCGTCCATACATAGCACTCCAAGGGCGCCTATTGAAGCATTTGACTAAGGGGTCATTTTGCACATTTCACACTTTATTTTGTAACCTACTATAAATAGAATAATTTAGGGTTTTAGTCATGAGTTTTTGTTGAATATTGAAGTTGTAACACTTGAAACTCTCTCTCTTGTGAGAAAGGCCCCCATGGCCGAAACTTGTAACTAGGGAACTCAACATTGAGTATGGATTCACTCGTGTTGGACTCAAGCTTGGAAATGTTGGATGCTTGGGAGATTGAGGTCACTCTTGTGCCAACGTAAGAGTTAGGTATTTTTTGTGTGTGATGTTAAAGGTCCAAGAGAGGAATAAGCTTTTGGGTTTTTAAGATTATACCTTCAATTTGTCTAGCTATTTATCCTTTTACCTTCTTGTAATCTTGTTTAGTGTTTGTGTTGTAATCTTGTGTTATTATTGTTATTGTTAAATCCGAATCTTGTGTCTTCTTGTTCATCATCTTATGTTGTTAATCTAGTTTATTGTCCGCTGATTTGGTGTAATAAATACCTTGTTATCTTCTTGTTCTGGTGTTCTTGGGAAGCCAAGACTTGTCTCCAAAAGGGTTCACGGATTTCTTCTATTTTGTGGACTATTTTTGGACTGATTTTGTGTTTCTGTTGTCATTCTCGTATCAGTGTCGTTGTACTCTCACCTTTGCCTAAAGCACCTCAAAGATCTATTGATCGAAAGATGGGCCGACGATTTAAATCATATAAGTGGAAGGATAAAGGATGACTAAATGATGACGTACTGCGACGTTAACTAAGGCGCTTCTTGAGAGGCAACCTAAGGAATTTTTCTTAATATTTTCTAACATTTTTATTCACATTTTAGTTTAGTTTTGGTTGTTGCAGGTAATTTCATAAAATTTAGGTGTGAAAAGATTGGCTCGGAGACTCAAAACTAAGCTCTGAACCAAGAACTTTGTGAAGAAAAATTATGGGCTAAGCTGGAACGACCTGTGTTGCACCTGTTTGAGCAGGTCAGCTGCAGGTGAGGAGCAGATAGAGCGCAGCCTTGGTGTTGTTCACTACCTAGACCCGCGCTGGAGTTGCTGCAGCATTCCAGTCGCAGTCCAGGCTCATCTTGGACGCAGGTGGCCCAAAATGGATGCCAAGAAACTGTTAGTTACGGCCCCAACCTACGTTGGATTTGCTCAAGTAGTCCAGGTGCAGGTTCATCACACCTTGGACGTACTTATGGCTGCTACAAACTGTCCCGATCTGTGGTGGAGCTGCTTAAGCAATCCAGTCACAGGTACAAAGTAGATGGGACGCAGGTCGGGTTAAAAAATGTTGGCACTTCATATTGGGTCGGAACTTGTTGGGCTGACCTGACCCGGTCAGCCCAAAACTTCTTTAAACATGTTAAAAAGAGCCAAAACAGTTAGCACTTAAAACTTTTTCATCACAACTCCTTTCCAACGGTTTCTTTTCTCTCACAATCATCATTCTCATTTTCTTTAACAATAATTGAGCTACTAAAGATTAAGATAATTCTTTTGGACTTGTGATTCACTTTTCTCTCTTAAAGCAAGTTCAAGGTATGGTCTCTCACATTTTCATTTTTAAATTCTCTCAAAAAATGGATACTGTGCTTCACACCTCGTGATGATTGATCATGATACAAGAAAAAACAGGGAACACGAGAAAAGGCTCAAAACAGTCTACACAATATGGAGAACACGAGAGCTCCCCTTGGATAAGTTTCGGCCAACAACCAGGATCACAAGAATGATAAGATTATGAGGTGTTCAACACCTTATTTGCAGCGAACAACCAAACATAAAATGATATTAACAAGATGAAAACACAATAAGAGAATAACAACAACAACGGAACAAGATACAATAACAAGAACAACCAACGGTTTTACTAGAACAACACAAACTAGTACATGATATGTAAAGATAGGAAGTGAGACATACACTATCACAAGGTTAAGAACCCAAAGATGTATTAAATCTAAGGATCCCTAAGACTTACAATAGCAACACCACACTCTTACGTGACACAAGAGGGATTCCACCGCTCAAGCACCAACGTTTTCAAGCAATACGCAATCACAATTGAATCCACACTTGTTCATGTCCTAGTTTTGGCCTAGAGACTCTCTCTCTCAAGAGAAGTATTCTTTCAACAATGTTCAATAACTAATGAACTAAAACCCTATCATGTTCTATTTATATACTTATTACAATATGAGGTAAAAGAACAAAAGAGCCCTTTAATGAAAAGGGCACAAAATAGACGCCCATGGAGTGTGTTTTGGGGCATCCTTGTGCATACCAAGGCCCTTCTTCACACTTCAATTTGCACACTCCCTCGGCTGCATTCAAAATACTCAAAAACGTCCATCTTCTTGATCGTTCCCGTATCATCCTCTCCATCTTGAGAGAAATTTGACCTCAAATTCACGGCACAACTAAATCAAAATAGTCTACAAAATAAGAAGAAACCGAGAACACAACAATTTCAAGTCTCGGCCAACGCATTCATTTTGCATCTTGACTTCCTCTCCACCTTGAGATTCACCTTCAATCTAATCCGTCTCAATTGAGTTTATCCAAGAAGTTTCACTACAAAACAACAAATGAGTTAGTTGTAAAAGAAAGGTCCTCACACTCTCTCTTTATTTCTTTGTTCTCGGATTCCTCACACTTACTCCCACAAGTGTTGTATGATTGCTTGTACCCTGTGAGGTGTTGAGAGGTGAACTAAATGTTTACAATGACTCCAAAGAATAAGAAAAACACACAAGGACGTAAATACGAAGAACAATTTCAAAACCAACTCATAATCTAGTAAATGGTCACTAGCTTGTAAGTTAGTATTGGAATCAACAAACGAAACTAAAGACACAACAAAATCAAACTAAGAGATCAAAATTTGAGCTTAAAATATGTTGCATGAATAGTAAAAGTGATGATGTAGCAGCACACTATTGGTCACGATTTTAGCGCCATTTTATTCACCAATTTGAAGTCTTGATCACTTTACAATTTGGAATTAGTGGGAATTAATTAAGGAGGGAAATATAAGTCTTGGAATCCCTTTTCAAATTTCAAAAAGGAAGACTTGGTTTTCTTTGTACTTTTTCTTAAAACAAAGGTCCTTAAATTATAGAAAAGTGGTTGAAAAGTTTTTGTCAAGTCAAGAGTGATGTGAACCAAACCTTTCACCAACAAATACTACAACTTGTCTTTCATCTTCTGTAGATCTAAAGTTAACTTTTCTTGTTTTAACAAAAGATGAATGGGTGAAGAATCAACAAGAACACCAACAACAAAACCAACATCCAACAACAAAACCAACATCCAACTCCAAATTCCACAACAACAAAGTTAACCATACGGCCAAGGCTTCAACAATTTCAACAAAAGGTTCTTAAGACACCAATCCTTAACAACAACACAAGGCCAAGCTTAGAACTCCAATAGAAACACATGGAAAAGGTTAAAACCACAACATAATTTTCAACAACAACTCAGTCAAGGCTCAAGTTCACGTCAACAACATCAACAACTATAAGCTCAAATCAAGATCGACTCACAGTGTTAGTGAAGAGCAAAACTAACACTACAAACACACAAGACAAGTAAAAGACTCCTAGACCTAGACTCAAGAACAAATATCGGACAAAAAACCACAAGAACACAATTTCGGCCAAGACAACAACAATGGATAGATTGCTATTTTTTGGATTTTTTAGTTTTTTAACAATTTTTTTTTATTTTCTAACAAGCAAACCCAAGATTGATCTTATAGGAAAAAGATCAAGCCATGATTTGATACCAAATGATACAAGTAAAACTAGGGAACACGAGAAAAGTCTCAAAACAGTCTACACAATATGGAGAACCCGAGAGCTCTCCTTGGACAAGTTTTGGCCAACAACAAGGATCACAAGAATGACAAGATTATGTGGTGTTCAACACCTTATTTGTAGCGAAAAACCAAACTAAAAATGAGATTAACAAGATGACAACACAATAAGAGAATAACAACAATAAACGGAACAAGATACAATAACAAGAACAACTAACGGTTTCACTAGAACAACACAAACTAGTACATGATATGTAAAGATAGGAAGTAAGACATACACTATTACAAGGTTAAGAACCTAAAAATGTATTAAATCTAAGGACCCCTAAGTCTTACAATAGCAACACCACACTCTTACGTGACACAAGAGGGATTCCACCGCTCAAGCACCAACGTTTCCAAGCAATACATAATCACAAGTGAATCCATACTTGTTCATGTCCTAGTTTTAGCCTAGAGACTCTCTCTCTCTCAAGAGAAGTGTTATTTCAATAATATTCAATAACTAATGAACTAAAATCCTATCATGTTCTATTTATAGACTTATTACAATAAGAGGTAAAAAGACAAAAGAGCCCTTTAATGAAAAGGGCACAAAATAGGCGCCCATGGAGTGTGTTTTGGGGCGTCCTTGTGCACACCAAGGCCCTTCTTCACACTTCAATTTGAACACTCCCTCGGTTGCATTCAAAATACTCAAAAACATCCATCGTCATGATTGTGCCCGTATCAGATCACTTGAATTTGGTCTGTGCGAGCTTGTTGGGATGATTATTACTTGTTGGAGTCCTTATGTTGTCATTGGTGTCTTGTTTCACTTGTTTGACTAATGATACTCTCTTGAATGAAACTAGTGCACCATGTGTTTAACAAAATGCTCATTAAACCTTTCTTGCTTATTTTGTTTGGTGGGTGGCTCAAGTATGAAAACATGAGCATCTTGAATGTGTTTGGAGCTAATTTGTTTAGATGGGATTGTTCTCTTGTGATTCTATTCTTTTTCTCCAAGCTTTTAGTTAGCATACCCACCATGTGTTTGTTGAAATGACAATAAGAGAGGAATGTCTTTTATGCTTGTAAAGGTTAATGTGAAATTTCTTGGAGCATTGTGTGATCATTTTTGGAGTATAGCTTTGAGTCCAATTGGTCTTAAAAGTGGGATAACCGGTGGTTTTTGATTGAAATTATTGAAGAATATTGCGTCCATGGGTTGATCGATAAATGTGCTCATCATAGCATTCACGGATTAAGTCTGAGTAACCCGAGAGACATGAATACTTGCCTTGCCCTATGATAGATAGGGTGGCACCTTTCTTAAGGGCATAGGGTTTAATGTGTTCCTATTGGTGCCATGAATGTTTTATGATCTAAATGGTCGATATGTAAAATTGTGAGGAAAGAATCCCATGAAGCGGAATGATAATGTTGCCTTGCATTCACTTAGGTTTTCTTTAATTATTTAGGAAGGATCAAAAGTTCAAAAAAGCTTTCCAAATGTCATTGGCAAGAAATGAAATAATTTTGAGGAAAAAAAATCAAAAATATAGTTTTCTTTGGGAAAAAGATCAAGGATGTTTGTGAGCTTTATTTTGAGTGAGACCATTAAATTATATTTTTTGCTCTCTCTTTACAAGGATGAGTCTTTGACTCGAAGTTACTTATTAAGCTCAAATTAGTTGGGAGATTAACTCTTTGCTCTATGAGTACGATGCCATGCGTGGTAAGATCTTTGAATAATTCTTTTACATATGTGTAGTCTAAAACTTTCCCCGAGTGTGTTCTAAGAAAAATTCTAGACAATTTTGTAGATTTGGGAGCGAATTTTATGGACGGTAAGCATCTTGATTATTTTCTTGATTGGTGTTTTGGACAAGTTGAGCAGAGGCGGACGATATGTTATTTGGATGGTCCCCAAGAATAGGCGTACTGAGGGGAGGGATCTGGAGTGGAGTCCCATGTCCTCCTGGAGCGGAAGCATTGACATTGATGGCCAGATTAGCCAAATCTTGAGTATGGTTCATTTCCTCCTTAGGCATTTCTAATTTTCTCGCGAGTTCAACAATCATCTCGCTTTGTTTCTCTATTACATTATCCCTGATGGTCAACGAATTTTCTTCGTTGCTTTCAGTCATTTTTTAATGATGGTCACAGGATGGGATTTTATGAACTTTTGACTGGGTGAAGTAAGGATGTTCCGCCAATTTGTTTCAACACGGAGTAGTTTTCTGCTATCTGTGAAGTAAAATAACTCAAAGACAGATGTGTTAGTTTTCATATGTGATAAATAATGCAAGATATTTGACAAGAAGTAACCACATAGAGTTGTTTACCTCCGAGGCAAACTGATCCACGTGAGCATAGTGGATAAATTTGTCTTTGATTCAAACAAACACACATAAACATATAAGGCAATTATATCACATAATAAATGCATATCCTAGTTGGGTGACCCTTTTAAGCCAAGGGCTGGCCTAACGTATTTGAAGAAAGTATATGTTTTTTAAAACTAATCCATTATCCCCCAAAAACCTTCATGGGTATACATGAAGGGTATAAATTCTTACAAAAGTTGCACAAAAGGGATACAATCTTTAGGGAAAGGAAAAATAATATGAGAAGAATAACAATGTCCCGGGCAGGGAACAGGAAATACTAGTTCCTAGATGCTCTTCTATAGGCCTTTGACCTCTTAGCTTTGTCCACTTCTTGTCATTGGCGACTTCTGTTGATGATCAAGCGATTTCCGTATAACTGTGCTCTAGATACAACCGTTCAAATCGATCAATTTCTTGCTTGGCTTGCTTCAATTCCTCCCTCAATTGGTGTATGATTGAGGCATCCTTACACGAAAGTAAGCAAACCAAACCTTCTCCCGATCTCCAGAGGATAATATATTGGATTAAACAAACATATATTTTTTCAACACATAAATATGATTCGTCTGTAATTGACCCGGGGTCAATAGACGCAGGACAGGTTTTCTAATGGGCCCATACCCCCTCGGGTATTGTGTCATCCTAGGCTCATGCCTAAAATAGGGTTTTGGTTTAGCTCTATCCTAGGTGTCTAAAGTGGGTTTGAACCAGGTTCCCAAGCGGACAACTTGGGTTTAGAAATACTAACAGCCATCAAACGCCTCACGTGTTAATAAATCGTCGTATTTTCAACACTTTAATTGGAGTTGAACAACAGGGGCCGGGACATCCAAGAAATTCCAAAACAGTTTAATAATCATCATGCAAGATTATGCCATTAAATGCAATAGTTAAATTTCACAGAATTTAAATATTTAATCACGTAAACAGTTTAAACAATTAGTCAAAAGATAAATTCAAACATTTGGTTAAAACCTAGTTATATATCCTCAGCAGAGTCACCATTTCTGTTTTGCGGAAAAACGACTATTAAAGTCGCCACTTAATTTATTTAGAAAAAATTAAGAAAAGCTTTATAAATTACTCAAACAATTCAAAACAGAAAAATCATTTGAGTTTTAGAAATTCTAGGTAAGTGGTTCCTATTAACATTTTAGAAAGATTTTGAAGGCACCTAAAATATTCGCTAACTTGCAGTTATTCAGACTGTTTGAAAAATAATTTCTTTTGACTAACTTCTAAAAGAAAGAGTCGATTGTTGAAAAAGAAATTGATTAAGAAATATTTTAGAAGTTTTTGCAAAATCAGTTTTTTAGCGACTTAGTTAGGGGTTTAACTAGGTTCACAGAAAAACAACTAACAGACAAATGTAAGGAAAAAGAGATAAGGGGAAGAGAGAGATCTAGACCCCTTTAGGCCCAAATCTAAGAACCTGTCCTAAATCATTCGTTTGGACCTTTTTGACCCACCTGCACCTGTCCTAAACTAGTCCTCTTGGGATATCAGCCCACAACCGCTTCACATGTTTACAACTTTGGCTTCGAGGCCCAAATGAATGAATGAGTAAAGAAATAAATAAAAACAACAATGCAAATTTAGCGATCTTTCAACAATGGGTTTTGACCCATCCTCTTCTTTTGTCTTCTTATATTCGTATGCCATATGATCAACTTGGGATTCAATTTTGAGATTGACTCGAGGCGATGATGGGCCTCAATGTCCCATGAAGCAAATGCAAGAAGAAATTGAGTTCATTTTGGACTCAAAACCACTGATACATATAAAGAAAATGATAAGGATTAGAACCTAATGATAAATAAAAATAAAATAAATATGAAATCAATAAATTCCAAGGTAAGACTCACGCCAATGTCACATGCATAAAAAAAAGTGAGAATTTACAAATGATAGACAACATTAGTTACATAGCTAATAATCATACATAATTAAACCAGGTCAATAATTTGCCTCAAACCAATACTATCCACTATACCAACTATTAATTCTGTTACGCATCATCACTATTTTATTTACTTAGTCATATTAAAAGTTTACTCAGAATATGCAAACCTATACATTTGGACTTATTATAATAACTAAAGAGGATAATGAAACAGTAATTTGACATGCTTCAAAGAATCTTTTAAGACCCATAAAAAGCAAGAGAAATAAAAGCAAGGAATAAAAGTAAGGATGACTACACCAAATATGTCCAGGAAAAATGAAAGCAAATTTTTTTACAATGTATAAAGGGAGAGATTAATTAGGACACAGATGTACCACTGGAGATATTAAAATCAATTTCAGATAAAATATGCTTGCTTGAACCATTTAATACCAGTGATGAAGAAGTAAAAAAAAATCATGGTGGAATTTTCAAAATAATTTTTGTACCAAGTCAAATCTCCCGAAAAGGGAAATCTAGTAAAAAATGGTAATAAGAGCCTTAAAGATTGAGAATCCAAGTCACATCGAAGTCAAAACAATATTTGAAAAAATCGAAAGCAAAAAAGAAAACATTATGCAAAGGCAAAGATCTAATAACTACCAATTCAATATGTCAAGAATAGAAATGAAAACCAGTCTAAAACACTTGAATTATCTCGTTTGAAACCGAGTCATACTTCTAAGAGTCTATTATCAATGGAACAACTGGACATTCATAAGAGGTTATGCATACCTATCCAATTTTTTTTAACGCCAACAAGAAAACTTAAGATTATGAAAACAGGGACAAGACAAAACAAATAAAAACAACAACCAGTTTCAAACTTCTAAACAATTATACAATTCAAGACAAAAGAAAATATGTTTTAGAAGAAACATCAAAGTCACAGTCCTTCACTGTATAGTAAACAGATTCAATATTGAAATGAAAGAAACCAATAGCAGTCTTCCTAAAATGTTGCAAAGAACCCATCGCTAAATTCAATCGTGCAATTAAATTCCATTCCCAATAACAAACGCTCATCAACATTGAACAAATATCGAAATCAAATCAGAAACGAGATCCTAAAAATTAACCAAACAATTAAGACAGGAACGAGTTTTGGCAGAATTACCTATCAAGCAACAAAAGAAAACTTATGGCCTTCACGACCTCTACAGCATCTAATCCCAACATACAAGGCAATAATCAAAGCTACTACTGCTACAACCATTACAACGCGACAGTAAAAGAAAGAATCGAGTACTGGTAGGTTTTTGGGCAGCAAAATGTGACTCGAGTTATCGTCGAAATCTTTTTGCCACCACCGAAAAACTACCGCGACTCCGAGAATCCATTGACTTTTTGTGATTTTTTTTTTACTAAAGAAAAGACTATTTTAGCTTGCTCAGAAGTTTTTCCACCTCCAAGACTTTCCCTCTTTTAGCTCAGGCTTGAGCTTTATATAGAAGAGATTGGGGATCACATTTCAAGTTTCAGTCGATGTGGGAGAAAATAATTTAAGGGCATTTTTGGAATTTCTGTAACAAGAAAATTTTGAATTTTGAAAAGTGGATAAGGCTATGAGGTGGAATTGTACGGAAATCATACAAATTTGAAACGATTTGGGGTTGATCTTCCCAGCTTCTAGAATTTTCGTTGAAGCCATGGCGGATACGGGTCAGATTTGATGTCGGATCAAAGTTGGAATCGGTTTAGGGTCGTTGTGGGGTTGTTTGGTTTTGTTGCTCGTTGTTCGTCAACGTTGTTGGAGTTGTTCGCATATCGGGTTATGGTTGTTGTGTTGATACGCGTTGTTGTTGTTATTGTACGCTGAAGAAGAGACACCCTAGGTGGGCCGGGTCGGGAGTTTTGGTGTTGGGCCGCTGGTGGAGTTGATGTTACTGTTTTGTTATTGGGCTGATAGTAGAGTGTGTTATTGGGCCAGAATAGTAGCTGATTTGTTATGGGTATTGGACTGGAATTGGTTTAATTGGATTAAATTTGATAGGTAATAGGATTTTAAATTTTATGGGTCATTTAAAATATAACCCCAATTAAAATTCAGGAATTAGCCGAATTTAATTAATATTTTGATCAAATTAAAAATTAAATTGGTCCATTGCATTGCAAATATAGCCAATTTATTTTCAATTATGGTCAAATTTAATAAATTGACTAAATTGAATCGAAATTCGATATGAATTAATATTCTGTTTGATTTCGAGTTTCTTGATTCAATAAAATCAAACACATATTTATCCAAATGAATTATTTTTGAGAAAAAAATATATTTAAATCAAGATTTTAATCATTATATTTATTTTCAAAATAATTCATAATTAAAATCCGATATTCCATAGAATAAATATTTAAGTGAAAAAATTATATATATTTTTCGCATAATTAAATATGATAATATATAATCGCTACTTAAAATGACAAAATTACCCAAATAATACTTTGAAAAAGTTTTTATCTGAATAAAACAAATGTTATAATTTATTTAAAAATCTAAGAAACTCGAAACTAAACTTAGTCGTGGAGGGCAAAAATTAGGTGTCAACACCTACGTTTTATTATTCATGATTTATGATTTTCATCTTTCAGTTATTCAAGCCAATGTGAGTCATTTACACTTAGCATGCATTCTTTTATGAGTTTATATGAACATTGAGATATTGTTTTACTTAAGCATCCACTCCCACATGCTCAGTACATTCCAAAAGTACTGATCCACCTATATGCCTGTGTGCTACATTGTTTAATAATGTAGGTTCAGGTGCTCAGTTGCAACAGCGTGATTGACCGTGAGCATCTCTATCTACATCCCGACAGTTGGTGAGTCCTCATAGTTCGGGGACTCAGTTATTTAGATTTGCAGATTTATAGAGTAGCTTATTCAGTTGTTTCCAGTCAGTTCGAGTCAGTTGGGGACCTGTCCCAGCGACTCACTAGTTAGTAATGTTAGAGACTTGTTCGACTATTAGACACATTTCAGTTTTATAGTGTTGGTTGTTCAAATTTCCTAGCTAAGTATTTTCATATATTGTGTTCATTTAAAATCAATCCAGTTCAGAGAGTATTTCAGTATTTTAGTTCTTCGCATGCTTATATTTCCTTTAATTTGAGTTTCAGAATAAGTAGCAGGCTTACAGGGTTAGCTCGGGACTACTTGTAGTTCGAAACATCGGGTGACGTCTCGAAACTCATTTTCGAGGCGTTACATGAAACTACAACAAGAACTCAAAAACACAAATAATTTTGGGGGTTTTGTTAAAAATATTTTCTTTTATCTTCTTCAATACCACTCGTAAGACTAGAATCGTTGGAACAATCCTAAGCTCGGCTTTGATATCAAAATGATACAAGCTTCCTGCAGAATGTATATATATATAATATTAAAAGTGTGAAGTCTCTTAGATAAGTGAATTGAACTTTTTGTCCTTCATTAAAAATTTTCACAATAGACAAAACTGTCATTTACTAATTTTTATATTTAATAATTTAAAATCACTTAAAAATTAAATGTAATAAATTAGTAGTTTTTTTATTTAAACTAGGTAAGAAAACCTAATATTTTGGTATCCTTTTAATTTTGGTCACAATCAAAAAATAAGAACGGGACAAACCAAATTAAATACAAAATAAATTAGAAGTCCTATTTAAGGTAAAATTTGATTATTCAAACAATTATTTGAATAAATTGTAGAAATCTTCATCAAAGGCAAAATAAATTTAAAGCCTTACTGCGGATCTCATATATTTATGGTAGCAAAGCAATTTTAAACCTAACCATTTTCTTTACTTTAAAAAAAATATTGTAATTTTTATAACTAAAAATAGATTGACTTTAGTTATTTCTTTTATTTTTTAATGAAATATTTTATAATCACACAAATATTAATTTTTATTTTAAATCACAAATTGAAAATATATTATTTAATTTTTTAGGTCAATTTAAACAATATCTTTATATCTATAATAATAATAATAATAATAATAATAATAATAATAATAATAATAATAATAATAATAATAATATAAAGTGGAACCCCCCTTATAAAAGTGATTGAAACTTTTTGTCCTTCAATAAAAATTATCACAATAGAAAAAACTATCATTTACTAATTTTTATATTTAATAATTTAAAATCACTTAAAATTAAATTTAATAAATTAGTAGTTCTTTATTTAAACAAGATAAGAAAACCTAATATTTTGGTATCCTTTTAATTTTGGTTATAATAAAAAACATAAATGGACGAAACAAATAAATTAAATATGTACGAACTGGACAAACCAAATTAAAGACAAAATAAATTAGAAGTCCTATTTAAGGTGAAATTTGATTATTCAAACAATTATTTGAATAATTGTAGAAATCTTCATCCTAAAGACAAAACAAATTAAAAGTCCTATTTAAGGTGATTTAATTATTCAAACAAGTATCAAGATAGTTGTAGAAATCTTCATTATTTTTTTCTATATAATTTAACGATTACGTTCTTGACACAGTTGTTTTGATTTTATTCTTTAACCTAATTGTGTGATTTTTATATGTGTTTAATGGTATTTTGAGATTTTATCCTTCGCTTTTGTTTAAATTGGTTCATATATTATTATTGTCATAATTTATGTTTGTTAGGTTGTGATCTGATTCAAAAATAATGCTAAGAGGCTAAAAAAAATTAAGTAAGCTTCGAAGCTTTATTGTATTTAGAAAATAAAATATTTTTAATATTTTGATTCATAAGATGCTCACGTTTACCTTCAGTTTAAATTCATTATTTTTAAGTGTTGCTTTGATTTTTTTTTTAAACTTAATTGTGTGACTTTTTGTACATATTTGTGGTATTTTGAAATTTTATACTTAATATTTTTTAAATTGATTTATATTGTTTAATTGTAATAATTTATGTTCATTAGATTGTGACCTTTAGAAGAATACAGCGAGACCAAAATTTTCAAGTAAGATTCGAAGCTTTGTTGTGTTCAGAACATATAATAAATTTTTAATGTTTAATTTTTGTTGTTATAATTGGTTAGGAGTCGTGATAAAAGTGTTTTATTTTTTGGCATTATATTAATAAATTACTAATATTAAACATAAATAAATAAAGTGTGAAGGTCCTTAGAAAGAACTTTTTGTGAATCATTAAAAGACTCTACAATAAATAAAATTGGTATTTATTATTTTCTCAATTTCTTGTTTAATTTTTTAATTTCAATTTATGTTATTATAATTAGTTACGAGTCATAATAAAAGTGTTTTCTTTTTTTATTTTGAATTATATTAATGGATTATTAATCTTAATTATAAATTAATAAAGTTTGAAGGTCCTTAAAACAATAGATAAAATTGTTATTTACTATTTTTATTCAATTTTTAATTTAATTATTTTATAATATTTCTCCTAAAATATGTAGAAAGAATTGTGATAAAATAAAGACTCTTAAACCATGAAAGATTAAGAATTTGTAAAATATATTATATTAAAGGGTAATTAATGTCAATATGAAGTAGTTGATGCGGAAAAAATTTTGGAGATACGTTAGACATAAAATAATTAAACTCATAAATAGAAATATAGAAAGACAAAATTAGAAGGTAGTTTCTAAGGGCAGAAGATTTTTTTTCACTTTTAAAGTTGAAACATTGTTGTCTAAGGAATGACTTTGTGGTACAATCAAACTTACGTACATTGTACAACATAAATATGATTATCTAGAATTATTTGGTTAATTAGATCTTGGTGTTTTGCTATTTTGTTATTTTCTTTTTTTGTAATTATGTGTCTCACACTTTTTTTTCTTTTTGAGTCGAGGGTCTATGGAAAATAATATCTCTACCTCACAATACATAAGGCAAAATCTGCGTACATTCTATATTTTTCAAACTTCATTTTAAAATTAAATTGGATGTGTTGTTCTTCTTTATTATGTTCAAATGAAATTCTATATTTTTCAAATTCCATTTTAAAATTAAATTGGATGTGTTGTTCTTCTTTACTATGTTTAAAGTAACGATATTAAATATAATATTTACTTTTATTTTACAAAATATATTTGTTTTGCATATTTTATTGATTAATGTTACACATATATTCAACACATGTATACTTTTATATGTAACTTTTTTGTGTCGGTGTGATGCATTTGTTGGTTACTTAGAGAATTATTGTACTTTTTGCTACTAAGGATAATCTTAGATCAAATAATAAATTAGTTATTTTCAATAACTGAAATTTGCATCTGCTGCAAGCTTCATTTTTATTACACATAAGTTAGATAAATTTTCTTTTAAGTCACGTATTATATTAAAATATTATTATTTTAAATTTGTATCTTACGAAATGAACGTCAGCAGCCAATTTAGTTACTCATGTCAACAAATTAGGTAATAAGCTTGCATATGATAGTGATCGAAAAACTTAAAGGAATTTAAAGAGTACGACAATCACCTCTCAATCTTACAGTAAATGAATTTTATTTTATATTTAAAAAATATTTGGATTCTTTATTATAGTTAAATCCCTAATTAAAATGTTGATTGATGTTTTTTCTTAAAAAAAAATTATTTACTCGACATAAGTACACGCGCAAAGCGCGTACACTAAACTAGTGTATATATATATATACCCTGGCTTGTAAAGAAAAGATAGAGAAATGTGGAGAATGAAAAGTGAAATATTGCTTCCTTTTTCTCCTTGTAATTTAATTTTATTGTAGTTGTCATTTTATAACATGCTATTAGCATGAGCCTCTACCATCTCATGCAAATACAGATAATAAAGATAAGAACTCTCTTTTGTTAAAATAATATCAAATCTCTCTAAACTTTGAATTTATTGCTACAACCATACTATATTTTATTTGAGGTATAGGATTGGACATTATCAATTTTGGTGTTATTATCGGAGATTATGGTGTTTTGTGTGTTTATTTGCTTTCCTAATTTTTCTTTTTGTTACTTTGACTTGTTTGTTCATGGTGCAAGGATGAATATGATAGGTCAAGAATCCAATGATTTGCCCTTGGGTCCTATCGGCAATGAAGACCTCGTGAATGTAATAAGATGGACGTGCACGAGGCCGTCCAAGAAATCCTCCTAATACGAGGAGCCAACAAGCCTACCACATCAACAGAACTTCAGAAGAGGTTCAAAAGGCCATTGAATATCTAACAAAAAAAAGTAAGATGAAAAACATTGAAAAAATAAAACTTTATCATGGCCTGCAAATTGAACATTTAATAGACGAGGTTTTCATCATCTATCTTCCTATACTGAGAAAATTTTGAAACAATTGTACATGGACAAATCACATTCATTGAATACTCTAATAATTGTTCGATCACTTGAAGTGAGTAAAGATTTATTTCCATCTAAAAAAGAAAATGATGAAAAGATTCTTGATCCTGAAGTATAATATCTCAGTGCTATTGGCGCACTTATGTATCTTGCTAACTCTACTGGGTCTGAAATAACCTTTCCTGTTAATTCGTTAGCAAGGTATAATTCTTCTCCTGCACAGAGACATTGAAACTGAATTAGACATATATTGCAACATCTAAAGATTTACTGTTGATATGAGTCTGTTTTATACTAACCAAGATAATGTGAATCTCGTGATCATATAGATGTAGGTTATTTATCTAACCTACATAAAACTTGATCTCAAGCAAACTATGTGTTAATATACGAAGGTCCAGCTATATCATGGCGATCTACAAAGTAGTCTATTATTACTACTTCAAATCATGTTGAGATACTAACTATTCATGAAGCAAGTAGAAAATACGTATGGATGAAATCTGTTATGTATTTCATCAAAGAGAAATGTTGCCTGAAACATGATATCAAGGTATCCATCATCATGTATGAAGATAATATTGCATGTATAGTCCAACTAATGAAGGCTTCATAAAAGAAGATTGAACGAAACACGTTTCACCAAAATTATTCTTCACACATGATCTCCAAAAGAATTTTGATATTGATGTGCACGAAATTCGTTCAAGTGATAATCCAATAAAACTATTCACTAGATTCTTACCAACCTCCCGAGAAGATGATGCAGAAGATTATGATGTAAAGACTTCTCCATCAGAATTCGGGTCTTCTTCATGGAGAGTAAATGTGTTGTACTTTTTTTCCCTCAGAATGTTTTATCCTACTGAATTTTGTTTGTAGGTTTTTTAATAAGACGATCAGAACATATATAATTAGAGATGTGGACTCGTTTTTCTTCACTAATTTTTTTGCACTGAATAATTTTTAGTAGTATAATTTAATAAGTGTTAGGGCATGAGAAGTTTTGATGATAGACAGATGAATGAAACATGTTGTGCAAAGCTGGTCCATACAAGTGAAACTGCTTCGGACATATGGAGTGCATATTATTACATAAAGCTGTCAACACATGGATAAGCAAAGGATGTTCACACGGCTATATGAAGATAATTGGAGCAGTTAGAGTTTGAGTAGATCAAGAAGTCTACAAGGCAGAAGGATAAAGCAAAAGAGTCCTACTCAATTTAGAAGAAGGTGAGATGGTTACAACAAGGAGTGAGTTACTTGAAAGAGTCCTACAGAAGATACAAGTAAAGAAGAAAAAGGAATGCATCTGAGAAAGCATATATAGACGACAAGCTGCATTCAAATAACTTACTGATGCACTGATAAGAAAATCAACAATCAGCAAAATCGTTCACCAACTTGAAGAAGAACCTAGTTCTTACTTAGTATGTTTTAGACTGCTTGTAATAGGAAGGTTCTTGAGTTGTAATGAGTAAATTGTTCTAGTCTCAGTATTATATAAACTGAGTTAGGAATCACGTCTTCAAGTTAGGAAACTCGAAGACTTGGGAACACTTATCTTGAGAAGATTTGTGTTTTTGTAATAATAGGAGTTAGAAGTTTTAATTCCTTGTTTACAAGAAGTCTTGTAATTGTGTTGATTGTTGAGGCTCAAAGTTATAGTGAAGATTGGGGTTAAATCCTGTAGAGGTACAGGTCGTGGTTTTTTACACCTTTTTGAGCCGGGTGTTTTCCACGTAAAAATTACTGTGTTCAGTTTTTACTTCTGTGAACCACGTATACTTATTTGTTCCACAGATAGGCAATCAGTAGGGATCATACTTTAACAAGCGGTATCAGAGCGGGTTATCTTAAATAAGGTTTGCACCTAAGATCAGATCATTATGATGAATTCCGCACCTCCTACTGGTCACAGTGAAGGTCAATCCACTACTAGACCCCCACTCTTTGATGGTACTCATTTCATCTGGTGGAAAGCCAGGATGGAGATGTTTATTCAAGAAGAAGACTATGGATTATGGGATAGGATTACTGAAGGTCCTACTATCCGTATGAAGACAGAAAATGGTGTGCAAGTCAAGAAAATAAGGAGTGAGTTTACTGCTGATGATCTTTTGGCTTTAAACAAAAAATGCTAAGGCAAAGAATATCCTAGTCTGTGGTCTAGGACCTGCTGAATACAATAAAATATCTACCTGTACCACTGCTAAGCAAATATGGGATGCCTTAGTAAATGCCCATGAAGGTACCTCTCAGGTAAGGAAATTCAGGATCTCTCTCCTTTTTACTGAATATGAAGAATTTAAGATGAAGGAAAATGAATCCTTGCATGATATGATGACAAGACTTACTACTCTAACAAATGAGTTAACCTCCTTGGGAAAAGTCATCACTGAAGAAGAATAAGTAGAGAAGGTTCTGAGGGTGCTACCAAAGTCAAAATGGAATGTTAAAGTCACTGCAATCAGGAAAGCAAATAAGGATCTCACAGGTATGACTTTGGATGAACTAGTAGGGAATTTAAGAACCTATGAAATAGAAGTTGATGGCATTAAGGAACAGAAGGCTTCTGAAAAAATCTTGGCCTTGAAGGCTCCTGATAATGATGAAGAGATTGAACTGGATAAGGAACAAATTGTCTTCATAACAAAAAACTTCAGCAAGTTTTTTAAGAAGAAGAAGGGAACAGGTAGCAAGAAGCGTTCCAATGAAAATCCAAATAGATGTTACAAGTGTGAAAAGACTGATCATCAGATCAGAGAATGTCTTCTCTGGGAAATAGAATGGAGAAAGAAAAGAGTTGAAAAGGAACAAAAGGCCAGGAGGAAGGAAAAGGAAGAACATTCCATGATAGCTGCATGGGGATCTGACTCTAATAATGATGATGATGGAGTTGATGAGACAATATTTATGGATTTTGGAGACTCAGACATTGAGGAAGAAGATGATGCTTCTGAGGTAAGTTTACTTGAACTAAAAGAAAAACTGCATCTTTTTTCTAAAACTAAACTTGTTTCCTTGATGAGTGATTTAATTGAAAATTTCCAAGAATTAACTTCTGATAGGGATGAATTGTTCAAAAGTCTTGCAAATCTTAAATTTGATTTCATTGACTTGAAAGTTTGCAAGCAAAATGTTGACAAAGAAAATTGCACTCTGAAGGAACAAATTACACTGTTTGAGTCCTCAAATAATGATCTTAAGTCTGAAATCCTTAAACTGACTCTCACTGACCATGGGAAAAAGGCCATAAGTAAAGAACAAGAAAATGTTGAACTTGAGTTAACTAAGTACAAACAAGAATGCTATGACTTGACTAAAAAGATGGATAAGGTGAGTCAAGAGATGGCAAGATTAAAATTGGATCTAGAAAAGTCAAACAGATGGATAAATTCTTCAAGAATTGTTCATCAGCTTGGTAAAAGAAATCACAATGAAAAAGCAGGCTTGGGTTTTTATAAAGAAGCTGATAATCTTCAAGACTTATGTTATATTTGTGGCAATCTTGGACATACTACTACTGAATTTCCTATGGCTGCTAAAAGCAGATATCAAAGTCTGAACCTGGCAACCAAACTTTCTCAGACCAAAAAAACAAGCACTAAAATTAGTCTGAGAAACAAGTCAGTCTACTTGCTTCCTGCTTGAACTAGAAGGAATTTAATTCATCATTTTACTAACAAAACAGGAACCAAGCTTGTCTAGGTTCCTAAGTCTAACCATTGATTTCTTGTGCAGGAGAAGGTGAAGGAAAACAAAAGGCACTGGTACCTAGACAGTGCTTGCTCAAGACATATGACTGGTGATAAGCAAAAGTTCCTTTCACTCTCCAAAATAGATGATGGGGGAGTCTCTTTTGGAAATGGAAAAAGGGGAATCATAACTGGAATTGGAAAAATTGGCTCATCTGAGTCAAAAGCTTTGGAGGATGTTTATCTTGTGGAAGCACTGAAGCATAACCTGCTAAGCATTTCACAATTGTGTGACAAAGGTAATAAAGTAATTTTCACTGCTGCAGGTGTTAAAGTCAAAAGGATGGACACCAAAGAAACTGTGCTTACTGCAAGGAGATACAGGAATGTATACAAAGAAGACATAATGGCAATACCAGGACCTGAGTTGACTTGTCTAAGTGCAATAGAAACTGATCCCCTCCTTTGGCACAGAAGACTTGGACATGCAAGTCTGAAACAACTGAACATACTTTCCTCCAAATATATGGTATTGGGACTACCCAAGACCAAGTTTAAGGAAGAAAAGTTATGTAGTGCATGTGTAAGGGGGAAGCAGGTAAAATCCTCTTTCAAGTCAAAGAACCACGTTAGCACTACCAAATGTCTTAACCTGGTTCATATGGACTTGTATGGACCAATGAAACAACAAAGCAGAGGTGGAAAAAGGTATATTTTTGTAATTGTTGATGATTATTCCAGGTTCACCTGGACTTTGTTTCTAGCCTCTAAAGAAGATGCCTTTGATGTCTTTGAAATCTTCATTAAGAAAATAGAAAAGAAACTGGGCACTTCATTAGTTTCTATAAGGTCTGACCATGGAACATAATTTGAGAATGCAAAATTCTTAGATTTTTGTTCATCAAATAAAATAGATCATAACTTCTCATCTCCTAGAACTCCACAACAAAATAGAGTGGTGGAAAGAAAGAACAGAACCTTGGAAGATATGGCTAGAACAATGATGCTTGCAGCAAATATTGCCAAAAACCTATGGGCTGAGGCAATAAGTACTGCAGCATATATCACAAACAGATGCATAATCAGACCCTTGTTAGAAAAGACTCCCTATGAATTACTAAAAGGTAGAAAGCCTAACATTTCTCACTTTAGAAATTTTGGTTGCAAATGTTTCATACATAACAATGGTAAGGATAATTTGGGAAAATTTGATGCCAAAAGTGATGAGGGAATCATTTTAGGTTATTCACTTTATAGTAAGGCTTACATAGTTTTAAACAACAGAACTAACTATGTTGAAGAAAGCATGCATGTGATTTTTGATGAGTTTTGTGTTAAGACTAACCTACAGAAAGAAAGCGACACTGAGGAACAGGTTACACAACATGTTCCATCGACTGAAGCAGTCAAACTTGAGGGCACTTTCACAGGGGGAACTGAAGCTGAAGGCACAGTGTTAGGGGGAACTGAGCCATCAACGGCTTTACATCAGAACATTAGCAGTGATCCAAGCAGCACACTAGGTTTGATCCCAAAAGGATACAAGTATCAAGGTTCGCACCCCATTGAGAATGTACTTACTGATCTCACTTTTGGAATCACCACAAGATCTGGACTGAGAAGTATATGTGCATTCAAGGCATTCCTGTCAGAAATGGAGCCCAAGAAAGTAAGTGGAGCATTGCTTGATGTTGATTGGATCATAGCCATGCAGGATGAATTGAATCAGTTTGAGAAAAGCAAAGTATGGCATTTAGTTCCTCTTCCAAAAGATAGATCAGTCATTGGGACTAAATGGGTGTACATAAATAAAGTTGATGAGCATGGAACAGTCACAAGAAATAAGTCAAAACTGGTGGTTCAAGGATACAACCAAGAAGAAGGAATTGACTTTGATAAGACTTTTGCTCCTGTAGCAAGACTTGAAGCCATAAGATTGCTGGTTGCTTTTGCCTCTTACATGGAGTTTATTTTGTACCAGATGAATGTGAAGAGTTCATTCCTAAATGGCATTCTCAAAGAAGAGGTTTATGTGAAGCAATCTCCAGGATTTGAAAGCAGAGAGTTTCCAGATCATGTGTACAAGCTGGATAAGGCCTTGTATAGGTTGAAACAAGCACCAAGGGCCTGGTATGAGAGATTATCAAAGTTTCTTCTGGAGCATGGACACACTAGAGGTAAAATTGACAATACCTTTTTCTTAAAAACTAATGGAAAGGATTTGTTAGTTGTGCAGGTGTATGTGGATGACATTATTTTTGGCACAACCAACATGAATATGACTCATGACTTTGCTTAACTCATGAGTTATGAGTTTGAAATGAGCATGATGGGGGAGTTGAATTACTTCCTGGGTCTTCAAATAAAACAGTCAGCATCAGGAACAATGATCCATCAACAAAAGTATGTCAAAGAACTTCTCAAGAAATTCTCCATGGAGGAAACTAAAGAAATAAGTACTCTCATTGCCACTACCACAAAACTTGATCTGGATGAAACAGGTTCTGATGTAGAATAAAAATTGTATAGAGGTATGATAGGGTCCTTATTGTATCTCACAACAAGCAGACCTGACATTGTGTTTAGTGTAGGACTATGTGTAAGATTTCAAGCAAATCCAAAAGAATCCCATCTGAAGTCTGTAAAAAGAATCTTCAGATATTTGAAAGGAACTAGTGATTTTGGGTTGTGGTATCCCAAAGGTAGTAACTTTAATTTGGTAGGATACTCTGATGTTGATTATGCAGGATATTTGGTGGACAAGAAAAAGCACTACATGTATGGCACACTTCTTAGGATCATGTTTGATTACCTGGTCCACAAAGAAGCAAAATTCAGTAGCTTTGTCTACTGTTGAGGCTGAATACGTTGTTTTTGGGTCATGTTGTGCTCAATTATTATGGATCAAACAACAACTTCTGGATTTTGGGGTAGATGTAGGTTGTGTTCCCATCTTTTATGATAACACAAGTGCTATAAACATAGTCAAAAATCCTGTGCAACAAAAAAGAACTAAGCATATTGATATCCGTCATCACTTCCTTCGAGACAATGTTGAAAAAGGAAATATATCACTTATGTTTTGTTCAACTGAGGAACAAATTGCTGACATATTCACTAAGGCTTTGAGTAGGGAACACTTTGAAAAAAATAGGTTAGCATTGGGGATGATTAAAATTGTATAAATCTCCATCAATGATTGACTAGAATATGCTATGTCTGAGTGATTGTTGATTAATTCAGTCTTACACATTTAGTTGTGTGTCCTAATTCCAAGATTTAAAGCAATGTGATATATCTATGTGTTATTTTTTTAGATAGATGGATCATCAAGGCAAGAGTGGTCATGGACTAATCAAACACAGTTATGATTATTGTTTTCCATAGTAGCATTAAGAGAAACAGGTCATCTACATGGTTCTTTCTATAATGATTAAAACCGCCAAAACCCAACAGTCATCTTCTTCAAAAGGCTGGCAGACCTTTCCCATCCGTACTGAACCTCTACATCAGCACGTTTCTCCAAAATCATAGTCCATTCATCCTTTAACTTCCTTCTTACTCTTCTTAAATACGCCTCTTGTTTTCTCTCCTATCTCCACTCTCCTTCAACCTCTGAATATTTACCATACTATGGCATCTTTCTTCTCTCATCATTCTTCCATAAAATCTGACATTAATCCTTTTACACAACTTATTCTCCACCCAAACATCAATTTACCCTCACTTATCCAACCCCAAATCCTTCTCAACCTATCTGATTTCCCATTCTTCAAGACCTTACCACACCCCTTCTCTCACTCTTCCTTCAAACCCTCACTCTTTCCAGAACCCTTACCACTATCAGTAGATCCTCTTCAAATCCTTGATCGAGATGACATTCCAATTGCCAACCTTATTCCTAGACGGTCAAGATCGACTCTAAAACGAAAACCCTCGTTTGTCGCCATTGATGTCAATGATGATACTCTTGAACACTCTTTTCCCGTCATCCCTTCATCTCGAACTCCATATACTCGGAGAAGGAAACAACAAAAAGATGCTTGTTTGGAAGAGGCACTTAGGGCAAGTAAAAAGAAATGAGTCGTGCCTAATGCTTCTCCTCCCCCATGTGATTTCTCTCCTGACATTCTCATTCGCTCCAAGAGAAAGTTGAAGCAGAAGCATACCATAGCTAAAACATCAAAACTATCTCTCTCGTAAAATATCCCCCCCTCTCACTCCCAAAGCCTCCTCATCTTCAAAATCCACTGTCAAAGCCTCTACTGCCAAAGTATCTACTGGAAAAGCCTCTACTCCTTCTAAAGATTCTCCAAAATCTGTGTCACTTCCGAAGAAATAGGTCCCCACACCTGGTCCTTCTGTCTCATCTGACTCAGATTCAGACTATCTTCCTGACACTTCTTCTTTGCCTCCTGATGATTCTAATGTTGATATTAATGTTGATACTCCTGCTGATAAAGCTTTTCAGCCAGACCATGTAAAACTGCTTCGGACATATGGAGTGCATATTATTACATAAAGTTGTCAACACATGGATAAGCAAAGGATCTTCACACGGCTATATGAAGATAATTGGAGCAGTTAGAGTTTGAGTAGATTAAGAAGTCTACAAGGCAGAAGGATAAAGCAAAAGAGTCCTACTCAATTTAGAAGAAGGTGGGATAGTTACAACAAGGAGTGAGTTACTTGAAAGAGTCCTACAGAAGATACAAGTAAAGAAGAAAAAGGATTGCATCTGAGGGAGCATATATAGATGACAAGTTGCATTCAAATAACTTACTGATGCACTGATAAGAAAATCAACAATCAGCAAAATCGTTCACCAACTTGAAGAAGAACCTAGTTCTTACTTAGTATGTTTTAGACTGCTTGTAATAGGAAGGTTCTTGAGTTGTAATGAGTAAATTGTTCAAGTCTCAGTATTCTATAAACTGAGTTAGGAATCACGTCTTCAAGTTAGGGAACTCGAAGACTTGGGAACACTTATCTTGGGAAGATTTGTGTTTTTGTAATAATAGGAGTTAGAAGTTTTAATTCCTTGTTTACAAGAAGTCTTGTAATTGTGTTGATTGTTGAGGCTCAAAGTTATAGTGAAGATTGGGGTTAAATCCTGTAGAGGTACAGGTCGTGGATTTTTACACCTTTTTGAGCCGGGTGTTTTCCACGTAAAAATTACTGTGTTTAGTTTTTACTTCTGTGAACCACGTATACTTATTTGTTCCACAGATAGGCAATCAGTAGGGATCATACTTTAACAATAAGACACATTATCTATCATATAGACATAAAGGGGAGTATATAAATTGGGTGGATGACCATGTGACCTGCAATGTGACAACTTGTCGAGGAAGCTTATTGCTAAGCTCCCTTCACAAGTTTGATCAAGCTTCGTGTAGAAGTTTGATAACTTATATTGCCCCTGTTTAGATTTACTTGTCACTATTTTTCTAATTTGACTTTCTATTTTACTTGTCATTTTTTACAAATCAAGAATGAATTTTTCTTCTTCATATTTTACCCTTAATATTAATTACTTATTTCCTAAATCATTTTTAATACTTATTACTAAATATCAATTAATAGGAGGTAATATGATATAGTTGCAGAGATTGAAGCAAATGTTGAGGCAAATATTTAAGGCAAACATATAGTTATACGACACATTCTCGGTAAAGGGAACAAATCAGCTGACTATTTAGCTAATCATGCAATAGACACAAACAACTGCACATATGAGCATTTCCATATGATGGAGTCAAGAGGCAGGAGAATAATTAATAGTGACAAGCTACAGAGCCCATATTTACGAGTATCACCTATTAAGGAGTAATAGGGAAGAAAAGCACCTATTAAGGAGTAATAGGGCAGAAAAGGCTAAAGGATATGATTTTTCACAATAAGAAATTTATGTCTATCAGACAGCAAAAGCAATGAAATTCTATCTAGCCCAAGCTATATCAGCCATCAAAAAAGACTTGGCAAAATGAGGGACTTGGATCGACTCGATAACTGAAAACCTGAATGGTAAATTCATCACCATAAGACGAAAGTGTGAAGCTTTCCATGCACTCCATCACAATTCCACCTGCATGAGGCAGAATGTCAGACAAAGATTACGAATAAGAAACCCAATAAGGGAGACCACACACCTAGTGATGAGATTCGCCATTCGTTGACGAGTGCACCCTCAGCAAAATAAAGAAACCAAAATCATCTATCAGAGAACACAATTGTAGAGTACACCAATAAGGAAAAGAGGAAAATGGATTGGATTCAAATAAAAGAAGAGGAAAAAAAACGGATTAAAATAAAGGAATGATGGTACTTACACTTGAAAGCTGAAAAACTAAATGTAAAAGGATACAAGAGGACAATATTGATAACCCATAATAGCAGGAGAAGAAGGCAAACAATTGAACCTTGGAGGCAATATTAGTTAGTGGCAGGGGTGGGGGTGGGAGGGTTCGGAAAGAAGAAGATAGAATTGGAAATAAAAAACCCCACTATCTATTTATATTAGAAGTGCAAGGCCCGTGTCAGCACGGGCCCAACAGTAGAACATGTGGATTGCAAGTTTTAGGATTTATTTTGGAGTAGAAAGTTTGAGCAGTAGAATATTTTCATTAGTATGATTGAGCTGAAGGGATCACTATTGAAACCTTTTTTAACCTTCTTGTTGAATTTTGTGATCAGAAATATAAAGAAAAAAAAGGCGTAAATCTGATGAAATAGCTTAAATCAAATATCCAGCAGATTATTGATTTTCAATATCACAAAGATTAAGAATCATGTAAACTTACCAGATAAAGAGAATACACACCCTAGATTCGCTATTGTTTTGTTTAATTATTAATTTTAACACGGGAAAAGAGTGTAATTTTTTAATAGAGAAGGAAGAGTTGAGATTTTTTGTTCTTTATTTTATTTTTTAAATAGAGAAATGTTAATTAATATTGAGGAGCTTTAAAAAGTTGAGAAAGATGGCTACACATATTTGATAGAAAATTTGCTAATGTTAAGAAAGTGCGAAGTGTTTGGTAGCAAATTTGTGATAGATACATGTTTTTTGTACTTAAATTTACTTTATTTATATTTAAATTAATTGGTAAAAATCTTTTGCAAATAATCTTTATACTTCTTTTCTTTAATTTCTTTAAAGTATAGTAATAAAATTTACTTATGCTTTATTCTTCTCACACTTTACTACATACATTTTATCCTCTTTAA
The DNA here is from genome assembly GCA_030864215.1 of Capsicum pubescens. Classification (NCBI taxonomy): domain Eukaryota; kingdom Viridiplantae; phylum Streptophyta; class Magnoliopsida; order Solanales; family Solanaceae; genus Capsicum; species Capsicum pubescens. The sequence continues at coordinate 329,080,177 of CM061538.1, read as the reverse complement.
ATCTCATTATGCCATTTCACCCTCTTTAAACATCATTGTACATTAAAATCACGATTGAAGCAGCTGAAGCAGAAATCAGTAAATTTTTTAAATTTTTTTTGTTAATTATTGTTATTTACAATACTTTTTATTTCATTTTCAAATAATATATGTTGCTTTATATCTTCTTCTTTCCCGTCCCAATTTATGTGGCACTAATATAATTTTGATAGTTAATCAAATATTTTATGTTGACATATCATTTTGTTATTCTTATTTTTTTAATACATAAACGACTTATAATAAGGAGTGATATAGTAAAATCATCATTCGAAAGACGAAAATTTAATTTAAAACATTCAGAGTTAATTTCGCATTTTATGTCTATTTTATTTTTTATTAAATATTATTTATTTTCTTAATAATTAGATGACACATAATAATTAATTCAGAGCGATTGATTATGTTATTACTATAAAAAATAATATAATTTTATCATATCCAATAGTAATCATCGATAATTCACCGGAATAGTATATTAATTAAATACGGGATGCTATATTTGCATATGCAAAATATAATATTATTAAACATTATTGGATAGTGCATTATATTTATCTTTCACAATAATAAAATTTTACTATATATTTTTCTTTATTTCTTTTTAACTTGATACATATTGATCCAACGCAAATTCTAAGAAAATATTCATTAGAAATTTATTTTATTAAATTAAATTTATTAATTTTGTACTTTAAAAATTTAAAGTTAAGTTTAAATATTAGTATTTCTACATAAGAAAAAAATAATTTTAAAATTTAAATTTACTAAAATAAATAAATAAATAAAAAATTTAATTTTCTATATAAAAGTCAATTAAAATAATAAAATTAATTTATTTTAAATATTTAGTTGCAGTTAATTAAGATAATTTTTTATTTTGTCATGATTTATGCTGCACCGATAAAATTTTGAGAGTTGAATAGAACATTTATCTATTTTTAAAAAAGGATTTTAACTTGTTAATTATTGTGATTTATAATAATTTTTACGTAACTATCAAATAATATATTTACTCCTTGTGTACTAATTTATGTGGCTTCGATACAATTTTGAGAGTCAACTAAAATTTTATATATCTTTTAAATATTTTAAGTTGTTAATTATTATGATTTGCAGTACTTTTTCTTTTATCTCAATTTATGTGGCATTGCTAAAATAATGAAAATCAATAAAATTTCTCTATGTCTTTTAAATATTTTAAATTATTAATTATTATGATTTATGGTAACAAATTAGTCTTGAACATGATAGCCAATTAAATAAATAATTTTTTTTACTTCCAATATGTAGTTATAGTTAATTAATATAAATTAATAGAATATATTAAATATTTAAACCATTATGATGAAACAATGGAATTATTATATATTGGGGTATGATATGTAATTAAGTGGGAGTAGAGGTTTTTTTTTGCTAATTGCATAAGAGGTGATCGAAAATAATTTTTTATTTTGTCATGATTTATGTTGCACCGATAAAATTTTGAGAGTTGAATAGAACATTTATCTATTTTTAAAAAAGGATTTTAACTTGTTAATTATTGTGATTTATAATAATTTTTACGTAACTATCAAATAATATATTTACTCCTTGTGTACTAATTTATGTGGCTTCGATACAATTTTGAGAGTTAACTAAAATTTTATATATCTTTTAAATATTTTAAGTTGTTAATTATTATGATTTGCAGTACTTTTTCTTTTATCTCAATTTATGTGGCATTACTGAAATAATGAAAGTCAATAAAATTTATATATGTCTTTTAAATATTTTAAGTTATTAATTATTGTGATTTGTGGTAACAAATTAGTTTTGAACATGATAGCCAATTAAATAAAAAAAAAAATTACTTTCAATATGTAGTTATAATTAATTAATATAAATTAATAGAGTATATTAAATATTTAAACCATTATGATGAAACAATAAAATTATTATATATTGGGATATGATATATAATTAAGTGGGAGTAAAGAGATATTTTGGTAATTGGATAAGAGATGGTCGAAACCACCTCTTCTATATAATAGAAATATAATAAATAATTGTTGGGTTAGGGCGGACTCGGGCTGTCATTTAGGATTTTTTTGGGGGGAAAAGGACAGAAACGGCACTTCAAATTAAACTATTTCCTTGAAAATGGCCATGGAATTTAAATTCCACTTTCTAGCCATTTTTATTTACTGACTGGTTCTATACCGTTTTTACACAACTTTTATACAGGTTTTATACAAATCTTATACATAAATATTCTATACGAAAATTATACAGTTTTGATACATAGTTTATATAATAACTGTACATTTGCACTTCAAATTAAACTATTTCCTTGAAAATGACCATGGAATTTAAATTCCACTTTGTAGCCATTTTAATTTACTGACTGATTCTATATCGTTTTTACATAACTTTTATACAGGCTTTATATAAATCTTATACATAAATATTTTATACGGAAATTATACAGTTTTGATACATAATTTATATAATAATTGTATTTTTTTTTACACGTTTTATACAACAATTATATAATTTGTATACACTTTCTATATATTGTACATATACATATTTGATAGAACTATACAATTTCTATACATATATCTTATATAGATTCATATTCTATTTAATAATTATATCATTTTTATATAATTTAATTATTATTTCTAAACAATTAAAAAAAAAAGCAGAATATTTGATCAATTTAAAAATTTATAGTAAAAAAAAAATTGAAATATTTTTAAAAGGGTCGAATTGCCCAAGTTGAATATTGTATCAGTATTGTATATAGACTGTATCAGTATCGTATATGGACTACGTGGATCAAAATGACCCAAATTGGGAAAGATTAGGAAATGGCCATAAAATGACATTTGTTTAGCCGACTGGACATTATTTGTCCAAATGCCAAACTTGAGCTATAATTGGGCTATTATTTTTTAAAAAAGTCATAGAGTGTCCTTTTCCTTTTTTTTTTTTTTTTTTTTGCTGTGTGCGCTTTATTTTTTATTTGGACTGATTCACTTGAGTGTGTAATCTTTTCCATTTGGTTAATAAAAAGCCTAAAGTTTAACTGAAAAAAATGATAACAAGTAAATTAAAACAGATTGTGTGTGAGCCAAAATATATCTAACAAGTAAATTTGAAAGAAGGGACTATATAACAAGCAAATCTTACCAAAAACTTAGTAGGCCTTTGGTCATAAGATTTTTTTTTTTTTTTTTAAAAATATTTTACTTCACTGAAAAGTGAAAATAATAATGTTTGACTAATATTTTGCTTTAGTAAAAATTATTTTTAAAAATTAAAAATTAGTAAAACTTATTTTTATTTTATTCAATAATTCTAATTTATATTTAGAATCAAACACAATATCAATTCCTAACTCTAAAAAAAAATGGGTAAACAACGTAAATCCCCTAACTATTGAAACTAATTACATAACATCCCTTCTAGTTTTCTCTTTCCTGAATTTTGCAAATATACTCATACATTCGGCTGCCCATCGTACATAGCTCGAATGTATGATAAAACAGTTAATCCTGTATTTAAGGTAAGATGATAAAACATAATCTCCTACATTCATGGAAAGAGTAATCAGATAAAATCTTTCATTCCCTTAAATAAAGCCATTAGTTACCTATAATTATGTTTTGTATGATTAAATAAAATAACTGAAATTTAAATTAAAAAAACTCTTAAACATCATTGTTAGTTTTCCTCGTTTTCAATGACGTTTTTGAAAAAAAGAGCCGTCTTCGTCTTTCTTCAATTCTCGGAAAAAAATATGAGCATCCTCATATTGTTGCGTCATTTCGGAATTTGGGAGTTGAAAATCAGTTATCAATTCTATAAAAGTGATGCAATTATTATTTTGGAAAGTATTAACTTTTTAAAATTGATTGCTACGATCGCGATAAAATTGAATATTAACGAAGTTCATAAAAAAATCGAAGTAAAATACACAATAATTTCACAAATATGAGGGCAACTTATACATTTAAAAAATAAACTGCAGTAATGTATAATGTCATACTACACATCTAAATTTTTCACCTTAAACATGTATGACCTATATATCTTGACAAAAGGTATAATAAAAATTTATACAAAAATAAGATTTTCTAACAGTATAATACCACATAAAGCATAAAATGCATCTTATAAGGACTTTTAATTTATAACATATTAAAATATATATCTTCAGGCTTATATTATACATTAGAATAAGTATAAGGGCAACTTATACATTTTAAAAAGGCAAAATGACCTTCTGGACCCCTGTACTATGTCGGTTTTGTAAGTTGGACACTTCTACTTACATGTTTGTCATCTGGACCCCTAAACCCACTAAAAAATAATATTTTAAACCCTTTTTTGGTGAGTTTAACACACTCTCCCCCACGTCAGCTGTCATGTCAGCTGTCACGTCTGTCACGTCCGACACGTTTGCCACGTCATCTTAAAAAAATAAAAAATAAAAAAAAATATTACATTAAATTCCAAGTCATTTTTAAAATGCTACAAAACAAATTAAATATTAAAATTAATTTAATCAAATAAGAAAAATTTGAATAATTATGTTTTTATTTTTGCTCACAAATTAAACATCAAATCCATTCCAAATAATTAAAATTCTTCTCCAACTAATTTAAATTTTTAACTATAAATTCATATATACAAACATAATAAATTTTTGATTTTTAAATTTGAATATTTTTAACAAATTCACAAAAAGTTTAATTTTTTTCAAGCGAAATTCACTAATTTTTTTCAATATTCCCTATCACCCACTTTCAATTTCAATTTAAATTTTAATCCCCCAAAAATAAAAAGATTTCAAATTTAAATTTTAATAAAAAAAAAATTGAATTGAGAGGAAAAATTAAAATAAAAAATAAAAAGTGAACGTGTGGGGGGGGGAGGGGGCTGGAAGAGTGTTGGGGTGGGGTGTGGGGGCTGGAAGGGGCTGGGGGTGGGGTGGAACATGGCTGGGTGGGGTGTGGGGGTGGGGTGTGGGGGTGGGGAGGAAAAAAATATTTTTATTTTTAAAAAAATTTTAAATATTTTTTTAAAATATTTTTTTAAAAAAATTAAAATATTTTAAAATTTTTAAAAATATTTTTAAATTATTTGTAAATTTTCAAAAAAAAAATTAAATTAAAAAGGATGGAGGAAAAAAAACCCTTTTTAAATTTTTAAAATTATTTTTAAATTTTATAATTTTTTATTTTTTTTTAATTTATTTTTAAAAATCTTTTTAAATTAGTTTTAAAATTTTAAAATTAAAAATATGGAGGGGGGGAAAAGGACCCTTTTTAAATTATTTTTTAAAAGTTTTAATATATTTTTTATTTTTCTTAATTTTTTTAGTGTAAAATTGACCAAAAATTGACCCCCACTCGCACCCCAGGCGAGTGGCTACACTCTCTTTGTCCTAGTCACCATGACCTTGCCACATAGGCAAGGTCAACGGTCAAAGGGTGCAAAATGTTGTTTTTTTATGAATTCAAGGGTCTGTGACAAACATGTAAGTAGAAGTGTCTAACTTACAAAACCGATATAGTACAGGGGTCCAGAAGATCATTTTGCCTTTTAAAAATAAACTGCAGTAGTGTATGATGTCATAATACACATCTAAAATTTTCACTTTAAATATGTATAATGAAAAATTATACAAAAATAAGACATTTTAACTGTAAAATACAACATAAAACATAACTAATGTAATAAGAACTTCTAATGTATAACATATTGAAAATATATATCATTAGACTTATATTATATATTAGTCTTTCAAAATAACTAATGTATAATATTTGATATATTATATCTTATACTTTCAAATAAAAACTTCAAGAATGTATAATGTTACACCATACATATAAAATATTAACATTATACATTATTTATCTATAAACTTGTCAGAATGTATATGTAACCTTATACAAAATTCATAGATTATAATTGTGTAATTCGATTAAATACAAAAATAGCTTCTTCTATATATACAAAAACTTACATTATATAAGTGTGTTAAATAAAGTAATATATAATGTATAAAATCTACATCTTTGGACGCGATGGCAAGTAATTTTTTTCCATCGTAGCAAATCACTTATTCTTTTGAGTAGCCTCGGTGTACAAATTGCAGTTATCTTTACAACCGCAAAGCTAGCCTGTTTCAACAAAAAACAAACATAAAGTTAGACAAAATACTGAAACATATAAAATAGAATCTTTGAAACATAAAGTTAGATCTAAGAATATTGGAAGAATTTGATATTACAAAATAGAATCTTTGAAAGAGTATTAAAAAAATATAAAACGGAGCAAGATCATTCTTTTTCAGAAATACAATAATATAAACAAACATTAAATAATCAAATAATTAGGATTTAGATTCTCACAGAAGATTGAGTAAGTGATTTCGTTGATTCAATCGTTTGAATAAACGCCGTTATGCTTTGTTCACAAGATTCATTTTCTGTGGCATGTTCCACCCTTTTGTGCTTTGTTGCTGCCGATGATGACCCAATTGAGATTTTTCGAAGCTTCTGATAATTCGTCGCCATTTTTTTTGCCTTTGTTTTCTCAAACAAGTCCATGACTTTCTGACTTGCCGAAGTTAAAAATAAAATAAAAAAATTAATGAATGAAATCAATAAGTTCAATTAATGTTTGGAAACTAATAATGGTAAACTCTGAGTATGATTGTTTGATTTTAGGCGTGAAAAAAGGGATTGAATAATGGAGGATAAAGTGATTTGTAATGGGAGAGAAAAAGACGATCTTTTTTGGATGTATAATATTAAGGAGAGAGAAATTACCAAATAAGGGTATTTTTGTAATTATTTTGTAATTTGTGTAAATATTTTATCAATTTAGGATTTAATGTAATTATGTACTCCCTCCGTCCCAATTTTTTTAAGTTGATGTCCCATTTTACTTATTTTTTTCATTAATCAAGACAATTTTTTTTTCCATGTTTTACCTTTTTCATTAATTACTTTTTCTTCAAATTAAATTGTAAACATCATTTAATAAGGGTAATATGATAAACTAGGCATGTTATTAATTATTTTTCTTAATTAATGTGTCATTTCAATTTGACACATGTAATTTGAGACGAGGGCTTTAACTGCGTATATAGGTAATTTTTAGAAAAAAATAAATTATTTTGGTGGCGAAACGGGGCCTTAAACAGGCCTGCCAAATCAAAAAAAGGTGAAGCGCGCGCGTAAAAGGGCAAATGAGAAAAAAAACCTTTTGTGAATGGAAGGAGCAGCAATGGCGAGCGGGGGTTTTGACGATGAGTGGGACGCCGATTTCGTGGACCAGCTTGTTCAAGCTGAAGAACATGCCTTAGCCATCTCCACCCAGAAATCCTTTCCACCTCCACAACCACCGCCGCCGCAGCAGTTATTATATTCGGCGGCGTCCTACGACGTCGGAGGTAGCTTTTCGCCTCCGCGAGATTTGTCTCAGAGAGTAGTTCCCCAAGTACCTAGAGGTTTCAATCACTCATCGGATTTCTCCGCTTTCTCCGGTAATGCCGGGTCGGCTCTTCCTGTCAGCGGGGCCCACAATGCTAGAGATCAAGAGATTGATAAGTTGAAGGTGAGAAAAATGCTACTACCATGCAATTAATATTACATGTAATGGCTAACAACACTCTTAAAAAGGTATTCTATCAGTTGTGCGAGTTTCTTAGTCCATGGTTCAGGTGGGAAAAAGTAAGTGAATAATTGATAGTTAAGGTGTGTTTTGATAAATAGTTGGTGATAGTTTAGAAAACTCACGCACACGACAGTTCAGGTATGAAAATGCTAGTATGTAATTGATGTTACAGTTAATGGCTAAAAACACACATAAAATATTTCGATTTTTTGAGTTTCATACATGAAGTGTAAGTGTAACCAACTATTTGTCAAAAGCACACCCTAAGTATCAATTGTTCATTTTTCCTACCGGAATGATGGTGATGTTTCAGGTAGCAAAAGTGAACGATAATAGTTGGTTATAGTTCAGGTCTGGTATGGAATTCAAAAAATCGTGGTACTTTAGTTGTGTTTTTGACCCTTCACTCCTATCATTAATACGAAGGAATGAAGTATTCATTCTCTGACCAATTGGCTGGGCACTGCACTACTTTTGCCTGCCTATTTTTTGTATTCTAGAATGTTCTTTGAATGGATTGGTTTAGTAGTCCTTTTTCCCCCTTCTAATTTATTGATATATTTTTTTTTTTGATTGCAGAGGGAGCTTGAAAGAATATCAGAGCAGCGGAATCGTCTGGTACTTCATATACCCTATCCACAAGTCCCACATGTATGCTGTATAAAATTTGAACTTTTGGAGTTCTGAAATTGAAATTGTCTTTATAGGGTTTCTATGTGAACTTAAGAGGCATAAAAGTATCCCGTAGCTTCTTGAGTTGATCTTGATCAGTAATTGAGTTGCAGTTGCTTTTATATGTTATGGGGATAAATAAACAACTTCACGCAAGGCAGAAATCTTGAACTTGAGTGCTTGACCTCATTGAAGAAACTTTTTCAATTTGAAGCCCCCACATTGTGTTCTACTATTTGTTTAGCTGGTTCCATTTGGATTATCTCTGATTCAGCTCACTTGACTTAGCATACTTTACACTGGGCTTGCCTTGATGGATAATCCTTCTTTGCATGACATTGACATTGAGTAGGTGCTGAATACTTATGTGGTAGTGGTTTTATGGCTTAAGTGGTCTTCAATGCATTTCTGATGAAACTTCTCAGTAAGATAATGATCTTTTGCACCTCTTCAGGAGCAAGAGTGCATTGAGCTCAGAAATGGAGGAGATAAGAAAAAGAAGGGGCTTAAGTTTGATTCTCAGAAGAGTGTGAACATGTAAGTGCCTAGTAGAATTTGTTTGTGGCCGGTAGTTGCAGGAAACTTTGGTTGTGGTGCTCTTCCTCTAGGGAAAACCTATATCTCATACATAACAAAAGTTGACCAGAATTTTCTAAATGAAGGTATGTACCACATAAGATAATAAGGTGATAGCCTAATCTGACAAGCAATAATAGACATTTTCTTTACTTTAATCTGCTAAAGATTCCTTTTTTTCCCTCTGTCAAAACTGCATGCAAGATCTTATAAGTACTCCTTAACCTATATTATTCATAATGTTATTGCTTGCAACCGTCCTTTAGTCTCATTTTTGTTGCAAGTTATGTTATCTTTTTGATTGTTTCTATTTCACTTAGACTGTACCTAGTTAATCTGCACTATTGAGATAGTACCTAAATGGAAGTGAATTCCATCTACAAAAAGAGTTAGTTATAATAGCTTCTATAATTTCGTAAAATGAAAATTTGTCATTTCTTCTCACCTTTTGTCCTGCAAAAGAACCTCTTTTCAATTTGACATTATTCCAATCTCTTTACCACATTGACGTGGCACGTTACAAAGAAGTGTAATGCATGGATATATTTCAGAGGGTAGAGATTTACATATTATCTCCAAATTTTAATTTAACAATGAAGATGACATTACGGCACAATAAATCTTGACGAATAGAATGTAAAAAGTGTTAAAATTTCATTTAAGAAGGTTTTGGTAGAAAAGATATGAAATTTATTTATCAGAGTTAGTAATGTCTTTCTCTAAGGTTCTTTTGAATCAAAATTGGTACAAATATTTTTCTTTGTGACCAACCATGCTCACACGAGTACAACCTACTGCAGTTGACAATTTGTGTGCCAAACTTTTTGAAGCTATGCTGGTCCTTTTGAAATTTTATAAAAAAGTTGCATGTATTGTGTGTTTAGGGAGTAATTTTGTGATGCAAGAACAACATCATGCTCTTTCTCATGCTTTTCGGTGATACTTTTAACTTGTCAGTTGGACACTAAAAGGGAAGTAGAAGAAATTTAGTGATGGTTGCTTCGTGCATTGTGTAAAAGTTGAAGACACCATAACATTGAAGAAATTCTTATCTTTGCGAATATGCTTTTTTGAATTGTATATTTTTTGATTGCTAATTTCCTCTTCCATTTAATTTGACTTTTGTGCATCTATGTTTTTGTGTAATGAGAATGATTAGGTTTTAAGTTTCAACTGTCATGATTTGTTTGCACTGCAAATGAGGTTAATCTCGTGTTAAAATTACCGTCTCCTCTGTGTTTACAGTAATACAGATTTGGGTATCAACATCCAAGGAGACCACATCAAATCTCTGGACCTACAAAACACGCGCTCCATGAATGACCATATTGGCTCTAGCACAAAAGTCGGTTAGTTCAAACTGGGATGTAGAAATAAAATCAATTATTTGTTGTGGTTCCTGAAAATGAGTTCCTTCCTGTCTGCTCAACCATTCTTCCTTGCATGCTGAATCATAGGTACAATATCCTCTAAGGATGTCGGGATCCAGACTGAAAGACATGATGAATCTATCAGTTTATCATCTGAAAGCAAATTATCTGATACTTTTTGCCGTAGAAACAAGTTGTTGGATGCATGGAGCTCGTCTAGTGGCCAAAGATTAGGAAGGCTTCTCATTTCGAAGTTGTATTCGACATGTGAAGTTGATTTCCGTGTCCTTTCTGGATACCTGAACATGAGTTTGCCTTTAAGGACAAGTACGGAGTCAAATATTTCTTTTAAGGATAATCTGCAGTATACTCATTCTGATGAGAGTGCAAAAGTGTCTCATCTTTTCTCTGTATTGACCAAGGTATATGCATTAAGTGATATCTCTTTTTACTGTGACTACACTTCACCTTCAGGTTCCAGTTTTTGATTATTTTGATTCTCTAGATGTGCATACTAACAATCATTAACCGGACGATAGATCTCTCTCAATGTCTCAGATTTTTCTTTTGTATGAATTGGTATTCCTTATGTCTGTTGCTCATTCCCTGTTTACCTTCAACTCAACTAGGAAAAAGGAAGTGAAGTGATTGAAATTTAAGACTTTTCTTATTTTCACTTGCTTGAACCTTCACCTCATATTCTGCTTGACACTTGCTTTGGTCATGCATTTAAATTAAAGGAAATTGCTCTCTTAAGAGACAATTAGATGATATTTCTGTGTTGGGTTGCATGTAGGAGTCAAAACTAATAAAGAGTTAATGATAAAAATTGAAATCAAAGTTAAAACTTGTTAAAAAATTTAAGTTATTGTATTTAAGGATTATAACAAAATTATAGGTTTACATTATTGTAACATAGAATTATTCTAGCAGAAACCTTCCAGTTGATTTTGAAGGTTTGATATGCTTATAATTATTAAGAATGCTTTTTATCAAGTGTTTTTATAATACAATAAAGCAAAAGTATAAATGACTATATGAGTTAAAATGTTTACATTTCTACTATGATGTTTCGGTAAATTTGACCTGGATGAGTTGTCAAGTCATATATATCAATTCTGGTTTTAGTGACAATTCAAATTATTTGCCCTCCCCTATTGCATTTTAAGTGGGGCTTTGGTTAGTTTTGAATCACTAGTTTAATGTATTTGATTCATAAAGATTAACAAGCAAGTTTATCTTCTATCCATTTTGTTCTTTCTTTTCTTTTTTTAGTTTTTTTTCTTGGAATCTTGCAGAATAACTTCTTATAAATTCCTTTTCTGATGTGGAAAAAATGGAAGAGTACTAATTAACATTTGAAGTGAGAATTATTCTTGTACATGAAGTGAGTATCATTCTTGTAATTTACAGATAAAATATTAGTAACGATAACAGGCATGGTTCAATCCTAACTAGTTGTGGTTGGCCATGTGAATCTACTCTATCCATTTCACTTGATTTGGACCCACTTCCATTATTCAATAAATTGGTGGTCACTTAATTAGAGGGCCTTTCCCGAAGAAGCTTCCATTCTAGAAGCGGTAGCTTCCCACCTTCCTTGGGGCGAGAAGTTCCCTTCCCTTTTCTAAAATGCCTGAGTGGTCTCTTAGCAAACGTACAAAGTGGACCAGGGAGAAGTTCTCTTCCCTTTTCTAAAATGTCTGAGTGGTCTGCTTAGCAAACGTACAAAGTGGACCAAAGTTTGGCTGACCCTCTTCCTCCCATTCAGGTTGGGTTGACCCAGAAGTACAGTAAGAAGGAATGGAACCACTGTACAGTCGTCTTTGCCCAAGTGTGAACTGCAGACGACTGACTTTGGAAGCGGAACACGGACCTATTTCCGCTATTTCGGGTTCTTATTGAGCGTAGTGAAATCAAGGCTGATGATAAAGTCAGCGAAGTTTCCATGGTGTTCTACCTTTTCGTAGTCTCGGTCCACAGTGGAAGGCTCCGCACCTGAGCCTCGTTACTCAGCTGAAGTGTAAGGTGAAAGTGAAGAAAATAAAGGAGATGAAGTCTGTCCCTTAGCCTAGTCTAACATCATATGAAAGGGGTTCAAGGTCTAATTATGAAACCCTTGAAAAAATAAGATGAATCAAAATCTACCTGCTACACCAAAACTTGGTGCAAAGAACCAACCATACTGACCTATGGATAAATCACAAATACATAAACAAAAACAACAAATGGACCAGAGAATGCAATAGCATTATAAGGTCTCAATTGAATTGATCGAGCAAGCTTGAATTGACGTAACAGGAAACCTATTAGGCCAAAAGCTCCATGGAGAGCAACAGAAGTCCACAGACCCCCCAATTGACACCAACGAGTAAAGTCTCCTTGTGCTTCACAGGACCCCATAGTAACAACAACGAATGTGCTTCGGGCATTGTTTTATTCAATGTTTGTTCAATTACTCTTTTACCTGCAAATGCAATGTAGGCATTGGGTTCGACAATAATGCTATCCCCCAACATACTAAAACTAGCTGTCACTTCGCCAGTTGTCGGAGATGTTTTGGGAAAGCCTGATACAACTCTTGTAAAGCCCGATACAAAGAAGATAGAGAGAATCCACATGCCATATGCAGTGAGTTTCTTAGTGGTAAGGGAGAAGCAAACGGTTTTTGATCATTTTATTGACGAGATATTCAATGAAAGCTGAGATGAGGTTAGTGTGAAGAGTCAACTATTACCCTACTTTTATTATTACTTAGAAGAATGGCCTTGTATACTTCTAACAAGGCCATTCTTGCTCTACCTGGATAGCGGCATCTGAAAACATATCTTGAGGACGCCCTAAAGCGCTCATGTTATTATTATGAATATACAAACCAAAACTGTGAAAGCCTAGAAATATACATGCTCGGTTGAGACGGGATATGATTGTATTTAATAGATCGTTGTACTGAGTAGTTGGATCATAATCTCTTACCATAAAAATGGTTTTATGCGCGACAACACCAACTATGAGAAATCCACCGATCCACATGTGATGTGTGAACAATGAAAGTTGTGTACCATAGTCAGTAGCTAGATATGGATAAACAGGCATGAAATACATATGGTGAGCTACAACAATGGTTAAAGAGCATAATACAACTAAGTTAAGAGATAATTGAGCATGCCGTGATATTGTTAGGATCTCATACAGGCCTTTATGGCCGTGACCTGTAAATGGACCTTTATGGGCTTCTAAAATATCTTTTAGTCCATGACCAATACCCCAGTTGGTCCTATACGTGTGACCCGCTATCAAGAAAAGAATTGCAATAGCTAAATAGTGATGGACAATATCAGTCAGCCACAAACCCCAATTACTGGGCCTAATCCTCCATGAAAAGTAAAAAAGTTCGCATATTTTGACCAATTCAAGGTAAAAAATGGGGTTGCTCTCTCGGTAAAGCAGGGATAGAGTTGAGCCAAAAGATCTAGTTTTGGACTATCGAGAAACACCCTTTGCCTGCATCCCTAAAACTTGCTTTGCTTTTTTTGCTATAAAGACCCCACCTGCTTCACACCCCCTGTGATAGGGGAAATACGTACTAATTTGATTAGCATAAATGAGCCTTTTCTGAGCCCTTGAGATTTTACATATCAGCTTCAGAAGATTCAATTGGATAACTGTATCAACAAGAGCAATCACAGCTTATTCATCGAGAAGCCGCTCACGGCACACTGACTAGAAATCATCTGCGAGAAGGTCTTCTGGCACTGGCATACTACTAATCGATTCTTTGGTAATTCGTGATCGAATACAACCTAGGAAGAGTTGTACGCCTACATAACTTACCTCCCATACCAAGGAAGGAAAGTCTTAGATCTATGTAGTTCGCGACCCCTTTTTTCTACTGACAAATTTCTTAACAACTAAAGACTTACTGGATACAAGAGTACCTACCTGATTAAGCCTTAATCCTTACTTCTTGGTATTCTTTTTATGGATCTTTTGCTTCTTGTGACTATGCATAAATACGAAACTAGTCGGGGCTAGCTATGAGAATCCTCACTATCCATTTTGCTCCACCTGACTCATCTCGTTCCAATATTCAATAGTTTAAGATTCTCTATGATAAGAGTTTATTTGCATAACACACAAATCTATAAACAGACTCTTAAAAAAATTTGACCTAATGTAAGCGTACCTGACTAAGCCTTAAATCTCAATATTAAGTATCGCCTATATGGATCTTTTGCTTCCGTTATGTTCTATTTTTCTCTAAGTTAGTGTAAATTCCAAGAAACTACAATAAACTTAGATAAATAAAGGCTTTTCCTACTTTTTTAAAAAAAGGCTTTTCCTACACTTGATCTGCACCGCGTTTCTTTATTTTGCAGATACTATGCATGGCTTATTTACCTTATTTTGTCTTAGACTCTTAGTAGGGTTGAACTCTCCTAATTTGTGGTTTTATTTGTATCTTGTAGATTAATGATGAAATGGTGAGATTCGAAGATTTGTTAGAAGCATTGGTTGGTCTTTGCAGACTTAAAAATGTGCGATTGTAAGCTTAGATATTTATCATTTTTCTTCTGTTTTACATTTCTAAACATGTAAAACTTTTCAATGGCAATATCCATTTCTCTAAGTAATGTATCCAGATTAATAGTGCAGACTTTTGTAATAAGATCAAGGATATACCTTTTTTGAATGGTAAATATGGCTTCCAGCATAGCCTTTGTTACCATTCTCAAAAGAAAAAAAGTGTCCAGGCCTGCAAAGATGTATCCATCTCTTTTTGAAAAAAAAAAACTGGTAACTTTCTATATCTGTTTCATATTCCTGAAAAGAAAAGGATAAAGTTGAGAAAGCTGATATCTTACTAAGTACTGTCATGAACTTTGGATTTAGGAATTATCGATTGAAGGTCAACAATTCTTGCAATGATTTTGAAAATCATTTTCCAATATACACAATTGCCTGAAGAACATAAAAAGTGAAAAAAATTAGTTTAATTTGTGAAAGTTTTGTGAATGTTTCTGAAAATCTTAATAGCACGTGACCTGATCCTTAACGTACTAGGTGTGTGAAATCTATCCCAACTTTCAAGTAGCTCTTTATTGAGGTTGAGCCCAAATCCATACTTTGCGTACTAAGCTTATTTCCTCTTCTTCTTTCAAGTGAAAGAGAAGGACATCCTAGGGCTCAGTTTTCACTTTGAAATATGCCTTGCGCACCTATTATACCGGTTTGCATCAATTGGCAGACTGGTTCATTGGAGATCACCCTCTTTGTTCTATGACTTTAGATTCTAATCTTCGTTGTACACCATTTTTTTTTTTTTCTGAAACTGAATATTTAGCGTTATACACCTGTTATCTATGCCACTGATACATACCGGCAGAACCCTCACCTCCACAGGAGGATAGATAGGGCAATTTTGTGTGAGGTCCATTAAAATCTAATTTTTGATTTCACTCGTGAGATCCCACCCACCATGAAGATCCTCACCCTGTCTTCCATAATCAAGTTATAACTTGATAATCTAGAATTGAGGTTCAAGCCGTTACCAAAATCACCCAAAATTTCCACATAACAAGGGACCTGTGGCAAGGCCAAGAGAGTACCATGGAAATCAGTGTGGGATGGGTGGTGAATTGGCCAAGGAGCAGAAAACTATGCAAACAACAAAAATCCTAAGAATAAGTATAATATATAAGTATAAGTATGCATTATTATACTAAGGTTTTCCCTATATTACCTTATCAAAAATAATGAAGTACTGAGGCTTTTCTTGATAAAAGTAACTATGCCTTTTTTGGTTTCATTTTTATAATTCTTTTGAATGATTACAACAACTATGCCTCAATTCCAATCAAGTTGGGGTCGGCTATATAATTCTAGCATGATTACTGTATCATGTTATGTTGAAGTAAAAGGGAATTCATAAAGTCTTCATTTATATCATTCTATAGAAGTTTGTTGTCACGAGCTTCATAACATTATTCATTCCATACAGGTTTCTATTATTCATAGGTCTTTGCATATACTGCAAGAGGTTTTGAGTTTCACTTTCAATATGGAAAGAAAATTTGGTAATAGGTATGTGTTACTTGCTCAAATGCATGCGCTTCTTTGTCCATTCTGTTTCTGAGCTATTGTCGTGGATTCTTTTACCTTCAATGCAGAAGAATGATTTGATTCAAGGGTTTGACAACTGTTTAACCATTCCCTTCGTGTGTGAAGCTTGCATTTATCTGGATTCATAAGGAAGTTTAAGTTAAAAAAACGGAAGCTAGAGTTAAAACTACTGATCATCATGCAAACTAGTCTCTTCAGTCTTCTGATCGTTCACATTTCAAGATAGATCTTCAGGCGTTTTCTAGTTCTCTTGCTAATGCTAGTTGTTTGTTTTCTTATTGGGGTCAAACACATGTTACCATAACGTCAAAAAGCTAAAACAAATAAATTAAGGAAAAGAAAAGGAGAAAAGACGGTCCCTATCATCTTATCCAGAAATTTCTTTATATGCTTTGTTTTGATCTTCTCACTGTACTGTACCAGGGACAATATTGTGGTTGATGGGAAACCTGCTTGTTGGAATAATGCGTCAGAACTGTATGAGTATGGATATCCTGGAAATAAAGGGCTGCCCCATGTCCATGCTGAGAAAATATTTGGTCAAGCTGCTGATGGCCTGAGATTGGATACGGGATTCATCAATTGTGGATCTAGCTGTTTGATATCATCTTCTTTCAACTACGTTCCTCTGTTTGAATTAATGTGTGAGATTGTCATGATTCATGACGTAGAACATGTAAGACTTGAAGCAGTTTCAGTCATGAATCTGATTGTTGCAAGAAGTAATGCCTACTTGGAGAGGGACAAGTAAGTTCATATCCTTTTCTCACTAGTTTACAAATATTTTTAGAGCTCTGTGATATGCTCATGCTATTTCCTCTTTTATATAGATATGGAACAGATAGACTATTCCAAAGTACTGTAAAGTTATTGAAGAAGGGAGCTCGCTTGCATGTGAAGAAGAAAGCTGTGCATCTTCTTCATATGCTACTAAATTGTAAGCACATATTTCTGTTTGGTTATGTGTTGAGCTTATGTTCATATATCAATTTGATATATCTGGCTCTTGTAAGTTCTTTCTTGAACAGTTCAACTAGCATACTGCACCTCAATGTTCTGTATGAAGTTTTTACTACTTGAGCTACCACATCTGGTTATTTATATCACATTTTCTCTACCAACAGTGTCTATACTATCTTATGGAGAATAAACCAATATATTCTTTCTGGTTCATGTTAAAGATTGATGCACCTTCTCTTAGTTTAGTATGCAAGGAAGAATACTTCATTAAATGTTATTTTATTTTTACTCATGCACCACAGTGGTAGTTGTGGTAGATTGCTGTTAATAGTAAGATACACTTTCAAGATTTAAAGGTTATTGCTGAGATCAAATGCATCTCCAAATCACTCAGTGTGTTTTTGCTTTGTGTAATGGTTTTCCTGACTATACTATTCAATAAAGGTCCAACAGTAATGGCCTCATTCTGCAGCTGTTTCATGGAGGGAGATGGCAGTGGCATGGTTGATACCAATTCCAATAAAAGTTCAACTTTTTCCGTAATCAGTGCAATCTTTGAGAGTTTGGCAGAGTGTATCACCTGCACTGGAAGTAATACCGAGGTAAGCCTATTATTTAACTTCAATTATCTTATCGTCTCACCTTTTCTCATTTCCTATTTTCAATTTGTCTCTCCAAACACCTCTGAATTATTGCTATTGTATTTAGCATGGATTTTGTCTGTAATTTTCCAAGAATGGAATTTTCCCTTTCCTGCTTTTTATTACCCTTAATTCTCTAATTATTCAGGAATTACAGCTTCGGAGGCACACTATCATTTTGCTAGCTTTCTTCGCATCATCTGGAAAATGTGGTGTTGAGATTCTATTAAATTACGGGCTTCCCAAAGGAAAGGATTTCCCTGCAATTATTTTGCAAAGTTTGGTATGCGATTTGGATCTAGAAGAATCGGATGCTGCTCAGCAGCCTGAAGTATTCAAAGAGAGGTATCTTTGGGCATTTAATTGTGTTTGAGGTGTATTTTAGCTTTCCAATCATATGCATCCAAGGGTGTGGCCTAGTGGTCAATGAAGTGGGTGAGAAAAATGAGGTCTCAGGTTTGAGTTCCAGCAAAGAGAAAAAAAACACTAGGTGATTTCTTCCCGTCTATCTTAGATTTGGTGGATAGAGTTACCTTATACCTGTTGTGGGTGGGAGGTGACAAGTATGCCTTGGAATTAGTCGAAGTGCGCACAAGCTTGCCCGGACACCACAGTTATAATAAAAGAGCATATGTATGAAATGGAGTTAGTTTGTTCGGTGTCCTATTATAGATGCATCAATGTACACTCTTACCTCTTCTCTATTTGTAGCTGCATCGATGTGCACTCTATATAGCTGAGTTGTCTTCCCATTTCTAGTTCCATTTACTGTGTCAAATTGCCTTTTTATTTTGAGTTTTCCATGCGGTAAAGTACAATGACTTGCACACGGTGTTCATTGATCTTAAGAAGGCGTATGACAAAGTTCCTAGAGAGTTTTTGTGGAGGTGCTTGGAGGCTAGAGGGGTGCTCGTGGCGTACATTAGGTCAATTCAGGATATGTACGATGGTGCGAAGATACGTGTGAGGACGGTAGGAGGAGATTCAGAGCACTTTCCTGTTTTGACAGGGTTGTACCAAGGATCAACTCTTAGTCCGTTTTTGTTTGCCTTGGTGATGGATGTTTTGATGCGGCGTATTCAAGGGGAGGTGCCTTAGTGTATGTTATTTGCAGATGATGTTGTACTGATTGATGAGACTCAGGGTGGAGTTAAATTTAATGATTAGTTGGAGGTTTGGAGACAGATTCTTGAGCTTAAAGGTTTTAGGTGAAGCAGGACTAAAACGGAATACTTGGAGTGTAAGTTTAGTGATTTGCTGCATGAGGGTGACGTGGTCGTGGAGTTGGATTCTCCGGCCATTCAGAAGAGAGAGTTTCAAGTATCTTGGGTCTATAATTCAGGGGAATGGTGAGATTGACGAGCATGTCTCGCACCGTATTGGTGCAGCGTGGTTGAAATGGCAGCTCGCCTCGGGAGTCTTGTGTGATAAGAAGGTGCATCCAAAGCTTAAAGGTAAGTTCTACAGAATGACAGTCCGACCGACTATGTTGTATGAAGTATAGTGTTGGCTTGTTAAGAATTCCTACGTCCAAAAGTTGAAGGTGGCGTAGATGAGGATGTTGCGGTGGATGTGTGGACGTATCAGGAGAGATAAGGTAAGAAATGATATTATTTGGGAGAAGGTGGGTGTGGCTTCGGTAGGGGGACAAGATGCGAGAAGTGAGGTTGCGTTGGTTCGGGCATATGATGAGGAGGGACACGGATGCTCCAGTTTGGAGTTGGAGGTGTGAGAGGCTGGCTATGGATAGTTTTAGGCGGGGTAGAGGTAGGCCGAAGAAATATTGAAGGGAGGTGATTCGGTAGGACATGGGGCAGTTATAGCTAACGGAAGCTAACGGAAGACATGACCCTTGATAGAAAGGTGTGGAGGACGCGGATTAGGGTAGAGGGCTAGTAGGTAGGAGTACGTTCGTAATAGTAGGAAAGAGTGCTCGTTTTGTATGGGTGTTTGTGGTGTCTTGTAGCCTCTTGTTCTTGGTGTTTTGGTGATGTTTATGATTTCGTATAGAAAGTTTAGAATATTACTTTGTGGGTGTCTTGTTTTCTTTATTATCTAGCGGTGTGTCACCCCTTGTTTGTTTGCTTTTATATTTTGTTATCTGGTCGGGGGTCTATCGGAAACAACTTCTCTACTTCAGCTGAGGTTGCAGTATGGACTGCGTATACTCTACCCTCCCCAGACCCCACTTGTGGGAATACCCTGGGTTTGTTGTTGATTGTATTGAAATTTCATTTTCTCAATCTCTTCTATTTGTTCTATTTGCCAGGACCTTGCTCGTTCGAGAGGTACTCATACTCTTGAATAGACTGGTTTCCCATCCCAAGTACTCCAGCCATGCTCTTCGGGCATTAACAAACAGTCGAGAGAAGGCCACATTGACTGTTGATGTAACAAGCAGATTATCCAGTAAACACACATTCTTTTGGCAGGATGTCAGCATGACTCGGCAGATTAGGGAATCCGAAATCATAGATTTAGCTCAGGTGTTGACTAGAAGAGTCTTCACGTTTCTTGGAGGTAGCAGCCAATGAAAGAAGCTTGAAAACTTCATTGTTCTGAAAAGTGCAGAAGCGCCCATGGAACTATCGAGTTATGATATTTGACAGCAACAGCCGTGGAGCAATGTTGCAGCTCCTGTGCTGAGATTCCTTTGATTAGATTTTCAGCAAAAGTTGCATTTCTGATCACCCTGATATATAAGGTGTAGTGTAGGTATCAATTTTCTGTATATATTTGTAATGTATTTTTGTCTTGGCCAAAATATAACGGTAGATGTCGTATTAAATGTATAATGTTCTAGCTTGGGAGGAGAGGGAGCAGTTTTTCCATTTGAGTCATCCAACCCATTGGGAGGGGTAATTTTGTTGTTTGTTTTTTCTCCCCATGTAACCCTTAAATAGTTGCATTTCCAATCACCCTATATTCATCAAGACGAAGATGTTTAAAGAGACACTATTATATTTATTAAGATAAAGATGAACATGTTTTATAAGGAATATTTACTATAATTTCTTTTGTTTCTTAGTTTTTTTAAATTGGGTACGGGCATAAACTTGTAATGGCTTTGTCAACTTATTGAGTTACGGATGGAGAAAAACGAATGTGGGGATTCAGGATCGAGGTTTCCTAGTGATCATGATAATTCTTTATTTACAAACTAACTCGCCATTAAAATAATGCTATATTTACGATGTTTGTCTCTTCGACTTAGATATAGACACATTCACATCTATATATTCATTCAACCAACATATATCATTAGGTTAAAAATCTAATGCTCTACCGAGTTATACATACGAAAAAAATGCAGTAGTAAAGAATGGATTGATATGGAAAGCTATACACTCAAAAAAAGATGTAATTAAGGGTTGGTACTGAAAAGAAGCCGGGCCCCCTTCTTCCCTTTATATTATTAATTAAAAATTACACAAATACACCACTTATGTTTTCAATAGTACAAAAAATCTCAACTCCCTAAACATATTATAAAAATTTCAACGTATACACAGAATGCTATGTATATGTCGGTTATGTTATGTATATTAATAGGGGCAGTGTAATTACTTCCAAAATGATTGGTATTTATGTTATTTATACTATTATTAAAGGAGCACGACTTTGTATGAGGCTCGTATTACAGAGCATTAGCATTCCTGCAAGAAAAGAGATGCGCTAAGGCGCAGCTACTAACTACTATGAAAAAAAAGAGAACATGTGTGACATAACAAAAAGATTACTTAAGTACAAAATCACATACTTTAACAAGACTTAAATTACAAAATCACATACTCTAACAAGACTACCTATCACAATCGGAAATACATTACTTTTCATCTAGTAAACTTGTTCAGGAACACCTCTTTTATTGACACGCTCACATTCATCGATCCATTCATGGTATATGTCGATAGGTTCAGTCAAAGATGTAACAATCATACTAAATTTTGCTTTGCAATTGTAGCAGATGGCCTCTCCAATCAAATTCTTGATATCAGTGGGACATTCTACTGCTCTTTCATGACAGCAAAATGGACAAGTAAAAACTGTTTCAAGTTTGTGAATTTTCTTCTTTGGTGGTGGCTTTACTCTCGATTTCTCTTTCCCATTCTTTTTTCTTTGTCGACAAAAAAAATTTGGGATATTAATTTCCAGTGAAAGAGTCCACTATTTATAATTATTTTTGTTTTCCTAAATTGATTTGGATTCGAATAGTTCAGTTTCCTTATTAATTTGGACTTGGGATAAAAAGTTAGTTATGGAAATAAATAGTTTGTGAAGACTAAACACGTTTTTCCAAATTGAGTCAAATTAGTAGGAGATTGGAAGATTCTCGTTCTATCTTTATTTGTTGTTTTAAGGAAACTACTTGTGCTTTAATTTATTGGGTTAGTAACATTTTTTTTGTTTATAAATTATTTGTAAATTCTTATTTTAGTCCATGTGATATCTGATTCATGAGTACATTTAATATTTAATTACTTGAAATGTACATTTTTAATCACTTTTTGCTTGCTTGTTCCACCATTTAGTAATAGTATTGCACAGCCCAATCCAATGCAAAGATGAAGATTAAACCAAACATGTTTCTCCAAATAACGTCTCCAAAGACATCTATAATAAAACCAAACAACTCAATTAACATATGAAATAGTTAAGGAAAGGACTAAACAAATGCGAGCATGTAATACACAAAGGGGTCGTTTGGTAGGGTGTAATAGAATAATGCAGAATATAGCATAGTTATAATGCTTGCTACAGGGTAATTGTGTCTTTAACCATGCTAATACATGTATTAAAACTCCTTCCATTACTAATATCATCTCATATTCCTGGGAAGAAAAGGAGAAAGTTGGTCCTTAGCGTACTAGGTGTGTGAAAAATGTATGAGCAACTTTAATAAGTCGCAACTGTTTAGTACTCAATTATATATATTTTTTTTTGATAATTACATAAATGTCGAATTTTAATTTTCGCGATACATCACCGAGGCTTGGATGCCCTATCCTTATTAATTTGGGTTTAGGAAAAAGAGCTATTTATGGAAATAAATAGTTTGTGAAGACTAAACTCGTTTCCCTAATTTGAGTCAAATTAGTAGGAGATTGGAAGATTGTTGTTCTATCTTTATTTGTTGTTTTAAGGAAACTACTTGTGCTTCAAGTTTTGGGGTAATACCATTTTTTTGTTTATAAATTTGTAAATACACTTTTAATCACTTTTTGCTTGCCAGTCATCGTAATTTTTTAGAATATTGCAAAGCCCAATCCAATGCAAAGATGAAGATTAAACCAAACATGATTCTCCAAACGTCTTCAAAAAATTTCTTCAAAGACAGAAAATAAAGGGCAAAATGATCTCGTGGATCCTTATACTTGTCCGAGTTTGTAAAGTGAACACCTCTACTTACACTTTTGCCATCTGAGCCACTCAACTCATTAAAATACAATATTTTAGATCCCTTTGACCGTTGACCAAGTTTATATGGCATGGACACGTGGGTACGAATGAGGATCATTTTAACATCAAAATAATTAAAGAAAAAAAAGGTCACCCCCATCGCACCAGCCCGCCTCCCAGCACCACCTATAGCCTCTCCCCCTCCCTCCTTCGCACCAGCCCCTCTCCCCAGCACCACCTACAACCCTCCCCAAACCCCCTTCCTTCGCACCAGCCACCCCTCTACCCACAATGTACCAACCCCCCTCCCCAGCACCACCTACAACCCTCCCCAAACCCCTTCCTTTGCACCAGTCCCCCCTTCCTTCCCTCCCCCCTCCCGCCTAAAAAAACAACAACGCACCAGGCCCCCCCTTCCCAACACCACCTATAGCCCTCCCCAACCCCCTTCTTTCGCAATAGCCCCCCCCCCCCCCCCCTCAAACACCCCCTAACGCACTAGCCTCCCCTCCACAACACCGCTTACAGCCCTCCCCAACCCCCCTTCCTTCGCACCAATCGTCTCCCCTCCCTCCCCCCCCCCCCCCCCCAAAATCAAAAAAATCTTGAGTCACCTTTTCAAAACAAAATTCTCTCAATTCAATCTTTTCATATTTTTTAGGATTAAAATTTAAATTTGAATTGAAAGTGAGTTATAGTGGATATTGAAAAATTAGTGAAATTCATGGATAAGCTTGAAAAAACTTAAAGTTTTTGTTGATTTGTTAAAGATGTTTAAATTTGAAAATTGAAAATTCATTATGTTTGTATATATGAATTTATAGTTGAAAATTTAAATTAGTTGGAAAGGAATTTCAATTATTTGAAATAAATTTGATGCTTAATTTGTGAGCAAATATAAGAACATGATTATTTAAATTTTTCTACAATTTATAAAAGTTGTTTATTTAATTTATGTGACATTTAAAAATGACATGAAATTTAATGCAACATTTAAAAATGACGTGGAAGTTGACGTGGAGGTGGTTGTGATACAAAAGTGAGTGTGTGTCAAGAGAGTCAAGCCAACACAAGAATAACAAGATGAACAACAACAATGCTAGTGAATCGAAATAGGCCACACACGGCTTCACTAGACTTCAAGGTTTACAAAAAATGACAAGATGATAGAGATTACAAGATTACAATAACAACAACAAGGGCAACAAAGTGGCAGCAACTATAGTGAATCGAAAATGGCCCCACACGGCCTCACTATGTTACCACACAAACAACAAGATTACAAATTAAAGATAGTAACTTGACATACAATATTCAAGAATCTAAGAACCCTAACAACATGAAAGGACCCTAAGACTAAAGAATATTATTATCAAGCTCTTACTTGGACCAAGAGGAACTCAATGACCTCAAGATCCTAGTTTCTAGCCAAGATTCAACCCAAGTGTCACTTCAATTGGGAATTTCGGTTTTGAGCTTCTCCAATGGAAGAGAGAAGTTCAAAATATTACAAGTCTTGTGTTCTCAAAATATCATGAATGAACTAACTCCAAAATAACCCTAACACTATCTATTTATATTAGTCCACAAAGGGAGATAACAAATGACCATCCTACCCTTGCCAAGGGGTGGCCTTGGAGTGTAAGTTTATTACACTTTAAGGCTCCTCTTCACACTTAAAAACATTTAATCCATTGGAAGGCTCAAGTACCAACTCACACACGGCCATTTGCATGAACATAGCTTAGAGTTTTTGTAACTCCCGAGCTTGGCTACGTGTGAATGGTCGTGAACTTGTTGGACAACTTGGTACACCCATATCATCCTCTCCATCTTGAGAGGAATTTGACCTCAAATTCGACATTTGGTTATCCTCAACCGCATCCACTAGAGAAAGATCACACACGTTGAAAATGTTGTGCACTTGGTATTCCGGGGGAAGGTCAATCTTGTAGGCATTATCATTGATTCTTTCAAGTACTTGGAATGGACCATCACCCCTTGGCATCAATTTGGTCTTCCTTTGAGATGGAAACCGATCCTTCCTAATGTGTACCCACAGCCAATCTCCCGGTTCAAGAATGAGTTTCTTTCTTTCTTTGTTTGCCCGCTTTGCAATCTCTTGATTTTTCTTCTCAAGTCGAAGCCACACCTTCTCATGCAATTTTTTCATAAAATCTGCCCGCTTTCTTCCATCTAGGCTAATCATAAGATCACTTGGCAAAGGAGTTAAATCCAAAGGGGTAAAGGGGTTGAGGCCGTATACACACTCAAATGGAGTCATTCCCGTACTTGAGTGTATGACACGATTATAGGCAAACTCAATTAATGGTAGGTGTTCCTCCCAAGAAGTCAATTTTTCCTTAATCATGGAACGTAGCATAGCACCCAAAGTCCTATTTACTACTTCCGTTTGGCCATCGATTTGTGGGTGGCAAGAAGTGGAGAACAACAACTTGGTAGTTGGTACCAAGCCTACCCCACATAGACTTTCAAAAGTGACTTAGGAACTTAGAGTCCCTATCACTCACAATGGTCCTCGAAATACCATGCAACTTGACAACATTTTCAACAAACAAAGAGGCCACACTAGGTGCGTCATCACATTTAGAGCATGGAATAAAGTGTGCCATCTTAGAAAACCGATCAACCACAACAAAGTTACTATCCCGACCTCTTCTAGTCCTTGGCAACCCTAACCCAAAATCCATAGATATATCAAGCCAAGGATGTAAAGGGGTGGGTAGCGGGGTGTACAACCTATGAGGTTGGAGCCGAGATTTGGCTCCTTTGCAATCTACACATTGGCCGCAAATCCTAGACACATCCTTGTGCATTTTTGGCCAATAGAATTGCTCCTTCAATATTCCAATGGTCTTTTCGACTCAAAAGTGACCCATTAAACCGCTATTGTGTGCTTCTCTCACAAATTACTCTCTCCAAGAGCTAGAGGGTACACACAATCGCCTACCTTTAAACAAGTAACCGTCAAACTTGGCATAGGGATTTGAACCCCTAGCCGAATCCCACTTGTCCCTACCCCATTCTTCGCATTCCTTATAGATAGGAGCAAAGTGAGGGTCCTCGGGATATAATTTCTTGAATATCTCAAAACCCATCAATTTTGAAGACAAAGTAGACACAAGAACGTGTTTTCGAGACAAAGCATCGGCAACCACATTGTCCTTACCCTTTTTGTAATGAATAACATAAGAGAAAGTTTTAAGAAACTCAATCCACTTGGCATGCCGTTTGTTAAGCTTATCTTGTGCCCGAAGATGCTTCAAGGACTCATGGTCCGTTCGGATCACGAATTCTTTAGGCCATAAATAATGTTGTCAAGTGGACAAGGCTCTAAACAAGGCATACAACTCTAAATCGTACGTAGAGTAGTTTAGAGTTGCTCCTTTGAGTTTTTCGCTAAAGTTGGCAATAGGCTTCAATTCTTTCATTAAAACCGTGCCTATACCAACTTTGCTAGCATCACATTCAACCTTAAAAGTCTTGTCAAAATTCGGCAATTGTAACAAAGGGGTCGAGATGAGCATAGTTTTCAAGTCCTTGAAGGCCTTAGCTTGTTCATCTCCCTACTTGAAAGGCCGATCCCTTTTAATCACTTCGGTCAAGGGGGTGGCAATGGTGCTAAATCCTTTGACAAAACGTCTATAAAAACTAGCCAACCCGTGGAAGCTTCTCACTTCACCTATGGTTTTGGGAGTTGGACAATTTTTGATAGCGTCAATCTTAGATTCATCCACTTCGACCCCTCTTGAGCTCACCACAAAACCGAGAAATACAACTTCTTGGACACCAAAAGAACACTTTTCTAAATTAGCATATAACTTCTCCTTTCGGAGGACATCAAACACACATTGTAAATATTTTACATGCTTATCTAAGGACCTACTATACACCAACACATCATCAAAGTAGACAACAACAAACTTTCCGATAAAAGGTTTCATCACATGATTCATTAGCCTCATGAAAGTACTTGGAGCATTTGTTAGGCCGAATCGCATAACCATCCATTCATAGAGACTGAATTTGGTCTTGAAGGCGGTTTTCCATTCATCACCCGGTTGTATACGAATTTGGTGATAGCCACTCCTCAAATCAATTTTAGAAAACAGACACGAACCACTCAATTCATCAAACATATCATCTAGCCTAGGAATAGGGTGACGATATTTTATCGTTATCTTGTTGATGGCTCAGCAATCAACACACATACGCCAAGTCCCGTCTTTCTTGGGAACTAGTAGCACCGGGACCGCGCAAGGGCTCATACTCTCCTTGATATACCTTTTGTTGAGGAGTTTCTCAACTTGGCGTTGCAATTCCTTGGTATCCGTCGGGTTACTCCTATAAGCCGGTTTGTTGGGCAATTGCGATCCCAACACAAAATCTATTTGGTGCTTAATTCCCCAAAGCGGGGGCATCCCTTGTGGAAGTTCTTTGGGAAAAACATCTTCATAATCCTGCAACACACAAGAAATCAAAGGAGAAATAGAAGAATTAGTGGGGTTAGTGTTAAAACAATGTGCCAAAAGAAGCATTGGTGTCTCCTCATCATGATCCACGAAGAGCTCCTTCTTTCTAACCAACATCACCATGTTTATTTTCCCTTTGATGTCGAGGAAGCCCCGGATATCCCCACTACCCCACCTACGGGTTCCCCCTCTTTTTCTTTATTTTTGGATTTCTTCCCCTTTTCTTTCAATTCTCTTATCCTTTGATGCAACTCGTTCACTTGTGAAGGCAAAAGTGGATGAAATGTGACCTTTCATCCATCCTTCTCAAGTGTATATCGATTAGACCTCCCATCATGTTTGGTAGATCTATCATATTGCCAAGGTCTACCTAACAACAAGTGACACACTTGCATTGGTATTACGTCACAAAGCACTTCATCGTGGTAGTTTCCCACCTTAAACCATATCACACATTGCCTCATGACTTTCAATTCGCCACATTCATTCAACCATTGCAACTTGTAAGGGCTAGTATGAAATGTAGTTGGCAATTTGAAGAAGTTCACCCTAGCAACACTAACAACATTTGCACAACTACCACTATCTATCACCAAAGTGCACACATTTCCCTTCACAAGGCATTTAGTATGGAATAGATTCTCCCGTTGGCTAGGATCATCTATCGCCTTACTAATCATGGCACGCCTCACTACAAAGTTTGGAACCACGCACTCCCCTTCTTGTGGATAAGCATCCTCACAATCATCATTATCATCATTATGTGGCTCACTTTCAGGTTCCTCTCCATCTTGAGGCTCGACCTCATTCTCTTCTTTTTCAAGACCCACTTCCTTAGGATCACATTGCGTTGGTTTGGACATTCATTGGCTTTATGTCCCTAACCTTGGAACTTGAAATATTGGAACCCTTTAGGATTAGGATACTTGTGAGCTTCTTGTCGGGGAGGAAATTTATGGACTGTTTTAGGCTCGGGCAGCCTTATAGTGGCGGGTTGGTCCTTGTTTTTAGGCCAACCCGAAGATGGTTGAACCATATCTTTGCTCCTCGGCCAACTCGAGGTTGATGGTCCCTTTGGCTTTAACGACGACCTCTCTTTAAGCTACCTTTCAATCTCAAGAGCCGCTTGGAAAATTTCTTCAATGGTATCAAACTTGTGAAGCGTCAAATGAGTGGAGATCTCTTTGTTCAACCCACACTTGAACAGAATGATGTCATGGCCAATTTGTTCTCCACGATGATCAAGCTTCAACATAAGTTGTTGAAACTCATCATAATATGCCATCACACTTCGATTCCCTTATCGCAAATTGTACAACCTAGCAAGCAACTCATGACGATAACTTTCGGGAAGATACCGTTGCCTCATTAGATACCTCAACCGAAACCATGGTGGTGGTTGTCCATCAATCAACTCATTACCAAACCGTTTGACATATTCCTACCATGTGTTAGCATAGCCTTCAAAGTGAGCTATGGCATAACAACTCTTCTTCTTCTCCGATATATCATTCACTTGAAACACTTTATCACACGCCGAATCCCAAGAAAGATACACCTCGGGGTCACTTTCACCCTTAAATATAGGTAGGCTCAATTTGATGGTATTGATGCCTACGTCTCTCTCTTGGTGTCGGTTTCCCCTTTCTCCATACCCTCGATATCTTCTTGGATCTGCATGTCCCCTTCTCATCTCTTTTTCCCTCATATAAGCATCGTCAAAGGCTCCATACCCTTCATAATACTCTCTACTATATTCCTCAAAGTGGACGGGACGGTTTTGGATGTTTGGAACTTGATTTGGAGGGATAGGATTTTGTGGAGGTGGTGGTCTTTGGTTTAGTGGAGCTTGGAAGGGAGGGTTCGGATTTTGTGGAGGCATTTGACGTCCGAGTCCCTCTTGCGGAACTTGAAGAGTTTGGGAATGGGTTGGTCTATTGGAGTCTCGGTTTAGGGGGTTATGAGTGGTTTGGCTTGCGGCATTTAGTGGAGCTAGTGAAGGATTTGGCAATTGTGGCCATGTTTCGGGAGTAACGGTGGTGGAGGAATTTCTATCATATCCACTTGACGAAACATGTCGAGGAGTAGAAGGACGAGAGTTCCTTTGACTCTCCACTTGTTCTAACCTCCCACTAATAGTCGTCACTTCTCCCCTTATGGCTCCCATTTCCGTACTCAACCTTTCAAGAGCTCGGGTCATAGCCTCAAGAGTGACCCTCATATTCTCCATTTCATTAGAATCCACGGTTTGAGACGTGGTTCCTTCCATTGTCAGGGTATCACCTACACAAGCAACAAACAAGTTAGTTTAAAACCTCTCCTCACTCACACACTCTCGGATCACTCACACTCGAGCTCTACAAGTGTTGTAGATTGGCTAGTAACCCATAAATCCTTAAGGTTTGAGTATGCTCTTATCCGGAGTAGATTCTTGTTTGAAACTCAAAGAATTCTTGTCGGACTAGAGTCAAGGAGTTACAACGTATTCAAATGACAAAAAGCACACAAACAAACGATGACACGAATACAAGGCTTCAAAGGACTAATTGACAACTTAGTATGAATGTACTAGCTTGCTAATTAGTTCTCAAGTCAATTAGAAGAACAAAGAATCAATAATTAGAAACTAGAATATCCACATTGAGCTTAATTAATGACGTGAACAGTGATTAAGGTGATGTGGCAGCATGAAATTGGTCACGGGTCCATACATTTTGTTCAACAACTTGAAGCCTTAATCTTCACAATTTTGTAATGGATGACTTTGCTTTTGGAGGGAAAGTAAAGTCTTGTAACTTTTTAACTTTTTCCAACTAAAAAAGATGAGGCTTGACTTTACTAGTTTTACAAGACAAGGCTCCTTATTTTAAGGAAAAGTGGTTGTTAAGTCAAGGAAGTGATGTTGGCAAGTCTTTTCACAAACAACTTTACAACTTTGTCTTACAACTCTTTTGGATCTATTTTAGTCTTTATAGTGGTCAAAATATGAGATGATGAGAAGATCAAGATGAACACCACAACAATACTTCAAGAACACAACCACAATTCACCAACAATAGCCCACTTTAAAGTCAAGCAACAACACACAAACTCAGGCTTCTTCAAGTTCATCATACTACCACTTCAAGTCCTTAATAGCAATGTCAATATATTAAGCTCAACTTAGCTTTAGACACCTTTTGTGTTGATGAGAAAGAAATCAACACAAGAAACAAACTAGACAAACAAAAGAACATCTAGATATAAACACACAAACACCAATCTTGGCCAAGACAACAACACAACACAATTTTTTCGGTCAAGAACAAGATGGACAGATTTCTCTTTTTTTTTCTGGAATTTTCAGATTTCAGCAACCTTTTTTTTTCTTTTTTTCATTTTGGTATTTTTCAACTACCAAACCCAAGATTGATTTTGTTGGAACAAAATCAACCACAAGCTTTGATACCAAATGATACAAAAGTGAGTGTGTGTCAAGAGAATCAAGCCAACACAAGAATAACAAGATGAACAACAACAATGCTAGTGAATCGAAATAGGCCACACACGGCTTCACTAGACTTCAAGGTTTACAAAAAATGACAAGATAATAGAGATTACAAGATTACAATAACAACAACAAGAGCAACAAAGTGGCAACAACTATAGTGAATCGAAAATAGCCCCACACGGCTTCACTATGTTGCCACACAAACAATAAGATTACAAATTAAAGATAGTAACTTGACATACAATATTCAAGAATCTAAGAACCCTAACAACATGAAAGGACCCTAAGACTAAAGAATATTATTACCAAGCTCTTACTTGGACCAAGAGGAACTCAATGACCTCAAGATCCTAGTTTCTAGCCAAGATTCAACCCAAGTGTCACTCCAATTGGGAATTTTGGTTTTGAGTTTCTCCAATGGAAGAGAGAAGTTCAAAATATTACAAGTCTTGTGTTCTCAAAATATCATGAATGAACTAACTCCAAAATAACCCTAACACTATCTATTTATATTAATCCACAAAGGGAGATAACAAATGACCATCCTACCCTTGCCAAAGGGTGGCCTTGGAGTGTAAGTTTATTACACTTCAAGGCTCCTCTTCACACTTAAAAACATTTAATCCATTGGAAGGCTCAAGTACCAACTCACACACGGCCATTTGCATGAACATAGCTTGGAGTTTTTGTAACTCCCGAGCTTGGCTACGTGTGAATGGTCGTGAAATTTTTGGACAGCTTGTAGAACTTGTTGGACAGCTTGGTACACCCGTATCAGGTTGTGTCACACACCGAAATAAGGTTTAAAATATTGAGTTTTATTGAGTTGAGGGGTTCAGATGACAAAAGTGTAAGTAGAGATGTTCACTTTACAAACTCGGACAAGTATAAGGGTCCACGAGATCATTTTGCCAAAATAAAGTCAAACAACTCGATTAACATAAGAAACAGTTATGCAAAGGACTAAACAAATGCGAGCATGTAATACACAAAGGAGTCGTTCGGTAGCGTGTAATAAAATAATGCAAAATATAGTATATTTGTAATACTTGCTACAAGGCAATTGTGTCTTTAACCATGCTAATATTTATATTAGAACCCCTTCCATTACTATTACCATCTCATCATATTCTTGGGAAGAAAAGGAGAAAATTGATCCTTAGCATACTGGGTGTGAAAAATGTATGGGCAACTTTAATAAATCGCAATTATTTAGTACTTAATTACATTCTCTTTTTTTTTAATACTTACAAAAAGTTTGAATATTAATTTTTGAGACAAATCGCTGAGGCTCGAATACATAACCTTCCTAATACATAAATACCAATACATAACTTATATCTATTAATATCACATAGATAAATTCAAGGAAGAATACATATACTCAACTATTCGACTTTTTTCGTATAGGCACCTCAATTAAGCCATGTACCTATTGAACCCTTTACTCCTTCACAAAACGTTTCAATTAAGCACAATCTGCTGATGTGGCAAAAACTATAAAATGCGTGTAAGACACACGCTAATGATGTGGCAAAGTGATAAATTAAATAATGACATGTGGCATTTTAACTTAAAATAATCATAAAAATAATTTTCTAATATAATTAAATCTAAATTTTTTAAAAATAAAAATCAACCCTCCCCCCCACTGCAGCCACTACCCGATCCTCCCCCTCCCTTCCAAATACCCCCTTTCTTCATCTTTGAGCACACAAAAGTAGAAAAAAAAAAAAAAAAAAAAAAAAAAGGTGCTTTTTTTTTCTCATCAACAACCCCCCCAGCAGCCGCCTACCCGATGCCCCCCGCTCTTCCCTTCCAAACACCCCTTTCTCCATGGATTGAACTTTCACACTGAACTAAAAAGTGTGTTTTTTTCCGGTTCTTGGCAGTAAACAACATGACACGTCAAAGGTTGATGAAGAAACGGTTGAAGTGGAAGAAGAAGAAGAACAACAGCAGGCCAAAGAGACTTTGCACTACTGTTATGCCAATGTACCACTGCTATACTAGGTGGAATTTTTTCAAATTTTTACATTCATTTTGTCAAAAATTCAACCCCAAAGACATTTTTTTCATATGTTTTCTAACTTTTCACATTCATTTCATCATTAATTTAATGTCTAGAATACAAATTTGCAATTTCTAATAGAGAGAAAGATGAAAAAGAAGAGAGATGAAAAAGGAAAATGAAGAAGAAGAACAGTAGAACAGTTCTTAAGAAAAGGGGAGATTATTTTTTAAAAATAAAAAATATGAGAAAGGAGATAATTAAGAAAAATAAAAAAGATAAAAGAGATTTAAACAAAAAAAAAAAAGCTAAAATTTAATGTTTCACGTCCCTAAATTGAGTGCAGTGCCGCACTATGTCATATCAGCGCCACGTCAGCAATTGTTCTTAATTGAAATGTTTTGTGAAGTAATAAAGGTTCAATAGGTACATGTTCTAATTGAGGTGCCTATACGAAAAAAGTCGAATAGTTGAGATTGTATATGTATTCTTCCTAAATTTAAATACATATCTTATGTATCAGTAACACAAAAAGCATTCCGGTACACGATTGTTATTAGATTTTCAACCAAAAACATCTTTCTTATGTATCTATAATCTAATATTCATTTGGTGGAGGCTCGCACGACATATCTTTTTATCCTCTTCAATCAAATACATCATTTTTGTGTCTCTCCAAATTTCAATAAAATCCATTATTATGCATCTCCATTAATATCATCATCTTCAACCTTCATTGCCGAATCTCAGATAGCAAACCCACTAACAACCGCCATTGAAACATAATTTTTGAGTTTGAAGTAATAGTGGGGAGAATTCCGATATTTCAAACATTTGGAGTTAAACTCTGACTGTAACTTAAGGTCGGGCGAAAATTGAAGCAACGAGAAGAGAAAACGAAGGGAAGAGAATGACAAAAATTCAAATCTTCAGAGTTAAACTCCGATTATAATTCAATCAGACAGAAATTAAAGCGAAGGGAAGAAAAATCGAAGAGCAGGATTGTGAATTGAATTTGGGATATGGGGTAGGGAGAATTATTATGCATCCAATGGTATAGAGCCAGACAGTAAAAGAAAAGGATTTATGTAATTATTTTAAAAGGTTAAAATTTTAAGTAACAATAATAAGTTAAAAGGTGTTGTATTATGTAATTTATCCACCCACAAGTAGACATGCTTAGGAAGAAGGAAATCATAAGATCCAACACAAAAGACTGGCTCATCAACAGCACTAAAAAACCTAAACTTATCAACACCAAAAACTGGCTTATCAGCAGTACTAGTAATCTTATTAACACCAGATTTCACATCAACTGCCATAAACTTTCTTGATTCTAATTTTCATTAATTCCAAAAGAGTTTACTCTTCGGATACCTGACTAGTACACAGTATATCCCCAAAAGCAAGCGGACAACTTCCATCATCACCAAAACGATCAGTAAACTTATTATTCCAAATTACCCCCTGATGTTACGAATAGCAGCATCAATCAACACCCAACCCATCACCATTGTTGTCCTTCAATTGCACAGAAACAGGAATTTTCTGCATAAGAGAAGCAGAACAACACAAAGATCCAATCTTTGAATAATTCTTCCGACTACATATAAAAAGTAGATAGCAGAAGAGGTAAAAATAGTTGTCGTATCAAGTTGTTCACCAACAAGCCATAATTAAAACTTCGATGATACAGAATTTGGGTTTTTTTCTTATTGTGCAAGGATAAGCAACAACATCCTCAGATGTGCATGGAGGGAAATCAAAAGATCCAACACCTATAAGGGTGAAGCTATGTAGGCATCACTGAGAAAACAAAAGAGCATTGACACATACTACTGTAGGATTTCAATTTTTTCCAAGAAAGCTCGCTACCTTTTGGGCTTCTTACTATAGCATGAAAATCTCCAGCATTTTTCAAGGTGCAATCAAATATCACAAAGAGAATTAACAATCACTCGGCATTATACTTTTAAGAGTTGCATTCACATCCTGGAAATGAAACGAATTACATAAAAGAATATTAAGATTCTAAAACCCTATTATCTATGATATTGCAGCTCAATAAATTTAGACCACCTGTGGACGTACATGAGCTGATAGCTGTGGGGTATCTCTTGCGTTCTTCTCACAACGATCCACTTCTCCATGTGTCCGCCAAATGACATTCTATAGAATGTCAGGATGTGGAAGCTTGGAACCAATTCAAATGAGTCGTGCTGCTACAACTCAATGACAAATTGGCAACATTTATATTGGTTTTGCTCAATCTTCGTTATCAGAATTGCCAAATTTTATTTTTGTAGCCTTCGGAGCATTTGCATCAATTTCTCTAAAATGAGCACCATAGAGCTTGGACTCCTGCAAATAGGTCAACTCAACAATGTAACAAAGAGCATGTGCAGTGATAGAGAAACAAGATTCAGTTGACAATTACTTCTCAAGCAAACAAATTATGCCAGCAAGAAAATAGGCAATCACAACGTATCACATGTAATACATTGTTTCTTCACCATCTCTCTGCCTTTATCTTCTGTAGATTTGGCATATTTCCCAGCATAATTCTCTTAAAAGTTCTCAATCCTACATGCCTCCATGGAACCAAGATTCAAATCCTCAGACTTGAGAGGCAGAATTACCGGTACTTGTATTCGACGCATCATCAATGCCTAAGAAGGCATGAAGTACACAAGGCACTCCGACAAAGTGAGGAAATAACTAATGAATAGGACAGAGTTACCAAGTAAACCAGAGAACGAGGGAAAATGTTACTATGGAACAACTGACATTAGTTGTGTGAACATCTTTTTTGTGAGACGAAAGAAGTGGAGCCTCCAACAACTAATGTCAACTGTGTGAGGCACATACTAAAATTTTTCCAGAACGAAATGTACTGAAATTTAGGAGACCAATGCATATGCATTTCAAATCACAAGGCAGCAGCATACTGATGAAGAGCCCTTGTCAAATCAAAGGGTTTGAAGCATCTTCAGTATTACTACTATCATGGACTTGTCCACCAACCCCAAGTCTGTGTAAAAAGGTTATATTCATGATCACTACTAGTGCGTCAACTTTGGCATCTAAATTCTTCAAAACCTATGGGAAGAAGATCTGAGGACTTCCCTGTAACTGTCCCCATAGCATAACACACACTGCCGTATGAAGTTTGCATCTATATCTATGCCCATGAAGGGGGTGTTTGGATTAGCTTTAGTTCAGTGACTTATAAGCAAAAAGTCAAAAGCCAAAAGTAGGTAGCAACCAACTTTTTGGCTTTTTCTTGTACTTTTTAAGCCTAAAGTAAAGTGCTTAAAAGCACTTTGTGTCTTTGCCAAACACCTCCAAAAATTAAAAGGTGCTTAAGAGCCAAAAACACCTAAAAATAAAGAGTGTTTGGATTGACTTATTTTTAGGTGCTTTTAAGCACTTTCTAATTTTTGGAGGTGTTTGGCAAAGACAAAAAGTGCTTTTAAGCACTTTACGTTAAGCTTAAAAAGTACAAAAATAGCCAAAAGCCAAAAGTTGGTTGCTACCAACTTTTGTCTTTTAGCATATAAGTCACCTAAAAAAAGCTAATCCAAACACCCTCGAAGAAGACAGCCTTGGGCAAACTCCTCCTAAGCCATGGCAATCCAATCCAACAAAGGTGTCAATGACAGAACGCAAGCTACAACTTAAGCCTCTAAAGCTTGACCCCACACCAGTGTCCTATGAACATGTCTAAAACTACACAAGCTCGTATTGCCAGCAACTTAGCCTGCACATGCCCTTCTGATGGCACGCTTGACTACCCCACAAGCG
Source organism: Capsicum pubescens (assembly GCA_030864215.1). Lineage (NCBI taxonomy): Eukaryota > Viridiplantae > Streptophyta > Magnoliopsida > Solanales > Solanaceae > Capsicum > Capsicum pubescens. The sequence goes on along the minus strand of CM061538.1, from coordinate 329,042,918 downwards.
CACATCAAGGTGTCATTAGGTAAATGGTAACATATTCGTAATATGCAACCAAGAAGCTTACCTTTTTCTTTACGTGGGTTCCAAAATTGAGAAGGGCAGCTGGAACAGTCTGTCCAGCTTCTCTGAGGACATTTATTAACTCCCCAGAAAGTCCCTGTGATATACACGCTCATCATAAGAATCAAAATAGCAAAGCGCTGAGACAATAGTACAAGGGAAATAAAAGTGAGATCTCTATTATATAGATCAGCCAAACAGTACCTTGTTATCCTTAGTGAAGAATGTATGAGCTACACCTTTTTTACCAGCCCTTCCAGTTCTTCCAATTCTATGAACATAATCCTCTGTTGTCAAAGGGAAACTATAATTTATCACAACTTCAACATCAGGTATATCCAGTCCTCGAGCAGCTACATCAGTAGCTATCTGCAGAAGCACAAGAATTATGTTAATGAGGCTATCGCATGTTTCAACGTTCACAAAAGAAAACCGAGCAAACAGCGAGATCATTCATGAACAGCCGATCCAAATTCAACTGGACATCCCAACACAATTTCCAGCCAGCATCAGAGCAACACAACTAGAATTCAATAAGTATCAGGAAATCGATTTTGCAGGAACGAGTAAGAAGCAAAATATTGCAAGACATTTTGATGGGAAAAATGTTAAGCATCCTATTATTCTTGGACAGAAGAGGATTGGCTAGAAAATAGTACTCCAGGATTCAGCGGAGGAATCCTAGCTGGTAAGTCAAACTACCGTGAAGCCATTGCATTATCAAAAGGTCATCAATCAACCATCATGCAAAAAATCAGACAAACAAAAACGATTTCATGAAGGATGCTCCAAAAGATGAGGCAGTTATTCATCTGATGAAAATTTTGGTAGTAAATTGGCCATCAATTTATAATTAAATATTTCAAAACTTCAAGGAATCTTAACTTGAATATATGTGATAATGAAGAGAATAAGTGAGCTAACCACAATATTGAAACAACTTGTACAATAATGATTGGAGCAAACCTACCATGAGAAGTTAGGAACTAAAGAGGGAGTAAAAATTGATGTAAATTAGGATGACAAGAGAAAACCAAAATACAGTGATTCTGCTTCCTACCATAATTAAGAATTTGTACGAGTGTTCCAGTCAAGAGTATCAAACACGTCTGAGGTTCTTCTTTACCTAATTAAAGCACATTCTCTTTGGTTCTTATATACTTGATTAGTTAGCCGTATATGGTTAGCATCCTCTTGAGATGTTATTCCGATAGTTATCTACCTATCAAATAAACATCACCCAAAGTGGAAACAAATACAACACAGGAAAACAGTGTGTACCATTAGAGGACAGCTTCCGTCCTTGAAGAGTGACAGTGCCTTAGTACGAGCATGTTGTTGCTTGTCACCACTAATGGACACGACTTTCCAACCCCTGAGGCCAAGACACATCAAAGACAAACAAAATGTAGACCAGATATGATATTAGCGATGTCTGTAGCACAATACAGTGAGCATGGTTCGTACTTCATGTACCAATTTTGCCAGGATCAAATTTGTTTGAACATGTATTATCAGCAGGTAAATTGGAAACTAGGCACATGAATCTAATGTTTTGCTCACAACTAAACAGAAGAGTCAATAGAATTACCTTTTCTGTAGCATCATTTCAACACGAGATGCTTCCTTCTTGTATAAAACAAAAACCAATACTCTATTCCTGTTCAAAGTTTGCAACCTCTTGTAAGCATCCATTAGAAAGAGAGTTTAAAGAACCCAATGCCATTACCTGGTTTTAACAACAAAACAGGATACAAATAATGCAAACACTATCCCCAATAACTTATGATTGAGGAATGTATAAAACCAGTGCCACGAATATAATTTTGCTGGACAATGGATAAGGAAATAAAAAACAATACAACAATGAGGGTAAGTAAATGAACTCATCCACTTTTTTTTTTTTGAAAAAAAAAAAAGGAATGTGTGTGTGTGTGTGAGAGAGGGAGAGAGAGAGCGAGAGAGCGAGAGGGCGAGATAGGTGCACCTTTCCCCATGCCCCATGGTTTGATAAACCTACTCATTAACTCCTGGAAGAAAAATGGAATCACTATTTTTAGGATACCCTCTCACTTGATCAACCATCTACAATAAACAGATGGTGACACCAGACAACTGTGTTTAGACAACATTAACCGTCATGGGCAGATTAATCATTTCACACTTTTTATGAGAAAGGTAACATTATATTAAACATCAGCACAAAGGCGGTGCTGGTCTGGTCTTTTTGCACTTAAGTAAATTTAGAATGATTTTAAATTAAGGAACACTGTTCTAGTTGAGTTAACAGGAAGGAAGCAATCCATTCAATTCCTATAAGTACAAGAAATTACAATCCTATTTTGTACACAAGCTAAGTTGCTCGGACTCGGGTGCGGGTGTCCGATACGGGTACGGATGTAGAGGTCGGATCCTTCACGATCTCAATTTAAAGATTCGGGGATATGGATCTAGAGATGGATACGGGTGCGGGGATTCGGAGAAGAATAATTTAAATATCTAAAAGTAGAGTTGTAAAACATAAATTATGAGATATTATGTGGAAAACTAGAGGACAAAATATTGTTCAAGAAGAAAATCCTGAAAGGAGATAAAAAGAAAAGCAATAACATAAAAATTTCTATATACAAGACATTCCATTTTCTTCAATTTCATCTTAGCTTTTGTTTTGAGACAACGAACGCAGGCTTGAGAGCTGGCAATGATGAGATCAGAAATGTGTCAGTAGAGATTTCTTCAAGCTATACCTTCTAGACTTATGGTACTTTTCCAGCAAGTTTAGTAAACGCTCATCACGGGCTCGATCTTCCAAGACCTATAATGTAAAAGGAAGTGGACAAGCAATTTAGCAGGAAGAAATAGAGATGAACTTGTACGACTTCTCTTTTGTGTTTTCATTTTTGTTTTTGGCTCTCTTTGTTGGTTGATTGGCTGGGAAGGGAGGCAAGAATATGCTGATTATGAAAGAGCTGGAAAAAAATAAAAAGAAAATCTGCATATCTAATAAGTCTTTAGAATTTCTATAATGGAGTTTACCTCGACAATTTGCATGACATCATGGTTGGCAGCCAAATCTTCTGAACCTACAACTACCTGAACAGACTTCAGTTTTAAGACAGGAAAGGAACCACAACAAATTTGAGGATATATTCTGACTGGTGAATCAGACCTTGATTGGATTGGGATCCATGAATTCTTGAGCTAATTGATGAACAGCCGGAGGCCATGTAGCACTGAACATAACCATCTGCCGAACTGCACAATTTGATGGAACTTGAATGGTGGACAGAAAAATACAAGTTCACAAAATGTAAACTTCATCTAGCTAATATCTGAAGTGCAAAATAAGGCATACCATGTAACATGGGAGGACAAGGATATGAATCAAAAAAATAGAAGGCTTGAAATATTAACAAGATTCGAATTTTCAACATCCGTTTTTTAGTCTTACATATATACTGAGAAAATGAAACAAAAAATAAACTTTAATATGGTTTACTTCATTTACAAAAAGGATAGAAAATGAAACTACAAATGTCTCATTGGGACATATAAATTGTGACCGAGGGAAAAAATGGTACTTGGAGCAAATACAATAAGCTGTGAAAGGCATTCAGATGCAAGCATCTCATTGAAAAGAAAAGAAAAAGATATTACAACAGGCTAAATCTATCTAATGAGAAGTCCATCAAAGCTCCAGCTCTAAGAATTCAAGAGATGGAATCAAATGCAGAGAGCAACATTCATACCAGAGCATGTTTGGCTCAATATGGCACGGACTGCTGGTTCAAAACCTAAATCAAGCATGCGATCAGCTTCATCTAGCACCTATAGCAATATTAGTAACATCAGTCAATAGTAAAAGAGCATGACAGTTGACGTTATTCCGTTTATATTAAGCTCATATGACCGAGAAAAAAAGAATTAAATCATATTTAAAAGTTACCTCGTGACCATGTCAGGTAAATTAAGAGAAGAGGAAACACTACAATTTCTTAATATGTGATAACATTACTAAAAATAAAGGATAACACAATCTCTGTGTTTTCTTCTGTCACATTACAGTAATCACTCATTTACATCCAATGTTAACTTTGAGAGATTTATTACCCAAGGATAAACAAGTGACAGTAATAGATGGTAAATAGAATGTAAACAACAAAAGATGGCTTTTTTTTTTTGATAAAGTTAACATTTTGTATATTAATCATCAGCTCAAAGGCTGGAATCCAAAATTTGCAACCCAGCCTACATCCAACTGTGTAGAATTAGAAAACAAAAACAAAAGGAAAGAAGAAACTATTCATAGATCCTATTTCATCTTACAAGGATCCTAGTATGTCTATGATAGCCACAGGGTTATTCATATTCTCAGAACTACACCAATAGCAAAGATAATGCAGTTCGTTATAACAGCAAAAGATGATTCTCGAGCATATTTTCAGTTCGTATTTCAAACAAGACCAACATTTGCATACCTCACAACAACTTGAAAAGACAGAGATTACACAAAAAAGCCTGAAAAGGAAAAATACTTCTCCTAAATCCTAATAATGAAACAAACCAAAAAAGTACTTACACACATTAGATGACCACAAGTACAGGACAGAAGCATCCAAACTAACTACACTAATTGACCAAGCAAATTTCGTGACATCATGCTTACTCAGACTTCATCAAGGATCCTGAAAGTCCAAACCTAAATGAAGGGCACAAAAGCACTCACCACAAAAGAAACCTCTTTTAAGTTACAAGCTCCCATTTCCATCATATCTTGCAAACGACCTGGGGTTCCAATAACAATATCCTGCAAGCAGAGGCTATCATCTGAGATACCGACAACGACAAGAAACTCTGAACTTTAAGTATGAAAAATGTGAAGTACGTGTAGCAACCATTTAAAAAGTCTAAGAAAGCGACCATAAGACCTTAAACTGACTTAGATATTAATTATATGATACTGAAAAAGCCATCATTCAAGACTCATCGCAACAATAAATACAGAACAAGTAACCAACAGAATACTTACCACACCAGATCTAAGAGAAGCCTTTTGATGGTGCTTTTCAACTCCGCCATATAGAACAACTGATTGCACAGCAGTAGACTTCCCAGCCTCACAGAGAACATCTGCTATCTATTATAATGAGCAAGATCTATCAATAACACCTAAAATCCGCATAGGCATTTTGCATTTGAGAACACAAGGCAAAACATGCATATTGATTTTTGATTTAATAAAAGAAAACAAAAGGCAGGATTTAGAAGATATTCTAGGCAGATGCTAGAAGACATCTAGAACTAAAACCCACATAAATTAACCCCTTTACAATATTCACCCTCATTATGCATGGTATACTCTATCTTGATAAATGGGACATCGGTTCGATTTTCCCTGAAGGCAAGCTAACCTCGTATCTCACTTTTGATTTTATTTTTAATCAAGGAATGGAAGGTGGCACAGCTGGGCCGGGCAAAGGGCTTCCATGCAAAAGTCAGGGACGGGCGCATCTGATGATCTCACTTGCTTCACGCGTATGAAAATATCATTATGTGCAATGCAAGCGGAGAAGATATACTATATCTGAAGACAGTTTATTGCTTTTCTATTGCTCTTTGAGGCAATAAATATCAGGTGTGAACATAAATTACGCTAAGAGTCATTTTTTCCCTGTCACAAGGTTTCCAGAATTCAACAGTTGGCAGATTCACTAAGATGCAATGTGGGGCGATTACCAACTAAATATTAGGTAGACCCTTTGGATATCAATCACAAAGAATACTTGGAAGAAACGACACAAAAAATTGAAACGAGACTAACAAATGCACTTGTCCTTGGGAGGAAGGTTTTTAATCGATAATGTTTTGGATGCACTCCTTACTTATATTGTCTCTCTATTCAATACCAAACAAGACGCATAAAAGAAACAATAAACTTAAAGAGTAATTTTGTGGCGAGGAAACAAGTAAAAAGTCTTTCATTTAGGTAATGTGGGAAACAGTGATCACCAGTAAGAAGGAAGGAGGCTTCGAAGTCAATACTCTAAGGGCACACAACATTCCCCTTCTATAATCACTATGGAGATTTTGCAATGAGGAGGCACTGGACACGTGATGATATAGAGAAGTACAAGATGGAAAATTTCTCGGAGCACATGAGAGCCAAGGCATTAGTAGGCAATTGGGAACTGAATATATCAGAAACTTATTGAATATATCCTAAGAACACACTCACATTATAGTAAGTGGCGATAGGAAAACTTTATTTTGGAAAGAAAGATGGTTAGCACATACACTCCTAAAAGATTATCTTCCCATCATTTCCTGCAAATTAAATAACTATGATGCCTCGGTAGAAGATTACTAGTCTATTCAAGGATGGAACATTCTTGACAGGAATGGAAAACACGTAACAACCCGTTCATTTGCCTTTTCCCACGCTAAATTTGAACAATAACTGCAAAGTTGGTTTTTTCACAGAACAAAAAAATTCAAGCTTTGTTGAGTGATAACATTATTCAGTAAGTGAAACATTACCTCAAGTGAAATCAAACTCAAACAACGGATCAGAAAGAATACCAATAATGCAAGAAAGCAAACAATTTTAAACACTCCGGGTATAAATCTCAGTAACATACTTGTTGAGCTAGCTCCCTCGTAGGCGAAAGCACAAGGCAAACGGGATTCTTAGACTTCTTACTATTCCGCTTACTCATGATGTGCATAATAGCCGGAATACCAAAAGCCAACGTCTTACCTAATCATACAAAAGCAAAACAAAACTAAATAAAACAACAAGCCATATAGCCTACTATTACACTAAAATCCCTCAATTCAAATGTTATACCTGATCCAGTTCTCGCAATTCCAATGAAATCACGACCATTTAAAAGAAAAGGCCATGAATGAGATTGAATTGGCGATGGTTTCTCGAAGTTCTTGCAACATTCCAATACTTCACTTGGAAGCCCTGAATCCACAAAGTTTGTTAAAGCTTTGTACTTTGACTCATTAGCTCCTTTACCAGTAACCACCACATTTGTACTATTTTCTTTAACTTCCCCATTAACAGACCCATCATTCAAATTCTCTTCCTCTACCTTATTCTTCTTCTTCTTCTCAAATATTTCAGTATTTCCATTAGACCCACTAAGAGTTTCAGTGTTCCCATTATACCCTTCTTGTTCTTGATTCGGTTTACCCTTCTTCTTTTTCTTCTTCTTCGTCTTTTCAGAAAACTCAACTGACCCATCAATTATTTCAGTATTTCCATCAACCCCACAAAGAGTTTCACTGTTCCCATTATGCACTTCTTGTTCTTGCTTCTGTTTCTCCTTCTTCTTCTTTTTCTCCTTTTTGGACTCTACAAAAACGTCAGGGTCAGATTCTTCGAGCTTTCTCTTGTTTTTCTTATGCGATTTGGATTCATAGTTGAGGGTTTGTTGTTCGTCATCTAATTGCTTTGCTACCATGGCTGCTCAATGTGGCGAAGACAGCAAAACCCTAAGGTTTAAGGAAACAAATGTTGTATTTGTAGTTGTTTGCTATTTTCTGTTTTCCTAGATTGACCTCTGTTTTTAAGTGAAATTACAATGAGGAAAATGATTAAAATGGTCCCTAATGTATTGGGGTTGGTTCATTTTGATCCTTGACATCGTGAAATGCACCATATCTCTCTCGACCGAGAGAGATGCGGCTGGAAAAGACCTGTATATTGAGAGGCGGACGATGAGGTTATATTGTTGTAAAACAAGTACTCACACCTTCTTGGTATTAGGAGTTCTCTATACTGAAAAGGCTTTGACATTATTTTTAGGAAAAGTTAGGAAGACAGCTAGTTTATCGAGCTTATGATGGACATCGGTTGCATTGTATATTTATTTTATTTCATTTTACTTGATTTTTAAGAAAAAATTAAATAGAGGTGTATTTTACTAAATTAATTATATTAATAAAATTTTAAAACATTAAATTTGATTAATGTTACTTTATATAATTGTTTAATACTAAGAAAAGTATGAGAAAAAATAAAGCTTTTAAATTTACGAAATGAACAAATAAATTGAAACGTTTAACTTTAGTTTAGAAGTCAAGTAAAATAGGAGGGAAGGAGTGTATTAGGGCTGGTCCTAATACAATTAAAAAATGATTAAAATGATTCCTAATGTGTTGGGGCTGGTTTATTTGACCCTTGATATCGTGAGAGGCACCACACCGAGAAAGAGAGGGGGCTGGAAAAGATTCGGATGGTGAGAGGCGAACAATGAGGTTATATTGCTCTATAATAGGTACTCATATTTTTCCGGCATTAAGAATCGTCCGTACTAAAAAGGCTTTGACATTATTTTTTAGGAAATCTAGAATGATAGCTCATCGAGCCTATGGTGGACGTCGATTGCATTGCATACTTTCTCTATTTTATATTACTTAATCTTTAAGAAAGTTTTAATTAGAGGTGTGTTTTACTAAATTAATAATATTAGTGATATTTTAAAACATTAAATTTAACTATTACTATTACTTAATATACTCCAATGATTTAATACTAAAAATAATATGAGAAAGAAGTAGTAACTTTTAAAATTTCCAAAAGTCAACAAATTAATTAAGACATTTTTAGTTTAGAAAGCCAAGTGAATTAGAAGGGAAGGAGAGTATATATATAGGTTAGTAGATATGGTCCCTTTTTTTGGGGGGCGGGGGGGCGGGGGGGCGGGGGGGGGGGTAGAATACATATTTTACTTTCGACTTTAAAATTAATTCATATGATACACTCATCACGAGTAAATTTTATATATCCAATTATTTAAAATGTATTTAGGGACACGCCATTTTTGTGTACATGACTAGTGCGTGTTTAAAAATAAAATAGACGCATGAAGAGGCAAATATGTATTAAGGTTGATTTAGGACCTATTTGATAGGCGGAAAAAAAGTGGTTTTTAAAAAATTCTTTAAAAGTATTTTTGAAAGTGCTGAGCTTATTTTAAAAATAAGCAGTTACGTGTTTGGATAAAAACGCTAAAACTGAAAAATGATGTGTTTGGTAAACAAGTGTTTTTAAGCACTTTGTTTGATCAAAATGTTTGAAATACCCTTAAAGTTGTTAACAATATACAGAGTTGATTATTATTAATTTTATTTCTAAAATGATTCAAATTAAAATTAATATATATATATAATATTTTCATAAATAACTATTAATTTGTGCGTTTTTTTTTGTTAAAAGAGTTTAAATTATTAAGCAAAATATATATGTTACTAATCATTGTAATTACATTAATAGATAAATAGTTGGTCACAAATGACACTATTTATTTGATAAAAAGACTCTTAATTAGAAAATATATTACTCATTGATTGAGTAATGACTATCACTATTAAAACATGGGCGAATACGTATGTTGCGTCGTGAAATATAGATGGATCATTCACTAATCGTCCATGAAGTTGTATATCTTCAATGAGTATTCTCCATATATTTTGGTTGGTGAGTTATTTTTTATTAGAGAAATTCATATGTTGTACGATAATAATTGTCCATATTTAACAACAACAACATACCCAGTGTATTCCCACTTAATGGGGTCTGGGGAGGGTAGAGTGTACACAGTCCATACCACAACCTCAGGTGAAGTAGAGAGGCTGTTTCCGATAGACCCTAGGCTTAGAATCAATAACAATATAACAAACTCAATACATAAATGCAATATAAACTTGTACAGTATGCGAAATATACTAACAACGCTTGCCACAAGATAATATTAAAACTATACATCTGAAATCATAGACAACACTCAACACCTACTACCAAGAAACTTCAGACACATATACAAAACACTCGACATCCTCCCACCCCTATCCCTCTACCCTAATCTGCATCCTCCACCCCTTCCTATCAAGGGGCGTGTCCTCCGTAAGCTGTAACTACTTCATATCATGTCTAATCACCTCCCTCCAATATTTCTTCGGCGTACCTCTCCCCCGCCTAAAATATCAATAGCCAGTATCTCACACCTTCGCACTGGTGCATCAGTACCCCCTCCTCATCACGTGCCCGAACCAACGTAACCTCACTTCTCGCATTTTGTCCTCCACCGAAGCCACTCCCACCTTTTCCCGAATAATCTCATTCCTCACCCTATCCTTCCTAGTCTAACCACACACCCACCGTAACATCCTCATCTCCACCACCCTTAACTTTTGGACGTGGAATTTCTTAACTGGCCAACACTCCGCTTCATACAACATAGTCAGTCGGACTGTCACTCTATAAAATTTACCTTTAAGTTTTGAGGGCACCTTCTTATCACACAAAACTCCCGAAGCAAGCCTCCATTTCAATCATCCTGCCCCAATACGATGCGTGACATCCTCGTCAATCTCACCATCGCCCTGAATTATAGACCCCAGATACTTGAAACTTTTCCTCTTCAGAATGGCCTGAGAATCCAGCTTCACAACCACATCAGTCTCTTGCAACACAACACTAAACTTACACTCCAAGTACTCCGTCTTGGTCCTGCTCAACCGAAAATCTTTAAACTCAATGGTCTGTCTCCAACTTATCATTAACTCTTCCCCGAATCTCATCAATCAAAACCACATTATCTGCAAATAACATACACCAAGGCACCCCTCTTTGAATATGTTGTGTCAACACATCCATCACCAAGGCAAATAAAAAAGGGCTAAGAGTCGATCCCTGATGCAAACCTATCAAAACTGAAAAGGGCTCCGAATCTCCACCTACTGTCCTCACATGAGTCTTCGCGCCATCATACATGTCCTTAATTGGCCTAATGTACGCCACAGGTACCCTACTAGCCTCCAAGCACCTCCACAGAATCTCCCTTGGTACTCTGTCATATGTCTTCTCAAGATCAATAAACACCATATGCAAGTCCTTCTTCCTCTCTCGAAATTGCTTCACTAATCTCCTCACAAGATGAATGGCCTCAGTAGTTGAGCGACCTGGCATGAAACCAAACTGATTCTCCGAGATAGCCACAATCCTTCCCAGTTTCAACTCTATCACCCGTTTCCAAACTTTCATAGTATGAATCAATAACTTAATACCTCTATTAAATTTAAAAGAATATATTAAAGAAGGAGAATAATATATAAAAATTCATATTTCATAAATTAGAAGTTTCATACAAAAGAAGTACTAATATAGCTACACAAGGGTAATTTTGGAATAAGGGAGAATTTTGAGGGACAAAAATGTCTCTTAATTGGCCAAAATACAATGGCTTATAAGCCAAAAAAAAAGTTGAGAGTTGGAGTTTTTAGTTTTTGGCTTATAAAAAATAAATTTTGGCTTTTTAAAGCAATTTTGAAACTTGCCAAACACTTAAAAAGGTAAAAATAAAATAAAAAATAAATACATAAAGTAGCATACTTAAGTATTAAATTACAAAAAATAGCAACACTTTTATCAAATTACATTTTGTAGCATATGTATTTGTATGTATTTGTATTCTTGTAGCAACAGTTTGTAAAAATACAAAATACATATCGATCATAAGAGCAGTAAAAATCATATGTATTTGTATTTTTGTAGCAACAGTTTGCAAAAATATAAAATACATATTGATCATAAGAGCAGTAAAAATCATATGTATTTGTATTTTTGTAGCAACAACAGTTTGCAAAAATACAAAATACAACTTGCTATATTATGTAATTATGAAACTGTTGTTATGAAACTCATAATTAAGGGGATACATATGCTATTTCTAAAATTTGCCCAAAAAAAAAAAGCTTAAAAGTTATTTTGATCAAAATATAAGCCCATCCAAACATCCGCTTATTTAATCCTTGATACGTATAGCTTAACAAATATGATTCTTTCTTATTTTCTTTTTATTGGGTAGGATACATATTTGTTTTTGATCTTGAGGCTAAAGTCATGTGATACAATTGTTAGATACAAACAACCTTTTACATATTTAATTCTTTTAAATTGTGTTCAAGACCCATCATTTTTATTTAATGTGTATTTTATAACAAATAAAAATAAATGTGTGAAGATGCAAAATATGTATATTTTATAGGTTTATCATATGCTTAGATTTGATAAAACTATTTTAATAGCCTGAGCTATTTTGATTTTCGCACAAATTAATAGATAGCAAAGACAATTATGTTCATTTGACAGCTAAACATCCATATGGTATAAAAGGAAAAAAAAAACTGCAATTTGAAAGTGATACATAGTGACATAATTAAAAAAATTATTTGATCTAATAAAATAAAAATATAAAAGAGTCAGAAATACCCTTCAAGTATTGAAATTGGTTCAAAAATAACCCCCCATCCACATTGATCGCTCAAATTACCCTTGCAACTAACGCTTTTTTAAAATTGTAACTAAAAATTTGAAAACAGGTCAAAAATACCTCCATCCACTTTTATAGCTCAAAATGTCCTTGCAACTAACTTTTTTTTAAATCACAATTAAATTTTTTATTAAGTGCATGACAATTTTCTATTGGTCAAAACTAAATTAATTAAAATGCTAAGCCCAATTCGGACTCAACTAAAATTACCTGATCCAAACCCTACAAAATTAATCATAATTTTGATCGGTGAATGGTGTGGAGTGGTCTCGCACAGGGAATGCACTTGCCAGTGGTGGCAAGACAATTTGATGTATATAAACAAAAATAATGACAACTATTTAGGAAGGAATGTGCTATTTTTTTTTAGTGCAGACATGTTTCCCCCCTGAACTTATCCGCTCAACTTACTTTAGCACTTAAACTTAACTTCCATTTATGTACTCCCTTAAGATCTTTAAAGTGTATTAAAATACCCCCTTAACAGCCTATACCAAGTCAAGGCCCGGTGTTGTTAAACACAAGCCCTTTGATTCGTCCACGTTATAACCCGACCCGTCCTCAATTATAACCCGACCCACCCTTAACAAATACTCTCAAATCTTACCAAATAACCATTTTCACTTTTCTGTAATGCCTCGAGCCTGGTGCTCGGAACACTACACGGTGCTCATGACCCCAAAGGACCGCAAGCTAACCCATGACTGATATTTGTACCTGTATACTGCATAAAATATTTTATAATGCGAAAACATGAACTGAAAGGCCATAAGGTTCAATACTGAACATGATCTGAATGATATAACATCAGTGTGAGGTAATAAAATACCCAAAACAAAACTGAACATACTAAAGTCTGAAACATGATAGTCTATAAAGACTCTAACTGACTGAACTGTCTGAGTAAGGAGTTGATGGGACATGTCCCTAACTAACTCCAACTAATAAACTGATTAATGAGATAATAGAGAAATAACCATGTCCTCGAAAGATGAGGACTCACTTCTAACTCTGTCTGCGGATATCTAGAATCTACTGTTTCTCTGGAGCTCGTGTCTCTGAACCTATGGTATAAGACACCATAGCGCAAATGTGTCAGTACTTTGAATGTACTGGTATGCATGTGAGGTAGGCTGAATGCATGGGGTTCATACGCGTGAACAATTATAAGAACTGACTAACTATCGTAAGCGTGAGAATACATGCATGAGACATAACAACTGACACTAATACTGTGATAACATGAATACCGAATCTGAATATAATTGATAACATGAGTGACTATATCTGACAGTCCTGAATCTGATAGAACTATCTGAGTTCCGTACTATATCTGACAGTCCTGAAATCTGAAGAACTATCTGGGTTTTATTACTGAGACTGATTGACTATATCTGACAGTCCTGATTCTGGAACATGAAACTGTGGGAAGTAATTATCTAACCAACATGCCCCTGATACGCCATTATGGCTGAGTTGGGGTCTAATCTATAACCCCAATTGAAAGAGTGTCAATACCGCACCACTGGTAAGGACAAGCTGTGGGTGACCCTCATCTGACTTAGTGTCCCCAAAAGAGAACAGTGAGGCCTTTATCTGACAGTGCTTATCCACCTCATCAACCCTCATCGGACAGTATTGATGTCTCAACCTATGCTGGCTACATAGTTTTGGAACGTAAGGATGACTTCTAAGAATCACACCCTCATCTGATAATGTGTGTTCCCATCCTTGGGTTCACTCAGTGTTAATTCCTACTTCCATCTGAGTAGACTCTGAACATGATTAACTAGACTCTGAACATGATTAACTGAACTGAACATATGTTGAGCTACTAAATTTCGTTGACTGACGGAATACTACTGATATCTAACAACTGACTGAGTTCATGAGATCATAGAGATTTCCTGAGTCATAAGACTGTCTGAAGTCTATGGATTCATAGCTTGACTGAGAGTATCGTGAAAACATGGCATAACTCTAGGTACACAACTAATGTTTCGGGTACGAGTACCCCTAGGACTCTATGAAAGGAAATTGACCAAGCATAACTTACTTGAACATATAACTAACATCATAATCCATAATATATTTATAGAAGCATTTCATCAAAACATGTGATGGGCATAATTTGTACATACATGGGGATTTCATGGTATCATGCTAGTTAGGCACTTTTCCTTCATCTAGGCATTTAATCAAATATATTGTAGACATGGTATATGTAACATCATTGTACAATAATTAAACATCATGGTTCAATTCTAATTTCATTATTCAAGGGTTTAGTCATAGGTTTGCATGAATCTATATCTATAATAATTTAACCCACATAGAATTTATCACCCAACATGGAGTAGAATTCAATTTCTCATTATCCACATGAACAAGAGCAGCCCAATCATGAAATTCATAAGAAAATCCATAAACTTGAATTTAGAAAAGGGATTCTTGGGCTTCATGGACGAAAGAAGTCCATGAATGAACACTATGCATACCTTAGTTCGTGATTTCATGAGGATTGACAGTGAAACCTTCTTGAATTCCAATCCCCAATAGAAACCCTAGCTTGTTCTTGAGAGAAACTTGAGAGAAACTAGCATATTTTGGGTGAAGAATAGCTAAATCACGTGTTATTGGGTTTAAATAGGGGGTAGGAAATTGACCCTTTTAACCCTTGGATGCGTCTTTTAAAATTGTAAAAATTTCCCGAACTGGACCTTTAGCGTGACGCGGCGCTATCGCGTCGTGTCACTGGATTTTGACAATTGAGAAATTGAGGGATGGCGCGATGCGGAGCCATCACGTTGCCCATTCTTTTACGACCTGGAACATTGGCGCGATGCGGAGGAAATCGCGCCGAGACACTGGAAAAGGACAATTGTCATTTTAGCTTGCGGCACGCCATTGACCAATATGGCGCTGTTTTACGATGAGAACTTGAAATAGTCATAACTTCTTACCCGATCATCGGATTTAGGTGAATTTTACATCGATGGAAAGCTTATTGAATTTCCCACATGACTAAAAGTGAAAATCTTGAAAATTCCTCATGGAATAATCATCATTCAATTTAGAATCTAATACTAGACATTTTTTAGATGAAATTAGCTAGGAAAAAGTACGGGGTATTACAATATCTCCCCCTTGAGAACATTCATCCTCAAATGAGATTGACTGAGAGGGGAAAAAAAGACAACTGACGTACATACTGAACATGAATAGCTGGAACATGATCTCACGACTGACAAGCTGAATATATAATACTGAACATGCATATTTGATGCATATGTAACTGATTCATGAATGCATAACTGAGTGTTCTGATGAACTATGTTTCTCACAATGAGAATGCATGTCTGATGCATAATTATATAACTAAGCTGATGCATGACTGAATATGCAATGGTACTTGATACCAAGTTTATAATGGGAACATGAGCATGAAACTGAATACCAAGTTTGTGATGAACACTGAACATGGAACTGAGTAAGCTTAAGGAGAACTGTTACCTTGATCTTGATCTGAGTTGGCAGGAGAAAAGGTGAGGATACTTGGTACGCATGTCTGCCTCTGCTTCCCAAGTAGCTTCCTCGATGGACTGATTTTGCCAAAGAACCTTAACTAGAGGGACTTCTTTGTTCCTCAATCTACGAGTCCGATAGTCTAAGATTTTGACTGAAATCTCTTCATAAGAGAGAGTGTTCTGAACATCAATGCTCTGAATAGGGACTACAACTGATGGGTCACCTATGCACTTCTTGAGAAAAGAGACATGAAAGACTGGATGAATTGAGGCTAGATCTAAAGACAATTCAAGCTCATAGGATACCTTGCCAAAGAGACTCAGAGTCTTGAAGGGACCAACATATCGGGGATTGAGCTTTCCCTTCTTGCCGAATCTCTTCACTCCCTTCATGGAATAGATCTTTAGATAGACATGATCACCAATCTCAAACTTGAGATCTTTTCTACGAACATCTACATAAGACTTCTGTCGGCTCTGAGCAACTTAGAGTCTTTCTCTAATCAACTGGACTTTTTCTAAGGCATCGAATACTAAGTCAGGACTTATGATTGAGGCCTCACTAACTTCAAACCAACCAATTGGAGATCTACATCTTCTACCGTAGAGAGCTTCGAATGGAGCCATCTGAATACTGGAATGATAGCTGTTGTTGTATGCAAACTCAATCAAAGGTAAGTGGTCATCCCAACTTCCCTTGAAATAGATTTCACACGCCCTTAGCATATCTTTTAACGTCTGAATGGTCCTTTCTGCTTGACCATCTGTCTGAGGATGAAAGGTTGTACTAAGATGAACTTGGGTACCAAGACCCTTTTGGAATGATTTCCAGAAATGAGAGGTGAGCAGGGTACATGTATCTGAGATAATGGACAACGAAATACCGTGCAATCTGACCAACTCCTTGATGTAGAGTTTGGCATAATCCTCAGCTAAATAAGAGGTATGAACTGGAAGAAAATGAGTTGATTTGGTCATTCTGTCTACAATGAGCCAGACTGAATCATGTTGATGACGAGTTCGAGGCAAACCCATCACGAAGTCTATGTTCACAACTTCCCACTTCCAAGTAGGAATACTGAACTCCTGTATGGACCCACTAGGCTTCTGATGCTCTATCTTAACCTGCTGACATGTAGAGCACTTAGCCATAAACTCTGCAACGTCTCTCTTCATCCCACTCCATCAATAGATTTCCCATAAGTTGTGGTATATCTTTGTGGCCCCTGGCTGAATAGAGTAGCGCGCACCATGTGCGTCTGTAAGAATTTGCTGCCTTAAGTTATCTACACCTGGAACATAGAGACAACCCTGACAACGAAGGACACCTTCTCCCCCTTGGGAGAAAACCTCTACTTTCTAATCCTGGACTGACACTTTCAACTTGACAAGGCTGGGGTCTCTATCTTGCTTTTCTTTCACCTCAGAAACTAGAGATAATTCTGAACTACTCTGAACCCATATATCACCCTCATCTGTATCGACTAAGCGAACACCTAGTCTAGCAAGCTGATGTACTTCCTGAGATAACTTCTTCTTACTGTCATCCACATGAGCAACACTACCCATAGACAATCTACTGAGAGCGTCGGCCACTACATTGGCCTTTCCCAGATGATAGAGGATACTCATGTCATAATCTTTCAAGAGCTCTAACCACCTTCTCTGACGAAGATTGAGATCTTTCTGAGAAAAGACATACTGAAGACTCTTATGATCTGTGAAGACATTTATATGAACTCCGTAGAGATAATGCCTCCAAATTTTCAAGGCAAAGACTACGACTGCTAACTCAAGATCATGAGTAGGATAATTCTTCTCATGGGGTTTAAGCTGTCTGGAGGCGTAGGCTATGACCTTACCATCCTGCATGAGGACACAACCTAGACCCACTATGGATGCATCACAATACACTATGAACCCATTTGACCCATCTGGGAGAGCTAAGACTGAAGCTGAGGTGAGTCGAGTCTTCAACTCCTGAAAACTCTTCTCGCAAGGATCTGACCACTGAAACTTGACTTTCTTCTGAGTTAATATAGACATAGGGGATGCAATAGAAGAAAATCCCTCAATAAATCATCTGTAATAGCCAGTCAAACCCAAGAAACTCCTAATATCTGATGGAGAGACAGGGCGAGGCCAGTTTCTTACTGCTTCGGTCTTTTGAGGATCTACTCTAATGCCATCACCCGAAATGATATGACCAAGGAATGCTACTGACCTTACCCAAAATTTGCACTTACTGAATTTGACAAACAACTGATGATTTCTGAGAGTCTAAAGTACTTGTTCTGAGATGGTCTGCTTGATCGCGCTCACTGCGGGAATAGACTAGGATATCATCTATGAAGACTAAGACGAACATGTCCAAGTACTGCTTGAACACACGGTTCATCAAGTCTATGAAAGTTGCTGGGGCATGGGTAAGACCAAAGGACATAACTAAGAATTCGAAGTGACCATACTGAGTATGAAAAACTATTTTTGGGATGTCACATTCTCTAACTCTGAGTTGATGATAGTCGGATCTGAGGTCTATCTTAGAAAAATAGCTGGCACCCTGAAGTTGGTCAAACAAGTCATCGATTCTGGGAAGAGGATACTTGTTCTTGACTGTGACCTTATTAAGTTGACGGTAGTCTATACATATTCCGAGAGAACTTTCTTTCTTGCACACGAATAATACTGGAGCGCCCCACGAGAAAATGCTGGGCTTGATGAATCTCTTATCTAGGAGATTCTTTAACTGTTCTTTCAATTCTCTGAGTTCTGTTGGTGCCATTCTGTATGGCGGAATAGATATAGGCTGAGTATCTAGAAGAAGATCAATGCCGAAGTCTATTTCCCTTTTGGGAGAAATTCCTGGAAGATCTTTAGGAAAGACATCTGAATATTCACCTACAACTGGAACTGATTCAAGGCTGGGAGTTTCAGAACAAGTGTTCTTAACTCGAACAAGATGATAGACACATCCTTTAGATATCATTTTCCATGCTCGAAGGTAGGAAACAAGCTGACCTCTGAACGCTGAAGTACTACCCTTCCACTCAAGGATGGCTTCATTTAGAAACTGAAACTGGACTATTCTGTTTCTACAATCGACTGTGGCATAGCAGGAATGAAGCCAATCCATACTGAGAATGACATCAAAATCAGTCATCTCTAATTCGACTAAGTCTGCTGAAGTGACTTTCTGAAATATCATAACCGGGTAGTTCCTGTATACTAAGGTTGTCAAGTGGGCCGGGCCGGGCCAACCCGGAACCGGCCCGTGTTATTTAACCGGGTTGAGGGCTGGGCCGGGGCCGGGTTGGGGTCTAAGTGGGACGGGCCGGGCCCAATAGTAAAAAAATCAAAAACCACCCTAACCCGGCCCACTTAACCCAACCCGGTCAAACCCACCTAAACCCGGTCAAACCAGATTAAAAAATCGGTCAAACCCGATAAAAAATATAAAAAAAAAAACTTTTTTTCAATATACATTATATATACCCACCTATATACATTATAAATACGTTAAACAATATATATACACTATATATATAGTATATACTACATTAGAATTTAAAAAATATATACACATATACACAATTACACGTATATACGCACCATCCAAATATATATGTACTACTTTAAACTTTAAAGTTTAAATAAAATATACTACAATATATATATATAATTATATATATACACATGTATACGTTAAATATACACGTCTATAGAAGATCTATTCACATATATACACTCTAATCTATGTATATGTAATACTTTAAATGAAATATACTATAATATATATATATTACAATATATATTTGTATAGTTATACTAATTTATAAAACATATACACATGTATACGTTAAATATACACGTCTATAGAAGATCTATTCACATATATACACTCTATTCTATGTATATGTAATACTTTAAATGAAATATACTATAAAGTTATACATTACAATATATATTTGTATAGTTATAAAAAGCAAGGACTAAGGAGTGAATGAATTTGGGGAATTTTATTGATTGCAAAATGATCCAAAATTTATAATTTACATGAATGAAAAATCTATAAATTATGCATCATTTTTTCCAACTCATTCATGTTAATATTAATGGGAACTTGCATAGGATAGTCGAAGTCAACGGGGGCAAAACCATGCATTGGACTTGATTCTGCTGAGTTCTCCCGTGAAGTCATAATTTCTTCAAGTTTCAGCTCGTCGCTCGGCTCCGGTTCCATTCCTTGGTTTCTTCTTTCCGCTCTAATCCAATCTCTGAGGCAAACTAGAACATTCATTGCATTGCTTCCCAATGAGTGTCGGTTGTCTCCAAGCTGCTGTCGTCCCTGACTAAAGGCGCTCTCTGATGCAACGGTTGACATTGGAACATTCAAGATATCTCTAGCTAATCTTGAAAGCACAGGATATTGTGTTTCATTACTCCTCCACCAATCCAACGTGTTGATCCATCGTCTGCGATCCTCTGGTGCCGTCCGAAGATAATATTTCAGCTCTTCCCGATAAGTTGATGTGTAAGTTCTCTCATCAACACTGTTCCAACAATTTAAATCATAAAACGAATCAGAAAAACCACTATGTGCCGGCCTTTTAGAAGATGATGGCTCCTCGGGAGGATGAAGAGCGACAGTTGAAGTGATATTTGTAGGTACGGCGAAATCAAATAAATCAGCATAGTGATTATATAATTTTTCTATGTACTCCTTTGCATCAGTCGTAGCCGTCCATAAATCAAGTTGTACTTGTTCAGAATCATGGTTAGTATTTATTTCTAAGTTAGTATAAATAAGAGTACTAAAATGACACATATTATTATATTTCATGCACGGATTTAGCATAGCACCAACCAAGTAAATAGGGGGAATCGGGAAAAAATATTTTTTAAATTTCGTAAACATGGCGCCAACAGCTTCTTTATAACCTTCTTTATTTTTATATTCTTTGAGTAAACCAGAAATATCGGCTATATATGCCAAAATATTACAAACAATAGGATAATAAGCACCAGAAAATTCAACCGTAGCTACATAAATTTTTTCTAAAAACTTAACAAGATCATTAATTACAACCCAATCAGAATTATGTAGCATGCAATCAGCAGAATCAGCAAATGAACCGCAATGTTGGTTAAAAGCTAGTGTAATAGGAATTCTATATTTATAACAAGTTTTTAAAAAAATCATACGTAGAATTCCATCTAGTATCAATTTCCTCAGGCATCAAAATTGGTGTAAGTCCATTTTCTTGACATTTAACTTTAAATTCTCTAATTCTCGATCTACGATTATTTCCTTGAATAAAACCAACAGCAAGGCGATTTTTTTCAATATAAAACTCAAAAAACTCAAGACCATCTTTTACAATTAAATTATATATATGACATGCACACTTAATATGAAAAATTTCAGTTAAGGGCGGAGATAGCGTAGATTTTAATTTTTTCATAGCAGTGTTGTTGTTAGAAGCATTATCAAAAGCAATACATAAAATTTTATTTTCGATACCATAATATCCGGTAATTTTAACAATAGAATCAACAATAAATTGTCCAGTATGTTTACGATCTTCATCATATAAAAAAGCAAGAATACGTTTTTGCATCACGAAATTACTATCCATCCAATGACAAGTAACGGTTAAATAATCATTTTTATTTACAGCGCGACCAAGATCAGAAGTTAGGGACAATCTACATTGAATATTTTTTAACAATGTTGATAAATAAAAACAATATTGTGAATGAAGTCTAAAAATATCAGACCGACAAGTAGTTCTAGGAATACCGTTAAACATAGGATTATAAATTGCTTGTATATAACGAATAAAGGCATCAGAAGAAGGAAAATTAAAAGGCAAACAACCTACAGCTACCATTTTAGCTATTTCTTCCCGGTCCCTCAATTTATTATACTTCTTTGCTACGTGACCGGTTGCTGGGTCCATTCTAGTTTGCGTTGGCCCACCAACATCCCCACCTCCTTTTACAATATTTAACTCTCTTTTGTGATCTTCAGCTACATGTCTCATTAACGTACCCGTACCCCTTGCTTGCCTCCACTTCTATGCTTATATATTTGTTGACAAATATTGCATTGCACCTCAATATCTGATATACGTTCAAAACATTGCCATGCAATACTAGTTTTTTTATGAGGCTTTGGGGCACTGGAGGACGGTAAGGGAGATTAACTGATTCAGATCTAACGTTAGCATCTCCTACTGCGGGTGTCTCAACAATATTTTCATTATCTTCATCTAAATTAACCGCATCTACTTCATTTTCTTCTTCTATACCGTAATTTTCCTGAGCTTCTACATAATCCATATCGTGAGCACCTACACCTATTTCTTCCTCAAAAGGTGTACCAAGCTTTACCGGAGGCGAAGACACACGGGTATATCTACTACTTGAACTACCTCTACCGCTAGTAATTCGCTTTTTACTACCACTACCGCTTCCGGAATAAATTTTTTTAACACCTTTAGTAGCGAGGTTTCTTAATTTATCCATAATATAAATTAAATTAAACTAAAAATATTGAAAATACACAAATATAATAAAATTAAATATTAAACAATTAATACAATAAATAAAAATTAAACGTAAGAGATGGAACAACAATACCAAATTTTGGAAGTATCCGAAGGTTGCGACTTTAGAAACTTTCGCTCGTACTTTGTAAACGAAAAATTAAAAAATTAAAGTGAACACTTTAAGAAATTAAATATATTGAATATTTGAGAATTGAGAATTGAGATTTGAGAGAGAATGAGATTTGAGAGAGTGAAAAATTGTGTGAAAAATGATTTGAAGTTGTAGGGTATTTATAGATTTTTTTTGGGATTAAAAAATATTTTTTAAAGTTTTTTCTTTTTTAATAAATGGGCCCAAACTAGCCGTTTGGACCCAAAAACGACTATATAGCCGTTGGGCCAACGACTAGTTTGGCCCAAAAGCAAAATCTATTTTTTTTTTTAAGTTATCCAGGCCGGTTAACCGCCGGGCCTGGACCGGGCTTGGTCCGGTCCAGGTTAGCCGGACCCATTTTAAAAAAATAACTGGCCCGGGACCCGGAACCCTAAAGCCCTAGGGCTTACCGGGCCGGGTCAAACCGGGCCGGGTTAGTTACGCGGGCCGGGTCGGCCCGACCCACTTGACACCCATACTGTATACCCACTGGGCTATGGTGGTTTTACCTACTAGGGTAGATACTGAAAAGGGCTTTGCTAGGATTTCGGGACTGATTTCAATATTGCCTGCTATATAGGGAGTAACAAAAGATAAAGAAGCTCCTAGATCTAGCAAAGCGTAAACATGCACATGAAAGATCTGTAACGTACCAGTAACTACATCAGGAGAATTTTCCTGATCCTGTTGGGACTGAAAAGAATAAAGACTATTTGGGCGTTTCCCACT
Organism: Capsicum pubescens; assembly: GCA_030864215.1. NCBI lineage: Eukaryota > Viridiplantae > Streptophyta > Magnoliopsida > Solanales > Solanaceae > Capsicum > Capsicum pubescens. The sequence goes on along the minus strand of CM061538.1, from coordinate 329,019,553 downwards.
AGTAGCACTGGTGGTGGCACCCTGCTCATTCGAGCGAACAGACTAGGCTGAGGAGCGGAGATGACTCTGATAATCTGACTGAGGGCAGTCTCTGACTCTGTGGACTGGCTTGCCACAACCAAAACAGACATTGCTACTAGCTCTGCAAGCACCCTTGTGGTTTTTACCACAAGTCTGACAAAAGGGGATTAGTTCGGGCATTGCTAACACTGCCCTGAGACCTATAGCCTGGCGCTCTATCTCTATTACCCTCCCTGAACTTAGGAACTAGAGCACTGGCTGAAGAAGGGGCTAGAACTGATGACTTAGGATAAAACTGGGAATGGTTTCCTCCTTCTGATTTAGGCTGAGCGAAGTTGAAACTACCTGTCTTCGCTCTCTTATTCTGCTTCTCTCTCTGCTTAATCTTCTGCTCCTCTATCTGCTGAGTATGATTTATAATCCTGGCTAAAGTCATGTCACTGTTCAGCATGGCAGATCTGCACTCATTTACCACGCTATCATTCACCCCTGAAACGAACTTAATCATCTGGCTGATTGAGTAAACTTAAGAGAATACTCTTTCACCGTCATATTGCCCTGCCTGAGGTTGATGAATTCTAGCACCTTAGCCTCTCTAAGCTCTTGGGGAAAAAATTTGTCTAAGAATGCAGTGACAAACTCCTCCCACTCTATAGGACCTGCATCATCTGACCTCTCTGATTTCCACTATTTGAACCAAGTATGAGCCACATCCTGCAACTGATATGTAGCTAGCTCAACACTCTCAACAGTAGTCACCCCCATGATGTCTGCCACTTTCTGAACCTGATCAATGAATTCCTGAGGGTCCTCATCTACCTTAGACCCGAGGAAGGATGGAGGATTCATTCGGGTGAAGTCCCAAATCCTAGATGCGGCTGAATTGGCCACTGGTTTGGCCGGAATGACTGCTGGATGTTCATTTTGAGCGGCAACTAACTGAGCAAGAGTAGTGAATGCGGCCCTGAACTCCGCATGAGAAACATGATCGCCCAAAGAATCTTCGGGCTGAGGGGCTGGCTAATTTTCATTTCTTCTTTTAGGAGGCATGTTCTGTAGAAGAAAGGGAGAAATGGATTAGACTGAGAGATTGACTTGAGATTATGCTCACTGGCACAACATAAATACTGAAAGATGGTAAACTGTTCCTAAAATATCTTATAGCCTCCTGTACATAAATGTGGCGCGCAATACACCCATGTACAAGACTATACTAGATGCTGCTTTCAGACTTCCTAGGACTCTATTGAACCTTAGGCTCTGATACAAAGTTTGTAACGTCCCGAGCCTGGTGCTCGAAATGCTACATGGTGCTCATGACCCCGAAGGACCACAAGCAAACCCATGACTGATATCTGTACCTGTATACTGCATAAAATATTTTATAATGCGGAAACATGAACTGAAAGGCCATAAGGTTCATTACTGAACATGATCTGAATGATATAACATCTCTGTGGGGTAATAGAATACCCAAAACAAAACTAAACATACTGAAGTCTGAAATATGATAGTCTATAAAGCCTTTAACTGACTGAACTGTCTGAGTAAGGAGTCGATGGGACATGTCCCCAACTAACTCCAACTAATAAACTGATTAATGAGATAATAGGGAAATAACCATGTCCTCGAAACTGAGTAAGGAGCCATCGCGTTGCCCCTTCTTTTGTGACCTGGAACTTTGGCGCAATACGGAGGAAATCATACTGAGACACTGGAAAAGGACAATTGCCATTTTAGCTTGTGGCGCGGTGTGCCACTAACCAATATGGTGCTGTTTTATGATGAGAACTTGAAATGGTCATAACTTCTTACCCGTTTATCGGATTTAGGCAAATTTTATATCGATGGAAAGCTTATTGAATTTACCACATGACAAACAGTGAAAATCTTAAAAATTCCTCATGGAATAATCATCATTCAATTTAGAAGCTAATACTAGACGTTCTTGAGATGAAATTAGCTAGGAAAAAGTATGGGGTATTACATTTTCTCTCTCTAAAACTTATCTAAACCACAATATTTTCACCCAATTTTACTTCAAATATGTGGTTGTTTATGATTTCTATATTTCTCCTCGATGCAATTTAACTACCCCAGGTGGTTATTAGTTGTTTAGATTGTTTTACTTTCATGTTAGGGTTTTTGCCTTGAACAAGTTCTACGCTCGTATTTTTTGATATTTTAGATTAAGCATGGATTTTATGTATGTGACGTTGAGGTTTCACCATGGAGGCAAATTACAATAAAAATCCCATATTAAGTATCATGGAAGTATTGTTACCGACTGTTTGGACGTTGATGTAGATTAACTTTCTTACTTTGAATTTGTTGGTTACCTGAAGAAAATTGGGTATAATGTTTCATTGTGTATTATTTATATCAGACCTACAAAAAATATTATTAATAGTGACATGCGATAGGAATATTTTGGGTATTATACCCCATCTTAAAAATGGAGATATTGTTGAGTTATATGTGACACATTTGGTTGATGAGGCTGATGTGGTCCCAGCTATTGAATATGGCCCCCATGTGGCTTGTCCTACTACTTTTGATAAAGAGTTAGGTAAGACTTAGGAGACTGTGATAATTTAGGGTTTGAAGAGGGCTTTGCAGAAGCTGCAGCACTTCATGACCTACTGTTAGTAAAAACTTGAATGGTGGTTGTATTGAAGCTAGGGGTGAAGACCTAGGTACTGGTGGGGACTTAGGTGATGATGGTGTTGCTGCTAGGGGTGAGAACTTAGGTGGTGGTGGTAGTGATTTTTTTTGCTACTGGTGGGGACTTGGGTGATGTTGGTGTTTCTGCTAGGGGTGAGGACTTAGGTGATGTTGGTGTTTCTACAATTGGTGGGGACTTGGGTGATGGTGGTGTTACTTCTAGGGGTGAGAACTTAGGTGGTTGTGGTAATGGTTTATCTACTACTGGTGGGGACTTGGGTGATGATGGTGTTGCTGTTAGGGGTGAGGACTTATGTGATAGTGGTGGTAGTGCTAGGAGTGATGATTTGGGTTGTGTTAATGTGTTTCTATTACTGGTGAGGACTTGGGTGTTGTTTCTGCTAGTATTGAGCAGAATTTAGGTGACACTGCTTTTGTTACTGCAGCAGATGTCCTAGTCATCCCATCAGATTGGGAAAGTAAAACTGATGTTACTGAAAAATCAGATTATTGTGATTTCTTTGATGAAAGTGAAGATGATGAGTATGGTAGTGAGTTCATAAGGAGGTAAGGATTCTGAGGGAATAATAAGGGGCTGCCAAAAAAAGAGGTCTGATGATACAAAAAAGAGAAAAAAAAGAGCCTAGAATAAAAGGTGTTAGTTTAGTTAAAAAGAGAGTTGATGTAGGATATGATGAGGTTATATCCAAGAAAAAAAATAGTCTACAGGGAAAGATAGCTGGAAATGAGCCACATATTGATTCAGATGAAGAGGTTAGTTTTGAAATAGATTCTGATGAGGATATTTATGGAGATGCTGAGGTTGAACAACCTACTAGAAGAGAAGGAAAAGCAAAAAGAGCAAAAAGAAATTATAAAAGGATTTTGTTTGATCTTACTTGTAAATTAATAGTTCGGGAGTTTGGGCTTTGTTTTGCAAATGTTGAAGAGTTTAGAAAAGCTCTCACTAGATATGATGTTCAAGAACATGTAGAGCTAGATAAGTTTGTGAATGAATCAAAAAGGGTAAGAGTAAAGTGTATAGATGGTTGTTGTTTGCAAGCACTGATTCTAGGACTACAAATTTTCAAGTTAAGAAGTACATTCCAGTGCACAAGTGTAATACCACAACAAAGAACAAACTGGTGAATTCTAAGTACTTGGCTGAGAGGTACAGGGACAGAATCACTTCAGAACCTGAAATTACAGTTTATCAGTTTCAACAATTAGTAAAAACTGATTTGGAGGTGTATATAGGGAGGACTGTAGCAAGAAAAGCTAGAAACATTGTCTTGCAACAAATTATGGGTGACCATGTAGAGGAGTTCAACATAATTTTGGATTATAGGGATGAGCTCTTAAAGACCAATCCAGGTAGCACATGTATAGTGAGGCTTAGTGAAGAAACTTTTGAAGGTGAAAGAAAACAGTTTCAATCATTTTACATATGTTTTGATGCTTTGAAGAAAATATTCAAAGTTGGTTCCCGAAGATGTATTGGGTTTGATGGTTGTTTTTGGAAAGGTGGTTGTATGGGTCAATTACTTGTGGCTGTTTGTAAGGATGAGAATAACCAGATGCTACCACTAGCCTAGGCAGTGGTTGAAGTTAAAAACAAATTCACTTAGAGATGGTTTGTTAGACTTGTGAAGAATGATCTTGAGTTGGAAGATGGGACTGAAGTGACTACTATTACTGATATGCAGAAGGTAACCTCATCTATTTTCTCTTATTTATTTTCTATTTTTTAAAATATTTTACACTTATGTCAACTAATATATTTTATTTTGTTCAAGGGTCTTGATAGTGCAATTTCAGATTTACTACCAAATGCAAAACAAAGAATGTGTGCTAAACATGTTCTAGCCAACTGGTCTAAAGATTAGAGAGGTATTGAAAGAAGAAACTATTTTTGAAAGTGTGCCAAGTCCACATATGAGCAAGAATTGAGAAGAAATTTGGATCATATGGAGATGTTAGGTCATAAAAATTGTAAAGATCTTCTGTGGTACAACATAGAAAAGTGGTCTAAGGTTTACTTCAAATATCTTAGTTGTTGTGATAATGTTGACAACAACATGGCTGAAAGCTTTAACTCATGAATATTGGGGGCAAGATACAAGACTATAATATTAATGCTTAAGGAAATAAGGGTCAAGGTAATGAGAAGAATAGGACAATTAAGGCAGTATTTTTAAACATGGATAACTGATATTTCTCCAATGGCACTAAAAGTGTTGCAAGATAACACATCAAAATCAATGAAGTGTAATCTTGAGTGGAATGGTGAATTTGGTTTTGAGGTTAAGGATACATGGAGAAATACTTATAAAGTGAATTTGAGGGATAATACTTGTACATGTAGGTCTTGAATGTTAAAAGGTACACCTTGTTGTCATGCCATTGCTGCACTACACTTTAGAAGACTAGAACCCATTAACTATGTTGTACATTGGTATACTAAGGAAACTTACCTCAAGACCTATAGTTACTTCATTCAGCTTGTGACTGGTATGGAAATGTGGCCCAAGTCATCCAATATTCCTATTATACCACCTACAATAAGAAAGCTTCCAGGTAGACCCAGAAAATCTAGAAAAAAAGAGCAGAATGAAAACAAGACTGAAAAGTTGTCAAAAAGAGGTGTTGAGATGACCTGCAGCGCATGTCGTAACAAGGGTCATAATAAGAGGAGTTGTCCATTGACTTCTTCTGCAGCACCAAGCACAAGTAGAGGAAAAAGAAGACCAAAAGGTTCTACAAAGGTAACATTTGACTTGTAATTTACTAGTATTTTAATTCTCTTTTATTTTCTTTCATTTTTTCTCTCATTTTTTCTTTTATGTTCTAGGCTGCATCAGCTACTGCTACTGGTACCACTTGCAGAAGGAGAGGATCAACTGGAACAATTGCAGTAATAACTGTTACTGGTAGAGGAAGTCAGGAAGAGGATCAGCTGCAACAGCTACAACAACAACTGCTACTGATACTACTGAAAGAGGGAGAGGATCAGCTGCAGAAACTACAACAACAACTGCTACTGGTACTACTGGTAGAGGAGAGGATCAGCTGCAGCAACTGCTGCTACTATGGGTATTGGTGGAGCTAGTAGAGGTAGATGATTTAATGCTGCAGTTGTTGGTGGAACTGGTAGAGGCAGAGAAGTTAATGCTGCAGTTGTTAGTGGATATGGTAGAGGTAGATGAGTTAATGCTACTGCTGTTGGTTGTGCTGGTACAACAAGAGGAGCTGGTGGTGTTGCTACTTCTAGTTATAGTGTCACTGGTGCTAGCAAATGTAGAGGGGCACCTTATAAAAGACCAGGATAGTTGGAATGGGGGTGCTTTAAATAGAGAGTGGTTTTAGAATCCTCAATGTAAGTTAAAATCTCTTGATTATATTTGTCTAGTTTAAAGTCTACCTTTTTCATGTCTTAAGTTAAATTTGTTCTTTTTTTTTTTTGTCAGCCTGGAATGCCTATGAACTCCTCCATAGTGACTGGACATCTTGTACATCATAAACCAACATCAGGTGTGAAATAAAAAGGAAAGAAAGTTGTGACCCAACAAGGACTTGAAGACATAAGAGCACAAAAAAGAATGAGGACAAGGTCAAATATTGCTGAACTGAATCATCTAAGCCAAACAAGTTCAACAACTTTTCAGTAGAAGCCTGATTATGTTTTTCTCTTTGCGTATTGATGTTGTGTAATGAAACAGTAGTGATTTTAACTTAGCTAGTATTATAGTGACTTCAACTAAGCAGTTGTGACTGCACTAATTTGATATGTTTTGAACATTAGTGATGCAGTAGTGACTGCATTTTGGTTAATATTTCTGTTAAAAAATCAGCAGTTGTGACTGCATTTTTGGTTAATATTCTTGTTGAAATATCAACAATTATAACTGCATTTGTGGCTAATATTTCTGTTGAAATATGAGCAACTATGACTGCATTTTTGGCTAATATTTCTGTTGAAATATCAGCAGTTGTGACTACATTTCTGTTGTGTTTGTGCTTGCAGTATTTTCACATTTGCAACTTCAAATTGCAATTTGTTGTTGCACATATTTTTTGGCTACAAAATATTCCAAATGTAATCAATTTAACAAGAGATACTCAAACAAAACACAAAAGAAGTTGAAGCTGCACCATTACAAAAGATACTCAAACAAACATGATTCAAATTAAATGCAATATTTCTCTTCTTCATATATATAAGAGAATTCAAATACAAAAGAAGTTGCACTACTCAACATAATAATTTGCAACACATCATCTAACAACAACAACCTAGTGCTAAGGAAACCTCATTGAACTTTTTTCCATATAGAACATCCCAACCAAATAGCTTAAAGCTGTTACTAATATACAACAAAAAAATACAACAACGAAGTGAGTATTGTCTCTAGTCCTCCCTTCAACTATTCGTCTCCACTTCTTCTCTTTCTCCTTGATATTCCGATTATCTTCTTCCAACTTCTCCAATTTCATATTAATCTCATTATCATCATGTTTGGATTTTTTAGGCTTGTCAACTTCTTCTGAATCTTCCTCAACTGATTTGTTCAATCCAATTAATTTCTCAACTTCATTGAAATGACAAGATTCAACTATATTTTCAAGCTCACCTAGTTTCTCTATTAGTTTAGGAATCACATAGTTGGACCTCAGATCAATGTCTTCTGTATCCCTCCAGCACCAAAAGTCGCAAGATCTTGGACCCTTCAATGGTGACAAACAAAGAATGAATTAATCTCATTTCTCTTAATCAATTCTATCGAAATAACAAGAGAAAATGCAAAATTTGATATTTACCCCATAATAAGGACATGCCCAATATTTTCTATCGGGATTTCTTGAATTCTAAGATGTCTTCAAATGCAATAAAATTCTGTGATTACAATGAACTTGCTTCAAAGCAGAATCATTTTCTTCCATACATAGTTTACTCAAGTTAATTAACTTCATTATTGTGTGCTACAAGAAATTCACTTCACCAAATAAGCTAAAATTCAGAAACAAAATTAAAGTAGAAAAAAGGAGAGTAATTCATAATAAAATGACAAACAAACTCATGACTGAGATAATACCTTAATACAAAAAGAAGACGAAGCTAAAATCAATTCGAATTCATTTGCATTTTCCGACAGATTCTTAGTAAAATCAATTCAACTTTATATTTTTTAGTCTCAAATCAATTCAACTTTATACAAATAAAGAGACAACAATTTTAGTTTTTGCATCAATTTCATGAATTGAACAAATTTTGGATTGAAGATGAAGAACAAGGAGGATAAATTAGTTTTTTTGAAAGAATAAAATCGAATATAACCGTTAGGGGCTCCAAACGGGTATTTAAAAGAAATTAATAAATAAAAAATGTGTTTTAACGCGCCCAACGACGCTTGTTTACATTCGACCAGTTAAGGGGGCATTTTAATACACTTTAAAGATGTTAATGGGGGTAAATAAATGGAAGTTAAGTTTAAGTGCTAAAGTAAGTTGAGAGGACAAGTTCGAGGGGGGGGGGGGGGACATGTCTTCACTCATTTTTTTATACAAACTAAATATATCACGTAAAATGAAATAGAGTAAGTAACAAGATAGTGTTGCCTAAGATGTGGCATAACCAAGACATCTCAATTAATTTTTCTAGCTAACACAGAGAAATATACATCACAAAAAAATATCAAACTAACAATATAATTAGGGGATAGATTCTTCACAACATTACATTAGACTGACAGATTCTAAGTCAACAAAGTTCTTGCATTTGATAGCAAAAATTACCCACACTACCGGGTAGTTTTAGTTGGGGCAAATTTTATACGATTTGGGTCGAGTCGTTTGAGTTGGATCCGAATTGGATTTAACGTTTTAATTAATTTAGTTTCAACCAACAGAAAGTTGTCACATATTTAATAAAAATTTAATTATGATTTTAAAAAACTGTTAGTTGAAAGGGTATTTTTTGAGTCATAAAGGTGGATGGAGGGGTATTTTGGAACCAATTTCAATACTTGAAGGATATTTCTGACCCTTTTTCAACTTTTTATTATGATTTTAAAAAATTGATAGTTGCAAGGGTATTTTTGAGTCATAAAGGTGGATGGAGAGGTATTTTCGAACCAATTTTAATACTTGAAGGATATTTCTGGCCCAGTAGGTTAACGAAGAATATTCTTGAACCAATTTTAATACTTTAAGGGTATTTCTAGCTCTTTTCCGAAATAAAAATTTATGCTACGGTAAATTTTGTTTTAAATGGTCATGTTATTTTTTTCTTTAAAAAGACTAAATTGTTTAAAATGTCAAAATAAGTATGTCGAGATAAGCCTGTCAAACGGGCCTGGTTGACCCGGCCCAAACTGACCCATTTAATGAAATCGGCCCAGTTTGACCCAGCCCGGTAAGCCCAAGGGCTTTAGGGTACCGGGTACCGAGCCTTTTTTTTGTTTTGGACCCGGTTAACCCGGTCCGGACCCAATCTGATTGGGGCCCGCCGGTTAACCGACCTGGTTTTAGTTTTTTTTTTTCTTTCTTTTTTTAATTTTGGATTTTGGGCCAAACTAGCCATTGACCCAACGGTTATATAGCCATTTTTGGGTCCAAACGGCTAGTTTGGGCCCATTAATTAACATTTTTTTTTTGTACTTTTAAAATTATTTTTTAATCCAAAAAAAATTCTATAAATACCCTACACCTTCAAATCATTTTTCACACAATTTTTAATTCTCTCAAAGCTCATTCTCTCTCAAATCTCAATTTTCAATTCTCAAATATTCTATAAATTTAATTTCCTAAAGTGCTCACTTTAATATTTTAATTTTGCGATTACAAAGTACGAGCGAAAGTTTCTAAAGTCGCAACCTTCGGATACTTCCAAAATTTGGTATTGTCGTTCCATCTCTCACGTTTAATTTTTATTTAGTGTATTAATTGTTGAATATTTAATTTTATTATATTTGTGTATTTTGATTTTTTTTTTAGTTTAATTTAGATTATGGATAAATTAAGAAACCTTGCTACTAAAGGTGTTAAATTTTTTTGTACCGAAAACGATAGTGGTAGTAAGAAATAAATTACTAGCGGTAGAGGTAGTTCAAGTAGTAGATATACCTGTGTGCCTCCGACATCGCTTAGTCAACCTTTTGAGGAAGAAGTAGATGTACCTTTAGGTGTAGGTGCTCACGATATGGATTATGTAGAAGCTCAGGAAAATTACGGTATAGAAGAAGAAAATGAAGTAGATGCGGTTAATTTAGACGAAGATGATGAAAATATTGGTGAAACACCCGCAGTAGGAATTGCTAACGTTAGATCTGAATCGGTTAATCTTCCTTTCCGTCCTCCCCGTGCCCCAAGAGCTCGTAAAACAACTAGTATTGCATGTCAATTTTTTGAATGTATATTAGATACCGAGGTGCAATGCAATATTAGTCAATAAATATATAAGCATAAAAGCGGAGGTAAACAAGGGGGTACGGGTACGTTAATGAGACATATAGGTGATGCTCACGAAAGAGAGTTAAATATTGCACGAGGTGGTGGGGATGTTGGTGGGCCAGCGCAAACTAGAATGGACCCAGCAACCGGTCAGGTAACGAAGAAGTATAATAAATTGAGGGACCGGGAAGAAATAGCTAAAATGGTAGCTGTGGGTTGTTTGCCTTTTAGTTTTCCTTCTTTTGATGCTTTTATTCATTATATTCAAGCAATTTATAATCCTATGTTTAATGGTGTTCCTAGAAGTACTTGTCGATTTGATTTTTTTAGACTTCATTCACAATATTATTTTTATTTATCAACATTGTTAAAAAATATTCAATGTAGATTGTCCCTAACTTCTGATCTTGGTCGTGCTGTAAATAAAAATGATTATTTAACCGTTACTTGTCACTGGATGAAAAGTAATTTTGTGATGCAAAAACGTATTCTTGTTTTTTTATATGATGAAAATTGTAAACATAATGGAGATTTTATTATTGATTCTATTGTTAAAGTTGCCGAATTTTATGTTATCAAAAATAAAATCTTATGTATTGCTTTTGATAATGCTTCTAACAACAAGACTGTTGTAAAAAAATTAAAATCTAAGCTATCTCCGCCGTTGCTTGAAATTTTTCATATTAAGTGTGCATGTCATATATATAATTTAATTGTAAAAGATGGTCTTGAGTTTTTTGAGCTTTATATTGAAAAAATCCTTCTTCCTGTTGGTTTTATTCAAGGAAATAATCAAAGAAAAAGAATTAGAGAATTTAAAGTTAAATGTCAAGAAAATGGACTTGCACCGATATTGATGCCTGAGGAAATTGATAATAGATGAAATTCTACATATGATTTTTTAAAAACTTGTTATAAATATAGAGTTCCTATTACACTAGCTTTTAACCAACATTGCGGTTCATTTGCTGATTTTGCTGATTGCATGCTACATGATTCTGATTGGGTTGTAATTAATGATCTTGTTAAGTTTTTAGAAAAATCTTATGTAGCTACAGTTGAATTTTCCGGTGCTTATTATCCTACTGTTTGTAACATTTTGGCATATATAACCGATATTTCTGGTTTGCTTAAAGAATATAAAAATAAAGAAGGTTATAAAGAAGTTGTTGATGCCATGCTTACTAAATTTAAAAAATATTTTTTCCCAATTCCCCCTATTTACTTGGTTGGTGCTATGCTAAACCCGTGCATGAAATATAATACTATGTGCCACTTTAGTACTATTATTTATGTTAACTTAGAAATAAATACTAACAATGATTCTGAACAAGTACAACCTGATTTGTGGACGGCTATGGGTGAAGCGAATGAATACATAGAAAAATTATATAATCACTATGCTGATTTATTTGATTTAGCCGTACCTACAAATATCACTCCAACTGTCGCTCCTTATCCTCCCGAGGAGCCATCATCTTCTAAAAGGTCGGCACATAGTGGTTTTCCTGATTCCTTTTATGATTTACCTTGTTGGAACAATGTTGATGACAGAGCTTACACATCAACTTATCGAGAAAAGATGAAATATTATCTTCGGTCACCGCTAGAGGATCACAGACGACGGATCAACACGTTGGATTAGTGGAGAAGTAATGAAACACAATATCCCGTGCTTTCAAGATTAGCTAGAGATATCTTGAATGTTCCAATGTCAACCGTTGCATCATAGAGCGCCTTTAGTCAGGGACGACAGCAGCTTGGAGACAACCGACACTCATTGGGAAGCAATGCAATGAATGTTCTAGTTTGCCTCAGAGATTGGATTAGAGCGGAAAGAAGAAACCAAGGAATGGAACCGGAGCCGAACGACGAGCTGAAACTTGAAGAAATTATGTCTTCACGGGAGAACTTAGCAGAATCAAGTCCAATGCATGGTTTTGCCCCCGTTGACTTTGACTATCCTATGCAAGTTCCCGTTAATATTAACATGAATGAGTTGGAAAAAATGATGCATAATTTGTAGATTTTTCATTCATGTAAATTATAAGTTTTGGATCATTTCGCAATTAATAAAATTCAACATTCATTCACTCCTTAGTCCTTACTTTGTAATTTTTTTCATTTAATGATTTAAATTGAATTTATACTTTAAATTAAAAACTTACTTCTAATATATTATTAATTTATTATATTAAGTAGCATATGTTTTGTATATTTGTGTATATATCTTCTATAGATGTGTATATTTAATGTATACATGTGTATATGTCTTATAGATTGTATATATACTGTAGTGTATATATATATATTGTAGTATATGTTTTATTTAAAGTAGTACATATATATTGAATGGTGCGTATATGTGTGTATATATCTTCTATAGACGTGTATATTTAACGTATACATGTGTATATGTTTTATAAATTAGTATATAACTATATATATATACTGTAGTATATTTTATTTAAAGTAGTACATATACATTGAATGGTGCGTATATGTGTGTATATATCTTCTATAGACATGTATATTTAACGTATACATGTGTATATATTTTATAAATTAGTATATAACTATATAACTATATATATATATATATATATATATATATATATATATATATATATATATATATTGTAATGTATATATATATTGTAGTATATTTTATTTAAACTTTAAAGTAGCAATATACATTTAATGGTGCGTATATATGTGTAATTGTGTATATATTTTTTAAATTCTAATGTAGTATATACTATATATATTGTTTAACGTATTTAAAATGTTTATAGGTGGGTATATATAGTTATTGAAAAAAAGTTTTTTTTTTTTTTTTGATCGGGTTTGACCGGATTTTTAACCAGGTTTGACCGGGTTTAGGTGGGTTTGACCGAGTTGGGTTAAGTGGGCCGGGTTAGGGTTGTTTTTAAAAAGTTTACTGTTGAGCCCGACCCACTTAACCCCAACCCGGACCCGGCCAGACCCACAACCCGGATAATTTTAACTGGCCGGTTCCGAGTTGACCCGGCCCGGCCCACTTAACACCCTTATGTCGAGATGTTATTTTCTTTGGCATAAAACTCCTTATTAGATGATAATTAGATAACGAGGGCCCGTGTATATATGTTATTTTTTTGTCTCAATTTATGTGACACAAATATAATTTAGATAATCAATCATATTTTTAATATGTTTTTAGATATTTCAAGTTATTAACTGTCCTAATTTATAATACTTTTTATGTAATTTTCAAATAATACAAGTTACATTCGAATTCAAGGTATATTAAATCTATTCCTTTCTTTTTTGACATGACTCTATAAGTTTGGCGATGTATGGTTCTAGTGTGTTATTGAAAAGTTGATCTTCTAGATATCCCTTTATTGTTATTGGTGTTACTTTTGTTAAAAACTCGTACCCGATGGATGTTTGTTCCGTGTCAAGTTGAGGATAGAAGATGATTGCATATATGGGATTGAGATACTGGGATGAGGTACATATTGAGTAATTTAATGATTAAAAAAAGGAACATGTGCTATCTTTATAAGAGTATATTTAGAAACATGACGAAAAGTATTTCCTATTCAAACTTTTATGGCATTCATAGTCAATTATATTTTTAAAATAATCTAAGTTTTAATTATTGAGATTTATATTTTCTTTTTCATTTCAATTTAAGTGATACTGATATAATTTCACGAGTCAATCAAATATTTTATATTTTTAAAAAATTTTAAGCTGTTAATTATTGTGATTTATAGTAAAATTTACGGTTTTTTTTAAATATATAACAAGTTAAATTTTTGTAGATATGTTAAGCTGTTAACTAGTGTAATTTATATTACTTTTTATGTAATTTTCAAATAATACATGTTACTTTCCTTGTCCAAACTTTTGTGTCATTGATAGTTAATTATATTTTAACTATTCAAATTTAAATGATACTGATATAATTTCGAGAGTCAACCAAATATTTTATAGCTTTTAAATTTTTTAAGTTGTTAGTTATTGTGATCTATGATATGATATTTGTTACACATTTTTTCTGAATTATGTAATAGATTTTTTTAAAGATATGTTAAGTTGTTAATATTGTAATTTATAATACTTTTTATGTAATTTTCAAATAATACATGTTATTCTCATTACTGTGATTTATAATACTTTTTCTTCTATTCCAATTTAAGTGACACTGATATAATTTTGAGAGTCAAGCAAATATTTTATATTTTAATTTTTTTTTAAGTTATTAATTATTATGATTTGCTGGATTTTTTTTTGTATTTTTTTGAAATATATAATAGATTAAAAAAATAAGACAAAAAAATTAAAATGGATGAAAAAAATGAAGGCAATGGAAATGGCCAATGAAGTTGTGCCAAAACAGACAGATTGACCTTTAAATTTTTGAAGTTGTTAACTATTGTGATTTATAGTATTTTTTTGAAATATATAACAAATTAATTTTTTTAGATATTTTAAGCTGTTAACTATTGTAACTTATAATATCTTTTCATGTAATTTTCAAATTATATATGTTATTCTTCTTGTCCAAAATTTTGTGGCATTGATAGTCAGTTATATTTTTAATATTTTTTTTTTTAAATTATTGTGATTTATAATATTTTTTCTTCTATTTTAATTTAAGTGGCACAATACTTAGATGATCATAATAATTAATTAGGGGCCATATAGTAAAATCACTATTGAAGCAACGAAGCAGATACGTCTTAAATGACTTATAATAACTAATTAGAAGTGATATAACAAAATCAATATAAAAAATACTTGTGGAAAAATAATTAAGTGGGCTTCATTTAAGATGTCAAGTTAGTTTAGCGTTAATTTTTTTTTTTTTTAATACTTAGATGACTTTATAATAATTTTTTGATATTAATTTTTTAATACTTAGATGACTTGTAATAGTTAATTACGGGTGATATTATAAAATTACGGTTGAAGCATCTGAAGCAGACTTGTCATAAATGTCTATTTTATTTTTTTATTAAATATTTTTTTTTAATACATAAATAACATATAATAATTAATTAAGGATGATATAGTAAAATTATGGAGTAAACAACTGAATGGTCGGCAAGGAGGACAACCGGAAGCTTCCCACTCCCTCTAATAATATAAGAGAATATAATTTATTCATAAAATTAATAATTCAGATATATATATATATTCAGGCTCTGATACCATATGCAGGTATAAATTTCTACTATATAGAAAGGAGAACTCATAACGACAATTGACAATCCTGAAAATCAGACTAAAATAAAGGGAAAAATAGTAATTTAGCTTAAATGGTTTAATCTATTCATGTGTCTATTTATCCACCACAAACACGTTAAATGATAATTCTTTCTCAGCCACATAAATAAATATTTATTCATGTGACTATTTATCCACCACAAGCACATTAAATAACAATTCCAGAAATGATATTTCTAGAATTAACATTTCTAAAACTGACTCAAATAAACAAGTCAGTGTCTCTTCATTTATCTCAGATATCTTTTCTCTCATCATTGGTTAGTTTCTCTACCTTTGAGATCTCATTTATTTTTTTGGGGACATTGATTTATTCCTTCAACAAGTGATAATTTTTATAAGTTTTTAAAAAGTATGCGTTTATGACAGAATTGATATATTTTTTTTAATTTTTGTAGAAATTTAGCTATATTGTGTATTTTGATTTTGAGGCTCGGTATGGTATACGATCAGTGCAAATGATGTAAATACATCATTTACATAGCAATAGGGGATTTTGGACTAAAAAGGCTGCCCACTTAGCAATGAAAGAGTTGTTTTAGGGATGAACAATCTCTCTCTATATATAAAAGGATCATTGGAGGCTGCTGATGTGGCATTCCCAATGATCAGCAATCCTATTTATCTTTTTCCTGATTTTTTTGAGTTAGTTTTGTTCAATTTTAATTTATTACCATCTATTTTTCTAATTAATAAAATTTATTAATTTTCCTTTTGTCATTACCAAGCACTATTAATCCAGCTAAACCGTCGGTGTTCCTCCTTTTTCCATTCTCCCTGCTTTTCCTGATTACATTATTT
The DNA here is from genome assembly GCA_030864215.1 of Capsicum pubescens. Lineage (NCBI taxonomy): Eukaryota > Viridiplantae > Streptophyta > Magnoliopsida > Solanales > Solanaceae > Capsicum > Capsicum pubescens. The sequence goes on along the minus strand of CM061538.1, from coordinate 329,003,338 downwards.
TGGCATTGGCATTTTGTTAAACTGTGATGGAGGAATTAATCTCCGCTCTGCTATGTGCATGATTTCTTTCTCCATTCATAAAAAGCAACTACCCTAGGGATTTCTGGTTGTCCTTCTGCAAGGTACAACTACCACAATTAGGTAGCTATTTTTTCAAGAGCTTCATACCTAAAGGAGTTTTTTAAATTGATTTTGATTGATCTGATAAAATGGGTTCTGATTCCTTGATCTGATAAAATGGGTCTATGATAATTTGCAAAATAGGTTCTGTTTGATTGATATGATAAAATGAATTCTGATGATAATTTTTTTAAATTGATTTTGATTGATCCGATAAAATGGGTTCTGATGGTAATTTGGTTCTTCATGGAAACTTATCCATTGAATAATTAAGTTTTGATTGAACGAGTACGCAAGCTATCAATTATGCTTCAATTCCAAATTAGTTGAGCTCGGGTATGTAAGTGTCGTTGTTATAGTTGTATTATGAAATTAATCACTTTGTTTGTTGTAATTGCTAATGGTGTATTGTTATTTTATGGTTGGACATTTTAAAAAAAATTGATTTAAGACCTAAAGATTTGCCAATCATAGCAAGAAAAACAGTCAGATTTGCTGGGCGTGTAATTGGTTATGTTCAATTAGCACGTGGTCAGTTTGAAAGTGTCATGCAACGGTCTCAAGCTCGCCAGGTTTCTTTTCGTCTCTATGTAGAAGTTTCCCCTTTATCTTTTGGAGCTGAGTTTTTGCATTATGACTAGGACTGATATAGACTCTGTTGTTTGCTCTTAAGCTTATTGGCTAAATTATGCTTCGTATCGTAATAGCTTGAAATGAATTGTTACAACTTATTATTTTATCCTTTATCTCAAGTTGTTTATCAGGTTCATAAGGAATCGCAAGATACCATGGCTCAATTGGAAGCCATACGTCATGAAATTTAGACAATCTCTTTTATGGATCCTGGTCCATTGACAACGAGACTTGTAGACAGCATCAACACAGCAGTTGCAAATAACGGTGGTGTTACTTTGATTTTTACTTGGTTGATTTTAGGATTTTTTTTTAAAATTAGTTTCTCACTCAGTCTTCTTCTTTGCGCTAAAAAAGCTCTTCTTCTTTGTGACTCAGCTGAAAATGGACCTCAAAAGTCTGATAAAAAGAGCATCATAGTTGAAAAGGGACCTCAGATATCCTAGAAGGAGAGTACAGTAGCAACTGTCACAACTGAGGTTTTGTGGTTTCCCTAACTATTATTTTTATTATCTTTTTCTTTCTTTTTTATTGGAAATATTTATATGATTAATAATTATCAGGATTATAGTTCAAGGAGAGCTTTGACCGATATGTACAGCCAAGCCGCTGCCTATGCTAGATTGGCTGAAAGAATACCTTTGAAATCCATTTCTATAGATAATGAAGGTCTGAGAGATCTAACTAATGAATCTAGATGTATTATTGTGCTCCCTGTCTCAGCAGAGCGTGCAGGGTTGTTGCCAAAATGTAAAGGTAAGGAACCATTTTCGAGATTTCAATTTCCTCGGGCTTCTTTTTTGGTATTCCCAGCTGGTCCTACATCCTTCATACAAAATAGTTTTCTGTTGTTTGGTAACTACGATGTACATAACATTCGACTTGCAAAATTCTATGTATTTTTAAAGGTTTCAAGCAGGATCTTTGCAGAAATCCTATTGGGGTGAGTTATCTTCACACTGTTGGTCTTGTCTACTGTTGTCATTTTTTTTCATGACTGGAAAGATAGGTTTAAAGAGGTTGTAAAACTAAACATTTTCTAAGTTATGAAGTCTGGTGTATAATGATGGTAATGCCCGAAAGTTCCAATTTTCAAAGTTTCTGATTTTCAAAGTTCAATGTTTTACTAAATTTGAACTTTCCTGCAGGTGAGGAATCAAAAGCGTTGATACCTGAAAGAGGTCCAGGTCTTGGAATCACGGCCAATAATATGTCGACTCCAAGAGTGCTCGCGTGCCTTGTTGCCCCGGATGACCAGCCCACTCTTGGCCGGAAGAACGAAAGATACCGGCAAGCACATCTGATGATACGCTTTGTGATGATAGGTGTATTTACACGCCTAAAGCACCATAATTTACCCATATTTTAGCTAAGTTTTAAGGACAAAATATATAATTCCTGCATTTTTAGTCCATTTTCCTGTAAGTGAGCTAACCAACGTGATTAGCATGTTTTCAGGTATTAATGATGAAGATTTCAGCACTTTGTGGACCTTTTGGTAGCAAGGGAAACTTCACATAAGAGGGAAGGCAGCTTTTGGAAGCTTATGGACTGAAAGTGATGCATGGAGAACTTGTCCCGGGCAAAAATAGTATTTCTAAAGACTTGGGGATCAACAGTAACTTAGTAGGAATAGGACAAAGGTGTTATAAAAACCCTATTTTGCTGAATTTTTCAGCATTCATGCATTCATGCTTTTCATTATTCACGAATTGATAGATACTTTCATTATTCATTCGTTTTCTAGTATTATTCACGTTACAGAATCTGTAAGTTTTAAGACAGGGAAAAACGGCAAACACGTGAGCAACGAAGGGAGAAAAATTGTCAATCCCTTTTGACGCCAATCTCATCCTCACCGTGAGATTATTCGAGCTTTGGTATGATGATGATGTTTATTGTGATCTCCGTTGTAATCATGAGTAGCTAAACTTCTCTGTTAGGGTTATGGAAGCCTTATGATATACTATCTATTACTATGAGTTTGTGAATTTTTGGTACGTATGCTACTTATATCATTACTCTCTTCATCTTAATTACATTCTTGTGGTTGCAAACATATAGAACACGCCATTAGAGCATTAACTTGTTCGAGAGAAAAGTTACATGTTTGGAAAAGAGAGTGTGACAAGGAATTAGGGCTACCAACCCCTATTTACACGTTAGTGCCGTAACTGGATTAACTCTTGGAGAGTTCGTACTAATAGTTATACGCTTTAAGCTCGAGAGAGTTAAAGTGAGATAATCCTTGATGGTCGAGAGACACTAGGGTTTACCAGTAGAATACGAATCTCTATAAGTGCATGCATGTCTGAATCCTGCATTACTCATAGTTAATAGATACGTAGAATTCATAAGGTGGACATAACCCTAACTTACAATTCTCATTGATTAAAATCTTACTAAACGAAGCATTCCGCTTTTACTTTGCTATTTTGATACTTTTAATTCACGCCTAAACCATCCCCCCTTTTTGTAGAATTTTCGACCAACAATCTGCTAACAATTGCAACACTTAGTGACCAGGTATTCCCTGTGGGATTCGACACCCAACCCAGTTGGGTTCTATATTTGATAGCGACCGCTTACACTCTTACGAGAGCTGTAGTTTGGGCGTTATCAAATTTTGGCGCCGTTGCCGGGGAATACGTTTGCCAACTAAGTTTGTGATAGTTACTAGACCCTTTGGTCAAAGATTCTCGAATTTTACTTTTAGTTGTTATTTTTGTTTTATTCAGGTTCTGTTGAGTGCATGCCAAATACTCGTAGTTCTGGTCAGCCATTATTACCCATAAATCCTGAACCTCAACTTATTGGCAGAATGGATGCGCAACGTGACATTGACAGAAGGGCGGCTCAACAGGAGCAGGCTAGATTAGCTGCACTGGCAGCTGCTCAAGTACATCAACAGAATATTGATAACCCAGGGCGAGCAACAAATCCTGATGATGAGGACCTGGGTGATGATGAGTTACTGAATCCCAGGCGTACTGATGAAGTGACGGCACCTATGCACAGGAGAGATCGTCAAGATAGAATGAGACCTGACCGCCGAGCTGTGCAGGCTCGTTTTGATGATGATGATGACGATCTGGATGGAGCTGGTGCCACAGGGGCTATTATTCCTCCACCCTTGGCACCCGGAGCTAAGTTCAATATCACTAGCACCATGATTCAGTTATTGCAGCTCAAGGGGTTATTTGGTGGATTCGCAGGAGATGATCCGAATATGCATCTGATCAACTTTATTTCAACATGCAAGTCGTTTGACAATCCAGGAGTTGGGCAGAATGCAATTCGGCTGTGCTTATTTCCATTGTCTCTATCTGGGGAGGCAACTCTATGGTTGAACGGGCTAACTCCTGATTCTATTACTAATTGGAGGCAACTGAAAGACGCTTTCCTAGAAAGATTCTTTCCGCCATCCAAGAGAGCCTAATTACGGGATGAGATCAGCAATTTTCGACAGCTTCCAACTGAAGCTCTCCACGAAACATGGGAGAGGTTCAAGAAGAAGCTTATGCGGTGCCCAAACCATCAGATGACGAATATCCACTTGATGGAAATATTATATAGGGCTTTGAACTCGGTGACAAAGCCAGTGGTTGATAATGCTGCAGGTGGGTCATTCATGGACCTTACTTTTCTTGAGGCAGGTGATATGCTAGATCGTATGACAAAGCAGAGTAGAGCTTGGCATACCAGAGATTCTGAGGTAGCAAGCTCTACCGTATCTATTGGCTTGACTGCAGAGCAGAGGCGTAGACAAGAGGAACGTGACCAAGATATGGCTCACATGAAAATGCAGATGGATCTTCTTACCAAGAACTTATTATCAGGAAAGACCGAAAAGGTTAAGACCGTTGTATCACAGGGAAGAGATGAATCCAACTCTAAGGAAGAAGCGAACTACTTGAATAATCAGGGGGGTTTCCGAGGCAATGCCCAAGGAAACCAAGGTCGGAACTATTATGATAAATCTATATACAAGGACCGCGATCAAGGTGGTTGGAAAAATAAGACTGACAGGAGTGGTTTGTATGTTCCTCCTGGAAACCGTGAGGCTGTGGCGTCTGGATCTGGAAAGATGTCCATGGAAGATATGATGGCTAAGCTATTGAAAGGAGTGGAGGCAACCAACACGGGAGTTACTGAGGTAAAGAATGATTTTTCCTCAATAAATCAATTGGTTGACTCGCATTCTACTGTAATAAAACAGCTGGAGCAACAATTGAGTTAATTATCAGCAACATTCAACCAAAGAAAGGCTGGCACGCTACCCAGTGACACTGTGCAAAACCCAAGGAATGACGGATCATGTATGGCTATTACTACCCGGAGTGGTAAAGTATTGGAAAATCCATCCAAAGGCAAGCAGGTGGTTGATGATATTGCAGAGAATGTTGATGAAACAGAGTTTGAAGATGCCGTAGAAGCTGAAGTGAGTGCTCATGATGTTACAACTAGATGTCACCAGCCTGAAAAGAGTGATAATCGGAAGCAAGACGAAAAGAAAGTGGTGGAGAAAACGATTCCTCTTCCACCACCACCTTTTCCTCAGAGACTGAAGAAGAAGGCTGATGACACTACTGAAAAGGTTGATAATCGGAAGCAAGATAAAGAGGAAGTGGTGGAGAAAATGATTCCCCTTCCACCACCACCTTTTCCTCAGAGACTGAAGAAGAAAGCTGATGACACCAGGTTCAGTAAATTCATGACTATGTTGAAGTAACTGACTGTTAATGTTCCTTTGGTGGAGGCGCTAGAGCAGATGCCCGGATACGCTAAATTCATGAAGGACATTTTGACAAAGAAGCGGGCAGCAAGCTATGAGCTGGCAGATAATGTTCATCATTGCAGTGCAATCGCTACAAAATCGCTAGTTCAGAAGAAGGCAGATCCTGGTGCTTTCACTATTCCTTGCACGGTTGGATCTTTGGATTTTGCTAAGGCATTGTGCGATTTGGGAGCTAGCATCAATTTGATGCCGCTATCTATTTACAGAAAGTTGGGGTTGGGTGATCCTACACCAACCAATATGCGGCTCGTGATGGCAGATAGGTCGGTAAAACGACCTGTTGGTATCTTATATGATGTATTGGTGAAGGTTACCTTCATCTTTCCTGCAGACTTTGTTATTTTGGATTGCGAGGTGGATTCTGAAGTTCCCATAATCTTGGGGCGTCCTTTCCTTGCAACAGGAAGTGTGCTTATTGATCTAAGAGCTAATGAGCTTTTATTTCGGATGAATGACGAAGTGGTCCGTTTTGATGTATGCAAATCAATGAAGCAGCCCAAAGATATGAATGTGTTCTCTGTAGCTGATGTTTATTATGATGATGAGAAAGAATTATCTGTAGAGAAACAACTTATTGTTGATCCATTGGCTACTGTGCTTATGAATTTTGGGCGTGAGGATGTTGAAGAATATGAAGAAACTATTTGTGCTCTAACAAGAATTGGCTCCTATTCTCATGCTCCTAAGAAGCTGTATCTGGATCTTAAAAATCGCCCTTCACCACCAGCAAAGCCATCCATTGAAGAACCACCAGTGCTAGAATTGAAGGAGCTGCCCAGTCACCTGAAATATGTATTTTTGGGAAGTGGTGATACACTTTCGGTTATTGTTGCAGCTGATTTAGGTGAGCAGCAGGTTGCGGCCCTTATTTCTGTTCTGAGGAGATACAAGAGAGCCATCGGTTGGACTATTGCTGATATTATTGGTATCCCTCCTGGGATATGTATGCACAAGATTCAGCTCGAGGAAAATTGTGTGCCCACCATTGAGCATCAACGACGTTTGAATCCACCCATGTAGGAGGTGGTGAAGAAAGAGATTATTAAGTGGTTAGATGCTGGGGTAGTATATCCAATCTTCGACAGTAAGTGGGTGAGTCTGGTACAGTGTGTGCCTAAGAAAGGGGGCATGACGGTAGTTGCGAATGAAAAGAATGAGCTGATTCCACTCAAACCTGTCACAGGGTGGAGAGTGTGTATGGACTACTGAATTCGTGGACGCTTAAGGATCACTTCCCAATGCCATTCATGGACTAAATTCTTGATCGATTGGCAGGGAAGGGATGGTTTTGTTTCTTAGATGGTTATTCCGGTTATAATCAGATTTGTATTGCTCCTGAGGATCAAGAGAAGACCACTTTTACATACCCATATGGTACGTTTTCCTTCAAACATATGCCGTTTGGGTTATGCAACACACCTGCCACTTTTCAGCGTTGTATTATGTCCATTTTTTCTGATATGGTTGAAAACACCTTGGAGGTGTTCATGGACGATTTTTCAGTTGTGGGTGAATCGTTTGAATTATGCTTGGCGAATCTGAGTATGGCGTTGCAGAGATGTGTTGAGTTCAACTTGGTGCTAAACTGGGAGAAGTGCCATTTTATGGTTAAGGAAGGCATTGTTCTTGGGCACAAAGTCTCCGAAAGAGGAATTGAGGTTGATCGAGCCAAAATTGAAGTTATCGAGAAACTACCACCTCCAATTTCTGTAAAGGGAGTTCGTAGTTTCCTCGGTCATGCAGGTTTTTATCGAAGGTTTATCAAAGACTTCTCCAAGATTGCTAGTCCATTATGCAAACTCTTGGAGAAGGATGCAAATTTCGACTTCGGTAAAGATTGCTTGAAGGCATTTGAATGCCTCAAAGGGAAGCTAGTTGAAGCTTCTATTATTGTAGCACCCGATTGGTCTCTACCATTTGAAGTAATGTGTGATGCAAGTGGGGTAGCTTTGGGTGTTGTACTTGGTCAGAAAAGAGAAAGGCTATTTCATCCGATATACTATGCGAGCAAGGCCTTGAATGGAGCCCAGAAGAACTATACCGTCACAGAATAAGAGCTTCTAGCAGTTGTTTATGCTTTTGAAAAGTTCCGTGCTTACTTGTTGGGAACCAAAGTGGTGGTTCATACAGATCATGCGGTTCTGAGATATTTAATGGCAAAGAAGGATGCTAATCCAAGGCTAATTCGATGGGTGTTATTGCTTCAAGAATTTGATTTCGAGGTAAAGGATAGAAAAGGTTGCGAAAACCAAGTAGCTGATCATCTATCTAGACTTGAGAGTGCGCACATAGCGCAACCCGACCTTGAGATTGATGATGCATTTCCCGACGAAGAGATCCTAGCCGCTATGGTGGAAGACTTACCATGGTATGTAGACTTTGCGAACTACGTGGTAAGTAAAGTGATGCCTGAGAATCTTTCCTTTCATCAAAAGAGAAAGTTCATGCATGATGTGAAACACTACTTCTGGGATGAACCGTATCTTTTTCGATGATGTGCTGATGGTGTTATTAGGCGATGCATCTCTGATGTGGAGGTACCTAACATCTTGGAGGCAAGTCATGCTTCCCAAGTTGGGGGTCACCATGCAGGTGATCGGACAGCCAGGAAGGTATTGCAAATCGGCTATTATTGGCCTTCAATATTTAAGGATGCCTACGATTTTGTGAGAAGATGTGACCAATGTCAGAGACAAGGCGCGATTTCAAAGCACCATGAGATGCCCATGTCGAAAATTCTTAAAGTAGAGTTGTTTGATGTATGAGGTATTGATTTCATGGGCCCATTCGTAAGTTTGTTTGGGATGAAATATATCCTAGTTGCTGTGGACTATGTATCCAAATGGGTCGAAGCAGTAGCGTTGGCCAATAATGAAGGCAAGCGTGTTGTAGCATTTTTAAAGAGAAATATCTTCTCTCGTTATGGGGTACCACGTACTATCATAAGCGATGGAGGATCACACTTTTGCAACAAGATGTTTAGAGCCGTGTTGGTGAAATATGGGGTTAAGCAACACAAGGTAGCTACACCTTACCACCTACAAACTAGTGGGCAGGTAGAGGTTTCTAATCGGGAGATCAAGCTGATCCTTGCTAAGACTGTAAATGCTAGTAGGAAGGATTGGTCTCGGAAGCTGGACGATGCATTATGGGCTTATAGAACTGCATTCAAGGCACCAATTGGCATGTCCCCGTACCAATTAGTTTATGGGAAGGCTTGTCACTTGCCGATTGAGCTCGAGCATAAAGCCTTGTGGGCGTTGAAGAGGCTTAACCTGAATTGGGATGATGCAATTAATCTGAGATTGGAACACTGAATGAGATGGATGAATTCCATCTACATGCGTATGAAAGGGCAGACCTCTACAAAGAACGGATGAAAAAGTACCATGATCGTCGGATCATCCAACGAAACTTTCAGAAGGGTGATATGGTACTTCTTTTCAACTCCAGACTAAAGCTATTTCCAGGTAAGTTAAAGTCTAAATGGTCTGGTCCGTTCAGAATTAGCCAAGTCTACTCGTTTGGAGTAGTAGAGTTAGAAGGCATTGATGGTGGTGTCTTTAAAGTGAATGGCCAATGAGTAAAGCCATATATCGGTCCTCTTGACTCGATAAAATGCATGGACACCATCTATCTCGACAAAGTCTAAGTAATTGAGATAGCTATGTAGTGCCGCGACAATAAATCAAGCGCTAGATGGGAGGCAACCCATCATTTTTAATCGTTTTGTTTTACTAAGAATATGTTTTTGTTAAATAAAAATCCAAAAAAAAGAGTCGAGCCACGACCAAAACTAAGGCGCTTGGTGGGAGGCAACCCATCGTTCTAATTGTTTTTGTTGTTTTTGAGTAAATGTAGGTGTAAGACGTATAAAGGAGGAGATCTAACCCAAATTTTAATTTGGAATTGTGTCATGTTGAAGGTGGTAAGTTTGGAATGAAGAAACAAAGGCTATTGGTTAGGCATTGCCTATGCAAATCTAGGCAACGAACAAGGCAAGGCCTATGCTATGGCCTAAGCTCTCTGAATCTACAATGCCATAGCATAGGCGCCGCCTATGCCTAACAATGCCATAGCATAGGCGCCGCCTATGCCATTGCCTTTGCTCTCTGAATCTACAATGCCATAGCATAGGCGCCGCCTATGCCTAACAATGCCATAGCATAGGCGCCGCCTATGCTCAACTAGGCGTTGCAAAAGGCGTCACCTATGCTAAGCATAGGCAAAGTATTAGGCGCCGCCTATGCTTACTTTTTGGTCTCCTAATCCGATTTTAAATGGGTCAAACCCGACCCAAGCCTTGACCTATAAATAAAACTTCAACATTAGAACAAAACACACTTAGTTGCTCAACCTAGGCGCCGCCTTTACTCTCCAAATCCTCTCAAATTTTTTTTCTTTTTGCTCATCTAGTCTTGTGAGTTCATCTTCCGGATCCATCACCAAGTAAGTTCTTCTTTTATATTCCGTAGTTATTGAAATACTACGCCTATAATGATTTGTTAAAGCTTGAAGTGGTGTTGGTGATTTGAATGAGGTTGGTTTGTTATGATACATCTAGTTGAGTGAAAGAATACGTGTGGGTGTTCTTGACTTTGTTCCGACTTGTATTTGATTGTTATACACTGTCATAATTTGATGAAGTCGAAATTGTGAAGTTAATACATAATCTTGTAAGTTGAAAGCTTGAATGTTTGAATGACTCGTTCATCGAGATACCAATTATGATTAACCATAAGCATAAAATGGTGTGATTATGCCTATGCAATAACTTGTTTCTATTTGTGGTACGATCATTATGTGGTAGTTTTGTTCAAAAAGTGCATTCATCCAAACATGAAAGTATAGACAAGATTACATGAAATAGAATTGGAAGGGATAGTTAAGATGACATGAACGTATGACTGTGCTGAATATATTGTTGGAACATAACACCTAAATGTATGGCGATGAAGTCTGAGTAATCGACATCGTTCACTTAATTAGTTTGTCACCACAAATTAAGTGTGGGGGGGTTCCACTACTGTTTGTTTGTCGATTGTATCTACCGAGATGAAGTTAACATGACTTTATTTTAATCTCAGGCACAATGGCACCAAAAAGTCAACCAGGAAAAGAAATAGCGTCCACTTCACAGAAAGGTCAGAAAAGGGGAAGAAAAGAGCAAGCTGAATCCTCCTCACTGCAAATACCTCGCCGCATGTTCGGGATAAAATGGGTCCTAGAGAAGGAAGGAAAGGAGTGGTACAAGAACAACAAAGTAAAAAAATATGTTCACATGGAGTTGATACAAAAGGAGAGTCTAGCGAAGAGAGAACCTCGCATTTTGGCTAAAATCATGGCGCTACATCTTGATTTCATCTTCCAAGATATGGGAGAATGCAATCTTGATCTAACGCGAGAATTCTATGCCAATTGGTCCCCAAAGACTACCGGAAGTGAAGTGAAGATTCAGGGCCAAGTCTTACAACTGAATGCGGAGTTCTTCAACTCTTTTCTGGGTCTTCCATCTGTGGATCCATCACCGCTCAAGGAACTTTATCACAGACCTCCATACAGGGCAATCAGACACACACTGTGCGGAACAAGATCAATGGCACGTTGGAGTCGTCACAAGGATACCGGTCGGCACAATACCTTCCCGTATGCTTCCTTGAACAGAGAAGCTCGGATATGGTTGCGGATAGTCAAATCTTGCCTGATTCCAGGGTCACAGTACACAAAGATCACACGTGATAGAGTGTGCTTAGTGTACGCTTTGATGAAGAACATCCCCATCAACATTGGGGCGATTATTCGATCTTCAATGCGTAAGGCTAGGCTGCACAAGAGGTCCCACTTCAGCTTTGGCAATCTGTTGACTGCGATATTGAGGAAGGAAGACATCGAAGAGGAACCTGCAGATCATAAGCTTCCACACAAACCAAAGGAAGTTGACCTCACAAAGGTGAAAGATGCTGAATCTATGCATGGCGTCAACCTGACCACTGCAGAAAGATATGCTCGCGACGAAAGCTTCTTCCGCCATTTATATGGCATGACGAGGTTTACCATGATGAGCGTGGGTCGTGTTCCAACTGCTGCAGAGCTCCAACAGTTGGATTATGACTACCCTATGAATGAGCATGCGAGGGCTATGTGCGGAGTAGGTGTATATTTTGAGGAACCTCTTGATGATGATGTGCCAACCGATGACGATCGCCGAATGCCAGACTCAGACGTAGAGGAGAACTCTGATAACGATGACTCTGATGATGATTCCGATGCAGGGGGTATGACCCCAGACATAGAGGAGGAGTCTGACTAATCAGGTTTTTCTTATTTATTTTCCACTGAGGGCAGTGTATCCCGTCTAAGTGTGGGGTGCTGGTATTTGTATGCTACACTTCTTTGCCTACATTTATTCTAGTTCTTGTTTGTTTTAATTAGTCGTAATTAGTTAGTTTAATTTTAGTCGTAATTAGTTAGTTTAATTTTAGATTTTTTAGATTTTGCATGAAAATTGTTCTGATAGGCGGCATGGTATTATGACAAGAGTTTGTGCCAAAATCATTACTATTGAGACGTTTAGGCTCTAAGTATGACTCACTGTGTGATAAGTGTGTGGTTTAATTCATTCATCTGTTGGGTCAAGAGTCTATACTGCTCCCAATAAAGTTGACCATGTGCCTTGTGTGTGTGAGGTTATAGTATATTCTGTGTTGTGACTGATGCTAGAACTTGCCTGGTGTGTGTGTAAAGCGAAATAAAGAGTGTGAGTTTAGGAGATGATTTAGGCATTTCTTTGGCAGCCTGTGATTGTTTACCTTCTTTTTACCTACCTGTGTACATTATCCTAGTGAACCCCCTTTGAGCCTTTAGCTATTTTCTTTGACAGCCTCATATGTAGCCTAATCCATTTTTTTTCATGACCATAATTTGATCCAAATTCCTAAGCGCTTTAAATTGTAGAGTCATGTGACAAAATAAGAGGAAATTGGGTGAGAGTGATGCCTCAGAGTGTATTGGTACTTGAAATTATTGTGAATAAGAGTGACTATCATAGAAGAAAGGTAGAAGGGTTTTTTTTTTTTAAAAAATAGAAATAGAAAAATACAAAAATAAGTTGTATATTCTCATCTTTGTGTTTATAATTGAATAACAAAATAGGTGAAAAGGGGTGTTAGATGAAAAGAAAGGTAGAAGGGTTGTTTAAAAGAGAGTGTTAATGGCATAATGTGATGTATTAAAGCGCTTAGGGAACATAGTCACTATTTCTGGCCAAAATAGTCCTACCTGTCCCTTAGCCTACATTACAACCTGTAAAGACCTACTTGATCCTAAGCTTAGCATTCTGATATTAGTGGAGCATTACACTAAGGGAAAGCCTATGGTCATCAGTTGCAACATATGAATTCTTTGTGAGAGTGAGAGCAAGGAGAATCTTATACCCATGTTCCGAAAAATGCAAAACTTGTGAGTGATTATGGGTGATATCTTGTGTGAGACACACATGGTTGATGAGTTTTGGGTAGTTTTATATGATTCTTTGTGACTTAACTTGTGGATACGAATTAACCATCATCACAAGTCTATGTTGGAGGTTGAATTGTTTCTAGTAGTGAACAAGAAAACTACTCTTTGTTAATAATTGTCGTGCCTGTCTTGTTGAAAATTTTATGTTGTTGCTGTGATATCCTAAGTAGATGATTGCATGGACGTAATATTTTGTTCGAGGAAGAACAAAGCTTTAAGTGTGGGGTGTTGATGATAGGCGTATTTACACGCCTAAAGCACCATAATTTACCCATATTTTAGCTAAGTTTTAAGGACAAAATATATAATTCCTGCATTTTTAGTCCATTTTCCTATAAGTGAGCTAACCAACGTGATTAGCATGTTTTCAGGTATTAATGATGAAGATTTCAGCACTTTGTGGACCTTTTGGTAGCAAGGGAAACTTCACATAAGAGGAAAGGCAACTTTTGGAAGCTTATGGACTGAAAGTGATGCATGGAGAACTTGTCCCGGGCAAAAATAGTATTTCTAAAGACTTGGGGATCAACAGTAACTTAGTAGGAATAGGACAAGGATGTTATAAAAACCCTATTTTGCTGAATTTTTCAGCATTCATGCATTCACGCTTTTCATTATTCACGAATTGATAGATACTTTCATTATTCATTCGACTTTCTAGTATTATTCACGTTACAGAATCTGTAAGTTTTAAGACAGGGAAAAACGGCAAACATGTGAGCAACGAAGGGAGCAAAATCGTCAATCCCTTTTGACGCCAATCTCATCCTCACCGTGAGATTATTCGAGCTTTGGTATGATGATGATGTTTATTGTGATCTCCGTTGTAATCATGAGTAGCTAAACTTCTCTGTTAGGGTTATGGAAGCCTTATGATATACTATCTATTACTATGAGTTTGTGAATTTTTGATACGTATGCTACTTATATCATTACTCTCTTCATCTTAATTACATTCTTGTGGTTGCAAACATATAGAACACGCCATTAGAGCATTAACTTGTTCGAGAGAAAAGTTACATGTTTGGAAAAGAGAGTGTGACAAGGAATTAGGGCTACCAACCCCTATTTACACGTTAGTGCCGTAACTGGATTAACTCTTGGAGAGTTCGTACCCATAGTTATACGCTTTAAGCTCGAGAGAGTTAAAGTGAGATAATCCTTGATGGTCGAGAGACACTAGGGTTTACCAGTAGAATACGAATCTCTATAAGTGCATGCATGTCTGAATCCTGCATTACTCATAGTTAATAGATACGTAGAATTCATAAGGTGGACATAACCCTAACTTACAATTCTCATTGATTAAAATCTTACTAAACGAAGCATTCCACTTTTACTTTGATATTTTGATACTTTTAATTCACGCCTAAACCATCCCCCCTTTCTGTAGAATTTTCGACCAACAATCTGCTAACAATTGCAACACTTAGTGACCAGGTATTCCCTGTGGGATTCGACACCCAACCCAGTTGGGTTCTATATTTGACAGCGACCGCTTACACTCTTACGAGAGCTGTAGTTTGGGCGTTATCACTTTGGCGATGTTACTTACCAAATAAAAGGCTTGCTAGGCGATCGAAATCCTTTCCTTCCTTGGTCTGGGAGGTAAGTTATGGCAGGATCTAAAAACGACCTTGGTGTGGTCGTTATATCCCACCCTGCTCCCATGTCGTAACATTTCCAGATCAAACCAAACAACAACAAATAACAGAATCGTGGCTAGGGAACTATACTAGCGACCTACCCAATTTATTGTAGAAATTTTCGCAATCACTGATTGGACCATGCAAACTAGAAATGCTTACGAGAGTTAGAGGAGTTGAGTTAGGTCCTGTAAGAAAACAAGTTGACACTGGTGAGCTCCAAAAGTTGAAAATGATGGTTTGTAATATTCCTTTAAAAATTCTTTGTACTAAATTCTACTCAACCAATTACAGAGGAGGGAGGAGGGATTTGCTTTTCGGGAAACAAAAGGAAAAGTTCATTTGATTTTGCTAAATTTATAGGGAAGTAATTCACCTAAATTTCAACACAGAAACCTCAAATTATCTTCCATTCTGTTAGACATCAAGCTGTTGATAAGAGAACAACAAATTAAAGGAATATTTTTCACTGCAATGTGAGATCAGGATCATTATTTTTCCTAAAGTAATAATATGAGAATACCACTTCTACTTCTTTAAATGACAGTTTAAAAATCCATTCTAAAAGTGAATAGTTCACTTCCCTTAGCACAACTCATAAAACTACATAGCCTTAGGTGATTGATAAACATATTTTTTTGGAGAGTGGATGTTTTTTTTTACCAAAGTTTTACCATGATTTGAATCTTTCATTTGTGTAACTCTCTTAACAGATTTGCCTGTATGTTGAGATAGTCTATTTGACATACACTTGAACGGATGTAATTGTCTTCTATGTCGTTGCCTTAATATATCGTGGTTAGATATGATGTTGATCGTATACATTTTGTTTGATATTGAAGAAATTTGCTCTTTTTTTAAAAAAAATAAAAATAATGTAAAGTCACATTTTTATTGGTTAATTAGTAGTTTAACAACATTGTGATTTTTTGATCTGAAGGATGAACTGATTTCAGATCTTCTTAAAAAGGAGCAACCTACGAGTAAGTTGAAGGATCAAGATGAACCTGCTCAGTAGAGTTTGTGAGTTTTTATTAAACAATACAATTAATGAGTTATTTATTTTTCATTCTGTTTTAGCAGTTTATCAAACTTTATCTAACTAATTGTAGCCATGCATATTGCCTAAGCAGAAATTTACTTCTACTAATTAACATGACAAACATATTAGCTTTTCATTAACTTAATTATTCAGAACTGGATGATTATTGGATACATATCATAATCTTTTTATGCTCATATTATGTGTCTCTTTCAACCGTCTGGACAATATAGCTTGGCATGGTAAAGGGAGATCAATAGGAACTTGAAAGAAAATAACAGGTACATTTTGTTTTCTTTTTTGGTTGTCATTACTGTTACAATTTTTGGCTAGTTAAGTTTATTTGTATGTGCTCCAGTTTAATTAACTGTGTGTTTAGAATCAAATTCCTGATTCCACATTTGTACCTTCCCCCTTCTCTCTTCTTTTTCGCCCTTTTCACTTTCTTGAAATGGTAATAATGTTGGTCTCTTTAGACTTCAGAGGAAGGCCAGTTTTCTGGACAAAAAAAAAAGTTTAGTTTGGTTGGTATTATAGACCAACCAAAGTAACCATATTGATTGTATCCATACAAAACTTTGAATTTCTATTAGATTTTATATTGATTTTAGCCATACTTAACTTTTAGATTGAAAGCTTGATCGGACTATCCTGATTTAACCCACTTATATCATATCACTATGGTTGTATGATTTGTAGTGTCAGTTTCAACAAGGAAGAATCGTATGTGTAGATAACTTTGTGCCACATTTTGTTGCCTTATGTGTCTGAGCTTGAAAATATACGATCTGCTAAATTAAGAATGTTGACACTTTGTGGGACAGTGAAGTTTAATTTTTGGAGCAGAACAATTTCACGAGAGGCTTTAAAGCACAAGAGGTTTCTCTTTGGAGCACGAAAAACTTCTCATAACATATAGATTATTGAAGTTACAGTTTTAAGAATTCACATGGACTTTCATTTATTTTTTCGTAGCATTTTGTTTCTTTTACTTTAGGTAAAAATGGATTGTAATGTAATGTTTTATATTGGATTATTTTCGTGAAATCTTTTCTCATGTACATTCAACATCTTCCCACCATTATATATTTATAATTATATCTAATTCGGATAAGTCTATTTTTTTGTAGTTACTAATTTTTTTATGAATAAGTTTAAGTTAAAACTAAATAGATATAGATTAAAGTGATTTTCAAACCTTATGAGTTTTCAGTTTCTATATAACATCTTTTGACAAGAATATTTCTTTTGTGTGTTCAAGGCAAAGAAGTTTGTTACATTAAATGCTTCTCAAAATATAGGAAAATTCCTTTCCTTCAATGAATTACACTAAATTTTGTTTAAAAAAACCAGTAAGATTAGAGAACATGGTTCTTGTGCCTGCAAGGGTGCAAAATTTATTGACTATTAAACTACTCTAAACGCTAATAACATGTTATATCATGTTTTGGTCAATATTGAATGTTGTATATTTGGACATTAGAAGAGTAATATCTAATTAGCAAGCAATTACCCCCTATTTACTACAAGAACAGAGAAGTTATTTGTGAAAAGTCTACTAGTTCATTAATAAATTGAATTCATTCATCTCTTTGTCATTATCACAATGTTTGTGTTTTGCTCATCATCGATTTTTATTATTTTGAAGAAAATTACTTTGATTTTCTGTCTTTTTACTATATTTTGTAATGACGATGATGATAGATCCTAAGGCTTGTTTCTCAAATCACTCGCAGTGGCCATCAACGTATTTTTGCCTTCGCTGGGATTGAGAGTAATATGCTGTTTCTATACTCCTTTGATGTTTGAGGCAGACATGATGTAGTTTGTTTTTTGCAGTTTGTGTCATTAAAGAAGTACTTTAAAGATTGATGGTTAACTCATAAAAACTTTCAAAGGGTTTCAATAGCTTTGAATTTTGTCCGTCCTTGTCATTGAAACTGCATTTTTTGTTATGAATACACAAAAGATAAGATCCAAAGGCCTGTAGGAAAATTACCTTGGACTAAAAAACTTATCTTCCTCTCAAGTTATAAGCATTTATGAGGGGGAGTACCTCTTATCTCCAACTCCCTATGGCTCCAAGTTATCGATAGAGCACATAACACATTGATCATAAAGGTCCATAATGTATTCATGAGTCGAGGTCTCATACGAGAGAGAGAGTGCCTCATGGCCAAGATTTAGAGATGAAGAAAAATATTGTGGACCCCATGAGAAGAATGAAAGAATGAAGATGCATCATGTGGAGTTTTGGTCTTTTGGATCACTTTTGGGCTCAAGTTGCATTTAGTGTCACTTTTGGGCCCAAGTTGCATTTAGCGTCACTTTTGAGCCCAAGTTGTAATAAAGGCCTTTTGGCCTATAAATAGCTAGGATTTTTTCATTTTAGATTTTAGATGATTGTAAGCACTTGCGAGTGTTTTAATTAAAGCTTGTTGGGAGTTTCATTGATTCGTGAGAAATGTGGGTTGCTCAGGAATCCATTTTCATGGGGTCCATGTAAGAGGTTGGTGCTATCGGTGATTCAAAGGAAGGTCTTAGGGTTTAATACCCTTTGGTTGTCCTCTCTCTATCGATTTATGTCAATCTATATATCCTTCTACCCCTTTTATCCCATTTCATATTTGTTTCATTTTTCCTTTGTTTTTTGTGTTTTGTGTGTTTTGTCATTTTTGTATTTTGGTTCGTATCATTTGGTATTATAGTCAAGCTTGATTTTGTTCCCACGAAGTCAATCTTAGGTCTTTGTGTTGAAAAATTGAAAATCCAAAAAAAAATTTCACTATTTACATTTTTGTCCTTAGGTCAAATTTTTAGTTTTTGATTTTTGTGTGTTTCTTATGTTTCTAGTGTTAGATTCTTGTTCCCTAACATAATTAGAGTCTGAATATCAAATTTGAGCTTAATCAGAGTTGATTTGAAGGTTCAAGCATTGATGAGTTGAGCTTGAAGAAATTTCAAAATGGGTCTTCAAATTTGACAATTTTGGGTTGAAAAGTATTGGGGTTTGTTACCCATACAAAAAGGAGCTTAGATTTTAACTTTGGTGCGATTCCGAGTTGAAATGAGAGTTGGGTTTTTGAAATCTCCATCTTTGTTCTTGATGTTCTTGGTGAAGAAGAAGCAAGAAAGTACACTTTGATCCAAAACCCTTGGTGCTCCCAAACCCTTGGTGCAAATTTTGGGAAAGGTGTTTTTCGACCCATAAAGAGTAAATACGAGGTGAAGTGGGCCCCAAAAAGTCACGGAATCTAAGAAATCATCCTTGGGACATAAATCTCAAATTGCAGCGGATTTGGTTGAGGTTGATGAGTTGTCACTCTAGTCGTCAACTAGGTGACGACCTATCACTCTAATCGTCAACTAGGTGACGACCTATTAACCTAGTCGTCACCTAAGGTAGCCTTCAAGTCCTATTTGCTTAGGGTTGGTGACAACCTTGATAAGTTATCATCTCAATGACGACCTATAACTCTAGTCGTCAACTAGATGACGACTTATCAACCTAGTCATCAACTTAAGTCGCCAAGTTAGGTAACTTTTATTAAGCTCACTTTTGAATTCTAGTTTCATTTCCTCGATTCTCAATTATTTCTTCCTTGATTCTTAAGCTAATTAACAACTAATAATCCCTCTACTTAGTTGTGATTAGTTCTTGAGTCGTTTTCTTTCTTGTCCTTGTCTTTGCGTGCTTTTTTCATTTATTTCTTAGTTTGATTTTTGTTTCAAGTTCTTTAGTTCTAATCCAGTCATTCATTTTTGTCTCAACTAGAATCCATTCTACTCGAGAGAGCAACCAAGACCAACAAGCTTAGCCATATTGTGAGTCAATCCAAACACTTGGATTGAGAAAATTGATTTCACTAATGATAACCTTGTTTTTTAGTTGTGTTGAGTGTCTTATTGATAGGTACCATGGCACCGGGAGATGAGATCCAACCTAGTTTAAGCGGGCAAACTTTGAAACTCTTATGGAAGACATGATGGGAATGCAGCGGAGTGTGGATTCTATACATGAAAGGATATCGGGCCTTGAGGAGAAGGTAGCAATTATGGATAGAAGGGTGTTGACTCTAGAAGGGAACTCAAACAATGGAGGGTCCTATTTGAGTGGGCATACTCAAGAAACTTCTTCCACCGTCACTCTAGAACTTTACACCACATGTTCTGTCCTCCACTACAAGTAAGTGCTCCCTTACCTACTACTACTACTACCGACCAAACTCTATGACATGTAGCCCGACCTCTACAATTCAACCAATAAACAACCCAAAATCCTCACCAAGCTCCATAAATTCTCACTCCGCCCTACTAAACACCATAAAAAAAGCCCCAAACTACCAAGTTCCACAAGGATTGCACCCACAAGACTTCAATATACCCTACTACTGTAAGACCCCGCAAAATCCTAAGCTTGATTCAGTCATGTAAAAGCTAGTAAGAGGTCCAGACTTAGAAAAATTCAGCTAAGTGTTCATACTTAGAGTTATTTTAGCCTTCGTTAGTTGGCGATCCTTTTTCAAGACCCTTATGACCTTTAAATATCGATTTTAAGTTAATTCATGATCAGGAATGTCAGTAGGTGTTCTCGGACAAGTTTCAGATTTTTCAGACTTTGAGGCACGTTTGGAAGTCCAAATCAGTGGATCGATGTGATCTCGACACGTCGCGTCACCCATTGCATCGGTGAGTATTTTTTCCAGCTCCCAGTGCAAATTCCAGTGAACCGACACAAACTCGACGTGGCGTGTCAGACATAGCGTCGACCCTATCGATGCGATGTGTTGGTCTGCGCATTGCTAGGCCAATTTTCAGTCATTAAAAAGCCGTTTCCTCAGGGATATTTCGATCTTTTCCCCATGCTTATCAGCCCCTAAAACATAAAATTAAACCCTTCTAAGAGCAAAATTCATTCATTTTTCACAAGTTTCTCTCAAGAAAACACCCTAGGAGGTTTAAATTCAAATTCAAGACTCAAGATCTTACCATCAATTTTTTCAGAATTTAATCATTAAGGTATGTCAAGTGTTCATCCAAGGGTTTCCTTCCACCCTTGGAGTTCAAGAAATCCTCTTTACTATAAGTTTATGAGTTTGATGAATTTTCATGGTTGGGTTTAAATGTGATCATGATTTCCATTTTAATGGAGTTCCTAATCCATGATTAGTTGCAAGATTTGTATGAAATTGTTTATTATATGTGTTTGCATCATGAGAATTCATGTTAAAACCTTTGAATTATGAATTTGGTATTTGAAATTGTAATGCCCCTATGTTGTTTAGTATTGTGTGCATATACTATGCCCTCCAAGTGTTTGGTGGATTGTTCATGTGAGTTGAATAGTTAAGTCCCATCATATTAGCATGTATACAAGTTCTTGTTATGCAAGTGTTTGTCAAAATGCTTCAATGAATGAATGGTGATCAAGTAATTAGTTATCATGTGTCAAGATTGTGCTGTCTTGTAGTCTATGCTATCGTGTCCTGGGGGTATTTAATACCCGAAAATCTAGCTGTTTACCTAGAGCTATAGTAGCTACAAAATAGACTCGGTAGTATCATGATCAGTAGTTTAGTAATCAGTTCAGAACCCAGTAGAGTTTAGTTAGTTAACAGAATTCAGTAGTATTCCATCAGTTAGCGGAATCCAGAGAACTCAGTTCAGTTCAGTCAGACAATATGAATTAGTAACAGATCAATCCATCCTAGCACATTTTAGAATTCAGTCCAGTGTCTATTCAGTTGGGAGTAGGATTCAGCACCGAGTGAACCCAAGGATGGGGACTCACCTACCAGCAGAGGGCGTGATCCTTAGAAACAGTCCTTGTGTTCCAGAACTACATAGCTAGCGTAGGTTGAGACATCAACCTACCAGTTGAGGGTTGATGAGGTGTCCTACCTGCCAGTTGAGGGTACCACCGTTCTCTTCAGAGCACCTGCCAGATGAGGGTGACTCAACTTATCTTTACCCATGGCACGGTACTGATAGCCTTCCAGCTGGGGTTACAGGTTGGACCCCAATCATATCAGAAAGGGGCATGTCGGTTAGATGATTACCTCCCATAGTCTCAGTTTTAGTCTTCAGAATAGAACTCAGTTCAGTTCTATATAAATCAGGACTGTCAGACACAGTGACTCAGTTCAGTACGAAACTCAGAATAGTTCCACATAATTAAGACTGTCAAATACAGTCACTCATTTAACAGTAATAAAGTATCAGTAAACTCAGATATCAGTAAACCAATGATTCAAAACTCAGTATTTAGTATTATCATGACCTCAGTTACAGTTTAGGTATTTCATGCATGTACTCTCATTCAGTTTTACTTATGTTATTCAGTCAGTATTGTTCATGCATATGAACCCATGCATCTCAGCCTACCTCACTTAGCATACCAGTGCATTCAAAGTACTGACGCATACCTTTCTTTTGTGCTATGATGTCTTATATCATAGGTTCAGATGCATGGGCTCCCGACCATACTTAGCAGCCCGATCCATCAGCAGCAGACTAGGGGTGAGTCCTTATTGTTTGAGGACAAATATATTATTCCAGTATTTCAGTACTTAGTTTATTTCAGTAGTCGAAGTTAGTTGGGGACTTATCCCATCAACTCCCTATTCGGACAGTAGAGGCTTTTCAGACTAGAGTAATTTTTCAGACATATGTTCAGTTTATAGTATTGATTTCAGTATTCAGTAATTGATTTTCAGTTTTGAACCTTATGGCTCTTTCCGCCTAAATTCTGCATTTTACAGTATTGTTATTCAGTTATTGCAGCAGGTACCAATCATGGGTTAGCTTGGGGTCCTTCGGGATTATAAGCACCGTGTAGTATCCGGGGTACAAACTCGGGGTGTTACAACTACCCACCCTATCAAGTACCCCAAATCCAAATACCATACTACCAAAGACTAAAAAATTCAAATTCAAACCCACCCTACTAAGCACCACTTAACCAAATACCCCCAAACCAAATGCCACCAAATCAAGCCGTTGGAGTTCAAAGAGAGTTTGTAGGACATAAAGAAGGAGGTTATGGATATGATGCACAAAGGCATAGACCAAGAGATCAAGATGTCTATGAAGGTCGTGACATGGGTCTCAATTTGATTAAGGTCACTCTTCGTAGCTTTCCTGGAGGTAGTGATCTTGAAGGGTACCTTAAGTGAGAGTCGTAATATGATAGGATCTTCCAAGCTAATGACTTGCCCGATGTTAAGAAGATGACCTATGGCATTGCTCAATTTGAGGGATACTCTTTGACTTGGTGGGAATCGTCTAAGAGAAGACAAGGAATTCTTTATAGAGGTCATTATCCACCATGGGAAGTAATGAAGGCTCTTATAAGATCCAAGTATATACCAGAGAGATATAGACAAGGGTTGCTTGCTAAGTTGTACAATTTGAGATAAGAAGACGAGTGTTGAAGCATACTATGATGAATTTCAAAATCTATTCTTGAATCTTGACTACAACGAGGGTGAAGAGCACACCAAGATCTGATTTAAGGTTGGATTGAGTCAAGAAATTGCCTCTCGAATATTAATACACAAGTTTGCCCAGATGGATGATCTCTTAGAGGCAACTATTGATGTTCAGAGAGTTATCAAGATGGAGAATGAGTAAACTAAGTCTAAGTTGGTAAATAAAATGTCCTCCAATTGGAATTGAGGTTCCAAATTCAAGAAGACTTTTAAGAAGAAGACAATTGAAAGGAGTGCTCCAAAGTATCCCCTTATAGAAGGAGGTAATCCTAATCTTAAGGGTACTCAATAATTTAAATATCTAGGATGGGGTCACCGAATGAGTAAGTGTCCAACACGAAGAATCATCATACTTTGGGAAGGTGATCCTTACTACAAAGATAAAGTGGAGCAAGAGAAAAGAGTTAATGAGCTTGTTGAAAATGTGGAGGTTGATGTGAACCCATATGAAGGAGATATCACCGTCCCAATTATGCTAGCTAACAAGTTGCCACTTGAGGATGCTTGGACTCAAGAAGGAGATCTTAGCATTCCACTCTACTTGGCTACACATGTTATGCTTGATCCCACTTCTAAAAGCTCTTTGAAAGTCCTTGGTTTTGAACATGATGAACTCTTGAATTTGAGGACAAATTCTCTTCAATAAGGAGAGAATGATACGAGTAATAGTGCCTCATGTCCAATATTTAGAGATGAAGAATATTGTTATCCCTCTTGAGGAGAATAAAAGAATGAAGATGCATCATGTAGAGTTTGGGATTTTAGGTCACTTTTGGGCCCGAGTTGTAATAAAGTCCTTTTGTCCTATAAATAGCTAGGACTCTTTTAATTTTAAATTTAAATGATTTTGGATGATTGCATGCACTTGTGAGTGTTTTGATTGAAGCTTGTTGGGAGTTTCATTGATTCATGAGAAACGATGATTGCTCGAGAATCCATTTCCGTGGGGCCCTCATAAGAGGTTGGTGTTATCGGTTATTGAAAGGAAGGTCTTAGGGTTAATATACCCTTTAGTTGTCCTCTCTTTATGAATTTGTGTCAATCTATCTATCCTTCTATCCCATTTATATTTGTTTCATTTTTTCTTTGTTTTTCGTGTTTTGTGTGTTTTTCTATTTTCGTATTTTGGTTCATATCAAAGGTCTTTTTTAGAAAACCACATTAATACTATTTAAAACTTTGAAAGATAGTATAGGTATAGCTTGCTTCCAAGCCACTGTACCAGATAGGCATGTGCTCATAGTAATAAGTTCAGAATACATCTGTTCTTTAATGGGAATGGATGAACTAGGGACGACCATGGGAGTTGAAAGAGCAAAACAACATTGTGCGGGGCCATTGATATGTAAAAATACAAAAGATGTCATTGTTGTGCTGTAGGGATACAACTTTAGGGGCAGGCAAATATTAAAGTGAATTTGCATATCTGAGGACCATTCTTCGGATCACAACTTTTACTTCTATTTTGCCAACTCTTTTTGAGTGTTATCTTTCTAATGATACATGCACTGACTCAAGTTTATAACTTAGCTGGGATGAACAATTCATTGATAATTGAATTCATTCATCTCTTTGTCATCATCACAATGGTTGTGTTTTGCTTATCATTATTGGATGATATGATTTTTATTATTTTGAAGAAAATTACTTTATTTTTTGTCCTTTGTCTATAGTTTTGTAATGACGATGATGATAGATCCTATGACTTGTTTCACAAATCACTCGCAGTAGCCATCGAAGTGCTTTCGCCTTCGTCGGGCTTGAGAGTAATATGCTGCTTCTATACTCCTTGGATGTTTGAGGCTTTTTAACTAGGTTTATTTTTAAGCTAAATTAGATTTTTGAAAAAGATGTTCTGAAGTTATTTCAATGAAACCAACCTTATTTTAGCTTTGCATTTGTTAATCTGCTTCTCTAAAATGGTGTGGGGAAGTTGATACAAGTACGACCTCATAGATGGACATTTTTGAGCATGTTGAACTCAACAGAGAAAGTGCACACGTTTAAGTGTGAAGGAGGCTCAAAAACTGTCCATAAGGTGCACTACATAGGCGCCTATGGCTCACTTGGTCATTAAAGGGCCTTTTTGTCTTTTCACCTTTTACTTGTGATGTAATATAAATAGAGCAACTTAGGGTTTTTGGGACTTAATTGATTATTGTTGAGACTTACAACATTGTAACACTTTAGTTCTCTCTTGAGAAGCTCCAACCATAACTAGGGCTAGGCAAGTGAAGATTCACTTGTGTTTGCATTATTGGCTTGATAAGGTGGTGTTAGAGGAAGTAAATTCCCTCTTATGTCAACGTAGGAGTTAGGTGTTTGTCGTGTGCAGTGTTAAGGGTCCAAGAGTCCACCAAATTCTTGGGTTCTTAATATTATACCCTCACTTGTCTAACTATCTATCATGTATCTTGTTGTAAGTTTCGGTTTTCTTCTTGTTAATGAAATCGTGAGTCATTGTTATTGTAATATTGTTGTTCTTTATTTCTTTGTTGCTAATATAGTTTTAGTGTTGGATGATTGGTATGTTAATCACCTTGTATTCTCTCCTTTTTTGTTCTACATAGTAAATCTGAGAGTGGTCACCAAAGAGTCCTCGATTCTCTTGAACTTATGGATTGTGTTTGGTGTATGTTTTTGTGTGTTCTTGATCATTCTTGTATCAGAAGTGAACCCAGAAATTTTGGCTACTCCTTATGTATGTGGTAAATAAACTAATAAAGGTGAAAATATGAATGTTCAAAGTCTGATGGGTGGTGTATAATACAAAAAGATGTTTTACTGCCTGAAATATAAGTAAAATCATGCATTTAAAGCAGTTCAAAAATCACTTATTCAACCTCAAGAACTAAATCGACTCTAAGTGGTTATGTAGTTCCATTGATATCTAATAGAGTAGCTTGATATACAATTATATGCTCTATTGTATAAGTAAAATAGATTAGCTTGATATAAATTAGTTATACTAATATTATTAACATAATATCTGATTTCGATATTTAGCTCCAAATAACTTATGCAGAGTTTGATAAATGAAATCAAAAGATGTATTGGATGCTTGCCCATCTATTGAGGAGCCACCCGTCTTAGAGTTGAAGGACCTCCCTTCTCATTTGGGATATGCATTTTTGGGGGGGGGGGGTAACAACACTTTGCCGGTAATCATTACAGCTAACTTGATGCAAATAGAAGTGGAAACTTTATTATCAGTGCTACAGAGATTCAAGAGGGCCATTGGTTGGTCCATTGTAGATATTGTGGTTATTCCTCCTGGTCTTTGTACTCATAAGATTCAACTTTAACTTGATTGTATTACAAGTATAGAACATCAACGTCAGCTTTATCCTCTTATATAGGAGGTGGCGAAGAAAGAAATAAGCAAGTGGCTAGATGACGGTGTAGTGTATATCATTGCTGATAACAAGTGGGTCAGTTTGGTACAATGTGTCCCAAAGAAAGACGGTATTGCTGTTGTGCCTAATTAGAAGAATGAGCTAGTACCGATGAGGCCAGTCACAGGATGAGAGTGTGCATGGATTACAAAAAACTGAATGCATGCCACATAGACTCAGAAGGACCACTTTCCTAAGGCCATTATTGATTCGATACTTGACAGACTAGCAGGAAGAGGGTGGCACTATATTTTGGATGGGTATTCGGGCTATAACCAAATCATTATTGATCCCGAAGACCAAGAGAATACAACCTTCACGTGTCCTTATGGGACCTTTCCATTTAGGCATATGCCATTCGGATTATGTAGCGCTCCAGCCATATTTTAGAGATGTATGACATCAATCTTCTCTGACATAGTAGAAGACACCATCGAAGTATTTATGGATGATTTCTTAGTAGTGGTGATTCTTTTGATGACTGCTTAGTTTACTTGGCAAACGCACTTCGTAGGTGTGATGAATGCAACTTGGTACTTCATTGGGAAAAATGTCATTTCATGGTTAAAAAAGGTATTATGCCTGGACAATAGATTTCAAAAAGGGTTATAGAGGTAGATAGAGCTAAGATTAAAGTGATCAAGAAATTACATCCACCAATTTCTGTGAAGGGTGTTTGAAGCTTTTTAGGACATGCGAGATTCCACAGGCGATTCATCGAGGATTTCTCAAAGATTGCCCATCCTTTTTGCAATCTTCTTGAGAAAGAGATGAAGTTCGATCTCAATGAAGTATGCTTGAAGGCCTTTAAAGGTCTAAAAGAGAAGTTCATAACGGTTCCTATAATCGTATCCCCTGACTGGTCCTTGTCATTTGAGATTATGTGTGACGCACGTAGAGTGGCCTTAGGTGTTGTAATAGGCCGGCAAAAAGAAAAGATCCTTCACCCCATCTACTATGCCAACAAGGCAAGAAAAACCCTGCTCAAAAGAACTACATAGTTACTGAACAAGAGTTGTTAGCAGTGGTTTTTGACTTTGAGAAATTTCGGTCTTATTTAATTAGAATAAAGGTGGTTGTACACACTGTTCATGCAACATTGAGGTACTTAATGGTGAAAAAAGATGCAAAGCCTAGACTGATTAGGTGGGTTCTCTTACTGCAAGAGTTTGACTTCGAGGTCAAGGACGGAAAAGACATTGAGAATTAAGTTGCAAATCATTTGTCTAGAATTGAGGAAGAAGATATGCAAAAAGTTGGAGATGGACTTGTGATTGATGATATTTTTCCAGATGAGCAATTATTGGCAGCTTCTTAAGATCTAATCCCATGGTTTGCTGACTATGCAGATTATTTAGCAAGTGATCTAGTTCTAGAAGACCTTTCCTTCCAGCAGAGAAAGAGATTTATGCATGAGGTAAGGAAATTTTTCTGGGATAAACCTTGTTTATTCTGAATCTGTACGGATGGGGTTATTCGTAGATGTATCCCTGAGGTAGAGGTGATGAGCATACTTGAGGCTTGTCATTCTTCACCAGTTGGGGGTCACTATAGAGGAATTCGCACAGCCCACAAGATCTTGCAGTATGGGTACTATTGGCTAATAATTTATAAAGATGCTCATGATTTTGCTTCAACTTGTGATCAATGTTAATGCCAAGGTAACATCTCTAGACACCATGAACTTCCTATGACTCCTATTTTAGAATTGGAATTGTTTGATGTATGGGGTGTGGATTTCATTGGACTTTTTGCGAGCTCCTTTGGTATAAAGTACATCCTTGTGGTAGTGGATTATATGTGGTGGTGGATTATATCTCTAAATGGATGGAAGCGGTTGCGCTCCCCAATAATGAAAGAAAAAGTGTCATCGCTTTCTTGAAAAAGTACATTTTTTCTCAATTTGGCATACCACGTGCAATCATTAGTGACAGTAGGTCACATTTTGGTAATCATCTATTTAAGAGTCTTCTTGAGAAGTATGAAGAAAAACACAAGGTTGCAACACCTTATCATCCACAGACTAGTAGACATGTGGAGGTGTCCAATAGAGAAACCAAGTCCATCTTGGCGAAAATAGTAAATGCCAATAGGACTGATTGGTCAAGAAAGCTAGACGATGCGTTATGGGCTTATCGAACAACTTTCAAGACTCTCATTGGTGCTTATCCTTATTAGCTAGTGTATGGCAAGGCATGCCACTTGCCTATTGAACTTGAATATAGAGAACTATGGGCTTTGAAGAAGCTGAATTTTGAGTGGCAGGATACAACAAAGTTGAGGATGAATAAAATGAATGAGTTGGATGAATTTCAACTCTGGGCTTATAAAAGTTCTGCACTTTACAAAGAAAATATGAAGCTGCATCATGATTGTAAAATTGAGAAAAGGATATTTAAGATAGGTGACTAGATATTGCTCTATAATTCAAGACTTCGCTTGTTTCCAGTAAAGTTGAAGTCTAGATGATATGGTCCATTTACTGTAACAAGAGTTTTTCCATATGGTGCATTGGAATTGAAGTATAATGGTGAAGCCCCATTCAAAGTGAATGGGAAAAGGGTAAAGCATTGTATGGGTAACACTGAGGAACTTAAGATGATTTTTGAGACCGAACTTGGTGAAGTATGAGTAACCAAGGGAACTGCATCATGCCACGATGTTAAATCAAGCGCTACATGGGAGGAAACCCATGAGGCTAGTTTGTGAAGTCTGAGTACCCAACTTAGCCCAGTCGTGCCACGACGTTAAATCTAGCATTGAGTGGGAGACAATCCATGTTTTTTACTTAGAAATTTATAGGGTAATATGTGTGTTCAGTGTGCAGGATTAAAGATTGTAGAAAAGAGCCAGAAATTTCAGAATTCAGGTCATACAGACTCTTCATAAGTCGTACCTTAACGTGATAACTCATGAGAAGGAGTCGTAAGAACCTGGGACTTGAAACATATCCTGATAAAAAGTTTCTAAAGTCTTTATGACTCTCATAACGAGTCGTAACCTCAGGTTATGATTTGTCACCTTAAGTCATACCAACTCCAGAACCAGGTAAGAGGTCCATAAGTATTGGTTACAATTCGTATGCATGACTCATAATCAAACTTACCAGGTTATGTGTTGTGTGTGTTACTTAAATAATACTGGTGACTTTATTAATAAGTAAATTAGAAAAAAAATGGATCTAAATACAACATTTTATCTTTTTGTTGTATTTCCAAAAGATAAAGATTGGTAATCTGTTGCAAAATATATTCCACCTGTCAGATAACTTACAACATATGGACAATCTGTTGCAACAGATGGATATATCAGTTTGCTTTTCCTTTAGCTGTGGCATCTGTTGCAACTTGCTAGTCATCTGTTTATTCAATTTCATCGAGAGCAATCGATTTTTCTAAACACTTCTTGGCCAAATTCAATTTTTGCTCTTGGATTGCTTCTTTTTTTTTCTTTGCATCCTTCAACCAAACTAAATTTTTGCTATTGGATTGAGGGAAAAAATTGAATTTGGAGGTCAGCTTGAAGGATGCAAAGAAAAAAAGAGAAGCAGTCCAAGAGAAAAAATTGAGTTTGGCCAAGAAGTGTTTAGAAAAATCTATTGCTCTCGATGAAATTAAATAAACAGATGATTAGCAAGTTGCAACAGATGCCACAGCTGATGGAAAAGCAAACTGATATATATATCTGTTGCAACAGATTGTCCATATGTTGTAAGTTATCTGACAGGTGGAATATATTTTGCAACAAATTACCAATCTGTTTCTTTCGAAAATACAACAAAAAGATAAAATGTTGTATTTAGATCCATTTTTTTAATTTACATAGTAATAAAGTCACCAGTTTTATTTAAGTAACACCACACACAACACATAAATCCCGGATAGTTTGCGTCAGATGTGGAGTCTGTTGCGTCAGATATGGAGTCTGATGCAACAGATATGGAGTCTGTTGGAATACATAGCAACCTTGCTGGTGGTTTGATTTTTTCCATCAGTTACTCCGTCTGTTGCAACATCAACAACAATATAAACTACAAACAACAAATAAAAAACATCAACAACAAAGAAAACAACAACATTTGTTCCAACAACATCATCAACTACAAAGAAGCATACATCCTATGTTCCAACACCATCAACAACAAAGGACGGACCCACATGGAGTCCTCCGGGTGCGCGAGCACAGATTGAACACATATCGAACTTTATATATGTTTGTGGAAATAAAGAAAAAACGTATATAATCTAATCAGTGAGCACCCATAGTAAGAGTTGTTTGGTTAGCCTAGTTATTGTTTATGGGTGCTTAAGGCTATTTATTTCTTTTGGTCTTAAGTTTAATTCCCACTCAGCACATATTTTTTAAATTTTGGTAACCAACTCTTCTCTTCTTATTCACTTTAAACTTTTTATTTTTTTCTCCCTTACTCCTTGTGTTGATTGTTCGGACTCCACTATTTTTAAGCTAAGAAGAACCCACCGTCTAAACCACACCACACCACAAGTTCCAACAATGCCAAACCCACCAACAACACCACACCACAAGTTCCAACAATGCCAGCCCCACCAACAACATTAATAACAGCATCAACAACAAAGAAACAAATAAAATACATAAAAAAAATAATACTGCCAACAAGGATTTTAAACTTCTCCCAACAGATGACTTTTTTTTGCATCTTATAATAAAAATTCTCGGTATGTTTATTCAACAATTAAAAGTTCCTTCAAATTTTTTAAATAAATATGATATGGGAAAATGGTAATTAAATAAACAAAAAGATGTAAATAAAGTTTCAAGAAGAAGACGAGAATGAAAGAGAAATAGTGAATCATATCATACAATGTCAAAAGGGGGTCAAAACAACAATTTCAGTCAAGGAATATAAGATATGGATATCGATCGATTTAGATCCGAACTAAAATTTTTGAGAAAGAGGAGAGAAAAAAAAAGTTGTGATAACCCTAAAGTGGATAGAAAGAAAAAAGATGAGAGATTTAGGGCTGAAGGAGAGGAGGGGAGAGATGAGATAATTCTAATTTCTAGATGTACTACCCTTAATATTAAATGACTAAACAAAGTGTATTTATTCAAATTTATATTTACAAAGCATAATTAATAAGGCTAATTTGGTAGTAAAATAAACCCTTAATTAATATTTTCTTGATGGGAGTGCCAAGTCAATATGAAAAGAAAGAAGTATTAGGGGTTTCAATATTCATTAATTAATATTCACTAATAATTTGAGGGGAACGAGGAAGAAAACGGGTGACATTGAAAAGACAGGACAAGACTACTCAATGAGATTTTTCAGTTATCCAAGAAACATTTTTTACCGCCTTTAGTAGTACTACTATTTTATCTACTCGGACAGTAGCTTGCTTTATAATTAAAAGAAAACAAAAAGATTTTCAAATAGATATGTCGTCTGTTGCAACAGATTTAGATATCTGTTTGAGAAATCCCAATAGCTCAGTCATCTGTGACAACAGATGGAAATGTCATTTGATAACTAAATCAGAAACGTCATCTGTTACAACAAATATCAATATCTGTTTGAAAATTTCCAACACCTCAGTCATCGGTCATAACAGATGCAAATGTCTATTTGATAATTGAATAAGAAATGTCATCTGTTCCAACATATATTGTTATCTGTTTGAAATTCTCTAACAGCTCAGTTGTTTATTGCAACAGATTTCATTGCAAATGATTTAGGATGAACTAGGGATGAAAGAATGAACTCCTCATTAACTTAATATTAAGATTAATAATAGTACCTACATCGATCTAGGTGGAATGAGGGATGAATGAATGAGCTCACAAGGTCAATTACAAATCCAATTAAGTCGTTGCATTTGCATGGTGTTAGTATTGCGTTCATCCCGACCCGAGTCGTCGATCGATCACTCTAAGTTGAAATGTGTTCTCATTAACTTAATGTTAAGATTAATAATAGTACCTACATTGATCTAGGTGGAATTAGGGATGGATGAATGAGCACAAAGGGTCAACTACAACTTCAATTGAGTTTTTTGGCAATTGCATGATGAGACGATACTGCATTCCTCCCAACAAGAGTCATCTATCGATCACTCTGAGATGAACTGATTTTTACTACCTCGTATGTTCAACTAATATCTTAATTGAATAATCTGGGACTAGGGGTGAGTTCTCATAGGGTCAACTACAACTTCAATTGAGTCTTTTGGCAAATGCATGATGAGACGGGACTGCGTTCCTCCCGACAAGAGTGGTCGATCGATCACTCTGAGCCGAACCGATTATTACTACCTCATATGTCCAACTAATACCTTAATTGATTAATCTAGGACTAGGGGTGAGTTCTTATAATGTCAACTACAATAGATGACAACGCCTATTTGATAATTTACAATAGATGGATAATCTATTGCAACATATGACTTAATCCATTTGATAATTTACAACAGATGGGTAATCTGTTACAACATATGACTTAATCTGTTTGATAGTTTACAATAGATGTGTAATATATTGCAACAGATTACATAATCTGTTTGATTTCATCCAACAGGAAAGACATCTGTTGCAATAGGTTGAGCATTTATTTATATATAATTAAATTGAGTTCATATGTTAGACTAATACCTTAATTGAATGTGAGTTCTCATAGGGTCAACTACAACTTCGATTGAGTCTTTTGTCAATTGCATGATAAAATGGTACTGCGTTCCTCCTGACCAGAGTCGGCGATCGATCACTCTGAGCCGAACCGATTTTTACTACCTCATATGTTAGACTAATACCTTAATTGATTAATCTAGGACTAGGGTACTAATACCTTGATTAAATAATCTGGGACTAGGTGTGAGTTCTCATAGGGTAAACTATTGATTAAGTTAGGACTAGGGGTGAGTTCTCATAGGGTTAGCCACAACAGATGGCAGCGCCTATTTGATAATTTACAACATATGGGTAATCTGTTGCGACATATGACAATCCATTTGATAATTTACAATAGATGGGTAATCTGTCGCAACTGATGACTTAATCTGTTTGATAATTTACATCAGATTCGTAATTTTTTGTAACCTAATCTGATTGATAATTTACAACAGATGAGAAATCTGACGCAACATGTTGAACATTTATTTTTTACAATTTCAATTGAGTTCATATGTTAGACTCCTAAATTGATTAATCTAGGACCAGGGGTGAGTTTTCACAAGGTCACCTCCTAGAGTACTTGGTCAACAACAACTTCAATTGTTTTTATATGATTTTAAAAATTACGCATATATTTTATGATTTTAAAAATAATTAAGATCATTTCGGACCAAATTAACATTTTCAAAACTACTTGTCATTCTTTTCCAAAATATAAATCAACCCATACAAAACGTTTCATCATTTCAAATCTCGAGTCCTGACTCTTTCTCTCTCATTCTCACTCAACAATACAGTACAGACAATAACTACTCAATAAATTTGCTCAACCCTCCACAATAGATCACTTTTCTTCTCATTTCTAACCATATAGGTGTTATTTTCGACATCATTCTTACTTGTATCAGTCGTTTTGTTTGTCTTCGTAGGCAATAGAGTTTGAGAAGAGCTCTATATTTATTTATTTTTTCTAAAAAATAAGGGCTTTTAAGTTAATGATAAAAATAAAACTTTTAGTTGTATTATCTTCGAGAATGGATTTACAATTTTGAGTTTTGATGGTAAAATCGTAGGAAGAACTCGAGAAATCCCTAGTTTCCGTCGCAGTGTTTCGTTGACTGTTGTGGTATAGTTGGATGGTGTTGGTGTTGGTGGTGGTGTTTGTGTTCGTCGTGGTGGCACCGATGGTGGCATTGGTTGGTGGTGTTTGTGGTGGTGTCGGTATTTGTGGTGTTTGTTTGTTTGTTGGCATTGGTTGGTGGTTTTTGTGGTGGTGGCTGTTAGTGTGTCGATATTCGTGGTGTTTGTAATGTATTTTTTAAAATCTATGCATACATCAACTGCAATGTAATTTTTATTTTTCTTTGTCTGTAGGTAAAATATGTCTCCCAAAAGAAAAGAAAGTAAAAATGGATCAATGTCTGACCACTAAAAAAAAAGGCTACAGTACAGAGGGATTCAGAGGAGCTTCCTGAACAATCTCAGTCAGGGAAAAGTGAAGCTGAGGAGAGATGTGAAAACAACATTGAGGGAGGTGGACAAGGGTCCGTAGATGGTGACGAAGAAAATGAAAGTGAGAAAGAGGAGGAATTGGAGAGTCAAAAAGAGAAAGAGGACCACATTATACGGCTTTCCTTGGGCTTTCATGGTAAAATTAATCACTAATTTTACTCATCCATTAATTTATGTTGAATGTAGTTATTATGATTTTTTTTTTGCTTGCTTCCTTTTTATACTTTTTAGGCTTGGGCATTTGAAGCCATTCCTCCCCCCGACCCGGATGAGGTTTCTCATCCAAGGATGTTTAGGTGGTTGGCTGCAAAGAGCAACACCAATATTAAAGAGGCTGATCTTTTTAACCCTCCAGCTGATGCAGTACGTCTTCTTCAAGTAAAATAATTCTACTCAAAGATAAGAAAAATATTGAACAGATGTTATATCTGGTGCATGAGATGTTATATCTGATGCACCAGATGGGACATCTGTTGCGACGGGGTATATCTTGCATCAGATTACCCATCCATGGCTTTGGTTCTCTGAACCCGACTCCTAAAAGATTAACCATCTACTGCAAATTATACAACAGATATTTAATCTGATAACATGTCGTTCATCTATTGCGACGTATAGATTATTTGTTGCATAACAGATTACCCATCTTGTGCAGCTGTTGCAACAGATGATTGATATTTTGCATCAGATTATCCATGTGTTGCTCTGTTTCTCTAAACCAGACTCAAATGGATTTTAACCATATACTGCAAGCTATGCAACAAATGGGTCTTTTTTTGTTTAAATGTAGCCCAACTGTGAAAATTATTATATTATATGATTTAAATGCATCTGTCTTTTTTTTTATAGGTTGTGCATCCATGGATCGTGCCTACTGAGGAGGAGTCAGTGATGACTTCTTATATTACTCTTGGTCATGTTGATACTACTGCAGACCCAATGGTGGAGTTAATAAAGAAGGAATTGGCTAAAGCAACAGCCATAAGAAGAGCAGTTAGTCAAGGTCAGCCTAATGTTGAGGCTCTTCATGACCAACCTTTTACTAAGGCAAATCTGGGTGCTTCTTCTGGTGGAGTTGTTGGTGTTGGTGGCAGGCATGCTGATGCTTCTACCAAAGAATAAATATGTTTAAAAACACCCCTTTTCGCCCTTACACAGGTCCCTCTCACCCCTCTTCACCCTCGTGTTCTCGTTGAGAATGTGATGAGTGCAAGGACAGACAGGATAAACTCTTTGTAAAAGTAGAGGCTCTCTCTAAAGCTATCGAGGAATTCAAATACAAGAGGTGTGTCATACCATCCAAGAAGGTGTAGGAGCCACACACTCCTACAACGTTGGTTAGGATAAAGAAAAGAGCAATTAGAGACGTACTCTCCGCTTAAAAATCAAAAGAAATTGCAATTCCTCCCTCTCCAAAAGCTGTTGAAGTTTAGGGCCCAGTCAAGAAGGTGGACATATACGTGGAACTTGGCACCGAAGAGAAGAGGGATCTGCGACAGGACAAGAATGCCAAGCCAGGCGCACCAGATTACCCCAGGCCTCCCTTTTCCCCCTAAGACTTCCAGACTATGACTGATATGCCTATGCCGTACGAGGACAAGGCAAGTTTACTTTTCCTAACCTAGACCTTCTAATCTACCCCATGAAGAAGAAGCTACGCAACAAATTTCACATCTGTTGCAACAGGTGGGTATACTGGTGCAACTGGTTGTGGTTCTGTTGCAACTTATTATCCATATGTTGCATAAGTTGCGTTGGATTATTGATTCAGAGAACCCTATACAACAGATGGACCATCCGTTGCATCTTTACAATTACTAACCTATTTAAAAATTGACTTCTTTAAAAATTAACTTCTTATCTCACAGCATGTTGACATAGTTCTCTACCTCATGAGGAAAAGGCAATTAACGTACCGGGAAGCTTATGATGCTGCCGATAAGATAATGGACCTCGACTTCTGCAAGAAGCTCAAGAATAGGTACGATCAACTCAATGGAGAGGCGTCAGCCCTTGGCGTGGGACTTGATTTCCTAGTTCCTACGTTGGTCTTGGATGAAGAAGAAACATTAAGATATGTTAGAGGGGACAGGACAAATCCACACGGCAAGTGCTGGACCGAGGAAAAAAGGATTCTTGTAGTCATTAGCGTGAACGACATGCATTATCGGGCTGTTGAGATACTACTCGAGGAGGGAACAATCAATGTTTATGACTCCAACGTACCTCTCGTCGACGATTTCGATCTTTTTCTCCTCATGGAGCCACTGATGGTGCTGTTGCCCATCTTGTTGAGGGAGAGTAAACTGATGAATCATTTTCCAAAGGAAGTATTGATGAAGAAATCATGGGATTTTGAAGGTTGAAATAGGGTAATGATCCTTCCAAAAGATGATGCTCTTGCATACATCGAATGTTTGCTGACCGGCACAGAAATGGCCGAGCCAACAACTTTTCTGTGCGACAACACTGTGGAAAACCTGCAAGAGGTCTGGGCTTATGGGGTACTAACTGGACGCTTGAAGCCTGTGTATATAGAAGAGCCTGTGAAATAGAAATTTTTAATTTCAAGTCACCCTTCACTTTATTACGTGTACATGTAGTGACAATAATTTTTTTCTGATGAAAGTTGAGTTTTTTATAATGCAATAGATTAGATTGTCAATCTGTTGTAATAGTGAATAATCTAATAATCTAAGTCTAATCTGTTACAACAGTGGGAAGACCTGTTTGATAATTTCTATGAATAATCTAATAATCTAAGTCTAATCTGTTGCAACAGTGGGAAGACCTGTTTGATAGTTTCCACAGATGACCTAGATTTTACAACATATGCCTAAATCTTTTTGATATTTTCCAACAGTTACGTTTGAATATCCATGTGCTCGTCGACAACAGACCAGTAGCAAATACACACACCACCATGAAAATTTTAGCAATTAGGCTTCAATATCCATATGCCCAACAACACCAAACCAGTAGCTATAACGGCAACAATGTAGTATCTTCTTGCTCGATTTTGTTTCTCTTCAGAAGCCTTGACTTTTTTCAACAAACCTTAGATTACACGATTTGCTTGTGAAGGGTGTCGTTCTTCATACCAATCAAAGTAATCGCATCCACCCAATTTCTATAAAAAAGAGAACACAATTACAAAACAATTACAAGTCAATAATTAATCAATTAATTAAATAAAAAAAATATTACCTTTGAAATCTTACAAGTAAAAAACCTACGACCCAGATTTTGTTGAGTCCAAGAAGTCTTTAAAAGAGCTTCATGACCGCACTTACAATATCGAAAATCTTTATCACAAAAAACAGTGGAAGATGCACTCGACATTGTCAAGGTCAGTTGGAAAAAATAAAAGTAATAATTTGAAGAATTTGGATAGATAAAAGAAGATGACGATGAAGAAGAAAATTTGGGAATTTAGGATTAAATTTTAGGAGGAAGATGAATATATAAGACAATGAGGCGAAAAAAATGACCGTTGGGGGCCAAGTGACGGCAAGTCAGCGAAATGTGCCAGGACTAACACTAACACATTTGATGCCTATTTTATTTTACGTCTTTAAAATGAACGTGTTTACTTGATGCCTATTTTATTTTAGGTGTTTGAACTGAACACCGTCGATGAGTTGCGTCTTTTTTATTTCAATTCACTTTAACCTTTTTAAACGTAGTGGCAATTTTTTATGTCCAACAAAAGTTGAATTTTTATAATGCAACAGATTCTCCATCCGTTGTAACAGTTATCCTACCTGTTCTAACATATAGTTTATCTGTTGCAATAGGTTGGTCATCTGTTGCATTATCTCGATGTTTTTATCTAAAGTTCATCTGTTGTAATAGTGGGAAGACATGTTTGATAAATTCCAACAGATAACCTACCTGTTGCAACATATGTATAAATCTGTTCGATTATTCCAATAGATGTGTCGTCTATTGCAACAGATAAAGTCCATCTGTTGCAACATATGTCTAAATCTGTTCTTTTTTTCCAATAGATGTGTCATCTATTGCATTATCTTGATGTTTTTATCTAAAGTCCATCTGTTGCAACAGTGGGAAGACCTTTTTGATAAATTCCAATAGATCACCTACCTGTTGCAATATATGTCTAAATCTGTTCAAATTTTCTAATAGATGTGTCGTCTGTTGCAACAAATATATTATCTGTTGCAATATTTGAATCTAGTATTCCTTTTCAATTAATAAGTTCAAATCTAAGGAATAAATAAAATTCGTAGACAAAATAAAATAAATCGAAGCCTTCATAAATTAGCTGAAATAAGTCAACGAATAAATGAAATGTAAAAAAATTATTATGGGTACAGATCTCAACAAATACATCAACAACAATTTAAGTATACTTCCAAGAATTCCTTTGACAGGCTCAAGCTATAAAGATCTACTCAGTATGGACAAGTTGTTCTTCATCCGGTGCTATGGAATTCGTCTTTGCTCGTCGTGGATCTTCATTGTCGCTTGCGTACAGTTTCTGCGCTTTCTGTTCTCCGTATTTCCATAAAAAGAGTAGCATATTGTCAATGCTGTTCAGCAGTAGATTCTTCTACATCCACCTGGAAAGCCAGAATTGGTCAATGCTAATCACGGAGATACAACAAAATAGAAAAGGATAACTCATCTCTTTTAGCAAATCAAACAGGTCTTCCTCCAATTTTAAATTGTCCCAAACATATTATATTTCTGTTGCAACAATGAATCAACTGTTGGGATAAATTTCTACATGAGGAAGACCCTGTGTGATAATTTCCATGGATGAACCATTCGTTGCAACATATGAATCATCTGTTACAACAGATAGGTCGTCTGTTGGTATAAATAAAAGCCCTACGAAGAACTATTTGATTTGCTAAAATAGACAAGACATATGTTGCACCAGATAAAGTATTTGGTACAGCAGGTTAGTCAACTGTTGCAACAGATGAATATATCTGTTTGATAATTTTCAGCAGATATGTCATCTGTTGAAACAGATATGTGTCTGTTTGTTTTGTCAGTTGGAAAACATATAATATCTTCACCTTCTTTAGCTCAGGATGCTCTCCTTTGGACATTGTACGTTGCTCAGTGTAACACGCAGACAGAGGAGTTGCAATTTTGCTTTTTTGGATGCCTGATAATGCCCTAGAAATCACTCTCCTTCTCCTCTTAGCCCTAATCTCTAATGGAGCGGATGGAAATAAAATTCTCGTTGATGGAATGAGACCCCTCTTAGATGTCAATTCCTTTACAAAAGCAGTTAATGCACTAATAGCATTAATCACTACATCATGTTTCGCCCTGCAGTCTTGACATTTGCATGCAGAACATTCACTGGGAGAGGCAAAATTTGTATAACCAGTATGATCATAATCATAATGGTTTGCTTTAAATACTGTAAGAGGATCATCATTAGCACCAACAGCAACACCACTACCACCACCAACAACTCCATCAACAACAACAAGCCCACCCTCCAAAATTATTTTTCTTGTAATGGTTGTTGCTCCAAACAATTCTATTTTTATTCTATCGATGACCTTAGGGTCCGATAAAGTTTGCACAGACTGTAAAGTAAGAAAAAATGGCATCTTCAACGCTCGATTGGTCGAAACTAGCGACGGATGCACATTCTAACATAAATCATTACATATATTAGAATGATGATTAGATCATTAAAAAAACATTAATTAAAATAAAAAATTAATTATAATTATACTTACTGCATCCTTCGGGGGGTTGAAGAGATCAAGAAATTTTGTATTTTTATGAGTTTTGGCCGACAACCATCTCAAGATTCTTGGACAGGAAACTCCTTCCTGGTAGTTCACTTGTTGTCTCAAATAAGGAATAGCTTCAAATGCCCAAGCCTATAAAATAACGCCAATAAATCAAAACCATTATTGAGCGAAAAAAATGAATGATATCATAATAGAAGAAAGAAACATTTACCATGAAAGCCCATAGGAAGCCATATAAGTTGACTGTCTTTGGCGCTAACGGAGTCAACAAATATTTGACAGTCATTTTGAAACTTTCATACCCCCATGGATAGCTGTTAAATGCCTCAAGATCCTCGGAGAGCTTTATTAAACCGAGGCTTATGTTGTTGTTAACGTCTCTCGCCCAAAGAATATTATGTACAAGCCAAACCAAGCACAATGACTGCTTGTGCTTCTTTGAAAGTCCTTTACCTTTCAATGCTTCTATCAAATTTTTGTTTTTGAATCTTGGACCAATAATGGACACCAGGTCATCACGATCACACGACTTGCCTTTGCCTTTTTTGGGAGTGATGGGTGCTTTTTTTGGGTTAGAATAGGTATAACTTGAAAAGGAGGATAACATTTTAGTCCAGTAACTATGGCAAACTCCTTCCAACCAAAACAAATAGGCATGCCACAGTAATTTATCCACACCTCATCCATCTTATCTTTATTTTCATACATAAACCTATGCTTGAGAAGTTCAAATACCATTTTCATTTGGAAATGAGCATTGTTGTCCTCCGGCAAATCAAGATATTTCCCAAAGCAGCTGTCCCTGAAATAAGCATCTAATTTTTATTCTCGAAGTATTTTTCTGAAGGCGTCGAAAGATTTTCCCATGGATGACTTAACCACAAAATCACCCGTTAAATCTGCTGCACCATCGCACTGCATTCTCACAGGATAACGATCAATGCTGAAGGCTTTGACCAGCTCTTTGGTGTAAGGGCTATTAGCATCTGCTTCATCTCTTTTGAAATATTCCTCCTCCCCGTGTTCATCATATTCTGCTCCCGATTAAGATAATGCTTGTAAAGCAAGCTCATAGAGTGGTGGATGTAGCCTAGCTGCTTTACTTGTTCCTTTACTTGGACTTGATTCGGTTTCTGTTCTTTTGGGAACCATATTATCTAAAATTAACAGAAATATAAAATAATATATTATTGTTGATTAATGCATCGTTAAAAAAGGATGACGGTAAATCAAACAAGCAAATCAGTAAAATAACAGTTGCAATAGATCACCGATCTGTTGCACCAGGTAGTATATCTGTTGCAGCATATAAACAAACTATTGCAGCGGATGAGTAATCTGTTGCAACAATACAAAATATACCACTCATATTTTAAGACAGATGAATGGTCTGTTCAACAGATCACACAACTGTTGTGACATCATCTGTTGCAACATATGAGTGATCTATTGGAATAGTTAAATAATCTGTAGCAACGACTGAGTAATCTTTTGCGATAATATAAAACATATCACTCATCTGTTGAGAAAGATGAACGATCTGTGCAACAGGTCACACATCTGTTGCAACACATGAGTGA
The DNA here is from genome assembly GCA_030864215.1 of Capsicum pubescens. Lineage (NCBI taxonomy): Eukaryota > Viridiplantae > Streptophyta > Magnoliopsida > Solanales > Solanaceae > Capsicum > Capsicum pubescens. The sequence goes on along the minus strand of CM061538.1, from coordinate 328,961,206 downwards.
TCTGTTGGAACAGTTATCAATGGTTAATATTATTTAGATTTCTTCCAATCGCGGTAGATGAATGATCAGTTGGAAAAATCAAGTCTTGAACTTTTCCTGTAGGAAGAGTTGGTAGGATTTTATCCAACAAGAGGTTCATCTGTTGCATCAGATCATTAATCTGATGGTTCTTCCATTGCACCATATGGTTAATTAGTTGCATCAGATTTTTTATCCGAAGCTTAATCTGTTGTAACATATGGTAAAGTTGTTGCATCAGATTATTAATTTGTTGCATCAGAATTATAATCTGATGGTTCCTCTGGTGCATCAAATGGTTGATCTGTTGCATCATATGATGAATCTGTTGCATCAGAGGGTTAATATGTTGCACCAGATGAGTAATCTGTCGGAGGAAACAGTAGCACGATTTTGTTAAACAAAAAACAACAATTTCACCATTTTTACCAAGAACAAGAACAGACAAATCAAAATAAATTGTCCTTTTATTTTTATAAACACAAACAATAAAAATCAAACTTCAAAAAAATGCAACAAACAACAAAATGTCACAATTCACTTCGAGTCGAGAAGAGAAGAGAAGAGAAGAAATACCAGAAATTAGGATTTTATTCAGACCGCATTTCAAATTAGTGCAACAAATATTGAAATTGTTAACCAATACTATAAGAGAAGTTGGCTCAAGTTCCTCATTTTCTACAAAACTAAAAAGGCCATAATTTTTTACCTGTGAAAGAAGAAAAGGACCGATGAAGAATTCGAAGCTGTTGTGGCCAGAGAGCAAGATTGTCACGTCGATTGAAGTCGAAAAGGAACTGGAATCCGAACTATTTGTAGTCGTATGTTGAAGTCGCCGAGGATTGAAATAAGAAATTTGCAGAATAGTTGGTTGGGAGAGAGTTGAGAGAAGCTGTCAAGAGAGGGATGAGAGATAGGTTGATTGAATTGAAGAGGGGAACTTGAAGCCCAATTATTTGTCGTCGGGGGTTGAAGGGAGAAATTTTGCAGAACTGTTGGTTGGGAGAGAGTTGAGAAAAGCTGTCGAGAGAGAAGAGAGAGAGGTTGATTTGGATTGAAGAGGGTGTGGGTTGGGTTGATTTGTATTTTTGAAAAGATTAGAAAGTTTAGAAAATATTAATCAAGTCCACAATTAACTTGATCAAGTTTCCTAATAATGTTTGACCCTATCTATTGGTCAATGTCACCAATCCTTCATTCAAGACTTAAAAGACACCTATTCTTCAATTTTCTCATGTGACGGTGAGTTATTACTTATTATGTTGCTTTTTAGGTACATTTTTTTATCTTAAGAGTTTTACAGTATTTTAAAAAAAAAAATTATAAATCTAAATGCTAATAAATAAAACTCCAAAACAAAAGGCGTACATTTGATAGAGAGGACAACGTGAAGGAGAATAGCGGCATAAAAAATTCTTAATCCGTTGGAATTAATTTAGGATTAGTTATATAATTGAATTAGGTTTGTAGAGTTAATTCTTATACTAACTAGATGTAGAATTATGCCTTTATCTGTTAAAGCCATTCACATTACTAACACTGTAGGTTTAGGACTATATGTTCTATCGAAATTGTGTAGGATACAAAGGTAATTTTTTTTATAATGTTGTTATGTTACTATCTATTATTTTTTATCTAATACAGGTGATAGATGACTGTTTGATTAGTCTGGCGAATTTATATGTAAAATTTAGATTTAATAGTACTATATGTGCTTTTTTTAAAATTATTATCTATTTTTATGTAAAATTTAGATTTAATATTACTATATGTGCTTTTTTTTAATTATTATTTATTTATTGCTGTAATATTTTAAATGTCCACATACATGAAAGTTTTGGTTATTTTCTGCCGCTTTTAGTTTTCTTGATTGCTTTTCTTTTCTCGTGATTCAATTTTATGTCAATTATCAAATTAATCCGTTTATAACAATATTACATGTAGATGTAATACTTTTTTCTTTTTAGCTAATGTAGATGTTATACAATGTTAACAAGAACTAATGACAAAGTCAATATAAAATAAAATTAACAACAAAAATTATATAGAGCTTCATATGTTATTTCATTCTTTGTTTTTGTTTCTATAAATAACATTTGGTTCATTTGTTCTTTTTCTTTTCAGAATTTGATTTCAATTTTCAAGTCACTGCAAAGCCAAGAATTTGAGATCCCAAATTATTTAATGATCCATGATGGAGTTTTTATTGATACCCACTATATATTGTTTGGCAATCGTATCAAGCTCGACATTAGTGACAATTCATAATTTATTCTTAACTATAATTATCTCTCAATGCATTTCTCCTCTGTCAAGATTTCTGTATATTGTTATCTAAAGTATTAAGTCGTGAAGTTTGAATGAATTGAAGATATAATGGCATGTAATCTTTTTCTGCCACGCATTTGAAAAATTATTTGCATTTTTCTTGCAGGTGAAAGCAAATTGCATATTTTATAACTTTGTTGGTTGGATGATCCACTTGAGTTGTTGTTGCTGCTTTGTATTGGTAAGATGATCCTACCCATTGTACAAGCACACAACTTAAGATTTCAAGAGATAAAGGGATGTCGAAGTATGATAACCATCGGCTTAACTTCTTTTGGTTGAGAGTCTTTGAAAAAGTACACTGATTAATTGTGATGATTGAACTTGAATGTGGTAACAATTCTATTTTTATTTGATAGAGAAGAGCTTATAGTAGATCTTTACATTATTTTATAAGGTTTTTGTATTTATATAATCTGTTAATTTGCTTCTGCAGACATTATCTGAATAGTAAAAGACTTGAGATCTAGAAATCAGGGAAGCAAAAATTAATTATTTCTTCACTCTTGAGTGAGTACTGGACAGAAGAGTGCAAAACAAGTTCACGAATAAGAGAAAAAATTGTGAGGTGAAAGAGAACAAATAATAACTTTATATCTTGCAAAAGAAGTTCACGGTCTTAACTTGGCCGAAATACTTTCAAAATTTTATTGCAATTCAAACTTTCTTGTGTTTAAATTAATATACATGCTTTTCGATTGTCTAATTTCTACTTTTTCATGAAACTGGGTAAGAGCCGAAAGCAGTCCTAATGTGTAGATGCTAAACAAATAATTCCATCAATATTTTTAAAGATCTTTGTACTTTTTACATCTTGAGTGATTTTATAAAATTAAACTCACTAAATCGAGGTACACGCGCGAGACGTGTACTCCTAAACTAGTACTTATATATAAGTGTGAAAGAAGCAGTTGAAGCAGGCAACTTATGGACGACATGTCTGCTTCAGCTGCTTCAATCGTGAATTTACTATATCATCCCTAATTAATTATTATAAGTCATTTATGTATTATAAAATTAATACTATTTAATTTTAAAAAGTAAAATAGATATTTATGATGTGTATGCTTCAGCTGCTTCAACCGTGATTTTACTATATCATCCCTATTGATTATATAAGTCAATTATGTATCTATTACTTATATATAAGTGTGAAAGAATCAGCTGAAGTAGGCAACTTATGGACGACATGCCTACTTCAGCTGCTTCAATCGTGAATTTATTATATCATCCCTAATTAATTATTATAAGTCATTTATGTATTAGAAAATTAATATTATTTAATTTTAAAAAGTAAATAGATATTTATGACTGCCTGCTTCCGCTGCTTCAACCGTGATTTTACTATATCCTCCCTATTAATTATATAAGTCAATTACGTATTCGAAAATTAATAATACATAATTAAAAAAGGTAAAATAGATATTTATGACATGCCTGTTTTAGCTGTTTCGATCGTGATTTTACAATATCATTCCTAATTAATTATTACAAGTCATTTACGTATTAGAAAATTAATAATATTTAATTAAAAAAGTACAGTAGACATTTATGACATGCATGCTTCAGCTACTTCAATCGTGATTTTATTAAATCACCCCTAATTGATTATTATAGATCATCTAAGCTTTAGAGAATTGATAATATTTCATTAAAAAAAGATAAAACAGACACAAATTATAAGTTAACTCTTGATGTTTTAAATTAACTTGGCGACTTATATGGACTCCACTTAAAAAAAAATTCACAAGTACTTTTTATAGTCGCTTCTAATTAGTTAATCATTGACGTTTTAAATTAACTTGATGACTTATACGGGGTTCACTTAAAAAAAATTCACAAGTAACTTTTATAGTGATTTTATTATATCACTTCTAAATAGTCATTATAAGTCATTTAAGTATTACATTATAAATGATATTTAATAACAAGGATAAAATAAATAAATAAATTTAAAATTAAAAATGATTGGATAAAGTACTTTGCAATGGTAAAATCTATGTCAAAAAAAAAGTATGAAAGTAGAACACCTATTGAGATCTAAATTATTAGATTCAAATAAAATATTAAATACATAGTTACAATTTAAGATCTGAGTGATTAAAATATTATTTTTTATTAGATACAATTAAATGAAGCATAAAATACGTAAACAAGGTAATTGAATTTTAATTTTTTAACAACTTTTTTGTTTCGGTGATCGATATGCTTGTCGACCACTGTTTGCTTTGTAATTTTACTATATCACCCCTAATTAATTATTATTGTCTTTTACGTATTGGAAAATTGATAATAATTAATAAAATAAATAAGTAAAATAGACATTTATGATATGTCTGCTTCAGCTGCTTCAACCGTAATTTGCTACATCACCTCTAATTATAAATCATTTAAGTATTAAAAAATTAATAAATTTGATTAAAAAAAGTAAAATAGACATAAAGTGATAAATTAAGTCTTTATGTTTTAAATTAACTTGACATCTTATATGAGGCTCACTTAAATTATTTTCACAAGTATTTTTTATAGCAATTTTGCTATATCACTTCTAATTTGTTATTAGTCATTTAAGACATGTCTGCTTCGCTATTTCAATCGTGATATTTGCTTAACTTTCAAAATTATATTGGTGTCGCTTAAATTGGAATAGAGAAAAACTATTATAAATTAGAATAATTAAAAAGTTAAATTATTTAAAACTATTTAATAATGACAATTGATTTCACTGCTTTCATAATAATTTTAAAATTGAAGCTTAGCATGTTGGGTCCGTGCTCAGCACAGGCCTATTGCCACTAGTATATATGGCCAATTTTTTTTTCCGGTAGAATACATATTTTAATTTCAACTTTAAAATTAAATTCATATGATACACTCATCAAATAAGAGTAATTTTTATACATCCAATCATTTAAAAATGTATTTAGGAACACACCATTTTTGTGTACATGACTAGTGAAATAAAATAGACGCATGAAGAGGCAAATGTATTGAGGTTGATTTATTTATTCCTTGATACGTATACATTAACAAATATGATTCTTTCTTATTTTCTTTTTATAATGTAGGATACATATTTGTTTTTGATCTTGAGAATAAAGTCATGTGATACAATTCTTAGATACAAACAACCTTTTACATATTTAATTCTTTTAAATTGTGTTTAAAACATACCGTTTTACTCTATATAATAATAAGAGTGAATGAGGAGCTTAGGGTCGTTTTTTAAAAATAACAACTAAGCTCCTCAAAGTTTCATTTATTATTATTCGAGGATTTTTCTAAAACTACTTATATTTATTTAAAATTTACGTAAAAAAATGCTATACATTACAATAATTAATATTAAAATATTTAAAAGACATGATAAAAAATTGATTGCTTCTCAAATTTTTCGCAGTGTTGCTTAAATTGGATAACTATTTAAAAATGATATAAAAAATACTATAAATAATAATAATTAGCATTACTCTATATAATAAGAGTGAATGAGGAGCTTGGGGTCGTTTTTCAAAAATGACAATTAAGCTCCTCAAAATTTCATTTATTATTATTTGGGGATTTTTCTAGAAATACTTATATTTATTCAAAATTTACGTAAAAAATTTTTATACATTACAATAATTAATGTTAAAATATTTAAAAGGCATGATAAAAAATTGATTGCTTCTTAAATTTTTTGCAGTGTTGCTTAAATTGGGATAACTATTTAAAATGATATAAAAGAACTATAAATAATAATAATTAATAACTGAAAATATTTAAAAGACATAAAAAATAAGAATGAAAAGTGCTTGTGATCAACTTTCAAAAATGATAAATGAGTTCCTCAAAGTCTCACTTATATCTTTTTGATGAACTTAGAGTCAGGAAAATGAATAAGAGTGAATGAGGAGCTTAGGGTCGTTTTTAAAAAATGAAAACTAAGCTTCTCAAAGTTCCATTTATTATTATTTGGGGATTTTTCTAGAATTACTTATATTTATTTTAAATTTATGTAAAAAATACTATAAAATATAATAATTAATTTTAAAATATTTAAAAGACATGATAAAAAAATCAATTATTTCTCAAATTTTTTTGTGATGTTGCATAAATTGGGATAATTATTTAAATATGTTAAAATTACTATACATAATAATAATAAAAATAAACAGCTTAAAATATTTAAAGGACATTACTCAATATAATAAGAGTGAATGGAAGAGGGAGTGAGCAGCTTCCGGTCGTCCTGCTTGTCGACCGTTTAGCTGCTTGCTCCGTAATTTTACTATATCTCTCCTAATTAATTATTATATGTCATCTACGTTTAGAAAATTAATAATATTTAATAAAAAGTAAAATAAACATTTATGACATGTTTGCTTCAACTGTTTCAACCATAATTTAACTATATCACCCTAATCAATTATTATAAGTCATTTAAGTATTAAAAAGTTAATATTAAAAATTATCTTAGAATCATTTAAGTATTAAAAAATTAGTAATATTTAATGTTAAATTAACTTGACGGCTTATATGAGGTCTACTTAATTTTTTCCCACAAGTATTTTTTATAATAATTTTGTTATATCACTTCTAATTAGTTATTATAAGTCATTTAAGACATGTCTACTTTGCTGCTTCAATCATGATTTTACTATATCATCCCTAATTAATTATTATGGTCATCTACGCATTGCATCACTTAAATTGGAATAGAAAAAAATATTATAAATCACAATAATTAAAAAATTAAATTATTTAAAAATATAATTGACTATCAATGCCAACAAATTTTGGATAGGGAGAATAACATATATTATTTAAATAGTAATAAAAAGTATTATAAATTATAATAGTTAACAACTTAAAATATCTATAAAAATAAATTAATCTGTTATATATTTTTAAAAAATACGCAAAAAATATTATACATCACAATAACTGAAAACTTAAAAAATCTAAAGGTGAATCTGCCTGCTTTGGTACAACTTCATTGGTACTTTTCCTTTCCATTATTTTTTTCATCCATTTTAATTTGTTTGTCTGATTTTTTTAATTTTTTATATATTTCAAAAAGATATGAAAAAAATCATGTAAATCACAATAATTAATAACTTAAAAAATTTAAAAGGTATAAAATATTTGGCTGACTCTCGAAATTATATCATTGTCACTTAATTTGTAATGAAAGAAAAAATATTATAAATCATTGTAATTAAAAACTTATACTATTTTAAAAATATAATTGACTATCAGTGCCACAAAATTTTTGACAAGAAGAGTAACATATATTATTTAAAAATAACAAAGGCATCATTTCCACCCCAAACTATACCCGAAAAGTCGAAGCCACACCTAAACTATACTAGTGACCTATTACACATCTAAACTATAAAAAAATGAAACTATTCACACCCTGTCAGGCTACCACCACTTGCATGTGGTGTAGTGTTTTACACGCGCTGCCATGTCAGCACTACGTCAGTAAAAAATATCACTTTTTTATAGTTAAGGTGTGTAATAGGTCACTTATATAGTTTAGGTGTGAATTCGACTTTTCGACTATAGTTTGGGGTGAAAACGATGCCTTTTTCCATAATATTTTTAGCCGTTTACTTTTGTTATTTAATAGGTTAGACGCGCCTAAAATAAGTGTAACACACGCGCCTTAGAATGGGGGTCGCGGGGAGGTAATAATATCACTTTTATATAGTTAAGGTGTGTAATAGGTCACTTATATAATTTAGGTGTGGCTTAGACTTTTCTTGTATAGTATGGGGTGGAAATGATGCATTTTCCCTAAAATATATTATAAGTTATAGCATTTAATGGCTTAATATATCTAAAAAAAAATTAATATGTTATATATTCTAAAAACAATACGTAAAAAATACTATAGATCACAATAATTAACACCTTAAAAATTTAAAAGATATAAAATATTTGGTTGACTCTTAGAATTATATCAGTGTCACTTATATTGGAATAGTTAAAAATATAATTGAATGTCAATGACACAAAAGTTTGGACGAGGAGAGTAACATGTATTATTTGCAAATTACATAAAAAGTATTATAAATTACAATAATTAACAACTTCTTCTTTGGTCTTTGTATATAATAGTATATCGTCTATGTATACTATACAATTAGGTAGTTGTTTAAAATAACTATCCATAAAATGTTGATATCTACCTGGTGCATTTTTATATCCAAATGGTAGTACATTCCATTCATAAAATCCTTGTGGTACCGTAAATGCGGTTAATTCCTTAGATTCTTCTTCTAACTTTAGATGGTAAAATCCTGATTTGCAATCAAATTTACTAAAATAATTATATCCTTGTATTTGTCTTATTTTTAATATCTTATTTGGTATTGGGTAATTATAGGTTATTGTTTTTGCATTTAAATTTCTATAATCAATAACCATTCTACTTTTTCCTCTTTTTTGTTCACTATGTTTATTTACTATAAATGCTGGGCTATTATGTTTGCTATTACTTTTTTGTATATATTGTTTTTCTAATAATTCATCTATATGTATTTTAAATTCTTTTAAATCATCAAAATTATATGTTAATAGTTTCTGGGTTATTATGCTATTTTTATCTATTAATTCAATTTTTATAGTAGTTTTATGTTTTTCCCATCCTTTTAATGGATCTTCACTATATAATTGTTCTAATTTTTTCTTAATTATTTCTATCTTATTTATTGAAAATATAGTTATTTCTGTTTTATTTATCGAAAATACAACTAATTCTATTGTATCTTCAGTATTTTTTATATTTTCTAACTTTTGTGTAATTTTTTCACTTCCTTTTATCCAATCAGTTTTCTTTCTTATTTTATTATTAACTCTTTTTGCTCTTACTTTTTGTTTACATGGTGTTGTAAACCACCAGTCTGTTCTAGTTATTATATGTGGGTATAATTTATCTAGAAACGACATTCCTAAAAGTATATCTTTTGATGTTAGTTCATAATTATAAATTTCTTCTATTGTTAATATTTTATCCTATACTTGTGTTTTTACATTCTTAGCTTTATAAGTAATTAAGCTTCCTTCGTTATTAAATCCTTTAACTATTATTGGTGTTTTCAATTTATCCCATTTACTTTCTGGTAAACAATTATATCTACATAAATTAGCTTCTGCTCCTGTATCTATCATAGGCGTATAATATCTACTGTAATATCCTTCTACTACTATCTTCATTAATACATATATTTTCATTTTATGTTAATGCTCTTCTTAAGAATAATTTCTCTCTGTTATATGTTATAGTTAATTGTGTATGTTCTATATTATATGGTTTTACTTGTTCTAGCCATTTTATTCCTAATATTATGTCTGTTTTTTGCATTTCTTCTTTTACTTCAAATTCTATTTTTATTTTTCTTATTCCTATTATTATTTCTTTTTCTGCTATATTTTTAGTATTTATTAAACTTCTTGGTAGATCTGGGCATATATTATTGTCGGTTTTTATTTCTTCATTTTTTACTAGATATTTTGCTATATAATTTTCTTCTTGTCCTGTATTTAAGAGTATTAAATATTCTTTTTCATTTACCTTTCCTGTTATGTAATAATGGTTTGAATTATCCATTGAACTTGTTTCATAACTTATTCTTTTTTATGAGCTTGATGATTCTGGTTTATCATAAGCTGTTCTTTTTGTTGTACTTATCCTATCATTTATTATTTCTAGATTTTCTTCTACATCTATGTCTCTATAGCTATAATCATTATAGTCTATCGTTTTTACAAATTGTTCAAATGGGCTATCTATTTGTATCTTATTAATCTTATTTTTTCCCGTTATTTTATGTTTTGTTGTTAATACATATAAATTTTTGCATCTTGCTGTAAATATTTTACTTCCTGGAGTTAATTCTATTCCTGATATCTTCCAATATAATACTAGTGATTTATCTATATTTCTATCCGTTACTGCTACTGAATAATTTGCAATTATTATAAATTTAAATTTTTGGTATATTAAATTTCCTTTTATGGCAGTTATTATACTTTTTTCTATAGGTTTTATAATTCTATCATCTGCTAAATATAATTCTATTGGTGTATCTATTCCTTCTCTAAAACATGCTTTTATTAATATTTCTGTACCTTCAAGGTGTACATATTTTATTGGGTCTCTACTTTTTATATCGTTTATTTCTTTATTAATTATTCTTTTTGTTACTAGTGGTATACTGGCTTTACCTTTTGCATATCTACAGTCTATTACGTGCTCTTTTTGACTTACTACATAATATTCTTCCTTTTTTCTAGTAAATATATTTTTTATTGTTGGTATTTTAAATATTTTTTCTACACTTAGGTCTAACTCTTTTCCTTTTATTTCATCAAATACATTGTTATCAAATATTATTTTTTGATCTGTTCCTTCTTCATTTAAATATTCTTCTTTTGTTAATATTTTTATATCTTCTTCAGTCATTTAATTCATCTAATTCACTATCTATTTCATTATCTGTTTCATTCTCTGAAATTTCATATATACTGTCTTCACTTTCTAATTCGTAATCTATGTAATCTATTTGCATATATTCTGTATATTCTATTTTTATTTCTGATATTTGTTTATTTTTTGGGTTTTTAGGTAATTTACAATCTCTAGCTAGGTGTCCTAACTTTCCACAATTATAACAAGTACATTCTTTTATAGATTTTTTCTTTCTATATGGTCTTTTGTTTTTATAATTTTTTACATAATATCTTTTTCGTGGTTTTTTGTATTTATATTTTGATTTTTTGTATTTCTTATATTTCTTATGCCTTTTTCTTTTCTTATAATATCTTTCTTCGCATCCAAATTGAGGTGCTATTTTATCTTTGCAACATGCTAAATTTCTTATTAATGTTTTTTCCATTTTTATTTCTTCTCTGTATTTTTCACATATGTTTCTATACCATTGTTGTAAAAATTTTATTCTTGCTCCTAAAGTATCTACTATTTTTGTTTCATCCCAACTTTTTATTATTTTTGAACTAAATGGTTCAGGTAATTTATTAAAATATAATTTTCTTATTTCTTTACTTTCTTCTATATTATATGCTCCTTTATAATAATATTCTTTAAATGCGCAAGTATATTCATCTATGTAACACATATTACATATTGCTAATTTTAACATTAAATTTCTATTTATGTCTTTCTCTTCATTTTGTTCTTCTTCTGTTGTTGTCATGCTACTAAATTCGTCTTTTATAGCTGTTTCATATTTTTTTAATAATTCTATAGGTGTTAATTTCATTATTCCTTCTGTGGGTTTGTCAGTTCTTAATATTTTTTTACTATTTTCAGTTAGATTTAAAAACCATAATTTTACTGTTCCTATTAGTGTTCTTTCTATATATTCTGGTGCATCTGTTACACTTATATTATTATCTAATAATTGCTTTGTCATATATCCTATCCATAATTGTATTGTTTTTTCTGTATCTATTACACAATCTAAGTCTAGAAAGTTATAATTTTTATTAACTATTTGTTTTGGTGTCCATTTGTCATATTCATTCTTTAGATTATATCTTTTAAACTTATTTTTATAATATGTAGGTTTCCTTATTTCTGATGTACTAGGTATTATATTTTGATCTTCTTTTTTATCAAGAGTATTTATTTCTGTGTTGATATTTTCTAAATTTTCTCCATTAATTTCTTCTTGTTTTTCATTGATTTCTAAATTTTTTGTATTTGTTAATATTTCTGTATATGTTTCACTATCTTCTGAATCATAATTGTCTGTTTCTTCAACATCTATATTATTTATTTCTAGTTCCTCGTTTTTTATTTCTTTATCGTCTATTTCTAATTTTTCTTTAAATTGATTTATCTCGTTTAATAATTTTTGTTCTTTATCTTTTTCTTCTTTTTCTTTCTGTCTTTTTTCATACAGATCTTTTAACATTTGTAATTCCTTTTCTAATTCAGCAATCCTACTATTTTTAGTTTCTTCTATTTTTCGTATTTCTTCTGTAGTTTGTTGTTTTATTTTTTCTATTTCCTTTTTTCTATCTATTTCTTCGTTTTCTCTTTCTATTCTTACCATATCTGTCAATTTATCTTCTAATTTTAATTCTTCTTTTTCTAACATTAAATATAAATGTTCCCCTATTTTCTTATATCTTCTTCCTAAATTAGAAAATATTATTCTTATTTTTAATCCTTCGTGATTTTCATATATTTTTTCGTCTATTATAAACTCTTCTTTGTTCATTTTATTGTAAATAGTTCATGTTGATATATATATTCTAAACTATCTATTTGTGATTCTAAATTTGATATTTCATCCTTTTGTGCATTTATTGAGTTTTTACTAACTCCGGCAAATATATTATAATTTAATCTTTCTGTTCTTATTTTTAATTCTTTACGTTTTTCAGATATAGTTTGTTTTAGTTCTTTGTATTTTTGTATTTTATTCATTCAAACAATATTTATAGTATTTTGGTGGATATCTAAATCTAATTTTATCATAATTAGGTGGTATATATCTCATTCTTCTAGATTTTAAATGGATTATTAATTTTGCTTCAATACTAGATATTAAGGTAATTAGGTAAGCTAATCTTTGTGGGTTTTCTTTTGTTTTATTTAGACTTATATATTCTGAATAATTACTAATTAAAGATTCTTTAATTTTTCTAAAAGCTTCTCTGTTTTTAAATGGTCTTCTCATAATTAATTAATTAGATACAGTAGATATGACAAAATAGACGGAAGACTTATTGTAAATTACATTTACGTAAAAAGTCTTTGTATTCTTGTAAAGACTACTTTTTAGCTTTACTTTTTAGGTTTAGACTTTTAGGTAGTCTAGGAAATAGGCTTTAGGACTTTTTTAAGTCTATTTTTGTTTTTAGCTTTTTAGAAAACATAAAAAAAAACGTGTAAAGAACTTTGTACAAATCGTTCATTCTATAAATAGAGAAAGCAGAAGGCATTGCAAAGCAAGCCTTCATGCGTTGAAGCACAAAAAACTCTCTCTTGTCTACAAAAAATATTTTGCTCAGTTAATTAAAAAACAGGTATATATCAATGGAAGAACAAAGCTCAGAAATATCAAACCTACCAGAACAGGTATATTTATTTATGATTATGAATAGCTAAATTCATAATTCCCAACAATCATGATGTGATAAAATAAATTCATGTTAGTTACTTTATAGTAGAATTATTCGAAGAATAATATGTTAAGAAGTTTATTAGCAAAGTGGAAACGGAGAAAAATCCCTAAGAACTATGCCATCCTAAAGGTGAAACCACTAAGGCAAGAAGCCGTGGTGGGGAGTAACCAGAGTAGAGGCGCTGTTTAAGGGAAAAGTATCCAGATTACCATGCTAATAGTGACCGAAGAACATGTTATTTAAGAATAATCTAGTATATAGTAATCTAAGATGACCATATTTTGTTATGTACATGGTTGAAGGGAATATTTTGAAAAAAGCAATTTTATGAAAATGAATAATTATTTATCTGATGAGATGGTAGATAAATTTAAAATACTTATTTTGTATGCACTTAAAGATATAAAAGTAGTAGATATAAGAAAAATCATATTAGAAAAAGCATTTGGTATATATTACATGACTAGAGTAAATTATATACCATGCCTACCTAACTACTCTTATAAATACTTAGCATGATAAATTGCATAGAATTTCTTAATAAAAATATACTAAGCCTGAAACAAACAACTACAGAATATTATAATAAAATATTTAGTCAATTTTAAATGATAGATAATCTTAAAGTTTTAATCTTATATATACTTAAAGACATAGAAATTATAGATATTAAGAAAATAATATTAGAAGAAGTAATAAACTACGAAATTGAAACAATAAATGCGTTAGAACAGATATACGAAGACATTTACCCAGAAGGATATTATTCAGATCAAGACTGTGGATGTTAGAATATATAAGAAAAACTAGGGAAAACCAAAATAACCTGAATGACGAAATTAATTATAGAAATCGAATTAAAGAAATAATGGAGAATCTAAAAGAAAAGTTAATATGGATAGAAAAAACCTGAGAAAATTTAGAAAAAAGTACATGTGATAGTTTAAATAATTTAAAAAACTCACTACGAGAAGAACAACACAAGATAATAAATGACATAGAAAATCTAGAATTAGATATATACTACAGTACAGACAGTATAAATTATTATATCAAAATTTGTAACTCTGCAATTACCACAGGATAAAATAATAAACTAAATAAATTAATGGATACATCTTACGAAAGGAATAAATCATTAAAAGAAATAGAAACTCAACTATATAGTCTATACCAAGAATATAAAAGATTACATATTACTAACGAGGATCCTAAAACACTAGATAATTTAATCACAACAATATCTAATTTAGAATATGAATTAATAAAACATCTTAAGTCAAGAAGATAAACATGAAAATTATTCCAATCAATAATATTCAGTATAAAAATAAATACCTACGTATTTATTATCTAGTTGAAACTACGCACCTAATCCGCACCCCCCTCCAAATGGTATCAAAGCGCTGTTATTTAAAAAATACAGAAGTAGCATATATGTTTGAATTTAGAGTTTATGAAAAAATTACAATAATCAATCAATTAATTAATTAATTATGAGAAGACCATTTAAAAACAGAGAAGCTTTTAGAAAAATTAAAGAATCTTTAATTAGTAATTATTCAGAATATATAAGTCTAAATAAAACAAAAGAAAACCCACAAAGATTAGCTTACCTAATTACCTTAATATCTAGTATTGAAGCAAAATTAATAATCCATTTAAAATCTAGAAGAATGAGATATATACCACCTAATTATGATAAAATTAGATTTAGATATCCACCAAAATACTATAAATATTGTTTGAATGAATAAAATACAAAAATACAAAGAACTAAAACAAACTATATCTGAAAAACGTAAAGAATTAAAAATAAGAACAGAAAGATTAAATTATAATATATTTGCCGGAGTTAGTAAAAACTCAATAAATGCACAAAAGGATGAAATATCAAATTTAGAATCACAAATAGATAGTTTAGAATATATATATCAACATGAACTATTTACAATAAAATGAACAAAGAAGAGTTTATAATAGAAGAAAAAATATATGAAAATCACGAAGGATTAAAAATAAGAATAATATTTTCTAATTTAGGAAGAAGATATAAGAAAATAGGGGAACATTTATATTTAATGTTAGAAAAAGAAGAATTAAAATTAGAAGATAAATTGACAGATATGGTAAGAATAGAAAGAGAAAACGAAGAAATAGATAGAAAAAAGGAAATAGAAAAAATAAAACAACAAACTACAGAAGAAATACGAAAAATAGAAGAAACTAAAAATAGTAGGATTGCTGAATTAGAAAAGGAATTACAAATGTTAAAAGATCTGTATGAAAAAAGACAGAAAGAAAAAGAAGAAAAAGATAAAGAACAAAAATTATTAAACGAGATAAATCAATTTAAAGAAAAATTAGAAATAGACGATAAAGAAATAAAAAACGAGGAACTAGAAATAAATAATATAGATGTTGAAGAAACAGACAATTATGATTCAGAAGATAGTGAAACATATACAGAAATATTAACAAATACAAAAAATTTAGAAATCAATGAAAAACAAGAAGAAATTAATGGAGAAAATTTAGAAAATATCAACACAGAAATAAATACTCTTGATAAAAAAGAAGATCAAAATATAATACCTAGTACATCAGAAATAAGGAAACCTACATATTATAAAAATAAGTTTAAAAGATATAATCTAAAGAATGAACGATTTGTACAAAGTTCTTTACACGTTTTTTTTTATGTTTTCTAAAAAGCTAAAAACAAAAATAGACTTAAAAAAGTCCTAAAGCCTATTTCCTAGACTACCTAAAAGTCTAAACCTAAAAAGTAAAGCAAAAAAGTAGTCTTTACAAGAATACAAATACTTTTTACGTAAATGTAATTTACAATAAGTCTTCCGTCTATTTTGTCATATCTGCTGTATCTCCATTATTGCTCTGGTCTTATCTTTTATTCTAGCTGAACTGCTGGGACACCATTATCTCCTCCATTACATTTTGAACATCTGTGATCTGGATATTTATGTCCAATAGTCTTGCAGTATCTGGTCAATAATTCTTCCGAAATAAATTTTTCTCTGATAGCTCTGGCAATAGGTTCTGTTTCTGGTTTAAGCAACGTGATAATCCATTGCCTAATAGTTTCCATATCTGTTTCTCGTAACTCTTTTGAATTTGAATATATTAATACATGATCTCTTGAATAGTAGTTCCATATGGGATTTTGTTTGCAATATGTATTTGCTAGCTCTTGTAAAATTGTAGATAATCCGATAATCCTCTTGTTTGCATAAAATTTTGGTATCTCGATTCTAGGTATCTCTGGTTGTGAAATAATATCTTGTGGTATAATCATATCTCGTGTCATTCCTATCTTCACAACTTGTATAGGTTTTTTAACTTCATCAAATAATATCTCTGCTGGTGCCGCGTAAATTTTTATAAAGAACAAGGTACCTTTGGTTATTCTTTTAAAAATGATAAATGCTTCATATATTTCTGGTATAGTGGATATCTCAGTTCCGTCCGTGGTATATACAGTACTAAGTAGTCCATATTCGTAGCAAGTTTTAACTATGTTTGGTTTGGTTTTAGGTAAGGCAATTAGTTTATTATATCCGGTCAATCTCTGGGTTATATAGTTTGTATCTGGTTCTTGGACATTTGTAGCTTTGGGGTTGCTATTTAAAAAGGTTTGTATATTGTAGATATTTTTTATGTATTTTTGGGATGTGTAGTTATAAACTTTTTTATCTTGGTTCAGACTATCTCGGTATGTGGTAATTTGTGGGGGTATAAACATGGGATCTTTTGATGTATTTGGGGTATATGGTTTTTCAAATATTTTATTCATATTCATGTTCTGGTATCTTGGTCGACTAGCTCCTTTGCTTGTACCTGCGGAAGTAGATAGATAAAAGTTATGGGTTTTATGGAGTATCCCAACGTCTCCTTCTAGCTCTGAAATTTTAATGTCTTCCGATCGACATAGCTCTGCACACTGTTGAGTTAGCTGATTTGTAGCTATAGACTTCAGTTTACCTTCATTAGTCTTTAGCTTTTCTATCTCATTACCCATACTGTTCACTTTTATTGAAAGCGTAGTTAGGGTGTTGAGTATTTTTTCTAGAGTATCTTCTTCTATGATATCAGTCTGTGTAGCTTTGTCTTGATATGTAATCTGCAATAACATTTTTATTAGTACCAATTACTTCAATTGTAAATGTAAAATTTAATATATTCAATACTAGTCTCCGAATTTCTTTTGTTGTAACTGAATTTTGTATTTTCTTTGTTAGCCACCAACGTACTTGTGTATTATCTGTTCGCACAATAAATTTGTTATATACAATATATGGCTCAAATGCTAACAAACATTTATATAATGAACATAATTCTTTTCTATTTATTTCCCATTTTATTTCAGTCTCGTTGAACGTACCTGAGTAATATCTACAATGGTGTTCTATTTTTTCTGCTTCATATTTATATTTAAGTACTCCCCCGTAACTATATTCACTAGCATCTGCTTCTACTATATATATAAATTTTCTATTTTCATCTGGAAATTGTAATTTTGGTAATTCTTTACAAAGTATTTTTATTTTTTGAACTTGTTTTTTATCTTCTTCATTATAGTTATATTCTATATCCTTTTTTAATTTTTTCTGTAGTGGTTTTAAGTTTTCTGCTAATTTTGGAATATATTCTCTTACTTGGTTTACTAATCCTAAAAATGATTGTAATTTCTTTTTCGTATCTAATTCTTCTTTCGAATTTATTATTTTTTGTACTATATGTTGTTGCATTTTTACTCCACTTTTATCTATTTGTATTCCTAAAAATTCTATTTGATTTTTCATAATTTCAACTTTCTTTTTACTTAAACTTATTCCCGAATTTTCTATTATATATGCGTAAATTGTTCTAATAATTTTAAATGTTCTTCTTTGGTCTTTGTATATAATAGTATATCGTCTATGTATACTATACAATTAGGTAGTTGTTTAAAATAACTATCCATAAAATGTTGATATCTACCTGGTGCATTTTTATATCCAAATGGTAGTACATTCCATTCATAAAATCCTTGTGGTACCGTAAATGCGGTTAATTCCTTAGATTCTTCTTCTAACTTTAGATGGTAAAATCCTGATTTGCAATCAAATTTACTAAAATAATTATATCCTTGTATTTGTCTTATTTTTAATATCTTATTTGGTATTGGGTAATTATAGGTTATTGTTTTTGCATTTAAATTTCTATAATCAATAACCATTCTACTTTTTCCTCTTTTTTGTTCACTATGTTTATTTACTATAAATGCTGGGCTATTATGTTTGCTATTACTTTTTTGTATATATTGTTTTTCTAATAATTCATCTATATGTATTTTAAATTCTTTTAAATCATCAAAATTATATGTTAATAGTTTCTGGGTTATTATGCTATTTTTATCTATTAATTCAATTTTTATAGTAGTTTTATGTTTTTCCCATCCTTTTAATGGATCTTCACTATATAATTGTTCTAATTTTTTCTTAATTATTTCTATCTTATTTATTGAAAATATAGTTATTTCTGTTTTATTTATCGAAAATACAACTAATTCTATTGTATCTTCAGTATTTTTTATATTTTCTAACTTTTGTGTAATTTTTTCACTTCCTTTTATCCAATCAGTTTTCTTTCTTATTTTATTATTAACTCTTTTTGCTCTTACTTTTTGTTTACATGGTGTTGTAAACCACCAGTCTGTTCTAGTTATTATATGTGGGTATAATTTATCTAGAAACGACATTCCTAAAAGTATATCTTTTGATGTTAGTTCATAATTATAAATTTCTTCTATTGTTAATATTTTATCCCATACTTGTGTTTTTACATTCTTAGCTTTATAAGTAATTAAACTTCCTTCGTTATTAAATCCTTTAACTATTATTGGTGTTTTCAATTTATCCCATTTACTTTCTGGTAAACAATTATATCTACATAAATTAGCTTCTGCTCCTGTATCTATCATAGGCGTATAATATCTACTGTAATATCCTTCTACTACTATCTTCATTAATACATATATTTTCATTTTATGTTAATGCTCTTCTTAAGAATAATTTCTCTCTGTTATATGTTATAGTTAATTGTGTATGTTCTATATTATATGGTTTTACTTGTTCTAGCCATTTTATTCCTAATATTATGTCTGTTTTTTGCATTTCTTCTTTTACTTCAAATTCTATTTTTATTTTTCTTATTCCTATTATTATTTCTTTTTCTGCTATATTTTTAGTATTTATTAAGCTTCTTGGTAGATCTGGGCATATATTATTGTCGGTTTTTATTTCTTCATTTTTTACTAGATATTTTGCTATATAATTTTCTTCTTGTCCTGTATTTAAGAGTATTAAATATTCTTTTTCATTTACCTTTCCTGTTATGTAATAATGGTTTGAATTATCCATTGAACTTGTTTCATAACTTATTCTTTTTTATGAGCTTGATGATTCTGGTTTATCATAAGCTGTTCTTTTTGTTGTACTTATCCTATCATTTATTATTTCTAGATTTTCTTCTACATCTATGTCTCTATAGCTATAATCATTATAGTCTATCGTTTTTACAAATTGTTCAAATGGGCTATCTATTTGTATCTTATTAATCTTATTTTTTCCCGTTATTTTATGTTTTGTTGTTAATACATATAAATTTTTGCATCTTGCTGTAAATATTTTACTTCCTGGAGTTAATTCTATTCCTGATATCTTCCAATATAATACTAGTGATTTATCTATATTTCTATCCGTTACTGCTACTGAATAATTTGCACTTATTATAAATTTAAATTTTTGGTATATTAAATTTCCTTTTATGGCAGTTATTATACTTTTTTCTATAGGTTTTATAATTCTATCATCTGCTAAATATAATTCTATTGGTGTATCTATTCCTTCTCTAAAACATGCTTTTATTAATATTTCTGTACCTCCAAGGTGTACATATTTTATTGGGTCTCTACTTTTTATATCGTTTATTTCTTTATTAATTATTCTTTTTGTTACTAGTGGTATACTGGCTTTACCTTTTGCATATCTACAGTCTATTACGTGCTCTTTTTGACTTACTACATAATATTCTTCCTTTTTTCTAGTAAATATATTTTTTATTGTTGGTATTTTAAATATTTTTTCTACACTTAGGTCTAACTCTTTTCCTTTTATTTCATCAAATACATTGTTATCAAATATTATTTTTTGATCTGTTCCTTCTTCATTAATATTCTTCTTTTGTTAATATTTTTATATCTTCTTCAGTCATTTAATTCATCTAATTCACTATCTATTTCATTATCTGTTTCATTCTCTGAAATTTCATATATACTGTCTTCACTTTCTAATTCGTAATCTATGTAATCTATTTGCATATATTCTGTATTTTCTATTTTTATTTCTGATATTTGTTTATTTTTTGGGTTTTTAGGTAATTTACAATCTCTAGCTAGGTGTCCTAACTTTCCACAATTATAACAAGTACATTCTTTTATAGATTTTTTCTTTCTATATGGTCTTTTGTTTTTATAATTTTTTACATAATATCTTTTTCGTGGTTTTTTGTATTTATATTTTGATTTTTTGTATTTCTTATATTTCTTATGCCTTTTTCTTTTCTTATAATATCTTTCTTCGCATCCAAATTGAGGTGCTATTTTATCTTTGCAACATGCTAAATTTCTTATTAATGTTTTTTCCATTTTTATTTCTTCTCTGTATTTTTCACATATGTTTCTATACCATTGTTGTAAAAATTTTATTCTTGCTCCTAAAGTATCTACTATTTTTGTTTCATCCCAACTTTTTATTATTTTTGAACTAAATGGTTCAGGTAATTTATTAAAATATAATTTTCTTATTTCTTTACTTTCTTCTATATTATATGCTCCTTTATAATAATATTCTTTAAATGCGCAAGTATATTCATCTATGTAACACATATTACATATTGCTAATTTTAACATTAAATTTCTATTTATGTCTTTCTCTTCATTTTGTTCTTCTTCTGTTGTTGTCATGCTACTAAATTCGTCTTTTATAGCTGTTTCATATTTTTTTAATAATTCTATAGGTGTTAATTTCATTATTCCTTCTGTGGGTTTGTCAGTTCTTAATATTTTTTTACTATTTTCAGTTAGATTTAAAAACCATAATTTTACTGTTCCTATTAGTGTTCTTTCTATATATTCTGGTGCATCTGTTACACTTATATTATTATCTAATAATTGCTTTGTCATATATCCTATCCATAATTGTATTGTTTTTTCTGTATCTATTACACAATCTAAGTCTAGAAGGTTATAATTTTTATTAACTATTTGTTTTGGTGTCCATTTGTCATATTCATTCTTTAGATTATATCTTTTAAACTTATTTTTATATGTTTGAATTTTCATAAACTCTATTTGTTTTATGCATTTAAAATTATTAGAACAATTTACGGATATAATAGAAAATTCGGGAATAAGTTTAAGTAAAAAGAAAGCTGAAATTATGAAAAATCAAATAGAATTTTTAGGAATACAAATAGATAAAAGTGGAGTAAAAATGCAACAACATATAGTACAAAAAATAATAAATTCGAAAGAAGAATTAGATACGAAAAAGAAATTACAATCATTTTTAGGATTAGTAAACCAAGTACGAGAATATATTCCAAAATTAGCAGAAAACTTAAAACCACTACAGAAAAAATTAAAAAAGGATATAGAATATAACTATAATGAAGAAGATAAAAAACAAGTTCAAAAAATAAAAATACTTTGTAAAGAATTACCAAAATTACAATTTCTAGATGAAAATAGAAAATTTATATATATAGTAGAAGCAGATGCTAGTGAATATAGTTACGGGGGAGTACTTAAATATAAATATGAAGCAGAAAAAATAGAACACCATTGTAGATATTACTCAGGTACGTTCAACGAGACTGAAATAAAATGGGAAATAAATAGAAAAGAATTATGTTCATTATATAAATGTTTGTTAGCATTTGAGCCATATATTGTATATAACAAATTTATTGTGCGAACAGATAATACACAAGTACGCTGGTGGCTAACAAAGAAAATACAAAATTCAGTTACAACAAAAGAAATTCGGAGACTAGTATTGAATATATTAAATTTTACATTTACAATTGAAGTAATTGGTACTAATAAAAATGTTATTGCAGATTACATATCAAGACAAAGCTACACAGACTGATATCATAGAAGAAGATACTCTAGAAAAAATACTCAACACCCTAACTACGCTTTCAATAAAAGTGGACAGTATGGGTAATGAGATAGAAAAGCTAAAGACTAATGGAGGTAAACTGAAGTCTATAGCTACAAATCAGCTAACTCAGCAGTGTGCAGAGCTATGTCGATCGGAAGACATTAAAATTCCAGAGCTAGAAGGAGACGTTGGGATACTCCATAAAACCCATAACTTTTATCTATCTACTTCCGCAGGTACAAGCAAAGGAGCTAGTCGACCAAGATACCAGAACATGAATATGAATAAAATATTTGAAAAACCATATACCCCAAATACATCAAAAGATCCCATGTTTATACCCCCACAAATTACCACATACCGAGATAGTCTGAACCAAGATAAAAAAGTTTATAACTACACATCCCAAAAATACATAGAAAATATCTACAATATACAAACCTTTTTAAATAGCAACCCCAAAGCTACAAATGTCCAAGAACCAGATACAAACTATATAACCCAGAGATTGACCGGATATAATAAACTAATTGCCTTACCTAAAACCAAACCAAACATAGTTAAAACTTGCTACGAATATGGACTACTTAGTACTGTATATACCACGGACGGAACTGAGATATCCACTATACCAGAAATATATGAAGCATTTATCATTTTTAAAAGAATAACCAAAGGTACCTTGTTCTTTATAAAAATTTACGCGGCACCAGCAGAGATATTATTTGATGAAGTTAAAAAACCTATACAAGTTGTGAAGATAGGAATGACACGAGATATGATTATACCACAAGATATTATTTCACAACCAGAGATACCTAGAATCGAGATACCAAAATTTTATGCAAACAAGAGGATTATCGGATTATCTACAATTTTACAAAAGCTAGCAAATACATATTGCAAACAAAATCCCATATGGAACTACTATTCAAGAGATCATGTATTAATATATTCAAATTCAAAAGAGTTACGAGAAACAGATATGGAAACTATTAGGCAATGGATTATCACGTTGCTTAAACCAGAAACAGAACCTATTGCCAGAGCTATCAGAGAAAAATTTATTTTGGAAGAATTATTGACCAGATACTGCAAGACTATTGGACATAAATATCCAGATCACAAATGTTCAAAATGTAATGGAGGAGATAATGATGTCCCAGCAGTTCAGCTAGAATAAAAGATAAGACCAGAGCAATAATGGAGATACAACAATCTGTTATATAACAATTTAAATTTTTTAAGATATAAAATATTTGGTTGACTCTAGAAATTATATTCGCGCCGCTTAAATTGAATTATAAAAAGGTATTATAAATATCAATAATTAAAAACAAATTATTCTAAAAATATATTTGACTATCGATGCCACAAAAGTTTAAACAAGTTGAGTAACATGTATTATTTAAAAAATACATAAAAGGTATTATAAATTACGACAGTTAATCTATATCTATAATATATTAAAAGTGTGAAGACCCTTAGAAAAATGATTTGAACTTTTTGTCCTTCATTAAAAAACTATGCAATAGATAAAATCATCTTTTCACTATTTTTCTTAAATAATTATTCAATTATTATTTACTATTTTGTACTTTAAATTTACTTAAAACCTCTATTTAATCTAGGTAAGAAATCATACCATTTAACATTTCTACATCAATTACAATTTTACCTTAAATAGACAAGAATTTTTAATTTTATTTAAGTTATATTTTGGCAGAAATGTTCTTTGCTTGCTGTGGCACTAGCATAGGTTATCAAGATATGCAAAAGACTTCAGGAGCTAAAACAATCGAAGGTGATTTAGAAGAAGCACTATATTTGGAGAGGTAGAAAAGAGATACCAAGTATTTGATCAAGAAGAGGGATTGAAGTGGCATGAAATCTGCAGGTCAATTTTTGCACTTCTAGGATGGAACCAAGTCAAATTACGCAACTTTATGAATTATCAAGCATTAACATCGGCTTACTAAGACACCAAACGTAATTTAAGGGGTTAGCAATGTATTTAACATGCCTCATTTGTATCTTAGATATTTACAACTGCTATATAAATAATTAAATAAATTCTTCATCTCTACATGTCCAAAAGATGTTAAATTTAACTATTGTATTCTTCTTTATTATTTAAACAAATACCTTATTTCGTGTAACATTTAAACTCATTAAAGTAATGTACATGCGTACACCTAAACTAGTAACATAAAATATCTAACGCATATTAAAAATATGTTTGATTATCTAAATTTTATTTATGTCACATATAAAACTAAAAAATAACATATATTGAGCACGAGCCTCGACATATAGTTTTATCTATATGGTTAATGTATATTTTATAACAAATAAATGTGTGAAGATGCAAAATATGTATATTTTATAGGTTTATCATATGCTTTAGATTTGATAAAACTATTTTAATAGCCTAAGGTATTTTGATTTTCTCACAAATTAATAGATAGCAAAGATAATTATGTTCACCGTAGAGCTAAACAATCATATGGTATAGCATTCTAGAGGGTTGTATCCGACCTAAAGTTTTTACAAAGAGAGAGAAAGACTCCCCCCCTCTCTAGCCCCCCCCCCCCCCTTTACCATTGGCATCAACCACTACCATGGATGCGACCTTAACGCCACCTCTATTACCAAATCCACCGATAACCAATACCACGAATGAAATTCATATGGTGGAGGCTCCCCTCCTCCCCCTCTCGTATAGGGATATAACAATGGAAAAAATCATACCCCCGAATTCAAACCCAGAAGTCGGAGTATTTGTTAAGGATAAAGCCTTGGGATCCTCCGACAACGGAATTCTACTATCGGAGGAGGATAAACTTCGTTTATACGCTCCTTGGATCCATTCCGTCATCATCAAATCGGTCAAATCAAATTTCAACCACCAATATCTAAAAAGGAAATTAGAAGATTTATGAAAGCTCTCAGAACCTCTATGTCTCATAGATTTAGGGATGGTTTTTTATACGGTGAAACTCTCCAACCCAGAAAATCAATCGTCAATTCTCCATGGCGGGCCTTAGTTCATAGTTAGATGCTTCATCTCAGTCAGAAAGTGGGAGCCTAATTTTGTGCCTAGAAATTCTAACGTGGATTCAACCGTCATTCGGATCAGATTACCCCATCTCTCTATGGAGCTATACGACGCATCCATCCTTCAACGGATATGTAAGAAAATAGGCCTACTATTGAAGGTTGATGCATGCACTTCAGCGGCACTAAGAGGTAGGTACGACAGAATTTGTGTTCAAATCCCCCTGGACACACAGGTAGAAGCCTCAATATCCATCAATCATCACTCTTATCCTCTCCTCTACCAAGGTAACCCTTCAAAGCCTATTGGGAACAGAGCCCCTAGCAGAATCAGTTATAGGCCTAAAAAAGGAAAAGTCCACTTAACGACTGCTGTAAGGGGCCAACCTAAAGTTGCTACAGTAGGAGACCCAATACCCCTAATTCTTCTGGGCCTCAAGACAAGACCCAATTGGGTCCTAAGAAACCCGAACATCCTACCAAAAATCTCCTCTCTTCTAAAAATAATTCCTCCTCATTTCTAACGAGAATTAAAATGAAAGAAGCCTCCTCATGTGGGTACCCCTTTGAAACACATGGACTTAAGCAATCACGAGACTACAATCACGACTGTGGGAAACTCTTCCACTTCCCACAATGATGTGATTGAGAATGTCTCAAGCCTAGAAAATGCATTTAATGCTGATGGTGTTTCCCATGGGAAAACCTCTCATCCCCCCCCCCAACTCTTCTCACTCTTTATATCCTGAGGAAAATATGATCGAGTTTTCTCAAGAAAGCAGTCATGGACCCTCGAAGCCCCAACCAAATCACCTTTACTACAACCCCTCTATCCCCCGACCATCAACCAAATTCTTGGCTGAAGATATGCCTATCCAACCAAACTATACCTCTATACCTGGAATGGAAAGGGAGACAGGTCACCATTCTTATCCAGGACCCTCAATACCCGGCTCGGCTGGCTATGGTGAGTCTGAACCAGGGTCTACAGACATACGGATTCAATGTCTGGATGGTCACCCTGTTCCAGGTGATCAACTCACCTTACCAAGAAGAACTGAGCACATAATCTCTAACCAACATCATGAACCAGCTCAGTCTGGGACTCCCCTTCTTTCCATCTCACAATCCAGTACTGATGTTTTTAGGACCAGGTTTTACACCTCCCACTGGGGATCACCAAATGTCTCCCAGCCAAGCTCTATCACCATCCTTGACCACAACATCTCTACATCTCACTCTAGAGAGGGTAGAAAGGTTGAATGCTCTAGAAGCCCTGAGAGCAAGCAACAAGGACATGGAGCATTTTCTATCACAACTCAGGGTGCCAATAATAGAAATTCTCAATCTAGTAGAGCCTCTAAATATAGAGTTCACAGAGCCAGTCCAGGAGATTATGATTATCCTGATTACCTTAGGGTTAATAGGTCTAGGTATAAGAGTAAATACAATAAACCCTATGAGATAAGAGACTCTCAGGGTCATACTAACCTCCCTCAGTAGGAAAAAGAAGACCCCCTTCCTGACATCAACCTCCAACCCCAAGAGAAAGGACAAGGTGACTTCAGCATAACCCCCCTCTTCACTCAAAGATGAAAAACTACATTGTGTGGAATGCTAAGGGAGCAAAAAATGTTGAATTTAGAAAGCATTGCAAAGCCATGGTTAATGTGCACCAACCATGCATCCTTTCTTTTATAGAAACAAAGATGACTGACCACCAAGACCTGTGTGAGGAACTGGGCTTCCATAATCACATTCAGTTTGAGGCCAATGGTAATTTAGGGGGGATTTTCATCATGTGGAGAGAGGATTCCATCTTCATCACCTCTGTCTCCATCTCTCCTCAAGCTATTAATGCTAAGGTTAAGGTTAATTCACCTCCCCCCTCCTGGTTTTTTAGTGTAATTTATGCTAGCCCTGACTTCCAATCCAGGGTTGATCTTTGGGGCCAGCTCTCTTCTTTCTCTAATAATTGTATTTCCCTTGAGGGTAAGAGTTGGCTAGTAGGGGAGACTTTAATGAAGTCCTTAGGGCCTCTGAAAAGTTTGGAGGTTCCAGGATTAACCTTAATAGGTCTAACCTTTTAATGAATTGTATAAATTACTGTAATCTTATAGACCTAGGCTTCAGGGCAGCAAGTATACCTTGTCTAACATGAGATATAGGAATAGACAGTGCCTAATCCTTGAAAGACTTGATAGATGTCTTTCTAATGATCGTTGGGTTCATCTGTATCCTGAGGCAACTGTTACTCACCTCTCTAGAACCCACTTTGATCACTCACTCCTTCTCCTTAATCTGGGTTCCATGCCCACCAACCAGATTAAGCCTTTTAGAGTGGAATTTATATGTCTTAACCATTAGGATTTCCTAAGCCTGATCAAAGAGTCCTTCCTTAACTGTCCCTGCATCACAGTGGCAACCTCAAATTTTGAGGAAAAGGCCAGGGATTGGAACAAACTCATTTTTGGAAACATCTTCAATAAGAAAAAGAACTTGCTTGCAAGGTTAGCTGGCATCCAAAATTCTCCCAATTACCCTACAAGCCCCTTTCTTAATGACTTGGAGAAAACCCTCCTGAAAGAGTTTAACCATATTCTCACCCTGGAAACTGAGTTTTGGAAGCTTAAATTTAGAATCTCATGGCTTATGAAAGGTGACTCCAACACCAGGTTCTTCCATACCTCCACCCTCAATAGCAGAGAAGAAATAAAATCAACTCCCTTATAGATGAAGTGGCACATGACACTGCCTCCATAAGGACATTGCTAACACTGTCTCTACCTACTATGCCAACCTCTATACCTCTGAACACTCCTTAGGGTATCTTGCCACTCAAATCAACCCCTCTACCTTGGGATCCATCAGCTTTCTCAACCATGACTTTCTATAAGTTATCCCTTCCTTGGAGGAAGTCGAAAGGGTTGTATTATCCTTCAAGCCCAACGAAGCCCCTGGACCTGATGACTTACATCCTTTTTTATACCAAAAATTTTGGGACATCATGGGCCCTCATTTGGTAAAATTTTTCTAGAAAACCTTCACCTCCTACTCTATGGATCCTAGAGTCAACTCTACTTATTTTTGCCTGATCCTTAAATATAGGAATGTCACCTCCCTCAAAAACTTTAGACTAATAGGACTTTATAATACCCAGTATAAAATCATCACCAAAATCATAACCACCAGGATGAAACCACTGCTTGCTAAAATCATTGGCCCCAGTCAAGCTAGCTTCATGGATAATAAAAGGGCCTTTGATAATGCCATCATTGTCCAGGAATATTCTAGTCGCTTCCCTAATATGAAGGGTAAGAAGGCTAAAATGCTCCTAAAAATTGACCTTAAGAAGGCCTTTGACAGACTTGAGTGGTCTTTTATTAGACAAGCCCTTACCTTCTTTAACTTTTCTCAAAACCTCATAAAACTCATCCTCTCTTGCATCTCTTCATCCTCTATCTCCATCCTGGTTAATGGTGGGAAGACTTCCATCTTTAACCCTTCCAAGGGAATTAGGCAAGGAGACCCCATGTCTCCTTACCTCTTTATCATTTGTATGGAGCTGTTGTCTAGGAGAATCAACTATGAGGTTGATACCCTCCATTGGACGCCTATATCCATATCTAATAGGGGACCTTCTATCTCCCACCTCTTCTTTGCAAATGACCTCACTCTTTTTCTAGAGCTGATCCTAAAAAACGCCTTACCATTAACAGAATCCTCTATAACTCTGGCTCTCATTCTGGACAAAGAATAAACTTTGCTAAATCTAAAGTCTTATTCTCATCAAATTGTAAGCCTGAGGACCAGGGGAAACTCTCCACTATCATGGGTATCCATCCCTCTACTCACCTTGGTAAATATCTGGGCTTTTCCATCTTCCACAAAAAGCCTGAGAAGTATGACTTCCGATTCCTCATTGACAACTTAAATAACAAACTAGCTGGGTGGAAAACTAAATTCCTCAACATGACTGGTAAGGTTAACCTAGACAAGTCCTCCTTAGCTAACATTTCTAACCATGTTATGCAATATATCCATCTCCCCAGTAGCATCCATAAGATGATTGATAGAACCTAAAGGAACTTCACCTGGGGCACCACTGATGTAAAAAAAAATGCACCTCCTTGGGTGGTACACTATCACCCTCTCTAAAAGAGATGGTGGGCTTGGAATATAGATGGATGCCTGATGATAGGCGAATTTACACGCCTATAGCACCATATTTTGCCCATATTGTAGCCTAGTTTTGAGAACAAATTATATATTTCATGCACTTTTAGTCCTTTTTCCTGTAAGTGAGCTAACGAACATGATTAGCAAAGTTTCAGGTATAAATGATGCAGAATTCAGCATTTTATGGATAACTTGACGCCAAATAAAGCTTCACGAAAGGAGAAAATCCAATCTTGGACGCCAAGGACTAAAGATGGCGCATGGAAAATCTGTCCCGGGCTAAAACAGCATTTCTGAAGACTTTGGGGACTAGCAGTAATTTATTAGGATTAGGATAATGATACATTAACCTAGTACAATTGGGTTAAGTATTTCATTAGCTTATTAGGATTAGGATAATGATACATTAACCTAATACAATTGGGTTAAGTATTTCATTAGCTTAGTAGGATTTGGTTAAGCATTTCATTAGCTTAGTAGGAATAGGATATGGGTATTATAAATACCCTATCTTGCTAGAGATTTAAGGACATCTTCTTACATTCAATTCTATTCTATTCTACTTCTAAGACATTCTAGTTCTAAACAATCATTCTTCCATTAATTCTATTTTTCTTCTTCTAATCATCTATTCTTAAATTCCACAACAAGAGAAACGTTACTTTGCTAAGGGATTCACGCCTAACGCCTACCACACCATTACAAACGTGAAATCTTTATTGTGGTATAACAACAATGTCAATTGTGATTTCCTTCGCACTCATGGGTAACTAAACTTCTCTATTGGGGTTATGGAAGCCGTATGAGATACTATCTATTGCAGTGAGTTTGTGAGTTCGTGACACGTATGCTGCTTATATCATTATTCTCTTCATCTTAATCTAAATTCTTTGTGGTTGCAAACGCAAGAATACGCCAGTATAACATTTAACTTGTTCGAAAGAAAGGTTATCTATCTGGAAAAGAGATAATGTCAAGGTAGTAGGGTCCCATCCCCTATTAAAAAGTTAGTGCCGTAACTGGATTAACCTCTTGGAGAATTCGGACCGTTAGACACGCTTTAAGCTCGAAAGAGTTAAAGTGAAATAATCCTCGAATAGGTCGAAAGACGCCTGGATTTACCATCGAATACAATTCTCTATAAGCACATGCATGTCTGAATTCAACACACTCATAGTCAATAGAGACGTATAACTCAGAAGGTGGACATAACCCCAACTCCTCAATTCTCATTATTTACATCTCACTAAAACATTCTTTTTCTTTTTACTTTGCTATTGCCGTTTTTCTCTACTAATTTGGTTACACATTACAAACCCCCCTTCTTACGAGACTTGCACTAAAAGTCTAGTAATCGTTGCTTACTTGTTGACCAAGCTATTCCCTATGGGATCGATACCCAACCCAGGTTGGGTTCTATATTTGCTAACGACCGCTTTACACTCCTTTGAGAGCTGTAGATTGAGCGTTATAAAAAATTGGCGCCGTTGCCGGGGAATACAAGTGTCAATTAAGTTTGTAATAATTACTAGACCCTTTGGTCAAAGATTCTCGTACTTTTACTTTTAGTTTTTGTTTTTGTTTACTGCAGGTTTTTATTCAGTGCATGCCCCATACCCAAAGTTCTGGTCAACCGTTATTACCTATCAATCCTGAACCACAACGTATTCGCAGAATGGAGGCACAACACGCAATTGAAAGGATGGCTGCTCAACAGGAACAGGCGAGACTAGCTGCGCTAGCCGCCGCTCAAGTGCATCAATAGAATATTGATAACCCTGGGCGAGCAACAAATCCTGACGATGAAGATCTAGGTGATGACGAGCTACTAAACCCTAGGCATGCCGCTGAGATCGCAACACCTGCCAACAGAAGAGATCGTCAAGCTAGGTTTAGGCCTGAACGCCAAGCTATGCAGCCAACTTTCGACGATGATGATGATGATCTTGATGGAGCCGGAGCCACAGGAGCCATTATTCCTCCACCATTGGCACCCGGAGCCAAGTTCAACATCACGAGCACCATGATTCAGTTATTGCAACTCAAGGGATTATTTGGTGGACTAGCAGGCGATGATCCGAATATATATCTCATCAACTTTATTTCTATATGCAAGTCGTTTGACAATCCTGGAGTTGGTCAGAATGCAATTCGGTTACGCTTATTTCTATTGTCTCTGTCTGGGGAGGCAACTCTATGGTTGAATGGGCTGACTCCTGATTCTATTACAAATTAGAGGCAATTGAGAGACACTTTCCTAGAAAGATTCTTTTCGCCATCCAAAAGAGCACAATTGAGAGATGAAATCAGCAACTTTCGTCAGCTTCCAACTGAAGCCCTTCATGAAATATGGGAGAGGTTCAAGACGAAGCTAATGAGGTGCCCAAACCATCACATGACTAATGTTCACCTAATGGAGATACTTTACAGAGCCTTGAATTCAATAACTAAACCAGTGGTGGATAATGCGGCTGGAGGATCCTTTATGGATCTCACCTTTGGTCAAGCAAGCAATATGCTAGATCGTATGATGAAACAAAGTAGAGCTTGGCACACCAGGGATTCTGAGGTAGCAAGCCCCACTTTATCTATAGGCATGACTGCAGACCAAAGGAGAAGAGAAGAAGAACGTGATCAAGATATGGCGCACATGAAAACACAAGTGGATCTTCTTACAAAGCATCTATTATCAGGGAAGACCGAAAAAGTGAAAGCTATTGCGTCAAATGGAAGAGACGAATCTGATTCGGAAGAGGAAGCCAACTACTTGAACAATCAGGGGGGTTTCCGAGGTAATACCCAAGGAAACCAAGGTCGGAACTATTATGATAAATATGGAAACAAGGACCAAGGTAGTTGGAAGAACAAGAATGACAGTAGTGGTTTGTATGTTCCCCCTGGAAGACGTGACACCACCACATCTAGTTCTGGAAGTATGGAAGACATGATGGCTAAACTACTGAAAGGAGTGGAAGCAACGAGCGCAGGAGTAACGGAGGTAATAAATGATTTGTCCTCTATGAAGCAATTAGTTGATTCTCATTCCACTTCAATCAAGCAAATAGAGCAGCAATTGAGCCAACTTTCAGCAACACTCAATCAAATAAAGGCTGGTACTCTACCTAGCGACACTGTGCAAAATCCAAGGAACGACGGATCATGCATGGCTATTACCACCAGGAGTGGTAAGGTGCTGGAAAATTCATCCCAAAGCAAGCAAGTGGACGAACATAAGGAAGATGATGACGCCATAGAAGCTGATCATGACGTCCATGACGTCACCCCTAGTACTTTGAAGCTTGAAAAGACCAAAATACGGAAGCAAGAGGAGAAGAAAGCTGTGGAGAGAACACTTCCCTATCCACCACCACCTTTTCCTCAAAGATTAAAGAAGCAGGCGGATGATACAAGGTTCAGTAAATTCATGGCAATGTTAAAACATCTAACCATTAATGTTCCGTTGGTGGAGGCACTAGAACAAATGCCCGGATACGCTAAATTCATGAAGGACCTTTTAACAAAGAAGCGGGCAGTAAGCTATGAGCCGGCAGATAATATTCATCATTGCAGTGCAATTGCCACAAGGTCCTTAGTACAGAAGAAGGCAGACCCTGGTGCTTTCACTATTCCTTGCACGGTTGGATCTATGAATTTTGCTAAGGCATTGTGCGATTTGGGAGCTAGCATCAATTTGATGCCACTATCCGTCTATAGAAAGTTGGGGTTGGGCGACCCTACACCAACCAATATGCGGCTCATGATGGAAGATAGGTCGGTAAAACGACCTGTGGGTATCTTGAATGATGTGTTGGTGAAGGTGTCTACCTTTATTTTTCCTGCAGACTTTGTGATTTTGGATTGCGAGGTGGATTCTGAAGTACCCATAATCTTGGGACGTCCTTTCCTTGCAACAGGAAGTGTGCTTATTGACATGAGAGCTAATAAGCTTTTATTTTGGTTGAATGACGAAGTGGTCCGCTTTGATATATGCAAAGCAATGAAGCAGCCCAACGATATGAATGTGTTCTCTGTAGCTGATGTTCATCATGAGGATAAGAAAGCATTATCTGTAGAGAAACAGCTTACTGTTGAGCCATTGTATGCTGCGCCACTGAATGTTGAGCATGAGGACGATGAAGATTATGAAGAACTTATGGGTGCTCTAACAGAAATAGAGTCCTATTCCCATACTCCTAAGCAACCGGGCCGTGATCTTAAGAATCAACCGTCACCAACAGTGAAGACTTCCCTTGAAGAGCCACCAATGCTAGAATCGAAAGAGCTCCCCGATTATCTAAGGTATGTGTTCTTGGAAAGTATAAATATACTTCCGGTGAGTGCGGATGATTTAAGTAAACAGCACGTAGAGGCTCTCATCTCTGCTCTGAAGAGATACATGAGAGCTATGGGTTGGACTATTGATGATATAATTGGTATCCCTCCTGGGATAGGCATGCACAAGGGTCATCTCAAAGAAGATTGCATGCCTACAAGTAAGCCTCATTATCGTCTGAATCCATTCAGAAAACGATCCACCATCTATCTCGAAGAAGTCTAAGTACTCGAGGTAGCTATGTCATGCCGCGACAATAAATCAAGCGCTAGATGGGAGGCAACCCATCGTTTATCCTTTTTCATTTTTCTTTCATTCTATTACGTGGTTGTTTTTGATAAATAAAAATCCAAAAATAAGAGTCGTGCCACGACCAAAACTAAGGCGCTTGGTGGGAGGCAACCCATCGCACTAATCATTTTTATTGGTTTTGAGCAAATGTAGGTGCAAGAGGTATTCAACGAGGAGATCGGTTTCAAATTTTGATTTGGATGTATTGCATGGTAAAGGTGGTAAGTTAGGCATGAAGATGCATAAGGCTATGGATTGAGCATTGCTCATGACAAAATAGGCATCGAGCAAGGCTTGGCCTAGGTAAAACTAGGCCACGAACAAGGAAAAGCCTATACTATAGCCCAAGGTCTCGGAATCTAGTGTGCTATAGCATAGGCGCCGCCCATGCTCAAGTATGCCATAGCATAGGCGCCGCCTATGCTAAAGCTTTTGGTCTCTGAATCTCATATGCCATGCTAAAGGCACCGCCTATGGTCACTAAAGGCATTGCACTAGGCGCCGCCTATGCTCACCATAGGCTTTGCATTAGGCGCCGCCTATGGTCACCATAGGCAAAGCTAAAGGCGCCGCCTATGGTCACTTTTTGTCTCCAAAACCAATTTTAAATGGGTCAAAACCCGACCCATTCTTTTCCTATATAAAGGAGACTTAGTCTTGAGGCACAAACACATTGAAAACCTAACATAGGTGCCACACATAGCATCCAAATCATCTCAAAACTTTTCTTTTTGCTCTCCCACTTCACAAGAACATCTCCAAAGGCTTCAATCACGTAAGTACTCTTTTGTTCTTCATCTATTTTTCGTAAGTTCTACGTTGCTATGTCTATTATGAATTGATACATCTTGAAGAAATATTGGTGATGTTAATGTGTTTGAATTGTTGATACAAAACCAAGTGAGTGAACATGTACGTTAGGATACTCTTAACTTGTTTTCGACTTGAATATTGATTTTGATGCATTGTCATACTACTTGCACAATTGCTATAGTCATGAACATTGCATACTCTTGTCACTTGAATACTTACATGTTGGGATGTCTCGCTCATCGGAATAAGACTTATAGTTGCCTACCGACATAGGAGATTGTGATTATTGATAGAAACTATACCATGATGTAATCCCTATGTAGAAGTCTTGATATACCTAACATGAAAGTATTGCAAAGATTGCAAGAAGTGTTACATATCTGAATTTCTTGTTGGAATATAGCCCCTAAAACGTATGTCGATGAAGTCTGAGTAATCGACCACTTTCACTTCACTAGTCTGTACCAACAAACTAAGTGTGAGGTGGTGCCACTACTGCTTGTTTATAGATTGTATCCATCGAGATGATGCTAACATGAACATTGTTTTAAGTCTCAGGTACAATGGCACCCAAAGCAAGACAAGGCAAAGATAAGGCTACCACTTCACAAAAAGGCAAAAAAAGAGGCCGAAAAGAGCAAGGAGAACCCTCCTCGCTGAAAATACCTCGACTCACTCTTGGAATTAAGTGGGATACTTATGAGGAACTTCTGAGGATGAAGACTCTGATGATAATTCCGATGAAAGGGGTATGACCCCACACATAGAGGATGAGTCCGACTAACCAGGTTCTTCTTATTTATTTTCCACTGAGGACAGTGTGTCCCGTCTAAGTGTGGGGTGCTGGTATTTGCATGCTATGCTTCTCCATCCACATTTGCATTTATTTATGTTTGTTT
Organism: Capsicum pubescens; assembly: GCA_030864215.1. Lineage (NCBI taxonomy): Eukaryota > Viridiplantae > Streptophyta > Magnoliopsida > Solanales > Solanaceae > Capsicum > Capsicum pubescens. Next base: position 328,924,910 of record CM061538.1, on the reverse strand, counting down.
GTAGTTAATTGTTTTTTTTTAGCTTAGCTTCGCATGAAATTATTCTAATAGGCCGCATGAGATTATGACAAGAGTTTGTGCTAAAATCATGACTATTGAGACATTTAGGCTCTAATTGTGACTCACTATGTGATATTGTTTGGTTTAATTCCTTCATCTGTTGGGTCAAGAGTCTATAATACTCCCAATAAAGTCGACCATGTGCCTTGTGTGTGTGAGATAATAGTATATTCTGTGCTTGTGGCTGATGCTAGAACTTGCCTGGTATGTATGTAAAGCGAAAATAAAGAGTGCAAGTCTAGGAGATGATTTAGGCATTTCTTTGGCAACCTATGATTATTTACCTTCTTTTTACCTACCCATGGACATCATCCTAGTTAAACCTTTTGAGCCTCTAGCCTATTTTCTTTGACAAACCTCGTATGTAAGCCTAATCCATTTTTTTCAAAACCATAATTTTATCCAAATTCCTAAGTGCTTTAAAGTGAAAAAGTCATGTGACAAAATAAGAGGAAATTGGGTGAGTATGATGCTTTAGAATGCATTGGTGCTTGAAATTGCTATGAAAAAGAAGTGCTATCATAAGAGGTATGTTATGAAAAGAAAAAGGAAGAAAAAACTAAAAAGTTAGTCATGTTTAAAATCGAAAAACAAAAGAGGAGAAAAAGGGTGGTAGAATAAATGAAAGAAAGGTTGTTAGAAAGAAAAGTGTTAATGACACAATGTGATGTATTAAAGTGCTTAGGAACATAGTCACTATTTCTGGCCAAAATAGTCCTACCCGTCCCTTAGCCTACATTACAACCATCAAAAGACCTATTTGATTCTAAGCTTAGCATTCTGACATTTAGTGGAGCATTACACTAAGGGCAAGCCTATGGTCATCAGTTGCTGCATATGAATTCTTTGTGAGAGAGAGAGCAAGGATATTTTGATACCCATGTTTGAAAAATATGCTATACTTGTGAGTGATTATGGGTAATATATTGTGAGACACACATGGTTGATGAGTTTTGGGTAGTTGTGTATGATTCTTTGTACCTTAACTTTTGAATATGAGTTGACCACCATCACGAGTCTATGTTGGAGGCTAAATGGTCTCTACTAATGATCGGAAAACCACTCTTTGTTGATAATTGTTGTGCTTGTCTTGACGAATATTTTATGTTGTTGCTGTGAAACCCTAAGTTGATGTTTAGAGGGACATGATATTTTGTTCGAGGACGAACAAAGCTTTAAGTGTGGGGTGTTGATGATAGGCGAATTTACACGCCTATAGCACCATATTTTGCCCATATTGTAGCCTAGTTTTGAGAACAAATTATATATTTCATGCACTTTTAGTCCTTTTTCCTGTAAGTGAGCTAACGAACATGATTAGCAAAGTTTCAGGTATAAATGATGCAGAATTCAGCATTTTATGGATAACTTGACGCCAAAGAAAGCTTCACGAAAGGAGAAAAGCCAATCTTGGACGCCAAGGACTAAAGATGGCGCATGGAAAATCTGTCCCGGGCTAAAACAACATTTCTGAAGACTTTGGGGACTAGCAGTAATTTATTAGGATTAGGATAATGATACATTAACCTAGTATAATTGGGTTAAGTATTTCATTAGCTTATTAGGATTAGGATAATGATACATTAACCTAATACAATTGGGTTAAGTATTTCATTAGCTTAGTAGGATTTGGTTAAGCATTTCATTAGCTTAGTAGGAATAGGATATGGGTATTATAAATACCCTATCTTGCTAGAGATTTAAGGACATCTTCTTACATTCAATTCTATTCTATTCTACTTCTAAGACATTCTAGTTCTAAACAATCATTCTTCCATTAATTCTATTTTTCTTCTTCTAATCATCTATTCTTAAATTCCACAACAAGAGAAACGTTACTTTGCTAAGGGATTCACGCCTAACGCCTACCACACCATTACAAACGTGAAATCTTTATTGTGGTATAACAACAATGTCAATTGTGATTTCCTTCGCACTCATGGGTAACTAAACTTCTCTGTTGGGGTTATGGAAGCCGTATGAGATACTATCTATTGCTGTGAGTTTATTAGTTCGTGACACGTATGCTGCTTATATCATTATTCTCTTCATCTTAATCTAAATTCTTTGTGGTTGCAAACGCAAGAATACGCCAGTATAACATTTAACTTGTTCGAAAGAAAGGTTATCTGTCTGGAAAAGAGATAATGTCAAGGTAGTAGGGTCCCATCCCCTATTAAAAAGTTAGTGCCGTAACTGGATTAACCTCTTGGAGAATTCGTACCGTTAGACACGCTTTAAGCTCGAAAGAGTTAAAGTGAAATAATCCTCGAATAGGTCGAAAGACGCCTGGATTTACCATCGAATACAATTCTCTATAAGCACATGCATGTCTGAATTCAACACACTCATAGTCAATAGAGACGTATAACTCAGAAGGTGGACATAACCCCAACTCCTCAATTCTCATTGTTTACATCTCACTAAAACATTCTTTTTCTTTTTACTTTGCTATTGCCGTTTTTCTCTACTAATTTGGTTACACATTACAAACCCCCCTTCTTACGAGACTAGCACTAAAAGTCTAGTAATCGTTGCTTACTTGTTGACCAAGCTATTCCCTGTGGGATCGATACCCAACCCAGGTTGGGTTCTATATTTGCTAACGACCGCTTTACACTCCTTTGAGAGCTGTAGATTGAGCGTTATCAATGCCATCAAGAATGAAGATCTCCAGTGTAGTTTGGGTTGGAGAATATACTCTAACCCCGCCTCCCTTTGGGCCAGCACTCTTCGATCCAAGTATGGGACAGGGAGGACATTTAAGGGCTCTAGGACTTGGCACAACATCAACAATTGCTAGAGTCTATGCAAAGATGCCATGTTCTTGGCCATTAAAGATGGAACCAAAGTAAATGCCTGGGAGGATAGATGGATCCCTGGAATGCCCCCTCTATGTTTTATTATCTAAGGACCCAAAGCATATTACTCAAATCCTACCACGGTCAAGGATATCTAGAGGAAAGAAAGATGGGATTTTACTCTCTTATCCTTTGAACTCCCTTCTAATATTACCTATAATATCCAAAATGCTTTCCTTTAGAGCACCCACCTCAGTCAAGACACCCCTCTTTAGAGGCTTACTGGGAATGGAACCTTCTCTTGCAGAAGTGTCTACCATTACATTACCAACCAGAAAAAACATCCCCTCAGAACTCCCATCTCATCCAACTAGATCTGGCATCTTAGAGTCCCCAACAAGATCAAGACCTTTATGTGGATCATGAACCATAACAACCTTCCAACAAGATACACCATTTACAAAAGAGGTTTGAATGTTACAACCTCTTGTCACTGCTGCAATGCTAACCAGGAGGACCAGCACCACATCTTCTTTGGGTGCAATCTTTCCAAGACCTTTTGGCAAAACCTGATTCAAAAATACAAAGGGAATATGCATCTTCATATTTCCATATTTGACACCACCAACTGGTCCACTATTTGGAAAAAATTGAGCACTGATAGCTTTGACCCCAACACTCCTTGGGGTACCCTTCTTCCCTTCTGTTTATGGCATCTTTGGAAAACTAGAAATCCCAGTAATTTCTAAAACTCCAACTCCCATCCATGTTTCAGCATACCTCATGTTGAAGCTGTAGAATACCACCACCTGGGGAATACTAAGGATTCCCATCCCAAAGCTATCATCACCACCAAATGGCTCCCCCTAACCTCTAAACCCTTTAAACTTAACACTAATGGGTAATGTCTTGGTAACCCAGGAAGGGGTGGGATTGGGGGGATCTTCAGGAATGGCAGAGGATATTGGGTTTTAGGGTTTAGAAAAATCTTTACCCATGCCACCAATAACCTCATGGAAATTTTGTCCATGAAGGAGGGCCTCAAACTGGCCCTTGACCAGAATTTAAAACCTTTAGAAGTTTGTATTGATTCTATGGAAGTTATTAATATGCTGCATCATGATAATTTACTTTACGATTCAGCTGTCTATGAATGTAAATATCTACTAAGGAGCTTGGGAAACCCTCCAGTTTACCACACCTACCGGGAGAAGAATAGGGTGGCGAATTGGATGGCAAAGTAAGGCTCGAAGCTGGACCTTTTTGACAAATTACATATTTTTGCAACTCCACCAGCTAGTGTAGAAGTAGTTTTTTGGGAAGACTTTAAGGGGAAATCCTTCTCCTGAGTTGTATCTACCAATGGGAATGATTATCCCAACCGCTATGTTTTGGAGCCTGACTAGGCCTTGCTTTGTAAAAACTCACCTTTATTTATTTTAATGCACTTCTATTCCACCAAAAAGTCATATGGTATGAAAAGATGAAAAACTAAAAAAACCTGCAATTTGAAAGTGATACATAATGACATAATTAAAAAAATTATTTGATCTAATAAAATGATTCTCTTTATTTAATGTATGCTTTGACCGTTAAAAGCAAGAACCCATAAACGGTCACATTTGACTGTCCGACGACTACGACGCCGGTGATGGAGTTACGTGGTCACAGGTAAGCGATATTCTCCCACCCTCATTTTCTCCCACTAATTTCTCTCTCTCCCCGACTTTTTCTCTATCTCGAGTTTCCTCTACCACAACATCACTGCTATCGCTGGCGGATTTAGGGTTTCTGCCGGGTCGACTCTGGCAATGGTGCAGGGTGCAACATCGATCAAAATCGGTTAAAATAGTTAGTCCGACGATGATTGGTAACCAGATTTCGGCAACAACAAGAAGACACTCCGGAGATATTTTTCCGGCGATGCCCGACAGCCCTTTCCAGCAGCTCTATTTAGGCAAACTATTTTGATATCAACACTGTCGTAACCAGCAAACGCAGTACTTCGGTGACATCTAAACCTTTTTTTTTAGTTTACGTTTTATAGTTTTGTTTCCTGTATTGTTTATTTTTATTGTTTCCCTGTATTATTGGTTTTTATTATTTTTCCTTTTTTTTTTACTGTCGGTTCTTGTGACTATAGTTGTGCCTGGCTCATTTATTGGTGGGTATTGTTGGGTGGTTCTAGCTGATAGGTCGGATAGTGTGTTCTGGTGCATATCTGTTGTTCGCCTGCTGTTTACTTATTGTTGCTTTGTTTGTTTTTCAGTTTATCTGTTGGTCGATTTGGGGCCTTGTTATGATTTTTGAGTAGTGGATGTGGGGGTTTGGAGTTTTGTTATGATTTTTGAGTAGTGGTTTGGGGGTTTGGGGCTTTGTTATGATTTTTGAGTAGTGGCTGTAGGGGTTGATATTGGAGTAGGGTTATGTCTGAGGGGTTTGAGGTTTAGGATAGTTTTGGGAGGGAGAAGAGAGGGGAAGGCAGGGGTGGGTATGAGGTCTAGGCTAGGTGTTCAGGCTGGGCCGGTGAGGGGTGAAAAAATAAGAAGTAGGCGAGAGGTGAGGGGAGATAGGTTGAGGGTATGGTCTTGGAACATAGGGACCCTTTAGGGTAAGTCTGTAGAGTTGGTAAAGATTCTTAAGAAGATGAGGATTAATAGTGCATGTGTTCAGGAGACTAAGTGGGTAGGGTCTAAGGCTAGGGATGTGGATGGGTACAAGTTATGGTACTTAGGCATTGAGAGGCATCGTAATGGAGTGGGTATCTTAGTGGATAAGGAGATAAGAGGGCAGGTGGTGGAGGTTAAGAGGGTCAGTGATAGGCTGATGATGATTAAGTTGGTCATTAGGGGGTTTACGCTGCATGTGTATAGCATTTATGCACCTTGGGTGAGCTTGGATGAGGGGGTGAAAGCGTGTTTTTAGGAGGCTTTGAACGAGGTGGTAAGAAGCGTGCCTAGCTCAAAAAAAATTGTCATAGTGGGGGACTTCAATGGGCACATTGAGGTTTTTTTGGGTGGTTATGATGATGTACATAGAGGGTTTGGTTTCGGTGGCAGAAATTGTGAGGGGGTTGCTCTGTTGGATTTTGCGAGGGACTTTGGGCTGGTGGTTGTGAATTTGAGCTTTTTGAAGAAGGAGGATCACCTGATTACCTTTCGAAGCGCAACAGCCAAGACTCAGATTGACTTCCTGCTGCTTAGGAAGGGGGATAGGGTTCTTTGTAAGAATTGTAAAGTCATTCCGAGTAAGAATCTTTCGACCCATCACAGGCTTCTGGTGATGGACTTAAGTATCAAAAAGAGAAAGAAGAGTAGGGCCGGAGAGGGTAGACCCAGAATTAAGTGGGGTGGCTTGACGCCAGTTAGTGCGCTGGAAATAGGGGAGAAGGTTACGAGAATGGGGGTGTGGGAGTGTAGGGGGGACATGGATATTATGTGGGATAAGGTGGCCAGCTATATCAGGGAGATGGCTAGAGAGGTTTTGGGGGTGTCGAGGGGTCGGACAGGATGACATAAGGGGGATTGGTGATGGAATGAAGAAGTTAAGAAAAAAATAGAGATTAAGAAATGGTCGTATGTTAAGTTGATTGAGAGTAAGGATGAAGAAGAGAAGCATGTGAATAGGGAGGTTTACAAAGTAGCAAGGAAAGAAGCTAAGTTAGCAGTTATGGCTACTAAGACAGCAACATTTGAGAGCTTGTATGCGGGGTTAGAGGAGAAAGACGGGGAAAAAAGTTGTATAGGCTTGCTAAGGCTAGGTAGATGAAGGTTCGTGACCTCGATCAAGTGAAGAGCATTAAGGGGGAGGACGGTAGAGTTCTGGTGGAGGATGTTCACATTAAGAAGAGATGACAGGAGTATTTTCATACACTTTTAAACGAGGAGGGGGACTGAGGCATTGTGTTAGAAGAGTTAGAGCACTCGAAGAAGAGCCGTGACTTTAGTTACTGTAGATGTTTTAAGGTTGAGGAGGTCATATAGGCTATTCTTTGGATGCGGAGGGGTACGACGACGGGGCCTGACAAGATTTCGGTAGATTTTTGGAAGTATGCTGGGGGGGAAGGTTTAAGGTAGTTGAATGATTTATTCAATACCATTTTCATGACTACGAGAATGCCTAAGGCTTGGAGGTGGAGTATGATGATTCCTTTGTATAAAAACAAGGGTGACATTCAGAGTTTGACCAACTATAGGGGTATTAAGCTGTTGAGTCACACTATGAAGATTTGGAAGAGAGTGGTTGAGCGGAGATTGAGGAGGGTCGTGCCCATTTCGGAGAATCAGTTTGGTTTTCTTCCTGGTCGCTCGACGACAGAGGCAATCCACCTGGTGAGAAGATTGGTGGAGCAGTATAGGGAAAGGAAGAGGGATTTACACTTGGTGTTCATCAATTTAGAGAAGGTGTATGACAAAGTCCCTTGGGAGGTTCTTTGGAGATGCCTGGAGGTGAGAGGAGTTCCGATGGCGTACATTAGTGCTATTAAGGACATGTACGATGGAAGAAAGACTCGAGTGAGAACGGCGGAAGGAGACTCAGGGCATTTTTTGATCGAGACAGGTTTGCACTAGGGTTCGACCCTAAGCCCATTCCTATTTGCATTGGTGATGGACGTATTGATGCAGAATATTCAAGGTGAGGTGCCGTGGTGTATGTTATTTGCAGATGATGTAGTACTGATTGATGAGTCGCGGGGGGTGGGGGTGGGTGTAAATGAGAAATTGGAGGTTTAGAGGCAAACTCTTGAATCTAAGGGGTTCAGGTTGTGTAGGTCCAAGATGGACTATTTGAAATACAAGTTTAGTGACTCGAGTCAGGAGGACGGTGTGGTGGTGAAGTTGGAATCTCAGGATGTTTGTAAGAAGGATAGTTTTAAGTATCTTGGGTCTATGATTCAGGGGAATGTCGAAATTGATAAGGATATCTCTAAACGTATTGGAGCTGGGTGGATGAAGTGGAGGCTCGCCTCTGGAGTGTTGTGTGATAAGAAGGTGCCCCTTAAGCTTAAAGGAAAATTCTACAGAGTGGCAGTCCGTCCGACCATATTGTATGGAGCGGAGTGTTGGCCAGTCAAGAAATCCCATATCCAATGATTGAAGGTGGCGAAAATGAGAATATTGCATTGGATGTGTGGTCTTACTAGAAGGGATAAAGTTGGGAATAAAATTATCCGGGAGAAAGTGGAAGTGGGCTTCGGTAGAGGACAAGATGCGAGAAGGCAGGTTGAGATGGTTTGGGCATGTAATGAGAAGGAGCACGGATGCCCCTATTCGGAGGTATGCGAGGCTAGCTTTGGATGGATTCAGGAGGAGTAGAGGTAGGCCAAAGAAATACTGGAGGGAGGTGATTAGGCACGACATAGAGTAGCTTCATCTTACTGAGGACAGACCCTAGATAGAAAGGTGTGGAGGTCGCGGATTAGGGTAGAAGGCTAGTGTGAGTGTGTGGGTAGTGGCTAGGGGTTAGGAGAGTTTGGGTGTGGTGGGTGTCTTAGGTATTGTGAGAGTATGTCACTACATGGTGAGTATCCATTTTCTTATATTTATTGCGTATTGCTCGTATTTTTTCTTATTTCAGAATTCTCTGATATTTATTGTTATTATTTCTAATCTCTTATTTCTGTTTATGTTATCCACCATGTCTCATATTTCATTACGGCCTTGGTAGACTATTCTCATTATTTAGCCGGGGGTCTATCGAAAACAGCCTCTCTACCTCTTCGGAGGTAGTGGTATGGACTGCGTACATTTTACCCTCCCGGACCTTACTTTGTGGGAATACACTGGGTCTGTTGTTGTTGTTGTATTTGATTTAATAAAATAAAAGTTTGTTCTATGGTAAAAAAAAATTAAATGGTCATGTTATTTTTTTTTTTAAAAGAATGATTAAAATGTCAAAATAAGTATGTTGACGTGTTATTTCTTGGTATAAAACTCCTTCTTATTAGATGATGATAACTAGATGTCGAGTGACAACACGGGTTCAATAGATGTTATTTTTTGTATCAATTTATGTGATACAAATATAATTTAGATAATTTTAAATATGTTTTTGAATATTTTAAGTTGTTAACTGTCCTAAAAAGGGCAGCCCGGTGCACTAAAGCTACCGCTATGCGCGGTGTCCGAGGAAGGGCCCCACCACAAGGGTGTATCATACACAGCCTTACCTTGCATTTCTGCCTGAGGCTGTTTCCAAGGCTTGAACCCGTGACCTCCTGGTCACATTGCAGTAACTTTACCAGTTACCAATTATTTTTTGTATCAAGTTGTTAACTGTCCTAATTTATAATATTTTTTTTATAGAATTTTCAAATAATACATGTTACTCTCCTTGTTCAAACTTTTGTGGCAATGATAGTAAATTATATATTTAAAATAATTTATTTTTTTATTATTGACATTTATAATACTTTTTTTTCTATTCCAATTAAAGTGACACTGATATAATTTCTAGAGTCAACCAAATATTTTATATCTTTAAAAAAATCTAAGTTGTTAATTATTTTGATTAATATATTTTTATGTATTTTTTTGAAATATATAACAAATTATTTTTTTAGATATTTTAAGCTGTTAACTATTGTAATTTATATTACTTTTTTATATAATTTTCAAATAATACATGTTACTCTCCTTGTCCAAACTTTTGTGGCATTGATTACGAATTATATTTTAACTATTTCAATTTAAGTGGCATTGATATAACTTGGAGAGTCTACCTAATATTTTGTATCTTTTAAATTTTTTAAGTTGTTAATTATTGTGATCTATGGTATTTTTTTTTTAAATATATAAAAGATTACTATAAAAAAATACTTGTGAAAAAATAATTAAGTGGACCTCGTATAAGATGTCAATTTAATTTAATATAAAATATTATTAACTTTTTAATACTTACATGACTTTACAATAATTTTTTAATATTATTTTTTTAATACTTAGGTGATTTATAATAGTTAATTAGGGGTGATATAGTAAAATTACGGCGGAAGCTGCTGAAGCAACCATGTCATAAATATCTATTTTACGTTTTTATTAAATATTATTAATTTTCTAATACGTAAATGACATATAATAATTAATTAAGAGGATATAGTAGCATCACAGAGAAAGCAGCTGAACGGTCGGTAAGGAGGACGACCGAAAGCTGCTCACTTCCTCTTATAATATAAGAGAATATAATTTATTTATAAAATTAAAAATTGAAATATATATTTAGGCTCTGATACCATATGCAAACATAAATTTATACGTATAAAGCAAATATCTACTCGCTCAATTTTGTGATTTTCATGACAAAACGCATACTAAAATTTTCATCTGTTATAAATCATAATGAGTGTTATGTGTCTAATAGTAATGTCATATGGCATACTGTTTGGCTCATAACCAAGTAATCTCCCACCCCTTAAGTTGGATAACTTTTACTTTGGCTGTAAATAGCCTTATTTTTCTTACAGAAATGTGAAGATAGAATACTACTCTATTACATTCTTCTTTGTACATCTTTATTTTTTGTTATTTTTTAGATAATTTTATAATACGTTATCAGCACGAATCTCTGTCATCTTAAGCAAAGACTTTTCAACGATAGTAAAGGTAAGAATTTACTTTTCTTAAAATAATGTCAAATATATCTAAATGTAAATTTATTTCCCTAGATATATCGGGCAAAATCTACATTTCTTGAGTACTTGCTATTGAAATTCATTTGGATGTGATGGGTCTGACAGGCACCATCAAAAATAAAAATCAGACATCGAACCAAGACCGTGCCAAGGTTATGATAGTTCTCTGTCATCATCTTGACGGGGGCTTAAAAATGAAATATCTTACTATTAAGGATCCTCTTATATCATGTAATAACCTAAAAGAGGTATATATGACCACCTGGATATGGTCATCCTTTCATGGGCACTTTAAGAATGAACCGATTTTATATTACAAGATTTTAAAAATATAACTGCATGTAATTCTTTCATGTTTAGAATTAAATCACAGTTGAATTTATGCGGAGATAATATCACCGATTATGATATGCTAGAGAAAACATTCTCAACCTTTCCTTCCTGAAGTGTGCTCCTACAACACTAATACCAATAAATGGGATTCAAAAAGTATTCTAAACTGATTTCGCATCTTCTTGTTGTTGAACAACACAATGATATTTTAATAAAAATCATGAAAGTTGACCTACTGGTACTGCTCCTTTTTCTAAAGTAAATGTTGTAAATTTTCACCAAATCAGACATGAAAGAGGTCTGGCTCCTGTCGTGATCGTGGCCGTGGTCGAGGAAGAAATTTTAATTAGGGTGATCGTCTTGCACTAAATAATGACCCTCAACACTAGTAATGTAAAATGTGAGGTGAAAATACTGAAGCAGTGCAAAGAAAATTTTTTAATTAGGGTGATCGTCTTGCACTAAATCATGACCCTCAACACTAGTAATGTAAAATGTGGGGTGAAAATACTGAAGCAGTGCAAAGAAAAAATTCAAAAAATAAACGCTATAAGTGTGGAGAAAAGGGGCACTGGTCACGTATCCGTTATACGCCAAAGCATCTGGTTAATATCTATAAGGAGTCCCTCAATAAAATGGACAACAATGTAGTAGCAAACTTTGTCTCTTAAGATAATCTTGAACCTATGGATTTAGATCTTGAAGATTTTTTTGCAATTCCTGAAGAAAATGCTAGTCATCTTGCCGGTGACTAATCTGTAATAGTCTGGCTATTTTACTTTTCTGTTGGTTGTATTAGTTTACATTCCCATTAGTAGTATTTCACTAATCTTGTAAATAAATAAAGTTTGTATAATATGTTGTGTGCTAGTAATGCTATAATATTTACTTTGCTTATATTTTTTCATCTTGAAGAATATATGGATGCTCCTCAAATTTTATTTGCACAAATAATCGACCCTAACGATATTTGTGTTATTGATAGCGGAACAACACACTCCATATTTAAAGATGAGAAATATTTTTCCCACTTACCTAGAGAAACAATAAATGTTACAACAATCTCAGATAATTCAAAATTAGTTGAAGGCTCCGAAAGGGCTACTATATTTCTGCCTAAGGGGAAAAAACTGGTTATAGAAGATGCATTGTTCTCTTTTAAATCCCGAAGAAACTTATTGAGTTTTAAAGATATATGATAGAATAAATATCATATTGAGACAATAAATGAACTGGATATTGAATATCTTGGCATTACCAAGAATGTCTCAGGCCAGAAACACGTGTTGAGAAATTACCAACTTTATCTTTTTGGCTTATATTATGCAAAAATTGGTACAATTCAAGTACCCACTATCGTAAATTAGAAGTCTATCAATCTAAATATGTTTGTGTTTTAGCATGATCGAATAAATCATTCTGGTTCAACAATGATGAGATGAATCATTGAAAATTCAAATGGGCACCTTTTGAAGAACCTGAATATTCTTACAAATGATGATTTTTCATATGCTACTTGTACCAAGGTAAACTGATAAGTAAATCATTGCCACTAAAAGTTAGCATCGAATCTTCTCTGTCTATAGAATGTATACATGGGATATATGTGGACCTATTCACCCATTCAATGGGTATTTAGATATTTTATGATCTTAATAGACACATCTTCGAAATGGTCTCATATAAATCTATTATCATCTCGCAACCTAGCGTTTGCAAAATTATTGACATAAATAATACGATTAAGGGCGTAATTCTCAGATTATCCCATTAAGGTTATTTGCCTTGACAATGCTGGAGAATTTACATCCCAAGCTTTTGATAATTACTGTATATCAATTGAATAAGAGTTGAACATCATGTTTCTCATGTTCATACTCAAAATGGCCTTGCTGAGTCATTTATTAAGCGCCTACAATTGATAGCAAGACTACTATTTATGAAAATAAAATTGGCCACTACTGTTTAGGGTCATGCTATCTTGCATGCAGTATCACTTATTTGTCCCAACCAACTCATTATAATAAGTACTCTCTGTCACAATTGGTCCTTGGTCATGAGTCAAATATTTCTTATCTATGAATTTATAAATATGTTGTATATGTGCTAGTTGCACCAGCACAGTGCACAAAGATGGGCCCCTGGAGAAGATTAGAAATATATGTTGGGTTCGAGTCACCCTCCATAATTTTCTACTTTGAACCGTTGATAGGAGATTTATTTACTGCTTGATTTATAGATTATCGATTTGATGAAACAAATTTTACGCAATTAGGGGGAGAGAAACATAAAATTAAAAGAGAAATTGCATGAAAAGTTTCATCATTATCACATTTTAATCCACGTATCTTATATGTGAACATGGGGTCCATAAGATCATTCACTTACAGAAACTAGCAAATCAAATTGCAGACACATTTACTAATTTAAAAAGGATAACTAAGTCACATATCCTTATACTGAATGTGCCTGTTCAAGTTGAAGTCCCAAAAGGACCATATGCTAATGTCGCAGCTTCTGAATCTCAAACACGTCTGAAGAGTGGTAGGCCATTGGGTTAAAAGGATAAAAGTCCTAAAAAAAGCACAAAAAATGATAAAGATAACATTATAAAAGAGTCTCATGAAGAGACTCAAAATCTAATTAATCTTGATACTTGTGAAGAAATTAGTGAACTCGAGACTCAAGTGAATAAAGAACTTTCAATGAGTCATACTAGTGATGAGGTAAATTTAGATTGATCGAAAATTACAGTGAATAATATTTTGCATATAATGCCTCACTAAATATTATGCAAGACAATGAGGACCTTAAACCTCTATCTATCAAAAAATGTCGACAAAGAAATGATTTGCCAAAATGGCAAGAGGCGATTCAATCAGAATTGAACTCACTTGCTAAACGGAAGGTTTTTGAACTTGTAATCCAAACCCCAGATGGTGTAAAATTAGTTTGACGTAAATGGATCTTCGTATGTAAAATAAATGAGAGAAATGAAATTGTAAGATACAAGACAAGTCTTGTTTCACAAGGATTCTCTCAAAGACCCGAGTGTCAACTATGAAGAAATATATTCACTTGATATGGATGCAATAACGTTTTGATACCTAATCGTTCTAGCACTCTAGTTGTACATGAAAATCTTGAAATTCATCTAATGGATGTGGTTACAGCTTATCTTTATGGCTTACTTGATAATGAAATTTACATAAGGATCCCAGAAGGACTAAAAATGCCTTGAGCATATAGTTCAAAGTCTCGAAAATTACATTCAATCAAATTACAAAGATCATTGTACAATTTAAAACAATTGGTATAATCGCCATAGTGAGTACTTGATAAATCAAGGTTACATAAATGATGTTATTTGTTGTTGTATTTTATCACGACCCAAAAGACAGAGTCATGATGACACTTATCGTGGCGTACCTTGACAAGTAAGCCTATCACCCAAACTGATACAAAAAGAGGAAAAGACAAAAACATCCCAATGAAAGGCTTCTAGAATGAAACTGAACCATATAAGTAATCATAACAATGCAGAAAAAACTTATCCAAAATACCAATCATGCCCAAAACCAAGTGTCAATAGTGTAAGAGCTACTAATACAATCCAGGAGTCAAATACATCAAAAAAGTAATCGAAAAAAATAATATTTGTCTCCGAATACTAATAAATACATAACTACTATAGAAAGATAGAGGTGAACTCCGGACGCATAAATGTCCAACAGTTACCTTGGAAGCTCCAATAATCGCTCGAGTCAAGCAAGCTGAGGCGCACTCAAGCTAGGACATGCACTGAAAGGGCACAATAGGCATGAGTATGGTCCACTTGTACTCAGTAGGTATAATAGGTCGACCAAGCAAAGTAGTAAATAAAGCATACAAAATATACACTAAGGACACGTTACCTGCAATCAGAAAATATCCCACAACAGTAGTCCACACCACTTGTACTAACAGTTCTATAAAATCCATATATAATACAACAACACACAAGATATGTATACAAATATACACAATATCACATACAGGTAGAACAAAAGAGGGACATGTATAATCAAAATCATCAAGTACAATTAAAGGAAGATAGAACAATTAGACGTTAACAAGTCAAGATATAGAACAAATAGGTAGATGACAAGTCAATATGGCAATTCAAATACAACATAAACACAATAAAGTGGGTGTAATGTATATGATGATGATGATGATGAGGATAATGCATGGTATTGACACACAACCTCAAGTTTGGCACACAGCCTCAAGTTTAGCACACAACCTTAAATTTGGCACATAACCTCAAGATCACCAATATCCGCAACTCTTCTCCGACATGATCCTTCAGAGATGGTCCATAAAATTTAATATCCAATACCAATATCCAGTATTCGAGTGTTTTCAGTATTTTCAAAGCACATACATAACATAAGACATAAATAAAGTACACATACATGACAACAAATATATATAAAGAAGTAAAACGAACAAGTGAAATGATGCGTATGATGACATGAGTGTTGACACCTAATTTTTGCTCTCCACAACTACGTTTAATCTCGGATTTCTTCGATTTTCAAATAAAATCACAACAATTATTTTTTCCAAATAAACACATTTTTAAAATATGCATTTGGGTTAAATTTGTCATTTAAGTGATAATTATATATTTTCGTATTTGAATATACGGGATTGTATAAATGATGTCATTTAAATGAATATTTTCATCAAAATTGGACTTTAAATTAAGGATTATTTAGAAAATAAATATAAATAATTGAATCTTGATTTAAATATAATTTATTCTAAAAAATAATTCATTTAGATAAATATGCATTTAATTTTATCAAATCAAGAACTCCGGGATTAAGCAAGGTGTTAATTCGTATCGAATTTCGATTCGATTTGGTCAATTTATTAAATTTAACGCTAATTGAAACCAAATTGGCCCCAATTGTAATACAATTGACCAATTAGTATTCAATTTGGCTAGAATTTAAATTTGATTGCCTAAATTGTAATCCAAAATCAGAATCCTAATTCTCGAAACCCTTCTACTCAGGTGACCCAAATTAAAGCCCATCCACCAGTAGCCCATTTGTTTTTATATCAATTAACAACCCAAAATCCATAATCTAACAAACAATAACAGCCTCAGCCAACCCAATTATCGTCATGGGCCCACTTATCTATTCAATTTTAATGGCCCAACTCTAATTTAAAATCAGTACCCACCATTTAAAACCTGACCCGACCCACCATCAACAAATCCCCCTTATACTCCTCATCATCAGCAACATTAACGAAAAATGGTAATATCAAAACAAACATAGCAATCCTAAATCGCGTCAACATCACAATCTAACAACAAACGGCTCTGAATCACGACAACAACATCATGAACCATCAATCCGTGTCCAACGATGATACCCGACCCCAGCCCATTCCTTTTTCACTGTTGTCACGCATTTTGCGCGTTCGTAGGATGAGAAACTCCTTGAACTTTCTAGAACAGCCTAATCTTCTAGAAGATCGATGAGATGTCTCCCCCAACGTCCATAATCTGAGAATCTTGGGATGAACGTACAAATTTGGTACATATTTGGTGATTTTTCATTGGGTCTAGGAAAGAATTTTTTCTCCCATTTTCTATTGGTCCACCAAACCCAAAATTGGTACCGATAGGGGGATGAAATCCAGGCTGTAGAGGGGGTTCCAGTTTGAATTTCAAAATAGGTCCTTCTTTCAAATCCCTAATGGATCCCTAATGGGGTCTTATATATAAGGTTCATCTCATCACTATTGGTTGAAAGGGGGGGTCAAAAATTTGAGGGCTTCTTCTCTTTTCTGGGTAGGGAAAATCAGGTGGTGTTCGAAAATTTTGGGAGGTTCAAAAATTTTTCTTTCTTTTCTTTAAAGGGTTTGAAAGTTTAGGCTGAAAACTTGAGGTTTCAAAATTTCTTGAGTTCGAAGGTTCGAAGTAATTTTTGGTGAAACTGAAAGGAAATTTGAGAGTTCTAAATTCAAGTTGAATTTTTTTTAGTTGAAAGTGGTTTTCAAATTCTCTAAGAGGAAAAAGCAAAGAGACGTTCTGTTGGTAGTCGACGTCACGAGATTTCGATAGCGACAAGTTTACTGATAGCTCGTCGTTCCGTTTGCTGCCCCTAAGGAGGTAAACACGTTTTTGCCCTTTTAATTTCATTATTTTCTCCTTCATCTCCTTCTCTCCGTAGAATTATCTATCTGTGCAGTATTAATTTTGAATGAGGCTGGGACTTGTTTTGCTGTAGATGGCCTTGATGGCCTTAGGATTGTTTGGTAATCGTCTGTTAGCGGAATTAGTAGACATGTCATGAGTTTCACAAATCGCCTACTTCGATTATCGTCTCATGAATGTTAGCGATGCGGGTTATCTGCCAATGTGTTTCTTGAATGAATAAATTTTAGTATTTTATAGTTTTCAATTTGGATTTGATGAAGAGTGTTGTTTTTCCTATTACTTAGCGACCTGAGGAGATATGTTGG
Organism: Capsicum pubescens; assembly: GCA_030864215.1. Lineage (NCBI taxonomy): Eukaryota > Viridiplantae > Streptophyta > Magnoliopsida > Solanales > Solanaceae > Capsicum > Capsicum pubescens. The sequence continues at coordinate 328,907,558 of CM061538.1, read as the reverse complement.
GGTATGTTTGTTGTGTATTGGGTATAATTCATGCTATAATGTTCAGGGCTTTGTTTGAAACAAATGCGGGCATTACTTCAAATTGCTTTATGTTTGAATCTTTAGCTGACCATATGACTGCAATTTATATATTGTTCTAATACCTGAACACTTATGCTTCTCTGTACTTAGGCCAGCTAAAATGTTTACTTTTAGTTCTCAGACGTTATTGCATATTCTAGTTGTTTGTATTATATCTTAGATGATTAAAGAGTGTTACGTCATGACTATGAATACCTCTAAATATCATACTAGTGTTCCTGTTTCTGAAGGATAGAGTAATTTGTATGATAGTTTAAAACAACATATTAGGCATGTTCTGACACTACGTGCTATCTGACTTCCTGTGTGAGCTTATCCGATGAGATATTAATTTTTTGCTTAAGTTGTTTCACTATCAAGTTGCGTATCCAATAATGCATTTGAGGTTGTGATGGGTAATACACATTCTATGTAGCTGCATATAACTCTAGGGCAATTAAAACTGATGTAATAGGTTCATATTTCGATTATGTCCAATTCTAACTGACTTTTGACTCTTGGACGCTTGGTATGATTGATTTTATAAAGTGCAAGAAGCGGGTTCCTGGTTGTCCTTTACCTTAAAGTTGCTAATTTGAATGTTTATGATTTTGGGTTCTGCCTTCCAGCCTGCAATTATGGTATAGTTGTTGGATGCTACAAGTAGTGAAAATTTGTATTTCTTTTGTCATGGAATGATTTGCCGTCGAATGCGTGAATATTCCTACTTAGTCTCAACATTCTAGCACGGTATTCCCTTCCAATTCATGTCCCCTTTGTTGTTTCTATAGGATGTCCTCCAGTGCATAAAAAAAAGGAGTTATTTGGGTTCTTTTACATGGATTATTATTCAAACTTTGCCAAGGAAGTATCACATATGCTTAATATTGCTTTCTAAAAGTTTAACTCCTTGATTATCTAGTTATTTGATTCTTCTGTTGCACTGTTGCTTTCTTACTTGGTTTGTTGCTATCTTTTTACTTAGTCTATTCTTCTTTTTAGCAAGTTTTCTTGTTCTAAAAAAGATTGATTTGTTTCCTTCCTTGATAAACTTTCATAGTATCCCACTATAAAATTATTTGGCCATTTTCGATGTTATGCCTGTTAATTTTCTTGCTTGTGATATTCTAAGTTTCTTCCTTACAACTATTGTTATTGTAGTACATGATCGTAATGTTGTATTAATTTATGAGGTAGCTATACATATTTCGAACATGTTTTAATCTGTTGTCTCTTCCTTACATGGCATGTGAATTTGCTTTGGAGTCCACCATGGACCTCCCCTCCCGTTGCATTTTCGAAGGGGCCAATGAGGCCTATATCCAAAATTAAGGTCGATCGTATGGCGTATCAATGCTAGAAGAAAGGGTTAAAATCCTATCGTCGGAGTAGCCAAGAGACTTGAAATTCTCGGCCTTCCGTTCCATTTATTTATTCATTTATTATTATTATCTTTATTTATTTAGGTGTTTATTTTATTCATTTGTGCCCCGAAGCCAAGGTTGTAAATTTAATATAGGCGGAGCGAGACTCGAGTCGATGACTCAAAAATTAGACTAGGACAGGTGAAATGGGTCCAAGGCCCAATTAGACTAGGACAGGTTTATTGATTTGGGTCCAAGGACTTAAATCCCTTACTTCCCCCTTTCCCCCTCTTCCTCATGCTTTATGTGTTTTGCGAACCTAGTTAATTCCTTAGTCAAGTCGCTAAAAAACTAGTTTTGCTTAAACACCAAACTATTTCTAAATTGCTTTCTTTTTGAAAAATAAACTTTTTTCAAAGTTAATCAAAGATGTTTTCGAACAGTTCGGATAACCGCAAGTTAGCGGACGTTTTAGGTGCCTAACACCTTCCTAAAACGTTAATAGGAACCGCTTATCTAGAATCTCTAACTTAAAACGATTTTCCTATTTTGAATCGTTTGAAGTATTTATAAAGGTTTCTTAATTCCTTTTCAAAATTAAGTAGCGACTCTCTTTCAAAAGTCAAAATTTTTCCGCGAAACAGAAATGACGACTCTGCTGGGGATCTTCAACTAGGTTCTAACCAAATGATTGATTTTGTCTTTTGATTAACTTTTTATGTGTTGCGATTATGAAAAGTTTAATTAGCACATCTCATGGCATATTCCTACATTATTTAAACTGTTTTGGGGTTTTGTGGATGTCCCGGCCCCTGTTGTTCAATTCCAAAATGTGTTGGAAATACGAACAACTTATCAGCACGTGAGTCGTCTGACGCTGTTCGAATTTTCAAACTCAAGTTGTCCGCTTGAGAACCAGTGTCCAAGCCCACTCTAGACACCGAGGATAGAACGAAACCAAAACCCTATTTTGGGCATATTCCTAGGACGACTCAATATCCGAGCGGGGTATTGGGCCCATTAGAAAACCTGCCCTGCGTCTATTGACCCCGAGTCAATTACAGACGAATCATATTTATGTGTTGAAGAAATACATGCTTATCTAAATTCAATCCATTATTCTTTGGGGTCGGGGGAAGACTTATCTTTGTCTGCTTTCATGTAGGATATGGCTCAACTACATTCTCGTGAAAAGTTCAAGATGGTTACCAAACCTGATGGTTTCTTGAAACTATGGTGGGACCACATGAGCGCAGAACAGAGAAAGATTGTTAGAACACACATTGGGCATCTTCCTTCTTTGATTGAGATGGACGCTTGGCCCGAAATGATCCATGTACTAACAACTTTTTGGGATGATCAGAACATGGCATTTCGCTTCGGGGATGTTGAATTGACCCCCACCATTGAAGAGGTATTGATTTGTTACGAGAGTACGGAAATGTGTTTTAAGAGAAGGGAGACACCGGATAAGAATATTTTAGTCCCGTATCTGTGGGATCGTCAAAAGATCAAGGAGGTATTTTTAACTGACGATGACACCTGGATAGGAGAACATGATGGACCAAATATCACTTTTCGTGAGTTGTATCGTCGGTTCGGAAGATTCAACTCTTTTCATAAATTTGGGCTTAAATTGGAGTCGGAAGCAAAATGGAAGGAAACGAGAGCTTTTGCATTCGCGGTAGGCCTAATTGGAACCATGGTGTTCCCGCAGGGGGAAAATGGCACAATTCATCCGAGGGTTGTCACAGTGACCCATGCACTCTTCTTTGGAATGGAATACAATTCTAAAAAAGTATTCCACAAATTAGCCCCCATGATTGTCGCCAACATATATCACGCTTTGGGAAGATGTCAAGTTGAGAATCGTTTCTTTCAAGGCTGCAACCTTATATTACAATGGTGGATGATAATGCATTTGGTGAAAAATCCTAGAACGGCACAACCTGATCACAAAACAAGGAGAAATCTGCTAGAATCGCACGACATGTGGTTATTTTTACACAAGTTCAAAAGGGAAGCATCCCACGAATTTTGGTTTAAGACTCTTAGATAATTAAGAGATGGCGATGTCCAATGGTCCCTTAACTATCTTCGTTCAGGGAAATACATCATTCGAGGGGGCGAATGGCCTTTTTTAGTGCTCCTGGGTCTCAGGGGAACCCACCCCTAAAATCCTGGCAGAGTTCTTAGGCAATTCGAGATCAAGCAGGAGACGCCTCAAATCGATTCTATTCTCAGATTCTTCACCGAATATGATGAAAGTAAGCCCTCTCTCAAAGACTACATGATAAATAGATGGAGAAGGAAAAAGTGGGTAGAAGTCTCTTTCTGTATAGGGTATGAACCTGAAGTCAGCGACACTTACAAGGAGTGGTTGAAAAAGAGCCTCGCCTGAGAATTGAATCTGGGACCAAATGTGCCCACTCGGGTTATGGATGTAGAATCCGAGCATTAAATTCGGCTTCACAGGCTATAAGATGAGTTCCAGAAAAGTGAAATTGCGCACCGGCAGATGCACATGGAAGACACTTTGACTATACATACATTGAGGAAAGAGTTGAAAAGAGCTAGGTAAGACGCTGATGATGCCAGGCAATGCCTAATCGATTTGGACGATAGCATGGCCTCCCAACTCGATAGCATAGGAGAAATGACTTACGACTGCAAGGCACAATTATGCGGGAGTCACCTTATCATCAATAGGTATCAAATAGCACATAAGGTAAACAAGGCAAAGAAGGCGAAAGCAGACGAAGAAGCCTCCAGTAGCTAGCTTTTCTATTCTCCCCTGCCCCGGAACTTATCTTCTTTCATGTTATTTCCCCTTTTCCCTAAAAATTGTATCCCTGTTTCGTTATATTTTGTAGGCATTTATGCCTTTTTTGTGTCTATATGAGTTGGGGGTTAATGGATTGACTTTGAGGAAGCATATATTTTCTTCAAAAAATCGTTAGGCCTGAACCCTTGGCTCAAAAAGGGTCACCCCAATTAGGATACGCGTTATTTTAATATCTTGTGTGATATAACTGTTTTATGTGCTTATATGCGTTTGTTGAGATCAAAGGCAAGTTTATCCACTATGACCTACAGATGAATTTGGCTATGACTCGAACAACTCTGTGTGATTATTTCCTATCAAATATTTTGCATTACTTATCACATACGGAAACTAACACATTTTCCTTTGAGTTGTTTTACTTTGCAGATAACAGAAATTACTCCGTGTTGATAAACTGGCAGAACATCCCTACTTCACCCGATCAAAAGCACAGAAAATTCCATCCTCGGACCATCATTCAAAAATGACAGGAAATGACAAAGAAAGCGCACTGGCTATTCGGGATAATGTGATAGCGGAACAGAATGAGATGATTGCAGAACTTGCAAGAAAATTAGAATTGTTTCAGGAGGAAATAAATCGCACTCGAGAATTGGCTAACTTGGCCATCACCGTCAATGCCCCTGCTCCGGGAGGACACGGGACTCCACTCCAAATCCCTCCCCTCAGTACCCCTATTCTCGGGGACCAACCAACTAACATATCATCCGAATCCGCTCCTCCATTTGTCCAAAACACTAATCGTGAAAATAATCCAGACGCTTACCATCCACAAAATCCATCCGCAACCCCATAGAACCCGTCTTCGAATCCATTCCCAAATCATCAAAACACATTCTCAAATCAACAAAATGTATTCCCAAATCTGCAAGATTTACTCCCAAATCCACAAAATACGGCAAACCTACCTTCGAATCCACCAAATTCATTTCCAAATCCACAAAATCCCTCTCATATTCCACCAAAATACTTATAAGGCCCACATAACCTTCCCAATTTCCAAAACGTTCTCCCCACTTACCAACCAAATTCCCTCTATCTGCAAAATCAAGCCTTCCTTCTAAATCCCCCTCAAGCCATCATATCCCCTGATATTTATGAACCCCTTACTAACCCCGAGATAGACCATTACGAGGAGAAGAAGAAGGAATGGAGGGCCCAGCATGAAAGGAATTTACTAGCCATGCAAGAAGAGATCATGAGGATCAAAGAGTCTCACGGGGCCAAGGACCACGACAGTTTGGGGTATGACGATTTGTGTGTTCACCGAGGAGTAGACCTACTAGAAGGATACAAGGTCCCTAAGTTTGAGATGTTTGATGGTACCGGAAATCCAATGGCCCATCTAAGGAGGTACTGCGAGCAACTAGTAGGGATAGGGAAAAACGAGGCGTTATTAATGTGCCTATTCAGTCGAAGTTTGAATGGTGAATCCTTGGAGTGGTTCATGTCTCAGGAGCCGAAAAGGTGGACTGGTTGGAAGACATTGGCCAAGAGTTTCCTTGACCGGTTCACATTCAACATTGAAATAGTCCCTGATCAGTATTCACTAGATCGGATTAAACAAAAGAGCGTTGAGAGTTTTCGAGATTATGCTTTTCATTGGAGGAAAGAAGCTGCCAAAGTGCAGCCCCCTATGTCCGAGGAGGAAATGGTATCCGTGTTCTCTCGCGCTCAAGAAGGAGAATATTATACCAGGATGGTGTCCACTGTCAGAGCAACCTTTGCAGATTTGGTAAAAATAGGAGAATCATTAGAGAAAGGTATTCGGACAGGAAAAATTGCCAAAACCCTGACATCATATGGAACTGCCATGTTTTCTAAGAAGAAGAAGGAAGAGGTAGGTGGGGTTTCTGCCAATTCTATTACAAAATCGAAACAACGGTTCAACTCTAGAAATGTTTTATCTTCCCCGCCATCACCTAACCTTCCGCACGCATTCTACGTCCACCACCAATACCAAAATCCACTCCCAAACATCCCACCATCATACCAAGCTCCACAACCAAATATCTTTCCCCAATACCCAGTTCTACCTCCAAATTATCAGTCTCATTTCCAAACTACTCCCCCAAATAGCCAAAAAAATTTCCAAACACCTCTAAATTACCACCAAGTACCTCCTCATACAAACCTAAGCCCGTATAACCCCCAGCGTCTAAACCACGAAAAGAAACCTCCCCAAAACTTCACCCCACTAGCTGAAAGTCGCACCCAATTGTTTGAAAAATTGAAGAATGCTGGTCATTTGCAACCAGTACAGCCAAAGCCTGTCAATCCTAGCTCCCGGTTTTATCACCCTGATCAAAATTGTGCCTATCATTCAGGGGAAGCAGGGCATAGTACCGAGGACTGTCTTATCTTGAAACACAGAATCCAAGATCTGATTGATCAAAAGGTCATCACGCTCCAGGCACCTACTCCAAATGTTAGCAGTAATCCGCTGCCCAACCATGGGGGATCTACAGTTGACATGATTGAAATAGAAGGCGAATGGGCATCTGGCAAGACCATTACCCAGGTGAACTCTGAAAAGCGCAAAAGGGCAGAAGAGGTAGGAAAGATAGAGAAAGTTGTGGCTACCTTAAGTATTAGCCAGAAAGCCCCATTTATAGTGATGACTGCACCAACTCAAGTGTACGCTCCCCCTCCAAAGAAGGAATTTATTGTGCAAACTGCCGCTGCCCAGGGGATGACGCGATCAGGACGATGTTACATCCCTGAGGAATTGACCAACAAGAAAGATTCACAAAAAAAGCCAATCACTGAAGGAGAGGCTGAGGAATTTTAGAGGCGTATGCAACCAAATGATTACTCAATTGTCAAACACTTGGAGAAAACACCAGCCCAAATCTCTGTCTTAGCACTATTATTAAGCTCGCAATACCACCGACAGGCTCTGTCGAAGGTCTTGGAGGAAGCGTATGTTCCCGCAGGAACGAGTGTTGAGAATCTGGCTGTGATGATAGGGAATATTGTGGGGAACCATCGCATATCATTCAGTAATGAAGAGTTGCCGTTTGAAGGAGCAATGCACAACAAAGCCATGCATGTCACCATCATTTGTCGAGATTATGCAATTAATCAGGTATTAATAGACGACGGATCTGGTGTGAATATTTGTCCCCTCTCCACGTTGGTTCAAATGGGCTATGATCTGGGGAAAATTCATCAAAGCCACATAAATGTGAGAGAATTCGATGGAGGGCATAGAGATACCATAAGAGAGATTGATTTGCACATCCAAATGGGGCCTGCTGAGTTTAAGACTAAGTTTCATGTTATGGATATCCATCCTAGCTACAACCTGCTTTTGGGAAGACCATGGATACACAGGCCAAAGTCAATTTCATCACCCCTTCATCAATTATTGAAGTTCATTTGGAAAGATCATGAAGTAGTCATCCAAGGAGAAGGAAGTCGAGCGGACCGTCCCAATGGTTATGTGCCGGTGATTGAAGATGTTCCAAAAGGTAGCAGTTTCTATACAGTGGAAATTGTAAATGATGTAGAAAGAGATTCGACACCCAAAATATCAATGCCTTCTGTCTACAAAATGATTGCAACTGTGATGTTAAGAAATGGGTTCGAACCTGGTCGAGGCTTGGGCAAGAATTTACAAGGAATTATCGAGCCTATTGTTATTCCAGAGAGAAGCTCTAAGCATGGGTTAGGGTATCAGCCTACCAGAAAAGATAGGGTTGAGGATGAGCCAGAAAAGAGTCTGTTTAGGCCCTTGCCACTCCTGTTCCAGTCATTTCCCGTACGAGAGATGTCAAATGCTGATGGTCTTGGGGATGGGATAGGAGATTTGTTTGAAGGATGCAATGCTGTACCAGAAGATCTCCCAGAGTCCAGCGGGGTGAAGCAGATTGCGCCAGGGGAGGCTTTGCAAAATTGGACCTCCACTCCACTCATAACCCGTCGCCCGTCGTGGTAGATGAAAGGGCAATTACTAATAGTTTTGAAATCGGTGATGATCCAGAGGAGGCTCCGCGATCCACCTTTTATATCTCAAAACTTTATTTTCGTATCTTACTTCTTTCAAAAAAGGCGGAGGCTTGTATTTGTGCAAGTCACAAGCCATGGTTTTATAATTATTTCTCAAATTTCAATGAAAAGGCCTTCATTTATTTGGAAAACTATATTAGTTCTAAAACTCTCCTAGTCATATGTTTTGTTATTTTCTTATCATCTAACTTAGTTTGTTTGTCCTTTACAGTAACAATAGCTTAAAACCTGCCAATGTTGTGTCATGTCAAAGCCTGAACAAACAAAATGAAGGGGACGATGATAGTTAAAAGGATGATGACGAGGAACAGTTAGTTGAAGATATGGAGGAATTTGAGAATCGCAAAAAACCCAATCTGGAAGAAACTGAAACAGTCAACTTGGGAGATCACGATGAAATCAAAAAGACCAGTATCAGTGTCCACCTCACGACGCCACAAAGGGAAGAGCTCATCCATCTGTTGCGGGAGTATATCGCCATGTTTGCTTGGTCCTATGATGATATGCAAGGGTTGAGCACCAGCATTGTGTCACATAAATTGTTGATAAATTCTGAGTTTGATCCAGTCAAGCAAAAAATGAGAAAATTCAAGCCAGATTTAAGTCTAAAGATCAAGGAAGAAGTGACAAAACAAATCCAGTCTAAGGTTGTCGAGGTCAAAAAATATCCGACATGGTTGGCCAACATCGTCCCTGTGCCAAAGAAGGACGGCAAGATTTAAATTTGTGTTGACTATAGAGACTTGAATAGAGCCAGTCCTAAAGATAATTTTTCGTTGCCCAACATCCACATTCTCATCGATAATTGTGCGAAACATGAAATGCAGTCATTCGTTGATTGTTTTGCCGGCTATCATCAGATACTGATGGATGAGGAAGATGCAGAAAAAATAGATTTTATTACGCCTTGGGGTGTTTATCATTATAGGGTAATGTCGTTTGGTCTCAAGAACGCAGGTGTGACATATATGAGGTCCATGACGATGATTTTCCATGATATGATCCATAAGGAGATTGAGGTGTACGTGGATGATATAATTATCAAATCTCGCGAGAGTTCGGATCATCTAACTCATCTGGAGAAATTCTTCAACAGATTAAGAAGGTATAGTTTGAAGTTAAATCCTGCTAAGTGTACTTTTGGTGTGCCATCAGGGAAGTTGCTGGGGTTCATAGTCAGCAGAAGGGGGATCGAGCTAGACCCATCCAAAATCAAGACAATTCAAGACTTGCCACCGCCGAGGACCAAGAAAGAAGTTATGAGTTTCCTGGGTCGTCTGAATTACATTAGCAGATTCATCGCTCAATCAACAGTCATATGCAAGCCAATTCTCAAGATGTTGAAGAAAAATGCACTGAATGAGTGGACAGAAGAATGTCAGAGAGCTTTTGATCGCATCAATAAATACTTGTCTACACCACCGGTTTTGGTCCCACCGAGAGGAGGAATTCCATTATTGCTTTACCTGTCAGTCTCAGAAAATGCTTTCGGATGCGTCCTCGGGCAACATGATGAGACCGGCAGGAAAGAGAAAGCCATTTAATACTTGAGTAAAAAGTTCATACCATATGAAGCCCGTTACACTCTTATAGAAAGGACATGTTGTGCTTTGACTTGGACGGCACAAAAGTTGAGGCATTATCTGTCGTCCTACACAACTTACCTCATCTCGAGAATGGATCCATTAAAGTATATATTCCAGAAGGCCATGCCTACAGGAAAGCTAGCCAAGTGTCAAATGTTACTGAGTGAGTTTGACATTGTGTATGTAACCCAAAAAGCAATCAAGGGGCAAGCCTTAGCAGATCATTTGGCTGAAAACCCAGTTGATGAGGAATACAAGCCACTTCGAACATATTTTCCAGACGAGGAAGTTTTGTTCGTAGGAGAAGATATCACGGAAATCTACCCCGGATGAAGGCTATTTTTTGATGGGGCGGTCAACTTCAAAGGTTCAGGAATAGGAGCAGTTTTGGTGTCAGAAATGGGCCAGCATTATTTGGTAACTGCTAAGTTACGTTTTCCATGCACCAACAACATGGATAAATATGAAGCTTGCATCCTGGGTCTCAAATTGGCACTTGATATGGGTGTTCGTGAATTGCTAGCCATCGGAGATTCAGATTTGCTGATTCACCAAGTACGGGGAGAATGGGCGGTCAAAAATTCCAAGATTACTCCTTATGTGGAGCTGGTGCAAGAATTATACGGAAGATTCAAGGATGTTGATTTCAGACATATCCCACGGACACAAAACGAGTTTGCTGATGCTTTGGCCACGATATCTTCCATGATTAGCACCCAGATCAGAGTTACATCGATCCTTTGGAAATAAGCCTGAAGGAGCAACCCGCGCATTGCATACATGTGGAAGAGGAGCCTGATGGAAGGCCTTGGTACTATGACATTAAGAGGTATTTGGAATCTGGAATATATCCTGAAGAGGCTAGTAACAACCAAAAGAAGACAATCCAGAGTTTGGCAAAGAACTACTTTCCAAGTGGAGAAATTCTTTTTTAGGAGGACTCCTGATTTGGGATTCCTAAGATGCATTGATGCGGCGGAAGCCAATAAGTTGATAAACGAGGTACACGCTGGAGTTTGTGGGCCTCACATGAATGGGTTTGTCCTTGCCAGAAAGATCCTGAGAACCAGTTACTTCTGGATGACTATGGAAAATGATTGTAGTAAGTTTGTGCAGAGATGTCCAAAATGTCAAGTACATGGAGATCTAATTCGAATGCCTCCAAACGAGCTTCACGCAATGAATTATCCTTGGCCTTTCGTAACTTGGGGAATGGATGTCATCGGACCGATAGATCCACTAGCATCGAATGGGCATAGATTTATTTTGGTTGCCATTGATTATTTCACTAAGTGGGTCAAAGCTGCTTCGTACAGAGCCATCACTAAGAAAGTGGTTGCAGATTTCGTCAGGAATAACTAGATTTGCCGATTCGGAGTGCCAGAATTGATTATTACTGATAATGGGGCAAACCTGAACAGTCACTTGATGAAAGAAATTTGTGATCAGTTCAAGATTGTGCATTGCAACTCGACAACGTACCATACCCAAATGAATGGAGCCGTAGAAGTTGCTAACAAGAATATCAAGAAAATCTTGAGAAAGATGGTCGAAGATGATAGATCATGGAATGAGATGTTACCTTATGCCTTTCTAGGGTATTGAACAACAGTTCGAACCTCTACAGGAGCAACTCCATATTTACTAGTTTACGGGAATAAAGTTGTGATACCCGCTGAGGTCGAAATACCTTTCCTAAGGATTATTCAGGAAACTGGACTGAGTAACGAAGAATGGGTCTGTGCTCGCTATGAACAATTCATGTTAATTGATGAAAAAAGAATGGTTGTTGTATGCCATGGTCAGCTGTATCAACACAGGATGGTTCGTGCCTTTAACAAGAAGGTAAGAACTCGAGCATTTGAAGTGTGGCAACTGGTTCTCAAACGAATATTCCCTCACCAAGAGGAGTACAAGGGCAAGTTCGCTCCAAACTGGCAAGGGCCATACATAGTTCGCAAGGTGCTATCTGGAGAAGCTCTGATTTTGTCTGAGATAGATGGCACAGAGTGGACCAAACCAATCAATTCTGATGCGGTAAAGAGATATTATGTTTGAATGACGTTCTAATTTTTGTGTTTTCTTAGTTTGTTTGTAATCACCTTTGTAATAATGTTGTTTGCTAGTGTGTAACTGCCTAGAATCTTTTCCTTTTATGTACGAACTATGTTTGACCTGAATTCCCAAGAAAGGGATACGTAGGCAGCCTATGTCATCTTCGGTCAACCCCTTAGGAAAATTTATCCTTTCCCCCTATGTATGAACTACGTGATGACCTGAATTCCTAATAAAAGGGATACGTAGGCAGCCTATGTCGGCTTCGGTCAACCCATTAATTTCTTTTGTATATCCCTAGCGTAGCCTGAACTACGTTTGACCTGATTCCTACTTCAACGGGATACGTAGGCGCCCCAACGGCTCGGTCATATTACCCTAGGAAATGAAAACTGGGGTAGAATTTTCGAGAAGAAATCTCAAAAATTTACAAGAGAAGATCGACATCCAACAAAGAGAATGAAGATCAGCAAAGACTTCAGATCCACTCGAATTGGTATTATCTCAAACAAGTTTAAACTGGGGAAGAAATTTTGAGGAAGACCTCAAAATTTCCACCAAATGCCGGAACATATTCCAAATTCCCCAGCACCAGAGGTTAAAGCTTTGGAAACCACCAACTATAACAAAGTCTGAGTAGACTCAATTTTTGGCTATGATAGAACTACTTGAAGAAACCCTCCAATAATAATCATGAGTTTTGGAAACCATCCATCGGATATAGTCAGAACCGCGAGGAAGACGTTCATTGATCTAGTACATGACATGACTGGCAGGAATTTTCTAAAAATTTCACAGAACTTTTTCAAAATTATTTTCAAAAATTTAAGACTATTTTTAAAAATCTTACGACTCACTTACTTAGTACTTGCCTAGACATCATTTGGGACAGAGTGTCAGGGTGGAAGTCTCAATATGGTGGAATGCCCAAGAGATGGGAAGGAGCAAATCAAGGATCGAAGAAGGTCAACATGGAGTAATTTCATTCAACTAATTATTTTTTTATGGATGCAGGGATCAATACGCAAAATGAGAGTCTCTTTCAAAAATCCCCGAGCAAATTGGGAGCCACAACAGATCATTAATGCCCAAGAATGGTATTTTAGGGCAGCCCTAAAAATAGGTTTAATGCCCATTTATTGAGGACCTTTTGATTTGTCCATCTCATTTCTTGAGATCTTAGGCGACAAATAAAAGCACTTTGTCTTCTTTACACGTATCGTATTTAGAAGTTTCCTAAAAATAGTCGCTAGTAAAAGCGACTTTGTGTCTACTAATCGTCTACCTTGAGTACAGGTACATGTAGAAAGCAGGACACTGACAAATGAAGCCAGGTAAAATTATTTTATCACTGCCACAATGGCCATTGCATATCATTGCCGTAAAGGCCATCACATATCATTGCCGCAAAGGCCATTACATATATGTTGACGCGCTAGACACAATGCTGGCATCGAGGATATCATCAGCATCCAATATATCTGTCGACACGATAGACACAAAGCTGGTGTAGAGGATATCATCAGCATCCAATATATCTGTCGACACGCTAGACACAACGCTGGCGTAGAGGATATCATCAGCATCCAATATATCTGTCGACACGCTAGACACAACGCTGGCGTACAGGATATTATCAGCATCCAATATATCTGTCGACACGCTAGACACAATGCTGTTGTAGAGGATATCATCAGCATCCAATATATCTGTCGACACGCTAGACACAACGCTGGCGTCGAGGATATCATCAGCATCCAATATATCTGTCGACACGCTAGACACAATGATGGCGTAGAGGATATCATCAACATCCAATATATTTGTCGACACGCTAGACACAACGCTGGCGTCGAGGATATCATTAGTATTCAATATCTGTTGACGCGCTAGACACAACGCTGGCGTCGAGGATATCATTAGTATTCAATATCTGTTGATGCGCTAGACACAACGCTGGCGTCGAGGATATCATCAGCATTCAATATATCTATCAACACGCTAGACACAATGTTGGCGTTGAGGATATCATCAATATTCAATATATCTGTTGACACGCAAGACACAACGCTGGCGTCGAGGATATCATCATCTTTTCATGAATCAGCATTTGAATACATTAATAGCACACAATTTGGAGGGACGCCTTCAGGTCGCTATCTAAGGATGAATGATATATAAGATTTCCTAGCAATTGACAATTTGAAGGTCATATATAAGTCATATTATTTGAAATAGGATAGTGTGCAAGATCACCTATGAGTTGATAGCCTGTAGGTCATCCGTAAGCCACAATAACATCCTAACCGGATAGCATGCAAGATCGCCCAAAAGTTGATAGTTCAAAGGTTATTCGTAAGTCGCAACTAAATCCTTACCGGAGGATATGCAAGATTGTCAAATTGATATATCCAAGGGTTCTCTATAAGCCGCGTCATATCCAAGATCGATTATGTGCAGGATTACCCAAAGACGATCAATTTGAGGGATTATCTATAAGTCATATTGTATCCAAGGTCAGATGATGTGCAGGAACACCTGAAAGCTAGCGATTGGAGGGATATCTATAAGTCATCTCTTATCCAAAGTCAGATGATGTGCAGGATTACCTAAAAGCTAGAAATTCAAAGTATATCTGTAAGTCGCCTCGTATCCAACATCAAATAATGCACAAGATTATCTGAAGATTGACAATTTAAGGAAAATTTATAAATCGATCATCGTCTACAACTGAAGAGGTTATCATGCCACATACAATAAGTGATATAGGTAACCAAAAGGGCCACCCCACTTTGAAAACATATTCGCTCGACAGATGATCTAATTATACAACAACCAAGGAGGTTGTTGTGTCTGTTATTGCGAGTTATTTCCCATCAAATAGGTACAATAAAGGAGGACTTCGCTTTTCAGGCCACAACTCACGTGGAGATATGGTAAAAGATTACTTACCTCTTTCGTGAATTATGTTTAACACTAACACTTTTTGCCTGAAGCATTGTCGAGAGCATCCGAGAGGATGAAAATCTCAAATCAAAACCACGAGTGAGGACGACTCCAAAAAGGACGCAACACAACGTAGAACTCTTTCTCAGCAACAAAATGGGACATAGTCTGGAGAGGGATGTCAAACTCTCTAGACGCGAGCTAAATGATGATCACCACCACCATCTAACCACTCCTCTATTAGAAGGCATGTGGATATTTTGGGATATTCTGGTCTCACCTTTACCTCTGGGATGTTTGTTAACTCATACTGAGGGGAACTTTCTTTTTCTTTTTCTTTCAAATTCGGGTGGCAACACACTTAGAGTTTTGGAAATTATGTCCGGGTAAGTTCTTACCAATGGATGTGAAAAGCTCCACATTCATGGTTAAGAGGTTACAAGCCTCTTTTCTGCAACTTGATCGACTTGTCACCCATCTTAAGCCAAAAATTGTCTGAAATAAAAGACTATCTTTTCTACCGATTGAGTCGAACTACAAGAAGTCTGATTCCCTGAAATCTTGGAGATATGTAGGCTGGGATTTATGTAGAAAAATCAACTGCATTCCAACCTCCCCCCTAATCCCTTTATTCCCCAGTTTCTCAGTTTTATCAAAAACTCTAAAATCGAGATAACTTGTGAATCTTTTGAAAATCATGCTCAAAATCAAGCTTTATGAACAACAAGTGGCCTGAATTCTCATGAAACCTGAGATATGTAGGAAACCTGATACCGAGGTTCGTCCATAACTCCATGAAACTCGTGCGGAAAACCAACCTCTCTTAGATACGAATTTGTGGTCGGACAAAAATTAGGAACGTCAACCTCTCTTTGCCCAGGATTACTTGCATCCATCCTACCCAAAGGGAGGGGGCAGTTGTTGACACCTAATTTTTTCTCTCCACAACTACGTTTAATCTCGGGTTTCTTCGATTTTCAAATAAAATCACAACAATTATTTTTTCCAAATAAATGCATTTTTAAAATATGCATTTGGGTTAAATTTTTCATTTAAGTGATAATTATATATTTTCGTATTTGAATATACGGAATTGTATAAATGATGTCATTTAAATGAATATTTTCATCAAAATTGGACTTTAAATTAAGGATTATTTAGAAAATAAATATAAATAATTGAATCTTGATTTAAATATAATTTATTCTAAAAAATAATTTATTTGGATAAATATGCATTTAATTTTATCAAATCAAGAACTCCGGGATTAAGCAAGGTGTTAATTCGTATCGAATTTCGATTCAATTTAGTCAATTTATTAAATTTGACGCTAATTGAAACCAAATCGGCCCCAATTGTAATACAATTGACCAATTAGTATACAATTTGGCTAGAATTTAAATTTGATTGCCTAAATTGTAATCCAAAATCAGAATCCTAATTCTCGAAACCCTTCTACTCAGGTGACCCAAATTAAAGCCCATCCACCAGTAGCCCATTTGTTTTTATATCAATTAACAACCCAAAATCCATAATCTACCCAAAACAGCCCAAACAATAACAACCTCAGCCGACCCAATTATCATCTTGGGCCCACTTATCTATTCAATTTTAATGGCCCAACTCCAATTTAAAATCAGCACCCACCATTTAAAACCTGACCTGGCCCACCATCAACAAATCCCCCTTATACTCCTCATCATCAGCAACATCAATGAAAAATGGCAATATCAAAACAAACATAGCAATCCTAAATCGCGTCAACATCACAATCTAACAACAAATGGCTCTGAATCACGACAACAACATCATGCACCATCAATCCGTGTCCAACAATGATACCCGACCCCAGCCCGTTCCTTTTTCACTTTTGTCACGCATTTCGCGCGTTCGTAGGACGAGAAACTCCTTGAACGTTCTAGAACAGCCTAATCTTCTAGAAGATCGATGAGATGTCTCCCCCAACGTCCATAATCCGCGAATCTTGGGATGAACGTACAAATTTGGTACATATTTGGAGATTTTTCATTGGGTCTAGGAAAGAATTTGTTTCTCCCATTTGTTATTGGTCCACCAAACCCAAAATTGGTACCGATGGGGGATGAAATCCAGGCTGTAGAGGGGGTTCCAGTTTGAATTTCAAAATGGGTCCTTCTTTCAAATCCCTAACGGATCCCTAATGGGGTCTTATATATAAGGTTCATCGCGTCACTGTTGGTTGAAAGGGGGGGGTCAAAAATTCGAAGGCTTCTTCTCTTTTTTGGGTAGGGAAAATCAGGTGGTGTTCGAAAATTTTGGGAGGTTCAGAAATTTTTCTTTCTTTTCTTTAAAGGGTTTGAAAGTTTAGGCTGAAAACTTGAGGTTTCGAAATTTCTTGAGTTCGAAGGTTCGAAGTAATTTTTGGTGAAACTGAAAGGAAATTCGAGAGTTCTAAATTCAAGTTGAATTTTTTTAGTTGAAAGTGGTTTTCAAATTCTCTAAGAGAAAAAAGCAAAGAGACACTCTGTTGGTAGTCGACGTCGCGAGATTCCGATAGCAACAAGTTTGCTGATAGCTCGTCGTTCCGTTTGCTGCCCCTAAAGAGGTAAACACATTTTTGCCCTTTTAATTTCATTATTTTCTCCTTCATCTCCTTCTCTCCGTAGAATTATCTATCTGTGCAGTATTAATTGTGAATGAGGCTGGGACTTGTTTTGCTGTAGATGGCCTTGACGGCCTTAGGATTGTTTGGTGATCGTCTGTTAGCGGAATTAGTAGACATGTCGTGAGTTTCACAATCTCCTACTTCGATTATCGTCTCATGAACGATAGCGATGCGGGTTATCTGCCAATGTGTTGCTTGAATGAATAAATTTTAGTATTTTGTAGTTTTCAATTTGGCTTTGATGAAGAGTGTTGTTTTGCCTATTACTTAGCGACCTGAGGAGATATGTTGGGGTATGTTTGTTGTGTATTGGGTGTAATTCATGCTATAATGTTCAGGGCTTTGTTTGAAACAAATGCGGGCATTACTTCAAATTGCTTTATGTTTGAATCTTTAGCTGACCATATGACTGCAATTTATATATTATTCTAATACCTGAACACTTATGCTTCTCTGTACTTAGGCCAGCTAAAATGTTTACTTTTAGTTCTCAGACGTTATTGCATATTCTAGTTGTTTGTATTATATCTTAGATGATTAAGGAGGGTTACGTCATGTCTATGAATACCTCTAAATCTCATGCTAGTGTTCCTATTTCTGAAGGATAGAGTAATTTGTATGATAGTTTAAAACAACATATTAGGCATGTTCTGACACTACGTGCTATCTGACTTCCTGTGTGAGCTTATCCGATGAGATATTAATTTTTTGCTTAAGTTGTTTCACTATCAAGTTGCGTATCCAATAATGCATTTGAGGTTGTGACGGGTAATACACGTTCTATGTAGCTGCATATAACTCTATGGCAATTAAAATTGATGTAATAGGTTCATATTTCGATTATGTGCAATTCTAACTGACTTTTGACTCTTGGACGCTTGGTATGATTGATTTTATAAAGTGCAAGAAGTGGGTTCCTGGTTTTCCTTTACCTTAAAGTTGCTAATTTGAATGTTTATGATTTTGTGTTCTGCCTTCCAGCCTGCAATTATG
Source organism: Capsicum pubescens (assembly GCA_030864215.1). Classification (NCBI taxonomy): domain Eukaryota; kingdom Viridiplantae; phylum Streptophyta; class Magnoliopsida; order Solanales; family Solanaceae; genus Capsicum; species Capsicum pubescens. Next base: position 328,889,054 of record CM061538.1, on the reverse strand, counting down.
GTGTAGTTGTTGGATGCTACAAGTAGTGAAAATTTGTATTTCTTTTGTCATGGACTGATTTACTGTCGAATGTGTGAATATTCCTACTTAGTCTCAACGTTCTAGCACGGTATTCCCTTCCAATTCATGTCCCCTTTGTTGTTTCTATAGGATGTCCTCCAGTGCATAAAAAAAAATAGGAGTTATTTGGGTTCTTTTACATGGATTATTATTCAAACTTTGCCAAGGAAGTATCACATATGCTTAATATTGCTTTCTAAAAGTTTAACTCCTTGATTATCTAGTTATTTGATTCTTCTGTTGCACTGTTGCATTCTTACTTGGTTTGTTGCTATCTTTTTTCTTAGTCTATTCTTCTTTTTAGCAAGTTTTCTTGTTCTAAAAAAGATTGATTTGTTTCCTGCCTTGATAAACTTTCATAGTATCCCACTGTAAAATTATTTGGCCATTTTCGATGTTATGCCTGTTAATTTTCTTGCTTGTGATATTCTAAGTTTCTTCCTTACAACTATTGTTATTGTAGTACATGATCGTAATGTTGTATTAATTTATGAGGTAGCTATACATATTTCGAACATGTTTTAATCTGTTGTCTCTTCCTTACATGGCATGTGAATTTGCTTTGGAGTTCACCATGGACCTCCCCTCCCGTTGCATTTTCGAAGGGGTCAATGAGGCCTATATCCAAAATTAAGGTCGATCGTATGGCGTATCAATGCAAGAAGAATGGGTTAAAATCCTATCGTCGGAGTAGCCAAGAGACTTGAAATTCTCGACCTTCCGTTCCATTTATTTATTCATTTATTATTATTATCTTTATTTATTTAGGTGTTTATTTTATTCATTTGGGCCCCGAAGCCAAGGTTGTAAATTTAATATAGGTGGAGCAAGACTCGAGTCGATGACTCAAAAATTAGACTAGGACAGGTGAAATGGGCCCAAGGCCCAATTAGACTAGGACAGGTTTATTGATTTGGGTCCAAGGACTTAAATCCCTTACTTCCCCCTTTCCCCCTCTTCCTCATGCTTTATGTGTTTTGCGAACCTAGTTAATTCCTTAGTCAAGTCGCTAAAAAACTAGTTTTGCTTAAACACCAAAATATTTCTAAATTGCTTTCTTTTCGAAAAATAAACTTTTTTCAAAGTTAATCAAAGATGTTTTCGAACAGTTTGGATAACCGCAAGTTAGCGGACGTTTTAGGTGCCTAACACCTTCCTAAAACGTTAATAGGAACCGCTTATCTAGAATCTCTAACTTAAAACGATTTTCCTGTTTTGAATCGTTTGAAGTATTTATAAAGGTTTCTTAATTCCTTTTCAAAATTAAGTGGCGACTCTCTTTCAAAAGTCAAAATTTCCGCAAAACAATGAGAATGGCGATGGAATGTTCATAACCATTCAAAATGAGTATTTCCACAACAATCCACGTGATGTATTTTCACACCCACTCCACATGATGTATTTCCACAACCAACTATAATGTTACAATTCTACAACCACGTGAGTCAATATCCACTCATTACTTCCGTTTCATTCATGAATTTCCACATGCTTCATTTACCAAAAAGTATGGATATATCACAATATACCAATGAAACCACATTAGGCATTTTAACAACACAATAAAATTATTCACATGTATTTAAGGCTATCAATGTCACATAGTACCTCACACGGTCGCACATATCACATAATATCTCAATTTTGACAATTACAACACATATAGGCCCCCACACAGACACTACACATAGATAGACATTTTTTATGACTAGTTCCAACCCTTAACATGCATTTTATACCATCATTTACTACTCAACCCAGTCTGAAAGAGTTAAGCCATAACCTACCTCAAAAGCCAAAATCGGTCCGCTACACTTCAAACTCACGATCTTACTTTTCATGAACAATCTCAAACTACACTAAAAATATCAAATATAAAATCTACGCGTCAAAATAAAACCAATGACACCCATATTGACTCCTTTTGATTCGGGGTCAAAATAAACCCCCAAACTGAGTTTTCGAAAAAGAAGGGCAAAATCAAAAATTTACTTCAAAAATATATTTTTCATATTTTTAGGAATCTACAGCTGAAAATTCAAGTCAAATCGAGTAAAAAAATAAGGTTTAAATTGAAGAAAAAACATTTTCAAGCTTTACCGAGTAAAATCTTTGAAATCAAGATTAAAATCAAGAATCAAAGTTGTTTTGAAGGTTAAATTGATGAAAAACTAGTAATTATAAGATAAAAACATTATTCAAGTGAAAAAGAGTGAAATTGGGGTTTAAAATTAAGCCCTAAGATTTTTGGGGTTTTGAGAAATTAATCAAGAAATTACTAAGAAAAGGGTGAATTCTTACCTTAAATCCGTAATAAAACCAAAAAATATATGTTAATCTAGCCTCCCAAGATCCCACAAGCTTCACTTTTAAGCTCACACACTATTTTAGGGTTTAACTCACATGAGGCAAGATGAAAAATGAGCAAAATAGGCCCAAAAAGTTGCTTAAATAGTGCAGATTTTCTGCACTGTTATAGCAGAAAAAAAGGTGTTATTTTTTTTCTCAAGTCCAATTCGGACTTCGACGGGGTGTCCGAATTCGTTTGGGGTCCAATACATGCAAACGAACTAAGCAAATATACTAAATTTGACGTTCCGGAAGTGATGGAGATATCAGATTTTTAAAAAAATATCGTATTCACAAAGTTGACCCCCAAAATCCGAAATCACAATTTTTCAAAGCGAGGATCGAAATGAGATTTAAAACCCATAAAATCATACCAAATATGCTAACATCCTAAAATCGACATTCTGGATCTACTGGCCAAGTAGAATTTTCCATCCGAGGTCGTTTCGATCAAATGTAGGTCCCACACCCATATTTTCAATTTTTTGAACTTTTCGATCAATAGATCGAAATGAGCTCGGGTGCACCGAGATCCGAACCAAAGGTCTATCTAGCCTAAAATTGATATTTTGGAGTTGCTGATATAGTTCGTTTGGCCATCCGTCGCATGAATTAAAAGATATCCACATAAGTTCAAAATAAGTCTCTCGAAAGCCATCAAAAATCACAATATCACATAAATGGTACCAAAATGCATTGAAAACCATGACAATCACCCCCACACCCCAGAAATACCATAATGCAACTATGGGGAGGGGTAAAATAGTCCAATCATATAAAATCACAAATTTCACATATTTCATCAAATTTTTAGGTCATTAAATATTTTCATTAAGGAAACAACATCAAAGTTTGTTATACTCGCTGTTTATGTTGATGACATAAATCTCATTGGAACTTCAGAAGAGGTCCAAAAGGCAATTGAATTACTAAGAAAAAATTTAAGATAAAAAATCTTGAAAAGACAACTTTATCTTGATATACAGATTGAACATTTAGCAGACGGGGTCATATCTACCAAACTTCCTATACCGAAAAGGTTTGAAACAATTTTACATGGACAAAGCATAGCCACTAAGTACTTCAATGATTGTTCAATCATTTGAGGTGATTAAAGATCCGTTTCGACCTCTAAAAGAGAGTGAAGAGATTTTTGATCCCGAAGTACCATATCTCAGTGCTATTAATGTACTTATGTATCTTGCTAACGCTACAAGGACGGATATAGCATTTTCTGTTGATTTTCTAGCAAGGCTACGTGAAGACACTAGAATGAAGTTAAACATATATTGAGATATCTAAAAGAGACTATTGATATGAGCCTATTTTATACTAACAAAGCTAGTGCAAATTTTGTTGTTCATGTAGATACAACTCATACAAGTTATTCATGTGATCCACATAAAACTCGATCTCAACAGACTATGTGTTTACATACGAAGGTTATGCTATATCATGGAGATCTACAAAGCAGTCTATTGTTGCTATTTCTTCAAATTATACTGAGAGAATGCATATGGTTGAGTTCAATGATACATTTCATCAAAAAGAGATGTGGATTGAAGTTTGATATCAAGGTACCCACAGTCATATTTGAAGACAATGCAACATGCATAACTCAATTAAAGGGAGGTTTTATAAAGAGAGATAAAACAAAGCACAGTTCGCAAAGTCATCACACATGATCTCCGGAAGAATGGTGATATTTATGTGCAACAAATCCATTCAAGTGATAATCCAACAGATTTGTTCACTAAATCTTTATCAACTTTAACTCTTCAGACGATGGTACACAAGATTGAAATGCGAAGACTAAACCATTTGAATCGGGGTCTATATTAGAAGGAGTAAGAATACACATTGTAATTTTTTTCCTTAACCAAGTTTTTATCCCACTGAATTTTCCTGGTAAGGTTTTTAATGAGGCACACTCAAATGCATATTCAGTAAAATTTTCTTTACATGAACATCTAAGGGGGATGTTATAAAACATAATGGATGCCATGTGTCTAATAGTGTAATGCCATGTGGCTTACTTTTAACAACATATCCACATGTCATCCTCTAATTACAAGTACAAACTTTGTTAAAGCTTTGTACTTTGACTCATTAGCTCATTTACCATTAATCACCACATTTGTATACTTTCTTTAACTTCCCCATTAACAGACCCATCATTCATAATCTCTTACTCGACCTTCTTCTCAAATATTTCAGTATTTCCTTTAGAACCACCAAGGGGTCATTTGGTAGAGTGTATAAGAACAATGCAAAATATAGTGTATTAATAATGATTGTATTAGTAATACTTGTATTATCTATGCTCGCATTAGTTATGCTTATATTCTTCTTGTGCAGTGTTTGGTTTGATGTATTAAAAATAATAACTTTTGTACAATTTTTATATAAAAGATATTATTTGACAAAAAAACCCTCTTCACTTTCTTTTTAGTAAAACCCAGACCAACATGAATCCATGTGTATTCTTTTTTATTCTCCCCTCTTCACTGTTTTCTACTCTCTGTGTGTTTTTCCTCTCTTATTCTTTGTGTATGGGTTTGTGTAACTTTTTTCGTTTCTTGTGTTCCTATTCTGTATCAGATTGTGTGTGTGAGTATAAAATGTGTTCTCTTTTTTTCTTTATGAATTATGGTCTTCTGGGCAATTGAACAGAATTAAACAAGTACATATTCTAATTAGAATCCTGGGCAATTGTGGTCTCAAGGAAAACACTCTGGGCAATTTTTCTTGATCTTCTATGAATTTCTTCACTTCGTCCAAACAACGACGAAACCGGTGAAAAGTTCACTGAAAAAATAAAAATAAATTGGAAAAACAAGAAAAATTAAACAGAGAAAAAACTCAAGACTTTAGCATAAAAGATTCAAAAGATAAGCTATTTTGCAACAATTTTATATTATTTACAAGATTCAATTATAAGCGAAATGAGTATATGAACAAGAACGGAAGAGAAACTGGAAAAAAAATTGAAGCGTAAATTAGTCATTTAATAAATTAATGCATGTGTTGAAAGAGGGAGCTGCTAAATGGCCATAATTTTTTGGCCAAAAAATGGCCATAAATGTACAAAGATCATACTAACCTTTTCCTTAAATAAAAAGAAAGTAAATTTTTAATATTAAATACAACTAAAATTTATGTGGGATAAGTTATCACTATCATAAAATGTGAAGGAAAATTATTAAATTAATTTTAGTATATGGGACCCACCTAACTTCATCCATTGCTTTTTCATCCTTCTCCCTCAATCTTCAATTTAGTCTCTTTTTTTTAAATCAAAATTTAAAACTAGTTTTATTACTACATTGATCATAATTATTTAAAATATTTTTTAGAAAAGTTCATCAATGATTATTAATATATTGATCATAATCCTTTAAAAGATTTTTAGAAAAAGTTCATCTATGATTAACTAATTTTGAACTTATCACAATAGTAAATTTATTATTATATAAAAGTCATTCAATTCTAAAGTTTATCACATTTTTTAAAAACATTAGCTAGGGTTGATAAATATGAATGATATAATTTTTATAATGTGTCAGTGTTTATTAGATTTAAAGTACTTTGAATTTTGATTGCTAATATTGAAATAATTTCAAATTAGACTTAAAAAATTAAAAATTTATTTAAATATAATTTAAATATATTTAAATATAATAATTAATAAAATTATTTAATTAGAGTACATATTTTTGCCATAATTTTTTGGCCCAAAAATGGCCATAAATGTATAAAGACTGTACTAATATTTTCCTTTAAAAAAATAAATAAATCTTTACTATCTTCTAAAAATTCAAGAAGTTAAATGTAACTAAAATTTATGTTGAATAAATTATGACTATCATTAAATATGAAAGAAAAATATTAATTTAACTTTAAAATGAGAGACCTGCCTTAATTTCACATTCTATCCAATCACACCTTCCCTTTTCGTCCTCCTCCCTCAATTTCTCTTTAGTCTTTTTTTAATCAAAAGTTAAAACTAATTTTATTATATATTGATCATAACTCTTTAAATTATTTTTGGATAAAGGTCATCGGTGGTTAACTAAATTTTGAATTTATCACAGAAATTTATTTATTTATTATATAAAAGTCATTTCATACTAAAGTTTATCACAAAAGTGTTTTTCTTAAAACATTAACTAGGTTCAACAAATATGAAAAATATGATTTTATAATGTGTCAATGTTTATCATGTCTAAAATATTTTAAATTTTGATTATTATTATTGAAATATTTTTTGAAATTAAACTTATAAATTATTTAAATATAGTTTAAATTAATTAAAACTATTTAATTAGAGGATATATCAATAGTGAATATAAGTAATATTCACAAGTTATCAAATTACCGTAATATAGAGGTACAAAATACAACAACAATGCGTTTTGATATCTTTAGTTGTTGTTAACTGGGGTCCAAAAATGTAAATTTTGTGATTTTCACAATTTCTATAATGTGTCAATATCTATTATGTGTATAATGATTTGAATTTTGACTGTCGTTAATGAAATATATTAAATTATATTTAAAATTTATCTAAATATATAGCTTAAATTTTATTTAAATATATTATTACTTAATTAGAGATCATATTAATAACAAATATAAATTATAATTTGCAAATTATAAAATCAACGTAACATAAGGACGTAAGATGACAACATCAATGCATGACTCTCATGAGTTGCTGTTAACTAGGATCAAAATATATGAACTATACGATTTTTATAATATGCGGATGTCTACCATGTTTAAAGTGTTTTGAAATTTGACTGTCGATATTGATATATTTTGAAATTATATTTAAAAATTATTGAAATAAAATTTAAATTTACTTAAATATAATATTTAATTAAATTGCTTAATTAAAAGATATATTCATAATAATTATCAGTAATGATTCACAAATTATCAAATCTGCATAACCTAAGGATCTAAGGCTACAACATTAATGTGTCTTGATATCTCGAGTTGTTGTTAACTAGAGTCAACACATGTGAATTGTATAATTTTTAGGATTCTATAATGTGTCGACATCTAGTATGTCTAAAGTGTGTTTGAAATTTTAACTGTTGATATTATTCAAATTATTTAAATATATAGTTTAAATTTATTGCAAGTTGGCTCGGACACCACTACTATAAAAAAATAATTTAAACATAATTAATAATTAGAGGTCGTATTAATAACATACATAAATGATAATTCACAAGGTTATCAAATCGGCGTAACACGAGAGCCTAAGCCCCAACTTTTTAGGATTATTGTTAACTAGATTGACACACATGAACTATATGAGTTTTATGATTTCTATAATATGTTGATGTCCACCATGTCTAAAGTAAGACTCGTATTTGATAGCAACTAACCCTTATAAATAATACTAAATTGATATTCAAGATACATATATTATTTATTAAAAATATATTAATAAATATATATATATATATATATATATTTATAACTAATATTATAAAAATTATTGATTCATGTTTTTTGATAATTTTTTATGACCCACGTAATTTAATTCAAAAGAAAAGAAAATATGAATCTATAACCTTGTTCAACAATAAAAATCAATTTTAATTCAATAATTAAATTAGTAGTGTAGTTAATTAGTTATGCTAGATGAATAAATAAATAAATAAATAAATAAATAATAATAATAAAAATACATGGCATAACTAAAAATTACAAGAAGTAATGGTTGACAAATAAAAAGAAAGGAAATGGAAAATAAATAATGTAAAATAAAAAATTAAGATTAAAAAGCAAAAACTAAAATAGTAATAAAAAAATCGAATGATGAAAGAGGCTAAATATCCATGCGACACCTTTTAATTCAGTGAGAAATTGATGAAAGAGGCTAAATTGTTATTTTTTTATTTTATTTTTAATTTGGGAATAATTTAAAATAAAAAGTTAGCAAATGTACAATTTATTTATTTTATAAAATAATTTTTTTGTGTCTAATGAGTGTGATATGAAATGTAACAAATTGTTTAATAGGATAAATCAACTATTAGTAATAATTTGTTTTCAGTTTAAATACTTAAGTTATTTGTAATTTTATTTAAATGTAATATTTTATTTTATTCTTTCACTTTAAAATTGTTTTATACATAATTTTTTAAAATGTTTAAAAAATAGGTATAATATTACGGAAAGTATAGGTGTAAGATTTTCATAATATAGCATATGTATGCTTGATTTTCATAATTAGGGTCGACACTTATGAATTGTATAATTTTCATGATTTATATAATATGTCAATGTCTATCATAACTAAAGTACTTTGAATTTTGAGTGTTGCTATTGAAATATTTAAAAGTTATATTTAAAAACAATAAATATATAGTTTAAATTTTATTCAAACATAATAATTTATAAAATTACTTATTTAGAGCTCATACTAATAGAAAATATAAGTATTGATTCATAAGTTGTCAAATTGGCATAAAATAAGGGCACAAAAGCTACAATATTAATTTTTTAGTACTCTCCTAGGTTGTTGTTAACTAGGTCGAATAAACTTCTTTACAAAAAGATTACAAAAATACAATACTAAATTTATATTGTGTCTGCATAGAGATTAATTTTTTTATCATAAAATCAAACACTTAGTTTCATCACAATAATATATTTGCCGATCTAATTAAATTAAATTTTTAATCATTTGATTTGATTTGATACAATCTTACTGAGTCTTGCAAGTAAATTTGAAATATAAATCAAATAGATCAGTGATTATAATGTAGTTATTTTTAATTAACTAATTATAGCCGATTTAAATAATATTTTACTGCGTTTAAACTTAAGTTTTATCTTGATCAGATATTTTGATAATTGTTATGCTCTCAAACATTATTTATTGGAATAATACTTTTATGGTCTATTATTAAATTGAATTAACTAATAATTACTGTAAATGTAATTATTGTTAGTTGAACAAGGATTAATAACTGGACATAATAACTATAAAAGTGTATCTATAAAATAATTTATATCTAAATAAATAGACAATTAAATTTAATTTCTTTTAATCAACTAATTATATTAATTTTAAACAAATTAATTTCACTAAGTGTTACGTTATGTTTGTTCGATAATAATACTTTTATTGAAATGGCGTCGATAGAAGTTCAATATTTTAAAATGAAATCTGTGTAAGAAATTATAGTCAATTTTTGGATGAAAGAAAACCTCTTTATAATACTTTGATTTTAGTTATTCAATTTTTCAATTCTTTTTAATTTTCACCTACAACATGCCTAGGGTAAGTGAAAAAAATATTTTTCACACGACAAAAGTTAATTTAGCAATAGTAACCTCAGCTTGTATCCATAATAAATTATTTCAAAAAAATATTATAATTAATCAATATTTCTACTTCAGGTTATTGAGAAATGTGAAAACAATTAAATGTGGACATAGTTAATTTTTATTTAGAGTACTAAGAAATTATGACAATAGTTAGCTTAATAGCTATAGTGGGTGATTATTTTGGGTTGATCTTTATTAGGGTCAACAATTATGAACTCTATGATTTTTATAATGTGTTAATACCTATCATGTCTAAAGAATTTTGAATTTAGACAATCGTTATAGAAATATTTTTTAATTATATTTTTAAACTATTTAAATACAGTATGTTGTTCGATTTTTTTAAACATAAAAATAAAATCACGTAGTTAAAGTTCATATTAATAAAAAATTTAATTAATGATTCACCGGTTAATAATTATATTTTTAATTCACCAGTTAACAAATATAATAATTAAAGTGTGTAGGATCGCAAGACTATAACATTAATGTGTGACTTTCTTGGATTGATGTTTAACCAATATCGACTTTTTTTGAACTATATAATTTTTATTTTGTGACGATATCTATCATGTCTAAAGTAATTTGAGCTTTGACTATCACTATTTAAATATTTTTAAACTATATTTAAAAAAAAAAACTATTCAAATATGTAGTTTAAATTTATATAAACATAAAAATTAATATAGTTCCTTAATTAGAAGTCATATATATTAGTAAAAATATAAATAATGGTTCCTAAGTTATCAAATCGGCGTAACATAGTGACGCAAGACTACAACATCAATGTATGACTCTCTTAGGTTATTGTTAATTAAAGTCGACACTTATGAACTATATAATTTTTATAACTTGTCAATGTCTATCACGTCTAAAGTGTTTTAATTTTTTATTAAAATATTTTCATATTATATTAAAAATTGTTTAATATGCAAGCTTTTAGTTTTAAAACTCATAAATAATTTTTATTCTTTTCTTTATGTATTTTTCTTATCATTTATATATAATTTAAGTGTAAGATTAACATAGGGTAATTTTTTTTTCAACTAAGAAAATTTTTATGCGAAATTTTCAAATGTTATGTTTACTTCTTTCCGCTTTACTTCTAAAAATAGATAGAAAAGATTTGAAATGAAAAAAAAAACCGTTTGATTATCATGAGAAAAATTATAGCATAATTAAAATTGTACAACAGAATTCATACAAAAATAATTAACTTTTTGTGTTGGAAATTTCGGTAATTGCTTATTTTATGTAATACTAAACTACGAATCAGATTTCAACAAAAATAAAAAACTAAAAGTTATTCAAAATATTGATAGGCTTTAAGATATATATCTATACCTAACTACGAATCAGATTTCAACAAAAATAAAAAACTAAAAGTTATTCAAAATATTGATAGGTTTTAAGATATATATCTATACCTCCTATTTATCTATATAAAATAAGAGATATAAAATTTTAAATTAAAGATTAAAAAAATAAGAATTATTTACATGATAAAACACATAATTAAGTAGATATGATACATAAATATATAATGTTAAATTAAAATTTTCAGATAATACTACTTTGGTCACACTGATTTTGGATATATGAGAATATAATTAATTAATTTTATATTATTATTTTTATCCTAAACTATTCTTTTCAAGCAATAAGTACTATGCAATCATATTTATAAAAATTATGTGAATTTGTCCATTTTCATGCATTGGGATAGTTTCTACAGAAAATTGAAGGAAAGGTGTCTTTTAAGTCTTGAATGAAGGATTGTTGACAATGACCAACTTAAAAGGTCAAACATAATTAAAAAACTTGATTAGGTTAATTGTGGACTTGATTAATATTTTCCAAACTTTTTAATCTTTTCAAAAATATAAATTAACCCACACCCACAAAACTTCCCTCTCTTTGCAAATCAATCTCTCTTCTCTCTTTCTCTCAATAGTTTCTCTCTCTAACTTCTCCCAACCAACAACTTTCCAAATTTCTCCCTTCAATCTTGTGCAACTTCAACCTCTGGCAACAAATAGTTTTGAGTTCTTTCCCATTCCTTTTTTACTTTCAACCATCAGTCGACGTGACAACATTCTCCGGCGACAATAACATCGAGTTCTTCATCGTTTCTTTTCGATTTTCACAGGTAAAAAATTAGAGCTTTTAAGTTATGACGAAAATGAGAAACTTGATTTGTTGGTGTTTGTTATGTTTTTATGTTTTTTGTTATTTTTTTTAATATTTGTTATTTTTTAGTTGAATTTATCATCTGAATGTATCTGCTACTGCTGTTTTTTAATAATAGATAAAACATGTAATGTGAATTCAACAGATGAGTAATTTGTAATCTGTTGCAACATATATGACTAATCTATTGCACAGATTAGTAATCTGTTGCAATATATATGACTAATATGTTGTGCAGATTAGTAATTTGTTGCAATATATATGACTAATCTGTTGTGCAAATTAGTAATATGTTGCAACATATATGACTAATCTATTGCAACATATATGACTAATATGTTGTAATATATATATCTGTTGTGCAGATTAGTAATATGTTGCAACATATATGACTAATCTATTGCAACATATATGACTAATCTGTTGCAATATATATGACTAATTTGTTGCAACATATGAGTAATCTATTGCAATGTATTTGACTAATTTATTGCAATAAATGAGTAATTTGTTGCAACATATATGACTAATCTGTTGCAACAGTTACTCATCTGTTGGATTCGTTTTATAGTGTTGTAACATGAATCCAACATATGGGTCATCTATTGTAACAGATTAGTCATATATGGCAACAGATTACTCACTTATTGCAATAGATTACTCATATGTTGGATTCATATTGCAGGTTCTATCTATTGTAGCAGTAGCAGATACACCAAATAATAAATTCAACAAAAATTATAATTTTACTTACAAAATAAGCTATGAAGTAATGTCCAAGTGATATACGAACAAAATTTGACCTAAAAAAGATTTCAAAATTTTCAACAGGGGCACAACGAATAAGTAAAACACATGAAAAATTTCATGAAACAGGTAAAGAAGACAAAAATAATACACCATACATCAAATACAAAAGGATCAAGGGGAAAAATGTTTGAGTTCTCCTAAAAACGTTTAAGTTCCCTAGTATTTTAATGGTTTTCTAATAGTTGACTCATCTGTTACAACAAATTTTCTATCTGTTTGATAATTTCCAACAGATGAATCATCTGATGCAACATATTAGTCATCTGTTGATTCAAATTAAGCAATTATTATTAATAACTAAATTGATTTAGCTAAAATTAAAGACGTCTCTACACAATGGGACAAACATTTGTGTTCTCCTAAAAATATTTGAGTTCCCTAGTATTTTAATTATTTTCCAATAGATTATCTATTTATTGCAATAAGTTAGTCATCTATTGCAACAAATGTTTATAACAGGTTAGTCATTTGTATATTCAAATTAAGCAATTATTAATAATAACTAAATTAATTTAATTAAAATTGAAGACAAGTCTTTAATACAAGACCTTAGACAAGGGGACAAATGTTTGAATTCTCCTAAAAACATTTGAGCTTTAGTATTTTAAATTGATTTTCAACATATATCTTGTCTATTTAATAATTTCCAATAGATGAGTCATATGTTGCAACAATTTAGTCATCTGTTACAACAAATGTCTATATTTGTTTGATAATTTTCAATAGATGAGTTAGCTATTGCAACAGGTTAGTCATCTGTTGCACAAGATGTCTATATCTGTTTGGTTATTTTCAACAAATGTCTTTAACTGTTTGGTCTTTTCCAACGGATTACTCGTCTATTGCAACATGGTATTCATCTATAAGCCATTATTAGTAACAACAACTTGATTTAACTAAAATAAAATATGAATTAATAAGTTCAATCATAGTTTCAATTAATCTCATGGTAATTACACGATCAGCTAAGTATGTTCATCCTGAGTAGAGTGATCAATTGACCAATTTTATTTGAAATGATTCAAACTAATCCATTAATAGAATTAACTATATTGATTTAACTAAAATTAAAGATGAATTATTAAGTTCAATTACGATATCAATTAATCTCATGGTAAAAATGGTGTATTGATAAATGATGATTTGTTATTATTTCTATTGAATAAATGTTGCTATTGATTTGTTTTTTCAACAAATAAACAATCTTTTGCAACAAATGAACAATCCGTTGCAACAGATGAACCATATGTTGCAAAAATGAATCAATCACTCCAACAGATGAGTCATATGTTGCAACATGAGGGTCATCTGTTGTAACAGATGGACCATATGTTGCAACAAACAGATCATCTGTTGCAAAACTCAAGGGTCATGACTTTTCGATCATTTAATTAAAAAATGATTCGTAAATAAATAATATGAAAAAAAATATGATAAACACAATTTTGTAGCTATTTAATTTAAATAACTAAAATACCAAAAAAGATGAAAAGTTATGACTTTTCACCTTTTTTGTATTTCAATCTATTTTTTTAATTTAAATAATCGAAAAGTCACCAAGTTCAATTTAATTAAGAGATATAATTATTAAAAAAGAGGTGAACGGTCGTGATTTTTTGCCTAACACACTGCACTACTCATTCATTCAATCTTTTATAAATAGGTCTCCTCAGCTCTATCTCTTGCATCTTGTCTTGCATAAAACCGTCATTATATCTTCAATCACTTCTCTTTCAAAAATAAATTTCTTGTTCGTCCGCTGAGGTATATTTTATTTTCTTGTTCTAATATGAAAATTATTAACATGCATCTATTTTCCAGTTAAGTTTCACATTTTTTTTTGTTAAACTACCAGTTGGTACTATATGTGGTTTAGTGTTTTACGTTATTTGTTTATGCATGTTCTAGATATGACTGATCTGATTTGGTACATGGCGATTCTGCTTGATACCTTGTAGGAACTTGAAAGGCTGGTTCATGAACTCGAGAGAGAGTTGGACGCCGCGACAGCAAGGGTGCTTCGAAGGCTGAGGGGTCTGCTGCCCAATGGATTTTCAATTGACAATAATAATAATAATAATAATAATAATAATAATAATAATAATAATAATAATAATAATAATAATAATAATAATAATAATAATAATAATAATAATAATGATAATTAGGTTATATATTTTTTTATCATTTGTAATTTATTTTATTGGATCTACCTAACGTTGTAAGTATTTTTTGTGTAATGAATGAGAAAATCTTAATTTGATCGACTGAGTTTATTTTTATTTTTTACATTCTGCCTATTTTTTTAAGAAGTTGAGAGGTGTAGGTTTTTGAGCATTCGGGAGCGGAAAGAGTCAATTACAAGAAAGAAAGTGTTTGGTTGAGAGAAAGGTCATAGACTAAAATTAAATAACAACACAAGATTATTTACTATTACAACAAAATTAAAGATAGATTGATAACAGATGGCCCATCTATTACAACAGATGGGTAATCTATTGGAAATGACCAAGTAGATAAAGACATTTATTGCAACTGATTGATCGTCTGTCGCAACAAATTAGTAATATGTTGAAAATGACCAGACAGATAAATACATCTATTGCAATAGATTAGTCATCTATTGCAATAAATTAGTAATCTGTTAGAAATGACAAACAGATAAAGTCATATGTTGCAATAAATTAGTCATCTGTTGGAAATGACCAATAGATAAAGACATTTGTTACAAGAGATGACCAACCTATTGGAACATATGTGTATATCTGTTTATAATTTTAAATAGATGACTCATCTGTTGCAACAGGTTAAATCTGTTGCAATAGGTACTTAAATGCTCATGTAATTACTATGAGATTAATTGAAATTGTAATTATTAAATCAATTTAGCTATTACTAATAATGGCATAATTTGAACCATTTCAAATAAAATTAGTCAATTGATCACTCTACTCAAAACGAACACACTAAGATGATCGTGTAATTAATATGAGAATAATTGAAATCGTAATTGAACTTATCAATTCATCTTTAATTTTAGTTAAAACAATGTTGTTATTACTAATAATGTCTTAATTTGAATCATTTAAAATAAAATTGGTCAATTAACACTTTACTCAAGACGAATACACTTAGATGATCATGTAATTACTATGAGATTAATTGAAATCGTAATTAAATTGTCAATTCATCTTTAATTTTAGTTAAATCAATTTAGTTATTACTAATAATTGCTTAATTTTAATTATTTCAAATCAAATTGGTCAATTGATCATTCTACTTTAGACGAAACACTTAGTTAATCATGTAATTACTATAAAATTAATTGAAATTGTAAGTCAACTTACTAATTCATCTTTAATTTTAGTTAAATCAATATAGTTATTTCTAATTATGGCTTTGTTTGAATCATTTCAAATAAAATTGGTCAATTGATCACTCTACTCAGGACGAACACACTTAGTTGATCTTGTAATTACCATGAGATTAATTGAAACAGTAATTGAACTTATTAATACTAGTTAAATCAATTTAGTTATTACTAATATAATGACTTAATATGAATCAATAGATGACTGAGATGTTGCAAAAGATGAGTAATCTGTTGAAAATGACCAAACAGATAAAGACATCTATTGCAACAGATTAGTCATCTATTGCAACAAATTAGTAATCTGTTAGAAATAACAAACAGATAAAGTCATATGTTGCAACAGATTGGTCATCTGTTGGAAATGACCAACAGATAAAGACATTTGTTACAACAGATGACTAACCTATTGCAACATATGTGTATATCTGTTTATAATTTTAAACAGATGACTCATCTGTTGCAACAGGTTAAATCTATTACAATAGATTATACACTTAAGTGATCATGTAATTACCATAAGATTAATTGAAATTGTAATTATTAAATCAATTTAGCTATTACTAATAATGGCTTAATTTGAATCATTTCAAATAAAATTAGTCAATTGATCACTCTACTCAGAACGAACACACTAAGATGATCGTGTAATTAATATGAGAATAATTGAAATCGTAATTGAACTTATCAATTCATCTTTAATTTTAGTTAAATCAATGTAGGTATTACTAATAATATCTTAATTTGAATCATTTCAGATAAAATTGGTCAATTAACATTTTACTCAAGACGAATACACTTAGATGATCATGTAATTACTATGAGATTAATTGAAATCGTAATTAAAATTATCAATTCATCTTTAATTTTAGTTAAATTAATTTAATTATTACTAATAATTGCTTGATTTTAATTATTTCAAATAAAATTGGTCAATTGATTATTCTACTTAAGACGAAACACTTAGTTGATCATGTAATTACTATAAAATTAATTGAAATTGTAAGTCAACTTACTAATTCATCATTAATTTTAGTTAAATCAATATAGTTATTTCTAATTATGGCTTTGTTTGAATCATTTCAAATAAAATTGGTCAATTGATCACTCTACTCAGGACGAACACACTTAGTTTTAATCTGTTGAAAATGACCAAATAGATAAAGACATCTGTTGCAACAGATTAGTCATCTATTGCAACAGATTAGTAATCTGTTGGAAATAACGAACAGATAAAGTGATATGTTGCAACAGATTGGTCATCTTTTGAAAATGACAAACAGATAAAGACATTTGTTACAACAGATGACTAATCTTGTCACGCCTCAAAAACGAGGGTCATGATGGCATTTGTCGCGGCGTACCTTGACAAGTAAGCCTATCACCCAAACTCATACGAATAGAGAAAAAGATAGAAATACCCAAGGTAAGGCTTCTAGAATGATGCCGAGCCATATAAATAATCATAAAAATGCGGAAAGAACTTATCCAAAACACCAATCATACCCAAAACTAGGTATCAATAGTGTATGAACTACTAATACAATCCAAGAGTCAAATACATCGAAAAAATAACCACAAAGGAATAATAACTATCTCCGAACACTAATAAAGACATAACTAGTATAGAAAGATAGAGGTGAACTTCGAATGTATGAATGTCCAACCGCTACCTTGGAAGCTCCAACAACTGCCCGAATCAAGTAAGCTGAGGCGCACTCGAGCTAGGACGTGCACCGAAAAGGCGCAGTAGGCATGAGTACGGTCCACTTGTACTCAGTAGGTATCATAGGCCGACTAAGCAAAGTAGTAAATAAGGCATACAAAATATACACTAAGGGCACGTCACCTGCAATCAGAAAATGTTCCACAACGGTAGCCCACACCACTTGACTAACAGTTCTAATATATCTCACATCTATTGCAAAAACACATCAAGATATAGAACACAAGTATAGATTATGCCACATATAAAATAGAGCAAGAGGGACATGTAGATATAAGATCATCAAATACAAGTAAAGAAAGATAAGACAAATACATAGATGACAAGTCAATAAGGCAATACAACACAACATAAACACATTAAAGTAAGTGCAGTATATATGATAATGATGATGATGATGATGATGCAAGAGGTTGTCGCACAACCTCCGGGATCGTCGCACAATCCCCGTATACACCTACAGAGCCAAAGCTTCCCGAGGTAGGACCCATGGGGGGTTCGTCAACCCATATACAATCCACATATCTCCTTTCCGGCACATCCCTCGGAAAGGGTTTTATAAGGTGTTACAATATTTTTAAAAAGGTGTTGCCAGTGTTTCTCAGCTGTTGCCACGGTGGTACCAATGTTTCATGAATGAGTATGATATGAAGATGTAATGCTCACAACCAATTACAATAAGTATTTCCACAACTAACCACATGATATATTTCCACAACCAACCACAATGATACATTCCTACAACCACATGAGCCAATATTCACTCGTTATTTTCATTTCATCCATGAATTTCCACATGTCTCATATGCCAGTAACGTATGAATATAATCACAATAAACCCATGGTACCACATTAAACAATACAATACAATTACTCACATGTATTCAAGGCTATCAATGTCACATAGGACCCCACACGGTCAAACATATCACATAATATTTTAATTTCAACAATTACATCACATATAGGCCCCCACACGAGAACAACACGTAGATAGCCATTTTTCATGATTAGTTCCCACCCTTAACATGCATTTTGTACCATCATTTACTACTCAACCCAGTCTGAAGAGATAAGCCATAACCTGCCTCGAAAGCCGAAACCGGTCCGCTACACTTGAACCCGCACCTTACTTTTCATGAACAATCCTGAACTCTACTAAAAACATCAAATATAAAATCTACGCGTCAAAACAAAAATCAACGACACCCATATTGACTACTTTTGGTTCGGAGTCAAAACGGACCCCCAAAATTGGTTTTCGAAAAAGAAGGGCAAAATTGGAACTTTACTTCAAAAATATGTTCCCCATATTTTTAGGAACCTACAGCTGAAAACCCAAGTTAAATCGAGTGAAAAACGGGGTTCAAATCGAAGAAAAAACATTTTTGAGCTTTACCGGGTAAAATCCTTGAAATCCGGATTAAAATTAAGAATCGGAGTTGTTTTGAAGGTTAAATTGATGAAAAACTAGTAATTATAAGATAAAAATATTATTCAAGTGAAAGAGGATGAAATTTGGGTTTAAAATCATGCCTTAAGATTTTTGAGGTTTTGCATTTATCAAGAAATTTCTAAGAAAAAGGTGAATTCTTACCTTAAATCCGTAATTAAAATCAAGAAATAGGTGTTAATCTAGCTTCCCAAGCTCTCACAAACTTCACTTTTAAGCTCCCAAAATATTTAGGGTTTAACTCACAAGAGACAAGATGAAAAATAAGCAAAATGGGCCAAAAATGTGAAAAAGCTGCTATATATATTGCAGATTTTTTCTGCATAACTGTGCCGTTTTTATTCCAACTCGAAATAGACTTCGACGGGGTGCTCGAGATTCGTTCGGAGTCTGATTTATGAAAACGAACTATACAACCACACTAAATTCGACGTTCCGGACGCGATGAAGATATCAGATTTTCCAGAAAAATTCGTTTTCACAAAATTGACCCCGAGACCCGAAATCACAATTTTCCAAACCGAGGGTCAAAATGAGATTTAAAAGCCGTAAAATCATACCAAACATGCTAACACACTAAAATCAACATTCTGAATCTGTTGGCGAAGTCGGATTTTCCATACGAGATCGTTTTAATCAAAAGTGGGTCCCACACCCAACTTTCCAATTTTTCAACTTTCTGACCAATAGGTCGAAATGAGCTCGGGTGAACCAGGACTCGAACCAAAGGTCTACATAGCCTAAAATTGATATTCTGGAGCTGCTGGCGCAGTCCGTTCGGTGATCCATCGCCCTGATCAAAATATAACCACATAAGTCCAAAATAAGGCTCTCGAAGCCATCAAAAACCACAATATTGCATAAATGATACCAAAATGCATCAAAAATTATGTCAACCACTCCCACACCCCAGAAATACCATAATGCAACTACGACGAGGGGTAAAACAGTCAAATCACATAAAATCACAAATTTCACATATTTCATCAAATTTTTAGGTCGTTACATCATCCACCACTAAAAATCTAGTTCGTCCTCGAACTAAGGCAAGGAAATACCTGAATCAATGAAAAGCTTGGGATAGGAACTACGCATATCAGACTCAATCTCCCAAGTAGTCACATCTTCAGGTCAAAGTTGCCACTGGACCTGAACCACAAGAATCACTTTAGAGCGCAACTGCCTAACATCCCTAGCCAAAATGGAAACTGGCTCCTCAACAAAGGACAACCGCTCATCTAACTGAACTGAATCCCAACGAATGACATGAGACTTGTCAAGAATATAGCAACGAAGCATAAAAATATGAAAACTGGATGAACAACATATAGATCAAGGGGCAAAGCCAACTCATAAGCCACATCACCAATAGTCCGAAGAATCTCAAACGGATAAATATACCTGGGGCTAAGCTTGCCCCTCTTCCCAAACCTTATCACACCCTTCATGGGTGAAACTCGAAGGAAAACACGATCACCAACACCAAAACTCAAGACACGAAGTCTACGATCATCATAAGACTTCTGCCTACTTTGGGCCGCTCTAAGTCTATCCTGAATGACCCGGACCCTATCCAAAGACTCACGAAGCAAGTCCGTACCTCGAGGTCTCACCTCTGAAACATCGAACCAACCTACTGGAGAGCGACAACGCCTACCATACAACACCTCAAAAGGAGCCATATCAATACTGGAATAGTAGTTATTACTATATGCAAACTATGCTAAAGCCAAATGCTGCTCCCACTGGCCGCCAAAATCCATCACGCACGCGCGGAGCATACTCCAAAACTTTGATAGTCCATTCTGACTGGCCATCAGTCTGGGGTGAAGCGCTAAACTAAGATCCACTCGAGTACCTAACTCATCCTGAAAAGTCTTCCAAAAGTGAGATGTGAACACAGGACCTCGATCTGAAATAATAGGCACATCACACCATGCAGACGCACAATCTCACGAATGTAGATACAGGCCAATCTCTCAGCATTAAATGAGACTTGAATCAAAATAAAATGAGCTGACTTGGTCGATCAATCCACGATGACCCAAACACTGTCAGAACCATAAGATATATGCGGTAAACCAGTCACATAGTCCATAGTGATGTGTTACCACTTCCACTCAGGAATGGGTAACCTCTGAAGTAAACCACCAAATCTCATATGCTCGGCCTTCACCTGCTGACAACATAGGCAACGAGACACAAAATCTATAATATCTAGCTTCATACCACCCCACCAGTAGTGTTGTCTCAAATCACGATACATCTTAGTCACACCTGGATGGATGGAATATCTGGAACAATGGGCCTCCTCTAAGATCAACCTAATTCAATCACCACTCTCGGCATACAAACTCAGCCCTCAATCCTCAAAACTTCATCTGAATTAGGTGAGGCTTCCTTAGACTCTCCACTCAACATCTTATCTCGAATCAACCTCAACCCAACATCTCAAACTAATGAGCTTGAATCTTCTCCATCAAAGAGGGTCTAGCATCCACAAGTGCCAAAACACGCCCTGGTGTTGAAATATCAAGATGACCATCAGATTAGCTAAAGACTGAACCTCCAAGGCCAACAACCTCTCCTGAGTCAAAAGATGCACCAAGCTACCCATGCTAACCGACTTCTAGCTCAAGGTATCCACAACCACATTAGTCTTTCCCTAATGGTAGAGAATAGTCAAGTCATAATCCTTAAGCAACTCAAGCCAACGACGCTGCCTCCTAAGAAGATCTCGCTGATAAAGAAGTACAAAAGGCTACGATGATCTGAGAAGATCTCAAAATGGAATCCATACAAGTAGTGCCTCCAAAACTTTAAGGCAAACACAATTGCGCACAACTCCAAATCATGGGTAGGATAATTTCTCTCATGAGGATTCAATTGACGAGATGCATAAGCAATTACCTTGCCCTCCTGCATCAACACAGCACCTAACCCAACACCTGAAGCATAATAAAAGATAGTAAAGCTCACGCCCTCCTTAGGCAAAGCTAATATAGGAGCTGAAGTCAACAAATCCTTGAGCTTCAGGAAGATCGCCTCACAAGTTTCGAACCACTGAAAAGAAATCTTCTTCTGGGTCAACTTGGTCAATGGAACTGCAATGGATGAAAAACCCTCAACAAAACGTCGATAATACTCAGCCAAGCCAATAAAACTCTGAATTTCGGTGGGCGAAGTAGGTTTAGCCCAAATCACGAACCGTTGCAACCTTAGCTGGATCAACCATAATATCTTCCTTAGTCACCACATGACCCAAGAAAGAAAATAGACACTAACCAAAACTCATACTTAGAGAATTTAGCATACAACTTCTCATCCCTCAATCTCTAAAGCACAATCCACAAATGCTCCTCTTGCTTAACCTCACTCTTGGAATAAACCAAGATATCATTTATAAATACCATAATAAAGGAGCAAATATATGGTTGAAATACTTATTCATCAACTCCATGAGTGAGGCAGGGGAATTAGTCAACCCAAAAGACATGACCAAGAACTTATAATGACCATATCGAGTTCGAAAAGCTATTTTCGGAATATCCAAAGCTCTAATCCTCAACTGGATGATAACCGAACCACAATTCAATCTTTGAAAACACCACAGCGCCCTGAAGCTGATCAAACAAATCATCAATGCGAGGAAGAGGATACTTATTCTTAACCATCACCTTGTTCAACTGTCGATAATCAATACATATCTGCATAGACCCATCCTTTCTCTTTACATACAAGACAGGCGTACCCCAAGGTGAAACACTAGGTCGAATAAATCCCTTATCCAACAACTCTTATAACTGATCCTTCAGTTTCTTTCAACTCTGTTGGGTCCATCCTATAAGGAGGAATAGAAATGGGCTCGGTGCCCGACTCAACATCAATAATAAATCAACATCTCAATTCGAAGGCATACTAGGAAAGTTCGTAGGGAACACCTCCATAAACTCATGGGCAACACGGACAGAATCTAAGAAAAGAGGCAAAACAACACTTGTGTCATGAATATGGGCCAAGTAAGATAAACATCATGAGCCTGTACATAAGATATAACCCTCTTAGGACCCAAATTAAGTGTACCCTTTCCAAGTTATCCTTGTCACACCAACTAAAGCTAAAGTCACAGTCCTAGCAAAACAATCTAAGACAACATGATAAGGAGCCAAACAATCCATATCCAAAATAACATCAAAATCGACCATATCTAACACAAGCAAGTCTACCAAAGTTTCACGTCCGGTAAAAGTCACAACACAAGATCGGTACACCCGATCCACCACTAAAGAATCACCTACCGAGGTAGATACATGAATAGGCATGGCAAGAGGCTCCCTAACAGAATCAAAACCCGAAGAAAAATATACATACACAT
Organism: Capsicum pubescens; assembly: GCA_030864215.1. NCBI lineage: Eukaryota > Viridiplantae > Streptophyta > Magnoliopsida > Solanales > Solanaceae > Capsicum > Capsicum pubescens. The sequence continues at coordinate 328,865,368 of CM061538.1, read as the reverse complement.
AGAAGAAAGTCGATCCAGGATCAAATAATAACATGCAGGTCTGAAACAAACGGAACGGTATCTGCGATCATAGCATCAGAAGCGTCCGCCTCAGATCTGACTGATATAGCGTAGCACTACCCATGACTACCATCTGGATGAGTGTCCCCATAACCACCAACACGGGCTCTACCATCTCTACCTCTAGCACCTTTGGTAGAACACCTACCTTTCACAACTGAAATAAGGTTATTTCTAAACACGCGGCAAGAATAGTCCTTGGCCACATGGCCAATCTCATCACACACATAACAACCTCTGCGACTAGTCTTAAGAGGAAAAGGTACAACTGGGCCTGAACGGCCACCCTAAACTGCTGGACTAGAAGGTCCACCACCTGAACTCTGTAATGCCGCCTGTACTGGCCTACCATAGTGTCCACGAGAACCTCTAAAATTTCTGCCTCGAGAGGTCTGACTCCAGAACTCACCAAAATATCGCGCCTTCTTGGCGCCTCCTGAGATGCACTAAGAATATCCTCTGTCATCTTAGCATGATCCACAATACTCTAAAAAGAAGCCCCAAACACAACTATATGAAATGTATCCAACAGAAGAAAGACAACCCAACCCTTCACAAACTTTTAAATCTTCTCAAACTCGGTGGAAATGCTATCTTAGAAATATCAAGACACGGTATGGAAGCATGCCATATACTCAAAAACTATCATGGAGCCCCGCTCCAAATTATCAAACTCATCCCACATATGATCTCTCAAACTAAAAGGCACAAATCTCTCCAGAAAGGCATCAACAAACTGATCCCATGACAACTCAGGAGCATTAACAAGCCTACAACCAACAAATGATATCCAATAATCTCTCGCTGCATCTCTCAACTGATAAGAGGTATAAGAAACTCTATTCGCGTAGAAAGAGTGAAACACAACTCAGAATACAGAGTATGAAAGAATTTCGCACAATAAAGAATGAAACGAGGGAATTTTCCTAAAGACATCCTACAGCCTCTCGAAGATAGATATGGACGTCTACGTACCAATCCGCGAGACTCTATTAGACATCCCATTCTTACACTGTTGAGACCAATGAAACCTGGCTGCTCTGATACCAATTTGTCATGACCCAAAAATGAGGGGCATGATGGCACTTGTCGCGGCGTACCTTGATAAGTAAGCCTATCACCCAAACTGATACGAATAGAGAAAATAACAGAAATACCCAAGGTAAGGCTTCTAGAATGAAGCCGAACCATATAAATAATCATAACAATGCGAAAAGAACTTATCCAAAATATCAATCATACCCAAAACCAGGTGTCAATAGTGGAAGAACTACTAATACAATCCAAGAGTCAAATACATCAGAAAAATAACCACAAAGGAATAATAACTGTCTCCGAACACTAATAAAGACATACTAGTATAGAAAGATAGAGGTGAACTTCGAACGCATGAATGTCCAGCCGCTACCTTGGAAGCGCCAACAACCGCCCGAATCAAGTAAGCTGAGGCGCACTCGAGCTAGGACCTGCACCGAAAGGGCACAGTAGGCATGAGTACGATTCACTTGTACTCAGTAGGTATCATAGGCCGACTAAGAAAAGTAGTAAATAAGGCATACAAAATATACACTAAGGGCACGTCACCTACAATCAGAAAATGTCCCAGAACGGTAGCCCACACCGCTTGCACTAACAGTTCTAATATATCTCACATATATTGCAAAAACACATCAAGATATAGAACACAAGTATAGATTATGCCACATATAAAATAGAGCAAGACAGACATGTAGATACAAGATCATCAAATATAAGTAAAGAAAGGTAAGACAAATACATAGATGACAAGTCAATAAGGAAATACAACACAATATAAACACAATAAAGTAAGTGCAATGTATATGATAATGATGATGATGATGATGATGATGATGCACGAGGTTGTCGTAAAACCTCCGGGATCGTCGCACAATCCCCGTATACACCTACGGAGCCAAAGCTTCCCGATGTAGGACCCATGGGGGGTTCGTCAACCCATATACAATCCACATATCTCATATCTCATATCTCTTTTCTGGTACATTCCTCGAAAAGGGTTTTATAAGGTGTTACAATATTTTTAAAAAGGTGTTGCCAGTGTTTCTCAGATGTTGCCACGGTGGTACCAATGTTTCATGAATGAGTATGATATGAAGATGTAATGCTCACAACCAATCACAATAAGTATTTCCACAACTAACCACATGATATATTTCCACAACCAACCACAATGATACATTTCTACAACCACATGAGCCAATATTCAGTCGTTATTTTCATTTCATCCATGAATTTCCACATGTCTCATGTGCCAGTAACGTATGAATATAATCACAATACACCCATGGTACCACATTAAACAATACAATACAATTACTCACATGTATTCAAGGATATCAATGTCACATAGGACCCCACACGGTCAAACATATCACATAATATTTTAATTTCGACAATTACATCACATATAGGCCCCCACACGGGAACAACACGTAGATAGTCATTTTTCATGATTAGTTCTCACCCTTAACATGCATTTTATACCATCATTTACTACCCAGCCCAGTCTGAAAAGTTAAGTCATAACCTGTCTCGAAAGTCGAAACCGGTCCGCTACACTTGAACCCGTGACCTTACTTTTCACGAACAATCCCGAACTCTACTAAAAACATCAAATATGAAATCTACGCGTTGAAACAAAAACCAACGACACCCATATTGACACCCCCAAAATAGGTTTTCGAAAAAGAAGGGAAAAATTGAAACTTTACTTCAAAAATATGTTCCCCATATTTTTAGGAACCTACAGCTGAAAACCCAATTTAAATCGAGTGAAAAACGGGGTTCAAATCGAAGAAAAACTATTTTTGAGCTTTATCGGGTAAAATCCTTGAAATCCGGTTAAAATTAAGAATCGGAGTTGTTTTGAAGGTTAAATTGATGAAAAACTAGTAATTATAAGATGAAAAATATTATTCAAGTGAAAAGAGATGAAATTTGAGTTTAAAATCATGCTCTAAGATTTTTGGGGTTTTGAGAAATTTATCAAGAAATTTCTAAGAAAAAGGGTGAATTGTTACCTTAAATCTGAAATTGAAATCAAGAAATAGGTGTTAATCTAGCTTCCCAAGCTCTCACAAACTTCACTTTTAAGCTCCCAAAATATTTAGGGTTTAACTCTCAAGAGACAAGATGAAAAATGAGCAAAATGGGCCAAAAATGTGAAAAAGCTGCTATATATATATTGCAGATTTTTTCTGCATAACTGTGTCGTTTTTATCTAACTCTAAATAGACTTTGACGGGTGCTCGGGATTCGTTCGGAGTCCTATTTATGCAATCAAACTATGCAACCACACTAAATTCGACGTTCTGTACGCGATGGCGATACCAGATTTTCCAGAAAAATTCGTTTTCACAAAATTGACCCCCGAGACCCGAAATCACAATTTTTCAAACCGAGGGTCGAAATGAGATTTAAAAGCCGTAAATTCATACCAAATATGCTAACACACTAAAATCGTCATTCTGAATCTGTTGGCGAAGTCAAATTTTTCATACAAGGTCGTTTTAACCAAAAGTGGGTCCCACACCCAACTTTCCAATTTTTCAACTTTCTGACCAATAGGTTGAAATGAGCTCGGGTGAACCAGGACCTGAACCAAAGGTCTACCTAGCCTAAAATCAATATTCCGGAGCTGCTCGCGCAGTCCGTTCGTTCATCCGCCGTACGAATCAAAATATAACCACATAAGTCCAAAATAAGGCTCTCGAAGCCATCAAAAACCACAATATTGCATAAATGATACCAAAATGCATCAAAAATGATGTCAACCACTCCCACACCCCAAAAATACCATAATACAACTACGGGGAGGGATAAAAAAGTCAAATCATACAAAATCACAAATTTCACATATTTCATCAAATTTTTAGGTCGTTACAAATCTATTGCAACATATGTGTATATCTGTTTGATAATTTTCAATAGATGACTCATCTATTGCAACAGATTAAATCTATTGTAATAGGTTATACACTTAAAGGATCATGTAATTACTATGAGAATAATTGAAATCATAATTGAACTTATAAATTCATCTTTAATTGTAGCTAAATCAATGTAGTTATTACTAATAATATCTTAATTTGAATCATTTAAATAAAATTGGTCAATTAACACTTTACTCAAGACGAATACACTTAGATGATCATGTAATTACTATGAGATTAATTGAAATCGTAATTAAAATTATCAATTCATCTTTAATTTTAGTTAAATTAATTTAATTATTACTAATAATTGCTTGACATTGATTATTTCAAATAAAATTGGTCAATTGATCATTCTACTTAAGACGAAACACTTAGTTAATCATGTAATTACAATAAAATTAATTGAAATTGTAAGTCAACTTACTAATTCATCTTTAATTTTAGTTAAATCAATATAGTTATTTCTAATTATGGCTTTGTTTGAATCATTTCAAATAAAATTGGTCAATTGATCACTCTACTCAGGACGAACACACTTAGTTGATCTTGTAATTACCATGAGATTAATTGAAACAGTAATTGAACTTATTAATAATAGTTAAATCAATTTAGTTATTACTAATATAATGACTTAATATGAATCAATAGATGACTGAGATGTTGCAAAAGATGAGTAATCTGTTGAAAATGACCAAACACATAAAGACATTTGTTGCAACATATTAGTCATCTATTGCAACAGATTAGTAATCTGTTAGAAATAACAAACAGATAAAGTCATATGTTGCAACAGATTGATCATCTGTTGGAAATGACCAACAGATAAAGACATTTGTTACAACAGATGACTAATCTATTGCAACATATGTGTATATCTGTTTGATAATTTTCAACAGATGACTCATCTGTTACAACAGATTAAATCTGTTGTAATAGGTTTTACACTTAAGTGATCATGTAATTACTATGAGATTAATTGAAATTGTAATTATTAAATCAATTTAGCTATTACTTATAATGGCTTAATTAGAATCATTTCAAATAAAATTAATCAATTGATCACTCTACTCAGAACGAATACACTAAGATGATCATGTAATTAATATGAGAATAATTGAAATCATAATTGAACTTATCAATTCATCTTTAATTTTAGTTAAATCAATGTAGTTACTACTAATAATATCTTAATTTGTATAATTTCAAATAAAATTGGTCAATTAACACTTTACTCAAGACGAATACACTTAGATGATCATGTAATTACTGTGAGATTAATTGAAATCGTAATTAAAATTATCAATTCATCTTTAATTTTAGTTAAATTAATTTAATTATTACTAATAATTGCTTGATTATAATTATTTCAAATAAGATTGGTCAATTGATCATTCTACTTAAGACGAAACACTTAGTTGATCATGTAATTACTATAAAATTAATTGAAATTGTAAGTCAACTTACTAATTCATCTTTAATTTTAGTTAAATCAATATAGTCATTTGTAATTATGGCTTTGTTTAAATCATTTCAAATAAAATTGGTCAATTGATCACACTACTCAGGACGAACACACTTAGTTGATCGTGTAATTACCATGAGATTAATTAAAACTATAATTGAACTTATTAATACTAGTTAAATCAATTTAGTTATTTCTAATATAATGACTTAATATGAATCAATAGGTGACTAAGATGTTGCAAAAGATGAGTAATCTGTTGAAAATGACCAAATAGATAAAGACATCTGGTGCAACAGATTAGTCATCTATTGCAACAGATTAGTAATCTGTTGGAAATAACAAACAGATAAAGTCATATGTTGCAACAGATTGGTCATCTGTTGGAAATGACCACCAGATAAAGACATTTGTTACAACAGATGACTAATCTATTGCAACATATGTGTATACCTGTTTGATAATTTTCAACAGATGACTTATCTGTTGCAACAGATTAAATCTGTTGCAATAAGTTATACACTTAAGTGATCATGTAATTACTATGAGAATAATTGAAATCATAATTGAACTTATCAATTCATCTTTAATTTTAGTTAAATCAATGTAGTTATTACTAATAATATCTTAATTTGAATCATTTCAAATAAAATTGGTCAATTAACACTTTACTCAAGACGAATACACTTAGATAATCATGTAATTACTATGAGATTAATTGAAATCGTAATTAAAATCATCAATTCATCTTTAATTTTAGTTAAATTAATTTAATTATTACTAATAATTGCTTGACTTTAATTATTTTAAATAAAATTGGTCAATTGATCATTCTACTTAAGACGAAATACTTAGTTGATCATGTAATTACTATAAAATTAATTGAAATTGTAAGTCAACTTACTAATTCATCTTTAATTTTAGTTAAATCAATATAGTTATTTCTAATTATGGCTTTGTTTGAATCATTTCAAATAAAATTGGTCAATTGATCACTCTACTCAGGACGAACACACTTAGTTGATCTTGTAATTACCATGAGATTAATTGAAACAGTAATTGAACTTATTAATACTAGTTAAATCAATTTAGTTATTACTAATATAATGATTTAATATGAATCAATAGATGACTGAGTTGTTGCAAAAGATGAGTAATCTGTAGAAAATGATCAAACACATAAAGACATTTGTTGCAACATATTAGTCATCTATTGCAACAGATTAGTAATCTGTTAGAAATAACAAACAGATATAGTCATATGTTGCAACAGATTGATCATCTGTTGAAAATGACCAACAGATAAAGACATTTGTTACAACAGATGACTAATCTATTGCAACATATGTGTATATTTGTTTGATAATTTTCAACAGATTAAATCTGTTGTAATAGGTTATACACTTAAGTGATCATGTAATTACTATGAGATTAATTGAAATTGTAATTATTAAATCAATTTAGCTATTACTAATGATGGCTTAATTTGAATTATTTCAAATAAAATTAGTCAATTGATCACTCTACTCAGCACGAATACACTAAGATGATCGTATAATTAATATGAGAATAATTGAAATCGTAATTGAACTTATCAATTCATATTTAATTTTAGTTAAATTAATGTATTTATTACTAATAATATCTTAATTTGAATCATTTCAAATAAAATTGGTCAATTAACACTTTACTCAAGACGAATACACTTAGATGATCATGTAATTACTATGAGATTAATTGAAATCGTAATTAAAATTATCAATTCATCTTTAATTTTAGTTAAATTAATTTAATTATTACTAATAATTGCTTGGTTTTAATTATTTCAAATAAATGACTCATCTATTGAAATAAATGACTCATCTATTGAAAATTATCAAACAAATATAGACATATGTTGCAACAGATGACTAAGTTGTTGCAACAGATGACTCATCTGTTGAAAATTATCAAACATATAGGATATATGTTGGAAAATAATTCAAAATACTAAAACTCAGATGTTTTTAAGAGAACTCAAATGTTTGTCCCCTTGTCTAAGGTCTTGTCTTTAAGTTTAGTTAAATCAATTTAGTTATTACTAATAATGACTTGATTTGAATCATTTCAAATAAAATTGATCGATTGATCACTCTTCTCGAGACGAATACACATAGTTGATCATGTAATTACTATGAGATTAATTGAAATTGTAAGTGAACTTATCAATTCATCTTTGATTTTAGTTATATCAATTTAGTTATTACGAATAATGGCTTAATTTGATTCATTTCAAATAAAATTGATCAACATGACGAATACACTTAGTTGATCATTTAATTACTATGAGATTAATTGAAATTGTAAGATTATCTTTAATTTTAGTTAAATCAATTTAGTTATTACTAATAATGTCTTAATTTGAATTCTTTCAAATAAAATTGGTCGATTGATCACTCTACTCGGGACTAATACACTTAGTTAATCATGTATTTACGATGAGATTAATTGAAATTGTAAGTGAACTCATTAATTCATGTTTAATTTTAGTTAAGTCAACATAGTTATCACTAATAATGACTTAATTTGAATCATTTAAAATAAAATTGGTCAATTAATTATTCTACTAAGGATGAAACACTTAATTGATCATGTAATTACTGAGATTAATTGAAATCGTAATTGAACTTACTAATTCATCTTTAATTTTAGTTAAATCAATATAGTTATTTCTAATAATGGTTTAATTTGAATTATTTCACATAAAATTGGTCAATTAATCATTCTACTCAGTACAAAACACTTAATTGATCATGTAATTACTATGAGATTAATTGAAATCGTAATTGAACTTACTAATTCATCTTTAATTTTAGTTAAATCAATATAGTTATTTCTAATGATGACTTAGTTTGAATCATTTCAAATAAAATTGGTCAATTGATCACTCTACTCAGGACGAACATACTTAGTTGATCGTGTAATTACCATGAGATTAATTGATATTGTAATTGAACTTATTAATTCATATTTTATTTTAGTAATCAATTTAGTTATTATTAATAATGACTTAATGTGAATCAATAGATGACTAACATGTTACAACAAATGAGTAATCTGTTGGAAATGACCAAACAAATAAAAACATCTGTTGAAAATAACCAAACAGATATAGACATATGTTGCAACAAATGGCTCACTTGTTGCAACAACTAATTCATCTATTGAAAATTATCAAACAGATATAGACATCTGTTGCAACAGATGACTAAGTTGTTGCAACATATGACTCATCTGTTGGAAATTACTAAATAGACAAAATATGTGTTGAAAAATAATTTAAAATACTAAAGCTCAAATATTTTTTAGGAGAACTCAAACGTTTTCCCCCTTGTCTAAGGTCTTGTCTTCAATTTTAGCTAAATCATTTTAATTATTATTAATGATTGCTTAGTTTGAATCAACAAATGACTAACCTGTTATAAGCATTTATTGCAACAGATGACTAACTTATTGCAACAAATAGGTGATCTGTTGAAAAATAATTAAAATACTAGGGAACTCAAACATTTTTAGGTGAACTCAAATGTTTGTCCCATTGTCTTAAAGAATTGTCTTTAATTTTAGCTAAATCAATTTAGTTATTACTAAGAATTGCTTAATTTGAATCAACAGATGACTAACATGTTGCAACAGATGACTCATTTGCTAGAAATTATCAAACAGATAGAAAATCTGTTCTAATAGATGGGTCATCCATTAGAAAACAATTAAAATACTAGGGAACTTAAATGTTTTTAGGATAACTCAAACGTTTGTACCCTTGATCCTTTTGCATTTGATGTATGATACACTATTTTTATCTTCTTTATCTGTTTCATGAAATTTTTCATGTGTTTTACTTATTCATTGTGCCCTTGTTGAAATTTTTGGATATTTTTAGGTCAAATTTTGTTCGTATATCACTTGGACATTACTTCATAGGTGATTTTGTAAGTATAATTATGATTTTTGTTGAATTTTTTATTTGGTATATGATACGGAAATGACAAGAGAAGGCTCAAAAAACTACTCAAAATAGTCCACAAATCAACTAGAACCCGAGGACCCCTTTGAGAGCAACTTTTGGCCAATAATAACAACACAAGGATTACAAGATACAAGGTGTATTTTAACACCAAAACAACAACAATGACACAAGATGAAACAAGTCACGGATTCAACACAAACACAAGGAAAATTGCATAAAAAATAAAGATAGATAGTGAGACCGAGATTATTACAAGATTAAGAACCAAGTGTATTTCAACACTAACCCCTAATGAATGTAACAATCAAAACCACACTCTTACGGTGACCACCAAGGGAATGAACTCACCTCAAGATCTACCGTTTTCAAGCAAAGATCAATATTGGCTTTTCCAAACCCTATGTTAAGGATGGCTTTTCCAAGCCCTACAACTAAGGGTGTTACACTCTCAAAAGAGAGAAAATATGTCTTTCAATTCTTTATCATTCAAAATCTGCCAAGAAATAAGATAAAATGACCTATTTATAGTGTATTACAAAAGAAGACAAAAAGACCACTTTGCCCTTAATGATAGGTGCGGCCATGGTGTGTAAATACACCATGTGTAATGTCCAAAATGCCCTTAATTAAGGTCCAAAACCGTGATTCCTCAATCTTAAATGCTCCAAGCAATCTTCCACACGCGAGATTGCTTTAAGTTATGCTCAAAACGGGTCCTCCATGCATGTTCTTGTATTCTCGAGGTGACCAAGTCTTGAGCCTCTATATGTTGGCCTCCAAAGATGTCATCAAAAGATAAGATGACCATTTGTCCCATATCATCCTCCCCTTCTTGAAAAGGATTCGACCTCGAATCCAAACCTTGCAAAACCGAAGAGAGGACAAACAAATACAAACTCCTCATGGCATGAGGGTTAGGGTTGGCATAACAAATCATCTCCACATGCCAAGGTTGCACATATTTGCAATATAACCAATAATCCGTTGAAAGGAATATTAAAAACTCAATAAAAGATGTACAAAGGATTTGGTTATAGGATACATCAAGAGTGACACTTTGCTTGTCATGTAGACCAAGCAACAAGTTTGGTGCACCAACATCACCATTTCTAAATTTGGCACCGGGGTCAAATGGGAAAAGTGGCCATAGACACGGGTCTCGACAACACTTTCCTTTCCCGTGGTCTACACCCAAACTAAATGACATACTCTCTACAATAACATACATATCATCCAAATCAAATAGAGAGAAGAGAAAGGTATCACTCAAATCGACTTCTACTAAGGTGCTCTCATGTGTGTACTCACTACTAGTTTCCCAATAATCACCATGAGTACTCTCAACAATGAAATTGGCCAAAGTAGAAGAAGAAGTAGCTTCCGCAACTACATATTCCTTACCCTTAAGAGTACTCTCATCTTCCAAGAAGAGATTTCCCTCTTTAGGAGGAATGTTGTCACACCATAGTGGGTTAGCATATAGGCTATAGCTTCCAAGGCAAGCTATACCATCATTTTTACCACTAGGTTCATTAGGAGTGTTTAAATCATCTTCAAACAAGACATTATACCTAAAAAGAGCATGATTTATTTCATGGGCAGATTCAAAACAAACACGTTCATCACTCTCTAAAAGATCAATATCAAGTTTCAAAGAGATTTCAAGTTCAAGATTATCCCAAGAATAGCTCTCGAGTTCACTCTTATTCCTTTGATTAATATTTTCAACATCATCACACACTTGAGGTTCATTAATTACATCGTACACATCCTCAAGTGGTGGGTAATTTTCACACATAAGTTGATCAACACAAATTTCAGAAGATAATGTACTTTCATTCAACATAATGGTTTCAACACTAGGTGGACATAAATCGATCTTACAAGAAGAGTCGATTCGGTCATCAATAGGATCAACTAGTGTATCCACACTCACAACATGTACATCATCATCAAGTGGCAAAGAAACAATAGACTCACATATAGGCAAGCTACAACTCACACTCAATGGGCTACTAGCCACACAATTATCATTCACATGTACAAAAGTGTAAGAGTTAGCCATTTTACCTTGAAGTCCTTGAGTAAATTCTTCTTTGTTATGGTGTGAAAGTCCTCCAAATGCTTGGGCAGCAACTTCCTTTTGGCATTGTTCTTCTTTGCTTTCCATGTTGGTACCTACACAAATGTCCTTAGAAATAGAAGGACAACCAATGTTAGCATGGTTTTGTGGTAATCCCCTCACTTTGCTCCACACAACCTCTCCATTTTTCATTCTCGAATTACCACCTTTCACTCTCTTACTCCTCTCAATCTTTTGTCTCTCATAATAATTCGAATTGGAGTAGGTAGGAACTTTTTTTTGCGGCCCGGGCAGAATGTACGTCTCGAGGCAATTTTCCCATCGGTCTCTTACAATATTAGGCCAATTTTGCATATTTGGAACTTTTTGTTGTGCAAACCAATCGGCGCCTAAGCTCACATGACCATAGGTTATGGGAAAAACATCACACCACACCTCCTCATGGTAATTAAATTAGGAGAGGACAACTTTTACCCTCTTGGTAACCTTAAACCTATCCAAGAAGTATGGAACAAGTAAAGGCTCGCAAAATAACCCCAAGTAATTAACCATGGATGGAACAATGTAGTTTCTATAGTACCTATTATTTAACACAGCTAGGCATCCCGGTATCCCACAAATGGTCACCTTTCCATAGTGTACACTCCTTCTTGGATCAACATTATAAAGCTCACGAGTACCCCTCGATTTTGGAGATGCATACCCTCTTCTTCTCGTTGGACAACCTCCACTAGAGCTAGTATAACCATTCACACTATATCGATCTTGATAAGGAGTACTACAAGGTGGAGAATATGAATCTTCTCACTCCTCACGTGTACTCTCATCATAGCTCTCATAAACTTTGCGAACGAAAGGGTTATACCTAACACCAAATCTAGGTTTAGAGTGAGAATTGTAAGACTCCTCACATGCCCCAACGTCATCATAAGATCCATCACGAGGTCCTATATCATCTCCAAAGTCACCATAAGCACTAGGTACTTTATTCACCTCATTTTCTCCCCCAAAACAGTAATTTTCAAATATGCCCAAGTTTTGATCATGGCTATTTTCATAGCCTCCGCAATCTCCCTCAACTTTGTAGCCATAAAACCCCTCACTACAATCATAGTCTCCCATGTTGTAGTCACAATAATCCCTGGCTATCGAAGACACGTTCCCCTTATATTACCTTTTAAACCTACAACATGAACAAACAAGATTAGTAGTAAAAGCTCCTCACCAATACTCGTATTCACTCACTTTTGTGATCCCCACAATTTGGAGCGGCAAATATTGAAAGTTGCTTATATCCCGGTAGTCAATAAGATGTCAATTCTACTTGGCGGCCGGAATAGATTCTTGTTTGATCGACTCAAGACACAAAAATAAAATTTACTTACGAACTTAAAACAAAGAAGTTACTACGAGTTAAAAATGAGAAAAACACACAAATAACGAAGACACGAAGAAACAAATTCAATAATTAATCTACAACTAAGAAGGTGATTACTAGTTGTTAATTAATTCTAGAATTAAGACATGAAACTAATGAAACAATAAGATGAAACTAAGAATCTAAAATTTTGAGCTCGAAAATATTGTGTGAACAGTAGCAGTGATGATGTGGCAGCCACGTATTGGTTCAGTTTTATCAAGTGGTTATTCTCAAATGTTCAAGTCTTGGTCAAAAATTAATTTGGATTGATGGAATTTGTTTTAGGAGGAAAAATAAGTCTTGGGGCCTTTTTCAATTTTCAAAACTTGACTTTTTCTTGTACTTCTCCTTAAAACATTGGTCCTTAAATCATGGAAAAGTGGTTGAGAAGTGATATAAAGTCTTTTGGCGGTTGGGGGTCTTTCAAGACTAACTAGTACATATATCTTTTTCCTTCACCTTTTAGGATCTAACATTCACTTTATGTTCTAACAATATATGAAGGAAGGTGAAGAACTTCAAGAACAACAACAACCACACCAAGAACAATAACAACAATCTTCAAGAACAACAACAATTCCAACGGCCAACTCCAATCCACATTAACAATATCTCCAACACTTGGCCAAGACAACTACAACTTCCATAAAATGGTTCTCAAGCCATCAAGTAACAATAATTTCACGTGGTCAAGTTTAGAATATCGAGGAGAAACCACACGTTCAAAACAGTCCACCACAACAATGGTCAACAACAATGGGCCAAGCTTATGTTCACAACAACAACTTTCAACAAGTTCAAGCTCAAGTTTTAGATCTAGACTCAAGGTGTTAGTGGAAAAGACAACTAACACTAGAAACAAGAACACTACTAGATCTAGTCACACAACAAATAAATCTCGGCCAGGACACAACAAAAACACAATTTTGGCCAAGAACACAAAGGTGGCAGATTTGACTGTTTCTGGATTTTTCAGATTTCAGTTTTTTTTTGTTGTTGTAGTTTTCAAGGTCTCAAGCCCAAGATTGATCTTGTTAGAACAAAATCAAAGATGGATTTGATACCAAATGATACGAAAATGACAAGAGAAGACTCAAAAAACTACTCAAAACAGTCCACAAATCAACTAGAACCCGAGGACCCCTTTGAGAGCAACTTTTGGCCAACAATAACAACACAAGGATTACAAGATACAAGGTGTATTTTACCACCAAAATAGCAACAATGACACAAGATGAAACAAGTCACGGATTCAACACAAACACAAGGAAAATTGCATAAAAAATAAAGATAGATAGTGAGACCGAGATTATTACAAGATTAAGAACCAAGTGTATTTCAACACTAACCCCTAATGAATGTAACAATCAAAACCACACTCTTACGGTGACCACCAAGGGAATGAACTCACCTCAAGATCTACCGTTTTCAAGCAAAGATCAATATTGGCTTTTCCAAACCCTATGTTAAGGATGGCTTTTCCAAGCCCTACAACTAAGGGTGTTACACTCTCAAAAGAGAGAAAATATGTATTTCAATTCTTTATCATTCAAAATCTGCCAAGAAATAAGATAAAATGACCTATTTATAGTGTATTACAAAAGAAGACAAAAAGACCACTTTGCCCTTAATGATAGGTGCGGCCATGGTGTGTAAATACACCATGTGTAATGTCCAAAATGTCCTTAATTAAGGTCCAAAACCGTGATTCCTCAATCTTAAATGCTCCAAGCAATCTTCCATACGCGAGATTGCTTTAAGTTATGCTCAAAACGGATCCTCCATGCATGTTCTTGTATTCTCGAGGTGACCAAGTCTTGAACCTCTATATGTTGGCCTCCAAAGATGTCATCAAAAGATAAGATGGCCATTTATCCCGTATCAGTATATCTGCTACTACTACAATGGATAGAACCTGCAATTTGAATCCAACATATGAGTCATTTGTTGCAACAAATGAGTAATCTGTTGCAACATATGACTAATCTGTTGTAACAGATGACCCATATGTTGGATTCATGTTACAACACAATAATACGAATCCAACAGATGAGTAATCTGTTGCAACAGATTAGTCATATATGTTGCAATAGATTACTCATCTGTTGCAACAGATTAGTCAATATGTTGTAATATATTAATCAATATGTTTCAACAGATTACTCATCTGTGCAACAGATTAGTCATATATGTTGCAACAGATTACTCATCTGTGCAACAGATTACTCATCTGTTGGATTCACGTTACATGTTTTATCTATTGTTGAAAAAATAACTGTAGCAGATACACCCAGATGAGAAATTCAACTAAAAACTATAATTTTACTTACTAAAATCACATATAAGTAATTCTCAAATGATATACGAATAAAACTTGACCTAAAAAATTTTGATCAAGTAGCAATAGTAGCGGTAACAACAATGTTCAACAACAAGAAGATGATGATGATGAAAAAGAAGAGATGATAATGAAGAAAAAGATGATGATAATGAAGAAGATGATGATGAATAAAGCAACAACAATGAACAACAAAAATCACAAAGAGAGAGAAAACTTCAATAAATGAGAAGAGAGAGAAATGTGCCTTTTTTCTCCTCCATTTCTAATTATATTCGGTTTTATATTGGATCAAAATGTAAATAAAAAAACTTGTGGGTTATTTTCAAACTTTTCTCACTTTCTTAATTCTTAATAAAGTAATTGTCACCTCCGCTCAATTATTAAGACTTGTGTCACCCACACCTCATTTTAAAACTCTTCTGTCACCTAGAGCCCAAAGCCCCTAGTTTCTAATGTATTGGAAAAGAGTAATGAAAGAATTTTAAATTTAAGATGAAAGGGTAAAAATGTCCAAAAGGAAACTAGTTATAGCGTGAATAGGATTTATTACTATTATGGCCAAATTTTATGGACAAAGGGATTTTTTCTATAACTAATACTTGCATTAGTTATACATAGATTGAAAAAGTATACCAAAGTATTAATAATGCATAGAGATAATGCAACCATTAGTTTTTTTATCACACTCTACCAAACGATCCTAAGGGGTCCAAGAAAATAGTTATCTCGAGATAATTAATTCCGGGATTAGTTATCCCGGATTATCTGGGATAACTTATCCCACCATCCATATGGGATAATTTATCCCATCACTATGGGGTAAATGGTGGGATAGGTTATCCCGACCTTGATAACCAAATGATGCACTAAAAATTTTATCCAGACTATTATTTTATCTCAAAATTATTTGATTTAGTACCTCACACCAAACGACCCTGAGAGTTTCAGTGTTCCCATTATACTATACCCACCCTTCCTGTTCTTGATTCTGTTTCCCTTTTTTCTTTTTCTTCTTCTTCTCCTTTTCAGAAAACTCAACTGACCCATTAATTATTTTACTACTTCCATCAACCCCACAAAGAATTTCATTGTTCCCATTATGCCCTTTTTGTTCGTGCTTCTCTTTATCCTCCTACTCCTCCTCCTTCTTCTTCTTCTTCTTCTTCTTCTTTTTCTCCTTTTTGGACTATACAAAAACTTCAGGGTCAAATTCTTCGAGCTTTCTCCTGTGTTTCTTATGTGATTTGGATTCATAGTTGAGAGTTTGTTGTTCGTCATTTAATTGCTTTGCTACCATCGCTGCCTGCTCTCAATCTCTGTGCCAAAGACAGCAAAAACCCTAAGGTTTAATGAAACAAATGTTGTTGTATTTGTAGTTGTTTGCAATTTTGTATCTTCCTAATTGACCTTTGTTTTTCTGTGAAATTATAATGAGAAAATTGATTAAAATGATCCCTGATGTATTAGGGTTGCTTCATTTTGATCCTTGATATCGTGAGAGAGGGCGTTTGGGGAAACATTCGGACATTGAAAGACAGACAAGTAGGTTATATAGCTTATTCTAGAGTAAGTATTGATATCTTCTTGTTATAAAGAGTCGTCAATATTGAAAAGGATCTGGTATAACCTTTGAGAAATCTAGGAGGACAACTCATCGAGCCCATGGTGGACGCTGGATAGGTTGTATACTTCCTCTGTATCAAATTACTTGATCTTTAAGAAAGTTTTAATTAAACGTGTATTGTTTTAAAATATTAAATTTGTTTGCTATTGTTTCATGTAATTATTTAATTTATATTTATATCTATAATATATTAAAAGTGTGAAGGCCTTTAGAAAAGTGAATTGAACTTTTTGCCCTTCATTAAAATAGTCCGCTTTAGACAAAATCATTTTTTACCCTTTTCCCTATAATTAAATTCTTCAAAATAAATATACTAAATTTTTGCTACAATTAAATTCTAACCAAATTTAATTTTTTCCTCTACTTAATTAAAACCCACATTTTTTCCCTACTTTGTTAAAACAACCAAATTTAGGTTTTACCACATTTAGCTTTTCACTCTACTTAATTAAAACTCACGTTTTTTTGTGTGCATTAGGTATAATTAAACTATACTGGATGTATTAGCTAATACATAGTATTAAATAAAGATCACATTTAATACATGGCTCCCCTTCCCCCTCCCTTTTTTTTTAAGCTTTTTTTCCTACTTGATCAGATGAAATTACTGTACTATTTTTTTTCTCCTATATGTTTCCTGCTTGGTTTCTTTCAACCAAAAAGTTATTTTTTCTCCTACACATCCAAATTTGTGTCATCTTTAGTTTGTACATTTTGTCCTTCTATATAAACCCTTGAGTTTTTTCATTGTTCATCGTTATAAGCAGTTGAGATCTTTCATTGTTTTTCGTCTCAGCACAGTTTCAACAATTTTATTTTCAGGTTTTTGACGTTATATCATCTCTCCCTTTTGTTAATTTAAACACAATATTACTTTTATGTGATGATAGGCGAATTTACACGCCTATAGCACTATATTTTGCCCATATTTTAGCCTAGTTTCGAGAACAAATTATATATTTTATGCACTTTTAGTCCTTTTTCCTGTAAATGAGCTAACGAACATGATTAGCAAAGTTTCAGGTATAAATGATGCAGAATTCAGCATTTTATGGATAACTTGACGCCAAAGAAAGCTTCACGAAAGGAGAAAAGCCAATCTTGGACGCCAAGGACTAAAAATGGCGCATGGAAAATCTGTCCCGGGCTAAAACAACATTTCTGAAGACTTTGAGGACTAGCAGTAATTTAGTAGGATTAGGATAATGATACATTAACCTAGTACAATTGGGTTAAGTATTTCATTAGCTTATTAGGATTAGGATAATGATACATTAACCTAGTACAATTGGGTTAAGTATTTCATTAGCTTAGTAGAATTAGGATATGGGTATTATAAATACCCTATCTTGCTAGAGATTTTGAGAGGAGGGGGAATGAATTCTATTACTCTACAACTCTTCTTCTAATTCTCCCATTAATTCTATTTTTCTTCTTCTACTCATCTATTCAATTCTTAAATTCCGCAACAAGAGAAACGTTACCTTGCTAAGGAATTCACGCCTAAACGTCTACCACACCATTATAAACGTGAAATCTTAATTGTGGTATAACAACAATGTCAATTGTGATTTCCTTTGCACTCATGGATAACTAAACTTCTCTGTTGGGGTTATGGAAGCCGAATGAGATACTATCTATTGCTGTGAGTTTGTGAGTTCGTGACACGTATGCTGCTTATATCATTATTCTCTTCATCTTAATCTAAATTCTTTGTGGTTGCAAACGCAAGAATACCCCAGTATAACATTTAACTTGTTCGAAAAAAAGGTTATCTGTCTGGAAAAGAGATAATGTCAAGGTAGTAGGGTCCCATCCCCTATTAAAAAGTTAGTGCCGTAACTGGATTAACCTCTTGGAGAATTCGTACCGTTAGACACGCTTTAAGCTCGAAAGAGTTAAAGTGAAATAATCCTCGAATAGGTCGAAAGACGCCTGGATTTACCATCGAATACAATTCTCTATAAGCACATGCATGTCTGAATTCCGCACACTCATAGCCAATAGAGACGTATAACTCAGAAGGTGGACATAACCCCAACTCCTAAATTCTCATTGTTTACATCTTACTAAACATTCTTTCTTTTTACTTTGCTATTTCCGTTTTTTTCTCTACTATTTGGTTACATTACTTGCACAACAAGACTCCCCCCTTTTTCGAGACTTTCACTAAAAGTCTAGTAATCTTCGCTTACTTGCGGACCAAGCTATTCCCTGTGGGATCGATACCCAACCCAGTTGGGTTCTATATTTGACAAACGACCGCTTTACACTCCTACGAGAGCTGTAGATTGAGCGTTATCAAAAATTGGCGCCGTTGCCGGGGAATACAAGTGTCAATTAAGTTCGTAATAATTACTAGACCCTTTGGTCAAAGATTCTCGTACTTTTACTTTTAGTTTTTGTTTACTGCAGGTTTTTATTCAGTGCATGCCCCATACCCGATGTTCTGGTCAACCGTTATTACCTATCAATCCTGAACCACAACGTATTAGCAGAATGGAGGCACAACACGCAATTGAAAGGATGGTTGCTCAACAGGAACAGGCGAGACTAGCCGCGCTAGCCGCCGCTCAAGTGCATCAATAGAATATTGATAACCCTGGGCGAGCAACAAATCCTGACGATGAAGATCTAGGTGATGACGAGCTACTAAACCCTAGGCATGCCGCTGAGATCGCAACACCTGCCAACAGAAGAGATCGTCAAGCTAGGTTTAGGCCTGAACGCCAAGCTATGCAACTAGCTTTTGACGATGATGATGATGATCTTGATGGAGCCGGAGCCACAGGAGCCATTATTCCTCCACCATTGGCACCTGGAGCCAAGTTCAACATCACAAGCACCATGATTCAGTTATTGCAACTCAAGGGATTATTTGGTGGACTAGCAGGCGATGATCCGAATATGCATCTCATCAACTTTATTTCTACATGCAAGTCGTTTGACAATCCTGGAGTTGGTCAGAATGCAATTCGGTTACGCTTATTTCCATTGTCTCTGTCTGGGGAGGCAACTCTATGGTTGAATGGGCTGACTCCTGATTCTATTACAAATTGGAGGCAATTGAGAGACGCTTTCCTAGAATGATTCTTTCCGCCATCCAAAAGAGCACAAATGAGAGATGAAATCAGCAACTTTCGTCAGCTTCCAACTGAAGCCCTTCATGAAACATGGGAGAGGTTCAAGACGGAGCTAATGAAGTGCCCAAACCATCACATGACTAATGTTCACCTAATGGAGATACTATATAGAGCCTTGAATTCAATAACTAAACCAGTGGTGGATAATGCGGCCGGAGGATCTTTTATGGATCTCACCTTTGGTCAGGCAAGCAATATGCTAGATCGTATGACGAAGCAAAGTAGAGCTTGGCATACCAGGGATTCTGTGGTAGCAAGCCCCACTTTTTCTATTGGCATGACTGTAGACCAAAGGAGAAGAGAAGAAGAACGTGATCAAGATATGGCGCACATGAAGACACAAGTGGATCTTCTTACAAAGCATCTATTATCAGGGAAGACCGAAAAAGTCAAAGCCATTGCGTCAAAAGGAAGAGACGAATCTGATTCGGAAGAAGAAGCCAACTACTTAAATAATCAGGGGGGTTTCCGAGGTAATACCCAAGGAAACCAAGGTCGGAACTATTATGATAAATATCGAAACAAGGACCAAGGTAGTTGGAAGAACAAGAATGACAAAAGTGGTTTGTATGTTCCCCCTTGAAGACGTGACGCCACCACATCTAGTTCTGGAAGTATGGAAGACATGATGGCTAAACTATTAAAAGGAGTGAAGCAACTAGCGCGGGAGTAACGGAGGTAATAAATGATTTTTCCTCAATGAAGCAATTGGTTGATTCACATTCCACTTCAATCAAGCAAATAGAGCAGCAATTGAGCCAACTTTCAGCAGCACTCAATCAAAGAAAGGCTGGCACTTTACCTAGCGACACTGTGCAAAATCCAAGGAATGAGGGATCATGCATGGCTATTACTACTCGAAGTGGTAAGGCGCTGGAAACTTCATCTAAGGGCAAACAAGTGGTCGACGATGTAGCAGACATTGATGACAAGGCAAAAGGAGAAGCTGCCGTAGAATCCACCCATGACGTCCATGACGGTACACCGAGTATGTTGCAGCCTGAAAAGGCTGAAAAACGAAGGCAAGAGGAGAAGAAATCCGTGGAAAGAAAAATTCCATACCCACCACCACCTTTTCCTCAAAGATTGAAGAAGGTGGCGGACGATACAAAGTTCAGCAAATTCATGACTATGTTAAAGCAGCTGACCATTAATGTTCCATTGGTGGAGGCACTTGAACAAATGCCTGGGTATGCAAAATTTATGAAAGATCTTTTGATGAAAAAGCGGGCAGCAAGCTATGAGTTGAAAGATAATGTTCATCACTGCAGCGCCATCGCTACCCGATCACTAGTTCAGAAGAAGGCTGACCCCGGAGCTTTCACTATTCCTTGCACTGTTGGATCTTTGAATTTTGCCAAGGCATTATGTGATTTAGGAGCCAGCATCAATTTGATGCCATTATCTATCTATAAAAAGTTGGGGTTAGGTGATCTTACTCCAACCAATATGAGG
Organism: Capsicum pubescens; assembly: GCA_030864215.1. Classification (NCBI taxonomy): domain Eukaryota; kingdom Viridiplantae; phylum Streptophyta; class Magnoliopsida; order Solanales; family Solanaceae; genus Capsicum; species Capsicum pubescens. The sequence continues at coordinate 328,843,797 of CM061538.1, read as the reverse complement.
CTCGTAATGGCGGATAGGTCGGTAAAACGACCTGTTGGGATTCTATGTGATGTATTGGTAAAGGTTTCTTCATTCATCTTTCCGGCAGACTTTGTTATTTTGGATTGTGAAGCAGACTCAAAAGTTCCCATAATCTTGGGGCGCCCTTTCCTTTCTACAGGAAGCGTGTTTATTGATTTGAGAGCTAATGAGCTTTCATTCCGAATAAATGACGAAGTAGTTCGCTTTGATGTGTGCAAATCAATGAAGTAACCCAAAGAGCTGAACGTATTCTCGGTGGCTGATGTTTACTTTGATGATGAGAAAGAACTACTTGAAGAAGAGCAAATTATTGATGACCCAGTGACGGTTGTGCTCATGAATGAAGAGAGTAAAGATGCTGAAAATTGCGAAGAAGCTATTTGGGCTCTATCAGGATTAGGGACATATCGCCATACTCCCAAGAAGCTGGACCTCGATCTTAAAAATCGACCCACGCCACCAGCCAAGCCATCTATTGAAGAGTCACCCACGTTAGAATTGAAGGAGCTGCCTAGTCATTTAAAGTATGTATTCTTAGGAATAGGAAACACACTTCCAGTCATTGTGGCAGCAGATTTGGGTGAGCAACAAGTTGCAGATCTCATTGCTATTCTACGGAAGTATATAAGAGCCATTGGTTGGACCATTGCTGATATTATTGGTATTCCACCTGGGATTTGTACACACAAGATTCAGCTTGAAGAAAATTGCACACCCACCATTGAGCATCAAAGGCGTCTCAATCCACCTATGCAAGAAGTGGTGAAGAAAGAAATTATCAAGTGGTTAGATGCAGGAGTTGTGTATCCAATCTCCGACAGTACATGGGTAAGCCCGGTACAATGTGTTCCCAAGAAAGGAGGCATGACGGTGGTCGCAAATAAAAAGAATGAGCTTATTCCACTCAGACCCGTCACCGGATGGAGAGTATGCATGGACTATAGAAAGCTGAATTCTTGGACACTCAAAGATCACTTTCCAATGCCATTTATGAACCAAATGCTAGATCGATTAGCGGGGAAAGGATGGTTTTGTTTTCTAGACGGTTATTCAGGCTATAATCAGATTTGTATTTCCCCCGAAGACCAAGAGAAGACAACGTTCACATGTCCATATGGCACGTTTGCCTTCAAACGTATGCCATTCGGGCTATGTAACGCACCAGCCACCTTTCAACGTTGTATGATGTCCATTTTTTCTGATATGGTTGAAGATACTTTAGAGGTATTCATGGACGATTTTTCAGTCGTTGGTGAGTCTTTTGAAGCGTGCTTGGTAAACCTAAGTATGGCGTTGCAAAGATGTGTAGAATTCAACCTAGTGCTTAATTGGGAAAAATGCCACTTCATGGTTAAAGAAGGTATTGTTCTGGGGCATAAAATCTCCGAAAGAGGGATTGAGGTTGATCGAGCGAAAATTGAGGCTATTGAAAAGCTACCACCACCAATTTCCGTAAAGGGAATTCGTAGTTTCCTCGGTCACGCAGGTTTCTATCGGCGGTTTATCAAAGACTTCTCCAAAATTGCTAGTCCATTGTGCAAACTCTTGGAGAAAGATGTAAAATTTGACTTCAATGAAGATTGTTTGAAGGCATTCAAACGCCTCAAAGGAAAACTAATTGAAGCCCCTATCATGGTTGCACCAGATTGGTCTCTACCGTTCGAAGTCATGTGTGATGCTAGTGGGGTAGCCGTGGGCACTGTACTTGGATAGAGGAAGGAGAAATTATTCCATCCTATCTACTATGCTAGCAAGGTCCTGAACGAAGCCCAAAAGAACTACACTATCACAGAACAAGAGCTCCTAGCGGTTGTGTACGCATTTGAGAAGTTCCGTGCTTATTTGTTGGGGACCAAAGTGATCGTTCATACAGACCATGCAGCTCTAAGATATCTAATGACAAAGAAGGATGCGAAACCAAGACTAATTCGATGGGTGTTGCTGCTGCAAGAATTCAATTTCGAAGTTAAAGATAAAAGAGGTTGCGAGAACCAAGTGGCTGATCATCTATCTAAACTCGAAAACGAGCATATGGCGCAGCCTGAAATCGAGATTGATGATGCATTCCCTGATGAGGAGATCTTAGCAACGATAATGGAAAAGTTACCATGGTATGCCGACTTTGCAAATTTTGCGGTAAGTAATGTGATACCTGCAAACTTATCTTACCATCAAAAGAGGAAGTTTATGCATGATGTAAAACACTACTTTTGGGATGAGCCATATTTGTTTCGATGATGCGCGGATGGTGTTATCCGATGATGTATATCCCATGCAGAGGTGCCTAATATATTGGAAGCATGCCACACTTCACAAGTTGGGGGACATCACGCAGGTAATCGGACAGCAAGAAAGGTATTGCAAAGTGGATATTATTGGCCTTCGATATTTAGAGATGCCTACGACTTTGTTAGAAGATGCGACCAATGTCAGCGACAAGGTGCTATTTCGAAACACCATGAGATGCCCATGTCGAAAATCCTTGAAGTAGAACTCTTTGACGTATGGGGTATTGATTTCATGGGTCCATTCGTAAATTCGTTTGGAATGAAGTACATCCTAGTTGCTGTAGATTATGTCTCAAAATGGGTTGAAGCAGTAGCGTTGGCCGACAATGAGGGAAAGCGCGTTGTTGCATTCTTGAAGAGAAATATCTACTCTCGCTTTGGAGTACCACGTACTATCATAAGCGATGGAGGATCCCACTTTTGCAACAAGCTATTCAAATCCGTGTTGGCAAAATATGGTGTCAAGCAACATAAGGTAGCCACACCTTATCACCCACAAACTAGCGGCCAAGTAGAGGTTTCCAACCGAGAGATTAAGCAAATCCTTGCTAAAACGGTGAATGCTAATAGGAAAGATTGGTCTAGGAAGCTGGATGATGCACTATGGGCGTACAGGACTGCATTCAAAACACCCATTGGCATGTCCCCGTACCAACTAGTTTATGGGAAGGCTTGTCACTTACCCATTGAGCTTGAGCATAAGGCATTGTGGGCGTTAAAGCGATTGAATTTGAATTGGGATGATGCAATAAATCTGAGATTGGAGCAACTAAACGAGATGGACGAATTCCGTCTCCATGCTTATGAAAGATCAGACCTATACAAGGAGCGGATGAAAAAGTATCATGATCAGCGGATTATTCGACGAAACTTTCAAAAGGATGATATGGTCCTTCTTTTTAATTCCAGACTGAAGTTATTCCCAGGTAAGTTAAAATCCAAGTGGTCTGGTCCATACAAAGTTAACCAAATCTACTCGTTTGGAGTAGTAGAGTTGGAAGACAATAATGGTGTTGTCTTCAAAGTGAATGGCCAACGAATAAAACCCTATATCGGTCCTCTTGATTCGATAAATTATATGGCCCTCACTTATCTCGACGAAGTCTAAATACTCGAGGTAACTATGTCGTGCCGTGACAATAAATCAAGCGCTAGATGGGAGGCAACCCATCGTTCATCGTTTATCGTTTTTCATTCTTTCATTCTAATACGTGTTTTGTTTTTGATAAATAAAAATCCAAAAATAAGAGTCGTGCCATGACCAAAACTAAGGCGCTTGGTGGGAGGCAACCCATCATACTAATCGCTTTTATTGGTTTTGAGCAAATGTAGGTGCAAGAGGTATTCAACGAGGAGATCGGTTTCAAATTTTGACTTGGACGTATTGCATGGTAAAGGTGGTAAGTTAGGCATGAAGATGCAAAAGGCTATGGATTGAGCATTGCTCATGAAAATATAGGCATCGAGCAAGGCTAGGCCTAGGTAAAACTAGGCCACGAACAAGGAAAGGCCTATACTATGGCCCAAGGTCTCGGAATCTAGTGTGCCATAGCATAGGCGCCGCCCATGCTCAAGTATGCCATAGCATAGGCGCCGCCTATGCTAAAGCATTTTGTCTCTAAATCTCAAATGTAAATTAAAAGGCGCCTCCTATACTCACCAAAAGCTATGGCATAGGCGCCGCCTATGCTAGACAATGCTTTGCAAAAGGCGCTGCCTATGCCAAGCATAGGCAAAGCTAAAGGTGCCGCCTATGGTCACTTTATGTCTCCAAATCCAATTTTAAATGGGTCAAAACCCGACCCAATCTTTTTCTATAAATAGGAGACTTAGTCTTGAGGCACAAACACATTGAAAACCTAACATAGGCGTCGCACATAGCATCCAAATCTTCTCAAAACTTTTCTTTTTGCTCTTCCACTTCACAAGAACATCTCCAAAGGCTTCAATCACGTAAGTACTCTTGTGTTCTTCATCTATTTTTCGTAAGTACTACGTTACTATGTCTATTATGAATTGCTAAATCTTGAAGAAGTATTGAAGATGTGAATATGTTTGAATTACAACCAAGTGAGTGAACATATACGTTAGGACGATCTTAACTTGTTTCCGACTTCAATTCGATTTTGATGCATACTACTTGCGGAATTGCTATAGTCATGAACATTGCATACTCTTGTCACTTGAATACTTACATGTTGGGATGTCTCGTTCATCGGAATAAGACTTATAGTTGCCTACCGACATAGGAGATTGTAATTATTGATAGAAACTATACCATGATGTAATCCCTATGTAGAAGTATTGATATACCTAACATGAAGGTATTGCAAGGATTGCAAGAAGTGTTACATCTCTGAATTTCCTGTTGGAATATAGCCCCTAAAACGTATGTCAATGAAGCCTAAGTAATCGACCACTTTCACTTCACTAATTTGTGCCAACAAACTAAGTGTGGGGTGGTACCCCTACTGCTTATGTATAGATTGTATCCATTGAGCTGGTGCTAACATGAACATTGTTCTAAGTCTCAGGTACAATGGCACCCAAAGCAAGACAAGGCAAAGATAAGGCTACCACTTCCCAAAAGAGCAAGAAAAGAAGTCGCAAGGAGCAAGGAGAATCATCCTCAATGCAATTACCACACCGCACGTTTGGAATAAAATGGGTTCTTGAGGAGGAAGCGAAGGAATGGTATAGGAACAACAAAGAAAGAAAATATGTTCATGTGGACCTGATCAACAAGGAAAGCCTAGCGAAGAAGGAGTCGCGCATGTTGGCAAAGATCATGACATTACCTTTGGATTTCATCTTCCGAGACATGGGAGAATGCAATCTTGATTTGACAAGGGAATTTTATGCCAACTGGTCGCCGAAAACCACAGGCAGCGAAGTCAAGATTCGGGGCCAAGTTTTGCAACTCAATGCGGATTTCATCAACTCCTTTCTTGGCTTGCCTTCAGTCGACCCAACACCATTCAGAGAGCTGTACAGTAGACCTCCATATAGAGCAATTCGACACACACTTTGTGGAAGTAGATCCATGGCAAGGTGGAGCAGACATAAAGACACTGGGCGACACAACACCTTCCCCTATGCTCCTTTGAATAGGGAAGCAAGGATATGGTTGCGTATTGTCAACTCTTGCCTCATACCAGGGACCCAGTACACCAAGATAACAAGAGATAGAGTGTGTTTGGTCTACGCATTGATGACGAATGTCCCTATCAACATTGGGGCAATCATTCGGTCTACAATGCGGAAGGCCAGGCTACACAAGCGGTCCCACTTCACTTTTGGCAATCTGTTGACTGCAATCTTGCGGAAGGAGGACATCAAGGAGGAACCAGCTGATCACAAACTCCCACATAATCCGAAGAAGGTTGACCTCACAAAGGTCAAAGATGCTGAAATAGCACATGGTGTCAACCTTACTACAGCGGAGAGACATGCTCGAGATGAGAGTTTCTTTCGCCATCTTTATGGCATGACACGGTTTACAATGATGAGCGGAGGTCGTGTTCCAACTGCTGTAGAGCTCCAACAGCTGGATCATGACTATCCAATGAATATGCATGCAAGGGAGATGTGTGGAGTAGGTACATACTTTGAGGAACCTCTTGATGATGATATGCCGACCAATGATGAATGACGAATGCCAGACTCCGACGTAGAAGAGAATTCTGATGACGATGACTCCTATGATGATTCCGACGATGGGGGTATGACCCCCGACATTGAGGAGGAGTTCGACTGACCAGGTTCTTCGTATTTCCTTTCCACTGAGGGCAGTGTCCCGTTTAAGTGTGGGGTGGTGGTATTGCATGCTATACTTCTCTATTCGCATCTATGTTGGTTTGCTTTGTTTTGTTTCGTTTTTTTTAGTTAAGTTTTTAGTAGTTTTTTTTAGTAGTAAAATCTTTTTAGCTTCGCATGAAATTATTCTAATAGGCAGCATGAGATTATAACAAGAGTATGTGCTACAATTATGACTATTGAGACGTTTAGGCTCTAATTGTGACTCACTATGTGATATTGTGTGGTTCAATTCCTTCATCTGTTGGGGCAAGAGTCTATACTACTCCCAATAAAGTCGACCATGTGCCTTGTTTGTGTGAGATTAATAGTATATTCTATGTTTGCGGCTGATGCTAGAACTTTCCTGGTATGTATGCAAAGCGAAAATAAAGAGTGTAAGTTTAGGAGATGATTTAGGCATTTCTTTGGCAACCTATACTTGTTTACCTTCGTTTTACCTACCCATGGACATCATCCTAGTTAACCCCTTTTGAGCCTTTAGTCTATTTTCTTTGACAAACCTCATATGTAAGCCTAATCCATTTTTTCAAGACCATAATTTGATCCAAATTTCTAAGTGCTTTAAAGTGAAAAAAAAAAAAAATCATGTGACAAAATAAGAGGAAATTGGGTAAGTATGATGCTTTAGAATGCATTGGTGCTTGAATGAGTTATGAAAAAGAAAGTTCTATCATAAGAGGTATGTTATCAAAAGAAAAAGGAAAGGAAAACTGAAAAGTTAGTTATGTTTAAAATTGAAAAACAAAAGAGGAGAAAAAGGGTGGTAGATTAAAAGAAAGTAGAGAGGTTGTTTGAAAGAAAAGTGTTAATGATATAATGTGATGTATTAAAGCGCTTAGGAACATAGTCACTATTTCTGGCCAAAATAGTCCTACCCGTCCCTTAGCCTACATTACAACCAGCAAAAGACCTATTTGATCCTAAGCTTAGCATTCTGACATTTAGTGGAGCATTACACTAAGGGCAAGCCTATGGTCATCAGTTGCTACATATGAATTCTTTGTGAGAGTGAGAGCAAGGATATTTTGATACCCATGTTTGAAAAATATGCTATACTTGGGAGTGATTATGGGTAATATATTGTGAGACACACATGGTTGATGAGTTTTGGGTAGTAGTGTATGATTCTTTGAGCCTTAACTTTTGAATACGAGTTGACCACCATCACGAGTCTATGCTAGAGGTTAAAATGTTTCTACTAATGATCGAAAAACTACTCTTTGTTGATAATTGTTGTGCTTGTCTTGACGAATATTTTGTGTTGTTGCTGTGAAACCCTAAGTTGATGTTTAGAGGGACATGATATTTTGTTCGAGGACGAACAAAGCTTCAAGTGTGAGGTGTTGATGATAGGCGAATTTACACGCCTATAGCACTATATTTTGCCCATATTTTAGCCTAGTTTCGAGAACAAATTATATATTTTATGCACTTTTAGTCATTTTTCCTATAAGTGAGCTAACGAACATGATTAGCAAAGTTTCAGGTATAAATGATGCAGAATTCAGCATTTTATGGATAACTTGACACCAAAGAAAGCTTCATGAAAGGAGAAAAGCCAATCTTGGACGCCAAGGACTAAAAATGGCGCATGGAAAATCTGTCCCGGGCTAAAACAACATTTCTGAAGACTTTGAGGACTAGCAGTAATTTAGTAGGATTAGGATAATGATACATTAACCTAGTACAATTGGGTTAAGTATTTCATTAGCTTATTAGGATTAGGATAATGATACATTAACCTAGTACAATTGGGTTAAGTATTTCATTAGCTTAGTAGAATTAGGATATGGGTATTATAAATACCCTATCTTGCTAGAGATTTTGAGAGGAGGAGGAATGAATTCTATTACTCTACAACTCTTCTTCTAATTCTCCCATTAATTCTATTTTTCTTCTTCTACTCATCTATTCAATTCTTAAATTCCGCAACAAGAGAAACGTTACCTTGCTAAGGAATTCACGCCTAAACGTCTACCACACCATTATAAACGTGAAATCTTAATTGTGGTATAACAACAATGTCAATTGTGATTTCCTTTGCACTCATGGATAACTAAACTTCTCTGTTGGGGTTATGGAAGCCGAATGAGATACTATCTATTGCTGTGAGTTTGTGAGTTCGTGACACGTATGCTGCTTATATCATTATTCTCTTCATCTTAATCTAAATTCTTTGTGGTTGCAAACGCAAGAATACGCCAGTATAACATTTAACTTGTTCGAAAGAAAGGTTATCTGTCTGGAAAAGAGATAATGTCAAGGTAGTAGGGTCCCATCCCCTATTAAAAAGTTAGTGCCGTAACTGGATTAACCTCTTGGAGAATTCGTACCGTTAGACACGCTTTAAGCTCGAAAGAGTTAAAGTGAAATAATCCTCGAATAGGTCGAAAGACGCCTGGATTTACCATCGAATACAATTCTCTATAAGCACATGCATGTCTGAATTCCGCACACTCATAGCCAATAGAGACGTATAACTCAGAAGGTGGACATAACCCCAACTCCTAAATTCTCATTGTTTACATCTTACTAAACATTCTTTCTTTTTACTTTGCTATTTCCGTTTTTTTCTCTACTATTTGGTTACATTACTTGCACAACAAGACTCCCCCCTTTTTCGAGACTTTCACTAAAAGTCTAGTAATCTTCGCTTACTTGCTGACCAAGCTATTCCCTGTGGGATCGATACCCAACCCAGTTGGGTTCTATATTTGACAAACGACCGCTTTACACTCCTACGAGAGCTGTAGATTGAGCGTTATCATTATGCCAACATAAATTGCTTAGTTTAATTTAGCTTAATGTGTCATGTTAATTCAATATATTTTGTTTTCTACTGCTCTTAACTAACCTTCTTTATCTATCAACCTACGACATATTCAGGCATATTCTTCTCATCTCACAAATTTACCTGTATTCTACGTTCTTATCGTTCTATGTGTCCTTTTAGCAGAATATATTATAGTAATTTCTATTGCTCGTAACTAACCTTCTTTATCTACCCACCTACCAACAAGATTCGCATATTCGGGTATAATTTTTCTCATCTAACAATTTTACCTCTACTATGAAATTATACATTCTTTGTATTGTTTTGTAGCAGTTTACAGGTGATAGATAAATATCGATCGGCTTTGGAAATTTTTTGGGTAAAAGTTAGGCTTAATTAAATAAATTATCCAAAAGATGTTGAATTTAATTATTGTATTTATCTTTATTATTTAAACAAATATCCTTATTTAGCTTAACATTTGAACTCAATAAAGTGACGTACACGCGCGAGGCTCGTACACCTAAACTAGAAAAAAATTCAATGATTTATTAGAAAAAAATGAAAAATTGCTATTTATTTGATTTGATCATTTACAGACATTTCTTTGGTTGGGAATTTGTAGAGGCTGCTCGTGAGTGTTTAAGTGTGCTTGATGTTGTAGTGAAGATATTTGATAGTGGCATACCTGATGTACTGGTGGAGAATAAGCTTCAAGAAACTGTCACCCGTGCTGTTGAGCTCCTTCCAGAGCTATGGAAGCAAGCTGGTTGCTATTCTGAAGCAATGTTTTTGCAAAGAAAATATAAAAGTAAAATAAGGTGAAAGGTATTTTTGTAAATAAATAATTTATTCGTAGAAATTATGCAATTCATATTATTTTTAATACAACAAATCAAACACTCAATTAAAAATAATAACAGGATAATTATTCCCAGGAAAGTGTGAAGGGCCTTAAAAATATTGTTGAATATTTTTTTCTTAATTAAAAGTCTCTGCGAAAATGGTATGAATATCTTTTTTTTTCCCCTTTGTATTGGGATATATCTATATCTATAATATATAATTTATCTATAATATATAATTTATCTATATCTAATTATCTATAATAATAATATAATAACAATCTATAATATATTAAAAGTGTGAAGACCCACCCTTAGAAAAGTGATTTGAACTTTTTATCCTTCATTAAAGACTTTTATTTAGATAAAACTGTCTTTTTCACTATTTTTTAATTTATTATTTAATTATTTTTATTATATTAACTAGACTTCATAAAATATGGGACTCCTAAATATATGATAAGAGAATTAATTAATATTTTCCTTTCTAGACTTCTTAAAATATGTGAGACTCCTAAAATATATGGTAGGAAAAATAATTAATATTTTCTTTTTTCTACTGTTCAATTAGAAAAATACTCCTAAAATAGGACTCTATTAAGAAAATACTTCTACAAATATCGAGATGTACATTAAACTAGAGAACAAACTGATTTACCTATTGGGAGAATATGATTGATGTTCATCTAACTTGATTCAATTGCATGTCTAGATGGTGGATGCTTGATTGGGAAAAGGCATTGTTTCCACCCCAAACTATACCCGAAAAGTCGAAGTCACACCTAAACTATACTAGTGACCTATTACACACCTAAACTATAAAAAAGTGAAACTATTTACACCCTGTCAGGCTACCACCACTTGCATGTGGTGTAGTGTTTTACACGCGCTGCCACATCAGCACCACGTCAGTAAAAAATACCATTTTCTTATAGTTAAGGTGTGTAATAGGTCACTTATATAGTTTAGGTGTGGATTCGACTTTTTGACTATAGTTTGGGATGGAAACGATGCCTTTTCCCTTAATGTTTTTAGTCATTTACTTTTGTTATTTAATAGGCTGGACGCGCCTAAAATAAGTGTAACACACGCACCTTAGAATGGGGGTCGCGGGGAGGTAATAATATCACTTTTATATAGTTAAGGTGTGTAATAGGTCACTTATATAATTTAGGTGTGACTTAGACTTTTCTTGTATAGTATGGGGTGGAAATAATGTCTTTTCCCATACTTGATTTTCTAACCCTCAACTTCTTCACTGTTTTTGTCAGCATAATAAAATTCAACATATGTGTGTATATATATATATCTTCTTTGTTTTCATTCAAAATCATTCTTTAGGGACAAAATTTTTCCTCAGACAAGAGTTAGTTGGATCAAAATCGAAGCTTTGTGATCACTATTATATTTTTTTTATAGTTTATAGGTCGTAGATGAATGTCAGTTGGCTTTGAAGAATTTCTTGTGTAAAGGTTAGGTTTAATTGTATTGTTTTGATATCTTTATTATCTTATTGTTTTATTTTAATTTACAGATGCTAGATGAATGTGGGTCGGGTTTGAAATTTTTTTTTAGGTAAAGGTTAGGTTTAATTGTATCATCGTAATATCTCTATTAGTTTGTTATTCTGTGGTAGTTTACGGTTCGTAGATGAATCTCAATCAGCTTTGAGAATTTTTTGTGTGCAAAATTTAAGTTTAATTGTATTGTTTTGATATCACTTTTATCGTATTATTTCATTGTAGTTTACTGGTGATAGATAAATGTTGGTCGGCTTTGAGGATTTTTTTATGTAAAGGTTAGGTTTAGTTGTATTATTTTGATATCTCTATTATCATATTATTTTGTTATTATTTACAGGTGGTAGATGAGTGTCGCACAACTTTGAGAAATTTTTTGTGTGTAAAGATTAGATTTAATTGTATTATTTTGATGTCTCTATCATCGTATTGTTTTGTTGCAATCTACAGATGGTAGATGAATGTCGATCGATTTTTAAAGATATTTTTGGTAGAAATTAGGTTTAATAAATAAATTCTTCATCTTTACATACTCAAAAGATATTAAATTTAATTATTATATTCATCTTTATATTTAAATAAATATTCTATTTAATGTAATGGTTGAACTCATTAAAGTGAGGTACACGCGCAAGGCGCGTACACTTAAACTAGTTGTATTAAAAGTGTGAAGAATTTTAGTTTGTACTTTTTGTCCATCAATAAAAGTTTTAATAATAGATAAAATTATTTTTTCGCTATTTTCCTTCAATATAAAATTGAATCAACAAAGACACATCCATAGTCATATATGGAAAAGTTCTTATGAACTTCAACCAATGTCTAATTATGAATTTGAGAAAAAAATTCAAGGCGAGAAAACAAAAATTGCATTGAATTAAAACTTTTATTGTGAATAACAAATTTAATTTTTTTTGGTATACAATCAACGAGAATTTGAGTCCATCTAAAATATGAGTGCTAGCTAAAATACATACCATTGCCATTAATTTTCAATCAAATTATTTTCTTTTCTCTTGAACTCTAATTTTCTTAATTTTGCTTGTCATGTTGCAAATTTTATGGTCTACGTTTTTCATTTATATATATATATATATATATATATATATATATATTATAGTTCACTGTTACTAATTTTATGTTTTTGTTGTTTTTTTCTTTTTTGATGTCTAAAGTAGAATTTGGCGCAAAGTTTTTTTTATAGCTGAATGGAAAGGCCAGTCAATGTGACAATATTTGTTAATCAATTTTTTTTTTCTTTCAATTCACATGTCATGTCGTAAAATAGTTTTTTGTTGTTAGCTTTTTTTTTTCAAAGTCGAACAATCAATCAACTTGAAGCTATCTGTGCTTTTATTGTTCTATTTATTTATTCATCTCTATTGTTACAGTTTTTTGTTGAATGTGTAGTTTTAAAAGTTTTAAGTCGAGGGCCTACTGAAAATAGATTTTTTACTTAATAAAGGTATATTGGTTAAGGTCTGTGTAAATTCTATCATTTTCAGAGTCCACGTATGAGATGAGTGTGTCATTATTATTGTATTGATTGATAACCTCGAGATTGAAGGCATAACTATTGAATCATAATTTTTATAAATTTGTTACATAACTTTGTGTATTTTTTAATGATATTTGAGCCAAACAGCTAGAGTATATCGAATCTGCAGTTGAGGGCTGGCTTCGTCCTTATATGTTCATTCGATATAGAATTCAGTTATTATGTTGGTATGTTAACATTCTTTGTAAACTATTCAGACAAATATCGTATATATTTTATGCAAAATATTTATTTTTTTTACGAATCTTTCTTTTTGTATACACTTTTAATGTTATACATACGTGCAAGACACATATCATAAATTCTCTCTCTTCTATCTGTAACTTCTAGTTCTCTTTTATTTATTTTTTCATTTTTCTTTCTTTTTTCATTTTTAAATTTTTTTTTATGATAACGAAAATGCCATAATCGCATATGATTTATATTCGCCCAACATTTATAATTTTGTATTCGTTAATACAATTATATTTGTATTTATTTTTTATACTTCAAACTTGTATTTGTATTTTATAGTTTGCACCATCATATATATTTTATGTAATTAACACTTTTATTTTAAAGAACTGTTTTGTATTTGTAATTTATCGTTGACTGCACATTATATTTGTATTTAGTGGTTTCATTTTGCTTGTATTTATATTTGTATTCTATTTTTATTGATGAACTTGTATTTTTAAAGAACTATTTTATATTTATTTTCGTAAGTTGACCGTACATTGTATTTGTATTTATAATTGCATTTGTTTCAGTTGTTTATATTTGCATTCGTAGTTGACAATATCATTTGTATTTTTAAGCAATTAAAAAGGAATAGTTATTTTTCTTTATACGAACACTTGTATTTATATATATATTGATACAAATTGTATTTTATTGATATAAATTGAACAATACAAATAAAAAGATAAATTATGCAAATACAATTACTAAATTATACAAATACAAATGTTACATTTGTATCAAATGATACATGTTTATACAACTTGAACCATAATCATACAATTGATACTTGTTCATATACAAATATAAATAATAAATTTGATATACAAATGTTAACGATACATTTTCTTGAATGATACATTGTATATTTATATATTTTAGTCTCAAGCAAATACAATTAATCCATATACTTGTTTGTATATAATTACAAATGATAAATTATACATATTCACGATGAAACTATTCAAATATAAATAATTTATTTATTTGAAATATATAGCATGGCACAAATAAATATAAAGTATAAAAAATATATAAAATATAAAATGCAATGACAACATAAAAAATGAGAAAAAATACAAAAAGAAGAAACATGACAAAAATGATGAAACAAGAAGAAAAAGGGGAAAACAAAAATACAAAAAAAATGCAAAGAAAAAACAAAAAAAAACGAAAAAGAAAAAAATAGATGAAAAAAACGAGAAAGAAAAAAAGAGAAAATATAAGAAATGAGTAAAAAAGGAAAAGGAAAAAAAAAGTAAGTTAAATGAAAAAAGAAAGAAAAAACAAAAAAGAAAAAGAAACAAAAAAAGAGGGGGGGGGGGAAAGAAAGAGAGATAAAAAATAGAAAAAGAAAGAAAATAAAGGAGGGAGACTATGAATTGTATTTAATTGGTAAGAGATGCTGTGAATTATAATTAATTGAAACTTAGGCTAAATGGGATAATTAGAAGCTTATGTTTGCTAACCCATGTAGGTCTCAAGCAAATATAATTAATTCATATACTTGTTTGTATATAAATACAATGATAAATTGTATACATTATATAGTATGATACAAATAAATATAAAATATAAAACTCAATGACAACAAAAAAGATGAGACCCCCCCCCCCCCCCTAAAAAAAAAGAAGACAAAAATGACGAAATAAGAATGAAAAAGGAGAAAACAAAAATAAAAGAAGAGAATGCAAAGAAACAAAAAAAAACAGATGAAAAAAACAAGAAAGAAAAAAAGAAAATAGAAAAAAAATCAAAAACAAAAAAAATTAAAGTAAAGTAAAAAAAGAAAGAAAAAACAAACCAAAAAAAAACAGAAAAGAAAAAAACTGAAATTTTGAGCATAGGTGGGTGATCTCTATGTTTAAATGGATACTCATATTTTACCCATTCTGTCCATTTTTATATGAGCTTTTAAAATGAATTGATGTTCATATTTACCCATTCGAAATATGAGTGATCCAACTCAATAAATATGGATTAAATGAACTTCTTTCACAAATATGGGCTGAAATTGTCACCCCTACTTGTATCAGACTACAGTTATAGTTTACATATAAAATCATAGCAATGAATATTTGAGCAACATATGCTTTATACTTGCCTCATATTGCCTCCAGTAGGCCATCTTATGATCATTTGTATTATATATCGGTTAAATACATCACCTAGGCAAATTATAAGATCTATATTATAACAAAAGCTTTCATGGACATTATATGATAAACTAACAAGGTTAGTGTATAGGTTATAGTTCCATATCATATATGTGCTACTCATTTGCTCATACTTCTTTTACTTTGATATTTGATTCATATGAGCTTCCGCACTTGTTCAGTTGTTATTTTGTCTGCTTTCATACTGGTACATGTTGTTTATGTATGAGGGCACAATATTTTATTGATGCAGACTTGGATCCTCAGGATAGCATATGTCCACGTTAGTATTTATTACAGTTTTCAACTGATATTTTTTTGAGCTACATCTCTCTCAAGAGCCAGTTTATGTATAGTATTTTTAATTACATGTACATGTCTCTAATTGGGTATGTCAGGCCTTATCCCAACTAGTCATTCGTAGTGTAACGTGTTAAACTGACTAGAGACGTCATAGACATCATGTGGTATTATATTGTACTATTTTGTTAATATAACTCCCTCGTGTATATATACAACTCATATTGGATATCCCTCTCATTATTATCCCATAATCTCGCGTATGTTATAGAATACTGGTAAAGTGAGTGTAAATAGTTCTTGTCTGTCATTATCATCTTTAGGCGTGATAAACTTGGTATCAGAGCCTAGGTTTAGGTGTCCCAGGGAGTCTACGAAGTCGTGTCATGTAGGATTTTACTTATCAATCTGTTGCATGCCACATTTATAATTAAGGGACTACATGGACATTTAGGAATTTGACCTTCATTTATAATTTATATCGTTCAATGAAGTTAAATCATAGAAAGTTACGTCTGACTCATATTCTGCTTGTCTGTGATATAGATTATGTCTGCTACAAAAAAGGATAAAGCATCCCAGATAGTCACTATTAGCACTACTCAGGAGGTAACCACTCTAGGGCAATCTCCGGCATTGGTGGATCCGAATAGTACTTAAGAAAGTTTGATAGGTTCTATGCTTCCAAGTTCTCAAATTCATGGGACGGAAAAACTTAGAGGGGTTTCTGTACCTTCGGTCGTACCAACAGTAGTTCTTATCCCGCCAACAGGTGCCTCAGACCCAGATCTCAAAAGAGTGATATAGTTGCTTACACAGTTGGTAGCCGCTTAAGACCAAAGATAGACTATGAACGTACCTTTTGTTACTCAAGAAGGGGTAGCCGAATCTAAGATCAATGATTTGCTCGATATGAATCCACCAGAATTCACAGGTTCTAATCTTACAAAGGACCCCCAACAGTTCATTAATGAGACTCATAAAATTGGTAAGGTAATGCAGGTGTTGGACACATATACGGTTGCATTTCCCACTTATAAACTATAATTTATTGTTGATTTGTATGATATGTGGGTAGCCTTCATAGGTCAGGCAGCTCCCCCAGCGGTCTAGATAGTACGAAGGTCTTTATAGATCATATCATGACATTAGACCTCAGAGCGGCAAGGGTGAATGAATTTTTATCTTTAACGTAGGGTAATATTAGTGTCAAGGAGTATTATTTGCGGTTTACACAGCTGTCTAGATTTTCTCTAGAGTTAGTTAGCACACAGACATCACAGATTCACCGCTTTGTGAATGGCCTTACTGGTCCCTTGAAGGACCTTCTTTCTATTACTACTATGAATAAAGATTTAGATAAAGTAAGGATCATGGTGCATGCTCAACAGTTAGAGAAACTTAATCGTGGTTAGATAGTGAGAGAGAGTAGAGTAAGAGAGCTAGGAAAACCAATCAGTATCAGAAAGTTAGTGAAACTTCCACTAGTAGAGGGACACCTAGGCAGACCCAATCAGTTATGGGCTCCACATCTAATGCTCCAGCTCAGTTTTTGAGGTGCAAGTATGAGTAGGGTCACACTTATAGAGCACCAGACTTACAGCGTCAAAAAGGCACCTGTCAAATGTTACCACCTAGACCTACATATAGGTAGTGTGTCCGAGCATATGGAGGGGTGTGTCAGCGTAGTTCAAATTGTCACACCCCTTTTTTTAATGTACTCCAAGAAATTCGTTTTGTTTTAATGTTTTAAAGTTCGAAAGGGTTTTATTATTTAAGTGACAAAGATGAAAATTTGTTTCGAAAAAGGACTATTTATATTGTTTATTCAGAGTCGCCACTTAACATAATCCGGTGTGCCAAGTCACCATTAGAAAATTCTTTCCAAAACCATTTGACTCTTTAAACTGGTTTGCGAACAGAGATTCCGGCTAAGGAATTCTGTTGACTGAGGGGAAGGTGTTAGGCACCCCTCAATCCCGTGGTTTGACCACGGTCGCTTGGCAGAGCGTATCGGCTAAATTGACGTTACAAATGCATAAACCACACAAAACACGCAAAAAAATCAAACAATAACAAAACAAGACAAAATGAAAAGTCCAGTCCAATTATTACAACCGAAATAAAAATACTGGAATAACCTACACTAGTCCTAAACCATGCTTTACCCGATGCCTCGGGCCTTGATCACGAGCATCCTTAGCGTACAAAATTCTTCGGGTTAGCGTACAAAATTCTTCGGGGCATACCCCGGTGAGTAAATACAAATTACCTCGGGTCATTCCCCGGTTAAATAAATATACTTTCCAAATACGATAAACAAAACATTCAACAAATATTCCAATCATTCCCACATTACACCAATCCTAAACTTGCCTACCCGAGCTTACTGTTTGTCTACCCGCTCGACAACATACCGCATTCAACATCAACAATGTATCAAAAATATCATAATATTTACTTTTATCAATTTTCGATTCCCGTTCCCAAATTTATTTCAACCAACATGATTAAATAAGTCTCAATCAAATCAACCACGGTAATCGCGATTTCTCCAACATAATATCGAAACATATCACCACGTCACAGTCATCAAACAAACACTAACAACGAAGATTCAAATCAAACACATAACAAATAAATCATCCACACCCACAACATCATAAAAAAATCAAGATAAAATAAAAATTCGGTAGAAGAAATGGACCTCGATGAAACTGATCCTTGTCGATAATAAAGAAATCCGAAGACCAAAATACTCGACTGGAGAACCTCAATCCGACCAAGAATCCAACTCAGTATGATAAATACAAACGGGACAGATTTAAAATCGGAACGGAAACCTTGGAAACGAACCCCAACACTCGGATTTCAAAACATCCGTGACCGACACGATTTCAAACAGAAAACGAACACAACCACGATTCCGGTGGATGTTGCCGGAATCCGGTCACACTACCCTCTCTGTGTTTTGATCTCTCTCTCCCACTCGAATCTCTCTTTCTTCGATCTCACTATTTTTTCGATCTCATTGTTCCTCCTTCCGACGACGCAGACAACGACGGAGGAAATCGGATCTGAACGGCGGCTGGAAGAGAACGGAGGGAGGCTCGGAGGTGTCTGGAGGCGGTGAGTTTGCAATGGTAGCGAAGCTGGTTTGCTGGTCGGATTCTCGTCGTCGCGGTGGCGTTGGTCGGAGCGGGGGCTGGAAGAGAAGCTGGCGAAGGTGGTGAGGGCGTTTTAGCGGAGGAAGAGGAGGACGAGATTTGGAACGGCGCCGGCGCCGTTGTCGCCGACGAGGGAAGCGCCGGGAGAGGTTTTTTTTTAGAGAGAGAGTGAGAGCTTAGAGAGAAGATGGAGCTGATTTTTTTATTGTATATGCTGAGGTCCTCCTCTTGTTTTTGTGTGTATCTGTGTATATATGAGGTGAGGGTGGGGTAGTGGTGAGGTAGGTGCGGTTACGTGGGGTAGGGGGTAGGGTGTGAGGTGTTTCTTTTTGGTTGGATGGGATAACGGTTAAGTGTTGTTTTTTTATTGGGTGGGTTGTTAGAATATTAGGATAAAGCAAAATTAGTTAGGGGTTGTTATTTTTGTCATTTTGTGGAGGAATTATCACACGGGTGAGGGTACACGGTAGGATAGGGTAAACAATAGGTAAAAACGATATCGGGGAGGGACGAAATTAGGTGTCTACATCATGCCCCCTTTGAATGTAAAGACGAAGTGTTTTCAGGCAAAGAAGTAGACAGCGAGACCAAATTTTGACCCGACCATTATTCAAAGAAAGAAACAGAAGGAAGAAGGACAACCGGGTCTTGACTTAAGACATCCTTCCTACCCAAATTACGAGAGAATCATGTCACGGGTATTTCAAAGGATTGAAAGAGGTGGACTATACCGAGATGGAGAGTCGAGTGAGGTTCCGTCGAGGTTCCGGTCCGCGGCTCTGTTATTACATCAAAATGAAAATTACAAGTTAAAACATAAATGAAATTACAAAAATCCTATCTATACAGCTTCTGTTGGCTCTTGACTCGACTTTTATCACCCTATTTTTCAGGCGGGCTCCTGACTTGCAATTGTTTTCAACTTGTTGCTTGGCTTTCAATTGCTTCGCTTTGTTGCTTGACTTTTCGTTTCTTCACCCTATTCTCCAGGCGGGCTCCGGACTTGCTATTTCATCACCCTGTTCTTCAGGCGGGCTCCTGAAACCCAAAATTAACACTAGAACGAAAATTATCCCAAACAAGAATTATAATAAAGTAGTATTTCATTTTGAAAGTGTTGTCCCATTTTCCAGGAGGGTCCTGAACCTAAAGTAAATTCTCATTTTTCAGGAGGGTCCCTAACAAAAGTAAAATCTCATTTTTCAGGAGGGTCCTGAACATAAAATAAAATCCCATTTTTCAGGAGGGTCCTGAACATAAAGTAAAGTCCCATTTTTTTCAGGAGGGTCCTGAACAAAAGTAAAATCCCATTTTTCAGGAGGGTCCTGAACATAAAATAAAATCCCATTTTTCAGGAGGGTCCTAAACATAAAGTAAAGTCCCATTTTTTTCAGGAGGGTCCTGAACAAAAGTAAAATCCCATTTTTCAGGAGGGTCCTGAACATAAAATAAAATCCCATTTTTCAGGAGGGTCCTGAGCATAAAGTAAAATCTCATTTTCCAGGAGGGTCCTGAACATAAAGTACAATCCCATTTTTCAGGAGGGTCCTGAACATAAAGTAAAATCCCATTTTTCATGGGGGTCCTGAACAGAAAGTAAAATCCCATTTTTCAGGAGGGTCCTGAGCAGAAAGTAAAATCCCATTTTTCAGGAGGGTCCTGCGCATAAAGTGAAATCCCATTTTTCAGGAGGGTCCTGGGCAGAAAGTAAAATCCCATTTTTCAGGAGGGTCCTGCCCATAAAGTGAAATCTCATTTTTCAGGAGGGTCCTGAGCATAAAGTAAAATCCTATTTTTCAGTAGAGTCCTGAACAGAAAGTAAAATCCCATTTTTCAGGAGGGTCCTGAACATAAAGTAAAATCCCATTTTTCAGGAGGGTCCTAAACAGAAAGTAAAATCCCATTTTTCAGGAGGGTCCTGAACAGAAAGTAAAATCCCATTTTTCAGGAGGGTCCTGAACATAAAGTACAATCCATGGATATGCATTTCCAATGGTAGCTGAATCAAGTGAAACGAATTTGCCCCTGTTTCAATCAAAGAAAAAATTGTCAGTTAAAAACTTAGTGGTGGCTTGCAGATCTTGGCTTTTCATGTATCTGCCCAACACTCGTTCCTTTCATCTTTGTTCCAAATTGCTAACATTTTCCCTGTCTTACCGCATCATTGACCAAGATCCAGATTGAGGGAAATGAGTTCTGACTCAAACAATGGGTTTTCATTTTACCATGCCCCTGAGGTGCACTCTTTTCCCAAATCTGAATGATTCCACGAATCCAATAGCCTGTCGGTTGATAGACTTCCTTTGCTTCGTGTTGAATTACGATCATATTTCTTTCCTGTGCTGTTCCTTGGCTTTTCTTCATATAATTGGAAAGACTGGTAGTAAATTTTTGAAATCCTTTCTCGCTTGTGTTGACACAGACTTGACTTAAAAATGTAAAGAAATGATGGTGACTTTTGTTTTGATAAATAACATAAGAAAAGACAAAAACATGAATATGTAAATGAAAGAAAAGGGCAATGTCCCATATTCAAAAAGAAAACTTATCTGAATACGACAACCAACTCCAATGAGTATGACATGCATTTTGGATTGAGCTGCCTGATCTTCCTTTCCAAACTCCCCATTTGTTGTTCAGTTCGTGGCTTTGCCGCTGAACCGCTTCTTCAAATCCATTGGACTCATTCATCACATTCGATTGTCGACATCTTAAATGACTTTTGCCAACAAATCTCTTTCTTTTCACTTTTCACTTTTCTCTTGAACTCTCCATCGCCTTACGGTGCCCGTGAGGGTTTTCACTAATAAGACTCTCTCATTTTTATTTCTCACCATCGCCTTATGGTGCCTGCAAGGGTTTTCACCAATAAGACTCTCTCATTTTTGTATTTCTCTCAACTCACCATCGCCTTATGATGCCCACGGGGGTTTTCACCAATAAGACTCTCTCATTTTTTTTTCTCTCAACTCACCATCGCCTTATGATGCCCACGGGGGTTTTCACCAATAAGACTCTCTAATTTTTGTATTTCTCTCCTGATTTCTTATGCCGAGGGAGACAAATGGTACCCCACAATATATCATCAATATCCATTGCATGCTTAGCCTTAACATTATCAAAAATTGATCTGAAGGACTTTCTTTGGTTGTAACTTGGCTTTTGGTTAAGGTTAGAAAAAATGGTAAGGGGCTCAAACGATACTTGAAGTGAGGGTGGGACTTACAACTTTTGGAATCGACTCAAACAACATGTTAACTCATGCCCCAGTTTTTGTTGACTAGGTGAATCTTAAATCTTTATTTGGTTGGACCAAGCCCGAAATAGGGCAGCCTACGTATCTCACTCCCGAGAAAGGAGAATCAGGTCGCACGTAATTCCATCAGCTTGTTCTTTGTTTTGATTTGATTTTTTTTCTTTTATTTTCGAACTCTTTCTTTTATTCTTATTTTCTTGACATTTATCTTTGACTCTATTTTGATTTCAAAAAAGGGATATGAAAGAAAAATAAACGAAGCTCAAACGGGTAAACAAAGGACGACACAATGTTTGGATAGAAGAATAAAATGCCTTCATCATATCAATCTTGAAAAATGCAAGTATTAAACATGCAACAAACTCAACAAAGGATCAAATATCATACATAGTATCTTTTGACCGCATCAGCATTGATAGCCATTTCTGCCATTTTGCCTTCAATATCTGTCAAATATAAGGCTCCATTAGGCAACACTTTCTTCACAACGAAGGGACCTTGCCAGTTAGGGGAGAACTTGCCTTTCGCTTCAACCTGATGAGGAAGGATACGTCTCAATACCAACTGACCAACTTCAAAATTCCTGGGACGGACCTTTTTGTTATACGCACGAGCCATCCTCCTCTGATACAACTGGCCATGACACACGGACGTTAGCCTTTTTTCCTCGATCAAACTCAAATGTTCCGGTCGGGTTTTTACCCATTCGTCATCATTAATCTCTGCTTCTACAATGACTCGAAGAGAAGGAATTTCAACTTCTGCAGGGATGACTGCTTCTGTCCCATACACTAATAAATATGGAGTTGCCCCTGTTAAAGTACGAACAGTGGTGCGATAACCTAGCAATGCAAACGACAACTTTTCATACCACTGTCTAGAACCTTGTACCATTTTTCGCAGTATCTTTTTTATATTTTTATTGGCGGCTTCTACAACACCATTGGCCTTTGGGCGATATGGAGTAGAATTTCGATGTGCGATCTTAAACTGTTGACACACTTCTTGCATCAAATGACTATTGAGATTGGCAGCATTGTCTGTAACGATCATCTTAGGAATTCCAAATCTACAAATGATATTGGCATGAACAAAATCTACCACAACCTTCTTTGTCACTGACTTGAAAGTTACTGCTTCCACCCACTTTGTGAAGTAGTCAATGGATACCAAAATGAATCTATATCCATTTGATGCCTTCGGCTCAATCGGTCCAATCACATCCATTCCCCAAGCCACGAATGGCCATGGAGCGGCCATTGCATGCAACTCAACAGGAGGAGAACGTATCAGATCGTCGTGCACCTGACATTGATGACACTTTTGAACAAATTGAATAGAATCCCTCTCCATAGTAAGCCAGTAATAACCTGCTCGAAGAATCTTCTTTGAAAAGACATGACCGTTCATATGCGACCCGCATACTCCAGAGTGTATTTCAACCATGATTGCCGAGGCTTCTTTTGCATCTACACACCTTAAAAGTCCCAAATCTGGGGTCCTCTTATACATGATTCCCCCACTTAAGAAAAATCCACTAGCCAAACGTCTAATAGTCCTCTTTTGATCGTTGGGGCATATGCTGGGTATTCTCCTGACTGAATGTACCGCTTGATATCCAAAAACCAAGGTTCTCCATCGAGCTCTTCTTCAACCGCATTACAGTAAGCATGTTGATCACGACTCTGTATATGCACTGGATCGATATAGGCTTTGTTAGGATGTTGGAGCATTGAAGACAGAGTGTCTAAAGCATCAACAATTTCATTATGAATCCTTGGAATATGCCTAAATTTTACTAACACAAATCGTCGACATAGCTCCTGCAAGCATTGTCGATACGGGATGAGTTTTAAATCTCGCATCTCCCAATCGCCTTGAATTTGATGGACGAGTAAATCTGAATCTCCCAACACCAATAATTCTTGGACTCCCATATCAACAGCTAACCTCAAACCAAGGATGCAGGCTTCATACTCTGTCATATTGTTAGTACAGTAGAATCAAAGTTGTGCTGTTATCGAGAAATGTTGTCCCGATTCAGAGATAAGAACCGCACCTATTCCGACTTCTTTCATATTGACAGCTCCATCGAAGAATAACCTCCAACCTGGATCAGCATCTATAACGACTTCATCGACACACGACACTTCTTCGTCAGGAAAATATGTCTTTAATGGCTCGTACTCTTCATCGATGGGATTCTCAGCAAGATGATCTGCCAAGGCTTGGGCTTTCATGGCGGTTCAAGTCATATATACAATGTTGAACTCGGTAAGCAATATTTGCCACTTTGCCAATCGACCCGTTGGCATAGGCTTCTGAAAGATATACTTCAAAGGATCCATGCGGGAGATGAGATAAGTAGTATAGGATGATAGATAATGCTTCAACTTCTGTGCTACCCAAGTTAGGGCACAACACGTCCTTTCAAGAAGAGTATACCTGGCCTCATATGCGGTGAACTTCTTGCTAAGATAATAAATAGCCTGCTCCTTTTTGCTTGTGACATCATGTTGACCCAGGACACAACCGAAAGAATTTTCCATGACTGATAAATATAAGATCAAAGGCCTACCAGGCTCCGTGGGTACCAGCACTGGCGGATTTGACAAATATCTTTTGATTCGATCGAACGTTTCCTGACATTCTTCAGTCCATTTTACCCCAGCACTCTTTTTCAACAACTTGAATATGGGCTCACAAGTGGTTGTGAGTTGAGCAATAAACCTGCTAATGTAGTTCAGTCTACCAAGCAAACTCATCACCTCCGTTCTATTCTTGGGCGAGGGCAAATCCTGAATGGCTTTGATTTTTGAAGGATCCAATTCAATTCCCCGACGGCTGACTACAAACCCCAACAGCTTTCCAGATGGAACTCCAAATACACATTTGGCAGGGTTGAGTTTGATATTATACCTACGAAGCCTCTCAAAGAACTTTCTTAAATCTTTAACATGGTCGGCCTGACTTTTTGACTTAATAATCACATCATCCACGTAGACCTCAATCTCCTTATGCATCATGTCATGAAACATAGTGGTCATGGTCTCATGTATGTTGCTCCAACATTCTTCAAACCGAACGGCATCACTCGATAACAATAAGTTCCCCATGGTGTGATAAAAGACGTCTTCTCCGCGTCTTCATCATCTATAATGATCTGGTGATATCCGGCATAGCATCCAAAAAAGAGGCAACCTCGGGTTTAGCACAGTTGTCTAACAAAATATGGATGTTGGGCAGTGGAAAATCATCTTTCGGACTTGCTCTGTTCAAATTGCGGTAATCAACACACACTCAAATTTTGCCATCTTTCTTTGGTACGGGAACAACATTGGATAACCACATGGGATAACGAGACACTCGAATTACTTTGGCTTCAAGTTGTTTCATGATTTCCTCTTTGATTTTAATACTTACATCGGTTTTAAACTTCCTCAACTTCTGTTTGACAGGGGGGAACGCGGGATCAGTTGGCAACTTGTGAGCCACTAATTTTGTGCTTAAATCGGGCATATCATCATAAGACCATGCAAAAACATCCTTATAATCAATTAATGCTTGAATCATTCCCTCTTTTAGCTGTGGCAAAGCATGTACACTGATTTTAGTTTCCCTAACATCTTCTTGATCCCCTAGATTTATTGGCTCAGTCTCATTCAAATTAGGATTCGGTTTGTCTTCAAACTGTTCCAACTCTTTGCTTATTTCTTCTAGTGCTCCTTCTTCATTATATTCCCCATCCCGCTTCATTACATCTTGATTAGTTTGGATTTTAAGATCAGGCTGAAAATTCCGCATGCATGTCATGTCATTAGAATCAGCATAAAGAGAACTGTGTAAGAAAAGAAAAACAAAATATATTAGACAAAAAATAAAAGAGACATTGCATTTCATTAAATAAAAAAATAGAAGGGTTTAAACACAGATGCCAACATAACATAAACAAACTAAAATCCGAATTACAACCCTGAAATAACTCGGATAAACAGAAAGAAAAATAAAATAAACTACCAAAACTCCCTCCTGACGAGGAGAGGAGTGACTTCCCAATTATTGAGCCGGACAGCTGGACCTATGAATTGCACGTCTGCCATACTGGTACCTTTTAATGCTTCGACCATATCAACTTCTATACAAAGGTTCTGGAAGTCATCAACCAATTCAACCTCAAATTCCATATGCTTCGTGACACCGCTCTTAACAAATGATTCACTGAGTAGTGGCATTGGGCGAGGGAGTGACCATATTTCCTTTTTTCTTCCCTTGGCTTTCTTCAGATCTTCACCTGTAGGCTTAAATCCCAGACCAAACGTGCCCACGTTCTCACTCGAACATATGGGTTGAACTATACCGTGCAGAGACGCTACCAAACCCTTTCCTGGCTCAAATCCGTATTTCCAAAGTTCACTCACCACCATGATAGAAGTAGAAGACAATTGCGGTCCCGGTATAGCCTGCCATTCAAGGATACGATTCACTGGCATTGTATCAAAAATTTGATAGACGAATGTCTCCTCTACATTATTTGCTTCAATAAGAGACAAGGGAGAATCTTCGTAGGCTGACAAATCTCCTTCACCATGAATAACTACTTCTTGCCTGTCATGCTCAAACTTAATCATTTGGTGCAGTGTAGATGCAACCGCCTTGGCCTTATGGATCCACGGCCTTCCCAACAACAGATTGTAAAAGGAGTCTACATTCAATACTTGAAACTCTATGGCGAACTCAACAAGCCCTATGGTCAACACTAGTTCTATTTCGCCAATGGAATTTGATTTTACACCATCGAAAGCCCTGACACATACATTGTTGGGCCTGATCCTCTCAGCACCAATATTCAACTTTTGCAAAGTAGAAATAGGGCAAATATTTGCACCTGAACCTCCATCAATCATAACATGAGTGACATAGAAATCTTCACACTTTACTGTATTGTAAAGGCCCTGGTTATGCCCTGTACCTTCAATAGGCAATTCATCGTCAGAAAAGCTAATCCGATTGACCTCAAAGATTTTTCCAACCATTTTCTCAAGCTGGTTGATTGTAATCTCCCTTGGAACATATGCTTCATTTAATACCTTCAGTAAAACATCACGATGCTCCTTGGAGTGCAACAGCAAAGATAAAAGGGAAATTTGAGCAGGGGTTTTCTTCAGTTGGTCTAATATTGAATACTCTGGCAATTTCATCTTTTTCAAAAAAAAATTGGCTTCTTCTTCGGTGATAGGCTTTTTGATAGATGACGGTCCACTCACCGTTGGCTTGGACTTTCTTAATCTTTCAGGCACGAAACATCTTTCTGACCTAGTCAAACCCCTACCTCATCTACATCTTTCACTACTTCTTTCCCATGATAGGTCATCACGATCCGCCCATAATTCCAGGGAATCTTTTTCGTATCAACTATCGGAGGTTGGGTCACCGGTTTGAGGACAATAGGCGCTGCCAGTGCTCCTTTCACCGTCAAGATAGGCTGACTCAGAGCTCCCACCATCGTCAACTTAGGTTTATCCTGCCTTGAATCAATATACCTTCTGGAGCTCTGTACTGTGATCAGAGGTTTCTTTGTTCTTTTTTGCGCTTTATCTTCTCTCATTCCTTCCTGGCTCAATGACATTGCTTTCAAAGACTCCGCTACATTCACCGATTTCTCCTCAATGGTCTGTATCTTGATAATAGGCTTATAACCCCTCGAAGACTCCTTCCCGTCATATATCAATTCTAACATATTGGCTTCAGCATGGGTTGGCAATGGATTCTGGTTAATGTTTGGGCCTTCCGGGGCCTGGACCAGCATCTGATTTGTGTCAATTAAATCTTGGACAGCTCTCTTTAAATGCCAGCATTTCTCAATATCATGGCCGGGCATATCAGAACAGTACGCACACCTTAAACAATAATCGAGATTCTTCGGCGGTAGATTTGAAAGCCTTCCTTGAATTGGGCTTAAAACCTTCAACTTTTTCAACCTATCAAACAAACTAGCATATGACTCCCCAAGAGGTGTGAATTGATTTTTGACCGCCTTCTCTTTTCTATACTCGGGCCTAGGTTGAAAACCAGGTCTGGAGGGGTTTTGGTAATTCGGTGAAGCGAATGGGCGATTTTGTGGAGCTTGCGCGTGCCACTGCGGGTAAGAAGGGGTTTGGGCATATGGTTGCGCACTATATACTGGGTACGGGGGTGGTGGAATGGAATATAAAGGGTTTTGTGGAGAGTAGTAATGGTGGGGAGGAATATATGGAGCTTGAGCGTAGACTTGGGCTTGGGATTGGGGATAGGGGCGAGGTGGTCTTTTGGGATAGGAATGGGTTCCAGATACAACAGTCGCCACATCCTCTTTCTTCTTTTTACCTCAAAATGCGCCAGATCCACCTTGAATAGCTTGTGTGGTGGCTTTTAATGCGGCAAAACTCACTATTCGGCCGGTCTTAATTCTGTCCTCTATCATCTCCCCCATCTTGAGGACTTCCATAAAAGATTTTCCCATTGCCGGAAGTAAATGCTGAAAATAGGTCTCATCCTGCGCCTGAATGAAAACTTACTTTCTTTCATTGGAGGCTTTACCCTAGCGGCCTGTTCACGCCACCTTATCGCGTATTCCCTAAAACCTTCAGTGTTTTTCTTCTTCATGTTGACCAAAGATTTTTCATTCGGATTCAGGTCGATGTTATACTGAAAATATTGCACAAACTCAGAAGCCAAGTCATCCCAGCTGTTCCACTTGTCGATATCTTGATCGATAAACCATTCTGAAGCCAGATCAGAAAGACTCTCGCCAAAGAAAGCCATGAGTAGCTCTTCCCTTCCTCCTGCAGCCCTCAACTGGTTGCAATAGCGTCTCAAGTGGGCCACGGGATCACCGTGTCCTGCATACTTCTCGAACTTAGGCATTTTAAAACCTAGGGAAAGGTTGATGTCTGGGAACATGCACAGATCTTTATAAGAAACACTCTTATAACCTCTGATTCCCTGTAAATTTCTCATGGCCTGTTCTAAACTTTTCAACTTTCGCGCTATGACTTCCTGTTCCTCTATTGCGACAGGTTTCTCTGAATCAAATGGAAATGCAGGTGGCTGAGTGTACCCATACGGTTCATTCATTCTCAAAGTCGGCTCCGGGGTATAATACTGACTATCTGGAACCTTTAATACTGGCTCACTGGCAGACCGAGGAAGCCTCATTGTGGGACGCACAACATATAGGGGAGTTTCATGTGGTGGCAGGGCCATGAATACCGGTGTGATCGGTGGCGCTGGCTGAGCAGCTGGTCTTGATTGGGGAGCTGCTAAGGGCACACCAGAATTGCCAGGATAATAATGTCGCGGAGTGAATCTTGGTGCGTGCTCAGGTGACTCAGTAGGAGCAGAGAATTGTGCTTGAGAGAGCGGTGGGCAATTAGAGATATTACCAAGACCTTCAGGGAGCGGAGGAGGAGGCATTCCGCTGGCCCATGCCCGGTGCAAATCTATCAATTGTTGCCTGAGCCTTACTACCTCATCATTGTGTTCTGAACTTTCTTCCCTGTGATCCTAATCCGGGTCAATGAGCGAATTTTCAATCTCCCTGCTAGCCATGACAAGCTTTGCTTTGGATCTAGTGAAATATGGGTGACTAGCCAGAGTGGTGCAAACTTACCACTGTTATCTGAAAGAACATGCTCATCAAAGACGACATCCGTTAGGATTAGGGCACACAACAAGCAGGAGAGTCACATTGGTAAAATTGTCCTAAATTCATGTTCATTTCTACCAGCTTTTGAGGGTAGCGAGGTCATTTCAACATCATCCCAATTTTTATCTACACTCTTTCTTTTTTTTTTTTTTTCGTATCCACCTCTGTTCCTTCCACTTCTCTCGTTATCTACCTTTATTTTATCATTCTTTATGGCTTTTATTCTTCTTTAACAAACGAAACAAAATGATTAGATCGAACCCAAAAGTAGGTTGCCTACGTATCATGTTGTACATGAATCAGATCTTGCGTAGTTCGGGCAGTTTTGCCAAAATGGCCAATTAAAATCTTTTTTTTTCTTTTTCTTGAAACTTTAAAAAGAAAAGAAAATAACAAATTATCAAAAGAATTGACGAAAATCTTTTTGCATTTTTTAGGTTTAAACTCCCTATACAAAAATGGAATCTATGATTACCAAAGAAGAATCTTTTTGGGTTTTCGATTTAGAATTTCATAGGAAAATGAGACTTAAAACTATTAAAGAAAAATCTTTTTGTAGTTTTCTTTTAGAGATGTATATGAAACACCTACTCTAAGTGAAGAGTGAAGAAAATCTTTTGAATTTTTCAGATTCCTGTACAACATGAAATCTATGGTTACCGAAGAAAATATTTTTGGATTTTCGATTTTAAATTTCATACGAAAATGAAACTTGAACCCATTAAAGGAAAATATATTTTTTTGCTTTCTTTTAAAGATGTACATGAGACACCTACTCTAAATGAAGAGTGAAGAAAATCTTTTTTGAATTTTTGAAATAAGATCCCCGAACCTAAAATAGGTTGCCTACGTATCTCACTCCCGAGAGAGGAGAATCAGGGGTGCGTAGTTCGTCCAGATTGGACAACTAACGATTAACTAATAAATTGACCCTAACTTAAGAGACAAAACCAAAAACAAACGAATAAAAACTTTTTGGATTTTTCAATTAGACACTTTAACTAAGACTGACACCATCAATTATGGAAAAAATCTTTTTGGTATTTTTGCTTTTGACAAATACGTAGAAAAAAAAAATTCTTTTTGAATTTACGGTACTTTGAGAAGACAAAATGCAAAAATGTAAAAAAAATAAATCTTTTTGAGTTTTTGGATCGTGAAGAACAAAAGCCATAAAGGATTCTAAAATAAACTACGACATTCCTTTTGATTCATTCTTTTCGACTCGCTTTCTATATTTTCTTTTTTTTTTATATAAAAAAAAAATTCGTCCGTCAAATGACCACGTTACCCTCAAATATGCAACAGTTAGCATGTAGGGATGCTTTAAAGGTGAGTCTCCTACAAAGGACCATGCAGGCCCCGCTAGGTCTCAATATGATGCATATAAGAATGACCTAAAGGCTGACCTACGTTGTGGTGTACTAACAAGGCCGTTCGGGGGAGCATATGGTCGATAGTGGCTGCTTTGCTTTCCACCTACTCCATACATCCAACGGCACCCCCCTAAAATAAAGGTGACTCAACTAGAGTTCGTGCGCACGACGTGCGCTCCGAGACTTGTTGCAGAAAGAATGACTCGGGTTATGCACATGATGTCAGATATAAAAGCGGTAACACATAGAATAAATATTGTAAACAAAGAGTACGAAAAATACACAAAAGTGAAAACACAAACAAAAATTACGAACAAAAATTACAAACAACGCTTATACACTTGTAATGCCAAACAAAGCCGATACGACTCCAAAAAAAAAAACTCGGATTCTGAAAAGTCCCCAGCAGAGTCGCCAGAGCTGTCACACCCCTTTTTTAACGTACTCCAAAAAATTCGTTTTGTTTTAATGTTTTAAAGTTCGAAAGGGTTTTATTATTTAAGTGACAAAGATGAAAATTTATTTCGAAAAAAGACTATTTATATTGTTTATTCAGAGTCGCCACTTGGCATAATCCGGTGTGCCAAGTCACCATTAGAAAATCCTTTCCAAAACCATTTGACTCTTTAAACTGGTTTGCAAATAGAGATTCCAGCTAAGGAATTCTGTTGACCGAGGGGAAGGTGTTAGGCACCCCTCGATCCCGTGGTTTGACCACGGTAGCTTGGCAGAGCGTATCGGCTAAATTGATGTTACAAATGCATAAACCACACAAAACATGCAAAATAATCAAACAATAACAAAATAAGACAAAATGTAAAGTCCAGTCCAATTATTACAACCCGAAATAAAAATACTGGAATAACCTACACTAGTCCTAAACCATGCTTTACCCGATGCCTCGGGCCTTGATCACGAGCATCCTTAGCGTACAAAATTCTTCGGGGCATTCCCCGGTGAGTAAATACAAATTACCTCGGGGCATTCCCCGGTTAAATAAATATACTTTCCAAATACGATAAACAAAACATTCAACAAATATTCCAATCATTCCCACATTACACCAATCCTAAACTTGCCTACCCGAGCTTACTGTTTGTCTACCCGCTCGACAACATACCGCATTCAACATCAACAATGTATCAAAAATATCATAATATTTACTTTTATCAATTTTCGATTCCCGTTCCCAAATTTATTTCAACCAACATGATTAAATAAGTCTCAATCAAATCAACCACGGTAATCGCGATTTCTCCAACATAATATCGAAACATATCACCACGTCACAATCATCAAACAAACACTAATAACGAAGATTCAAATCAAACACATAACAAATAAATCATCCACACCCACAACATCATAAAAAAATCAAGATAAAATAAAAATTCGGTAGAAGAAATGGACCTCGATGAAACTGATCCTTGTCGATAATAAAGAAATCCGAAGACCAATATACTCGACCGGAGAACCTCAATCCGACCAAGAATCCAACTCAGTATGATAAATACAAACGGGACAGATTTAAAATCGGAACGGAAACCTTGGAAACGAACCCCAACACTCGGATTTCAAAACATCCGTGACCGACACGATTTCAAACAGAAAACGAACACAACCACGATTCCGGTGGATGTTGCCGGAATCCGATCACACAACCCTCTCTCTGTTTTAATCTCTCTCTCCCACTCTAATCTCTCTTTCTTCGATCTCACTGTTCCTCCTTCCGACGACGCAGACAACGACGGAGGAAACCGGATCTGAACGGCGGCTGGAAGAGAACGGAGGGAGGCTCGGAGGCGTCTGGAGGTGGTGAGTTCGCAATGGTAGCGAAGCTGGTTTGCTGGTCGGATTCTCGCCGGAGACGGTGAGACGTGGTTGGTCGTCGTCGCGGTGGCGTTGGTCGGAGCGGGGGCTGGAAGAGGAGCTGGCGAAGGTGGTGACGGCATTTGCGCGGAGGAAGAGGAGGACGAGAGTTGGAACGGCGCCGACGCCGTTGTCGCCGACGAGGGAAGCGCCGGGAGAGGTTTTTTCTTAGAGAGAGAGTGAGAGCTTAGAGAGAAGATGGAGCTGATTTTTTCTTGTATATGTTGAGGTCCTCCTCTTGTTTTTGTGTGTATCTGTGTATATATGAGGTGAGGGTGGGGTAGTGGTGAGGTAGGTGGGGTTACGTGGGGTAGGGGGTAGGGTGTGAGGTGTTTCTTTTTGGTTGGATGGGATAACGGTTAGGTGTTGTTTTTTTATTGGGTGGGTTGTTAGAATATTAGGATAAAACAAAATTAGTTAGGGGTTGTTATTTTTGTCATTTTGTGGAGGAATTATCACACGGGTGAGGGTACACGGTAGGATAGGGTAAATAATAGGTAAAAACGATATCGGGGAGGGACGAAATTAGGTGTCTACACAAATATGTATTATTAGTGTGGTATAGAGGGTTATATGGTGCGTGATTGTCCATAACTCAAAGAAAAAAGTTTGAGGTGATCGATCATAATTTATAAGGTATGCATCAGCCTTATAATCATTAGTGACTTCTTCTTCTCACAGTCCTCAAGCATCAGTAGGTAGAGAATCTGGTAGGGGCAAAGAGTCCAGTTTAAGCATTGGCCTAAATTGTATGTACACACTAGCTGGTCGATAATATTTATAGGCATCTCCAAATATGGTCACAGGTACCTTAGTTGTCCTTTCACATAATGTATATAGCTTAATAGACCTAGAATCTACCCTGTCATATCTTACTCTATTTGTTGCTATGAATTTTGAAATAGAGATAGAGTTGTTGCGCAAACCATTTGCAGTATCGACTCTAGTAGGAGATTTTATTATATCTAGATGGATCTATTATGATTATGTGGTGTCAATATGTGGTCATGATACATTGGCTAATCTGATTGAACTTGAAATGGTCGACTTTGATGTTACTATGGGTATAGATTAGTTATCCTCCTATTATGCTACAGTTGATTGCCAAGCCAAGATGGCCCATTTTCATTTCCCAGGAGAGCCAGTCTTAGAGTAGAAGGGTGATTCTATGATGCCTAGAGGAAGGTTTATTTCTTTTCTTAAAGCATGAAAGCTTATTGCAAAGGGGTGTTTGTATCACCAAGTCCAAGTGAAAGACATTAAGGCAAAAAATAGGCACCGACTCTCCAATCTGTACCAATGAATGATGAACTAGAACTCATATGTGTTTCCTGATGAACTTCTTGGATTACCTCCAATCAGAGAGATTGATTTTAGTATTGATGAGGATCCCGGTACTCAACCGATATCAATTCTACCTTATATAATGGAGTCTACAGAATTGAAAGAACTAAAAGAGCAATTAAAAGACTTAATAAAAGCTTCATTCGACCTAGTATATCACCTTGGAGTACACCAGTGCTTTTTGTACGCAAGAAAGATGGCACGTTATAAATGTGTATAGATTACAGGTAGCTAAAGAAAGTGACAATAAAAAATAAGTACCCTCTTCCCCAAATAGATGAATTATTCGATTAATTACATGGAGCTAAATGCTTTTCAAATATCGATTTGAGGTTTGGTTATCACCAGTTAAGGATTCCTGCAGCAGATATTCCCAAGACAGTCTTTCGAATAAGATATGGGCACTTTGAGTTTTTTGTCATGTTATTTGGACTAACGAATGCTCCAACAACCTTCATGGATATGATGAATAGGATTTTCAAACCCTTTCTTGATATTTACATGATTGTGTTTATAGATAACATTTTGATAAATTCACGTAATAAAGTTGAGCATCCAGATCATTTAAGATCGGTAATACAGAGACTAAGAAAGCATCAGTTGTATGCTAAGTTATCTAAGTGTGAATTTTGGTTGACCTCAATATCTTTTTTTGGTCATGTGGTATTTGGAAAAGGCATTAGAGTAGATTTTCAAAAGATAGAAGCTCTGAAACATTGGCCTCGACCAACCACTCCTACATAGGTACGCAGTTTCTTGGGGCCGGATGGTTACTATAGAAGACTTATGGAGGGTTTTTCCTATATTTCTGCCCCATTGACTAAATTGACATAGAAATTAGGTAAGTACCGGTGGTCAGATGCTTGTGAAAGAAGTTTCCAAGAGTTGAAACATAGATTGACTACAGCGCTAGTACTAGTCTTACCAGAGGAAACATGAGGATATATAGTGTACTGTGATGCTTCAGGTGTTTGTTTGGGTTGTGTTCTAATGCAGCATAGGAGGGTTATAGCATATGCTTCTCAATAGTTGAAGAAGCGTGAAAAAAATTATCCCATCCTTAGAGCTTGCAACCGTGGTATTCGTGCTTAAAAGATAACGCCATTACTTATGTGGAGTGCATATTGATATCTGTACAGATCATAAGAGTCTTCAATATCTATTCAAGCAGAAAGAGCTGAACTTGAGGCAGATGAGGTGGTTAGAGTTACTGAAGGATTATGATGTTGATATTCTCTACCATCTAGGTAAATGTAACATTGTAGCAGATGCTTTTAGTCGATGATCCATGGGTAGTCTAGCATATTTGTCACTTGTTCAACGTAAAGTAGTAAGAGATGCTCATAAATTAGCCAGCCTTGGAGTTCGTATTGTGGATTTCGAAGATGGTGGTGTTATTATACTCAATTTAGCCGAGTCGTTACTCGTGGCATAGGTTAAACTGATCCATAATGATGACCCCTTAATGCTCCAATATAAAGAAGGAATTCAACAACATCAAGTCTCAACGTTTAAACTAACTAGCAATGGTACTTTGAGGTCTTGAGGTAGATTATGTGTACCTGATGTAGATAGGTTGAGACAAAAGATTATGGTTGAGGCACATTGTTCCCATTATTCAATCCATCCCAACTCTACAAAGATGTATCATGATCTTAAAGGTTTTACTGGTGGAATGGCATGAAGAAAGATATAGTAAAATATATGGCACAATGCCCTAATTTTTAGTAAGTGAAAGTAGAACATCATATTCCTGGTGGCCTAGCTCAAACCTTTAGTATTCCAGTGTGGAAATGGGATGATATTAATATGGATTTCGTCGTATTCTTACCTTCTTCTTATAAAAAACATGACTCTTTTTGGATAATAGTTGATCGACTGATGAAAATGACCTATTTCTTTCCTGCTAAGTCTACCAGCATGAATGAAGATTATGCCAAGCTAAATGTAGAAGAGATTGTTCGCCTACATGGGACCCCGATGTCCATTATTTCTGATAGGGGTTCCCCATTTAAAGCTCAGTTTTGGAAATCATTCTAGAGGAGCTTGGGTACACATGTAAATCTTAGCACTGCATTTCATCCGCAGAAAGACGGCCAAGTCGAGCGCACCATCCAAACGCTCGAAGACATATTGAGAGCATGCGTGTTGGACTTTAAAAGTATTTGGGATGATCATTTTTCTCTAATAGAATTCACTTATAATAATAATTATCACTCCAGTATTTGAATGACTCCATTCAAATCTCTATATGGAAGATGATATAGCTCGCCTATAGGTTGGTTCAAAGTAGGCGAGACGTAAATATTAGGTTCAGATCTAGTCCATCAAGTTGTTGAAAAGTTTAGGTTGCTACGAGAATGGCTGAAGACCTCTCGAAGTAGGCAAAAGTCATATGCAGATGTATGACGTAAAGTCATATGTAGATGTACGTGTAGAGATTTAGAGTTTTAAATCTATGATGTAATGTTTATAAAGTGTTGCCTATGAAAGGCGTTATGAGATTCGGGAAGAAGGTTAAGTTAAGTCTCAAGTATATCGGGCCCTCAGAGTTATTCGCAAAATTAGACGGTAACCTATGAGTTAGAATTACCTCCAGAGTTAGCTGCAGTGCATCTCATCTTCCATGTGTCTATGCTACATAATGCTTAGGAGAACCATCACGCATCATCCCTATAGAGGGTTTGAGCTTGCTGAAGACTTATTATTTAAGAAAATCCCTGCGGCTATATTAGATCGACAAGCCAGAAAGTTGAGAACTATAGGCATAACTTCGGTAAAGGTACTTTGGAGGAACCAATACGTAGAATAAGCTACCCGGGAAGCAGAAACGGATATGAAAACTAAATACCCATATTTGTTCCAAAAACTATCAAAAGGTTCTTGAACTACTTTTCCGTTTATAGGATCGTTAGTTTCTACTATATTTTGTTCTGTTGACATCTGATTCTTACTTGATATGTTTAGGTACATGATTTGTGCCTATAATTCTTGAGATTTACATGGATACGGAATGCGGATGCAGATTATAAGGTAAGTTACATGGTTGGTTATGACTTTTGATTGAGTTTAAGGCCAAGAGGAGCCTCGTGTACAATATCTTGAGTTTAAGTCCAAGAAGAGCCTCGTATATTATCCATTAAGTATTATATGTGTTGTAACGCTCAGTAAAACGTATTTGGATGTATTTTGGCTAGCTAACAGGTACCTGATAGACCTATTTACAAAGAAAATTGTGGCAATTTTTTTGAAAATTTGGAGAGTTAGTCAAATTTAAAGCCTTATGATAGGGTCAGGTGATATTGAAGTTAGTTAAATAATCTAGTAGATGTCTTGGATCACGGTGGAATGGAGAGTAAGCTTCAAGCATCACTTGAGGATGAAAGATCCTAAGTGGGAGAAATTTTAGCATCTCAAAAAAATTGAATCTAAGTTAATATTGTAGAGGAGTATAACATTAAGTTTATGAAGAGTAGTGTAGGTATAATTATTTATCTCAATAGTTGATGTCTGTTGGAATAAAATAATAAATGATGCCTCCTTATATATATATTTTGTGTTTATTGTTAATAATAAGGATAGATGGGGACCACTATTTTTTTTTATAATTCCCTTAAAATAGTGATAAATTAAAAAAGGGAGTATAGTAGTTCACCGGAAATTGATTTCCAGGAAAATATTCGTTTCTCATGTCCTATGTTTTCTTCTTTCATTTGTGACATCAACAACAACAAAAAATAATTGTAAGGAACCAAGGAAGGAAAATATATCCGCGGGGGGGGGGGGGGGGGGGGGGGGGGGGGGGGGGGGGGTATCTGTGGCCTTAAGGAGCATATAAGCTAAAGAATTTCAACTCCAAGAGGTAAATTATTTATCCTATTTTCAAATTTGATTATATATAAGTATTTGGGGATGTTTAATTTGAATCTTTGCACTACTCTTTGAAATGGATTCATGTGAAAAAGGAGAAAAAAGGGAAGTTTTGATAAAAGAGGAGTTTTTAGGGATTTCTATCAATTGGGTGAGTTTAACATTGAATTGTATAAGTTGAAAAAATTGGAATTCATTTCGGACTCTTGTCAAGAAATTATATTAACCTTTGATATAAATTAAGATACTTGGGATAAATTGTTAATGCACCTGCGGATTATTAATGGATGTATATATTATCTATGTGGCTAGTGGATTGCCTATCAGAAAACTTGAATTAGTGGTTGGAAGGATAAAGGCTACACTATCACTGGTTGAATTGTTTGATGCTTGGGATACTGTCGTAGCTAGTAAAGTACTAAGGTATGTAAAGCTAAACCTTCCGTCACCGCTAAGGCACCACCCTACGTCATGTGCTCCTTTTTGTCAATGTTAATATAATTCTCATGAAATACGAGGATTGAATCTTTATATTATTGTACACATCATTCCCTCATTCTACCATTAAGCATATAAGTATCTATCTAACTCTCCTTGTGTCAAGTATTCACAATATTTTATATTATCTTAAATCTCTTTACTTAGAAGTTCTTAGGCCATATGTTATATATATCACAAGTTAGGAATAAAAGTATATAGCAATATCATAGTTGTACTTGTATGTATTAGCTAAGTGATCATAACTGTTATTTACATGTCATAGGTCTTTAAAGCATTATTTGATAAACATTAATAATGGGAGGGTACATAGGTTTTGCTTAGTATATGCGCTCGACGTGATTTTGTACACAGGATCAAGATCAAACCATTATAGTTAGCCCAGACATTGGGGCGTACCCCTCTTTGTGGCATCATTTGTATATAAAGTCAGCTGAAACATCATGCACTGGTTTTACCTGACTTGAGCCAACATATGAAATATATGGCCTGCGGACAGACTCTTATAGTAAGCCTCCGGGAGGGGGGGAAGGGAGGGGAGGGGAGGGGGTAGCGTACCTTGTATCAGACTGCGGTTACTGTTTGCAAATGAAATCATAACAATTAGTATTTGAGCATCATATGTTTTATACTTGCCTCAGATTGTCTTAGGTAGGTCATATTGTGATCATTTTATTATAAATAGGTTAAATACATCACCTAAGCAAATTATAGGCTCTATATTATAACGAACGCTTTCGTGGACATTATATGATAAACTAACAAGGTTAGTGTAAATGTTATAATTTCATATCGTATATGTGTTACTCATTTGATCATACTTCTTTCACTCTGGTATTTTATTCATATGAGCTTCCACACTCGTCCAGTTTTTATTCTGTCTGCTTTCATACCGGTACATATTGTTTATGTACTGACGTCCTAGGGGCACCACGTTTTATAGATGCGGGCTCAGATCCTCAGGATAGCAGACGTCCACGTTAGGCCCTATTGCCATTTTTAGCTGATATTTTGGTGAGCTCCATCTCTCTTTGGAGCAAGTTTATGTATAGTATTTTTAATTACATGTACAGATCTCTAATTGGGTATATCGGGCCTTATGCCAACTAGTCATTCGTAGTGTAGCGTGTTAAACTGACTAGAGGCTTCATGGACATCATGTAGTATTGTATTGTACAATTTTGTTAATATAATCCCTCGTGTATATATATAACTCATATTGGATATCTCGTTCTTACATGTACAGGTCTCTAATTGGGTATGTCGGGCCTTATGCCAACTAGTCATTCGTAGTGTAGCGTGTTAATTGATTAAAGACTTCATGGACATTATGTAGTATTGTATTGTACAATTTTGTTAATATAATCCCTCGTGTATATATAGAGCTCATATTGGATATCTCGTTCGTTATTATGTCATAATCTCGCGTACATCATAGAATGTTGGTAAAGTAAGTATATACGGTTCTTGTCTGCCATTATCAGTTTGGAGCGTGACAGTATACTTGCTTGATTTTATGATAATTTAAGTGTCTACTTATGCACTCCAAAATTGAGGGGCATAGATTTCAATTGTGGTTAAGTTAATGATAATGTTTATATATTATACCTTTAAAATTAGATGTCATGCCAGTTTGAACTTTGATTTTTTTTCTTTTTATGAAAAATAAGACA
The DNA here is from genome assembly GCA_030864215.1 of Capsicum pubescens. Classification (NCBI taxonomy): domain Eukaryota; kingdom Viridiplantae; phylum Streptophyta; class Magnoliopsida; order Solanales; family Solanaceae; genus Capsicum; species Capsicum pubescens. The sequence goes on along the minus strand of CM061538.1, from coordinate 328,803,561 downwards.
AACAGTATATACCTTAAAAGTTGAAATTCTTACTGGTGTAGTTATGATTGGTAACTTTCTTCTGACATCTTAATTTCTATAATAATTAAATTTATAGTTAACATTAAACAACTCTCTTTTATATACAATAAAAAATTTATCTTCAACCGAGAGATAATATCCACTACTTGACTATTTTTATCTGAATTGACAAGGTAATTAAGATCGTAAATTTTTTTTATTTGAAGTTATTATTTTATTTTTTAAAAAATAATTTATCTTTGTGTTCTTTTTTTGAATAAAATCAAGTGAAATAAAAATAGTCAAATACCCCCTCAACCTATTACCGAATTCTCAACTACACACTTCAACTTTGCGGGGATCCTATTACCCCCAGAATTGTTTAAAACTGTGATATATACCCCCTTAAAACTCAAACCCATATCTGTACAAACAAGTGAATTACACGCATCCTACCAGCTAATGCCACGTAATATTATTTTTTAATGTAAAAAATGAATTATTTTTTAATCTTATTTTTTTCTTTAATTTTTTCAAGACCCATTTATTGTGTTTGTACACCAAAACAAGACCCAAAAGAAAACAAAAATGGAAAAGTTCAAATCCAAAAAAGAAAAAGGGAAAGTGAACAAGGGAAAGCTGTTGCTTCATCTTCTTCATCATTTTCATCAAGATTTTACTTATTCCTTGGAGAAGTCCGCGACAATGAAAGATAAATCAACTAATTTTTCTTTTATTTCTCATTCATTGTTCTCTTCTCTCATTTCCTTTTCTCTTTGACTTTCACGAATCACAACTTTTCGATGATCGGAGAAGGTCGTCATGGTAAGACGACATCGGACAAGCATTACTTGAATTCGAAATTCTAAAATTGAAATCTTGTTCATTCGTCCTAGATCTAAATCAACTAACAAAAACTTTAAAATATTTGAAATCGGAAATGAAGGAATCGTATATATACTTGTTAATTTTATTTTAGATTTTTTTATCCTTCTTATTTTTTCTAGTGATAATTTTTATGTGTTTTAAGCTCGGTCACATTTATGAAAATGAAACACATTCAAAAAATTTAAAGAGGATGATGAGGAGTCGGTGTGTGTTTCACAAGAAGAAGGAATCAGTGGGTCTAAAAATGATAATTGAAAAATTAATGGTGAAAAAAGTGTTGGGTTTATAGTGTAGATGAAAATGGAGACGAGAAAAATGAAGATGGAGATGAGAAAGAGGAAGATAAAGATGGTAAAAGAAGATGAAAATGGAGATACAGAGAGGAATAAAGATAAAAAAATAACTAAAAATACATACACACACACACACACACATATATATATTTATGAAAAGAAATACGAAAATAAAATTTTAATTTTTGTTTTTGGTGCTCACTCTCTCAATGAAAGTGAAATATACTCACTTCACTACATAAGCATTTAGGGAGGTAATAATATCATTTTTACACAGTTCGGGATTGGGGGGAGGGTGATAGGACTCCCATGAAGGTTGAGTGTGTAGTTGAAATTTCGGGTAAAGATTGGAGGAGTAATAGACTATTTTCTCGTAGATTAACTCATAGTTTCTTTATAAATATTAACTTCAAATATTCAAGCTCTGATACCACATACAAACATAAACTTTAAGCAAAAACGTTCACATCATCACATTAATTCAAGAAAAAAAATCAAGATGTTAGACAATGATAAGCTCATAAAGCCGTTATTAAAAATATCATTGTAATAAAAAATATTATTACAAAGTAAAAATATTAATTAATTTTAATTTCTATCTTTTGTCCGAACTCGATATTATTACATTCATCCATAATAGAATTGTACAGAGCATTATGATATTCCTAATGAATATAGGAAGGGCCAAATTTATAGAGGTTGAGCCTTAATCTGAAATATTCATCAAGTAACAAATTTGATAGACGAAATTTATTCTTTATTAAATATTCGTTGTGGACTTTACATTACTTGAATCACACATAAATAATAAGGGTTTGACATGAACTTTTTTTTATTTTTTTGGTTGAATTTTGAAAACTATATTTAACTATGGAATTTCAGAAAAATTAAATTTTGACATGAAATTGAACTGTGATTATTTTTTTTCAAAATTTGCTAAACACCCAAAAATTATTTCAATAGTAGAATCAGACCTCTTCTTTTATAGCACAACAAAGATATACGTAATAAACGAATCACTACACTCATTAAAAGATATAAATAAACACAATATTTTCAATAGAATAATTATATCTCATCTTTTATAGAACAAAATGAACATACAAAAATATATATAATGAAAGAATCACATCTATTTACATAAAAAATCGTGACGACACATTTTCACTGGATGATACCCTAAAGGCTAGCCATCATTTCACCCAGTTAGCTTCTATATGGTGTGGTGACATCATCATCAATTGTCATGTCTTCTTAAATTATGGCCCCAAGATACTTGAAATTTTCTCTCTTGAATATGACTAGTTCATCGATTTTTTCTTTCACCTCCATCTTATTCATCATGTCACTAACTTGGGGGGTTGGGCCACAGGTGACAAAAGAGTTTTAAAATGAGGTGTAGGTGACACAAGTCTTAATAATTGAGTAGATGTGACAATTACTTCATTATGGCTTAAGAAAGTTTAGAAAATTTCAAAATAACCCACAAGTTTTTAAATTTACATTTTGATTCAAATGTTAGTTAATATATAACGGGGAACGAAGGGAAAAAAGACGTCTTTTTCTCTCTCCTTATTCGTTGTTATTTTCTCTCTCTTCGCGATATTTGTTGTTCATTGTTGCTGCTGTTTTATTCATCATCTTCTGATTCATTATCATCATCTTATACTTCATTATCAACTTCATATTGTTCTTGTTGACCATTGTTGTTGTTGTTGTTGTTACCCCAACTGCTACTCTTTGACCAAATTCTTATGTCAAATTTTGTTTCGTAAATCACTTTCAACTTTAGAATTTACTTGAGAGGAGACTTTGGTAAGTCAGACTATGCTTTTTCGTTGAATCTGGGTAACTGCTAGTGTGTTGTTTTTTCAACAATAGTTTGCACGCGAACATGAATGCAATACAAGAGCAATCTATTTAAATAAATTCATTATCTGCGGCACCAGATAAATGTTCTATTGTAGTAGTAGACTCATGTAGGATTCATGTTTAAGGGTTCTAGGTGCCCGTAATATGATTATGAATCTAATAGATGGGTATTCTATTGCACCAGATTAGTAATCTGTTTCAACAGATAAATAATCTGTTTCCTCAGATTACTAATATGTTTCGAACAACAAAATATAGCTCCTGTCACACACAAAACCTAACAGATAACTCATATGTTTTTGCTATTGATATTGGAATCAAATTATTCCTTAATTTTAGACATGTCATTCGTTAAGAAATAAAAATAGACAGCACGAAAATTAAATAAGAAATAAAAAGTCAAGTGCATCAAACATAATTTTTTATAAAACAAAAAAAAAACATAGATAACAGAAAAAAAAGCTTAATTATTATTATCATCATTATTAACATCATTATTATTTGTATGGCCAGCCGATCAATCTTCAAAGGGCAGCAGCAGCGCCCTCCGCAGCCTGCGGATCTCCCGCAGCATCCTTACTCTGACGGCGGCCAACTCCCAATGCAGGTCATGAACCTCCTTTTGCAGTTCCCTCATGGCGTCTCGTAAAATAGCGACATCCCACACAGGATCAACCATATCTAAAAAATGCATAAGTTGACAAAACACACACGTAAACACAAAAGTAAAGAAAAGAAAGAATTCGAATGTAATGTAATGTAATACAACGTATATTTACACAAAAATCAAGAAAAAAACTTACCAGAGACAGGAAAAAGCTATCAAGTCCTTGAAGAAAAAGTAGTTGAAGGTATAACATGAGCGAGGAATAAATAGTGTGTAGTAGAACGAACGATTGAGTAAGGAGGGACCTATTTATAGAGGATTGAAATTGAATGAGTTAGGCAAAAAATCGCAACTGTTCACCTCCATTTATTAATGACATTCTTGATTACTGTAAAAAGTTATGACTTAATTAAATTAATCAATATTATGATAAGCCATGACTTTTCAGCTTTATTATTATTTCCAGGGACCATTTTTTTTACACTGTTTTGGACAACAGATAATATATCTGTTGCATCAGCTAAATCATCTGTTACAACAGATATATCATGATTTGCAACAAATAGATAACCTGTTGCATCAGATACTATATCTGTTGCAATATATAATATATCTATTTTTTTTAAAAAAATATATTATCTTCATGACATACAAATTTTCTGACTTTTTAATTATATAAATTAAGAAAGCAGATTTAAAGGCACAACTGTTCACCTCCAATTATTAATGACATTCTTGATTACTGTAAAAAGTTATAACTTAATTAAATTAATCAATATTATAATAGGTCATGACTTCTCAGCTTTATTATTATTAATAATTAGTTCTTTCCAGGAACCGTTTTTTTTACACCGACTTGGACAACAGATAATATATCTATTGCATCAGATAAATCATTTGTTACAACAGATATATCATGATTTGCAATAAATAGATAACCTGTTGCATCAGATAATATATCTGTTGCAACATATAATATATATATTTTAAAAAAATATATATTATCTTCGTGACATCCAAATTTTCTGACTTTTTAATTATATAAATTAATAAAGCAGATTTAAAGGCACAACTGTTTACCTCCATTTATTAATGGCATTCTTGATTACTGTAAAAAGTTATGACTTAATTAAATTAATCAATATTATGATAGGTCATGACTTTTCAACTTGAAGCTTAGCTTTATAATTATTAAAATAATTAGTTCTTCCCAGCAACTGTTTATTTTTTACACTGAGTTGCACAACAGATTATATATCTGTTGCATCAGATAAATCATTTATTACAATAGATATATCATCCGTTGCAACAAATAGTTCAACTGTTGCATCAGATAATATATCTATTGCAACATATAATATATATATCTTTTAAAAAAAAATTATCTTCATGACATTCAAATTTTCTGACTTTTTAATTATATAAATTAATAAAGAAGATTTAAAAACAAGAATATTTTTGGTGAGTTTTTTACAGTTTAAATTGTGTTTATCATTTATTTCCTTATTCTTTTTTGTGAAAAGAAATGACTTAATTAAATCAAGTTGGTGGTGACTTAATCTATCCGTTTCTTTAATAACCATTTTTATTAATTGAGTTATGGCAACAGATTGTATATCTGTTGCATCAGATAACCCATCTGTTTCAACAGATATACCATCTGTTGCTATAAATCTACCATCTGTTTAAGGAGCTTTTTTGATTTCTTCTAACTGATTCATAAGTCGCAACAGATGAGGAATTTGATGCATTCGAAGCGTTTTTTGTTTTTGTTTTTTTGTTGAGTGTGTTTAGACAAAAGTCACAGTCACGACTATTCATTAACTTTTTTCTTAAAAATCATATTATCATATATATATCTTAATTAAATTAATCCAATGTTGTGACTTTTTTTAAATTAAATAATCTTTCTTTTACGATTATAATATCATTTAGTTCCTTATTATCTATTAACGAACCATTTTTAGGAGAATTTCTCATCATGACCGCATCCCTAACTCCAATCGCTGACATGTTTTGAAAAGGGAATAAATAGAATGATAATTAAATATTGAATAAGAATTAAAAATTCAAAATCGACCAAACCAAACCAAAACAAATATATACATGGATTTTTTTGAATCCCTTATAGGTAGATCAGATATAAAAAAGGAAAATATATACACTAAAAGAAAGAAAAAAACATAACCTAATTATTATTATTATTATTATTATTATTATTATTACTGTTATTATTGTCAACCTGACAATTTTCATCCGGCAGCAGCAGGGCCCTCCTCAGCCTTGCTTGGAAGTCAGCCAAATCCCTCTGGAGTTTATCAAACTACCTTTGAAAGTCCTACAAGGACTCGATATGAACCTTCTTGTACGAATATGGATGTGACATATTAGTATTGTAAGTATAGTAGAATGAACAAGAGTGAGTGAGAGTGAGTGAGGAGGCCGGAGGGACCTATTTATAAAATGATTGAGAATTGGAAGGGACTGGACTTAGTCAAACAAAAAGCCACGACTGTTCATATCCCTTAAAAGGAAAAATTACACAAATCCCATATTTAAGACACCATATTACACAATATCCCTTAATGTTTTAAAAAATTACGTAAAATCCCGGATTCATATTTACTAGTGATACATATGCTATATGTATCACTGCTTAACATATGTATCATAATTCGAAATTCCAGGATAAAATGTAATTAACAAACTATCCGAAATTTAATGCAATATTGCTGAAACTATCCGGAATTTAATGCAATATTGCTGAAACTATCCAGGATTTATGTGTTGTGTGTGTTACTTAAATAATACTGGTGACTTTATTAATAAGTAAATTTGAAAAAAAAAATGGATCTAAATACAACATTTTATCTTTTTGTTGTATTTTCGAAAGATAAAGATTGGTAATCTGTTGCAAAATATATTCCACCTGTCAGATAACTTACAACATATGGACAATCTGTTGTAACAGATGGATATATCAGTTTGTTTTTCCTTCAGCTGTGGCGTCTATTGCAACTTGCTGGTCATCTGTTTATTCAATTTCATCGAGAGCAATCGATTTTTCTAAACACTTCTAGGCCAAATTCAATTTTTGCTGAAACTATCCAGGATTTATGTGTTGTGTGTGTTACTTAAATAATACTGGTGACTTTATTAATAAGTAAATTTGAAAAAAAAATGGATCTAAATACAACATTTTATCTTTTTTGTTGTATTTTCGAAAGATAAAGATTGGTAATCTGTTGCAAAATATATTCCACCTGTCAGATAACTTACAACATATGGACAATCTGTTGCAACAGATGGATATATCAGTTTGTTTTTCCTTCAGCTGTGGCGTTTATTGCAACTTGCTAGTCATCTGTTTATTCAATTTCATCGAGAGCAATCGATTTTTCTAAACACTTCTAGGCCAAATTCAATTTTTGCTCTTGGATTGCTTCTTTTTTTTTCTTTGCATCCTTCAACCAAACTAAATTTTTGCTATTGGATTGAGGGCAAAAATTGAATTTGGAGGCCAGCTTGAAGGATGCAAAGAAAAAAAAAAAAGCAATCCAAGAGCAAAAATTGAGTTTGGCCAAGAAGTGTTTTGAAAAATCTATTGCTCTCGATGAAATTGAATAAACAGATGATTAGCAAGTTGCAGCAGACGCCACAACTGATGGAAAAACAAACTGATATATACATTTGTTGCAAGAGATTTTCCATATGTTGTAAGTTATCTGACAGGTGGAATATATGTTGCCTGTCATATATTTTGCAACAGATTATCAATTTGTTTCTTTCGGAAATACAACAAAAAAATAAAATGTTGTATTTAGATTCATTTTTTTTAATTTACATATTAATAAAGTCACCAGTTTTATTTAAGTAACACCACACACAACACATAAATCCCGAATAGTTTGCATCAGATGTGGAGTCTGTTGCGTTAGATATGGAGTCTGATGCAATAGATATGGAGTCTATTGGAATACATAGTAGCCTTGCTGGTGGTTTGATGTGTTCCATCAGTTGCTCCATCTGTTGCAACATCAACAACAGCATAAACTACAACCAACAAATAAAAAACATCAACAACAAAGAAAACAACAATATTTGTTCCAATAACATCATCAACTACAAAGAAACATACATCCTATGTCCCAACACCATCAATAACAAGGGACGGACCCACATGGAGTCCTCTGGGTGCGCGAGTATAGACTAAACTCGTATCGAGCTTTATATATGTATGTGGAAATAAAGAAAAAATGTATATAATCTAATCAGTGAGCACCCATAGTAAGAGTTGTTTGGTTAGCCTAGTTGTTATTTATGGGTGCTTAAGGCTATTTATTTCTTTTGGTCTTGAGTTCAATTCCCACTCAGCATATTCACTTTAAACTTTTTATTCACTCTTCTCTTCTTATTCACTTTAAACTTTTTATTTTTTTCTCCCCTACTCCTTGTGTTGATTGTTCGGACTCCACTATTTTTAAGCTAAGAAGCACCCACCGTCTAAACCACACCACAAGTTCCAATAATGCCAAACCCACCAACAACACCACACCACAAGTTCCAACAATTCCAGCCCCACCAACAACATCAATAATAGCATCAACAACAAAGAAACAAACAAAATACATAAAAAAAAAAAATACTGCCAACAAGGCTTTTAAACTTCTCCCAACAGATGACTTTTTTTCGCATCTTATAATAAAAATTCTTGGTATGTTTATTCAACAATTTAAAGTTCCTTCAAATTTTTTAAATAAATATGATATGGAAAAATGGTAATTAAATAAACAAAAAGATGTAAATAAATTTGCAAGAAGAAGACGAGAATGAAAGAGCAATAGTGAATCATATCATACAATGTCAAAAGGGGGACAAAACAGCAATTTCAGTCGAGGAAAATAAGATATGGATATCGATTGGTTTAGATCCGAACAAAAAATTTTGAGAAAGAGGAGAGAAAAAAAAGGTTGTGATAACCATAAAGAGGATAGAAAGGAAAAGATGAGAGATTAAGGGCTGAAGGAGAGGAGGGGAGAGATGAGATAATTCTAATATCTAGATGTACTACCCTTAATATTAAATGACTAAAAAAAGTGTATTTATTCAAATTTATATTTACAAAGCATAATTAATAAGGCTAATTTGGTAGTAAAATAAACCCCTAATTAATATTTTCTTGATGGGAGTGTCAAGTCAATATGAAAAGAAAGAAGTATTAGGGGTTTCAATATTTATTAATTAATATTCACTAATAATTTGAGGGGCATGAGGAAGAAAACGGGTGACATTGAAAAGACAGGACAAGACTACTCAATGAGATTTTTGAGTTATCCAACAAACACTTTTTACCACCTTTAGTAGTGCTACTACTTTATCTACTCGGACAGTAGCTTACTTTAAAATTAAAAGAAAATAAAAAGATTTTCACACAGATATGTCGTCTGTTGCAACAGATTTAGATATCTGTTTGAGAAATCCCAACAGCTCAGTCATCTATGACAACAGATGGAAATGTCATTTGATAACTAAATCATAAACGTCATCTGTTACAACAGATATCAATATATGTTTGAAAATTTCCAACACCTCAGTCATCCGTCATAACAGATGCAAATGTCTATTTGATAATTAAATAAGAAATGTCATCTGTTGCAACAGATATTGTTATCTATTTGAAATTCTCCAATAGCTCAGTTGTTTGTTGCAACGAATTTCATTGCAATTGATTTAGGATGAACTAGGGATGAAAGAATGAGCTCCTCATTAACTTAATGTTAAGATTAATAATAGTACCTACACCGATCTAGGTGGAACGAGGGATGAATGAATGAGCTCACAGGTTCAATTACAAATCCAATTGAGTCATTGTATTTTCATAGTGTTAGTATTACGTTCATCCCGACCCGAGTCGTCGATCGATCACTCTGAGTTGAAATGTGTTCTCATTAACTTAATGTTAAGATTAATAATAGTACCTACATTGATCTAGGTGGAATTAGGGATGGATGAATGAGCACAAAGGGTCAACTACAACTTCAATTGAGTTTTTTGGCAATTGCATGATGAGACGGTACTGCATTCCTCCCGACAAGAGTCATCGGTCGATCACTCTGAGAAGAACCGATTCTTACTACCTCGTATGTTCAACTAATACCTTAATTGAATAATCTGGGACTAGGGGTGAGTTCTCATAGGGTCAACTACAACTTTAATTGAGTCTTTTGGAAAATACATGATGAGACAGGACTGCGTTCCTCCCGACAAGAGTCATAGATCACTCTGAGCTGAACCAATTCTTACTACCTCATATGTCCAACTAATACCTTAATTGATTAATCTAGGACTAGGGGTGATTTCTCATAATGTCAACTACAATAGATGACAACGCCTATTTGATAATTTACAATAGATGGGTAATTTATTGCAACATATGACTCAATCCATTTGATAATTTACAATAGATGGGTGATCTGTTGCAACAAATGACTTAATCTGTTTGATAGTTTACAACAGATGTGTAATATGTTGTAACAAATTACATAATCTGTTTGATTTGATCCAACAGAAAATACATCTGTTGCAACAGGTTGAGCATTTGCTTATATATAATTCAATTGAGTTCATATATTAGACTAATACCTTAATTGAATGTGAGTTCTCATAGGGTCAACTACAACTTCAATTGAGTCTTTTGTCAATTGCATGATGAAACGGTACTGTGTTCCTCCCGACCAGAGTCTGCGATCGATCACTCTGAGCCGAACCGATTCTTACTACCTCATATGTTAGACTAATACCTTAAATGATTAATCTAGGACTAGGGTAATAATACCTTGATTGAATAATCTGGGACTAGAGGTGAGTTCTCATAGGGTAAACTATCGATTAATCTAGGACTAGGGGTGAGTTCTCATAGGGTCAGCCACAACAGATGGCAACACCTATTTGATAATTTACAACATATGGGTAATCTGTTGCGACATATGATAATTCATTTGATAATTTACAACAGAGGGGTAATCTGTCACAACAGATGACTTAATCTGTTTGATAATTTACATCAGATTCATAATTTGTTGTTACCTAATCTGATTGATAATTTACAACAGATGAGAAATCTGACACAACATGTTGAACATTTGTTTTTTACAATTTCAATTGAGTTCATATGTTAGACTCCTAAATTGATTAATCTAGGACCAGGGGTGAGTTTTCACAGGGTCACCTCCTAGAGTACTCGGTCAACTACAACTTTAATTGTTTTTATATGATTTTAAAAATTACACATATATTTTATGATTTTAAAAATAATTAAGATCATTTCGGACCAAATTAACATTTTCAAAACTACTTGTCATTCTTTTCCAAAATACAAATCAACCCATACAAAACATTTCATCATTTCAAATCTCGAGGTCTGGCTCTTTATATCTCATTCTCACTTAACAATACAGTACAAACAATAACTACTCAATAAATTTGCTCAACCCTCCATAATAGATCGCTTTTCTTCTCATTTTCGACCACATAGGTGTTATTTTCGACATCATTCTTGCTTGTATCAGTCGTTTTCTTTGTCTTCGTAGGCAACAGAGTTTGAGAAGAGATCTATATTTGTTTTTTTTCCTAAAAAATAAGGGCTTTTAAGTTAATGATGAAAAATAAAACTTTTAGTTGTATTATCTTCGAGAATGGGATTACAATTTTGAGTTTTGATAGTAAAATCATAGGAAAAACTCGAGAAATCTCTATTTTTCGTCGCAGTGTTCCGTTGACTGTCGTGGTATAGTTGGATGGTGTTGGTGGTGGTGGTGGTGGTGGTGTTTGTGGTCGTCGTGGTGGCACCGGTGGTAGCATTGGTTGGTGGTATTTGTGGTGGTGTCGGTATTCGTGGTGTTTGTTTGTTTGTTGGCATTGGTTGGTGGTGTTTGTGGTGGTGGCTGTTGGTGTGTCGGTATTCGTGGTGTTTGTAATGTATTTTTTAAAATCTATACATACATCAACTGTAATGTAATTTTTGTTTTTCTTTGTTTGTAGGTAAAACATGTCTCCTAAAAGAAAAGAAAGTGAAAGTGGATCAACGTCTGACCACTAAAAAAAAGGCTACAGTACAGAGGGATTCGGAGGAGCTTCCTGAACAATCTCAGTCAGGAAAAAGTGAAGCTGAGGAAAGATGTGAAAACAATGTTGAGGAAGGTGGACAAAGGTCTGTAGATGGTGATGAAGAAAATGAAAGTGAGAAAGAGGAGAAATTGGAGAGTCAGAAAGAGAAAGAGAACCACATTATACGACTTTCCTTGGGATTTCATTGTAAAATTAATCACTAATTTTACTCATCCATTAATTTATATTAAATATAGTTATTATAATTTTTTTTTCTTACTTCCTGTTTACACTTTCTAGGTTTGGCATTTGAAGCCATTCCTCCCCTCCGAAAGAAGTTAATGGATTACCCGAATGAGGTTTCTCATCCAAGGATGTTTAGGTGGTTGGCTGCAAAGAGCAACACCAATATTAAGGAGGCTGATCTCTTTAACCCTCCGGATGATGCAGTACGTCTTCTTCAAGTAAAATAATTCTACTCAAAGATAAGAAAGATATTGAACAGATGTTACATCTAGTGCATGAGATGTTATATCTGATGCACCAGATGGAACATCTGTTGCGACGGGGTATATCTTGCATCAGATTACCCATCTGTGGCTTTGGTTCTCTGAACCCGACTCTTAGAAGATTCACTTTATTACATGTACATGTAGTGGCAATAATTTTTTTCTGATGAAAGTTGAGTTTTTTATAATGCAATAGATTAGATTGTCAATCTGTTTCAACAGTGGGAGGACATGTTTGAATAATCTAATAATCTAAGTCTAATCTATTGCAACAGTGGGAAGACCTGTTTGATAATTTCTATTGAATAATCTAATAATCTAAGTCTAATCTGTTGCAATAGTGGGAAAACCTGTTCGATAATTTCCACAGATGACCTAAATTTTACAACATATGCCTAAATCTTTTTGATATTTTTCAATAGTTATGCTTGAATATCCATGTACTCGTCGACAACAAACCAGTAGCAAATACATACACCACCATGAAAATTTCAGCAAATAGGCTTCAATATCCATGTGCCCAACAACACCAAACCAGTAGCAATAATGGCAAGAATGTAGTATCTTCTTACTCGATTTTGTTTCTCTTCAAAAGCCTTGACTTTATTCAACAAACCCCAGATTACACGATTTTCTTGTGAAGGGTGTCGTTCTTCATACCAATTAAAGTAATCGCATCCACCCAATTTCTATTAAAAAAAAGAACACAATTACAAAACAATTACAAGTCAATAATTAATCAATTAATTAAATAAATAAAATATTATCTTTGAAATCTTACAAGTAAAAAACCTACGATCCGGATTTTGTTGAGTCCAAGAAGTCTTTAAAAGAGCTTCATGACCGCACTTACAATATCAAAAATCTTTATCACAAAAAACAGTGGAAGATGCGCTCGACATTGTCATGGTCAGTTGGAAAAAATAAAAGTAATAATTTGAAGAATTTGGATAGATAAAAGAAGATGATGATGATAAAGAAGAAGATTTGAGAATTTAGGGTTAAATTTTAGAAGGAAGATGAATATATAAGACAATGGGGGGAAAAATGACCGTTGGGGGCCAAGTGACGGCAAGTCAGCGAAATGTGCTAGGACTGACACTAACACATTTGATGCCTATTTTATTTTACATCTTTAAAATGAACATGTCTACTTGATGCCTATTTTATTTTAGGTGTTTGAACTGAAAACCGTCGATGGGTTGCGCCTTTTTATTTCAATTCACTTTAACCTTTTTAAACATAGTGGTAATTTTTTATGTCCAACAAAAGTTGAATTTTTATAATGCAACAGATTCTCCATCCGTTGTAACAGTTATCCTACCTGTTCTGACATATAGTTTATCTGTTGCAATAGGTTGGTCATCTGTTTCATTATCTCGATATTTTTATCTAAAGTCCACCTGTTGCAACAGTGGGAAGACATGTTTGATAAATTCTAATAGATAACCTACCTGTTGCAACATATATATAAATATGTTCGATTATTCCAATAAATGTGTCGTCTGTTGCAACAGATAAAGTCTATCTGTTGTAACATATGTCTAAATCTGTTCTATTTTTTCCCAATAGATGTGTCATCTGTTGCATTATCTTGATGTTTTTATCTAAAATCCATCTGTTGCAACAGTGGAAAGACCTGTTTGATAAATTCCAACAGATCACCTACCTGTTGCAACATATGTCTAAATCTGTTAGAATTTTCCAATAGATCTGTCGTCTGTTGCAACAGATATATTATCTATTGCAATATTTGAATCTAGTATTCCTTTTCAATTGATAAGTTCAAATCTAAGGAATAAATAAAATTGGTAGACAAAATAAAATAAATCGAAGCCTTCATAAATTAGCTAAAATAAGTCAACGAATAAATGAAATGTAAAAAAATTGTTATGGGTACAGATCTCAATAAATACATCTACAATAATTTAAGTATACTGCCAAGGATTGCTTTGAAAGGCTCAAGCTATAAAGATCTACTCAGTATGGACAAGTTGTTCTTCATCCGGTGCTATGGAATTCGGTTTTGCTCGTCGTGGATCTTCATTGTCGCTTGCGTACGGTTTCTGCGCTTTCCGTTCTCCGTATTTCCATAAAAAGAGTAGCATATTGTCTGTTTAGCAGTAGCTTCTTCTACATCCACCTGGAAAGCCAGAATTGGTCCATGCTAATCACGGAGATACAATAAAATGGAAAAGGATAACTCATCTCTTCTAGCAAATCAAACAGGTCTTCCTCTCATTTTAAATTGTCCCAAACATATTATATTTCTGTTGCAATAATGAATCAACTGTTGGGACAAATTTCGACATGAGGAAGACCCTGTGTGATAATTTCCAACGGATGAACCATTCGTTGCAACATATGAATCATCTGTTGCAGCAGATAGGTCATCTAATGGTACAAATAAAAGTTATATGAAGAGTTGTTTGATTTGCTAAAATAGATGAGACATATGTTGCACCAGATAAAGTATCTGGTGCAACAAGTTAGTCAACTGTTGCAACAGATGTATATATCTGTTTGATAATTTTCAGCAGATGTGTCATCTGTTGAAATAGATATGTGTCTGTTTGTTTTATCAGTTGGAAGACATATAATATATTCACCTTCTTCAGCTCGTGCTGCTTTCCTTTGGACATTGTACCTTTCTCAGTGCAACACGCAGACAAAGGAGTTGCAATTTTGCTTTTTTGGATGCCTGATAATGCCCTGGAAATCACTCTCCTTCTCCTCTTAGCCCTAATCTCTAATGGAGTGGATGGAAATAAAATCCTCTTTGATGGAATGAGACCCCTCTTAGATGTCAATTCCTTTACAGAAGCAGTTAATGCATTAATAGCATTAATCACTACATCATGTTTCGCCTTGCAGTCTTGACATTTGCATGCAGAACATTCGCTGGGAGAGGAAAAATCTGTATAACCAGTATGATCATACTCATAATGGTTTGCTTTAAATACTGTAAGAGGAGCATCATTAGCACCAACAGCAACACCACTACCACCACCAACAGCTCCATCAATAATAACAAGCCCACTCTCCAAAATTATTTTTCTTGTAATGGTTGTTACTCCAAATAATTCCATTTTTATTCTGTCGATGACCTTAGGGTCCGATAAAGTTTGCACAGACCGTAAAGTAAGAAAAAATGGCATCTTCAACTCTCGATTGGTCGGAACTAGCGACGGATGCACATTCTAACATAAATCATTACATATATTAGAATGATGATTAGATCATTCAAGAAAAAACATTAATTAAAAGAAAAAATTAATTATAATTATACTTACTGCATCCTTCAGGGGGTTGAAGAGATCAAAAAATTTTGCATTTTTATGAGTTTTGGCCGACAACCATCTCAAGATTCTTGGATAGGAAACTCCTTCCTGGTAGTTCACTTGTTGTCACAAATAAGGAATGGCTTTAAACGCCCAAGCCTATAAATTAATGCCAATAAATCAAAACCATTATTGAGCAAAAAAAATGAATAATATCATAATAGAAGAAAGAAACATTTACCATGAAAGCCCATGGGAAGCCATATAAGTTGACTGTCTTTAACGCTAATGGAGTCAACAAATATTTGACAGTCATTTTGAATCTTTCATACCCCCATGGATAGCTGTTAAACGCCTCAAGATCTTCGGAGAGCTTTATTAAACTGAGGCTTATGTTGTTGTTAACGTCTCTCGCCCAAAGAATATTATGTACAAACAAAACTAAGCATAATGACTGCTTGTGCTTCTTTGAAAGTCCTTTACCTTTCAACGCTTCTATCAAATTTTTGTTTTTGAAGATTGGACCAACAATGGACACCAGGTCATCACGATCACACGACTTGCCTTTGCCTTTTTTGGGTGTGCGGGGTGCTTTTTTTTGGGTTAGAATAGGTATAACTTGAGAAGGAGGATAACATTTTAGTCCAGTAACTATGGCAAACTCCTTCCAACCAAAACAAACAGGCATGCCACAGTAATTTATCCACACCTCATCCATCTTATCTTTGTTTTCATACATAAACCTACGCTTGAGAAGTTCATATACCATTTTCATTTGGAAACGAGCATTGTTGTCCTCCGGCAAATCAAGATATTTCCCAAAGCAGTTGTCCCTGAAATAAGCATCCAATTTTTGTTCTCGAAGTATTTTTCTAAAGGCGTCGAAAGATTTTCCCATGGATGACTTAACCACGAAATCACTCGTTAAATTTGCGGCACCATCGCACTGCATTCTCATAGAATAACAATCAATGCTGAAGGCTTTGACCAGCTCTTCGGTGGAAGGGCTATTAGTATCTGCATCATCTCTTTTGAAATATTCCTTCTCTCCGTGTTCATCATATTCTGCTCCCGATTGAGATAACGCTTGTAAAGCAAGCTCATAGAGTGGTGGATGTAGCCTAGCTGCTTCACTTGTTCCTTTACTTGGACTTGATTTGATTTCTGTTCTTTTGGGAACCATATTATCTAAAATTAACAGGAACATAAAATAATATATTATTATTGATTAATGCATCATTAAAAAAGGATAACAGTAAATCAAACAAGCAAAATAGTAAAATAACAGTTGCAACAGATCACCGATCTGTTGCACCAGGTAGTATATCTGTTGCAGCATATAACCAAACTATTGCAGCGGATGAGTAATCTGTTGCAATAATACAAAACATACCACTCATCTTTTAAGACAGATGAATGGTTTGTTCAATAGATCACACAACTGTTGTGACATTATATGTTGCAACATATGAGTGATCTGTTGGAACAGTTAAATAATCCATAGCAATGGTTGAGTAATCTGTTGCGACAATACAAAACATATCACTCATCTGTTGAGAAAGATGAATGGTCTGTGCAACAGGTCACACATCTGTTGCAACACATGAGTGATCTGTTGGAACAGTTATCAAAGGTCAATATTGTTTAAATTTCTTCCAACATAGGGTCGTCTATCGCTGCAGATGAATGATCAGTTGGAAAAATCAAGTCTTGGACTTTTCCTGTAGGAAGAGTTAGTAGGATTTTATCCAACAGGAGGTTCATCTGTTGCATTAGATCATTAATCTGATGGTTCTTCCATTGCCCTAGATGGTTAATTAGTTGCATCAGATTTTTTATCCGAAGCTTAATCTGTTGCAACATATGGTAAAGTTGTTGCATCAGATTATTAATCTATTGCATCAGAATTGTAATCTGATGGTTCCTCTGGTGCATCAGATGGCTGATCTGTTGCATCATATGATGAATCTGTTGCATCAGATGGTTAATATGTTGCACCAGATGGGTAATCTGTCGGAGGAAACAGTAGCATGATTTTGTTAAACAAAAAACAGCAATTTCACCATTTTTACCAAGAACAAGAACAGATTAAATCAAACCAAATTGTACTTTTATTTTTATAAATACAAACAATAAAAATCAAACTTCAAAAAAATGCAACAAACAACAAAATATCATAATTCACTTCGAAATGAGAAGAGAAGAAAAGAAATGCCATAAATTAGGGTTTTATTCAGACCGCATCTCAAATTAGTGCAACAAATATTGAAATTGTTAACCACTACTATAAGAGAAGTTGGCTCAAGTTTCTCGTTTTCTTCAAAACTAAAAAGCCATAAATTTTTATCTGTGAAAGAAGAAAAGGACCGATGAAGAATTCGAAGCTGCTGTGGCCGGAGAGCAAGGCTATCACGTCGGTTGAAGTCGAAAAGGAACTGGAATCTCAACTATTTGTAGTCGGATGTTGAAGTCGCCGAAGATTGAAATAAGAAATTTGCAGAACAGTTGGTTGGGAGAGATTTGAGAAAAGCTGTCGAGAGAGGGATGAGAGACAAGTTGATTGAATTGAAGAGGGGAACTCGAAGCCTAACTATTTGTCGTCGGGGGTTGAAGGGAGAAATTTTGCAAAACTATTGGTTGGCAGAGAGTTGAGAGAAGCTGTCGAGAGAGAGGGGAGAGTGGTTGATTTGGATTGAAGAGGGTGTGGGTTGGGTTGATTTGTATTTTTGAAAAGATTAGAAAGTTTTGAAAATATTAATCAAGTCCACAATTAACTTGATCAAGTTTCCTAATAATGTTTGACCCTCTCTGTTGGTCAATGTCACCAATCCTTCATTCAAGACTTAAAAGACACCTATTCTTCAATTTTCTCCACTAACTTTCACTTCTTGAAATTTTATCTTACTCATTAACTTGAAATATTTAAGGGTTGTTCAGTAGAGTGTATTGAAAAAAATAATGCATGCATTAGTTAATGTGTATTACTAGTACCTTATTTGATATATTTTCTAATCTATGTATAACTAATGCAAGCATTACTTATACACTCTATGAAGTATTGAGATGTGTGTTATTAATACCTCAAAATCCATGGCATTAGTAATGCAATGGATTCTAATGCATGCATTAGCATGATTAAAGATACTAGTTTAATCATGCGTGCCTCGCACGTATAACATTTGATTATTTAAAATTAAATAATTTTATCGATTGCGGAATTTTTTAATGAAATATAAACAATTCAAATCAATTTATAATATAATAATGTAAAAATAAACATATATTTTAGTGTAAGCACATATATATTTTACTACCAGAAGTTTCAAGTGGTTGATGTACCATCACTTTTGCGTTTATCATGCAGTACTTCTCTCTTTACTTTGAACCATATTTGTGGTACAATTATTTTTTTAATCTATATTTAAAATCTTTCCTTGTTTTTTAAGTCAAATCTTTACAATATGATTGATTACATTCTTATTACGTACTTATATTTTTAAAAAATTTGGTACTTCTTAAATTTTTCTTATTCTAACGCATTTATATTTATTTTTAGATTTTTTAAATCTTCTTAAAATCAAATTTAGTTCATTTAAAATTCTTAAACTAATAAAAAAAAGTATTAATTGTTATTAATTCTGACCAGGGATGGATTTAGAAGGTATGGTGGGGGTTCCCGAGAACCCACTAACTTCCGTACGAATCTTGTATTTATATTGAGAAATCTAATAAATATATCTATATCTATATCTATATCTATATCTATAATCTATATAATCTATATCTATAATCTATAATATATTAAAAGTGTGAAGACCCTTAGAAAAGTGATTTGAATTTTTTGCCCTTCATTAAAATACTCTGCAATAGACAAAATAGTCTTTTTCTATTTTTAAAAAATTATTATTTAATTATTTAACTATATCTAATTAATATTTTAAATTAAGAAATCATAAATTATATATGGTAAGTTATAAAAGTTAAAGAGTCCTAAAATATATGGTGACAACTAGCGACAAAATCTATGGTAAATTTTAAAAACTAAGGAATCCTAATATAAAATATATGATGACAACTACCACAAAATATATGGAAAGAATATTAGAAATTTTTCATATAAAAACAAACGAACATGTTGAATCAAAGAAATACTTTAAGTTGAATCAAAATCTAATGTATGTTAAATTAAATAGTACTTTAATTTATAAGTAAATACATAATTACCCCACTGATGTTGGCCGAGATTTTTAAAAAGACACCTAAACTTTGAATTTGATCTATTACCCCACGATTCTTACTTAATCCATTGCAAACACACCATTTTGACCCTCTGCGTGTATACACGTGCCACAGGCGCGTGAAAGGGCTCGAATTTGACTTTTTTGACCAATCAAAAGTTGCCACGTGTAAAATAATTGATATATAATTTATATTCTTTTAAAAAAAATATTTATTTTATAAAATTATCCCTACCCCTCTCTGCCCCCCTCCCCCAACCCCCCTACTCTTTCTTCTTCAACTCAATTCACCATTAAAACTTTCATTGAAGTTTTTAAAAAAAAAAAAAAAAAATCATTCGTTAAAACTCCATTTTACAATTAAATCATATCATTTAACTACCCACCATTTCTTCTTCAATACAATGTCTTCTTCAACACCATTAAAGCTCTTCAACACAATGTCACCATTAAAGCTCCTCCATTGAAGTTTTTTTTTTTTAATCATATCATTAAAGCTCCATTTTTCAGTTAAATCATATCATTTAACTATCTTTAAAACTCAATTCAATCATAAAACTTTCAATTCAATCATAAAACTATTTTTTGAAGTGATTTGAACCAAAAAGAAAAAAGAAAAAAAGAACGGAAATGCATGCTGACGGAGTGTGGGAGGGGGTTGGGAGGTTGGGGAGTTAGGGGGAGATGCTGATGGGGGTGGGGGTGTTGGACGGGGGTGGGGGTGCTGAATGGGGGTGGGGGTTGAGGGAAGTTGCTGACGCGGGGGAGGGGGGGAAGAGGGGGTGGGTGGGGTGTTAAACTAAATAAAAAGGAAAATTTTACTAAAAAAAATATGAAATTAAACATAGTTGACACGTGGCAACACCTGATTGACGCGTGTCTTCACTCACTTTGTTGTGACTGATATTCAGCGAAAAATGATGCGTTTGCAACGAAATAAAGAAGAATCGTGGGGTAATAGATCGATGTTAAAGTTTAGGTGTCTTTTTGAAAATTTCGTACAAGATCAGTGGTGTAATTATGTATTTACTCTTAATTTATATAGATTTAGGATTTTCTTTTTACCTTTTTTTCTTCCAAAATTGGTTTTTAGGACATTTTTCAAACAAAACTTTTAGGATTTTCTTTTTTTAAAAAGTCGGTATTATTCATTATTTAAATTTTTGAAACTAATTAAAGTTTTTATTTGATTTAGGTAAGAAATCATAAATTTAACACTTCTAAATCAATTAGAATTTTATCATATATAAAAAGATTCTACAATTCTATTTAAGCAATATTTTCATCAAATTTTACAAGAAACATTCAGCTTCTTCTACTTTTACACATTTTTTAATGTTGATTTTAATTCAAGTCATCTTCTTGCGTTCAATATCATCGTGCATTATGTCTTTCTTTATTTTTTTAGTTCATAGTTTTAATTTGAATTATAATAATCAATAATTGATAATGAATTCTCTTTTTTTTAATAATCTATCATATTTTCTCTTTCAGATGAAATTCAAATCAAAAAATTGAATGAAACAAGCATACTGCCACTGAATGAAGTAGCCAAAAAAATTAAGATTCTTCTCCTCTATTTGAATTAAAGCAATGCAGATAAATCGAGGTATTATTCGACAAACGTTCTTGGTATAATTTTTTTTTTGAGTTATAATGAGGCTTAAGCTATCAACTAAATTACCAATCATATATATAGTTAACAAATTATCAATCATATACAGTCTTTTTAGGTTTATAGAAGGATTTAAAACATAATGACTTTGACATAAATTAAATGGCGATGGTGAACAAGTATTTTCTCTATAAAATTTGACTTGGACATGAACATTGTTTTGTTGAGATAAGTATGAATATTTAGTTCTGAATAACCTTAATTTGCCTTAAATTATTTAGTAACTGAATAAAATTGACCTGAAACGACTTTAGCAATACAAAGTGTTCATGTAGCTTGTTCCTTCTAATTTGAGATTAGAGGTTAGTTGATTGATTGACTACTTATTGACGGACCAGATAATTTTTACTGTTTATAAATGGTTAGATATCAACAAAATGCAACATTAGATTTGTGATTTATAAGATATAACTTTTTTGGGGCAATTAAAATATTTTTCATTATCAAATTGATCTTTTGGCCAGTTGAGGAATCAAGGATCCTTTGAAGAACACCTCTTGTACTATCCTCCTTGTGACTACCTGAGGGAGAGCGCTTTTCTTCTGAAAAATTCTCTGATTTATTTCAAACCATACCCGATACACAATTGTTGTCAAGCACATTCTGTAGGTTGTATCTCTTGACCCTTTTCCCTTTGCTTATGTGCATACCAAACTCAAGTCTCTTGCAAACGTAGTGTTTATTTGTGTACCCTTGCCATTGCAGGATCTTAGACCATATGTACTTGGTATAGTCACAAGAAATTCTCTTCCATGGAAATATTGCTTATTGGTAAAAACAGAACGCCCTTCTAACTTGCCTCTCATCTTAAGCAAGAAACCAATTTCTCCCCCGATTTTAATTTCTTAGACTATTTTCGATTTTATTAGTTTAAGAAAGTGAGAAAAAATTTGAATCTTGTGTCTTAACTAAAGATATGTATATAAAAATAGAAAAAAAATGATTAAATAAAAACAGGTTGCAGATTGAGTTATCATCTCAAAGATATGAAAATTTTAACCCAATTCTTTCAGTTATATAGCTTGAGCAAGTAGTGCAAATTTAGGGTAAAGGAAAATAATACGTCCTAGAAAATTATGTATCTATATCTATATCTATAATATATTAAAAGTATGAACGGACTTAGATATATTGTTTGAACTTTTTATCCTTCATCTATATCTATAATCTATAATCTATATCTATAATCTATAATCTATATCTATAATATATTAAAAGTGTGAAGACCCTTAGAAAAGTGATTTGAATTTTTTGCCCTTCATTAAAATACTCTGCAAATAGACAAAATAGTCTTTTCCCATTTTTTAAAAATTATTATTTAATTATTTAACTAAATTTAATTAATATTTTAAATTAAGAAATCCTAAATTATATATGGTAAGTTATAAAAGTTAAAGAGTCCTAAAATATATGGTGACAACTAGCAACAAAATATATGGTAAATTTTAAAAAGTAAAGAATCCTTATATAAAATATATGATGACAACTAGCACAAAATATATGGAAAGAATATTAAAATTTTTTCATATAAAAACAAACGAACATGTTGAATCAAAGAAGTACTTTAAGTTGAATCAAAATCTAATGTATGTTAAATTAAATAGTACTTTAATTTATATAGATTTAGGATTTTCTTTTTACCTTTTTTTCTTCCAAAATTGATTTTTAGGACATTTTTCAAACAAAACTTTTAGGATTTTTTTTTTTAAAAAGTTGGTATTATTCATTATTTAAATTTTTGAAACTAATTAAAGTCTTTATTTGATTTAGGTAAGAAATCATAAATTTAACACTTCTAAATCAATTAGAATTTTACCATATATAAAAAGATTCTATAATTCTATTTAAGTAATACTTTCATCAAATTTTACAAGAAACATTCAACTTCTTCTACTTTTACATTTTTTTATGTTGATTTTAATTCAAGTCATCTTCTTGCGTTCAATATCATCATGCATTATGTCTTTCTTTATTTTTTTAGTCCATAGTTTTAATTTGAATTATAATAATCAATAATTGATAATGAATTCTCTTATCTTTTCACTATTTTTATAATATTTACAGATTTAAAAATTAATTAACTACTTACAGTAAATCTTTCCTTATTAGAGAAGTCTTCAGAATTAATGACAATTAATACCTTTTTCATTAGCTTAAGAATTTTAAAAATCTATTTCATTACTTAAATTAAATAAGTGGATAACAAAGTTCAACTTAGAAAAGATAACAAACGTTCTTTTAAAAAAAAGACAAATTCCACTTAGAAAAGATAACAATTTCTTTTAAAAAAAAAAAACTCCCGAATAAAAATTTGACATTAAAGATTTATCTTTTTAATATTTAAGAAAAGAAAAATAGAAGTTTCAGGTGTATTGTGCGTCTATTTCAAATTTTCGATCAATACATTCTTCATATTTACTGTACATTCATTTCTTTGATTCGTAATTACAAATTTGCTTTATTTTTTGTTAGATATTTCAATTTAATTTTCATATGATTGTTAACTTAACTTGGTCATGATATGGTTTGTTTTTTTCTTTCTTTCACCACTTAAATTTGGTGTAGTTGTATTTGAGAAGTGATTCGAACTTTTTGCACTTCATTAAAATATTTGCAATAAACAAAATCGTTTAATTTTAATAACCAAAAGTTACATGTGTGAGACACGTGAGCAATGACAATGATTATGCTTTAGATGTTGATGACACCGAAAAGGAATCGCAGTATTTCCAGATGTAGCGTGCGTCAAGGTTGAGCGATGAAAGTCCGAATAGGTTCCAAATTTCACAAGAGTGTTTGGCGATGATTTATTCAAAGATCAAGAATGAAATGTACGTAGTGGAGTCGATAGACAGCAGAAATACTAACACGAGGAAAAGAAAGAGAAGGTATGACATTCTTTCGTACATAGAATGGTGGAAGGGTGAATCGGAAATGAGCAAAAAGCTTTTAGTGAAGCAAATAGTGGAGAACGATGTGGGATTGAGTGTTATGCCTCCTTCTTATGATAGCGGTTGCCTGGCATATGAAAGGAGAAAAAAGAAGATATATATATATATATATATACATATTAAAAGTGTGAACACCTTTAGAAAAGTGATTTAAACTTTTTGCCCTTCATTAAAAGTTTCCGCAATAGATAAAATCGTTCTTTCATCCCTTTTCTCCAATTAATTGTCACTAATTATCATCCAAATATTTAGGACAATAACCATAATTAGAATTCTAAATTAAATACACAACCCTACCTTATATTTACACACAGAGATATGTTGCCAAGCCTAAATGTATGAGGCAACTTGTGAAGTTCACACGCAATCCCAATCAATACCCAAAAGTTCCTCTCTTTAATTCATAATAATAATTCAAATGTTTTTGATCTTTTGTTTCAATTTTCTCATACACTACATAATATGAAATTGCGCTAACTTTGTTTTATTTTTTATTTTTTGCTTCAAAACAAAATTCGAGTATCAATGATAAGATGTTTGCTAAGAAGAACAAAATGTAAGTTGTTAATTGTGTGATTTCTATTTTAGGTATATTATTATGTTGTTAAAACTACTTGCGTAATACAAGTTTGACGGTATGGATTAGTGTTTTTTCACCTTTCTATGTCATTAAATTATTAAATAGTTTTAGTTTCTCCATCAATTTGGTAAGATTGATGCAACTATTTCATAGAAGATGGCTTTGAATATTGACACACTATTAACAAAATACTACTTTTTCTTCTTCTTCTTCTTCTCTGATTTTTCATGGTAAGAGGTGTGCGTGAAAATTTAAGAGTTCTTAAATATATGGAAAGATTTTTATAGAATAAATATATGAAAAGAAATCAGATATCTATTTTTATTATTAAGAGAAATGAGTGTTACTAGGTTTTTTGGCACACGCGCAGACACAACGCGTACAAAACATATGCTCATATTCACAGTCGTGATTTGATGCCAACCAGCTTGTTGAATTCGTTGAATTTGAGGGCAAAATGAAGGAGTTGGGGAGCGTCTGCAATCCAATTAAAAGTGTGAACACCCTTAGAAAAGTGATTTGAACTTTTTGCCCTTCATTAAAAGTCTCCGCAATAGACAAAATCGTCCTTTCATCCCTTTTCTCCAATTAATTGTCACTAATTATCATTCAAATATTTAGGACAATAACCATAATTAGAATTCTATGTTAAATACACAATCCTACCTTATATTTACATAGAGAGATATGTTGCCAAGCCTAAACGTACGAGGCAGCTTGTGAAGTTCACACGCAATCCCAATCAATACCCAAAAGTTCCCCTCTTTAATTCATAATAATAATTCAAACGTTTTTGATCTTTTGTTTCAATTTTCTCATACACTACATAATATGAAATTGTGCTAACTTTTTTTTTTTTTTGCTTCGAAACAAAATTCGAGTATCAATGATAAGACGTTTGCTAAGAAGAACAAAATGTAAGTTTTTAATTGTGTGATTTCTATTTTAGGTATATTATTATGTTGTTAAAACTACTTGCGTAATACAAGTTTAATAGTATGGATTAGTGTTTTTCACCTTTCCATGTCATTAAATTATTAAATAGTTTTAGTTTCTCCATCAATTTGGTAAGATTGATGCAACTATTTCATAGAAGATGGCTTTGAATATTGACACACCATTAACAAAATACTACTTTTTCTTCTTCTTCTTTTCTGATTTTTCATGGTAAGAGGTGTGCGTAAAAATTTAAGAGTTCTTAAATATATGGAAAGATTTTTATAGAATAAATATATGAAAAGAAATCAGATATCTATTTTTATTATTAAGAGAAATGAGTGTTACTAGGTTTTTTGGCACACGCGCAGACACAACGCGTACAAAACATATGCTCATATTCACAGTCGTGATTTGATGCCAACCAGCTTGTTGAATTCGTTGAATTTGAGCGCAAAATGAAGTAGTTGGGGAGCGTCTGCAATCCAATTAAAAGTGTGAACACCCTTAGAAAAGTGATTTGAACTTTTTGCCCTTCATTAAAAGTTTCCGCAATAGACAAAATCGTCCTTTCATCCCTTTTCTCCAATTAATTGTCACTAATTATCATTCAAATATTTAGGACAATAACCATAATTAGAATTCTAAATTAAACACACAATCCTACCTTATATATACACCGAGAGATATGTTGCCAAGTCTAAACGTATGAGGCAACTTGTGAAGTTCACACGCAATCCCAATCAATACCCAAAAGTTCCCCTCTTTAATTCATAATAATAATTCAAACGTTTTGGATCTTTTGTTTCAATTTTCTCATACACTACATAATATGAAAATGCGCTAACTTTATTTTTATTTTTTTGCTTCGAAACAAAATTCGAGTATCAATGACAAGATGTTTGCTAAGAAGAACAAAATGTAAGTTTTTAATTGTGTGCTTTCTATTTTAGGTATATTATTATGTTGTTAAAACTACTTGCGTAATACAAGTTTAATAGTATGGATTAGTGTTTTTTCACCTTTTCATGTCATTAAATTATGAAATAGTTTTAGTTTCTCCATCAATTTGGTAAGATTGATGCAACTATTTCATAGAAGATGGCTTTGAATATTGACACACTGTTAACAAAATACTACTTTTTCTTCTTCTTCTTCTTTTCTGATTTTTCATGGTAAGAGGTGTGCGTGAAAATTTAAGAGTTCTTAAATATATTGAAAGATTTTTTATAGAATAAATATATGAAAAGAAATCAGATATCTATTTTTATTATTAAGAGAAATGAGTGTTACTAGGTTTTTTGGCACACACGCAGACACAATGCGTACAAAACATATGCTCATATTCACAGTCATGATTTGATGCCAACCAGCTTGTTGAATTCGTTGAATTTGAGCGCAAAATGAAGTAGTTGGGGAGCTTCTGCAATCCAATTATTGTCAAAATGTAACCAAAGTTTTGAATTTATATAAATTGTGGATCATTCTTTTCTACAACATACAATAGCATCTGTAATGTTCAAATGAAGTCCAAGTAGATATAATGTAATGTTAGTTCTCCTTCTTTTGCATGTACAACAAGATATTGAAGATTACCATGTGGACTATTCAATATTTAATTTGTCAAAGGTACGAACTTAAAAGAAACTACTTTCGTAAATTTTATTTATTAACCATCATTCTCAATTATGTTAACTAATATCATATGTACAAAACTATTTCGAAAATTCAATGATTCAAATATATATACCATTTTAATGGTAACCATTATCAGTCATAAATCCTTATTTTACGAAGCACAAAATACATATTCGGTAAATTATACCACGTTATTTGACTTTTTACCCTTCATTAAAAGTCTTTACTTTAGACAAAATCATTTTTTAACTATTTTCCTAATATTTAAGAGTTTAAAATTAATTAAATAATTATAGTAAACCTTTCTTTATTAGAAGTTATCAGAATTAGTGACAATTAATACTTTTTTCGTTAGTTTAAAAATACTAAATTTTAAGAAGATTTAAAAAATCTAGAAATAAATATAAAAGTATTAGAATAAGAAAAATATAAGAAATACCAAATTTGTAAAAGTGTTAAGTAAGTAATCAAAGATTTTCTAAAGAATTAACTTTAAAAATAAACAAAGATTTTAAATATAGAAAAAGAAATAGTCTCACTATAAATATGATTCAAATCAATGCGTCTCTCTTAGCCTCTACCAAGCAAGGAAAAGAGATAGAGATACTGCATGACAAACGTAAAAGTGACGATCCATTAACCACTTGAAAATTTTGGTGGTAAAATATATATGTGCTTACAATAAAATATATGTTTTTAACCTTTTGCACTTCATTAAAAATCTTCGTAATAGACAAAATCATATAATTTTAAATAATCAAATTTACACGTGTGAGGCTCGTGCGGCTAAACTAGTAGTATATTAAAAGTGTGAAGACCCTTAGAAAAGTGATTTGAAATTTTTGCCCTTCATTAAAACACTCTGCAATAGACAAAATCGTCTTTTCACCTATTTTCTTCAATTATTATATTATTAAATCAAGCACTCCTAAAATATATGGGAAAACCTTGATAAAATAAATATATGGAAAGAGTTAGAATCCTAAAATACTAAAATATTTATGGATCCTAAAATA
The DNA here is from genome assembly GCA_030864215.1 of Capsicum pubescens. Taxonomy (NCBI): domain Eukaryota; kingdom Viridiplantae; phylum Streptophyta; class Magnoliopsida; order Solanales; family Solanaceae; genus Capsicum; species Capsicum pubescens. The sequence continues at coordinate 328,774,971 of CM061538.1, read as the reverse complement.
TATGAAAATAAATTAACACTCCTAAAATAATATATGTAAAGAATCACATTAAATTCTTTTTTACCCTTTTCAACGTTTTCTTTTGATTGTAAATAGAAGGTCACATGTAATAAATATATGGAAAGAATTAACTTTATATTTTTAAATGTATATAATTAAATCAAATGTACAGTGTCTTTTTATACCAAAAATACATTGTATATAATAACTATATACGGTGAAAAAAATTAAAAAATTGCCATTTGCTTTCTTTGCGTTTAGGTTCCTTTTAATTTCTCTTGATTTGTGATCCTTTTAACTAATCATGATTAATTATAGATTTAGTGTTTTGTGTGTAATTAATCAACCCTAAAATTGAGGCGCAAGAGTTGGTTCACCCCTGCTTCTCACTTGCAAGAATGTCTTTTTTTGTTTGTTTATTTAAATTTATCTCCAAAATAAGTTTGCCTTTTTTTAATTATTTCTTTAAATTAGACTTAATAAAATTGAAGATCCTTTAACTTCTAAGATGATTTTTAATAATCTTTTATTATTTGTATTTGTCTTCGTAAATAAATCATTATTGATTGATTCTATAATATGTTTGTGCAGATGGAGAAAGATTTATGTGAAATATGCGGATAAAACTTCGTGTCGATTACAAGTGAATTTAAGGTATGTTTTTACTATTCTAAATTTTATTTTTTACTCATATTAGTTCTACTTTTTATTAAGGCGTAATTCATATTAATATTCTTTTGTCAAAATCATACTTACATTAAAAAAATTATTGAGATAAAAATAAAGTGAAAATTGTGATTTCTCATAAGAGCAAACAAATCATAGTGTCAAACAAGTATTAAATAAAGTCATTAGTTGGCTAGAAGATAAAACATAATGATAATTAGAGATTTATGCGTTAGTAAATCAAATTTATAATCAATTTCATTCTTTCATTAGGAATAATTTGAATTGCTCAGTTTACGTTTTATTATCATCATCAAGACTCTAAAGTATATTTTCCTTTCAAAGTATAATATTAAATAATTGATATTTCAATATGTCATATTTTTTTATTTTTTTTTGTCCATATCTTTATTTTGTAAATTATAATTATTTGTCTTGAATGAGAAGATGCACGAAATGAAATGTGACTTTACATGTCCTGATTTGAGCGGTTTGAAAAGAGAGAAATAGGAGATCTTTTGAAGGGTAAGCTTTTATTTATCAAGAAATTAGCCTTACGTAACTTTAAATGAATCCGACTTATAAAAACAGAATTTTTAAAGGCGGATCAAGTATATTGTTTGATATAAATAATAAAAATTTATTCTTTTATATACACTTATTATTATTTTCATATACACGTGCAAAACACGTACACTTGACTAGTAAAAATTATAAGCTAGGAACCCACAATAAGGTGTGTTATTGATCTAGTGGCAAAACAAGTGCATGTTGAAACAGATTCTGACAACTTTTAATAAAATAAACTTTTATCATAAATATATTTAATTAATTTTTTTAATTTATTTCACCAGTGATGTTTGATCATAAAAGTTTCAATAACTTGGAGCAATATTTTAAAAAACAAAAACAAATGAATTTTATAATATTAATTTATATTTATAGTCCAACATAATTTTAATTCCCTTTTTTTTCATTTCCTATGCTCAAACGCGTACTTAAATTCTCACCCCCATTATATCCATTTAAGGCCAGCGAACCTACCAATCGGTAAAGGGATAAACTCGTAATTTAGATCATATCCAGATCAGTTACCGAACAACAAAATCCAGTATACACAATACACTCGCACTATAATAAGCAAATCCTCCCCTCACCCAATTACATTCCGCCACGTAACAACATATCCACGTGTCATCCTTTAATTACAAATGCCTCATATATCCACGTGTCATCTCATAAACAGCGAACACACACTAACAAAACCCAACCGCTTTACAAATGGCATTCATTCGTAATATCACATCCCCTTAATGGGCAAATACGTAAATTCGTCTACCGATTCAATATCCCGCGTCGCCAACAAACAAGCACACTAAAAGTAATATCGTACCAGAAGCTTAACAAAGCAAGTACGATACACAAAAAGTAGTATCGTTCTTTCAAAAATTTGCTTAATTTTTTTTTTTCTCTCTTTATATGATCCGTAACTTTCGCGCAGTTCAATTAAATCGAAGAAGAGAAAATGAGTAGAAACGATCCGAATCCGTTTGACGAAGAGGAACCTGAAGTCAATCCTTTTTCAGTAACCGCCTCACTTTCTCTCTCCAATGCGTTTTTTATGTGTTTATGTTTAGTAGTATTATTTTTATTTAATTAAAATTCGATGCTTTCCTTAGATCTAGCTATTTTTTTTTATCCCATTATTCTAGCATTGTTAGTTTAGATATATGTGTGATTTTTTATCGGCTGTTTTGTGGTGATTGAGGTGTTTGATCTAGATCTGTTAGGGAATTTAGAGATTTTGACTAATTTTTTTTTGGGGTAAATTGTGGTGTTTAAGATTGGCTTGTCGGTGTGATGAAGTTGTACAATATTTTAGTGAGATTAGTATAAAATTTAGCTGTTTTTCAGAAAAGGTAGACCGAACTAGCGGGGATGATCACTAAATAGATACAAATAGGTGTAAATGCCGATTCTTTTTGAGAGATAAGCATTTATTACCCGAACTGTGGCCAAAGTTGCTACGACGTAACTTCACTTCACGGGGCCGGTTACCCCCTTAAACTCAATTTTATCCACCTTTATGCTTACATAGCCTAAAAAACTTGAAATTAAGGTGCATTTTAGAAAATGCCACTTAAGCACAAAAGGTGGAATACAGTAAAATTGAATTGAGTTTAGAGGGTAATAGGACCCTGTGAAGCTAAGTTATGTCGGATTCTTCAAAAATGCACGACTTTTGAAGGATCCGACACGTACCCAACGTTTTTGAAGAGTCCGAGCAACATAGCCGTGAAGTTAAGGTGTATCTGGTGTTGTAACAACTTTGGCTATAGTTCGGGGGTAATAGTGGCTAATGTGGTTGCCCCTATCCACATTAGCCTTAATCTGCTTCCACAGTAGTTCTTGCACATTTCCTCTACCTTTTTTTTGTAGAGTAACAGCCTTAAGTGCTACTTGTGAATCAATTATTATTTTTTTAAATGTAAGTAAATGCGAATACCTTGTCCACGAACTAAATTTGAAGTATAATTTGAAAGATTGGCTTCAGCCTCGGGGGTTTAAACCACTAATTATTCACCCAGTTTAATTTAAGAAAGTTGTGATTTGCATGGAATTGGCCGTTGATGTAAAAGAAATGTGGATGGCTTTATCAAAAAAAAAAAAAAAAAGAAATAGAAGAAATGTCGATGTGTTCCAAGTTCTACATATAAAGTTCTACATATAAAGTTACTGGTCCTAATTGATTTATGACGAGGACTCTTAAATGAAAGATGTTTTTTTTAAGAAGTGTTTGTTTTATTTTTAGGTATACAGATGCTATTTTTTATGCGTTTAACGGAAAATGGAGGTTACGAAAATAATGTCTATAATATCAACTCTGGTTTGCCGGGATATTTAAAAAAAAATAGAGGAACTCTAAACATTTAAAATTTATTTTTATTTACTAAAAAAGGAAAAAAGAAAAAAAGAAAAAAAAGCAATGGAAGATCAGTCTGTTTTTGTTTGCCTTCACTTGAAATTTTTAAAAACCAGTTTTGTGTAATAGTTGGCTATTATGTTGTTGCTGGCAAGGGACCTATGTATATGTGTGTGTGTATAATATTGATAAGATGGTATCTGCAATATGTTTCAAGTTAAAGTGAGAAAGCTACAAAAATCTTATCATTGCATGTCTTGAAACACGCCGTATATGTAAAAATACCAAGTCAGTAAGTGGACAATAGGTGAGCTAGTAGTAATTCGCTCAATGGACTATACTTTCTATCGTTTTCCCTTGCCTTCCACTCTCGTTTGGTCTCTTTCTTCTAAAAAATAAAGCCAAAGCGCATGACGAAAAAGCAGCCAGCTGAATGCCCCCTTCCGCGCGACATTTTTGCTGTGTGGATGAGGTCTTAGTCTGTATGGGTATTCTGGACCAGTCGCAATAAGTCGCTAAACGAAGGTTTAGAGCTTTAATACCCTAAAGGGCTTAGAGAGGTTACTTACGTTAACCAGAGCAGATCTTATAGTCCATACTCGGTACCGTTGAGGTGCATAAAATGGATCTCTTTATCAAATATCACTTGCTGCCCTGCCTGTTGGAACGGTGCTTCCATATCCTTCAGCAGACTCTTTCGTACCTCCTTATTTGGACCCACAATCACCCACATATCTCATAGGACCTAGAAGTTATCTAGAACCATAAAACCCCAATATTCCTCCTTTCATAGAGATTATACGAATTTTTACTAACCTTTCCAAGTTGTGAGTATTGTTAGTGCCAAAATGGCAGCTTTCAGTTCTTGAACTATTAACAGTGTCATTTATGTTCGACTTACGATCACTTTGTCGAAATGCAGAATTCATTTCTACATTTAAATTCCAATTATAACTTCTCATGCACTATTTATTTTGTCTCTGCTCTTAATGTGCAAGATCCTCCTCATTTATATCATCTGTATTTTCTTTCAGAAGGGTGGCTCTGCTCCTGCATCTAAATCACGCTTTCCTCAAGTGATCGCTAATACTCTTGGTTTTGGTCAAAAGCATGATGCAACTGTTGACATCCCATTGGATTCAATCAATGTAATGAAGTTGATATGCTCTTGTTGCAGTTTTGTATAGAGTATTGTGTGTTCTGAATCTGTTCTTCTGAATTGTGTTTTAGGGGCCTAATCAGAAGCAAAAAGAGTTAGCAACCTGGGAAGCAGATCTGCAAAGGAGAGAAAGAGTTGGTTCTTTTTTTTTTTTTTTTCCTTTTAAAAGTTGTTTGCTATGTGCATTGCTACGAAGTGTATTTTTTTTCTGTTGATTTCTGATCATTTACTGCTGCAAGGATGCAAATTTTGAAAAGTTTAGTTCCTAGGTTTTTTGGCTAAACTATTTACTACAAGCCTCCTCAATTCTTGTAGTGTTTTCTTAGTTTATATTTTTCTGAATTCAGTTTGAGGCTTGTGAATGCTTCCCCAAATGCTCCTTTTTAGCTAAATGTGTTGTTATGAGTTCCTTGATTTGTAGTTTATTCTAGTTCATATTTGCTTCAATTCAGTTTGAGGCTTATGCATGATTCTCATTTACTGCCGGTTTAACAGGATATTAAACGAAGAGAAGATGCTGTTGCTGGCGGTAAGAAATGACTTCAGCTAGTTTCAGATTGCTATTAAATCGGCTTATTTCTCTTTAGCATGCTGATGTCATTATTTCTATGATTCAATTCAGCTGGTGTGCCAACCGATGATAGGAATTGGCCTCCCTTTTTTCCAATTATTCATCATGATATAGCAAATGAAATACCAGCTCATTCTCAGCGGCTGCAGTATTTGGCTTTTGCAAGCTGGTTAGGTAGCGTCTTTCACTTCTTTTTTATTTTCTCTAAATAAAGAATGCTTCTTTGAATATCAATAAAGTTTGTTTCTATGCAAGGAGTACCTTTTGTAAAGAAGTTATCCCATCTTTTGTTTTTGCCAAATGGATGGCCTATTTTTGTGTACTCCAGGCTCCACATTGATTGAATTTTGCTTACTGATTTGAAAATAGTGTATGAGAGAAACTGATGGGATAAACATACTTCTATTTTTCACACTGCTGCTGTTTGTGATTAGGGGTCAAAAGGCTTTAGACTTTCCGTTTCCACAAAATTAGTAGTTGCAAGTATTGAGTTTGTCATTTCGAACTTGAGCAGTAGTTTAGCTTTGAAGTTTCAATTGTCCAATGATTTGATTGAAATTCAGCAAAATCATTTCTTTACTAAAAGTAACAAAACCACAGTTTTTACGGAACCTAAGAGCAAGCAATTTGGCAACTTCATTCAAGTGACTCAACATTTTAGGTTGATATGTGAGTAACTTTCATAGAATGAAGCTAAACTAGTAGATTTTTCTTTTGATACATGACATGATTTGTAGTTGTTGCGTAAAAGAATAAACTGGGATAGATGACTATCTGGTTTATGGGCTATAATACTTCAGTCAACAGTTGTCTCATCTCTCGCAAATGTTGTTCTTTCTTTCAATGGCTATATGATACTTCTTGTATTTCCTTGCTCTTTTTTTCAAGTGTTATATGAGTCTCCTCCTATATCGTAACCTCTTTGGCTTTGCTCCAAATCTTTCTTCAGGTATTGTTTTTTGTCTGGTGTTCAATGTTCTTGCCGTGACCATCTGTTGGATTAAGGGTGGTGGTGAGCTTTATTCTCTCTATACTGCGGCTCATGCGGCATTCCTTTTTATTGGTCTAAAGACCTAATGACTAAAATTAAATTCAAGTTCAGTCCATCTAACATCATCTAGTTATTGCCTTCTCTAGGTGTTAAAATCTTTTTCCTGGCTATAATATATGCTTTAACGGGATGTCCCCTTTCATACGTCTTGTGGTACCGGCCTCTGTATAATGCGATGAGGTATCTAGTGTTGTTTCACTGGCATTTCATCCCCATTTTGCCTTTATAAAATTTCCCCTCAGTTGTTTCTTTTAGTTTTTGATTTCCACATCATTGACTGAGATTTTAGTCTGAGCTTATGTGGATGTGCAGGACTGACAGTGCATTGAAGTTTGGATGGTTTTTCTTGTTCTACTTGGTTTGTTCTGCTGACTGAAGTGACGAAGATGCTGTCTATTTTATGCCAGGATTTGTTTGTGTGTAATTTTTTTTTTTTTTTCCGTATGTGCAGCTGCACATTGGGTTTTGCATACTTGCAGCTATTGCTCCTCCCATTGTATTTCATGGAAAATCCCTAACGTAAGTTCTGCTGTAATTTTTAGTGAATTAACCTCGGATTATATAGTTCAGTTTTCTATATAAGCTGGTAGTTCTGTCAGGATGTTTTAGCTTAGTAGAATTTGCTATTTTATATGTATACACCTTTCCGGTGAAATAATAAGTATTACATTATCCTATAAAAGAGTGCTGGTAGCTAAAGTGTGTTAAATGCAGCGACTGTTATCAAGTATTTTCCATTTTCCCTTGGATTGTCATTTTCATTGCAATTTTATATCTTTCTTCACTAATTATTTCTGCTTCCTTTTTATTTTTTTCCAGGGGTATCCTTGCCGCAATTGATGTCTTCTCTGACAATGTGTTGGCTGGGGTAAGAAGTTTAGTGTTTTGCTCTTATTTTAATGAGAGGAAAAAAATAAGAAATTCTTTGGCACATTCCTTTGAAACAAAAGACTGAACCTTCGACTGTTGTAACTTGTATGTGTGTTTACTTGGTTGCATTTATTGCATTCTTTTTCTGTCTATTTCTTAAGGTCCGACCTTCTTATCCATTGGCATGGATTCTGTATTCTAAACAGATTCTGTGTGGTGCAAAGCTGGCTTGCTACTTGAGGAGGTTGCAAACAGCAACCACTATAGTTTCAATTTTCAGACATAAAACCAGTATGGTTAACTCTAGAAGCTGGCACCTTATATACTAGCATACATTGAAAGATTGTCTTGGTATCAACCAACTGAATGTTTGTTTTATTCTAAAATTTAATGGGATTGTTTGGTTCGAAAACAAATAGTGTTGTGGTTAGTAATGCTGAGATTATTATGCTGACTGCTTGGTTGTTGTATAAAAACTAACATGCATTGCATTATCAAGAGTAGTGCGGAATAAGGTGTGCAAGTATAAGAATAGTACTAGTGTGTATAAATGATACTGGTATTAGTTGTGCATACGTGAGATTTGCAACCAAACATTGTATTAAAATATCATACCAGCATCATTCTACCTAATACACCCTACCAGACGGCCCCTAAATTCTTGATATTAGATATTTCCACTTCCAAGTATTATTGGTAAAAATGTAAAAGGGGAAAACCTCCAAATTTCTCATTATTAGCATATGGAATCAGATTTAACTTGTGCTCTGTCTTTGACTTGAACAATAACTTAACTTCATTTTGTTTTTCTCATTGCATATTGAGTTGGTTTATTAACTGATTTAGCGGCTCAAAAGCTTTTTTGCATGGTCTTTTACTTGAACAACAACCTAATTTCATTTGATATTCTGATTGCATATTGCAGTTAGTTTGCTAACTGATTTACCACATCAAAAGTTTTATTAGATAATTGAAACTCCTAAAGGAATGTAATATTAATGCTTGTATTAGCTTATCAGGCTGTTTGATCTTTTATCATCTTAATATATATTCATGTGCTGTCCTTTTCTTCTTCCTGCAGATCTTTTATTTGATTGGATTTGGCTTATTCTGCTTGGAGGTTTTGCTTAGCTTGTGGGTGCTGCAGGTGAGGTTTTTACTGTATTGATAAGATTCATCATGTCAGCTCCGTTAATAAATTAATTGTATGACAATCACCTTGGGCAATACTCCATCTAGTGTTCTGGTATTTGTTGTTCTCGTTTTCTCCTGTTCCTCTTTTTAGCTTTTTTAGTTTTTCTTGTCTTTGCTTTGCGGCTTGAGCTTCATGTGCATGTGGCCTAAAAGTGAAATCTATCAAGGGAAAGAGAGATATTGTACTTCAATTTATATATAAGTTCTTGCTTGCTGAAGAGTAATCTTTTTCGGGGAGGAGAAGATAGGGTATCATCTGGTTTCTTTCATATATCAAGAAAAATGCATGTCCATTTCTTTGATGATTTGTTAGGTTTTCCTTTACCACGAAAAGAAGGAAGATAATATGCTAGGTTTTCAACCGGGTATAAATATCTAAGTAGTTTTTCTTTTTGAGGCATGTACATTTTTTGAACAGTATAGGTATAAGAGTCAGTTTTGGAGGTCACTTGGGGATTTGGGGGGAGGTGATGTAACCTATAATTGAATTTAAGTTGCATGTGTTAGATGAATAGACTTTTCTATGCCCGATATTAGCAAGCTGTTCTAAATTTAAAACGCTATACAACTTTAGGGGAAAAGAGCAATCTTAAAATTCAAATGGTTACTATCTTGACAGTTGATTCCCAACGAAGTTAGCGGTTCTAGTACCAGCCCTCATATTAAGATCGGACAACTCCATCCGAGAGAGAGATCTTTTTCCATGGGGCTAAAAAGCCAGAGTTACCTGGTTCTTGTGTTGGTAGGAGGCAGGTAACCAGTAGGATAGTCAAGGTGCTCCGCAAATTGGCCTGGATTCATTCATTATTTAGAAAAGAAAAGGCAATTTGATTCCTTCTTCCTTTTTGTAGTATGGTATAAAGGTGAGGGAAAAAGAACAAAAAATGTTGTATTCCTTCTTCCTTCATCTCGTGACATTTTGTTTTGTATTATCATTGCAGAAAGTGTACATGTATTTCCGAGGGCACAAGTGATGCACCTGTTTGGGACTCAAAAGACCTCAGCGTTGTCCTAGCAACAATTCTTTTCCAGAAGAGGGAGCTAAACATATGCCTTTATTTCTTCATTAATGTTTTGGCTGGGTGATGACTTTCGCGGTATAGTTGCATGTTTTCTAGGTTCAATAGTTATTTTTGCTTGATTCGAGCCATATGTTCCTTTTCATTGTCATTTCTGTATGTAACCGCAGTTTGCCCTTTGATCATTAGACTACCGTGTTATTGTACCTATATAATACCTTCATTTGGGACTCATTTTGAATCAAATATGTCCATTTGGTTCGGATAGTACGAGGATCGAGTCAATTTTATGATGTGTGATGTGTGGTGATTTAGCAGTCTCTTGTTTTTTTTTTTGTTTTTTTTTCCAGTTGTGGCGTGGATATGTATGGAATCTATATCATGACCAAAATAAGAAGCTTGCCAAAATAGGCCGTTGCCGAGACCATCTAAATTTAGAATACTCAGTAGCCTAAATTACTATAACTAATTCTTGGAAATAGCAACACTCTTTTTCCCTTTTATTTTCTATACATTTTTCAAGGCATTAACTAAATGCTACGCTATTGTAATACATTGGGTCGTTTGGTTGGGAACAAGGTTATTTTGGGATTAGTTATTTCGGAATTAGTTATTCCATCATCTACGTGGGATTACTTATCTCATCACTAAGGCATAAATGGTGGGATAAATAATTTCTTGACTAATTAATACCTCAAACCAAATCTAGGATATAATAATCTTACATTTTATCCCAACACTATTATAACTTATACCTCACATCAAATGAGCCTTAGTAGAGTGTATTAAAAAAAAATGCTTCCATTAGCTAATGGGTACTGCTAGTACCTTATTTGATATATTTTTAGCCTATATATGTTATACAATCCAGTGTTTATTAAGGGATGTATTATTAATATCTCAAAATCCATAGTATCAATAATGCAATGAGTTCTAATGCATGCATTATCACGATTAAAGACACAATTATCCCTCCAAATCTTTTCCACGTCCTTTTCACCATATATATAGAGGGTATTTTCATATTTTTTTTTAAAAAAAATTATACAATTCATGTTGAAATTTAGTACACCAAATCAAATACGACATAAGAAAAATACAAGTATAACTAATGCAAGTATAGCTAATACAAACATTACTAATACACCATGTTTTGCATTATTCTTATGCACTCTACCAAATGACACCTAAGTGTATAATAGGAAAAAAAATTCATTTCTTGATTTATCAAAAATGACAAGTAAAAATAAAAATTTAATTACTCCTCCCGTGTAAAAATACTTATCCACTATTGACATGACACATATGTTAAGAAACAATAAATAATAGAGGTAATTTTACTGTATTATCTTTTAAATATAATAAATGTAATATCTCGAGGAAATTCATTGAATGATGAATAATATTTAATATCAAGTGTAAAATGATTAGAAAAGGGCAAATTATCATTGCTTTTTCAAATTGAATAAATACCGTTTGATATTTATTTTTAGTACAGTGAATGAAGAGAAAAATAGTGAGAAGTAAAAAGCCTGAAGGAAGTAATTTCATGATTAACTCTCCCGAATTAATTTTCTATATTCCCTTATCTTTACTCTTCCTTTGTATTAGTGAAAATTCTTGTATTTATCACATTTACCACACTAAAAAAAAATGTCAAAATTGTAGGTTAATTAAATGTAGTTAATGTTTTTTAATCATACAAATATTAACTTTTTAGGCTGAATTTTTCCTATAAAATTAATTAAATTTGTATTGAGACTGAACTCGTACAAGTGCTAGGAGTAATAGGGGTTACAAATCAGACGATACACAATTTATTTTGAAAGAATGTAACACGCTTATGAAACTCTCTTATGTGACATCAAGATTATTAAAATTATATACTACTTAGTAATTTCTGAATTGACATATTTGATGTATAAAAGAAACTATTTTTTTTTCGATCTCCGCTTTGTTATTGAAACATATTCAGATAATATCATCAATTTCCTCCCCAAGATCGTTATTAGTTAATCAGTAATAACAATTAACTATAAACTTTGTGTCTGTGAATTAAATCTTTGAAAAGAGTTAGAATTGAAATTCTCTTATAGTATTTTTTTGGGGTAATGGAAATTCTCTTATAGTATTTTTTTTGGGTTAGCTTTCACTTCTAGAGTTGTGAATTTAGTTTTTTTTCTTTTTTTAATTTAGTAAATAGTGAAATAACAATTATGGATAGATAACACTTCTATCTCTCAACATACTTCACATGGTGCGAATTCAAATAGTTAGAACTTCAAATCGAGTCGAAGAGTATAGAATCATTCAATTCAAATACAGTGGAAATTAAAAATAACGATGATAAAAAATATAATTAAACTTTAAGTGATAATAAGTAGAGTTAAAAAGGAACGGTTGCTAACAAATTCATCTATGGAATCCTATTTAAGTCATGTTAATAAACAAGAAAAAATAAGTCCTAAAAGTTTTTTTTTCTTTTTTTGGTTTCCTATTCGGTTTTCGGTACCCACATTGGAGTCCGACTAATCTGAATTCGCGCCGTGTACGGCCCCATTCGGGGAGAAACGCTCTCTACCAAGGATTTTCCATGCCTAGGACTCGAACCCGAGATCTTCGATTAAGAGAGGAGCAGCCTCATCCGCCACATCCTTTGGCGGTAAAAGTTTGGTTTTCATTGTTTAATAGGTGCTTAGACTGAGCCACTTTCTATTGTATAAACATACATTCCAAGATTATACCTTAACTAAAACAAAAATTATGAGATTAATTTAATTACATGATACATTAGGCTAAATAATTCAAGCAAAACATACTCTTGTGTTGATTAAGGAAGCTTTCTTTGTAGATACCTTAATCTCTAAATAACACACGAGATAATTTTGTTCTGCATTTGGTTAAGCTTTTGATTTTAGAATAACAATTTTGGGATAATTTATAGCATAAGCATAGTATTATTTGTTGAGAAAGGCAGACACACAATCAAAGAGCCCGACAGGGTAGCAGCAGAAAATACCCAAGTAAACTTTTCCTTTCAATTTGAACCAAGAGGAGATAAGAAAATTCAAGAAAAAAAAAGCAAAATGGCAGCAAATAACCAATCACACAAATACATAAGACAAGAATAATAAAACACCAAATTTACGTGGAAAAACCTTCGGTGTGAAGAATAAAAAACCAAGGGACCATAACCTCCACTATAATCACCAAGAGTTATAATATTGTTCTCCAAAATGGCCACCAAACAAGTGCCAAACAACGAGCAACAACACAACAAGATAGCACCAAAACTAGAGAACAAAAAAGAGCAAAAACACCAAAAACGTAGCTGCTGTTCGGGGATGAAAAACAGGAGCTATATCATCGTTATTTTTAATTTCCATCTCGACTTAAACTTTAAGTGATAATAAGTAGAGTTATTTTTAATTATGGATAAATCTGCTCGTGTTTCTTTCTTTGGCTGCTGAAAACTCTCTTTTGTGATGGTGAAATAAGACATATATATGCCTCATAGTAATGGGCCTATGAAAAAAAGTGGACTGGTCCAAATTGGGCTTTATTTATCCGCATAGAAAGAAAAAAGACCCATATCCCAATAATTCTCCCCCTCCCAACTATGTGGAGGAGACCGCCATCTCGACGATCATGCAACAGTCTTCAAACTTCCCTCTTGGCAAAGATTTAGTCATCATGTCGGAACCATTATCATTCGTGTGAATCTTCTCAAGTTCAAGCAACTTAGAATCCAACACATCTCAAATTCAATGGTATCTCACATCAATATGTTTAGATCGACCATGAAATGTAGAATTCTTGCCAAGATGTATAGCACTTTGACTGTCGCAATAAAACACATACCTCTCTTGAGCACAACCAAGTTCCCCCAAGAATCTCTTCATCCAAAGCAATTCTTTACAAACTTCAACGACAATAATAAGTTCAGCTTCTGTAGTAGATAGAGCAACACATTTTTGCAACCTAGATTGCCAAGACACAACTCCCCCTGCAAAAGTAACCAAATACCCTGAAGTAGACTTGCGAGTATCAACATCACCAGCCATATCTGAATCAGTATAACCTCAAAGAATAGGCTTTCATGTATCAAAACACAAACTTAGACTAGAAGTGCCACAAAGATATCTCATAATCCACTTCACAATATTCCAATGTTCTCTTTCTGGATTAGAAAGAAAACGGCTAATAACACCAACAACATGAGCAATATCTGATCTTGTGCAAACCACTGCATATATCAAACTACCAACGGCTGAAACATAAGGAACTTTCTTCATATCTTCCTTCTCATCATAACTGGAAAGACACTGCTTCGTGCTCAATTTGAAGTGCATAGCTAAAGGTGTACTGACAACCTTAGCCTTATCCATGTTGAACCTTCAAAGTACTTTCTGAATGTACTTCTCTTGTGATAACCACAACTTCTTGGCCTTTCTGTCAAGGATAATCTGCATGCCAAGAATCTACTTTGCTGGTCCTAAGTCTTTCATAGAAAAAGACTTACTCAACTCTTGCTTCAACTTTTGAATCCTGCAAGTATTATGACCAACAACAAGCATGTCATCAACATAAAGCAACACAATAATAAAGTCACCATCAGAGAATTTTTGCACAAAAATACAATAGTCTGAAGTAGTCTTCTTGAAGCCCTACTGACTCATAAGGAACCAAACTTCCTGTACTACTACCTGGGAGCTTGTTTTAAACCATACAAGCTCTTCTTCAATTTGCAAACATAGTTCTCTTTTTTTCTTGACTTTAAAACCTTCTGGCTGCTCCATATGAATTTCTTTATATAAGTCACCATAGAGAAAAGCAGTTTTAATATCCATTTGCTCAACCTCTAAATCTAGACTTACAGCTAAGCCTAGAACCACACGAATAGATGACATCTTCACAACTGGAGAGAATATGTCATCAAAATCAACTCCCTTTTTCTGGTTAAATTCCTTCACAACCAATCTAGCCTTGTACCGTGGAATTGAATTACCATCTTCATGTTTCACCCGAAAAACCCACCTATTTTTTCAAAGTTTTTCTCTCTTTAGGCAGCTTGATAAAAGAATGACCTAAAGAGATGAAGACTAAGAGAAACAAGATAACAAACAAACGCAATAAAGTAAGATAGATAGCTTGACATACGAGAATATAAGAAATAAGAACCAAATCGTGTATCAAACGATAAGACCCGCAATAACAACACGAAACTCTTACGATGATCGCTAAGGGAATCAACTCCGCCTTACAAAAACCATTTCTAAGCAAGGATCAATAATGACTTTTCCAAGCCCTACACTACTTGGCTTTTCCAAGTCCTACACTACACTCTCAAAGAGAGAATAAAAAGTCTTTCAATGACTCTCAAATATCCATAATCAACTTAAAGAGCAAATGACCTAATAGAAGACTATTTATAGGCTAGCTTATTACATAGCAAAATGGCCAAAATACCCTTAATGAAAGGGGTCGTCATGGAGTGTCTTTTTAATAAGTGTAATCCCCAAAATACCCTTAATGAAGGGTGCTTCTTCAATGCTCCAAAACCAAGTCTTGAGTCTTTATGCATTGGCCTCCACTAATGTCTTCAAAAGCGTAGATGGCCATTTGGCTTGTATCATCCCCCCCTTCTTAAAAAGGATTCGACCTCGAATCCATACCTTGCAAAACAAAAGAAAGGACAAATAAACACAACTTCCTCATGGCATGAAGGTTAGGGTTAGTATAACAAATAACATCATCATGCCAATGTGGTACATACTTGATATATAACCACGAATCCTTTGTATTAGTCATGAAAAACTTAGTAAGAATGTTACAAAGGAAATGGCTATGACAAGTATCAAGAGATAAAGAAACTACAAAGGTCTTAATGGTATCACTAAGTCCAAAAGGTAAGGCTACCCTTGTCTTAAGAGCCATAAAGTACAATTGTTTCATTACCTCTTCAAGTGGCCTAATCAAATGTGGTGATACTATTGGTCTCAAAGTCCACCAATCCCACATAGCAGTATCATTCAAACAAGTAGACCAACCAACAAGACCCCTACCTCTACTTAATGCAAACTCAAAACTTACATGGATGTCATCATAGGTAAAAAGGTAGTATAAGAAAGAATCAAGTATAAAGACGTGCACGGGTGAAGACAAAGCATTTAAGCACGTACACGCTCTTTACTTAAAACAAATAGAAAACTTGGCATCCACAAGTTGGGATTCATGCAACTTAAGAACAAGTGTGTCAAGCAAGGATACACATTTAGAAGCATTACCCCAAGGAGACAATGACACTTTTGCTCCCGGGTTTTCAAGAATGACACTTTGCTTGTCATGTAGACCAAGCAACAAGTTGGGTGCGCCAATATTATCATATCCACATTTGGCACCGGGGTCAAATTGAAAGAGTGGCCATAGACATGGGTCTAGACAACACTCTTTTTCCCCATAGACTTTACCCAATCTAAAAGACATACTCTATATAATAGCATACACATTATCAAAAGCAAATAGAGAGTAGAAAAAGGTAACACTCAAGTCAACTTCAACTAAGGTGTCCTCATGTATGTACTTACTACCAATTTCAATATTATCACCATGAGTACCCTCAACAATAAAGTCACACATAGTAGAAGAAGAAGTAATTTTCAAGCAATGGACACTTTCTCTTTTTATGGAAGAACCATCAAGTAGACATATACCACCACCAAAATCAAAGGGATTATTACTTAAGTCTTCACAAGAAACAAGCAATTCATCCTCATAGTCATCAAACATGGGTGAGGTTTCATACAAAGGATCACAACCACAATCCACTTTCAAGGAAAAATCACTTATTGGGTTTCTTATGAATTCAAGCAAGTTAAAATTATCATCACCCAATTGATCATTCCTTTTCAATACCACACATTCCTTTCCCTTAAGAGTACTCTCATATTCCAAGAAGAGATTTCCATCTTTAAGAGAAATGTTGTCACACCATAGTGGGTTAGCGTATAGGTTATAACTTTCAAGACAAGTTACACCTTCAACTTCATTCTCACCACTAGGTTCATTTTAAGTGACTATATCATCTTCAAATAAGATATTATACCTAAAGAGAGTAGGGTCTATTTCTCGGGCAGATTCGGAACAAACACGTTCATCACTCTCTAAAAGATTAATATCAAGTTTCAAAGAGATTTCAAGTACAAGATTATCCCAAGAATAGCTCTCGGGTTCACTCCCACTTTGTTGACCAACATCTTTGAGTATTTCACTCACTTGAGTTCTATTAAGTACATCACATACATAATTAAGTGGTGGGAAATTCTTACAAATAAGTTGATCAACACCAATTACACAAACGATGTACTTCCGTTCAATATATAGGCTTTAACACTAGGTGGACTTAAATTGATCTTACAAGAAGAGTCAATTTTGTCATAAATAGGATTAACTGGTATATCCACACTCACAACATGTGCATCATCATCAATAGGCAAAGAAACAATGGACTCACAAATAGATAAGCTACCACTCACACTCAATGGGCTACTAGCCACACAATCATTGTTCGCATGCACTAAAGTGTAAGAATTAGCTATTTTACCTTGACGTTCATGAGTATGTTCGTCTTTACCTCGGTGTGAAATTCCTTCACAAGCTTGGCCAGCAACTTCCTTTGGGAATCTCTCTTCGCAAATTGTTTGGACAATTGGATTTTGATAGAAGAGTTTGGGTAATAATTGGTGTATAATTTCCATGTGCCATTTCATATATTCAAGATGGTCATTGATACGATCACATATGGCATTGAAATTATGGGAAGCCATGGTACCTAACAAAAAAAAGACAACAGCAAACAAAAGAAAACAAACAAGGTTAGTAGTAAAAGCTCCTCAGCAACTGTCACGCCTCAAATCCTATTGGAGCGGACTGGCACCCGTAACCAAGGAGGCCCGGGAGAACCAGCTCATAACCTTATACTTCCCATGCATACCTCTATGACAACCCGAAATTCGGACAGCATCATGTTGCATATAAAAGGAAATAATCACCTGTATAAGCTCGAGCACACATATATATGTATATATAATACTTGGTCGTTGGAGCCATCACGTCTACTAACAAAACACCACCTTGACTGTACATTAGGTCTACAAAGCCTCTAAACAATACACAGAGTTTAACTAAGGTCGGTACACACCCCGCCATATAACTAACTTCTATACAATACCAAAAGTGACTGGATATGACACGGAAAGCCCCAAAGCAAACTGGAGCTCACCAAAAGCAGTTGGATATCCTGGCTCCTACTTGTGCGGTGTATGAGCTGAGGTACCTGTGCCTGCAGCATGAAATGCAGGTCCCCCGTGGGGGACGTCAGTACGAAATATGTACTGAGTATGTAAAGCTGTAGATAATCACATATGATATAAGAGCTCAATAGAAATCAGAAACAAGTGAATAAATCGTAATAGGAGTGGACCACACTTACTAGAACTTGTGACAACCTGTAGATTGTATTTTTTCAATCACTTTACCTTCGTTCTTATCATCTTTGTAATCATTACTGTACTATACTGTGACCATTAGGCTGCCTCCAGTACATATCAACTGGGATCGACCCATGATAGGCTTATGCCCCTGGGATACCACCCATAAACACATAAATAGGGATCGACCCATGATAGGCTTATGCCCCTAGGATACCACCAGATAAGAGAGAACCTCCATCACTTAGTATAATTAATCTTTGAGATTGTTATTTCGGTCGCCACCCGCATTTTTGATACTTTGAAACAATGATACATCAATAAGAGACATATAAATAGACCATCAATGCAATAACAATGAAGTAAGAACTCATTGGCACCTCAATGAAGTGTTTTGGAGTCATCAATGTCATAACAATGAAGTAGGAACTTATTGGTATATCAATGAAACGTTTTGGAGTCATTAATAACACATGGATCTTGTTTGAGTAACCGGATACCTTCTGACATTCATCATTGCAATAAACATGTAAGATTTGGAAAACAAGTAAGTATTGGAATGTCTTGACATCTTGTAGGGTGGAAACAAGTTCATTGGTAACGTAGGACATCATACAAAACCATTATGGATCACATGTTACTGAATAACTTTGGAAACTTTCTTAATAGAACAATTGTTCACTTTCATGCCAAAGATATGGTATAGAGTATGCTTTACATACCTGACTGTCAACCTTCAATACTAGTCCCAAATGGACTTCTCGTCTTTTCGGATTACTTATCTACAATGAACATATATAGCAATCTAGTATTAGCGACCAAACGTCACAATTCAATTATTTGAATTCACCAAACTAGTGGTTAAGTAGTAAGCCTTAATTACACCATAAAGGGTGTCACTTTAACCCTCTTATACTCCAATTACATTCACATGCCATGCATATTCATACAACATCCTCCAATATCAAGTTTGGATTCATTTATCCTTCCAACCAATCCATTAAACCAAATTGAGCCATAGACATAAATAATCATCAATTCAATAGTATATCACCATATCCACCTTCCATAACTCAATTACCATATCCACCTTCCACAATTCAATACAATCAAACCATGCAAAATAGTCCATAACCCTATTTTCATCACCTTTCAATAACAACCAATACATATAATCCTCTATCACACATATACATATGGAAGAGAACAAAGGAAAACAATATTCATACCTTAGAATTCACCTCTTGATTATGCAATCCTGTTTGCACAAATAATAGGTGCCGTTCGAAGCTCTCGAGATGACAAACGCAGTTATCGGATTACTTTGGAATTTCTACGGTTGAATTAAAAGTAATTTAAAGGGCAAATTTGGCTAGAGTTTGTTCTTTCTCAATGATTGATGATGAAAATGAGTTTTTGAACTCATATACATGTATATATACACATATTTCCGTTCATAATATAATAGGGAATGACCAAAATGCCTTTAAAATTTAAATAATGTCAAATCTGTCCTTTGGTGGACTGTTTTGATAAGCTAAAGTAGATCGACCATATATCTTTGCTCCGATATCGTATTTGGCTGAAATTTATATCGTTGGAAAGATAACTCAAAGGGATTTCATTTCATATAAAGTAGGCCACCCAGTTCGTCCTGTATAAGGAGTTATGGTCGTGTGAAGTTGACCCTAAAAATCTATTTTGATAGGCTGAAGTAAAACGAGTATAACTCCTTACTCAGACGTTGGATTTGGATTGGAAAGAAGACTCAAAGATATTTCTTTTAATAGGTTGCATATCTCCTAGTTCATTATATTAAGGGAGTTATGATCATTCGAAGTCGACCCAAAAATTCGGCTGGCCTCAGTAGTTTGTGTGCAGAAAATTTTCCTGCACATTTACTATTCCCAAATATCCCGGCCACCGTTTTATAGTTTCGAACGTGCTCGATTATATCCGAAACCTATCCATTTTTAGAAATCTTTATATCGTTGGAAAACTTATTCAATTACCTTCGCATGGAACCATCGACGGGCAAATTCCGATATAAATAAAATAAAAAAATTAATTCCATATAAATAAGACCAATACACGTACTTGAATACGCCAATACATGTACTTGAATATGGGGTGTTACAGCAACACTCGTATACACTCACCTTTGTGATCCTTACAATTGGAGCAACAAATATTGAAAGTTGCTTATACTCCGGTAGTCAATAAGGTGTCAATCACTACTTAGCGGTCGGAATAGATTCTTGTTTGATGAACTCAAGACAAAAAAATAGAAAATTCTACTTACAAACTTGAAACAAAAAGTTATGACGAATTAAAAATGAGAAAAGCACACAAAGAACGAAAACACGAAAGAAAAGGACTCAAATCTAACTCACAACCTAGTAGACAATTACTAGTTTGTCAATTAGCACTAGAATTAACAAAAATGCAACTAATAATAAAGAATAGAAACCAAGAAATCTAGAGTTAAGCTCAAAATTTGATTGTTCCAAAGTGGTGATGTGGCAGTTTGTGGTTGGACGTCAATGTTGCAATTTTTTTTTGTTTTCAAGTTGTGTTTCGGCCAATCTTCAACCAAGGGAGTGTAATTTCAGTTTTTGGAGGAAAAAACACAAGATTTGGAGCCTTTTTCAAGTTCAAATGAATTTGAATTGAAATGGTCCCCCCTTATACTTTCAATTGTACTTGTTCTTGTACCTGATTATTCTTTTCCTTTTGTTATTTTCTTTCTTTTGGATGACTAGAAGGTGCTTGGAAATTTCCTTGAACAAGTAGTACACTCTCTTTCCTCCTTTTTCAAGATCAAACACCCCTTTTTGAATATTCTTCTCCAACAAGATATGAAGATGATGAAGAACAACAAGAATATTCAAGAGTTAACCAACTTTTGACCACAAGGCAAATGACCTCCAAATTCATTTTTTCTTATAGATCTTGGTTCCCTTTGCCAATATAAGCACAAATAACACAAAATCAAGTCCAAAACGTCACAACCACAACACACCACACGAAATCCACTTTCCAAAAGCTTCAAACATAAGTTCAACAATGGTGGAATGCTTAAAACAATCTGGATCTTGCTCAAATCTTAGATCTAGACTCTATTAGTGCTAGGGAACAAGGATCTAGCACTAGAAACTAACAAAACACACAAAATCTAAGTAGATCTAAGTTATAAAATTCTGCCCAAACACAAAAATGGGTTAATAATTTTTTTTGTGAGATTTTCGTTTTCTACACTCTTTTTTGTTGATTTTCTTCAAGGTAATCAATAATCCAAGACTTAGAGTTGTGGGAACAACTCTAATACATGGATCTTGATACCAAATGATAGAAGAATGACCTAAAGAGATGAAGACTAAGAGAAACAAGATAACAAACAAATGCAATAAAGTAAGATAGATAGCTTGACATACGAGATTACAAGAAATAGGAACCAAACCATGTATCAAACGATAAGACCCCTAAGATCTGCAATAACAACACCAAACTCTTACGGTGACCGCTAAGGAAATCAAATCCGCCTTACAAAGACCATTTCTAAGCAAGGATCAATAATGGCTTTTTCAAGCCCTACACTACTTGGCTTTTCCAAGCCCTACATTACACTCTCAAAAAGAGAAGAAAAAGTCTTTCAATGACTCTCAAATATCCATAATTAACTTAAAGAGAAAATGACCTAATAAAAGACTATTTATAGGCTAGCTTATTACATAGCAAAATGGCCAAAATACCCTTAATGAAAGGGGTGGTCATGGAGTGTCTTTCCAACAAGTGTAATCCCCAAAATATCCTTAATGGAGGGTGCTTCTTTAATGCTCCAAAACCAAGTCTTGAGTCTTTATGCATTGGCCTCCAATGATGTCTTCAAAAGCATGCATGGCCATTTGGCTTGTATCAACAGCTTAACCAAATCAAAGGTGTGATTATCATGCAAAGATTTAATCTCATCTTCCATAGCATCAAACTACTTTTCTTTTTCTTCACTTTCCATGGACTCATCAAGACACTCAGGTTCTCCCCCGTCAGCCAAGAGTACATACTTACTGGGACAATAACGAGATGAAGGTATTCTCTCTAGAAGATCGTCTGAAATAACTCTCTGGAGTATCAATAACTGGTTGCTGATCAACCATATCAACTTGTACTGAGCATCAACAACAACATGCTGGTCATTCTGAACATTATCATCATCTTCATTATCAACTTGATTTTCATCATCATGAATATTTTTTTCAAAAGCAGTAGTCAAAGAAACTAGATCAACATCAACTAGACTCTCACTACTCTGAGAATCAACCTTCTCAGTTTTGTCAAAATCTTCAATTATTTGGTCTTCAATGAATACAACATCGCGACTTCTAACAAGTTTCTTCTCAACTGATCATAGAAACGATAGCCAAATTCATCTTGACCATAACCAATAAAAATACACTACCTAGATTTAACATCCAACTTTAACCTCTCATCTTTAGGAACATGCACAAAAAATTTACACCCAAAGACTCTAAGATGATCATAAGAAACATTCTTACCAGACCAAACTCTGTCAGAGACATCACCATTCAAAGCAACAGTAGGAGATAAATTAATAACATAAGCAGCAGTATTAAGTGCTTCTGCCTAAAAGGAATCTGACAGCTTGGCATCTGAAAGTATACATCTAACCTTCTCAACTAGAGTTCTGTTCATCCTCTCTGCTAAACCATTCAACTGAGGATTTTTTAGAGAAGTTTTCTGATGCCGAATACACCGCTCTCTGTAATATCTATCAAAAAGACCAATATACTAACCACCATATCTGAACGGATGCATTTCAATTTTTTTCCTGTCTGTCTCTCAACCAAGGCCTGAAAATCCTTGAATACATCAAGTCATTGATCCTTGGACTTCAAAGAAAATACCCAGAGTTTGCGAGAATGATCATCAATAAAAGTCACAAAATAAAGTGCACCACTATGAGACCTTACTTTAAAAGGACCATACAATCAGAATGCACCAACTCCAGCAAATCAAGCTTTCTTGAAGGTGGATGACTCTGAAAAGAAACTCTTTTCTGTTTACCGGCTAAGCAATGAACACACTTCTTCAACTTTGCTTGTTTCACTCCAGAAAGAAAATTTTCCTTAGCCAAACTATCAATACCCTTCTCACTCATATGACTCAACCTTCTATGCCACAACTCTGATGAAGTATCATTCTCCACCAAGTTTATCAAGCCACTAGAAGTAGAGCCCTGAAATATGTACAAGTTAGACAACTTTTCACCTCGAGCCACAATCATTGAACCTCTAGTAAGCTTCCACTGGCCTGCACCAAGGGTGTCAACATAACCCTCATCATCAAGGTTTTCTACAGAAATCAAATTCAGTTGAACATCTGGAGCATGCTTGACATTGTTTAGAACTATTTTGGAACCATTATTACTTTCCAAACAAACAGTGCCAATGCCAAGTACTTTAACTTCATCATTATTGCCCATTTTCAATATCCCAAAATTACCTGGAGTATAAGAAGAAAATAATTACTTTTTTGGCGTAACATGAGAAGTAGCACCAGAATCCACAAACCAGCTAGACTCATCACGAACAAGATTAATGACATTCTCACCACAAGCAACAAGAAGATCAAAATTAACAACAACGGCAACACGATTTTATTATCGCCTTCTTTCTTTTGTCGTCTCATATCTCTCTTATGCTTGTAGCAATATTTCATGATATGCCCCCTTTTGTTGCAATAGTCACATGTAACATTCTTGAATTTGGACCTTGAAGTGTTTCTACTTTTATCTCTATCATCCGAACCTCTGAACTTGTTTCTCCCCCCCCCCCCCTCTTCAGTAACCAAAATGTCAGAGTGTGAAAATGAAGAAGATGAGACCTGAGATCTTCTTCTCATCTCTTCATTCAAGACACCATTCTTAACATATTCCATAGTTATAATACCACTAGGAGAAGAATTAGTCAAAGAAACTCAAAGAGTTTTTCAAGAGTCAGGCAGAGTATTAAGAAGCCAAAGTTCCTGAATTTCTTCATCGAATTTTACATCCATTCCGAACAGCTGGTCAAGGACACCCTGAAAATCATTAATATGATCAGAAATAGGACTTCCCTCTTTATACCTGATATTCATCAATTGCTTGAGTAGGAACAACTTGTTATTGTCAGTCTTCGAAGCATAAAGTGTCTCGAGCTTGTCCCACAAACTTCTGGCATGTGTCTCATTCATAATATGATTTCTAACATTATCTTCAACCCATTGTTTGATATAGCTACAAACCTGTAAGTGCTCAAATTCCCAATCCTCATCTATCATAGATTGAGGTTTAGTAGATGCAAACACAGGTAAATGCATTTTATTAACAAAGAGAAGATCTTTCATCATGCCTTTCCAAGTATGAAACACACATCTTGCTCATATTTGCCTCCACCGTTCAAATCGATAATCAACAACAACCAACGCTCTGATACCACTTTGTTGGAAATAGAAACATCCCTTTTGCTTTTTATTTTTTATACATTTTTTAAGGCATTAACTCAATGCTAAGTGATTGTAATACATAGGGTCGTTTGGTTGGGAACAAGTTATTTCGGGATTAGCTATTTCGGAATTAGTTATCCCATCATATACGTGGGATTACTTACCTCATCACTAAGGCATAAATGGTGGGATAAATTATTTCTTGACTAACTAATACCTTAAACCAAACATGGGATAAAATAATCTTACATTTTATCCCAACACTATTATAACTTATACCTCATACAAACGAGCCTTAGTAGAGTGTATTAAAAAAAATACACCCATTAGTTAATGGGTACTGCTAGTACCTTGTTTAGTATATTTTTTAGTCTATATATAACTAACACAAGCATTAGTTATACAATATAGTGTTTATTAAGGAGTGTATTATTAATATCTCAAAATTCATGGTATTAGTAATGCAATGGGTTCTAATGCGTGCATTATCACGATTAAGACACAATTATCCCTCCAAACCTTTTCCACATCCTTTTCATCATATATATAGAGGGTAGGGGTGTACATAGGTCGGGTTGGTTCGGTTTTTAATTAAAATATAACCAAACCAGTAGTGTCGGTTTTTTAAATCTATAAACCAAATCAAATCAATATACAGTCGGTTTTTTAATTTCGGTTTTAGTCGGGATTTTTTGTTTTTTTTGGTTTTCTGGGTTTTTTTAATTAGTTAAGAGAAAGTCAGAAAACTCTATACCGAACACACCCTTAAAGAAACTAGAAGCTAAATTTTGACCAACTAAACATGAGAAAGTCGGGAAACTCTATACGAAGCATACCCTTAAAGAAACTGGAAGCTACCTGCGTTTTCCTTTCTTATAACTGCCAATTAGATCAGAAGCATAATAGAATATGATACAACATATGGAATGTTAACTTGGATTGCAGGTCTACACAACTAAAACATGCAGTTTTAACATCATAATTTCAAAAAGAACTTCAAACCATAACAGGTAATCCCTAACTGAAAACTAAACCCCCAAACACTACAACAATTATTGGTCAATTAGTCTGCATATTTTCTAGCCACTATCTTGACCAAACTTTTCTAGCAACTCTCTCATCATTATGAATACATAAGTCATACACCAGATAAAACCAGTGTAAGGAAAAAAAATTATTTTATTTCTATTGCTACAGCCACAGTGGCAATCAAGATCAAGGGCATTCAAATTTACCGTACTCTTGGTACAATGTAACATTCAATAAACTAAACACTGAGCTCAAGTATTTCACTTGATAAACAAAATATCAAGATAAATTTAGAGACAAATTTCATATTTCATGTCTTTGAATCATCTTCTCTCTCAACTGTATATGACTGAAAGTGAAAACTACCATTCTCAGAAAACTGTGTTCAGCTGATCGAGCACCAGCTATTGCAGATTTGCAGCAACAAATTTTTCAGATCGGTTGTTTACCTCGGATGTACTGGAGCTACTTAGAGAGCAAGCAGAATCAGGTATAGGCTCCTCCAAAGGTCTCCACCCTCCATGGACTTTTTCTAAAATTGCCTATTAACTTAAGTCTACCATACGACCACGTCAAGTTTAATCAAACATTTATAATATGATCTTTGGAGATGACGTAATGAGAAGATGATGACAACCAAAATTAGGAGTTTTCACTAAAAGATCAAAAACAATAGACAATAGCCATAGGCTCATAGCCAATATTGGGCATCAATATACATCCTTCGTTTAAATAGTTCCAACAAAAATATTTGAGTTAATTAAAACAAGTCATGAATTCTAGTCAAAAAATATTGGAGGTAATCTTCAAGCACCACGATACAGCTGGCATACTGTCTTCCAAACTAATCGATACTCAAAGGGACACCTGGACATTCTGAAAAGAAAAAAAAATTATTAGCACTCAAACGAATGAGAACTCCACCATCACAAACACAATGATATATCCAAAATCCTTGCAAAATCAGTGAGCACTTTAAATCCAGAACACAATGCCAAAGCCTTCTCCATATCGACCCACTTTGCAAAGCGTATCGACCAAAATACGAAAAGTAACTAACAACATTCGGAAGAACTCCACGATTCAACATTTCTTGATAAAGATGAAAAGTTCTTCCAACATCAACCATCTTGCTATAACCATCCATACACCAGCTATTTACTTGTTGAGATATCATTTAATATGTGCATATAATAAATAACATAATTCATAAACATAAACTTCAAGTCACAGAAAGACAAAGAAAATGTCAAATAAAGAATTATATATGTAAAATACCTTTTTCAACTTGCTCAATTTTCTGAACTTCTTCCAAATAATCTTGAACCTTCCATTCTTTAGAAGGTGATCGTATCCATTGTTGAGTGCAAATAAGAGCTTCTACCATTTTTGGTGATAAAGAACTCCGATATGAATCAAGAATGCGACCACCAATACTGAAAGTTGATTCGGATGCAACAGTGGATACAGGAATAGAAAGAACATCCCTTGCTATTTTTAAAACTATCGGATATCTACCCGATGAAGCTTTCCACCAAGACAAGATATTAAAATCCTTTGGATTCTCAACATTATCCAATAAATACTGGTCAATCTCTAATTTTTTTTCAATGTTTTCCTCTTCTTCTAAATGTTTCTCCCATTGAGAGTGCAATATATCTTCACCCATCAAGTTAGTGTCACCTATAATATCATCAATAGAAGTTCCAACAGGAGAATCATTATAGTGAGCATACAAACGTTTCAAGATTCCTTCCACTTGATCTGCCTTTAATTTTCCCAGCAAAGCACCATATGATTTGCTAAGAATAAAGTTCACATATCTCATCTTATACCTGGGATCCAACACAATTGCAACAAACAATAACATGTTCAAATTCTTTGGTTTCTCAGAGTTCTCCCAATATTTATCAAACTTAAGTTTCATTCTTCCAGCCATGTCAATCAAAACAAGATCTTCATGATAAAAATACTTAACAATAGAACTTCGAACATTAAAAAATTCATGAAAGAATAAGTTCGAAGTAACATGTAAGCTCCCTGAAAATTTCAAAGTAGACTGATAGAAAATAATCAGAAACTTTATAAAAGCTCTCACATTCTGCCAATCAGTTGTAGTAGGATGTCCTTTCAATCCACTTTGAAGACAATACTTTCGGTAGTTATGATCATCCACATACATTCTTGCAAAGGCCTTTTCAAAATTCACGGCAGTATTTAGCATTGTATATGTAGAATTCCACCTAGTTTCAACATCAAGACTTAAAAGACCATGAGTATCTATTTTTACCTTCTCAACATATGACTTGAAAGAGGCAAATCTAGAAGCAGAAGATTTCACATATTTCACTGCATTTCTTATACGAGAAATGGGCTCAATTTGTTCATCTAAACCTTCTTTTACAATGATATTTAGAATATGAGCATTACATCTAACATGTAAAAATTCATTTCCCAAAATCACCCCTTTCCAATCATCAATACGTGCCTTCAAATGCTTAATGGCTGTATCATTGGCAGTTGCATTATCAAGAGTCACTGTAAACAAGTTTTCAATTCCCCAATCTAACAAGCATGCCTCAATACCTTTAGCTATAGTCTCACCCTTGTGATCCGGTGTTTGAAAAAAATTAAGAATCTTCTTCTGTAAGTTCCATTCATCATCAATCCAATGCACAGTGACAACCATTTAAGTCAAATTTTGAAGTGAAGTCCATGTATCACTAGTAATACATATACGTTGATTCATGACTAGTTTCTTAAGCTTTTCTTTTTCTTCTTGATAAATCTTGAAACAGTGTCTAGCCACAGTTACACGTGACGGTAAATCAAAATTTGGCAAAGCTTTGGCCATCAATTTTTTAAAACCTTCCCCTTCAACAACCTTAAATGGTTGCTCATCAATAATGACAAATTCAACAATGGCCTTCTTAATATCATCCACATTATACACCACTTTTTTTATAGAACTTGTTCCATCTTCTTGTCCCCCTACTTTGATCGGTACAGGTTTCAATGTTGTTTGTTTTCTATCAACAACTCTAAAGGGAGATTTGAGACATTTTTCATTTAAATGTGACCATAATGTAGAAGTCCCGTTTCTTTTAGTCTCGACAACAAAGTGTTTGACACAGTATTTGCATTTTGCTATATATTTACCTTCTTTAGTGATAAATTTAGTAAAGTGATCCCAAATCTGTGACGTTTCTCTTCCCGTATTACCATCTATGAGATTGAAATCTGTAGGAGTTGTTCTTTTTTGCTTTTTAGGAGGAGAATGGAGAGGGGGAATGCTTTTACCTCTCTTTTGAGGTAGAATCAGAGATTTGTCGACAATAATTTCTACATCTGTTCTAGCTGTACTCTCCATCTAAGAATGCGAACACAACAACTTAAGACTTTTCGTAGTAGCAGCAGTGAATCCTAAAGAACACATAAATAAAACATCATAAAGGAAGCATCAGTTAGAAACTAAAAATAAAGTCTAGACGAAAAATAAAAAAAATAAAAAATACAGATTCCAACATTGTGATTTGTGATTAACAAGAATCAAGAGGTAAATGACATAACAAGAGGTAAGAAAATAAAAAATGAAGAATTGGAGACAACTTATTAAAAGCTCAACTTCATAAAGCAATTAACTATAACATAATTCCATTAAAAAAAGGAGAGAAAGAAGAGAAACAAACCTAAATATAGCTTGAGGAAAGAGGAGAATGAAGAAACTAAGGTGAAACTATGAAAGTAAGCAGAGAAAAAATGAGTAGAACTCTGTCTCTGGAAACATACAAGAAAAGAGAGGGAATTGAAATGTTTTAGGGTTTTACTTTTTATATTCATATTGGGTTGTTAGTAATTGACTGATACTACTAGTAATGGACTAGTAATGGATCGATATTAGTAATGAACTAGTTAAGGCTCAACAATGAATATTTATTTTTTTAACACAAAAAAGTAATAAAAGTAGTTTAAAGTAATTAGAAAGTAGAATATAAGTAATAGTTTTTTATGTATAAAAAATTAAAATTATATATATTATGTCGGTTCGGTTTGATTTTATTTTTGCTAACACCAAATCAAACCAAGAATGATCGCTTTTTTTCAAAGTCAAACCAATCAAATCAAACTATAAGTCATTTTTTTTTCCGGTTTGGTTTGGTTCATCGGTTCGGTTTGACTTGATGGTTTGGTCTGTACACCCCTAATAGAGGATATTTTTATAATTTTTTTTTTTTAAATTATACAATTCATGTTAAAATATAATACACCAAACCAAATACGACATAAGAAAAATGCAAGTATAACTAATGCAAATATAGCTAATACAAGTATTACTAATACACCATATTTTGCATTATTCTTATGCACTCTACCAAACGACCCCTAAGTGTATAATAGGAAAAAAAAATTCATTTCTTGATTTATCAAAAATGACAAGTAAAAATAAAAATTTAATTACTCCTCCTGCTTAAAAATACTTGTCCACTATTGACTTGACACACATGTTAAGAAACAATAAATAATAGAAGTAAATTTACTGTATTACCTTTTAAATATAATAAATGTAATATCTCGAGGAAATGCATTGAATGATGAATAATATTTAATATCAAGTGTAAAATGATTAGAAAAAGGCAAATTATCATTGCTTTTTCAAATTGAACAAATATCGTTTGATATTTATTTTTAGTATAGTGAATGAAGAGAAAAGTAGTGAGAAGTAAAAAGCCAAAAGGAAGTAATTTCATGATTAACTCTCCCGAATTAATTTTCTATTTACCCTTATATTTACTCTTCCTTTGTATTAGTGAAATTTCTTGTATTTATCACATTTACCACACTCAAAAAAAAAAAAATGTCAAAATTGTAGGTTAGTTAAATGCATGCAGCATATTAAATCAATTAACAAGGGTTTGGTTAGGTTTTGAATTACTTCATATCATCTATCAGTTTTTACTAGTTGTATTTAATGTTTTTTAATCATACAAATATTTAACTTTTTAGGCCGAATTTTTCCTATAAAATTAATTAAATTTGTATTGAGACTGAACTCATACTAGTGCTAGCTAGGAGCAATAGAGGTTGCAAATCAGACGATACACAATTTGTTTTGAAAGAATGTGACACGCTTATGAAACTCTCTTATGTGACATCAAGATTATTAAAATTTATATACTACTTAGTAATTTCTGAATCGACATATTTGATCTATAAAAGAAATTATTTTTTTCTCGGTCTCCGCTTTGTTAATGAAGTGTATTCAGATAATATCATCAATTTCCTCCCCAAGATCGTTATTACTATAATCAGTAATAACAATTAACTATAAACTTTGTGTCTGTAAATTAAATCTCTGAAAGGAGTTAGAATGGAGATTCTCTTATATTTTTTTAGGTTGACTTTCACTTCTAGTGTTGTGAATTCAGGTGTTTTTTAAAAAAGAAAAAAATATTGAAATAACAATTGTCGATAGGTAACACTTCTATCTCTCAACATACTTCACATGGTGCAAATTCAAATACTTAGAACTTCAAATCGAGTCGAGGAGTATCAAATCTTTCAATTTAAATACAGTGAAAATTAAAAATAACGATGATTGAAAATATAATTGAACTTTAAGTTATATAAGTAGAGTAAAAAGGAACGGTTGCGAACAAATTCATCCATGGAATCCTATTTTAGTCATGTTAATAAACAAGAAAAAATAAGTCCTAAAAGTTTGGTTTTCATTGTTTAATAGGTGCTTAAATTGAGTCACTTTCAATTGTATAAACATACATTCCAAGATTTCTGATACCTTTACTAAACAAAAATTATGAGATTAATTTAATTACATGATGCATTAGCCTAAATAATTCAAGCAAAACATACTCTTGTGTTGAATAAGGAAGCTTTCTTTGTATCGATGTTAATCTCTAGATAACATACGAGAGTAATTTTATTCTGCATTTGATTAAACTTTTGATTTTAGAGTAGCAATTTTGGGATAATTTATATCATAAGCATGGTATTATTTTTATCCGATATCAAATATGAGATAATAATTATGAGATTAAATACCCAAATCAGAAAGATGACCTTCTCCACACTTCTTTTCCAAAGTCTTTTACAAAATATCGAAATAAAAATTTATCTGAATTTATCTCATACAAAATATAGCACACGGTTTATTATACTCAATAAATCTCAATTTTAGTTCAATAAACTAAAATCTGTCGATAAAAACATATTCACTAAATAATCGTATATTATAATCCAACATTAAAAAAATCTTGATATAACTTATTCACCCATCAAATCACCTTAATCTTCACAATTAACCTTCCAAGGACTTGTAAGAATATCAAGTAAAAATATTCAATACAAAGCTCCATTTTTTTTTAGGATAAATTTAATAAATCCCAATTGTTTAGCACCTAATTACATTCCATCCCAACTGTTTTCAAAATAATATATAAATTCCTGAATTTTGCAATACATTATTTAGGGTCGCGATACATTACTTCGCCGATTCAATGATGGTCGCGATACATTACTTCGCCGATTCAATGATGGTCGCGATACATTACTTAGCCCGTCCCATGATGTATCTTTCCGATCCCATGATGTATCACAAATCTAAGCGAAATCTAGAATTTCTATATGAACTTATATAATTTAAACTTTTTATTTCCTTGATTACTCAAACTCACGAATCTTAAATTTAAAAATAAAGAATACCTATCATCCGAACAACTATCTCTGGTCAATTCAATACAAAGCAGTGCCCAAAATTCTTTGAATTTGGATTACACATTCTCCTCCACACCCTTCCTTCTCCTCATCTTATTTCATGCCATTATCTTGCTGCCACGTATCCTGGCAAATATCCAAACTGAAATAAATCACCACCAAAGCTTTTCCCCATTCCTTTATCTATCACAAACATCATCAACCCATCATCTTCAATCCTTATAACAGAAAAAAAAAATAAAAAAATTCAAGAGAAAAAAATATATATTTTCTTATTTTCTGCATCAATTAGGGGTGTTTCTCCAAGTTACAATTACATCCACAAATAAGTTGAAAAATTACAACCATGTCCTAGATCTTTATTCTTAGCCTTAAAATAATTATCTAAAAGAATTAATTTAAATAACCGCTAATCACTTAAACTAAAAGAAGTCGTCAAATGTATAATACATGTATATCAACTTGACAAAGTAAATAGTGAATTCTCTGCTGAAGAATGCGGGTCACATTTGTCAAAACTAATGCATTTTTTAAAATTCGATACAAGTACAACAATATTTTAAGTAAGTTCGAGCAGCTCAAAAATACCTCTAAATTTGTACAAAACCATAGGTAGTCACATAAAAAACCCAAACAAAACTGCCATATGTTTTCTTCTAACCATAACCAAACATCTTTACTTCTTACAAATTTTGTGTGCCTCACATATTTTTTCCTAATGCCAGGACAAAAATATCCTAAAAACCAAAAAAATAAAAATGAATCAATACACATTCTTTCATTACATGTCACACCTTAATCACACCTTAATTCTATCTCTTTCTCTCTAGAAAACAGAAAAAAAGAACAACCTCTCAAGAAACTGAGAGGAAAAATCAAGAAAATATGGCAGTATGTACAGTGTACACAGCTCAATCACTGAACTCAACATGTTCAATCTCCACCCCATCAAAATCCCACTTAGGATTTCACCAAAAACAAGTAATTTTCTACACAAAAAGAACAAACAACAAAACAAGAATCTCCACAAGTAATAATATCATAACATGTTCAGCTGGTGGTGATGAGAAGACAGTTGTTATTGGTTTAGCAGCTGATTCAGGTTGTGGTAAAAGTACATTTATGAGGAGATTAACAAGTGTATTTGGTGGTGCTGCTGAGCCACCAAAAGGTGGGAATCCAGATTCAAACACATTGATATCAGACATGACTACTGTTATTTGTCTTGATGATTATCATTCACTTGATAGAACTGGAAGGAAGGAAAAAGGGGTTACTGCTCTTGATCCTAGAGCTAATGATTTTGATCTTATGTATGAACAAGTTAAGGCTATTAAAGAAGGTGTTGCTGTTGATAAGCCTATTTATAATCATGTTACTGGTCTTCTTGATCCTCCTGAGCTCATTAAGCCACCAAAGATTCTTGTCATTGAAGGTTTACACCCCATGTAAGTACTCCACTTAACTTATATATACTGACAGTGTCTTGAGTTTTCGCTATTATATATAGTGTAATAATTTGTTCGTGGAAGTAAGATTTTGAGTTTATGAGTTCTGGAGGCTAGAAAATGCAACTTATTACTTGGGTTTTGATAGTTTATTTAACTCCCAAAATTTATTCAAAAGAAAAGAAAGAAAGTTTATTTATCTGAATCTTTAAATATAATTATAGGATTCGAGTTAAAGTTATTGAGTTTTGTCGAACTGCAAAATCTCTAGCTTTGTAGTCCATCCTTGTTTGATTGGAGGTGGGAGTTTAAGAAAAAAGAAAGATTTTTATAAATTTCTGATCTAAAACATGTTGTATACATTTATATGGCTACTGAATTATGTTAATAACGGTAAAATGAAAAGTCTCAAACTAATGTATTTCTAAATATACAAAATTCCATCTTGTTTTTTGTTGGATAGATTAAAAACTAAAATGTCACATAAAATTGAACAAAGAAATGAAAAAAGATTACTTGACTTACTTTTGAGTTGTTAATTTCACTTGTTATAATACTTATTTATATATTTAACTTTTAAATGGTCCACGTAATATACAAAAATTATTTTTACTGCCAATATATAAAAATTAAACTCTTGAGGTATGTGTTATTTTTCAAATTTTTGAAGAAATGCAATGATGTTTTTCTCTTTCTAATGTTGACACACAGAAAAAAAAAACTTTGCTTTCTCCACATATTCAAAATCTTTAGTTTTTTTGGGTTAAGAATTTTTTTTTGGTTCTACTTGTCTTTGTGTAACCAAACATATACATTATACTTTTCTATGAAAGGGAAGAAAGAAGAGAAAATGAGTATGGTGAATAGTTTGTGAGATTATCTTGAATATGTTGTTGCCGTAATTTTCCCGTCTCCGTTGAGCCATTAGAATTATCAAGTGTTTGTTAGTAAATAATAATCCTTAAATAAAGAAAGATGAAGGAAATGGATAGTGTTATAATAATGAGGATAAATTTTATAAATGAAATTACATGATGTTATCTTACAATATTATTTGTAGAATATGAAACTCCACGATCATAACTATTATTCAATTAGAGGAGCTAAAATGCCTTTTTCTTTTATGTATATCCCATCAAAATGTTTGGTTGCGGAGTTAAAGGTCACTTTGCATAAAAATCTACTCCCTCCATCTCATTTTATTTGACAATCTTTGACTTGATATTGTGCTTAAGGAAAAAAAAAAAAAAAAGCTTTTAAAATCCGTAATCTAGAACAATCCTTAGATATTTGTGTAGCCATATAAAAGAGGAATTTTAAATCTAATTTTTTTCTAATTATAATAAGATGACATTTTTATTGGATCTGAAAGGGAAAGTGAGCCACGTAAAATGAACGGAGGGAGTACAATTTTTCCTTCTTAACTCACTCCCCCAAAAAAGGAAGTATGGGATCATTCAGTTTGGTAGATTATGCTCGTGCAACAATTTCAGCAGACATATCATATATAATAATGGCTTTTCAGCATTATTGATCGAAAAAAATGAAGAAAATGCATTTTTTTTTTTAAAATTTTCATTAGGTGTCCGGTAACCCTTTAGGCCTAATATATTTGTTTTGTTTCCTCTAACGTGCCATTGTTAATTTTTAACTTGACTTGATTGAGATGTAGTCATCTAGGACTAAGATTTGAAGTTTATAGATCGAGATTCTAATTCTTTTAACATTATTAGGTACTATCTAATCTGTACAAATTCAAAATTAGTGAATTCGACCAAATTCGTAACGTGATAGTCTAGTAAATCTAATTAATTATTTTTTATTTTCTATGGTATATAGGTTTGATGAGCGTGTGAGAGAGCTCTTGGACTTCAGTATCTACTTGGATATCAGCAATGAGGTTAAGTTTGCTTGGAAGATCCAGGTAACTATCACTATAATGTTAACTGTAACTAACTTATACGTGACCTGATTGTGTAAATATCATTTATGTTGTCAATGCATAGCGCGATACTGGTTCTGTGTGACCTAAAAGTGTATATCTTGAAAATGCAGAGGGATATGGCTGAGAGGGGACACAGCCTTGAGAGCATTAAGGCCAGTATTGAAGCCAGGAAACCAGATTTTGATGCTTACATTGGTGGAGTACTTCCCCTTGAAACAATAATTAGCAATGTTGCTCGACTCTTCAAAAAAAGTAGCAGCGAGTGTATAGGATCCTCCAAAGGCTATGCATTTTTGGAGGATTTGACACGCGTGACTACATATTTGGAGAGTCCGAGCAACATAGAATGGTTAAATTACATGGTTAATGAACGAAGATGAATAGGACTAGTAAAGTAGTAAACTTTTTGTATTTTGGTGCAGATCCACAAAAGCAATATGCAGATGCAGTTATTGAAGTGCTACCAACTCAGCTCATCCCAGATGACAATGAAGGCAAAGTATTGAGAGTGAAATTGATAATGAAGGAAGGAGTGAAAAACTTCAATCCAGTTTACCTGTTTGATGAAGGCTCCACAATCTCATGGATTCCTTGTGGTAGGAAGTTGACTTGTTCCTACCCTGGCATCAAGTTTACCTATGGCCCTGACACCTACTTTGGCAATGAGGTATATGATGCATTCTTTCTCTTGTCAAAACTTTATGATACTAATCAATCAATTCTCTTGCCATGTGGTCGACATATCATTCCCCTTAGTCATAGGTGCTTGTTTTATTCTGATTTGGATGACCCGGGGCTTCGAAGGTACATATGGCTGGGCCTTCTGGTGTCTCGGTGATACAAAGAAAAACTTGAAAAGGTTCTCCCTTAATCTTGAAGAATGAGGGACAAAGGGAATGATCGAGAAGGCAAGCAACTTCCTCTTGCCGAAGAGGAGTGCCCCCCTGAGCTACCTTAAAGAAAACGGGAATCCGCAAGTATAGGACACATAATAACAATGTATGTCTTGTAGTTTTGCAATGAGTATTAAGAGTACGCTGGTTTAGGTTGGATCAATTTGTGCTAGACTGTTAACGGTGTCCGTCAGATGGTAAACTGTTTCTTTTCCACCTGTCTAGACTCGACCCAAGGAACTCAATTGCCAGGACATTAGTTGCAATTACTAGTCAGGCTAGAAAAGTTAGCTCTGTATAGTGAGGATTCACATCATAAATTGACTAGTGTTTTTCTATTCATCAACCTACCGACCATCCTTTATCCCAGTTCGGGACCAACAATGTAAGCAAGCAAGCTAACACAGGTCGAATTAGGCTTGAGTATTTTGTTTTTCAAGCTAATATTATATATAGATAAACACTAAACGTTAAAGCTTCTTCTCAATACCTCTTAATGACACATCATAATTCTTGCAGACAACATGCTAGAAAATTTACCTGGCTAATGCAGAGTTCATGCCTGATTTTAAGCATCTGCTTTTCTTCCAATGTACAGGTATCTGTCTTGGAGATGGATGGCCAATTTGACAGATTAGATGAGCTCATCTATGTAGAAAGTCATTTGAGCAGCCTCTCCACCAAATTCTATGGTGAAGTTACTCAACAAATGTTGAAGCATGCCGACTTCCCTGGCAGCAACAATGGAACAGGTTTCTTCCAGACCATTGTTGGTTTGAAGATCAGAGACCTCTACGAGCAAATCGTTGCCAGCAGAGCTGGAGCTCCAGTCACAGCTGCAAAGGCCTAAACTTTCACAAAACTCTATAAAAAGCTAGGCACCAGAATCATCTGTGGTACCTTGTTGTTTCCCCTCTCATCCCTGAAATTTTATTTGCCGACTTCTTTCCCCCACTTTCATGTTTCAGTTTCATGGTAGATAATTCCCCATAAATGAGAAAACACACTTTGTTATGTATTTATTTGTAGCTGGAAATGTGTTGAGAGTTGTAACATGGATAATAAAAGGTGAAATGAATTTCTTTTCCCAGTAGTTTCTGCATTATCTACTTGGAAACAAGCTACTGGACAGAAAATCTGATACTCACTAGTCACCGCTGACATGCAAACACAACATCCCATGCTAAATGTTGAGACTAAACAAAACATAACGTGAGAGCAAGAATGCCGTACTTTTGTTAGAACAGAAGCAGCATCCAAAGACATATACAACGAAGCATGATATTACCAGAATTTATCAGTACTAAGTTCGACATATTAATAACCAACCCCAAGGTTCCTACAATGCTTACCCGAGGAAACAACAGTTGGAGAGTAAATAATATATACATAATACAGTTGATGCATACGTTTCAGTCGGCTTTCCTCGTGTTTACTTGATAGTAGTAAATTTGTTACTACCATGTTTTGCCCAATGGTTCTTCAGGTCAACTGGATTAGAAAGATCACAACCTTCAGTTGCAAGAGTAAAAAGAAGCTTATTATATGCTCCATTACTCATTTTTCTCCCAGTCAGGCGATACCCAGGTTTTGAGGGATTCCATGGGAGGGGATACTCAGATAAGGAGGTGGTACAGCATGATGATTGCCACCCACCACCACATTTGTAGCACTTTCTAGAAACACCTGTACAGGAACAAAACGGTGGTGGTAGGCCAGAAAAATCAGCACTAGCAACTGACTTTGGCTTCTTTGTTACGGTGGCCTCTCCACATCTAGCTTCTCCTTTAGTTTTCTTAGATGCAGAGGACTTATTTTCAGGCCTTTCCACTTTCAAAAGTTTCGATACAGTTTCACGAATTCCCTTCATAGGTGGCATGTTTTTCTTAATCTTCTGTGATTTGGCCTTGAACTTGGCATTCACGTTTTGTTCACCTGTCGGGGCAACAGAACGAATAGGAACAGCAGCACAAGGTTTTGATTCAGATCCAAATTTCGTTGCTGGGGTAAAATTAACTTGATGCATCCGTGGAAAATGTGAATCAAATGTCTCTTCTTTGTGGTTAACTTGAGATGCCATTTGGTAGCATATGGGAGGAGGTTCTATCTTCGTTTGTGCAAGTCCTGCACATATTGTAGTTTATGAGAATTTCAGCACAACAACAACTACGCCTGGCAATATGAATCCACATTTCTTCATTTAAGCTCATAGCCTCATATCATATCATCATCACACAAAATGAAATAAAAATGACTCTAAGTCTTAGAATAAGTCTAAAACACTACCTGCGTGAGCTTGCTTACATTGTTGGTCTCAAACCCTGATAAAGGAAGAAGATTGTGATAGGTTGGCAGCCAACGTAAAACTTGTCAATTCATGTGAGAATTTCAGTAACCATATTTTTAATTTTCAAACAGGACTACAAAGATAAATTCAGTATGATTAAACATAGATCATGAAATCAGCCACATTAATTTACAAATGGAGACGTGATTATCCTAAGTCCTAACAAACGCAATGCAAAAACTATTCAATAATGCAGTTGCAAAAGCAGGGCAAAAGCAATTTCACGTTAGAGATTGCACATGTTGAAAGAGTTACAAGTCAAAGTCATTCAACAAATGCTGTAACTATAATAGCTAAGCATATTCCCCATAACTTCTAAGCAAATACTGACAAAGTTCAATCTTTTCTGTTTCAAGTATTCAAAAGAATGAGCGCCAAGATACAAAAATACCAGGAACTACATTATAGCTTGGAAACTGACATCAGGAGCAATAACAAAATCCTCGAATACAAGTGACTGCAGTAGGTGTAATCCAGATGTCAAACACGTAGATGGGCATAGTTCCTCCAAGCTAATGCTGTTTTTACAGATAAATTGTCGCCCCGTCGAATTGTATATAATTAACATCCGAGTAAATTCCTCTTTCCTCTAAATAATATGACTCAGCCATGATACACTTCTTTCATTTTAAAAATCAAGTACTTAACCCTTATATAATGGAATATCCAAACATTGAATTTTGTATTGTTTCTAATTTTCCATTTATGTTTTGATAATTTCATTACAATTTATAGTAATTTAGTCAATCATGGATATACCTTGTTTTTTCAAATAAAACACTAGCATTCCTTGCACAATGAAAATCTTACGTGGGATAGTAAGTATGGCGTATGCCATGCATCCCTAACCAGAAGTCTCGTATTCGAGCCATTGGAATGAAGTTGCTCCAAAGGGAGCATTTTATCTCCAAAGTGTGACTTCTGATGCAAATCCAAATTAGTCGCGCTCTAAAGGGGCATCAGTTGGAGACCATACAAAAAAAATTCTTAAATAGCATTTCATACATAATTACCTTCGAAATATATGGATGATCGGCTATTTGTGTAGGATTTCAACTATATAAAGGGTTTACATGTTTGAATTTGAAATACCACTCCACTACACTTTACGAAATTTTAGAGTGATCACTTTAAAATGGGTAATTAGTTCAAGGGGAACATGCTTTCTCTATGCCCTAGGACTTGGTTCAAGCAAAGGTTAAGGAACTTGGGGTAAGTCACAGGTTCCAAGCTTATGTCACGTGAATTAAGCCTGATATTTAAGTCGACGAGCAGCAAGCAGCCCATTATCTCTAAGTGTCAGCTAGCGTTTGGTGATAAATTTTTAGATCAGACTTTGAAAATTTATCTTCAAATATCTGTTTGACCATAAAATTTAATCAACTTCAATATTTTCAAGTTCCCAATTTGGGTTTTCGGGGGTTCCCACTTGCAAAAACTCGATTCTTTTTTTCGAGTAACATGCCAGTCCAAACACAAGTTTAGATTCCAAAAATCACAACTTCAAAAACTCAAATTTTCAAATTTCAAGCTTCAACTTCAAAATCTATGACCAAACAGGCGCTAAAGGCTGTTGTTGGTCCTAAGGGTTGACTCAGATGGATTACTTGATCAACAACAACAAACATACCCGGTGTAGACCCCACAAGGGGACGCCGGGGGAGGATAAGAGGTTCCGCATACATTACCAATAGGTAGGGAGAGGCAGAGAGGCTGGGGATTTCTTGATCAACAACAACATACCAAGTGTAATCCCACAAGTGGAGTCGAGAGATGGTGGAGTGTACGCAGACGTTACCCCTAGCTAGGGAGGTAGAGAGACTGGGATTTTAATCCCACAAGTGGGGTCTAGGAAGAGTAGAGTGTACACAGACGTTACCCCTAGCTAGGGAGGTAGAGAGACTGAGATTTTAATCCCACAAGTGGGGTCTAGGAAGAGTAGAGTGTACACAGACGTTACCCCTAGCTAGGGAG
Organism: Capsicum pubescens; assembly: GCA_030864215.1. Classification (NCBI taxonomy): domain Eukaryota; kingdom Viridiplantae; phylum Streptophyta; class Magnoliopsida; order Solanales; family Solanaceae; genus Capsicum; species Capsicum pubescens. The sequence goes on along the minus strand of CM061538.1, from coordinate 328,734,160 downwards.
GTAGAGAGACTGGGGATTTTAATCCCACAAGTAAGGTCTCGGAAGGGTAAAGTGTACACAGACGTTACCACTAGCTAGGGAGGTAGAGAGACTGGAGATTTTAATCCCTCAAGTAGGGTCTAGGAAGGATAGTGTGTATAGAGACGTTACCACTAGCTAAGGAGGTACAAAGACTGGGGAGTTTAATCCCATAAGTGGGGTCTAGGAAGGGTATAGAGTTGTCAATACAGGTTGTCCCAGCCCATCCACGCTAGACCATACTGGCACTGGAGTTTGACGGGCAGGTCGGGCTAGCCCATCAAGATGACAGGCCTGAAAACAGCAAACCCAATCCATCACTCTGTGGGTTGCAGGCCTCCACGAACTAGCCCACTTTTTTAAATATATTATTTTTATAATCTTAATTTAAAATGTTAATTACATAAATATTTACAATATAATATTAGATGAAGTTACTATTTGTAAATCAAGTCTCAAATTGACAAAGAAATCCTAATAATCTATGAAATTAAATAACTCTTGAAACTAAATTCAAACCAAATAGAGATGTTGATAAACAAACTAAGCAATTATTGAGTAAGAATATAACTAGCTAAATAACAAAATTAACCTAATTTTATTTCAATAGATCACAATAAAACACAATAAAATGTCAATATTTAATCAATTAAATGTGAAAATGACCCCCTTTAAAAAAAAATACTCTCATGGCACTTAAGGCGTGTTCCATACTACCAATATACCTGATTTCTTAAAAAATTTAGTATTTTATATTTTAATTGTTTATATATTTTATAAACATAATTAATATTTAAATATCTATGATGATCTAAATAGACTTTAAATTTGGACTCTTTTTGTTATTCTTAGTATTCTATTCTATTTTTTAATTATTTTTGTTTGGCGTGCAAGCCAGTCCAGCTCATATTGCTCAAGCCCCGTGGGTCAACGGGCTTATTTGAGCCAAGCTAAATAGCCTTACTTTTAAACGGGCTGTAAAAATAGTAACCCAATCTTATCATATTACAGGCTGGATCGGACCAGTCCAACGGGCCTGATCCATATTAACGGGATAGAGTGTATGCAGACGTTACCACTAGCTAAGGAAGTAGAGAGGTTGAGGATTCTTGACCATAACAAGAATTAACATGTAAAAATTGCAAGAATGCAATCACAACAGAAATGAAAACAAAAAACAGCATCACTTGGAAAGTAAAGAAAACAAACAAAACAAATCAAATCCTTGCTTTTAACATAAACATCTAAAACACTCCACACTTTTATAAAGGGGGATAATCCTAATTGTCTCAAGAAACAAAAATTTGAAACTAAGAAGACTTACAGTGACCAGAGGAGGGTTGGAACAAGTATACAGAGCTAGAGTTAATGGGTTTCTTGTTTTCCTTATTTGGTGGTTATATGTAAAAGGACAGAGTTGTCTTCAGGGAGGAAGACACAAGTCATGGTAAAGTCCCAAATCCCAACATATCAGATGAAACTTGGCGCTAATCCTTCCGTCCACGTTTACTTGTTCAACTTGACGCCCTTATCAATATGGTTAGGGGTCGTATGGTTAGGATAAAGTTAGAGTTAGCTATTTCAAAATTAATTATCATCATATATATTACTATTATATATAAAGAAAAATCTCAAATTTTGACAATATTCACAAGGGCATTTTAAATATTTTACTTCTTTGACTAAAGGAATTAAGAGAATACACATGATAATTGATTGTATTTTTTGTTAATTTTTTTTTTTTTTATCCTTATTTTTTTGTTAAGGTCATCCCCACTTGTGTGTTTGTAATTGGTCTATTCTTATCACTTAATAAATTATCTTTTGATTAAAATTCCCTTCATTTTAAATTAATAATAATTACTTTTGCTCAAACAAATTATTCAAAAATAACTTTCATATAAAATCAAAGTTAGTAATAATTTCCAACTACACCCTTATAGCAAATATTGTTCAATTCTGTAAAAAATATATAATAAATAGGATAATGTAATCAATAATAAATAGTACATTGTCTTTATTATTCTTTTTAGCGGGCATGAAAAAAGATAAATCAATAATTAAAATAGGATGAATAAAATATTTTTCGTAAATAATAAACACGACAAGTAAACGGACTGAACGAAATAATCTATTAATTTAATTTAATTATTATTTAATATTCTTATAGATCATTATTAAGTTAGTTTATATAAACTTCTAAATTAAGGTTGTAACCATTGTTTAAAATACTTGAAGTCATTGAAATATTATTGTATTAGATTGAAAAATAATTGCAAACACTCTTGTCACATGAAATTATAGGTGAAAATAAAATAATAAATATCAAAATAATATTTTATTTCTATCTATAACCGAGAAATTACATACTTACAAACTCATTAAAATATCAATATTTTTTATTTTTGATCACCATTGAATTGCCATTATTAAAATATCATGATGTTATTTTATAAAATACTGAATTACTTGTGGCCTTTTGATATATTCTAATTCTCCAATAATACTTTCTTCCGCACAAATAATTAGTTTTTAAAATTATTTAATTATGTGATTAAAAATTTTAATAATTATAAAACTTATTAACAAAATATGTTTAATACGTCGGTCATTAGATTATGTTAATTATAAAGTCAAAAATATAATATAAATTATATTTTTTAAATTTAAATTCTTATTTTTATATCATGAGTAAGCACGGGACAACTTTAAATGAGATATAAATGATAGAATAAATAATTCTGAGATAGATAATACCTCCAATCAAACATGAGATAAAATAATCCTATATTTTATCTCGGGACAATTATAACTTATACCTCACACTTATTTCAAAATAAAATAATCCTACATTTTATTACGGGACTATTTGTTAGAAGGCATAAGAAAATAATTCTGAAATAAAGTTTGGAGAAAATAGCCTGCTACCCCTTCAAACTACCCCCAAAAGAGCTGTGACACACCTCAACTTTAGGGGGATCCTATTACCCTCTGAACTAAATAAAAGAGTATTATTACACCCTTGACTGCCTACGTGGCAGATATATCCAGCCAAATGAATGAGCGTGTAATACACACGTAATTATTATCGGTAGGGCCCACAGTCCACTAACTTGAACTCTTCACTTGACTTTTCCTCAAAAGTATCAGAAAGAATAATGTTACTTTACCAAAAATTTTTAACAACTACTGAGAAACTTTTCACTTCCAAGTTCAAAAACCTTAACAAATGTTGATTCTAAGTGATTATTTGGCCAAATGTTAGTCGATTGATGTTGGTAATTTTCACCCAAGCTCATCCTAAATCACAATTTACATTTGGTACTCACAAGTTGGACCAAAAATCTCATATGTTAGACCAACTGCGATTTCTTCAAAAAAGAATTTTTCATCCTTAATCTTCAATTTCTAAACATAAAGGTTAGTTATTTGTGACTTATAATCTGTTTTGAGTTCGTATTTTAGTTATATTGTGGTATATTTTGGTAGGATTAAAGTTTGACCTTCGATTTTTCCAAGAAAAATGTAATGTGTGATGCTCTTTTGTTAATATGTGTTCTGATTGTGGTAATATTTGTGTTCTGTTTTTGTTGTGAAGCATATCTAATTAGGGTTTGTCTTAAAATATCGATTTATGGTCGAGTTTTGTGAGATTTGTTTTTTTTTTGTCTAATTTTGCCACTATGTAGATTTGAGGTCGAGTTTTTGTTACTTTTTGTTACTAGTGTTTATTGTTGGTTTGATTTTGGTACACGCATGACCTAGATTTGTTGATTTTGGTACATGCATAACCTAGATAGTTTTTGTGATTGTTGGTTTGTTACAATGTGGATTTATGCACTACTGATGTTAATTCTTGATGCATGGACTACATATATTCATAAAGTTGGACCTTTTGTGCTACTGATGCATACTTAGTAGGGCTATACCCAAGTTCTCTAATATAATGTTAATTCTTGATGCATGGCCTACATATAATTCTTGAGATGAAGGATTATATTAGAGAACTTGGGTATAACCCTAATTGCAAATTTAGTATAAGGCCACCCAATAGTTGCATTTTAGGTGACATAGACAATGATGCTATTCTATTAACAATATGTAAGACTTTGCAAAATGGTGCTGTTTTGGATGTATATGTGCACATGACTGAGAAGGAATCTTGTGATGCTTTTTATAAAGATGTGGGGCCCACTAAAAATAGTGTTGGTATATAAATAGGGGGTAAGAAAACAGGTGAGCCTTATTTTAAAAAGGTGGTTGGTACGGTGCATCTTTAAATACTGCCTCAAACATTACTTCCATATCAAATCCAATTGCTCCAAATACTGTTGATCCTTCAGATTTAGTAGATCATCACATTGATTCATCAGATTCTGATGATAGTGACTATTTTGTAAAAGGATCTGATGAATCTAGTGATGATAGTGCAGAATCTGAAAATGAGAAAGCAACAAATTTACTTAGAGATGATGACTATGGAAGTGATGTCCATGAGAAGGTAAAACAACTGAGGGCTGAGCAAAGGGCTTTCTTGAGGAAAAAAAGAAGGGAGAGAATTCCTACAGACAATCACGAAGTCCCTTGTGGTCAAGCTGGACCAGATCTGGGATTTGATGAGACTGCCCAGTGAGAAATAATTTAGAAGGAAGGTTAGGGGGTGATGAACCATATTATGGTAGTTCTAATCCTGGAAGCTATGAAACTGATATAGATTTTAGTTGTCTTGAAGAAGAAGATAACATGAGATTGAACCTGTCTAGAAGAAGAAGAAGAAAAAAAATTGTGACTGATAGTGTAAAGTATGATCCTGATAGTGATATTGTTGTGTGACAGCTGGGTATGTCTTTTGCAGGTGTGAAAAAGTTTAGAGAGGCAGTGACTAAGTATGCAATTCAAAAAAGGGTTCAAATTGAAAAGTATGTAAATGAACCAAATAGAGTTAGGGTGAGATCCAGCAAGGAAAAATGCAGGTGGTTATTGTATGCAAGTCTTGATTCTAACTCCAATAACTTTGTTATTAGGTTATTGTCTAAACTTGGTAAGAATATTGTTACTGATCTACTTTACTATGATAAAGAGTACTGGTGCAAAGTTTATTTTAATTGTCAAGTCAAGTGTGATTCTATAGATAACAACCTCTGTGAGAGTTTTAATTCATGGATTTTAGCAGCAAGGCATATGAGTATTATTAGTATGCTTGAAGAGATAAGACTCAAAGTCATAACTAGGCTAGCCAAGTTAAGTGAATTTTCAAGAACTTGGGTCAGTAATTTATCTCCAATGTCAATTAAAGTGTTAGGGAAAAATATTGATAAGTCAATGAATTTTACCATAGAGTTCAATGGAGTAACATGTTATGAAGTTATCGAGGGATATAAACAACACACTATGTGTTTGTCAAAAAGGGAGTGTAGTTGTAGATCTTGGATGTTGAAGGGGATACCATGTCAACATGCCTTAGTTGCAATGTCGCATAAGAAATATGACCCACTAGATTTCATTGATCCATGCTACTCTAAAAAGAGATACAAGTCCACTTACTCACATTTCATGCAACTAATGAGTAACATGCCACTGTGGCCTGTATCTACAAACCCATTTGTTGCTCCACCAAAGATAGAGAAGTTGCCAGGCAGGCCAATAAAGAAGAGAACAAAGGAATCTGGTGAAAGCAAGAATTCTGGGAAATTGCCTAGAACTGGAGTTACTATGACATGTAGTGAATGCTATTCTAAGGGTCACAACAAAAGAGATTTTCCTATGAAGAGAAGTGGTGATGATGGTGCTACTCCAAAGGTAGCAAGTGCTGCGGAATCATCATGCTAAAAAAGGAAGGGGTAGACCAAAGGTAATTTATCTATTACTGTTTACTTTACTGTGTTTATAACTATCTAATACATTTATGTTACCTTTCTAAAAAAAAATAACCATCTAATAGATATCCTTATCTTTTGTTTGTTAGAAACAAACAAATACTAATGAAGAACCTGCTACAAAGAGAGGGAAAGGGAGACCTAGAAAAGCACCAGTTCCATCTGTTGGTATTGATTTTGCAACACCACCAAACTATAGAGGAAAAGCAACACATGTTGAACCAGTTCCATCTGTTGGTACTGATTTTGCAACACCACTAAACTATAGAGGAAGAGCAACACATGCTAAACCATCTACAACACCAGAAGTCCCTCCATACAATGCTGGAGTGTCATCAAGAACTAGAAGTGGAAGAGGAAGGGGTAGACGAAGTGGTTATCCACTTGAAAGTTGGTTTACCTATTCTCAAGGTAGTACAACACATGATGCTTCAAATTTTGCACCAAGAGAGAATGTTGTTGCTGCTAAAGAAAGGCGAAAAGTGGTTGGAAACACAAGTCAATATAAAAGACCAAGAATGACTGGAATGGGTGTGTTTCAACCTGAAAATGGCTTCACAACCATTAATGTAAGTGAAAACATTCACAGTGTTTATGTCCTTTTCTTATAATGTCTTGAACTTAAACAACCTTTCTTATAACCTGGGCTACCAAGTAGGAGAATAGTGTCCATTGGACCTAAGAAAGTAATGAAACCAGTCATTGTATCTGGAGACATTGGGTTCAAACCTTCAAGTGGACTGAAGTGGAAAGGCAAGCAAGCAATCACAACAAGAAGGCTCCAACAAATAAAAGATCAATCAAGGCCTTCAAACAATGCAACCATGCATATCTCATCCTCTTCACAACTTCGAGACCCCTGGAAACTATAGTCGTCTGTTGATTACTAATTTGGTGTCACTTAGATACTTTTCTTGTATGGAACAATAAATCTACTATTTTGATCCTACAAAGACAATATTTTGGATCTTTTAAGCTGTTATTTTTTTCACTCGTGAATGTCTTATGTAAATGTACTGATTTCAGTCTCTTGCTTGAATGCAATGTTAATTTTGCTTCTCTTCTTTCAAATTGCAAGTTCTGTTTTGTTGCTTCTTTTCGGTTATTTACACAATAATTCACAACCATCTTTATCATAAAGAAAAGAGTGTAACAATACCAAAATAAGATCAAAGTAAAGTCACATTACCACAAAATGATGATCTATTGCATACTTCAGTAGCTTAGCATAGCAAATTGCAATTCCATTTCTACACAAAATAAGTCCCTACTACATACTACGACAACTTAATTAGACTATTCTTCATGTTGCCAAATTGCATAACAAAACTAACAACAACAACACCTACACATATAATCATACAACAAAGGAATTTTCCAGTAAAGTTACATGCTCTTTTTTTTTTCATCTTCATTTTCTTGTCTTTCAAATCGCACTTGCAGTTCCCTTTAAAATTACCCATCACATTCTCATCTACTTCATTCTTCATATTTGAACGACTTGTCTTGATGTTGAGACTTTGAAATTTAGTCTGCATATTTTCAAAGTCATTTTCCTGTTTTGACTCCAAATCGTCTAAATTCATATTAATGGGATTATGACGCTGAGTCTTCAAGCTTTCAAGCTTATTCAATTGCATCTTAACACTCTCGTAATTCTTTTCTAGCTCATTAGTCTTGTTCACCAATCTTGGAAGAATAAATTTCAATCTTTCATCAACTCGTTCCAAGTCTCTCCATCTAAAATAATTGCAATTCGTAGCCTGAAAATTAAGAACATAAAAATAGATCTCTACACCAAGTTCAACATTAAAAAATTAACCAAGAATCAACACAAACCTCATAATGAGGACACACCCAAAATCTTCTACCGGGATTGCGATCTGACCAAGACGTCTGCATTTGCAATAAAATGCCATGTTTACATCGCACTTCAGCATTGATCATTGGATCAGTCTCATCCATACACAACTTATTCAACTCGTATTTTCTCATTTCTAATCATAAAATTTTAGAAAGATAAAACATGAAAACTTCATTAATGGAGATGAAAAACTTCATTAATGATGCTAAAAAACTTCAAATTTTGGATTAATCATAAATGGAGAAATCGGATTTACATTAACATACTGAAAATCAGAACTTTAATAACGACATTACATGGATTAAACATAAAAAATTTACACAAAAACTACCTCTGTCTTCCCAAATCAAAGAGAAATTCAAAGAATAATGAAATTTCGAAGAAGAATTTGCAGAGGAAGAAAGAGCCATTGAGTTTCTTCTTCAATGGAGGATGAAGGGTTTAAATAAAGAATTTATTTTTTAATTCGTTTTGGACAAGTGGCGAGTGTTTATTGGACAAAGAGACATAAAAATGGACTTCATGCGCCATCAGTATTTTCATACACGCCTTGTGACTCGGAGGCTCCATGTAGGCAGTCAAGGGTGTAAATAATACACTTTTATTTGTTCAGGGGGGGTGATAGGACCCCTCTAAAGTTGAGGTGTGTCACAACTCTTTTGGGGGTAGTTCAGGGGGTAACAGGCTATTTTCTCTAAAGTTCGAAATTAATTTTATTCCATGTTTAGCAAAAGGGATTATTTAATCTTGGAACTATTTTATCCGTTCATTTATATTAAAATGATGAGATTACTATCCCACGAGGAAGGAGGAATAAAATAATCCCATGAAATATCTCATCCCTTCTACCAAACGATCCTAATGTCTTAAGGGGTCGTTTGGTAGGAAAACAAGTTATGCAAGGATTAATAATAAAAGGATTAGTAATGTAGAGATTATTAATACAAGGATTGTAGTGCAGGAATTATTTTTTATCAAGTGTTTGGTTCTTTGTGTTAAAAGCTAGATATATCATGTATAGTATTTGGTTTAAAATTCTACAAATATGTGCTTTACAATTATGTCCTTGATCTTTTTGTAAAATTTCTATTTCATTTAGCTTGACAACTTAAAAATTAAAATATAAATAGTTCAGATGCTTGGAGTGCATAAACTCTTCGTCAAATGATCTAGGAACCTCTGCCACATCATGAAATGCATTAACGTGGGACATCATTATTAAAATAATTGTTGGAACCTCATATACCCTTTTCTTTTAATTTGCCATTATCCATCTTCGAGATCATTTTTTTTTATCAAATGTAATTATATTACATTTAACATTTGTTTTGCGGAGAAATTTTGACTTTTTGAGAAGAGTCGCCACTTAATTTTGAAAAGGAATTAAGAAACCTTTAGAGAGTTACTTCAAACGATTCAAAACAGAAAAATCATTTTAAGTTAGAGATTCTAGATAAGTGGTTCCTATTAACGTTTTAGGAAGGTGTTAGGCACCTAAAACGCCCACTAACTTGCGGTTATTCGGACTGTTTGAAAACATTTTTTGATTAACTTCTGAAAAGATTAATTTGTTGAAATAGTGATTTGATTTTTTTTTTAAAAAAGACTTGTGTAAAATAGATTTAGGCGACTTAGTAGGTATTTTAACTAAGTCTAAACAAAACTAATAAACAAATAAACACATAAAAGGGGAAGGGAGGAGAAAGTAAAGGATTTAGGCCATTGAGCCCAAATCAACGAGACCTATCCCAGTCTAGTTGGGCTTCCGACCTATTTCACCTGTCCTAAACTATTTTTTGAGACTTTGGCTCGAGTCTTGCTCCACCTATATTAAATACAACTTTGGCTTCGAGACCGAAATGAATAAATAAATAAATGACTAAATGAATAAATAACAAGAAGACAATAATAAAAATTGAGACTTTTCAAGTCTCTTAATGACCTCATCAATGGATTTTGACCCATTTTCCTTCTTCGTCTATCTTCTAGCACCCGCACGCCATGTAGTGGACCTCAGGTTTAAACTTCGAACTTAACTCGAAGGGGTGGACCTCATTGGCCCATTACGAAATGCAAGAGGAGAGGAATCCATTTGGACTCGAGACATTTTTTTTGCATGCAAAGAAAAGATAAAGAAATTAATAGATGTTCAAGGCATAAAAGTGACATATATCAAAGCGAAAGAAAATATCAAGAACCAATTTTGAATGACAATGATAAGCACACTTACACAAGAATGAGAGTCAACAAATAAAATGCAAAGCAAAGACACCCACTTACATGTCTTATGATTTATGTTCATACAAGAATGAATAAAGGTAAAAGGAAGAAGGCCATATTCAATGAATTAATGCAAGAAACAAACAACGTAAGCTTGCGAAAGTAAAGGGATGAGACAACAAGGAAAATACTCATGACTTCTAAAATTGAACAAACATAGATTCTAATCCATATAACAAAAGAAAATAAAGGTTAACTTTTCAAGCAAGAGAATCTTTAAATTTCAATTAAGGCGACATTAACGAAAATTCATACATCTAAATTACAACCAAAATTTTATGAGAAAAACGTGTAATGACCTATGGTTTATATTACTAAGACATCGTTGATTCTCCTTTGATATTATGAATCAATGAGAGACACGAATCAAGTCTTTACACTCACAAAGAGTGCATATAACAATCCAAAGGGCGCAAGAAAATTAGAATAAAGTTTAGCATTTCTAAAAGTGAAATATTGTTTCACAATCATACTATGCATGACTCGAAAATATCTAAATAATTCTATTTAGCCACAAAAATTCGAACTTTCTCATCATTTTGACAAATTTAAAAACATGCGAAAAAGAGGAATAAACATCGTGGATGAAAAATAAAGCTAGCACTTCATCTCTTATATGAAGATTTTGGAGATCCCTTAAAATAATTAACAAGTAAATGAAAAATTCTTGATTTAATCAATTACTATTTTTATTAAGGCGAAACAAACAATAGTAACTATTTTTTCAACATAAAAGAAACAACTTTACAGCTAAAACAAACATATCCGCCAACAATAAATTTAAACAAGACATGAGTTTGTCTTTTGAGCAAAGATCAAAACTTTATAACAATCAAAGAATAAAGTCAAAAGGCAAAACAATCATTATTAACCATTCTTTTCAACATAAAGAAAATAACATTAAATGCTAAAAACAAACATATCTACCAACAATGAGTTTAAACAAGACATGAGTATGACTTTTCAAGTAAAAATCTAAACTTTATCCAAAATAATCAAAGAATAAGGTCAAAAGGCAAAACAATCAATATTAACTAATCTTTTCAACATAAAGAAAATAACTTTACATGCTAAAAATAAACATATTCAACAATAATGAGTTTAAACAAGACATGATTATGTTTTTCAAGCAAAGATCTAAACTTCATCCAAAATAATCAAAGAATAAGGTGAAAAGGCGAAACATTCAACATTAACTATTCTTTTCAACATAAAGAAAGTAACTGTACATGCTAAAAATAAATATATCCAACAACAATGAGTTTAAACAAAGCATAAATAAATCTTTTAAGCAAAGATTGAAACTTTATCCAAAATAATCAAAGAATAAAGTAAAAAAAAAAGACACATACAATTATTGTTAGCTCATTTTTATATCATGAACATGAAAATAATTAGAATATCGATACCACAATGTTCTAGGGCCTTTAAGGCCATCTACAACATACAATCCCAGCAAACAAAATTATATCTACGAACTATGAAGAAGAAAAAAGATAATAAAAACTAAAAAAAAAATGTGTTTACCTTTATGGGGGCAGCAAAACGAGACTACGAGTTTCGTCGGAATCAACCACCACCAAAAAAACGTCGCCGGCAACTTGAAATTTTTTATTAACCGACCAACTCTATGAAACAAAAATTTTTACTAAATAAAAATAACTATTTTGCTCAAAAAGGATTTTTTCACCTTTCTAGCCTCTTTTTTTTTCTTCCTTTTTCCCTTTTTTTACCAAAGTAGTGGTAGTATTTATAGGAGAGAATGAGATTTTTTTTCTCTCTTTCACCAATGTGGGAGAAAAGTATTTATAGGAAAGGATGAAAATTTATTTCTTGTCATCCACCAATGTGGCAGAAAAAACAATTAAGGGTGTTTTTGAAATTTTAAAATTGAAGATAAGGTGAGGTGAAAGATAATGTGGTGAAAAATTGTACAATGTAGTACAACTTTTGAATTTCAAAATTGGGAAAAGACAAAGTTGGGGGGAAATAGTACAATGTAGTACAGTTTGAAATTATTTTTTTGTGGAATTAGGTAGAAGTCATGAGAGTTTTTGAGAATTCTGGGGTTATTTAAAATATAACCCCAATTGGGATTTAAAATTTAGCCATATATATTTAATTTTGACCAAATTAGAAATCAATTGACGGATTGCATTACAATTATGACCAATTTTATTTCAATTATGACCAAATCTAATAGATTGGCTAAATTAAATTGAAATTCGATGCGAATTAATACTTCCTTTAATCCCGGGCTTCTTGATTTTATAAAATCAAACACATATTTATCCAAATAAATTATTTTTTTAGAGTAAATTATATTTAAATCAAAACTTTAATCATTTGAATCTCTAAGCCTTGATTAAAATCTAATATTTTATAAAATAAATATTTAAGTAACAAAATTATAAAATCTCGTATAATTGAATACGATAAATTATAATCACTACTTAAAATGACAAAATTACGTACAAATATATTTAATAAATTTTTATTCGGATGAAATAAATATTTTAATTTTATTAAAAATCAAAGAAACTCAGAATTAAATTTAGTCGTAGAGGACAAAAATTAGGTTTCAACAACATTCTTAAACGAAATGAACATGCTGCAAAGCCGGTAATGATCACATCTGTTTTTGTTGTCATCAAAGCCGGTAGAATAGGTACTGCAATCCTTAGTTCTCTTCCAATGAACTCTATTATTTCGTCCACATCAGAATTCTCCAGATACTTTGTGTACAACCTGTAGGAAAAATTATAGTTTATTTCAAAATAATTATTCTTTAAAAAAAAAATTATTGTCATGGAAAATAAGAGGTGTTACATAATGTTTTTAAATTTGTCATTTGGCTATGTAGGTGTATGGAAAAGAGCCAAAGTTGTATTACTCCATTGAATCAAAACACATGGTATGACACTTGTATAATCTTGAAAGGAGTATGGTTCTTTCTTGACATTTAGTATAATATGTGTATCAATAGTAGCAAAAGAAGCAACTTTCCTTTGATAAAAAAACAAGTGTACTAACACTTGTTATAATCTAGTAGGAAGAATATTCATTATTTTGCCTATATATATGTATGCTTCTTTGTATATTATGAAGTAGAGAGAAAAAACAATAACACACACTTTGTTTAAATCATTCTTCTTTTCCATTTCATTTACTTCTCCATTACTATTATACAATCCTTATTATTAGTTATATCATTTTCCAAATTGACTTGTTGGTATTTGTATTAATAGTTTTGTTGATTCATGTATCCTCTAAATATTTAGAGAAGTGCTTGTTTAATCTTGGGAAAACATTTTACACTGTTGAAATAGTTTCTTAGGACATTGCCTAGCACGACTCAAGTATAATAAATATATATACATTATTATATTATACTGTTAATATTATCAAAATAATATTTTATTCACAGTTGTATGGTAGTATTATTTTTCTTTATTCCCCAACACAACCCTTACTACGTGAACTGTTAGTCCCAACACTTGTGAATTCACATAAGGTCCAGCAGAAAGTATCTTGGAAATCTCCCTTGAAGTTTTTGACAAATGCTCGTTGGTTCTCACACTTACTGCCACACTCAACATCATTGTTCGCCCAAAACTCAATGTCCACACTTATATGAGTATCAATTAAATTACGCGACTTCGGAGCTAAAAGGGACACTTTTTTCAGATTTAGGAGTCAAAACAAACAGTACTTTAATTTGTGTTACAAAACGGACAGTTTGCCCATTTTTGGGCAAACTACAACTAACGATCTTTGTTAAATGTTTGGGTGAAAAAGTTATTGATACGGTTTGCTCAAAAATGGGCAAACTACATTTCATAAACTTTTTTTGTAATATAGTGAACTAGTGTACCTATCCATGCAAATAAAAATATAGTGTAATTTGAAAAGGATCAAGGTCGGTATTGTGGGGAGAAACAACTTCATCAACTGGAGAAACTAATTCAATACATGCCAGAGCTCCCACCTGTTTTCCATCACAACGATTTACATAATAATTATATATTGAATTATTGGATATATAATCACGGTATATTTTTTATATATACATTCTATTTTAATTATTTTTTATATATACATTCTATTTTAATTATAGGTTGGTTATATCTCAAATATACCTTGATTTTGCAACTTCTTACTTTATCTCCTTCAAATCACCCTTGGTAAAGATCAAATCAACATTCTCCTGATATTTAACCGATCAAAAAACTTAGCAGTATATAATTATATCATATCATATTTTACTAATAAATCAAGGGAAATTAAGAAAATACAATCTTTTAAAAAAGAAAAAATCAAAAGTAGAGAACATTCATATATATGTTCAAAAATAAGGGAAAAAAATAAAGATCTCTAAAGTATAAGGTTGAACATGTTGCAAAAGATACATGAATATGGAAGTATCACCCAAATATATGTTTAGCATAATAAATTTATGGAGATTTGAGAAAATTCCACAACAATTAAAGATTAATTAACCCTCGGGTGAATAATTTTTTTTTCCCGAAAATAATACATCAAATGGAGTAGAAAATATATAATATCCTACTATTATTTTTTTCTCGAGATTTAGAAAAATGTCATACTTCGATTTAAATTAACACCGAAACTCAAATAAAAAATAAAATTTTATTTTCATAGACTACAAGTTGTATTTTCCAAATTGAACATACAACAACAATAAGGTGAAACAGCCTAATAGACACCGATCGTTATATAGGATTCAACATCAAGTCAAGTTATTCTAAAAAAATAAGACGAAAAATAAAAGAAAAGAAGGGTGAATATCATAAATATCGACTCTATTATACTTATTTCATAAGATACAACTAAAAAAATGTCACTAACCTTTTCAATAAATTATTCTCTAATAACAAAATCATTCATCTATAATTGTTTTAAGTTTTCGTGAAGATTACCATCGACCCAACTTCCTCTTCACATGCATGATTTTCTTGAAAATACAAACTCAACAACAAAGAACAACTATAACATTCATTTACAGATTTTCATTGAGTTGTTGAGTTTAAATTAGCATTTTAATTCGTAAGATAACGTCTTATAATTTATTAATAATAAAGACAACAATAATGGCAATAAGCATTAAGAGAGCATATGCCAAATATTGGATAACTCTCATACATGATATTGACTCTTCATTTTCTTTTTCATTCATTTATTTAATACGATCATCTTTAATATTGTGTATAATGTTAAAGTGATTTTTAAATTTTTTTAAAATAAAAAATGATCAAAAAATTATAAAAAGGATAAATGCTTTTGGAGGGCTCTAAGACATCCCATAGTTGTCATGTCTAGTTATTATTTATGCTATCGAGTCCTGGGGGTATTTAATACTCGATAATTTAGTTGTATATCTAGAGCCAGTGTCAGTTACAGAACAGTCTCAATTATGTCACGATCAGTAGTACTCACAGTCAGTTTCAGAACTCAGGAAAACTCAGTGTATTCAATATTCAGTTCAATCCCTAGTAAACTCAGTAAGTTAATAGAATCCATTAGTATTCCATCAGTCAACGGAACCCAGTGAACTTAGTTCAGTTCAGTTAAACAGTACACAATTAGTAACATTTTAGTCCTTCCTAGTATGAACTAGGAAATCAGTTCAGTGTCTATTCAGTTGGGAGTAGGATTCATCACCGAGTGAACCCAAGGATGGGGACTCACCTGTCAGTAGAGGGTGTGATCCTTAGAAGAAATCCTTGCATTTCAGAACTACGTAGCCAATGTAGGTTGAGATATCAAACTTGTCAGTTGAGGGTTGATAAAGTGTTTTAACCTGTCAGTTGAGGGTTCCACCATTCTCATTAGAGTACCTGACAGATGAGGGTATCTCTTCAGTTGTCTTTATCCGTGGTATGGTACTGACATCCTTTCAACTAGGGTTACAGGTTGGACCCTAAATCTATTAAGAGAAGGGGCATGTCGGTTAAATGATTACCTCCCATAGTCTCAGTTTCAGATTCAGTCTCAGTATGGAACTCAGTTCATTTCTAAAGATCCAGGACTGTCAGACATAGTCACTCAATTCAGTACGAAACTCACTATAGTTCCTCAAAATTAGGACTGCCAGATACAGTCACTCAGTTATTAGTAATATATTATTAGTATACTCAGATATCAGTTAATCAGTATTTAGATTCAGTATTCAGTGTCATTAGGATCTCAATTACAGTTTACATATTCATGCATATACTCTCATTCAGTTATACTCATGTCATTCAGTCAATATTACCCATGCATTACAGCCTACCCCACTTAGCATACCAGTACATTCAAAGTACTGATGCATTCTTTTCTCTTGCACTATGATGTCTTATATCATAGGTTCAGACGCATGGGCTCCCGATCATACTTAGCAGATTAGATTTTCAGCAGTCAGAGTTTCAGCGAGTCTTCATAATTCGAGTACATGATTATTTCTTTCAGTATTTCAGTTCATTTTCAATAGTTGGAGTTAGTTGGGGACTTGTCCCATCAATTCTATGTGTTCAAACAGTTTTAGAGGCTTTTCAGACTAGAGTTTTTTCAGACAGTTTCTCTCAGTATTCAAATTTCAGTATACAATATTATTTTTAGATTTGAACCTTATGGAATTTTTTTGCATTTATCTCAGTTATATTATTATTGCAGTATTACTATTATTCAGTGCTCACAGCAGGTACTAGTCTTGGGTTAGCTAGTGGTCCTTCGGGATTGTTAGCACAGTATAGTGTTCGGAGTACAGACTCAGGGCGTTATAGGTTAATAGTAGAGTTGATTCATGTTCAGAGCCTTTAGTTTGCATTTTGACCCACCATTTGAAAAATTTGTGAAATTTGCTTTATAGGATTTTCGGGAGCTAATTTATTGAAAACGTTCTCATTTTGAAAAATTGATGTTGCCATTGAATCTGAAATGTCAAATTCATTCTAGTAGCATAATTTGTTTGCATTCATGGGATTTCAAATGAATCTCGAGGGGTCGATCGACAACTTTGCAAACCTAACAAAGTTGTTAATGAGCTAATAGCTGGTGTAGCCACTTAAGCTGTCAAGAACCGCTTAAGCAGTAGCATCTTTAGCGGCCTAAGACCGCTTAAGCAATAGTCACTTTAGCGTCCAAGTGTGGCTTAAATGGTTGGCCACTTTAACGGCTTGGTACCGCTTTAGTGGTTATTTAGCCGCTAAAGTGAACATCGTTTTATATACTCTTTTTTGTAATTTTCCACTACTGTTGGACCTTGCACTTTGAGTTTGAGCGATTTTTAGGATTTTCATCACCATTTGATATCTAGTAAGCTGTAAAACGTTATTTTCGTTGCTTTACATTGAATTATATCATCAAAATACTCTTTAATCTTGGTTTCAAAATGAAATTTTGAGAATTTTTTTCAAAAATTTTTAAAATAATTTTTCTTTGCTTTGGACCTTATTTTTACTTGTTTTTGAATGGGTTTTCAACTATAGGCTCCTATAACTTTGAAAAATGTGTTTCTAAAAATAAAATTTTGATTTTACCCTTTTCATTTATGAATTTGTTTTACGAACTCATTTTGGACTTGACTTAAATATATTCAATATGGTTATAATTAGCTTTGTTTTAATGCATAGATGTTGTATTTGTATGTTTTGGTTGATTTCGAGGCTGTTTGAAAGGGAAAAACTTTGTGTTGGAGGACTTTATACTTGAATTTCGATGCTTTGAGGTAGGTTATAGCTTAAATTTCTTCGAATTTGATTGAATATTTAATAAATAAGTAAATCCTGCAATGAGTTGAGGAAAATAATTATGAAAAATACTTTTTGAGTTATTGTATATTGTGTGATGTTCGAGTGGGGACTTATATTTTGTTGTTGTTGACTCGTGATTTTATTTATTGTGAGTTGCACGTCTGGGAAGCTATATTTGAGATCATTAAACCTAATTTGTGCATTTGACTGTCTTTATTCATAATGTGATGCCAGTGCGGGGGTTAAAATAGATAGTATAGGTCTTTTTGAGCATTGTTTTCCCTTATCATGATAAAAATGTCCGAGTTTTGGATTGAAATGATATCAATAATGTATTACATGTGTATCTATTTCAATGGTGCCAAACTAGAACTAATATCATGAATTATTGACATATTGAGTTGATTTATTTACTTATTGATTGGATTGGTGATCCGCATACTGATTTGATTCTAAGCATATTATCCTCATTTCATAAGATATCGAAATCATAGAGAAACTCTATGTTTTGAAAAAAATAAAACACTTTTAAAAATGCCTAGACCGAGGGATGTGTTGGTCGGGTAGACTAAGATATGAGATTGAGATCGGTGAAAATTTTGAGATAGTATACGGATTGCGAACCCCCCATAGTCCTATTTGGGAGCATTGAGTGGCAATATGTGCATACAAAAATGACTTTCAACCACTTATTTATCATTCATTGTATTGCATTCGCATATTCTGTGTTTTCATTATGTGTTTACTTGATGTGAAATCAATTTCTATGTATTTTTGTGAATGCGTATTTCTATTTAATTTTGTTTATATATATTAAAATTATCATTTGAAAACTTTTTTGCTTGCAGATTGCATGCTCATAGTATTTTATTTACTTGTATTATTTTTTGCTTTGCTCAGTCTATCTACGATACCTACTGAGTACAAGTGGACCTTACTCACTCCTACTATACCCTTTTGGTGTAGATCCTAAACTAGTGTGACACATAGTGGCTGAATTTGTTCTTGATCAGTTGGAGATTTTGGGGTACTGGCACGCTGTAGGCTTTCAGAGTTTGTTGCAGGCCTCACCTTAACTACTTGATGTTTTTATTTATCTCGGAGATAAACTCATGTATTATTTTTAAATTTAGATATGATTTTTATATGCTCTTATACTTATGATACTAGATTTTTGGATGGTTATGCATTTTGTCTGGACTTCTACATTTGTCAATGTTTATGGCCTAACTTCATTCTAAATGTCTCATCTTGTTTTATTTTATAGCTGGTTTTGAATTTTTTTATTTTGAGAACTTGATTTACTTATCAAGGTTGGACCGAGATAAATATCAACATAACCTCAACTTTTGGATCGTGACACGGACAGTCCCAACCCAATAAACAACTTTGAACCGACCGGTTATTATTATCACCATGTTAAAATATGTAATTATAATCAAAATCTTCATATTCATAAAATTCAGATCAAGAGACAGATATAATATCTCAAATATATTTCATATAGATACTAAAATAGAGGATATTACACATATGATAAAATGATTAATAGATGATCAAAGAAGCAATCATTTTTTGTTCAACGATGCTTCATAGTTATGATTAACATAATTAATACAAACTAAAGTACTTTTCATCCTCTAATTGAAGGAACTC
Source organism: Capsicum pubescens (assembly GCA_030864215.1). Lineage (NCBI taxonomy): Eukaryota > Viridiplantae > Streptophyta > Magnoliopsida > Solanales > Solanaceae > Capsicum > Capsicum pubescens. The sequence goes on along the minus strand of CM061538.1, from coordinate 328,714,712 downwards.
TCTTGTTGAGATATTTCATTTGTACTTACAATCTCCATAAGCTGCAAAATCACAAAATAGACATGATAAAATAAATACACTTTTTCATTATAGAATTATAAACGTGTTAACTTTAAATTAGTAATCTATCGTGAGAAAAACTTGCATGGATTCATATGTATTATCATGCCGAGATCCTCACGACATGGAGCATGATTTTTCTTGAACTATTTGTTAAGAATATAGGAAGCATGACTATGATAATTATTAGGCTCAAAGCAAGGATATCTAGGTAGAATATTTCTACAAATGCGCCCATCACATGTGTCTTCCAGATAGGCTTTTAATGCATCATCTTTTACAAACCAATTTGCAACACACCAAGTCCCTTTATTAGGGGCTCCCTGTTTGACGAAATACTAATTTACTCTCACAATAAATAAGACAAATTAAATAGCCTCTTATGATTGGGATGAATATAAATAATTTTTGATATATTTCAGTCTTTTAAGTTTGTCAAAATAAATAATTTTGATATTTGTTATATATTTATACAATTCTGAATATTAGATTTAACAAACATAATGAGTAACAAATCAACTCGAAACACCAAAGATTTTAGAGACCACAACTTCAGAAATGATAGAGGTTGTGCCTAAAAAATCTTCATAAGACATCAAAAATAGTCGAAAAATAGTAAAGAGTGCACCTCCAAATTTGAATTTCCATAATTAAAGCTTTTTTTCAACACAATTTTCATAAAATCTAACAATTAAAGTTTACTAAATATTCGAAAAGACTAAAAATGTACATATTTTACAAATTTAAAGAATCAAAATTATTCAAAAATATATTTAAAAATTAATAGTAAATTGCTAATGAAAATTTACCTGACAAAACCTTGTGAAGAGAAACAACACGAGGAAGCATGAGAATACATTGAGCTTTTCCATGTTTTTTGATTATGTCTAGACATAAGAAGTTCTTTCAGTTAAATAACATGATTCATCTGTTTGAATATAATACAATATTAATTGGGTATTAATACTATTTGTTGTTTTTTCCCCTCTAATAGTTATATGGGAAAACTACTTTAATGTGGTTTAAGTTTATTTTAAAACATTCATTTCCTAAAGGAGAAATCAGAGCCTAGATGTGTTTGCATTTATTTTATTAGAAAATCTATAATCTCATTTGAAATTAGACATTATGAATTTATGTTAAATGTCAAACTTCCCTACAACTTTAAACTTTAAAAATGTACTCTCTCTATCCATAATTCCCTCGATCCAATTTTATTTGTTATGTTTAAAAAAAAAATAAGACTCACTACAACTCCAGTTTTGACCCTACCAGATGGTTCAGACGGCTTTGTTGTGTATTTTGATGCTTCCAGAGTCGGTTTGTGGTGTGTTTTGATGCAGAGAGGTAAGGTCATAGTCTACTCCTCTAGATAACTTAAGCCCCATGAAAAGAACTATTCTACTCATGATCTTAAGTTAGCAATAGTAGTGTTTGCCTTAAAGATTTGGAGGTACTATTTGTATTGAGTGCACGTGGATATGTTCACTGACCATAAGAGACTGCAGTATGTGTTCTCTCAGAAAGATCTAAACCTCCGTCAGAGAAGGCGGTTGGAGTTGTTAAAAGATTATAACATGAATGTTCTATATCATCCGGGCAAGGCCAATGTAGTGGTTAATGCTCTCAGTAGACTATCTATGGGAAGTGTTGCCCATGTTGAGGATAGTAAGATAAAGTTAGCTCAAGAAGTTCATCAGCTAGACCGACTAGGTGTTCGCTTAGTCCATTTCTCAGAAGGTAATGTATGGGTGCAGAGTAGTTCAGAATCGTCCCTAGTTTCTGAGGTGAAGGAAAAGCAAGATAGGGCTCCCAGTCTGATCAAGTTGAAGGAATCAGTCAAAGATCAGAAAGTAGAGGTTTTCTCCAAATAGGGAGATGGTGTGTTACGTTGCCAGGGTCGACTATGTGTGCTAGGTGTAGATGACTTGAGGCAGCGAATTCTTGCAGAAGTGCATGGTGCGCACTACTCTAGTCATCCAGGGGCCACTAAGATGTACTGTGATTTACAGAAGATCTATTGGAGGAACAGGATGAAGAGAGACATTGCATAGTTTATGGCTAAGTGCTCAACATGTCAGCAGGTTAAGATTGAGCATCAGAAGCCAAGTGGGTCCATATAGGAGTTCAGTATTCCCACTTGGAAGTGGGAAGAAGTGAACATGGACTTTGTGATGGGTTTTCCTTGTACTCGTCGTCAGCACGATTCAGTTTGGGTCATTGTAGACAGGATGACTAAATCAACTCATTTTCTACCAGTCCATACCTCTTACTCAACTGAGGATTACGCCAAAATCTACATCAAAAAGTTGGTCAGATTTCACGGTGTTCCGTTGTCCATTATCTCTGATGTGTGAGCATATGCTAACATATTTGAGGCTTTTGACTCTAAATAATTGCAAGTTCTTGAGCAACTTTAGTTATTTTTGATTAGTTTATGTTTGATTTTGCAGTTTAAACTAATATGATAGAGAACCAACAAGAATGGAAGTAAAGAAGTTAAAATCTGAAGAAATATGAAAACAAGTGTGGCTGACGACATTTGTGATAAGTCGTCAGCCTTGTGTTAAGCTATCAAGTTGGTCGTCAGCAGTAGATAGAGAATTGGCCTAAAGTGGAAGCTGTGATGACATTTTATGATACGTCGTCAAGCTTTTGATAAGCTGTCAGGAATGTCGTCAGCCTAAGGCAGCCAAGGAAAACTGAAGCAAAGCCTTGATGACATTTTGTAATAAACCATCACTAAGCTGATAAGTCGTCAAGTTTGTCGTCATCCTTAATAAGGGCATAAGAATTGGAGAAAAATTGTGATGACATTTCTGATAAGTCATCACAGTCCTGATAAGCCATCAGAAGTTATCGTCAACCCAAGACAGGACTAGTGCATATTTGAAGAAGACCTGATGGCATTCTTGATAAGTTGTCAGGATCCTGATAAGGCGTCACAAATGGTTGTCGTCTATTCTGAGAAAAAGCTGTAACCTTGATTTTGTTTCCATAATTAAGGTGAACTATTTAAAGTTTTGTTTTAGGGTTTTCTAGGAGTGGTACTCGAGAATTCTGCATAGAGTTTGAGACATTGAGTTTTGAGATAGCATATTTTGATATTTTTCTCTCTCTACTTTTGGCTTGAAAAAGCACATACTTTGAAGAGATTATTATCAGTATTTTGGAATTTCCTTTGTGATCTAATCTGCGATTCACTAGTTATTATTCATCTCTGTAAGTTTATATTTCAAATCATGAATTCAATTATGTGTTTCGTTCGTTGCATCATGAGTGGCTAAATTCCATTAACCTGAATTATGGGATTTAGGGTTAGGTCTTGATAAGGTGATAAGTATTCAAGATTCAAAAGGTGGTAGGATTTCTTGATAATTCTGAAGTTTTAATTAACGTCTGTTGGTTGCAAACAGTAGACACACCTGCTTTGATTTGATTGAGAAAGAAATCAAATATAGTAGGTAGTGAATTATCAACAGGGACTCGGAAATACTTTGTTTAATAATTAGCTCTGTAACAAGGTTGGTTAACCTGAGGTAAAATTTTGGCAGTAAATAGAAATTCCCTGAGTCCGAGAGGATTAGGGAATTAAACGCTTAAGTAGGTCGAGAGATATTTAAGCATAACATCGATAAATATAGCTTGTTATCCTACCCACCGTGAGAATCTTGAACCACTGTTAGCATCTGTCATGTACCGGAAGCCCTGGTGAACATAATTCTGGTTATTTCACAAACTCTTGGTATACAAACACTGAAATTAAAGTGACAAGAAACTACTTGTCAAACCTACAGCCCCCATTTCAGAAAATAGTGGATTAAATCACAAACAACTTGAGTTCACACCATATTCCCTGTGGGATTCGACCCCAACCTAGTTAGATTTTATATTGACAACGATCGCTTACACCCCTTCAAGAGTGTAGTTTGAGCGTTATCAAAAGTGGCACCATTGCCGGGGAATACGGTTGTAAACTGAAGTTTGTATGCGCTAATTGACTGTTAGTTAAGTTTCCTAGATTTACGTTTATTTGTTGTTTTTGTTTATTTATAGGATTTTATAGTGTATGCCAAGCTCCAGAAGTTTCGGAGAACTATTATTACCACCTAATCCGAAACCGTAATGAATAGGAAGAATGGCAGAACAGCAAGAGGCTGACAGACTGGCAACCTTAGCTAGAGCTTAGGTGAATGTGCAAAATGTCGCACAACATGCATGACATCCAAACCCTAAGGACGAAGATTTGGGGGATGAGGAGTTATTGAACCCTGGTAACCCAAGGCGTGCAGAGCAGATAGCTGCACAAGTTCCACGTAATGTTAACCGGAACCTCCATTCCAAAGAAGACAAGAGTACCAGCCGGTCCAGTATGATCCCAATAATGATGATGATGGCATGGATGGGGCAGGTGCAATGGGTGCAATTATTCCTCCACCGTTGGCACCTGGAGCCAAGTTCAACATTATGAGTACTATGATCCAACTCCTCAATCTGAAGGGGTTGTTTGGTGGCCTTCCTGGGGATGATCCGAACCTGCATCTGCTGAATTTTGTCACCATTTGTAAATCTTTTGATAACCCAGGAGTGGGCCAAAATTCTATACAGTTGAGATTGTTCCCGTTGTCTTTGTCTGGGGAGGCAACTTTGTCGTTAAATGAGCTGGTACCTGATTCTATAACCAACTGGAGGCAGTTGAAAAGAGCTTTCCTAGAAAGGTTCTTTTGGCCTTCCAGGAGGGTACAGTTGAGGGACGAGATCAGCAACTTTAGGCAGCTCCCGACTGAAGCCTTGCATGAAACATGGGAAAGATTCAAGAAAAAGCTGACACAGTGTCTGAACCATAACATGACGGACATACATTTGATGGAGACTTTGTACAGGGCTCTTAACTCTGTTATGAATCCAATTGTAGATAATGTTGCTGGTGGTTCGTTTGTTGATCTTACATTCCCAGAGGCTTCAGAGATGTTGGACAGAATGACCAAACAGAGTCGGGAATGGCATACCAGAGACTCTGTAGTAGCTAGACCCACGGCTTCTGTGGGTATTACTGTGAAACAACATAGAAGAGAAGATGAGTGTGACCTAGACATGGCTCACCTTAAAACGCAGATGGACTTATTGACCAAGCACTTGCTATCAGGAAAGGTTGAAAAGGTAAAAGTTGTGGGATCTCAGGATAGAAGTGATGTTGATGAAGATGAAGAGGCTAACTATATTAATAATCAGAGGGGGGGGTTTCGAGGCAATAACCAAGGGAATCAAGGTCGGACTTACTATGATAAGCCAGGTTATAAAGATAGGGAGTAAGGAAATTGGAGGAATAACAATGACAGGAGCGGGCTATATGTTCCTCCTAGAAATCGTGAGGCTGCTTCAATCAGTTCCAAAAAGATGTCCATGGAGGACATGATGGCTAAGTCGTTGAAGGGAGTTGAGGCAACCAACTCTAGTGTGACCACCATGAAGACCGATTTGACATCCATCAGTCAGTTGGTGCACTCACACCCCACTGCAATCAAACAGTTGGAGTAGAAGATGAGCCAACTTTCCGATGCATTCAACTATAGAAAGAGCAGAAATTTACCAAGCGATACGATTCAGAATCCGCTGAATGGTGGCTCATTGATGTTGGGTGAATTTATGCATTCTAGAGCTACTATTCTAGCTTATTTAGCCTTGTTTTGAGGATGATTATTATGCTATATATGTTAATAGTTATATAAATGAGAAGTTATGTGTCCAAGTATGTGTTACCAATGTTTAATGGTGTTTCCACACAAGTTTTGATTCAATTCGACCATTTAAAGTTCAACCGAGAAAGCTAGTGTGACTAGCTTGAGCTAGGTGTTGTCTAGTCTCTTGTGTTAGGTTCTAATGTGTTCTAATGAGTTCTTAAGGTTGTTATTATGTATTTAAATGTAAATAACTTAGTTATAATGTTCAAGGGTCAATTGGATCAAGAAAATAGTGAAAACAATGAGTTAAAGCTCAATATGAATTTAGCCTATGCTTAGCTCGTGTTTCTAGTTCATCAGTGAGGATGTTGTGTTGTTTTGAGCTCTTAATTGATTTTTTTAATGATTTAGGATGCTTGGTGAATGGATTATTATGATATATTAAGGATATAAAATCTTCAAATCAAGTGGAAACAACTCAAAAAGGCTCGGAATGCTCAACAAAAGCACAAGACACAAGTTGGATGCAAGTTGGACCCCTGAAAAGTATTGGGCGAGTGTAGAATGTAAAGAGAGCCAATGGAGGATTTAAAAATACCAGTGGATTCGGAAGAGGCCCAAGGTTTTGGAAATATGGCGCGTGTATCTTAATTTGGAGTGTAAGGAGTCCCCACGACGCGTTGAAATCGCGAACAACTACTGGAATTTTACAGATTTTTGACAATTGTGAATATGCATGTCTTCGCGTCGCGCCGATGCCCAAAATCGGGACAATTCTGCCCATCTGAAGTAAAATAGCATGGAAACCCAATCCAAGTCGGTTTATGACTCGTATACTATAAATATAACGTCCCAAACTCCATTTAAATCATCTTGGGACCTCTTGGAAACCCTAGATCAACTTGGAACATCATTGGAGGATATCACAACTTATTTTTAGGTTTTTTCATTCTTTAATTTAGTTTTTTTATGGTTTGTATCATCATTCCAAGGGGTTGGATGATGAATATTTCCATTAAAGGCTAAAACTCTCTTTCCGGGGTTGAGGCCAAGAACATGAATACTTTTTAATATTCTTTATTGTAGTTTAATTTTGGATTATCATGTGGGTTGTTCTTAATTTCTTGAGCCTACTATTTTAATGATTAGCTACCATTAGAATAAATCTATATTTTTATGTGAATCCGGGAGGAGAATCATTGGATAGAACGAAGAAATTAGTGAGCAAGGTTCTTATTCTTTTATAAAATAAGTGATTTGAATTAGCATCTAGGATAGGGATATACCTAGAAGTCTTGCTTGGTTCACTTGCAAGAAGACAACTTCATAAATCTAGAAGAATTTTTGTATCTCTGCGGGAGTTGTAGGTACAATGTTTACAAGATAGAAGATTTGAGGTCGGGAGACTAAAATTGTAGCATAAACCTTGCGAATCAACAATCCGATAACCAACTAAACTGCGATAGGAATAGAGATTTGTATGATTGTTCGAAATGCCTCAACCCTGGGTTTTCTTCCATAGATTGTTCCAAGTATTTTATTTTTACGCATTGTTTATTTTATTTTTAATTTGCAAAATTACAAACTCTCTCCTTGTTTACTTTTTCTTAATTAGTTAAACTAGAATTAGATAGGCGACGAATGCAAGTCCCTGAGAGATTGATACTTGGGCTTCTTTGAAGCCACTATGTTACTTGATAAGACCACGTACACTTGCGTGTGCGCTTGGGCACTGCCAAGTTTTTGGCGCCGTTGCCGGGGACTTGTTATTAGGCAACTTATCTTATTTTTAGTTTTTCTATATTGAGTTGTACATAGTTTTTGTTTAGTTTTTTTTTTATTATCCTTTATTTCTAATTTTTATCTCACATTCTTATTGAGATGTCAGCCAGGGATAGATGGTTTTCGAGTGATGCAAATTCTTGTTGTCTTTGTGGGGAACCACATCATGAGGCTTATGGTCTAAATGCAAGTTGGTGTTTATCTTGTGGTCAAAGTGATCATTTAGAAGATATGTGTGCTAGAAATCCCGATTCAGCAATGTTTGTGGGCTGTGATCAATTGCAGAATTATAAAAACTACTGCAATCGAACAGGGTTGACTCAGTACAAATTCAATCACAGACCGACCTACAACAGTTTCAGCAACAACAACTAAACATGCAGGCCACAACTCAAACTAGCCATTTGGAAGAGAAGTTTAAACATTTTTTAGTGTCTCAAACACAGTTGTTGGCAGATCTGAATAACCATTGGGAAGCTGTAGATCAAGAGTATATCTAACCAGTTGTAGAGAAAGTTGTTGATAATTCGAGGAAGTCTGAGTACTCGAAAACTGAAATTATTGAATGTCTTAAGGAGTTACCACTGCCACCATGTATACAGTGGCTAAGGGAAGAAGACTATGAGAAGGACATTAGCCAACTTATGGAACAAACATAAGAATCACAACCACTCGATTGTCCTCTTGATCTTGAGACTGAAATTGAGAAGGTGAATAAAAGTGAAGGTGTTGAGGATAGTGTAAATTATGAAGTAGGATTGGTTGGGCCTCACTTGAAGCACTTTTCTACATTATGTTTAGATGATGTCTTATCGTGGAATCATTTAAAATAGTGGAAGAGTGTGAAGATGAGGAACAAGAATCTTATATTCTTGATTTTACATCGGATAAGAAATATAAAAATACACCTCACCTCAAGGCCGAGTGGTTTATCATGCATCATCCATTACTAGATTCATTAATCTCTATACCACCTCCATATGATTGAGGAAAAAAGATGGATGCGATGTTGGGGGTAAAATTCATATCCTCAAGGTGGAGGAAAAAGTTGATTGGGTCGTGCCGCGACACTAAATTAGGTGCTTCTTGGGAGGCAACCCAAGGTAAGTAGGTTTTATTTCCAATTTTTAGTTTTTATTTCATGTAGTTTTTTGTTTTTGGTTGAGTCACAGGTTAATGGGAAGTTTGAGTACCGTAAACTTGGGCTTGAAGCATGAAAAATATGGAGTGTGGGGTTCCATGGATCCCCTCTTTATGTGAAGACGCTACTAGCTAGGCCTATAGGCCTCAGGGAGTATTTCTATCTCTTACCTTTAAATTAACTTTGGGGACAAAGTAGATTTTTAAGTGTGGGGTGGGAAAATTTCCAAATTTTGGCTTAATTTAAAAAAATATTAGGTTAGGAATAAGTGAGATATTCTTGTTGGTTATATTTTTGATTACACGATGCAAGTGGATTTGTTGATAAAAGCATGTTGAATGAGTGAATTGCTATTTTGAGACGCTTAGGCTCAAATTTATGACTCCAGTTTTATGGATTAATTTTGAATTTATGTTATTGTTTGGTTAAGAGTCTATGATGATCCTATTGAGTTGAGCATGTGACATGTGCATGTGAGGTATTTTGTATATTCCTTGTTGCATGGGATGTCTAGAACTTGCCTGGTGTGTGTGTAAAGCGAAATAAAGAATGTGGGTTTAGGAGATGATATAGGCATTTCTTTGATAGCATTGTTCTATACCTTCTTTTTACCTACCCCTGTGCATTATCCTAGTTAACACCCATTGAGCCTTTAGTTTTTCTTTGGTAACCTCATAAGTAGCCTAATCCCTTCTTTGATAGACCATAATTTGATCCAAAGAGCTTCTAAGTTCTTTAATTAAAAAAAATGAATTTGAGAAAGGAGTTTGAGAAATTGAAGAAGAAAAAGGTGAAATTGATGCCCCAAGGTAATAGTTATTGGTGTATAATTGGTGTGGTGGATGGTTGTGATATAATTTATGCTAAAAATATTGCCATGATTGTGAAAAAAGAGAAAAATTGATTCCTGTGGTAGTAAACTATGTGTCCACCAAGTGTTTGTGAAAATGCTTAAAAGAGATGGGGTAAAAATAAAAGAGATGGGTAGACAAAAGTGGTGTAATTTGGTTGTTGGAGATTGGTTTTAAATGTTTAATGTAGTGTATTAAAGCGCTTAGAGAGGTCAGTCACTATTCTTGGCCAAAATAGTTCCTACCCGTCCCTTAGCCTACATTACAACCCGAAAAAGTCCTAATTGATCCTAAGCTTTACATTCGACTATTATTGGAACACTACACTAAGGGAAAGCCTATGGTTCATTATGTGTAACTTGTGAATTCTTTAAGAGAGTGAACGTAATTTGATTCTTGTACCCATTACGTTATAAATTGCATTATTGTGAGAGATTATGGGTAACTCTCTTGTTGTGAGAGGCACATGTTTGATAAATGTGGGTGATTTGTATGATTTCCTTGATTGAATTATATGCATGAGTTTGCTACTTGTTGAGTCCATTCTTGAGGCTAGGATGTTTTGGAGTAGGATTCTTGAGCTTTCAATTGTGCATAACATACTTAGTGTAGAAACTTGCATTCCATGTAGTCATTGTAGTGCTAGCTTGAGTGTCTTGCATGTAGTAGAAGTGTGGAGTCTCTTAATCTCATGGTGTTTATAGTTAATAATTGTTCGAGGACGAACAAGGCTTGAAGTGTGGGGTGGTGATGTTGGGTGAATTTATGCATTCTAGCGCTACTATTCTAGCTTATTTAATCTTGTTTTGAGGATGATTATTATGATATATGTTTTAATAATGATATAAATGAGAAATTATGTGTCCAAGTATGTGTTCACAATGTTTAATGGTGTTTTCACACAAGTTTTGATTCAATTCGACCATTTAAAATTCAACCGAGAAAGCTAGTGTGACTAGCTTGAGCTAGGTGTTGTCTAGTCTCTTGTGTTGGGTTCTAATGTGTTCTAATGAGTTATTAAGGTTTTTATTATGTATTTATATTTGAAACAACTTATTTATAATGTTCAAGGGTCAATTGGATCAAGAAAAGAGTGAAAACAATGAGCTAAAGCTCAATATGAATTTAGCCTATGCTTAGCTCGTGTTTCTAGTTCATCAGTGAGGATGTTGTATTGTTTTGGGCTCTTAATTGATGTGTTTAATGATTTAGGATGCTTGGTTCATGGATTATTATGATATATTAAGGATATAAAAGCTTCAAATCAAGTGGAAACAACTCAATAAGGCTCGGAATGCTCAACAAAAGCACAAGACGCAAGTTGGATCCCTGAAAAGTATTGCGCGAGTGTAGACTGTACAGGTGGCCAATGGAGGATTTAAAAATACCACTGAATTCTTAATAGGCCCAAGATTTTTTAAATATGGCGTGTGTATCTTAATTTAGAGTGTAAGGAGTTCCCACGACGCATTGAAATCGCGAACAGCTACTGGAATTTGACAGATTTTTGACAATTGTGAATTTGCATGTCTCTGTGTCGCGCCGATGCCCAAAATCGGGATAATTCTGACCATCTGAAGTAAAATAGCATGGGAACCCAATCCAAGTCGGTTTATGACTTGTATACTATAAATATAACATCCCAAACTCCGTTTAAATCATCTTGGGACCTCTTGGAAACCCTAGATCAACTTGGAACATCATTGGAGGATACCACAACTTATTTTTAGGTTTTGTCATTCTTTAATTTAATTTTTTTATGGTTTGTATCATCATTCCAAGGGATTGGCTGATGAATATTTCCATTAAAGGCTAAAACTCTCTTTCCGGGGTTGAGGCCAAGAACATGAATACTTTTTAATATTCTCTATTGTATTTTAATTTTGGATTATCATGTGGGTTGTTCTTAATTTATTGAGCCTACTATTTTAATGATTATCTACCATTAGAATAAATCTATATTTTTATGTGAATCCGGGAGGAGAATCATAGGATAGAACGAAGAAATTAGGGAGCAAGGTTCTTATTATTTTATAAAATAAGGGATTTGAATTAGCATCTAGGATAGGGATATACCTAGAAGCCTTGCTTGGTTTACTTGCAAGAAGACAACTTCATGAGTCTAGAAGAATTTTTGTATCTCTGCGGGATTTGTAGGTACATGTTTACTAGATAGAAGATTTGAGGTCGGGAGACTAAAATCGTAGCATAAACCTTGCAAATCAACAATCTGATAACCAACTAAACTGCGATAGGAATAGAGATTTGTATGCTTGTTTGAAATGCCTCACCCTGGGTTTTCTTCCATTGATTGTCCCAAGTATATTAGTTTTACGCATTATTTATTTTATTTTTAATTTGTAAAATTATAAACTCTCTTTTTTTTTACTTTTTCTCAATTAGTTAAACTAGAATTAGATAGGCGGCGAACGCAAGTCCCTGAGAGATCGATACTTGGGCTTCCTTGAAGCCACTATATTACTTGATAAGACCATGTACACTTACGTGTGCACTTGAGCGCTGTCACTTATGTATAACGATTACCACTAGGAGTGGTAAAATTTTACCTGGCCCTTCTGTGGGCAAATCTATAGAGGGTGAGGTTGTTGCTGATGAATTAGAAGAAAGCAATCCAGCAGAGTCGAAGAAGCTGGATAGTTTTGTTGATGCTTCGAAGAAGGAAAGAGAGAAGTAAGAGGAAGTGGTGTTGAAAACTATCCCAAGACCACCACCTCCCTTTACTCAACGATTGAAGAAGAAGGCTGATGATGCAAAATTCAGCAAATTCCTGGCAATGCTCAAGCAATTGACAATAAATGTGCCTTTGGTTGAGGCACTTGAGCATTAGCATCGTCTTAACCCACCAATACAAGAGGAGGTTAAGAAGGAGATTATTAAGTGGTTGGATGCAGGAGTGGTTTACCCTAATTCTTACAGCAAGTGGGTGATCCTAGTTCAATGTGTGCCCAAAAAAGGGGCATGACGGTGGTTGCTAACGAAAGGAATGAGTTGATTCAACTCAGGCCCATAACTGGGTGGAGAGTTTGCATAGACTACCGCAAGATGAATTCTTGGACTCTGAAAGACCACTTCCCGATGTCCTTTAATGCTTGATCGATTGGCTGGAAGAGGGTGGTATTATTTCTTGGATGGTTATTCCGGATACAACCAAATCTGCATTGCTCCTGAAGATCAGGAGAAGACGAAATTTACATGCCCATATGAAGCATTTTTATTTAAGAGGTTGCCATCTGGGCTATGCAATGCGCCCGCCACTTTTCAACGGTGTATGATGTCTATCTTTTCAGACATAGTGGAGGACACCACAGAGGTATTCATGGATGATTTCTCTGTGGTGGGTGATTCATTCGAGATGTGTTGAGAAAATCTGAATCTAGCCTTGCAAAGATGTGTTGAATTTAATTTGGTGCTTAACGGGGAAAAATGCCATTTCATGGTAAAGGAGGGCATCGTTCTCTGCCACAAAATTTTTGAAAATGGGATAGAAGTTGATCGAGCAAAAGAGGAAGTTATTGAGAAACTACCACCTCCCATTTCAGTGAAGGAAGTGCATAGTTTTCTTGGACATGCTGGCTTTTATCGGAGATTTATAAAGACTTCTCGAAGGTTGCAAATCCACTTTACAAACTTTTGGAGAAAGAAGTGAAGTTTTCCTTCGATAATGAGTGCTTGAAGGCATTTGAATGCCTTAAAAAGAAGCTAGTTGAGGCCACTATTATTGTTGCACCTGACTTGTCAAAATTATTTGACATCATGTATGATGCCAGTGGTGTTGTCCTTGGAGCTGTATTGGGACAAAAGAAGTACAAACTGTTTCATCCGATATATTATGCCAGAAAAGAACTGAATAGAGCACAAAAGAATTACACCATCGCTGAACAGGAACTTTTGGCCGTAGTGTATGCTTTTGAGAAGTTCAGAGCTTATCTGTTTGGGACCAAAGTGGTGGTCCACACCGACCATGCTGCCCAGAGGTATCTGATGGCTAAGAATGATGCCAAACCAAGGCTGATTAGATGGGTATTGCTGCTACAAGAATTTGACTTTGAGGTCAAGGATAGGAAAGATTGTGAAAACCAGGTTGCAGATCATCTGTCTAGAATGGAAAGTGAACAGGAAATTAGTAATGAGACACAGATAAATGATACTTTCCCTGATGAGGAAATCCTGGCTGTCGCTGTGGAAAAATTGCCTTGGTATACGGATTATGCAAATTATGTTGTGAGTGAGTTCATCCCAGAAAATCTTTCTTTCCACCAAAGGAAGAAATTCTTGCATGATGTGACTCGTTACTTCTGGGATGAACCGTATCTTTTTCGGCGATGTGCGAACAATATTATGAGGAGATGCATACCGAAAGTGGATGTATTGTGCATATTAAAAGCATGTCATGCTTCCCCAGTTGGGGGTCACCATGCAGGCGACCGAATGTCTAGGAAGGTGTTGCTGAGTGGCTATTACTGGCCAACATTGTTTAAGGATACCCACGAGTTTGTACTGAAATATGACCAATGTCAGAGGCAGGGGTCAATCTCCAAAAGACATGAGATGCCCTTGACTAAGATGCTAGAAGTGAAATTGTTTGATGTCTGGGGCATTGATTTCATGGGTCCTTTTGTAAGCTCGTACGGGATGAAGTATATTTTAGTTGTTGTTGACTACATCTCGAAATGGGTCGAAGCTGTAGCATTGTATGATAATGAAGGGAAGAGGGTTGTTGCTTTTCTCAAGAAGAACATCTTCTCTCGCTTTGGAGTACCACGTACTATTATAAGCGATGGAGGATCTCATTTTTGCAACAAACTATTTCGAGCAGCTTTAGCAAAATATGAGGTGAAACAGCACCGAGTAGCTACTCCATACCACCCAAAAACCAGTGGGAAAGTGGAGGTGTCAAATCGAGAGATTAAAGCTATCCTAGACAAAACGGTGAACTCTAGCCAGAAAGATTGATTTTGAAAGCTCGATAATGATGCCCTGTGGGCATATCGTACTGCGTTCAAGACACCCATTGGCATGTCACTATTTTAGCTGTTCTATGGAAAAACTTGCCACCTACCAATAGAGCTGAAGCACAAAGCCTTATGGGCACTCAAAAGGCTGAATTTCAATTGGAAGGAGGCAACAGAGCTAAGACTAGGGCAACTGAATGAGATGGATGAATTCCGTCTCAGGGCATATGAACGAGCAGATCTGTATAAAGAAAGATGAAAAAGTACCATGATTGGAGGATAGAGAAATGAGACTTCCAAAAGGGTGACTTGGTGCTTCTGTTTAATTCCGGACTCAAATTGTTCCTGGGTAAACTAAAATCTAAGTGGTCAGGCCCTTTTAAAGTTAGCCAAGTCCATTCATCTGGAGTAGTGGAACTTGAAAACGATGACGGTAGTACCTTCAAGGTAAATGGGTAACGTGTCAAGTCTTACATTGGTCCAAAAGAATCTATGAAAAGTATCACCATTATCAATCTCGATGAAGTCTGAAGTAATCGAGATACCTGAGCCATGCCGCGACGTTAAATCAGGAGCTTCTTGGGAGGCAACCCATGAACCCTGGGATTGATCCATTCTAGGTATACTCTAACCCTTAGTTTAGTTTTGTTTTGATTTTAAGTTGAGGGTGTAGGGTAGGATGTTGTTGTAATAATTTTTGGTAGATGATTAGGAATAATACAATTACTTGAGGCAGTTAGATTATTTTGCAACTTTTGAGAACTGCTCTATTGGTCTGAGCTTATAATTGTATGAATTGTATTTATTTGTGACCACAGTTCATCTTTTTGTGGCATTAGTCTGGCAACTTGACTATTTTTACTGAACAAATTGCATAAATCGGATAAGTAGTGATATGCGATGTACTTGTGTGCCATGTGTGTGTGAGGTCTTACTCAGTTCCTGCTGTGTGCTGAATCTAGAACTTGCCCTGCTAGTCCTACCTAGGTTGTAGGATAGCGGTTTGGAAAGGATCATAGGTCATTTTTTATTGTAGCCCACTTTCAGCCTAAATGACCTTCCCAATGTGAATAATATCCCTTGTTCCCTAATTTGAGCCTATATGCCTGTTTCTTTCTATGACAACTCTCACCTTCCTGTTTACATCATAATGAACCTATTTTGGCCCTGGTCCTCCTTGGACAATGTGCACCTTAACTTAGGCAAACAGCCTAAGTTGAGGGTGGCTATCATAGGGGTGCGTGATGCAAAATGAGTATGAAAAGAGGTAGAATAAGAGAAAAGAATAAAAAGTTGGGTGTGGTGAAAAAGGAATAAGAAAAGAGAAAGTTGTGTAAAAGAAGATAATATGATAAAATAATGATTGAAAGGACCGCACCCATCTTGAGCATGTGTGATCAATAAAAGAGAGGAAGAAAAGAAGGTTGAGAAGTGAAACCCAAAGAGTTTAGTATAGTGTCAAGGAGGCATAGTCACTCTAAAATATCCATGAATTTCATACCAACCCCTAGCCTACATTATAAAGCCTAAGAAAAGCACTATTGTAATCCTAACTGACCTGTCTGAATACTTGGGTACTGACTATAAGGGCAAGCCTATAGCATTTGACATGCAGTGTTTGGAATTTTATTCTGAGAGTAAGCTTTGTGATTATCCCTATGTTTATGTATGTAAATTCTGATATGAGTGAAAAAGGGATTCCTTTGTTGTGAGGGCACACTGGGTATGTTTCTAGTCACTGACTTGTTCGGATAGTGTGATCTGTGTATGGCATGGTTGTTGTTGCTGAATTTTTTCCATATCTTGATTCTTGTGAGTTGCATGGTTGTTCTTCAAAACATCAACAGTGAGTTTTAAATTGACTGACCTTGGAGATGGTGAAATTATTTTGAACTAATATGAGTAGTTAAGTGCCAAATTGTACTTTGTATTCTCTTAGTCATGTTTTGATTGCTTGAGGATAAGCAATTGTTTTAAGTTGAGGGTGTTGATGTGTGAGCATATGCTAACACATTTGAGCTTTTGACTCTAAATAATTGCAAAGTCTTGAGCAACTTTAGTTATTTTTGATTAGTTTATGTTTGATTTTGCAGTTTAAGCTGATATGATAAAGAATCAACAAGAATGGAAGCAAAGAAATTAAAATATGAAAAAATATGAAGACAAGTGTGGCTGACGACATTTGTGATAAGTCGTCAGCTCTGTGATAAGCTATCAAGTTGGTCGTCAGTAGTAGACAGAGAATTGGCCTAAAGTGAAAGCTGTGATGACATTTTGTGATACGTCGTCAAGCTTCTGATAAGCTGTCAGGAATGTCATCAGCCTAAGGCAGCCAAGGAAAACTGAAGCAAAGCCTTGATGACATTTTGTAATAAGCCATCACGGAGATGATAAGTTGTCAAGTTTGTCGTCAGCCTTAAGCAGGGCATGAGAATTGGAGCAAAATTGTGATGACATTTCTGATAATTAGTCATAGTCCTGATAAGCCGTCAGAAGTTGCCGTCAACCTAAGACAGGACTAGTGCAAATTTGAAGAAGACCTGATGACATTCTTGATAAGTCGTTAGGATCCTGATAAGGCGTCACAAATGGTCGTCGTCTATTCCAAGAAAAAGTTGTAACCTTGATTTTGTTTCCATAATTAGGGTGAACTATGCAAAGCTTTGTTTTAGTGTTTTCTAGGAGTGGTACTCGAGAATTCCGCATAGAGTTTGAGTTATTGAGTTTTGAGATAACATATTTTGATATTTTTCTGTCTCTACTTTTGGCTTGAAAAAGCACATACTTTGAAGAGATTATTATCAGTATTTTGGAATTTCCTTTGTGATCTAATCTGCGATTCACTAGTTATTATTCATCTCTGTAAGTTTATCTTTAAAATCATGAATTCAATTATGTGTTTCGTTCGTTGCATCATGAGTGGATAAATTTCATTAACCTGAATTATGGGATCTAGGGTTAGGTCTTGATAAGGTGCTAAGTATTCAAGATTCAAAAGGTGGTAGGATTTCTTGATAATTCTGTAGTTTTAATTAACATCTGTTGGTTGCAAACAGTAGAAACACCTGCTTTGATTTCACCCATTATTATTGAATGCCTTATCTTGATATTTCCCATGAATTAAGAGTTAAATGGCATGATTTCTACATGTTTTATTGAGAATTTACAGCTGGGTATAAACCCCATGGTTTTACTCCTTGAGAAGCTAATATTTGCAATGTTGAGATATTGAAGTATATGACTATATTGAGATTTTTGATATAAATTACTGACATTCTCAGATTTCCACATTATTTATGAATCTATATGCTATATATTATGCTTTTGATTAGCTTCAACATGAGATTGAACTATGGGTTAGTAAGCCCTATTTGAGACTTGTGAATTTATGAACTCTTGTGTTATAAGCACCCATGATTTGAGTATTTTGAGAGGATTGAGAAATGAATTGACCTAATGGTCCTTGAACTTTGAAATCCACTTCACTATATGAGATTATCGATTTGATTATTGGGTTCGTGGTGAACCATGAGATTATACTAAAAGTGGATTTTTATGAGATGAGTGCAGATAATCTAAAGAGAGTAGTATTTAGCACCGGGCGGGTGTTTCTACGGTTTCTTACCCCAAAACTACGTGCCACCGTAGGTTGGGCCTGTTATACTCTCTGGCAAGAGTATGACACTCCTCCCCAACGTGGGGTCTCTTCCTTAGGAGGACAAAACGTTGGAATCCATGTAGCTCGCATGGTTTATGTCGGTTACGAGAACCTCCCTTGCCCTTTAAACTTGAGATCACCTATTTCTTCGAAAACTAAAGTATTTTCCCTCCTATGAGCTATTTTCCTAATAATGAGGTTGCAAAGTTGTTTCCTAGCTAAAGTATTCCATTGATATGAATTGTCTCTTTAAAAGGAAGTATTTTCTCTTGATTTGGTATTTTCCCTTGAAGCCTTGAGATGAGTTATTTTCACTAAACTAGAGTATATTCCTTTTTAGATTGAATGATTTCCCTAAAGCCTGAAATGAGATATTTTTCTAAAGTGAATAAAATGCCTTCAAACATGTTTCAAAGTTATATGATTCCGAATTCCAAGTATTTGAGTTCAAAAATAGTTATAAGATCTTGAGCATTGATGAAGTTTTACTCTCCATGAGACATATGAATGATTTGAAAGTATCGTGTAAAGTTTCTTTATCCCTGGAGTATTGAGAATAAGAGAAGATTTGCGATTTCAAGTTAAAGTATGATGACTCACGAGATTTGTGCTACACACTTCATCCTACATGATTTATGAGCTTTACATTTTATAATTGTTCAAGCCATGTGAGTCATTCCATATTGCATGCATGACTTGATTGAAGAAGATTGACACTGTTTTATACATATGCATTCACCCCCACATACTCAGTACATCCTCAAAGTACTGATTCACATATACGTCTATGTGATACATTGTCTCATAATGTCGGTACAAGATTGTAGCGCATGTACCATGTCCAATCAGTTCACCGCTTCCAGTCATCAGGTGATGGGTCTTTTTGATTCAGGACCACGAGTCAGTGATAGAAAAGTGATATAATAGAAAAGTGTTGTATTTTTCCTTATTCAGTCGTATTGTGTTGGGGTGGTTGGGAGTCATGACCCAGCTACCCATGGTCAGTGCTAGTAGAAGCTTTATAGATAGTTAGTAGAAGTTGATGTATTGAATTTCAGTTTGATGTAATAGTAGAGTTGTAACCTTGTGACTTCAGTTTTGTATTGAACAAATTCATAACAGAGTTATCTTCTACTTTATTCCTCTGGATTGATGCATTTTATTCAGTTATTTATGTGTTATGCCAAGTGAAGGGTTAGCTTGGGGTCACTTGTTACCCTAGGCACCGTGTAGCATCCCGAGGGGTGATTTTGGGTCGTTACAAAAATACACTCCCTTTCTCTCAAAATCTCTCAAGAACAAAACCCTAGGAGGATCAATTTCAATTCAAGAACTCAAGAACTCACCACCAATCTCTCAGAATTCAAGCTTTAAGGTATGTTAAGTGTTCATCCAAGGGTTTTCTTCCACCCTTAGAGTTCAAGTATCCCTTTTTCTTAACTAAAAGTTGATGATTTAATGAATTCCACGATTTTATCTGAACATGTTCATGACTATTATATTAATAGGATTTCTAATCCGTAATTAAGTGCAAGACTTATATAAAATCAGTCAGTACGTATGTAGTATCATGTGAACTCATGTTAAAGCCTCGAAATTGTGATCTTGGTGTTGAAATTATGATGCTCATGTGTTGATTAGTACTATGTGCATAAACCATGTCCTCCAAGTGTTTGATGAATTGTTCATGTGAACTAAATAGTGAGATTATGTCATATTTGCATGTGTGCTAGATCATGTCATTCAAGTGTTTGATAAAATGCCTCTATAGATGTATTATGAACAAGTGTGCATTTTATGCTATGCAAGATCATGTGATGTTTTACTTTTTATGCTATCGAGTCTTGGGGGTATTTAATACCCGATAATTTAGCTGTTTACCTAGAGCTAGTGTCAGTTATAGAATAACCTCAGTTATGTCACTATCAGTAGTACTCTCAGTCAGTTACAGGACTCAGGAAAACTTAGTAGACTAAGTATCAGTCTAGTCCAGTTCAGTATTCAGTTCAGACCTCAGAGAACTTAGTCAGTTAATAGAATTCAGTGAATTCTGTTCAGTTTAGTTAGACAGTACAATCAGTAAAAGTTCAGTCGATCCTAGCATAAACTAGGAAACCAGTTCAGCGTCTATTTAGTTGGGAGTAGGATTCAACACCGAGCGAACCTAGGGATGTGGGCATTCCTGCCAGCAGAGGGTTTGATCCTTAGTAGCAATCCCTGGATTACAGAACTACGCAGCCAGCGTAGGGTGAGATATCTTCCTGCCAGACTAGGGTTGATATATCTCTTACGAGTTTTCTTGCCAGCGAGGGTTGGCGAAAGAGTTTCCTGTTAGAGAGGGTTAACTCACAACTTGTCTTTACTCGTGGTACAGTACTGACACCCTTCTAACTGGGGTTATAGGGTGGACCCCAATCTTTTCAGAAAGGGACATATTGGTTAGATGATTACCTCCCACAGTCTCAAGTTTAGTTCTAGTCTCAGTATTGAACTCAGTTCAATTCTATAGAAATCAGGGCTTTCATACATAGTCACTCAGCTCAGTACGGAACTTAGCATAGTTCCACAGAATTAAGACTGTTAGATACAGTTATTTAGTTATCAGTAATTTAGTATTCAGTAAACTCAGATATCAGAAAATCAGTATTCAGACTCAGTATCCAGTATTATCAAGATCTAAGTTACAGTTTATGTTTTTATTCATATGCTCTCATTCAGATATATTCATGTCATTCAGTCAGTACTGTTCATGCATATGAACTGTTGACACCCAATTTGGACCTCCCAATATTACTTTTAGGCTGTTATTTTTATCAAAATTAATTAATTTTAATTATTAATATTTTTGTACATATTATTATTATATTAAATATATACTAACGTGTCACATTCATAATTTAGAAAAATGTACAAAACTACTTCTATCTTTTAATATCATTCTTATAATTTTAAACTCATATACGACATTTTATGTAATTTTACTATTTATTAAATTATTTTTTTCACATAATTATGCACATCCACATTTTTTGCAAATACATTGTCTAGTTTTCCATCATTTAGTACTGCTTATTTATATATGTTATTATTATTTATTATTATCATTACTATTATTTATTATTTATAATTATTTACTGTTTATTATTATTATTATTTATATTTATTTATTGTTTGTTATTATTATATATTATTTATTATTATTTATTATTTATTCCTACTATTATTTAAATAGCAGCCTAATTAAAATTACTTTACCTAATTTATTTACTTTTTAACCTAATTTTATCCAAATTCTTACATCTGTAGCCTATTCCATTTATTTCATTACAATTATAGCCAATTATTTGATCCAATTTAAGATTTTAACCCTTTTCTTAACCTATTAGATCAGAACCGTCGATTAAATTTGATCCAATGGCAGAGATCAAGCCCTCCTCTCCTTTCCTTTTTAATACCCTAAAACACAAACTAAACCCCAATTCACAAACCATCCACCTCCCTTGCTCCCTCTTTCTTAAAACGTTCTTTCTTTCTCTCAAGAAAAATAGCACCGCCATACCCCCTCTCCTCTGATCTCATCGCCGACCAGCCGCTGAACGACCCAGCACCACCGTCGCACTTCCTTTCCCCCGAACCAGCCCCACGCCAGTGTAGCCGGCGACTAACCAAACAATCCCATCGCTGTCACCAGCGCCATCGCCCTCCCCCTTCGATGTAACTAGTCCAGATCCACCACCACCTCCGCTGTTCACCACCGAATCATGACGGATTCATAGTGAATCCATCTCAGGTTTGTTGTCCTCGTTAAATCTTAATATTATTGCCTTCTGTTTCCCTTCTTTCTTTAAACATACTTTTGAAATTGTTAAAATTTGACATTAATTTACTAATTGATTCTTTTGAATTCTTGTTCGTTCATTGATATATGCAATAATGTCCATTGATTGTTGGTTATTTGACTATTTTCTATAAAAAAAATTAAATTTTTATCCCTCCAAGCATAATTTTGTGGGTTTGACAATGTGAAGTTTGCTATGTATGTGAATTCCTTATTACTTGGTCGGTACTTGGCAAGAGTTGCATACGTATAATGTTTTGAAAAGAAAAATCCATGAGGTAGGCTCCTTTTAGGTATTGACCGATTCTTGGAATGATTTTTGGTCCTTATTTAGAATATACATCATTGTGTATGAAATTTTGGCACGCTTTGATATCTGATTTGCCTTAAATTATTGTGTAACATATTTTTGGTAAGACAGGATATGATTCTGCCCAATTGAAACAATCTGACAGCTCTGTATTTTACTAGTTCTGCCAGTTATGGTAAATAATTGGGCATGTTTTGCACTTACGGTAAATAGGTCCTTTTACCTCTCTAATTGATTCTTGATATATTCCTTTTCCTTTTAATTTTGGAAATTAAGCTTCTTTGAAGATCTGTTTTTCCTTTTAACGCTACAGCCCCTATACTATATAAACAACCTCTTCTTCCAATTAACAGACAACTCGTAAGTTCTTAAGCTACAATTACAATTTCTATTCTCTAAGACAAAAATATCAGCTATTTTTAATACAAGGCAATTCTATACTTTGAGGGTTCTTTGATTTTTCTTTAAGGTTTACGAAAAACATCTTGTATATTTCGCTGTGCTTGGCTGTCTCTTTACTCCTATTATCTCTCTTACTGCTGATCGTTGGTAAGTCCCTCATCAATGTATTTACATATTAGAAAGCACGTCTATAGGGTTAATTTGAAATAATCACTCACTGCTTATTTGTTGTGCTGTGTTCGAGTGTTTCAATATGCCTGCCTATGTTTGTATTCTCCCATGCTTGCATTATTTTTCTATTATGTTCAACATGTGTTATTACAAGGGGATTTCGAAGAGTCGCCGGAATGTTCATACTAGTCATGTATTCTTTATAGCTAGTCGTTCTCTTTCTTTTATTTTCCATATTACTTGGTTTGTAATATTATTCTAAAAAACGCTATTATTACTATAATAATAATTTTGGGGGGTTGCTTTGGGGGGTGGAGATTTACGTGCTCTATGAATAATATAGGTAGGCACAATTTAGATTTATATGCGTTATATGTTACGTGGATCACTTAGGCACTTCAATTATTCTTGATCTAACGAAAACTGACATACCATATTAATTGTCATTGAGCATATTAATGAGACATTAGGCATATTCATATATTTATAGTATGTTAGCACTGTAATTTGCATTGAGCATATTGATGAGATATTAAGCATATTAATGTATTCCTTGTATGCTAGCATATTAATTTTGCATTAAGCATGTTAGTATATCTTAAGCATATTAACATTAACATGATAACACACGTGTTGTTAAAAACGTAGCGCAAATTGTCTGTATATTTCAGTATGTTAAACTTTGACATGTTTAAATATTAGAATTAAGCGTTTTAACACATTAAGCATTAAATTTGAGCATGTCGTATCTTTTAACATGTCTTAACACTAAAATAATCTTGTCAATGTATTTTTTAACATGTTAACAAATTTTCAGTATGTTAAACAGTTTACTTAAGCATGTTTTAGCATATCACAATAATTTTTCTGCATGCCCACATGTTAATTCACTGCACATTAAAAAATATAATTTTGGCATAACAAATTAACCTTTGGGCATGTTAGAATCAAATTTCAGCATATTTCTACACATTAAAATGGATTTCAGCATTTTCAAAACTACTTTCGTTAGTATTCATCATGTTCTCAATCTGTTAATATAAATTTCTACACTATTTGAATAATTTTCAGCCTTCTTATTTGCCTTTCCGTATGTTTCATTAACTTCTGCTTAGTAAAATAATTTTCAGCAACTATGTATTAAGAAAATAACTTTTATTTCTCTATCAAAGTCATGGTGCAGTTTTTGACTATCACAATTTAAACTAGACAAGACATTTTACTCTTTGTACTATCTCCTAACCTATATTTAGAGGGAAAGTAACAAGGATCTCGAGGTCTGATTTTTATATTTTTAATTAATTTGATACAGTTCCGGGAGTACCACGTACCAAAAGTTTAAAAAGCGGAGACTATGCATACATACATAAATATTTTTTATTTTTTCACTTGTCTTTAAAAATTATAATGTTATCATTTTCACTTAAAACCGACCTCTAATTAAAATTGTTGCTAAGTTGAACGAGCGCGATTAATGATATCGTGGCATCGTTTTTATAAAGCAACAAATATTTTTTTTAAGAAACAAAAACTCTCTTAATTTTTTAAAGTTTTGAATATTATTCCTCTATCAAAATAAGTTAGCTACTATGCATTTTTCTTATTTCTTTACTTATTTGGGGTAGTTTAAATTTTTTCCTTTGCTTAATAATTTATGTTATGATTTATGTCACTTCTTTTTCCTCGCTTGTCTTATTTACATATTTTTATCGATTTTATGACTTAGATAATTAATAATTAGAAATGACAAAAATAGCTTGTGTTTGTTTATTAATTACGTTATCACTTAGTTAACATTTAAGTTAATAAAATAAGAGACCTTTATTTGAACACATAGAATCCCCACGTAAAGTACGAATTCGATTGGAAACCACCTTTGTGGACCTCAAAAGGTGCCTAACACCTTCCTTTTGAGGTAATTTGAACCCTTACCCGAATTTCTGATAAAAATTAAGACTAAAAAACAAAATAGGTTCATAGTAGCTTAGACCGGTGCCCTAAAACACCTTAATTCGTTAGGTGGTGACTCTTCACACCTCCTCAAACAATCTCAAAAAGAGTTCGTCACGTTGAATCCCGCTTTTCGCGAGGAAAAAAGGGCGCGACAAAATGGCGACTATGTTGGCGATCTTAGGTTCTAACCATTATAAATTTGTGCTTTATGTGGGATTCTCGTTATTTGTTTTATCATAATATTTGCTTTTGACATGATTTATTTTCTATATGTTCTTCTCTTTTTGTTTATTCACATCATGATTTTTCTGTTCCTTCTCCTTCTCTATTTTTTTTCATGCCTACTTTTCTTTTATTGATTAAATGTTTCTATCTGCTAAAGCATGTTGTGCGTTGCTATGCGCGATGTGTTACTGCTTTATATAACTGGCATCCCACTCATTCTTTCCTCTACTTGGAAACCTCTTTTGTTTTCTTTTTATGAACGGTTGCGTGAATACACAAACGTTCTTTTATAAAACACCCTTCAGGAAATGTCTTATGGATTGGTTGATCAGCGGTGCATTGACATCCATAAGTTTTCCCACTCTTGAGTTATCCACTCGAGGAAACCATGTCATAAACCCACTCTTGCCCTTTAGGTCCTGGCTACATATTTTTTTTATTAAGGAATATGTGTCCAATTCAACGTAGGATGCCATGACATTCTTGGCGCGTTGAATGTTAGTCTCATTCAAAGTCCAAAGAGGTTCACATCCTCAAAGGGACTCATAATTACTTGCTATGTGTTGCATTCCTACGTATGTATTGACATGTGTCTATCTTGTATTTCCGTTCTTACCTTAGTCACTCGTTACATTTAGTGTTCCTTACTTTAGAGCTCGTTACTCTTAAAACTCTTGTCACATTAGGTCCCTACTATACACTCTTAGGACCTATTCAACATTTCCCTTTATTATTAACCTCCTAATTCATCCGTTAGTAAATTAATCATCCCTAGATTCAACTCTTACTAAGATAAGGCGATTCTAGTCCCGTCTACAATATCTTAGTGCAACTTATCATTTTAGTATATATTCTTCCTAATGCTTCTAATGTTTACATACTAGTGTCCTACCACGATTCTCGGACATTAATATCATTATATTCGTGTCGTACTTTATCTTTCACAATCTCTAAGTTACATAGAGCTCTCATAACTTCTATTCACTCTGAATGAGCATAACTCATTATTTTCAAATGAGTAGAATATTCATTCTAGACTCCCGTATGTACTCTTGTTTCTAATTATAAGTCCTTTCTTCTAAGGTTGACTAAAGTTGAACATCAGAAATGGCCAGTCAAACAATGTTTATCAACCTTGTCAGTAACGACGATGAGCATGAGAATTTGGGATTGCATCAAAACAAAGTTATTTCGAACATCAGAAGGATAGAAGAGAAAATAAAGAGAATTAGGGGGGTAATGAATAATCTCCGAGGTTCAGTTGAAATGCCACCAAATTTTCCAAATCCACTATCCGAAGTTGACTTCATTGCTCTTACCTACACTATGTCGTCTTCTATATCAATGACCTCACCCACGCCTGATTGTGGGGAACAAATGTCTTTAAGTTGGTATTCAGTTGCACTTTTGAAAGCACTTAATGGGTTCACAACCATGGGCAAGGAGAAGGAAATGAAAGGACGAATTTCTAATCATAAGGCGGGGTCATCTCAACAACCTGTGATGAGTAAGTCATCCAAAACTAAAGAAGAAGACAAGGATAGAATTGAGTACTTGAACTTTCCATTATATGATTGGTCAGGAAACCCTCATTCCCATTTTGAGGTATACCTTGACGAACTAACAGTTATAGGAAAAAGCGATGGTCTCAAGAAGATCTTCGTCAGTTCACTTATTGGTCCTGCATTGATATGGTATGCCAAAAAAGATACAAGCAAGTGGATCTCTTGGGACGATTTGACAATTGACTTTATTAGGCAATTTGACAATAAGCTTAAGAGGAATCTCACGATCGAGACTGATTTGGTTGAGTCACAGTTCAAAGACAAGGGAAAAACGATCATCAATGGGATATCAAAATCTACAAATCTTGAAGCAAGCATACCCCAATCTCAACTGATATGGTACCCAGCTCCAGAAGTCATTCCAACATCCAATTATGTCCAAGCCTATTATCCCCAGTCCTTTACAAAACTTCCTCCACAAACTATTTGGTACCTACCTCCATTTGTTGCTCCAACATCAAACTACCTTCCAATGTCTTACCAAAATCCACCAACAAATCAACAACCCAATCAATCCACTAAACCTCAACATGAGCTCCAGAAAAATCCACCAAAATAATACACTCCTCTAAATGAACCCATAGAATAGTTGTATGAACGACTCAAAGATGTAGGCTACATCACACCCATTGCTGCCTTACCCTGTGATCCTAAGTCTCGACGGTATCGTCCTGACCAAATTTGATCCTATCACTCTGGGATGAGAGGACATCCTACTAACGCATTCTTTGCTTTGAAGAACATGATCCAAAAGTTGATCGACACCAAAGTGATAAACGTGACGGGGTCAACTTCTGATGCTGCTTGATTTTCTAAGCTTGACTGGAACTTGTGAAGTAGACATCATGTTTTTTCTCTACTCCAGACCCCCAAAAATTTGAAATTCCTTCAAGTTTTATAGTTTGTAATTTCCTTTTATGTTTTCCTTCCTTATGTAATTTGAACTACGATTGACCTGATTCCCCTGTGGATACGTAGGTGCTTATTTAATGAGTTTGGTCTCACCATAATAAAACTTTATTTTCCCCTGCTTTATCATTTTTTTGTACGGATTTGGATGAATCAACAATAGGATGGAATTAACAACTATGATGTTCAACAAAAGTCGACCTTATTTATTTCCTTAGCTTACTATCCTCTTTACAATTGTCATTACAAATTCGACATCATGTTCTATCACTATCCTATTTCGTGCATTGGGAGATCAAATCTTTACGCCTAGAACACTTATTAAGGCTTAATCTTCATCCTAGAATGCTTGTTTTATATTTATTATATGTTAAACTTATATGTGCTGTGTGATAACTTTTGTTCGGGCTTGTTTATTTTGTTTAAAGGTTGTCTAGCATTTGAACAGCGATCTCAATTAAATCTGTAATATGAAAAATATGCTCAATATCCAAAAAGACTCCATCCATTTTTTTTCTTGCCCAAAGCAAAACACCGTGCTTCCTTATCCCTACCTTACACACACATCCTCTCAATAATTTCCTTCTGCCCATGAGGGAGTTGATTTTGATGCAAGTCGTCAAAGGCTTCATGACCTAGAGAAAATGTTGGATGAGAAACTGTGTTCTAAAGGCATTTATGACTTGAGATATGAGAAACTATGTCTACTTTCAAAAGTTGAGTTACCTCCAGGATACATAGTTCCAAATTTTAACATGTTTGATGGGCGTGGAGATCTAATCATACACCTAACAAACTACTGTGGAAAACTAGTTGGCATAGGAATTAATGAGGCTCTGCTAATGAGATTATTTGTTCAAAGTCTATCAGGAATGACACTCATATGGTTCGCGCAATAAGATTTTGACAAATGGCATAATTGGGAAGCATTGGCTCAAGATTTTGTAAGGCAATATAAGTTTAACATTAACACTGGACCAACAATGTGGGATTTACTTGAGGCAAAAAGAATGGATCATGAATCTTTTGAAGAATATGTAATACGGTGGTGATTGGAAGCTTCTAAGATACGTCCTTCCATACCTGAAGAGGAGTTGGTCCAAATGTTCCTCAAATCACTAGATGGAATCTACTTTCAAAAAATATTCTTCCTAATCTGTTACAGTTTCAAGAGTCTAATTTCGATTGGAAAGAAATTAGAATATGAAATTTGAGGGGGGAGAATTGTTGATGATTCTGCAAAGTTGGCCACTTTTCAAACACCAAAGTGTCCAACCGTGGAAGGAGAAGAGGATTCATCACCCTCCAAACCTCAGACACAAGGCTATCCAAACAATCAAGAGATTCATGCTATTTTTTTGTTCTCGTGGGATACATATTGAACCTAATAACTTATAAGATTCTCAAAACAAGGCTTTTCAGATCCAAACCTACTCTATCCATCAAGGTTCTCAAAATGAGGCTTCTCAAACACAACCCAACTTTCAACAAGGGCCTTATCCAGTACACAACGATTTCCATCAAACGAAAAGAGTGAGGTCTCAAGCTTTTACTCCCTTGAATGAGCCTTTGGCAAACATATTTAAAATATTAAGGGCCCGGGGTATCATGGGACCAAGGAGAGAATGGATCCCTACAAATCTACCCCGCTCATTTCGATCCACCTAAAAGCTCTACTTATCACTTGAATATTCAAGGTCATGATATTAAGGAATGCTCGGCGCAAATGTACAAGATTCAGAATTTGATTGAACAAAAAATGATAAGAGTGCAACAAGGCCTAGTGAGCAATGATCTTGTTACTACGGGTGATATCTTTGTTCAAGGTGATCCTACAAAAGTATTTTCAAGACTTTCATGAAAGAAGCGTAAAGCACATCAAATGAGTTGACGTGCAAACATTTTTTATTTTTCACCTTTCTCCTTTGATCCGTCTTATGGCCAATAACACTTTCTTGTTTTCTCTACATTTCTTTGTACTCACGAACTACATTTGACCTGACTTCCATTTGGATACGTAGGCAGCCCCTTTGGGTCTGTTCTTAATGTAATAAACATTTGCATTCCTTTCTTGGTCAAATTCTTACACTTCTAAAACGTCAGGCTGATAAGCCCAACTCTTGAGCATATAAAGGCAAATTGCAATTGAGGTTACGATATTTAAGTGTAGGACAACCATTTCTCTTGGACTAATGTTTTCTTTGAGTGGCACAGGAATATAAGGCTCCAAAGATGAAAAATGGGGCAGAATTTTTTGAGGTTTCAAGAAAACCTCAAAAAAAAAAAAAATTCACAAGTAAACAATATATCAATGACGTGCAAAAAGCGGCTTTCATTCTAAATTAGGATTTTTTTTTTGAGAATTTCTCAAAAATTTCACCATGATAAAGTAAAAGTCCCAACGGTCCATGAAGCAGAAACAACAACCAAGAAATACAATTGATGCAAGGTACAAATCAACATTTATTTTTGACTAACAAGTTTTCTTTGAGTGCAGACAACAGGTACTAAATGCAACAACAATGTTGTGATATCATCAAAGAGGCCAGGATTACATCCCCAATAAGGGAAACGAGCTAAGTTGTTCTATCTTTTAACTTTATTTTGACATTACGTTATTAAACAATATTGGGTTCCTGTAGAACCTTATTCAACAATATTGGGTTTCTGTAGAACCTTAATCAACAAAATTGGGTTTCTATAGAACCTTAATCAACAATTATTGGGTTTTTGTAGGACCTTAATCAACAATGTGGGGTTCCCGTAGAACGTTAATCACAATATTGGGTTCCTGTAAAACCTTATTCAACAATATTGGGTTCCTGTAGAACCTTAATCAACAATCTTGGGTTCCTGTAGAACCTTATCCACAATATTGGATTTCTGTAGAACCTTATCCATAATCTTGGGTTCCTGTAGAACCTTATTAAACAATCTTGTATTCCTATAGAACCTTATTAAACAATCTTGTATTCCTATAGAACCTTATTAAACAATCTTGAATTCCTGTAGAACCTTATTAAACAAACATGGGTTTCTGTAGAATCTTATCCACAATCTTGAATTCCTGTAGAACCTTATTAAACAATTTTGAGTTCTTGTAGAACCTTATTAAATAATCTTGGGTTCCTGTAGAACCTTATTAAACAAACATGGGTTCCTGTAGAACCTTAATAAATAATAATGAGTTCCTGTAGAACCTTAATGGTTCCTGTAGAACCTTAATGGACAATGATGGGTTCTTGTAGAACCTTATTAAACAATATCGGGTTCTTGAAACCTTACGTTTTTCATGTGCTTATCGTATTCACATCCCATGTTTCAAAACCTCTCTAACCTTGTCTATTCGTGCTATTACTACTTTAATCCTACCATTTTCAAAACTTCTTCATACGTTCTATTCCCAATCCTATCTATTACCGTCTCACTCTCCCTCGATACCGTTGTTGATGTCCCTATCCTTTATCATTAACATTCTTTAGGAATATTGGTCATTCCTAAATATAGAACTACACACGACCCGATTCTCGTAAAAACAGAGATATGTAGTTGACTTAAAGCCAAAGTCTCGGCCATACTATTTTTTAACACCTCCAGTTGCTTTCTTCCTAGCAAACTGTTATCTCGGTCGGACATAATTGGCTACTATGTCAACTTTCATTGCCTGACAATTCTTTTATCATTCTCAAACAACGAAGGGGCAGCTGTTGACACCCAATTTTGACCTTCCGATATCACTTTTAGGCTGCTATTTTTTATCAAAATTAATTAATTTTAATTATTAATATTTTTTACATATTATTCTTATATTAAATACATACTAACGTGTCACATTCATAATTTAGAAAAATGCACAAAACTACTTCTATCTTTTAGTATCATTCTTATAATTTTAAACTCAAATACATCATTTTATGTAATTTTACTATTTATTAAATATTTTTTTTCACATAATTATGCACATCCATATTTTCTGCAAATATATTATCTAGTTTTTCATCATTTAGTATAACTTATTCATATATGTTATTATTATTTATTATTATCATTACTATTATTTATTATTTATAATGATTTACTATTTATTATTATTATTTATTATTTATATTTATTTATTGTTTATTATTATTATTATTATATATCATTTATTATTATTTATTATTTGTTCCTACTATTATTTAAATGAAGCCTAATTAAAATTACTTTGCGTAATTTATTTACTTTTTAACTCAATTTTATCCAAATTCTTACATTTGTAGCCTATTCCATTTATTTCATTACAATTATAGCCAATTATTTGACCCAATTTAAGATTTTCCCATTCTTAACCTACTAGATCACAGCCGTCGATCAAATTTGATCCAACGGCAGAATCAAGCCCTCCTCTCTTTTCCTTTTTAATACCCCAAAACACAACCTAAACCCTAATTCACAAACCATCCGCCTCCCTTTCTCCCTCTTTCTCAAAATGCTTTCTATCTCTCTCAAGAAAAATAGCGCCGCCACACCCCCTTTCCTCCGATCTCGTCGCCGACCAGTCGCTGAATGGCCCTACACTGCCGTCACACTTTCTTTTCCCCGAACCAGCCCCACAGCAGCTTCGCCGGAGACCAACCAAATGACCACATCGCTGCCACCAGCGCCATCGCCCTCCCCTCCGATATAACCAGTCCAGATCTACCACCACCTCCGCTGGTCACCACCGAATCATAACCTATGAATCCGTCTCAGGTTTGTTGTCCTCGTTAAATCTTAATATTATAGCCTTCTTCTTCCCTTCTTTCTTTAAACATACTTTTGAGCATGAGATTGTTAAAATTTGGCATTGATTTACTAATTGATTCTTTTGAATTCTTGTTCGTTCATTGATATATGTGAAAATGCCCATTGATTGTCAGTTATTTGACTGTTTTCTATATATCTTTTTTAACCTTTTATCCCTCCAAGCATAATTTTATGGGTTTGACAATGTGAGGTTTGCTATGTATGTGAATTCCTTATTACTTGTTCGGTACTTGGAAAGAGTTGCATACGTATAATGTTTTGAAAAGAAAAATCCACGTGGTAGGCTCCTTTTAGGTATTGACTGATTCTTGGAATGATTTTTGGCCCTTATTTAGAATATACATCATTGTGTATGAAATTTTGGTACACTTTGATATCTGATTTGCCTTAAATAACTGTGTAACATATTTTTGGTAAGACAGGATACGATTCTGCCCAATTGAAACAATCTGACAGCTCTGTATTTTACTAGTTCCGCCAGTTATGGTAAATAATTGGGCATACGTTGCACTTATGGTAAATTGGTCCTTTTACCCCCTCTAATTGATTCTTGATATATTCCTTTTCCTTTTAATTTCGAAAATTAAGCTTCTTTGAAGATCTGTTTTTCCTTTTAACGCTACAACCTCTTTACTATATAAACAATCTCTTCTTTCAATTAACATACAACTCTTAAGTTCTCAAGCTACAATTACAATTACTATTCTCTAAGACAAAAATATCAGCTATTTTTAATACAAGGCAATTCTATACTTACTTTGAGGGTTCTTCGATTTTTCTTCAAGGTTTACGAAAAACATCTTGCATATTTCGCTGTGCTTGGCTGTCTCTTTATTCCTATTATCTCTCTTACTTCTGATCACTGGTAAGCCCTCATCAATGTATTTACATATTAGAAAGCATGTCTATAGGGTTAATTTGAAATAATCACTCACTGCTTATTTGTTGTGCTGTGTTCGAGTGTTTCAATATGCCTGCCTATGTTTGTATTCATCCCATGCTTGCATTGTTTTTCTATTATGTTCAACAGGTGTTATTAGAAGGGGGTTTCGAAGAGTCGTCGGAATGTTCATCCTAGTCATGTATTCTTTATAGCTAGTCGTTCTCTTTCTTTTATTTTCCATATTACTTGGTTTATAATATTATTGTAAAAAATGCTATTATTATTGTAATAATAATTTTGTGGGTCTGCTTTAGGGGTGGAAATTTACGTGCTCTATGAATAATATAGGTAGGCAAAATTTAGGTTTATATGCGTTATATGATACTAGATCACTTAGGCACTTCAATTATTCTTGATCTAACGAAAATCGACATACCATATTAATTGTCATTGAACATATTAATGAGACATTAGGCATATTCATATATTTATAGTATGTTAGCGCAGTAATTTGCATTGAGCATATTGATGAGATATTAAGCATATTAATGTATTCCTTGTATGCTAGCATATTAATTTTGCATTAAGCATTCTAGTATATTTTAAGCATATTAACAGTAACATGATAACACAAGTGTTGTTAAAAACGTAGCGCTAAATTGTCTGTATATTTCAGTATGTTAAACTGACATTTTAAATATTAGAATTAAGCGTTTTAACGCGTTAAGCATTAAATTTGAGCATGTCTGAACATTAAAATAATCTTGTCAATATATTTTTTAACATGTTACCATACTTTCAGTACGTTAAACAGTTTTCTTAAGCATGATTTAGCATATCACATTAATTTTTCTGCATGCCCACATGTTAATTCACTGTACATTAAAAAATATAATTTTGGCATAACAAATAAATTTTCAGCGTGATTAACCTTTGGGCATATTAGAATCAAATTTCAGCATATTTTTGCACATTAAAATGGATTTCAGCATTTTCAAAACTGCTTTCGTTAGTATTAATCATGTTCTCAATCTGGTAATATAAATTTATACACTGTTTGCATAAATTTCAGCCTTCCTATTTGTCTTTCCGTGTGTTTCATTAATTTCTGTTTAGTAAAACAATTTTCAGCAACTACGTATTAAAAAAAATGACGCTTTATTTCTCTATCAAAGTCATGGTGTGATTTTTGACTATCACAATTTAAACTAGACATGACATTTTACTCTTTGTACTATCTCCTAACCTATAGTTAGAGAAAAAATAAAAAGAATCTCGAGGTTTGATTTTTATATTTTTAATTAATTTGATGTAGTTTCGGGAGTACCATGTACCAAAAGTTTAAAAAGCGGAGACTATGCATACATACATAAATAATTTTTTTTTCACTTGTCTTTAAAAATTATAATGTTATTATTTTCCACTTAAAACCGACCTCCAATTAAAAATTTTAATGACATCGTTTCTATAAAGCAACAAACATTTTTTTAAGAAACAAAAACACTCTTATTTTTTTTAAGTTTTGAATATTATTCCTCTATCAAAATAAGTTAGCTACTGTGCATTTTTCTTATTTCTTTACTTATTTGGGGTAGTTTAAAAATTTTCCTTTGCTTAATAATTTTTGTTTTGATTTATGTCACTTTTTATCCTCGCTTGTCTTATTTACATATTTTTATTGATTTTATCACTTAGATAATTAATAATTAGAAATGACAAAAATAGCTTGTGTTTATTTATTAATTACGTTATCACTTAGTTAGCAGTTAAGTTAATAAATCAAGAGACCTTTATTTGAACAAATAGAATTCCCACGTAATTGAACACAGCTCAGGGTTTTACTTTATCAAATAAATCAAGAGACCTTTATCAAATAGTTTTTTGTGAAAGTTTTGTCATAATTGAACACAGCTCAGGGTTTTACTTTTCATAGCTATTTTCTACTTTTTTTTCTGATATTTTGTTGGGTTTTTGCTTTGTTTCTTGCATGGAAATGCAAGTTCTTTTTCCCTATTTTATTTTTTGGGGCCAAGGAGGGTGAGTGATGTGGTGGGCAGAGGGGCCAGTGGGGGTCTTTTATTTAATTTTTCCAAATTAATGTGAAGATAATGTTTGATAGAATCTTATTGGAAAGACAAAGTGTGTGAATCACATTCAGCAGAGTGGGAGAAAAGGTGAAGAAATTTAAGAGAGGATTTTGAAAGATGAATGATAGTTTAGCCGCTATTACTGAGAGACAACCTCAAAGGCCCTGTGGTTGTGTGGGCATTTTCTTTCAGCTCTTTGATCGAAATCGTAGATTTGTCAAGAAGCTGTTTCCAAAGAAACTGCTTTCGCCAGGTTAGCTACTACTACATTCCACTCATTTTTAAAGCAGAATGGTTAATTTCTTGAAGGTGATTCTAGCTAGAGGGCTAAATTATTTCTTTTTTTTGTGCTGCATTCTTATAGCTTGCTTGAAACAAACTTCAAAAAAGATTGGAGGGGATGAGAAGCAGCCAAAGCTTCGTTTGGTACTCATGTCTTGAACTATACTCCCACATTTAGCTTTCTTTTTCTTCTATTGTCTCAGATGTTAGCCTGACAATAAAGTTTTTGTTTTTATTGTTTTTGGTTCTTGTATGAACAATGTAGATTGCTGATGAGAACAGTGGGGGTTTTCCAAATGCAAAGAATAATGGAATGACCAATACACATTGTGAAAGCAAGCGCGAAATGAAAGCTCCAAGTTTGGTTGCTAGGCTCATGGGTTTGGAATCGATGTCAGCAGGATCAGGCAGTAAGCCCCAAAAGGCTTCAGCTTCTGAAACTTGGAGCAATGTGGCAGACAAACTTGGTGCTCGACCTGGCGGATCTGATAAAGAAGATATGGATTTTGAGATGGCCGAAATAAAGAGTTTAGAACCGGGTTTGCGAAGGTTTAGAGCTAAATGTGCTCTCACTTATCCTACTAGATATTTTTCTCCTTTGGAAGATGAAGCAGATTTAGTTGGGAATTCACTTGATCACCATAGTTCAGGATGTGTTCTTGAAGCTGCCTTTTCAACTGACAGCTACCTCTCCAGTAGTCCCAATAATAGCTCAAGTATGGTCCCCGATTCAATATTTTACTATTTGCATAATTCCTTTCTTTTCCTCAAATACATAAATTAAAAAATAAGACAACTCTGAACTTGGATTTCATGCATCCATGCTTCTAATAAATATGATGCTTGTTTTCTTTCAGAGGACAAAGTGCTTGCTGAATCAGTGGACTCTATTGATGATGAACCACTCTTTCCAGAACCTGATAGAGATCTGTCGGATTGTGAGACCTCATTATCCACCAGGAGGAGTTGCAGAGAACTGATTTATAATGTTTCTGGAGTGCTAAGCAAGATTGATCAGTTAAAAGGAAGCGAACTCAGCTACGCAAAACAGGTCATTTTGAATACTGAACTCATATTTGGAACTACACCTCAACAACAGGCTCTACCTGTAGAGGATGGGTTCTCTGTGAGCCATTTTCTCCTAAATGAACATGAAATGTTTTCGAGTTTTCTGTGGATGGCTTTCGGTGAGTTGCTTGGGTGTAATGACCCAAAACAGATGAATCAGCTTAAAGGATTCGCCTTTGATTGTCTATTAGAGTACTTAGACTCAAAATTTTCTCCAATCTCTGATTCTGGTTTCAAAACCTGTACCAAACTACCATCAAGTATGACCAAAGAGATTCTGATTGCTGATATTATAGATGAGGTCGAAGAGTGGACGAAATTTGTTGGTTTGATCCCAGACGAGCTAATAGAATGGGATATGAGCCATTCTTTGGGTAATTGTACAGACTTCGAGATTGAAGAATATGAATGTGGCACTGAAGTTGCTAGGCATATTCTCCAAGAATTAGTAGATGAAGTTGTTTTAGACCTCTACAGTTCTAGCTAAATTTGGATGGAACTGTTAGTAGCTCCTCTTTTTGAGACTTTGTTGCAAGCCTATCAGTGCCGTTCTCATGTGATAACTCTTAGACTTAATAATATCAAGAAAAGTATTTTGTACAAATTAGTGATTCTGCATCTGATTCGACTTATTGTACTTGCGCTTTTGCATTTATGAATATTAAGAACAATCCCTTCGTGAACATCTGTTTGAAGTAGAACTTTACAAGCACAAAATGAAAAATGGTTGAAATGTAAGAACAATTTGAAAGGAAACCCAATAAGCCTAAATGGATGCATATGCAAAAATCTATTACTACCTCCAACCCAAATTATGTGTCTCCATTTCCTTTTTTGTCCGTCCCAAAATAAATGTCGTCTTTCCTTTCTTGGAAATTTTTTTTGAAGGAACAATTACCCTTATTGGACCCACTTGATTTTAAATATATTAATACTTCCTTTTTAGTATTTGTTTTTTTAAAGTAAAAGTCTTATCACTTCAATCAAAATTTAAACTTTCAGCCTTTTATTTTTATAGTATCAAAATTATTTTAAACCACAGAGAGCAATTTATTCTTTTTGGTTGGTTCTACATAAGTAAACCAGTTTTCTTCGACAACTCATTGTTCATATTACTGTGATTTCTCGAGTAAAAATTGGATCTTTAAAGCTAAAGTTAAAGAAAACAAGAATTTAGAGGGACCCCATTTTCCACATATATCATCTTACAATTGGAAAAAGTAACAAACACAACTACAAAGATCAAACTTCTTTTGTTTAGAACTGAAAATTGATTGAGATAGTGAGCTACCCAAGAGACAACATCCTTCTCCGCTATTTCCTCTAACGCGTCATATGTCTCGTCAATACTTCACACTCACAGTACATTGATAGGAGTGCATTTCCGACATAGCACATGATATGATATCCTACATTAACAAGTCAGCCGTGTAATTTACTTTCCAAATTCAAATGCAGCAACATCAAGTAAGAAAATACTGTATGTCTGAACAAGCAGTATAACAAGCATATTTTTTACAAACTCTAAACATGAGTAGAAAATGTCCATTTCACTTTGTCTTGATGAATGTTTGATCCTTGTAGAAGCACCGTGATCTGAAGTTCACTCCACAGCAAACTGTTTTCTGTTAATCTTTCGAGTATTGAATATTGTCGACCTCAGCTTCAACGTACTTCCACTTCACATGTATTACCACAAAAATGAAAATACACAACAAAACAATTTCCTACAATTTTATTTTTAGTTTCTGCACTTATTTACTCCCGCATCGAATACTTAGTTTCCAGCAAATATCAAGTTGATGCAATGCACCTCTCGTAGAGCTCTTCAAGAAGCTAGTCTTCAACAACCACCACAAAACAGTAAAGTTAATAGCCCGACCTTTTCATTTTTTTAAGTAGGTCAACACAGGTGACACACTCCTATTTGCTTTACCACCATTCACAACCTTACGTTTCTTTTTTCTCAACTCTCTCTTCACCAGAAATACATCTTTAATGGCTAGCCCATGTTCTGTGATATTTCAACATAAACACAGATCATCAGACTGTCAGCTTATGATTAAATGTTCAGTCACTCGACAACAGTGAGAGTGAGTCACAGAACACCAAATTTAACAAACATAACACGGAAGTTACCATTGTCTCAATGAATAACATCCTAAAGTGAGGATATCAATACCAAGAAAACTTCAGATGCAAACTTTCAAATACAGTGTACACCAGTCAACGGCCATAAACAGTAAAGTATAAATAGAAAAAATAAATCAATGACATGAAAGAAAAATAAATGTCACAGATAAAGGACAATAAATTTTATCAAGAGTAAGGATCAAGGAAGACTAAAGTATCATGAACATGATAGTGGTAGGATATCTGACAGGGAAAGGGAGCGAGACGACTTTGAACGGGACAAGGAAAAGTATAAGAAAAGTAACATCATACCAATAAATTATGACAATCAAGATAGAATTATTATAAATTGGCAAAATGTGCATGAGGGAAACTATAATAATAGTATAAAAAAAAACTTTTTTAAAAATATTAAATTCATTTCACAAGAGGCTTGAGGTTGGAGGAATGGAATATTAAAAGGAACAATTTGATTTTTGATACTTTTTTCTATAAGACAACTATAATATCGCGCTGACCTCTTAGATAGTCACTCAGCTAATAGTTATTATCTTAGAAAATCACTTTTCTTCTTGATTCTCAGAACGTGACTTTCTGAGATAATACTATTAGTTGAGTGACTATATTAGAAATCGACTCCGATAATAACACAATCATATATAAGAAGCTGAAGAAATGTATAATCTTTGTCTGCAGGTAGTTTTGGAGAAAAAACTAACAGTAGAAAATGTGGTAAGTATCATCATAGAGTAGAAATCAACTTTAAAAGTACATTATATATAATCTTCACAGCTCCATCAACTATCCTACAACAATAGAATCGAAACTAAGGGATGCTCAACCACGTTAAGCCTCAAGGAATAGTTTAGTCCAACAATACTTGATGATTTACGTAAGACAGAGGCTCGTTCTATAGGTCAAAAGACAGGTTTTGTGCAACATCACGACC
The DNA here is from genome assembly GCA_030864215.1 of Capsicum pubescens. Taxonomy (NCBI): domain Eukaryota; kingdom Viridiplantae; phylum Streptophyta; class Magnoliopsida; order Solanales; family Solanaceae; genus Capsicum; species Capsicum pubescens. The sequence continues at coordinate 328,675,006 of CM061538.1, read as the reverse complement.
CCTTAGACAACTTTTGTGCAATCATGAGACTTTTTGTCAACCAGATTGCTGTTTCTCTAGACGACATTCCATCATCCCCGAATGGTTTCAGCACACCAGCAAGCTCATAGATTTTTTCCTGCTTAAGTAGTCGCGCACAAACCTCCAAAAGAGACTCTAAAGCTTCAGCTCTTTGTTCAGTGGGATTACCCCAGTCGTCTTTGTCCTCCTTACAAGCTAATGCGGCTAGTGACTTGAGCTGTGAAACCTTATCATCCAGTGCTCGAAGAGCGTCTTTCTTAGCCTGTTTGGTGTCATAAACCGCGGTTGCTTTCTTTTCTAGCCCGTCTTTGTGTAGAAGTGAACCATCGCTTTCAGTTGACAAGCAGTTAATAGCAACTTCTCTACACTCGCTACCATTTTCAGTTTCAGCAACACAACATCTTGGTGCTGCCTCTGGATCTGGTTTAGCCGACTGTGAATTAGATAAAGTTTTGCTAAGTTCACTTAAAACCAACCTCCAATTAAAATTGTTGCTAAGTTGAACGACCGCGATTAATGACATCGTTTCTATAAAGAAACAAACATTTATTTAAGAAACAAAAACACTCTTATTTTTTTTTAAGTTTTGAATATTATTCCTCTATCAAAATAAGTTAGCTACTGCGCATTTTTCTTATTTCTTTACTTATTTGGGGTAGTTTAAAAATTTTCCTTTGCTTAATAATTTTTGTTTTGATTTATGTCACTTTTTTTCCTCGCTTGTCTTATTTACATATTTTTATTAATTTTATCACTTAGATAATTAATAATTAGAAATGACAAAAATAGCTTGTGTTTGTTAATTAATTATGTTATCACTTAGTTAGCAGTTAAGTTAATAAATCAAGAGACCTTTATTTGAACAAATAGAATCCCCACGTAAAGTATGAATTCGGCTGGGAACCGTCTTTGTGGACCTCGAAAGGTGCCTAACACCTTCCTTTCGAGGTAATTTGAACCTTTACCCAAATTTCTGGTGAACTAAGACTTAAAAACAATATAGGTTTGTAGTAGCTTAAATCGGTGCCCTAACGCACCTTAATTCGTTATGTGGCGACTCTTCACACCTCCTCCTCAAACAATCCTAAAAAGAGTGGTCACGTAGAATCCTGCTTTCCGCGAGGATAATGGGAAGCGACATGAACCCATGCATATCAGCCTATCTCACTTAGGATACCAATACATTCAATAGACTGGCACATACTTTTTTTTAAGCTATGATGTTTTATATCATAGATTCAGACACACGGGCTTTCGATCATAGTAAGTGGTGAGTCCTCATAGTTTAGATTTTTCAGCAGTCAGAGTAAGTGGTGAGTCCTCATAGTTTGAGGACATGATAATTATTTCAGTATTTCAGTTTATTTCAGTAGCCGAAGTTAGTTGGGGATTTGTTCCATCAACTCCATGGTTCAGACAGTTGTGACTTTCTAGACTAAAGTATTTCCAGACGGATGTTCAGTTTTGGTATTGATATATCGCATTCAGTATTTATTTTCAGTTTTGAACCTTATGGCCAGTTTTCACCTAATTTTCGCATATTCACAATATTATTATTCAGTTATTGCAGCAGATACCTGTTATGGGTTGACTTGTGATTCCTCGAGATTATGAGCACAGTGTAGCGTCCGGGGTACAGACTCGGGGCGTTATAATATTCCATCTAATCCAATACAAAGCTTTGTTATGTATAAGTGTTGAGGTTTACTGTTGCCATGTTATTGAGATTTGTTGTTTATTTCACCCTTATACATCACTATGTAATGTGTATAGATTTATTCCTTCTAATATGATACATAGCATAGTTATGTATAAGGGTTGGGTTTACTGTTGCCATGTTCTTCAGATCTTATAGGAGTTCATTTTTTTGTTTTAAAATTTTTCATACTTATGTAGTAAAATTTTCTTTATTTGTGGATCAGGTAGTAAATTTTTTTTTCGTAGCCTTGCATAGTAAAATTTCCTTTATACGAGTCTTTTTTCATTTTAAAATTCTCTATGTCCCTTTATTTTATAAGGGTCTTTTTTCTTTGGTTCTAAAATTTTGTAGGTGATTTATGTGGTAAATTTCCTTTTAGGAGTATATGTTTTGGAAAATTTATATAATTAAGAAATTCATGAATCACACATTAATAAGGTATAATCTTGTCTAATTATTAGACTTGATTTATTTTCTTAAATATTATCAAGGAAGTTAGTTATGATACATAAGATACTTATGTATATTATAATTTAACTATGCTTATGAACAATTAAATTTGGGAGAGAGAATATTTACTTTGGAGAGAGGGATTTGTGAAAATAACCTATAGCCAAACCAATAAGAATGTAATGACCTTCGCATTGAAATTTTTCTGTGTTTCGATCATTTTACTACTCCTCATGGTTTCCGTATTTGATTTATGAGTTACGGATATGGTTGGAACGATCCCCGATGCTTCCCGGAGTGTTTTGTTTGAGTTTGAGGTTTTGAGTATCCTTAACAGGATAGATTTGACTTTCGTCAATATTTTGTGATCCGAGCATCGAATGGCGATTGTAACAGTTTCATTAACTCCGAAATATCATTTTAGGGCGAGTAGCATGGTTAGTTTGGGTCCCACGCCTCTATTTTATATTTCTACCCTTCATTTAAAAACTAAATAAATTTGGCCTTAGGGGGTTCCAAGAGTTAATTTGCTGAAAATGATCTTTTTCTAAAAATTTAACTTCTCCATTGAGTCGAAATATTGAAATTAGCCTAGTGGCATATTTGATTTGTTTCAGTAGGGTTTCGAATGAATCCCGAGGGTTCACTCGTAGAATTATTATACTTGGTATATTGTTGGTGTGATGGCTCAAGCGACCCCTTGATGGCTTAAGCGATTTGCTTAAGTGACTCTGTGACTGCTTAAGAAACCCCTTGATGGATTAAGCGACCATTTGATGGCTTAAGCAACTATCGCTGATATTTTTATATATCTTTTCACACCCTCTTTTTTAACTCCGAAAAGAAATTCATTTAGGTTCGAATGAGTTTTTATTATTAAAGTGACAAAAATGAGGATTTGCTTCGAAAAAGGATTATTTACATTTTATATTCAGAGTTGCCACTTGACATAATCGGGTGTGCCAAGTCACCTTTGGAAATCCTTTTCAAAATGGTTTGACTCTAGAAACTGATCCGCGAACAGAGATTTCGGTTAAGGAATTCTGCTGACCGAGGGAAAGATGTTAGGCACCCCTTTGTCCCGTGGTTCGATCACGGTCGCTTGGTGGAGCGTATCGGTTAATTTGACATTATGAATATATAAACCACACAAAATCACACAAAATAATCAATCAAACAGGCAAACAAAGCAAATCCAAAATTATAGTGTCCAGTTTGATTATTACAATCCCAAAATAGAAAAATGCGAAAATATAAACCTACTCTAGTCTATGTTAATTCTAAACTACATTGATTTCTCCACCCAACATTTTGGGCCTTGATCGTGCGTCGTCTTTAAGTACATGGTACTTCAGGGCATTCCCCGGATAAATCAATACAAATTTCTCGGGGCATTCTCCAGCCGAATAAATACAATAGATCCCAATGCATAAATCAAAACCATTCCACAAACATATTCAAACACTCAACAAATCATTATTCCTAAATTTGCCTACCCAGCCTAACGTTTGCCTACCAATTTCATCCTATCATGATACTATCACGTTTAGCATTCGTATTTACTCCAAAAAACAACCAACGACAATAAATCAAGACTAAACAATATTCGTTTTTATCAATTGCTACCATACAACCCCCAGTTTTTTTTTCCGATAAATTTTCACACGAATCGGTATTCCAAACACATGCCAATCATCAAATTCATGTCATGATTAATTACTCACGGATAAACAATAACAAACATCACCAGAATTATCCAATTATAACCACCAACAAGGATTAATAAACACACAGTATTCCATTCGATGCATCGAATATCACAAATAATGAAATGAAAAATAGAGAATAGGTAGAATTGGACCTCAAATGAGCTTTCTGAGTGCCAAATTTCACAATCAAAAGATAGAGCCGGATCCAAAAACCTAAAATTGAACCTCAACCCAAACAAACCAGCTCGAATCCGAGACCAATAACCATTCCAAGCCCAATTCAAAATTTTTCGATGGCTACCAGTCAATCCCAAGCCCAAAACTGAAGCACCGACGCTGCTGTGACTGATTTTTGGTCGCTAGTTTAGGAACTTTGCGTGGGAGATGAAGCTGGGTTCAACGATTTCTAGCGAAGAGCCCCATCGCCGGTGCTATGAGGAAGTTCGTCGATCGGATTTTGGGGTGGGGGGATCAGATTTCGCCGGTGATATCATTTCCGACGAGAATGCACCAGGAAATGCATTTTCCGATCTGGTTTCTCTGCTTTTCGCTATTTTCTGTCCTCTTTCTGTATTCTCTCCCTCGATCTCTCTTTGTCTTCTCTCCGTTGCTCCATCTCTCGTCTCCCTACTCTCGTGCCATTTCAGTGGATGTGTGTGTGTATGTGGTCAGGTGAGTGTGTGCGTGTATTTTTATAGAGAAGAAGATGATGGTGGGTGGAATTTTGTGAGAGTGTATGTGTGATTGTGGGAAAATTATGAGAGAATTCAATGGAAGGTCAGTGTGTCTGTGATATATGTTGGTGAATTGTGTATATACTCCCTTTTTTGTGGAAAAAAAATGTGGAGGGGGGGTTAAAGGGTAAGGGTAGGTAGGGTAGAGGTAGGGTATGGGGTAGGGTGGTGATGTGTCAAGGTGATATGTCAAAAATTATTAGAAGTTTGTTATTTTTTGTATTTTTGTGGGGTATAATCACATGGATGAGGGTGTGTGGTATGGTGAGCTAAAAATGGATAAAATTGGACTTCGGGAGGGACAAAATTAGGTGTCTACAACATGCCCCCTTTGAATGTAAATACGAAGTATTTTCAGACAAAGAAGTAGACAACGAGACAAAATTTTATCCCGATCATTATTCAAAAAAATGAAACAGAAGGAAGAAGGAAAAACGGGTCTTGATTTAGGACATCTTACCTACCTAAGTTATGAGGAAATCGAGTCACAAGTATCTCAAAGGATTGGAAGGAGATGGACTATACTGAGTTGGAGAGTCGAGTGAGGTTCCATCGAGGTTCCGATCCGCGGCTCTGTCATTACATCAAAAATAAAAATTACAAGTTAAAACATAAATAAAATTACAAAAACCCTATCTATGCAGCTTTCTTTGACTCTTGACTTGCTACTTCATAATCCTATTCTTCAGGTGGGCTCCTGACTTACAATTTCTTCACTCCGTTCTTCAGGCGGGTTCCTGGCTTTCAATTTCATCACCCTGTTCTTCAGGCGGGCTCCTGACTTTCAATTTTCATCAGTTGACCTTCAATTTTCTTCCTCTTGTTTCTTGCTTTTCAACTGCTTCACCTTATTGCTTGACTTTCATTTATTTGCCCTGCTCTCCAGGCGGGCTCCTAACTTACAATTTCATAAACTTCTAATTTTAGCACCCTGTTCTTCAGGCGGGCTCCTGACTATAATTTTCTCACCCTGTTCTCCAGGCGGGCTCCTAACTTACAATTTCATAAACTTCTAATTTTAGCACCCTGTTCTTCAGGCGGGCTCCTGACTATAATTTTCTCACCCTGTTCTCCAGGCGGGCTCCTGAAACCAAAATCAAAACTAAAACGAAATTATCCCAAACAAAGTTTATGATAAAGAAAGATTTCATTCATTCAATTTTTGTTGAAAGTAATGTCCCATTTTTCAGGAGGGTCCTGAACAGAAAGTAAATTCCCATTTTTCAGGAGGGTCCTGAATATAAAGTAAAATACCATTTTCCAGGAGGGTCCTGAACAGAAAGTAAATTTCCATTTTTCAGGAGGGTCCTGAACAGAAAGTAAATTCCCATTTTTCAGGAGGGTCCTGAATATAAAGTAAAATCCCATTTTCCAGGAGGGTCCTGAACAGAAAGTAAATTTCCATTTTCTAGGAGGGTCCTGAACATAAAGTAAATTCTCATTTTTCAGGAGGGTCCTGAACATAAAGTAAATTTCCATTTTCCAGGAGGGTCCTGAACAGAAAGTAAATTCCCATTTTCAAGGAGGGTCCTGAACATTCCCATTTTCAAGGAGGGTCCTGAACATTCCCATTTTCAAGGAGGGTCCTGAACATAAAGTAAATTCCAATTTTCTAGGAGGGTCCTGAACAGAAAGTAAAATCCCATTTTTCAGGAGGGTCCTGAGCATAAAGTAAATTCCAATTTTCCAGGAGGGTTCTGAACATAAAGTAAAATTTCCATTTTCCAGGAGGGTCTTGAATAGAAAGTAAAATCCTATTTTCCAGAAGGGTCCTGAACAGAAAGTAAAATCCCATTTTTCAGGAGAGTCCTGAGCAGAAAGTAAATTCCCATTTTCCAGGAGGGTCCTGAACATAAAGTAAATTATCATTTTTCAGGAGGGTCCTGAACAGAAAGTAAAGTCCTATTTTTCAGGAGGGTCCTGAACAGAAAGTAAAGTCCCAATTTTCAGGAGGGTCCTGAACAGAAAGTAAAATCCCATTTTTCAGGAGGGTCCTGAACAGAAAGTAAATCCCCAGACATGCCTTCCCAACGATAGCTGAATTTACTGAAAAGAAGTTTGCCCCTGTTTCATCAAAGAAAACTTGGTCAGTTAAAAGCTCAGTGGTGGTTTACAACACTTGGCTTTCCTGACACCTGCTCTAGTATTCTCTCCTTTCATTTTGTTTCAGATTGCTGGCACTTTCCCCTGCTTTATCGCGTCATTGACCCAAACACAGATTAAGGGAAATGACTCTGAAACAAACACAGTATCTCTGCTTTGCCATGCTTCTAAGATAAACCCTTTAAACTTTGGTATTTTCATGAGTTCCCAAATTTACCTATTGATAAATCTTTCTGCGTGCCTTTTTTTTGGCTTACAATCATGTCTCTTTCATGTGCTGGCCTTTTTGTCTTGCTTTGTGCAATTGAAGAAGTTGGTAGCCAGTTTTGAAATCTTTTCTCACTTGTTTTGACATGGACTTGACTAAAAAACAAGAGGAAAATGACAACAATTTGTGTTTTATTTGAATAACTAACTCAAGAAAATAAGAATATAACTAAAGAAAAGAAAGAAACGACAATAAATGTCCTCATTGAAAAAGATGAAAGAAAAGTTTATCTGAAAATGACAGTTAACTCTAATGATTATGACATGCATATCGAATTAAACTGCCTGATCTTTCCATCCATAACTTTCTACCAATTGTTGCTGAGTTAATGACCTCGAAATTGAGTTGCTTCCTTAGGTCAATTGCATTTAAGACCTTATTCGGCTAGTGGCGCCTTGAATGGTTGTGGCCAACAAGCCTCTTTTATTTTCCTTTTCTCAGCTCACTATTTCCTTATGGTGACCGTGGGGGTTTTCACCAATAAGACTCTCTCATTTTTATCTCTCTCAGCTTACCATCGTCTTACGATACCCGTGAGGGTTTTCACCGATAAGACTCTCTTATTTTCATTTTTCTCCTGTTTCCTTATGCTGAGAAAGACAAGTAGTTCCCAAAATGCGCCATCACATCCATTGCATATTAGCCTTAACATTCTCAAAGATTGATCTGAAGGTTTGTCTTTGGTTGTAACTTGGCTTTTGGATAGGGTTAGAAAGAAAGGATGGCATGGGGCCCAAATGACACTTGAAGTGGGGTGGGACTTACAACTTTTGGAATTGACTCAAACAATAAGGATTACTTCATGCCCCAGTTTTTTTTGACTGGGTGACTCTAAATTGTTTATTTGGTTGGACCGTACCCTGGATAGGGCAGCCTACATATCTCACCCTCGAAAGAGGAGAATCTGGTCACGCGTAGTTCTGAAAGCTTGTTTTGCATGATTTAGACTTTTGATTCTTTTTCTTTTATTGACACTCTTTTCTCTATAGATTTTTCTGACTCTATTTGTCTTGCCATTTTTTTTCTTTTTGGACATATTTTTTTTTCTTCTTTTTTTTTTTTTGAACTTTTTCTGACTCTATTATTTTGCTCGACACTTTTCTTTTGAGCTTTGCTGACTCTTTCTTGATTCCAAAAGAGGGGTATGAAAGAAAATAAGACTAAAGCTCAAATGGGGTAAACAAAGGATGACACAATATTTGGATAGCTGAATGAAATGCCTTCATCATATCAATTCTTGAAAATGCAAGTACATATCATGCAATATGAAAGTAAGAGATGATCATTTGTGACATTTTTTAAGCATTAAATTTAACTGAGTCTGTGCGTCACTACTCTTGCACTTTGTTCAATATATCACTCCAGTTTTGTTGTATATTCCTCACATCGAATGACTCATGCTTTTATAGAGTTGATTTTTCCATCCCTTGGGATCACACATCCTCTATTTGACCTAATTGAGCAATGTTTTTCAATTGATGACCAAGTTATTCTTGCGATTCTCAAAATAATTTCCTTCATTTTCAAAGAAGGCTTGAACTTGTCACCAAATATCTCAACACTCTACCTATTTTCTCAGATACTCTCTTTTTCTAACTGTAACCCTCTGATTCAATGTTCATGCTTAAATTGAATTTTAAGATCTGGCTGAAAATTATGCTAGCATATCATATCACTAGAATTAACCTAAAATGTACTGTGTAAAGAAAACGAACAAACAACACATATTTAAAACACAAAGGAAAAATGGACACTTTATTTAATTAAAATAAAAGATAGAAGGGTTTGAACATAATGACAAATGGACAAAACAAGATAGATCCCGAACTATAACCCTGAAATAATTCGAATAACAGAATATAAAACAAAATAAACTATCAGACCTCTTCCTAGTAGGGATAGGGGTGGCTTCTCAATTGCTCAGCTTTACATCTTAGCCACTGGTTTGCATATCAGTATGACTAGAGTTTTTCTCACTGCCAATGTTCTGCACCATAATCAATTTGTCTTGAATCATCTTTTCAATTTATCTTTTCAAAGAACGACAATCTTCAATTCTGTGACCCTGAACATCAGAATAATATGCACATTGTACATTCGGATCAAAACTTCTTGAATGTGGGTCAGGAGTATACCCAAGGAGAGGAGTGATCATGCTTTGCTGTGCCAATCTCTGAAATAAACTGGTATACGACTCTCCAATTGGTGTAAAACTATCCCTCAATTTCTGCCTCATTTCATTATTTATCTTGGATCGAACATTGGGCCTAGAAGAGCTTTGGTATGATTGTGGAATTGGAGGATGACTTTGAGGAGTTGGTGCGCGCCATTGTGGGTAAGGAGGGAGTTGAACATATGGTTGTGCTCAATATACTAGATATGGAGGTGGGGAAACAGAGTATAATGAGTTTTGGGAGTGATTATGGAGAGCTTGGGTATGAACTTGGGCTTGAGACTGACGGAAACGACGACGTCGTCTTCTTGGATGTGCCCGTTCTCCAACTACAATAGCAGTTCCATCTTTCTTATTCTTCTTCCCTCCAGGTTCCCTTAATTGATTGCAATATTGTCCCAAATATTTCACGGATTCCTCATACCCATCTTGCTCCTCAAATTTTGACATCTCAAAGATTGAAGGAAGGTTAGCACTTGAAGTCATGCCCCAGTCTTTGTATGAAACATCTTTTTTACCCGCAGGTCCTAGAAAATTTTTCATAGCATTTTCTGCACTCTTCATTTTTCCAACCATTTTCTCCGATTCTTCTGGCACACTGGACTTCTTGTTAAGAAATTTTGGTGGTCCGGTTAACTTAAAAGTAGGCTCAAGAGTATAAAAATAATCACCAAGAGTATTGAATATAGGTTTACTGGCAGCATGGGGATGCACAACCGTTGGGTGAGCCAGTGTGGAAGTCCCAGTAGAGGATTGAGAAACAAGATCATAGACGACATGTGGTGTTGTGAATGTAGTAGGCTTATGCTGAGGAGCTAGAGGAAAAGTGGTGGAAGCATTGAGATGCTTTTGGCTTGGAATGAATTCTGAGTCATGTTGCGGTGCATCAACAATAGTAGAAAATTGACTTTCAGAGTTTGGTGGAAAACTCGAGGTATTTATAGGATCAATAAAGGGAAATGGAGGAGGAGGAAACCCACTGGCCCAAGCTCGATGCATTTCTGTCATTTGTTGTCTTAGCCTCCTAATCTCTTGTTTCAAACTCTCATTTTCCTGATTCTTTGTTTGATCCATGATGTCACTCACTATATCTTTGTTGGACACAACTAACCCTTTGGATTTGGTGTGATGTGAAGGACTATCCAGAATGCCACAAACCAACCACCTTAAACTGACTCAACAGAAAAACAACAAATGTGTTAGAGTTCAACACTTTTTCAAAACCTCTTTTTCCTTTTTTTTTTTTTGAAAAGATCACCGAACCCAAGAAGGCGCCTACGTATCTTACTCCTGAGAGAGAAGAATCAGGTGTGTGTAGTTCGTGAAGTCTTGCCAAAATGGCCAATTAAACTCTTTGTTTTCTTTCTTTTTTTCTTTTTCTCGAAACTCTAAGAAGAAAAGAAAATAACAATTTGTCAAAAGAATTGACAAAAATGTTTTATGAATTTTTCAGTTTTAACATCCCTGTACAAAATGAAACATACGATTACCAAAGAAAAATCTTTTTGGGTTTTCAATTTTAAATTTCATACGAAAATGAAACTTGAACCTATTGAATTTTTTTTTTTTGTGATTTTTGTTTAAAGATGTATATGAAACACCTACTCTAAATGAAGAGTGAGGAAAATATTTTTTTGAATTTTCAAAATAAGATCCCCGAACCAACAATAGGTTGCCTACATATCTCACTCCCGAGAGAGGAGAATCAGGGGTGCGTAGTTCGTCCAGATTGGACAATTAAGGATTATAGAACAAACAAAACCTTGACTTGAGAGACACGAGTACTCGATGAAAATAAAATCTATTTGGATTTTAATTTGACACTTCATACAAAAATGACACCAACAACCATAAAAGAAAAATCTTTTCAATATTTTCGATATGAAATATATAAAAATTCTACCATCTTTTTTAATTTTCCTTTTATAAAAAGCTCCTATTTGAAAAAAATCATTTTGAAAATTTTGAATTATGAATGCATGATAAAGGAACAAAAGGAAAATCTTTTTGATGTTTTTGAGAAAATAAGTGTGAAAGGTAAAAAACTTTTTGAATTTTTGAATTGTGAAGAAAAAAAATCAAAAGCCACAAAGAACTCTAAAAACTTACGAAACTCTTTTTTTTGACTCACTATTCCTTTTCTCTTTTTCAACACTTTCTTGTCTACACACTTTACTTCTAACACATGCTTTCCCCAAATCGGTCCATCAAATGACCACGTTACCCTCAAAGATGCAACATTTAGCACGTAGGGATGCTTCAGAGGTGAATCTCCTATGAAGGACCAAGTGGGTCCCGCTAGGTCTCAATATGATACAGATAAACATGACCTAAAGGCTAACCTACGTTGAGGTTTACTAACAAGGTCATTCGGGGGAGCATATGGTCGATAATGACTGCTTTGCTTTCCACACACTCCATACGTCAGATGCCTCCCCCTCCTAAAATAAGGGTAACTCAACTAGAGTTTGTGTGCACGACATGCACTCTAGGACTTGTTGCAGAAAGAATTGACTCAGGTTATGCACATGATGCCAGATATAAAGCGGTAACACACAAGAGAAAAACTATAAACACGTAGCACGTACGCACTCAACAATGATAAAATAAATACAAATAATAACATAAACAATGTTTATACACTCATAATGTCAAACTAAGCCGAAACAACTCCAAAAATAAGTTCGAATTCTGAAAAGATCCCCAGCAGAGTCGCCAGAGCTGTCACACCCTTTTTTTTTAACTCCCCAAACAGACTATTTTTAAAGTTTGAAAGGATTTTTATTATTAAAGTGACAAAAATGAGGAATTTCTTCGAAAAAGGATTATTTACATTTTTTATTCAGAGTCGCCACTTGACATAAATCGGGTGTGCCAAGTCACCTTTAGAATCCTTTTCAAAATGGTTTGACTCTAGAAACTGATCCGCGAACAAAGATTCCGGTTAAGGAATTCTGTTGACCGAGAGAAAGGTGTTAGTCACTCCTCGGTCCCGTGGTTCGACCACGGTCGCTTGGTGGAGCGTATTGACTAATTTGACATTATGAATATATAAACCACACAAAATCACACAAAACAATCAATCAAACAGGCAAACAAAACAAATCCAAAATTATTGTGTACAGTCCTATTATTTCAATCCCGAAATAGAAAAATGTGAAAATATAAACCTACTCTATTCAATGTTAATTCTAAACTACACTCCATTGCTTTCTCCACCCGACGTTACGGGCCTTGATCGTGCGTCGTCTTCAAGTACATGGTACTTTGGGGCATTCCCCAGATAAATCAATACAAATTTCTCGGGGCATTTTCCGGCCGAATAAATATAATAGATCCCAATGCATAAATCAAAACCATTCCACAAACATATTCAAACACTCAACAAATCGTTATTCTTAAATTTTCCTACCCAGCCTACCGTTTGCCTACCAATTTCATCCTGTCATGATACTATCACGTTTAGCATTCGTATTTACTCTAAAAAACAACCAACGACAATAAATCAAGACTAAACAATATTCATTTTTATCAATTGCTACCATCCAACCCCAAATTTCTTTTTTTTTAATAAATTTTCACACGAATCGGTATTCCAAACACATGCCAATCATCAAATTCATGTCATGATTAATTCCTCACGGATAAACAATATCAAACATCTCCAGAATCATCTAATTATAACCACAAAGAAGGATTAATCAACATACAGTATTCCATTCGATGCATCGAATATCACAAATAATGAAATAAAAAATAGAGAAAGAGTAGAATTGGACCTCAAATGAGCTTTCTGTGTGCCAAATTTCACAATCGAAAGACAGAGCCGGATCCAAAAATCTCAAATCGAACCTCTACCTAAAAAATCCAGCTCGAATCCAAGACCAATAATCATTCCAAGCCCAATTCAAATTTTTTCGATGGCTACCAGTCAATCCCAAGCCCAAAATTGAAGCATCGACGCTGCTGTAACTAATTTTTGGTCACTAGTTTAGGAATTTATGTGGGCGATGAAGCTGGGTTCAACAATTTTTGGCAAAGAGATCTATCGCTAGTGCTCTGAGGAAGTTTGCCGATCGGATTTTAGGGTGGGGGGATCGAATTTCGCCGGTGATATCATTTCCGGCGAGAATGCACCAAACCTGATCTGGTTTCTCTGCTTTTCACTATTTTCTGTCCTTTTTCTGTATTCTCTCCCTCTATCTCTCTTTGTCTTCTCTCTGTTGATCCCTCTCTCATCTCCCTACTCTCGCACCATTTCAGTGGAAGTGTGTGTGCGTGTGGTTAGGTAAGTGTGTGCGTATATTTTTATGGAGAAGAAGATGATGGTGAGTGGAATTTTGTGTGAGTGTATATGTGATTGTGGGAAAATTATGAGAGAATTCAATGAAAGGTCAGTGTGTCTGTGATATCTGTTGGTGAATTGTGTATATACTCCCCCTTTCTTTGTGGAAAAGAAATGTGGGTGGGGGGTTAAAGGGTAAGGGTAGGTAGGGTAGAGGTAGGGTAGAGTTAGGGTATGGGGTGGGGTGGTGATGTGTTAAGATGATGTGTCAAAAGTTGTTAGAAGTTTGTTATTTTTTGTATTTTTGTGGGGTATAATCACATGGATGAGGGTGTGTGGTAAGGTAAGCCAAAAATGGATAAAATTGGACTACGGGAGGGACACAATTAGGTGTCTACATCTCTTTTGACCTCATTTCCAGCCATGGTTCTAAGCTTAAAACCTCTATTATTTACTTCTGGGAGCTTGAATTAGGTAGGAGATCCTTCATTTGAAGCGGAGCTTGGATTGGAGATGTTGAGGTGACCTTTTTTCCATCATTATTACTTAAGTTTCTGTCTTAATCCTTCATTAAATTCTTGATTTTTCCTCTTGTTTTCTTTAGCTCTTTGGGCTGATTCGGGACCCAATCAAGACTCCGTTGGTACTCTGTTAGTAATAGTCAAGTTAGAGTTCTAAAGTATCATTAATAAGATATTCTTCTTTAATAAGTGTACTTTTTAGAGGTGTCTACAGTTACATAATTTAAGTGTGTATAGGGTGTAATCAGTTAAGAGCACGTAACAAAGGGTATGGACACATGGTGGAGAGATCTAACGAGAAACAGAGAGTAAAAAATTATCTTCCAAAGAGACATTCTCGATAGTGAAAAATAGTTTTTGTCAAGGAAGAGTAAAAGGTGTATGGTCAAAGACGAAGGGCCCGTATCCTAGTGATGTGGACTAAATTTATAGCTCGTGTGAGTGATGACTAGAGTGAAACAATAGAGTTCTTAGTGCTAGGAAGATACACTTACTGAAATTATGGTGAAAAAAGAAATAATAATGTGGTTTGTTCACATTGTAAGAAACCCAAACATGATGCCGGAATATGATACCAACTCATAGGTACAGAATGGTGGACGAATAATCCAAAATATGAAGGAAAAACAAGATCTCGGGGTAGAGGTCAAACACGACAGTATAGGGGAGGTTCAAGAACTAGTCGAGAAAGAGGAAACTTCTGGGCTAATACAGTAGTGACTAAGGATGGGAAAGCACTGGATACAGGACTCGCAAATGCAGGTCAAAATATGGAACCCATAAAATTGAGCCCCTAAGATTGGAAAACTTTGATTGATATGTTAATGTCTTAAAGTGTCATGATTTAAATGATCGTGAGTGACACTCATACTAAACCTCTGGTGAGAGAACGATCTAGCCAAAATGAACCCAAACCCTTAGCCATTTTTTAAGACAGAAATATCAACTAATCAACACTAATGATAAGAATCTAAAAAAAACCAACATAAATATTAGTGTGGAGTGAAAAAAACTACCTATTGCAACTTTCCAAGGACCCAAAATTCATCATTCAAGAACATTTTAGCTATCAGGGAGTAAATGTAACACCCTACCTATGTAGTCATCTGGAACATTCTAGTCTCAACTGTTTGGTACTATGCAGGTTTGATGATTGACAATGTGATATGAAACATGTCATTCAAGTTGGTTCATAGACACACTGTCTCATGTAGCTGAACTTATAGCAAAATAATCGACGATTAAATACAAGGGTGAAAGAAGTCAAGGACCAGATGAGTGGTTCATTCTGATAAACTCAAGGAAATAAAATGTGCTAATTTGAAGAAGTTGAATTTGATTCAAATACTTGATGATAAGGGAAAGCAAGTTGAGTTGGAAAAAGAGTCCTATGTAGAATAAGAAAGATTCTGAAGATTGAAGAAGTCTACGCAAGATAAAAAACATACTAATTGAATGACTCTTTATTTGATCAAAGAAGTTTTGATGACTAACATATGAATGTAACATGTTACTCAAGTTGGTCCAAGCATAGGGAGACAAGTTTCAGTTTTCACTGGAAGGTTCATTCAAGATTGCTTAGAGTCAGGAATGGATAAACAAGCCTAATTTTGATATACTCAAAGTATTAATCACGAGTGATAAAGAAAAAGTTATAGTTGAATACAACACTTGAAGATAAGCTGAAGAATGAGATTCACTTAATTAGGAGATCGAGTTGAAGGAGTTTTACCTATGCAAGGAGTATGACTAAACAAAGGCCTTCTACTGGATAACAAACTCTGATGAGTTGAGTGATTGTGTCAAGAAATAAGTCTCATCCACTGAAGGACTTCTTGAAGAAATATGGTTAAATAGAGAAAGTGATTGACATAATCACTTATGCACTTACAAAATAGAAAAGGGGAATTGACAGATTGTCTTTACTAAGTTCTACTCAATCACTGAAGAAACATATTGAAGAACCTAGTCCTTGTATAAAATCTGGCTAAGAGTTTAAGCATTGATTTTTAGGAGTTGTTCATTGTGTTGAACTATTGATATAATATCAGTTTCAGTGTGGTATAAATTGAACTAGGGGCTAGTCTTCAAGTTGGGGAAAACCCAGAGACTTTGGGAACATATACCTTGGGTGGTGTGTATGTGTAGTTAGGAATTAGAGTTTATAATTCTTGGTTGATAAGTTGAAGGAATTAGAGTTTATAATTTCTAGTTGTTGAGTTATAGGAATTAGAGTTTATAATTTCTAGGTTATAAGCTTTTTATAATCAGTCGTTGTTAAGGCTCAAAGTTATTTAGTGAAGTTGGGGTTAAATCATATAGAGGTACAGGTCGTAGTTTTTAGACCTTTTTAAGCTAGATGTTTTCCACGTAAAAATGTTTGTGTTCTCTACTTTTTGTCTTTACTGCTTTCACTGGAACACGTTAGGCAACCCATTCCATCGAGAGAAAACTACTAGGCTAAACTAAGGTAATTAGTAGGGTACGTATTCTAACAAGTTGTATCTCAGACAAGTTGTCTTAAGAAAGGTTAGCACCTAAGATAAAGATCACTATGATGAATTCCGCACAACCTAATGGTCACAGTGAAGGTCAATCCACTACTATACCTACATTCTTTGATGGTTCTCACTTCATTTGGTAGAAAGTTATGATGGAAACATATCTTCAAAGTAAAGATTATAAATTATGGGATAGAACTATTGATCAACCAACAATTCCCATGAAGATAGTGGATGGAGAAAAAGTGAACAAGGTAAGGACTGAATTCACCCCAAAAGGTCTTGTTGCACTAAAAAAGAATGCAATAACCAAAAATATTCTTGTTTGTGGTCTTGGTTCAACCGAGTACAATAAAGTGTCTAATTGAAATACTACTAAACAAATCTGGGATGCCTTGGTGAATGCACATGAAGGCACTAGCCAAGTGAAAAAATCCAAAATTCCAATACTTTTCATTGAATATGAGGATTTCAAAATGAAGAAAAAATGAGTCACTACAAAAAATAATAACTAGGTTAAGTTCATTGGTAAATGAGTTATCATCTCTAGGAAAGGTTTTATCCACTGAGGAATAGGTAGAGAAGGTCATGAGAGTTCTACCAAAGTCTAAGTGGGATGTCAAAGCTACATCCCTAAGAGAAGCTAAGGATCTCACTAGAATGTTCCTTGATGAGTTAGTTGGTAATTTGAAGGCTTATGAGATGAACATGGAAGATCTAAATTGGGTATATGAAAGTGATGGATCAAATAATGAAGAAGGTTATGAAACTTCTCTCATGAACATTGGAGATTCAAATACAAAAGAAGAAGATGGAACCTCTGAGGTAAGTATTTCTGAACTCAAAGAGAAATTGCATTTATTTTAAAAAAGAAAACTTGTTTCTTCAATAAGTGCTTTGATTGATGATTTTCAATAAATAACATTGATAGGGATGAAATCTTCAAAAGTCTGGCAAGCCTAAAGTTTGATTATATCGATCTAAAGGCTTGTAAAAACACTATTGAAAAGGAAAACTGCACTCTTAAGAAATAGGTTAGTAGACTTGATTCATCAAACCTGACTCTCAAATTTGAAGTTATAAAACTGTCTCTTTATGAAAAAGGAAAAAAGGTCAAGAGTGAGGAAAAAGAAAAAATTGAGTCAGAATTGACTAAGATTAAACATGAATAATTTTGTGAAAAAGAAAATATTAGTCAACTAAGTCAAGAAGTTTCTAAATTGAAACTTGATCTTGAAAGAGCTAATAGATGGACACTTTCTTCAAGAAATGTTCATAAGTTAGGTCAAAGAACTTACAATGAAAAGTATAGGTTGGGATTTTATAAAAGTGTTAATTCTATTAAAGATCTGTGTTATATTTATGGCAACCTAGGGCATCCAACCACTGAATGTCCAGTTACAACAAAAAGCAAATCAAGAAGCATAAGCCTAGAAAAAGAATCTAATTCCATGTTAGTACAAACTAACAAGAAGGTCAAAATTGGTCAGAGAAATAGGTCACATAACCTGTTTCCTTGATGGGCTAGAAGGAACCTCATTCATCCATTTTATCATAAGAAAAGACCCAAGCTTATCTGGGTGCCTAAAGTTAACCCCTAATTTATTTTATAGGTGAGAGTGAAAGGAGACAAGCAAACTTACTACATGGATAAAGCTTACTCAATGCATAAGACTTCCCTTCACTCACCACATTTAAAGGGGGAATGAATCTTTTGGAGATGGTAAAAAGAGAACCATTACTAGAGTTAAAAAGATTGGGAGAACTAAAACAAAAGCCTTTGAAAGATTGACAAATTTGTAGTGCTCGTGTAAGGGGAAGAAGAGAGATCCTCTTTCAAAACAAAGAATCATATAAGTACGGCCAAGTGCTTGGACCTGGTCCAAATGAATCTTTGTGGACCAATGAGGATAAGAAACATAAAAAGGTAAGAGGAGCATGTTGTACCACCTGGTCTAACTATTGTATAGACCGAGGGCATATTGATATGGGGAATAACAAATTAAGAAATTTATTCATCAATAACACCAACACAAGTTGTTGATAATTTTGTTGGAAGTTCACAAGCATTAGTGCTGAAAAACTACCACTGTCAAAACATTTATGTTATCTGTGGAGGAAAAACTACATAAAGTGTGGGCTTATGTGCAAGATTTCAAGATAAGCCTAAATAATCTCAAGGAAAACAATGACTTGGGACTATGGTATCCAAAGAAAATCAATTTCACTCTTATGGACTATAGAGATGTTGACTGTGCGGACTACTTAATTGACTGAAAAAGCACCATAGGCACTAAGTAGAGAGCATTTTGAAAAGAATAAGTTAGACTTGGGGATGATTAAATTGCATGAAATCCCCTCAATGATTGGCTAGAATAACTATTTTCTTTTTAATCTTATTAGCTAAAATGTTATTTGATTCAGTCTTACACATTTAGTTGTGCATCCCAATTCTAGGTTTTTGACTCTTCTAACCTAATATTGAATTAGATTGTGTAGAAAAATGGACACAAGCAAGCAATTCTGACCACAAAGTTCTTCTTATCAGGTATGTTCTACACTAACATAAGCATAGGCGGTCTAAGTTGAAATAGTTGAGCACACTTGTTCAATTCCTCACACTTCATCCTCCCCTTGTCCTATAAAGCTGGCGAATTGACACATGATTTTTTTCATAATTCTCTCTCTAAATTCACTCTAAAAAAATAAAAAAAAAAATACATCTTTGCACTCTGTGAAAGGTATGTATCCTTATCCTTCTCTCCCATCAAACCATTATTTGACCAAACTTTTCTTGATTTTCTCCAAATGATTGTGCACAAATGTGTTAATCCTACACCAGAAATTCTTCTTCTTTCTCAATCAAAATATCAGTTTTTGCAACATGGATTCACCAAGCTTGATCATCAATCACATGCATCATATGTTTCTAAAGAAAAAAAAGGACATGCTCTCCTTTTTGGGTTCTAATTGGCTCAGATTTTTAAGGACTTCTCAGTTCTAGTTCAGGTTTGACTTTTCAATCAACAAAGGATATTTTTGAATAGATGAATCATGTTGCTCTACTTATTTCAATAAGGAGGACTAACACTCATCAGCAAAAAAAAAATAAAAAAATAAAAAATAATAATAAAAAAATGCTTTAGCTGAGAAAAATTCTAAGCTAGAAGCTGCACAAGATAGTCATGAAGTGGAATAAGAGGTTCTTCAAGGTAGGATCATGACTTTGAAGCTTGACCTTGATTGAGAGAGAGCTGAACATGTTAAGTTGTTCGTCAATTGACACAGTTGATATCACATGTTCTACCTTCCTCACCAGCTCCTCACTATTTATATCCTTAGCCATGTCCCACTTTTATACTGTTTTCTTTTTTGATTAATGCTCAGTTGTTTTTCTTTGTTAAGTACTAGCTTAGGTTTAATGTGGAACATGCTCTGGCAGTTTAATGGAATGGTTATCTTTGCTTAATTGAGTCATGTTTTGCTCTTTTATACATTACTATGTTGGCTAAAGTTCTTGTCTGATTGTTTTGGTGATAGCCTCAGTGGACATGAATAGCATAACTAATCACTTTAGCTAGTATATTATTACATTGAAATGATTTTCCAATAGTGACCAAAGGGGGAAGATTAGGATTGTGCAGTATTTATAACTCATTGACTAACCTGTTTCATTCTAGTGTTTGATGCTTCATTGCCCACAAGTAAACATGTTTGTATGCACAAAGACAAGAGGGTTATCATCAACAAAAGGGGGAATTTATTGGGTACTAAGCAGTTTTGGTGGTTGCCAATGTGATATGAAACATGTCAGTAAAATTGATTCACGACACACTATTTTATGTAGCTGAACCTATATTAAAATCATTGATGAATAAAGATAAGGGTGCAAGAAATCAAGGACCATATGAGTGGTTAGTTTTGATAATCTCAAGGAAATAAATATGTACTAATTTGAAGAAGTTGAATTTGATTCAAATACTTGATGATAAGGGAAAGCAAGTTGAGTTGGAAAATGAGTCATATGTGTAGAAGGAGAAAGATTTTGAAGACTAAAGAAGTCTATGCAAGATAGGAAACATACTAATTGAAGGACTCTTTGTTAGATCAATGAAGTTTTGATGACTGGCACATAAATGAAACATGTTACTCAAGCTGGTCCAAGCATAGGGAGACCGATTTCAGTTTTCACTGGGAGATTCAGTCAAGATTTCTTAGAGCCAAGAATGGATAAATAAGCCCAATTCTGATATAATCAAAGTATTAATCATGAGTGATAAAGAAGAAGTTGTATTTGAATACAACACTTAAAGATAAGCTAAAGAAAGAGTTTCACTCAATGAGGAGGTCAATTTGAAGAAGGAGGTTTGCCTATCCAAGGAGTTTGACTTAACAAAGGACAGATAACAAACTCTGATGAGTTGAGTGATTGTCTCAAGAAAGAAGTCTCATCCATTGAAGGACTTCTTGAAGAAATGTGGTTAAATAGAGAAAGTGATTGACATAATCACTCATGCACTTACAAAGCAAAAAAGGGCAATTGACAGATTGACTTTTCTAAGTGCTACTCAATCACTGAAGAAATATATTGAAGAACCTGGTCCTAGTATAGAATCTGGATAAGAGTCTTAGAATTGATTGTTAGGAGTTGTTCATTATGTTGAACTATTGATGTAATATTAGTTTTAGTGTATTATAAACTGAACTAGGTTCTAGTCTTCGAGTTGGGAAAAACTTAGAAACTTTGGGAACAGATACCTTGGGTGGTGTGTGTGTGTAGTTAGGAATTAGAGTTTATAATTCCTGGTTGTTAAGTTAAAGGAATTAGAGTTTATAATTCCAAGTTGTTGAGTCATAGGAATTAGAGTTTATAATTCCTAGGTTACAAGAGTTTTGTAGTCAGTCGTTGTTGAGGCTCAAAGTTATTTAGTGAAGTTGAGGTTAAATCTTGTAGAGGTACAGTTCATGATTTTTACACCTTTTTAAGCTATGTGTTTTCCATGTTAAAACATTTGTGTTCTCTTCTTACTGTCTATACTGCTTTCATTGGAACACATTAGGCAACCCATTCCATAGATAGGCAATTGATTGGATGAACTAAGGTAATCAGTAGGGCACATACATCAACGATTGAATACAAATGAAAAGATAGATGGTAAGACTGAAAATAAGAAAGCAACAGTCATGGATTGATTTGATCGTTAATTTCTACTTTATGACTAACGATAAATAGTGATAGTTTAGATATAGATAGTTATGAAAATTAGTGATAGTTTAGATAAATATTGTGATGTATGTCAAAAGAAAAAGATAAACTAAAAGTTCTTTGGAGAACAAGGAATACTTTGTCTGAAGAAATGTAGACTTCTATGAGACTGAATTCCATTTGCCTCCAAATCAATTAAAATTAAGGAGTCATGAGAAGATAACAACTATATATATGGCGAGGAAGATCAAATGATGAAGGAAAAGAACGGGAGGAAGTTGGAATTGATCAAGCAGATGAAACCATGACAAGATTCAGATAGAATCTTAAGTAAACAACAATACTCAAATGAACACAAATAGAGATATGTTAGATAACAAAAGGAACAGTTGAACTTAAATAAGCAATAAAGCAGTAGCAAGAAGGAGGTGAGATGCCAAAAAGAATGGAAATGAGTACGACGCAGAATGTCCTAATAACCATACTGTTAAAGATGTGTAACTCTGCCCATTATATACTAATAGATGCCTTCCTTGCCCTCTACAAAACAATTAAACCTTTTACTCTTTTAAGCGGGTTGAAAACTGATGGAAGCAAGCAAACCACTTGTTGTTCGGGATGCCCAATACACTTCTTAAGTAGATAAATATGGAACAAAGTGTGGACGTAACTGTCTCTGCCTCGAGGTTTGAGGTCCCGTTCATTGCTCTACAAAGGATGAGTCCTCCTATTCTCTCCTTTAGTTATTTTTCTTAGCTTCTCCGTGATAGTTCTCAATTTGATTCTTATGTTTGGTGTTAACTTGTACAATGTTTAGTCCTTCTCTTTTCTTTGTTCTTCAGTGTTCACTATTCAAATTATTAATTCATTTTAGTTGTAGGAGTTACAGATATTCATTCCTAAACTATGTCATTGTTATCATCATGTTAAAATACTCCCTCCATTTAAAAAAGAATGACCTACTTTTCTTTTTAGTCTGTTTAAAAGAGAATGATCCCTTTTCTTTTTTTGACAATACTTTAATTTCAACTTTCCACATGACATGTTTAGGAGCATAAGATTAAAGGGCATTTTGGTACATTTGACACAACTTTAATTTAAGGCCACAAGATTCAAAAGTCTTCTTTATTTTCTTAAACTTTGTGCCAAGTCAAAGTAGGTCATTCTTTTTTAAACGGAGGGAGTATATAACTATAACTAAAATCTTCACATTTGTATATTTCAGATCAAAAGACTGTTATAATAGCTCACATATATTTCATAAAAAAGCTTAAATAAAGGATCATCTACTACACATTTGCTAAAATTATTAATAGACGATCTAACAAGAATTTTTTTTAATTCAACGATGCTGCATAATTATGATTATCTTAATCAATACAAATTAAAGCACTTTGCGTCCTCTAATTGAAGGACCTCTCTTGTTGAGAAATTTTATTTGTAGGAGCAATCTCCATAAGCTGCAAAAATCATAAAATAGACATAATTAAGAAATAATTACACATTTTCTCGATAGAATTAAGCACTTCAACTTAAAATTAGGAATCTATCGTGAGAGAAACTTACAGGGATTCATATGTACTATCATGCCAAGATCCTCCGAACATGGTTCACTATGTCTCCTTTTCTTATACTGATTGTTAAGAATATAGGAAGCATGGCTATGATTTGTATTAGGATCATAGCAAGGCATTCCAGGTTGAATGCCTTTACAAACCTGCTTGTGTTTACATTTTTTAACCAGATAGGCCCATAATTGCTCATCTTCTACAAAACAATTCGCTACACACCAACTCCCTTGTTTTGCTCCCTCTATGAAAAAATATTACTTTACTCTCACAATAAATAAGACAAATTAAATAGTCTCTTATGATTGGGATGAATACAAATAATATTTCATATATTTTAGTCTTTTAAGTTTGTCAAAAATAGGTAATTTTGACATTTGTTATATATTTATCAAATTAAGAATATTAGATTTAACAAATATTATGAGTAGCAAATCAGCTAGAAACACCAAAAAAGTTTAGAGACCACAACTTCAGAAATATTAGAGGTTGCGCCTATCTTCACGAGACACCAGAAACAGTCAAAAAATAGCAAAAAAGTACAACTCTGAATTTGAGTTTCCATAATTAAATCTTTTTTTCAACACAATTTTCATAAAATATAACTATTAAAGTTTACTAGATATTTGAAAAGACTAAAAATACACATATTTTATAAATTTAAAGAATCAAAATAATATTTAAAGATTATAGTAAATTGCTAATGAAAATATACCTGACAAAAGCTTGTGAAGAACAATAACACAAGGAAGCACGAGAATACATGGAGCTTTTCCATTGTTTTTTGCTTATGCCTAGACATAAGAAGTTTCGTCAGTTAAATAGCTTGATTCATCGATTTGAATATAATCCAATATTAATTGGTTATTAATATTTATTAATTGTTTTTTACCTATAATAGTTATTATATAGGAAAACTACTTTAATGGGGCTTAAGTTGATTTTAAAACATTTATTTCTTCAACAAGAAATCAAAGCCTAGATGTGTTTGCATTTATTTTGTTAGAAAATCAATAATCTAGATATGTTTTCACATGTTTGGTACTCAAATTATATTTTTGTAGCCTGTAGATTGTAGTACGAATTCTCGTCGTTGGTGTATGCATCATGTGGAGCAGCCATGGATTGGAGATTTGGGGTGAGCTCCTAACGTCCGGAGTATTTCTACTCTCCTTATTGTTAGGCTGATCTCTAATTTGTATTTTAGAGATATTTTTGAATATATATATATATATTACTAGAGTTGTGACCCGAATTTTGTTGATCCAGCCCAGAAAGTTTTGCGGTGCGATCCATGTTGGTGATTTTCAATGGGGTCTGTGGTGGTAGCGTAGGGATCAGACCGACAGGCCTGATATGGACCATTATATTTTTAGGCCTAGGACTTATTTGTATGCACATATTATATTAGTGCATTTAGTGGGTTATTTTGGGTATTCAAAAAATTCAGCCTTTTCCACATTGTACTCTCTCTCCATTATAGTGAAACCTCCTTTGCTTCTGCTTGTAGTTTTTCCCGCAAGGGTTTCTGCGTAAATTTGTGTGTTGTTTTTATTTTATTTTACTTGTGGTTTGCTTACTCTGTCCGAATCATAATAAACTGGTATTAGAGCCTGTTCAATTGTTTTCTCAGAGATGGAAACCATGAAGTATGATATTTTGCTGTTGAATTGCAACACCAGATTTTTGTTATGGCAGGTTAAGATGCGGGTTGTGCTCGCGTAGATGGATTTTGTAAGCCCCTGTAAAAAGTCTCAGTCTAATTCAGTCTTACATAGCATAAATGAGATCCCAGTAACGCATTTTAATGTCATGCGGGCCTGGGGCCAAAGCGGACAATATCAGTAGTGGGGTGGGATGTTACAGGGGTCTCTCGGGCCTTCATGGTTTGGGATGCCCGTCGTGGCTAGGGCCTCGAGTCGGGTCGTGATACTACCTAAGGGTAAGGAAAATGATATCTAAGGGGTGTGTTTACCATCTCATTTGAGTCAAGGACTCCAGTTCAGAAACCCCCAATATTGAATCAGTGTCAGTAGCATGTGAGTTACCAGATGTGTTTCCCGAAGATTTTTCTGGAGTTTCTCCCGAAAGGAAAATTGATTTCAAAATTGACCTTCTCCCAGATACTCAGCCCATATCTATTCTGCCATACAGAATAGCACCTGCAGAACTCATTGAGTTAAAGGAACAGTTGAAGGATCTCCTAGATAAGGGATTCATCAGGCCTAGTGTGTCCTCGTGGGGTGCACCAGTTATATTCGTGTGCAAGAAAGATGGTTCTCTCAAAATGTGCATAGACTACCATCAGCTAAACAAAGTCACGATCAAGAACAAGTATCCACTTCCCAGAATCGATGACTTGTTTGACCAACTTCAGGGGTCCAGTTACTTTTCTAAGATAGACCTCAGATCAGGCTATCATCAGCTCAGAGTCAGAGAATGTGAAATCCTGAAGACATCTTCCAGAACTCGATATGGTCACTTTGAATTCTTAGTCATGTCCTTTGGTCTTACCAATTCCCCAGCAGCTTTCATGGACTTGATGAACCGCGTGTTCAAGCAGTACTTGGACATGTTCGTCATAGTCTTTATGGATGATATTCTTGTCTATTCTCGCAGTGAACATAATCATGCAGACTATCTCAGAATAGTATTATAGACTCTAAAAAATCATCAGATATTCTCCAAATTCAGTAAGTGTGAATTTTGGCTAAGGTTAGTAGCTTTTCTTAGCCATATCATTTTCAGTGATGGCATTATAGTTGATCCCTAAAAGACCAAAGCAGTGAAAAACTAGCTTAGACCCATCTCTCCATCAGATATCAGGAGTTTTTTGGGTTTGGATGGCTATTACCGATGGTTTGTTGAGGGATTTTCATCTATTGCATCCCTTATGTCCAGGTTGATTCAGAAGAAAGTCAGATTTCAGTGGTCAGATTCTTATAAGAAGAGTTCTCAGGAGTTGAAAACTCGACTTACCTCAGGCCCAGTCTTGACTTTACCAAATGGCTCAGATGGCTTTGTTGTGTACTGTGATGCATCTAGATTAGGTTTGGGTTGTGTCCTTTTGCAACATGGTAAGGTCATAACCTATGCCTCCAGACAGCTTAAGCCCCATGAGAAAAACTATCCAACTCATGATCTTGAGTTAGCAGCTTCAGTATTTGCCTTAAAGATCTGGAGGCATTACTTGTACAAGGTGCATATAGATGTTTTCACAGATCACAAAAGTCTCCAGTATGTATTCTTTTAGAAAGACTTAAACCTCCGTCAGAGAAGGTGGTTAGAGTTGTTGAAAGATTACAACATGAGTGTTCTTTATCATCTAGGAAAGGCTAATGTAGTGGATAATGCTCTCAGTAGACTGTTTATGGGTAGTATTGCTTATGTTGAGGACAGTAAGAAGAAGTTAGCTCAGGAAGTTCATCATCTTTCCCAACTAGGCGTCCGCTTAGTCAATTTAGCAGAAGGTAATGTGTGGGTTCAGAATAGCTCAGAATCATCTCTAGTTTCCAAAGTAAAGAAAAAGCAGGATAGAGATCCCAGTTTAGTCAAGTTGAAAGAATCAGTCAGATATTAAAAGGTAGAGATTTTCTCCCAAGGAGGAGATGGTGTGTTACGTTGTCAAGGTCTTCTATGTGTGCCAGGTGTAGATGACTTGAAGCAGCGAATTCTTGCAAAAACGCATGGTGCGTGTTACTCTATTAATCTAGGGGACACTAAGATGTATCGTGATTTATGAAAGATCTATTGGGGGAGTGGGATGAAGAGAGGCATTGCAAAGTTTATGGCTAAGTGCTCCACATGTCAGCAGGTTAAGATTGAGCATCATAAACCAAGTGGGTCCATGCAGGAGTTCAGCATTCTTACTTGGGAGTGGGAAGAAGTGAACATGGACTTTGTGATGGGTTTTCGTTGCACTCGTAGTCAACATGATTTAGTTTGGGTCATTGTAGATAGAATGACCAAATCAACTCATTTTCTTCCAGTACATACCTCTTATTCAGTCGAGGATTATGCCAAACTCTATATTAGAGAGTTGTTCATATTGCATGGTGTTTTGTTGTCCATTGTCTCAGATAGAGGTACCCAGTTCACCTATCATTTCTAGAAAGTATTCCAAAAGGGTCTTAGTACCCAAGTTCACCTCAGTACAACCTTTCATCCCCAGACAGATGGTCAAGCAGAAAGGACCATCCAAACTTTGGAATATATGCTAAGGGCGTGTGCAATTGACTTTAAGGGTAGTTGGGATGACCACTTGCCTTTGATTGAGTTTTCCTACAACAACACCTATCATTCCAGTATTCAAATAGCTCCATTTGAAGCTTTCTACGGTAGGATATGCAGATCTCAAATCATTTAGTTCAAAGTAGGTGAGGCCATAGCGGTAGGGCCTAACTTGGTATTTGATACCTTAGAAAAAGTTCAGTTAATCAGAGAAAGGCTTAAGATAGCTCAGAGCCGACAGAAATCGTATGCAGATGTGTGAAGAAAGGATCTTGAATTTGAGATTGGCAATTATGTGTATTTGAAAATCTCTCCCATGAAGGGAGTGAGGAGGTTCGACAAGAAGGGAAAACTCAGTCCCCGATATATCGGCCCCTTCAAAATTCTCAGCCATTTCAGAAAGATAGCTTACGAGCTCAAGTTACCTTCAGACTTAGCTTCAGTCCATCCAGTATTTCATGTCTCCTTGCTTAAGAAGTGCATTGGTGACCCAACAGTCATAGTCCCTATAGAGGATATAGATGTTCAGAACAACCTCTCTTATGAAGAGATCCCAATCAAAATCCTTGACTATCAGATTCGCAGACTGAGGAACAAAGAAGTCCCTCTAGTCAAAGTTCTTTGGCAGAAACAGTCCGTTAAGGGAGCTACTTGGGAAATAGAAGCAAATATGCGGACCAAGTATCCTCACCTCTTCTCTGCAAACTCAGACCCAGCTCAAGGTAACAATTTTCCTTAAGCTTACTCAGTTTCATGCTCAGATTTTTATTATAATCTTGGTATCAATTACCATTGCATATTCAGTCATATGTTCATGTGTCAGTTCAGTCATGTATACATGCATCAGATATGCATGTTTAGTATGATAAACTCAGCTTATCAAAAATCCCAGTCATGCATTCATGAGTCAGTTCAGTCATGAAATCATGCATCAGCTATGCATGGTCAGTATGAACCCAATATATCAGTAATATTAGTCATGTAATCATGTTTTAGTTGTGCATGTTCAGTATGTACTTTCAGTCTATCAGCTCCCCCACCTTAATCAGTCTCATTCGAGGACGAATGTTCCTAAGGGGAGATATTGTAAGACCCCATTAAAAGTCTGAGTCTAATTCAGTCTTACATAGCATAAATGAGGTCCCAGACTTTGAAAAATTATAAGCTAAGTATTGAAACTTAGTTTTATTTTGACCTCGAAACTTCCATGATTTTATTTTCGACTTTCCCGACCTCGAAAAGTTGTTTTTTTAAGTTGATTCATAATGGGGAAAGTTAATAGTATATCTCGGGTGAGTTTTGGGATTTTTGGACAAGCATAAGGGTGAGTTTGGATACCTAAAATAGTAAGGTCTCACGATAAGCTCGCGATGCAATATTCATTTCTCCTTTCTGGAAGTCGTATCGTGAGATTCATTTGTCGTTTATGGGTGTCGCATCATGGGATTTATTCCCTGTTTCTGAGAGTCGCTACACAAGATCCATTTATCCTATGGGAAGAACGGCTAAGTGGGCAGTTTTTTCCTTTCTCCCTTACTCAAGTCTTTTATAACATGAAATTAATCATCCTATAGGGTAAGATTTCATTCTTTATTCATAAACTCTCTCCCTAGCTTCAACAAGTTCAAGAATTAAATCTCAAGAACTCCCTCTAGTCTTCACGAATTTAGAAATCTAGGTATGTAAAGTGTTCATCCAAGGGTCCCTTCCACCCTTGGAGTTCAAGAAACTTCTTTTAAAAATATGAATTGTGATTTCCATGTTGTGGGTTTGATTGTAATCATGTCTATGTTGGGTACGATTTCCAAGTAGAAATCCTTAATGTATTTCTTGATATTATGATAGCATGTAAGTTGAATTTTGATTCTCTTTTGTTGAAACTCTCGAATTATGAACTAATATGGTATTCATGATATATTAGCATTTTTATTCATGCCTAAGTATAAAGCTATACCTATCATGTGTTTGACAGAATGCTTAATTGAGTTTATAGTGCTTTTATGATCCTTTGATGATCTAAATGATGAACTTATGCTATACCCACATGTTCACAATGACTCCCATGCTAAAGCTATGCCTTGTAAGTTTTTGATGGAATGCTCATGAGATTGGATTTGTGAAATTATGATATGTTAGCATGCATTTCTATTTATGTACAAGTTCATAACTTTCAAGTGCTTGATGAAATGCCTCATTGATTGTATTGTGAGTGTTGACTATTGTCACGTATTCAAGAATTGTAATGTCTTATTATTTTCATGCTATCGAGTCCTAGGGGTATTTAATACCCGACAATTTAGCTGATTACCTAGAGCCAGTAATAGTTTCAAGATAATCTCAGTCATGTCATGATTAGTAGAACTTAGTTAGTTACAGAACTCAGGAAAACTCAGTAGACTCAGTATCTATCCAGTCCCATTCAGTATTCAGTTAAATCCTTAGTGAACTCAGTCAATTAGCGAAATTCAACAGTATTTCATCAGTCAATGGAACTCAGTGAACTAAGTCTAGTTCAGCTCAGTATAATCAATTCAGTGTCTATTAAGATGGGAGTAGGATTCAACACTGAGTAAGCCCAAGGATGGGAACTCACCTGCCAGCAGAGAGTGTGATTCTTAAAAGCAATCCTTGCATTCTCGAACTATGTAGCCAACGTAGGTTGAGACATCAAACATGCCAGTTGAGGGTTGGTGAGGTGGATTAACCTGTTAGTTGAGGGTCCCACTATTCTCATTAGAGTACCTATTAGATGAGGGTAACTCACAGCTTTTCCTTACCCGTGACACAGTATTGACACCCTTCCAATCGGGGTTATAGGTTAGACCCCGAATCTATACAGAAAAAGATGCATGTCAATTAGATGATTACCTCTCACAGTCTCAGTTTTAGCCCTCAGTAAAGAACTCAAATAGTTCTACAAATTTTAGGATTGTCAAATACAGTCACTTATCTCAGTATGGAACTCAGCTAGTTCCATCAGAATTAGGACTGTCAGAAACAGTCACTCAGTTATCAATTACATCAGTTATCGGTACACCATGATATCAGTAAACTCAGCATTCAGTATCGCTATAACTTATGCATGTATCTTCATTCAGTCATGCTTATTTTATTCAGTCAATTACAGTTCATGCATATGAACCCTTGCATTCAGCCTACCTCACTTTGTATACCAGTACATTCATACATACTGATGCATACTTCTCTCTTGTGCTATGGTGTCTTATACCATAGGTTTGAATGCTTAGGTTTTTGACCGCACATAGATAGCTTCAGATTCAGCCATCAGCAGTAGACTAGCAGTGAGTCCTCATCATTCAAGTATATTCTTTTATTTTGTTATTTCATTAGACTCAGCATTTAAGTAAATGAAGTTAGTTGGGGGATTATCCCATCAACTCTAAATTTTAGATAGTTCAGTTTAGAGGCTTTTTCAGACTAAATGTCAGGCAGTTTATAGTTTTATCAGATATTGTTATTGTTCTTTACCAGTATTTCAGTTTTGAACCTTATGGAATTTTATCCCATTAATCCACATTATACAGTATTATTACTCACTTATTATAGCAGGTACCAGTCATGGGTTAGCTTGTGGTCCTTCGAGGTCATGAGCACCGTGTAGGAGATATCCTCGAAGGTAGAACTTTTTGAGGGTCTCATTATTTGAGGAAGGAATCGTAAGAATAACTCTGAGGGTGATGATAAAAATAGAACAAAATCTAGAAACAGAAATAAAACCTATAATTACTGCAAGAAGAAGGGCCACATCAAATCTGAGTATTGGAAGTTAAAAATAGAGAGAAAAAAGAATCTCCAAAATCGAAGGGAAACCAACCAGAGAAGTCCGGTGAAGCTAGTTTTGTTGAAGATGGCGGTAGTGATGAAGAACTCTTGGTTGTTTCTGATGGTAACTCTAAACCCTGTGAGGATTGGATTCTTGATTCAGCTTACACATTTCATATTTTTCACAATCGGGATTGGTTTACAACATATGAAGCGGTCTCTAAAGGTGTTGTATTGATGTGAAATAACACACCTGAAAAGATAACTAGTATTAGAACAATCAGAATTAAGATATTTGATGGGGTTGTGAGGACACTTTGTGATGTGCGGTATGTACCAGACCTGAAGAAAAATCTTATTTCCCTGAGTACTCATGATTAGAACAGATATAGGTACACTGATGAAGGTGGAGTCCTGAAGGTTACTAAAGGTGATCTTGTTGTGATAAAGGGATAGATAAAGTCTGAAAATTTGTATGTCTTGCAAGTCTCTATGGGTTACAGGTGATGCAATTGTTTCTACCTCAGCTCTATTAGAAAGTGATGTTGCTAAACTTTGGCATATGCGCCTGGGGCATGTGAGTGAAAATGGGATGGATGAACTAAGAAGGAGAGGACTTCTTGATGGGAAGAGTATTGCCAAACTAGAGTTCTGTGAGCATTGTATTTTTGGGAAGTAGAAGAGAGCCAGATTAACTAAAGGCATCCACTTAACTAAAGGCACACTTAATTACATTCATTCTAATCTCTGGGGTTCTTCTAGAGTAGGTGCAAATTATTTGTTGGCTATTCCAGAAAAGTTTGGGTGTTCTTCCTGAAGTAAAAGAATGATGGTTGCCAACTTTCAAGGAGTGGAAGATTATAATTAAAAAGAAAATAGGGGAGCAGGTAAAATGCCTTTGGACTGATAATGGTTTAGAGTTCTATTCTAATGAATTTAATGCTCTGTGTAAGTCAGAAGGAATTGTGAGGCACTTGATAGTTCGTCATACTTCGCAGTAGAATGGTGTGGCTGAATAAATAAATAGGACTATAATAGAGAAGGTGCATTATATGCTCTCTAATGCTGGTTTACCCATGTCCTTTGGGTCGAAAATACTTCCATAGCTTGTCTTTTTATAACCTCTCTCCGTCAGTCGCGATTGATAAAAAGACTTCATAAGAAGTATGGTCTGGTACTCCTACTAGTTATTCTGATTTGAGGATATTTGGATGTCCTATGTATGCTCATGTTGATAATGGAAAGTTGGAGCCTAGATCTGTCAAATGCTTATTTATGGGTTATAATCCTGGTGTTAAAGGTTATAAGCTTTGATGTCCAGAAAGAAGAAAGGTAATAATTAGCAGGGATGTTGTGTTTGATGAAACTGCCATGCTTTGGGCTCCCTCCGAATCTAGTGTTTCTCTTCCAGATGAGCTTAGTGGTATGAATTAGCAAAAGTCATTCACCCACGTTGAATTACAAATTAGAGCAGAGTCTACACCAGTGCTTACTGCTCAATCTAGCTTGGAGATACAGAGTGGTACTATTTCTTCTTCACCACCAGTGATGCCACATATTTAGTTGCTAAAATCAGGCCTAGTAGAGATATTAGACCTCCTCAGAAGTATGTTAAAACTGATTTGGTTTCTTATGCATTGAATGTAGCAGAAGGTATTGATTCTGGTGAAGAACCTTCTTCTTACTCAAAGGCAGTTAGTTGTGATGATTCCAGGGGATAGATGACTGCTATGGAGAAGGAGATGGAATCACTTCATAAGCATGGTACATGGGATTTGGTGAGATTGCCTAAAGATAAGAAAGTTGTCCATTGAAAGTGGGTATTCAAAAAGAAAGAAAGAACATCGGGAGTTAAAAATGCTACTAGTTGCTAAAGGTTACAGTCAAGCTCCATGTGTTGACTTCATAGATGTGTTTTCTCCAGTCGTAAAGCATAGTTTGATTCGAGCCTTTCTTGGTATTGTGGACATGTATGATCTTGAGCCTGGGCAGTTGAATGTCAAAATTGCATTCTTACATGGAGAACTTGAGGAGGATATCTATATGCAACAACCAGAGGGTTTTGTATTCTCATGAAAAAAGGACTATGTATGCTTGCTGAAAAAGTCTCTTTATGGCTTAAAACAGTCTCTCAAGCAGTGGTATAAGAGGTTTGACTCTTTTATGACCTCTCATATGTTTTGAAGGAGTAGTTATGATAGCTATGTCTACTTTAAGAAGTAAGTGATGGTTTGTTTGTGTATCTTCTCTTGTATATTGATGATATGTTGATTGCAGCAAAGGATATGCGAGAGAAAATAAAAGTCAAAGACCAGTTCATCAAGGAGTTTGAGATGAAGGATCTAGGAGTAGCAAAGAAGATTCTTGGCATGGAAATTATGAGGGATAGAGAGAAGTGTAAGTTATACTTAAGTCAGAAAAGGTATATTGAGAAAGTGCTTCACAGGTTCAATATGTAAAATGCCAAACCTGTAAGTACTCCATTGGCATCTCACGTCATACTCTCAGCCACTTTATCTCCAAAGACATATGATGAGCGTGACTATATATCTCGAGTTCCAAACTCCAAGTGTCGTTGGGTCTCTTATGTTTGCGATGGTGTGTTACCGACCAGATTTGTCTTATACCATCAGTGCAGTTAGCAGATACATGACAAATCCTGGCAAAGAACATTAGAAAATAGTTCAGTGATTTTCAGATCCTTGCATGGATCTGCTGATGTTTGTTTGCAGTTTGGGCGAAATAGAGATGGAGTAATCGGGTATGTTGATTCTAATTTTGTAGGAGATCATGATAAAAGGAGGTCCCTTACAGGCTATGTTTTCACCATTTGTCGTTATGCTATTAGTTGGAAAGTTACCTTACAAACTACAGTTGCTTTGTCAACTACTGAGGCAGAGTATATGGCTATTACAGAGGCTTTCAAGGAAGCTATTTGGTTGAAGGGTATGTTTGGTGAACTTAGCAAATACTTACAAATTACTATAGTTTTTTGTGACAGTTAGAGTGTTATCTTCCTTATAATAGATCAGATATTTCACGAGAGAACAAAGCACATCAACGTTTGGTATCATTTTGTGCATGAAATTATTACTCGTGGTGATATTATGGCAAGAAAGATTAGTACTCATGATAATCCTGCTAATATGATGACCAAGACACTACCAAATGCCAAGTTTGAGCATTTCTTGGACTTGGTTAGTGTTAGCTGTTAAGATATGCCTTTAGGGGCTTTTATGGAAGAGGTGGAGAGTTTGTCTTGAAATAGATTTGAGTTCTAAATTAGAATTCATGTCAAGGTGGAGATTGTTAGAGTTGTGACCCTAATTTTGTTGATCCGGCCCAGAAAGTTTTGCGGTGCAACCTATGTTGGTGATTTTCAATGGGGTCTATGGTGTTAGCGTAGGGATCGGGCCAACAGGCCCGATATGGGCCTTTATGTTTTTCGGCCTAGGACTTATTTGTGTGCACATATTATATAAGTGCATTTAGTGGGTTATTTTGGGTATTCAGAAAATTCAACCTTCTCCACATTGTACTCTCTCTCCATTATAGCGAAACCTCCTTTGCCTCTGCCCGTGGTTCTTCATGCAAAGGTTTCCACATAAATCTGTGTTGTTTTCATTTTTTTTAACATGTAGTTTACTTACTCTGTCCGAATCATAACATATATTTATTCTGTATTTTACTTTGTACTTCTATTATATTAGTAGTTATTGTACTGACTTCGCCATATTTTGAAACTATATCTCTATATTAGTCTCTTTATTAGATTATTTTCACTATTACCTTGTTTCCCCTGGTAGCTCATTACTAGCGTTTCCGGACTATAGGTCGGCTTACTTACTGGTAGGTTATAGTAGTGTAAGACCCCGCAAAAAAATTTCTAAGCTTAATTCAACCCTTTAAGCTTGTCAAGGGGTCCCAAACTTAGAAAATTCTAACCAAATGCCCAGACTTAGCCTATTTTTGGCCTTCAAAAGTTGGCAAACTCATCTCGCCATCTTAACATCCTTAATGGCCCATATCTTCATTAATTCATGATAAGGTAGGTCAACAGGTGTTTATGGACAAGTTTTGAATTTTTCAGAACACGTTTAGATCATGTTCGGAGTTCCAAAACAATGGACCAAGGCGATCTTGGCGCGCCGTGACGCCAATCGCGTTGGTCAATATTTGTTCAGACTGTCAGAGCCAAAACTTCTAAGGCTCGATGGGATCATGGCGCGATGCATTGGGTATCGCATCGTAGCCATCAACACGCCGCATCGCTTATAGCATCGATACCCAGTTTTCAGCCATTAAATGACCGCGTCCTCAAGGGCAAAAGGGTCAATTTCCCACCCTTATATAAGTCACAAACACGTAATTCAGCCCTATTTCACCCAAATATTAGTGGTTTCGCTCTCAAATTCATCAAGAACAAGCTTAGGATTTTCCAATTAAGGATCCAATTTCAAGAATTTCACCGTTAGTTTTCAAGAATCTTCTGTGCAAGGTATGCATAATATTGATTTATGGATTACTTTCATCCAAAAAGCTCAAGAACCTTATTTCAAATTATAAATCATGATGTTTATGTTATGGGTTGTTTTGTAACCATGTTTATCTTGTTGTACGATTCCCAAGTTGGAATCTTTACGTGTTTTTCATGAAACTACGTTAGTATTCAAATTGAAATCCATGAATTGAGCTTTTTATGATGTATAATTTGATGATTACACCTATGCCCTAGGTTGTGCATGTAAGGTGTTTGAAAAAATGCCTAAGAGGATAAAAATTGGGTATTATAGCTCAATTGTAACCCATATGATAAATGCATGTCTTACCTTTATGTTCAAATGACTCCTATGCTATTGTCGTGCAATGTAGATGTTTATTGGAATAGTCATGATGTTAGAGTATGAAATTATGATACTTATTATATGCATTCCTACCATGTACAAGTTTATAATAACCATGTGCTTCATGAAATCCCCAAATTATTATATTGTGGATTGTTGATGTTGGTCATGCATTCAAGAATGTCATGCCTTGTCAGTTTTCTTCTATCGAGTCCTGGGGGTACTTGTACCTGACAACTTAGTTGTGTGCCTAAAGCCAGTGTCATGTTTTCATGATACTCTCAGTCAAGTCATGGTCAATAGAACTCAGTCAGTTATGTGACTCGAGAAAGCTCAGAAATTAAGTAATCTCAGTAGTATTCCATCACTCAATGAAACTCAGTTAACTCAGTCTAGTTTAGTTCAGTTAATCATGTTCAGTGTTCATTCAGATGGGAGTAGGATTTAGCATCGAGTGAACTCAAGGATGGGAACTCACCTGCCAGTAGAGAGTGTGATTTTTAGAAGCAATTCTTGCGTTCCAGAACTACGTAGCCAATGTAGGTTGAGACATCTAACATACCAGTTGAGGGTTGATGATGTGTCTTACTTGCCAGTTGAGGGTTCCCACCATTCTCATTTGAGTACCTGTCAGTTGAGGGTCACTCACAGCTTCTCCTTACCGGTGGTGCGGTATTGGCACCCTTCCAATTGGGGTTACAGATTGGACCCCAATTAAGCTATATTGCTTTATTTGGGGCATGTTGGTTAGATGACTACTTCCCACAGTTACAGTTTCAGTCTCAGCCTCAGTAATAAAACTCAGATAGTTCTACAGAATCTAGGACTGTCAGATACAGTCAACTCAAAATAGTACGAAACTCAGCTAGTTCCAGCAGAACCTAGACTGTCAGATACAGTCGCTCAGTATCAGTTATAATTACTAATGTTATTAGTATTCAGACTCAGTAGTCAGTATCATCACGAATTCAGTTACAGTCATTTATTCATGCATGTATTCTCACGTTCATGTTATACAGTCGGTTAGCATAATTCATGCATATAAACTTTTTGATTTAGCATACCTCACATGCATACCAGTATATTCAATCGTACTGACGCATTTGCGTTATGATATTTTATACCATAGGTTCAGAAGCACGAGCTCCAGAGCATTAGGAGCATTCCAGTCTCAGCAGTCAGAGTTAGCAGTGAGTCCTCATCGTTCGAGAACATGAGCATTACTTTATTATTTCAGTTTAGCTTTCAGCAGATGAAGTTAGTTGGGGACTTGTCTTATCAACTCTTTATTCAGATAGTTTAGTTTTACAGGTTTTCAGACTACAGTATGTCCAGACAGTTTATTTTAGTTCATGTTTTGGCATTGATAAACCGTACTCTCAGATATTATGTTTTATCCATTTTGAACCTTATGGCATGTTTCAGTCTATTATTTCTGCATTTTTCATGATATTATACAGTTTACAGGTACAGATATCAGTCATGGGTTATCTTGTGGTCCTTCGGGGTCATGAGCACTATGTAGCGCTTCAGGTACTAGATTCGGGACGTTACAAGTAGGTATCATCATGACCTGAGAAATAGATTCGTGACATAAAAATTACATTCATCAAATAAAGCCCCCCCCCCCCCCCCACAAGCATTGCAACATTTACCACCTCTCAAGTCAATAATAATATGCAATTAAACCCCCACATGGGCACACGATAATTATAATAATTCAAGATTATGATTTCCATATCCTGTCCCCAACACATAACATGCTTTTAAAGTTTATTAACTACTTAATCCAGTTTGCAAAAAGTTAAGTTGTAACCTACCTCAAAATACTGAAATTCAAATCTAAAGTTAATGTGGAGCCTTTCCTTTCGATCGAACTCGAAACAAGCTAAAACTATATATAAAAAGAATAAAGAAAACATAGTTCATGCGTTTAAAAGAAGCAATGAATATCATATTGGTTATGAAGTTCCAAATGTGTACTCCCTCCGTTCCATTTTATTCCTCTCAAATTTTTTAATTTAATTTCTCATTTTACTTGTCATTTTTCACAAATTAAGAAGAGATAATTTTTTTTCCATATTTTACCGTTTGCATTAATTATTTTTCTTCAAATTAAAATGTAAATATTATTTAATAAGGATAATATGATAAACTAGTAATGTTATTAATTATTTTTTTAATTAATGTGTTAAGTTAAATTGGGATAAATAAAATGAGACGGAGGGAGTATATAAAATTATGTCACAAAAGCATAATGCTTAGAGTTCCAAAATTGTGGTGCAAGGATCTATGAAGACGTTTCCACTCCCTACTCCCTACTTGTCATATTCAAAATAGTTACTGATTAGTTTATTTGTAATGTTTAGTATAATATCTTGAAATATATTTGAAAAATAAGTAATTAATGCTAAGGATAAAATAAAATAAGTTTTATTGTCTTTTCTTAATATGTCAAAGTGACAAGTAAAATAATTATTTATTTTAAAAATATTTTCTCATCTAACAATACTTGTTCACTATTAACTTGTCATACATATTAATGAAACAGTAAACGATACGGTAGTTTTACTATATCACCATTTCAATATAATAAATTTATTATTTTAAAAAATACATTGAGTGAGAAAAAATATTTAATATCGAGGATAAAGTTGATAGAAAAGAAAAAATTATTCATTGAATTTTTTCAAGCCAAAGAAGTATTGTTGGATATTTATTTTAATAACATGAATAGATATTGTTGAAGGGAGGAAGTAAATGTCAAACAAAAAAACGGAGGGATTGTTTAAACTAAATATCCAATTTTCTTAGTATATCCTTAGTCCTCCTCTTTTCTTTCTTCTTCACTGGTCACATTTTCATCACTGAAATCATGCATTATTAATTCATTTCACTAATGCTTTTCCTTTAGGATACAATTATTCAGTTTTTTTTTTTTAAATGATTCTTTTCTCTATAAAAATCATTTGTTATAAGTTCATCAACAAGAGTTAGTTATTAACAAAATGAATAATCGCGAACCCGTAGATATTCAACGTGTCTTAGAAACGTTATTGGGATATTAATGAAAACCATTAATTTAGAATTTTTAAAATATTCTAAGTCTTTTCTGTTTAACACTTACGAGTTTTCAAAAGATTTTCTTGATTTTTTTTTAATTTATTAATTGGCGATTCTTCGTTTTCTTAAGGTTGTTTTAAAAATTTGAATAAGTTTTCAAAATGATTTTTGAAGTAGAACTATTATGCCACAAAACAAAGGCAGATAAATTGAAATGCAAAGATTATTTTAGTATAAAGCCATTTTGATCGGGTAGAACCCAACACCAAACAAATCTAGCTATACCCATACAATAAACCCAGCCTAGTTGGAATCACACTGTAATGACTTGATTTGTGATAATTTTATTTTTATGTAATTTGACCATTTTTTTTCTTCTCCGTAGTCGTTGTATGGTGATTTTGGGGTGTGGGAACAGTTGACACAGTTTTTAATGTCTTCGAGCGGGTTTTGGAGTTTATGGGTTTTTAGGGGCTCTAAAGTTTTATACTTGACTTCAGTCAATATTTGATGTTCAGGGTGCTGATGATAATTTGGATAGTTTCATTAGATCCGGAATATCAAAGTTGGGTTAATAGTAGGGTTGATTTGAGTTCATAGTATTTAGTTTGCATTCGATCCTCCATTTGAAAAACTAGTGAAATTTTCTTTATAGAAACTTCGAGGACTAATTTATTTAAAACGTTCTCATTTCGAAAAACTAATATTGTCATTGAATCTGGAACGTCAAGTTTAGTATAGTAGCATAATTTATTTGCATTCATGGAAATTTAAATGAATCTCGAGGGATCGATCGACAACTTTGCAAACCTAGCAAAGTTGTTGATGAGCTAATACTAGTGTAGCCACTTAAGCGGTCAAGAACCGCTTAAGCATTAGCCTCTTTAGTGACCAAGTGTCGCTTAAACGGTTAGCCTGGTATCGCTTTAGCAGTTATTTAGCCGCTAAAGTGAACATTGCTTTATATATACTCCTTTTTGTTGTTTTTCGCTATTTTTGGACCTTGAGCTTTGGTTTTCAGTGATTTTTAGGGTTTTCATCATCATTTGAGGTTGAGTAAGCTTCAAAACTTTATTTTGATTACTTTATATTGAATTATATCATCAAAATACTCTTTAATCTTGGTTTCAAAATGAAATTTTGAAAATTTTTGTTGGAAAAGTATTAAAATGATTTTTCTTTGCTTTAAACCTCTTTTTTACTTGTTTTTGAATGAGTTTTCAACTGTAGACTCCTATAACCTTGGCAAACTTGTTTCTAAAATAAAATTTCGATCTTACCCCTTTCATTTATGAATTTGTTTTGCGAATTCGTTTTGGACCTAACTTAAATACGTTCAATATGGATATCATTAGCTTTCTTTTAATACGTAGATGTTGTATTTGTATGTTTTGATTGATTTCGGGGCTATTTGAAAGGAAAAAACTCTGTGTCTAAGGACTTTATACTTGAATTTCGACGCTTCAAGGTAGGTTATCTTAAATTTCTTCAGATTGGGTTGGATAGCTAATGAATAAGTTAAGCATGCTATGAGTTGGAAAAAATAACTATGAATTTTTTTTTTTCAAGTAATTATATATTGTGTGATGTCCGAGTAGGGGCTTATATTTTGTTGTTGTTGACTTATGATATTATTTATTGTGATTTGCCCGTTTGGGTGCTTTATTTGACATCATTGACCTTATTTATGTATTTGACTGTCTTTATTCATAATGTGATGCCATTGCGGGGGTTAGAATATATAGTATGGGTCTTTTTAAGCATTATATTGTTTGCTCTTATCATGACAAAAATGTCCAAGTTTTGGCCTAACTTCATTCTAAATATCTCGTCTTGTTCTATTTTATTACTGGTTTTAAATTTTTTTATTTTGGAAACTTGACTTACTTATCAAGATTGGATCGAGATAAGTATCAACATAACCTCAACTTTTGGATCGTGACACAGAAGCTCCCAACCCAATAACCAACTTGGACCCGACCGAGTTATTATTATCACCATGTTAAAATATATAATTGTAAACAAAATCTTCACATTCATAAAATTCAGATCAAAAGACTACTATAATAGCTCAAATATATTTCATAAAGATACTAAAATAGAGGATATTACACATATGCTAAAATGATTAATAGATGATCAAAGAAGCAATCATTTTTTGTTCAACGATGCTTCATAGTTATGATTAACATAATTAATACAAACTAAAGTACTTTGCATCCTCTAATTGAACAAACTCTCTTGTTGAGATATTTCATTTGTACTTACCATCTCCATAAGCTGCAAAATCACAAAAGAAACATAATAAAATAAGTACACTTTTTCTTTATAGAATTATAAATCGTTAACTTTAAATTAGTAATCTATCGTGATAAAAACTTACATGGATTCATATGTATTATCATGCCGAGATCCTCACGACATGGAGCATGATTTTTCTTAAACTGTTTGTTAAGAATATAGGACGCATGACTATGATAATTATTAGGCTCAAAGCAAGGATATCCAAGTAGAATATTTCTACAAATGCGCCCATAACATGTTTCTTCCAGATAGGCTTTTAATGCATCATCTTTTACAAATCAATTTGCAACACACCAAGTCCCTTTATTAGGGGCTCCCTGTATGACAAAATACTAATTTACTCTCACAATAAATAAGATAAATTAAAGGGAAAAGACATCATTTCCACCCCATACTATATAAGAAAAGTCTAAGCCACACCTAAATTATATAAGTAACCTATTACACACCTTAACTATATAAAAGTGATATTATTACCTCCCCGCGACCCCCATTCTAAGGCGCGTGTGTTACACTTATTTTAGGCGCGTCCAGCCTATTAAATAACAAAAGTAAACGGTTAAAAAAATTAAGGAAAAAGGCATCGTTTCCACCCCAAATTATAGTCGAAAAGTCGAATCCACACCTAAACTATATAAGTGACCTATTACACACCTTAACTATAAAAAAATGATACTTTTTACTGACGTGAAAGTGCGTGTAAAACACTACACCACATGCAAGTGGTGGTAGCTTGACAGGGTGTAAATAGTTTCACTTTTTTATAGTTTAGGTGTGTAATAGGTCACTAGTATAGTTTAGGTGTGGCTTCGAATTTTCGGGTATAGTTTGGGGTGGAAACGATGTCTTTTCCCTAAATTAAATAGCCTCTTATGATTGGGATGAATATAAATAATTTTTCATATATTTCAGTCTTTTAAGTTTGTCAAAATAAATAATTTTGATATTTGTTATATATTTATACAATTCTGAATATTAGATTTAACAAACATAATGAGTAACAAATCAACTCGAAACACCAAAGAGTTTAGAGACCACAACTTCAGAAATGATAGATGTTGTGCCTAAAAAATCTACATAAGACATCAAAAATAGTCGAAAATAGCAAAGAGTGCACCTCCAAATTTGAATTTCCATAATTAAATCTTTTTTTGAACACAATTTTCATAAAATCTAACAATTAAAGTTTACTAAATATTTGAAAAGACTAAAAATGCACATATTTTACAAATTTAAAGAATCAAAATTATTCAAAAATATATTTAAAAATTAATAGTAAATTTCTAATGAAAATTTACCTGAGAAAACCTTATGAAGAACAACAACACGAGGAAGCACGAGAATACATTGAGCTTTTCCATTGTTAATTTCTTATGCCTAGACATAAGAAGTTCCGTCAGTTAAATAGCATGATTCATCTGTTTGAATATAATCCAATATTAATTGGGTATTAATACTATTTATTGTTCTTTTTCCTATAATAGATATATGGAAAAACTACTTTAATGTGGCTTAAATTGATTTTAAAACATTCATTTCCAATGGAAAAAATCAAATTAATGCCTAGATGTGTTTGCATTGAAAATCTATTATCTCATTTGAAATTAGACATTATGAACTTATGATAAATGTCAAAATTTCCTACAACTTAAAATTTAAAAGTATACTCTCTTGATCCATCTTTATTTGTTTATGTTGAGAAAATGCACTATTTTTATCCTGAACTATAAATGAAATTGCTGAGACACGCTCCAACTTAAAGGGGGTCCTATTACCCTCCCTGAACTAATTAAAACCGTATTTCTTACAACCTTAGTGCCTACGTGGCACACTGCATGAATCAACACATTGAAGGTCCATGTAGGCACAAGTATGTGCCATATAGGCACTAAGATTGCCAAAAATATAATTTTAATTAGTCCATGGGGGTAATAGGACCGTCTTTAAGTTCGAGTGTGTTTTAACAATTTCGTTTATAGTTCACGATGGTAACTGCGCAGTTACTCGTTTATGTTTAATTTGATACATTTTTTAATAATAGTAAATAAAGTGATATTAATTTTACTATATCACTCTTTATTATTATAAGACATCTCACTCATTGAAAATGAATTAAAAATAACTAGTACTTAATAACAAGGGTAAAATAGATATAAAATAACCTTATTTCTAGGAGTATGCATTGGTCGATTTGATTTGATTTCATATGTTATCGATTGATTTATTAATTTTTTGATTTTTTATATGCTAATCCAATAGCCAAACCAATAGGATATTTTTTTTTTTATTGTTTTTCAGTTTATTGATTTTAGGTCCTTAACAGTTCATTTTTCTATTTCACCGATAAGAATATAATTACCTCGCATTGAAATTTATAATTTTCTGTTCTTTGACCATTTTCCCCCTTCCCATGGATGCCCTATCTGATTTATGAGTTACGAGAATGGTTGGCATGATCCTCGATGCTTTCGGGTGTGTTTTATTTGAATTTGAGGTTTTGAGTATCCTTAAAAGGATAGGTTTGACTATGATCAATATTTTTTATTCCAAGCATCAGATGATGATTCTTAAAATTTCATTAGCTCCAAAATATCAAATGTGTTAGTAGCATGGATAGTTTGGTCCTGAGCATCTATTTTATATTTTGACTCTTTATTTGAAAACTAGCTAAATTTGTCCTTAAGTGGTCTTGGGGGTTAATTTTTTGAAAATGATCTTTTCTAAAAATTTGACATTTTTATTGAGTCTGAAATGTCGAAATTAGCTTAGTAGGGTCCCAAACGAATCTCGAGGATTCGCTCAAAGAATTTTAAGACTTGGTATATTGTTTGTGTAACACCCCGGGTGTTTTGACATGTAAATAAAGCTAAGAACGAGCCTAGGTGACCCTTAGATCAAGCATAAACCAGTTTAGAATGAGTTTGAAAGGGTTGAGGGTAATTTTAGATGAGAAAATAGGTCATGCATCATGAAGGTGACCCCGCGTGATAGCCTTAATCTGTATGGTCCACCGTGAGAGGCCATGCCTCACCTATGCGGAGGGCCTTGCACCGCGATGGGTGCAACTCACGACGAGGGTCGTGCCACCCCCTCCCCCTTAATGATGGAATTGTGAAATTTTGGATAATTTTTATGGGCATTTTGGTTCTTATACACCTAAATCGACCCCTAATATCCCACTACGATTTTCCTATGTAGGATTCACAATAAATTAACATCAGAACATCTTCTTATCCCTCTTTGAGTCAAGAAGTAAGAAGAATCAATAGGAGAGCTTCCAAGGTCATGTTTGTTCATTTTG
Organism: Capsicum pubescens; assembly: GCA_030864215.1. NCBI lineage: Eukaryota > Viridiplantae > Streptophyta > Magnoliopsida > Solanales > Solanaceae > Capsicum > Capsicum pubescens. The sequence continues at coordinate 328,630,243 of CM061538.1, read as the reverse complement.
ACTCCATAAAAAGGTATATACAACGACCTAAAGTTATGAGGTTTGAATTTATGTACCTCTAAAATCTTGTTGTATAAAAATCATGATCCATAACACGAGAGTAATGGTCCCAAAAGGCATAATTATCCATTTAATTCACAAACTCAAAAGAAATCATCCTCTCTAAAGAACAAACCCTAGCCTTCTGTCAAGAACACCAAAAACTCCATTCCATTCTCTTCAAACTAAGCAAGCATCAAAGTTCCCAAATTCAAGAAGTGCAAGAAAGCTTCAAGATCATCCCCAAGTCTTACAATTCAAGCTTCCATCTATCAAAATCAAGATTATTAAAGTATGTGGGGTTATGAACAAGGATACTCTTTCCTCTTTGTGCCCAAAACATATTTTAAACTTAATATTTACATGATTTGCAATTACGGTTTATACCCAAATTACCTTGTTTGAGTTTATGGATTTATAAAGTGATTTAAGTATTGAAGTGCATATTCATTCTCATCTATTTATTCTTTGACATGAAGATTTATATTATAAATGGAGTTTCATTATTTTGACTTGATATTGTTGAAAGATTTTAAGATGATGATTGAGAATGAAGTCTTTTTATGAAATTCTGAAATTTTAAGTACATGGGTTTTAATCCCTAAGTTTGAGTATTGAGACTTCAAGAAGATTGTGCTTTTAAGTATTTTTGATAAGCTTATTTCAAGATTTAAAGTAAGAATTGATCTTTTGATCCTCAGTTAAGAGATGGAATGCACATTTATTCCTATGTATTACATTTTAAAGTATAGAGAAGCATGACTGATTTTCATTATAAGTAATATGGTGGATTTCTTGAAGAGAGAGCATATATGTAATCTGGAAGTAGTATTTAGCACCGAGTTGGGTATAATTCTATAACGCCCCAAAAATCGGTCTCGAAACGTCACATAGTGCTAAAGACTACGAGTAGCCTTAAGATAACCCTGTCTGTCTTCTACTAAGTCTGAATCTCATAATAAGGAAATATAAATATAATATCAAAACCAGAATGCGGAAATCTGTCCGAGCTAACTGAGAATATCTGGATATAATCTCTGAAAAATACTAGAATCAAGAGTCTGATAAATCAATACTAAAAATTCAAAGCAAAACTAGCAGTTTGACAAGCCTCTACTACTAATAACTAGAGAGTCACTAGGACAAACCCCCAACTGACTCAAACTGCCTGAAAATACTAAATCATCTATACTTGTAAGATGAAAAACTGAATGACTAAGTCCTCGAACTATGAGGACTCACCAACTGTCGGGATGTAGATGGAGATGCTCGAAATCACTCACGCTACTGAAACTAAGCACCTGAACCTACATTATGAGACAATGTAGCACATAGACGTATATGCGGATCAGTACTTTGAGAATACACTGGGCATATGGGGGTGAATACATAAGTTAAAACATTATATCAACATCTTTATCAACTTGGAAAAGAATTCATGCTAAATGTAATTGACGTACATAACCTTGAGTAACTAAAAGCTGAAATCTGAAATCATGAGTAGCAAAACATACTGTATAAATCTAGTGAGCCATAACATTTAGTTCTATAAGTTGTACTTGTATTCTATCTTTAAATCATGGTGTCTAACTGTAGAAAGAACTCACTTTTATATCTGAAAATCTGAAAGTTGGAATCTGTAGCTAAAGGCTTATATAAAGCAATGTCTGAATAAAACTGTGAGCCTTTACACTTAGTTTCTAAAAGCTACATTGTTAATATTATTTTCTGTATGGTTTTACTAGTAGGGAGGTTCTTCTAACCGACATAAACCATGTGAGCTATCATGGAGTATAATGTCTAGTTTTATTATGAGAAAACCTCACGTTAGGGAGAGGTGTCATACTCTTACCAAGGAATATAACCTAATCTAAGTGATCACAATCTATAGCTGTCATCCATATAGAAATGGGAATAATCTGAACCTACATTGACTCGTAGTTCCGGGGTATGTGAACATACCCAACTCGGTGCTAAATACTACTCCCCTTAATCTGTATGCTCATTTTGTTGGAAATCCACTTTTAAAATCTAGTATAATGGTTTCTAATGAAAATCTCTTGTAAATCTATTTAATGTAAACTATAGCTAAAGCTGTAAAGTGGATTCTGTATCTAAACTGAGATCAAAAGATTAAATCTTTATTCAAAATCTGAATATAATAAGTCATGGGATGCTTAAAAGCACAATCTTCTTGAAACAACAACACTCAAACTAGGGCTAATAACCCATGCATCTAATTCATATAAAATTCATGCTAAATAATGAAAATAATGATAATTCAATTTCTAAATCTGGAAATTTTGGCAATACACATAAAATACAAAAATAGCCATGCCATTTATCATTTAAAACACTCAAAATCTCATAATCTTCAAATAGAAATATTTGGGTATGAACGCTAATTGAAATTCATGAGTAATCATACAAAATCATATAAAATTGTAATTAAAACTAGTTTTGGGTACAAGGAAGAAAGAATATCCTTGTTCATAAACCCCACATATCTTAATTGATGCAATTGATGAGAACACTTGATTTTGGATTCCTATTTGTGCTCTTGAAGTTGGATTCTGGATTATCTTGAATTGAAAATCCTTAATCTTGAGTTATCTTGGAAGAAGAACGGTGGAATTTGGATTCCTAGGGGATTAAGTTTTGATGTTCTAGGGTTTCTTTAAGAGAAAGTTGATGAAATGTGAGCATAATAGGCTTAGAATGAGTTTAATCTTGTATTTTACACGGTTTGGGGCTTGGGAAAAAACCAAACTACCATTTTAAAATCAATTTTAGAATTTTGAAATCTTGATTTTGCTACCCACTGCGACACGCCACTATCGCGGTGGCTCACTGGAAATTAACTATTGGGAACTGGAATATCTTCATGACGCGGGGCTATCGCGGTAAACCACTGAAAAAGGGACGAGTGTCATTTAGGCCATCACCGCGACGCGCCACCATAGTGGTGAGCTATTGGAAATTGACAATTAGGAACTGGATCTTCACCGCGATGCGGGTCAATTGCGGTGGCCCACTTAAAATCGAACAAGTGTCATTTTTCACATCACCACGATGCGATGCTGCTCATTTTGAGACACTGTCTTTACTAAAAGTGCCATAACTTCCCAACCGAGTATCGAATTGAGGCAAAATTGGTATCGTTGGAAAGTTAATTCAATTATCTACACAATGGTGGGTCTAGAGCTAGAAAATTATATACGCACCAAGAGTTATCTATTTTCAAATCTAGCCCTTGATACTCTAGAAGCTAAACTGAGCTCGGAAAAACTACAGGGTATTACAATATCTCCCCCTTTGGAACATTCATCCTCGAATGTGGCTAGTTAAATTGAAAATACTGAGAAAGTGAGGCTATATGCTGACAAGCACAACTGAAAAAACTGCATGACTAAATCTAAAACATACTGATCAACTGAGCTAATCTACGAATGCATGAATTTACATGAAGATAGCTATATAGCTGAATCTGAGACAGGAGAAGAATTGAAATAAAGAAGATTGTTATCTTTGGCTGAATCTGAGTTCATGGAAAAGAGATGAGGATACTTGGTATGCATTTCTTCTTCTGCTTCCGAAGTAGCACCCTCAACAGACTGATTTTGCCATAAAACTTTGACCAAGGGAACTTCTTTGTTACTTTGTAATACCCCGTACTTTTTCCTAGCTAATTTCGTCTCAAGAATGTCTAGTATTAGCTTCTAAATTGAATGATGATTATTCCATGAGGAATTTTTAAGATTTTCACTTTTTGTCATGTGGGAAATTCAATAAAATTTCCATTGATATAAGATTCACCAAAATACGATAACTGGATTAGAACTTACGACTATTTCAAGTTCTTGTCATAAAACAGCGCCATATTAGTCAGTGGCGCGCCGCGCCACAAGAGGAAATTATGGTTCAAGTACATTTGGACCATGACTAAACGCTCGAATGATGAAATTAGAATGTGACTATGATGTTTTATTCCTGTACAATGATGTTTATATGTACCATGCCTACAATATGTTTTATTAAATGCCTAGATGAAGGAAAAGTGCCTAACTAGCATGATATCATGAAATCCCCATGTGTGTACAAGTTTATGACTATCACATGTTTGATGAAATGATTCAATAAATGTATTATGGATTATAATGCCAGTCATGTGTTCAAGTAAATCAAGCTCTGTCAGTTTTCTTCTATCGAGTCTTGGGGGTACTTGTACCCGAAATATTAGCTGTGCGCCTAGAGCCAGGTCATGTTTTCACGATATTTGCAATTTTATGAACTCCTGTGCTATAAGCACCCATGGTTTGAGTATTTTGAGATCATTGAGAAAGTTTTTGACCTAATGATCATAGTAACTTTGAAATCCACTTTACTACATGAGACTTCAAATTTTACAGTTAGGTTGTTTATGAACCACGGAATTATTTTAAAGTCGATTTTCATGAGATGAGCGTAGCTTACTAAAGGGAGTAGTATTTAGCACCGAGTTGGGTAAGTTCTATGGTTTTCTACCCCAGAACTATGTGCCACCATACGATTAAGATTTATGGGCCCGAGGTCGAGATAAGTGATCACTGAGTTAAGGTTATACTCCTTGGCAAGAGTATGACGCCTCTCACCAACGTGAGGTTTCTTCCTAAGGAGGACAAGACGTTGGACTCCATGTAGCTTGCATGGTTTATGTCGGTTAAGAGAACCTCCCTAAAGTTTTGAGATATGTGATTTTCCTAATAGTAAAGTTTGCAGATTAGATTCCTAAAGTATTTTCCCTTGAGATGAGATATTTTCCTTAAGAAAAATTATTTTCTCTACTAGTATAAGTTGATAATCAGTTTTTAAATTAGAGATATAATTCCGAGTTCCAAGTGTCTTGAGATTAAAAGAGTTCTAAGTTCTTGAGCATTAAAGAAGTTTTACTCTTCATGAGGTATAGGCATAAGTTTGAAAGTACTGTTTAAAGCTTCTTTTAGTCTACGAGTAATGAGAATAAGAGGAAAGTACAGATTTTAAAGCTAAAGTATAATGACTCATGAGAATTTTGTTACATGCTTCATTCTACATGATTTATGAGCTTTACATTTTAGACTTATTCAAGCCATGTAAGTCATTCCTAATTGCATGTATGATTTGAGTAAAGAGTATTGATATTGTTTTATGTAAATGCATACACCCCCATATAATCAGTACATTCCCAAGTGTTGATCCACATATACGTCTATGTGCTACATTTCCTTATAATGTAGGTTCAGGTGCTCAGTCCCAGCCTCGTCAGTGATTTTTGAGTACCTTTGTCTACATCTCCAAAGTGGTGAGTCCTCATGGTTAGAGGACCTATCTTCAAACATTTTAGTATTTTAGTAGATATGTTATTGCTTTCAGTTCAGTTTGAGTCAGTTGGGGACCTGTCCTAATAGATCTCTAGTTCATGGAGTAGTAGAGGCTTTGTCAGACTACTTATCAGATTGTTAGTATATTGAGATTTCTAGTATTGTGGTCATTTAGACCGAGTATGTTCTTCGTATTTTCCTATCATTTGATATGACAGTGCCAATGTTTTGTATATTTCTTGTTGAAATGAGTTATTATATGTAGTAACAGGCTCAAAGTGTTAGCATGGAGCTACTTGTAGCCTTAAGCACCGTGTGGCATCCCGGGAGGAGATTTTGGGTCGTTACAGAGACTTTATGAGAATAAATACGCTAGAATTCTTTGGGTCAAAGGTATGTGTAACGCCCCGAATATGGTACTCAGAATGCTACACGGTGCTCATGACCCCGAAGGACCACAAGCTAACCCATGACTGATATTTGTACCTGTACACTGTATAACATACTATATATAATGCGGAAATAAAGGTTAAAAGGCCGTAAGCTTCAAATCTGATAAAAACATAACATCTGGTGGGGGTATGAAATACCCAAAACAACTTAAATACTGACTGAACATAATAGTCTGAAAAACCTCTTAAACATAATTGTCTGGATAAGGAGTTGATGGGACATGTCCCCAACTATCTCCGACGACTGAAATAACTAAGTATTGTATTAATGAAATAGCAAATCATATCATCCTCGAACGATGAGGACTCAACTTACACGTCAATTTAGTGCAAGGCATTCATCATCAATATATTTTCCCAACTTTGGAGTAGGGGTCGAATCCACAGGAAACAATGTTAGTGGCGATTAAACCAATTTGAAATTATAGCTACAAGTTGAATTCAAATAAATGATACAACAAGATAAAATGGGGGTATTCAATGATTGGCAAATAGTTGTTGGTCACTTTAGTTTCAGTGTTTGTAATCAAGAGTTTATGGAAAACCAGAATTATGTTCACTATGGGTTTTGGTACTTGACAGATGCTAATAGTGATTCAAGATTCTCACAATAGGTAGGACAACAGATTATCTTTATCAAAGTTATGCCCAAATGTCTCACGACCTACTTAAGCATTTAATTACCTAATCCTCTCAGACTTAGGGAATTTATATTCACTGACCAGACTTCACCTCAGGTTAATCAACCTTGTTACAATGTCTATTATTAAATGGAAGGTTGGTAGCTTCCAAGTTCCTGTCAATAATTCACTTCCTACCATAGTTGATTTCTTATCTCAAGCAAATCAAAACAGGTGCTATCTATCGTTTTCAACCAATAGACAATAATTAAAACCTCAGAATTATCAAGGAGTCCTATTACCTTTAGAATCTTGAACACTTAGCAACTTACCAAGACCTAGCCCATAGATCCCATAATTCGGGTCAAAGGGATTTAGCCACGCATAATGTAATAATCAATACAACAAGTTGAATTCATAATTTGAAAGATGAACTTACAACAAGATGAATATCAATAAGTGTTTCTCAGATTAGATCAAAGTAGAAATCCACACGCCACATAGTCTCCTTTATATATACATACATATATACATATATATATATACATATATACATATATATATATACATACATATATATATATATATATATATATATATATATATATATATATATATATATATATATATTGATGGTCTGCTTGTTATTCCTGAAGAGATTCACTATTGTGAGATTCCTGAAAATATTTTGTCACTTCAGTACAACTTTTTTACTTATAAATGTGTTGTTAATTCACTCCTCTCATTCATCTATCATATTATTCTACTAATATTATCTCTATACTTTGCAACTCTCTAATGAGATTGATGTTATGAAGTGTGTAATATATGAACTTCTTATATAGAGTGGAAATAGATTTTTTATTCAAAAAATACTATACTCCCTCCGTTTCAAATATAATGATCTACTTTTTTTTCGATTAAAAAAAATGACCTCTTTTCTTTTTTGGTATTACTTGAATTTTAAATTTTCACGTGGCATATTTAAAACCACAAGATTAAAGTGTACCTTACCATAAGATTCACAAGTTTTCTTTATATTCTTAAACTCTTTGTCAAGTTAAATTAGGTCATTCTTTTTGAAACAGAGTGAGTATTCAAAAAAATAATAGATAAATTATATCTAAGAAAATATTTATATAATACATAAATTGAATTCTAAGAAAATTATTAATTAATTGCATCTTTTCGTAAGGTTAAACATCAACATCTCTAATTTTAAATTATGGGTTTAAAAAATATAGATAACAAAATATAATTTCTAAAAATTAAAGCTTGTAATAAAAAATAAATAGCAAATAATTACTTAGATGAAGTAAATGAACAACAATTACTAAATAGGAACTAATTTTATTCGAATTTAAATTAAAAAACATAATACATGACAGATTCGAACTACTAAAATTATAAAAAACATACTGCATAAACATTAAATTTACTGAAAGACTACATGATAATCAATCAAAGGTAAAAAAAATTCAAATCAAACAACAAATCAATATAACACATTAAAACTTTCAATAGTTTCTTTTCTTCTGTTCTTCATTTCAGTTTCCTGCTCAGTTTCATTAAGTGTATCCTGCAAATGATTTTATTTTTCTAGGGATCCTTTTAACGACGTCCTAAGAAAATCTCTATCTTATATAACTTAGTTGAGATTAAATAACATGTCAAACTTCATAGTGTTCTATAAAGTCACGGTATCACCATCAAATGTGGGTCTCTTCAATTGTGACAAAATGATGTTTGTTTCATTTATTGACATACTTTCTATCCACCGAAAATAATCACATCCACCATTTTTCTAAAACAACAAAATAAGGAACAAGATTAACATACACATATTTTTAATTGAACAACTTAAAATTTTTACCTTCAAATGCCCAAAGCTCCAAACTTACGATCATAATTTCTTTGAGTCCTTGATGTTTTTATTTTACAATATTCATTACATTTTCATACATGCAGTTGAATTGAAAATAAAGACATTTCAAATTATTGAGACATAATTATCAAGGGATTCTCAAAGCCCGAAAGAGATGATATTAGTAGAATGAGAAAAATTGGCAAAAACATATTTTGCCAAAACTATTTAGCCAAATACCCACTTATTTTCTTTTTGATTTAATTTTTAGGTTTAGGGTGAAAAAAGTGGAGAAAAGTTGTAAAAGTGGGTCCCACACGTGGGCCAAGGAACATTTCATTATTTTTACAACTTTACAACTTTAATATAATACACCTAACACCCTCCACTTATTCTAATATAAAAAAAAAAACTCTCTCCTCCTCAATTCTCTCCCAACTCCCGCTATTCAAGAACCTTGCTCCCAAAATGCCATTTTAGTTTCTCCTCCTTCTCCAGCTGCTAAGAGCTCGTTGTTGCTTTGTAAGGTTAGTTAAAATCAAGTTTTGATTATTTGTAGATCCATTTAAACGGGTTTCACTGCTAATCGATTCGTAGTGATGTACGATTTTTTTTTTTTTGAAATTTGGTTGATTAAGTAGTTAAAATATGAGAATTTTATAGGTAATTAGTTTGATTTTGAAGCAATGGTTGAGGTTTTATTCAGCATTTTTGGCAGATTTTTTCATCGATCGCGGTGTTGAATTTTGAAAATTTTGTTAAGGAGTTTTGGTATAGTTCTGGTTTTTTTATTGCAATGAAGTGTTGAATGGTAGGATAATTATTATTTTAAGAGTTATTTTGGCAATTTGATTCAAACAGTGACCTTTTTCTGTCCGTAGACCCGTGGTCTATGAAATTAGAATGCCCTAGATTGAAATCAATTTTAGACGTATGAAGTTCTTTTAAAATATGATTGTTCAAATAGTGAAAATCTAATATCTAATTAGTTTGATTTATAGCACTAGTTTGATTTTTATCAATAGTTGAGTTTTGCTACTGCATTTTGAATTTTGGTCCAGTTATTGTATTTGTGTGTAGTGAACTATTTAATGGTGGGGTATTTCTTAGTTTTTTGGGATTTTTCATTTGAGCATTGGGTTATTTCTGTTGGTAGACTTGTGGTCTATGAACTGAAAATGGTAGATTTATCTTGTAGGTGTAGATTCTATTGAAAATGGCTAAAAAAAAACCCATTGGTAAACACAAAACTGGTACCACATCTGATTCTGCTGGTAGCAGTAGAAAAAGAAAAGTTGAGGTAGTTGAAAATGTTTTAAAAAGGAAGAAAATTAAAGGGTCAGTGTTCGAATCAGATTCGGAGTTAAAGGAGATAAGTGAATACGTCAATTCTAGTAAAGATGTTGCCAAGCGTAGTGCTAGTGGTGACAATGAAAAGAGCGAGGAAAGTGGAAGAAACAGTGTCGATGGGGATAATGATCCCTTGTCCATGTCATCTTGTTAAAGGGTCATTTCCGTGGAGTGGTATGATCTTCGAATGATAATGGGCGAGGTTGGATTTTTCCCGACAAAGATATCGGTCAGATCAAGAATGGCTGCTTATCGAGAATTTAAGAAAGTTCTTATCGACCAGGAGTTGAGATTCAGGCGGTCCTATTTTGGACACCTGAAAAACCTGTCGGAACATCTCAAATTCAATGGGCAGCTGGTCCATTATTTGTTGTTGTGACACATTAAGAATGATAAGATGCGTCATGAGATGTGGTTCTGCGTTAACAACAAGCCATCTTGTTTTGGATTGAAAGAGTTTTGTTTAATCACGGGGCTGAACTTCTCATCTTCTCCAGTGAATAAAAAATGAAGAAGGTGTTAGCCAAGGGGGAGCATTTTTACTTTAAGGTGACAAAAAACAAAAACATTACGGTGTCCAACTTGTTACACTTGATTAGAGGAAATAAGTTGAACGAGGAGCAAAAGTTTAAGTGTTGTTTACTGTGGTTCTCGCACCATGTTGCTTGCAAAATATTCGACGAAGGTTGTCGTCACAAAATTGATTCAAATGATAGATTCTTTGAGTTTCTTTGAGAGTTATTCATGGGGGAAAGAGACATTTCAACTGATCATGGACTCTCTGAAGAAGAAAGTGACCTGAAGCAGTAGAGGGAAGTATTTGATAAGAAGCAGAAGACATCCTATGCTCTATTCAAATTTTCCTGGGCATTCATGATATCTACCATCAACCCTTTAGTGAGATTATCATAGATTCGTATTTTATTTATACTCTGTCATAGACTCTGAGTTATTTTTTCACTACTGTACTGCTTACAAATTTGGATCTATGAGGCATTTTCTCATCTTGGAAAATTTGCTGAAAAATCAATGGATGAGTCCTTTCCCATTCCCCGCATCCTCAGATGGCACACTGCAAAAAGTGACAAGATAATCGAAGGTGAACCATTCAAGTATAAAGGAAAATTTACCGAGGTATGAACTTATTTTTTACTATGCAATAATATTACTGTTGTATCGAATGTTATGTAATTGTTAATTAATTTTTTGTAGAACGTGCACTCGTACATCATCCCTACTACTGTTCGTGAGATAAAGATGGATTACATAATTACGTTTAAGACATATACAAATGAGGTAAAGAATAACGTCCTCGATGGCTTGAAGAAAGAGTTACAAGGGTGACTGTCCTTACTTCAAATGAGGACAATGATGACGACGTGGATTTGGGTAGTAACCTCGTTGGAGTACGCATTGGTGGTGATGCTTCTCTGAGCACCTCCAAAGATGTAGCGGGAACCTCTGTCGATGGGGATCTTCATAAGAGTGTTGCTATGCTTGAGGAAACAGTGTTGGATATTGCTTCCTATATCAAAGAAAAAAGACTGAAGAAAAAGAAAAAGGATGAACGATAACATGAGTGAGGTAACTTCATTTAATAATTGATGCAGTTAATAATTTTTCAGCCTTAAATATTAGTAACACTTTGTAATATGATGACACAGTGTAAGTGGACCTTCGAGAATCAAAGAGGAATGAAGAAAGAGAAAAAAAAAAGCAAAATGGATGAGTTGGCCACTGTTGTGGCAGAAGAGGAAAAAAAAGAAGAAAAGAAGGATGAAGAAGAAGAAATGGAAAAAGATAAGAGCCAAGAAGAAACTGGAAAAGAAGCAGCTGAAGAAGAAGAAGAAGAAGCAACAGATGAAGAAGAAGGCAAGGAAAAAGAAAAAGCTGATGAAGAATAAGAAGAAGTTGAGAAAGAAGTAGCAGGTGAAGAAAAAGAAGAAGTTGAGGAAGAAGAAACTGTTGCAGGTGAAGGAAAAGAAGAAGCTAAGAAAGAAGCAGTAGATGCTGAAAAAGTAGAACAAGGTGAGAAAGAAACAACAGCTGCAGATGTTGAAAAAAAAAAGATGAAGCTGAAGATGAAAAGGAAGAAGCAACAGACAAAGAAAAAAAAGAACCAAAAGAAGAAAATGAAGAATCAAACCAAAAAGATGTGGTCATGTATATCGTTGATGAAATCAACAGTAACATTTGTGTTGATGAGGAAAATGGAAAAAAAGACATTTGAATGCAAATATTGTTAATGTGTTGAATGATGAGTTGTTAGGATATGACATTTTTTTATTTGACAAATATGAAATTTGAAGAATCTGGTGGTAGGATATGACAAACATTCTTTTATTTTATGAAATTTGTTATGATTCTGCACTGAATTTTCTTTTATCAAACTGTATACAGCATGGAATTTGAATATGCATTGTATTGTCATAATTGGTAGTGTGTATAGTTGACATCTAGAATGCATAATAATCTATCGTATACTGCTTTCATAGTCTATCATTACCATGCTACTCGATTTTAAGTTGATGTGTTGTTTGATCAACTATGATTCTATGAAAAACAGTATTGACATTATAGAAAAATAGAAGTATTTTTATTTATTCAATATCACTGCATCCATGTTACACTTTTTCAAAGAACGAATACTAGCATTATAACACATAACATCATTTTTAGGCCATTCTCCCTTTCTTCGGCCAAAATCAATTTTTGTTTTAGTTGATCCCTCTCTATTTGGGTGTCATGTAGAAATACTTTCAAGTGATCCCTCTGCTCTTCGGCTTCTTTGAACAAAGTCATGAGAAAATATCTATTTTCTTCGCATTCTCGGAGCCTTTATAGTTGATTAAATTTTTTCAAGCCATGAAAATTTAATGTCTCGAGTCCCGGACTCAACATTGATGAACTGCTTGGAGGTGATACCTCATCAAGCCATTTAAAAAATGAGCATGCACCATCATCCTACAAAAATAATAATTACATAACGATTTACTTAACTTTATAAAAAAGACATACACGACTTATTTTGCGAAGAAATTTTGACTTTTTGAAGAGAGTCGCCACTTAATTTTGAAAAGGAATTAAGAAACCTTTGGAGAGTTACTTAAACAATTCAAAAAAAAAATCGCTTAAGTTTCAAAGATTCTGAGTAAGCGGTTCCTATTGACGTTTTAGGAAGGTGTTAGGCACCTAAAACGTCCGCTAACTTGCGGTTATCCGATCTGTCTGAAAACATTCTTTTGATTAACTTCGAAAAATCAATTTGTTGGAAAAATAGTTGATTAAGGAAAAAGATTTTGCAAAATCAATTTTTAGCGACTTAGTTAGGGATCTAACTAGCTTCGCAAGAAAAACACGTAAAACAAGTAAGCAAAAAGAAAAGAGGAAAGGGGAGAAGTAGTGATTTAGGCCATTAGGCCAAAATCAATGAAACCTGTCCTAGTCTAGTTGGGTTTTCGACCCATTTTCACCTTTCTTAATTCTATGTTTCGTGCCTTTTCGCTCAACATGTATTAAATACAACTTTGTCTTCGAGACCCCCAAATGAATAAATGAATAAATAAATAAAATTTAAATAAATAAATAAAAGAACAAGTAATCAATGCAAAATCTAACGATTTCCGTCGATGGGCTTCGAACCGTCCCTTCTTACATCTTCTTATATTCGTATACCATGTGTTTCGTCTAAACTTTCTTTAGGAGTTGACTCGAAAGGGAGGCCTTATTGGCCCATTGAGATGCAAAGAGGGGTTGAGTCCATTTCGGACTCGGTCATATTCACATGCATGAGATGCAAAGAGGGGTTGAGTCCATTTCGGACTCGGTCATATTCACATGCAAAAGAGAAGCAAAATAATTAGCATATGTACCGATGTTAATTGCCTAACACAAGAACAATGATATGAAAAGAGGACATTTTTATGAAAAATGAAAATAATATTAACATGATTTACGTGAAAGAGATCATATTGGCTTACTAATTCCTTTTTCTCTTTCTTTTTTTTCGAGAGGGCATCATATTAGATTCGCCTGACTATAACATATATTTCAAATACATTTATCAAAGAGATCAATGGAAAGCATGACCTAATATCCGGTAAAAAAAAAAATTAAGACTTTTAGGTCTATGAACCAGCATTAGAACCAAAATGAACTCAGAAACCTTACTTCTTGTAAATTTATAAAACAAGCGATTATTATTGAACTTAAGTGACATTTGAACATAAGTCCCACATTACTAATTAAGAGAAACATACGAACAGTGACAAACCCAAAATAGGCAAGATAAAAGTTTACATCTAAAAGAGAAAGGAAAATTCAACATTATTAACAACCCCAAAACAAGCCAGAAAAGGGAACAAATAGCAAATCAAATAAAGAGAAGTACATTATGTTTGCGAGAATATTGGGGCAGTGTACAGTAATCCTAAATAGAAAGAAAAACAAGCAGGAGGAAACGGACCTTTTCTATGGCAACATATAGTTCGGCGGATTTAAAATGCCTAAGTAATCTTAATTATGATGAAGGGATAGACCCTATTTTACACAATTAGCATACAAAGACACACCCGACTTGCAATCTTCAAGGTGGATATACTACAAATGCAGGATCATTCTCTCTTTGACCAACTCGAAATGAACTTGCGGGGGTCGAACAAAAGATCCTTGAAGGTTTGTAGGATCACTGACCTTACCATGGACATTTACCTACTATTCCATGGACTTTACAGGGCAAGAGGATTTTAAGGAGCAGCCCACATCAAACCAAAATAGTCGATTTAAATCGGCATTAAAAATTTTCACACTAAGAATGAAGTTAAGAGAAAACAAAGGATACAAATCGAGAGAGAATGCTATGTTAGAACATTGAAAATAGACAAGAGTATTCAGCTAGACTACGACAAATCAATCCATGGCAAAACGGAACAAAAAATTCTATTATTTGTAGCATCTAACGACTACACCACAGTTGCAGGCTCGAAAGTAGATAACAAAATCTGTAGATATCTAACTTAACAACTTTAAGATAAAGAATAACCAGGGGGTCGCTTTTTGCATTTTTATAAAATCTGTCATGACATGCATTAGGAGGCCAAAGTCGACTAGAGTCGCACACAATCGAGACATGAACATACCATGTCAAATTTGATTGTCCTAGAGCTATATGTAGTTGTACAAAGCATGCAATACCCTTCAAAATCTTGAATATATTATATGATGCGCACCTTGACAGTGAAACACTTAAGCGACAAAAGAAGACAGATATAGTCGTGTAAACTGTCATAAGGATTACTCTATTCTTCAGAAACAGAAACACTCGTGTGTGAGATTTAGAGGTATTTACAGGCAAGAAGTAACCATCTTTTAATCATCTAGGATATAGTACAAGCGACTAAGGTATGCAGGAACGTCTAAGAACTAAAAGAAAACATTTTTAGCTAGCCCGAATACAAAAAGGAATAAATGTTCAGATATTGAAAAAGTGCATAAATCACGGCATATGACACCTGAAGATTCATTAAAGAGCAAATCGTCTAAAAATCAAACTTAAAGCAGCTTAGAAAGATGCATATACTTTCCCTAAGCAGAACATGAATACTACCACTATTTACAACAAAATACCTCAACGTACCCCCCAACATATCTCTTCAGGCAAAACAAATTCTCTTCATCAAAACCAAATCGAAAACTACACAATATTCAAATTATTGATTCATGCTACACATTTGCATATAACCCCCATCGCCATAGATCATGAGACAGTAATCAAAGTAGTCGACAGTGAAGCTTATGACGTGCATACTGATTCGGCTAAACAAACGATCACAAACAAACCTAAAGACATAATAGCCATCTACAACAAAAAAATCCCAGCCTCATTTATGATAAACAGATAACTATTTCTACGAAGAAAGAGGGGATGAAGAAGGAAACAACAGAATTAAAAGGGACAAGCGTTTACCTTTTTCGGGGCAGCAAAACGGGACAACGAACTAACGTCGGACTCCACTACCACCGGAAAGCTCGATGCCGATACGTAAATCTCGACTAAACTAACTTCCACTCCCTAAAATCTTTGCCGAACAAAGTTGCTCTTTTTCGAAACCAAATTACTCTTTTTCGAAACCCTATTTTTGACCCAAAAGAAATTTTTTTCAACCTAGCTGTTAGAAAATTTTCTAAACCCTAGAATTAGAGGCCTCCAAAGAACTCCCAAAATTCCCCCCCCCCCCCCCCCTTGACAGTGACCCAAATGGGTTCTTGTATAGGAGACTAATTAGGGATAATTTTAGGATTTGAAAAAGGGAGCAATCTTGAATTTGAAATTCGAAGGATGGGATAAGGTTGAGCTGTAATTTGTACTAAAATCGTACCAAGTTGTTGAGAGATTCGAATTTTGAACGGTTAGCAATTGAGGAGCGAATTGGAAGCTAACACGTAGCACCCTCTAGAACATTCGATGTTCTTGTCTGGTGCTGGGCACGCACAGACGTTGAGAGAAAACCTCATTGGGTTAGGGTCGGGTTGACTCAAATGGGGCCGATTCGGGTTGGGATCGGGTTAAAACCTGTATCGCCGTTGATGTCTGCTTAGTGTTGGATTCGATTTTGGTTGGATTTTGGTTGGTGTCGGGTTAAAGGGTTGAGAGGAGTTGCTGGGTTGAGAATTGTCGATGGTGAAGCTGTTGTTAATTGAATGAAGAAGAGGAGAAGGTTTGGGCCGGGTATGTTGTTGGTGTGGGCCTAGGGGAGTTGGGCTGCTGGAAATTTGGGGCTAATTTGGCAAAGTCAAAAGGAAATTGGGCTTGGGCTTGTTAATTTGAAGAGTGGGCTGGTAATTTAAAAATAAGAATAAACTGAAATTGGGGTTATTTAATTGATAACCCCAATCAAATTAAGAATTAGTCAAATCCATTTAAATTTTAACCATATTGAAGTCAATTGGCCAATTGCATTGCAATTGAAGCCAATTTTATTTCAATTATAGTCAATTTAATAGATTGACCAAATTAAATCGAAACTCGATACAAATTAATACCTCACTTAATCCCAAGCTTCTTGATTTGATAAAATCAAACACATATTTTCCAAATAAATTAATTTTAAGAATAAATTATATTTAAATCAAGATTTTTCAACCATTTGAATTTATTTTCAAAATAATCCTTGATAAAAAATTCAATACTCCGTAAAATGGATATTTAAGTAACAAAATTACATATTTTCGTATAATTGAACAAGATAATATATAATTGCTACTTAAAATGATAAGTTTACCCAAATAAATACTTTGAAAAAAATTCTTATTCAGATAAAATATATGTTGTGATTTAATTCAAAACTCAAGAAGATCGAAATTAAACTTAGTCGTGGAGGGCAAAAATTAGGTGTCAACACGACTCACCTTCACAATTGCACAATTATAAGATTTGCGTTTTGGATTTGAGTCCATGCGTGACGTCCTCAAAACAGCCCCATTTCCACAATGACAAATTAAAGTATTTTTAGAATTGGATGTTTGAGATGCTTGAGATATTGTAGAATTTTAAAATAAAAATAAAATGGATGAAATAAAATAATGAGGGATGAAGGACATTATATATGGAGTAAAAAGAAGTCTTAACACTGAAAGAGTAAAAAATTAGCCGTTTGTTACCGTTGGAATAGTAATTGTGTTTTTTGAACTGTTGGTGACACTTAATAGACTGTCGTAGATCATGACCTATGCCAGTCATCAACGAGATACTAAAGTCTTTCGTAGACACTTGTAATCGATGAACCCTCAATAATATGTTTAAAAAAAATAATTCAGTAAAAAATATACTTATGCTCTGAGGGGTCATCGATTCGTTTGGTCTACCGTAGACTTACACCGTTAGGAGTGCATCGATTAATGTCCTGATTATGCATAGACTACGGAGATCTATGTACACAACTATAGACCATCAGTTGAATGTTGTTCAAAAATGAATAAATAAATTAAAAATAAATGTAGTGTGGGTTTCCACACATACTAATGAGTGTAAACAAGTCACATAATCATATTAGAGCTTATACAAATTAGGGGTGGTGAATCAAGGAGTGTGTGGATGGGTATATAGACTTTAACTTCTCGAAGAAGAAGGTCCAAGAAGTATCGTTTTCTTTATCCATGACACAAAAGACAATTGGAAAGATATGATTTTCGGTGTCCTGTGTAACGACACTCAGCAACACACCCCGTACTTTCCATACAAATATGTACCATCGATGGTAATTACCTTTCTAAAGTGGACATATCCCCATATGCAAGCTTCGAATGCTAAAAAGTAGTAAACGAACAATCCATCCATCCGGTTCACCATGATAGAGTAACAAGACCCGGGATTCAATAACTCCACCAAGTGAGAAAACGCCGGCAAGCAAGCATATCCATGCTCCCGTGTCCCGCGAATGATATTCTTCACAATTACACTTCCTTTCCAACACATCCAAAAGCTTGTTTTGCAATGCATCTCCTTAAAGACAATCCTTTGAATTTCTCTTGTGATTAGACCCTTACCATCCTGAAAATGATTTACGCATAGTGAAGCAATCAATTCGGATGAGATTATCTTATGCCTGCGGGTGGCGTTTTCAACACTGCATGTGTGCAACCCGACATACTTGTATATGCGAAATCTGTCTAAGGTTTCGTACTTCCTTGCCCGCAACAGCCAACCACAACCACGAGATACGCATTTCGCCTTCAAGAATTTAGTGCAGCTCTTCTCCATACAATAATCAAAAGACTGGCTCATCGCTGCTCCGTCTAGTAGCATTTTCAGCTCTTTCTTGTCGGCGAATGTTTGATCACAATAGAAATTGGTTCCGTCGACGAAGGAATGTCCTGGTTGTAATCTCGTTCCATAATCTTCTTCCGTATAGTGCAGGTCCGATAAAACGTCTTTTATATGCATAGAAGCATCTTCCATATTAATTGGATGATCGCCATCGTTCTAGTAATCATTTAAGTCGTCGTCGACTGCCGGGCGCCAAGGTGGGGGTGGTGATGAATTTAGCGTCCTTCAAAGAACCTCTCAACTTTATTTATCCTTAAAATAGGTCTAAAGTCATCTGCATCAACCTCCATCATGTACAACAACACACGTACATCATTATTTATGATTTTAGAATTCACCTTTTCCCTCAAACACATTAGATAACTAATCACCACATTGCTCGGCGCGCAATCTAGATTCCCGCTCTGCATTACGCTTGCAATCAATTCATCGTATGAACCGTTGCGGTGAACAATAATGGGCAGTGTCACCTTGGTAAAAGATCTCCATTTCCAATATTTGGGAGTCTCCACCTATTCTCCCATGAAATAACCAGAAACCAGAACAAATTCTGCAATAGACATCCTAGAATTATGCTTTGGTTGACGGTCAATTATGCTTATGGTCTATGTCGGGATATATGCATGGTCGATGACTGACGATGAGTGGTCGATGACTGGGCAGATATCCGTATAAAAATCTTGAAATTGCAAATATTGTTTCTAATCAACGATCGATGGGTTTATGGAATAGAGAAATGAACTTGGAGTCGCCTGAGCTATTGAATGTACTTTATAAAGTGGTTTTGAGTAGTATGAGCGATTTAAAGTTTTTTAACAATGGTGGAAAGCGTGTTTGACAAGATAACAAACAAATTGGGTAACAATGGATAAGCTTGTGATGTTTGTGGACTGATTTAGAGTTGATTGCCAAAAAATAAGGCCAGAAAAGTGGTCGGAATCGGAACTTTTTGAATGGAAATAGAAGCTTCTATTTTAAGCTTTTGGATTTTTTTAAAACTATTTTTGAAAACCCAATATATTTTATATATAATGGTGGATGATGAAGTGGGTTGAAGTGTATTATTAGAAACTTATGGGTGAATTTGTTAAGTTGGAAATATTGGGTTAACGTGGATTATTACAAAACTTGTGGGTGAATTTGTTGAGTTGAAAAAGTTATTGATGATGTGGATTAAAGTGGGTATATGGCAAATTTTTAAAAACTTGTGTCTAAATGGCAAAATAGTTTTCAAAAGATCATTTTTGGCATGAATGCCCTAGTAGAATAATATGATAGATGAATGAGATAAAATGAAATGAATATAAGTGAAAAAGTTGTACTGAAGTGGCAAAACGCTCACTGTATAAGAATATTTTCAGGAATCTCTTAATAGTGAATCTCTTCAGGAATAACAAGTAGGCAATTCAGTATATTATAAAAAAGTTTATGAAATGTAGTTTGCCCATTTTTGGGCAAACCGTATTAACAATTTTTTTCACCCCAAACGTTTAACAAACACCATTAGTTGTAGTTTGCCCATAAATGGACAAACTATCCATTTTGTAACATAAATTAAAATACTTTCCATTTTGGCTCCTCAGTTTGAAAAAGTGTCCCTTTTAGCTCCAGACTCAAATTACGCTTTACAGTGTAAAAAGCTATGTTCTTTATTAATTAGATGGATAAAAGGAAAATTTAGTAAAAGGAATTGAAGGGTAATTTGGTCATCTAATTCTCTTATTCATGTATTATTTGACTCCGTATAAGTAATCCTTAAGTTTTCTCAGTATAAGATAATACGCCCTATGGTGTATTAGTTATCCATATATAAGTAGGGATTAAATTGAGTTGTGCAACCAAACAATGTACTAGACTGAATTAAATTTTAATATATGGACTATTTTAATTAGTACATCCTACCAAACGCATCCTAAAAGATACATTAAGGCAGCTATGGTTAATAATAATAAAAAATTAAAACCTAAATTTCAAATAGAATAAATAAGTAGGCGTATTTTCATATCTATTTCTCTCAAAAAATTTCAAAACCAATTCTAATTTATATTAATGGTCAAACACAACACCAACTCCAACTCTAACCCCAATATTATTTTCATGGCCAAATAAAAAAGTAGACAATAATATTTTAGTACAGTGAATAAGCAAATTGGAAAGAGAAAATAATATTTAGGGACGATCTAAAATAATCTTTTGAATATGTATTTGAATAATTTTAACCTATTTTTATATATACAAAAATTAAGCATAGATAATCTTTGTTATATATATATAACACATGACAATAATTATCTTTAATGAAATCAACTCGTGAGAAGCATGTCCCTTAATTTTTGAAGTTAAGCCTACAAATTGGTATGCAATTTGATGTTATGGATTAGTTTTACTCTTGAGGCTAGTACAACAAAGAGTGCTACAAAGGGTTTGAAGGAGAGCCAATGTAATTTATTCCCTATCACATTCAATTGGTGGTCTTGAAATACCACTTCGTGTTTGAGGGGTCCTTCAAACATCTGAAATATATTGAAAATGACATAGCGTTCCTGATAGAAAATGACGATTTCTTCAGAAAAATAAATATATTCAAATTCTTTTTCCCAAAGAAAATATTTTTTAATATATATATTTAGGGGGGAGGGGGTTGTAGGAGAGTAGGGTTAAATTCGTAAAAGCACATTAGACAGATTTTTTCAATTTAAAGGATTCATATACTTCTCACCTTCGTCAAGGTATATAACTATCATCGTCTACTCCAAATTTGACGATAACGAAAAGTATTCAATCTCCATAAATATAAAAATTAAAAGATGCATTTAATTAGATCAATCCCCAAAAACAAAGAGATTTCTTGTCATTTTCTTGAGTAATTTCCATGAATAGTCACTCATGTTTTCACAATTGCCTACAAATATTACTTTTGTTTCTTTTAGGATCAGAATATGACCCAACTATTTCTATTTTCCTCAAAAAAAAAAAAAATACTTCACACTTTGGAAACCTATTTTATCAGCTAGCAATATGATGGTTAACTTATTTTATCAGCTAGCAAATATAAGGTATATCTATTTAACTACTTAACTTGTATACAAGCATCCAATAAAAACTTCCTTGTCTTCCTTCCTAGTGTGATAATATGGAGATTCTGCACTTCCATTTCAACTCAATTTCATTCATTCTTTCTTCTTCTTCTTCATCCTCTTTATTTTCGTCCGAAAATGGAAAACAAATATAACTAGGAGTAACCAAAGATCATTGCCACCAGGTCCGTGGAAATTCCCTCTTATTGGAAGCATGCATCACCTGATTGGAGCACTTCCACATCACGCTCTTAGAAATTTAGCCAGAAAATATGGTCCACTGATGCATTTGCAGCTACGAGAAATTCATGCAGTTGTAGTATATGGCAAAAGAATTTCTAAAAGTTCATGAACTTTCTTTTGCAGCCAGGCCAGAGCTTATTATAGCGTCTGATATAATCTTTTATCATCAAAAAGATATTGTATTTGCAAAGTATGGCGATTACTGGAAACTAATGCGCAAAATATGCATCTCAGAACTACTTAGTCCACAGATGGTCAAGTCGTTTAGTTTAATTCGACACAATGAGGTTCATAATCTTGTTGCATCAATTCGTTATTCCATGCCAAATGCATGCTGTGATTAACATGACCTAAAAGGTTCTTCAACTTACCAGCTCTGTGATTTGTAGATCAGCTTTTGGAGAAGTACGGGAAGATAGAGATAATTTGTTATTGATGATCATGAGGGAAGTACTATTGTTAACGGGCGGGTTTGACGTGGCAGATTTCTTTCCTTCTTGGACACTACTTCATGAAATTAGTGGAATGAGAAGCAAATTGATGAGTATGCATCAGAAGATTGATGCAATATTGGAGAAAATTATTAACGAACATAAAGAGAGTCAAGCAAATGAAGAAAAGGGCAACGGTAAGTTTGGGAGTGAAGATCTCATCGGTGTTTTACTCAGAGTTATGGAGAGTGGTGAACTTCGATTTCCAATCACAAATGACAACATGAAAGCCGTCATTCTTGTAAGTTTGGTTCTATCTTGTCAAAACAGTCATTCATTTGGGTCTTGTTCATGTTTACACTTATTGTGCACATCAAAGAAAAGAGTATCACATAAACTGAGATGAATGAAATGAAACTGAAAGTTGCAAGTTTGAACCGTTTGATATTACAATTTTTCTATTATCAGGAGAAGAAAATATTTGGAAACAAGTGGATTTCTTCCTATCTTTCATTTGATTTTTGGTAGTGAGGACAATTTTGGTTATGTCTATCTTGTTTATCAAAAGTTTTTTTGTTTCTTAGAACTCCATATAGTTAGTTACATATTACATAAAATGGAATGTACAAAAGATTTCTTATGTTCACAGCTACCTCAAGTGATAGTTTTTGTTAGTCCCTATCATTTGGCAAAATCATAAATTAATAGCTGAACTTCAATGTCGTAGGACAATGTTCTTTGGGGGAACTGAAACTTCATCAACAACAATACAGTGGGCGTTGTCTGAACTGATGAAGAACCCGAATTGGATGGCCAAAGCACAGGCAGAAATGAGATGGGCCCTTAAAGGGAAGAAAGATTTGGATGACAACGATCTCGAAGAATTGAAGTATTTGAAGTTAGTGGTCAAAGAAACACTACGGTTACACCCTGCAGCTCCTCTTTTGGGCCTTAGAGAATGCAGGGAGGAAACAAATATTGATGGATACACGTACTATTCCTCTTAAAGCCAAAGTGATAGTTAATGGTTGGGCTATTGCAAGAGATCCTGAAAGTTGGGACGACCCTGAGAGATTTGAAGACAGTTGCGTGGATTTTAACGGTAATCATTTTCAATTTATTCCATTTGGTGCAGGAAGCAGGATATGTCCAGGAATGCATTTCGGTTTAGCTAATGTTGTATATCCGTCAGCACAGTTGCTTTACCACTTCGATTGGCAACTTCCTTACGGATTACAACCTAAGGATCTGGATATGACTGAAACATGTGGAATATCTGCAGCTAGAAAAAATGATCTTCACTTGATTGCCACTCCACATGATTTGTCACAATATTGATACAACACATCGTCTTAATTTAGAGCACTAATCTTGGTTGTATGAAACATCTTGCATATCCTTCCTTCTGTTTAGGAAAACAAAATTAGTATGTATGTAGTACTATTTTAGACGGAACGTAAAGTCTTATTGATTGAGTCAGAATCTTTACAAAATCTGCAAAATATTGTTTAATTAATTACTACTAAATTTTTGGCAGGCAGTCTTAAAATGAAATATATAAACATCACAATCATTGGGTTACGTCCACAATATAAAATGTGTTAACAACTCAGTTGTCTATCTCAGAGTAGTAGTAAAATAATTGATACACGAGCTAATATTGATAATGAGATATACTCGTTTGAGATATTATATTTATTTTCTGCACATTAGATTGCATACATTTTTTTTTTTCTTTTGGTTTCCCAAGTATCCCCACGGCAGCCGTGAGACTAATCCTCCGTTCCTTCGGTCAGCGCACTAAGCGATAGGGAACTGGCCACAGAGGATTGCATACATTTACTAGTCAGAGAAAGCATTATAAGGATTGTTTTCATCCCTCGTGAATTGCAATGTTGGGTGTATATTATTTTGCCACTCAACTCAATTGGAGTAGTGTTTTAATTTCAATATCTCAATTATCCAAGTGTTTGGTATGAAATATTTTTAAATTTTTCATGTTTGATTGATAAAATATTTGGAAAATATTATTTTTTTTAGCGAAGCATGTCTTTAAAAATGAGGGAAATTACTTCCTTAATGAAAGTAGAGCAAACAAATTTCATAAGCGATATTTTAAGTTTGTCTCTTCCGATTCCCACCCTTCCAACACCCCAACTCCAACCTCTTGATCATCCCATCTCCGAGGTCCTACTCCCCGCCCTCTCCAACCTTATTGTATTTTACTATATAAACTAAATATTTTTGAGAAATATTTTTTTACTTAAAGTATGAAGCCCATTTACTCTTGAAAAGGAAATCATAGAAAACAATTTTCTTCATACCAAATCATCCTATTAATACGTAACAAAAACACTAGAAATCTTGCACAACAAGTTGCTGTGGTGTAGTGGTTATCACGTTAGTCTTACACACTAAAGGTCCCCAGTTCGATCCTGGGCAGCAACAGTTTCTTTTTCACAATTTTTTACAAATTACTCCCTGTGTCTCAAAATAATTGGCAGGTCCATTTTATTTTGATAATTAGAGTTGATTCTTTAATTTATTATTTTGAAAATTATGTTTCAAATTTAAGGAGAATCGGATGTTGAATCATTATGAAGGTTGAACTTTAGTTATGTGTGCATTATTTCAGACAAAAATAATTGAATTTCAAGCACGTGCCTTAAGTTCAGGTAAAAATAATTACGATAATACACATTCAAAGATGATTGACTAGTCTCTCATGTCATTCATCACTCAAGAAAATGGAGTAATTTCCATCGATAGTCATCCATGTTTTCATAATTGCCTATAAATATCACTTTTGTTTCTTTTAGGACAAGAATATCACTCAACTATCCCTATTTTCCTCAAAAAATACTTGACACTTCAAAAACATTTCTTCTCTCCTAGTTTGCATGACATGTCATTAAAATTTCTTTTTCACAATCTTTTACAAATTACTCCCTGTGTCTCAAAATAATTGGCAGGTCCATTTTATTTTGATAATTAGAGTTGATTCTTTAATTTATTATTTTGAAAATTATGTTTCAAATTTAAGGAGAATCGGATGTTGAATCATTACGAAGGTTGAACTTTAGTTATGTGTGCATTATTTCAGACAAAAATAATTGAATTTCAAGCATTCGTGCCTTAAGTTCAGGTAAAAATAATTACGATAATACACATTCAAAGATGATTGACTAGTCTCTTATGTCATTCATCACTCAAGAAAATGGAGTAATTTCCATCGATAGTCATCCATATTTTCATAATTGCCTATAAATATCACTTTTGTTTCTTTCAGGACAAGAATATCACTTAACTATCCCTATTTTCCTCAAAAAAATACTTGACACTTCAAAAACATTTCTTCTCTCCTAGTTTGCATGACATGTCATTAAAATTTCTTTTTTTATATATAAGATATAAGAAATAGATCAATTTAACTTATCAAACTTATTTAACTAAAATTTGATCTTATTTCCTTTTTAAAAAATAAATACACATGATATATTTATTATTGAAGAACAATTTAATTATATACTTTAAATTTTATATTTATTTTGTCTTTCTTACAAAAATAAAAAATAAATTATATTTATCCTTTATTCGATATGAGAAAAATTACATCACATGATAAAAATATTAGATAATCACACAACTTAAAGAAAAATAATTCCCCTGGTAATGCAATGCACATTACTCATCAACGAAGTAGTTGATGTGTCCAAGTGTAAACATAAAACTAAAGGATTGAATTATTTTATATGGGACTTTTTAAAGTTTTTTAAATTTATTTATTTAATCACTTAATAATAATATTTTTAAAACTTAAGGTATTTATATGAATTGGTAGTAATTTTTTTTTTTTTGTTATTTATTTCATATACTAAAGATTCTTAAAATGTAAAATAATTGAAAATGATGGCTTTCAGATTTTCATATATGTATTAAATGTACTATTTTGAAGGAATGAAAAATTATTTAGTCATGAAATAATTTTTTTTTTTTTAAAAAAATAATCTAATATTACAAATGAATCTTTGAAATAGTACCCAACCAAAGATCGCTTCCTTTGTGAGTTTAGTATAAGGAAAGGATATAAATTGGTGTTTATTTATATAATAAGATAAAATATAGTATTATAAAAACAAAGAATAAAATGAAAAAAATGAAATTAAAAATAATAAATTTCTATTTTATAAAGTTTTTGCCTTCGTTAACTTTGCGGATTTACTTGATTTGTTTATGAAATTTATTTGGGAAAAATCCGCAAGAAGAATTCATTTTTTAATCATCTTTTTATCAAAACGGTCTTGCTTAAAATTTTGCAGGTGATCTACATAAGAATTAAAATTTTCAGGTGATAATTACCTTTAAGATTTTTCTATTGAATTTTGCTTGACAAAAAAAAATTCTAAGATTTTTTCCTTCCAATTTTATTTTATAGAAAGATTTGTAGGTTTTCCATCAAATTAGTTTGGTTGAAAAACTTGTAAAGAATTAGATTACCGGTAAATTCTTTTGTAAATTCTTAAAAAAAATATATTATGTAATTTAGATTTTTCTTGTAGTTTATAAGAAGTGGGTTTGAATAAATGAACTTGAAGAATTAAATAGGTTTATAATTAAGAAAATAAAAGATTTTAACAACATGGTATGCCAAGTAGGAGAGGATAAGGTTTTTAAAGTGTTAAGTATTTTTTTGAGGAAAATAGAAGTAGTTGGGTGATATTCTTGTTCTAAACGAAACAAAAGTGATATTTGTAGGCAATTGCAAAAAATATGAGTGACTATTCATGGAAATTACTCCAAAATCACAGAACAGTTTCCTACATAGTTGAATTTAAGAGTGTGTTTGGTTTTGGTCCCTTATGCAGTAGGTAGTGACGAAATCAGAATTTTCACTAAGGGGGTTCAAAATCGAAAAAAACAGGCATACGAACTAGCCGAAGAGGGTTCGACATCAATTATATATACATAAAAAATAATTTTAACCATATATAAACAGTATAATTTTTTGTTGAATGGGGTTAGAATGAACCCCTTGTGATAAGGTGGCTCCGCCACTGGCGGTAGGGATAAGGCTGTGTACATTCTGTTGGGTTCAATTGGTGTGAATGGAAAATGGAAGGACACAACCCTTTGAGGAAAAGACACATTGTTTTGAAAAAGAAGTGACTGTTGGGATAGTTGTGTCTGTTCAGAAAAAAGACACAATGTTTCGAATGAACATACATGACTCTTCCAAAGGATACACCTTTTCGGATGAACCATTGCCACCTTTCGGAAGGGGCACTTTATGGCTATATAAACCTGCATTTTTTCCATAGGTTTAGGATGAAAAATTTCTGCGTAAGAAAAATATTCTCTTGCTTCAAAAAACTCTGTGTGATCATCTCCCGTTGAGTGAGTTCGAAGAAAACCAGAAAGTTTGAGGTACAACTACATTCTGGTTGTGAAGCCATTTTATCCTGGGAGGGAAATTCTGCAACCTCGGGTACTTGAGGAAAATTATTTCCTTAAGGATACTCCGTGAATTCGAAGGACTTGACTTTTTTCTGCTTCATCTATTTTTCTTTAAGAAACTGAAAACATACTTCTTTGAAAGATCATTTTGATCTTGTGTTGAAGGTGTTGGACAACTTCATAAGTGTTCTTGATTTATTCTTGAACTTGTGTTGAAGTAGTGTTGCGAAAATACAGATTTTGTGTGCTAAGAAAATAACAATCTTAAGGAAATAATAATACTAATCTGTATTGTTTCATTTACTGTTTTTTCAGTAAATAGTTGAACTTCATATTGATAGTTCTTCAACCTTTTGAACTTGTGTCTGAAGTTCTTGAAACTTCATTTTGATAGTTCATAAGTTGGTTGAACTTGTGTTGAAGTTCTTAACATTTGGTTTTGCTATTTTCCAGAAAATAGTTTGAACTTCATTTTGTTGATGTTCATAAGTTGGGTTGAACTTATTGTTAAAAGTTTAAAGTTGTAAATACAGAGTTAAAACTTCATTTGATTGTTCATATGTTAATTTGAACATGTGTTTGAAGTTAATATTGAAAAATACAGATTTTATCAAAATTGAGAAAAACAACAAAATTAAGGAAAGTATAAAAATATTTATTTTGTGCTTGTTTGGTGAAAGAAAATAAAAAATTATCGCCATTTATAAATTAAGTATTTGGTTAATCTGTATTGGGTCTGATTTTGTGGAGACTAAAATCTTTTGATTTCTACTCCCTTGATTAGAAGAATATAAAAACTTCATCGAGAAATCAGTATGAGAATTTGGTTTGAAGAATATAAAAACGTCACCGATTTGTTAAGATCTTTGTATTGGTTTCTGGAGTTTAAAATCTGTGGGATTTCACTCTGTTTGATTTTGATTATGATTTGAAGTCATAAAAATTTCATCATGTTTCGTAGTTCATTCGGTTGATGATTTGAAGATATAAAAACTTCATCATTGACTAGAAACAAGTTGGCTAAAGATTAAATTCTTTATTGTTAGTATTCTGAACTACTAAAGGGTATGTCAAAGATTGACAAGAAAATGACAAATGAAACTGAACAATAAATTGATTTGGTTGTGAATGGTGTTGTCTTAATGACTACCAATGTTGAGTCATTAAGTCGTTCAGGTATTGCTCTAGCAATGAAAACGACAGAGAAAATAGAAAAATATTTTGGTGTGAACTTCAAAGAATGGCAGCAAATGATGTTATTTTGACTGGCCAAACTTGCAATGTTCATAATTATAGATCCTCATATTCTTAAAAATAATAATAATAATAATAATAATTGAAAATTAATTGTCTGATTTGAAAGATCTTATGAGTCATTTCAAGATAGACGAGGATAATGAGTTGAATGAAAAAAAATTGACTAACTTAAAAGTTTTGCCAAACTTTGAGTGCAATAAATCAAAATGTCAAATGTGTGTGGAATCAAAGTATGCTAAACATCCGTATAAGTCTGTTGAAAGGAATTCAAATTCCTTAGACTTAATCCACACAGATATTTGTGATATGAAGTCAACACCATCTCGTGGTGGAAAAAAGTATTTTATAACTTTTATCGATAATTGCACTAGATACTGTTATGTCTATTTGCTAAATAGTAAGGATGAAGCAATAGATGCATTTAGACAATATAAAACAGAAGTTGAAAATCAGTTAGAGAAAAAGATCAAAACGATAAGAAGTGATAGGGGCGGAGAATATGAATCTCTCTTTGCGCAAATATGTGTAGAGAATAGAATTGTCCATCAAACTATGACCCTGTATTCACCTCACTCTAATGATATTGAGGAAAGGAAAAATTGAACTTTGAAGGAAATGATGAATGTCTTGCTAATAAGTTCAGGTTTACTGCAAAATTTGTGGGGGGAAGCTATCCTTACAGCTAACCGAATACTCAATAGAGTGCCTCATAATAAGACACAATCAATTCCACATGAAAAATGGAAAGAAAGGAAACTTAACTTGAAATATTTCAAAGTGTGGGGGTGTCTAGCGAAGGTCCAAGTTCCTATGCCTAAAAGAGTAAGGATAGGACCTAAGACGGTGGACTGCGTGTTTATAGGATATGCTAAAAGTTGTAAAGCATGTTGTTTTTTTGGTTCATAAATCCGAACATCCGAATATCAATGATAATACGGTAATTAAATCAGATAATTCTGAATTCTTTGAACACATTTATTCGTATAAAACTAAACATGAACAGTCTAGTAGGGGGTCTAAACGACCTCAAGATGAACCAAGTGAGGATGTATATAATGATGATAATCCAAGAAATAGTACACGTCAAATAAAGTCAACTTCGTTTGGATCGGATTTTATAACATTTCTCTTAGAAAATGAGCCTCAAACGTTTAAGGAAGCGATGTCATCGTCAGACTCATTCTTTTGGAAAGAGACAGTCAATAGTGAGATTGATTCAATCTTAAGCAACCATACGTGGGAGTTGGTTGATCTTCCTCCAGGAAATAAACCTTTAGGTTATGGATCTTCAAAAGGAAAATGAAAGATGATGGTACTATTGACAAATACAAGGCAAGACTTGTTGTAAAAGGCTTTAAACAAAAGAAAGACCTTGATAACTTTGATACATACTCTCCTGTAACAAGGATAACGTCAATTTGGATGTTAATTTCCTTGATGGCGGTATATGGTCTTGAAATCCATCAAATGAATGTGAAAACAACATTCTTAAATGGAGAATTAGAGGAAGAAATTTAC
This sequence comes from Capsicum pubescens, assembly GCA_030864215.1. Lineage (NCBI taxonomy): Eukaryota > Viridiplantae > Streptophyta > Magnoliopsida > Solanales > Solanaceae > Capsicum > Capsicum pubescens. The sequence goes on along the minus strand of CM061538.1, from coordinate 328,599,775 downwards.
ATGGAACAACCTGAGGGTTTTGTGGTTCCAGAAAAAGAAAATAAGGTGTGTAAACTTGTTAAGTCACTTTATGGACTAAAACAAACACCTAAACAATGGCATGTGAAGTTTGACCAAATCATGTTGGCAAACGAATTCAAGATAAATAAATGTGATAAATGTGTTTACATCAAAGACACTCCAAATCACCAAGTCATTGTTTGTTTGTATGTTGATGACATGTTGATCATCAATAGAGACATTTTTGACATAAATGCTATGAAATGACTGCTTGAGAGCAGGTTTGATATGAAAGGCCTTGGAGTTGCGGATGTGATCTTAGGAATAAGAATCCATAGAAATCCCTAAGGGTTGGCATTGTCACAGTTTCATTACATTAAAAAGGCACTTAACAAATCCAAGTATTTGGAATTTGGTATTGCTAAAACTCCATTGGACGTGAGCTTTGCACTTCAAAAGAATGAAGGTGAAAGTGACTCACAGTTGGAGTACGCAAGAGTGTTGGGATGTTTAATGTATATCATGAATTGTACACGACCAGACATAGCATGTGCTATTTAGTAAGTTAAGTCGGTACACAAGTAATCCTAATAAAACTCATTGGATGAAAATGAAAAGAGTTTTGGGGTATCTTAAATACACTCAAGACTATGCTTTGCATTATAATAAATATCCTGCGGTACTTGAAGGATATAGTAATTCAAATTGGATCACCGGATCGAATGAAGTAAAATCCACGAGTGGATATGTATTTACTATCGGTGGAGGAGTGGTCTCTTGGAAATCACCCAAACAGACATGTATTGGTCGCTCTATAATGGAATCAGAATTTGTCACATTAGATAAAGCCGGTGAAGAAACAAAATGACTTCAGAATTTCTTGGAAGATATTCCTTATTGGCCCAAACCAGTGGCACCATTATGTATACACTGTGATAGTTAATCGGCAATAGGTAGGGCAGGGAGCATGATGTACAATGGTAAATCTCATCACATAAAATGGAGACATAATACTGTTAGAGAATTTCTTTCTAGTGGAATTATCACTGTTGACCATGTAAAGTCAAAGGATAATGTGTCGGATCCACTTACAAAAGGCCTGTCTAGAGAAGGAGTTGAGAGGACATCCAAGGGAATGGGTTTACAGCCTAGGACAAGTCAGCATGACGATAACTCTATCTAGCAGACTGGAGATCCCAAGAGCTAGGTTCAAGGAGATCAAACAAATTTGTGTCTGACAGGTTCAATATTGTCAATATACCCAACCCATTCTCATGATGTAGACAATGTTTAGTAAACAAGGATAAGACTTATAGTGTGAAGTCTTTTAATGATTATCTAAATTTGGCAGATTTGACCAAGAAGTTTAATCTACAGGATTGAACATTTAGAAATCACCTATATGAGTGCGAAGTCAAAGCCTCTTCAAAGAGAATGTTAGTAAAGGCCTATTCTCTAAGCTCTCATGAGACCGGGACATGTTCATGGCTGAAACGAACAAAATCGTGAGAACCATAAATGGTAAAAGGCTGGTTGTGTGACATTTGTTGTCTAGGTGTACATTAAAGATTGAAGGTTCAAAGATATCAAATCTACCGATTTATCGAGTGCATCCGATGCATGTTCACTACGGAAAGTTCAAAGGTAAACCCACTTGTCCAGATGCAATCAGTCTTTGCCTGATGATCACATACTTGTCCATAAAGTTTTACAAAGAATAGTCATTCCCCATTCATGTGGGGGATTGTTGGGTTCAATTGGTGTGAATGGAAAATAGATGGACACAACCCTTTGAGGAAAAGACACATTGTTTTGGAAAAAGAGTGACTGTTCGGATAGTTGTGTCTGTTCAGAAAAAAGACACAATGTTTCGAATGAACAGACATGACTCTTCCAAAGGATACACCTTTTTGGATGAACCATTGCCACCTTTCGGAAGGGGCACTTTATGGCTATATAAACCGACATTTTTTCCACAGGTTTAGAATGAAAATTTTTTGCATAAGAAAAATATTCTCTTGCTGCTAAAAACTCTGTGTGAGCATCTCCCATTGAGTGAGTTTGAAGAAAACCAGAAAGTTTGAGGTACCGCTACATTCTGGTTGTGAAGCCATTTTATCCTGGGAGGAATATTTCGCAACCTCGAGTACTTGAGCAGAATTATTTCCTTAAGGATACTTCGTGAATTAGGAGGACTTGGATTTTTTTTGCTTCATCTATTTTTCTTTAAGAAACTAAAAACATACTTCTTTGAAAGATCTTTTTGATCTTGTGTTGAAGGTGTTGGACAACTTTATAAGTGTTCTTGATTTATTCTTGAACTTGTGTTGAAGTAGTGTTGCGAAAATACAGATTTTGTGTGCTCGAAAAATAACTCATTCTGCACTCCTTAGATTTCTCTCGTAAAATTTCACTTGATAAGTTGTTGTTTGTGCCTGTAGATGTAGGTGAACTAGTGCACATATTAGCATCCAAAATGTAAGTTGCTGAGATGTAGTGGTTGATAGATATTTTTAAAATAACTAAGTATTTAGAAGTACTTTGAGACAAAAAATAAATAATGGGTGGCATCCACCTGTCCACGTGGCAAACTCATGCCAAGTATTTTACTTGATGACCAAAGAAAAGAGAAGAAAAGAAAACGTGTATTCCATTGATTATTTTGTTACTTCTAGCGCCACTACATTGCTATAAATAGCATTCTCCAACCAACATGGGTTGTGGTGCAACGGATGGGGTTGCTCCACCCTTAATCAGAGGTCGAGGGTTCAACCCTGGGCATGGAGAAAACTCTGTTGGAAGTGATACCCCCCGAATGGGGCCCTACCCGGCGCAAATCCGGATTAGTCGGTCTCCAATGCGGGTACCGAACACCGGATGGGAAACCAAAAAAAAATAGCATTCTCCAATTGGCAGTGATCACACCCCTCATATAGAATTCCGTTCGTCTCATGGTTATTTTTTTTTATCCGTCTCAAAAAGTATACTTCTTCTATTTCAAAATAATTGAATTAATATGACACATTTCTTAAGAAATAATTTTAAGACATAAGTTATAGGTTCCTTTCCACTATTATACTTTTAATTGTTCTTAAATTACTTTCCTAGAAAATGTGAAGTACTTAAGAACCTCATTAAATGAAAGGGTAAAATTAGAAAAAATATCCAACATATCTCTCGAAGAATGAACAATTCCTTTATTTTGAACATTAAAAAATAGTTTCACAATTCATTTATTTTGGAATAGAGGGAGTATCACCTTTCCTAATTTGGTAATTATTAAAGACACAATTTCACTTTTATTCTTATTGATTCCACTTAATTAAAGATAATATTATTGTAATTTTTTAATAAAAGACAATCTGATAAACATCATCAAGTCTTTTCTTATTTCTTCAACCCCGTATTTGATCAAAATATGCCACATAAAATAAAACGGAGGGAATAATATATTTCTTTCTTTAGCATAATCATTCCTCCTTTCCTTTTGTTCTTACTCACTTATCACTAATTATTTTCCCACTTAAAATTTGTTGGTTTTATGATTAATTTTGGTGGTTCGTGTATCCTTTGATTAATTAGGAAAGACTTATTTAATTCTGAATATCATTTAATTAATTAGGAAAGTGCTTGTTTAATTTTGAAGAAACATTTCACATTGCGAAAATAGTTTCTTTGGACAGTGCCTAGCACGACTCAAGTATATTTATATTTTATATACTTATTTATTCAATATAATATTATAGCACTAATATTTAGATAATTTTTGATATTGTTAGTTTATTAGTATATTGTTAAATTATTACCTTGCTAACGATTAAAATATTATTATTGTTATATTTAGCATTGTAACCCAACAATCTAAGAAACTGTGGGGCATTGAGTTAAAAGTGACAAAAGTATTTCAAAATGAGGTGTAGGTGACTCAAGTCTTAATAATTGAGTGTAGGTGACAATTACTTTATAATGGATTAAGAACGTTGGGAAAGTTTGAGAATAACCCACAAGTTTTTAGATTTACACTTTGATCCAAATGTTAACCTAATTTAACAGGCAACGGAGGGAAAAAAGGTGCATTTCTCTCTCTTCTCATCCATTGTTGTTTTCTCTCTCTTAGCATCCATTGCTATTTTTTCTTTCTTAGCGAGTTTTTGTTGTTCATTGTTGCTGCTACTTTATTCACCATCTTCTTCTTCATTATCATCATCTTCTACTTTATTATCACCTTCTTTTTTTTCTTATTGACCATTGTTGTTGTTGTTACCGCTACTGCTGCTACTTGACCAATTTCTTGAGTCAAATTTTGTTTCGTACATCACTTTCCACTTTGGAATTACTTCATAGGAGACTTTGGCAAGTCAAATTATAATTTTTAGTTGAATTTGTCATCTGGGTAACTGCTATTATGCTGTTTTTTCAATAATAGATAGCACACGAACATAATATTCATTTGTTTAAACAGATCACTCATCTGTTGCGACAGATGAGCTATCTGTTGCAACGGAAGACTCAATGTTAGATTCATGTTTATTGTTCTATAGCATCGTAACATGAATCGAACAGATGGTCATCTATTGTAACATATGATCCCTCTGTTGCAACAGACTAATTATCTATCATAACAAGGTAAATATCTGTTGCAATAGATTATTAACCTGTTGCAACAGAACCTGAACTCGATTCCAACAGACGTGTTGTCTGTTGCAATAAGTAAGTCATCTGGTGCAACAAGTTAGTTATCTGTTGCAATAAAACCTGAACTCAATTCCAACAGACACATCGTCTGTTGCAACATGTAAGTCATCTGTCGCAATAGGTTAGTTATTTGTTGCAATATGTCACTCATCTGTTGGAATCAACTTCAAATAATCTTTAGTACTGTAACATCAATTCCAACAGGTGCCTCATCTATTGCAAAAGATGTATAGTTTGTTGCAACATATGATTCACCTGTTACAACAGATGACTCATTTGTTGAAATCAGCTTCAGGAGCGTTACATGAATCCCAATAGGTAAGTAATCTATTGCAATTGATCACTTACCTGTTGTAATATATTTTTCACATGTTGTGATAGATTATAATCTGTTGGGGTTTATGTTACAGCACTATAAAATTACTATTAATTTTATTATGATATTATTTTTTTTGACAAATGACTTTATTTAGGTACCACTAATGGAGAGATCAATAACAATATGGGTGGATTGTCATGGTCAATGGATAAAGAAGAGCAATCGATATGTATGGCATTAAAAAAAGGGTAAAATGCTAGAGATAATAGCTATGACAGTCCAAAGTGATGTTTCGTATGATGATTTTATGAACTTAATCATCAGCAATTATGGACTGAATTATCAACAGGAAGAACTCGTCATCAGCTACATGCACAACTTCTTTGAAAATTGGAGGGTACTACCTTTCAAGATAACCGATCAGGTTTGGTTGCGTGCTTATCTTAGCGATTCAGCCAGGCCTTTGTTAAGGGTCTACGTGGTTGAAATACGAGAGAGAATGAGAACCAGAATATAGAAGAAGAACAACAACAAGACATCTTTGATGATAGGTTGGATGATCCAGACATGAATATTCCAAATGATGATAAAACACCAACGCCCATTGCTGCGAGCAATATGGTGGGAAGTTCTTCACAATTGACACAGTCTGGAAATCATCAAGACGATGAGATTAACTTTTACAAGGGAATGTCATTCAAGGATAAGAAAGAACTTTCTACTTCTTTTCTTATTGCTTGCTTGAAATTTGTTTTCAGAATAATGAAGATGATTAATTCGAGCAAAGTCTTTTGTTTCAGATGTGCTAATCCGAACTGCAAGTGGTGGTTGAGAACGGTGAAGTACTTAAGTTCTGACAGATTCGTCATTCATAAACATGAAAAGTATCACACATGTGGTTCAGAGCACATTTCAGGCCAAAATCCTCACGCCACGACAAAGGTCATCAGTGAATATTTCAAGAATAGATTCCTCAATGGCAAAGTCCCTTCTACAAGGGATATGGCCAATCAACTCCTTATGGATTTGGGTATCATGGTCAGTTATTGGAAGATATATACATCCATAGGGATTGCCAAGGACTTGGTTAGGGGGACACATGAGCATGGTTATGCAGTCCTTGATGCCTACCATTACATGCTTGAGTCCACAATCCCGAAAGTAAGACAACATTGCATGTTGATGAAAACAAAAGGTTCAATTACTTTTTTGTATCCTATGGTACTTGGATTCAAGGTTTTCAACATTTGAAAAAAGTCATAGCCGTTGATGGAACCTTCTTGAAAAGCAGGTATAATGGAGTTTTGATAGCGGTGGTAGCACTGGATGTGGAGAATCACATTTTTCCTGTCGTTTTTTTGTGTAGCGGACAAGGAATATGATGCCTCTTAAGAATATTTTTTGAACAAATGCAAAGCTGCGTCGAAGATACCAAAGAGTTATATTTTATTTCGGATAGGCATCCAAGTATTTCAAAGATGGGTTCAATTTTCTACACTTCAGCTCACTTTGGTTGTTACATGAGGCATCTTGGAGATAATATTTGAAATAACTTTCACAACGAAAGGGTCGTAACCCTTTTTTATAGAGCAGCTAAAGCATATAGTAGAGAGGAATTTTTAGACCATTTCAATCAAATAACAGATATGCATCCCAAGGCAGCAAAACATCTCGTAGGTGTAGATTACAAGTTTAGTATGATGTTGTACTAACTGATTCTTTTGTATAGATACAATATTATGACGTCAAACATAGCTGAGTTGGTGAATTCATTATTTGGTGATGAAAGAGAATTTCTCATCGTGACTCTGTTTGATAAAATAAATCAAAAGTATGGCTAATTTTTTCACAAAAGGCGTGTGAAGTTCGACGACACAGGAACTTAATTTTTTCTAGAAGCAGAAAAATAATATCAACAAAAATCAGTCTAAGGAATAGGTTATTTGCTAATCAAATAGCAGATTACAAGTTCAGTATCCATGGTCATGGTGATGTTGCCACGGTAGATCTTCAAACAAGATCTTGTACGTGCAGAGTTTTTGACTTGAACAAAATACCATGTCCACATGCTATAGCAGCACTTCGAGTTCAATATGGTGCAAAATATGGAACTAGAATTTATGAGTACTCCTCTCCATATTATTCGGTGGGAAAATATATAATGGCATATAGTGAGCATATTACTCTGGTTCCTCCCGAAGAATCTTAGGTTGTTCCTGCAGAGCTTTTGGGAAGATTAATACCTCCTCCATTTATTGACCCAAGCACTATCAAACCCGGAAGAAGGCGATATAAGAGGAGGCGTGAAGTCGGAGAATCATTTCCATCAAGAAAAAATAAGCGCTCCATATGTAAGAACGCTGGCCACAAAAGAACTACTTGCCCAAATAGTAATCCACCATGATCGTTGTAATAGCAAAAATTTATGTTGTTGTTTGTTATGGACTTTTATATATTTAACTCATTGTTGTGAACATAAATATTATCATTTATTATATAAAATATCTTTTTTAATAACTTGTGCATCAATAAAAAGAGGCAAAACAGGAACTAAATACAACAGACCACAAAATTATTTTCAACAAATTATCTATCTGTTGCAACAGATGGACATTAGCTGAAAGAACACAATACAGTTCATCAAACTGGAATGTCTTCCTCCAACAAATGACAAATCTGTTACAACAGATGGATAATATGCTGACAGAAACCCAACCGATGACCAATCTATTTCAACAGATGGTCCATCTATTGAAAGAACTCAAAACTCTTGCTATTGCTACTGGATTCAAAATTGCTCCTTACGTTCAACCGTCGACATGTTTGTTGAGAAGAAGAAATAGACAAAATAAAAATTAAATAAAAATTAAAAAGCCAAAGTCGACCAAAAATAAATCTTTCATTAAAAAAAAACAAAATACATTAGGTATAGATCCGATATAGAAAAATTAAAATACATACGCTAAAAGAAAAACACATTCTAATTATTATTATTATCATCATCATCATTATTATTATTGCCAGCCGGTCAATCTTTAACCGACAACAGTTTGGCCCTCCTCAGCCTGCGAATCTCTTGGAGCATCCTTGCTCTCACGGCGCTCAAATCCCACTGCTGGTCATTAACCTGCCTCTGAAGTTTTCGCATGGTGTCGCACAGAATAGCAATGTCCCAAACAGGACCAGCCATATCTAGAACACACATGAATTGACAAAAAACGTAAACACAAAAGTAAAGAAAAGAGTTCGAATGTAATACAACGTATACTACCAACTGGTAGATTTACACAGAAAAAAACTTACCTCAACGAGAAAGGAATATGCTCTTTGAAGAGAAGCGGTTGAAGCTGTAATAAGAAAAGATAAAATACAAGAAATAAATAAAGTGGAGTAGAATGAAGATTAAGGAGGGACCTATTTATAAGGGATTGAATCTGAACGTATTAGGCAAAAAGGCACGACTATTCAGCTCCATTGTATTAATTAGTTTCAAACTACTGACTTTTTATTTTTTATGAAAGTCATGACTTTTTATTTTACATTCAAACTTCTTACCTTTCCAAAATGGTTTCTCTCTTAATAACAACCGTTATTATTGAGTTGTTGCGGCAGATCATCCATATGTCATAGTAGATAACCCACTGTTGCAACAGATTTACCATCTATTACAACAGATGATCTGCATGTACAATAGATGAGACATTTTTTGCAACATATGGATTATCTGTTACGACAGATGGACCATCTGTTGGAGGAGATATTTTGATTTCTTCCAACAGCTGATTCATCTGTTGTAACAGATGGAGAATTTGATTCATCAGCTGTTTTGAATGTGTTAGACAAAAAGTCACGACTGTTGTTAGACAAAAAGTTAAGACTGTTCACCTCTTTTTTAATAATCATCACATATCTTAATTAATCCAAATTGGCGACTGTTTTATTATATAAAATTAAAAAATAAATTTAAAAGTAAAAAAGGTAAAAAAGTCACGACTTGTAGCACTTGTTTTTTCTTGACGGGCATGTAGTCCTCAGACATTGAATATGGTTACCCTTTGAGCCTCCGTAGTCTTGTACCCTACTTAACGATGGGTAGGAAAAATAAGGTACGTGTAGATGAATGGATCCACTTTCATGCGTGGGAGTTATGTATTATTGATTAGGCTTTCGTGACAGACACACGTAAAGTACAATGATTTTGTGAATGCAGTTTTTATCGATTAGACATTGATCCTTCAATCAAGATCCTGTATTTTACTGTTTAGTTTACTAGGTGCAAACTGATAAGGCCGAAGGGTTCCAATAAAGTGGTGTCGATACCCTATTATAATTTAATAACGGGTTTGCTCATGTTTATACGTCAAGTTTGGAGAAGGGTTCAAGCCTTTTTATGGTAGTGTAGAAATTCAAATAGTGATTGAACTAATTTTAAGGGTTTAATGGACTTTTGAAAGGCCTCCAAAGCCTCGCACTTGTGCAAACAAGAATATAAAACCAATAGTTATTGCCCTGGTCCAAATTTATATGGATCGATTGCTCGAGGAGATTAATATACAACAGAAGGTGCTTGTGAGAATACCTGTGCAGGAAAAGGAGGTGGAGAAAACCATATATCATCTCAGACCTTGTTTAAGAGGAAACACAGGGAAGCAAGTAAGGAACTTCTAGCCAATCTAGCCAATGAAATTGACTTGAAAGATGAAAAAACTGAATGAGCTGCAAGTGTAAAAGTGTATCCAAATATTATAATCTGTTAGTCGTTCTTGAAAAAGAAAAATGTTGAAGAGGACTAGAGCTGGACCCTTTGCTAGAGACTGCAATTAGCGAGTGTGTTCTCAATGAAGACCCACAACGAACAGGATACAAACTCTAAGAAAGCAGCTTAGCAAGCACAATAGATTGGTAAGATTTTCAGCAAGAAAAAAACCTAAACCAACAACTCCAGAAGTAAAAATAAGGGAAGCCAAGGCATCAATTTTTGAAGTCTAACTTGCATCCCATGCTTTTTGTTTGTGGTTCTGATCATGTCAATGACAGTAAAAAGAAAAAGGTCTGAAGTTGGGCAGAAATCCTATGCCTTATTGTTTCCACTGCCTTTGACCAGACCAAAAACACAAGAAGAAGGCCTGGGATGCAAGTTTAACTTCAGAAATTACCGCCTTGGGTTGATCCCTTATTTTTACTTCAGGAGTTGTTGGTTCAGGGTTCGTTCCTGACTGACAATCTTACCACCATCGGTTTTCGCAAAACTGCGATCTTAGAGTTCTAATCCTACATTTTGTGGGTCTTCATTCAGGCCACGCTAGCTAGTTGCAGTCTCCTAACAAAGTGCAAAACTCCAGTCCACTTCAGTATTTTTCTTCAAAATAGACAGATAGATTTTCATTTTTGGATATACTTTCACATTTACAGCTCATTCAATTTTTTCATTTTTCATGTCAATTTCATCAGCCAAATTTGCTACACGCTCTTTCCTACCCTGTGTTTCTACTTTAATAAGGTCTGATTTGATATATAGTCTTCTTCACCCCTCCTTTCCCACACAGGTATTCTCGCAAGCACCTTTTGTTGTATAATAGTCTTTTCGAGCCCATATAAATTTGGACCAGGGAAATAACTATTAGTTTTTCATTCTTGTTTGCAATAGTGCGAGGCTTCGGAGGCCTTTTAAAAGTTCATTGAACCCTTAAAATCAGTCCAATCACAATTTGAATGTGTACACTGCCACCAAAAACTTGAACCCTTCTTCAAACTTGATGCATAAACATGAGCAAAACCATCATTAAATTGTAACAGGGTATCGACACCTCCTACTTGGTCCCTCAGCCTTACCAGTTTGAACCTAACAATCTTAACTATCAAATGCCATATCTTGTGTGAAAGATTAACTCCTAATAGGTAAAGAACCAATATTCACAAAATTAGTGTACTGGATGTGTGTTTTCACGATAGGTTGATCAGTAATACATACCTCCCACATATGAAGTCGTTCCGTCTGCAAGTAGTTTATTCCTCTGAACCCATATTTACTCTAGCCTTTAATGCTGGTCTGATAAAAGTTGATCCACTTTCACTTCTTTTTATCTACAAACAAGAGAAGAATATTTTATGTCAAATAAGAGAACAACAAAAAGAACATTACAAAAGGGTAACACAAAATAGAAATAAATCCAATACATTACAACAAATATTGCAACAGATGACCCATCTGGTGCAACAGATTCCCCATCTGTTCAACAGATGAGTCATTTGTTGCAACATGCAACAGATTTGTGGCAACAGATGGCTGAAATATTGCAATAGATGGGTCATCTATTGGAATAAATCAAACCAGCCTTGCTACTGGTTTGGTTTTTTCCAATAGTTGCTCCGTCTGCTCCAACAGCTGATTCATCAATTGCAATAGTTGAGAAAACTATTGCAACACCACCACCAACAGCATCAACAATAAAGAAACAACAGAGGCTATCGCTAAAGCTGACAATAAGGCTTTTTAAGTTCTCCCAATAGATGGCCTTTTTTGCATATTTTAATAAAAATAATGGTTTGTTCATTCAAGACTTAAAAGTCACCTTTATTTCAATTTTCTCAATAAATAGGATACTGGTAATGGGTAAATCAATAAAAATAAAAGATGTAAATATCTAATTTAAATAACATATAAAGAAGAAGACGAGAAGGAAAGAGCAATAGTGAACCATACCTGTAATGTCAAAAAAGTAAAGGGATCAGAACACCCATTTCAGTTGATAAAAGATATTGATCAATTGAGATTTGAAAGGATCCTCCTACGAAAAAGGAGAGAAAAGAGAGGAAAAAAGGAGACAGTTGTGATTACCATAGGGAGGAGAGAAAGAGAATTCTGAAAAAAAAGAAGAGAGATGAGTTAAATTAATTTATGAATGAAGGAGAGGGAATTCTAGAGATAGGTTTTAAATATTTATTAATAACTTTGAGGGGCACGGAAAGACGATGATATTGAAAAAACAAGATAAGACTACTCAAGGAGGAGATTTTTGAGTTATCCAAGTAATATTTTTTATTGCCTTAGTATTTTCTCTTTCTTATCTCGGACAGGAAATTGCTTTAAAATAAAAAAAAAATCTTAAAACATAAAAGTCATCTGTTGCAACAGATGACAATTTCTGTTTGAAAATATCCAACGCCACACCATCTATCGCAACAAATGCCAACGCCATTTGATAATTTACAAGAGATAGATTATCTGTAGGAACAAATTCAATTATTTGTTTGATAAATTCCGACAGATAAGTCATCTGTTGCAACAGGTTGAAATTTTATTTTTATAAAATTTTAATTGAGTTCATATGTTCACCTATAACTTCAATTGATTTAGCTACAACTAGTTATGAGTTGATAGGGCCAACTATATTGCGTGATATAGGTATTGCGCTCCTCTTGACCATAGTCGTCAATCAATCAATCCGAGTTGAAACGATTCATATTAGCTTATTTATGAAATACCAAAATTAATTTAGCTACAACTAGGGATGACTTTGTAGGGTCAACAATATTAAATAATGTTGGTATTGCACTCCTCCTGACCTAATTCATCAATCACTCAATACGAGTTGAAATACTTCATATTAGCTTATTTTTGAAATTCCTAAATTGATTTAGCTACAACTAGGGATGAGTTGGTAGGGTCAACTATATTGTGTGATATTGGTATTGCGCTCCTCCTGACCCAAGTCATCAATCGATCAATCCGAGCTGAAATGATTTATATTAGCTTATTAATTGAAATACCAAAATTGATTTAGCTACAACTAGGGACGAGTTGATAGGGTCAACTATATTGCGAGATGTTGGTATTGCGCTCCTCCTAACCTGAGTCGTCAATCGATCAATCCGAGTTGAAATAATTCATATTACCTTATAATTTGAAATACCTAAATTGATTTAGCTACAACCAGGGATGAGTTGATAAGGTCAACTATATTACGTGATATTGGTATTGCGCTCCTCCTTACCCGAGTCTTCAATCGATCAATTCGAGTTGAAATGATTCATATTAGCTTATTATTTGAAATACCTAAATTGATTTAGCTACAACCAGGGATGGGTTGATAGGGTCAACTATATTGCGTGATATTGGTATTGCGCTCCTCCTTACCCGAGTCATCAATCAATCAATTCGAGTTGAAATGATTCATATTAGCTTATTTTTGAAATACCTAAATCGATTTAGCTACAACTAGGGATGAGTTGATAGGGTCAACTATATTACGTAATATTGGTATTGAGATCCTCCTGACCTGAGTCGTCAATCGATCAATCCGAGTTGAAATAATTCATATTAGCTTATTTGTGAAATACCTAAATTGATTTTGCTACAACTAGGGATGAGTTGGTAGGGTCAACTAATATTGCATTATGTTGGTATTGTGCTCCTTCTGACCTGAGTCGTCAATCGATCAATCCGAGTTGAAATGATTCATTTTAACTTATTATTTGAAATACCTAAATTAATTTAGCTACAACTAGGGGTGAGTTGGTAGTGTCAACTATATTGCGTGATGTTGGTATTGCTTCCTCCTGACCCGAGTCATCAATCGATCAATTCGAGTTGAAATAATTCATATTAGCGTATTTTTGAAATACCTAAATTGATTTAGCTACAACTAGGGATGAGTTGGTAGGGTCAACTACATTGCGTGATGTTGGTATTGTGCTCCTCCTGACCCAAGTCATTAATCGATCAATCCGAGTTGAAATGATTTACATTAGCGTATTAATTGAAATACCTAAATTGATTTAGCTGTAACTAGGGATGAGTTGATAGGGTCAACTATATTGCATGATGTTGGTATTGCGCTCCTCCTGACCCGAGTCGTTAATTGATCGATCCGAGTTGAAACGATTCATATTAGCTTATTATTTGAAATACCTAAATTGATTTTGCTATAACCAGGGATGAGTTGATAGGGTCATCTATATTGCGTGATGTTGGTATTTCGCTCCTCCTTACCCAAGTCATCAATCAATCAATCCGAATTGAAATGATTCATATTAGCTTATTATTTGAAATACATAAATTTATTTAGCTACAACTAGGGATAATTTATAGGGTCAACTATATTGCGTGATGTTGGTATTGCGTTTCTCCTGGCCCGAGTCGTCAATCGATCAATCTGAGTTGAAACGATTCATATTATCTTATTATTTGAAATACCTAAATTGATTTAGCTACAACCAGGGATAAGTTGATAGGGTTAACTTTATTGTGTGTTGTTAGTATTGCGCTCCTCCTGACCCGAGTCATCATTCAATCAATCCGAGTTTAAACGATTCATATTAGCTTATTTTTGAAATATCTAAATTGATTTAGCTACAACTAGGGATGAGTTGATAGGGTCAACTATATTGCATGATGTTGGGATTGCGCTCATCCTGACCCGAGTCGTCAATCGATCAATTTGAGTTGAAAAGATTCATATTTGCTTATTTTTGAAATACCTAAATTGATTTAGCTACTACTAGAGATGATTTGGTAGGGTCAACTATATTGCGTGATGTTGGTATTGCGCTCCTCCTAACCCGAGTCATCAATAGATCAATCTGAGTTGAAACGATTCATATTAGCTTATTTTTGAAATACCTAAATTGATTTAGCTACAACTAGGGATGAGTTGGAAGGGTCAACTATACTGCGTGATATTCGGATTGCGCTCCTCCTAACTCGAGTCATCAATCGATCAATTCAAGTTGAAACGATTCATATTAGCTTATTATTTGAAATACCTAAATTGATTTAGCTATAACTAGGTATGAGTTGATAGGATCAACTATATTGCGTGATGTTGGTATTACGCTTCTCTTGACGCGAGTCGTCAATCGATCATTCCGAGTTAAAATAATTCATATTAGCTTATTTTTGAAATACCTAAATTGATTTAGTTATAACTAGGAATGAGTTGATAGGATCAACTATATTGCGTGATGTTGGTATTGCGTTCCTCCTGACCCGAGTCGTCAATCGATCAATTCGAGTTAAAATAATTCGTATTAGCTTATTTTTGAAATACCTAAATTGATTTTTCTATAATTTGGGATGAGTTGATAGGTTCAACTATATTGCGTGATATTGGTATTGCGCTCCTCCTGATCCAAGTCAAAAATCGATCAATCCAAGTTGAAATGATTCATATTAGCTTATTATTTAAAATACCTAAATTGATTTAGCTACAACTAGGGATGAGTAGATAGGGTCAACTATATTGCGTGATGTTGGTATTGCGCTCCTCTTGACCCGAGTCATCAATCGACCAATCCGAGTTGAAATGATTCATATTAGCTTATTTTTGAAATACCTAAATTGCTTTAGCTATAACTAGCGATGAGCAAATTATTTGGACCAAATTAATATTTTCAAAACTTATCATTCTTTTTCAAAATACAAATCAACTCATACAAATCATCCATTAGCGGAAAAAATATTTCATCATTTCAAATCTCTAGTTCTCGCTCTTTTCTTTATCTCTCAATAATACATATAACAACTACTCAACATATTGTTCAACCCTTCTCAACAACTCAATTTTCTTCCCATTTTCGACCATATAGTTGTTATTTTAGACTTCATTCTTGCTTGCATCTGTCATTTTTCTCTGTCTTCGTAGGTAACAGAGTTTGAGAAGAGTTCTATATTTGTTATTTTTTCTAAAAATTAGGGCTTTTTAGTGAATGGTGAAAAAAAGACTTTTAGTTGTATTATCTTCGAGAATGGGTTAATAATTTTGAGTTTTGATGCTAAAATTGTAGGAAGAACCCGAGAAAACCTTAGTTTCTGTCACAGTTTTCCTTTGACTGTTGTGGTATTGTTGGATGATGTTTGTGGTATTATTGGTGGTGGTATTGGTGGCATTGGTGGTGGTGTTAGTGGCATTAGTGGTAGTGTTGGTGGTCATTTTAGTGGAGCTTGTGGTTTTTGTGGTGGCTATTGGTGTTGGTGTTGGTGGTGTTGGTGGTGTCGGTATTGGTGGTATTTATGGTGGTTGTTGGTGGTATTGGTTGGTGGTGTCGGTATTGGTGGTGTTTGTGGTGGCTGCTGATGGTGTCGATATTGGTGGTGTTTGTAATGTATTTTTAAAAATTTATGCATACATCAATTATAATGGATTTTTTGTTTTTCTATTGTTTGTAGGTAAAACATGTCTCTCAAAAGAAAAGAAACTGAAAGTGGATCAACTTCTGACCACCTAACAAAAAAGGCTAGAGTACATATGGATTCAGAGGAGTTTCCTGAACAATCTCAATAAGGGAAAAGTGAAGCTAAGGAAAGATATGAAAACGATATTGAGGGAGGTGGACAAGGGTCAGTAGATGGTAATGAGGAAAATGAAAGTGAGGAGGAGGAAGAAGAAGATAAACAAGAAGAGGAGGAAGAAGAAAGTGAGAAAGAGGATGATGGTCAACATGATGAAAATGTATCACCAAATGGGTGTGAATTAATATTAAAATCGCAACATGAGGCTATCAAAACTATTAGTATTGACAAGTTTCAAGTTGCGATACCAATAGATGACCCTGCAGAACTAACTGGTGATTTTGTACTTAAATGTCAATTGGGGAAACCTTTTGATGACTTTAGGAAAACTATGAAGAATGAAAACATAGACGAACTTTTTAAGAAGAGTTGCTTTGGATACTTTCTTAAGCTGCCTGAATACCACACTGCCCATTTCAAAATGAGCATGGTAGATGGTCTTATCAAGCGCAGGATCAAGTATGTGGGGGTGATAAAGATTCGAAGGATGGAGGAAAAAAGATGGATGGAATCTGGATCAACTACTGTGGCATGCCAGTTTGTTTTGGCTTGAAAAAGTTTGCCATAGTGACACGCTTGAGATGCGATCGTCCAGAAGAACCTCTAATCAAGAAAATATCGCGCAAAAGGTCCAAGGTAAGCAGGACAGCCAAACCACCACCATCAAATAGAGGGAAGGCATTGTCCCAACGACCACCCACCAAAACTAACAAACGCAAAGAAAAAATAGATGGGTTGTTGGACATTGCTGGACATGGGTACAAAGCCAATAACTTATTAAAACATCTCAAGGAAAAAAACCATATCAAAGAAGTACAAGAAGAAATTATGCTTAGTTGGTTTGCCTATTCCGTTATATTGGCAAGAGATGTCAACAAAGTCATAAAAGATGATTTATTGAAGTTTGCTGAGGATTTTGAGAAATTCAATAATTTTCCTGCGGATATGACAGCTACAACTGTCAAATATTTACTGAAAAATCTATCCCTAAAGACGATCATATTATATGGTGCAATAGATGAGTAATCTGTTATGACAAACGATTCATATTTCGCAATAGATTACCCATCTGTTGCTCTGGTTCTCTGAACCCGACTCAACAGATTACCTATCTACTGTAAATTATGCAACAGATGGGTATCTGATGCATCATATTGTTAATCTGTTTCAACAAACAGATCAGCTGTTATGATAGAAAGATCACCTTTTGCATATGTTGTCAGTGTTAACATATAATCCAAATGACTACAAATTATTATATGATTTAAATGTATCTATCCTTTTTTATAGGTTGTGCATCCATGGATCGTGCCTATTGAGTAAGAGTTGGGGATGACTTTTTTTATTACTCTAGGACTTGTTGATATAATAGAAGACCCAATGGTGGAGTTAATAAAGAAGGAATTGGCTGAAGCAACAGCCATAAGAAGAGTAGTTAGGCAAGGTCAGCCTAATGTTGAGGCTATTCATGACCAACCTACTGCAACAGATCTGCGTGCTTCTTCTGGGGGTGTTGCTGGTGGAGATGTTTATCTTGGTGGTAGGCATGCTGATGCTGATGCCAGTATTGATGATAAGTATGTTGATGGTCAAGAAAAATAAATATGTTTGAAAACATTCCTTTCACAGGTCCTTCTCACCCTTACACAGGTCCCTCTCACCCTTACACTGGTCCTTCCCACCCTTACAGTGGTCCCTCTCACCCCCTCTTCACCCTCATGTTCTCGTTGCAAATATGGAGAGTGCAAGGACAGACAGGATAAACTCTTTGAAAAAGCAGATACTACCTCTAAAGTTGTTAAGGAATAAAATCCAAGAGGGGTGTCATACCATCCAAGAAGGTGGAGGAGCTATACACTCCTACAGTGGTGGTTAGGAGGAAGAAAAGAGAAATTAGCCAAGTACTATCCAATCGAAAATAAAAAAAAACTACAAATTCTCTCTCTCCGAAAGTTGTTGAAGTTTAGGGGCCATTAAAGAAGGTGGACATATACACAAAACTTGGCGCCAAAGAGAGGAGGGATCTGCGATGGGAAAAGAATACTAAGCAAGGAGCACAAGATTACCCCATGCATACCTTTTCCTCCCAAGACTTCAAGAGTATGATAGATATGCGTACGAGGTACGTGGACAAAGTAATTTTACTTTTCCTAACCTAGCCTTCTAATCTACTCCACGAAGAAGAAGAAGCTACACAACAGATGTGTCATCTGTTGCAACAACTGAATTTTCTGGTGCAAATGGTGGTGGTTTTGTTGTAACATATTACCCATCTGTTGCATAAGTTGTGTTAGATGGGTAATCTGTGAAAAGATTTAGAGAACCCTCTGCAACAGATGGACCATCCATTGCATTTTTCCACTATGTTTTCCTTTTTTACTATTACTAACCTATTTAAGAATTGACTTCTTATATCACAGTATGTTGAAGAAATTCTCTGGCTCATGAGGGGCAGGCAATTAGCGTACCTGAAAGCTTATGATGCTGCCGATAGGATAATGGACCTCAACTTCTACAAGAATTTTAAAGATAGGTACGATGATCTCACTAAGCTAGCGTCAACTCTTTGTGGCCCAAGATTTGATTCGTTAGTTTCTGGGTTCCAATGGGATGAAAAAATAATTAAATATATTTAGAGGGAAGAGGCCATATTCACACGGCAAGAGATGAACCGAGGCAAAGATAATTCTTTCAGCCATAAACGTGGACATCAAACATTATCTGGTTGTTGAGATAATACTCAAGGAGGGAAAGGTCAAGGTTTATGACTGCAACTTACCTGCCTTCGACGATGCCAATTTTTTTACCCACATACAGCCACTGTTGGATTTGTTCCCCAACTTGTTGAGACAGAGTAAACTGATGGATCATTTGCTAGTGAAAGTGTTGAGGAATCAAACATGGGATTTTGAAGGTCGAAACAAGGACATGGACCTTTCAAAAAATAAATTTGTTGTCGCGTACAGGTCGTACGCTTGCACACATTGAATGTTTACTGACCAACATAGAAATACCGAGCCAACAACCTTTCTGTGCGACAATGTTGTGACAAACATGGAAGAGTTCTAGGCTTATGAGGTACTAACTGGATGCTTAGAGACTATTCATAAAGAATAAGATGTAGAAACACAAACACCATAACAATTTTTTTATTTCAAGTCAGTTCACTTTACATGTAGTGACAATTTTTTTTGTCTAACGAAAGTTGATTTTTTTATAATGCAATAGATTGTCTATCTGTTGTAACAGATATTCTATCTGTTGTAACAAATATTTTATCAGTTTGACAGATAGTTTATTTGTTGTAATAGGTTGGTCATCTGTTGCATTATGTCAATGTTTCTATCTAAGTCTATCTGTTGCAACAGTGGGAAGACCTGTTTCATAATTTCCAATATATGACCTACATGTTGCAACATATGTCTAAATCTATTTGATATTTTTCAAAAATTACGCTTGAATATTCATGTGCTCAACAACACCAAACCAGTAGTAAATACACCACCATGAAAATTTCAGCAATTAGACTTGAATATCGATGTGCCCAACTACACCAAACCAGTAGCAATAAAACCAACAATGTAGTATCTTCTTGCTCGATTTTGTTTCTTTTCAAAAGCCTTGAATTTATTCAACAAAGCCTAATTTACATGATTTACTTGTGAAGGGTATCGTTATTCATACCAATCAAAGTAATTACATCTACTCAATTTCTATATAAACAAAACCACAATTACAAGTCAATAATTAATCAACTTATTAAATAAGAAAAATATTACCTTTGAAATCTTACAAGTAAAAAATCTACGACCTGGATTTTGTTGAGTTCAAGAAGTCTTCAATAGAGCTTCATGACCACACTTACAATATTGAAAATCTTTATCACAAAAAATACTGGAAGATGATCTTGACATTGTCAAGCTCAGTTGGAAAAAATGAAAAAAAGATTAAGAAAAAACAAATACTAATAATAAGATTTGGGAATTTAGGGTTAAATTTTAGGAAGAAGATGAATATATAAGACAATGGGGAAAAATAACCATTGAGGGCCAAATCAGACACCAAGTCAACAAAAATGGGGGTTCAACGCACCTTGGCTGCGTGAATTACACACGAGTTGCCAACAGGGTAAAAGTTCCAAACTGACACATTTGATGCCTTTTTTAGGTATTTAAAATGAACACTGTCTACTTGAGGTACCAAAGTTGAAAGATCGCTGCAACTTTAGGTACCTGTCGATGGGTTCCGCCTTTATTATTTTAAGTCACTTCACTTTACATGTAGTGGTAATTTTTTATAATGCAATAGATTGTCTGATACAAGACTATGTGTGTATCAAGAGATTCCAACCAACACAAGAACAACAAGTTGCTAGTGAATCGAAATAGGCCTCACACGGCTTCACTAGACTTTGAGTTTGTGTTTTGAATAAGAAAATAAGATGAATAACAAGGCAACAATGCTAGTGAATCGAAAGATCCCCACACAGCTTCACTAGACTTTTAGATTCAACAACACAATGTTAATAAGATTACAAAAGAGATAGAAACTTGACATACAATATTCAAAGATCTAAGAACCCTAACAATGAGAAAAGACCCTAAGACTAGTGAATATCAACACCAAGTTCTTACTTGGACCAAGAGTAACTCAAAGAACCCTAAGATCCTAGTTTCTAGCCAAGATACAACACAAAGATCACTCTCATTGTGAATTTCGGTTTTGGGGCTTCTCTAGTGAAGAGAGAAGTTCACAAAAATTACAATGTAGTTGTTGTCTTCAATATTATGAATGAACTAAAGCCAAAATAACCCTAATGTTGTCTATTTATATTACACCACAAATGAAAGATAAAATGACCATTTAACCCTTGCCATGGGATGGCCTTGGAGTGTAAGTTTATTACACTTCAAGGCTCCTCTTCAAACTTAAAAATATTTAAACCATTTGGTGGATCAAGTACCAACTCACATATGGCCATTTGCATGAACAAGGCTTGGAGTCGTTGCAACTCACGTGCTTGGCTTTATGTGAAAGGTCTTGAGCTAGGAACTCTCGTATCATCCTCTCCATCTTGAAGGGAATTTGTCCTCAAATTCAAATCATTGCCATCCTCTACCATTTCCACCCAAGAGAGGTCACACACGTTGAAAGTGTTGTGCACTTGATATTCCGGGGGTAGATCAATCTTGTAGGCATTGTCGTTGATCCTTTATAATACTTGGAACGGGCCATCACCCCGCGGAATCAACTTAGCATTCCTTTGAGATGGAAATCTATCCTTCCTTAGGTGCACCCACATCCAATCTCCCGGTTCAAGAATGAGATTTCTTATTCCTTTGTTGGCTTGCCTTGCAACTTCTTGGTTTTTCTTATACAACCGCAAAATCACCTTCTAATATAGCTTCTTCATGGCCTCGACCCATTTTCTTCCATCTAAGCTTATCACAAGATCACTTGGCAAAGGGGTTAAATCTAAAGGGGTGAGGGGGTTGATGTCGTATATACACTCAAAGGGTGTCATCCTTGTGCTTGAGTGTTTAACACGATTATAAGCAAACTCAATCAATGGTAAGTGCTCATCCTAAGAAGTCATTTTTACTTTAACCATGGACCGTAGCATAGACCCTAAATTACTATTTACTACTTCCGTTTGGCCATCAGTTTGTGGGTGACATGAAGTCGAAAACAACAACTTACTACCAAGCCTACCCCACATGGACTTCCAAAAGTGGCTTAGGAATTTAGAATCCCTATCACTCACTATGGTCCTCGGAACACCATGAATTTTTACAACATTATCTACAAACAAAGAGGCTACACTAGGCGCATCATCACATTTGGAACAAGGAATAAAGTGAGCCATCTTGGAAAACCGATCCACCTCGATAAAAATACTATCCTGCACCCTTCTAGTCCTCGACAATCCCAACACGAAGTCCATTGATATGTCAAGACAAGGACGCAAAGGGGTGGACAATGGGGTGTACAACCCATGGGGTTGGAGCCGTGACTTGGCTCCTTTGCACTCAACACATTGGCCGCAAATCCGGGACATATCTTTGTGAATTCTAGGCCAATAAAACTGTTCTTCCAAAATTCCGAGGCTCTGCTCAACCCTAAAATGGCCCATAGACCGCCATTGTGTGCTTTCCTCACAAACAATTCTCTCTACGAACTTGAGGGAACACACAATTGTCTACCCTTAAACAAGTATCCATCAAATTTGGTATAGGTATAGGAACCCCTATCCATAACCCACCTATCCTTATCCAAATAATCACTTTCCCTATAGATAGGAGCGAAGTGAGGGTCCTCGGGATATAAAGACTTAAGGATTTCAAGCCCCATCAACTTAGACAACAAAGTAGACACAAGCACATGTTTCCAGGACAAAGCATCGGCAACCACATTGTCTTTACCCTTCTTGTAATGAATAACATAAGGGAAAGTTTCGAGAAATTCAATCCATTTGGCATGTCACCGGTTAAGCTTGTCTTGAGCCCGTAGATGCTTCAAGGATTCATGATCCGTTCGGATCACAAATTCTTGAGGCCACAAATAATGTTGCCAAGTGGCCAAGGCTTTAATCAAGGCATACAACTCTAAATCGTATGTAGTGTAGTTTAGAGTTGCTCCTTTGAGCTTTTCGCTAAAGTAGGCAATAGGCTTCAATTTTTGCATTAAAACCGTGTCTATGCCGACTTTGCTAGCATCATATTCGACCTCAAAAGTATTGTCAAAATTTGGCAATTGTAGCAAAGGGGCCGAGATGAGCATAGTTTTTAAGTCCTCGAAGGCCTTAGCTTGTTCATCTCCCCACTTGAAAGGCCGATTCTTTTTTATCATTTCGGTCAAGGGGGCGACAATGGTGCTAAATCCTTTGACAAAACATCTATAAAAACTAGCCAACCCATGGAAACTTCTCACTTCACCTACGGTTTTAGGAGTTGGCCAATTTTTAATGGCGTCAATCTTAGATTCATCCACTTTGACCCCTCTTGAACTCACCACAAACCCAAGAAATACAACCTCATGGACACCAAAAGAATACTTTTCTAGATTAGTATATAACTTCTCCTTTCGGAGGACATCAAACACACATTGTAAATGCTTTACATTCTCATCCAAGGACTTATTATACACCAACACATCATCAAAGAAAACAATAACAAATTTTCCAATAAATGGCTTCATCACATGATTCAGCCTCATGAAAGTACTTGGAGCGGTTGTTAGGCCGAATGGCATAACCATCCATTTATAGAGACCAAATTTAGTCTTGAAGGCAATTTTCCATTCATCACTCGGTTGCATACAGATTTGGTGATAGTCACTCCTCAAATCAATTTTAGAAAACAAACACGAACCACTTAATTCATCAAACATATCATCTAGCCTAGGAATAGGGTGACAATATTTTACCATTATCTTATTGATAGCTCGGTAATCAATGCACATATGCCAAGTCTCGTCTTTCTTGGGAACTAGTAGCACCCGGACCGCACAAGGGCTCATACTCTCCTTGATTTACCCTTTGTTGAGAAGTTCCTCAACTTGGCATTGCAATTCCTTGGTATCCATTGGGTTTCTTCTATAAGCCGGTTTATTAGGCAATTATGAGCCTAGAACAAAATTAATTTGGTGCTCAATGCCCTAAAGTGGAGGCAATCCTTTCAGCAATTCATTTGGGAAGATATCCTCGTAATCCTGCAAAACATGAGAAATAGGAGGAGAAATGGAAACGTTAGTGGGGTTAGTATTAAAACAATGAGCCAAGAGGAGCATCGGAGTGTCCTCGTTGTGATCCACAAATAGTTCCTTCCTTCTAGCCATCATCACCATGCTCCCATGCCCCTTAGAATTTAGTGACCCCTCGGTTTCCCCTACTCTCTTTCTCTCTCAAATTCCCCTCTTTTCCCCTCACTCTCGGACTTCTTTCCCTTTTTCCTCAATTTCCGCATCTTTAGGTGTAATTCATTCACTTAGGAAGGCAATAATGGATGAAGAGAGACCTGTACCAAATGTACCTTCCATCATATTTGGTTGGCCTATCGTATTACCAAGGTCTTCCTAATAATAAGTGACAAGCTTGCATTGGTATCACGTCACAAAGCACCTCATCATGGTAGTTGGCTACCTTAAAACATATCACACATTGCCTTGTGACCTTTAACTCACCGCATTCATTCAACCATTGCAACTTATAAGGACTAGTGTGAGGTGTAGTCGGCAATTTCAAAAAGTTCACCATTGCAACACTAACCATATTCGCACAACTTCCACTATCTATCACCATAGTGTATACACTTCCCTTCATAAGACATTTAGTATGGAATAGATTCTCCCATTGGTTAGGATCATCTATCGCCTTACTAATCATGGCATGCCTCACTATAAAGTTTAGAACCACACACTACCCTTCCTGCGAATAAGCATCCTCACAATCATCATCATCATCATATGGCTCCCCCTCGACCATCTCTCTATCTTGAGGCTTGGCTTCACTCTCATCACCCTCAATACCCACTTCTTCACCAAGGAAATACAATCTACCATCCCTTAGGATTAAATTGCGTCGGTTAGGGCATTTATTGGCTTTATGACCCCAACCTTGGTACTTGAAGCATTGGAACCCTTTAGGATTAGGATACTAGTGAGATTCTTGCCTCAGAGGGATTTTGTGGACTATTTTAGACTCTGGAAGCCTTGTAGTGGTGGGTTGGTCCTTGTTTTTGGGCCAACCTGAAGAGGATTGACCCATATGTTCCTAGTCCAACCCGAGGTTGATTGTCCCTTGGCTTTGAATGATGACCTCTCTTTAAGTTCTCTTTCAATCTCAAAACCCACTTGGAAAATACCTTCGACAGTATCAAACTTATGAAGTGTCAAATGAGTGGAGATCTCTTTGTTCAACCCATACTTGAACCGAATGATGTCATGACTAATTTGTTCTCCAAGATGATCAAGCTTCAACATGAGTTATTGAAACTCATCATAATATGCCATCACACTTCGATTCCCTTGCCGCAAGTTGTACAATCTGGCAAGCAACTCATGTCGATAACTCTTATGAAGGTACCGTTGTCTCATTAGGTACCTCAACTGAAACCAAGGTGGTGGTTGCCCATCCATCAACTCATTACCAAACAGTTTGACGTAATCTCACCATGTGTTAGCATAGCCTTCAAAGTGAGCTATGGCGTAACAACTCTTCTTATCCTTCGAGATATCATTCACTTGAAACACTTTATTACACACTAACTCCCAAGCAAGATACACCTCAGGGTCACTTTCACCCTTAAAGATAGGTAGGCTCAATTTGATGGTATTAATGCCTACGTCTCTCTCTTGGTGTTAGTTTCCCCTTTCTCCATACCCTCGGTATCTTCTTGGATCCACACGTCCCCCTCTAATCTCCTCCTTCCTTATGTAAGCATCTCCAAAGGCTCCATACCCTTCATAATACTCTCTACCATATTCCTAAAAGTGGACGAGATGGTTTTGGATATTTGGAACTTGATTTGGAAGGATTGGATTTTATGAGGGTGGTGGTTTTTAGTTTAGTGAAGCTCGGAAGGGAGGGTTTGGATTTAGTAGAGGTATTAGACGCCCAATTCCCTTTTGCGGAACTTGAGGAGTTTGGGAATGGGTTGGTCTATTGGAGTCTTGGGTTAGGGGGTTATGAGTGGTTTGGCTTGTGACATTTAGTGGAGCTAGTGAAGGATTTGGCAAATGTGGCCATGTTTTGGGAGAAATAGTGGCGGAGGAATTTCTATCATGTACACTTGACGAAACATGTCGAGGAGTAGAAGGGTGAGAGTTCCTTTGACTCTCCACTTGTTCTAACCTCCCACTAATAGTCATCACTTCTCCCCTTATGGCTCCCACTTTCATACTAACCTTTCAAGAGTTTGGGTCATAGCCTCAAGAGTGATTCTCATATTCTCCATTTCATTACAATCCATGGTTTGAGATGTTTTTCCCTCCATTTTCAAGGTATCACCTACATAATCAACAAATAAGTTAGTTTAAAACCTCTCCTCACCCACACTCTCTCGGATCACTCACACTCGAGCTCCACAAGTGTTACTGATTGGCTAGTAACCCATGATTACTTAAGGTTTGAGTATGCTCTTGTACGAAGTGGATTCTTGTTTGAAACTCAAAGAATTCCCATCGGACAAGAGTCAAGGAGTTATAAAATATTCAAACGACAAAAGCACACAAACAAATGATGACACGAATACAAGGCTTCAAAAAGACTAATTGACAACCTAGTAGGAATGTACTAGGTTGCTAATTAGTTCTCGAGTCAATTAGAAGAAACTAAGAATAAATAATTAGAAACTAGAATATCCAAATTGAGCTTAATTAATGACGTGAACATTGATTAAGGTGATATGGAAGCATGGTATTGGTCACAGGTCCATACATTTTGTTCATCAACTTGAAGCCTTAATCTTCAAATTTTTTGTAATGGATGGCTTTGCTTTTGTAGGAAAAGTAAAGTGTTGTAACTTTTTCAAATTTTTCCAACTCAAAAGGTGATGCTTGACTTTACTAGTTCCACAAGACAAGGCTTCTTGTTTTAAGGAAAAGTGGTTATTAAATCAAGGAAGTGATGTTGGCAAGTCTTCTCACAAACAACTTTACAACTTTGTCTTGCAACCTTTTTGGATCTATTTTAGTCTTTATAGTGGTCAATACATGAGATGAGGAGAATATCAAGATGAAAACCACAAAAATACTTCAAGAACACAACCACAATTCACCAAAACAGCCCACTTTAAACGTCAAGCAACAACAACACACAACTAGGCCTACTTCAAGTTCATCCTACTACCACTTAAAGTCGACAATAGCAATGTCAATATGTTATGCTCAACTTAGCTTTAGACACCTTTTGTTTTGATGAGAAAGAAATTAACACAAGAACAAACTAGACAAATAAAATTATTGTAGATCTAACAACCATTTTTCAGCAAAAATGTTCAAGAACACACTTTTGGTAAGAGCTTCCCAAGATTGATTTTGTAAGAACAAAACCAAGCCTTGAGATTTGATACCAAATGATACAAGACTATGTGTGTATCTAGAGATTCTAACCAACACAAGAACAACACGATGAACAATAAGTTGCTAGTGAATCGAAATAGGCCTCACACGGCTTTGAGTTTGTGTTTTGAACAAGAAAATGAGATGAATAACAAGGAAACGATGCTAGTTAATCGAAAGAGCCCCACACGGTTTCACTAGACTTTTAGATTCAATAACACAATGTTAACAAGATTACAAAAGAGATAGAAACTTGGCATACAATATTCAAATATCTAAGAACCCTAACAATGAGAAAAGACCCTAAGACTGGTGAACATCAACACCAAGTTCTTACTTGGACCAAGAGGAACTCAAAGAACCCCAACATCCTAGTTTCTAGCCAAGATACAACATAAGGATCACTCCCCTTGTGAATTTCAATTTTGGGGCTTCTCAAGTGAAGAGAGAAGTTCACAAAAATTACAACGTAGTTATTGTCTTCAATATTATGACTGAACTAAGGCAAAAATAACCCTAATGTTGTCTATTTATATTACACCACAAATGAAAGATAAAATGACCATTTAACCCTTGTTATGGGGTGGCCTTGGAGTGTAAGTTTATTACACTTCAAGGCTCCTCTTCACACTTAAAAATATTTAAACTATTTGGTGGATCAAGTTCCCACTCACACACGGCCATTTGCATGAACAAGGCTTGGAGTCATTGCAACTCACGTGCTTGGCTTTGTGGGAAAGGTCTCGAGTTAGAAAGTCTCGTATCATTGTCTATCTATTGTAACAGATATTCTATCTGTTCTGACAGATAATTTTCAACAGATGACCTACATGTTGCAACATATGTCTAAATCTGTTAGATATTTTCCATCGGATATGTCGTCTGTTGCAATAACGCCAACAATGTAATATTTAAATCTAGTATTCCATTTCAATTAATAAGTTCGAATCTAAAGATAAAATAAAATTCATAGACAACATAAAATAAATCGAAGCCTTCAGAAATTACATGAAATAAATCAACAAATAAATAAAATGTAAAAAATTATTATGGGTACAAATCTCAACAAATAAATCAACAATTTAAGTTTTGATGCCAACAATTCTGTAACACCCCATATTTTGGGCTAGAACGAAAACCGTCATTTCTATGCGTAGATGATCCAAAACCCATAAATCCTATGTAAATTTGGCATGTTAATCAATTATGTAGTGTGGGAACCTATTTGAGCATGAATTGAGATCATAGAGGTCCCCTAACTCAAGGACGAGTTGAAGGCTTTCCTATCGTTCGAGTTTGAGTAAGCGTCGAAACTTGGGTCAACTTCAATCGACTATAACTCTTTGTATCTAAAGAATTAGAGGGCCTACTATATATCAAATGAAATATCTTCGAATTATCTTGCCAACGATACCAATTTTTCCAAAATCTGATACATTAGCAAAAAGTTATGGCCATTTTCGTGACTGAGACAGTAGCATCGCGCGATTAGCGTGCGACGCATGCTCTGTCGCATGCACCCAATTTCCAGGTCCTTTTTTCACATTTTTAAGTGAAAAAGTGATATTTTCCACCCCCTATTCAACCATAACATGAAATTAAATCCGCCAAACACCAAAATAAGGTCATTCTCTCTCAAAATCACCAAGAACACTTCTTAGGGTTTCAACCCAAAGATCAAAATATCTTAAGATTTCACCATGGGTTTTCAATAATTCTTCGAGATTCGGAATCCCCATTGCGAGGGCTACAAGAAGCACCCATCAATTTTTTGAATAGCATACACCCCTAAGGTACGTGGTGTTTTCCTAAAATTTCATGGGCAAAGAAACCATCTTTACTTCATGCTAACGGCTTAGAAATCATGATTTTTAAGAAAGGGGTTTTGAATTTACAATTACTAGCATGTTTTAGAAGCCTTGATCAGTATTGTTAGGCCTTCCCCCAAATTGATTTGAAACTATATATATATGTATGCATGTGTTTAAGGATGAATATACAATTGAGAGCATGAATCCTAAAGAATCCCTCTCTTGTTATGATTTTTACCATCATTTATATGATATGAATTGTGTTTGAAATATCTTAATTATTGCTATGACTTTGTAATACCCCGGGAAATTTTTCGTTGAAATTTTGTGCGTAAACGTGTTGGGTTCTATCTTCTAGAATGAATTATAAATTTTTCGTGCAGAATGTCTTAGATTATGACCTACCATTGTGTAGAGTATCAAATAAGCTTTCCAACGATATGTGGATCATCCAAAACAGACACCCGAGCGACGAGTTATGAATATTCCGATCGAACCGTGAATAGTAGTGAACAGTAAAACGTGCAGGAAAAAAATACTGAGGCCTGGCGTATTTTTGCTCCAACTTTAAACGATCATAACTCCTTGTACATAATTATCTGGGTGATCTACTATATATCAACGGAAAGCTCTGCAAGTCTTCTTTTCGATGAAATTGGTTTCATCCAATTTGTCTATAGGAGAAAAAAGTTATGGTTGATCTACTTCAGACTATCAAAAGTGAATTTTTTGGTCAACTTCAAACGATCATAACTCCTCGTACACAATGATCTGGGTGAGATACTATATATCAACGGAAATATATGAGAGTCCTATTTCTAATGAATTTGGTTTCATCTAATTTGGATATCGGAGTAAAACGTTATGGTTGATCTACTTCAGACTATCAAAACAGTCCACCAAAGGACAGATTCGAGAATTATTTGATTTTTAGGGGCGTTTTGGTCATTCCCCCTCATCCAAAATCCGTCCAAACCCTATATTAAAGCCTATTAGAAGCATTATATGTTATATTTCATCAAATTCCCTCAAAAAGAAAATCCTAAGCTCCCACATCCAACTTCAAGAACCTCCAAAGTTCACCATTAATTCTGTAAATTTATTCAAGATTCCAAGTTCCTAGTTCAAGAACTCCAAGAACCATCATTCAAAGGCACAATTAACATCTCAAAAACGAGTATCGATCTAAAGTTCATCATTCAAGGTATGTGGGGTTTTTCAACAAGAACTCTCTTTCGTTCTTGTGCCCAAAAGTAATTTTCTTTACAAAGGCATAATTTTTATTTGATATTTTTATGAATTTGAAGCATGAACCCATATCTTATGATGATTATTATGAAATCTTGATGTTTATGATTTTGAAAGATGAATTTACATGTGTGGTGATATAAAGCATGAATCTTGAACGATATTTATCATGATTTTGATATTTGGGTCGTGAATCCCCATTGGAAATTGTGTTTTTTTAGAAAGTGTGTGTTATAACCATGTTGATGTTGAATATTTGAGATATTTTGAATGATTTGACCTTTTGGTCTTAATGGAGTTGTTTTGAACTCGAGTGTGAAAGAAATCCACAACGTGGTTGATTTTGATAGATGGGAAGCATGATGGCTCCCGATGTATATTTATATATTACTAAAATTGTTTTGTTGTGGATTGTCTTTGAAATGATCTGAGCTAAGTCCGGGAGAAATCTTTAGCACCGAGTGGGAGGTATAAAGCGATCTTACTTCCCTAGAACTACGTGCCCCCGTAGGAGTGAGCCTGAGGATGATTTATATAGTGATCACTATTTTGTGTGGATTTGACATCGATATTCGTACTCCGATGGCAAGGATAGGACGGCTCTCCCCAACGTGGGTTGTACGTTGAACTCCATGTAGCTCACATGGTTTATGTCGGTTATAGGATCTCCCAGTGTGTGTGTGTTTCCTTGTGTCTATGGTGAATGGTGAAGTGATTTGAAAGTGGAATTGTGAAAGTTATTCTTTCGAAAGATTTAAATGATATTTACATTATGAGAATTGATATTCTTGATGAACTGAAAGTGATTGACAAATTATATGATGACTCACATGTATTATTATACTTATTTCATCCTCTCTTGATTATGATGATTTTCTTCGGGCTATGCGAGTCTTTCATACATCCTGTATATTTCTTATAAATATTTATGATGATGATGTTTATACAACTGCATACACCCCCATATACTCGATTTTTTTCCATGGTACTGACCCATATCTTCGGATGTGGGCTGCATTTTCTCGGAATGTAGGTTCAAGTGCTCAGTTCCAGGTTCGACAGTGATTCTTCGGGCACGTTGTTCTACATCCTCTGTTGTGATGAGTCCTCATGTTCCGAGGACGTGATGTCTGATGTTGGTTTCATGAAATTGTTTACATTTGATAACTGAGTAGGAGTCAGTTGGGGCATGTCTCAATGGCACGCTGGTTTTATTGATTTTCTTAGAGGCTTGTCAGACTAGTATAGATGCTGGGAGTTGACTAATAAGCCATATTTTGTTATCTTTCTGAAATTTCTTTTATTCTTGGATGATGATTACTCTGTTGATATTTGAGGGTTATTTATGGAAACCCCGTTGATTTGTGTTGAACTAAATGAAAATGGCTCAAAGGGTTAGCTAGGGGCTACTCGTAGCCTCAAGCACCGTGTGACGCTCCGGGACCCGTTTTCGGGACGTTACAAACTTGGTATCAAAGCCTAAGGTTTTAAGGTATCCTAGGGATTCTGACAAGCCGCGTTAAGTAGAGTCTTGATCATCGGTGTGTAGCGCGCCATATCTATGAGCAAGAGGCTACAAGACGTTTTAGGAAAAAGTGTGATTCTTTCTTTCAGAAGTCTATCGTGCTTAAAGTGTCTCTCTCTGCTATTGATTCGTGCTCTCTTCTTTCAGAAATATGCCTCCACGTCGAGCGAGAAGAAATAATGATGGTCAGAAACCTCAATCCGCTGACCCATTGAATGAAAATGTGTCTCATGCTGAATTTTGGGCAGCCTTTCAGGCGCTGGCCCAAGCTATTACTGCAAATGTTCAGGCCAACCCGGCCCTTGCTCCACAGCAGCAAGGAAGTGATTCAGCTACTGCCAGGATCCGTGACTTCATGCGGATGAATCCGTCGAAATTCTATGGGTCCAAGTCTGATGAGGATCCACGGTTGTTTTTAGAGGAGGTGCGGAAGATTACTCAGGTGATGCATGTATCTAAGGAACATAGTGTGGAGTTGGCTGCGTATAGGTTGAAAGACCTTGCTTATGACTGGGTTGTTGCTTAGAGGAAAGGTAGAGGTGAGGAAGTTGTCCCTACGACTTGGAAAGAGTTCCAGGATGCATTCCTGGATAAGTTTTTCCCTTTGGAGATGAGGGAGGCGAAGGTGGAAGAGTTTATGAACCTGCGTCAGGGCTCTATGACTGTTCTATGACTGTTAGGGAGTACTGTCTAAAGTTCAATCAGTTGGCCAAGTATGCTCCTGACTTAGTGGCTGATAATCGGGCTAGTATGAGTAAGTTTGTGACTGGAGTGTCTAGTTATGTGGTTAAGGAGTGTAGGTCTGCTATGTTGAATAGTGAGATGAATCTTTCTAGGTTGATGAATCATGCCCAAAATATTGAGGTAGACAAGATTAAGGAGAGAGATAGAATGAGAGGGAATAAGAGAGCTAGGTCCGAGCAGCACGGACAGGGTCAAACTAGATCACAGGGAGGGAGTCGCCCTCAGTATCAGGATCGTTCGTCTATGCCAGCACCGTCATCTGCTAGTGCTCCCGTGCCTAGAGGTAGGAAGGAGCAAGGTAGCAGGTCATGTGCATCCAGGTCTCAGTACAGTGCTGGCAGTAAGCCAAATTGTCCCCTGTGTCCTAAGTGTGGTAGGGCTCATTCGGGTGAGTGTTGGGGTGAGAAGAGGGGTTATTTACGGTGTGGTGACATGGGTCACAGAGTTAGAGATTGTCCACAGAATGGACAAGTGCGTCGTGAATATCGCCCTCAGACCCAGACTCAGACTGTTAGTGCTCCAGTTCTAGCGACTCGCCCATCCTCAGCTCAGGGCGCCTCTTCTAGCAATGCTGACGAGCAGCGCCAGAATAGATTCTATGCTTTACCGTCCCGCCAGGAACAGGAGGACTCTCCCAATGTTATTACTGGTATGCTTCGTATATTTCAGTTTGATGTGTATGCTTTGTTGGATCCTGGATCCAATTTCTCATATGTTACACCTTTGATTGCTGTGAATTTTGAAATGAGTCCTGAGATTATTCCTGAGCCTATCCTAGTTTCTACCCTAGTGGGTGATTCGATTGTTGCCCAAAAAGTGTATAAAAAGTGTCCTGTTACCGTTCTTCATAGAGTCTTGTTGGTTGATCTGATTGAGTTAGACATGGTAGATTTTGATGTGATTCTGGGTATGGACTGGTTGTATTCTTCTTATGCCTCTATTGATTGTCGAACCCAAATGGTCAAGTTTCAGTTTTCGGGTGCATCCGTATTTGAGTGGTCTGGGAATTCTGTGTCACCCAAGAGTCATTTTATCTCTTTCCTCAAAGCTAGAAAGCTTATTTCGAAGGGGTGTATTTACCATTTGGTTAGAGTCAAAGACACTAAGTCTGAGACTCCAACTCTCCAGTCTGTTAACGTCGTCAATGAATTTTCTGATGTCTTTTTGGATGATCTCCCAGGGATACCTCCTGATAGAGAGATAGAGTTTGGGATTGATCTTCTTCCCGATACTCAGCCCATTTGTATTCCTCCTTACCGTATGGCCCCTGCAGAACTTAAGGAGTTGAAAGAGCAACTCAAAGATCTACTAGATAAGGGTTTCATAAGGCCCAGTGTTTCTCCTTGGGGTGCTCTTGTGTTGTTTGTGAGAAAGAAAGATGGCTCTTTGCGTATGTGCATTGATTACCGCCAATTGAATAAAGTCACTGTAAAAAATAAGTACCCCCTTCCGAGAATAGATGATTTGTTTGACCAATTGCAAGGTGCAAGTTATTTCTCAAAGATAGACCTTCGTTCCGGCTATCATCAACTCAAAGTTAGAGAGTGTGACATCCCAAAAACCGCTTTCCGAACTCGTTATGGCCATTTTGAGTTTCTTGTTATGTCTTTCGGGTTAACTAATGCCCCAGCAGCTTTCATGGACCTCATGAATCGAGTGTTCAGACCATATCTGGATATGTTTGTCATAGTGTTCATCGATGATATACTGGTGTACTCCCGTAGTGAAGATGAACATTCTGATCATCTCCGAACTGTCTTGCAAACCCTTAGAGATCACAAGTTGTTTGCCAAGTTCAGTAAGTGTGAGTTTTGGCTAAGGTCAGTTGCTTTTCTGGGTCATATCATTTCTTTCGAGGGTATTAGAGTTGATCCCCAAAAGACCGAAGTTGTTAGAAATTGGCCTAGACCTATTTCTCCGACTGATATCTGAAGTTTCTTGGGTTTAGATGGCTATTACCACCGTTTTGTTGAGGGTTTCTCCTCTATAGCATCTCCTATGACTCGATTGACCCAAAAGAAAGTGAAATTCTTGTGGTCCGAATCTTGTGAGAAGAGTTTTCAGGAGTTGAAAACTCGACTCACTTCAGCCCCTATTTTGACTTTGCCTGATAGTGTTGATGGTTTTGCGGTGTACTGTGATGCTTCGAGAGTTGGGTTGGGTTGCGTATTGATGCAGAAGGGTAAGGTGATAGCTTATGCTTCAAGACAGTTGAAACCCCATGAGAAAAATTACCCCACCCATGACCTTGAGTTGGCTGATATTGTGTTTGCTTTGAAAATCTGGAGACACTATTTGTATGGTGTCCATGTTGATGTTTTCACTGATCATAAGAGTCCGCAGTATGTGTTTACCCAGAGAGAATTGAATCTTAGGCAGAGACGATGGTTAGAATTGTTAAAGGACTATGATATGAGTGTGCTGTACCATCCGGGCAAGGCCAATGTTGTGGAGGATGCCCTAAGTAGAGTGTCCATGGGTAGTGTTTCGCATGTGGTAGAAGGTAAGAAAGAGTTGGCTCGTGATGTACATCATTTGGATAGATTGGGGGTTAGGTTGTTTGACTCTGCTGAAGGTAGTATATGGGTTCAGAGTAGTTCCGAATCCTCCTTGATTTCGGAAGTGAAGAAAAAGCAATACTTAGATGCTAGTTTGGTCAGACTGAAGGAGTCAGTCAAGGACCAAAAAGTAGAGGCTTTCTCTCAAGGGGGAGATGGTGTGTTGAGATTACAGGGTAGATTATGTGTCCCGAATGTTGATGATCTGAGATAGAGGATTATGGCAGAAGCGCATGGGGTGCGATATTCTATTCATCCTGGGGCCACCAAGATGTACCGAGACTTGCGAGAAATCTATTGGTGGAGTGGCATGAAGAAAGATATAGCAGCGTTTGTAGCTAAGTGTGCAACATGCCTACAGGTTAAGGTTGAACACCAAAGACCTGGTGGTATGATGCAAGAGTTTAGTATTCCCACCTGGAAGTGGGAAGAGATAAATATGGACTTCGTGATTGGTTTACCTCCTTCCCAACGCCATCATGATTCCATTTGGGTTGTGGTTGATAGATTGACTAAGTCTGATCATTTTTTGCCTGTTCATACTTCATATACTGCTGAGGATTACGCTATATTGTATATCCGAGAGCTAGTCAGACTGCATGGAGTTCCCTTGTCTATCATTTCGGATAGGGGTACTCAGTTCACTTTGCAATTTTGGAAAGCTTTTCAGAAGGGTCTTGGTACCCAAGTGCTTTTGAGTTCTGTTTTTTATCCGCAGACCGATGGTCAGGCTGAGCGGACCATCCAGACATTAGAGGATATGTTGAGAGCTTGTGCACTTGACTTTAAGGGAAGTTGGGATGATCACTTACCGCTGATAGAGTTTGCTTACAATAACAGTTTCCACTCTAGTATTGGCATGGCTCCGTTTGAAGCCTTATATGGGAGGAAGTGTAGATCACCCATAGGTTGGTTCGAGGTGGGTGAAGCAGCTGTGAGTGGTCCTGATTCGGTATTTGAGGCTATGGAAAAAGTTAAGTTGATTAGGGAAAGGTTGAAAACTGCGCAGAGTCGTCAGAAGTCATATGAGGATGTTAGAAGGAGAGACCTTGAGTTTGAAGTTGGTGACCTAGTGTATCTAAAAATTTCACCCATGAGAGGGGTGAAGAGATTCGGAAAGAAGGGGAAGCTTAGTCCCCGTTATGTTGGTCCTTACAAAATTCTTAGCCGTGTTGGTAAGGTAGCTTATGAGGTCGAGTTGCCTTCCGACTTGTCCTCTGTTCATCCAATATTCCATGTCTCCATGCTTAGAAAGCATATTAGCGATGTTGTGGTAGTGGATTCCTCTGTGAGTGTTGACATTCAAGAAAATCTTTCTTTTGATGAGATTCCTGTTGAGATTCTTGATTTCAGTGTCCGAAGACTAAGGAACAAAGAAGTTCCCTTGGTCAAGGTGTTGTGGCGAAACCAATCTGTTGAGGGTGCAACTTGGGAAGCTGAGGTGGATATGCGATCCAAGTACCCGCACCTATTTTCTGCGAACTCCGATCAAGCCGAAGGTACCGTTCTTTCCTAAATCATGCACTTTTGATAAAAGTTGCAGCAGTTCAGCTGTCATTTATTATGTGTTCAGCTGTAGTTTCTTGAATTTATGCATTCTATGTTGCATTCGGAGTGAGAAACGATGTGGTGATGAGTCTAATGAATGGTTTCATCTGTATGCTCTATTCCCTATCTAATCTTGGCATGTCTAGCGTCATTCGAGGATGAATTTTTCCAAGGGGGGATGATGTAATACCCCGGGAAATTTTTCGTTGAAATTTTATGCGTAAACGTGTTGGGTTCTATCTTCTAGAATGAATTATAAATTTTCCATATGTCTTATATTATGACCCACCATTACATAGAGTATCGAATAAGCTTTCCAACAATATGTGGATCATCCAAAACGGACACCCGAGCGACGAGTTATGAACATTCCGATCGAACCGTGAATAGTAGTGAACAGTAAAATGGGCAGGAAAAAAATACTGAGGCCTAACGTATTTTTTCTCCAACTTTAAACAATCATAACTCCTTGTACATAATGATATGGGTGATCCACTATATATCAACGGAAATCTCTGTGAGTCCTCTTTCCGATGAAATTGGTTTCATCCAATTTGTCTATCGGAGCAAAAAGTTATGGTCGATCTACTTCAGACTATCAAAAGTGATTTTTTTGGTCAACTTCAAACGATCATAACTCCTCGTACACAATGATCTGGGTGAGATACTATATATCAACGGAAATATATGAGAGTCATCTTTCTAATGAAATTGGTTTCATCTAATTTGGATATCGGAGTAAAACGTTATGGCTGATCTACTTCAGACTATCAAAACAGTCCACCAAAGGACAGATTCGAGAATTATTTGATTTTTAGGGGCGTTTTGGTCATTTCCCCTCACCCAAAATCCGTACAAACCCTATATTAAAGCTTATTAGAAGCATTATATGTTATATTTCATCAAATTCCCTCAAAAAGAAAACCCTAAGCTCCTACATCCAACTTCAAGAACCTCCAAAGTTCACCATTAATTCTGCAAATTTATTCAAGATTCCAAGTTCCTAGTTCAAGAACTCCAAGAACCATCATTCAAAGGCACAATTAACATCTCAAAAATGAGTATCGATCTAAAGTTCATCATTCAAGGTATGTGGGGCTTTTCAACAAGAACTCTCTTTCATTCTTGTGCCCAAAAGTAATTTTCTTTACAAAGGCATGATTTTTATTTGATATTTTTATGAATTTGAAGCATGAACCCATACCTTATGATGATTATTATGAAATCTTGATGTTTATGATTTTGAAAGATGAATTTACATGTGTGCTGATATAAAGCATGAATCTTGAACGATATTTATCATGATTTTGATATTTGGGTCGTGAATCCCCATTGGAAATTGTATTTTTTTGAGAAAGTGTGTGTTATAAGCACGTTGATGTTGAATATTTGAGATATTTTGAATGATTTGACCTTTTGATCTTAATGGATTTGTTTTGAACTCGAGTGTGAAAGAAATCCACAACGTGGTTGATTTTGATAGATGGGAAGCATGATGGCTCCCGATGTATATTTATATATTACTGAAATTATTTTGTTGTGGATTATCTTATAAATAATCTGAGCTAAGTTCGGGAGAAATCTTTAGCACCGAGTGGGAGGTATAAAGCGACCTTACTTCCCTAGAACTACGTGCCCCCGTAGGAGTGAGCTTGAGGCTGATTTATAGAGTGATCACTAGTTTGTGTGTATTTGATATCGATAGTCCTACTCCGATGGAAAGGATAGGACGGCTCTCCCCAACGTGGGTTGTACGTTGGACTCCATGTAGCTCACATGGTTTATGTCGGTTATAGGATTTCCCAGTGTGTGTGTGTTTCCTTGTGTCTATGGTGAATGGTGAAGTGATTTGGAAGTGAAATTGTGAAAGTTATTCTTTCGAAAGATTTAAATGATATTTACATTATGAGAATTGATATTCTTGATGAACTGAAAGTGATTGACAAATTATATGATGACTCACATGTGTTATTATACTTATTTCATCCTCTCTTGATTATGATGATTTTCTTTTGGCTATGTGAGTCTTTCATACACCCTGCATATTTCTTATAAATATTTATGATGATGATGTTTATACAAATGTAGTAAATAGTAAATAGATGAAACCTATTTATAAATTACTATTTACTACTTATAAATTACTATTTACTACTTATAAATTACTATTTACTACTTATAAATTACTATTTACTACTTACTACTATTTACTATTTACTACTAAATATACAAATGTTTAGCCCGTGAAATTACAGATTGTAGGGTGTGCCATCTAGCTCAGAAATAAGACAAAGAGTGAGTCATGATTTCAAAGAAATGTTTCAAAGTCTTTAAAATGTGCCCATGTGTTTTCATATATTACATGTAAAATATTTTATGAATTGCTCTCACTTATGTTATATATGAATACATTATTTTGGATTGCTCTGCGTACCAGTACATCTGTATTGACCCCTCCCCCCCTTCCAGGTTTTGAGGCTCAATGTAGGGGTCCCAATAAGAAGTAGGTTTTCTCTAGACAGAATTGCAGAGTTCCGTAGTGAACTTTCTATATTTCAGAAGGCCTAGATTACTTCAGTCATTTATCAGTATTTTGTTTAAGTCTAATGGGGGCCTTGTCCCAGTTTTCAGATAGTTGAGTTTATGCATGTAGTAGAGATTTTGCAGACTGAGTTAGATATAACTCAGATGTTTTGAATTGCAGTTTTTATTAAGATTTGAATTCAAATTTAATGACCATGATTCCGTTTCATTATGTATTTCTGCATTATCTTTTTCATATGAGGACAGTGTATGTGATTACAAGTTAGAAGGGCGTCCGAGCCTTCATGGTTTGGGATGCTCGTCACGGCTAGGTCCCTGGTTCGGGTCGTGACAAACATGGTATCAGAGCATGGTCCATGGTCCCAGAGTGTCTGCGAAATCGCGTCGGGTAGAGTCTTGTTTATGATTGTGTAGCACGCCACACTTATAGGAAAGAGGCTACTAGGCGTTTAGGAATGTCTCTCTTTCTTCATGTTCAAGTTTGTGCTATGGATTCTGAATGTTCCTCTTACATACTCTAATTCGTGCTATGTGTCGCCCATGTGGAAGTAAAGTCATCCCAATTTTTTTCTTACTTTGATGTGCTCAGATATGTCTCATTATTAGGGTGATTCAAGTGCAGAAGTTTAGAGTCTAAACAGTACGGTTCTTTCTTATTAAGCCATATAAGAGTTTAAAATTTGTGAAAGGACTTTAGAAGAGTCCGATAGTGCTCCAAGGTGTATTGATTCTGGTGTGAACTTTGATTCTGATGAAATCGTGCTTTTCATCCTGTAGTATTAAGTGTATTCAGTCCTTTTCAAAATTTATGTTGCAGACATCATGCCTCAGGGGGAATGATGTGTAGCAGAACATTCAAACTGTATTTCCACCCGAGTAGTAGTATAAGTTAAAGTGACGGTTTCATGACCTATTGGTAGTGATATTGGACCAAGAAATTGGTGATGTGAAGTTGCAAGGTTAGAAATCAGAGTGAGAGTGACTTTTTTGTAGATAAATGTGTTTAGTTGAATAACTGATATTTGAGAATGATTTACCATTTTATAGTGATAGACTAATGTGGTAGCTAGTAGCATGTGTGGATTGTATGGTAATCTTTGGGGGAAGTGTTTGACTCAGATTTTTTTTATTTATACAGAGTAAGATGTGTATTCTTAGATCATTGAATGTTGTGTGTCAAGTTTCTATCTCTTGTAATCTTGTTATCATTGTGTTTTTGAAACTAAAAGTTTAGTGAAGCCGTGTGGGGCTCTTTCGATTCACTAGCATAGTTGCCTTGTCATTCATCTCATTTCTTGTTCAAAACACAAAATCAAAGTCTAGTGGAGCCGTGTGGGGCCTATTTTGATTCACTAGGAACTTGTGTTCATCTTGTTGTTCTTGTGTTGGTTGGAACTAGGATTTAGTGGCGTAATGGCAAGAAAAGTGGTAAGGGAGATTTATTGAATATATGTATAGTCGAATCTTTTTGCATGAGATTGAGTTGGTAATGAATTGATATGTCCTTATGTGTTAGTTTAGTAGAAGGTAGAGAAGGAGTTATTTGTTAAGGTGAATTGTTGTTTGCTTGAAGTATGAAAAAAGTTATTGACGGTGTTTGTTGTGCAAGAAGAGTATAGGTTATTGATAAAGGTACTTGGTAGATGAGTGTAGTTAATTTAGGCATCCTTGAGATTGCAGGAGGGAGTTTAATTGAAACTTATAGAGTTATGGACTAAGTTTAGCTGTAAAAAAAAAGGGGTAGATAGTAATGGTGTGTAGAAGGAGGATGTGTTAATGGATTGTGAATAGGGTAGGCCATATGATTATGATCGATTTTTGTTGTTATGGAGTTCTAGTGTACTAGTGTTTCTTGATGTTTTATTTCATATTTTTTTCCAAATGAGAATTGTGTGTAAGGTTGGATTGTAAACCATGTTTAGTACTAGACATTAAGTTTGAACAGTTGATGGCCATGAAGGTAGATGTGATGATTTCTTGGTTAATGATACTAGTTATAGGGAAGTGATCTAATAGGCTTGAACAACGTACACAAGAGCTTAAGTTTATTTGAACCATAGTGAAGTATGATGTTGTATGTATGATGTAGAAATATGCCCAAAGTGATATGGAGTTGTGGCATTTTCTAAGGCTATTGCATGTTGCGTGTGGATAGTAGTACCGTTAAGTTGCTAGATAGAGAAAGACTAGTTAGATGGTACATGGTGTTCTAAATGGCCAAGTTAAGAAGTTTTAATTGATAGTGTTGAGCCTTTTGATATGATCTTGATTCTTATGGTAGAGAGATATAAGTTTGGAGTCGCGATATTGGTGGGCTATGACGGAAGTAGAATTGGTTCATCAAAGACTTGGTGATATCTATGTTAAGTGTTAGAATCTACGTTGAGTTTTTTTTTAAGGTTGAACTAATAGAAATAAGAGTTGAAGCGCTAGAAGGTGTGCACTCCGACTATGGGGATATTCATGAAGATTCGAAGTTAGTAAGTGTTCAAGTATTATGTGATGACTATTGGGGATATAGAAAGATAGGAGTGTGTCTCAGAAGGTAGTATTAGTAGTGGGTTTTCCACTTTCAGTTGTAGTCTTTCGGGTTAAGTTCTATGATATACGTGTATTGTCGTTTTCCAGACCCTAAAGTGCAGTAAGTGTAGTTCAGTTTAGAGGCTAGTAAGGGATCTCCCAAACTTAAGATGATGGCTTGAAGCAAAGGAGGAGATGATAGGATGAATAACCAAGTCAGGCTCTCAGATTCTAGTAGTGATGTCAGTATGACATGGAACATCAGAAAGTGAGGGTAAGACTCAACCCATTCTTATCGTAGTATTTTTCAGTTATCCCAATACCTACTCATGCCTTATGTTTCAGTTCCATTATCATAGTTCATGTTCATGCTTATGGTAGAGAACCATGTACTCTTTCAGCCCAAAATGAGGAGTTCCAGTTCATTCAGTAGTCGGAATCACATTCCATATGTTATGAACTCCAAATTAAGGTCATACAGCTCATGACTCATGTACTCATGCTTCATATGTGCTCAGTTCCCATAACTCATGCTATACTCCTTATGATTAGTGAGATTCATCTTATAGTCATGTATGCCTCAATTCAGATCACTTTTATAAATCCTTGATGTTGATTTGTTATTCCTCATGCCTCAGTTAAGTGTCAGTCTCGTACAATAACCTTCCATGCTTCAAGGTTTTATGTTCTAACCTTTTAGTGACTCATCCTTATGTAATTATAGTGGTGGTGAGTAAATGTTTCTTGTTGGTGAAAGATCATTGTATGCTTGCTTAGATAAGGCCATAAGTGTAAAGTAAGATTGGGGCCAAGTCTTTGATACATTTGATGGTTAGTTGAAATTTGTGTGTGTATGTCCTTGAGGTAATGCGTGGGAGTTGTATCGATAGTGGTTTAGAGAATATATGAAGTCTGTCTTTATGGGTGTTTGTATTGAAGTTCATATGTGGTTATAAAGATAGGCTTGAATGACATGTTAGGATTTAAGTGGAGGAACGCAATATGCGCTAGTGAATCCATAGTAAGAGTTCAGAGTTGGTCATTGAAGTGGTAAGGTATGTTACGCTTAGGGTGCAAACTTTAAAAAATACATAGAAAGATTTATCAATGCCCCTATGAGAATTATAAGTTGAATAGAATGAGTATGATATGTAAGGGGAAATGTATAGTTGAGGGAGTATTCGAGAAGTGTGCTAAGCTTGAAAGTAAGAAGTTGCATTGCCTAAGGCCTTGTAATTCTGTCCTAGTTTACGAGTTATATGTCTATATTCCATGATATAGAGTAGTATCATTGTTGTGATTCCTTAGTTGGATGTCTTGTGTAACTCATGTCAGAGATTCTTTGCTCCCTAATGGTACTAGGACTTCTTTAGAAAGAGTATTGAAGAGATACTCCAGTTAAGTATAAGTGTCTCGTATAATTCATTTTCCACCTTTTTACCCAGTCCTACTATCCGAAGTCCTAAGCGTATGACCATCCCAAAAGATAGTCTATTCCGTTCGTGTAAGTTATGAACTCAGTTCAGTCCAAGCATCATGTTTCAGATTCAGTTATTTAGTCATGACTTAGTTCATAAGAGTTCAGCATATAATCCCAAATTTTTCCAACTATTTTAGCTCAGACAGTGTAATACCTTTGTACGATCTAAATCTTGTTGCCTCATGATTCGTACTTACATAAGTTATCACTTCCAAATCCAATGTGTGTGATTTGAGCATAAACACTTCGGGGGGAATCCTAAACTCTCAGCATGAATCAGCTCCTTAAAACAAGTAAGGGTAAGTCAGCTCAGAATTCAGTTTTCTGATAGAAGTTTAAATGTTTCAGATTAGTTACATCC
The DNA here is from genome assembly GCA_030864215.1 of Capsicum pubescens. Lineage (NCBI taxonomy): Eukaryota > Viridiplantae > Streptophyta > Magnoliopsida > Solanales > Solanaceae > Capsicum > Capsicum pubescens. The sequence goes on along the minus strand of CM061538.1, from coordinate 328,556,074 downwards.
TTTCTTAGAAGACACATCATGTCCTTTAAGCTTCAACGTTCCTACCCATCATTCGGGGATGAATGATCCCAAGGGGGAGATAATGTAACACCCCGCATTTCGGGCTAGAACGAAAATCATTATTTCTATGTGTAGATGATCCAAAAGCCAGAAATCCTATGCAAATTTGGCATGTTAATCAATTATGTAGTGTAGGAACCTATTTGAGCATGAATTGAGATCGTAGAGGTCCCCTAACTCAAGGACGAGTTGAAAGCTTTCATATCGTTCGAGCTTGAGTGAGCGTCAAAACTTGGGTCAACTTCAATCGACCATAACTCTTTGCATATAATGAATTAGAGGGCCTACTATATATCAAATGAAAGCTCTTCGAATTATCTTAACAAGATACCAATTTCGCCAAAATTTGATAACTGAACGAAAAGTTATGGCCATTTTTGTGACTGAGACAGTAGCATCACGCGATTAGCGTGCGATGCACGTTCTGTCGCACGCACCTAATTTTTAGGTCCTATTTTCACGTTTTAAGGGCAAAATTGGTATTTTCCACCCCCTATTCATCCATAACACGGGATTAAATCCCCCAAACACCAAAATAAGGTCATTCTCTCTCAAAATCACCAAGAATACTTCTTAGGATTTCAACTCAAAGATCAAAATATCTTAAGATTTCACCATGGGTTTTCAATAATTCTTCGAGATTCGGAATCCCCATTGCGAGGGCTACAAGAAGCACCCATAATTGTTCGAATAGAATCCCTAAAGCACCAGTTCATTCAAGAGTCATAAATTAAGGTACGTGGAGTTTTCCTAAAATTTCAGGGGCAAAGAAACCATCTTTAATTCATGCTAACGGTTTAGAAATCATGATTTTTAAGAAAGGAGTTTTGAATTTACGATTATTAGCATGTTTTAGAAGCCTTGATCAGTATTGTTTTGGTCTTTATTCCTTCCCCCAAATTGATTTGAAACTCTATATATATGTATGCATGGGTTTAAGGATGAATATACAATTGAGAGCATGAATCCTAAAGAATCCCTCTCTTGTTATGATTTTTCCCATCTTTTATATGATATGAACTATGTTTGAAATGTCTTGATTATTGCTATGACTTGAATATGATTTTGAATCCAAAATATAGGGTTGTTCATGTTGATAAACGTTGAATACACTTTTAATGAAAGAATTGCATGTTTGCCAAAAATACATGACCACCACATGGTTATTGAAAGAATGAGAATCTTAGCATGATTTTGACTTGTACTTTTGGAACATGAAATTTCCTATATTATTTGCATGCTTGGGTGGTCTGAATTATGTTTTAATGAAAGAATCATGCATGGTAAAGTATGGCTCAGAAATAGGACTTGCAAGTCTTGGTGTGACGACACCAACTCGGTTAAAGCCATAGTAATTCAGAACAGAATAGAACACATATTTGAAATCAGATTTTCAGATTATGAATTCAGAAAGATGCATGTTTAGAAAAGATTAAAAAATGGGCTTAAAGAGAATTAGATGGTTACCCAAAGAAGGTACGAGTTGAAAGACTCTATGCTAGAAACCGTGATTTGCCGACACGAGATTATGGTATCATGCTTTGTGATCATGTGTACCTTGATTCATGTCATCCCAAATTGGGACTATGGTTAGGAGCCCTGCTTTGTGATTTTATGCACTACCATGACATGTTGATTTGATTGGGGATTTTGTCACCCTGCTGTGTAATCTTGCGTGTCCCCCTTATAGATACTCCAATCCTTGCAGCAAACTTGGATTGGGGGCTTGGCCGTCGTGTCAAGGGCGGATTCCATATAGCCCGTGAAATTACAGATTGTAGGGTGTGCCATCTAGCTCAGAAATAAGACAAAGAGTGAGTCACGATTTCAAAGAAATGTTTCAAAGTCTTTAAAATGTGCCCATGTGTTTTCATATATTATATGTAAAATGTTTTATGAATTACTCTCACTTATGTTATATATAAATACATTATTTTGGATTGCTCTGCGTACCAGTACATCTGTATTGCCCCCCCTCCCTTCCAGGTTCTGAGGCTCAATCTAGGGGTCCCGATAAGCAGTAGGATTTCTCCATACAGAAGTGCAGAGTACCGTGGTGAGCTTTCTATATTTCAGAAGGCCTAGATTACTTCAGTCATTTATCATTATTATGTTTTGGTCTAATGGGGGCCTTGTCCAGTTTTCAAACAGTTGGGTTTATGTATGTAGTAGAGATTTCGCAGACTGAGTCAGATATAACTCAGATATTTTGAATTGTAGTTTTTATTAAGATTTGAATTCAGATTTAATGACCATGATTCCGTTTCATTATGTATTTCCGCATTATCTTTTTCATATGAGGACAGTGTATGTGATTACAAGTTAGAAGGGCATCCGAGTCTTCATGGTTTGGGATGCTCGTCACGTCTAGGGCCACAGTTCGGGTCGTTACAAATTCCTAAGGAGGGGTGAGGTTATAACTTTGACAGACTCAATCTATAAATATCTACTCAATATGTACAAGTTGTTCTTCCTCCACTGCTATGAAATTTGGCTTTGGTCATTGTGGATCTTTAATGTCGCTTGTGTACGCTTTCTACGCTTTCGCTTCTCCATATTTCATAAAAAGAGTAGCATATTTTCAATGTTGTTCAACAGTAGCTTCTACTATGACATCCACCTGGAAAGCCAAAATTGTCAATGCTAATCACAGAGATACAAAAAACGGAAAAGGATAACTCATCTAATTTAGCAAACATATTATCTTTTTGTTGCAACATATGTATCATCCGTTGGGATAAATTAAAACATGAGGAAGACCTATATTATAATTTTCAATGGATAAACCATCTGTTGCAACATATGACTCATCTATTTGGAAAAACTGAAATAGTAGGAAGTCTTGATTTAATTTGTCCCAACAGATGACCCATCTATTGCAATATATAGATCATCTGTTGGTATAAATAAAAATGGTACGTTGAGTAGATATATTTGATTTACTAAAATAGATGAGACATATGTTGCAACAGATACTGCATCTGATGCAACAGATAAGTCAACTGTTGCAACAGATGTATATATATGTTTGATAATTTTCAGCAAATGTGTCATCTGTTGAAACAGATATTTGTCTGTTTGTTAGTTGGACCAGATATTATATATTCACCTTCTTCAGCTCATGTTGCTCTCCCGTGACCCTTTTACATTGCACAATAGTGCAACACAAAGACAGCGGAGTTCCAATTTTGCTTTTTTGGATGCTTGATAATGCCCTAGAAATTACTTTTCTTCTCCTCTTAGCCTTAATATCTAATGGAGTGGATGGATATGAAATCCTCTTTGATGGAATGACGCCTCTCTTAGATGTCAATTCCTTTATAGAAGTAGTTAATGCATTAATAGCATTAATCAGTACATCATGTTTCGCCTTGCAGTCTTGATATTTGCATGCAGAACATTCACTAAGAGGGGCAAAATCTGTATAACCAATATGATCATACTCATAGTGGTTTGTTTTAAAAACTGTATGAGGAGCATTATTATCCCCAACAGCAGCACCACGACCATCACCAACAGCTCCATCACCACTAACACTATCAACAACAGCAAGCTCACCTTCCAAAATTATTTTTCTTGTAATGGTTGTTGCTCCAAATAATTCTATTTTTATTCTATCAGTGACCTTAGGGTCCGATAAAGTTTGCACAGACCATAAAGTAAGAAAAAATGGCATCTTCACCTCTTGATTGGTCGGAACAAGAGACGGATGATCAATCTAACATAAATCAATACATATATTAGAATGATGATTAGATCATTCAAAAAAATTATTAATTAAAATAAAAACTTAATTAGATTAGACTTACTGCATCCTTCGGGGGGTTGAAGAGATCAAGAAATTTTACATTTTGATCAGTTTTGGCCGACAACCACCTCATGATTCTTGGACAAGAAGCTTCCTCCTCGTAGTTCACTTGTTGCCTCAAATAAGGAATGACTTCAAACGCTCAATCCTATAAAATAACGTCAATAAATCAAAAGCATTATTGAATAAAAAAATGAATCATATCATAATAAAAGAAATATTTATCATAAAAGCCCATGGAAAGCCAGATAAGTTGACTGTCTTTGGTGCTAACGGAGTCAATAAATATTTGACAGTCATTTTGAAGTTTTCATAACCCCAAAGATAGTTGTTAAATACCTCAAGATCCTCGGAGAGCTTTATTAAACCAAGTGTATGTTGTTGTTAATGTCTCTCACCCAAAGAATATTATGTACAAATCAAACCAAGCACAATGATTACTTGTGCATATTTAAAAGTCTTTTACTTTCAACGATTTTATCAAATTTTATTTTTGAAGCATGGACCAACAAAGGACACCAAGTCTTCACGATCACTCGATTTGCATTTGCCTTTTTTGGGTATGCGAGGTACTTTTTTGGGGTTAGAATAGGTATAACTTGAGAAGGAGAAAGAGGATAATATTTTAGTCCAGTAACTATGGCAAACTCCTTTCAACCCAAACAAACAGGCATGCCACAATAATTTATCCACACCTCATCCATCTTATTTTAGTTTTCATACATAAACCTACACTTGAGAAGATCATATACCATTTTCATTTGGAAATGAGCATTGTTGTCCTCCGGAAAATCAAGATATTGGCCAAAGCAGTTGTCCCTTAAATAAGCATCCAAATTTTGTTCTCAAAGTATTTTTTGAAGGCATCGAAAGATTTTCTCATAGCTGACTTAACCACAAAATCACCCGTTAAATTTGTGGCACCATCGCACTGCATTCTCATAGGATAACTATCAATGCTGAAGGTTTTGACCAACTCATTGGTGGAAGGGCAATTAGCATTTGAATCATCTCTATTGAAAAATTTCTCCTCCCCATGTCCATTATCTTCTTCTCCTAATTGAGATAACGTTTGTAAAGAAAGCTCATAGAGTGATGTATGTAGCCTAGCTGCTTCACTTGTTCCTTTACTTGGACTTGATTCGGTTTCTTTTCTTTTGGGAGCCATATTATCTAAAATTAACAGGAACATAAAATAGATAATAATTGATAAATGCATCGTTAAAAAGGGATAACAATATATCTAATATGTACAACAGTAAAATAACAGTTCCAACAGATCACACATCTGTTGCACCAGATAGGTTAACTATTGCAATATATAACTAACATGTTGCAAAAAATGAGTAATCTGTTGCAATAATAAAAATAGGTCACTCATCTATTGAAACAGATGAATGGATTGTGCAATAGATCACACACTTGTTGCAGCATATGAGTGATTTATTACAACATATAACTAACATATTGCAACGGATGAGTAATCTATTGCAACAATAAAAATAGATCACTCATCTGTTGAAACAAATGAATGGTTCGTGCAACAGATCACACATCTGTTGCAATGAGTGATTTGTTGCAGCATATAACTAACATGTTGCAACGGATAAGTAATCTATTGCAATAATAAAAATAGATCACTCATCTATTGAAATAGATGACTGGTCTGTGCAACAGATCACACATCTGTTGCAACATATGAGTGATCTATTGGAATAGTTATCAATGGTCAATATTGTTTAGATTTCTTTCAACAGAAGGGTCATCTATCGCGACAGATGAATGATCAGTTGGAAAAATCAAGTCTTGGACATGACCTGATGGAATAGTTGATAGGATTTTATCCAATTGAAGGTTCATCTGTTGCATCAGATGATTAGTATGTTGTATTAGATTTTTATTCCGATGGTTCCTCCATTGCATCAGATGGTAAATCTGTTGCATCTGATTTTTAATCGGATGGTTCCTCTGTTGCATCCGATGTTAAATTTGTTGCATCATATGGTTAATTTGTTGCATCAGATTTTTAATTCAATGGTAAATCTATTGCATCAGATGGTTAATTTGTTGCATCAAATTTTTTATCCGGTGGTTAATCTATTTTATCAAATTTTTTATTTTATGGTTCCTTTGTTGCATCATACGATAAATCGGTTGCATCAGATGGTTAATCTGTTGCAGAGAAAAAATAGTAACATGATTTTGTTCAATAGAACAACAACAATATCATCATTTATACCAAGAACAAGAACAAATCAACCCAGCAACTGGCGCAATACCAAAAACACCAACATCGTTGTTTTGTTTGTACTAACACAAACAATAAAAATCAAACTTCAAAAAACGCAACAAACAACAAAAAAAATTATATTTCACTCCAGAAAGAGAAGAGAAGAAATTAGAATTTTATTCAAACCGCATTTCAATTTAAAGCAACAAATATAAAATTGTTCACCAATACTAGAAAAGAAGTGAAGTTGGCTCAAGTTCTTTTTTTTTTTCAAAACTAAAAAGGTCGTAATTTTTTACCTGTGAAAGAAGAAAAGGGACGATGAAGAACTCGAAGATGTTGTGGCCGGAGAGCAAGGCTATCACGTCGATTGACGGTTGAAATTTGAAAAGGAACTCGAAGCCTAACTATTTGTCGCCGGAGGTTGGAGTCGCCGAAAATTGAAAAGAGAAATTTGCAAAACTATTGGTTGAGAGAAACTGTCGAAAGAAAGAGGAGAGACGGTTGATTTGGAGAAGAGAGGGGTGTATGTTGATTTATATTTTTAAAAAGATTAGAATGTTTTGAAAATATTAATCAAGTTCACAATTAACTTAATCAAGTTTTCTAATTATGTTTGACCCTTTAAGTTGGTCAATGTCACCAATCCTTCATTTAAGACTTAAATGGCACCTTTCCTTCAATTTTCTCAAGAAACTATGGCAAGTAATACTAGTAATTTTGAAATCAATGTCTACGCTACCCCTACTGCTCCTGTTTCAGTTGTTTTACCATATGCTAAATCATTTTCTGACGTATTAAATATTGAAATTTTTGCTAACGAAAATTTCAAAAGATTATGAACGTGTTTTCTCACTACTCGATGTTCATGAGGTGCCACATGCTTTGCTACATCCACAACCTGGTGTAGATGCTGATAACAAAATTTTGGAATCATGGCAATACACCAATAAGATCTGTAGTCATACTATATTACAAACTATTTGTAAGGAACTGTTTGCTATTTATTGTAGTTTCAAGGAAGCAAAGGTTATTTGAAAAGCCTTAATTAAAAAATTCACTGCTGGAGATACAACCAAACAAAAATTTATAGTCAGAAGATATTATCATTTGCAGAAGAGTGACGTGAAAGAGATGAAAATTCAAATCAATAATATCAAAAGTTGCTTGAAGATCTGAGGGTCGAGGAAATTTCTTTACTAGAAAAGTTTGTTGTCGGATTATTGATCAAAAAATTACCTGACTCGTGGAATGACTATAAAATAGTCTAACACATAAGCAAATAAATTTCACTATTGAGGAGATAGTGACTCATATTTTAATTGAAGACACAATCGAAAGGAGTCATTTAAATCAAAAGAGCTAGCACTCAAGACAAACTTAGTGCGAGCCCAAAACAACAACAACAAAAGGTATGGCAAGTAATAAATCTCAAGGTTACAAGCCTAATAATCCCAATTTTAAAAAAAAAAATAAAGAAAGGTTCTTGTTTTACGTGTGGAAAATTAGGTCATCATGCCGCGCAATGCAAAAGAGGAAGTTCTTAACTGGCCAACACTTCGCTCCATACAACATAGCCGGTCGGACTACCACTATGTAGAATTTGTCTTTAAGCTTAGGAGGTACCTTCTTGTAATATAATAAGACTCCCGACGCGAGCCTCCATTTCAACCACCCAACACCAATATGGTGCATGACATCATCATCAATCTCTCGATTCACCTGAATAATAGATCCAAGATACTTGAAACTATCTCTCTTTGAAATGGCCTGGGAATTCAGCTGTGCGTTAAATTACTGAACTTGCACTCCAAGCACCCTGTCTTGATCCTAAACCCTTTAGACTATAATGTCTCTCTCCAAACTTCCAACTTATCATTAACAACTCCGTGCGTCTCATCAATTAAAACTTCTTGGAACACAATATGTCAAAAGGAAAGTGGGAAACATCCCGATAACTATGTAAAACATGAAATACGGTATATATCAATTGCTGACAAGCACATTCATCAAATCCACAGGTATATGCACAAAAGCAAACATTATTCTTAAATCATCTATTTAGGGAACTTTTCTCTGATTTTGACACCAAATCCAAACAATTTAAAATCCAGATGATCCAAAATCATATATATGAATCTTGTCGTTATATATTAAAGATCTGAGAATGTGATGGTTAACTTATTTAATCAGCTATAATATCTTAAGTAATCTGGTAATCTACCTAATGCATATAAAATATGCCTTTGTTGCAAAAGTAGAATATTGGGTTACATAAATTTGAGACTATACTCTAATGTAGAAACATTCAGCAGCTAGAAATTTCCTTCTAATCTTTCCTCATTGTGATAATATGGAGATTCTGCACTTTCATTTCGACGTAATACAAGTCTTGCTTTACTTGTTCCTTCTCTTTATTGTTGTTAGAAATTTAGCTAGAAATTATGGTCCTCTAATGCAAATTCATGCAGTTGTTGTATCATCTCCACATATGGCAAAACAAGTCCTAAAAGTTCATTACCTTTCCTTTGTAGGTAGGCCAAAGCTTAGAGCATCTGATATAGTCTTATTTGGTGGTTTTATTTGCACATAGCCGCGGTTTAACTGCCGTAATAAGCACAGATCATAAATTTTATTTGAAAAGCACCAGCTAGGCATCAAGATTTGGCTAAATTTAGTTCCAACAGTCTTCAATATACTACCCTTAATAAGAAACAAACACGCAAAGCGTCAGAACAAAATGATAAATTATGTCTTAGATTTTTCAAATTGGACAAGTAAAATGAATATTTAATTTTAATATAATGAACAAGTAAAAATTAATGGAGTGGGTACCGTTTTAAGAATGAGTTTATCATTTGACTTGCAAAAAATGCAAGTGCATTTGCAAGTTCAAAAACTCGACATCATGCCCAGTGTATTCCCACAAACTAGGGCCTAAGGAGGGTAAAGTATACGTAGTCCATACCACTACATAGATGAAGTAGAGAGATTTTTTCGGATAGACCCCCAGCTCAGGACAAATAACAGTATAACAAATATAAAAACATAAAAGCAAACAACAAAATAGAATAACAACAACTAGATAATAATAAAAGAAACCAAACACCCCCAGAGTACTGCTATAAACTATCTACCCGCAATCATAAACATCCTCAAAACACCGTGAACAAAAAACTACACACATGCATAACACTACAACTACAGGCACCGCTACAAACAAAGCACTCCTTCCTACTAGTAGGGACACACTCTTATCCACTAACCTCTTCCCTAATTCGCGTCCTCCACATTTTTCTATCAAGAGTCATGTCCTCCGTAAACTGTAACACTCAATGTCATGTCTAATCACCTCCTCCAATATTTCTTCGGCCTACCTCTACCCCGCCTGAAACTATATCTAGCCAACTTCTCACACCTCTACATTGGGACATCCGTGCACCTCCTCATCATATGTCCAAATCATCTCAATCTTACTTCCTGCATCTTGTCTTCCACCGAAGCCATTTTCACCTTCTCTCGAATAATCTCATTTCTAACCCTATCTCTTCTAATAATTCTTCTCATCCATGTCACCTTCAACTTCTGGATGAGGGAGTTCTTAACTAGCCAAACACTCCACTTCATACAATATAGTCGGTCGAACTGCTACTCTGTAGAGATTGTCTTTAAGCTTAGAAGGCACCATCTTGTCACACAAAACTCCCGATGCGAACCTCTATTTCAACCACCCAACACCAATACGGTGTGTGACATCCTCATCAATCTCTGCTCTCCCCCGAATCACAGACCCAAGATACATAAAACTATCTATCTTCAGGATAATCTGAAAATCCAGCTTTACTACCACACCAGTCTCGTGCGTCAAATTATTGAACTTGCACTCTAAGTTCTCTGTCTTGGTCCTAAACCCTTTAGACTCTAGGGTTTGTCTCCAAACCTCCAACTTATCATTAACTACTCCCTAGGTCTCATCAATCAAAACTATATGATCAACAAATAACATACACCAAGGCACCTCCCCTTGAATACGCCGCATCAATGAATCCATCACCAAGACGAATAAAAATGGACTAAGAGTCGATCCCTGGTGCAACTCTGTCAAAATAAGAAAGTGCTCCGAATCCCCTTCCACTTCTTATACGAGTCTTTGCTTCATCGTACATGCCCTGAATTGACCTAGTTTACGCCACGGGCGCACTTCTAGCCTCTAAGCCTCCACAAAACCTTTCTGGGGACTTTGTCATACGCCTTTTCAAGATCGATGAACACCATGTGCAAGTCCTTTTTTCTTTTTCTATCTGCTCCACTAATCTCCTCACGAGGTGAATGACCTCGATAGATGAGCGATCTAGGACGAAATTGAACTGATTTTAGAAAATAGTCATGATCCTCCTCAGTCTCAACTCTACCACTCTTTCCCAAATCATCATAGTATGACTCAACAACTTGATACCGCTATAGTAGTTGCAACTCTAAATGTCCTCTTTTTGTATAATAGAATCATCGTACTCTATATCCAATCTTCAGACATTTTTGCTATCCTAAAAATGATGTTAAATAACCTTGTCAGTCATTCCATACCTGCCCTGCCAATGCTCGTACTACTACAAAAATTAGAAAAGACAACTGCTCTTTCAGTTCCAATTAGTATGTGTTACTTTCAGTTTTAGACCATTTCAAAAATATCACTTTTTGATAACTTTTTTATTTCTACTTTGCACGTCACATATTTAAGGTTAGGAGATTAAAAAATATTTTGATACGTTATACATATTTTTAGTTTAAAAAGGCATAATACATATGCATACCTTTTAACTTGGCCTTAGATCACATCTATGACCTCCAACTTTGGATGTGCACAAGTAAGCACCTAAACTTGTATAAAGTTGAACAAGTAGACACAGGTGTCCTATGTGGCATAATACACATTAGACACCATGTAGGACACAAATTGGTCACGCTTGTGTCTACTTGTTCAACTGGTCACGCATGTGTCTACTTGTTCAACTTTATATAAGTTTAAGTGTCTACTTGTGTACACTCAAAGTTGGAGGGCATAGATGCAAATTGAAGCCAAGTTAAAGGGCACATTTATATATTATGCCGTTTAAAAACCATAAGATTCAAAAGTCAGTTTCGTGTCAATTCAAAACAAGACAAACAAATTGAAACAGAGGCAGTACTACTCCTTCCAACTCACTTTTACTTGTCTACTTTTAGCTTTGTACGCCTCTTAAGAAACAATAATTGTTCTGAGTATTTTGTCATAATCCTTATATTAATTGATGTTTAATATTAGGATTAGTAAAATAATTTGAGAAATAAGTAATTAAAGCTCAGGTTAAAACATGAAAGATAATAATTATCTTTTTTTTGATATGTTAAAAATAATAAGTATAAAAGTTAAAAATTTATCTTTGGAATACTGGACAGGTAAAAGTAAACGGAAAGGAGGAAGTATTTATTAAGTAGCTTTCTGCTTTATGGATGTACTCTGGTTGAAACTTCATGGACTAGAAAGGTCCAATTGACAATCGGACCCAAGTATAAGCGTCTCACAGTTCACTCCGCCTAATATTTTTAGCACAGTTAACTTGATTAATTAGCAACAAGTTTAAGTTATATCCATTAATTTTATCTAACTTACATATTAGTTTGAACGAGTTCATGTGTCTGGCTGAAACTTCCTGGAGTAGAAGGATTCAGTTGACAATCCCAGCCAAGTGTAAGGTCTTTGGGCTCATTCCGCGTAACAGTTACAGCACAGTTGACTCATTTAATCAGCAGTAAGTCCAAGTTATATCCACTATATCTTACTTGCATATAATAGTTTGAATGAGTTCAAGTGTCCAGTTGAAACTTCATGGAGTAGAAAGGTTCAATTGATAATCCGAGCCAAGTATAAGGGCCTCCCAGGTCATTCCGCGTAATATTTATAGCACAATTAACTTAATTAATCATCAATAATTCTAAAAGTTATATCCATTATACCTAACTTGCATATAAATATCCTTTTGATACAAATTTGGGCTAATAGCTCCATCTCATTTCATTTTTTAACTGTACATTTTTTGATAGCAATATCTTGATCAAATACATTATGGGCTATATATAAATTTGACACACTACCTAATTAGAAACATTCACTTAAAAAAAAAAAAAATCTTCTTTCTGATCTTCGTCATTGTGATGATATGGAGATTTTGTACATCCATTACAACTTAGCTTCAATCTTGATTTTCTTGTTACCTCTATTTGTTGTTGTTAGAAAATGGAAAAAAATGAACCAAAGATCATTGCCACCAGGTCCATGGAAATTGCCTATTATTGGAAGTATGCATCACCTTATTGGAGCACTTCCACATCATACTCTTACAAATTTAGCCAAAAAATATGGGCCATTGATGCACTTGAAGCTAGGGGAAGTTGATGCAGTTATAGTATCATCTCCTCGTTTGGCGAAAGAGTTTTTAAAAGTTCATGACCTTTCTTTTGCAGCCAGGTTTAAGATTGCGGCCTCTGATGTAGTCTTTTATCATCAAAAAGACATTGTATTTGCAGAACATGGCAATTACTGGAAATGTATGCGCAAAATATGCATCTCAGAGCTACTCAGTGTGAAGATGGTCAAGTCGTTTAGTTTGATTCGACAAGATGAGGTTCATAATCTTGTTGCATCAATTCGTTCAACGCCTAATAATGTGGTTAACATGACTGAAAAGGCTCTTAAACTTACCAGCTCCGTGATTTGTAGATCAGCTTTCGGAGAAGTATTTGACGATCGAGATAATTTGTTGATGCTAATGAGGGAAGTACTAGTCTTATTAGCGGGATTTGATATGGTAGATCTCTTTCCTTCTTGGAAACTACTTCACGAAATCAGTGGAAAGAGAAAAAGATTGATGAATATGCATCATAAGCTTGATGTAATATTGGAGAATATTATTAATGATCATAAAGAGAATAAAGCATACGGGAAAAAAGGCAACAGTGAGTTTGGGGGTGAAGATTTGGTTGACGTTTTACTTAGAGTTATGGAGAATAATGAACTTCCATTTCCTATGACAAATGACAACATCAAAGCAGTCATTCTTGTAAGTCATTTAGAGTCAGTCTTGTTCATGTTTACACTTATTGTGCACAGCAAAGAAAAGAGTCCTGTTTATTTAAACCTAGACGAATGAAAAAAAAAAAACTGAAAGTTGTTTAATCTTAACATTCACACATTACCTCACTCATGTGAGAATCGTTAAATATGAGCAGCTGATTCTCTTATCAGGAGAGGAATAGATTAAGAAACATGTTCGTTAACATCTTTCGTTTAGTTGTTGGTAATGAGAACGATTGTGGACGATGTGTGTCGTGGGTGGAAAGTCTTCTTTTGTTTCTTAAACTCTATATAATCACAGAATGTTCATAGCTATCTCAAGTGGTAATTTTGTTAGTCCCATCATTTATGAAAAAAATCATATGTTAATAGTTAACCTTCAATGTTGTAGGACGTGTTCTTCGGTGGAACTGAAACTTCAGCAACAACAATACAATGGGCATTAGCTGAACTGATGAAGAACCCAAATATCATGGCCAAAGCACAGGCAGAAGTGAGATGGTTCTATAAAGAGAAGAAAGATGTCGATGACAATGATATCGAAAAGTTGAAATATCTCAAGTGTGTGGTCAAAGAAACGCTCAGGTTTCACCCTCCAGGTCCCCTTTTACCTCCAAGAGAATGCCTGAAGGAAACAACAATTGACGGATACACTATCCCTGTTAAAACCAAAGTGATTGTTAACGGTTGGGCCATGGGAAGAGATCCTGAAAATTGGGATGACCCTGAAAGTTTCGTGCCAGAGAGATTTGAAAACAATTCCGTGGATTTTAAGGGAAGTCACTATCAATTTATTCCATTCGGTGCAGGAAGCAGGATTTGTCCTGGAATTCAGTATAGCTCAGCCGATGTGATGTATCCGTTAGCACAGTTGCTTTATCACTTCGACTGGAAACTTCCTCATGGAATGAAACCTGAGGATTTAGATATGACTGAAACATTTGGAATTACTGCAAGGAGGAAAAATGATCTTCACTTGATCGCCATTCCGCGTGATTTGTCATAACATTGACACAAAATATCATTATCATATTTTTATGATGCTTATTTTCGCATGCAGATTCTGTTGCATCATTTCATCTTTGTAAGTGTGTCCCCTATGAAAGTAATAAATCACATTTCATCTCTCTGGTTGGAATTATGCAGCATGAAGGAACTACATTCAGTTTTTTCAATGTAATTTTGAAAGACAGACTTGTTATCCGTGTTAATTGTCGTTGTACTTGCTTGTAGTGTCTTGAACTTGGAGTTTTGATAATGTTTGTTGTTTCGGATAGTTCGAGTGTAGAACGACTTTGTGATAGGTTTTTTATTTATTACATGTTGTTTGTTTCTACCTATTGTTTCTTGTTCTTACATTAGGTTCTTCTCTAGAATATTTTTGTCTTTGAGTCAGGGGTCTTGATAGTATATTGTATGCATGTAAAACTTTTCCTAGATTCTTATTTCAGAACTATCTATATTTATCCACTCCGATGTGAAATCAAACCCACAAAAAATAGTAAATAATTTTAGAGTTGGGTTCGAAAATTAATCCCAATGCCATATATTGAGTAAAGCATCTAGTACCCCTGAACTATGACGAAATTTGTTATGATACACTCCAACTTCACGGGAGTCGTCCTATTACCCCAAACTAAATTTTAGCATATTTTTGTCAACCTTTTTAGCTGACATACACCTTTTATCAATCTTTTTAGGCATAATACATAAACATGCCCTTTAACTTATCTTCAAATCACATCTATGATCTCTAATTTCGGATGTGCATAAGTAGTCACTTAAACTTGTATAAAATTGAACAAATAGACACAGACGTCCTATGTGGCATAATACACGTAGGACGCCACATAGGACAAGAATTGGCCTTGTAGGATGCCACATAGGACGTTTGTGTCTACTTGTTTAACATTATACAAGTTTAAGTGTCTAGTTGTGCACACCCAAAGTTGAAGGTCATAAATGTGATTTGAGACCAAGTTAAAGGGCATGTTTATGTTTGTGTTATCTTTTTAACTTACGTGACATCTTTGACGTAGGCCTCATTTTATGTAATAAAAATGTCATATCAGCACAAAGAGGTGACAAAAATACATTAAAATTGAGTTAGGCGGTAATAGAATCCTTTGAAGTTGGAGTGTGTTGTAGCAACTTTGGCCATAATTTGGGGTGATACTGGATGCTTATTTCGCCATATATTCAAAAGTAAGTTTGCCATATATTCAAAGTAAGTTTCTGACACGTAAAATATTTAAAATTTAATAATGAGAGGATCAAAATTCAGACAGTAGGATCAAAATTTTCAAAGAAATGCATAAATGGGGTTAGGCTAAGATTTGCATGAAGCTCCTCTAAGATTATGTTTTGACATTCATGCTATTAAAAAAGTGTGGTCTAAGCCTAGCTTTAGATTATAGAGATATAAATGTTAATAGTTCATAGCAAAATTAACTTATTTAATAAGCTAAGGCAAAATGCTCTTCTGGACCCCTGTACTAGGTCAGTTTTGTAAGGTGGACACTTTTACTTACATGTTTGTCATCTGGACCTGAACCCACTAAAAACAACATTTTAAACATATTTTTGGAGAGTGTAACACACTCTCCCACGTCAGCTGCCACATGTGCCACGTCAGCTGTCACGTGTGCCACGTCACCTGCCACGTCATTTTCAAGTATTTCATGAAATTCAAAGTCATTTTTAAAATGCTACATGACAAATTAAATATTAAAATTAATTTAATTAAATAAAATAAATTTATAAATTGTAGAAAATTTTAAATAATCATGTTTTAAATTAAATATCCAAATAATTAAATTATAAAATGTCATTTAATTTATTTTTGCTCACAAATTAAATATCAAATTCATTTCAAATAATTAAAATTCTTCTCCAACTAAATTAAATTTTTAACTATAAATTCATATATACAAACATAATGAATTTTTGAATTTTAAATTTGAATATCTTTAACAAATTCACAAAAACTTTAAATTTTTTCAAGCTTAATCCCAAAAAATATAAAAAGATTCAAATTTTAATTTTAATTCAAAAAAAATGTAAAGATATTGAATTGAGAGGAATTTTTATTTTTTTTAAATTGAAGGTAGTGTTGGGGAGGGGGCTGGGGTGAGGGGTTGGGTGGGTTAGGAAGAGGGGCTGGACGGGCTGGGGTGGGGAGGGGGTTGGACGGGGCTGGGATGGGGGAAAGGGTTGGACTGGGCTGGGGTGGGAGGGGCTGGGTGGGGTGTGTGGGGGTGGGGTGGGTTGGGGAAGGGTTGGACGGGTGTTGGGGTGGGGTGGGGGGGCTGGAAGAGGATGGGGTGGGGTGGGAGGGGTGAGATGGGGCTAGGTGGGGACGGGCTGGAGTGGGTTGGGAAAGGGCTGGATGGGGGCTGGGGGTGGGGTGGGGAGTGGCTAAACGGGGCTGAGTGGGGTGTGGGGGCTGGGGTAGGGTGGGTTAGTTTTTTTTTTGTTTTTTTTATAATTTTTTATTTTTAAATTTTTAAAAATATTTTTAAATTAGAAAAGATGGAGGGAAAAAAACCCTTTTTTAATTATTTTTTTAATTTTAATATTATTTTTAATTATTTTAATATAAAATTGATCAAAAATTGACCCCCACTCGCACCCCCAGGCGAGTGACTACACACTCCTTGTCCTAGTCAGCCATTTAATGCCACATAGGCAAGTCAACGGTCAAAAGGCTCAAAATATAGTTTTTTAGTGGGTTCAGAAGTCCAGATGACAATCATGTAAGTAGAAGTGTCCAACTTACAAAACCGACATTGTACAAGGGTCCAGAAGAGCATTTTTCCAATAAGCAACAATAGGTGTGAGTTACACACACGTGTGTGTGTATATATATATTAGATATTGAAGGGCCCGTTTACGGGCCCAATACTTTAAGTTTATGAAAAATAAATGATTATAATTTGATATATATATATATATGTATGTATGTATTAGTGTAAATAAATTTTTAGCATCAAGATCATTTATTTATTATAGCATGTAGTCTGACTTTCATTTAAGAACCACAAATCTCAATTTTATTACTTATAAATATTCTTATATAACATGATAATAAAAAGATTTTTACTCCCTCCGTTCATTTTTATTTGCTTACTATATTAAAAATAATTATTCAATTTTATTGGTCCATTTTGAATAATTAAGAGATAACTTATCATTTTGTGCTTATTTATTATCAAATACTATTCATTTTTCAACACTTAGATGATTTATAATTAATATGGATAATATAGTAAAAATATTATTTTATTTATTATTTCATAAAAAAATATAATAAGTCAAAATGAATAAGTAAAGATGGGTACAGAAAGTACTTCACATTGTATGTTACTTAAATTAAATTCCACATCAATTAGTATATCGATTGTAGTATCATTATAAAATATGAAGAAAGTTCATCACCTAATTTAATTTTTAAAGTTTAAGAAATTATATTTTAAAAAATGTATGTGGACATTGTGAAAAGCTTAAATCTAAAATTACTTGCGAATAGTATTAGGGGCCGTTTGATTTGCGAGACTAGAGTCAATAATTCGGGAATAAAATAATAATTCCAAGATAAAAATGTAACTCACTCGTTTGGTTGTAAATATTTGGGATAACTTATCCCGGGATTATTATTTTTTGGTATAAAATTATACAAGGACAAAAATACCCTCTTGGGATTGTTATATATAATTAAATTATATATAATTAAACATAATTAACATAATATATTATAATTAAATATATTAACATAATATATATACAATTAAACATAATTAACGTATATATATTCATAATATTATACGTTTGGTTGTAATATATATATATATATATATATATATATATATATATATATATATATATATATATATATATTCATAAATAATAAATTATGTTTAATTAACGTATAGTATATTCATTAATTATGAATATAATATATTACGTAATATATAACGTAATTACGTAATATATAACGTATAATATTATGAATATATTATTAATATATATACGTTAATTATGTTTAATTATATATATACTATGTTAATATATTTAATTATAATATATTATGTTAAATTATATATAATTTAATTATATATAACATAATATATAACGTAATATATTCTCACACACACATAAATTATGTTTAATTAACGTATAATATATTTATAAATAAATAAATTTTGAACAGTTTACCATTCAAAATGGTTGTAAAATATATAAATTATGTTTATTTATATATTTTAATTTATCTAAAAAAATAATAAAAAATTTTAAGAATGAATATTTAAAACTTAAAAAGAAATATATATATAAAAATGTTAAATAAGATGGAGGGTATTTTGGTAATCAATCAATTTATTCCTAGAAATTATACCATGCATATTATTTTGAATACAACAAACCAAACACTCAATGAAAAATAATCCCAGCATAACTAATCTCAGTATAACTTATCCCATCACAACTTATCTCAGCATAACTAATCCCGGTATAACTTGTTTTCAAACCAAACGACCCCTTAATGTAATGATGTCTCATTTTATTTCTATTATCCTACTCTATTAATTATTACATACAGCACCCGAATGTGGGGGGGGGGGGGGGGGAACTAATTTTACTTTCTTGTGAAAAATTTTATTTGAATAAAATAAAATTAAAATTTCACCAAACAAAAAGGGAATAGAAATGAATAGTATTTTCACCGTACAAACACTCTACTTAAATATAGATCAATCATTTATTTAGCACTGATACAACATTTGTGGAGAACTGTGATGGATATCACTCTACTTAAATATAGATCAATCATTTATTTAGCACTGATACAACATGTCCTCCGTACTCACTCTTCTATATAGTACTAGATGGCCCGTGCCCGTCCTGTGGACAGGCCATGCCCACATTATTTGTTCTATTTGCAAACATCACATGTGTTTGGAAAAAAATCAAGATTCAACACCATGGAAGCATGTTATAAAGAAAACTCAAACTGAAAATTTGAAAGTAGATCAACATTTCCAACAATTTAAAGTAACAGCCAGTTGCTTTTAATATTTGCATAACAACTATCATAGAACTGAATTCCAAGGAAAATAAAAGACCAATAGATTTGAATAAGAACTGCTAACCTGCAAAATATTAATAACAAAGGAACCATGAATGGAAGCATGTACTTTTTGAATGACTGATTGGCTGACTCAAGTTGTTCAACACCTCAACGGAACCTCCAACACCAGAAATCATCAAGTCGGTCACTGTAGTAACTACACCATTCTTGACATATGATATGAAAGGATTAGGTAGTTCAAGATGAAAAATGTGACTTCAACAGAAGTGTGGCAACTCAGCATGTCCGACCATCAATACTATTGTTTGTTATTGTTCATCTCTCACTCTCTGCTGGCACTCCTTGGTAGATGCATCTTCTTCCTGCTCTTTCCTTTTATTAATTGCTATTAGTTGTTGTTTCTTCTCTGGTTACATTTTGCTTTTATGTTATTTTCCTTTGATGTTTAAAAAAAGTCGAAGTGAAATGAAACATTAATTCTTGCATATATTGAATACCAATGATCGTAAAGGTAATATATGCGAGAAAGAGAAGAGGAAAACTCACCAAAACAGCAATCAGTAACATATAACATAAGCTTCAAAGTAAATGCAATTTGAATGGAACTTACTAATTGTATGTACATCCAAAGAAAAATGAATATAAACTGAACATGATGGTAGTAAATCAAAGCAGTGGGAAAAATGATTCATTCTGACCTTGATTTTGGATCTAGATTTGCCTTTAACGTACTGTACCTAGTGATTGTTGTAAGGAGAGTAAAAGGGGGAGGTGGTTTAACTCCTTTATGGGTATATAAAAAAAAAAAGATTGGCACGTACTAATGGATAGTACACGTGTTTTAACGGTTGAAAGTAGCAGTAGAAGCATCACTTAAAAATGAAAATTTCAAGAATGTCCCTAGACGACGAAAGTCTGGAGTAGGATGAGAATATGATGGCATGCTTGTATTTGTTTTTTTGAAATTGAAACTGAAGCATGCTTGTATTTGTCAATTCTTAATATTTCCATTTGTTAAAAGCTACTGCGGAAGCCTCCTTCAATCGAAGAGCAAGTTGAGAAAGGAATGCCTAAGAATCCGACAAGAAACAATCGAAAACAAGAAAAGTTAACAAATACCCAAAAGAAATAGAAGAACAACACAAAATCAAAAAATGTGGTTACCAGTAAAGGCAACCACCAATCCATCATCATCATTGAGTCTTACTTTCTTTCATTTAGTTAGGCGTGGTAAAGGATCTCGCTCGAAAGAGACTCTTCACCTACTCAATTGGAATGACTCTTACCCAGGGTCCCAATAACTCAAGATGCTGCTGCCAGTGCTTATCAGATCATAAGTTATTTATTGCTTAACGAAAAAATGGCTAAGAGAACGAATGTTAAAAGCACGCGTAGACGCACTAATGCTAAGGACTGGTGCGCATAGCTCTTTCTGTCAGCTCCCAAATTAGCAAAGCACCAACACTCTTTGAAGTTTGCTCATTTAACAAACATTTTCATCCGGACAACTCAACATATATGCTAACACCAAAATTTCTCATCAAAAAACTGCAATGATTCGAACTGAATACATGGCTCAGTTTCCCCAAAACATTCACATGAAAGTTGGAACTAATAGTCTGTACTTCCAAATACCACAAGATCATCACGCAAAAGAATGTTGAAGAAGAAAGAAAGAAAAAAGGAACTTACCATTATTTGCTGAAGAAGAGGAAGTTCAGAAGGAAAAGAATTTAATATAGAGGATGCCTGTAAGTAACACCCAACTGAATTTCTGATAGATCTGACAGCACATCTAGCTTTGTTAGGTTTAGAGAAGCAAATCCATTTATTTGACAACAGTATCTCAGCGCAACTATGTCTAGTCAACCACAGCAACGCGGACGTCCAGTAGTTGTGCCAAACTCCTGCCCAACAAAACGAAGGAGGTCACCACCTTTGCCCATGATTTCTATTGGAAAAGGATCAGAACCAACTCGTGTGGTATATGCCTTAACCTGCAGGAAAAGCATCGGTTAAAAATGCTCAATTTGTACAGTTCTAAGCTTAAAATGCAATAAAAGCCAACTAAAAGACCATGCAGTGAATTGGTTCCAAAAAGCTATTTGATACGAGGATCATATTATTATGGCAAAGATTTGGGTGCATTGCACGTTTAACTGATCGACAACAATAGATGTACTGCAATATATTTTTGGAAAGATAAAGGTAGTTTTTCCTTCCACAATATTAGCTAGACTTAGAACACAGAAGGAAACTATCTCAGCACAGAAAGTTCATTCCTCCAGCAAATTATGCCGAAAGATGGTATTTCAATAAACCATAATGTAGGATTTGGATTTCCACAGACCATGGTTAGCATTGGATATCAATCTAAAAGAAAAATGAGGGACAGAATCTAATTGATCTTAGCATACCGTTCCTGCAAGTGCATATGCGACAACCAGCGGAGGCGAAGCAAGATAATTAGCTCTTGTTAGAGGGTGAACACGGCCTTCAAAGTTCCGATTTACAGAAAGCACATCTGCAACTTCAATGTCTGAAAAAAGAATCCCAAGAAACATCATCAACATAGGCAAGCCTTTTTTCTTGCTAAAACATGACCTGCTCAAGCAGCCTGAATGCCATGGAGCGCCATGTGAAAGTGCTACATAAAGTCACAACATGGGGCACCAAGTGAAAGTACTACAGATTGGACAGTACTTAAAAGGAAAAATAGCAAGGGTCAAGTAATAAATCGGAAAGTACCATTGTCAGTGAAGGCAGAAGCAACTGATTCATCAAGGTCTCTAGAATTACCAATACACGTGCAACCATAGCCAACCAAATTGAAGCCCTGCTGGTTCAGGTACTTCTGTAGACCACTGCAATACAAAGTCATCAATTAACTCGGAGAAAGAAAATAATAATGTTCCATAACACGGGAAGGGCCAAGATAAGTAACAACAGATCACAAACATTACCTCTTATGGAGGTATTTTGTAACAGCTCCCGAACCTAGTGCTAGACTTGTTTTTATCCATGGTTTAACCTATTGAATAATCACACAAGTTAACATAAAAAGCATGCTCCATCTGAAAATAGTTTAGCTCAGGAATCACCACGCGTGACAAACTACAAGGCTTGTAACATTAGTGTAGGCACTAAAACTAACCTCCAAACCTAATTCACAGGCCTTTTTTGGAACAAGACCAACTCCAAGCATGATACTTGGATTAGATGTATTTGTGCAGCTCGTTATAGCAGCTATAACTACACTACCATGCTTAAGTTCAGTAGGCAGTCCACGGAATGTGAATTTTGCAACTTTATCTTGCTCTTGCTTGGAGACAGAAAATCCTTGCATGATTACCTGGAGGAAAACTATCAGGCAATTCAACCTGGTGATTTTCGTGAGCAACACTGATCACAAACTTGGGCGACCACTTCTCATGTAAAAGTTTTGAAGGTCTACCTGCATAGAACAAATTATTTAGCATGAGAATCACTTGTATTTTTCATACTTAAGTTCAATTATATATTAAGGCAACATATATCAGAGTGCAGAACCTCAATAAGCTGCTCCAGCTAAATATTTAGAACTTTATTAAAGTGAGATTCACCGACACGGTCCTTGACATTTTTGAAAAAAGCCATTAGCAAAACCATCAAAGAACCATATATGTACCATCAAACACCTTATAGACAAAAGTTGTACTCCTATTTTGCAATCATACATTTGAATGTACAAGAAAAACGTAAAGAAACTGACAAGGAATTAAAGAATAAACAAAAAACATACAACAAAAATCATTACAATTTGCATGTACACATTTCACAAAGAAAACATGGAGAAAAATCAGAGAAAATGTATATCCTAAGAAATATAAAATCCACCGAAATTAATCACCACGCAAACTAAAGAAAAGTAACTCCATAATATTAATATCCCAAGTATGAGAAGATATGAAGGAGAAAGAAGCACAGTGAAATGGGAGAATTGGGGCTCAAGAGGAAGCAGAGGCGGACCCACGTGGTGCCTCGAGGGTGCACGTGCACCCGATAACTTTTTAAAAAAATTGTATATATATGTGTATATATATTCTACTAAAATATTAATATATTTAATTGTGCACCCTCAATAATTAAATTTGTGTGGGTACACTGGTTTGGAACTCAAACATTGATATCCTTCTGGCCCGATGTCACGTGTTCGATTCCTCATTGAGTCAATACTGATGCATCCCAAACTTCAAATCTTGAGCTCGCCTGTGAGAGAAAGACAACAGTGGTAAATGCAAAAGGAGGGAAAGAGTAACGAAAGGGTGAACTCACGTTACAGCGTTTCAGGACACGTGGGAACCTAATGATGTAACACGTATGAGTGTTAATTGTATGAACTTCCATTTATGCCCTTTGTCGTCCACAAAAACTCACTTATATATAAGTGAAATAATAAGTCATAAATTTGCATAGAAATATCCCGAACTTTGTTACTAAATTGGCCACACAACTCCCATCTTTTTTTTTTTTTCATTTTTAACTGTTCATTTTGAAAGCAACATCTTCATCAAATGAAATATTGGGCTAGATAAATTTGACACACTACCTATAATGTAGAAACATTCACTAAAAAACTTTCTATTGTGATAATGTGGCGATTCTGCACCTTGATTTTAATTTAGTTCCAATCTTGTTTTTCTTCTTTAGGAAGAAATGTTCTTGGTGGATGTTGGACTTGGGAATCCCAGAATTTGTGCCAATCAACCGAGCATCATGTTTGAGAATAGGGAGGAATTAAATTGATTCATCATTTCTAATATCTATCCATCCCGTAATTTCAATCAACCGATTCACTGAGTAACTTTTGGATAAAACTATTAAACTAATAAGAGTTGTATCACCCAACTTCACTCGAAAATGGAACTTGAATTTTTGTAGAATCAAATTCGAAAATCATTTCTATTTTGACCATTTCTTAAATTCTGTTGAATTGTATCAAATCCATTTTCTATTTTAAAGCGTTACCCGAGTCGTCGGTGGAACAGAACATCAATCTTGGCAGCAAAGCCTAGATGTGCTTCCTTGGTCCGGACAAATATTGCATTATTCCATGAAATTTACGGTGATCCCACTTCATTCCATAATATAATTATGAATCGTATGATCATAAATACATTTACAAGAAAAGACCTTACAACGAAGAACTAGAAATGTGAAATGGATATGTACCTCTAGACACATCCTAAGTAAACCCAAACTACATACAGGAAAGTTCCTAATCATTCTCCCAAGAGTGATGGAGAAACAATGAAAACTTATCTTTATAAACACCTTGCATCTAGAGGCTGAATAGTGTGAAGAAACAGCAAGTCGTTCATCGCCTTCTGAACCTTAATTTGGGGTGGATTTTGCCGGCATCTTCCAACAAAAAGATGAATTGGCATGAAAAAAAATGAACGTGGAGACGATCAAGATCAGCCGACAATTGCCAGTAGGCTCTGTCTCACTGCTGGGACAGAGCATACAAGAGAGCCAAATATACCAGTCAGGGCATATGCTATAGCACAGAATGGAAGAGCTTCAGGTTCCTTCGCTGACAGAGCTGCTGTTCCGAGCCCATGAGCACTTAAAAGCAGAAGAAAAATAAACATTACAGCAAAACATTATACAGCTTGAATCTTGTTCTATGTAAAAAATTTCAATGCATAGTTTTTCTCAAACATAAAATTGATCTTCTCTTGATTAAAATATGGTTTTGGCAATTTAACTCAGGTTGTTCATCCTAAAATAGGAAAACTGTTATCGACTTAGCATTAACTGAGGTAGCAAAAGCTATTCTTTGTAGCTCTTTTTATCTCCATCTGAAGCTAATTCCTTTTCGTAATGAACTCTTTCTTTTCTTTTTTTTTTCAAAATGGAGCAGTCAATATAATTCCAAAAAGGAGCCATTCTTTCGCTGTAAGCTAAGTGGCAAAGATTGCTGTCTGCACAATGAAAATGCCCACTACCTTGATGCAGTTGCAATTCCTCGAGCAATAGGATCATTGAAGCCAAGTTTATCCAGCACTGCCTGAACAAAATTTGCTCCCACCAGACCAGTTAGTACGACGACAGCTGCTGTTAGAGATGAATTCACACCTGAATATCACACATTTAAGAAGGTTTAGCATCTTTTTCGCTCTCAATTGCCAGATAATCCATGACTAGTCAAGATCATCAAGGAGATGTTCCTGACCTTCAAAGAGAGAAACAATGCTGAGAGCTAATGCAACAGTTATGCATCGTGGTAGGATTGATACAGTCAAATCTGGCTCCAACCCAACCAGCCGTCCAATGAGAGCAGTTGAATATAGTGAAAATAACGTGGATATAATGACAGAGGTGAAAATCTCAGCAGCATGCCGTTTAACAAGCTGAGAGTAGGAAATAGACAATTAGCATAAGCAAAAGACAGGGATAGGTGAGAAACTGAAAGAGCATGAATCCTTTGAAGGACCACCCATCATATACTGGCTGCAAGAAGTCAAGAAGGTGAGGGATAAAACGAAAGTTTATGCTTGTAAGATAACTGCAGGATAACAAAACAATTCCAAAATGAATAAATCGCTTGATCTGGAATTTCATTTTTCTTTTTTCTTTCATTTCATTAGTAATTCTCTCTTTCTTTCTTCATTCCATGCTTGTTCCATATACACCCTCACTCACCGGTCACCAGCAAGCAAAAATTCCTCTACAACTTTGAAATTACTTGATATTCCCATCTTGTTAGCAGCCTTAGTTGCAGCTCAGATAATTACCTTTCTCTGCTTGAACATTGAAAAGGCAAAGGAGATGATGACTGATCCCAAAAATCCCATGAGAATGTCACCAGCTCCAGGATTAGATGCGGCCTTTGTAAGATAATCCCCTGAACAAATAAGCAACGCAAAGTACAATTTGATTAGCTCAACGTAGCAAATAATGTTGTTCAGAAAGTTTGAAATATCATGTTCCTCGTGCTGATGTACTACACAGGTAAAGAAACGAGCAGCAACTAAAACATCTTGCTATACATATGGAATGACCATTAAAGTAACAGTCACTGATTTCTTATATAATGAACACTAAACTTAATGTAAACGGCCTTGAGAATATAAAAACAGCAAAAGAGTCTTGGCCTCACAACATAATATAACAAGAACACCACTATAATTGTAACCTTTTTAAGATATACAATCGTTTAGCCTTTGTCCTTTAGCATAACACATGTTGATTAACCTTAAATAACTGAGCTTCAATAACTGTTAGTTGCTTAAAAGCCATATTTTCAGTAAAAAAGTGTATGCATGAAGTCTCCCTTTTACCTCCTCTGTTCTCTATCACGTACCCATGGAAATCGTGGCTGACCCTGTTGACTAATTGGCAGTTAGTTTCCTGTTACAGTCAAGATCCTCATTCTCAAGTCTTATTTGATGGATAATCGATGCTTATTCATAAAACAAGCTTTTTTATTATTTTTCCATTTTGAGCCTACGACCAACGGTTCAGAAAGTTTGCTAACAAAAGGACTTCTAATCTGAATGAAGCGGTTATATATTGCAATTCCATGAGTTTCTTCCAGATCACAAGCCTAAGGCCATGATGAAACACAAATCACCAGACCATTTCAATTGTTATAGGCTAATCTAAGTTGATATAGCTATAGTCAACTTTTACGTTACCGGATATAAGAATAAGAAAGTAAATAAATTATAACATGGAAGTAAGATCATCACCAAGAACTGGATCAAGTCCAGATTTAGAAAGGTATCCAAAAGCAATTGCTGCAAGATCAGCAGAGACTGCACAACAGATGATTGGATGGAAAACCTTCTTTACAGCCGATGGAAGCCTGAGGATATAAGCCTTATGAATGTATAGACCAGATACAAGAAAAATGAATAAAGTTTCCATGATAAACTGAAAAGTAGATTTATTCATGCTGAGATGTTGAATCATACCCTGATCCAACTAAGTAGCCTAATACAGTAGATGAAAGTAGAAACGGTAGGCATGTTCTAGCACTTGTTCCCAGCGCTGTTGGATAGTAAAGTGCACCAACAAATGACGCCAAAAAGATCGCGCTCCAAGTCCACATCTCCAAAGAAGAAAATGGAGAAGGCTTTGACATGGGTTCAGCAGGTATCATCTCGGTCTTTACCATTTTCCTCACGGATATAGCTGTGAAACCCGCAACACAAAGAGAAGCCAACCAGCCTCCAACTGCAGAGAAGTCAAAATCAGCTTAGACTGTTGGCATGAGTAAAGAGACAAGCACAAAGGGAGAGAGGGAAAAGGAAAGAAACTGCCTTTTTTATAGCCTTAAGTGTCAACTGATTTGGTGTGATCACGCCGTCACCTTATTTTCCCTTATTACTAATAATCTTATTTTACCTTTTATCCAACCTATCTATAATAACTCTATCCCATATGTTACTTTTTTTAATAATATTATGAGCTTATTCTTCAAATTATTGGTGTGTGGCATTATGAAATGATGGTAAACGATACAATCTATCCAAGCATTGTATTCATCAAAACAATACAGCACAATACAATACATTATGAAACAGTATGTGACAACCATTCAATCTGGCTGTATGGATAACATGCCAAGCGGCTTACAACACGTTAGAGTACAAGTTAGTAGAGACATGCTCAACTCTAAACAGGTCCTTCGGAGCTCAATGTCCAGGATACTTTGTTTGTTTCGTAGGAAGATATTCAATTATGAGTAAGTAATAGCATTTTCTTATACACAGCAGCTTAAGGTATGACTAAAGCAAGGGCCTCTAGAAGTTAAATAGGCATCAAACCAAGTTAGTTTATCTTAAGAGCTCTTTCGGCAAAAGAACTAAAAGCATTGCGATTTATCGGATGATCAGGATATGGTACCTAGTATGAACATTATCTTGGCTCCAGAGGCTGCAGGAACATCCTTGACAGCAAGAGGGAGAACAACCAAAGAAGGTACATAAAACAAAGGAAGCCATCTCTGGATAAACAATAGTGCAGGCTCAAAAAAGTTCATCAATCCTGCTGCAGTCTTGGGAACAATGGAATCAAGAACCATTAGAACAGTAAATGTGCAAAACATTCCAAATAGAGCACTTGGGAACTTAATAGCAGCTTCCACAAATGCTTTTTTTAACAATTTATCCATAGCCAGTATGATTCCAAGTGAAACTAATAAATGCAATACTCCAAACACCTACATCAAAACAAAACACCCAAAACATCAAAATTCAAGTTATTTATAGCATGTTTGGCCAAGCTTCTGGAAATCAAAAGTGCTTTTTTCTTTTTCTTCAGAAGGTACTTATTATAGAAAGTTGGGGTGTTCAACCAAGACATTTGGGAAAAACTAAGGGGTCGTTTGGTAGGATGCATTAGAAAATCTAATACTTGTATTAGTTATACACTGTATTCAGTACTGTACTATAGGGTCTATAACTAATACATACCAAACCATGGTATACGCAATACAAGGCTTATTAATACATGGATAAGCATCGCTAAGGACAAAACAACCTTTAATACACTGAACCAAATAGTGGATAAGAAATACTCCGTAACTAATCCCAGCATTACTAATTCCACGTTATACACTCTACCAAATGATTCTAAGTGCTTCCAAGTAGCAGCAAAAACTGTTTTTCAGAAGCTAAAAAAAAAAGTCTTTCCCCCCTAAAATTTACTGTTCTAATATAGGCAAAAGTGTTTTTCAAATTGATTAGTCAAGCACAAACCGCTACACTCCAAAATACTTTTTAATTGGAGACTTGGCCAAACATGCTATCAAGCAAAATTTGTCATAAACATCAAAGAGAAAAAGATTCAATCTTTTGCCTTGTTTGGTAACCCTGTAGATGCAACACTACTGTCTGATCCCATAGATCTAACAACAACTCTTCTACTAAAGCCAATTCTCTTAACACCCATTTCTTGGAATTCCAACTTCTCGACGAAATTTTTCTTGATTTGGACTCCATTAGAGCTCAAAGGGGATTTTTGAGAAAGAATTCTAAGTGGGGTTTGAAAAGATTTGAACTTTATGCGAGAATAAGTTGTAGGGTGATGGAAATTGGCAAGAAATAAAGTTGTTGGAACAGCTGAAGCTGTTGCCATAGGGAATCTTGGAAAGAAGAGAATGGAGTTGGTAAATGTGGAGCCATTTTTTGAAATGGAAGGTTGAGGAATTTGTGTGGACGTGATGAGAAGAAGATGATGATTCCAATTCTCTTTAAGTCTTTCTCCATCACATACAAAAGAACCTTACTAAACTATAATCAGTTTTGTTCGTTGCCTCTTTTGTCTGTATTGTACTTTCTCAAGGAGTAAAATATTTTGAGGTTTATGAATTTTCGCCTCGCTCTCTGAGTAATTTCCTCATCATAAGAACTAAAAAAGCAACTCCCGCTTTAAAGCTCCTCCTATGCGGATAATATGAAAAAGTATGTTAATACAAAGATATATTATATACGGTTTTATCTTATATTTTTATAAGAAACTATTTTCAGAGCTTAAACTGGCACAACTCTAAGAACTTCACTTTTTTTCTTCTCGGATACCTATTCGAGTTTAACTAATTTGTATTCGCATCCAAACTGAAAAATATTTTTCAGTTTTTTCATGTTTGGTTGATTTAAATGTTTTGAGAAATATTTTTCAAGAAAAATGACTTTTCTTCAAAAAGTAAGCAAAACATTTTCAGAAATTCTCTTTTAGTCTCACTGTCACATTGAAATATTCATACAAATCTCAAAAGTAGGGCTGGCCATAAATTACCGAAAATCGAATTACCGAATCAAATTAAAAAATTTGGTAATTGATATTCGGTAATTCGATATTTGGTATGGCATTTGGAGTAAAATTTTAATATTTCGGTATTTGGAATTGGGTTTGGTATAAGATATTAATACCGTTTGGTATTCGGTATTTACCGAATACCGAATTTTATATATATAATACGATATATCTAACCAACCCAATAGACAATAGTATTACTTATCCCAAAGAATCCCTTGGACCTTGGTAATATAACGTAAATAGCAACAAAAAGAATACTAAATAGGATTTCTATTAAATATACTCTTTGAAGTTTAAATTTACATTTGCACATCACCAACTTTAATATGGTATTACCAAATACCGTACTGAACCAAACTTTAATTTATCGATTACCGAATTACCGAACCAATGTTTATAAGTATGGTATATGGTATCTACGTTCAAATATCAATTACTGAATTACCGAACTCAAACTTTAATACCAAACCGAATACCGAACACCCACCCCTACTCAACCCTCAGTCCCCTACCACCCCCACCCCGACCAACCACCCCCTCTCTCCTCCCAAAAAATTAAATTTTTTAAATTTATTTTTTAAAAGATTTCAGTTTTTCTTACCCCACTCTCACTCTCCTACCCCAACCCCACCCCCTACTAACCGCCCCCTCCCCACAAAAAAAATATTTTTTTAATTTGTTTTTTTTAAAAAAATAAATCCTTACCTCACCCCAACCATCTATTCTAACAACCCCCACCTACCAGCCCTCCTTCTCAAAAAAAGAGATTTAACTTTTTAAATTTATTTTTTTTAAAAAGTTATAAAAAAAAAAAAATCACCCTACCCTTTTTACCCTATTAAATCTCATTTTTTTTAAATATATACAAATATTTTCCTACTTGCATAACGAACACAAGAATATATGTAAAAACAACTTATTTTATAGTAAAATGGTTTCCTTCTCCATATCAAACACACTCTAAAAAAAATATTTTTTGGAGTAAAAAAATAAATTTATAGAAAAATATTTTCTACTCTTTAGTTAAATACTAAAATGCATCTTGTGAAAAATATTTTTTCATTCACCAACCAAACACAAAAAA
Organism: Capsicum pubescens; assembly: GCA_030864215.1. Classification (NCBI taxonomy): domain Eukaryota; kingdom Viridiplantae; phylum Streptophyta; class Magnoliopsida; order Solanales; family Solanaceae; genus Capsicum; species Capsicum pubescens. The sequence goes on along the minus strand of CM061538.1, from coordinate 328,524,884 downwards.
ATATTTTTTGAAAAATATTTTCCATTCACCAACCAATCATAAAAAATAAAAAAAAATAAGAAACCAACTCATTTCCATAAAATATTTTCTATGAAAAATATTTTCCGTCCTATCAAACATACACTTAAATTGATTCTTTTTCCTTTCTTTTTTTGGTTAGCCTATAATTTGTTAAAATCTAATTTTTTTTTGTCAACAATATTTTTGAGAAAGTATTTTTTAGAGATCATCATTTTGCGTTTAACTAATCAATTTGAAAAATACTTTTGTTAGTATTAGAGCAACAATTGCTTAGCTAGAGTATCAAAAGTGGTTTAATGGGAAAAATTATTATTCTCAGAACAACTTGGGCTACTACTCAAAATTACTTTTTTTATTTTTTAAAGTACTGCAGACTCTTGTGATCAATATAGGTTTCACACGACTCACCATAAAAATAATGACGCCAGATCTTGAGTGCAAATACAACCGCATCCAATTCCAAGTCGTGAGTTGAATAGTTCTTCTCATGGATCTTTAGTTGTCGAGAAACATACGCCACCACTTTACCATTCTGCATTAAAACACAACTCAATCCAATTCGAAACGCATCACAATAAATAGTGAAACCACCATCTGCCATAGGTAAAGTCAAAATCGGAGCCAAAATCAATGTTGTCTTTAATTTCTGAAAACTTTTGAAACATTCATCTGACCATCAAAAATCAATATTTTTCTGAGTCAAGCGGGTCAATAGAGCGGCTATCTTCGAGAAGCCCCCAATAAACCTTTTGTAATAATTAGCTAAACCCAAGAAGCTACGTATTTTTGTAATACTACTAGGTTGAGGCCAATCTCGAACTGCGTCAATCTTCTTTGGATCGGCATGAATCCCATTTCTTGACACCACATGTCCCTAAAAGAAAACCATGACCAACCAAAACTCACATTTTGAGAACTTGGCATAAAGTTTTTGTTCTCTAAGTGTCTGCAACACTACTCTCAAATGTTTGTCCATGTTCTACCTCATTTCAAGAGTAAACCAAAATGTCATCAATGAACACAATAACAAAATGGTCTAAGTACGGCTTGAATACCCTGTCCATGAGGTCCATAAATGTTGTAGGTGCATTAGTGAGTCCAAAAGACATCACTAAAATTCAAAATGCCCATACCTGGTCCGAAAAGGTGTCTTAGTGATATCTTCGGCCTTGACTCTCAACTGATAATAACCCGGTCTTAAGTCATCTTTAGAAAAGTGTGTATCACCCTGTAACTGATAGAATGTATCATCAATTCGAGGCAAAGGATACTTATTCTTGATTGTCACCTTATTTAACTGCCTATAGTCAATGTGCATTCTCATCGTATCATTTTTTTTCACAAATAACACAGGTGCACCCCACGGTGACACACTAGGCCTGATGAATCCCTTATCAAGTAACTCCTAGAGTGAACCTTCAATTCCCTCAACTCAGCAGGAGTCATACTGTAAGGTGTGGAATAGAAATAAGTTGAGCCCCTGACACTAAATCAATGCTAAACTCAATTTCTCTCATCGAAGGTAGCCCAAGCAAATCATTTGGGGACACGTCAATGAACTCTCAAACAATGTGAGCATTGTTAATAGAAACTTCCTCTGCTCGAGTGTCATGAACAGTAGCAATAAAACTCAAAAAACCATGGTTAATCATTCGGCAGGCTTTTACGTAGGATATTATCTTTTCTTGAGTCACAGGAGTTATACCTTTCCACACCAAATGTGGTTCTCCGGAAATATCAAAATGTATAAGCTTCGCATAACAACATGATGCCAACCAATCCATACCACAATCACATCAAAATCAATCATTGACAACACAAGTAGATCAATTATGGTGTCCTTACCCTAAACAGATATCACACAATCTCTATAAACTCTATCCACTGATAAGGTCTCTCTTACTGGGGTCATAATAATATATGGCTCATTGAGAATTTCAATCCTTATCTCTAAGAATAAAGCAAAAGATGGGGACACATACGAATATGTAGAACCAGGATCAATAAGAGAATAAGCCTCATGAGAGTTTACAGTGATAATACTTGAGACCACTGCATTAGATGCTTCGATGTCCTGTGTAGCCATAGCAAAGAGTCTTGGTGCTCCACTTGCTTTCTGAGCACTTTGTCGACTTTGTCCACGAGCACCCTGTGGAGCAATTCTAGATGGCTGAGTATGAGCATGAGCACCTGCAATATCTTTCTGTACCTGTGCAGCAGTTTGACTAGAACCAGGATTTTCCTTAGGAAAAAACTTAGCAATATGCCCTCTTTCACCACAAGTATAACAAGGACACCAACTCCAAAACAATGCCCACTATTATTTCTGCCATAATTAGAACATTTTGAATGTTGTCCGAACTGAAAAGAATCGCTACTCTTTTGTTGCATCTGCTGCTGACCCAGTCTACCTGTAACGTCCCAAAAATGGTCCCGAGACGTCACATGGTGCTTCGGACCACAAGTGATCCCAAGCTAACCCTTCTACTGGCATAACAAATAGCAACTGGATAAAATACATAAATCTGAATGAAGTAAGCAGAAGATAACTCTTTTCTGAATCTGATCAATACAAAAATTAAATTGAAATGATTACAACTCTGCTTTTACAAAACAACACTAGAAGCAAATACATTAAGTCTACCGACTGTCTATGAAGCCTCTACTAGTATTGACTATAGGTAACCGGGACATGACCCCCAACTATCCCAATTCAATACGACTGAATAAAGAAAAATAAAATATTGTTCAAACTGTATGACTGACTCGAGCCCTTGAATCAAGAGGACTCATCACCTGCTGACTGAAAACTGCAACTATCTGAATATGATATGTGTGCTACAACTCATACCTACATTATTAGACAATGTAGCACATAAACATATATGTGGATCAGTACTTTGAGGATGTACTGAGTATATAGGGGTGAAATGCATAAGTAAAATATCATCTCATCATCATAACTTGTAAAACAATGCATGCTAAATGTAAATGACTCACACAGGCTTGAGTAATCTGAAATCTAAAAGAAAAATCATGAATAATAAAACACGTAATCTAAATCTTGTAAGTCATCACACTTAGTTCTGAAATTTGTATTTTGTTCTTGTTCTTAAATCATATAGGCTAAAAGAAGTCTGAAACTTATTCTGTATAGCCAACACTTTATCTCAAGACTTTAAATAATTAAAACTATTTTAAGAGTGGGGGGGCATCTATTTGGGAGGTTCTTCTAACCGACATATACACCATGTTAGCATCTATGGAGTCCCATGACTGGCCCCCGTTAGGTAGGGTTGTTCTACCCTTGCCATCAAAATAGAACAATCTAATTTGTGTGATCACAATCTGAGTCATCCACGTAGAAGTGGGAATAATCTAAATCTGTATCTACGGTGGCATATAGTTCTGTGGAAGATAGGGCACACTAATCTCACACTTCCTGCTTGGTGCTAAATACTACTCCTAATCTTATGCTCAAAATCTCAAGAAAATCCACTTTAAAGTTATCTAATGGTCTATAATAAAAACCAGTTGTAAATCTGTAGAGCTAAATCTGTAAGTCTGAATCTAAAATGTGGATTTTATATCTATTCTGAAACCAAAAGATCAAATCTTTATCTAAAATCTCAAAATAATCTAGTCATGGGGTGCTTATAGCACAAACAATCTTGAAACAATAATCTTTAATTGGGGTCTAATGACCCAAGCATCAATCTCATGTTGAAACATCTCAAAATTTATATTTAGTAACATAACCATTCATAAATCATCTTAAAAATCTGGAAATTTCGGCAATATGCATGGAAACATAAACATAATCATGTAATTCAACTTCTAAATCATGGAAAATCTCATAATCTTGCAAATAATGATAATGGGTATAAACCCTAACTTGAATTTCATAAGAAATCATATAAATTGCAGTAAATTTGTAATTAAAATAAAGTTTTGGGCACAAGGATGAAAGAATTATCCATGTTCAAACCCCACATACCTCAATTGATGATCTTAAATGCTAAAGCTTGAATCTTGGATCTCTATTGATGCTTTGAAGATGAATTCTTAGAGTTCTTGTATTGGGAATCTTAATCTTAAGTTTTCTTGGAGAATTAATGGAGGAATTTGGATTTCTTGGAGAGAATGTTTGAGATTTAGGGTTTTCTTTTGAGAGTGAATAGATGAAAAGTGAATATGATGAGCTTTAAATGGATTAAATTCTCTGTTATTCACAACCTGGGGCTTGAAAAAGACCAAAGAGCCCTTTTTAAACTTCAAGTCGGAACTAAAAAAATGTAATATTTTTCCCGATTTGGTTGTCCACCACGACGCGCCACAATCGTGGTGGCTCACTGGAAACGAACGAACGGGAACTGGGCGCTCACCGCAACGCGCCACAATCGTGGTGCCCCTTGGATTACCATTTTGGCCCTTGGCGCAACGCGCCACAATCGCGGAGTCTCACTGGAATGGGAAAATTGAAAAAATGGGCTTTTCCACGATGCAGGGCTATCGCGGAGGGCCACTGGAATTTTAAAAATGCGGATTTTGCCTTCTCCGCGATGCGCTGAGAGTCCAGGTGGCACACTGTTTTACTAAAAACGCTCTAACTTCTTCACCGGGTGTCGGATTTATGCGAATTTGGTATCGATGGAAAGCTTATTCAATTTTTCACACAATAAAAAGTCGAAATCTTAAAAATACTGCATGAAATAAATTTTATTCATCTTTAAAGAAAATTCTTGACATTCTAGGGACGGATTTAAGGTAGGGAAAGTATGGGGTGTTACAATATCTCCCCATGGGAACATTCGTCCTCGAATGTGGCTAATTAGACTGAAATCACTAGAAATCTGAGGTTATAAGCTATCACGCACAACTGAAATAAAATGTATGACTGAATCCCAATGTAGTGGGCTACTGAACTGATCTGTAAGTGCATGAACTTTCATGAAAATAGCTATATGGATGAGATCGAAATAAGAGTCAACTTAGGGGTAACAATTTCTTTAGGCTGGATCTAATTTCGTGAGAAAAAAATGAGAGGTTTATAACATGAAAATTCGAGGTATTACAATATCTCCCCCTTGGGATCGTTCGTCCCCGAATGATACTGATTTTGATTGAAATCCTAGGAAAAGACTGAGATGATACACAGGATACTTATGAACCGAATCATGACTTAATATCTGAATCTAAAACTAATGTCTGATGCATATACTGAAATGGCTATACTCACAAAATTTCTGGTAGTAAGACTAGTCTAAATCGGAAAATGGAAAAACTATAGAGATTCGTCTGTCTGATTGTTAGACTGGATTTCTGTCTACACTGACTGAATCATACTAAATGCCCATACCCAGATGGAGTACTTCTTTAACACTTTTCTAAGAAACTCTAACGATATTAGGGAGTAAAGGACTCCGGGCATAATCTAAAGAAGACATCTGAATAAGAGATTACAATATCGCTACCACTCTATAGCACGGAATATAGACCCATAAACCATACACTGGGATAGGATTGAATTGCTAGGCCTTAAGTAATGCAACTTCTTAATTTCAAGCTTAGCAACACTTGTCAAACATTCCCTCAACTATACTATTCCCTTCAAGTACCATACTCGCTTGACTCAGCTTATAATTCTCAGATGGTATTGATAAATCCTTCTACTAAAGTCTAAACTGAACTAAATACTCTCATCAAGGTCAATCCTAACTCGGGATCACGAAATAGTGCACATAACACCATAATACTAGTCTGGACCATGGATTCAATACCCCAAGTATTATCATAACTTCTCACTCTAGGATGATTCTTCTTATCACCTTAACAACTAAATTCAACCTCTTACTAGAAATCCTTTAATGCACAACACTTATCCTCTTAGATACCAACATAACATTCAAGCCTATTTTCATAACCACACATGCACTTCTAAACAAATACAAATAAGAGCATCTTTCTCATATTCTCTAATACCTCTATCAATAACAACTTTTATGCACTATTTAATTCTTAGGATGAGACACATAAAATATTCTCAACTAACCAAGTCATACACAAAAAAACTTTACCTCAATATTTTCCACCTGTAGAATTACATAAAACAAGCATATAACCATTTTCTTCTCTAACATAACACATTCACTCTCTCCCATCTACACAATTATTCATCATCACTATCTTGACCTGAGGGAGGTCACTGAAAAGTTGGTGGAATATAGGGTCTGAAACATGAAGGGATACTTAGCATAACTTGACACTTTACCGTGGCTTGAGGAATAGAGTATTCACGATATGGGTTTATTAAAGAGATCTAATATGAGGACGTAGATGATATAACTATGGAGTTTGCTGATCGTTAAGGGTATTACAGGAGTACTGGAACTGGCCATATTGTAAAGCATGAGTACGTGATTCATGAGCTACATGACCTAAATTTGGAGTTCATAACTTATGGAATGTGATTCCGACTGCGGGACGAACTAGAACTCCTCATACTAGGAACTGGGAGAGTACATGACTCTCTATTTTATGCATGAACATGAGCTATGTCCATGGAACTAACACGTGAGACATGAGTAAATATCGGGATAGCTGAAGTATGAAACTTTGTACTGAGATGAGAATGGGTCGAGCATCATCCTCTCTTACTGACTTTCTATACTACACTGGCGTCACTTACTAGAATCAGAAAGTCTGACTTTGGCACTCATTATATCATCCCCCCTTAGCTTTAAGGCTTCTTTCTAAGCCTGTGGAACCCTTTGCTATACTCTAAACTGAACCACACTCACTGCGCTCTAGAGTCTGGAACACAACAATATACATAAATAATAAACTTACTCTGAAAGACTACACCTAAAATTGTATAACCCACTGTTAATACTTTCTTTTGAGATATAACTCTACCTTTCTATAGCCCCACTAGTCATCACATAATATCTTGAAAACTTGCTAACTTAGGATCTTCATGGGTATAACCATATCCTGAGGTCACACCACTTAGAGCTTCAACTCTCACTTCTGTTTGCTTAATCTTCAAGGATTCAAGCTTAGATCCTAACACTTAATACAGATATAATCAACCTTTAATAAACCATACTGCTTTCGTCATATACTACTAATATCGCATCTCTAAACTTATGTTTCTAAACCATGAGAATCAAGACCATACCAAGGCTCAACACCATCTATCCATAACCTCTTAACTTAGTTATTAAGAACATCATATACTATATAACTAGTCTCCTTCCTTTTAGCAACTCAGTGGCACTACTAACTACACAAAACACGTAATAACCTTGGAAAATAATACAACCCCATATCGGCTTGGTCATACTCCTTCATCATACATACAACATCATACTTAATTATAAATAACTGAACTCAAACTTCTTGCATACACTGTTCAAGCCTACTAGATCACTTCCATACAACTAGCATCACTAGCCAAGAAATCATTACATCCACTTTGATGACCATCAACTGCTCAAACTTAAGGTTTAGTCCTAACGTAATTCAACAACCCAACCTCACATACCATTCTCGCTTGGAAGCTATGAAATAAATTATCAAGAAACACCAGTCCACTAGGACTTCATAACAACAATAATTGATCATAATCATATGGCCTATCTTTTCATAATCCATTAACACATCCTCCTTCTACACATCATTACTATTTACCCTTCTATACATCTAGATTACTATCACAATTTTATAAGTTTCAGCTAAACTCAGTTTTGTAACCTCAAGGGAAGCCTAAATTAACAATACTAGACCACCAAATACTTCATCAATATCCTATATTTTTCAAGCACAACAAATACCATCCATGACTCCTTTTGTACTTCGAGCAAACAACAATTCACCTTAACTAATAATTCCTTCTCTTCCTTCTACTAAACTAGCACACAAGGACATCTCACCTTAATAAAACTAGACAACATGCCTAAGTTTATCTCTATACTTTCTATAAATCGTCATTCCCACTTTTCTTGAAACTACTCATTTATACCCATACTTCCAACTACAATAAGGCTATACTATTCATAAATCATAACACTAAAGTTCATACTACCCCTCAAATACACACTACATTTAACAGTCTAGGTTTATACTATCTTCATTCACGAGCACTATCTTTACTGAAGGAATAATGAGGAACCTGAATGCATAGCTAATTCAATCTCAACTGAACAACTCATAAGGGTGAGAACATAGACTTTCAACTCAAGGAACTTATGACACACTAGAGAGCTTCTCTCAAGCCCTTTGTGTGACTTCTGAAACTTCTACTAGCAAATCTGAAAGCATTATCTGGGGAGGAACTGGAACTTACTAATTATGTTAGCTCAATAATAATACATAGATGAGGAATTTCGGGGTAACACACGAATATATAGAAGATTCTGAAGCAACAACTTCACTGCACGATCTAGAGTATGAAAAGAGAGAATTTTTTCATAAATGCCTCGTAGACTCTCAAAGAAAAGTACAGACGTCTCTAGACCGTTTTGCAAGACTCTACTAGACATGGCTTCACAGACACCCTAAGACACTTGAACTTTGTGCTCTGATACTAAGTTTGTAACGCCCTAAAAATGGTCCCGAGACGTCAACAGAGATGCGGACCACAAGTGATCCCAAGCTAATCCGTCTACTAGCATAACTCATAGCAACTGAATAAAATACATAAATCTGAATGAAGTAAGCGGAAGATAATTCTTTTCTGAATATGATCAATACAAAAATTAAATTGAAATAATTATAACTCTGGTATTACAAAACAACACTGGAAGTAAATACATTAACTCTACTGACTGTCTATGAAGCCTCTACTAGTATTGACTATAGGTAGCCGGGACATGACCCCCAACTATCCCAATTCAATACGACTGAATAAAGAAAAAATAAAATATTGCTCAAACTGTATGACTGACTCAAGCCCTTGAATCAAGAGAACTCATCACCTGCTGACTGGAAACTGCAACTGTCTGAATATGATATGCGTGCTACAACTCATACCTATATTATTAGATAATGTAGCACATAGACATATATGTGGATCAGTACTTTGAGGATGTACTGAGTATATGGGGGTGAAATGCATAAGTAAAACATCATCTTATCATCATAACTTGTAAAACAATGCATGCTAAATGTAAATGACTCACACGGGCTTGAGTAATCTGAAATCTAAAAGTAAAATCATGAATAATAAAACATGTAATATAAATCTTGTGAGTCATCACACTTAGTTCTGAAATTTGTATTTTTGGTCTTGTTCTCAAATCATATTGGCTAAAAGAAGTCTGAAACTTATCCTGCATAGTAAACACTTTATCTCAAGACTTTAAATAATTAAAATTGTTTTAAGAGTGGGGGACATCTATTTGGTAGGTTCTTCTAACCGACATATACACCATGTGAGCATCCATGGAGTCCCACGACTGGCCTCCGTTACGTAGGGTTGTTCTACCCTTGCCATCGAAATAGAACAATCTAATCTGTGTGATCACAATCTGAGTCATCCACGTAGAAGTGGAATATTCTAAATCTGTACCTACGGTGGCACGTAGTTCTGTGGAAGATAGGGCATGCTAATCCCACACTTCCTGCTCGGTGCTAAATACTACTCCCAATCTTATGCTCAAAATCTCAAGAAAATCCACTTTAAAGTTATCTTATTGTCTATAATAAAACCAGTTGTAAATCTATAGAGCTAAATCTGTAAGTCTGAATCTGAAATGTGGATTTCATATCTATTCTGAGACCAAAAGGTCAAATCTTTATCTAAAATCTCAAAATAATCTAGTCATGGGGTGCTTATAGCACAAACAATCTTGAAACAACAATCTTTAATTGGGGTCTAATGACCCAAGCATCAATCTCATGTTGAAACATCTCAAAATTTATACTTAGTAACATAACCATTCATAAATCATCTTAAAAATCTGGAAATTTCAGCAATATGCATGGAAACATAAACATAATCATGTAATTCAACTTCTAAATCGTGGAAAATCTCATAATCTTGCAAATAATGATAATGGGTATAAACCCTAACTTGAATTTCATAAGAAATCATATAAATTGCAGTAAATTTGTAATTAAAATAAAGTTTTGGGCACAAGGATGAAAGAATTATCCATGTTCAAACCCCACATACCTCAATTGATGATCTTAAATTCTAAATCTTGAATCTTGGATCTCTATTGATACTTTGAAGATGAATTCTTAGAGTTCTTGTATTGGGAATCCTTAATCTTAAGTTGTCTTGGAGAATTAATGGAGGAATTTGGATTTCTTGGAGAGAAAGTTTGAGATTTAGGGTTTTCTTTTGAGAGTGAATAGATGAAAAGTGAATATGATGAGCTTTGAATGGATTAAATTCTCTGTTATTCACGACCTGGGGCTTGGAAAAGGCCAAAGAGCCCTTTTTAAACTTCAAGTCGAAACTGAAAAACGCAATATTTTTCTCGATTTGGTTGGCCACCGCGACGCGCCACAATCACGGTGGCTCACTGGAAATGGACGAACGAGAACTGGCGCTCACGCGACGCGCCACAATCACGGTGCCCCTTGGATTTCCATTTTGGCCCTTGGCGCGATGCGCCAGAATCGCGGAGTCTCACTTGAATGGGACAATTGGGAAAAGGGGCTTCTCCGCGATGCAGGGCTATCATGGAGGGCCACTGGAATTTGACAATTGTGGATTTTACCTTCTCCGCGATGCGCTGAGAGTCCAGGTGGCACACTGTTTTACTAAAAATGCTCTAACTTCTTCACCGGGTGTCGGATTTAGACGAATTTGGTATCGAGGGAAAGCTTATTCAATTTTCCATACAATGAAAAGTCAAAATCTTAAAAATACCGCATGAAATAAATGGTATTCATCTTTGAAGTAAATTCTTGACATTCTAGGGATGAATTTAAGCTAGAAAAAGTACGGGGTATTACACTAGCAGGATAACTATTCTTTGAAGATTGACCGCTAAATCTGATTGCTCAAGCCTAGACTGACCATAATGATAACCACTTTTGTTCCCAGACGGAGCACCACTAAACCCACCTGAGTTACGCGCCATTTTTTTTCTCGATTAATCATTTCTATCTCATAATAGAATTCAGAATGGAGAGCAGTGTCAACCACCTCAACATAGGATCCATTACACACATCATATATCAATTAACCACGATAACAAGCCTCTAGTCCATCCACAAATCGTCTTACTTTCTCCCTCTGATCTGCAACTAAAGATGAAACATACCTGGACAACTCAGTGAACTTAACTTCGTACTCAGTGACTATCTTAGATCCTTATCGCAGATTATTAAGTTGGCATTTCATGTCATCTTGTTTGGTCAATGAAATAAATCTATCCATAAACATAGATGAAAATTCTGACCAAGGGATCGGTAGTAGTCCTATTTGTCTACCCCTCAAAACGAAAGTCCACCACGTCTCGAGAGCCCCTGAGAACAAAAAAGTAGTCAATTCTACACCACGAGTCTCCTTGAATCCCAAAGTAGTCAGTATCTTCTCACAACGATCTATAAAATTTTGAGGCGCAATAGAAGATGGTCTAGCATCAAATTCCGGGGGCTTAAGATCTATGAAATTCTTAAGATCTTTGGGTTTCCCCATTGCTGAAAGTGAATGGTCAACTATTTGAGGTGCCTAAGAAGTTGCAACATTCAACTGAACTTGTGTTTGCGTCTGCGAAGTAGCCTGAGGAGCTGGAGTTCGACCCTTATTAGGCACCAATGCCTCAAGTACATTCAACATTCTTACCACATGTCTGCAGGTAATGCAACAGTAGGTGCAGCAACTGGCACTACAACCGCTAAAGTATCTGGATCAACCTGGTCCTACACTTTCTCAGAAGCCACAACTTGGTGCTTGACCCTATTCCTAACTCCAGGTTGAGCATCAGTCTGCGTCTTAGTTCGAGGTCTAGTTGGATGAGACCCAACTCTACCACCACCATGGATAGAATCATGTTCAGCACCACTCCCAACAGGTGCATTAGATCGACTAGTGAAAGAAGAACCATGTCTCTTAACCATATGTGAAACAATATTTAAAGGTTAGACTTAATTCAACTCAACGCACGAATAATGAATGAAAAAATAAAAACTTCCTAGATGTTTCGTAGCCTCAAGTTCATAAGTATGGACGTCTACATACCCCTGAACAAGAATCTACTAAACACTACTCCATGACTCGGGACCTAGAGTCTAGGATCTGATACCAACTTTGTCACATCCCAAAATAACCCCTAAGTGTGACTGGATCCCGCTAACACTACTTGCAGGGAGAATCAATTTTTCATACATTCACAAAGTCTACATACACTGAGATAAGAACATGTGCAACTTCAAACTCATGAAATAACTATTAAACGCAAAGTAATTATCCACTCAGTTATATTAATATGGTCCATGAAAATGGCAATACTTAGATAATAACTCTCTAGCCTCAAATCCCACACAAAGATCATGGAACATCTAAACAGAGTTACATGAGCTCAACTTTCGGGCATGCAAACCCAACAAAAAGAAATATAATCTAGAAATAACTAAAGCTGGATGACAGCCTCCACAAATAATGTGAAGGCTCACCTCAGCAACAGAATCCATGCATAAAGACTGTCAGCCACAAGTCTCTCTCTTCATAACCGTATCTGCAGATATGCAAGTAAGGAGTGAGATATATGTAAATATAACCCAATAAGATCCTCGACCCGCTATTTTAATGCTCCTGAAATAAGTGTTAGAAAATACAAGGCACAATAAATATATAAATAATATGCACACAGTGTCTCTTATAAGGTAATGATCAACAAGATGCAAACGAAAGTTCAAAAAGCAACTTTGTATCTCAACTAAACCAACTCTCACGACTTGTCATAAGCGGCAGTGAAGGTGATCGTCCTAGAACCCCGACAAGTCCACGACAGCATATATAATGCCCCAAATGTCTATTACGGCAGCATGTACGAGCCCTTAACATATTACGGCAACATATGTAATGCCCCTAAGATATTACGGAAGCTATGTATGCCCCTAGAGACTATAACGGCAGCGAAGAAAGTATATTCAACGTCCCAACATCACCTCACTTTTTACCTTTAATAATTCTCAGTACACTTCACAAAATACGTATCCACAATTAGACAAAGGCAATCGATTCTACCAAGTTCACGCTTGTCCCTACACATGGACTAGGCAGAAAAATATAATTTTATAAACAGATTTAAAAAGCAAGCATCAAAGCTTAAAGTCTCACTTACCTCGCTAACAGCACTATCTCCAACCTCGCAACTCGAAGAACACCAATCAAATAGCCTCCAATGGCTTCAATCTACGCAAATATATTAATTAATAAAATCAATTATGTTAGTTGGAATCATACTCGTGTCCAAAAATATTAATACTCCACTGTGTATAGGCAATTCAAGGTGAAAATCGATAATTTCCAACATGCAGTAGCTCAAAGATACAAAACAGAGACCAAACTTTACTATTTTGTAAGATGCTTATTAATAGTTCCCAAATCAATAAGTCGCCTAGTCATTATTATCCCATCATTAATCAATCGTTAAGTATTTTATATAAAAGCGATGAAGATTGAAGGTGATAAAACTTGCACCAGTACCACAGACCAATTGTTTCTTCCACCACCTTTTCAATAGGTAATATTTCCTGCTCCTAATCTCTCTTTTATTTTTCCATTCCTATAACTGGAATTATTGTCAACCCATTAAATTAATTCATGCTACCCATTACAGATGGATTTCATCATCTCTAGAATACTACATAACAATTCTTTGACAAGAATACTATTACTATAGCATGTGCTAATTTGAATTAGAACTGATTCTACATACTTGCAGCTTCTCATTTGAAACAGTCTATGCAGTCTTTGAACTCACCAAAATAATTTTGCCGATAAGTTGCTTTTCTGTACCAAAAATAATGGAGCTAAACACCCTTATATTTTAATCCTTCAATAACGGAAAAACTGAAGAAGAAAGGGTTTTGGCTTCTTGGCCTGCCCATTTTAATTCCCTTAATTAACATTAATAATTGATTAAAATTATCAATTAATTCTTTATTTAAAAATATATATATACATTGGGCTATTACAAATGCGTAGAATCGCTTCTACTTTAAATTGGTATGTGTCATGGTGATAATGTTCTTGTCAAAAAAATTGTAACGTATGATATAGAGATAATGAATTCAATTTATAATGGGTAGCATGAATTAAATTAATGGTTTGGTAATGAATTTCAGTTAAAGGAATTAGAAAAAAAAAAGGAAGAAGAAATCATTTACCTTTTAAAAGAATAGTGGAAGGAACATTGTTACTTGTGCTACTTATGTAAATTTCTTTACTTTCAATTTTCATCATTTTTATCTAAAGCACTTGAGGATTGAATAATGATGGATTAATGATGAGGGGCAACGCATTCTAGCAATGATGACTAGGCAACATATCGAGTTGAAGAATTTTTTATCAAAATGGTGTTGAATGAGGGACAAATTCAACAAATGAGTATGTCAAAATTTTCATTATCAAAATGATGAAAACGTATGGACAATAGAGTATTAATTTTTACCTTTAAAATAGATGATTCGTTAGATATATTTATATTGAAGGTGCTTTTATAGTCACGAGCCTTTAGTGAATTTCTTACATTTTGAAAAAAAGCTTATTTTTTTCAATGCACATTCGATATTTATTTTGCTATTCAAAAATCTGAAAAGACCGTTATTTTCTGAACTGATGAGATAATAGAAGACAATTTTTTCACACCCTAAAGTCTCGTGTCCATCAGTGCATTTTTAAAAAAATTATAAAAACGTCCTTAAGTAGAGAGTCTTCTCCATAAATAATTCTTGTATACCTTCAATATTATTTTTTCGCTCCTTTATACATATGGACATGCTATACATTTTCATTGTTATGTGAGATAAAAAAAAAATTGTAAGAAATTGTTGAACGATAATTCTAAAACAGAGCGCGTCTTTTAATGAAAGAATAGTATACACTCATAAAATTTTAATTCAAATTTTAACTGGGGGCTTCTCACTTATAATTATACTATATATAAGGGGTAATCCTCAATTTTGACAGTCCTCACATGATTTTTTGAATCTCATTTTATTCCTAATTAATGTGTTATAATTTTGTAATTCCTCACATAATTTGGTAAATTTTAAGAACTTATTCGACTTTTTAGGTGTCATCATAAATGATTGTCATGAGAAAAATGAAAATGGTCCCACAAAGTACACTAACACGTATTTGAGTTTTTCTTTTAGGTGACAAAAACTATTGAACTTATTTCATATTTTTCCTTAAGAATTTTGTTATAGTCATGTAAAGAATTACCTATCATTCGTTCCTATTTTCTCATAACGTATTTATTGAATTAAAATATTATTCTGATCATAATATATTACTTACTGATGTTATTTGTCATTATCATTTCTTATTTTTAATTTTATTTGACATTAAAAAATAATAATTTGTAAGCTAACTTAATAGATCTCATCATACAACATGATTATAGCATTCAACTTTTTTTATATTACTTGAATATTGTACAACTCATATAAATGTATCAATATGAGTTTAATTCAGAGAAATAAATGAAATTAATTTTACGTATGACAAATCTCAATTTGAACATCGAAGATAATATATTTAAAAATAAAAAATAAGAAGAGCTTTCATGCGTGCATTTATATTTTTTTTTTATAAAAATAATGTCTAATATATAAACAAAAAGATATTGTTCTTTAATTTTCAGATAACCTTATACTTTAATGTATTTTAGAAGTCCTAAAAAATGTTAAGCTGATGTTACAAAAAACAAAAAGTAAGAACACAAAAAATTTAAATTTTTAATTAAATATTTATCGTTGGTTTGGGTCTGAGCTAAGCACGGGCCAATAGGATACTAGTATAGTATGATATAGGTGAAATAAAAGGTCACGCCTAAATTTTGTTTTAGTTAACTTCAATCCAACAAAAATTATTTAAACTATTGACACATACTAAAATCTTAAAAATAATATGATTAAAATAAGTTTTTTAATTCATAACAACAACTTATAAAATTAAAATTAAACAAAACTCAGAAAGTACGTAATATAACGTTACAAATATAAATATATTTTTGTAATACCCCGCATGTTTCTAAGCTAGGAGACGAACCATTTTTCCTACATAGGAAATCTCCTATCCTGTGATTCATACTTGAGTACACGACTTACAATGAGTATCCTAGCGATAAGATAGCTTATGATGCGTTAAGCATGTTTATATGAGTCACTTAAGGTAATACAAGCTAAGAGTTTTTGAATCCATCAAGTTTTAGTGTTCGATTTCGTAAGGGTCATATTTGAACGAGTATAACTCAATTTTAATGTGGTATTTCTGCATATTTATACCCACCAAATTATAGAGAATTGAATTATCTTTCCAACGATACCAATTTCGCCTTAATCCAATACTCGAGCGAAAAGTTATGCCCATTTTCGTGAGAGACAGTAAAGGTATGCGATTGGTTAGGCGCCGCCCAACCAAACTTAGGTGATTGGTTAGGCGCCGCCCAACCTGGCTAGTACGATTACTAGGGTGCCGCCTAAGTCAGTTCCAAGTGCCAAAATCACTCCGTTTTGAGTTATTTCGAGGGTAATTAAGTCTTTTAACACTCCTTACACGTCCCTAAACTTAACCCTACAAAATTTATAGCTTCTAAACACATTACAACCCTATTAACATCTCAAAGTTCATTATCCAAGAGCACCATAGGAGAAAAACAACTAGGATTGCACAATCAAGCTTGAAGATCAAATTTTAAGGAAATTCCTCCGTCAATCATCAAGAACCTCCCTTCCAAGGTATGCGTAGTGTTCATCCACGGATTTCTTTCGTCCGTGGAGTTCAAGAATCAATCTTTAAAATTCAAAAGCTTGGTTGGTTGTGGTGATATGATCATACCCATATTGATGCTTGTTTGTTTTGCTATATAATAGTATCGTGACTGTACATCTCATGAAAGTTATGTTGTTAGTTGAAAAACATGATCTTTAGATGGATTGATAGAATGCAAGTATGAAATCCACCTATGCCTTAAAGAATGCATGCAAGGTGTTCGATAAAATGCCTAGTATGTTAGAACTTCATATTTACATGATTTCATGATATCTAAATAACAAGTTCATGTTAGCCATACACTCCAATATGAATTTCCATGCAAATTATGTGTTGTTATTGTTGTGGTATAAAGCATGTATGATAATGGCGATATAAATTATGTACACAAAATATATCCATGCTTTTCCTATCATGTTTGAAATGTTGCATAAATACATAAAGTATACTATCCCCTGCTTATGATATTGTGAATTGTGGACTCAAATCTTGTGATCAAGTCATGTCATGTGTGTCAGTTTCCTCCTATCGAGTCCTGGGGGTATTCGTACCCGAAAACTATAGTTGTGTGCCTAGAGTCATGTCATGTTTCACGATATCCGAACTCAAGCTATGATTCCATAGACTTCAGTCAGTCTCATGACTCAGGAAAACTCATGTAAAGGCAGTATCAGTTCAGTTTTACTCAGTACTCAGTAATCTACGAAACCTCAGTAATATTCCGTCAGTTTATGGAATTCAGTAAATCTCAGTATCAGTATAATTTAGTTCAGTATTCAGTTCAGACATCAGTGAATTCAGTCAGCTAATAGAACTCAGTAGCATTTAGTCAGTTAACAGAATTCAGTAGTGTTCCGCTAGTCATCGGAACTCAATAAACTCAGTCCATGTTCAGTTCAGCTAAACAGAACAATCAGTAACAGTTCAGTTAATTCTAGTACGAACTAGGAAATCAGTTCAATATAATCAGTTCAGTGTCATTCAGTTGGGAGTAGGATTCAGCACCGAGCGAACCCAAGGATGGGAACTCACCTGCCAGTAGAGGGTGTGATTCGTAGAAGCAGTCCTTACGTTCCAGAACTATGCAGCCAGCATAGGATGAGACATCTTAACCTGTCAGATTAAGGTTGATGAGGTGGTTTAACCTGCCAGTTTAGGGTTCCCACCATTCTCATTGAGTACCTGCCATATGAGGGTTACTCACAGTTTGTCCTTACCCGTGGCGCGGTATTGACACCCTTCCAATCAGGGCAGAGATTGGACCACATCTTAGCTATTATAGCATATTTGGGGCATGTCGGTTAGATAACTACTTTCCACAGTTTCAGTATCAGTCTCAGTAAAAGAACTCAGATAGTTCTTCAGGATATCAGGACTGTCAGATACAGTACGGAACTCAGCTAATCCCATTAGATTTAGGACTATCAGATACAGTCATTCATGCTATCAGTTATCAGAACTCATGTTATCAGATATATCAGTTGTCATAATTCAATTATCATTCATGATATGTTATCAGTAAATACATGTCATCAGTATTCATACTCAGTAGTCATGTTATCACGAGCTCAGTTCAGGACTGTTATATATGGTCAATCAAATCAGTTCTTCATAATCAGAACTATCAGAAATAATTATTCATTTATCAATAATATAGTATCAGTCTCCCAGTATTCAGTAATATAGTATCAGTTCCTCACTTATTAGTGAATTACATATCAATATCAGTAAACTTAGTTATTTAGTATCTCAGCATCAGTAAGCTCATGTTGTCAGTATTCAGACTTAGTAGTCAGTATCACCACGAGTTTAGTTGCAGTTACGTATGTATGTATGTATTCTCACGTTCATATCAGTCAGCATTGTTCATGCATATAAAACCTTTTGCATTTAGCCTACCTCACTCGTATACTCAGTACATTCAGTCGTACTGACGCATTCGCGCTATGGTGTTTTATTTGACGTCATAGGTACAGAGGCACGAGTTTCAAAGCAGTAGTAGCATTGCAGATTTCAGCAGTCAGTGCTCCTCTTCATTCGAGGATAATATTATTATTACTTTATTACAGTATTTTAGATTAGTTTTTCAGTTCATGGAGTTAGTTGGAGACATGTTCCTTCAACTCCTTATTCAGTTCAGTTAGAGGCTTTCGGACTAGATGTCAGATTAGATGTTCAGACTTCAGTATTTATGTTCTTTTTTGGTATTGTTATACCATGTTTTTCAAGTATGTATCAGTATTGAACTTTATGGCCTTATAGTTCATGTTTTCGCATATTTTATGAGATATTATGCAGTTTACTGGTACAGATATCAGTCATGGGTTAGTTTGTGGTCCTTCGGGGTCATGAGCATTGTGTAGCGTTTCGGTTCAAAAAATTGGGGCGTTACAAACTTGGTATCAAAGCCTAAAGTTCAACAGTGTCCTAGGAAGTCTGAAAGTTGCATCAAGTAGAGTCTTGTACATGGGCGTGTTGTGCACCACAATTATGTGCAGGAGGCTATGAGATGTTTTAGGAACAGTTTCCCTTCTTTCATGTCTCAAGATCGTGCTATAGTAAGTTTCTGTAAGGAACCCATGTGGATTCATATCATGCACACCTCATGTTCACTTTACCTTACTTTCAAGGTAACAAAAACAGTGAAGTTCAAAGTCCTAAAGATGGGGCTTTCTCAGACAGTCCCTACAGTCAGTTATAGGATTAGCCACAGACTCAAACAGTATCCCATTAGTTCATTATTGTTCCAAGGTCGTACAGATTTTATTCATGATCATGAGAACTCATTCTTGAACCCAAAAGTTTAGCAGTAGTAGAGTTGGGATAGTATTATTCTATTTGATCAGATTATGTATTCATGGGGATTAGATCAGTAGGCTTGAACAGTACGAGCTAAAAACTTAAGTTTATTGACTCAAAATTAAGCATGAAGGTGTGAATGTGATATTAGCAGTATATGAGGAAATAGAATCAGATGATGTGTTTAGTAAGACAAGCGGGTGTTGAACAGAATGTAGGTATGTGATAATAGATCAAGTGACCAATTCAGTCCCTCAGACTCCAGTAGTAGAGCCAGTATGTATAGAAAGTAGTAAGGGAAGACAATTCTTGACCCATCCTCATCTCAATGCAGAGTTTTGCACCTTAGCTATCACAAAAAAAATCCACTCAGGAGTTGCATGTCAACTCTATGGTCACGAACCAGACTCATACATTTCCTTTTCCCATAAATCATGTATGATTTTCGTTCCCAGTATAAGGGGTCCCAGTTTAATCCGCAGTACGAATCATGTTCCATGAGCACAATCTACTTTCACACACTTTCCATGGAATTATGTGCGCCTTCAGTTCCCAGTATAAGAGGTTCAGTTCCAGCTCCCTCAGTATTACGAATCATGTCCCACGAGTACAGAAACTCTAGACTCGGGTCATGTAGCTCATGACTCATTTACGCATATCATGCTTTCCAGTATACTTAGCCTCCATGACTCATGCTATGCCCCTACAGATCAGATACATTTAGACTACATCATGTATATCCTCAGTTCAGACCTTATTGGTAAATCCAAACTATTGATATTTTATTTCTCAAAGTTTCAATCATGTTTCAAGTTCAGTCAGTTCCATTCATGCTTCAGGTCCTCCTAATTTACTTCTCCAGTTAGCTCTCCTTATGGAACAGTGTAGTAATGAGCAGTTGTTTAGATAAGAGAAGATTGTTGCATGCTTACTTTACACGAGGGTGTAGTTGTGAAGATAGGCTTGAATGTCATGATAAATGTGAAAGTAAACGTCTAGCAAGGGGTTGTATTTAGAAGTTGGTAAAGTACAAAGTGTAAGTGTACATTTAGATCCTTGACTTATGTCGATCCCCAGCATGTAGCCATCAAAAACTCAGTTGCCAACTCAATTATAGTTTTAGTATCTAGCACTCAGTGATCAGTGTTCAGTCCTTGAATTCAGTACTTCAGTATCAGTCTAAAACTCAGTTACAACGATAGTTCAGAAATCAATATTCAGTAAAGGACTCAGATAGTCCTACAGAACCATGGCTTCAGTTACCAGTTACTTAGCCTCAGAATTTAGTACTTCTGTACTAGCTATAGGCTTAGCTATAATGTCATCTTCAGTTCAGTAACTAGATTTGAAACTCAGTTCAGTTCCAGACACGCTTGACCATAACATTCAGGTTGTCAATACTCATTTATCAGTGTTTCAGTACCCCAGTTTATAGAATACCTCAAAGCCATGTCGTACGCTTGGTCTCGCATTTTCAAATAATACATACTTCATGAATCCATGCTCAGATACCTCATTCTACTCAGTTAGTCCTTATCTCCTATGCATAAAACTCAAAAATCTCAGCCCAGTTATTCAGACTAAGTACAGTTTAGCTTTGCAGATCCAGTATTCAGCTATCAGTTATTCAGTTAATCAAATAAGTTAGTATATTTATGCACTCGTGTTCAGCTCAATTCATGTATCATGTCTCAATTTCAGATCCTAGCTATTCAGTCATGACTCAGTTCCTAGGTGTCTTGCGCATCGCCTCAATTCCCCTCAGTAGCTCATCCAAGTCAGTATTATTTGAGGTACATAGTGTCCCAAGGGGGAGATACATCATACCCCCAAACTTTCATGACATAAACATGCTGCTCTCTTTTCTTTTGATAAATCCAGTTTGGAGAAGGGGTACTCATAAGTTAACCCTCAAACTCCAACTTCAGTCGTATGCCATGTTTTTAAGATTCAGTTCAGATCATGATATTCAGTATATCTACCACGTCCCAGACTCAGTTATGTTCTCATGTTTCCAATCAGGCATATGGAGTAATTAATCTCAAACTTATCGGTATTTTCAGTTCAAGGTAACTGTTTTCCTTAAACTTACTCGTTCTCATGTTCATATTTCAGTACCAAACTTGGTATTCAGTTCCATGCTCAGTTTTCAGTTCAAACTTGATACCTTTACCATTGCATGTTCATGAGTAAGTTTAGTCATAAATTCATGCATCAGATATGCGTGATCAGCTCATCAATACTTTCAGTCATTCATTCACGTAGCATGTCAGTCATATAATCATGCATCATATATGCATGGATTCAGCCTTTCAGTTGTGCATCAGATATGCATTCTCATTTTGAGAAAACTCACTTTATTAGAATCCTCAGTCTTATATTCATGAATCAGCTTCCCATACATCAGATATGCATGTTCAGTATGTTGTGCTCAGCTTTCAGTCATGTCAATCATGAACCCATGTTTTAGTAGTGTATTTCTTGTACGTACTTCATCATATCATCTCTCCCGCCTCAGTTAATTTTCATTCGAGGACGAATGTCCCCAAGGGGGAGATATTGTAATACCCCGCATGTTTCTAAGCTAGGAGACGAACCATTTTTCCTACATATGAAATCTCCTATACTGTGATTCATACTTGAGTACATGACTTACAATGAGTATCCTAGTGATAAGATAGCTTATGATGTGTCAAGCATGTTCATATGAGTCAATTGAGGTAATACAAGCTAAGAGTTTTTGAATCTATCAAGTTTTAGTGTTCGATTTCGTAAGGGTCATATTTGAACGAGTATAACTCAATGTTCATGTGGTATTTCTGCATATTTATACCCACCAAATTATAGAGAATCGAATTAGTTTTACAACGATACCAATTTCGCCTTAATCCAATACCCGAGCGAAAAGTTATGCCCATTTTCGTGAGAGACAGTAAAGGTATGCGATTGGTTAGGCGCCGCCCAACCAAACTTAGGTGATTGGTTAGGCGCCGCCCAACCTAGCTTGTACGATTACTTGGGTGCCGCCTAAGTCAGTTCCAAGTGCCAAAAACACTCCATTTTGAGTTATTTTAAGGGTAATTAAGTCTTTTAACACTCCTTACGCGTCCCTAAACTTAACCCTACGAAATCTATAGCTTCTAAACACATTACAACCCTATTAACATCTCAAAGTTCATTATCCAAGAGCACCATAGGAGAAAAACAACTAGGGCTGCACAATCAAGCTTGAAGATCAAATTTTAAGAAAATTCCTCCGTCAATCATCAAGAACCTCCCTTCCAAGGTATGTGTAGTATTCATCCATGGATTCCTTTCATCCGTGGAGTTCAAGAATCAATCTTTAAAATTCAAAAGCTTGGTTGGTTGTGATGATATGATCATACCCATATTGATGCTTGTTTGTTTTGCTATATAATAATATTGTGACTGTATATCTCATGAAAGTTATGTTGTTAGTTGAAAAACATGATCTTTAGATGGATTAATAGAATGCAAGTATGAAATTCACCTATGCCTTAAAGAATGCATGCAAGGTGTTCGATAAAATGCCTAGTATGTTAGAACTTCATATTTACATGATTTCATGATATCTAAATAACAAGTTCATGTTAGCCATACACTCCAATATGAATTTCCATGCAAATTATGTGTTGTTATTGTTGTGGTATAAAGCATGTATGATAATGGAGATATAAATTATGTACACAAAATATATCCATGCTTTTCCTATCATGTTTGAAATGTTGAATAAATACATAAAGTATACTATCCCCTGCTTATGATATTGTGAATTGTGGACTCAAATCTTGTGATCAAGTCATGTCATGTGTGTCAGTTTCCTCCTATCGAGTCCTGGGGGTATTCGTACCCGAAAACTATAGTTGTGTGCCTAGAGCCATGTCATGTTTCACGATATCCGAACTCAAGCTATGATTCCATAGACTTCAGTCAGTCTCATGACTCAGGAAAACTCATGTAAAGGCAGTATCAGTTCAGTTTTACTCAGTACTCAGTAATCTACGAAACCTCAGTAATATTCCGTCAGTTTATGGAATTCAGTAAATCTCAGTATCAGTATAATTTAGTTCAGTATTCAGTTCAGACATCAGTGAATTCAGTCAGCTAATAGAACTCAGTAGCATTTAGTCAGTTAACAGAATTCAGTAGTGTTCCGCTAGTCATCGGAACTCAATAAACTCAGTCCATGTTCAGTTCAGTTAAACAGAACAATCAGTAACAGTTCAGTTAATTCTAGTACGAACTAGGAAATCAGTTCAATATAATCAGTTCGGTGTCATTCAGTTGGGAGTAGGATTCAGCACCGAGCGAACCCAAGGATGGGAACTCACCTGCCAGTAGAGGGTGTGATTCGTAGAAGCAGTCCTTACGTTCCAGAACTATGCAGCCAGCATAGGATGAGACATCTTAACCTGTCAGATTAAGGTTGATGAGGTGGTTTAACCTGTCAGTTTAGGGTTCCCACCGTTCTCATTGAGTACCTGCCAGATGAGGGTTACTCACAGCTTGTCCTTACCAGTGGCGCGGTATTTACACCCTTCCAATCAGGGCAGAGATTGGACCCCATCTTAGCTATTATAGCGTATTTGGGGCATGTCGGTTAGATAACTACTTCCCATAGTTTCAGTATCAGTTTCAGTAAAAGAACTCAGATAGTTCTTCAGGATATCAGGACTGTCAAATACAGTACGGAACCCAACTAGTCCCATCAAATTTAGAACTGTCAGATACAGTCATTCATGTTATCAGTTATCAGAACTTATGTTATCAGATATATCAATAATCAGAATTCAGTTATCATTTATGATATGTTATCAGTAAATACATGTCATCAGTATTCATACTCAGTAGTCATGTTATCACGAGCTCAGTTTCAGGACTGTTATATACGATCAATCAAATCAGTTTTTCATAATCAGAACTATAAAAAACAATCATTCCTTTATCAGTAATATAGTATTAGTCTCCCAGTATTCAGTAATACAGTATCAGTTCCTCACTTATTAGTGAATTACATATCAATATCAGTAAACTCAGTCATTCAGTATCTCAACATCAGTAAGATCATGTTGTTAGTATTCAGACTCAGTAGTCAGTATCACCACGAGTTTAGTTGCAGTTACGTATGTATGTATGTATTCTCACGTTCATATCAGTCAGCATTGTTCATGCATATAAAACCCTTTGCATTTAGCCTACCTCACTCGTATACTCAGTACATTCAGTCGTACTGACGTATTCGCGCTATGGTGTTTTATTTGACGCCATAGATACAGAGGCATGAGTTTCAGAGCAGCAGTAGCATGGCAGATTTCAGCATTCAGTGCTCCTCTTCATTCGAGGACAATATTATTATTGCTTTATTACAGTATTTCAGATTAGTTTTTCAATTCATGGAGTTAGTTGGAGACATGTTCCTTCAACTCCTTATTCAGTTCAGTTAGAGGCTTTCGGACTAGATGTCAGATTAGATGTTCAGACTTCAGTATTTATGTTCCTTTTTGGTATTGTTATACCATGTTTTTCAAGTATGTATCAGTATTGAACCTTATGGCCTTACAGTTCATGTTTTCGCATATTTTTTGAGATATTATGCAGTTTACAGTTACAGATATCAGTCATGGGTTAGCTTGTGGTCCTTCGGGATCATGAGCATTGTGTAGCATTTCGGTTCAGAAAATTGGGGCGTTATAATTTTAGCTATTGCCTACGATTATTATTTGCACGTTCTTGATTCAGACAACTACATTGCAATTTATAATTTTCTTAAGGGTATCTTTGTAATATATTTGAAGGTGGATTGATGGACATGAGTCTTTAGGGTATGAAAAAAAGTTGTTTGTTATTATCTCATCAGTTCAGATTAGGGCAGTCTTTTCAGATTTTTGAATAGAAAAATAAATATTGAAGGTGCATTAAAGCAAATGAGTCTTTCTTCAAAATATAAAAATTCACTGAAGGTTCATGACTATAAAAGCACCTTCAGTGTAAATATATTTAACAGATCATCTATTTTTAAACGTAAAAATTGTACACTGAAGGTGCTCCATTGACCATGCATTTTCTCCATTTTGGTCATAAAAATTCTGACAATCCATTTATTGCATTTCTCCTCATTCAACACCATTTTGATCCAGAAAATAATTAATAAGCATCTTAGAAAATAGTAAAGTATGATCTCTGTTTTATATCTTTGAGCCACTATTCGTTGACACTTGTTGAAAATTATTGATTTTCACCTTGAATTGACTATACACAATGGAGTATTCATATTTTTGAACATGAGTATAAGCTCAACTAGCACAATTGATATCGTTAATTAACATACTTGCGTAGATTGAAGCCATTGGAGACTATTTGATTGGTGTTCTACGAGTTGCAAGGTTGAAAATTTTATTTTTAGCAAGGTAAGTGTTACTTTAAGTGTTGATGCTTAATTTTTAAATCTGCTTTGTAAAAAATTATAATTTTGTGCCTAGTTCATGGATTGGAACAAGTGTGTGCGTGATAGTATTAATGTCTTTGATCAACGCGGATATATATTTTGTGAAGTATATTGAGAATCATTTAATCGTAAGTTCTAAGGTGATGTTGGGACATTAGAAATCTTTTCTTCGCTGCCATAATATGGTCATTAGGGGCATACTTAATTGTTGTAATACGTTAGAGACATACTTATGCTGCCGTAAATGTTAGGGGTCTAGTACATGCTGTCGTAGTAGACTTTTGGGACATTATATATGTTGTCGTGGACTTGTCAGGGCGTTAAGTTGATCATCCATATTGTCGTTTATGACAAGCTGTGAGAGTTGATTGAGTTGAGATACGAAGTGACTTTTTGAACCTTCCTTTGGATCTTATTAAGATTTATATTATAATATATATTGGAGAAAATGCCCCTCCCCCAACCTATACTCAAAATTCCAACCACACACTCCAACTTCAAGGTAGCTTATGACCTCCCTGGACCTTTTATTTCCTATATTATTTAACCCTTAAACGCTAACATGTCCACCTAAACTAGATATGTGCACTTGTTTGACTTACACACACTTGGCCTACTATTTTTCACTTTTAATTTTCCTCCTTAATTCTAACCAAGTGGACCCCACTTTTTTACCTCACTTCATCTTTTCTTTTGTGAAGAACAGTTTCTTCTTTACCTCATTGCCGATGTATGAAAACTTTTAAGATTATTGTTGATTTGCTGATTTTTTTAATTATATTTTCATATGATATTATCCAAACATTAGAGGCATTTGTACGAGCCTCAAATGTATATTTTCACTAATTTCTTAGCTTCTTGAAAAAATTAGTTACAAAGTTTGTTTTCCCTCAACAGAAAGGAAATCCTCAAGTATGAAATGTTTAATTGGGGAAATGGGTTTCAATGTCAGCATATATTCAAATTTTTGTAAACGGAGACCATTATTTGAGGCTAAATAATATCAAATTGACGAAAATGAAAATCAATGATACTATTCTTTGAGGTAAAAAATGAAGCTGGTGAAAATAAGCATTAATGGCGGTCTTAATAGCATTGCAAGTGTAAAGCTTGGAGATTGCTGCGTTGCTCCACGTGGACCCCACTTTGAGCCCTAAATTTGAAATTGAAGTAGATCATGGACACAATCTTCAATTTGAAGTGAAATTACAGTTAAAAGTTTTGCTAACTAAATCCAAGCTTCAATTTTTGAAGATGGGAAGGCAAAAAGAAGAAAGACGAAAAGGCAAAAAGAAAAAAAAAGTTATTTGGGAGAAAATGATTGAGAAATTAGAGATATTTAATCGAAAAACAAAAAATAGGGGTTGGTTTGGACTGTCATGTGTACATTTATTAAAAGTGGGGCATTGGATATAAGTTGTTACGCGTCTAGAGGAGGGGGGCATAGGATCCCGTGATGTATAGATGTGTAGTTGGGATTTGGCCTATAGATTAGAGGGATTTGGCCATTTTCTCTATATTTTTTGTACATCTAACTGCATTTGTTGCGCTTTGTATTTTTCTAACACTTATTCCAGGGTAATAAAGTAGCGAATCGAGAATCTTACTGGATTATATTTACATATAGCTCACTCTCCTTACATATGTCTACAAATATTGTTGCGGAAGGTGAGAACTAGTGGCTAATGGTTCGTTCGTGGGGATTCTGTTGCTGAAGCCTTCACATTGCTCGTGGAGGCTATCGTTCCAGCTAGCTATTTTCGGATTATATTTCTTTTCATTAAGTTTGCATGTCCAAATGTTGAACTCATACAAGTCTATTTGGATTCTCCATAATCTTGGTGTGGGATTTAGACTAGAGAATTAGTTCTCAAGTGATTATTGAATATACAGTTTGATTATGAATTTTGTTGGATTATTATTCGCTATTTGTTGATGCATTGAAGTTGCATGTGTCTTATCTTAGTGCTTATTAATTGGTAAGGTGTAAGAAAAATTGATTCTTCCGATAGGTGGTGTTGGCGGGTGCCAGTCACATCCAAGAGTATATTGGGACGTGACACTGGCAACTAGAGCAGCTGAAATCATAAGACTGACTGATCAAGAGTTGTACATGTACTTTTTTTTTGCCTCCCATCCGGTGTCCGATACCCACATTGGAGTCCGACTAATCCGGATTCGCGCCGCGTAGGGCCCCATTCGGGGGGGAAGCGCTCCCAACAAAGTTAAGAGTTGTACACGTACTTGCATCTACAAGAAAACAGAAAAAAAGTATCTTCATCTACTACTAGTTCCTTCTATGTATCAACGGTGCGCGAACTCCAGAGCTCAACAGTTGATGGAGAGGCTCTATAATTTGGAAGTTAAGAAGTTCCTCAACTCTTTTCTAAGAATCTTTCCAGCTGCAGACCTTGGTATCCAAGCTCCGAAGTAAACTTTTCTAATCTTCTTGTATGGTGCAACCTGTTATAAAGAATATGAAGCGAACAGCAATTGAAGCACTTATGTACCAAAAATTTGCGATCTTGAAAATCATAAAATTAGCCATGTCATACAAGTATTGAGACGAAAGACTCGTTGCCAGATTAAACAAGGGAATAACACAAAGAAACCCGAAAAAAACAGACGGTGAAGCTGATTATTTTACCTGCTTAGAAACAAAGTCGATTACATCTGTTTGGGAAAGTGCACACCCATCTCTCTTGGCGACAAATGCAACTGGAATTTCTCCAGCTTCCTCATCTCTGGCCCTGAAAAATCGAATAACAACAAAGTGGGTGAAAGCTAGCAACCTGACCATGCTACTAGTGGCAGAAAGAAATGAAATTATGCAATCATTCAAAGATCAGCATGGATGATTTAGTGATAAAGAACCAAGGACAGTAAAGGAAAAGCTCCTTTTGGTATGATTTGGAACATTCCGATGATTCACTATCTTTCATGATCGTATAAACCAGTGACACTGCTCGATCTAGGTACAAAGTGATTGGAGCATAACTTACTACATCAGTCTAGACAACAAAAAGATGTGCAGGATTACCAGATATACTCTGAGCCAAATTGGTATTAGCAGCAGGAAATCAAAATTTCTTCAGTAATTCAAGCAGGAGCATCTACCGCGAATTCTGCTTTAAGGAAGTTCACTACCACGGTTTCCACATGAAGGAACAGTTAGATGTGATTGAGAAATAAGTTTACACCCATTCATGCTTCTATCAGGCATTAGATGTTGATATCCATTTTCCCAAGTGAGTCACCTTTATTTTGGATTTTTCATATTTCACATTCCCTTCTTAGGAATGAAATTCAGTGTCATCGAAATGGTATCTATGGAGGATGAAATAAGGACTTATGTTCAAAGTACATGTATTCCTCTTAACAGGTTTGCATCAATATCTGAAGCACGATTCAAGCTTACCCTACTACTGCAGCATCAATGATATCTGGATGTGAGACTAATACAGCTTCTAAATCAGCAGGAGCTATCTGCAAAATTATACACCGAAAGAGAATCCATCCATCAATCTCAACAAAAAATTTTAAAAGAATGACTGAATTGAAAATGCAAGCGTCAGTTCTCATGGTAAATTCTCTTATGCTACTCAAACGTTGAAGCACTGAGAAGATATTGATCAATGAGCTACAAGTCAGATCTATATTCATGATGAATATAAGATACCAGAAGCAGCATAACAAGTTTCAGATCTCAGAAAATAGGCAAGAACTCCAATAGAAGACATTGAAAGATCTACCTGGAAGCCCTTGTATTTGATAGTCTCTTTCAGACGATCAATGACATAAAGATATCCTTCTTCATCAAAGTACGCAATATCACCGCTGTGGAGCCAACCATTGTCATCAATCGTAGACTTAGTACACTCTAAGTTATTCAAGTATCCTGGAAATTGAAGCCACGTACAAAAATTTTACTCACTGTTTAGAGTAGTAAAGTCAAAACAAGATATACGGCTAGCGTTCGGCACTAACTTTGCAAATAGGCTTTTGTTAAGCATTAGCTCAAATAATATCACACACATCAGAGATACATGATGGTTACATGAGCTAACATTTTCACACTTTTTCACCTAAAATCTTTTGAAAATCTAAGGATGATGCACATACACCAGGAAACATGACAAAATTTAGCCGCTAAGAAAATTTTCTGATGACTTGAGCATTTAGCAGCACAAAGAGCATTTCAGTATCTTCAGATAACTAGAACATACCTTTCATTACACCAGGTCCACAAAGCCAGAGCTCACCCATGCTGTTGGGAGGTAAGGGTGAACCGGTGATCCAATCCACTACTTTAGCTTGCATATTTGGAGCTAGAAGTCCAACCGAAGAATAATTATGCAGCTTTTCAGTATTGTAACCACGTGTTCCAACAGCAGTTGACTCAGTCATGCCATATCCCTGGACAACAAATTATGACATATTTTTCTGAGAAGTGAAAGCAAAACATATACAACAGAAAATTTTGCCACTTCCATCGCTTTGGATGAGTAATGCATTCTCCAAGTTTGCAATATTCTAGCACATCTCCAATTGCCATTTGGCTCACAGGACAGTAAAATCAGAAGAAGCAATCATTTCTTTTTGAAGAGTTCAACTGAGATAAAGAGCTTCGATTAGAGTCATATCTAGAGCTAAAACATCATACAGACCTATAGAATTTTTTCCTAATGCATGCTTTAAAAGATGAGGGCAGGTAACATGATTTCATCCGTATCAAATAGAACAAAAATGAAAAAAGGAAGTTACGCAGATCAAAGAGTGTAAGTAAACATTTCTACTTTGAACTAACTAGCAACTTTGTCTTTCCAAAATGGTAGCTACCTTGACGTTTATGGTAAGATGCATCCAATTGACAGTCAAGGATCTAGGGGACGTACCTGAATGAAATCAACATTGGGTAGAGTGTGAACAAAGTCTTCGATGGTTTTCGTGGTTATGGGAGCTGCACCACATGAAACCTGTTTCAAGCTCTTCAGTTTGCTCGAAGCACCATCCTTTGCTTTTCTAGTCAATGCTATTAGCAAAGGTGGGACTGCGGGGAAATGAGTAACGCCATATCTTTCAATAGCTTTCACCATCTCATTAGCATCAAATTTTCTCATAACAACGATAGTAGTTCCCAACGACAACAACCCCATCGCAAACAGAGAAAGCCCATACACATGAAACATTGGCGCAATCGCCAAATACACATTCTCAGTACTCAAATATTCATACTGAGAAGATTCAAACCTCACAAAAAGCTCCACCATTGCTATCAAGTTCCCATGAGTCAAAACAACGCCTTTACTCGCACCCGTAGTACCAGAGGAGTACAGAATTACTGCTGTATCTTGCTGAATTATTCTAGGCCTCAAATCCCAATTGGGATCACATGTAACCAGCTCATAAAAAACAGAACTTTCACCACCATTTGAACCAGAAACCAAAATTTCAGGGACCCCTATAACAGGAACATCTAAAGTACACCACTTATCAACTTTATCACTACAAGTAAATACTAAACTCACACCACAATCAAGAACTTGTTTCTTTATCTCTAACAAACTACTTAAAGGATTCATAGTAGTAACAACAGCACCAAGAATCAAAGCACCTAACAAAACAACAGGAAAATAAATGGAATTTGGAAGGAGAATCAAAACAACATCTCCTTTTACAACACCCCTTTTGTGTAAACCACTAGCCATAGACTTAACCATAGGATAAAGCTCTTCGTAAGAAACTGAAATACCAGATATGGAGTCCACAAGTGCACAAACCCCACCATGTTTATGAGAAAAAATGAAGGAAACAACATCAAGAAAAGGGTCTTCTGGCAATTTTACAGAAGGGTGTTTGCTGGTATATACACCTGTTTCAGCACAGTACCAATGGATTTTAGAAGGGTTTTTCTCAACTACACCAGTACCACCTTTCTTTTCACCTTCAGTGGAATTGGAGTTAAAATGGGGTTTCAAGAAAGTTGTCATTTTGATAACAAGAAAAAGGGATTAATAAGTCTTAGTACACAAAATCAAGACAACCCCATATTGCATTTATATAGGACCAAAAAAAGCTATTGTTAAATTTGTTAGCTTATTAGGTAGTAAAAATAGCAAAAAAAACTGCTAAGAATGTTTGCAATTTGATGATTGAATTAGGAAATTCAATAACAGAAATTGATTAGTCACCATTATGGAATAACTTGGGAAGAGTAGCATTCAACTTTTTTTTTGTTGTTGGGGGGTTGTGTGTGAGTATGATTTTCTTGGTGTTTTGTTGTAAGCTACCCAAATAGTTGCTTCAAATTACATTTGTATGGAAGCCACAAGCCTTGCTTTATAAGTTCTAAACCAACATTTGGAATGAGAAAAATGAGTCAAAGGACCCTTCCAAGTCTCCAATAAAGAAAATGGGACAAGTGGGTACCATAAATTTATTAAAAAATAAATTAAGTCTTTTTGAATAACTCAATTATATTAGTTGTCTGAATAACTTCGTGCAGTTGTTGAACAACTTTGATAGTTATTGAACAACTTCGTAAAGTTGTCGAACAACTATCAAAGTTGTTCTACAACTGTAACAAGTAGTTCGGACGAAAAAACTTCAAAAAAAACTCAACTCAAAAAAAAATTGTCTCTCTCACCTAATTTAAAAAACCTGAAGGCTCCCACTTAATTGGATAACTTCTTTGTCCATCTGGAATGGTATGTTGCCTTTGTTTTTAAATAAGTGATGTTTTTAACTTGACCGTGTCTCTTTGAAAAATAATTAAAAAAAAAGTAGAAAGTGTTTTTAACACTCCTTAGGTACATATTTACTTCTTGTTTTTTTTTTTATAATTCTAGTGTCCGAAACAGCTTGCATACCTCGATTAATTTTATTGGATACCTTGCCATCTTCCACCAATAACAGATATTAGATAATTCTGTCCACCTAGTATTTGTCTCTGTTGATCTTTAATTATCCATATGACTTAAGAAAATAAATATCCAACAATACTTGTCTAATTTATAAAATTAACGGATAATTTATCCATGGAAAAAAGCATGTTTACCCCCTAAACTTATCACAAAAGCTTACTTTAGCCATTAAACTTAGCCTGTAATTATTTACCCCCTAAACAACTTTTATATAATTTTTTTTACCATCCTCAAAAAATTATACCACTCTCACTATGGAGAATGCATCACACTCGCATATATATATATATATATATATATATATATATATATAAGAGGGAATGGCAAGGAGAAGCAGGCAGGTCTCCGTCAACATGCCTACTTCTCCTATCTGCTTCATAAGTTATTTCCTCCATAATTTTATTATGTCATCTCTAATTGATTATTATAAGATATTTATGTATTAAAAAATTAATAAAAATTAACAATATTTAATAAAAAAAAAAAAAATAGATATTTATGACATGTTTGCTTCAGCTGTTTCACCGTTAATTTGACTGTATCATCTATAGTTAATTATTATGAGTCATCTAAATATTAAAAATTAATTATAAAGTCATCTAAATATTAAAAAATTAATAATATTTAATGTTAAATTTACTTGACGTTTTATATGAGACCCATTTAATTTTTTTTCGCATGTATTTTTGTATAGTAATTTTGTTGTACCACTTCTAATTAGACATGTCTGTTTCGTTGTTTCAATTGTGATTTTACTATGTCACTCCTAATTAATTATTGTGACTATTTAAACATTGTATCAATTAATAACATTTGATAGAAAAAAGTAAAATAAATATAAAAGGATAAGTTAATCAAAAAATTTCACAAGTATTTTTTATAGTAATTTTTCTATATCACTTCTAATTAGTTGTTGTGGGTCATTAAGACATGTCTACTTCGATGCTTCAATCGTAACTTTACCATATCACTCATAATTAATTATTATGTTCATATAAGCTTTATGGCACTTAAATTGAAATAGAAGAAAAAATATTATACATCACAATAATTTAAAACTTAAATTATTTAAAAAATGTAATTAATTATTAATGCCACAAAAGTTTGAACAACGAGATCGATATATATTATTTGAAAATTACATAAAAAGTATTATAAATTACACTAATTAACAATTTAAAATGTCTATAAAAAAATTTGTTATATATTTTTAAAAATATTATAAATCACAATAATTAAAATAAATTTTAAAAAAATATTTGTTGAGCCCGTGCCATGCACCACACACACAACGTTCTGAGTCCCCCCATCACCCCCATCCCAATGCCCCCCCCCCCTCCACACTACAAAACCCCAGTCGCCATTCCCCCGAAGTCTCTAATCCCCCCCCTCTCCCCCCTCCCCCAAACTTCTTTATCTTCTTCTTTCTTCTATACTCTGTTTTTTTTTCTCTATGTTAAATTAATAATTAATATTTATTATCGTTATTTTTTTGGTTCTTGATTTTTTTTAAGTTAAATTTTCATTAAAAAAATCATATAAGAAGTACTTTTGATTTAGAAGTAATTACGTGGCTAATTAATAAGCTTGATTTTTTTTGTTTCGATTTTGATGTGCGAAAATTAAATTAATTTATTGATTCTTGATCTTCATAGAAAAGTTTTTTTGTTGTAAAAATAGAGGAAGGAAAAGATATGAAGATGGTGGGGTATGCGGAAGAAGAAGATTGGTGGGGGGGGGGGGAGGGCACTTATTTTTTTTATACTTTCTTAAAAATTTAAACGCGCTTTAATTTATTTTTTTTGCCACGTCTGTCGTTAAAGGAGCAAAATAATACATTTTAAAGTTCAGAAAAGGAGTAAACAATTACAGGTTAAGTTTGATGACTAAAGTAAATTTTCGTCACAAGTTTAGGGGGTAAACATGTCTTTTTCCTTTATCCATTTACACCTATTTTACTTTTGATATTAAATATTATTTACTATTCAATGCATTTTTTAAAATAATATATTTATTATATTAAAAGAGTTATATAGTAAATTACCTTTATTATTTATTATTTTTTTATTTGTGTATCAAGTCAATAGTGAATAAATATTATTGGACGGAAGGAGTAACTTACTTTTACTCTCTTTATTTCTAAATGAGTGATGTTTTTAGCTTGGACATACCCCTTAAGATACTCTTCAGAAAATAAAAGTTTTAATTAACTTATTCTTAATAAATATCTTTAAAAAATAGTAATATTTTTTAATAGTATTTTTTTTTGGTTATGTAAAAAAAATCTATTTAAAGATGGATAAAATTGGAAAAACCTTCTAGATTTTCTAATAGACCAACCACATATTTAGGAACATAGAGAGCAATATCTTGAAAAAGATGTCTCTTTAGTAATTCTTTTGGCTATATAAAATTCTTTTTCATTAAAGAAGAATAAAATTGAAAAGATATTCTTAATTTCTTTTTAATTATATAAACCTACTTATTCAGAAATAACATAAAAATAATAAAACATTTCTTAATTAGGAACGGAGGGAGCATTAATTTTAGCCTCCATTATATTTGTTAGTATAAATATTCTGAAGCCAATTAAATTTCATTCATTTTTAAGAGGATAAATTTCATAAAAATATAAATTTAAGAGGCATAAATACATAAAATCTCTTATTTTTTAAAATATTTCATAAAATCTCATATTTCTCCTTTTCCTCTTGATACATATTAAATAAGGAAGTAACAGATTTGTATTTATTTTAAGAGAGTAAATAATAGGAGAAAATCTCTTAAATATCTAAAAAAAATCAAATTAAAAAAATTTCATCAGATCTTATCATTTACAATTTACAATTTTGTTCAATTTTTTTCATCTCTATTAATTTTTTTTTCCTTAAAATTTTTAAATATTTACTGTTTGCTTCATGTTGACAAGCATTCATATTCTTTTGAAAGATCTTCATACTGTAGAAGTTAAAAAATCTCATAGTTTCGACGGAATCTTGATAATGACGATGACCATTGCAATGGTCCGCAAAATTAGCTATCGAATTTGGCGTGATACATAAATTTTTAGTTAATGCGCTTGATACACATATAACGTTGTTGATTTCTCGATACATTTTCGTACTATAAACAGTGATACATTTGTTGTCATTGTATTGCTGATAGATATGAGTAATATATTTATTGTCAGAATATCGGTGATACATATAGTAAATACTTTTTTTAAGCGATTCATATTTTTTATTCATTTATAAATGTTTGATGCATTAAACATATGTTCGACATATGTAAACTATTTATTTTTGTGTGAGATGAAATTTTGAATGAGTATTGAGTAATTTTACCATATGTATCATTGTGATACATTTGGAACCAGATGTATTCATGTCACGATTTGTGTGTGATTTACTCTCCATAATAATTGAAAAACGGTTACTTCTTTATTTAACTAACCGCTCAGTTACAAATGTATCACAATGCATATGTATCAAGGCTAAAGATATGTATCACAAAAATCAAAATTCGGAATATCTTATAATTTGACAAAGTTATGATAAAAATTGTTACAATCCATTAGAAATTTAA
This sequence comes from Capsicum pubescens, assembly GCA_030864215.1. NCBI lineage: Eukaryota > Viridiplantae > Streptophyta > Magnoliopsida > Solanales > Solanaceae > Capsicum > Capsicum pubescens. The sequence continues at coordinate 328,488,127 of CM061538.1, read as the reverse complement.
AATTTATATAAGTTACCTTTTTTAAAAAATATTTTCACAATTTGAATCCGTAAAGATGACATGACAATAATTTTATCAATTATTCTAAAATTTCCTTCTAATAATGCAAGATGAATTATATATAATTTCCTTCCACTAGGCCTGGTAATGGCACATGCAGAAATTGATGAAAGATTTAGGGCCCAGCGCCCATGGATATTTTTCCCTTTTTTCTGAATTTTTTTTTTTCGGAATTGAAAATTATGGTGTTTGACCACGAAATTTTGAAAAATAATTTTGGAATAAAATTTCGAAAATGAAAAACAACTTTTTGTTGTTTTTCCTTTTTTCCACTTTCAATTTCAACTTCCATTATTATTACATATAATCTCAATCTTTAAATTTTTACACAAACCCCTCTTATTAACTAAATTCCGTAATTTTTTTAAAAAGATCAAATTCAATAAAATAATTAATTCAAGTGAAAATAATTAAGAATTTTCATGAACAAATTTAAGAATATATAAAATATATTTATATCTATCAATCATATTTATCAAAATATATTTTTCTCTATTTAATCGATTATGGTTAGATAAACTTATTTAGCTCGTGCTTGTGATATTTTTATTCAAATTTTAGAAGAATAACAATCATAATAATTAGTTTGTTGTTAATTATTTTATCAATTGAAGACATATAAATTATTTTCTCAACATTTGGTTGTATGTCAGTAGGTAAATTAGTAGTTGAGTGATTTTGATAATTTTTAAAAGTTGAGGGCATAAAATTATATTTAAAAAAAAAAATTAAAAGTCAATTTTTTTTTTTCAAAAAGACATGACCAAACACAATTTCAACTCCAACTTCAAAAAAAATAAAAATTCATGGTCAAACGACTACTTAAATTTATCATAAATTTTATATAACTTTATTTCACGTGACTTACAAACAACCTCTCAAAAATAGATTTAAAAAATCCAAATTTGTCATGAATTCTTACTGTTAGGCCAGCTAGTACACATTAAAATAGTTGGAAGATTGCTTTCCAAAAAAAACAAAAAAATAGTTGGAAGATTCAGATTTGTCATGAATTTTATATTAAAAAAATTTCCACTATGCTTATTAACAACACAAAAATCGATGTAACGTATAGAATTTATCGAGAACAGCATTCTTTATCAAAGAATTTCTAATATTCAAGATTAAAAATAAGTGAATTCAATGACAAAGATTCACTTTCGATTTTTGAATTAATGACAACTTCACAGGTATTTCCTTTACTTTTTTTTTTGCTCCTTTACTTAAAAAACAAGTGAATTTTTATTTCAATGCACATCTAATAACTAGAATATAAATTATATCAAATGGTAAACTATCGCGAGTTTTATCTATATTTCACGATAATAAATGAAAAATTAAGATTTTACGTAAATATGAAAACAGTTGAAATTTTATATAATTAATTACTAAATTTATTGGGATTTATGAAAATTGCTCACGAAACCAATCATGTTTAACCAGTATATTTCTCTTTTTGGATAAAAGCCACAAATATTTTGCTCTTTAATTTACCTATTTTACGTGTTGCCTTTCTCTTTTTTTTTTTCTTTTTTCTTTTTTTGTACGTCATAATCTCTTTTATTTATTTTCTAAACCTAATTATTTTGTACTCAATTAGAGCTCTTTATGATACTTGTTCAATGTTGAGTTTTCTAATTTCGATAGGTCTTTTAAGTTTGGAAGTTACTCTACATTTACACTTGGACATCTTTTTAAAAATTATCATGTTTATCCCATCTTTCTTTTAAGTGCTACAGCCTTTTGTACATCATTCGGTTGGGAAAGAGTTATTCCGGGATAACTAATCCCGAAATTAGTTATTCCGGGATAATTCGAGATTAGTTATTCCACCATGTATATGGGATAACTTATTCATCACTATGGTGTAAATAATGGGATAAATAATATCGACTATAGCTAATACTTCAAACCAAACATGGGATAATGATGAAATGAATTAATGATGAAACACAGTTTCATTCATTTTCTTTAAATAGGTCCAGTTTTTAAAAATAAGTTATTTAAATTTTTAAAAATAGATAATATTTACTAACAAAAATAAAATAGATAGAAAACGATATTAAATAAGTAAAACTGAATAATTATTTTAAATATATTTGATAAAATAAAGATGGATGAGTGAATACAAAATCTGAGTTCCACAGGGGAAAAATAAAATTAAAAAAAAAAAGAAGAGAAAAAGGAAGCACGTAAACATGAACAAAAGCTATGAAAAAGAAAAAGTTCAAATATCATGTGGTTCATCATGAATTATGACATAGTTCCTGATTATGGAAATTAATATTAATCCCTAAATTGTGGAAGTTATAAATTTGAAAAGTAAATCATATTTCTTATATAATTTAATTTTTTAAACTCTTAATAATTATAATTTAATAATTTTATATATTCATGTACTTAATTGCACAAAAAGAATTGTGTAAATTCCTTTGTTGAAATCCTCAGTCTGACCTAAATTTTATGTACAACATGATTTTGCATAAATTCTTTAAGCACAACATAAATCTGCATAAACTACTTCTTGTTCTTTAAAATATTTTTATCAATGTTAATAATATTTATTAGGTATTCATTTTATACTTAATGAGATGATTTATCATCACACAAATATATAAATTTTATTTTAAGTTAAAAAATTTAAATTATCTAACAAGTACCATTTAAATAAATAATTTATAAATAAATATAGGGCCCGTGCATAGCACGAGTTTTTCGTTACTAGTCTTATATTAATTACAGTTCTTTAAATTTTTTAAAATAATATCTATTTATATAAAAATAATAAATTTTTAAAAATTGAATAAAACACAATCTCTCCCTTTCTGGATAAGCCATAAATATTTTGCTCTTTCACTTATCTATTTTACGTATTGATTTATTTTTTCCAGTCACAACCCCTTTTGCGGTTCTTATACAAAATAATATTCTTTCGTGGTTCGATTTGAATTGATTGTTGGTTAAAATCAAAACCAAATTAATTTACTTCAATTTTTAGTTATCAAAATCAAACCAAATATAATTCACATCCATCAATTTGATTCAATCTTTCAAAAAACTGATAGTATTTCTCTTTTTTCCCCTACACTTAAAAAGAATTTCGTCCTTTTTTAACAAGAATCTATTCGTCCTTTTTCAAAAATATTCATGAAGGAAGTATACAAGAATCTATGATTATTTATAAAAACTAAATATACTGTATATATATAATTATTAAAATTAGTGTAGATAATTTATTAATTCGGTGTGATTTTTCTTCAATAACAAAACCAATTCAAACCAAATATATTGATTTACAAAATTTGAAAATTCAACAACATCAAAATCAAAACAAAAACTAATTTATGTAATCGATTTAATTTAATTTATAATTTGAATTGATTATTAATTAACTATGAACACTGGTGAATGTGATCATCATTGGCCAGAAGAATTAAATTTCTTCAATCACAAGAGAAGTTTTTAATTAAATCATTGACCCCTAATAACATGCCAACACCAATTTCATTTTCAATTCAATTCCCATATTGCCAATTCACCTAATTCTTGTTCTTTTCTTGATACCAGAAGATGAAAAAAAAAAAAAAAAAAAACAATTATGCGTACTTGATGCTCCTACTTTGGCCGGAGTTCGTAAGCAGAGTGAACTGTTATATTGTAAGTACTTATTTTGTATTTCCACAGGAGAATACTTTTACGGCTTAAATCCAAGATTTTCTTTTGATAATGCAACATGAATTACTTACCTATAGAGAGGAAAGCAGACAGCATTTTACTCCATAATTTTACTATATCATTCTTAATATAATTAACTATCAATGCCACAAGAGTTTAGACAAGGAGAGTAATGTATATTATCTGAAAACTACATAAAAATATTATAAATTACAGTAGTTAACAACTTAAAATATCTAAAAACATATTAAAAGTATGATTGATTATCTAAATTCTATTTGTGTAGCATAAATTGAGATTAAAAAAAACATATATTGAGCCTGTGTTATCTGAAAAACAGTAATGCAGGCCCATCGAATTTTGCTTTGCACACTCTTTATTAATTTATACATTTGTAGAGTTTAATTTTGATCGTGAATTAAATTTTTAAGATAAAATTATATATTTGAATAATAAATCACAATAATTGATAACTTAAAATATTTTAAGAATATATGAAAAAATTACTCTAAAAAATAAATTTATTTAAAATTTAAAATTTAAAAAATATCACATTAATTGATATAACTATTATTATAATAATATTAATTTAGAATAGATATTGAGCCCGTATTTTTGCACGAGCTTCTCGTGACTAGTCATATATAATTTCTTTCCACTAGGTCTGGTAATGGTACATGCAAAAGTGGATGTAAGATTTAAATTTATTATGAATTTTATATTACTTCATTTCACTTTGCTTGTTGATTATCGCTGTTATTATTCGGTGTTAAGAAATAATACAACAAATCAGATAAAATAATTTTGGAAAATAGAAAAGCAAAGGATTTTATTAAATATTTGAGTCCATAATTTTCATGTATGTCTTTAGGAATTTAATCCTCTAACTGAATCCAAAGTTATGAATTACTTTCTCCTTGGATAAAATTAATATACTTATTGTAGACACGTAATTTTGTCTCTCTCCAAATGTATTTTTATCATTGTGCCTACACCCGTGTGATTATATCCCACAAAAATACAAAAAATAACAATCCTTAGCAAAATTCCTAACTAATTTTATCTCATCCTAACAACTTACCCTACCCCACCTCCTACCTCACTACCCTACCAACCCCATACCCCACGTATCCCTTTTACTCTTTTTTCTATTGGTAACAACAAACTCATAACAAAAAACATCACACCAAGACAAAAAAGGACCCCACAATATTCCCCGTAACAGAATAATATACACCCTCAGGATTTTCCATTTTGGAGGGGACCACACAATAATTCACACTAAATCACTCATACCTCACGATTAGAATGGACATAGACACCATTTTTTCATGATTATAGATATATACACACATATACAATAGAGGGGAGACACGAAAAACTCTGGGGTACACATATAAACACCATTTTTGTTTCTTCCTCACAACACCACCATTGACACAATAAACAGACAACTCACACTCTCAAGATACACCATCACACACTCACGATGAGCTTATAACCATCACCTTCCACAAAATTTTACATCCGCACAGTATGCACACCCACCAAAGTTTCAAGCAAGAAAGGTCGATCCCTGTAGTTTGAGTAGGAAAAGAGAAAACGATGGACTGAAATTAGTCGAGAAGTGCTCGGAACAGTGAATCCGACAGCATCTCGCTGGAATTCGATCCATTTTCATTGTTCTTGGTGTATTCACAATTCCAATACAATATGGAGTTGATTCTTGACGAGAAGTCCCTAACTAATATGAAGAAAAAAAGTACTGAAACTTTCAGAGAGTATGCGATTAGATGCGTGAACAAGCTCCTAGGGTGAAACCGCCAATGAAAGAAAGTAAGATAGTGGAGGTGTTTATTCAAGCACAGGATGAAACATATTATCAATACTTGTTACCTGCATTAGGCAAGCCATTTATTGAGGTCCTCAAAATGGAGGAGATGGTAGAGGATGGAATTAAGACCGATCGCATTGTGAGTTTTGCAATATTGAAAACGACTACTCAAGCAATTCAAAAAGGTTCGAAAAGTGTCGGAGGGAAGAAGTATGAGGAATGTGCATTTTCCATTGTAGTTGGACAACAGGCATGGCCAAGAGGACCACACCATCGTTACCCACAGGCTCAAACCCAAGTTTGTGCCCAAGCTCCACAAAATCTTTCCCAAAATCCATTATACTCTATTCCCCTATCTCCATATCCAATATACAATGCACAACCCTATGGTCAATTCCCTTCTTACCCACAATGGCGTGTACCAACTCTTCAGAGTCATCCTCAAACTCCACAAACATACCAAAGCCCTTCTAGGCCAGATTTTCTGTCCAAGCCAAATAATGAAATAAGACAGAAGTCGAGGGATAGCTTCACACCAATTGGAGAGTCGTATGTAAGTTTATTCCAGAGATTGGTACAGCAGAGCATGATCACTCCTCTCCTTGGGTATACTCCTGACCCATATTCAAGAAGTTTTGATCCTAATGTACGATGTGCATATCATTCTGATGTTCAGGGTCACATTATTGAAGATTGTCGTGCTTTGAAAAGAGAAATTGAAAAGATGATTCAAGATAAATCAATTATGGTGCAGAACATTGACAGTGAGGAAAGCTCTAGTCATGTTGATATGCAAATCAGTGGCTAAGATGTCAGTCTGAGAAATTGAGAAGTCACCCCTCTCCCTACTAGGAAGAGGTCTGGTAGCTTGTTTTGTTTTATTTTCTGTTGTCTGAATTATTTCAGGGTTGTAGTTTGGGATCTATCTCGTTTTGTCCTTTTGTCGTTTATGTTCAAACCCTTCTATCTTTTGTTTCAACTAAATGAAGTGTCCCATTTTTCTTTGTGTTTTAAATATGTGTTGTTTGTTTGTTTTCTTTACATAACACATTTTATGTTTATTATAGTGATATGACATGCTAGCGGAATTTTCAGCCAGATCTTGAAATCCAGTTTAAGCATGAACATTGAATCAGAGGGTTAAAGTTAGAAAAAGAGAGCATCTGAGAAAATAGGTTGAGTGTTGAGACATTTGATGACAATTTGAAGCCTTCTTTGAAAATTAAGACACTTATTTTGAGAATCACAAGAATAACTTGGTCATCAATTGAAAGACATAACTCAATTAGGTCAAATAGTGGATGCGTGAACAGAAAAAAATCATCTCCACAAAATCATGAGTCATTCAATGTGAAGAATGTACAACAAAAGTGGAGTTGTATGCTGGAAAAGCGCAGAAGAAGTAGTGACACACAAACTCAGTCAAAATTAATGCTTAAAAAGATGTCACAAATGATCTTCATCTCTCACTTTCATATTGCATGATATGTACTTGCATTTTCAAAGATTGATATGACGAAGGCATTTCATTCTGCTATACAAACATCATGTCATCCTTTGTTTACCCCATTCGAGCTCTAGTCCTATTTTCTTTCATACCCCTCTTTTGGAATCAAGATAGAGTCAGCAAAGATCAAAAGAAAAGTGTCGAGCAAAACAATAGAGTTAGAAAAATTTCTAAAAAAAAAGAAGAAAAAAAATATGTCCAAAAAGAAAGAAAAGAAAAGAGTGTCGAGAAAAATAGATTCAGAAAGTTTCAAAGAGAAAAGAGTCAATAAAAGAGAAAAAAATCAGAATCAATCAAACGAACAAGCTGCTAGAACTACGCATGAACTGATTCTCCTCTCTCGGGGATGAGATACATAGGCTGCCCTACATTGGGCTCGGTCCAACCAAATAAATAATTTAGAGTCACCCAACCAAAAGAAACTGGGGCATGAGTTAATCCTTTTTGTTTGAGTCGATTCCAAAAGTTGTAAGCCCTACCCCACTTCAAGTGTTGTTTGGGCCTCATGTCATCCTTTCTTTCTAACCTTATCCAAAAGTCAAGTTACAACCAAAGAAAGACCTTCAGATCAATCTCTGAGAATGCTAAGGCTAAGCATGCAATGGATATAATGACACATTTTGGGAACTACTCGTCTTCCTCTGCATAAGAAATCAGGAAAGAAATAAAAATGAGAGAGTCTTATTGGTGAAAACCCTCACGGGCACCATAAGACTATGGTAAGTTGAAAGAGATAAAAATAAGAGAATCTTATTGGTGAAAACCCCACGGGCACCATAAGACGATGGTGAGTTGAGAAAAAAATGAGAGAGGCTTGTTGGCAAAAATCCTTCAATGTGCCACTAGCCGAATGAGCTCTTCGAATGCAATGGGTCCAAGCAATTAACTTAGTTTCAGAGCCATTAACTCAAGAACAATTCGTAGAAAATTTGGATGGAAAGATCAGGCAGCTTGATCCAAAATGCATGGCATAATCATTAGAGTTGACTGTCATTTCTAGATAAATATTTTATTTCTTTATTTCAAATGGGGGCATTCATTGTCTTTTCTTTCTTCTCTTTATTTTTTGTATTTTATTTTTCTTTAGTCAGTTGTCCAAATAAAAATCATTGTCATTTTTACTCTTGTTTTTTATTGTGAGCCGAAATAAGGCATGCAGAAAGTTTTGTCAACCGACAATTCTGGGACTCATGGAAATACCATGGTTCAAAGGGTTTATCTGAGAAGCATGACAAAGCAGAGATACTGTATCTGTTTCAGAGTCACTTTTAATAATCTGAGTTCGGCTCAATGATGCAGCAAGTCAGTGACACATGCTAATGGTTGAAAGTAAGATTAAATGTGACAGAGGCAAGAGCGATTTCCACGAAAGCCAAAGCCACAAATCAGCCACCATGTTTTTAAACTAACAAGTTTTCTTTGTATGAAACAGAAACACATGCTACCTTCGAATCAAGGATTTCAAACCCTAAACATCAAAGGCCGTAATATTGTCACTTCTACAAATACAAGAGGCAATGTTGTTGCACAGATTTGGTATTCAAAACCATGGTAAAACTCAGAATCCAATATCTCTAGGAGACACACTTCCTTATTTGGGTAATTCAAGCAACATTTGTAAAGAGACACACTTCCTTGTTTGAGTAATTCAAGCAATATTTGTAAGGGGACACACTTTCTTGTTTGGACAATTCAAGCAACATTTGTAAGGAGACACATTTCCTTATTTTGGTAATTCAAGCGACATTTGTAAGGAGATACACTTCCTTATTTAGGTAATTCAAGTGACATTTGTGAGGAGACGCACTTCCTTGTTTGGGTAATTCAAGCGACATTGGTGAGGAGACGCACTTCCTTGTTTGTTTAATTCAAACGGCATTTATGAGGAGACGCACTTCCTTGTTTGTTTAATTCAAGCGACATTGGTAAGGAGACACATTTTCTTGTTCGGGTAGTTCAATAGACATTTGTTAGGAGAGACACTTCCTTATTTTGGTAATTCAAGCGGCATTGGTAAGGAGATGCACTTCCTTGTTCGGTAATTCAAGCGGTATCATAAGGAGACACACTTCCAAAGGAAATGCACTTCCTTGTTTAGGTAATTCAAGTGACATTTGTAAGGAGACGCACTTCCTTGTTTGGAAAATTCAAGCAGCATTTTGTGAGGAGACGCACTTCCTTATTTGGGCAATTCAAGTGACATTTGTGAAGAGACACACTTCCTTGTTTGGGTAATTCAAGCGATATTGGTGAGGAGACATACTTTCTTATTTAGGTAATCCAAGCAACATTTGTAAGGAGATGTACTTCCTTATCTGGGTAATTCAAGCAACATTGGTAAGGAGATGCACTTTCTTGTTTGGTAATTCAAGCGGTATTTGTAAGGAGATGCACTGCTTTGTGTGGGAAATTCAAGCAACATTTGTAGGGAGATGCACTTCCTTGTTTGGGTAATTCAAGCATTTGTAAGGAGACACATGTCCTTGCTTAATTCAAGTGGCATTTATTGGGAGACGCACTTCCTTGTCAGTTTTCATTTGTCAGGAGCCCGCCTGAAAAACTTGACGAATATATGAAAAATCAAGCAACATGGTGAAGAAGTTGAAAGTCAAACAACAAGGTGAAGAATTTGAAAGTCAAACAACAAGGTGGAGAAATTAAAAATCAACATATTGAAAAATAGCAAGTCAGGAGCCTACCTGGAGAACAGGGTGAAGAAACTGAAAGTAGTTAACAAGTTAAAAAAATTACAAAGTCAGGAGCCCGCCTGAAGAATAGGGTAATGAAACTCAAGTTAAGAGTCCAAAAGAAGCTACATAGATAGGATTTTGTAATTTCATTTATGTTTTAACTTGTAGTTTTCATTTTTGATGTACTAACAGAGCCGCGGACCGAAACCTCGACGGGATCTCACTCGACTCTCCAACTCGGTTGTCCTTCTTCCTTTTGTTTCTTCCTTTGAATAATGGTCGGGTCAAAATTCTGTCTCGTTGTCTACTTCTTTGTATGAAAACACTCTGTGTTTACATGCAAAGAGGGGCATGATGTAGACACGTAATTTTGTCCTTTTCCGAAAGTATTTTTACCATTTTACCCCCATCTTACTGCGTGCCTTCATCCGTGTGATTATATCCCATAAAAATACCAAAAATAACAACCCTTAGCAAAATCCCTAACTAATTTTATCTCATCCTAACAACCTACCCTACCCCACCTCCCACCTCACTACCCTACTAACCCCATACCCCACGTATTCCTTTTACTCTTTTTTCTATTGGTAACAAACTCATAACAAAAAACATCACACCAAGACAAAAAAGGACCCCACAGATATTCCCCAGAACAGAATAATATACACCCTTAGGATTTTTCATTTTGGAGGGGACCACACAATAATTCACACTAAATCACTCATACCTCACGATTAGAATGGACATAGATACCATTTTTTTATGATTGTAGATATATACACACATATACAATAGAGGGGAGACACGAAAAACTCCGGGGTACACATATAAATACCATTTTTGTTTATTCCTCACAACACCACCATTGACGCAATACACAGACAACTCACACTCTCAAGATACACCATCACACACTCACGATGAGCTTTTAACCATCACCTTCCATAAAATTTTACATCCACACAGTATGCACACCCATCAGAGTTTCAAGCAAGAAAGGTTGATCCCTGTAGTTTGAGCAGGAAAAGAGCAAACGATGGACTGAAATTGGTCGAGAAGTGCTCAGAACAGTGAATCCGACGGCATCTCGCCGGAATTCGATCCATTTTCGTTGTTCTTGGCACCGTTGAGTTCGCCGAAATCGTCTTCAATTCGTTGCTGTCAACCTGTCCAGCCTTCAAAATTCCCCAAAATCCATCTTTTCTTTTGATTTCTGGACGAGAATCCGTCGATCGCCCTGTCGTTGTCGTCTTCGGTTGCCGTTGGATTTCGCCAGAATTCAGATTTCGTTGGTTTCTTTTGATATATTTTGTTCGGATTGGAATTTGGAGTTGTTGCGTTCTTGAACTGTTTCTCAACTGATTTGGAGAGTCGGGATTTCGTTGGTGTTCATCGAGGTTCTTGGAGCGGCTCTTATTTCTCTTATTAAAATCAATCGAAAGCTCTTGAGGTCCATCGTTTTACTCCCGTACTTTCTTATTTATTTTATTTTGTTGAAATGGCTATGATTATGTATTGGGTGATTGTAATTGTTTGATGTTGTTGATGTTATGATCACGTGCTTGGTAATGTGACTCTGATGGTATGAGGAAAGAATTTTATTAGTTTTAATGGTGCGATTGATTAAAAGAAACTTTGAGGAGGGCATCGAAAATCGGTAAAAAGTGAATATTATGGTATCTTAATTCATTGTTGATGTTGAGCATTGATAATATCATGTTTTATACCGAGGATTGGTAGGAAAATCGAAGGTTTTGGGTAGGCAAAGTTTAGGACTCGTGGTTTTGTTGAATGTTTGAAATTTCGTTGAATGGTTTGATTTTCTCGCATTTGGAAAGTGTATTCATTTGGTCGGGGAATGCCCCGAGGTTTCATGTATTTATTCACCAGAAAATGCCCCGACGTATTATGTCTTCGAAAATGGTTCGTAATCAAGGTCCGAGGCATCGGGTAAAGCACGGGAGCGTAGTTCATGATTAGTGTAGGTTAGAATAGAATTTATTTTTTGCCTTATTTTATTTTGGACTGAACACCATGTTTTGGATTGTTTTGCGTGTTTGATTGATTGTTTTATGTGTTTTGTGTGGATTATACATTTGTAATGTCAAGTTAGCCGATATGCTCCACCAAGCGACCGTGGTCGAACCACGGGATCGAGGGATGCCTAACACCTTCCCCTCGGTCAACAGAATTCCTTAATCGGAATCTCTGTTCGTGGATCAGTTTTATAGAGTCAAAATCGTTTTGAAAAAGGATATCCAAGGGTGACTTGGCACACTCGATTTATGTCAAGTGGCGACTCTGAGTTTTGAATATAAATAATATTATTTTTTAAACAAATTCTCATCTTTTGTCACTTAATATTAAAACCCTTTCGAAAATATAATTAATTTCTTTTTGGTTAAAAAAGAGTGTGACACCTATTATTGATGCGCAGAGGTACCTCAAACGCCGGTAAATTCGTCGAATTCAAAGTCAGAAACTAACCACACGAAGACTCAATATTTGTTTGTAAGAAAATATGCAGATGAAGTTCGAAATTTTTTTATTAATTAAAAACTGAGGCTAGTCCTCTCAATTTAAAGCCAATGAAGAGGTGTTTGAAAAAGTCACAACTTATCAGAAAATTCATAATTTATCCAAAAAGTCACAACCTATCAAAAGAATCATCACAACCCACTGAAAAGGTCACAATCATTTAAAGTGAAAAGATATTTTTCAATATGCATTCTTTTCTTTCGTATGTATTTTTTTCTCATTCACACCTCTTAAAAATCCGCTTACAAACACCCTTTCAAAGATAGATTAAAAAAAAAAATTGTCATGAATTTCATATAAAATAGATCGAAGATTTTGATTTGTCATGAGTTTTATATAATTTCTTTTCACTAGGCCTGGTAATGACACATGCAATAATGGATGAAAGATTTAAATTTATCATGAATTTTGTATGATTTAATTTCACGTGGCTCACAAAACAACATCTCAAAAATAGATTAAAAAATTCAAATTTGTCAGCTAGACGCAATAATTTCTTTTTATATAATTTCTTTCTACTATGCTTACTAACAACACAAAAATAGACAGTAACGGTCATTTGTTGTTTCTTTCCTATTCTATATGGACCTAACTGTTGCGTACGCAGCTAAAGTCCTCCATCGCATTAATTTGTTCATTATTCAGTTTTCTAATAATAGTTCCTTAAGTTTGAAAGTTAATTACTTTATTTTTACACTTATTATATAAAACTAGTCACGAGTTGTCCGTGCAATGCACAAGCCCAATATTTATATTAAGTTAATATTATAATAATAATTAAATTATAAGATTTATTTATTTATTCATCTCAAAAAGACTTTTTTTTAAAAAAATAAAAATACTCAAGTCTCAATTTAAGTGACACAACGCGTAAATGGTCATAATAATTAATAGGAAAAGGGTCAAAAATACCACTTTACTTTGACCCCAAAGTGTGATTGAGGGTAAAGTTGGCCAATTTTTTAAAGTGGGATAACTACTGTTAGTGGGATAATTATTGTATCCATAAATCACGTTGATGGAACGTGAAAAACTTAACTGTCTATTCCCTATATTATAAAATAAAAGGGGTCCTTTCCTCTGCCAAAAGAAGAATAAGCTCCATCATATTTTATTCTAAAAAGTAAGGTTAAGAGAGAAAAACAATACGTTCTGCTCTTGATGTGCTTCCACTAAAACAATGGAGAATTCAGGTAAGTAATTCTTTATTGAATTACTAAATTTGTTTAATGTGAAGATCATTAAGTTGTACGTTCCTTAATGATTGGTAGGATTACATATTAGATTGCTTAGGTTATATAATCTTTTAAATCCTTACATGGTATTTAATAATTTGGTATTTGATATGATATTTGAGAATAAAATTTTAATATTTTGATATTCGGGATTGAATTCGGTATAAGATATTAATACCGTTTGACATTTGGTATTTATCGCCAGAATTATATATATATATATATAAATGTCTAACTAATCTCATAAACAATAGCATTAGTCATCTCAAAGAATCTCTTGAACATTGTTGATATGTTCTTAAAAAGCACAAAAAAGAATACTAAATAATTGAAAGAAATTTCTAACATGTCTCATGAGAAAGAAAAATTCACTTATTTTAGACATTAAAAAATAATTCAAAATTTACTTATTTCGCTCTAGAGGTGGTATTACACCAACAAATCGATCGATTTCATTTAATTTCTAATCATTCAGATTCAACAACGAGACTTGTTATTATCTACTATAATAAATTCGTATTTGAACTTTTCAATTTAATTTTAATATTCTTTTATTAAATCTTATTTAATTCCTTATTTAAGATTCAAGTACCAAATAAATTAAATATTTGATGATTTAATTTATTGAATCCTTTAAATTTACGCTTAACTTATTCCATGTGCCGAATATATCCACCTACAAAGTTTACACATGCAACCAAATAAGTTTTTATAAAGGCATATCATTAACATCTTAACTGAGACATACATTTCATCAGCTAACTATTACTTGTCAATGTATATTGTTATCATTTGATTTACGATGCATATTGACTCACGAAAAAGTTGTCTTTTAATAAATTAAAACAACAACAACAGACTCAGTATATTCCCACAAAGTGAGGTTTGGGGAGGGTAAAATGTACGCAGTCCATACCACTATCTCCGAGGAAGTAGAGAGGCTGTTTCCGATAGACCCTCGGCTCAAGATAGAGAATAGTTTTAATAAATTAAAACAATAATCAATATACACAGTTTAATAGAATAACTATATCAATATTAAAAGTATAAATATATTCAATAGATTAGAGAATTTATTTTATTAACTCCAAATAAAATACTTATTTATTATTTTATAATGAATATTATTATTGTATCTATACACATAATTAATTGTATTTAACAACACCATTCTTTGATTTACTTATTATGTGGACCTAATTATTGCGTACTCATTTGAAGCTCCTTATCACATTTGTTCATTATTGTAGTCCCTAACGTTAGAAGGCTTACTCTATTTTTACAATTTTTGTATCAAATAGTCCTTTAAGTATGGAAGTTATTTTTAGCTATCTATTTTACGTGTTCCCCCTTCTTTTAAAAAATAAAATAAAATAGTTACAATTTTTTTTTGCAATACTATATGGACCTAATTGTTGCGTACGCAGCTAAAGCTCTCTATCACATTAATTTGTTCATTATTGTAGTCCCTAACGTTAGGAGGTTTACTCTACTTTTACAATTTTTGTATCAAATAGTCCTTTAAGTATGGAAGTTATTTTTTAACTACCTATTTTACGTGTTCCCCCTTCTTTAAAAAAAAAGATAAAATAGTTACAATTTTTTTTGCAATACTATATGGACCTAATTGTTGCGTACGCAGCTAAAGCTCTCTATCACATTAATTTGTTCATTATTCTAGTCCCTAACGTTAGGAGGTTTACTCTATTTTTACAATTTTTGTATCAAATAGTAGTATGGAAGTTGTTTTTTAACTATCTATTTTACGTGTTCCCCCTTCTTTAAAAAAAAAAAAAATAGTTACAATTTTTTTTGCAATACTATATGGACCTAATTATTGCGTACGCAGCTAAAGCTATCTATCGCATTAATTTGTTCATCATTGTAGTCCCTAACGTTAGGAGGTTTACTCTATTTTTACAATTTTTGTATCAAATAGTCCTTTAAGTATGGAAGTTATTTTTTAACTACCTATTTTACGCGTTCCCCCTTCTCTTAAAAAATAAAATAAAATAGTTATAATTTTTTTTAAAATACTATATGGACCTAATTGTTGCGTACGCAGCTAAAGCTCTCTATCGCATTAATTTGTTCATTATTGTAGTCCCTAACGTTAGGAGGTTTACTCTATTTTTACAATTTTTGTATCAAATAGTCCTTTAAGAAAGGAAATTATTTTTTAACTACCTATTTTACGTGTTCCCCCTTCTTTAAAAAAATAAATAAATAGTTACAATTATTTTTATAATACTATATGGACCTAATTGTTGCGTACACAGCTAAAGCTCTCTATCGCATTAATTTGTTCATTGTCACATCCCTTTTTTTCAACTCCCAAAAAAAAGATTATATTTTAAGGTTTGAAAGGGGTTTTATTATTAAAGTGACAAAAAGATTGAAATTTATTTCAAAAAAGAACTTTTATATTCAAAACTCAGAGTCGCCACTTGGCATAAATCGGGTGTGCCAAGTCACCTTTGAAAATCCTCTTTCAAAACGGTTTTGACTCTAAAACTGATCCGCGAATAGAGATTCCGGCTAAGGAATTCTGTTGACCGAGGGAAAGGTGTTAGGCACCCCTCGATCCCGTGGTTCGACCACTATCGCTTGGTAGAGCGTATAGGCTAATTTGACACTACAAATGTAAAAACCACACAATGCACGCAAAACAATCAAGCAAGCAAAACAAAACAATCCAAAATTTAGTGTTCAGTCCGATTATTACAATCCCGAAATAGAAAAGTGTGAAAATATAAACCTACTCTATTCTATACTAATTCTAAACTGCACTCCATTGCTTTCTCCACCCGACGTTTTGGGCCTTGATCGTGCGTCGTCTTCAAGTACATGGTACTTCGGGCCATTCCCCGAATAAACCAAATCAAACAAAAGCAAGATCCACACATTATCAATTCACCACATAAGGCATCAAACGATAAAGATTAATAAAAAAATAGGATGAGAAATAGACCTCAATTTTATTCCGAACACTTAGTGATGGATTCGGAGCTCACGAACCAAGACCTCGATTCAACGAACTCAACATGGACCCGACAACTCGATCAAATCCAAAGAAACAAAAAGACCAACGTTTTAAACTAAAATTTACGGACTGTTTTGACCTCGGGTTCCGCTACTTAGCGAAGCTCACGAACTGGACCTCATCGAACCTCAACCAAATGGCCAAAATCGAGTCAAATTTCACCTCGAATTAAAGATTTCAACCCCGAGATCTGTTCTACCCATACCCGATGGTTTTCCCGATGAGTTTTTGGAGTTGGGATCGATTAACCGACTTTTTTTTGTTGTTGTTTCAATGTTTTGTGATGGGATAGGACTGACAGCTTCGCCGGAGCTCTGGCAAGTTCAGCGGTAGCCGAAATCGAGACCGCGACTGGCGGCGACGAAGTTTTCCGGTGAAAACTCATCCAAATTTCCCTTTCGCATGTTTCTCCCTTGTTTTTCTCTAATCTCTCCCTCCCTGATCTCTGTTTTTCTCAAATCTCTCTCACCCTGATCTCGTTCTCTCTCTTTCTCCGTTCAATTCTTCACCGTTTTCCGATCTCCCTCTGGATCTACTCTTCTCTCTCTCCGTTCTCTCCTGTTCCTTCCTCAGCTCTTCGTTTCTGTGTGTGAAGTGTGTAGAAGATTGATGGTATAATCAGTGTGTGAGTGTGAGCTTCAATGAAGTGTGTCAATTTGGTGAAGATGATGATGATTTTTTTTCCTTATCCGTATCCCCCCCTTTTGCTGTGAGATTTCTTTCTTATATATACATGGTGATTGAAATCTTCTGGATCATGTTGAGTTGGCCTCCCCTTTGTATTTTTAGTATTTTTTCCCCCAAGTAAATGTGTGCCCTTATCAATTGGGAAAGGAAAAGGGAATAACACGTGGGACCCCCTAAATAATGAGCTACTCTTTTGTTTTTAATCCCTGTGTGTGTATTCTAATCCCTCTCCCTCATATTCTATTAGTTGTGGATAAAAAAAATGTGTAAAAGGGTAGGGGTAGAGATGAGGTGTGAGGTGTGAGGTGTCCACTTTTAATTGGAGAGGTTGTTAGGATAGGATTAAAACAAGGTAAAATTTGTTAAGGGTTGTTATTTTTGTCATTTTATGGAGGGTATAATCACGTGGGTGAGAGTGCGTGGTAATGTGAGCTTAAAATGAATAAAATTTAACTTGGAAGGGACAAAATTAGGTGTCTACAACATGTCCCCTTTGAATGTAAACATGAAGTGTTTTCAGACAAAGAAGTAGACAACAAGACATAATTTTGTCCCGACCATTATTAAAAGAATGAAACAAAAGGAAGGAGGGATACCAAGTCTTGACTTAGGACATCCTACCTACCCAAATTATTAGGGAATCAAGTCACGGGTATCTCAAAGGATTGAAAAGAGAAGGATAATACCGAGTTGGAGAGTCGAGTGAGGTCCCGCGAGGTTCTGGTCCGCGACTCTATCATTACATCAAAAATGAAAATTACAACTTAAAAACATAAATGAAATTACAAAAACCCTATCTATACAACTTCTGTTGGACTCCTGACTTAAGTTTCATCACCCTATTCTTCAGGCGGGTTCCTGCCTATCACTTGTTGCTTGATTTTCAATTGCTTCACCTTGTTGCTTAACTTTCAACTTCTTCACCATGTTGCTTGACTTTTCATCTTCTTCACTTTGTTGTTTTACTTTTCATCTTCTTCACTTTGTTTCTTGACTTTCCATTTATTCGTCCTGTTTTTCAGGTGGGCTCCTGGAATCACATTAAAACTAGAAAGAAAATTATCCCAAACAAAATTATTGTAAAGAGAAATTTTGTTTGCCAGAAAAGTAAAGTTCCAAAAACAGAAACTAAATTTTTGCCCCAATTTATCGTCAGAAGACTTTTGAGAAAGTCACATCATACCTACTTGCATGTTGCAATGATGAATCAAGACTCTGACCAAGAAATGCATCTCTTGAGGGTAAAATTGAATAACCAAACCTAGGAAGTGCGTCTCCTAAGAATTAAAGTGAGGAATTCTAACTAGAAAATGCGTCTTCTAGAGATACAAGTTTAAGTTAAAAACTGTGTCACCTAACAAATGAAAACTAGCAAGGAAGTGCGTCGCCAAAGGATTAAGTGCAATAACTCGACTAGAAAGTACATTTTCTAGAAATCAAGGGAACTTCTAGGAAGTGCATTACCCAAAAGTAAAGTTCGAATTACCCAATCAAAGAAGTGCATCTCCTTACCTATGTTGCTTGAATTATCAAAACAAGGAAGTGCATCTCCTTACCAATGCCGCATGAATTACCAAAATAAGGAAGTGCGTCTCCTTACCAATGCCGCTTGAATTACTCAAATAAGGAAGTGCGTCTCCTCACAAATATTTCTTGAATTAACCAAACAAGGAAGTGCATCTCCTTACAAATGTTGCTCGAATTTCCCAAGCAAGGAAATGCGTCTCCTAACAAATGTTGCTTGAATTAACTAAACAAGGAAGTGCGTCTCCTAACAAATGTCGCTTGAATTATCAAAACAAGGAAGTGCGTCTCCTAACAAATATCTCTTTAATTAATCAAACAAGGAAGTATGTCTCCTTACAAATGTTTCTTGAATTAACCAAACAAGGAAGTGCATTTCCTTACCAATGTTGCTTGAATTACCCAAACAAGGAAGTGCGTCTCCTTATCAAATGCCGCTTGAATTACCCAGACAAGGAAGTGGGTCTCCTTACAAATACCGCTTGAATTACCAAACAAGGAAGTGCGTCTCCTTACCAATGTCGCTTGAATTACCCAAACAAGGAAGTGTGTCTCCTTACAAATACCGCTTGAATTACCAAACAAGGAAGTGCGTCTCCTTACCAATTTCGTAGGGTTAAGTTTAGGGACGTGTAAGGAGTGTTAAAAGACTTAATTACCCTCAAAATAACTCAAAACAGAGTGTTTTTGGCACTTGGAACAGACTTAGGCGGCACCCAAGTGATTGCACAAGCCAGGTTGGGCGGCGCCTAACCAATCGCCTAAGTTTGGTTGGGCGGCGCCTAACCAATCGCATACTCTTACTGTCTCTCACGAAAATGGGCATAACTTTTTGCTCGGGTATTAGATTAAGGCGAAATTGGTATCGTTGGAAAGCTAATTCGATTCTCTATAATTTGGTGGGTAAAAATATGCAGAAATACCACATTAACATCAAGTTATACTCGTTCAAATATGAACCTTACAAAATCGAACACTAAAACTTGATGGATTCAAAAACTCTTAGCTTGTATTACCTAAAGTGACTCATATGAACATGCATAACGCATCATAAGCTATCTTATCGCTAGGATACTCATTGTAAGTCATGTACTCAAGTATGAATCACAGGATAGGAGATTTCATATGTAGAAAAAATGGTTCGTCTCCTAGCTTAGAAACATGCGGGGGATTACACGCACTTCTTTGTTTGGGTAATTCAAGCGGCATATATGAGGAGACGCACTTCCCTATTTGGTTAATTCAAGCGACATTTATGAGGAGACACACTTCCTTGTTTGTTTAATTCAAGCGACATTGTTAAGGAGACGCATTTCCTTGTTCGGGTAGTTCAAGAGACATTTGTTAGGAGAGACACTTCCTTGTTTTGGTAATTCAAGCGGCATTGGTAAGGAGATGCACTTCCTTGTTTGGTAATTCAAGCGGTATCATAAGAAGACACACTTCCAAAGGAGACGCACTTCCTTGTTTAGGTAATTCAAGTAAAATTTGTAAGGAGACGCACTTCCTTGTTTGGGCAATTCAAGCAGCATTTTGTGAGGAGATGCACTTTCTTATTTGGGCAATTCAAGTGACATTTGAGAGGAGACGCACTTCCTTGTTTGGGTAATTCAAGCGACATTGGTGAAGAGACACACTTCCTTATTTAGGTAATTCAAGTAAAATTTGTAAGGAGACGCACTTCCTTGTTTGGGCAATTCAAGCAGCATTTTGTGAGGAGATGCACTTTCTTATTTGGGCAATTCAAGTGACATTTGAGAGGAGACGCACTTCCTTGTTTGGGTAATTCAAGCGACATTGGTGAAGAGACACACTTCCTTATTTAGGTAATTCAAGCAACATTTGTAAGGAGATGCACTTTCTTATCTGGGTAATTCAAGCAAAATTGGTAAGGAGATGCACTTTCTTGTTTGGTAATTCAAGCGGTATTTGTAAGGAGATGCACTTCCTTGTTTGGGTAATTCAAGCATTTATAAAGAGACGCATTTCCTTGCTTAATTCAAGTGGCATTTATTGGGAGACGCACTTTCTTGTCAGTTTTTATTTGTCAGGAGCCCGCCTGAACAACAAGGCGAATATATTAAAAATCAAGCAACATGGTGAAGAAGTTGAAAGTCAAACAACAAGGTGAAGAAGTTGAAAGTCAAACAACAAGGTGGAGAAATTGAAAGTCAACAAATTGAAAAATAGCATGTCAGGATCCTACCTGGAGAACAGGGTGAAGAAACTGAAAGTAGTTAACAAGTTGAAAAAATTACAAAGTCAGAAGCCCGCCTGAAGAATAGGGTGATGAAACTCAAGTCAAGAGTCCAAAAGAAGCTACATAGATAGGATTTTGTAATTTCATTTATGTTTTAACTTGTAGTTTTCATTTTTGATGTAATGACAGAGCCGCGGACTGAAACCTCGACGGGACCTCACTCGACTCTCCAACTCGGTTGTCCTTCTTCCTTTGAATAATGGTCGGGTCAAAATTTTGTCTCGTTGTCTACTTCTTTGTATGAAAACACTTTGTGTTTACATGTAAAGAGGGGCATGATGTAGACACGTAATTTTGTCCCTTCCCAAAAGCAGTTTTACCATTTTACCCCCATCTTACTGCGTGCCTTCACCCGTGTGATTATATCCCACAAAAAAACAAAAAATAACAACCCTTAGAAAAATTTCTAACTAATTTTATCTCATCCTAACAACCTACCCTACCCCATCTCCCACCTCACTACCCTACCAACCCCATACCCTACGTATTCCTTTTACTCTTTTTTCTATTGGTAACAAACTCATAACAAAAAACATCACACCAAGACAAAAAAGGACCCCACAGATATTCCCCATAACAAAATAATATACACCCTCAGGATTTTCCATTTTGGAGGGGACCACACAATAATTCACACTAAATCACTCATACCTCACGATTAGAATGGACATAGACACCATTTTATTTATGATTGTTGATATATACACACATATACAATAGAGGGGAGACACAAAAAACTCCAGGGTACACATATAAATACCATTTTTGTTTATTCCTCACAACACCACCATTGACGCAATACACAGACAACTCACACTCTCAAGATACACCATCACATACTCACGATGAGCTTCTAACCATCACCTTCCATAAAATTTTACATCCACACAGTATGCACACCCATCGGAGTTTCAAGCAAGAATGGTCGATCCCTGTAGTTTGAGTAGGAAAAGAGCAAACGATGGACTGAAGTTAGTCGAGAAGTGCTCGGAACAGTGAATCCGACGGCATCTCGCCGGAATTCGATCCATTTTCATTGTTCTTGGCGCCGTTGAGTTCGCCGAAATCGTCTTCAATTCATCTCTGTCAACCTGTCTAGCATTTAAAATTCCCCAAAATCCATCTTTTCTTTTGATTTCTGGACGAGAATTCGTCGATCCCCCTGTCGTTGTCGTTTTCTGTTGCCGTTGGATTTCGCCAGAATTCTAATTTTGTTGATTTCTTTTGATATATTTTGTTCGGATTGGAATTTGGAGTTGTTGCGTTCTTGAACTGTTTCTCAACTGATTTGCAGAGTCGGGATTTCGTTGGTGTTCATCGAGGTTCTTGGAGCGGCTCTTATTTCTCTTATTAAAATCAATCGAAAGCTCTTGAGGTCTATCTCTTTACTCCCGTACTTTCTTATTTATTTTATTTTGTTGAAATGGCTATGATTATGTGTTGGGTGATTGTAATTGTTTGATGTTGTTGATGTTATGATCACGTGCTTGGTGATGTGACTCTGGTGGTATGAGGAAAGAATTAGATTAGTTTTAATGGTGCGATTGATTAAAAGAAATTTTGAGGAGGGAATCGAAAAATCGGTAAAAAGTGAATATTTGGTATCTTAATTCATTGTTGATGTTGAGCGTTGATAATATCATGTTTTATATCGAGGATTGGTAGGAAAATCGTAGGATTTGGGTAGGCAAAGTTTAGGACTCGTGGTTTTGTTGAATGTTTGAAATTTCGTTGAATGGTTTGATTTTCTCGCATTTGGAAAGTGTATTCATTTGGCCGGGGAATACCCCGAGGTTTCATGTATTTATTCATCGGAAAATGCCCCGATGTATTATGTCTTCGAAGATGGTTCGTAATCAAGGTCCGAGGCATCGGGTAAAGCACGGAAGCGTAGTTCATGATTAGTGTAGATTAGAATAGGATTTATTTTTTGCCTTATTTTATTTTGGACTGTATAATTGGACTGAACACCATGTTTTGGATTGTTTTGTGTGTATGACTGATTGTTTTATGTGTTTTGTGTGGTTTATACATTTGTAATGTCAAGTTAGCCGATATGCTCCACCAAGCGACTGTGGTCGAACCACGGGATCGAGGGATGCCTAACACCTTCCCCTCGGTCAACAGAATTCCTTAGTCGGAATCTCTGTTCGTGGATCAGTTTTATAGAGTCAAAACCGTTTTGAAAAAGGATATCCAAGGGTGACTTGGCACACCCGATTTATGTCAAGTGGCGACTCTGAGTTTTGAATATAAATAATCTTTTTTTTTAAACAAATTCCCATCTTTTGTCACTTAATAGTAAAATCCTTTCGAAAATAAAATCAATTTCTTTTTTGTTAAAAAAGGGGTGTGACACCCATTATTGATGCGCAGAGGTACCTCAAACGCCGGTAAATTCGTCGAATTCAAAGTCAGAAACTAACCACACGAAGACTCAATATTTGTTTGTAAGAAAATATGCAGATGAAGTTCGAAATTTTTTTATTAATTAAAAACTGAGGCTAGTCCTCTCAATTTAAAGCCAATGAAGAGGTGTTTGAAAAAGTCAGAACTTATCAGAAAATTCATAATTTATCCAAAAAGTCACAACCTATCAAAAGAATCACAACCCACCGAAAAGGTCACAATCATTCAAAGTGAAAAGATATTTTTCAATATGCATTCTTTTCTTTCGTATGTATTTTTTTCTCATTCACACCTCTTAAAAATCCGCTTACAAACAACCTTTCAAAGATAGGTTAAAAAAAAAAAAATTGTCATGAATTTCATATAAAATAGATCGAAGATTTTGATTTGTCATGAGTTTTATATAATTTCTTTTCACTAGGCCTGGTAATGACACATGCAATAATGGATGAAAGATTTAAATTTATCATGAATTTTGTATAATTTAATTTCACGTGGCTCACAAAACAACATCTCAAAAATAGATTAAAGAATTCAAATTTGTCAGGAATTTAATATACACTCTTACCATTAGGCCAGCTAGAAGCAATAAAATAGATGGGGGATTCAGATATGTAATGAATTTATTATATAATTTCTTTCCACTATGTCCTAACAATACAAAAATCTTAATGGTGAGAGCCAAACTAATTGAATTCCCATGGTATATTCAAAAGGAATAACGTTTCCGATTTTTTTTTATTTTTTTTAATAATCAAAATTTAAATTAAAATCGCTAGTTAAAATAAAAACAATCACATCCTCTTATAGTAGCAATAACACATGCTAATAGTGAATCAATTCGTGAAAATACAACAAATACTTTCGGTTTTTGCATTTAATGACAACTTCACAAGTTTTCCCTCTACTCCCAAATAAGTAAATTTTTACCTCAATGCACATCTAATCACCTATTAAGAAAAAAGAAGCTAGCACATAAATTGTACTTTATTTTTTATTTTTATCTTTTACCTTTTTTAAAAAAAAAAAAAATAGTTAGAACTCTTCTTACCTATTCGATATGGACCTAACTGTTGCGTACGCAGCTAAAGCTCTCCATAGCATTAACTTGTTCATTATTCAGTTTTCTAATAATAGTCCCTTAAGTTTGAAAGTTAATTACTTTATTTTTACATTTATTATATAAAACTAGTTACGAGTAGCCTTTGCAATGCACAGGCCCAATATTTATATTAAATTAATATTATAATAATAATTAAATTATAAAATTTATTTATTTATTTATTCATTTCAAATAGACTTTTATTTTTAAAAAAAGATAATTACTCAAGTCTCAATTTAATAGGAAAAGGGTCAACTTAAAATAAGTACTTATAAACTAAACAGATAAGTGTTTAGATAGAAGTGTTGAAACTGAAAAAAAGTTGTTGATGCATTTGGAAAACAAGTGATGTTAATCATTTTTTTGTTGTCAAAATGACTTAAATGTCCTTAAGTTGTAAACATCGTAATAAAGTGAATTATTTATAAGTTTTTATTCTAATAATTCAAAAATAATTTCTATTTAAATGCAATTTCAACATAATGAGATTATGAGAGGTCAATTTATAAATATAAGTTATTTTTTTATTTTTAAATATTGATAAAAAATTTAGGATATTTTTTATATAGATATAGTATTATCTTGTAATATTGCAAATTGAAAGCCGAATGTCATGGCAATTGGATCCATTAAAGATTCACCAGTTTACTTTAACAAAAAAGATTTTATATGAATAGATGGAGAAGAACTTACCACAAGCTCAATTTGACAATAAATTTTTTACCAAACCTCCTATTTAATGATGGATTCACTGAAAACAACGGAGAAAGATGAAGAGGAAATTGGAAGAAAGAGACAAAGAAAAACGACAAAGAGAAAAAGAAAGAAAAAACATATATTTAAGGGCTACGAATTCAGGGTGTTATTGGAATTAGAGAAAAATATAAGGGATAAACAGGTAAATATTTTGATCAAACCTAAAAGAATTTTAATCTAAAAATAAGAAGTTGGGCTCACTTTTTGTTTTTCTTAATCAGTTTTTAGCCTTTTAAGTACTTTTTAATTTTACCAAATACCTAAAAAGGTTAAACAAAAATTAAAAGCTGATTTGACCAAATTTTACTTCTATCCAAACGGGTTCTGAGTCACTTTAAGTTGAAATTAATCATTTATTAATATACACTCCTTACCATTAGGCCAGCTAGAAGCAATAATTTCTTTTTATATAATTTCTTTCTACTATGCTTACTAACAACACAAAAATAGACAGTAACGGTCATTTGTTGTTTCTTTCCTATTCTATATGGACCTAACTGTTGCGTACGCAGCTAAAGTCCTCCATCGCATTAATTTGTTCATTATTCAGTTTTCTAATAATAGTTCCTTAAGTTTGAAAGTTAATTACTTTATTTTTACACTTATTATATAAAACTAGTTACGAGTTGCCCGTGCAATGCACAAGCCCAATATTTATATTAAATTAATATTATAATAATAATTAAATTATAAGATTTATTTATTTATTCATCTCAAAAAGACTTTTTTAAAAAAAAAAAAATACTCAAGTCTCAATTTAAGTGACACAACGCGTAAATGGTCATAATAATTAATAGGAAAAGGGTCAAAAATACCACTCTACTTTGACCCCAAAGTATGATTGAGGGTAAAGTTGGCCAATTTTTTAAAGTAGAGGGGTATTTTTGACGTATTATGTCAAGTAAAGTGACGTACAATCGCCATGACTCATTTTAGTTGATTTATTTAACGATGACAAATGATGTTGGATTTAACGTTAATTGTGCACATGATTGACATACATATTAAACCACTAAATTAACATTTTGTGTGCCAAGTGGGAGAATGTAAATTTTTATAGCCCACATAATTAATTTATTTGCTGGTTTAATAATAATTGAATAAACTAAATCCTAAATTTGTATGCTCAAGTTACCTAGTAGGACAAAACTACTGACTATTCTGTTAGTAGGATAATTACTGACTGTTAGTGGGATATGTTAGTAGGATAATTACTGATTGTTAGTGGGATAACTACTGTTAGTGGGATAATTATTGTATCCATAAATCACGTTGATGGAACGTGAAAAACTTAACTGTCTATTCCCTATATTATAAAATAAAAGGGGTCCTTTCTCTGCCAAAAGAAGAATAAACTCCATCATATTTTATTCTAAAAAGTAAGGTTAAGAGAGAAAAACAATATGTTCTGCTCTTGATGTGCTTCCACTAAAACAATGGAGAATTCAGGTAAGTAATTTTGTACTGAATTACTAAATTTGTTTAATGTGAAGATCATTAAGTTGTACGTTCCTTAATGATTGGTAGGATTACATATTAGATTGCTTAGGTTATATAATCTTTTAAATCCTTACATGATATTCAATAATTTGGTATTTGATATGATATTTGAGAATAAAATTTCAATATTTTGATATTCGGGATTGAATTCGGTATAAGATATTAATACCGTTTGACCATAAACAATAGCATTAGTCATCTCAAAGAATCTCTTGAACATTGTTGATATGTTCTTAAAAAGCACAAAAAAGAAATACGGTTTCTATTAAATCTACTCTTTGAAGTTTAAACGTAGTTTATACATCTTCAATTTTAATATGGTATTATCGAATACAGTACCGAATCGAGGTTTAATATACCGACTACCGAATTACCGAATCGATGTTTACAAGTATGGTATGTGGTATTTATTATCAAATACCGATTACCAAATTATCAAATTTGAACTTTAAAAATACCGAACCGAATATCAAACTCTCACCACTACGTGTAGGATTCATCAAAAACAACATTTTTAATCAAAAAATTTTAAATACTTAAAATTCAAATAACGCATTCTCTTATAGTAGCAATAACGCATGCTAATAGCGAATCAATTTGTGAAAATACTGAGGTAACAAACACGTTTGTTTTTTGCATGTAATGACAACTTTGCGGGTATTTCCTCTAGTTAAAAATAAGTGAATTTTTTTATTGAATGCATATCTACTAAGAAAAAAAATTAACACACAAATTATACTTTATTTTTCATTTTTACCCATTTCGATATTATCAAATTACTCTTAAAATTTTAACCACGTTAAAATAAAGTTAATTAAGTCTCTTAGAATTCATAACCTAAAAAGTGTAAACAAATGGTAAAATTGAATGAAATTTCTAACATGTCTCATGAGAAAGAAAAATTCACTTATTTTAGACATTAAAAAATAATTCAAAATTTACTTATTTCGCTCTAGAGGTGGTATTACACCAACAAATCGATCGATTTCATTTAATTTCTAATCATTCAGATTCAATAACGAGACTTGTTATTATCTACTATAATAAATTCGTATTTGAACTTTTTGATTTAATTTTAATATTCTTTTATTAAATCTTATTTAATTCCTTATTTAAGATTCAAGTACCAAATAAATTAAATATTTGATGATTTAATTTATTGAATCCTTTAAATTTACGCTTAACTTATTCCATGTGCCGAATATATCCACCTACAAAGTTTACTAAGTTTTTATAAAGGCGTATCATTAACATCTTAACTGAGACATGCATTTCATCAGCTAACTATTACTTGTCAATGTATATTTTTATCATTTGATTTACGATGCATATTAACTCACGAAAAAAGTTGTCTTTTAATAAATTAAAACAACAACAACAGACCCAGTATATTCCCATAAAGTGAGGTGTGAGAAGGGTAAAATGTACGCAGTCCATACCACTACCTTCGAGGAAGTAGAGAGTTTGTTTCCGATAGACCCTTGGCTCAAGATAGAGAATAGTTTAAATAAATTAAAACAATAATCAATATACACAATTTAATAGAATAACTATATCAATATTAAAAGTATAAATATATTCAATAGATTAGAGAATTTATTTTATTAACTCCGAATAAAATACTTATTTATTATTTTATAATGAATATTATTATTGTATCTATACACATAATTAATTGTATATAACAACACCATTCTTTGATTTACTTATTGTGTGGACCTAATTACTGCGTACTCATTTGAAGCTCTTTATCACATTTGTTCATTATTGTAGTCCCTAACGTTAGGAGGTTTACATTATTTTTACAATTTTTATATCAAATAGTCCTTTAAGTATGGAAGTTATTTTTTAACTACCTATTTTACGTGTTCCCCTTCTTTTAAAAAAAAAAAATAGTTACAATTTTTTTTTTGCAATACTATAGGGACCTAATTGTTGCGTACGCAGCTAAAGCTCTCTATCGCATTAATTTGTTCATTATTGTAGTCCCTAACGTTAGGAGGTTTACTCTATTTTTACAATTTTTATATCAAATAGTCCTTTAAGTATGGAAGTTATTTTTTAACTACCTATTTTACATGTTCCCCCTTCTTTTAAAAAAAAAAAAATAGTTACAATTTTTTTTTGCAATACTATATGGACCTAATTGTTGCGTACGCAGCTAAAGCTCTCTATCGCATTAATTTGTTCATTATTGTAGTCCCTAACGTTAGGAGGTTTACTCTATTTTTACAATTTTTGTATCAAATAGTCCTTTAAGTATGGAAGTTATTTTTTAACTACCTATTTTACGTGTTCCCCTTCTTTTAAAAAAAAAAATAGTTACAATTTTTTTGCAATACTATATGGACCTAATTGTTGCGTACGCAACTAAAGCTCTATATCGCATTAATTTGTTCATTATTGTAGTCCCTAACGTTAGGAGGTTTACTCTATTTTTACAATTTTTATATCAAATAGTCCTTTAAGTTTGGAAGTTATTTTTTAACTACCTATTTTACATGTTCCCCCTTCTTTTAAAAAAAAATAAATAGTTACAATTTTTTTTTTGCAATACTATATGGACCTAATTGTTGCGTACGCAGCTAAAGCTCTCTATCGCATTAATTTGTTCATTATTGTGGTCCCGAACGTTAGGAGGTTTACTCTATTTTTACAATTTTTGTATCAAATAGTCCTTTAAGTATGGAAGTTATTTTTTAACTACCTATTTTACGTGTTCCCCTTCTTTAAAAAAAAAAAATAGTTACAATTCTTTTGCAATACTATATGGACCTAATTGTTGCGTACGCACCTAAAACTCTCTATCGCATTAATTTGTTCATTATTGTAGTCCCTAACGTTAGGAGGTTTACTCTATTTTTACAATTTTTGTATCAAATTGTCCTTTAAGTATGGAAGTTATTTTTTAACCACCTATTTTACGTGTTCCCCCTTCTATTAAAAAAAAAAATAGTTACAATTTTTTTTGCAATACTATATGGACCTAATTGTTGCGTACACAACTAAAGCTCTCTATCGCATTAATTTGTTCATTATTGTAGTCCCTAACGTTAGGAGGTTTACTCTATTTTTACAATTTTTGTATCAAATAGTCCTTTAAGTATGGAAGTTATTTTTTAACTACCTATTTTACGTGTTTCCCCTTTTTTTTTTTTTTAAAAAAACTAGTTACAATTTTTTTTTTTGCAATACTATATGGACCTAATTTTTGCGTACGCAGCTAAAACTCTCTATCGCATTAATTTGTTCATTATTGTAGTCCCTAATGTTAGGAGGTTTACTCTATTTTTACAATTTTTGTATCAAATAGTCCTTTAAGTATGGAAGTTATTTTTTAACTACCTATTTTACGTGTTCCCCTTCTTTTAAAAAAATAAAAATAGTTACAATTTTTTTTACAATACTATATGGACCTAATTGTTGCGTACGCAGCTAAAGCTCTCTATCGCATTAATTTTTTCATTATTGCAGTCCCTAACGTTAGGAGGTTTACTCTATTTTTATAATTTTTGTATCAAATAGTCCTTTAAGTATGGAAGTTATTTTTTAACTACCTATTTTACATGTTCCCCCTTCTTTAAAAAAAAAAAAAATAGTTACAATTTTTTTTTGCAATACTATATGGACCTAATTGTTGCGTACGCAGCTAAAGCTCTCTATCGCATTAATTTGTTCATTATTGCAGTCCCTAACGTTAGGAGGTTTACTCTATTTTTACAATTTTTGTATCAAATAGTCCTTTAAGTATGGAAGTTATTTTTTAACTACCTATTTTACGTGTTCCCCTTCTTTAAAAAAAAATAAAAATTGTTACAATTTTTTTGCAATACTATATGGACCTAATTGTTGCGTACGCAGCTAAAGCTCTCTATCGCATTAATTTTTTCATTATTGTAGTCCCTAACGTTAGAAGGTTTACTCTATTTTTACAATTTTTGTATCAAATAGTCCTTTTTAAGTATGGAAGTTATTTTTTAACTACCTATTTTACATGTTCCCCCTTCTTTTAAAAGAAAAAAAAATAGTTACAATTTTTTTTTGCAATACTATATAGACCTAATTGTTGCGTACGCAGCTAAAGCTCTCTATCGCATTAATTTGTTCATTATTGTAGTCCCTAACGTTATGAGGTTAACTCTATTTTTACAATTTTTGTATCAAATAGTCCTTTAAGTATGGAAGTTATTTTTTAACTACCTATTTTACTTGTTCCCTCTTCTTTAAAAAAAAATAAATAGTTACAATTTTTTTTTTGCAATACTATATGGACCTAATTGTTGCGTACGCAGCTAAAGCTCTCTATCGCATTAATTTGTTCATTATTGTAGTCCCTAACGTTAGGAGGTTTACTCTATTTTTACAATTTTTGTATCAAATAGTCCTTTAAGTATGGAAGTTATTTTTAACTACCTATTTTACGTGTTCCTCCTTCTTTTAAGAAAAAAAAAATAGTTACAATTTTTTTTTGCAATACTATATGAACCTAATTGTTGCGTACGCAGCTAAAGCTCTCTATCGGATTAATTTATTCATTATTGTAGTCCCTAACGTTAGGAGGTTTACTCTATTTTTACAATTTTTGTATCAAATAGTCCTTTAAGTATGGAAGTTATTTTTAACTACCTATTTTACGTGTTCCCACTTCTTTGAAAAAAAATAAAAATAGTTACAATTTTTTTTACAATACTATATGGACCTAATTGTTGCGTACGCAGCTAAAGCTCTCTATCGCATTAATTTTTTCATCATTGTAGTCCCTAACGTTAGGAGGTTTACTCTATTTTTATAATTTTTGTATCAAATAGTCCTTTAAGTATGAAAGTTATTTTTTAACTACCTATTTTACGTGTTTTTCCTTCTTTAAAAAAAATAAAAAAATAGTTACAATTTTTTTTGCAATACTATTTGGACCTAATTGTTGCGTACACAGCTAAAGCTCTCTATCGCATTAATTTGTTCATTATGGAGTTTTCTAACCAATTCAAAATTTTAAAAATCCAACCACATCAAAATCAAAACAAAAATTAATTTATGTAATCGATTTAATTTAATTTATAATTTAAATTGATTATTAATTAACTATGAACACTGGTGAATGTGATCATCATTGGCCAGAAGAATTAAATTACTTCAATCACAAGAGGAGTTGTTTTTTAATGGAAATATTGACCCCCAATCACATGCCAACACCAATTTCATTTTCAATTCAATTCAATTCCCATATTATCAATTCACCTAATTCTTGTTCTTTTCTTGATACCAGAAGATGAAAAAAAGGGCATTTCAGCACACTAAAATTCTTGTTATACCTGAAGTTCAAAAAAAAAAATCGAATCATAAAAATTTATTATACATAATCTTATTTTATATTTCTAAAAATTGATATTTTCACGGCTTAAATCTATGAAGGCCACGTGATAATAAAAACTTTATCTGTGAGATTCCTTCTTATAATGCAAGATGAATCACTATATAATTTCTTTCCACTAGGTCTGGTAATGGCACATGCAATAAATGGATGAAAGATTTAAATTCATCATGAATTTTATACATAACTTTTTTTCACTTGGCTTGTTGATAGTCATTGTTATTATCCTCTATTAAAAAAAATAATATAGCAAAGCAGATAAAAAAATTTCTGAAAAATAAAGAAGCAACGGATTTTATTAAATATCAGAATTTATAATTTTGTTTGTGTTCTTAAGGAATTTAATTCCCTTATTATATCTAAGGTAATGGATTAGTTCCTCCCTAGATAAAATGGATATACCTATTATTAATGTAGCGATACCTCAAACTCTAATAACTTCGTCGAACTCAAAGTCAACAACTAATCACACAAAGACTCAATATTTGTTTGTAAAAAAATATGCAGATGAAGTTCACAAATTTTTGATTAATTAAAAATTGAGGCCAGTCCTCTCAATTTATAGTCAATAAAGAGGCGTTTGAAAAAGTCACAACCTATGAGAAAAGTCATAAATTATCGAAAAAATCACAATCTATCAAAAGAGTCGCAACACATCAAAAAGGTTGCAATCATTCAAAGTGAAAAAATATCTTTTAATAATATTTATTTCTCATTCACATCTCTTAAAAACCAAACATTAATTACACACAACCTCTCAAAATAGATTAAAAAAAAATTCAAACAGCTAGCAAGTGCAGATTTGTCATGAATTTTATATAATTTCTTTCCACTAGGTCTGGTAATGGCACATGCAATAAATGGATGCAAGATTTAGATTCATCATGAATTTTATATATAACTTTTTTTCACTTGGCTTGTTGATTGTCATTGTTATTATCCTGTATTCAAAAATAATATAGCAAAGCAGATAAAATAATTTTGAAAAATAAAAAAGCAAAGGACTTTATTGAATATCCGAGTTTATAATTTTGTTTGTATCCTTAAAGAATTTAATTCCCTTATTGTATCTAAGGTAATGGATTAGTTCCTCCTTGAATAAAATGGATATACCTATTATTGATGTAGCGATACCTCAAACGCTAATAACTTTGTCGAACTCAAAATCAGCAACTAATCACACAAAGACTCAATATTTATTTGTAAGAAAATATGCAAATGAAGTTCAGTAAAATTTCCGTTAATTAAAAACTAAGACTAGTCCTCTCAATTTATAGCAATGAAGAGATGCTTGAAAAAAGTACAACCATCAGAAAAGTCATAAATTATTAAAAAAATTACAACCTATCGAAAGATTCTCAACCCATTAAAAAGGTTACAATCGTTCAAATTAAAAAAATATCTTTTAATAATATTTATTTCTCATTCACATCTGTTAAAAACCCAACATGACTTACAAACAACCTCTCGAAATAGATTTAAAAAGAATTCAAATTTGTCATGAATTTTATATAAACTCTTACCATTAAGCCAGCTAGCCGCACTAAAATAGCAGATTTGTCATGAGTTTTATATAATTTCTTTCCACTAGGCCTGGTAATGGCACATGCAATAAATGGATGCAAGATTTAAATTTATCATGAATTTTATATAACTTAGTTTCACATGGCTTACAAAACAAGAGAAAACTCTGTTGAAAGCATTGCCACCTTGATGAGCTCTATAACGCGCGATTCGAATTAGTCGAGGTTCCAATATAGACACCGTACATCGGATGAAAAAGATAAAATAAACCTCTCAAAAATGGATTTAAAATATTCAACTTTGTCATGAATTTTATATAACTTAGTTTCAACTGGTTTAGGAACAAACCTCTCAAAAATAGATTTCCTTTTAAAAATTCAAATTTGTCATGAATTTTATATAAACTCTTACCATTAGGCCGCATTAAAATAGATGGAAGATCAGAGATTTGTCATGAATTTTATATAATTTCTTTCCACCATGCTTACTAACAACACAAAAATAGACGTAACGGTCGTCTGATGTTTCGTATTTTTTTTTTGGTGATGAAGATCGCATTAAAATAAAATTAGTTGGTTGTAATTATTAGTTTCCAGATTCAACCTCGATTAATAGCAAAAAATAGGTCATCATGGTTTGTAATAGAGTATGTCTGCCCACAGAGGTTGTCGAGCACACATTGGAGGAACTGAAAAAAACCCATTCTGCTCCATGCTTGGTTAGTGCGTCTGCCACCTATTTTGCTCCCTAAATCCATGCTGAACCACTAGACATCCCAGTCGTCTTAATCTGCATCTGCATTCATCAATGATACCATCATAGAGGTGGTTACCTCCTTTAAGCATTTTAATGATTTCTATAGAATCCGTAACTATTTGAATAGGAGTTAGGTTATGCATTTCAATCATTTTGAGACCTTCTAACAAAGCAAGTAACTCCATTTGATTGTTAGTATCTGTAAGAAAAGTTTTAACGAACCCCATTACCCAATCCCCATTATGATTTCTAACTACCCCTCCTATACCTCCCTTCCCCGGGTTCCCAAAACAAGAGCCATCCACATTGAGCTTGTATTGACCTCTTGGTGGGGGTTCCCATTTGATGTGGAGGTATTCTATGTGTCTATTCCTAGGGTTGGGATATTTCAGATGAATGTATTCAATAGTTTCGGAGTAAGACTGCTGAAAAGAGGCTTTATGATGAGAATGGTTAAACACATTATGATTCCTGTTCTTTCAGATATTCCATAGGCAGAAAGGGAGAATTTTAGCCCATAGGAGGAACTTGTCAGAAGACTGGTTCTTGATTTTTCTCCAGATAGGCATCCATTTGCCGTTTGTGAAAGTGGAGGTGTCCATATTGGGTTTATTGATAGCTCCTTTTATGAGGTCCTCCAAGAAAGTCCAAGTCAAAGGGCATTTTGAGAAGATGTGAGTAATATCTTCTGGGTCTGTCTGGCAGATATGGCAATTGAGGGGGGGGGGGGGGGTTGTTGAGACCCAAATTAGAGAGATGGAGGTTAGTTAGAAGCTTGTTGTGCTGTAGGATTCAAAAGAAGTTTTTTATTTTGTTGGGAGTGCGCATCTTCCAAATCCAAGTAAAATCATGGGAAGGGTCATGATGGTTCCTTTTTTTCCTGTTAGCTAAGAAAATGTAGGCACTGTGGCAGAGAACATGCCACTTCCTTTTAGCCTCCACCGAGGTGTATCCCAAGGAATTCTATGATTAGGAAAGAAAGAGTTTAAGATGTGGATTTGAATATCAGAAGGAATGCTGAAGGAAAGCTTTCGCATATCCCAAGTATTGTTATTCCAGATCTCAGCAAGAGTAATCTTCTCTTCAGACTTGTTAAGAGGACCATGGAGGGTACTTCTTAGGGGGGGAGGTATTAGGGATCCATCTATCTAACCAGAAGCGAACCCCTTTACCATCTTTGACTGACCAAGTTGTGGCCTCAGTGCAATCCTGCCAGCCTTTGAAGATATTTCTCCCAAGTCTAGAGAAGTGATGGATTTTTCCGGTTCCTTGGGTGGTATACTTGGTTTTGAGAACTTTAACCCAAAGATTGGAGGGATTGTGAACAAATCTCCAAGCAAGGCTCATTAGCATGGAATCATTTTTAATGCTAGCCTTTTGGATACTCAGTCCCCCTTCCTTTTTGGGAAGGGTGACTGTTTTCCAGGAGATTAAGTGCTTCTTCTTTTTCTCTTCAGTAGTTCCCCGTAGAAAGTTCCTTTGGATTTTATCAATGTGTTTCTAGATTTTCTTAGGGATATTCATGATTTGCATAACATGGTTAGGCATGTTGTTTAAGGAGCTCTTAGCAAGGATGGCTCTGCCTGCCATATTTAGGAACCTGGTTTTCCATCCAGCAAGCTTAGTGTTAAGATTATCCAGGATGAACTGGAAGTCTTTATGACTAGGCTTGTGATGGAAAATAGGGAACCCAAGGTATTTCCCAAAGTCTGATTTGGCCTAAGCCTGTCAAACGGGTCGGGCTGACCCGGCCCGGTCAGCCCACGGGTTGTAGGGTACCGGATCCCGGGCTGAGTTATTTTTTAGTTTGGACCCGGTTAATCCGGCTCGGACCAAACCCGATCCGGGCCCGTCGGTTAACCAGGCCGGATATATTTTATTTTTTATTTTTTTTTAATTTTGGATTTGGTCAAAATATGACCGTTGGGCCCAACGGCTATATTACCGTTTGGGCCCTTAAAACGGCTCAATTGGCCTTTTTTGATAATTTTTTTTTTCATTTTAAATATTTTTTTAATCCCAAAAAAAATTCTATAAACACCCTACACTCTCAAATCATTTTCACACAAATTTTCATTCTCTCAAATCTCATTCTCTCTCAATTCTCAAATATTCTATATATTTAAATTCCTAAAGTGCTCACTTTAATTTTTTTAATTTTGCGATTACAAAGTACGAGTGGAAGTTTTTAAAATCGCAACCTTCGGATACTTCTAAAATTTGGTATTATCGTTCCATCTCTTACGTTTAATTTTTAATTAATGTATTAATTGTTGAATATTTTATTTTATTATATTTGTGTTTTGAATTTTTTTAGTTTAATTTATATTTTGAATAAATTAAGAAACCTCGCCACTAAAGGTGTTAAATTTTTTCGTCCCGAAAGTGGTAATGGTAGCAAAAAGCAAATTACTAGTGGTAGAGGTACTTCAAGTAGTAGATATACCCGTGTGCCTTCGCCTCCGGTACCTCTTGGTACACCTTTTGAGGAAGAAATGGGTGTAGGTGTTCACGATATGAATTATGTAGAAGCTCAAAAAAATTACGGTATAGAAGAAGAAAATGAAGTAGATGCGGTTAATTTAAATAAAGATAATGAAAATATTGGTGAGACACCCGCAGTAGGAAATGCTAACGTTAGATCTGAATCGGTTAATCTCCCTCTCCGTCCTCCTTGTACCCCAAGAGCTCGTAAAATAGCTAGTATTGCATGATAATTTTTTTAACGTATATCAATTACTGAGGTGCAATGCAGTATTTGTCAACAAATATATAAGCATAAAAGCAGAGGCAAGCAAGGGGGTACGGGTACGTTAATGAGACATATAGGTGATGCTCACGAAAGAGATTTAAATATTGCACGAGGTGGTGCGGATGTTGGTAGGCCAACGCAAACTAAAATGGACCCAGCAACCGGTCAGGTAATGAAGAAGTATAATAAATTGAGGGACCGAGAAGAAATAGCTAAAATGGTAGTTGTGGGTTGTTTGCCTTTTAGTTTTTCTTCTTCTGATGCCTTTATTTATTATATTCAAGCAATTTATAATCCTATGTTTAATGATATTCCTAGAAGTACTTGTCGGTCTGATATTTTTAGACTTCATTCCCAATATTATTTTTATTTATCAACATTGTTAAAAAATATTCAATGTAGATTGTCCCTAACTTCTTGGTCGTGCTGTAAATAAAAATGATTATTTAATCGTTACTTGTCACTGGATGGATAGTAATTTTGTGATGCAAAAACGTATTCTTGCTTTTTTATATGATGAAGATCGTAAACATATTGGAGATTTTATTACTGAGTCGATTGTTAAAGTTGCAGAATTTTATGGTATCGAAAATAAAATCTTATATATTGCTTTTAATAATGTTTCTAACAACAAGACTGCTATAACAAAGTTAAAATCTAAGCTATCTCCGTCGTTACCTAAAAAATTTCATATTAAGTGTGCATGTCATATATATAATTTAATTGTAAAAGATGATCTTGAGTTTTTTGAGCTTTATATTGAAAAAATCCGTCTTGCTGTTGGTTTTATTCAAGGAAATAATCGAAGAAAAAGAATTAAAGAATTTAAAGTTAAATGTTAAGAAAATGGACTTGCACCGATATTGATGCCTGAGGAAATTGATATTAGAAGGAATTCTACGTATGATTTTTTAAAAACTTGTTATAAATATAGAGTTCCTATTACACTAGCTTTTAACCAACATTGTGGTTCATTTGCTGATTCTGCTTATTGCATGCTACATGATTCTGATTGGGTTGTAATTAATGATCTTGTTAAGGTTTTAGAAAATTTTTATATAACTACTGTTGAATTTTTCGGTGTTTATTATCCTACTGTTTGTAATTGTCACATCCCTTTTTCGTACTCCAAAAGATTCGTTTTAAATTCGAAAGGATTTTTATTATTAAGTGACAAAAAATTGAAATTTTATTTTGAAAAAGGATTATTTACATTTTTTTATTCAGAGTCGCCACTTGACATAATTCGGTGTGCCAAGTCACCTTTGAAAAATTCTTTTCAAAACAGTTTGACTCTAAAAACTGATCTGCGAACAGAGATTCTGGTTAAGGAATTCTATTGATCGAGGGGAAGGTGTTAGGCACCCCTCGATCCCGTGGTTCGACCACGGTCGCTTGGTGGAGCGTATCGGCTAATTTGGACACTATGAATGTATAAACCACACCAAACATAAATAAAACGATCAATCAAGCAAACAAATCCAAAAGCAATGTCCAGTCCAATTATACAGTCCAAAATAGAAAAATTCAGAAATGTAAATCCTATTCTAAACTAATCCTGGACTAAGCTCCAATGCCTCACCCGATGCCTCGGGCCTTCATCACGAACGTCCTCCAACTACAAGATACTTCGGGGCATTCCCCGGATAAATCAATACAAATCGCTCGAGGCATTCTCCAGCCAAATGAATACATTTTTAGTGCGGGAAAACAAAACCTTTCAACACATAATCCAAACATTCCACAATCCACAAGTTCTATATTTGCCTATCCGAGCCTACTGTTTGCTTACCCAGCACGACCAATCATGGCACTATTACAATCAACGACATCAATGAATCAAAACGACAATATTCATTTTTATCAACCTTCAATTCCCGCCCCACTTTTATTGTCAAATTATCGATTTTAATTCTCAAACAAGATATCATTTCATCGCACAACACAAAAATAATGAATCAACACCAAGTAATTATTCACCATCAACAAGGATCAAATAACACGCAAACGTTCAATCCTTAACACCGAATATCATAAAGAGTGAAATAAAAAGAGAGGGAGAAGAGAATCGAACCTCAATTATCGATTTCAATGTAGTGTTATTCAATTAAACGAGACAGAGTCCGACTGGGAACCTCGAATTGAACTTCAACCGCGACCCACCAACTCGAATCCAAACCGAATGGAACTCCACCAACGACAGTGAATACCCGGGATCAACAGCCAGATATATTTCAAACCTAAAAATAAAGGCCTCGATATGAAAACTAAGATCTGAACCCAAAACGACGACTGATGAAACTCAAAATCCGATTTCAATCTTGAATCACCAAAATAGACGAACCCAAGCTGCAAAAATCTGATAGAAAACTAAGCACCCATACGACTTGAACTCCGGTGAGCTAACAGTGCCCAAAACAGACGGAAGTAGGTCGGATTCCGGAGAGTTTGAATATTTTCTAAATGGGGTCACTCAAAAACTTTTGAAAACGGAATGTTCTGGCGATATTCTCGTTTCCCTATCGGACTCGTCTAGAAATCAACAGAGAACGACGAGATTCTGGCAAAATAGTCGCCAGAACAACGACCAAACCCACTAAAACCCGTTTTCGAGTAACCCGAAATCAACACAATTTTCTTCTCTATTTTAGATCTCGACTTCGAATCTCTCTCTCTCGCGCGCGAATCTCTCAGTGTGTGTATCCCCTGTGGTGCGTGCGTTCAACAGGTGTATATAGTAGCTCTATGTGTATCTCTTATGTGGAGAAGAAAAGGAAAGTTGGGGTCTCTCTGTATTTCTGTTTGTGTATGTGAGGATGATGATGATCTCCTTCCGTTAATAGCAGTGTGTTCAGAAGAAAGGGAAGAGATGGACCATGTTACATGCTTTTTTCATCAATGGAGAATATCGATTCCTGATCTAGTGGGAACTGTGTGTAGCGCGTGAGTATGAAAATGAGTGTGGGTCTGTGAATTGTGAGTCCCCCTGTGATTGAGATTTTTTTTCTTTTTTAATTATTTTGTGGGCCCTTGAAAGTGTCTATCGAAAATGGAAGACTTTTTTGTGCCTTATTCTGTTAAATGATAATTAAAATGTAAAGGGAAGGGGGCACGTGGGGTAGGTGGTGAGGTGGGGTATGTGAGGTGTTAAAATTTAATAGGGAGGGGTTGTTAGAATAAGATAAAATTAGTTAGGGGCTGTTATTTTTATATTTTTGTGGGATATAATCACATGGGTGAGGGCACGCAGTAAAACAAGGTAAAATGATAAAAATGTTTTTGGGGAGGGACAAAATTACGTGTCTACAGTAATATTTTGGCATATATAGCCGATATTGATGGTTTGCTCAAAGAATATAAAAATAAAGAAGGTTATAAAGAAACTGTTGGTGCCATATTTACTAAAAAAATTTAAAAAAAATTTGATTTCTCTTATTTACTTGGTTGGTGCTATGCTAAATCCATGCATGAAATATAATACCATGTGCCACTTTAGTACTCTTATTTATGCTAACTTAGAAATAAATACTAACAATGCTTCTCAACAAGTACAACCTGATTTGTGGACGGCTATGAGTGATGCGAATGAATACATAGAAAAATTATATAATCATTATGCTGATTTAGTTGATTTAGTCGTACTTACAAATATCACACCAACTGTCGCTCCTCGTCCTCTCGAGGAGCTATCATCTTAAAAAAGGACGGCACATAGTGGTTTTCCTGATTTTTTTATGATTTATCTTGTTGGAATAGTGTTGATGAGAGAGCTTACACATCAACTTATCGAGAAACACTTAAATATTATCTTCGGTCGCCGCCAGAGGATCGCAGACGACGGATCAACACGTTGGATTGGTGGAGGACTAATGAAACACAATATCCTGTGCTTTCAAGATTAGCTAGAGATATCTTGAATGTTTCAATGTCAACTGTTGCATCAGAGAGCGCTTTTAGTCAGGGACGACAACAACTTGGAGACAACTGACACTCATTGGGAAGCAATGCAATGAATGTTCTAGTTTGCCTCAGAGATTGGATTACAATGGAAAGAAGAAATCAAGGAATGAAAGCGGAGCCGAATGACGAACAAAAACTTGAAGAAATTATGTCTTCACGGGAGAACTCAGCAGAATCAAGTCCAATGCATGATTTTGCCTTCGTTGACTTTGACTATCTTATGCAAGTTCCCGTTAATATTAACATGAATGAGTTGGAAAAAATGATGCATACTTTTTAGATTTTTCATTCATGTAAATTATAAATTTTGGATCATTTTGCAATCAATAAAATTCAACATTCATTCGCTCCTTATTCCTTACTTTGTATTTTTTTTCATTTAATGATTTAAATTGAATTTTTAGTTTAAATTAAAAACTTACTTTTAATATATTATTAATTTACTATCAAGTATTATTAATTTATTATATTAAGTAGAATATGTTTTGTATATTTGTGTATATATCTTCAATATATGTGTATATTTAATGTATAAATGTGTATATGTTTTATAAATTGTATATATATTGTAGTATATGTTTTATTAAAAGTTGTACATATATATTGAATGGTGCGTCTATATGTGTATATATCTTCTATAGACGTATATATTTAATGTATACATGTGTATATGTTTTATACATTAGTATATAACTATATATATACTGTAGTATATTTTATTTAAAGTAGTACATATATATTGAATAGTCCGTATATATGTGTATATATCTTCTATAGAGTGTATATTTAATGTATACATATGTATATATTTTATAAATTAGTATATAACTATATATATATTGTAGTGTATATATATTGTAGTATATGTTTTATTTAAAGTAGTACATATATATTGAATGGTGTGTATATATGTGTATATATCTTCTATAGAGTTTATATTTAATGTATACGTGTGTATATGTTTTATAAATTAGTATTTAACTATATATATATATATATATATATATATATATATATATATATATTGTAGTATATGTTTTATTTAAAGTAGTACATATATATTGAATGGTGCGTATATATGTGTATATATCTCCTATAGACGTATATATTTAATGTATACATGTGTATATGTTTTATAAATTAGTATATAACTATATATGTATTGTAGTATATATATATATATATATATATATATATATATATATATATATATATATATATATATATATTGTAGTATATGTTTTATTTAAAGTAGTTCATATATATTGAATGGTGCGTATATATGTGTAGTGTATATATCTTCTATAGACGTATATATTTAACGTATACATGTGTATATATTTTATAAATTAGTAATTAGTATATAACTATATATATAATTATATATATTGTAGTATATGTTTTATTTAAAGTAGTACGTATAGTCGTATATATTGAATGTTACGTATATATGTGTAATTGTGTATATGTGTATATATTTTTTAAATTCTAATGTAGTATATACTATATATATCGTGTATATATATTGTTTAATGTATTTAAAATGTATATAGGTGGGTATATATAGTGTATATTGAAAAAAACTTTTTTATTTTTGACCGAATTTGACCAAATTTTTAACCGGATTTAGGTGGGTTTGACCGGGTTGGGTTAAGTGGGCCGGGTTAGGGTTATTTTTAAAATTTTTACTGTTGAACCCGGACCCGACCTGACCCAGCCCACTTAACCACAACCCGGACCCGGCCCGGCCCACAACCCGGCTAAATTTAATGGGCCAATTTTGGGTTGACCTGGACCGACCCACTTAACGCCCTTAATTTGGCCTTAATTTTCAGTTTGTGGGCCAGAAGGTTCCTTTGGTTAGTACTGCAGTTCTTGGAGAAAAGTACCTTAGACTTAGAAGTGTTGACTTTTTGCCCATAATGTTGACTAAAGCTCATAAGAGTATTCATGATAGTGTGGCAATTGGTGGCATCAGCTCTAGCAAAGAGGGTTAAGTCGTCCGCAAAGAAAAGATGAGAAATTTTGGGACCTTTGGGACTAATGGAGATGGGGGTCCAATTTAGAGTGTCAACTTCATGATCAATTCTTCTGAAAAGGAGTTCCATGCACATGATGAAGATGTAGAGAGAGATGGGGTCCCCTTGTCTAATACCCTGGTAGGATTGAAGCTTGTGTTTTTTCCCCCATTCACTAAGATAGAGATTGAGGAAGTAGTAATGCACGATATGATAAGCTTGATCATTTTATTAGGTAAGTTGAAAAAGTGAAGAGCTTGCCTAGTAAAAGACCATTTAATCCTATCAAAATCCTTTTCAAGATCAATTTTGAGGATCATATTGACTTTTTTGCCTTTCATTTTGGCAAAGTGGGTAAAGTAATCTTGAACTATGATAGCATTATTAGAAACCCTTCTGTTTGCTAGGAAGCTTGACTGGCTAGGGCTGATAATGTTAGCAAGGTGGGGTTTGATTCTGTTCACCAGAATTTTGGTGATGATCTTGTACTGGGTGTTACAGAGTCCTATAGGCCTAAAATTCCTAAGATTGGTGGCATTAGGGCATTTAGGAATAATACATAGGTATGTAGAGTTGGCCTGCCTTTCTATAGTAATGGTAGAGAAGGTGGACTTACAGAACTCCACAACAGAGGGGCCAATAATATCCCAGTATCTTTGGTAAAGTAGTGGGTGAATACCATCTGGCCCTGGAGCTTTGGTAGGCTTGAAAGATAAGACAACTTGCTTGATTTCCTTAAGATCAGGAATAACTTCAAGGGCCGAGTGGTCTTCTTGGCTGATGGAGCCTTTGGAAGAAGGATTTTGTTGGTATTTGAGAGGAGAGAAAGAATGGTCAGTGGAGTACAGTTTGGAGTAAAAGTTGGTGATACAGTGCTGAATGTCATTGTGAGAGTAGAACCAGTTTCCAAGATCATCTTGGAGTGAGATGATGTTGTTCTTCCTTCTTCTGTTAAGAGTAGTAGTATGAAATAAGTTGGTGTTGTTGTCCCCTTCTGTGAGCCAGGTTATCCTAGATTTCAACTTCCAGAATTCCTTCTCATTCCTCAAAATGTCACTGTATTCCTTACAGAGGTAATTTTCAAGGTTATGTAGGTAAGAACTATGAGGATAAGCATTGGCTTTCTGGATACCATCCAACTTAGCCAAGATGTGTTTTTTCTAGTGAAAAATGTTTCCAAAAACTTTCTTGTTCCAGATGGTTATATTAGCTTCAAAGAGGGAGATTGCCTGGGTAAGGCCAAGACTAGAATCAAAGGAGTTCTTAACTATCAAAGGAAAAGTAGGATGGGAGCACCACATGGTTTCCATCCTAAAAGGCTTAGAGGGGTTTGGATAATTTCTATAGAGGTTGATAAGAAGATGGGAGTGGTCGGAGTGGGTTCTAGGTAGGTGAGTGACAGAAGCTTCAGGAAAAAGCTTAATCCAGGGGTCATTAACTAAGCATCTATCTAACCTTTCTAGTATAAGAGCTTTATTATCTCTATACCTCTTATTAGACCAAGTATACTTACTTTCTTTGAATCCCAGATCAATAAGACCACTAAGGTT
Organism: Capsicum pubescens; assembly: GCA_030864215.1. NCBI lineage: Eukaryota > Viridiplantae > Streptophyta > Magnoliopsida > Solanales > Solanaceae > Capsicum > Capsicum pubescens. The sequence goes on along the minus strand of CM061538.1, from coordinate 328,443,376 downwards.
GATGCAGTCCCAGAAGAGTCTAGATCTATTGTTATTGATAGGCTGCACACCAAATTTATTAGAGGATTTTAGAAGCTCATTGAAGTCTCCTGCCACTAGCCAAACATTATTAGGAAAAGAATTGATGGTTTGAGCAAAAGTACTAAGTTAAGACCAAAGATCTTTCCTATCTTCCAAGCAGTTGCTAGCATAAATAGCACTAAAAAAATCAGTAAGAAGGAGGGTTGCTAACCTGAACAACATGTGGATACCCTGAGAAGTGATGTTGATGTCTTTGATGGTCAAGTTGTTCTTATTCCACATGATGACAAGCCCACCAGACCTTCTCATGGCAGGATACTGGATTTTCCTAGCATAACCTAGGTCTTCAACAAGGCTACTATGGTCACTCATTCTAGTCTCAAGAAGAGCTAATATGGAAGGCTTATGCATGTCAACCATTGCTTTACAGTGCCTTCTAAATTCATCCCCATTGGCTCCTCTAGTGTTCCATATTATACAATTCATCATTGACATTGATGGTGTCAGTGTGTCTTGCATTTCCTGCAAGATCTCCTTGCCTCTTCCCTCCGGGCTATTTATGGTTGAGATCTCTGTCCCTTTCCTCTTTCTGGAAAGAGATGACATTTTGGTCTTGTAATAGTTGCCAGTTCCTGGGCTTGGTGGCACTATTTCCAGATCTAACAGACTGATATCCTGGGGAATACAGATGATGACTATCTCTCATATTACATCCTCAAATATGAGATGGAGAGGCTTTCCTAAGGTTACTGCCTCTGTTCTTGGTGCTATCAGAGAGGCCAGAATGTTTTCTAATTCCTGTTTTCCCTCTCTTAGGGCCTCCATGGTCCTCTGCCTTTCCAGAATCTCCCTTGGAGGGTTTTAGTATGGAAGATTCTGAGACAGTATAGGGTTGAACTTTTGGTGAGGGTATTCCCCAGAGATCAGTACAAAAGGGGGTCCCCAATCCAGTAGGTCCTTCTCTCTTGTTGGGAAGAATGGAATGGATTAGCTTGTGAGTGTCATTTTTTCACTTAGAGATTCTGGTGTGAGGGTCCCCATTGGTGTCTGATTGAGTAGCTTTAGCAAGGTTGTCATCTATGTGTTGTGGTCGTAGTTGTGGAGACCTTGGGTTATTCCCTTCATTATCAGTTATGCCAGATAATGCGGGTTCTGGATAACAATTTGAAGTTTGTGACCTTGCCATTCCAAGTTCAGAGGAATCGCTAGCTCTATAAGACCCATCTCCAGCCATGATGATGGCTGGTGGTCCATCGGTAATAGTAATGTTGTGAACATTAGGGGTTGCAAAACCGGCATGGTTGATGGTGTTGTGAGATTTTCCATGTCCACTACACTCTATAGAAGGGAGTTGTTCAATAGAGTGAGTGTTATGGCTCTCACTGGTGGCTCTAATGGGCTTTGAAAAATGGGTACGCTCTTTAGCGTTACCATCAGTCATGTCAACGTCGGTGAGGTGACTAGAAAAAAGTGTTGAGTTTTTCGATGAGGGAGCCGTCAAGCTTGGGGTGGTGGAGCTATTTTTTCTCCAATTCCAAGAGGGGGGTGTCAGGGATTCATTAGTCAACATTTTTTTATGGGTGCCTGATTCATTGGCTTTTTTTTGATTCATTGGCTTTTTTTTTTTTTACTTTGGGATGTCTCTCCATTAATATTAGAGTTCCATATTTTTTAAAAGGAAATATTGGGCCCAATCGGGGCTTGTTGACTGGTCCATATCCATTTTCCTTCAACTATGGATTGCGAGACTTTATGGGACGATTGGTTGGACCCAGTTTGATTTGGTCCTAATTTTAATTCATCCCTGCCCCGACCCTGATCCTTAGGGTTAGCTGAAGCAATCGTCGTAGCCTTCTCGCCGCCTATTGTTGCCGACTTGCCGTAGCTCCGGTGGGCAAATTGGATTGGGATTTTTGGATAGTAGAAGAATACTTACCTGGATGGTTCTGCTTTGAGGCATGTTTGTCTTCATCCTTTTTCTTTCCTTTCCTCTTTTTAAAGACAACAGTTTGCCACTGTTGGCTCAACTCCGATTTTGATGTAGATGTTGTCCTGTTGGAATTTGTCCCCAAAGGTCTGTCATTATGTGTGAGGTTGCACTGAGTGAGAACATGTCCTAGTTTCCCGCACCCCTTGCACAGAAAACCATCTCCCTCGTAAAGGAGATCTTGATAGTGGCTCCGTATAATAACCGAAGTTTGTACCTGCGTCTCTAGTGGGATTTGTACACAAATTCTTGTATACCGCCTCCTCAGGGCTGCAGACGTGCCTGCATCTATCTTGACGAGCGTCCCTATCTTCTTTCCCACCTTCTCCAAGATCCCAGCATCATAAAATTCCGTTGGCAAGTGGGGAAGCCGGATCCACACAACCGTGTCGTATTTATATTGAAGTCTAACTATTTATATTTGTATTATATAAAAATCATCAAAAATAGCATTTTCTATCAAAAAAAAATTAATACTCAAGATTCAAATCAAAACCTCTAAGTAAGACATGAGCGACCATATTCACTATAATACATCCTCTTATAGTAGCAATAACATATGCTAATAGTGAATTAATTTGTGAAAATACTTAGGTAACAAACACGTTCGGTTCTTGTATTTAATGAAAACTTCACAAGTATTTCTTCTAGTCCCAAATAAGTGAACTTTTACTTTAACGCACACATATCTATTAGATTAAAAATGTGATGATCCTTAGAAAAGTGATTCAAACTTTTTGTCATTCATTAAAAGACCCTCCTTTAGACAAAATTATCTTTTCACTATTTTCTTCAATTTATTATTTAATTATTTTTATTATATTAACTAGACTCCTAAAATATATGAAAGTAGAATCAATTAATATTTTCCTTTATAGCGATGAATTAAAAAAATACTCCTAAAATAGGATAGAAAAATACTCCTAAAATAGGGCTCTATTAAAGAAATATTTCTATAAATATTGAAATGCACGTTAAACTATCGAAAAAATTGATTTACTTATTGGAAAAATATGATTGATGCTCATCTAACTTGATCCGCTTGCATGTCTAGATTGATGGATGCTTAATTTTCTAACCCTTAACTTCTTCACTGTTTTTGTCAACATAATAGAATTCAACGTGTGTATATATATATTTCTATTCAAATCATTCTTTAGGATCAAAATTTTCTCTTAGACAAGAATTATTTTCATCAAAACTGAAGTTTTGTGATCAATATTGTATTATTTTGTTGTAGTTTACAGGTCGTAGATGAATTTACAGGTGGTAGATGAATGTCGGTCAGCTTTAAGGAATTTTTTAGATAAAGGTTGGGTTTAATCGTATTATTTTTATATCTCTATTTTGAGAATTCTTTTTGTGTAAAGGTTAATTTTAAATGTATTATTTTGATATCTCTATTATCGTATTATTTTGTTATAGTTTACAGGTGGTAGATGAATGTCAGACGGCTTTGAAATTTTTTTTGTGTACATGTTAGATTTAATTATATTATTTTGATGTCTTTATCATCATATTATTTTGTTGGAGTTTACAGGCGGTAGATGAATGTCGATCGACTTTGACAATTTTTTTTGGTAAAGGTTAGGTTTAATTAAATAAATTCTCCAAAAAGTGTTGAATTTAATTATTGTATACATCTTTATTATTTAAACAAATATCATATTTAGCGTAACGTTTGAACTCAATAAAGTAAGATACACGCGCGAGGCGCGTACACCTAAACTAGTTAAGGGAAAGAACTAGCACATAAATTGTATTTTATTTTTTATTTTTATCTTTTAGATATTATCAAACTATTTTTTGAAATTCACATTAAAATAAAGTCAATTAAGTCTCTTGGATTCATAACCTAGAAAGTATAAATGAAGGATAAAATTGGATGAAATTTTCCACATGTCTACTAAAGATTAAATAATTAACTTATTTTGGACATTAAAAAATAACTTAAAATTCACTTACTCCCTCCGTTTCGTTTTAGTTGACCCTCTTTCTAAAAATATTTGTTTCAATTTAGTTGTCCCTTTTGATGAAATCAAGAATATTTTATTATGTTCTTTCAATATTATCCTCAACATTAAATGACTAAAAAAAAAAATATTTACTCAAATTTATATTTTCAAAGCATAATTAATTAATAAGGCTAATTTGGTAAAAGAAACCCCTAATAAATACTTTCTTAAGGGGAGTGCCAAGTCAAAAGGAGCAAACTATTTTGAAACGGAGGGAGTATTTTGCAATAGAGGGAGTACTAAACCAACAAATGGTCGATTCTATTTAATTTCTAACTATTCATATTTAATAGAGAAAATACATCAAATCACCCCTGAACGTGTGACCAAAACTTACTTTAGACCCTAAACTAATCAGGCAATTATATACCCCCCTTAATAACTTTAAAGTAAATTTTTTACCCCCCTAAAAAAATTATACCACTCTCACTGCGGAGAGTGAAGTACACACGCCCCAATTTGAGCCACGTCAGTGCCGTGTCATTGCCACGTAAGAAATTATATTTTAAAAAAAAAAGTAATCCCACACATATATTATTTTTATATATATATAAAATATAGTATATATATAGATATATAGAATAAAGCCTCCCCCCCCCCCCCCCGGTTTTCCTCCTCCTTCGACCCTTCCACCCTCTTCTATCCCCCCCCCCCCCAAACCATTTTCCTTCTTCTTCGAAACCCCCCACCCCCACCCCACCACCTATTTTTCTTCTCCTCAGACCATTCCCCCTCCTCTCTTTCTCTCCTTCCAACCCCAATGCCATCTCCTCCAATTTTTTCATTTTTTTCATTAACACCATTAGATAACAACCATGAACAACAATTCAATTCATAATATAGACACACACAGAAGAGAATTAGCACCACTCCTTCCATCACCACCCCTTCACAATACGCACACACTGAGATATATATATATATATAGATTCTTCATTCACAGAGGAGGGCCTCCAATTTTCTTTGTTCACTCACAGCAAACAAACACCCACACAGACTCCCAATTCCTCACAGAACACACACAGGTAGTGACGACGGATTGAGGGGTAATTGACAAAAATCAGAGCAGAGAAAGGGGAGAAATCAGAGTAGAGGAAAATCCGAAAAAATTCATTTAAAACAATACAGTTGTCAACTTTGAGACAATTTTGACACAAATTATCTATCAAGTATCATAAATTTCACAAATTTTTAACTCAAAAACATAAAAGCTTCAATTCATAAACTTCTCAAAACATTCAATTTCACCTTTTACGAAATATTTCATGGCTTCGCCTCAATGAAGAAATGGGGTGGGTGGGAGATATGAAAAAGATTAAGAAATGATGTGTTCGAGGGTGAGGGGAATGGGAAAGGGGGGAGGGGGGGCAACGAAGAAGATGATGAAGAAGAAGACTTCTTATTTTTACATATATATATATATATATATATATATATATATATATAAAGAGAATTTATAAAATTTAAAAGGTGGGCCCCACTTTTTTATACGTTATTTGGGCTATTTACGCGCAGATTTTTAAAGAATTTGCCACGTCAGTAATTCGGGGGGTAAAAAATTCACTTTAAAGCTATTAAGGGGTATATAATTACCCGATTAGTTTAGGATCAAAAGTAAGTTCTGGCCACAAGTTCAGGGGTGATTTAATGTATTTTCTCTATTTAATAATGAGAATCGTTACTATCCACCATAATAAATCTGTATTTGCACTTTATAATTTAGTTTCAAAATTCTTTTATTAAATCTTCTTTAATTCCTCATGTTAAGATTCAGATACCAATCAATTATATTAATTATTTGACGATTTAATTTCTTAATTATTTTCTTTAAATTTTCACTCAAATTATTCCATGTGCCGAATATAAATTTTCGCTTAACTTATTCCATGTGCCGAATATAAAACTCACCCACAAGACTTACACGTGCAACCAAATAAGTTTTTATAAAAGTGTATTATTAACATCTGCATTGAGACATGTATTTCATCAACTAATTATTACTTACCGATGTATATTGCTATCATTTGATTTACGATGCACATTGACACACAAATATTTTTTTGTGTTTTAATAAATTAAAACAATAAGTAATATACACAGGTTAATAGTAATAATTATATCAAGATTAAGAGTATAAATATATTTAATACATTAGAGTAGTTATTTTAGTAACTGAGTATAAAATACTTATTTTTACTCAGTCCATTCAATAAATACATAATTTATCAGCATAAGAAGTTGAAACTATACACTTCTCATAATCAAAATAAGCAATATTTAATCTTGTGCTATAATGTAATGACTAATGATAACTTTATGAACATAAATTTGAACAAAATTTGATACTTATAAAATCTGATGATTTAATCTTCTGCATAAGCTAAATCTCTATACACTAAATCTACTATATAATAAGTAAAAACACACGCATGTATAATCTGTTTAAACTTTATTAAATTGAATAAATAATTATTTTATTTTATAATACATATTATTATTATTATTATTATTATTATTATATCTAAACACATATATATCCAACAACTAACATTCTTTAATTTACTTATTATGTGGACCTAATTATTGCGTACTCATTTGGAGCTCTTTATATATTTTTATATCTATTTTTATATCTTTTTTATATAATTATACCTATTTTGTGTCGAATTTAGTGGGTGCTGGAGCACCCCAAAATACGTAGATCCGCCCCTGTTGCTCATTATTGTAGTCCCTTAGATTTGGAAGTTTACCCTATTTTTACAATTTTTGTATCAAATAGTCCCTTAAGTATGGAAGTTATTTTTTAACTTACCTACTTTACGTGTTCCTTTTTTTTTTTTTTTTTTGTAATAGTAACAACTTTTTTTTTTACATATTTTATATGGAACTAATTGTTGCGTACTCGGCTAAAACTTTCTATCGTATTAATTTGTTCATTATTGAGTTTTCTAATACTAGTCCCTTAAGTTTGAAAGTTAATTACTTTATTTTTACACTTGTTATATAAAACACTATAAGAAAGAATTAATTTAAACAATTATTCACTGAGTCACTTAAATTAAAATTAATCGATGACTATATAGCATATAAATAATCTATGTGTAATACATGAATAATTCATATGTAATATATGTATACAGTACAATATAATTACTGCTCTACAAAGCAAATGAGTCAATTTGTATACCTATTGAGTTGTTAAATTAAAAATGCAGTCACTAATATTGTTGAATTACATGGAAACATCTTAGAGAGAATGGGTCTTTAAATAGAAGGATATGGGTTAAGTGGATTTTTTTTTTTTGGTTTAAATGACCCGGTGTTCGGTACCCCGCTTTTTAGGAATTCGATTATATTCGTATTCTTCCCGCGTCGGGCCCCATTTGAGGGGAGAGCTCTCAACAGAGTGTTTGTCCATACCCAGGGTCGAACCCTCGACCTCTGGGTAGGTTGGGGCAGCCCCTTTCCGCTGTGCCATCACTGCTGTTGGTGGGTTAAGTGGATTTATTGTTAGTGAAAATTACCCCAAATGTACTTTTAACATTACGAAGTTTTAGTATGACACGGCATGTCCTAATTAAAATGACATTTTTATATGGTGTTATCTAATTTTTAAGAAAAATAGTATGAATTTATTATTAAAAAAAAAGATAAACTATCAAATGATAATCAAGACTAATAAATTATTAATTTTAAATTAAAAATAATTATAAAATAAAATTACTTATTAGAAATAGTTAGTTATCATATTAATAGTTTTAATTGGACTCTTATCAAGTTTTGAATTGAAAGATTAATTATTTGGATTTGAAATACATTGTCCTTTAAATACAAAAATTTTCATTATCTTAACAATAGAATCCCAGAATTGAAGAGTTCTAATAGATATTTTGTTATTTCAAACTCGTCTCTTAAAAATTTAAATGATATAAAATATAGTTAAATATAATCTTATATTTCATAAACTTATCTATATCAAATATAATGAAAAATATATTAAAATTATTATTATTATTATTGATTAATATAAATAATATATATTTGTGTCGTGTATCTAAAACATATCCTTACTTGCAATTATTTTAAAATTTTAAATATAAATTAAAATATGATAATTAAATTCAACGTACATATCTACTTAAAATATTTTTATATGTTTAAGTTATCAATTTATTTTTACAAAAAAATAACAAACAAACAAAAGAAAGAAAGGAAAGAAAAGAGTAGTAGTAGTAGTATTGTTTGAATTTAAATATAAATTGAAAATATCCCAATTATCCCCACTGATAAGATTATTATGAAATTTAAACTGAAAAATTAGTTGTTTGGTTGTGAATGATTTTTTTTTTATAGAATATTTTTATAATGGTATTTTAATAAAAAAAAATTAAATTAAAAATTAGAAATATTTAAATTTAAAAATATATTATTCTTTATTTTAAAAAAAAAATATATCATTAGTTTGAAACTAGAAACCTACTATTCATAAACTAATCCCTTATAATGTTTTAAAATATATTTAAATATTATATAAAATTAATAATAATAACAACAACAACAACGACAATAAATAATAGTAATAGTAGAAGTAACACACACGTAGTAGTAATACTTTTAGTCTAAAAAATATAGTAGCAATAAAATAATAATAAGAATAGTAATAATAATAATAATAATAATAATATAAATATATAAATAATAGCAGTAGTTCATATGTAGTATAATAATAACAATAGCAGTAATCATAATAATAATTTTTAAAAAGGTGATTTGTCTTTTAAAAAAAAGGAATAAACTATGAATCATACAATATGAGAAATAAATTAAATTTCAAGAATTAGAAAAATATATATTTATTTATACATTAAAAACAAATAATAAGTAAGAGTATTAAGCAAATTGGCAAATAAATATATTAAAAAGTATGTATAACACATAACTATAAGTCAAGACAAAACTAGAAAACAAGTTACAATTATAATGTAAAAAGTTTGAAGGATGTGACTTTCTGTTTAGATAAAAAAGTATTTTTAATTATAATAAGTTGAATCTTAAATAATACATACAATGTAACTAAAATGTTGATAAATAGTAACTAAAATTTTGATAAATAATGAATTAAAGGAAATTAAAATATAAACATTTAAGTAACTTAAATTTTTAACTAGAATTGTATGTTTTGAAATAAGGAAGAACATAAACATCAAAACACAAGAGAAAATAATTAAATACAATAGGAAAAATGTAAAGATGTGGGAGTGGGGGTGGATGAGGATAATATTTTGAACTAATTTTGAAAATATAATGTAGTAATTAGATAATACATTACTATCTATTGAAAAGATGTAAATAATAGAATAAAAATGAAAAATAAAAAAAATCACAAGTAAACAAAATTAATATATTTATTTCATATTAATCAAAAGAGCACTTAATAACTACCTTACACCAAGTGATGAGCTATTAAAAATTAATATTAACAAGTTAATAATAAATTTAACTAGTGAACAACGTAATAAATAAAATATGAAATATAAAAGTTTTAAATATTTTAGGTTTCATTGTCACTATGTGTATAGCTTTGACTTTGGAATGATGGGGGAGAGGGTAAGGGGAATGATTTGGGGGTGGAAGTTTTTTCATTAAAGAATAATATGATAATTGAATTTTATTTAAGATAATATGATTTAACATGCTTGAACATCATAATTCAAAAAGATTAGAAATAATATTTTTATCCGCACATCGAGCGAATATATATACTAGTATTGTTGAATTACATGGAAACATCTTTAGAGAGAATGGGTCTTTAAATAGATGGATATGGGTTAAGAGGATTTATTGTTAAAAGAATGAACTTTTAGTATGACACGGCATGTCCTAATTAAAATGACATTTTTATATGGTGTTACCTAATTTTTAAGAAAAATAGCATGAATTTATTATCTTAAAATAAATAAAAATGACTTTTAATAGGTAATTTTTCAAAACTTGAATGATTATTTAAAGAATCAACTCGTGTAATTCAAATATTTTTTTTAAGTTTAGGGTTATTTTACTCTCTTTCTTCTTGTACAACGCTAAAGTTGTGTTTGATGTTAAGAAAAAAAAAAATCACACACACAAAAAATGTTTCTCATGAAAATGAGAGTTTTACTTTATTTTAGATATTTGATAAGTAAGTAAAAGATATTGTACTGAAAATATTTAATCCAGATTATCATTAATTGTTTAAATTTTAAGAACTTTGGTTTATGTAAGATTGTTAATAGTGGCTATTAAATTGGAGATTGTCATTATAATGTATGGATCGTTAGGTGTGATTTGCTACTTTAAGGTTATTTTCATCTTCGATACTCCTATTAAGATATTGATAATACATGTATTCGTATTGCATATTCTAATATTACATAAAAATATTACTATATGAATTCGGTTATATATTATACCTATTATATATACTATATCAAAACATTGTATAAATGCAATATACTAAAAATATACATACGTTGTGTAAATTCAGAAGTTTCTTCCATATAAGCAAATTACACTATTTAGTAATAGTTGTTTTATTTTCAAGATTTTAATTAATGGCATTAATTTAATTTGATCCTTCTTTGTAAAAGTTGGATGCCAATTATTTCATCATCCAACATCAACGATTTTTGATCTTTTTAAATGGTATTTCTTAGATTAGTATTGTTTAGAAGTAATATGATATTTCATAATTCATGGATAGAATGCGTTTTATTTGATTCTCTTTGGGATGATAAATAATCTACTTAGCTCAGTGGTAAGAGTTTTATTTTCATACGGTTGGAGTCGCTAGTGTAGGGAATTACTTGGTAGGGGGGTATTATTCTTGTTATGATACCTTGTTTCATGTTTTATTACGAATCTGTTTGCTTTTCTCCGTTTTCTATTACTTGTGGGTGTCGTATTTGTGTTTTGCCATCTTGTTCCATGCTTTACTATGTATTTGTGTAGTATTTCGTGTCTCGAGCCGGGGGTCTATCGGAAACAGTCTTTCTACTTCTTTAGAGGTAGACGTATGGACTGCGTACATCTTACCCTCCCCAGACCTCACTATGTGGGAATACACTGAATTTGTTGTTGTTGTTGTACGGTTGGAGTCGCTAGCTTAAATTTAATAGTACCTAAAATTCATTAGATACCATTGACTTTTTGCACTTTCAAGAACATTTATATACTAGTGGCGATAGGCCCGTGCCCAACATGCTAAGCTTCAATTCTTTATTATAAAAGCAGTGAAATAAATTATTATTATTATTAAATAATTTTAAATAATTAAAGTTTTTTATTATTTTAGTTTTGTAATATTTTTCACTTTTATTCCATTTTAAGTGACACCAATATAAATTTGAGAGTTAAGCAAATATCATGATTGAAGTAGCGAAGCATACATGCTTTAAATGACTTATAATAACTAATTAAAGTGATATAGCAAAATTGCTATTAAAAAAATACTTGTAAAAATAATTTAAGTGAGCCTCACATAAGATGTCAAGTTAATTTAAAACATAAAGAGTAATATTGACTTTTTATTTTTATCAAATTTATTAACTTTTTAATACTTAAATGATTTATAATTAGAGGTGATGTAGTAAATTATGGTTGAAGTTGTTATAAATGTCTATTTTACTTATTTATTTTATTAATTATTATTAATTTTCTAATACGTAAATGACATATAATAATTAAGGGTGATATAGTAAAATTACGGAGTAAACAGTATTCGACAAGCATGTCGATCACCGAAACAAAAAAGTTGTTAAAAAAATTAAAATTTAATTTTCTCGTTTATGTATTTTAGGCTTCATTTAATTGTACCTAATAAAATTGATATTTTAATCACTCAGAACTACACCGTAACTATGTATTTAATTTTTTGTTTGAATCTAATTATTTAGATCTCAATAGGTATACTACTTTCATACCTTTTTTTGACACAGATATTACTATTGCAAAGTACTTTATCCGATCATTTTTAATTTTTAATTTTATTTATTTATTTTATCCTTGTTATTAAATATTATTTATAATGTAATACTTAAATGACTTATAATGACTATTTAAAATTCATACAATAAAATTACTATAAAAGTTACTTGTGAAATTTTTTTAAGTGAACCCCGTATAAGTCGTCAAGTTAATTTAAAACATCAATTGTTAACTAATTAGAAGCGATATAATAAAATTAATATAAAAAGTATTTGTGAGAAAAAATTTAAGTGGACTCCATATAAGTCGTTCAGTAAATTTAAAACATCAAGTGTTAACTTATAATTTTGTGTCTATTTTATCTTTTTTTAATGAAATATTATCAATTTTCTAATGCTTAGATGATCTATAATAATTAATTAAGTGTGATATAGTAAAATCACGATTGAAGTAGCTGAAGCAGGCATGTCATAAATATCTATTGTATTTTTTTAACTAAATATTATTAATTTTCTAATACGTAAATGACTTATAACAATTAATTAGGAATGATATAGTAAAATCACCGTTGAAGCATGCATGTCATAAATATTTATTTTACTTTTTTATTATATATTATTAATTTTCTAATACATAAATGACTTATATAATTAATTTGGGATGATATAGTAAAATCACAATTGAAGCAGCTGAAGCAGATATGTCATAAATATCTATTTTACTTTTCTTAATTAAATAATGTTAATTTTCTAAAATGTAAATGACTTATAATAATTAATTATTTAATACTTCAATGACTTATAATAACTATCTAGCAGTGATATAATAAAATTACTATAAAAGTTACTTGTGAATTTTTTTTTAAAGTGGACCCCGTATAAGTCGTCAAGTTAATTTAAAACATCAATGACTAACTAATTAGAAGCGATATAAAAAAATTACTATAAAAAGTGCTTGTGATTTTTTTTTAAGTGGACTACATATAAATCGTCAAATTAATTTAAAACATCAAGAGTTAACTTAGAATTTTGCGTCTATTTTACCCTTTTTATGAAATATTATCAATTTTTTAATACTTAGATGATCTATAATAATTAATTAGAGGTGATATAATAAAATCACGATTGAAGCAATTGAAGCAGACATGTCATGAATGTTTATTATATTTTTAATTAAATATTATTAATTTTTTAATATGTAAATGACTTATAATAATTAATTTGGAATAATATAATAAAATCATGATTGAAGCAGCTGAAGTAAGCATGTCATAAATATCTATTTACCAACATGGGTTGTGGTGCAGTGGATGGGGCTGCTCCACCCTTAACCAGAGGTCGAGGGTTCGACCCTGGGTATGGAGAAAACACTGTTGGGAGTGCTGCCACCTTAATGGGCCCTGCAACGCGCGATCCGAATTAGTCGGGGCTCCAATGCAGGCACCGAACACCGGATGGGAAACTAAAAAAAAAGTCATAAATATCTATTTTTTTTTTTAATTATGTATTATTATTTTTCTAATATGTAAACAACTTATAATAATTAATTAAGGATGATATAGTAAAATCGCGGTTGAAAGTTGAAACAGTTGAAGCAGACACTTCATAAATATGTACTTTACTTTGTAAATTAAATATTATTAATTTTCTAATACAAAAATTGTTGGGTCATGGGCCTTTGTCCCTTCCTATGTGGATAAATGAAACTCAATTTGGACCAACCCACTTTTGCCCATACGCCCATTACTATGGGGCATATATATTGATCTTTTTAGGTCTTATTCACCATCACAAAAAGAGAGTTTTCAGCAGCCAAAGAGAGAAAAACAAAGCTGATTTTCGCACCTAAATTTCAGCCACAACTGTCAACTTCAAATTGCGATTTTCGCTTCGTTTCTTGTCCGATTGAGCTGATTTTTGGACTACTTGTTCCTCTCATCTCAATATTTGATTAGGAACTAACGGAGATTGATTTGGTAGCCTGTAGCTCCTATTCTTCATTCCCGAACAGTAGCTGCATTTTTTATGCTTTCACTCTTTTATTTCTCTAGTGTTTGGTGCTGTGGTTTATGTATTGTTGCTTGTTGTTTGGCACTTGTTTGACGGTCATTTTGGAGGATAATATTTTAACTCTTTGGTGATTATAGTGGAGATTTTGGTCCCGTGGTTTTTTACTCTTCACACTGAAGGGTTTTCCACGTAAATCTTGTGTCTCGTGTGATTGCCTTTATTCTTGTCTTGTTTCATTTGGTTGAGTTGTTTGTTGTATATTACTCTATTTTTCTTGGGTTTATTTGTCTCCCCTTGGTTCAAGTTGAAAGGGAAAGTTTAGTCTTGGGTATTTTCCGCTGCTACCCTGTCGGGCTCTTTGATTGTGTGCCCGTCTTTTCCAATAAGTGGTATCAGAGCGTTAGTTGTTGTTGATTGTCGATTTGAATGATGGATGCAAATATGAGAAAGATGGTGTGTTTGAATGGTAGTAACTATCATACTTGGAAAGGCAAGATGAAAGATCTTCTATTTGTCAAGAAAATGCATCTACCTGTGTTTGCATCTACTAAACCTGAATCCATGACAGATGAGGATTGGGAATTTGAGCACTTACAGGTTTGTGTCTATATAAGACAATGGGTTGAAGATAATGTTAGAAATCATATTGTGAATGAGACCCATGCTAGAAGTTTGTGGGACAATCTCGAGACACTTTATGCTTCGAAGACTAGCAATAACAAGTTGTTCCTGCTTAAGAAATTGATAAATATCAGGTATAAAGAGGGAAGTCCTATTTCTGATCATATGAATAATTTTTAGGGTGTCCTTGACCGGCTGTCCGGAATGGGTGTAAAGTTTGATGAAGAAATTCAGGAACTTTGGCTTCTTAATACTCTGCTTGACTCTTGGGAAACTCTTCGAGTTTCTTTGACTAATTCTGCTCCCGGTGGTATTGTAACTATGGAATATGTTAAAAGTGGTGTCTTGAATGAAGAGATGAGAAGAAGATCTCAAGCCTCATCTTCTTCATCTTCATACTTTGATGTTTTGGTTCCAGAAGAGAGGGGGAGAAACAAGTCCAGAGATTCAAATAATAGAGATAAAAGTAGAAGCAAGTCAAGGTCCAAATTCAAGAATGTTACATGTGACTATTGCAATAAAAAGGGGCATATCATGAAATATTATTACAAGCATAAGAGAGATATAAGATGGCAAAAGAAAGAAGGCGATAATAAAAATTGTGTCGTTGTTGTTGCTAATGATGATCTTCTTGTTGCTTGTGGTGAGAATGCCATTAATCTTGTTTGCGATGAGTCTAGCTGGTTTGTGGATTCTGATGCTACTTCTCATGTTACGCCAAAGAAGGAAATATTTTCTTCTTATACTCCAGGTAATTTTGGGATGTTGAAAATGGGCAATAATGATGAAGTTAAAGTACTTGGCATTGGCACGATTTGTTTGGAAAGTAACAATGGTTTCAAACTAGTTCTCAATAATGTCAAGCATGCTCCAGATGTTCGCCTGAATTTGATTTTTGTAGGAAGTCTTGATGATGACGGTTATGTTAATACCCTTGGTGCTGGCCAATAGAATCTTACAAGAGGTTCGATGATTGTGGCTCGAGGTGACAAGTTGTCTAACTTGTACGTATTTCAAGGCTCTACTTCTAGAGGCTTGATAAACTTGGCGGAGAATGATACTTCATCAAAGTTGTGGCATAGAAGATTGAGTCATATGAGTGAGAAAGGGGATTGATAGTTTGGCTAAGAAAAATTTGCTTTCTGGAGTAAAACAAGCAAAGTTGAAGAAGTGTGTTCATTGCTTAGCCGGTAAATAGAAAAGAGTTTCTTTTCAGAGTCATTCGCCTTCAAGAAAGCTTGATTTGCTGGAGTTGGTGCATTCTGATTTGTGTTATCCTTTTAAAGAAAGGCCTCATGGTGGTGCACTTTACTTTGTGACTTTTATTGATGATCATTCTTGCAAACTCTGGGTATTTCCTTTGAAGTCCAAGGATCAAGTACTTGATGTGTTCAAGAATTTTCAGGACTTGGTTGAAAGACAGACAGGGAAGAAATTGAAATACATCCGTTCAGATAATGGTGGTGAGTATATTGGTCCTTTAGATAGATATTGCAGAGAGCAGGGTATTCGGCATCAGAAAACTCCCCTAAAAACTCCTCAGTTGAATGGTTTAGCAGAGAGGATAAACAGAACTCTAGTTGAGAGGGTTAGATGTATGCTTTCAGATGCTAAGATGCCAGGTTCCTTTTGGGCAGAAGCACTTAATACTGCTGCTTATGTTATTAATTTATCTCTTACTGTTGCTTTGGATGATGATGTCCCTGACAGAGTTTGGTCTGGTAAGATTATTTCTTATGATTATCTTAGAGTCTTTGGGTGTAAATCTTCTGTTCATGTTCCTAAGGATGAAAGGTCAAAGTTGGATGTTAAAACTAGACAGTGTATCTTCATTGGTTATGGTCAAGATGAGTTTGACTATCGTTTCTATGATCCAGTTGAGAAGAAACTTGTTAGAAGCTGCGATATTGTGTTCTTTGAAGACCAAACAATTGAAGATTTTGATAAAGCTGAGAAGGTTGATTCTCAGAGTAGTTAGAGCCTAGTTGATGTTGATCCAGTTCCTTTGACTACTGCTCCTGAAGAAAATCTTCATGATGATGAAAATCAAGTTGATAATGAGGATGATGATCATGTTCAGAATGACCAGCAAGAAGTTGTGATGCTCCAGTACAAGTTGATATGGTTGATCAGCAACCAGTTGTTGATGCTCCAGAGAGTTCTTTCTGACGATCTATAAGAGAGAGAATACCTTTATCTTGTTATTCTTCCAGTGAGTATGTACTCTTGACTGACGGGGGAGAACTTGAGAGTCTTGATGAGGCCATGGAAAGTGAAGAAAAAGAAAAGTGGTTTGATGTTATAAAAGATGAAATTAAATCTTTGCAAGATAATCAGACTTTTGATTTGGTTAAGCTGCCTAAAGAAAGAAAAGCATTGAAAAATAGGTGGGTTTTTCGGGTGAAGCATGAAGATGGTAATCTAATTCCACGGCAAAAAGCTAGATTGGTTGTGAAGAGATTTAACCTGATAAGGGGAGTTAATTTTGATGAGATATTTTCTCCGGTTGTAAAGATGTCATCCATTCGTGTGGTTCTAGGCTTAGCTGCAAGTCTAGATTTAGAGGTTGAGTAAATGGATGTTAAAACTGCTTTTCTCCATGGTGACTTAGGTGAAGAAATTTATATAGAGCAACACGAAGGTTTTGAAGTCAAGGGAAAAGAGAATGATGTTTGCAAATTGAAGAAGAGCTTGTATGGTTTGAAACAAGCTCCTAGGCAGTGGTACAAGAAGTTTGGTTCCTTTATGAGTCAGCAGGGCTTCAAGAAGACTACTTCAGACCATTGTATTTTTGTGCAAAAAATCTCTGATGGTGACTTTATTATTGTGTTGCTTTATGTTGATGACATGCTTGTTGTTGGTCATATTGCTTGCAGGATTCAAAAGTTGAAGCAAGAGTTGAGTAAGTCTTTTTCTATGAAAGACTTAGGACCAACAAAGCAGATTCTTGGCATGCAGATTGTCCGTGACGGAAAGGCCAAGAAGTTGTGGTTATCACAAGAGAAGTACATTCAGAAAGTACTTCGAACGTTTAACATGGACAAGGCTAAGGTTGTCAGTACACCTTTAGCTATGCACTTCAAGTTGAGCACAAAACAGTGTCCTTCCAGTGATGATGAGAAGGAAGATATGAAGAAAGTTTCCTATGCTTCAGCTGTTGGTAGTATGATGTATGCAATGGTTTGCACAAGATCGGATATTGCTCATGTTGTTGGTGTTGTTAGTCGTTTTCTTTCTAATCCGGGAAGAGAACATTGGAAAGTTGTGAAGTGGATTATGAGATATCTTTGTGGTACTTCTAGTCTGAGTTTGTGTTTTGGTACAGGGAAGCCTAGTATTTGTGGTTATACTGATTCAGATATGGCCGGTGATATTGATACTCGCAAGTCTACTTCAGGGTATTTGGTTACTTTTACAGGGGGAGCTATGTCTTGGCAATCTGGGTTGTATAAATGTGTTGCTCTATCTACTACAGAAGCTGAGCTTATTGCTGTCGTTGAAGCTTGTAAAGAATTACTTTGGATGAAGAGATTCTTGGGGGAACTTGGCTGTGCTCAAGAGAGGTGTGTGGTTCATTGCGACAGTCAAAGTGCCATACATCTTGGCAAGAATTCTACATTTCATGGTCAGTCTAAACACATTGATGTGAGATACCATTGGATTCGGGATGTGATGGATTCTAAGTTGCTTGAACTTGAGAAGATTCATACGGATGACTATGGTTCCGACATGATGACTAAAGCTTTGCCAATAGGGAAGTTTGAAGATTGTTGCATGATCGCCAGGATGGCGGTCTCCTCCACATAGTAGGGAGGGGGAGAATTGTTGGGTCATGGACCTTTGTCCCTTCCTATGTGGATAAATAATACACAATTTGGACCAACCCACTTTTTCCCATATGCCCATTACTATGGGGCATATATATTGATCTTTTTAGGTCTTATTCACCATCACAAAAAGAGAGTTTTCAGCAGCCAAAGAGAGAAAAACAAAGCTGATTTTCGCACCTAAATTTCAGCCACAGCTGTCAACTTTAAATTGCGATTCCCGCTTCGTTTCTTGTCCGATTGAGCTGATTTTTGAACTTCTTATTCTTCTCATCTCAATATTATATTAGGAACTAACGGAGATTGATTTGGTAGCCTGTATCTCCTGTTCTTCATTCCCGAACAGTAGCTGCATTTTTTGTGCTTTCACTCCTTTATTTCTCTAGTGTTTGGTATTGTGGTTTATGTATTGTTGCTTGTTGTTTGGCACTTGTTTGGTGGATATTTTGGAGGACAATATTTTAACTCTTTGGTGATTATAGTGGAAGTTTTGGTCCCGTGGTTTTTTACTCTTCACACTGAAGGGTTTTCGATGTAAATCTTGTGTCTCGTGTGATTGCCTTTATTCTTGTCTTGTTTCATTTGGTTGAGTTATTTGTTGTATATTACTCTATTTTTCTTGGGTTTATTTTTCTCCTCTTGGTTCAAGTTGAAAGGGAAAGTTTAGTCTTGGGTATTTTCCGCTGCTACCCTGTCGGGCTTTTTGATTATGTGTCCGTCTTTCCCAATAAGTGGTATCAGAGCATTGGTTGTTGTTCATTGTCGATTTGAATGATGGATACAAATATGAGCAAGATGGTGTGTTTGATTGGTAGTAACTATCATACTTGGAAAGGCAAGATGAAAGATCTTCTATTTGTCAAGAAAATGCATCTACCTGTGTTTGCATCTACTAAACCTGAATTCATGACAGATGAGGATTGGGAATTTGAGAACTTACAGGTTTGTGTCTATATCAGACAATGGGTTGAAGATAATGTTAGAAATCATATTGTGAATGAGACACATGCTAGAAGTTTGTGGGACAAGCTCGAGACACTTTATGCTTCGAAGACTGGCAATAACATGTTCTTCCTGCTTAAGCAATTGATTAATATCAGGTATAAAGAGGGCAGTCCTATTTCTGATCATATAAATAATTTTTAGGGTGTCCTTGACCGGCTATCCGGAATGGGTGTAAAGTTCGATGAATAAATTTAAGAACTTTGGCTTTTTAATACTCTGCCTGACTCTTGGGAAACTCTTCGAGTTTCTTTGACTAATTCTGCTCCCGGTGGTACTGTAAATATGGAATATGCTAAGAGTTGTGTCTTGAATGAAGAGATGAGAAGAAAATCTCAGTCCTCATCTTCTTCATATTTACACTCTGATGTTTTGGTTACAGTAGAGAGGGGGAGAAATAAGTCCAGAGATTCAAATAATAGAGATAAAAGTAGAAGCAAGTCAAGGTCAAAATTTAAGAATGTTACATGTGACTATTGCAACAAAAAGGGGCATATTATGAAATATTGTTACAAGCATAAGAGAGATATAAGACAACAAAAGAAAGAAGGCGATAATGAAAATCGTTGAGTAAGACGACTGATGCTACTTCTCATGTTACGCCAAAGAAGGAATTATTTTCTTCTTATACTCTAGGTAATTTTGGGATGTTGAAAATGGGCAATAATGATGAATTTAAAGTACTTGGCATTGGCACGATTTGTTTGGAAAGTAACAATGGTTCCAAACTAGTTCTCAATAATGTCAAGCATACTCTAGATGTTCGCCTGAATTTTATTTCTGTAGAAAGTCTTGATGATGAGGGTTATGTTAATACCGTTGGTGCTGGCCAGTAGAAGCTTACTAGAGGTTCGATGATTGTGGCTCGAGGTGACAAGTTGTCTAACTTGTACGTATTTAAGGCCTCTACTTCTAGAGGCTTGATAAACTTGGTGGAGAATGATACTTCATCAGAGTTGTGGCATAGAAGGTTGAGTCATATGAGTGAGAAATTGGATTGATAGTTTGGCTAAGAAAAATTTGCTTTCTGGAGTAAAACAATCAAAGTTGAAGAAGTGTGTTCATTGCTTAGCCGGTAAACAGAAAAGAGTTTCTTTTCAGAGTCATTCGCCTTCAAGAAAGCTTGATTTGCTGGAGTTGGTGCATTCTGATTTGTGTTGTCCTTTTAAAGAAAGGTCTCATGGTGGTGCACTTTACTTTGTGACTTTTATTGATGTTCATTCTCGCAAACTCTGGGTATTTCCTTTGAAGTCCAAGGATCAAGTACTTGATGTGTTCAAGAATTTTCAGGACTTGGTTGAAAGACAGACAGGGAAGAAATTGAAATGCATCCGTTCAGATAATGGTGGTGAGTATATTGGTCCTTTAGATAGATATTGCAGAGAGCAGGGTATTCGGCATCAGAAAACTCCTACAAAAACTCCTCAGTTGAATAGTTTAGCAGAAAGGATGAACAGAAATCTAGTTGAGAGGGTTAGATGTATGCTTTCAGATGCTAAGCTGCCAGATTCCTTTTGGGCAAAAACACTTAATACTGCTGCTTATGTTATTAATTTATCTCCTACTATTGCTTTGGATGGTGATGTCCCTATCAGAGTTTGGTCTGGTAAGAATGTTTCATATGATCATCTTAGAGTCTTTGGGTTTAAATCTTCTGTTCATGTTTCTAAGGATGAAAGGTCAAAGTTGGATATTAAAACTAGACAGTGTATGTTCATTGGTTATGGTCAAGATGAATTTGACTATCGTTTCTAGGATCCAATTGAGAAGAAACTTGTTAGAAGCCGCGATGTTATGTTCTTTGAAGACCAAACAATTGAAGATTTTGACAAAGCTGAGAAGGTTGATTCTCAGAGTAGTGAGAGCCTAGTTGATGTTGATCCAGTTTCTTTGACTACTGCTCCTAAAGAAAATCTTCATGATGATGAAAATCAAGTTGATAATGAAGATGATGATCATGTTCAGAATGACCAGCAAGAAATTATTGATGCTCCAGTATAAGTTGATATGGTTGATCAGCAACCAGTTGTTGATGCTCCAAAGTGTTCTCTTAGATGATCTACAAGAAAGAGAATACCTTCATCTCGTTATTCTCCCAGTGAGTATGTACTCTTGACTGACGGGGGAGAACTTGAGTGTCTTGATGAGGCCATGGAAAGTGAAGAAAAAAAGTGGTTTAATGCTATGAAAGATAAAATTAAATCTTTGCAAGATAATCATACCTTTTATTTGGTTAAGCTGCCTAAAGAAAGAAAAGCTTTAAGAAGTAGGTGGGTTTTTCGGGTGAAGCATGAAGATAGTAATCCAATTCCACGGTATGAAGCTAGATTGGTTGTGAAGAGATTTAACCAGAAAAGGGGAGTTGATTTTGATGAGATATTTTCTCCGATTGTAAAGATGTCATCCATTCGTGTGGTTCTAGGATTAGCTGCAAGTCTAGATTTAGAGGTTGAGAAAATGGATGTTAAAACTGCTTTTCTCCATGGTGACTTAGATGAAGAAATTTATATGGAGCAATCCGAAGGTTTTGAAGTCAAGGGAAAAGAGAATTATGTTTTCAAATTGAAAAAGAGCTTGTATGGTCTAAAACAAGTTCCTAGGCAGTGGTACAGGAAGTTTGGTTCCTTTATGAGTCAGCAGGGCTTCAAGAAGACTACTTCAGACCATTGTATTTTGTTCAAAAGTTCTCTGATGGTGACTTTATTATTGTGTTGCTTCATGTTGATGACATGTTTTTTGTTGGTCATAATGTTTGCAGGATTAAAAAGTTGAAGCAAGAGTTGAGTAAGTCTTTTTCAAAGAAAGACTTAGGACCAGCAAAGCAGATTCTTGGCATGCAGATTGTCCGTGATAGAAAGGCCAAGAAGTTCTGGTTATCACAAGAGAAGTACATTCAAAAAGTACTTCGAAGGTTTAACACGGACAAGGCTAAGGTTTTCAGTACACTTTTAGCTATGCACTTCAAGTTGAGCACGAAGCAGTGTCCTTTCAGTGATGATGAGAAGGAAGATATGAAGAAAGTTTCCTATGCTTCAGCTGTTGGTAGTTTGATGTATGCAATGGTTTGCACAAGACCGGATATTTCTCATGCTGTTAGTGTTGTTAGTCATTTTCTTTCTAATCCGGGAAGAGAACATTAGAATGTTGTAAAGTGGATTATGAGATATCTTTGTGGTACTTCTAGTCTTAGTTTTTGTTTTGGTACAGGGAAGCCTAGTATTTATGGTTATACTGATTCAGATATGGCCGGTGATGTTGATACTCGCAAGTCTACTTCAGGGTATTTGGTTACTTTTACAGGGGGAGCTGTGTCTTAGCAATCTGGGTTGCAAAAATATGTTGTTCTATCTACTACAGAAGCTGAGCTTATTGCTGTCGTTGAAGCTTGTAAAGAATTACTTTGAATGAAGAGATTCTTGGGGGAACTTGGTTGTGCTCAAGAGAGGTGTGTGCTTCATTGCGACAGTCAAAGTGCCATACATCTTGGCAAGAATTCTACATTTCATGGTCAGTCTAAACACATTGATGTGAGATACTATTGGATTCGGGATGTGTTGGATTCTATGTTGCTTGAACTTGAGAAGATTCATACGGATGACTATGGTTCCGACATGATGACTAAAGCTTTGCCAATAGGGAAGTTTGAAGATTGTTGCAAGATCGCCAGGATGGCGGTCTCCTCCACATAGTAGGGAGGGGGAGAATTGTTGGGTCGTGGGCCTTTGTCCCTTCCTATGTGGATAAATAATACACAATTTGGACCAACCCACTTTTTCCCATATGCCCATTACTATGGGGCATATATATTGATCTTTTTAGGTCTTATTCACCATCACAAAAAGAGAGTTTTCAGCATCCAAAGAAAGAAAAACAAAGCTGATTTTCGCACCTAAATTTCAGCCACAACTGTCAACTTTAAATTGCGATTCCCGCTTCGTTTCTTGCCCGATTGAGCTGATTTTTGGACTGCTTGTTCCTATCATCTCAATATTTTATTAGGAACTAACGGAGCTTGATTTGGTATCCTGTAGCTCCTGTTCTTCATTCCCGAATAGTAGCTGCATTTTTTGTGCTTTCACTCCTTTATTTCTCTAGTGTTTGGTGTTTTGGTTTATGTATTGTTGCTTGTTGTTTGGCACTTGTTTGGTGGACATTTTGGAGGACAATATTTTAACTCTTTGGTGATTATAGTGGAAGTTCTGGTCCCGTGGTTTTTTACTCTTCACACTGAAGGGTTTTCGACGTAAATCTTGTGTCTCGTGTGATTGCCTTTATTCTTGTCTTGTTTCATTTGGTTGAGTTTTTTGTTGTATATTACTCTATTTTTCTTGGGTTTATTTGTCTTATCTTGGTTCAAGTTGTAAGGAAAAGTTTAGTCTTGGGTATTTTTCGCTTCTACCCTATCGGACTCTTTGATTGTGTGTCCGTCTTTCCCAATAAGTGGTATCAGAGCGTTGATGTTGTTGATTGTCGATTTGAATGATGGATACAAATATGATCAAGATAGTGTGTTTGAATGATAGTAACTATCATACTTGGAAAGGCAAGATGAAAAATCTTCTATTTGTCAAGAAAATGCATCTACCTGTGTTTGCATCTACTAAACCTGAATCCATGACAGATGAGGATTGGGAATTTGAGAACTTACAGGTTTGTGTCTATATCATACAATGGGTTGAAGATAATGTTAGAAATCATATTGAGAATGAGACACATGCTACAAGTTTGTGGGACAAGCTCGAGACACTTTATGCTTCGAAGACTGGGAATAACAAGTTGTTCCTGCTTTAGCAATTGATAAATATCAGGTATAAAGAGGGCAATCCTATTTATGATCTTATAAATAATTTTCAGGGTGTCCTTGACCGGCTATCCGAAATGGGTGTAAAGTTCGATGATGAAATTTAGGATCTTTGGCTTCTTAATACTCTGCCTGACTCTTGGGAAACTCTTTGAGTTTCTTTGACTAATTCTGCTCCCGGTGGTATTGTAACTATGGAATATGTTAAGATTGGTGTCTTTAATGAAGAGATGAAAAAAAGATCTCAGTCTTCATATTCTTCATCTTCACACTCTAATGTTTTGGTTACAGAAGAGAGGGGGAGAAATAAGTCCAGATATTCAAATAATAGAGATAAAAGTAGAAGCAAGTCAAGGTCCAAATTCAAGAATGTTACTGTGACTATTGCAACAAAAAGGAGCATATCATGAAATATTGTTACAAGCATAAGAGAGATATAAGACGACAAAAGAAAGAAGGCGATAATGAAAATCATGTTGTTGTTGTTGCTAATGATGATCTTCTTGTTGCTTGTTGATAACGCTCAATCTACAGCTCTCGTAGGAGTGTAAAGCGGTCGTTAGCAAATATAGAACCCAACCTGGGTTGGGTATCGATCCCACAGGGAATAGCTTGGTCAACAAGTAAGCAACGATTACTAGACTTTTAGTGCAAGTCTCGTAAGAAGGGGGTTTGTAATGTGTAACCAAATTATTAAAGCAAAAATTGAAAATAGCAAAGTAAAAAGAAAGAATGTTTAGTAGGTTGTGAAACAATGAGAATTGAGGAGTTGGGGTTATGTCCACCTTCTGAGTTATACGTCTCTATTGACTATGAGTGTGTTGAATTCAGACATGCATGTGCTTATAGAGAATTGTATTCGATGGTAAATCCAGGCGTCTTTCGACCTATTCGAGGATTATTTCACTTTAACTCTTTCGAGCTTAAAGCGTGTCTAACGGTACGAATTCTCCAAGAGGTTAATCCAGTTACGACACTAACTTTTTAATAGGGGATGGGACCCTACTACCTTGACATTATCTCTTTTCCAGACAGATAACCTTTCTTTCGAACAAGTTAAATGTTATACTGGCGTATTCTTGCGTTTGCAACCACAAAGAATTTAGATTAAGATGAAGAGAATAATGATATAAGCAACATACGTGTCACGAACTCACAAACTCACAGCAATAGATAGTATCTCATTCGACTTCCATCACCCCAACAGAGAAGTTTAGTTACCCATGAGTGCAAAGGAAATCATAATTGACATTGTTGTTATACCACAATAAAGATTTCACGTTTGTAATGGTGTGGTAGGCGTTAGGCGTGAATCCCTTAGCAAAGTAACGTTTCTCTTGTTGTGGAATTTAAGAATAGATGAATAGAAGAAGAAAAATAGAATTAATGGAAGAATTAGAAGAAGAGTTGTAGAGTAATAAAATTGAATGTAAGAAGATATAAGAAGATGTTTTTAAATTTCTAGCAAGATAGGGTATTTATAATACTCATATCCTATTCCTACTAAGCTAATGAAATGCTTAACCAAATCCTACTAAGCTAATGAAATACTTAACCCAATTGTATTAGGTTAATGTATCATTATCCTAATCCTAATAAGCTAATGAAATACTTAACCCAATTGTACTAGGTTAATGTATCATTATCCTAATAAATTACTGCTAGTCCCCAAAGTCTTCAGAAATGTTGTTTTAGCCCGGGACAGATTTTCCATGCGCCATCTTTAGTCCTTGGCGTCCAAGATTGGCTTTTCTCCTTTCGTAAAGCTTTCTTTGGCGTCAAGTTATCCATAAAATGCTGAATTCTGCATCATTTATACCTGAAACTTTGCTAATCATGTTCGTTAGCTCACTTACAGGAAAAAAGACTAAAAGTGCATGAAATATATAATTTGTTCTCAAAACTAGGCTAAAATATGGGCAAAATATAGTGCTATAGGCGTGTAAATTCGCCTATCATCAACACCCCACACTTAAAGCTTTGTTCGTCCTCGAACAAAATATCATGTCCCTCTAAACATCAACTTAGGGTTTCACAGCAACAACATAAAATATTCGTCAAGACAAGCACAACAATTATCAACAAAGAGTAGTTTTCCGATCATTAGTAGAGACCATTTAGCCTCCAACATAGACTCGTGATGGTGGTCAACTCATATTCAAAAGTTAAGGCACAAATAATCATACACTACTACCCAAAACTCATCAACCATGTGTGTCTCACAATATATTACCCATAATCACTCCCAAGTATAGCATATTTTTCAAACATGGGTATCAAAATATCCTTGCTCTCACTCTCACAAAGAATTCATATGTAGCAACTGATGACCATAGGCTTTCCCTTAGTGTAATGCTCCACTAAATGTCAGAATGCTAAGCTTAGGATCAAATAGGTCTTTTGCTGGTTGTAATGTAGGCTAAGGGACGGGTAGGACTATTTTGACCAGAAATAGTGACTATGTTCCTAAGCGCTTTAATACATCACATTGCATCATTAACACTTTTCTTTCAAACAACCTTTCTACTTTCTTTTATTCTACCACTCTTTTTCTCCTCTTTTATTTTTCAATTTTAAACATAACTAACTTTTCAGTTTTCCTTTCCTTTTTCTTTTGATAACATACCTCTTATGATAGCACTTTCTTTTTCATAACTCATTTAAGCACCAATGCATTCTAAAGCATCATAATCACCCAATTTCCTCTTATTTTGTCACATGACTTTTTCACTTTAAAGCACTTAGGAATTTGGATCAAATTATGGTCTTGAAAAAAAATGGATTAGGCTTACATACGAGGTTTGTCAAAGAAAATAGGCTAAAGGCTCAAAAGGGTTTAACTAGGATGATGTCCATGGGTAGGTAAAAAGAAGGTAAATAATCATAGGTTGCCAAAGAAATGCCTAAATCATCTCCTAGACTTGCACTCTTTATTTTCGCTTTACATACATACCAGGCAAGTTCTAGCATCAGCCACAAGCACAGAATATACTATTATCTCTCACACACAAGGCACATGGTCGACTTTATTAGGAGTAGTATAGACTTTTGACCCAACAGATGAAGGAATTAAACCAAACAATATCACATAGTGAGTCACAATTATTGCCTAAATGTCTCAATAGTCATGATTTTAGCACAAACTCTTGTCATAATCTCATGCTGCCTATTAGAATAATTTCATGCGAAGCTAAGCTAAAAAAAACAATTAACTACAAACAAACATAAATAAATGCAAATGTAGATGGAGAAGTATAGCATGCAAATACCAGCACCCCACACTTAGACGGGACACACTATCCTCAGTGGAAAATAAATAAGAAGAACCTGGTTAGTCGGACTCATCCTCTATGTCTGGGGTCATACCCCTTGCATCGGAATCATCATCAGAGTCGTCATCCTTAGAAGTTCCTCATAAGTATCCCACTTAATTCCAAGAGTGAGTCGAGGTATTTGCAGCGAGGAGGGTTCTCCTTGCTCTTTTCGGCCTCTTTTCTTGCCTTTTTGTGAAGTGGTAGCCTTATCTTTGCCTTGTCTTGCTTTGGGTGCCATTGTACCTGAGACTTAAAACAATGTTCATGTTAGCATCATCTCGATGGATACAATCTATAAACAAGCAGTAGTGGCACCACCCCACACTTAGTTTGTTGGTACAGACTAGTGAAGTGAAAGTGGTCGATTACTCAGACTTCATCGACATACGTTTTAGGGGCTATATTCCAACAAGAAATTCAGATATGTAACACTTCTTGCAATCTTTGCAATACTTTCATGTTAGGTATATCAAGACTTCTACATAGGGATTACATCATGGTATAGTTTCTATCAATAATCACAATCTCCTATGTCGGTAGGCAACTATAAGTCTTATTCCGATGAGCGAGACATCCCAACATGTAAGTATTCAAGTGACAAGAGTATGCAATGTTCATGACTATAGCAATTCCTCAAGTAGTATGACAATGCATCAAAATCGAATTGAAGTCGGAAACAAGTTAAGATCATCCTAACGTATATGTTCACTCACTTGGTTGTGTATCAACAATTCAAACACATTCACATCTCCAATACTTCTTCAAGATTTATCAATTCATAATAGACATAGCAACGTAGCACTTACGAAAAATAGATGAAGAACAAAAGAGTACTTACGTGATTGAAGCCTTTGGAGATGTTCTTGTGAAGTGGGAGAGCAAAAAGAAAAGTTTTGAGATGATTTGGAGAGTATGTGCGGCGCCTAGGTCAAGTTTTCAATGTGTTTGTGTTTCAAGACTAAGTCTCCTTTATATAGGAAAAGAATGGGTCGGGTTTTGACCCATTTAAAATCAGTTTTGGAGACAAAAAGTGACCATAGGCGGTGCCTAATGCTTTGCCTAGTTGAGCAGAATGCCATAGCATAGGCCATGCCTTTTGCAAAGCATTTGGTGAGCATAGGTGGCGCCTTTTGCAAAGCATTTGGTGAGCATAGGCGGCGCCTTTTGCAAAGCATTTGGTGAGCATAGGCGGCTCCTTTAGCATGGCATATGAGATTCAGAGACAAAAGGCATTAGCATAGGCGGCGCCTATGCTATGGCATACTTGAGCATGGGCGGCGCCTATGCTATAGCATACTAGATTCCGAGACCTTGGGCTATAGTATAGGCTTTGCCTTGTTCGTGGCCAAGTTTTACCTAGGCCTAGCCTTGCTCGATGCCTATTTTGTCATGAGCAATGCTCAATCCATAGCCTTATGCATCTTAATTCCTAACTTACCACCTTTACCAAGCCATACGTCCAAATCGCATCTGAAATCGATCTCCTCGTTTTATACCTCTTGCACCTACATTCGCTCAAAACCAATGAAAACGATTAGTACGATGGGTTGCCTCCCATCAAGCGCCTTAGTTTTGGTCGTGGCACGACTCTTATTTTTGGATTTTTATTTATCAAAAACGAAACACGTACTAGAATGAGAGAAAGACAAAAAAATGAAAAACGATAAACGATGGGTTGCCTCTCATCTAGCGCTTGATTTATTGTCGCGGCACGACATAGCTACCTCGAGTACTTAGACTTCGTCGAGATAGATGGTGGATCGTTTTCTGAATGGATTTAGACGATAATGAGGCTTACTTATAGGCATGCAATCTTCTTCGAGATAACCCTTGTGCATGCCTATCCCAGGAGGGATACCAATTATATCATCAATAGTCCAACCCATAGCTCTCATGTATCTCTTCAGAGCAGAGATGAGAGCCTCTACGTGCTATTTACTTAAATCATCCGCACTCACCGGAAGTATATTTATACTTTCCAAGAACACATACCTTAGATAATCGGGGAGCTCTTTCGATTCTAGCATTGGTGGCTCTTCAAGGGAAGTCTTCGCTGTTGGTGACGGTTGATTATTAAGATCACGGTTCGGTTGCTTAGGAGTATGGAAATAGGACTCTATTTCTGTTAGAGCACCCATAAGTTCTTCATAATCTTCATCGTCCTCATGCTCAACATTCAGTGGCGCAGCAGACAATGGCTCAACAGTAAGTTGTTTCTCTACAGATAATGCTTTCTTATCCTCATGATGAACATCAGCTACAGAGAACACATTCATATCGCTGGGCTGCTTCATTTCTTTGCATATATCAAAGCGGACCACTTCGTCATTCAACCGAAATAAAAGCTCATTAGCTCTCATGTCAATAAGAACACTTCCCGTTGCAAGGAAAGGACGTCCCAAGATTATGGGTACTTCAGAATCCACTTTGCAATCCAAAATCACAAAGTCTGCAGGAAAAATGAAGGTAGACACCTTCACCAACACATCATTCAAGATACCCACAGATCATTTTACTGACCTATCCGCCATCACGAGCCGCATATTGGTTGGTGTAGGGTCGCCCAACCCCAATTTTCTGTAGACGGATAGTGGCATCAAATTGATGCTGGCTCCCAAATCACACAATGCTTTGGCAAAATTCATAGATCCAACCGTGCAAGGAATAGTGAAAGCACCGGGGTCGGCCTTTTTCTGAACTAGTGATCGGGTGGCAATAGCACCGCAATGATGAACAGTATCTTTCAACTCATAGCTTGCTGCCCGCTTCTTTGTCAAAAGATCCTTCATAAATTTTGCATACCCAGGCATTTATTCTAGTGCCTCCACCAACGGAACATTAATGGTCAGCTGCTTTAACATATTCATGAATTTACTGAACTTTGTATTATCCGCCACCTTTTTCAATCTTTGAGGAAAAGGTGGTGGTGGATAAGGAATTTTTCTCTCTACGGCTTTCTTCTCCTCTTGCTTCCGTTTTTCAGCTTTTTCAGGTTGCAAATCGTGAGGAGTGACGTTAAGGACGTTAGGATCGGCTGCTGCGGCATCTTCCCCTTTTGCCTTATCATCAACTTCCGCTTCTTCGTCAACCACTTGCTTGCCTTTTTCTTAAGTTTCCAGCACCTTACCACTTTGGGTAGTGATGGCCATGCATGACCCCTCATTCCTTGGATTCTGCACAGTGTCACTAGGTAAAGTGCCAGCCTTTCTTTGATTGAGTGCTGCTGAAAGTTGGCTCAATTGCTGCTCTATTTGCTTGATTGAAGTGGAATGTGAATCAACTAATTGCTTCATAGCGGACAAATCATTTATTACCTCCGTTACTCCCGCGCTAGTTGCTTCCACTCCTTTCAATAGTTTAGCCATCATGTCTTCCATACTTCCAGAACTAGATGTGGTGGCGTCACGTCTTCCAGGGGGAACATACAAACCACTTTTGTCATTCTTGTTCTTCCAACTACCTTGGTCCTTGTTTCCAAATTTATCATAATAGTTCCGACCTTGGTTTCCTTGGGTATTACCTCGGAAACCCCCCTGATTGTTCAAGTAGTTGGCTTCCTCTTCCGAATCAGATTCGTCTCTTCCTTTTGACGCAATAGCTTTCACTTTTTCGGTCTTCCCTGATAATAAATGCTTTGTAAGAAGATCCACTTGTGTTTTCATGTGCGCCATATCTTGATCACGTTCTTCTTCTCTTCTCCTTTGGTCTGCAGTCATGCCAATAGAAAAAGTGGGGCTTGCTACCACAGAATCCCTGGTATGCCAAGCTCTACTTTGCTTCGTCATACGATCTAGCATATTGCTTGCCTGACCAAAGGTGAGATCCATAAAATATCCTCCGGCCGCATTATCCACCACTAGTTTAGTTATTGAATTCAAGGCTCTATATAGTATCTCCATTAGGTGAACATTAGTCATGTGATGGTTTGGGCACCTCATTAGCTTCGTCTTGAACCTCTTCCATGTTTCATAAAGGGCTTCAGTGGGAAGCTGACGAAAGTTGCTGATTTCATCTCTCAATTGTGCTTTTTTGGATGGCGGAAAAAATCTTTCTAGGAAAGCGTCTCTCAATTGCCTCCAATTTGTAATAGAATTAGGAGTCAGCCCATTCAACCATAGAGTTGCCTCCCCAGACAGAGACAATGGAAATAAGCGTAACCGAATTGCATTCTGACCAACTCCAGGATTGTCAAACGACTTGCATGTAGAAATAAAGTTGATGAGATGCATATTCGGATCATCGCCTTCTAGTCCACCAAATAATCCCTTGAGTTGCAATAACTGAATCATGGTGCTCGTGATGTTGAACTTGGCTCCGGGTGCCAATGGTGGAGGAATAATGGCTCCTGTGGCTCCGGCTCCATCAAGATCATCATCATCATCGTCGAAAGCTGGCTGCATAGCTTGGCGTTCAGGCCTAAACCTAGCTTGACGATCTCTTCTGTTGGCAGGTGTTGCGATCTCAGCGGCATGCCTAGGGTTTAGTAGCTCGTCATCACCTAGATCTTCATCGTCAGGATTTGTTGCTCGCCCAGGGTTATCAATATTCTGTTGATGCACTTGAGCGGTGGCTAGCGCAGCTAGTCTCGCCTGTTCCTGTTGAGCAGCCATCCTTTCAATTGCGTGTTGTGCCTTCATTCTGCGAATACGTTGTGGTTCAGGATTGATAGGTAATAACGGTTGACCAGAACTTCGGGTATGGGGCATGCACTGAATAAAAACCTGCAGTAAACAAAAACAAAACTAAAAGTAAAAGTACGAGAATCTTTGACCAAAGGGTCTAGTAATTATTACGAACTTAATTGACACTTGTATTCCCCGGCAACGGCGCCAATTTTTGATAACGCTCAATCTACAGCTCTCGTAGGAGTGTAAAGCGGTCGTTAGCAAATATAGAACCCAACCTGGGTTGGGTATCGATCCCACAGGGAATAGCTTGGTCAACAAGTAAGCAACGATTACTAGAATTTTAGTGCAAGTCTCGTAAGAAGGGGGTTTGTAATGTGTAACCAAATTATTAAAGCAAAAACTGAAAATAGCAAAGTAAAAAGAAAGAATGTTTAGTAGGTTGTGAAACAATGAGAATTGAGGAGTTGGGGTTATGTCCACCTTCTGAGTTATACGTCTCTATTGACTATGAATGTATTGAATTCAGACATGCATGTGCTTATAGAGAATTGTATTCGATGGTAAATCCAGGCGTCTTTCGACCTATTCGAGGATTATTTCACTTTAACTCTTTCGAGCTTAAAGCGTGTCTAACGGTACGAATTCTCCAAGAGGTTAATCCAGTTACGGCACTAACTTTTTAATAGGGGATGGGACCCTACTACCTTGACATTATCTCTTTTCCAGACAGATAACCTTTCTTTCGAACAAGTTAAATGTTATACTGGCGTATTCTTGCGTTTGCAACCACAAAGAATTTAGATTAAGATGAAGAGAATAATGATATAAGCAACATACGTGTCACGAACTCACAAACTCACAGCAATAGATAGTATCTCATTCGGCTTCCATCACCCCAACAGAGAAGTTTAGTTACCCATGAGTGCAAAGGAAATCACAATTGACATTGTTGTTATACCACAATAAAGATTTCACGTTTGTAATGGTGTGGTAGGCGTTAGGCGTGAATCCCTTAGCAAAGTAACGTTTCTCTTGTTGTGGAATTTAAGAATAGATGAATAGAAGAAGAAAAATAGAATTAATGGAAGAATTAAAAGAAGAGTTGTAGAGTAATAGAATTGAATGTAAGAAGATGTAAGAAGATGTTTTTAAATTTCTAGCAAGATAGGGTATTTATAATACCCATATCCTATTCCTACTAAGCTAATGAAATGCTTAACCAAATCCTACTAAGCTAATGAAATACTTAACCCAATTGTATTAGGTTAATGTATCATTATCCTAATCCTAATAAGCTAATGAAATACTTAACCCAATTGTACTAGGTTAATGTATCATTATCCTAATAAATTACTGCTAGTCCCCAAAGTCTTCAGAAATGTTGTTTTAGCCCGGGACAGATTTTCCATGCTCCATCTTTAGTTCTTGGCGTCCAAGATTGGCTTTTCTCCTTTCGTGAAGCTTTCTTTGGCGTCAATTTATCCATAAAATGCTGAATTCTGCATCATTTATACCTGAAACTTTGCTAATCATGTTCGTTAGCTCACTTACAGGAAAAAGGACTAAAAGTGCATGAAATATATAATTTGTTCTCAAAACTAGGCTAAAATATGGGCAAAATATAGTGCTATAGGCGTGTAAATTCGCCTATCATCACTTGTGGTGAGAATGCCATTAATCTTGTTCGCGATGAGTCTAGCTGGTTTGTGGATTCTGATGCTACTTCTCATGTTACGCCAAAGAAGGAATTATTTTCTTCATATACTCCAGGTAATTTTGGGATGTTGAAAATGGGCAATAATGATGAAGTTAAAATACTTGGCATTGGCACGATTTGTTTGGAAAGTAACAATGGTTCCAAACTAGTTCTCAATAATGTCAAGCATGCTCCAGATGTTCGCCTGATTTTGATTTTTGTAGGAAGTCTTGATGATGAGGGTTATGTTAATACCCTTGGTGCTGGCCAGTAGAAGCTTACAAGAGGTTCGATGATTGTGGCTCGAGGTGACAAGTTGTCTAACTTGTACGTATTTCAAGGCTCTACTTCTAGAGGCTTGATAAACTTGGCAGAGAATGATACTTCATCAAAGGTCTGGCATAGAAGATTGAGTCATATGAGTGAGAAAGGGGATTGATAGTTTGGCTAAGAAAAATTTACTTTCAGGAGTAAAACAAGCAAAGTTGAAGAAGTGTGTTCATTGCTTAGCCGGTAAACAAAAAAGAGTTTCTTTTCAGAGTCATCCGCCTTCAAGAAAGCTCGATTTGCTGGAGTTGCTGCATTCTGATTTGTGTGGTCCTTTTAAAGAAAGGTCTCATAGTGGTGCACTTTACTTTGTGACTTTTATTGATGATCATTCTCGCAAACTCTGGGTATTTTCTTTGAAGTCCAAGGATCAAGTACTTGATGTGTTCAAGAATTTTTAGGACTTGGTTGAAAGACAGATAGGGAAGAAATTGAAATGCATCCGTTCAGATAATGGTGGTGAGTATATTGGTCCTTTAGATAGATATTGCAGAGAGCAAGGTATTCGGCATTAGAAAACTCCTCCAAAAACTCCTTAGTTGAATAGTTTAGCAGAGAGGATGAACAAAAATCTAGTTGAGAGGGTTAGATGTATGCTTTCAGATGCTAAGCTAGCAGATTCCTTTTGGGCAGAAGCACTTAATACGGCTGCTTATGTTATTAATTTATCTCCTACTGTTGCTTTGGATGGTGATGTCCCTGACAGAGTTTGGTCTGGTAAGAATGTTTCTTATGATCATCTTAGATTCTTTGGGTGTAAATCTTCTGTTCATGTTACTAAGGATGAAAGGTCAAAGTTGGATGTTAAAACTACACAGTGTATCTTCATTGGTTATGGTCAAGATGAATTTGACTATTGTTTCTATGATCCAGTTGAGAAGAAACTTGTTAGAAGCCGCGATGTTGTGTTCTTTGAAGACCAAACAATTGAAGATTTTGACAAAGCTGAGAAGGTTGATTCTCAGAGTAGTGAGAACCTAGTTGATGTTGATCCAGTTCCTTTGACTACTGCTCCTGAAGAAAATCTTCATGATGATGAAAATCAAGTTGATAATGAAGATGATGATCATGTTCAGAATGACCAACAAGAAGTTGTGATGCTCCAGTACAAGTTGATATGGTTGATCAGCAACCAGTTGTTAATGCTCCAGAGAATTCTCTCAGATGATCTACAAGAGGGAGAATACCTTCATCTCGTTATTCTCCCAGTGAGTATGTACTTTTGACTGACGGGGGAGAACTTGAGAGTCTTGATGAGGCCATGGAAAGTGAAGAAAAAGAAAAGTGGTTTGATGCTATGAAAGATGAAATTAAATCTTTGCAAGATAATCATACCTTTGATTTGGTTAAGTTGCCTAAAGAAAGAAAAGCTTTGAAAAATAGGTGGGTTTTTCGGGTGAAGCATGAAGATGGTAATCCAATTCCACGGTACAAAGCTAGATTGGTTGTGAAGGGATTTAACCAGAAAAAGGGAGTTGATTTTGATGAGATATTTTCTCCGGTTGTAAAGATGCCATCCATTCGTGTGGTTCTAGGCTTAGCTGCAAGTCTAGATTTAGAGGTTGAGAAAATGGATGTTAAAACTGCTTTTCTCTATGGTGAATTAGATGAAGAATTTTATATGGAGCAACCTGAAGGTTTTGAAGTCAAGGGAAAAGATAATTATGTTTGCAAATTGAAAAAGGGCTTGTATGGTTTGAAACAAGCTCCTAGGCAGTGGTACAGGAAGTTTGGTTCCTTTATGAGTCAGCAGGGCTTCAAGAAGACTACTTCATACCATTGTATTTTTATGCAAAAAATCTCTGATGGTGATTTTATTATTGTGTTGCTTTATGTTGATGACATGCTTGTTGTTGGTCATAATACTTGCAGGATTCAAAAGTTGAAGCAAGAGTTGAGTAAGTCTTTTTCTATGAAAGACTTAGGACCAGCAAATCAGATTCTTGGCATGCAGATTGTCCGTGACAGAAAGGCCAAGAAGTTGTGGTTATCACAGAGAAGTACATTCAGAAAGTACTTCGAACGTTTAACATGGACAAGGCTAAGGTTGTCAGTACACCTTTAGCTATGCACTTCAAGTTGAGCACGAAGCAGTGTCCTTCTAGTGATGATGAGAAGGAAGATATGAAGAAAGTTTTTATGCTTCAGCTGTTGGTAGTTTGATGTATGCAATGGTTTGCACAAGACCGGATATTGCTCATGTTGTTGGTGTTGTTAGTTGTTTTCTTTCTAATCCAGAAAAAAAACATTGGAATGTTGTGAAGTGGATTATGAGATATCTTTGTGGTACTTCTAGTCTTAGTTTGTGTTTTGGTACAGGGAAGCCTAGTATTTGTGGTTATACTGATTCAGATATGGTCGGTGATGTTGATACTCGCAAGTCTACTTCAGGGTATTTGGTTACTTTGACAGGGGGAGCTGTGTCTTGGCAATCTGGGTTGCAAAAATGTGTTGCTCTATCTACTACAGAAGCTCAGCTTATTGCTGCCGTTGAAGCTTGTAAAGAATTACTTTGGATGAAGAGATTCTTGGGTAAACTTGGTTGTGCTCAAGAGAGGTGTGTGCTTCATTGCGACTGTCAAAGTGTCATACATCTTGGCAAGAATTCTACATTTCATGGTCAGTCTAAACACACTGATGTGAGATACCATTGGATTCGGGATGTGTTGGATTCTAAGTTGCTTGAACTTGAGAAGATTCATTTGGATGATAATGGTTCCGACATGATGACTAAAGCTCTTCCAAGAGGGAAGTTTGAAGATTGTTGCATGATCTCCGGGATGGCGGTCTCCTCCACATAGTCGGGAGGGGGAGAATTGTTGGGTCATGGGCCTTTGTCCTTTCCTATGTGGATAAATGAAACCCAATTTGGACCAACCCACTTTTGCCCATACGCCCATTACTATGGGGCATATATATTGATCTTTTTAGGTCTTATTCACCATCACAAAAATAGAGTTTTCAGCAGCCAAAAAGAGAAAAACAAAGCTGATTTTCGCACCTAAATTTCAGCCACAGCTGTCAACTTCAAATTCCGATTCCCGCTTCGTTTCTTGTCCGATTGAGCTGATTTTTGGACTGCTTGTTCTTCTCATCTCAATCTTTGATTAGAAACTGACAAAGCTTGATTTGGTGGCTTGTAGCTCCTGTTCTTCATTCCCAAAGAGTAGCTGCATTTTTGGTGCTTTCACTCCTTTATTTCTCTAGTGTTTGATGTTGTGGTTTATGTATTGTTGCTTGTTGTTTGGCACTTGTTTGGTGGCCATTTTGGAGGAAAATATTTTAACTCTTTGGTGATTATAGTGGAAGTTTTGGTCCCGTGGTTTTTTACTCTTCACACTGAAGGGTTTTCGACGTAAATCTTGTGTCTCGTGTGATTGCCTTTATTCTTGTCTTATTTCATTTGGTTGAGTTTTTTGTTGTATATTACTCTATTTTTCTTGGGTTTATTTGTGTGATTGCCTTTATTCTTGTCTTGTTTTATTTGGTTGAGTTGTTTGTTGTATATTACTCTATTTTGCTTGGGTTTATTTGTCTCCTCTTGGTTCAAGTTGAAAGGAAAAGTTTAGTCTTGGGTATTTTCCGTTGCTACCCTGTCGGGCTCTTTGATTGTGTTCCCGTCTTTCCCAACAAAAATGACTTATAATAATTAATTAAGGATGATATAGTAAAATTACTGTTGAAGTAGCTGAAGCAAGCATGTCGTCCATAAACTGCCTGCTTCAGCAACTTAGCTACTGAGTACATCTTGATAGCTTGTGCTGACAAGACCAACACCCACACTACTTCAATGATCAGTGTCAGTTGGAAACCTCCTGCAAGGGGCACCCTTAAGCTGAACATAGATAGCTCTGCCATCGAAAATCGAGGCAAGGGAGGGGTTGGAGGTGTTTTCAGAAGCCATGAAGGGAACTGGGTGTTGGGTTATTGCATGCATCTACCCTTAACCATCCCCACAATGGCTGAAATGTTGCCCTAAAACATGGCCTAACCTAGCTATAGCCAACAGTTTTCAGCACATCAGCATAGAAACTGGTTTTCAGCACATCAGCATAGAAACTGGTTCTATTGCATTAATTCTTATGCTTAAAAAGGATCACCCATCCTACCATAACATTTTGAGTGAGTGCAGGTTACTAATGGGGGAACTGCATATACCAACCACAACAAAGATCTACAGAGAGCAGAATGCAGTGGCGGACGCGCTCGCGAAAGAGGGAGCTAGGCTCATGCAGTTGGAACCTAAACACTATTGGCAAATGCCACATTTTGTAGCTCCTCATGTTCAAGCAGATAGGGAGGGCATATGTTTTAACCGAAGGATAAAAAACTCATCTATTCTCCTACAGGACCGGGATGTGGCCCCGAACAACATTTTTGAGGCTCCCACAACAGCTGGGGCACTAACTGCATGTTTCATTAATTTCTAATGCATATCTGCTCTTTTTAACCAAAAAAAAAGTAGATAGTAGATATCTAAGCAAAAACACTGTATACGGATGGGGGGATGGGGGGAAATAGGGGTATTCATTGAAAATAAAATCAAACCGAAAGAAAAAACCTACACTGTTCCTAATTTGATTTTCGTCTTTAAATTAAAAAAATGATAAACTCTGATTTAGTTTTAATTTTAAGCCAAAATAATATTAATAATAATAATAATAACCGATCTATTATTGCATAAATATATGTATATTTTTATATGAACACTTTTAAGAATTTTACCATAGATGTTATTAATTTTTTCCCTCTTGGTTTATAGTCTAGTTCTTTAATTTGTCTGTGCTTTCGCCTCCGTTTGATCATAAAAATCATAATTTTTTGGAGTTGGAGTTGGAGTTGGAGTTGTGTTCGGCCATGAATATAAATTAAAGTTATTTTTAAAATTTTGTGAGAGAAGTATGAGTGAAAAAAGTAAAAACAAGTAAAATTTATTTTCACTTTTTCAAATACAATTCTGAAATTGTATTTGAAATTTTCATGACCAAATACATCATGTTTTCATTTTTTTCACTAAAGTAAAATAATTTTCCGAAAGAAAGAAAATAATTTTTGGGCCAAACGGCTACTTATTTTAACTAGTAGTACATTTTCACCTATATAATAAGTCACGGTGTGGCAGGTGAAGCACACACCACACCGTCGACACCCCTGCTTGCCGTCATTTGACGTGCTTGCTCTGTAATTTTACTATATCATCCCTAATTAATTATTATATGTTATTTACGTATTAAAAATATTAATTATATTTAACAAATAAAATAAAAGAGACATTTATT
This sequence comes from Capsicum pubescens, assembly GCA_030864215.1. Classification (NCBI taxonomy): domain Eukaryota; kingdom Viridiplantae; phylum Streptophyta; class Magnoliopsida; order Solanales; family Solanaceae; genus Capsicum; species Capsicum pubescens. The sequence goes on along the minus strand of CM061538.1, from coordinate 328,403,887 downwards.
ACATGTTTGCTTCAGCTACTTCAACGATAATTTTACTATATCATCCCTAATTAATTATTATAAGTCATCTAAGTATTAAAAAATTGATAATATTTAATATTAAATTAACTTGACATCTTATATGAAGTCTACTTAATTATTTTGACAGATATTTTTTATAGTAATTTTGCTATATCACTTCTAATTAGTTATTATAAGTCATTGAAGACATGTTTGTACTAATCATCCCTAATTAGTTATTATGGTCATCTATACATTATTACATTGTGCTAATTAAATTAGAATAGAAAAAATATTATAAATCGCAATAATTAAAAAAATAAATTATTTAAAAAACATAATTGACTATTAATGTCACAAAAATTTGGACAAGGAGAGTAACATATATTATTTGAAAATTACATAAAAAGTATTATAAATTACAATAGTTAATAATTTAAAATATCTAAAAAAATAATTAATCTGTTATATATTCAAGAAAAATACATAATAAATTACAACATTTAATAACTTAAAATATCTAAAAAATAATTAATTTGTTATATATAGCAGAAAATACGTAAGAAAAAATTATTAATCACAATAATTAACAACTTAAAAAATTTAAAGGATATAAAATATTTGGTTGCCTCTCGAAATTATATCAATTCCACTTAAATTGGAATAGAAAAAAAGTTATTATAAATCTCAATAATTAAAAACTTAAATTATTTTTAAAATATAATTGATTATCAATACCACAAAAATTTGGACAAAGAGAATATCATGTTTTATTTAAAAATTACATAAAAGGTATTCTAAATTAGAAGAGTTAACTAACTTAAAATATTTTATTATATATTTCATAATTACTATGTGAAAAGTAAAAAAAATGATTGACTCTCGAAATAATATGAGTGTCATATTAACAATTTAAAATATTCTTATACAAATTTCATTAATCTAAATATAATAATATATGCCTAACTAAAAATTTATAATCAAACAAATGAAGATTTTAATTAAATGATAGAATTATATATAACGTAAAATTTTCAATGATCAATATTGGGCCGTGCGGAGCACGGTCATAGCCAACTAATTACCTTATAAGTCCAAGAATCTATTTCATGTTAAAAAGTCAACATTTTTAGTTAAGTTCTTAATTCATCAATATCTAATTCAATTATTATTAAAAGAATCTTGATAAATGACGTTTTCTTCATAAAGAGCAACTCACTTGGTATTATTGTATGTAACCTTTTAAAAATAATTATACTTTCTCCCACTTTTTTAATTACTTTACTCTCTCTCCCTATTAATATACATAACATAGCCGACAACCGACATATACATAGCATTCTGTGTATATGTATGATTTTTATAATATGTTTAGGGAGTTGGAATTTTTTATAATATTGAAAATATAAGTTGTGTATTTGTGTAATTTTTAGTTATTATATATAGGGAAAAAGATATGGGCTAGTCTTTTTCAAAAATATTAGTCAGTGTTTGGGTCAATGGACAATAGATGACCCATCGTCTTTTTTAATCCCACTTTTTAGCCGTCGGGTATAAAAAAATTCCAAAATAAGGTCATTTAGGTTGTATTTGTTTTTTTTAAGGTTCAGACGTCTGAATCTGAATGCACATCTGAATGATAAAGATGTTGTTTCTAGATCAGAAAACTGAATGATTAAGACTGTTTTTTATTTCAACATTTGAATGTGCAAAAAAAATTTATTTGTATATATAATAAAATAAAAAATACAATTCAAATAAAAAACTAATTGTATATTAGAAGAGTATGTAATTTAATACAACAAAATTATTATTTGATTGAAAAAAATATTTATGTTTGTTAGTGATAGTGAAGATAGTTTATAATGGTGGTTAGGTGACAATGATTGATGTTAGTGATTAGTAATATTGGTGGTGAAGCTGTGATGGTTGGTATTGTAGTAACTGTTATGATGGTAACAATTGATAGTAGTGGTGATGGTTGTGATGTGACATTGCTTGATGTTAGGTGTTGGAGGTGTTGATTCTGAAGGTTGAAAAATGAATGCATGATGGTTGACGATGTGTTGGTGCTAGTTGGAGATGTTGTTAATTGTGATGGTAGAGATGGTTGTTAGTAAAGATAAATTGTAGCAATAGTAGTGGTTGAAGTGGTGGTAGAGGTGGCGATACTGGTGACAATGATGGTGGCGATCGAAGAATGTGTGGAGGTTGTGATGTATTAGTGGAGGTTGTGATGTATTAGTGGTAGTTAGCGGTGGTGCTAATTGTGATAGATGAGTTGGTCGGTAGTAGGAATTTGCCTATAGTGGTTGATGACGATGGTGCTGTTGATGGCGGTGGTGGCCGTGAATATAATTAAAATAATAGAGATAGTAAGTATGGTAGCGGTTGATAATAGTGATTGGTAGCGATATTTGTTATCGATGATGGTTGTGATGGTGGAAGTGATTGGTGGTGGTGGGTGATGGTTGATAATGGTGGTGATGACAGAGGTAGTTAGTGGTGGTGACTGATGATTATGAATAGAGTGACGGTGAATATTATCCAAAACTAGAATACCTCCTCAGACCTATTAAGACTTGATTCTAGATCTAAATGATTAAGATTTATTAAGATTATTAAGAGTTTAAATAAACTCTTAATAAAAACAAATGCACTTAATAATCTGAAATCTGAATCATTCAGATTCAGACTTCCATTAAGTGCAAACAAATAACGCCTTAATAGTAATGATAGCCGACCAGAGTGTTCTAGCCTTTTTTGCTCTCTTTCTCAAAATTCTCTCTCTATCAATCAGCTCCCCAAAACTGATCCTAACGCAAAATTGTTCGTAGCTTTAGTTCCTTTCACTTGAATTCTAAAGTTATGAAGGAAAAAAGCAAAACGAGGTTTAGACCAAAATTTTATTGCTATCGTTGATGATGATTTCACTGAATCATCCATAGCTGGATACCTTCGTGCTAATTCTCCATCTACAAGAGCACATATGCATGCATATAGAGTCCCTATACCAAATTAATACAACTGCTATACCACATTGATACACTTTTTTAAAAAGAGATGGAACTTATGCATGCATATACAGTTCCTATACCAAATTAATACAACGCTTATATCACTTTGATACACCTTTTCAAAAGAGAAGAAACTTATGTGTGCATATACAGTCCACATAACAAACTGATACAAAGCTTATACCACATTGATATACTTTTTTAAAAGAGAGGGAGACTATGCATGCATATACAGTCCCTATAATAAATTGATACAACGATTTTACCACATTGATACACTTTTTTAAAAGAGAGGGAGACTATGCATGCATATACAGTCCTTATAACAAATTGATACAACGATTTTGCCACATTGATACACTTTTTCAAAAGAGAGAAAACCTTGGCATACATATACAATCCCTATATCAAATTGATATAACGTTTATGCCGCATTGATACACATTTTAAGTAAAGTCGTACCTTGATGTTGATGATCTATTAATCTTAAATTGAAATCTCTCTCATGTTGCATAATGCTTCATCACACTGGTTATTGTATTTTTATTCCAATACAATTGCCCTTCTTCTATATCTCTATGAAGAGGATCCATTATTATAGACCTTGACTCTTCATCCATTTCTTTCACAGAAAAATCGTTTTCAATATCAGAAATCGATCTACTTCAATAGGTTTTATAAAATGTGTGTAGAACTATATAGTGTTGTATAGAATATATTGTTTTGGATATGATATGTATAGAAATTGTATCATTATTATACAGATTGTGTATTAATTATAAGATGTGTGTCTTTATACTGTTAAAGAAAAGAGATAAGAAAAATATGTATGTAAAGATAATTATAGTTGCTACGTGCTAAAATAATTGACATTAGAAATTAACAATAAAATAAGGAAAGACCCAGAAAAAAAGAAGGCAATAGCAACGATAAAAAAAAAAAGCCTAAATGACTACCTTTTGAAATTGCAAAATCAATGTCTATTTCGGTAAAAATAATTTTGGGTGAAGTAACATTTGTGTCCTTTCCCCTTATATAAATGTATATTTGGACGTGTGACATAAGAAAAAAAAGTTCAATCGATTTAGTGCTAAAACCCTTAAAAGTCAAACTCATCAAGTTAAAATCTTGAATCCGTCTTTATATTTCACGTTTGCCAGCAGTTTGTTTGTTAAGGGGTATTTGGATTGACTTAATTTGAAGTGTTTTCGATTCTTAAGTACTTTTTAAATTTTACTAGTGTTTGACAAAGCTAAAAAGTGTTTATAAGTACTCACTTTTAGGCCAAAAAAGTACTCCCTCGGGTCTTATTTTACTCGTTTCAATTTGATATTGCACATTGATTTAAAAAAATAATTAATAACATGATCACTTTACCATAGTACCCCTATTAAATGATGTTTACATTTTAATTTGAAAAACAACAACAATTAATACTAAGGGTTAAAAAGAAAAAAAAAGTTGTTTTGTCTTTGATTAATGAATAAAAACATGCATTCAGTCGTGAAGAGAAATGAAAAAATGTAAAATAAGGCCAAATGTATTTACATTGATGAACAAAAATTACAACTCTAAAAGGGGCATTGACCTGGTTAGCAAAATGTTAAAAACTGGTGCAAGTATGATGGTTAAAGGCAATTTAAGATGCTAAACATGGATCAAACTAAGGATGAATACATCAATAATGATATCCGTTATGCTGATATTGCGAATCATGGTGATATTGTGACTCGTAATCATAGTGATATACGTGACTCGTTTGTTCAACTTCATAGTGAAACAGGTCACCTGGTTGCCCAACTTCATAGTGCTGGACGTTACGAGATGTTTGAGACGCCTGGGATGGCTCGCCTTCTTTATGATGTTTGGCATCATGAGTTGGAGATGGAGAACTGAGTTCACTCAACGGAGGGCTGGGGCTGTCGGGAGGTGGCGGCTTTTTGTCGACTTTAACTTCCTCCAATTGAATCTCTTCAAATGAGTGGAATATAGGATGTAGATATGCATCGGCCAGGTATGCTTTCAAGTTGGCGTCAGATTCAGAAGATCGGTCTTGTAAGTCCTTTTCCATCGCTTCCTGAAAATTAACGAGGACATGGGAGAGAAGATATAGGTACGTACGCATGTTCGTGTGTTTTCTCTATCAGCTTAAGCTTTTAGATGAGGTGGTTACGTAATTAAACATGATATCAAAGAAGGCGAAGGTCCTAGGTACAAGTTTCACCATCATCCATTATCATAAAGAATTTTAACGCAGATCTACACGTGATGGGCGTGTTGAAATGATTAAATAAACAAAAATGTGTTGAAAGCTTTTAGATGAGACAGACGCACAATTCAGTACTACTCAATGTAGCCTTTCTTTTCATCTAGTTATAAAAATTATGATGAAATGACAGCATGCATTATATCCCAGAAAATAGAATTCACAAAGATGTATGTATGACTAGCAATGTGAAGCTTACCTCAATGGGATACTTTCTGAATGCAGGTTCGAATCGACTCTTACAGTACTTATGGAACGCTAAGGTTAAAGCAGGTAACGCCACGAGGAACGGAGTGGACTTTGCAGCTTTTTTTGTGCTCAGCAGACCCATCAGAAGCAGTTGAGATATTACTAAGCTCGCTATAATGCGCCCGTGAACATGAGGCCAAAAAGCAGCACAACTTTCATACTGTTGGTTGTACACATTGATCACCTGTATAAAGCAAACTAATAATCAGAAATTACTGTGATGAGTACATCATATAACGCTATATTCTTGAAAAAGGATACTATTCCCTCCTTATATTGGACTGTTCAAACATTTAACATCAAGCAAGCAAGGGATATTGAGACTTATTTTGCCCACAATATTGCAGAACCATATTTTAGCTATATAAAGGACCCATGATCCAGAATTAGTCTTCCATCATACGTAAATTTTAGAGATTTGGTATTGCTGCCTTGTTCACGCGCGCTTTGAAATTGTATTGTTTTACTAACTTTTATGTATGAGTGAGATTTTCACCTTTTTTAGTCAGAGTTGTTTTCATCACTTTATACCGAAACTGATATTCCTAAAATTAAAAAATGAAAAACCACAACAGGTGTCTGGTACCCACTTTGGGGTCATCCAAATTCGCAGGGCTTGAACCCCAGACCTCTGGTTAAGAAGCGAAGGGTACTTGCCACCCCACCACAACTTCTAGCGGTACTTTCTTTATCAGTCACTTTATTGTCCATGATTAGAAAATGACTTTATATTCTTATGATAAGTTGAGAGTAGTAATAATGTTCTAACTTCTATCAAATAGGTGAAAACTTACGGTTTGAATTTATTCTGTGATTCTCTAATAAGGTTAATAAATAAATCGACGAGTTAAAAAGAAAAGGAATAAAAGGAGAAGAACTAACCTGATGACGGTAAACGAGATAAGCAAAGGCAAAGAAGACCAGTATGAAAGGAAGAAGGATTGGAGTAACCACAGCATAGACTATTCCCAGAAGAAAGTATAGTTGAAGACTTGGAAGTGTCTCGGGAAAATCTACGCTCCCAGGGTCCATTGCTCTCTCCACGTCCCTTTCAGTTTTAACAAGGAACATGTTCTTAAGATGAAAAATAACCAGAGGTTTCAATCTAAGAATTTCACTAGCAATGCCAGCCCAACCATCAACCATTATATATGTGATAAAGAAAGTTGCTTTCATTGGTATCGATACCCCTATATTTCTCGGTATCCTGCATGAAAGAATACAAATGCTCAGGGTCACTATAATTTCTGAATTATGAGAATGACCTAAATTACCATAACGAGTACTGGAGAATCGTAGCAAATCACCCACTGAAATAGTAATTCAACGGGATTTGAGAGAGAGAGAGAGAGAGAGAGAGAGATTACTCATTAGCGGATTGGTGAAGGAATGCATGAAGTTGCTGGAAAGCTGTCCCTGCTACTATGCTCCCCAGGAATACATTGACCAACATAAAATAATAGTATTTTGCAGCTGTTCTCCTCTCAAGCACTGATAACGCCACATGACCCTCAATCTTTGACATAAACATCAGAATGGAAGGAAGAACAAACAAGAAGATTTTAAGCGCTAAACCAGGAAGAAAACCCTGTAGAAATGACTTGATAACCTTCCTGCAAGCATTTCCCAAAAATTTTGCTTCACATGTAACTCTTCATAAGAAAATACAACAGATGCCGATATGAAGGAATAATTAAAACACTCATGAATTTAGCCAAGAGTCTGAAATATATAACAACCATATCGGAAAAAAAAAGGAACTTTTGATGCATAGAAAGAGAAATAACTGAAGTGTTTTTTCTTGTTCTCTGACATAGTACACAAACTACGAAGCATTCATACTGAGTAAATAAAGTGGGATCTAATAAAGTGCAAAATAGTCTCAAGAAAGTTGCTTAGACATTCATCAAGCCTGTAGTGTCTTCATAATCTGAAATCTATCTGCTGAGTTCAAAAGGAGAAACAATCAACACACTAGGATCATCTTAGATGGCCTTTTTTTAGGGAGATCAAAACCGGCTGATTGGCCAAGGTTTTACAGTTTTACTGTTACCTTAGTACTTGTAGATAAACTAAAGAAAAAGATCTGCATGATGACAATCTGAAAAAGAAAATTTTGGAGAAGGTCCAGAGAAGTGCTAGAAATATTGAAAAGTCGACGAGAATAGAATTTTATTTGTTATTGGTGCAGAAATAACAATGTATTCATGACAAATATGGTTGCGAACTTAAGATCGAGTCACCAACCAATACAGGTTGTGGCACTGCACACTGATATTTCCTCATGAAATCAACTTTTCGCATAAGGCATGGATGAACAAAATTACTGCACCGCTATATTCCAAAGCAAAGACGATATGGGCATGGATGAACAAAATTACTGTAATGCTATATTCAAAAGCAAAGACAATATGCATTCTTCTTTAAAAGCAGAGAAAATGTTCTTACCATTCAATTAGTGGCCTGAGAAAAGGTGCAACCTTTTCCAAACCTTCCAGATTAGCCAATGATTGCACAAAGGCAATAGGTATCATGTAAAAGAATACCAAAGCAAACACTGCCACAGAAATCAAAAGCTTGCGGAGGCTGAGAGAGAAAAAAGATATAGACAGATTGTTCCAATATACATCTCGTGGTTCAGGGGCCCAATTAGTCAGCCACAATGTGGGGTTCTTGCTTTGTTGTGTTTGTGCACAAACAGCTGCCCCGCATCTTGAATTAAATGATACAAAGGCAGCAGGCATGATAGATTTCGAATTCTTGAGAATACTTTCACGTTCCATTGTCAACTACAAAAGGCAAAATAAATACGAAGGATAAGTGAATTGGTAAAAAAGAGCTTGTAGTAAAGCTTGACTTGAGATGCGCAGAGCTCCTTTCTCTAGCCCCTCACCCTTTCTCAAAGAAAATATGTGTGTGTGTGTGTGTGTGTGTGTGTGTGAGAGAGAGAGAGAGAGAGAGAATAACCTGGTTCAAAAACATATTAATGCAACAAGTGTAATAAAGATGTTGACTGAAATTTTCATTTGATCAAGGACAACAATTATGCTAATCAAACTAGCAACTACACTCACTCTTCTATCAAACTCCTTCAACTGCTGTTTGTAGTAGTCAATAGAATCAACTCTCTCACCCCAAAGTCCAAGGAAGCCTGTCTGCAGGAAAGAGGAAATATGATATGATAGTGTTAAAACATTAATAAAATTAAAAAAATGAAAACAGTAACATGAAATTCTATTTCTTTCTGTTTAGACCAGTCGCAGTATCCTGAGAAAGTTCAAGCTAAAATGCCGCTTTCCCGGAGTTGTATCAGCTGAGAAAGTACCTTCGTTGTTGGCCTCTTTTCTGGCTTTCTTTCAAACTTGAGCTGGTTGTAGTCCAGCCAATTTTGAAGCCTCGCCCTTTTCCTGACAAGTTTGGCAAACTTGTTGGCATTGTAGACAGCCTAATAAAGATAAGACCAAGGCATGAAGTAAGCAATTCCAGTTCACAAAAAAGTAGCAACACTAGGTAAGCACCTTCAAACTTAAAAAATTGCCAAAACTTACCCACTGTAGGAGTGTGATCTTACCTGGTGACATAGATAGTGGTCTGGATGGTTCTTCTTAAAGAAATTCTCGACATTATCTGATATTGAGCGTTTAGATTCATGAGGAACATTCCTAACCAAAACCTGAAAGACAAGATACGCAAAGGTTTATTGTAGAATGGACTAAAATTTATCTAAAATTCAACAAGACAGTCTGTAAACCTATAAGAACAAATTTTCTATCCATATTTGGTAAATTCTTCAGCTCGAAGATAAAGAATGTAAAATTTACAAACAAAAAAACAATCCAGTTTACCCACCGTGAACTGTTCGGCACGCCTGTTTTGTGAAGACAAAAATTTTAATCTCATCGCAGCTACTTTACCATATTCCTTGTACAGCATAAAACAGGTCCAAAACGTGAATAAGTATTCCATTGCTATGTGGACAAAGAACCTGATTCATGTCAACCAATTGCAGCTCTTTATTAGCATGAGATTCAATTGGAATACCTACAGAACAAGAATATTCAAACAAAAAGGGGACGAGACAATAACAGTACTATTTCGATGTCACACTATACATATCTTCATTCCTCAACAATTTGCCAACTACTCATTAACATTTTCCTTCATTTCTTTGCTCTTTAGCATAACATATATTTTCCACAAAAATGCATGCTGCAGCAAAATAAGTTCAATCTGCATTATATAATTGTTTCTCCAGGTCAGAGCGTAACCTTATCACCTAACCAATCCCTTATGGAAAAAGAGCAGCTCGGTGCACTAAGCTCTCTCTATGCAGGGGATCCATGGACGGGTTAGACCACAAGGATGTAATGTAAGCAGCCTTACCCTACATTCTGCATGAGGATGTTTCCCCAGCTGGAACCCACGACCTCTTGGTCAAATGACAACAACTTTACCAATCCCTTACGGCTCTGGTAATATTTTCTCATTTCGGCAGACAGTTTTCTGGCAGAAATAATTCCTACCATTACAAGAACATTGACATCAAAGGACTCTTCTATCACTCAACCTCCAACTTCATCAAATTACTTGAAAAAGTGGAAACATGGTCCAAAAAAGAAAAACTACGGCAACTGAAAACTTCCAACCATATTATATGCCCTGGTCAATCTAGGTTTCTTTTCTTTGGCCACTAAAATATATAATTCCAGCAAAAGGATGTCCCAAAGGCTAGAAGATCATGCACAAATTCCACAAGAAAACAGTTTTAACCCATAAGTCATACTGGACCACAATATAAAAACAGTAGGCTTGTTTTCTTGACCATACAAAACAAGAATTGACTAACTAGTGGCAGTCAATAGTAAACTAAACCGAATAATTATGTTATTATATTAACTCAAATCTTTCAGCATACCATCAACTTGAGCAGTTGGATGAAGTGAAATTGTTGAATTACAGATAAACCCGGAATCAGATGTTAAGACAACAAACCTCATGACAGTAAACACGGGAAACCACATAAGAAATGAAATTTGCATAATAGCCAAAATCACTAGCTTGGATCAGCATTAGTTCAAGGTGCTTTCTGCTAGCGAACAAGTCCACCCACCCGTTAGAGGCCCAACTTTTCTAAAGAATAAATTGAAGCATCACCCTTCAAAAACTCTGAAAGAGAACACACATAATTTACACGTGGCTCTTAAAGAAGGAACTTCCAAAACTTTTTAAGCCTTATTAACACACTTCTGGTGCTCCTCAATAACAAGCTTTTAGACAACAGAAATAAGAGAACGCAATAACAATATATAAGGAGGAGAATCAGAATAAGCAATGTAAAAACGCAAATCTAGCTTTCATCATTCCTCAGAATCATATATACAAGCATGTGCTTATTGTAGATTAAATGAAAGGTAACGATTCAAGAGGAGACTTACTTCCAGGATTTGGGCTTAATATTGGATATAGAGAGCTTATCGATATCACTGACGACCAAATCTTTTCTGAGGAAAAACAATATCCCATCTGACACATTAACTGGAATAAGAACCAGAAGTGCCACAATTGCAGTTGGCACAAAAATTTTCAAGCTGTCAAAAACAAGAATGCAGGTATATAATTAGATTAATTTAAAGCAGCAGCTTTCATTGAATCTAAAGAGCTAACCGATATGAGAACTCAAATAGGAAAAAGAAAAGAAAAGATAAGATTTATACAAGACAATATGCACGAAAGTTTGTGAATTGGTAGACTGTTTCAACTTTAGTGTTTATGTTATTCAGTTCACTCTTGACTACACTATCTTATGTGGTCAGAATATGATAGTAACTTGTTCTGCTAAACTACAAAATAAAACAGTTGCAACAGGAAAAGAGAAGAGAAATAAATTGTATACCACTTGATATTAGACTCTGGATAAGGAAAAAAATTGCAATCAAGCAAGCAAATAAACTGCAACAGAAATTCTTGAGCAGGGAAACTGCACAAGGTACACTTTAACATATAGAGATTTTCAATAAGTGCTCCCTCTGTGGCAATTTATGTGAAGGAGTACGGACTACGACGGTCAAAAACACTTAATTTTCGACTAGTAATTCGGCTAGAGTGTCTTCAATTTTTCTAAAATAGAGTTCATACATTTGAAAGCTATGCGGAATGTATTACTACAAATTAACATAGCTAATGATTTAAAAAAAATAAATTGAGAAAATTATAGTCAAAGAAAAAACTGGAGGAACAGTTATGTGAAGGAGGGAGTAAGAAAGAAGAGAAAAAGAACACTTTACAACTGAAAAGACACCAAAATGGGACAATTTCAGCATTCATGGTCCAAAATTGAATTGAGGAAAACTAAAGTTCTCATGGCTTCTCTCCCCTACCCACCACCCACCCCGCCCCCTCCTCCCTCCTCTCTACAACGGAAGGGGAAAAGGGACAGCCCCGTGCACTGAAGCTAAAGCTACTGCTCTGCGCCCGACCACAAGGATCCAAATTAAAATAAAAATCCCAAATTCTGTAAATTTTCAGCAGAACCACCCTTGCAGTTCAATCAGTTGAAAAGATTTAAGCCCAAAAAAAAAAAATGGATTTTTATACCACCCCAGAGAGAAAATTCCAGAAAATATAAAGCAAGACAAAAAATTATTCAACAGTAAAAAGGACTCACATAACTGAAATTCAATAAAAGGAGTAATCACTACCACCATCAATGAGCCAAATTAAGTTCAGAATTCCCAAATTCTGTAACTTTTCAGTAGAAACACCATTGCAGCAGTTCATCAATTGAAAAAGTTTTAAGCCAAAAGATTGCATTTTAACATCACCCCAGATACAAAATCCCCACAAAACATAAAGCAATACAAAAAAAGTTGACAACTTTCAACAGTAAAGAAAGACCCACATAAAGGAAATTCAAGAAAAGAGAGTTTTTTTTTTTTCCCATTACCCAAGAGCATATATCCTCAAGAAAACAGCAGAATCAAGACCAGCATGTTCAATAATTTTATCTTCACTCATCTTCATAGCTTGAGGCATCCAGTTAAGAAAAGTAAGATAAGTCTTGAAATTGAGATTAACAAACTTCCCCACAAAATTCCCAACATGTCTTGGAGCACTTCTTTTACCACTAATGTACCACTTGGGAAAGTAAACTCTGTCATTGATAGGCTGTAGTCGAAGAAGAGCAAAAGCCAACAAGAACGCAAAAGCACCAAGAATGTTGATAAATGCTGAAACCCCAATATCACTAAGTGTTGCCATAATTTCTAAACAATGAGAACACCAGGAAGTACCTGAATTCTAAACAGAAACAAAAGTTGGGCTTAATAAGGAAGATTGGTAATATAAGCTCAGAGCACAAAGGTATATTTGGTAGTATATAAATAGTATAGTAGTAACAGGTAATAACAGAAGAGAATATTTTTTGTTATGGATATACATGGGACTTTTATCAATCGGCAATGGCCTACTGGTACTACTTTTTTTCAGTTTTCAACTATTTTCTTGATTTGTATCATTGTGGGGTTCAAGAAAAAATGGTTCTTTTTTTAATATTGGGATTGGGAATGGTTCTCTCTGGACAACTCAAGAGAGAAACACAGTAAAGAGGACCATCTAAATAGTTTGCTGGAAAAAAAAAAAAAAAAAAAAGCTCTTTGCTGACACAATCACTTTGGTTTTGTTCATGCTTATTTGATGTTTCAGTTTATGAATTTTAAAGTTATTGAATTATAACTTACTAATAATTTAAGATATTATTAATTTTTAACGTCTATTTATTCACTATTTCAAATATAGATTTTCAAATAGTACTTGTGTTATTGACACATCAAAAAAGGATAATTTTTTTCACGTTAATATTGATTATTTATCTTCAAATCATTTTCAAAGATCTATTGTTAAACATTAATTAATAGAGTACTATGTTTGAACTATAATTTTTTAATACATACTTATTTTAAGAAAAACAAATACTCCTAAAATTTTAAGGAAAGATTGAAAAAGTAAATTAAATATGTAATGTTTTTTGCCTTACGAGGAAAACATGTATGAGAGGTATTTTTTTCTGTCAAAATTATTACATATCCCTGATTAATCGCCTTCATTTAAGCATTCATGCTAAAATTTTCTTTTAATTTCTCTCTCTTTTTTAAAGTAAGTAGTAAAGTACCTTTTTATTTTTAACTTTTTTTTTTTTTGTTATAGTTTTATCTTTTTTTTTTATTTTCCTTTTTAAAGAACGTGCTCAGGTTCCAGATGGGAGCAATTGAAAAAAATCCCCAAAAGCTGTAGAAAAACCACTTTAGTTAGTTATTTATATACTTTAAAAGTTTTTCTTTGTACTAGTAGCTTTTCAAAGACAAAAGTAGTATTTCTATGATTAATGTTATATATGAATATTTCATCATAAGATAATGATATTTCAAGATTTGTGAAACATTTGTGAATTTTTTTCTAGATAATTAGATTATAAGGTAGATAGATATTCATGCGAGTCTGGAATCAAAATATATCGTGAAACTAAAAAAAGTATCAAAATATGTCATGTATTTAAAATATTATCATGATATGCTTAACTCTCTTAAACGGAATTAAAATTTTAGAAAAGTACATAACTCTTTTAAAAAGAAAGTTATGCATTTTTTTTTACATAACTCACTTAAAAAGAGAACAAAATGCATAGCAAAAGCCTAATAAAATAGAACTATCGCCGTCTAGTTTTTTTCATGTGTTGTAGACTTATAAAAGTGAGTTGGCCTTTGCTTATAGTGAAAATAATATGTAACTCAATACGTAATTTAATAAGAATAAAATTCTGAAATAATCATAAATTTCAAATTGTTTCAGAATTTTGACTTCAATTTTAGTCATTTATAGATTTGCTAATGCAAATCACATTTAAATAAAATGTCAGATATATAGTAGTAAATAAAAATAGAAACTTGTATATCATAAAGTAGTCTTATTTGAATGGAAGTATTAACTTGAACCATTAATTTTTTTATTGCAAAAATTCAGTAGCCTTTTCTCCATGGATGACGATAAAAAAGTTATAATTTCAACTAGGTATATACAAACTAAATACACGACGGAATATGATACATGATTAATCAAATAACTCTATGAATTTTCATAGATACTTTCACATTTCTATCTCCCTCCCCCCACCCCTGAGAATCTTTAGAATTTTCAATGTTTAACTTTCAATTCGTCTCTGACTATCAAATGAAATGTGAATAACACGTCTTCCTCATGATTTGTCGAGTTTCAGCCCTATATTATTCCGATTCATTTCTAGAAAAAAAAAAACGGACCATAATGAAAAAGAAGGGTGGGTTATTATATGTGGGATCAATAATGTGCTTATATTAATTATGAGAAATAATTGAACTATCGTCGTCTAATTTTTTTCATGTGTCGTCTAGTTTTTTTTATGTGTTGTAGACTTATAAAAGAGAGCTATGCATTTTGTTTTCTTTTTAAGTGAGTTATGTTAAAAAAAAAAATGTTTAAGAGAGTTATGTACTTTTCTAAAAGTTTAACTTCGTTTCTGAACTTCCGTTAAAAATAATACATATAACGTTAAGCATATTATGGTAACATTTTAAATACATGGCATATTTTGATACTTTTTTTTAGTTTCATGTCATATTTTGATTCCGGACTCTATTCATGCACAATCATATTAATAACGATAGACATCATAAGTTATTATCATCATGCATACCCTCGTAACTTTAAAATTCAACAGAAAAATAGTTATCTATATCTATAATCTATATCTATATTTATATCTATAATCTATAATATATTAAAAATGTGAAGACCTTTAGAAAAGTGCTTTGAACTTTTTGTCCTTCATTAAAAGATTTCAGAATAGACAAAATTGTTTTTTCACTTATTTCCTTCAATTATTAATTAATTATTAAAAATCTAAAGAGTCCTAAAAGACATCTAAGAGCAAAATATATGGTAAATTAAAATTTTTATTTAATTTGAGTTCCTTTTAAAATCATATATATTATCGTACATGGTTATAAACTTTTAATTTTTGAGTTTAAGGACTTTATATTAAGGAAAGGTTAAACAAGACTTTGACTTCAAATAAATAGTAATTATCACGTTCTTTTTTGAAGTTTAAGAGTTTTTCTTTTTTATTAGGATTTGCTATAATTTTCTATCATAAATAAAGTTTCTTTTTATGCAAAATATTTTTTTTTGAACATATTTCTTCCATATTTGATTAATTCTTTTGGATTTACTATAAATTAAGGATCTTTTCTTTCTAGAAATAATATATTAGCATTCATTAGAAAAGAGTTTTGTTTTGGAGAGATTTATTCTCTCTAGATTCTGTATTTGTAATATTAATTTTTCAATATGTAGCTTATTTTACTAAAGCATATTAAATATTATGTTATTTTTATTATAATTTTTTTGTAATCTTATTTTGTGAATGTTTGTAATGTAAGTTTCACATAACATCATGTTATTTCAATTTCAACTTCAAATATTTTCTAGGTTTACGATTATATTTTTTATTATAGAACTTTATGAGTTAGAACTGTAATTTTTGTTAATGGATCTTCAATTTTTTTATTTTCAGATTTGTTTTTTATGAACAAAAATATTTATATTTATTTTTACTTGGTTAATAGAACGACTAAAAATTTTCTTATGAGTGTGGACATGTATTAAATTATAGCATATGTTAATATCTCGTGGAAAGAATTATGAGGTCAATTTGTGATTTTTCTTTTTTGCAGGTTAGAAAAAAAATTCTGCGAGTTTAAATTTTTAAGTTGCTACTCAATTAATCATATTCATCATTTACATGAATTTGCAATCTATGTTAAAGCTAGGGGTGGACGTTCGATATTCGGTTCGGAATTTTCAAAGTTCAGATTCGGTAATTTGATAATTGGTAGTTGAACGTAGATACCACATACCATACTTATAAACATCGATTCGGTAATTGGTAAATTAAACTTCGGTTCGGTACGGTATAGGGTAATACCATATTAAAGTTGGAGATGTGCAAATGTACGTTTAAACTTCAAAGAGTGTATTTAATAGAAAC
Source organism: Capsicum pubescens (assembly GCA_030864215.1). Lineage (NCBI taxonomy): Eukaryota > Viridiplantae > Streptophyta > Magnoliopsida > Solanales > Solanaceae > Capsicum > Capsicum pubescens. The sequence goes on along the minus strand of CM061538.1, from coordinate 328,387,278 downwards.
CTTATTTAGTATTCTTTTTGTTATTTTTTACGAATATATTACCAAGGTCCAAAGAAAAAGGGAGTAGAGTATTACCTCCGTCTTTAATACACAGAAAGGATACTTAAGGTATTCAACATACCAATCTGAATGCTCCCTTACATTACCATGGGACAGAAGGTTTTCACTATTTCCTCCTCCTCATATTAGCTTGCAAAGTTGAATTCATGGTTGTCGATTGATATTTGTCGTCTATTTTTGAATTAGTTATTCTGTATGCTTGAAACAATATAGTTAAACGGAAAAATTAAAATAGAGAATCAAAAGATACTTTAACTATTATCAGGAATTTAAAAAGGGACTTTCACTTTTAATTAAAAAAAATTAACATAGCTTCCGCAAAAATACATATTTACCAGATTTTCACTTAGAAGACTTAGAGTTTCTTGTAAATTCACAATAAAGAAAAGTAATAAATCATCAAAACTCAAACTAAATCAATCATAAACAACAAATGAAAAGAAAACATCTCAATAACACCGAGATTGTTGGTGAAGTTTTAGGTAGAGAGTTTATTGATTTTCGTTTTCGAAGACTATTAAAATCAAAATCAAGATAATAAGAAAACGTTGAAACCTCATAATATTAAATAATTTACAGTCAAGATTGTTAGGGAAGTTTCTGAATTTTTGCCTTTCGTAAACAACTTTTTTATTTATTTATATAAGTGTATTCATAGATAAAAAAATAAAGTGACGGTTTTGAATAGAGATTATTTTAGTTATAAAGTCGTCACTTGAAATTGAGTTATGGTGTTCCAAGTCACCTTATTGAATCCCTAATCAAATGAAAATGACTCTTTGTTGGTCTGCGAAAACAGAAGACCGGGTAAGGAATTCTGTTGACCGAGGGAAAGGTGTGAGGCACCCATCGAATCCCGTGGTTCTAGCACGGTCGCTTTTATTGACTTATCTTGTCTTAAATTATTTTAATAAATTATGTTAAGGGCTAGGTTCGCTCATTTTTAATATATGAAATTTGTCCATGATCTTATATTAAATAAATCAATGAAAATTAATTTTGAAAAAATATTTGGCAAGGTGCATTATTGCATCCTTGAATTTTTAAATGTTTCGGAAAGATGTGTGTGCCGCATTCTCAATTGAGACATATTTTAAAACGTGTCTAAAAATTGCCTAGCGTTAAAGGCATTTGCTTCATCTTTCGTAAACTCAAGATAATTTCATCTTATCTACTTATTTTTTCCTTTTTCTTTTATTATTAACGAAAAATCTTGAATAATTTTGTAACTTGACTTATCCTATACTATACTTCTAGTTAATAAATACGAAATCACTCGGGCCTTAAATTTATGTTTTAAGCCTTAAACGTTTATAACAAACGTCAATTTCCTAAATTAATCTTATATTTACCTAGAATTATACGCTCAATCCAAAATAATAAAGAGGAAAGAAGGCATGACAAGTTTACAAAAAAGCAACATACATAGAAAGAAAAGAAAAAAAATTATTTCAGTATATGAAAGGTGTTACTAGAATGCCACATGGATACCACTACTTATACTATTTATATACTCCATTATTTTCATGCAGCCCATTTTACTATGTATATTCACTGATGCTTAATAGGTTCAAAATAAAATTAAATATACACACTATAAAAAAAAAAAAAAAAAAATTCCACCTTAACAAAACATGTACACATATATACTGTGAAAATGAGAAACTTTAATTAACAAACACTTAGATGCATGACTATAAATGACGAGAAAGAAAAAAAGAACAAATAAAAAAACTATTAAATTAAGAATTACTTTGGATCTACTAAACACATCATTAAATTTTAAACAATATTTAAGTAAAGTCGTCGCAATATCTAATTAGCATACAACATATTTATTAACTTGATTGAAATGCTTTTGAATATATATGAATATGATAGAATGAAATTCATGCCGGCATAAAATTATTTAAACAACTTCACTCAAACTTCGATTCATAATAAAACTTAGAAAATTATAACACGGGATTGAATAAGAACCCGTGTAATAAATTAAATTGAGTATAAAAGTAAAAACGCCGTCACCGAAATACTCGAATGGATTCCAAACAAACCCCGAAGTACATATCAATTTGGCTTCTAATTCACCTTTTGTTTTCTTCTTTCGTTTAGTGTCCAAGTGTTGTTCCCATTCTCTTTCTTTCTTCTTTTTTTTGTTGTCAGTTTTTTCAAGTTTTGTGTTGTCTTTCTCGTGTGTGTATTATTGTTGTCCGTCTGTTGTAGTGTGTATATATATAGGGGTGTGATGTGGGAGGTTGAGGGAGTTGGAGGAAATTTAGGGGGTGGTTGGGATAGGTTAGGATAGGATGGGATTTTTAAAATTCAATTTTTTTTTAAAAAAAGATAATAATAAATAAAAATAATAAATAAATAAATAAAATAATAATAATAATAACAATAAAATAATAATAATATAATAACTAATTAATTTTTATATTTAAGAAAATACAATAAAAGTTTTAAAATAGCCCAAAATAAATATAATTAAGAAAGTACTAAAACTACGAACTAATTTATTTAAAAAGAAACATATTTTTTTAAAAAAATTATTATTATTATTTTTAAAATTGGAATAAAATAAAATAATATCCTAAAATTAACTTCATTTAGTTATTTATTTTTTAACTAAAAATTTACTAAAAATAAAATAATAATTAAAATAATATCGAATCAAATATAAATATTTAATATCGAAAAATATATATATATTACCCTCGGGGAGGGTCAAAAATCATGTGTCTACATTTTGCCCCTCTTTGTTTGAAATCTCGAAGAGTTTTCATACAAAGAAGTAGACAAAGATATGAGTTTTGATCCTCCGATTATTCAAAAAGAATATAAAAAGAAAAAGGTGATATGACCGAATCCTGGTTTTGGACCGCCTACATATCCCGGGTTGTAAGGGAATCAAGTCACGTATAGTTCAAAGGTAAAATAGTGAGAGAACGAGTTAGAGATCGAGTGAGGTTCCATCGAGTTTTCGGTTGACGACTGCTCCTTTTACATTCACATGACTAACAAAAAAATAAAAAAAATTAAAGATACAAGTGAAAGATCCTATCTATTCTGATTTTCTGGAATCTTGTCTTGAATCTTCATGACTTCTCAAATGGTGAGATAGTCGTTATTCTGAGTTGAACTTCAAACACAAAATGTTCCTCCTCGTTGGCTTTTGACATTAGAGAGGAACTTGACAATTGATTTATTTTTCAGATTTCTTCTGGCTTGAACTTGACAATCGTCACCCTATTCTTCAGGAGGGCTTCTGAACTTGCAACTGAAAATGTTCACCCTATTCTTCAGGCGGGCTCCTGGACTTTCTTTTCTTCACCCTGTTTCAAGAGGGCTCCTGGACTTTCTCTTTTCTTCACCCTGTTCTTCAGACGGGCTCCTGAACTTCCTTTTTTCTTTACCCTGTTCTTCAGGCGGACTCCTGGACTTTCGTTTTCTTCACTCTGTTCTTCAGGAGGGCTCCTGAACTTTCTTTTCTTCACCCTGTTTCAGGAGGGCTCCTGGTCTTTCTCTTTTCTTCACCCTGTTCTTCAGGCGGGCTCCTGGACTTCCATTTTTCTTCACCTTATTCTTTAGGCGGGCTCCTGAACTTTATTTTTTCTTCACCCTGTTCTTCAGGCGGGCTCCTGAACTTACAATTTCTTCACCCTATTCTTCAGGCGGGCTTCTGGACTTTCTTTTTATTCACCCTGTTCTTCAGGCGGGCTCCTGGACTTACAATTTCTTCACCCTATTCTTCAAGCAGGCTCCTGGACTTTCTTTATCTTCATCTTGTTCTTCAGGCGGGCTTCTGGACTTTCTCTTTTCTTCACCCTGTTCTTCAGGCGGGCTCCTAGACTTCCATTTTTCTTTACCTTGTTCTTCAGGCGGGCTCCTGGACTTTCTTTTTTCTTGGCCCTATTCTTCAGACGGGCTCCTGAACTTATAATTTTTTTCACCCTATTCTTCAGGCGGGCTCCTGGACTTTCTTTTTCTTCACCCTGTTCTTCAGGCGGTATCTTCACCCTGTTCTTCAGGCGGGATCCTGGACTTATAATTTCTTCACCCTATTCTTCAGGAGGGCTCCTGGACTCAAAGTAAACAGTAAAACAGAAAAATAGCATCCCATTCTTCAGGAGGGTCCTGACCAGAAAATAAATTCCCATTCTTCAGGAGGGTCTTGACCAGAAAGTAAGATTCAATAAACACGAACAGAATGTTTGCCCCAGTTTGTACTTAGAAAATGACTCGACTAAAAGGTACGTCTTATAGGAATCAAGAGAAATGACTCGACTAAAAGGTATGTCTTATAGAAATCACGGGGAGTGACTCGATTAAAAGGTTCTTCTTATAGGAATCAAGGGAATGACTCAACTAAAAGGTTCGTCTTATAGGAATCAAGGGGATGACTCGACTAAAAGGTACGTCTTATAGGAATCACGGGGAGTGACTCGACTAAAAGGTTCGTCTTATAGGAATCAAAGAGATGACTCAACTAAACAGTACGTCTTATAGGAATCACGGGGAATGACTCGACTAAAAGGTTCATCTTATAGGAATCAAGGGGGATGACTCGACTAAAAAGTACGTCTTATAGGAATCACGAGGAGTGACTCGACTAAAAGGTTCGTCTTGTAGGAATCAAGGGGATGACTCGACTAAAAGGTACGTCTTATAGGAATCACAAGGAGTGACTCGACTAAAAGGTTCATCTTATAGGAATCAAGGGGGATGACTCGACTAAAAGATACGTCTTATAGGAATCAACAGGAAATGACTCGACTAAAAGGTACGTCTTCTAGGAGTAAATGTTCAAGTTAGGAAGTACTTTACCTACCAAATAAAAACTGACTTATTCAGACTAGGAAGTGTGTCTCCTAGAGGTTGAATTTTTACCATAATTTGATTATCAAACCTGTGCAACAACATTGTTTCCTGCATTTGTGGAAATGAGGCATTGCAACCCTTGATATTTATGCTCTGAAGTCCTTAATTTGAAGGTAACATGTTTCCTGTTTCATTAAAGAAAACTTATGAGTTCAAAAACATGGTGACAGGTTTGTGGCTTTAGCTTCCATGGCAATCACTCTTGCTCTCGTCATACTTAACCTTGCTTCCAACCATTAGCATCGGTCACCGACTTGCTGCATCGTTGACCCAAACTCAAATTATTAGAAGTGACTTTGAAACAAACACAGTATCTTTGCTTTGACATGCTCCTCAAATAATCTCTTTAAACCTTGGTATTTCCATGAGTTTCCAAACTCGTCTGTTGACAAAACTTTTTTTTTTGCATGCCTTATTTTGACTCACAATCATGTCTCTTTCATGTGTTGGCTTTTTGTCTTACTTTGTGCAATTGAAGAAGCTAGTAGCTAGTTTTAAAATCTTTTCTCACTTATTTTGACACAGACTCGACTCAAAGACACGAGAAAAATGACAATAATTTTTATTTGATGACTGAGATACCAAAAAAAAATTCAAAAATAGAAAAAAAAAAAGGGGAAAAACAATAGGCATCTTTTTTTAAAAAAAGACAGAAGAAAACTTATTTGGGTGTGGTAGCCGATTTCAACAATCATGACATGCATTTTGAATAAAACAACCTGATTTACCCACACTAATCATTATCAACTTTTGTCCACTTATTGAACTTGGAATTGAGCCAATCTTGAATATGCTCCCTCTAGATCACAATCCTTCTTCGGCTAGTGGCACCTCAATGGATTTTTGCCAACGCCTACTCATTTTCATTTCTTTCTCAGTTCACTGTCGCCTTATAGTGCCCAAAAGGGTTTTCATCAACAAGTCATTCATCATTTTTTTTTCATTCATTCATCATTTTTCTAAAGTAATGCCCAACATACGAAACATCATGCACCCATAACATGTTTAGCCTTGACATTCTCAAAGATCAATCTGAAGGTCTTTCTTTGGTTGTAACTTGGCTTTTGGAAAATGTTAGAAAGAAAGGGAGGCATGTGGCTCAAAAATTTACATAATATTGGGTAAAACATACAACTTTTGGAATCGACTTTTTTTTTTTTAAGAAAATAAACCTTGCCCCAATTTTATTTCATTCTGGGTAATTTAAATTTTCTTTTGGTTGGACCGAAATTCAGAGTAGGGCTGCCTACGTATCTTGTCATAGCAAGAATCAGGTCAAACGTAGTTCAGAAATCTTGTTCTTTTGCTTGATTTTCTTTCTTTCTTTTTTTTTTCTTTTCTTGACTTTTCTCTCTTTTTTTAGAGAGAGAGAGAGAGAGATTTTTCGACTCTATTTTTTTCTTGACACTTTTTTGACTCTATTCTTTTTCTTGACACTTTTTTTTTGAATTTTTTTTTCAAACTCTATTTTGATTCCAAAAGAGAGATATAAAAGAAATAAAACAAAAGCTCAAAAGAGATAACAAAGGATGACACAACATTTGGATAGCAGAATGAAGTGCCTTCGTCATATCAATCCTTAAAAACGCAAGTACATAACATGCAAACTAGGAATGGAACATGAAGATCATACGCATCTTTTCAATATTGACCGTGACTAAGAACATGCACGTGTGTCACTTCTTTTAAACTTATAAACCATACAGGTCTACTTGTATTGTACTTTTCTCATAACAGATGACTCTTTTTTTTTTAGTTAACTTCCTTTTTCTTCTTCTGACAATAGAAACTATATATCCTCTGGTTGATATCATTCGAAAATGCTTAAGTTGAACCTTCTCATTGAAGATTAAGTCATTTTTTATTCGCAAAGTGATTGCCTCAAAACATTCAAGTGAGGATGTAACTAGGTCCCCAAAACATCTCAACACTTATTTTTCTTACATTTTTTTTCAACTCTAGGTTCTTGATTGAATGTTTCAGCATTAGATTGGGTTTTAAGATCTGGCTCAAAATTCAACATGCCTATCATATTACCAGAATCACCATAGAAAGAGCTCTTTGAAGAAGAGAAGAAAAAAAAAGACGATACATATTGAGAAATAAAAACAAAAGGGACAAACATTTTGTTGACAGAAAGATAGAAGGGTTTGAACTAAAATGATAAGAAAATCAGACAAGATAGGTCCTAAACTACAACCCTAAAATAATTCGGGTAACAAAAGAAAACAAAACAAACTACTAGACCTCTTCCTAACAGGGAGATGAGTGACTTCCCATTGCTGAGCTTGACCTCTTAGCCACCAATTTGCATACCAGCATGACTAGAGCTTTTCTCAGAGTCAATGTTCTGCACCATAATTGATCTATCTTGAATCATCTTTTTAATTTCTTTTTTTAAATCTCGACAATCTTCAATACTATGACCCTGAGCATCAGAATGATACGCACATCGTGCATTAGGATCAAAATTTCTTGAATGTGGATTAAGAGTGTGCCCAAGGAGAGGAGTAATCATGCCCTCCTGTACCAATCTCTGAAATAAACTGTCATATGACTCTCCAATTGGGGTGAAACTATCTCTCAACTTCTGCCTTATTTCATTATTTGGTTTGGATAAAAAATCGGGCCTAGAAGGGCTTTGGTATATTTGTGGAATTGGAGGATGACTCTGAGGAGTTGGTGTGTGCCATTGTGGGTAAGATGGGGGTTGAACATATGGTTGTGCTTTATACATTGGATATGAAGGTGGGCGACTGGAGTATAATGGACTTTGGAGGTGATTATGTAGAGTTTGGGCATGAACTTGGGCTTGAGCCTGAGAGCGATGATGACGTGGTCTTTTTGACCGCTCTCGCTGTCCAACTACAATAGTAGATGCATCTTCCTCATTCTTTTTCTCCCTAACACTTCCTGAACCTTTTTGAATTGCTTGAGTAGTTGCTTTTAATATTGCAAAACTCATAATGCGACCGGACTTAATTTCATCCTCTATCATCTCTCCCATTTTGGGGACCTCAATAAATGGCTTGCCTAATGCAGGTAACAAATGTTGATAATATGTTTCATTTTGCGCTTGAATAAACACCTCCACTATCTTGCTTTCTTTCATTGGTGGTTTTACCCTAGCCGTTTGTTCACGCTATCTAATTGCATACTCCCTGAAATTTTCATTGTTCTTCTTCTTCATATTAGTCAGGGATTTCTCATCAGGAATCAGCTCGACATTGTACTGAAATTGTTGCACGAATTCATTGGGCAAGTCATCCCAACTACTCCACTTGTCAATGTCTTGATCCACAAACCACTTTGAGGATAAACTCGAAAGGCTCTCACCGAAATAAGCCATGAGTAATTCTTCTTTACCTCCGGCACCTCTTAATTGGTTACAATAATGCCTCAAGTGTGACACTGAATCACCGTGCCCTTCGTACTTGTCAAATTTGGGCATTTTGAACCCTAACGGCAAATGGTCATCCGGAAACATACACAAATCTTTGTATGAAACACTTTTTGGTCCTCCTAATCCTTGTATATTTCTCATACTCTGCTCCAAGCTTCTTACTTTCCTAGCCATCTCCTCTTGTTCCTCATTCTTAACAATCTTCTCAATCGCGATAGGAGAATTGTGTTGATGAGCATGATATTGTGGATTTTGAGGTTTGAAAGTCATTTCAGGAGAATATAACGGATTATGACTTGGTTCCTCCATATTTTTATGTGTTGTCGATTGAAGGCCCGCAGTAGCTGGTGCTATAGAAGTAAAAAGCGGGTTATTTATAACAGCCAAATTTGATGGATGCATGGTAGAAGTACCAGCAATGCCAGACACGATAGCAAATAGGCTGAATCCTGGTGGATAAAATGGATCGCCAGTTTGAGCTTGGGTGGGATTTGGATCATTTGTATTTGAAAGTCCATGGATTGAGGGAAGTGGGGCTTGTCCATTCAACCAAGCTTGGTATATTTTCGTCATCTATTGTTTCAATAACTTAATCTCTTCCATTGATGCTAATTCTTGCGAAATCAACTGATTTTGCTCCTCCTCACTGTCAGACCCTACACCCTCTTTGCGGGTCATTTTTCTTTTTCCCTTGTATCTGGTGTTGTACGGATGTGATGCCAGTTTAAATTACAAACCAACCACCAACTACTTTATCTTTCTATGACCAAGTAGCAAACGGGTGAGTGTTGCATATTCAACACATTATAATGCCACGTTGTCTATTATGTTTCTATATGCATTCTCCAAACTATCATGGAAGGTTTTGTGTTTCTCCCGGCTTCTTTTTTTTTAGGCACATTTTTCAAAAAGTTATGATCTAACCCTTTGGAGGGTTGCCTACATATCATGCCAGGACATGAATCAGATCTTGCGTAGTTCGGAAAAAATTGGAGATACAAAGAAACATATCCCTTCTTTTTAATTATTTGAATAATGAGAAACAATTTATTATTATTATTTTTGAATTTATAAATATATATATATATATATATATATATATATATTGTATTTTATTTTTATTTTTTTTAATTTAGAAGGAAAGACAATCATTTTTTAAAGATCACCGAATCCATTGAGGACTGCCTACGTATCTCAATAAAATGAGAATCAGGTGTGCGTAGTTCTTGAAAATTATGTCGTACAAAATTTAGCCTCAAGACCCCTAAAGGTTCAGGGCTATTAAGATTTATATTTTTTGTAAAAACTTAGCCTCATGATCCCTAAAGATTCAGGGCTATTAAAATTTATATTTTTTATTTATTTTGTAAAACTTAGCCTCATGATCACTAAAGATTCTGGGCTATTAAGATATATATATATAAATTGAACTTGAGAATAAGAAAAATAATTATGAAAGTAATCATATTTTCAAAACATTCCCCAATAAATCTATGAATAATTTTTCAAAAGATAGGGTCGTATCCCGAAAAAGGGCTTCCTACGTATCTCAATTAAGAGTGAGAATTAGACCCTCGTAGTTCATGAAAACCGTAAAACTATGTTATTATAAATTTAAAAATTTTCTTTTTAAAATAAATAAAATAAAATAAAATTTTCCTTTGAAAATAATTCACTAAATTTGAGGATAATATAATCTCTTGCATTTTAAAGTTGCCTAAAAGCCGGTCAACAATCAGATAGTCTTCCAAACAAATGTCAAAGAGCACGTAGGATGCACATGTTGGTCTTTATAAAGTAGGTCACCTGTCCTAGACAGACTCGGCCCCTGTGCTGAGTCCCGCTAAGTCAAATGCATATGATGTAAATAAAGCGGCAACTAATAGGGATAACCAGATTCTAAGTTTTTAGTTCTTCTAAGTTTAAGCCTAATAGGGATAGGTGTCTAGACTGGCTTATCCAAGCGAACACTCGAGCCGGGGAGGGACAACTTGGTCGGTAGCAGAGAACACCGCCTTCGTTGTCGATTCGAACCCCGCCTAACATGTGTGATTATAATCTTTCACCCGGTGCCTTGACACTCCGGCTATCTCAAAAAGAAAGTAGGATGCATGCACTGTATTCCTTCTATCCTATTTCAAAAACTCAGAGGGGGTGCGCAAAAGAAGACAATATATAATACAGTTCAATCAATATCAAAGCGGTAAATAAGATACAAGTAGCACATAAGGCCAACAAACACAATATCAACAATAATTAAAGCAAGTATAAGTCAATATAAAAACCTCAAATTCTTATTATTCCCCAGCAGAGTCGCCAGAGATGTCACACCCCTTTTTTCGCTCGAAGAATCGAGTCGAAGGGTTTTTCCAATAATAGTGACGGTTTTGAATATGGATTATTTTAGTTATAGAGTCACCACTTGAAATTGAGTTATGGTGTTCCAAGTCACCTTATTGAATCCCTAATCAAAAGGAAATGACTATTTGTTGATCTGCGAAAACAGAAGATCGGGCAAGGAATTCTGTTGATCGAGGAGAAGGTGTGAGGCACCCCTCGAGTCTCGTGGTTCTAGCACAGTCGCTTTTATTGACTTATCTTGTCTTAAATTATTTCAATAAATTATATTAAGGGCTAGGTTTGCTCATTTTTAATATCTGAAATTTGTCTATGATCTTATATTAAATAAATCAATGAAAATTAATTTTGAAAAAATATTTGTCAAGGTGCATTATTGCATCCTTGAATTTTTAAATGTTTCGGAAAGATGCGTGTGTCGCATTCTCAATTGAGACATATTTTAAAACGTGTCTAAAAATTGCCTAGCGTTAAAGGCATTTGCTTCATCTTTCGTAAACTCAAGATAATTTCATCTTTCGTAAACTCAAGATAATTTCATCTTATCTACTTATTTTTTCCTTTTTCTTTTATTATTAACGAAAAATCTTGAATAATTTTGTAACTTGACTTATCCTATACTATACTTCTAGTTAATAAATACGAAATCACTCGGGCCTTAAATTTATGTTTTAAGCCTTAAACGTTTATAGCAAACGTCAATTTCCTAAATTAATCTTATATTTACCTAGAATTATACACTCAATCCAAAATAATAAAGAGGAAAGAAGGCATGACAAGTTTACAAAAAAGCAACATACATAGAAAGAAAAGAAAAAAAATTATTTCAGTATATGAAAGGTGTTACTAGAATGCCACATGGATACAACTACTTATACTATTTATATACTCCATTATTTTCATGCAGCCCATTTTACTATGTATATTCACTGCTGCTTAATAGGCTCAAAAAAAATAAAAATATACACACTATAAAAATAAAAACAAAAAAATTTCACCTTAACAAAACATGTTCACATATATACTGTGAAAATGAGAAACTTTAATTAACAAACACTTAGATGCATGACTATAAATGACGAGAAAGAAAAAAAAAACAAAAAAAAAAGAACTATTAAATTAAGAATTACTTTGGATCAACTAAACACATCGTTAAATTTTAAATAATATTTAAGTAAAGTCGTCGCAATATCTAATTAGCATACAACATATTTATTAACTTGATTGAAATGCTTTTGAATATATATGAATATGATAGAATGAAATTCATGCCGGCATAAAATTATTTAAACAACTTCACTCAAACTTCGATTCATAATAAAACTTATAAAATTATAACACAGGATTGAATAAGAACCTGTGTAATAAATTAAATTAAGTATGGAAGTAAAAATGCCGTCACCGAAAGACTCAATGCATTCCGAACAAACCCCGAAGTACATATCAATTTGGCTTCTAATTCACCTTTTGTTTTCTTCTTTTGTTTAGTGTCTAAGTGTTGTTCCCATTCTCTTTCTTTCTTTCTTTCTTTCTTTCTTTCTTTCTTTCTTTCTTTCTTTCTTTCTTTCTTTTTGTTGTCAGTTTTTCAAGTTTTGTGTTGTCTTTCTCGTGAGTGTATTATTGTTGTCCGTCTGTAGTAGTGTGTATATATATAGGGGTGTGATGTGGGAGGTTGAGGGAGTTTGAGAAAAATTAGGGGTGGTTGGGATAGGTTAGGATAGGATAGGATTTTTAAAATTCAATTTTTTTTTTAAAAGAAGATAATAATAATAACAAATAAGAATAGTAAATAAATAAATAAAATAATAATAATAATAATAACAATAAAATAATAATAATAATAATATAATAACTAATTAATTTTTATATTTAAGAAAATACAATAAAAGTTTAAAAATAGCCAAAAGTAAATATAATTAAGAAAGTACTAAAACTACTAACTTATTTATTTAAAAAGAAACATATTTTTTAAAAAAAATTATTATTATTATTTTTTAAATTGGAATAAAATAAAATAATATCCTAAAATTAATTTCATTTAGTTATTTATTTTTTAACTAAAAAATTACTAAAAATAAAATAATAATTAAAATAATATCGAATCAAATATAAATATTTAATATCGAAAAATATATATATTACACTCGGGGAGGGTCAAAAATCACGTGTCTACATTTTTCCCCTCTTTGTTTGAAATCTCGAAGAGTTTTCATACAAAGAAGTAGACAAAGATATGATTTTTGATCCTCCAATTATTCAAAAAGAATATAAAAAGAAAAAGGAGATATGACTGAGTCCTGATTTTGGACCGCCTACATATCCCGAGTTATAAGGGAATCAGGTCACGTGTAGTTCAAAGGTAAAATACTGAGAGAACGAGTTAGAGATCGAGTTAGGTTCCATCGAGTTTCCGGTTGACAACTGCTCCTTTTACATTCACATGACTAACAAAAAAATAAAAAAATAAAAAAATTGAAGATACAAGTGAAAAATCCTATTTATTCTGATTTAATAAATAATACAAATAATAATTAAAACAAATAATGATTAAAATAATAATTAAAATAATATCGAATCAAATATAAATATTTAATATCAAAAAATATATATATTACACTCGAGGAGGGTAAAAAATCACGTGTCTACAAGTATTACCATAACTTTGAATTTGCCAAAAATAAGGAATCTTGCAAATATGAGAAAACAACCGTTTTGAGAGCAACAGTCAACATGAAGAAATTAATTAATCTTTTTTTGTATATATATTTTAGGAGTCTAGATATATTATAAATATAATAATATAATAATTGCAGAAAATAAGTGAAAAGATAATTTTTATCTATTACATAAATTTTTAATGAAGGACAAAAAATTCAAATCACTTTTCTATGGGTGTTCACACTTTTAATATTATATATATATATATAGTGAGTGAGAGAGAGAGAGGGAGAGAGATTTGATATTCGGTAAATACCGAATACCAAACGGTATTAATATCTTGTACCAAACTCAGTCTCGAATACTGAAATATTAAAATTTTACTCCCAAATACCGAATTACCGAATACCAATTACCAAATTTTTCAATTTGATTCGGTAATTCGATTTTCGATACTTTATGTCCAGCCCAAGTTAAAGCACACATCAAAAAACTAATTTAAAAAATAAAAAATTAATTGATTATAAAGTCCTAGATTAAGTGACATGAAAGACATTGTGGTTACACAAGCATTAAATTAAGTATATGTTTGAAAATACCTTAGGTCCAAGGATGCGAGATTGAACTAAAATAAATCTAACAAGCAAACCGAGTTTTAACTTCTACTATTTTCAGAATCTAAAAATAATAATTTTGTTTTAAAAGTATTTTTGAGAAAAATACATTTAAAAGCACTTTTAAAAACTTAGTCAAACACTAATAGTTAGTAAAATACTAATAGTCGCTCTGTCTCTAAATTTATTAGTTAAACACAAATTGTTTCTCGCTGAAAGATACACATCGAATTAATTTTATAAAATTGAACTTATTAAAATAAATTACACGCGTGAAACTTATTTTTATAATAGTATAACTTATCAAGCATACCTTCAAAAACTATTCTTTAAATTTTTTTCCCTTCATTTGAATTTGATCCAAATATATCATTATTAGTTGACTAACCAGATGGAGCCATTTTTATAATTTTCAAGGATCAACGGTATATGACATAAAACAAAATTAAATATTCTTTATTCATTGTTAAAGTGTGACATGATGAAATAATAAAGATATTTTATTTTAATCATAGATTTTGATTTTAAATGATGAGGATGAAATTTTCTTTGGAAAGAAACGCTAAAGCCCTTCATAATGAACTTCATATGACATGAATCTGTTTAGTTGATTTGGAGAATTCTAAATTACAAATATTTATATTAACAACATTTTCTTATTCTGCAATGGAAAAGAAGAAAAATAATAATTAAATCATACATAAAATACATTTCTTATTTTTTTTTATTTTTATTTATATTTATGAATTCCATTTCATTACAACTTTACAAGAGAGAAAAAAAATGTATAAAAGACGAGCATGGTGATAAAATGGATAGGATTGGAAACCAATTAGATTGCATGTGTGGATCAAGAAATTAAGAGGAAAATAACATAGTTGTAGTACTTGTGGATGTGGTCCCTTGGTGGAGTGAATTAAATTTTTTTGTCCCTTTTGTTCAAACACATCATGGGATTAGTGAAAAGATACACACAAACTTATTGTATGTATATTTATTTATTTGTTTATTTAATATTAACACATATTTTAATGAAGTATTTGTTTACAGTAAGAATGTAAAGGAAATTTTGGGTTGTTTACTAATGATTTTCGAATCTTTATTTAGGATAAATTACATATCCCGTTTAAAATTCGTTACATAAATTCTTAAACACCGGGGTCATTATTATAGAAAATCTCAGAAATTAAAAATTATTCTTGATACAGACTTAATGAGGCAACTCACTATTATAGTCCAGAATCACGGAATTTCACCTTTCAGAATTTCTTTTTCAAAAATTTTAATAATCTTCCTCTCGGAATTGTGTTTTTTTCAATACCATAACCATTTCTCAACACTATTAGTGAAGATCCAATTAAATTGAACCTCATTTCATTGCTATACTTTATTCATTGACATCATAAACAAACCTTGAATTTTTGGAAGAGAATTGAATTTCACCTCACTCTAATTTCAGTATTGTTTTCCTCCACTGGTTGTTGCCCACATCCACGACCCTCATCGAATAATCACCAATTCTGACCATCACACTTACTGTAAACAACAACCTATCGACCACCCTTCACGATTAATCTATCAACCTTTTTATCGATTTTGAATTTTTTTTCAATCATCTACGTCGATATCCATTAAGAGAAAAAAGAGAAATTGAACAATATTGGTAGATTTTTTATTAGAACGATAACGCCAATGATGATGATAGAGAAGTTATTGGTGTATTTCGCTACTTTTTCAATGAAGGATGGAGAAGAAGATCAATTCACTAAAATAAATTTCATGATACCTACGAATGTACCACTGTGTATATGTATCATAGTAAAAAAGAATGTAAGTCTTTTTTTTATTCATAATACATATGAATGTACTTGCATGCTAATGTATCATAGTCTACTAATTCATTTGTAATATAAAGCTTAGTATTTGTTCATGAAAAATGCAAATATATCTCTATGCATATGAAATATAATTTTTGTTCATGATACATATGAATGTACTTGCATGCCGACGTATCATAAATCTACTAGCTCCTTGAATGATATAATAGACATAAATTTATTTTCAACGAATGAATGATACGTAACATTTTCTTTCATTCCATTTAAAAAACTTTTTGTATGAATAACAACGTTCTTATAATATATTAGGCAGTAATATATATTTCAGAAGCATAACTCTTTTTCACAATTCAGTGATACTTATGTATTAAGTAAAATCATTCAATGCATATTAAATGGTGCAATTATTCTGACACTTTAAATCAGATAGTGATATATATATGTGTGTGTATGTGTGTGTGTGTGTGTCAAATACATGCAATATATGTATCAGGTAAAATTAATCAGATAAACATGCCATGATAATTGTATCTTTTCCTAACATAAACGTGTATTACAAATGTATCAACTATAGGCAATAGTTAAGTCTAAAATTCATTCAAATAGAAATCTGAAACCTTTCAAATACGTTTCTGATAGTTTTCTCAAATCTCTATTATCTTAAAAGTGTGAAGGGCCTTATAAATCACGTTTGAACTTTTTGACCTTCGTTAAAAGTCTCTCCTTCAGGCAAAATCGTCTTTTCACCTTTTAAATTATATTTTAAATTACAAAATTTTGTCCTATCCTAATTAAAGCCAATCACGTAAATTTGAAAAATCAAATCCAAAGTACTATTCCAACCAACAAAGTCTTATTCGTTCACATGAATTCAAAATAAACAAACCGACAAAGTCCTATTCTACTTACATTACAAACTCTCCTATTTAAATTAGGTGAATTACTTGAAACCCCAAAAAATAAAAAAGCAAAATCCTATTTTAATTAAATTAGGACAAAAAACTCACTCCTTCTATAAATACGTTCATAACATCAAACTAATTTGTCTCCTATTGTCTCAACTTTTATCGCCAAATTTGTCTCAACTTTTGTCTCTTTTCCAGGTTTTTAGATACAATTTCTTTCATCAATTCATGTTTTTCATCAACTCAAGTTTTTCTTATGTTTTCTATTCCTATATTGTTGGTAATGTTAGTAATTAATTTAAACACAATATTAATTGTTATATGCCAGCTTAAAAGTTGCTTCATCAATTCACCTTTTTGTTTTCTATCTATCTATAATCTGTATTTATAATCTATATCTATAATCTATAATCTATAATCTATTTATATCTATATCTATAATATATTAAAAGTGTGAATAATCTATCTATATCTATAATCTATAATCTATAATATATTAAAAGTGTGAAGATACTTCTGTATTTATAAATTTAAACAAAATCGTCTTTTCACTAATTTTCTTTCAATTATTATTTAATTATATTTATAGTATTAACTGAACTCCTAAAATATATATAAAAAAATATATTTGAATTAAGGACTCCTAAAATATATGAAAAACGATTCTTTTACGTCTTTGTTTATTGAAGGTAACTTTTGAAAACTTTTCATACGTAAACAAATGCACCTTTTAATTTCAATCTAAAAATAAAATTTTAAAATAATATAGTTTGGTATAAAAGGAAAAGAAAATTCGAAAGTTCTCTATAATCTTTCTATACTATATTAAAAGTGTGAAGATGCTTAAAAAAGTGATTTAAATTTTTTACCCTTTATTGAAAATCCCCACAATAGACAAAATTGTCTTTTTAATAATTATTTAGAAATTAATATTTAATTATTCTCCTAATATGTAGGCCTTAAAATTCAACTAAATTTTGATTATTAAATTAGATGTAGAATTTGAAATCTACTAAACTTTTAATTTTCATTTCTTTTCCTTATTTAAACTATGCAAGAGTCTTAAATTAATATTTGAAATAAAAAATAGTGTCTACCAATAGAAGTGTTATAATCTAAGTAAACAAGAAATGGTAAGGCCTGAAGTATATTTACTATTTTCAATTTTTATATTGTAACAATATAACACCTTTCATATGCATGTTTATTTGTATGAGTGTTAGGACCAACAGAAATAACAAATCAAAATTAAGGTATATGTATGTATGTATGTGTATATATATATATATATATATATATTAATTTATCTTATTCTTTCATGAATTAAACGTGTTGAAAATTTTAGTATTTAAGATTTTAAAATCAATTGCTTACTTCTTTTTTTTTTTTTACGATTATTGAATAATGATGCTTTATTTTGATGAATATTTATTTTAGATTTTGTGATATAATTGTATTTAACTCTAATTTACACCTATTTTACGTTTTCTCTTCTTATTTTCAGAATTAGAATTTTCAGAACTAGAATGAGATGAAGATTTTCGTTCACAATATTATCTACTTTAAAGAAGAACGATCTTTCTTATCAATAAGGACCAATTAAAACAAGATTTGTTATTTTTATTTTGTTTTACTATCAAATTGTAACACTTCAAACATTCGAGTTAGATTTATTTATATATATTCCACATTCTGCGTAAATTATATCATTTGTATCTGTAGTTGTATCGTTTTAATTTATATTACCTTACATATTTTGATTTTCAATTGCTTTTCTTTGCGTGTTTGGAATGTCGTTCTATAACTTCGACAGTTTTTCTTAATTAGTCTAAAGTTGTTTATATATATTCTATATTCTACGTAAAGTATATCAATTTTATTTGTAATCGTATTTTTTTAATATATATTATCTTACACGATTTGATTTTCAATTGTTTCTCTTCTCGTGTTTAGAGTGTCGTTCTATAACCTTGGTAGCCTTTTTTAATAAGTTTAAAGTTTTTTTTTAATACTTTTATATGATTTTATATAATTTTATATGAATGTATTAATTTTTGTTCAAGTGTTTTCATATTTGAAAAAAAATTCATCAATTTGCTTATTAATTCAAACATATTTTCGTTTATAATATTAAAATAATTTTATCAAATTGAACTCATTGAACGAGGTACACGCGTGAAGCGCGTAGCCTAAGACTAGTATATCAAAATATGTTCGTGACACATTTTCAACATATTTCATCAGACATTCTACGAAATACTTTTAATATGTATCACGTAGATAATATAACTTTTGATACATATATTCAAATCTCTAAGCAAAAATTGTCATCAAATCTTTTTTATACATTACACTACTCATATTTTTGATACATTATGCTTTTGATACTTCATTTAGATATGATCGTCTCAGTAAAGAACGGAGAGAATTAACACCAAATCCACCAACCCACACCAAGTCGGCCACCAAAATATCAACGCCAAGTTGACTTCTCAAAGTGATGCCAAACACAAACACCAAATTCACCATCCAACACAGTTTCGATGAAATTAGAATCCTTTATTATTCTGGCGAAATTCAAATCGTCGAACAATCACTGTTCCAGCGAAATTCAAATTATCAATATTATTGTTCTTTTAAATTCAAATTTCAAAAATAAAATAAAAAAAAAATAAAGAAAGAAAAGAAAAGATTAATAGAGATGAAAGAAATTGAGCCAAATTTTAGTTCATTAAATCGCAAAATCAGTCGTGAAAATTTCCTGTTTTGAATATTAAAATAAAATAAAATTAAGAGGATGATGACGGCAGTAAGTTATTGAAAACTGAAATGAGGGAGTGTTGCTTATTGTTAATGGTGTTAATTGGGGGAGAAGGTGGAATGGAAAAACCCAAATCATTTTCACATGATTTACCTTTCTAAATAAATGTAATTTCGTTATTTTCTTATTTAACTAATTAATTAATTTTAAATTTATCACAACCAATATATATCAATACTTAAGTTATGTATCATAAAAAATTATCTCCAAAATTTTATGTAATTGGGCGAAATTCCGATAAAATATCGTGTTGTTGGCTCCTACATAAGTTACCCATTATTTAATCACTATCATCGTCATCTATACGAATAATTAATGTATAAATGTTCTCATTCTTTATTCTTTTTGTTTTATTACTACTTACTAGATTATAAATAAGTTAAGATAATATTTACTGGTGTAGTTTAGTATTCTGTCACACATGTGACGCACCGAAATTCCTCTAGGACAGCAAAGACAAAAATGTGATCACGTAACAAAAGTAAAACTATAATATGATCACAAAAATATAAATGAAGTTTTGGTCCATCTTATCATAGTCTAGCAGTATCGTGATTTAAGATTAAAGTTTTTATAAATTAATATTAATTTCAAATCAAAATTTAAATTCAAATTCTATTACATATCGTGTGTGATGTATTTAAGCAAATTAGGCCATCATAATTAACAACTAAGAAAGTGACTTTGAGTGGTGTACTTTTTTTTTAGCTAAATGACAACTTCTAATCACGAGTTTAGCTAGAAGCAATGCTAGTGGTCCATTTTTTAATTTGTATAATATATGGTTCCTATCATTGTCAATTCCACAATCGAAAGAAAACCATGTGCACTCTTGGGGTCCACGTTTGATATGAGTATGTCTTAATTTGCCCACATCAATCAATTATTTGCTACATTTCAATTCATTTATTTTAATTTGATGAATATAAAGTTTAAGAAAAGTAAGATGATTTTAAGATTTTAAAATTAAAAATGTATATTATATTAAAATAATTTTTAATTTTATAATTTTAAATATGTTATATGAAATGCTACAAGTAAAATTTTATCGTCAAATAAGAAAAAAGATATTTTTTTTAAAAGCAATTAAAAAAAATTGCGATAGAGGAGTGGCTTATTTCCAAAAAGGTTGGTATATCCGTGTAATTTTCAATCAATTAATTTATTTGTTACGTCTGTCTTTATCAAATGTGAATTTCTCTTTCAAAGTATGTGTTAGCTAAAGATTAAATCATAATCTTATGATAACCACTTTGCAAGTGAAAAAGTAACATCACCGAAAATATATATATATATTTTTACTTGTATTACATAAACAAAAAAAATTTAATGCACCAAATTATTTTTTACTAGTTACTTGTTAGAAACAAAATGGAAAGGTATTTTTATTTTTTGTTTAGTTTTGTTTGGTATCTTGTTTGTGTATTGAAATCTCCATTAATTCGAATTTGCATTGTATAAAATTCATTTAAAAGAGTAGTATTTTCTAACAAACTTTTTTTTTAAAAAAATAAATATATAAAGCTCAAATCTAAAACTTTTAATTAAAAAGGGAGGAATCCTATTAATCTGAGGAACACAATCCATATTGGTGGAAAGATTGTCTCTTTCATTTCATGATTCAAATTATGGCATTTGTGTTTCTTAATTTCCGTTTTTATTTTCTCTAATAATATAATATAGAGATTATACTTTTTGCTTTGGTGGGGATAGTTTCTTTTCATGAAAGCATAAAGCCCCAAATAAAATTACTTTAGTTTACTATATACTTTTTAAATAAGTCAACTATCATCATGCTGTAAAGAGGACCATTTCACACTCCCCACTAGGTAGGATGACTTTTTTTGGTCTAAATAAGAGGGAATGTACTGATTGGGAAAATATTGTAAGTATTTATTTTGTTGAAAATGAATCAACATTAGTGTATAAATTTTATGGCATTTTCAAACATAAAAGAATGCCAATCCCAATTAAACATAAAGAAAAATGAAATTGTAGCACATCCATTTGTAGTACATACACTCGAATTTCACCACACTATACTGGATTTTTTTGCGTGCCTTAGATAAGGGTGATTTTTTGTTCAATATCTTTTCTGCAGTAAAGAGTACCTAAATACTACTAAAGATTTAACTATGTATTGGTGGTAACCTCACAAACTTTTACCAACAAGCATGAGAATCCAATCAGTACTTGAGTTATCCCATTGTTAAACTGATCTAGAATGCAGGTTGTGTTTGTCTTTCTGAATGAGAATTCAAAATGATGTTCATCTTGCTTCAAGGACAGTGATGGACAAGTTATTAACCGAACGTTGTACTGCTTTGGTTCCAGATGCATTTGATTCGATTTCATCTCTTCCTGTGAAAAACGCGGGGTGTTTTGCATCAGGTAGTGGCATACTTTCATTACCAAGCATTGATATAACCTCAGATGTTGTTGGCCTATCTAGTGCATTTTCTTGTACACATAAAAGTCCAACATGAATAACTCTTAACAATTGTTTACTGTTGTCACATACATCTCCAAGAGCTGCATCCTTCAGTTCCAATGCACACCCTTCCTTCCACAGTTCCCATGCCTAAACCAGAATGATCAGTAGTATCAAACTTGGTAAAAAATTGGTACATCAAAGAAGGGTGTCAAGAGAAACTTACATGGCCTATTAAGTTGAGTGAGCGATCGACTTGTTGTAAGCTAGTATTTCTTCTACCACTCACAATTTCCAGCATTAAGACGCCAAAGCTGAAGACATCAGACTTGATTGAGAAAGCTCCTTCCATGGCGAACTCGGGAGCCATGTAACCACTGTGTAGAGGACAGGAAACATTTCCCACTCAGTTTCTACGAATACGTCTACATGTTATAGTTACATGAAGAAATAACTAAGCTCAACTCACTATGTCCCTACAACCCTGTCAGTCACTGCCTCCGTCTCGTTCTGTTTGAAAATTCTTGCCAAACCAAAATCAGCTATCTTAGGATTCATGTGTTCATCCAAGAGCACATTGCTAGCTTTAAGATCTCTATGTATCACTCTCATTCTTGAGTATTTGTGAAGATAGAGCAATCCTTGAGAAATTCCTTCTATAATCTCAAAACGTTTATTCCAATCCAGTAGCTCCTTTCTTGATTGATCTGTCGGAGATAGAAAGCATTTCACATCATGATTTTCAAAAATGACATGAAAGATTAGGCCTTGTTTTGAAATGGTTACAAACCAAATAGGAAGAAGTCCAAGCTCTTGTTAGGCATGTACTCATATATCAACATTTTTTCATCTTCATGAATACAACATCCTATAACTCGTACTAGATTTGTATGCTGAACTTTTGCAATTAGTATAAGCTCATTCTTGAACTCCACAAGCCCTTGTCCCGATGTTCTTGAAAGTCTCTTGACTGCCACCTCTCTCCCATCTGGAAATTTTCCCTGTCATACATTAATACAGTTCATTAGGTTATGCGGTGCGAGTACTAAGGAAATCTCTGAGCTACATATAACATAGTGCAAATATACCTTATAAACAGGCCCAAAACCACCCTCTCCGAGCTTGTTTTCACTCGAGAAGTTGTTTGTGGCTACCAATATGAATCCAAAGCTGAATATCTTCAGATCTTGTACTTCCCTTCCATCTTCCCCCTTCAAATTTGTGTTGTTGAAGCTGGCTGCTGCAGTCAACTCACGTATATACTCTTCCTCCTTTCTTTTCTTATCTATGCAAGAGAAGTTTGTAGATACACAAAAATGCTTAACATAGTTGACAAAACAACATACTAGCTTCTAAATCCACAGTTGGAGATGTACCTTGTAGTTTGCGTCTTCTCATTATAATGTAACTGATGAAACCAGATAATGTCAAAGTGATAAAAATAGCTACAACAATTACTATCCATATCCAACTTTTTCCTGCACCTATAGCATGCGGAGAGTTACACAGTTGAGGTTGATCTACAAAATTTATATGACAGTTCATAAATAAAGTGTATTCCTGATATACACTTACCTTTAGATGATTTCGGTGAAACCAGAACATATCTTTGCAATGCATTACCAGTCTCATCGATTTCAAAATCCCTCTTCTTTCCCTTCCAAATCTGGCAACCCGTCCCATTGTCACTGACGGCGGTGAAGCCAATACAACTGCAAAGCTCCCAACACTTCTGCATACAATCACCAAGACTAATGCTTGCATTATCATAGTAATTAGTACTAGTACCAGATATATCTGTAAAGTCTCCTCTCTTTTGCTCAAAGTTATCACCATCCTTTCGGCACGCAGGCAACTGACTAGAGACACAACCATCGTCACTTTCATAACCATAACAGAACTTATTAAAACGGGTGAATATAGGACCATGTCCACCAATAATAGATCCATCTGGAAACAACTCAAGACTTGGAAAACCTCCCAATCTATCCTTTAATTGAATGAACATCCCGTCTTTATCGGATACCAAGTTGAAATAGTACTGATAAATAGTATTTAAGAATGGAAAACCTTGATCGTTCCAAGCCCCACTAGTCCAATAAACCTTGCCCCTTCGACGAATAACCAACTGGAATGTATCTTTAATGGCCTCCAAGCTTAAAGTAAAAGCCCCCGAGGCCGGAACACTAAAACTCAACCAAGAAGTTAAAGTCCAATTCTGCCTTGTGGTAAGGTTATAACCAAGCTTCATACCAGGCAAAAGACAACTGGTAGGATGATCGAAGCTTTGCCATAAAGTCTTGTTCCGAGTCTCATCCTGAACCACAAAATTTCCAGAATCTTGAAGCCTAGCTACTAAACTTCCTGTCAATCCTGTAGACTTGACAATGTTCACAACTGTCCTTCCTCCACTGGTTATTTTCAATGTTCCTGTAGAATCTAATGTGAGCAATCCTGAATTGTTCAATATAGGTACATTTTGATTTGCTATCCACAATTTCCTATCTTCTGGATCACCTGCATACCATATTCCAAGATAATAGTTTTCATATTTTGAGAAAAATCCTAACTGAAATTTTCCACCTTCTGAATGAAGTATTTGTGAATTATTGAGTACATCACCAGGCTTCAATGAGCTTATTGCACCTACAGATAAAATGTTAATGATACATGTTTGGCTGCAGAATGATGTCAAGATTAAGAAGAATATGAAATTGGCTAAAGATACCATATTTGCTGCCAGAAAGCAAAAAATAAAATTGCTTCAGATAATATTATTAACTGGTCATTTCTTTTTAGGCCGTTTGCTGTTCAAAGCCAATAATGCATTGTAGTATAGTCAACACTTTCTGCCACAATATTTAAAGATTTTTTAGTTCAAACCATTGTAGGATTTTTAATTCAATTTGGGGTCTATTTTCTTTTCTTTGACTAGCTAGCTTATTTCATCTTTTCCCCTTTTTTAAAAAACAGGGATTGACTAGCTTATGTTTCTTTTTAATACAGCAAGTGACACTAAAAACTCAGTTTCTAAAGCCAGGCCCCTAACGTAAAACGTAAGGGAATTTAATACCTCAACTTGTTCAAACTCCACACAAACAACTCTTACCGTTGACAATGCTGAAATATCTGTTGTTATACATTGTTCCCAAGGACTAGCAAAATCCAAACAGCCCATGAACCATGATTCAACAAGCTTTTCCAGTTATAGGCTGAAAAAATAACATAATGTCAAGAAAGTAAACCCAACTTAGGTAAAATTTTGTCATTACTTATTAGCTCTCCAAAATAGTATTTACGATTTTTGGCTTCTTTTGCGTGTTTACTTTTTTATATTTTGAGTCGCCTTTGTGAATATCTTGATGAACAATGCTTAATTATTCACACAGCTAAAGAAAACCTCCTTTACATTTTAGTGAGAAGATGTAGCACAAAGTTTCCTCCACCAGTGAGATCAACTAGTGCTCAACTTCACACTATTTATTATTATGACGAAATAGACTTAGCTTAAACCAGCTGTTGATTATGCCAAAGTCCTAATAAGTTTGTCGCAGGAAAAATTAGCTTTTAGACTTGAGAAAAAAGAGCCCAAAAGTCAAATGGAGGTAATAAAAATATGGTGATCTATTGCAATCCTATTACAGCAAAACAATATCTCTAATCTCATCTTGCTTCAACGACAGAGATAGAACAATCATTAACCGAACATCGTTCTGTTTTGATTGTGGATGAATAGGATCCAGCTTCATGTCTTCCAGTGAAAAATGCAGGTTGTTTTGCAATTGGCAGTGGCATACTTTCATTACCAAGCATTGAGATAACATCAGACATTGTTGGTCTATCTGTTGAGCCTTCTTGTACACATAATAGTCCGACATGAACAACTCGTAATAATTGTTGAGTGTTGAAAAGATCTCCGAGAGATGGATCCTTCAACTCCAGTGCACACCCTTCTTTCCATAGTTCCCATGCCTACACCAGAATGACAAGAATTATGAAGCTTGGTAAATTTTAATACTTGAAAAAATGGGTGTCAAGAAAAACTTACATAACCTATTAAGTTCAATGAACGACCGTCTTGCTGTAAGCTAGTATTTCTCCTACCACTCACAATTTCCAGCATTAAGACTCCAAAACTGAATACATCAGACTTGATCGAGAAAGCTCCTTCCATGGCGAACTCGGGAGCCATGTAACCACTGTGCAGAGGATAGAAAACATTTCCAACTCAAGTCAGTATAAATATGTAGACATGTTCTCCAGATCTATATCAAGAAATAACTAGGCTCAACTCACTATGTTCCAACAACCCTGCTAGTCACTGCCTCCGTTTCGTTCTGTTTGAAAATTCTTGCCAAACCAAAATGAGCTATCTTAGGATTCATGTTTTCATCCAAGAGCACATTACTAGCTTTAAGATCTCTATGTATCACTCTTATTCTTGAGTATCTGTGAAGATAGAGTAATCCTTGAGCAATTCCTTCAATAATTTCACAACGTTTCTGCCAATCCAGTAGCTCCTTTCTTGCAGGATCTGTCCAGAGATAGGGAGCATTTCACATCAAAATTTATAAAGACTTCTTGAAAAATTAGATCATATTTGAAATGGTTACAAACCAAAAAGGAAGACGTCCAAGCTCTTGTTAGGCATGTACTCATATATCAACATTTTTTCATCTTCATGAATACAACATCCTATAACTCGTACTAGATTTGTATGCTGAACTTTTGCAATTAATATAAGCTCATTCTTGAACTCCACAAGCCCTTGACCCGATGTCCTTGAAAGTCTCTTGACTGCCACCTCTCTCCCATCTGGAAATTTTCCCTGTCATACATTAATAAAGTTCATTAGGTTATGCGGTGCGAGTACTAAGGAAATCTCTGAGCTACATATAACATAGTGCAAATATACCTTATAAACAGGCCCAAAACCACCCTGTCCGAGCTTGTTTTCACTCGAGAAGTTGTTTGTGGCTGTCGATATGAATCCAAAGCTGAATATCTTCAGATCTTGTACTTCCCTTCCATCCTCCCCCTTCAAATTTGTGTTGTTGAAGCTGGCTGCTGCAGTCAACTCACGTATATGCTCTTCCTCCTTTCTTTTCTTATCTATGCAAGAGAAGTTTGTAGATACACAAGCATGCTTAACATAGTTGACAAAACAACATACTAGCTTCTAATTCCACAGTTCGGAGATTTACCTTGTAGTTTGCGTCTTCTCATTATAATGTAACAGATGAAACCAGATATTAGCAAAGTGATTAAAATAGCAATAGCAATTACTATCCATATCCAAGGTTTTTCTGCACCAATAGCATGCGGAGAGTTATACATTTGACCCTTGATCCATAAAAACTTCTACTTCATAACAAGGTGTATTCCTGATATACATACTTACCTTTAGATGATTTTGGTGAAACCAGAACATATCTTTGCACTGCATTACCACTCTCATCGACACCAAAATCCCTATTTCCATTCCAAATACGGCAGCCTGTCCCATTGCCGCTGGTTGTGGTGAAGCCAACATAACTGCAGCGCTCCCAACACTTCTGCATACAATCAACAATACTAATGCTTGCATCATCATAAAACTCGGTAGTAATACTAGATGTATGTATAAAATCGCCACTCTTTCGCTCAAATTTATCCCCATCCTTTCGGCAATCAGGCAACTGAGTAGTGACACAACCGTCCTCCCTTTCATAACCATAGCAGAAGTCTCTAAAAAGGGTGTATATGAAACTATATCCACCAAGAATATCTCCATCTGAATTCAACGCAAGACTTGGGAAGCTTCCCTGTGAAGTATCATATTGGAAGAACATCCAATCTTTATCGGATACCAAGTTAAGATTGTACTGGTAAATATTAGTAACCTCATTATTGGTAGCAGAATTATGGGAAAAAGGTAAGAATGGAAAACCTTGATTGTTCCAAGCCCCACTAGTCCAATAAACCTTGCCCCTTCGACGAATAACCAACTGAAAGGCATCTTGAATGTCCTCCAAACTTAAAGTAAAAGCCCCTGAGGCCGGAACACTAAAACTCAACCAAGAAGTTAAACTCCAGTTCCGCCTTGTGGTGAGGTTATAACCAAGCTTCATACCAGGCAAAAGACAGTTGGTAGGATGATCAAAGCTTTGCCATAAAGTCGCGTTCCGAGTTTCATCCTGAAGCACAAAATTTCCAGAATCTTGAAGCCTAGCTACTAAACTTCCTGTCAATAGAGGAGGGGCAATATTCACAACTGTCTCCTCTCCGCTGGTTATTTTCAATGTCCCTGTAGTATCTATGGTGAGAAACCCTGAGTTGTTCAATATAGGTGTGTTTGGATTTGCTATCCACAATTTCCTTTCTTGTCGATCATCTGCATACCATATTCCAAGATAAGTTTTATTTGTCTGTGGGATAGAGAAAAATCCTAACCGGAATTTTCCACCTTCTGAATCAAGTGCTTGTGGATTATTGAGTACATCACCAGGCCTCAATGAGGTTATTGCACCTACGGAAGAAAAGTTGATACATGTTTGGCTGCAGAATAAGGTCAAGATGACAAAGAAATTGGAATTGGCTAATGATATCATATTTCCTACCAGTAAGAAAAAATAAAGTGGTCATTCCTTTTTAGATTGTTTGTTCTTCAAAGCCAATAATATATTGGAAAATAATCAACACTTTGAAAAAAAAAAATCTGCTACAGTATCTGAAGATTTTTCTGATTACAAAACATTGGAGGAAAGACAATCTTGGATTTTTAAACAAAAAATGTTGACCCAATTCAGATTTATTTTCTTCTTCAAAGCCAAATGTGAACTCGAGAATAATTAATGATTTCAGCCTGTATATTCTTAGATTTTTCTGAGTACAAATGGTATTTGGACATGGTTACTTGAAGGAAAGCTTGAAAGAGACAATCTTGCCTTTTCCTAGCAACATTTTTGATCAATTTATACTTGGGGCATGTTTGTTTGTTTTTATTTGACGTTTCTATCTTCTTTTTTCCTTCCTGGCATTTAAAACAAAATTAGCAGGAAATGGTTGATTTTTATTGAGAAAACCAAAAAGTGAACAAACAATTAGCGGATGTGGACTAGATCAAAGCCTCCTAAGCTATAGTACCATGATCCAGCAAAACTTCAAATTTTGAAACCTTAAGGTTGCTTAGTAATGAATATAATCTACTCACTATGTTCCAACAACCCTGCCAATCACTGCCTCCGTTTCGTTCTGTTTGAAAATTCTTGCCAAACCAAAATCAGCTATCTTAGGATTGAATTAAACAAACATGCTATCTAGGATTCATGTTGTCATCCAAGAGCGCACATAACTGGACTTCATATCTCTATGCATCAGTCTCATTCTTGAATATCTGTGAGATAGAGTAATTGTTAAGTCCTTAGTTTTGATGATTGACAAACTACCAATGTTGGGACCTGGTTCATGAAGAGATAAATTTGCATTGCTTAGGGACCAGGTTTATCGCGACTATGACTCATGCACTCAGTCAGCATTACAGCTGAAAAAAGTACGGTTTACAAAAAGTTGGTGGCAAAGCTGCAATACTTCCTTTGCTCCGGCCAAGGAGAAGAGTCCTAGGTTTCTTGTTTCATATATATGCAACATGTTACAACAAGAAAACCTAAGCTTCCATATGCAAACAACATCAAATCTTTCTTGAAGCAATTTGCCATCCAAAGCCTCACTTGCAACAGGGACCTGCTCAGTCGTCATTTGTGTCTCAAGCTCTTGTTGTATTCGAGTCTTTGTTTTGTGGTTTGTAAACGTTTAGCCTACTGCTCTTGTTAATTAATAATAGGTGTGTTCTCATTGTTGATTGTGTCATCTAGAGTTAGTTGACATAGAGGCTAGAGTTAGCTTGGTACTGATTTAGTTAGAGTTAGCTGTGCCAGTTAGTGCAATAGAGTTATTGCATTGGAGTTTCCTTTTGTAATAGAGTTATTACAAGTAGAAGAGGATTAAGAGGTTAATTCTAGAACCATGGAGTCTGTATTCAAGGTTGTTTAAATATAGTGAAGTGGTTGGAAATCCTACGTGGTAGGCCGTGGTTTTACTCCCTTGAGCAAGGAGGTTTCCACGTTAAATATTGTGTGTTCGCACTGTTCTTTACGTTTATTTTACTTTTAATCTTGTTCATTACTGCGTAGATAGTTTGGAATCAGTTCCCTAAGTTGGTGTGCGATTCGTGTAGTTCTTCAGTGGTCCTCGAACAATAGCAATTTCTTCTATAATCTCAACGCATTTCTGTCAATTCAGTAGCTTCTTTGTTGCAGGATTCTTTAAAAGATTCCCTTTCTTTTTCTTTAATTCATGATTCTTGGAGCTACTTGGGGTAATAAAAGATGAACTGTAATATAGTATAAACGCTTTATCATTCACACTGCTATAGAGAACCGCCATCAATTTTACCTCCTAATAGAGTGTGACTTATCAGAATCCAACCAATTCAATCATACTGTTAGTGGGGTGAAAGTCCCATATTGGTTGGAGAATGGAGTCAATACGAAGGTGTCATATCTTTACACATACAATTACTTATCTGATTAAAGCTTTCCATATGTTATTGCTTTAATTTCTTTTGAAAATCTAAAGGAACATAAGGAGAGAATAAGAAGCTATGTTATGATGAATGTTTACATGGTTTTTGTATCGGTAACTTTCTCTTCGAGCTGTAGAACTAACGAGTCTAATCAGCAGAATCCTGCATTTTTCCTATCTCTTCATACTTCTTCTTCCTATATAATGTGCTTTTATTATGTGTACGGCAAAATAGGCTTAATTATGCCAGAGTCCTAGTGTGTATGAAGCTGGCTAAATACAACATCTCTAATCTCATCTTGCTTCAACGACAGTGATGGAACAATCATTAACCGAACATTGTTCTGTTTTGGCTGTGAACGAATATGATTCAGATTCATCTCTTCCTGTGAAAAATGCAGGTTGTTTAGCAATAGGCAGTGACATACTCTCATTACCAAGCATTGAGATAACATCAGACGTTGTTGGCCTATCTGCTGTGCCTTCTTGTACACACAATAGTGCGACATGAATAACTCGTAATAATTGTTGAGTGTCACAAAGATCTCCAAGAGTTGGATCCTTCAGTTCTAGCGCACACCCTTCTTTCCATAGTTCCCAAGCCTGAACAAGAATGATCATTTGGCTCAAACTTCGTAGATTTTGTACTTAGAATAGAAATGGAGGTCAAGAAAAACTTACATAACCTATTAAGTTGAGAGGACGATCGAATTGTTGTAAGCTAGAATTTCTTCTACCACTCACAATTTCCAGCATTATGACTCCAAAGCTGAAGACATCAGACTTGATCGAGAATGCTCCTTCCATTGCGAACTCGGGAGCCATGTAACCACTGTGTAGAGGATAGAAAGAATTTCCCACTAGTCAGTATGAAGATGTACACATGTTCTCTAGATCTATATCAAGAAATAAGCTCAACTCACTATGTTCCAACAACCCTGCCAGTCACCGCCTCCGTCTCGTTCTGTTTGAAAATTCTTGCCAGACCAAAATCAGCTATCTTAGGATTCATGTTTTCATCCAAGAGCACATTACTAGCTTTTAGATCTCTATGTATCACTATCATTCTTGAGTATTTGTGAAGATAGAGTAATCCTTGCGCAATTCCTTCTATAATCTCAAAGCGTTTCTGCCAATCCAGTAGCTTCTTTGTTGCAGGACCTGTCAATGACCGAACGCATTTCATCAAAAATTTCAAACAATTAATTGAAAGAGTAGGTCTTATTTTGAAATGGTTACAAACCAAAAAGGAAGAAGTCCAAGCTCTTGTTAGGCATGTACTCATAAATCAACATTTTCTCATCTCCGTGAATACAGTATCCTAGAACTCGAACTAGATTTCTGTGCTAAACTTTAGCAATTAGTATAAGCTCATTCTTGAACTCCGCAAGCCCTTGACCTGATGTTCTTGAAAGTCTCTTGACTGCCACCTCTCTTCCATCTGGAAATTGTCCCTATCATACATTCTTACGGGTTATTATGTTATATAGTGAGAGTACTATGGAATTTTTTTGGGTGCATATAACATACTGAAAATATACCTTATAAACGGGTCCAAAACCACCCTCTCCGAGCTTGTTACCACTCCAGAAGTTGTTTGTGGCTGCCAATATCAATCCAAAGCTAAATATCTTCAAATCTTGTACTTCCCTTTCAGCTTCTTCTTGCAGATTTGTTTTGTTGAGGTTGTCTGCTTCTTTCAACTCACTTATATACTCTTCCTCCTTTCTTTTCTCATCTATGTAAGAGAAGTATGTAGATATACTTACATGCTTAAACTATTTGAATAAGCAACATACTAGTTACTAAATCACTTTTCATAGACTTACGTTGTAGTTTGAGTATTCTCGTTCTGACGAAGCAAATGAAACCACATATTAGCATTGTGATAAATATAGATAATACTATCCATATCCAAGGTTTTCCTGCACACATAGCGCGTTGAAAATTATGCAGTTGAATCTTCACTAATACAGTATATAGTAGTTCATAAACAAGGTGCATTTATGACAAAGGACTAACCTTTAGATGATTTTGGTGAAACCAGAACATATCTTTGCACTGCATTACCACTCTCATCGACTCGAAAGTCCCTCTTTCCATTCCAAATCAGGCAGCCTGTCCCATTGCTGTTGAGCGTGGTGAATCCAACACAACTGCAGTGCTCCCAACACTTCTGCATACAATCACCAAGACTAATGCTTGCATTATCATAGTAATTAGTAGTAGTACCAGATGTATCTATAAAGTCTCCTCTTTTTTGCTCAAATTTATCACCACCCTTTCGGCACTCAGGCAACTGACTAGAGACACAACCATCGTCACTTTCATGACCATAACAGAACTTATTATAACGGGTGTATATACGATCATCTCCAGCAACAATAGCTCCATCTGAAAACAACTCAAGACTTGGGAAACTTCCTTTTGTAGCCTCAAATTGGAAGAACATCCCATCCTTACCGGATACCAAGTTGAGATTGTACTGATAAATAGTACCAGAATCATGGAATGAAGTTAAGAATGGAAAACCTTGATTTTTCCAAGCGCCACTAGTCCAATAAATCCTTCCACTTCGACGAATAACCAACTGAAATCCATCTTGAATGGCCTCCAAACTTAAAGTAAAAGTCCCCGAGGCCGGAATTGTACTACTAACCAACCAAGAAGTTAAAGTCCAATTCTGTCTTGTGGTAAGGTTATAACCGAGCTTCATACCAGGCAAAAGACAACTGGTAGGATGATCGAAGCTTTTCCATAAAGTCTTGTTCCGAGTCTCATCCTGAACCACAAAATTTCCAGAATCTTGAAGCCTAGCTACTAAACTTCCTGTCAATCCTGTAGAATTGACAATATTCACAACTGTCTTCCCTCCAATGGTGATTTTCAATGTTCCTGTAGAATCTAATGTGAGCAATCCTGAGTTGTTCAATATAGGTGTATTTGGATTTGCTATCCATAATTTCTTCTCTACTGGATCACCTGCATACCATATTCCAAGATAACTGTTACCAGTTTGTGAGATAGTGAAGAATCCTAACTTGAATTTTCCACCTTCTGAATCAAGTACCTGAGAGTGATTAAGTACATCACCAGGCTTCATTGAGGTTCTTGCAGCTACTGATGTAAGTTTAATGATACATGTTTGGCTGCAGAATAAGGTCAAGATGAGGAAGAAAATGGAACTGGCTAAAGATTTCATTTTGGCTGCCAGA
This sequence comes from Capsicum pubescens, assembly GCA_030864215.1. Classification (NCBI taxonomy): domain Eukaryota; kingdom Viridiplantae; phylum Streptophyta; class Magnoliopsida; order Solanales; family Solanaceae; genus Capsicum; species Capsicum pubescens. The sequence continues at coordinate 328,353,535 of CM061538.1, read as the reverse complement.
AAGAAAGAAAGAAATGTTACTGCAGATTATAAAATGTATCATTCCTTAATTTGAGGTTTTTTACTGTTCCAGGTCAATAATGCATTGGAGAATAGTCGATTCTATTAGGTACTTTCCAGCCAGACAATCTTGTATTTTTAGCTGAAATGTCACCTCAATTTGCATTTGGTTTCTGTTCCTTTCTTTGACTTTTATAATTTCTTTTTCTTCCTCCTCATGTTTCTTGCTTTATCTCTGCTGTTTGCTAATAGAACTCAAAAAGAGATATGCATTGTTGAACAAGCTCATTTGAATAATTAAATATCATAAGCATCAACATTGTCTATCGAAGAATCAAGATTGACATCATCCCTAACTCGTCGAATATGTTGTTGGGCTGGATCAGTTTATAGTCATCCTTATGAATTATGATCGACATATAAATTAACCATCTATTTATTGATGTGGCTCCTAAGCTGTAGAATCATTATCAAGCAAAAAGTCACATTTTATAAATGTACTGGAGCCACTAAGTAAAGAGAATTTTACAATCTTAAGGTTGCTTACTAATAAATGTTATATTACATTTAAGAGAAGAAATGCAAAAAAAAAAAAAATGTTTGTTGATAATTCTAGTCTTTGTAGGAGATCGATTTAATGTATTGTTACAAAGACAGATACACAACTGTTTTTATCTGTTTTATAAGTTCACTTAATTTCCAAAAGAATTATTTCACTATCCCCGATAAGGTGTATGTTTTTCTCATGCAGTGGAACAATTAGCTGCGGAGACAAAGATTTGAAGTTTTGTTACGAAGAAACCTTACATCTAATTTATACCGAATCATTAATCAATGCATGACATGTGTTTGCGCCTAAACTTTTGAACTTGCAGGCTTGTACCAAGTACTCCGTAAGATGCTTAAGCTGCATGATTTGCTCGTAATTTATTTGCAATAATTTTCTTGTTTTGATGTTGATATTTTAATTCTGTATTTATATATGTTATGTACTCCGAGTTTCTGCTTAACATAGAAATTCTGACAAAAAAAAAAACTTAACAGAAATTCTACACATGGCACCAAAAGATACAGAATGCCCTAGTGTCAGTACATTTGAATTCTGATGCAAGTCATTTCACCATAAAAATTGACTAATCTACACCACAAAGAAACATTTTTTTAGAGTATAGTTACTACATAAAACATCTGTGATCTATGTGCGATCCTGTTACAAGCAAAAAATTGTCTCTGATCTTCTTATCTTGCTTCAATGACAGTGATGGAACAATCATTAACCGAACAGTGTTCTGCTTTAATACCAGATGAATTTGATTCGACTTCATTTCTTCCGGTGAAAAATGCTGGTTGTTTTGGTGTGGGCAGTGGCATACTTTCATTACCAAGCATTGAGATAACATCAGACATTGTTGGCCTATCTGTTGCGCCTTCTTGTACACATAATAGTCCGACATGAATAACTCGTAATAACAGTTTAGTGTCACATAAATCTCCAAGAACCGGATCCTTCAAGTCCAGTGCACATCCTTCTTTCCATAGCTCCCATGCCTGAACCAGAATGATCAGAATTCTCAAATTTCATGATTAGTATTAAAAAGGAAAAAGGGTGTCAAGAAAAACTTACATAACCTATCAAGTTGAGTGGACGATCGAATTGTTGTAAGCTAGTAGTTCTTTTACCACTCACAATTTCCAGCATTAAGATTCCAAAGCTGAAGACATCAGACTTAATTGAGAATGCTCCTTCCATTGCGAACTCGGGAGCCATGTAACCACTGTGTAGAGGACAGGAAACATTAAACACTCAGTCAGGATGAAAATGTCTAAATGAAGTAAACCTATAAGAAATAAGCTCTACTCACTAGGTTCCTACAACCCTGCCAGTCACTGCCTCCGTCTCATTCTGTTTGAAAATTCTTGCCATACCAAAATCAGCTATCTTAGGATTCATGTTTTCGTCCAAGAGCACATTACTAGCTTTTAAATCTCTATGTATCACTCTCATTCTTGAGTATTTGTGAAGATAGAGCAATCCTTGAGAAATTCCTTCTATAATCTCAAAACGTTTCTTCCAATCTAGTAGCTTCTTCCTTTCAGGATCTGTCAAAGACAATAAGCATCTCACATCAAAAAATTTGAAACTCACTTGAAATATTACTTACTTGTTTCGAAATGGTGACGAACCGAATAGAAAGAAGTCCAAGCTCTTGTTAGGCATGTACTCATATATCAACATTTTTTCATCTCCATGAATACAGCATCCTATAACTCGAACTAGATTTGTGTGCTGAACTTTTGCAATGAGTATAAGCTCATTCTTGAACTCTACAAGTCCTTGACCTGATGTTCGTGAAAGTCGCTTGACTGCCACCTCTCTCCCGTCTGGAAATTTTCCCTGTCATACAATTTTACTGGTAATTCAGTTTATGCCATGAAGGCACTGATGTTTTTCGGAGGCATAATGTAATTTTACCTTATACACAGGTCCAAAACCACCCTCTCCGAGCTTGTTTTCACTGGAGAAGTTGTTTGTGGCTGCCAATACAAAGCCAAAGCTAAATATCTTCAAATCTTGTACTTCCCTTCCATCTTTTTCTTTCAAATTAGTGTCATTGAAGCTATCTGATGCTGTCAACTCACGTATATACTCTTCCTCCTTTCTATTCTCATCTGTGCAAGAGAAGTTTGTAGATATTCATACATGTTTAACATAACTGACTACAAATGTCATACTAGTTAATCACTTTTCAGAGATTTACCTTGTTGTCTGCGCCTTCTTGCTATAATGTGGCAGATGAAACCAGATATTAGCAAAGCGACAACAATAGCTACCACAATTACTATCCATATCCAATTCTTTTGTTTTCCTGCACACATTGGTTGATGAGTGTCATACAGGTGACCCTTGACATAATCAAAATATATTTGCTCATAAACAAGGTGTATTCTCGATATAAGGATTTACCTGATTTTAGTGAAACCAGAACATATTTTTTCACTGTATTACCACTCTCATCGACTCGAAACTCCCCATTTCCATTCCAAATTATGCAGCCTGTCCTATTGCTGTTGAGCATGGTGAAGCCAACACAACTGCAGTGCTCCCAGCATTTCTGCATACAATCACCAAGACTAAGGCTTGCATTATCATAATCATTAGTATTAGATCTATCAATAAAGTCTCCACTCATTTGCTCAAATTTATCCCCATCCTTTCGGCACTCAGGCAACTGACTAGTGACACAACCATCATCACTTTCATAACCATAGCAGAACTCATTATAAAGGGCGTATGCACGTCTGTCTTCACCACCAGCAATAGCCCCATTTGGGAACAACTCAAGACTTGGGTAACTTCCCTCTGGAGCATCAAATTGGAAGAATGCACCATCTTTTTCAGACACCAAGTTGAGATTATACTTATATATGTTAGAAGAATCATTCAATGTAGATAAGAATGGAAAACCTTGATTTCTCCAAGCACCACTAGTCCAATAAACCTCGCCCCTTCTACGAATAACAAGCTGAAATGCATCTTGAAGGGACTCCAAACCTAAAGTAAAAGCCCCCGAAGCCGGAATAGAATCACTTAACCAAGAAGTTAAAGTCCAGTTTCGCTTTGTTGTCAGGTTATAACCAAGCTTCATACCAGGCAAAAGACTATCGGTAGGATGATCGAAGCTTTGCCATAAAGTATTATTCCGAGTTTCATCCTGAAGCACAAGATTTCCTGAATCTTGAAGCCTAGCTATTAAACTTCCTGTCAATAAAGGAGGGGCAATATTCACAACTGTTTTCCCTCCACTGGTGATTTTCAATGTTCCTGTAGTATCTATAGTGAGCAATCCTGAATTGTTCAATATAGGTGTATTTGGATTGGCTATCCATAATTTCTTATTTTGTGGATCACCTGCATACCATATCCCAAGATAATATTTATCAGTTTGCTGGATAGAGTAAAAGCCTAACTTGAATTTTCCACCTTCTGAATCAAGAACCTGAGAGTAATTGAGTTCATCACCGGGCTTCATTGAGGTTATTGCAGCCACAGATGGAAGGTTAATGTTACATGTTTGGCTGCAAAATAAGGTTAATATTGAGATGAAGATGGAATTGGCTAAAGATCTCATTTTGGCAGCTAGAAACAGACAAAGTTGCTGCACATAATAATATGATCATCTCTTTATAGGGTTGTCTGTTGTTCAAAGCAAATAGTGAACTTGAGAGCAGTCAATGCTTTGAAACATTTTTCAGCCAGAATGTTTCAAAGATTTTTTTGAGTACAAATGATATTTGGACATGTTAATTTTAGGAAAGCTTGTGGAAAGAGACACTCATTTTACCTTGCAACAATTTTGACCAATTTATATGTGGTGTCTGCTTTTTCTTTTCTTTTTTTTTAATTTGACTTTTCTATTTTATTTTTTTCCTTCCTGTTTTTTTCTCTAGAATAAAACCAACAGGAGGTGGTTGAATTTTTATTGATACAACAACGACATACGCAGTGTATTCCCACAAAGTGGGGTTTGGGGAGGGTAAGTGTACGCAGTCCATACCACTACCTCAGTGATTTTTTATTGATAAACCCAAAAAAGAGAACAAACAATTCACACAAGCAAGACCTGGTAAGCTGTAGTACCACGATCAATCAAAAGGTCAAATTTTAAACACAGACAGGAGCCGAAGAGGATTTGAAAATCTTAAGGTTTCTTACTAGTGAATGTAATATACATTTAACAAAAATGCATTCAAAACTCAATCTGATGAGTGCTGCAACTTTGAATTAATGTAATACAATATCCATTTTAGAAGAGGCGGAAATACAACTAATCAAGTAAACAAAGTCAGTTTCCGTACAAAAAGTAGATTAGCATAATAATAATAATGCAAATCATGGGCAGAGAGACACTTTAGACGAAGGGGGGTCGGGTGCACATCCTTCACCAGGAACTTATGCGGCATACAGAGGTTAAATATTAGCTATTATTAGTGTATATCTAATTGTACATCCTTAATATAATTGAGTGAAAAATTTGCACATCTTTTGTCAAATTTGTGGCTCAGCCACTGATGCAAGTAGAAAGAAAGAGCTCTTGACATAACATCACATTCAGCATGAAGTTGTCTGCATCTATAGAATTCACTATAGATGCATATTTAGATACTCAAAACTAAGAACATAATGAACACCATGAACAATAGCACTGAAGCAAGAATTATTAAAATTTAAAAATTCAATAGTGAAGTCACAGGAAGTATTGTTATGTTCACTGCTTTCCATGAAACAGGTTGGAAGACAACCTCGACCCGCCTCATATAAAGTCAAACCCGCGCTATCCCGCATGAGATCAAACTCCCATACATTACCATTTCTATTAGGGGCGGGCATGGTACGATAGATTTTGAATTACCATGTCACATAGAATATTTGCAAGCAGAAGCAAATCTATGGATTCACCTTTAGAATTGAACCTTAGTCCCTAAGTTAAATAACACTCAAACTGCTAATATTCTAGTAGCATGGGTGCTAGAATATAATACCATATCAATTTTAGAAAACATATGCATAAATTACCTAATTTTAAGTAGAGACCACATGTTAACGTGCCCCATTTTATTTTTTCAAATTTGTCACTGTTTGCAAGTCAAAGTCGAATAATCTATAGTTAATGATTTACCGTACTTCAAGATATCGAAACCAAATTTAGTTAGTATTAAACATAACATTCATCATCCCGGCCATACCTACTGGGAAACAGTAACTACCTTGAACATTGCCCGTGCAACGCCCTTCCTTGCTGTCGTTGATAGTAGAACAATTCCTCATTCTCATTTTGTTGTTGTTGTTGATGATGATATTGATATCGATGATGAAGAAGAAAACCACAACCACCATCACACGGTGGTCGTTGATGATTGGACAAATTGTGGTGAAATTTATGACCTCGATAACAAAACTTTGGATTACTTGACTACAGATACAAAACATTTTAAGCCCTATAGGTCTCATCAAAGCTACAACTGCTGTAGCGGAAGATCAAGAGGAAACAACACAAGTTGTGTCTTTTTTTTTTCCTTAAGTGAGGGTACTATGCTGATTCTGGATGCATCTACCTGTAATATAGTGGAACATGAAGATCCTTCCTTTGCTTTGTCAAAGGCAATTTCTTCGCGCAATCCTCTTCCATCAGGTGTCGAAGAGTGTGAATCCATCGTACCATTAGAATATGTTGTCATTAATTCACCTGCAGTATTCCACAAGAGAACATTCTACTGGTTCACCTATGGACTGCATAGCTTTACGGATATAATATGGATCAACGGAGATGGCTACGATCTGAATGCCTTGAACATAAATTGCGCTCAGTCAAAACCCCGACTGCCTATCAACATCCTCAAAAAAACCCTTTTGCTTGGCCTGTGTAACACCCCGTATCACTCTTGACTTGATTTCACTCCTGGTTGCATGTACAGGAAATTTAAAGCCTGAAAATTTTCTAAGTGTTGAGAGACTTAGGCTTATGTTGAGCCTCCTAACTTTGAAGGTTTTAAATTTGGTCTTTCCGACCCCGAGACGCAGATTTTTGAGTCAATTCATGTTCAGGGGTGTAAAGGGCATGTCTCGGGGGAGTTTGGGATTTTTTGGAAGAGGATTGGGCCGTGTTTGGATTACGGAAACAGTGGGTCACCGCGATTGCACTGCGTCGCGATGCCTATGGCGATGAGTCCCTTGGCGCGGCGCGGTGGGTCCCCAAAACGGGATTCTGATACGAGTTTAAATGCCTGAGGGACAATTATGTATTTTCCTATCAATTCTATTCGTCTAATCTCGATTAATAACGTTAATAGGGCACGAAATTTCTCATTCCCTTCCAAATTACTCTCAAACAAACCCTTCCCTCTTCCCAAATATCAAGTATCAATCCTCCTAAGTTCAAGATTCTCAAGAAAGGTGTCAAGATTAGGGTTTCACTCTTCAAACTAAGGACTTAAGGTATGTGGGACTACCCTAAACTCCATGGGCATATGTTTAATTATTTTATCAAGTTTAAAGATCCCTAATCATGTTTACACAGAAGTGTTTTGATGTTGTTTCAAAAAGTATGTGTCATGGAATTATTTTAATGAAAATATATGTTGTCTTGAATCACTTTTCATGGATTTAAACTTTAACTCTCTCTCTCTCTCTCTCTATATATATATATATTTGTATATGTCTTTGTTTGTGATGTAAAGTTGATTGAGAGCATAAATGACTAAACTCCCTCTCTTATTAAGACATCTTTGATTTTAAGTGTTGCGGATTGTTTAAATGCATGAATTTTCTTAAAGAAACTAGAGGGTGAATTCTTTACTAATGATCATGGAGTAATACAGTTTATGACATATTGAGAGGGTGTTTTCATATGGTAAACGCTTACTTTGTCAAATTAACAATTTCCACCAGTTTTAAGTAATGCAAACATGATATGTCCACCTTATGATTGTACTATTGAAAGGAGAATATTTTGGTGTAAATTCAAATGAAAACATATAGCATGACTCTTTCTCTCACTTGATGTTTAAAACCTTGGGTGGTCATTAACATGATGATAAGTGAAAAAGGGCTATTGATATGTTATGGATTAATATGAATGACTTGCAAGTTAGGGTATGACGATACCCGGTGATAATATGCCCTTAACGGAATACGTGTTGCATGTTTTGAATACATGAAGAATGATTTTAAAGAACTAAAAGTTGGGCTTAAGAGAGCTAGTCGGTCACCTGAAGAAGGCTTGATAGCCCGAAACCGTGTTTTGCCAATGCGGGGCTTATGATATGCTATCCTACATGGGAGGATTATTAGGACATCTCACATGGGGGAATTTCTACGGTATACTCACATGGGGGGTATTACCAGTTAGTTATGAACTCCAATCCTTACGAAAAACTTGGATTGGGTGCTTCGTCGTCGAGTTAAGGCGGATTCCATATAGCCCGTGGAATTACAGATTTGTAGGGTGTACTGTCTAGCTCGGAAGAATAATAAAGAGTGAGTCAAAGTTGTCAGGATTGTTTTGAAATTTACTAAAATATGCCCATGTATTTTTTTTATCTATGTTATGTTTACTATTATTGTGAAATGCTCTCACTTACATTGAATAAAAACATGTTATTTTGGGTTTTTTCACATACCAATATATTTGTATTGACCCCCTATATTTCAGGATCTGAGGCTCAATCCCGGGGTCCCGCTAAGCAGTAGACTGTTGTCAGACGTTGAAGTTGGTGAGCCTCCCTTATTTCGGAAGGCCTTGTTTCATGAGAGGTTTACACTTGGTTTTAGCTCATGGTCCAACCGAGGGACTTATCCCAATTCAGTTCTAGTAGAGATTTTGCAGACGTGTATTAGATGGTTTTGAGTTGTATTGAACTTAAGTTCGCATTGATTAGTTGAAGTATTAGAATGACCATGTTTCTGTTTGTTTTCTGCATCTTTATAATATATGAATTATGCACATGATTGCCAGTTAAAAAGTGCTTTCAAGCCTTCACGGCTCGGGATGCTAGTCACGGCCAAGGCCTCAATTTGGGTCGTGACAAACTTGGTATCAGAGAATTGTTCATGGTCCCAAGGTGTCTGTGAAATCGCATCAAGTAGAGCCCTTTTTATGGGTGTGTAGCGCGCCACTTATATGGAGGAAACTACTAGGCGTTTAGGAATGTCTCTTTTCTTCATGATATAGTTTATGCTATAAAGTTTGAATGTCCTCTAATAAATGATTTCCTATATTTTAGAGATTGATCATGCCTCCCCGTAGATCCAACGAACAAAATACCCAAGCTGAGGATGTTCTCCCTACTCATGGGATGCAGACCCGTAATAAAGCTTGTACTTCTAGGTTTGTTTCTACTCCAGGAGTTCCTCCAGCCCCGACTAGTCCACCTCGGGCTCCACGGATCGGTGTTAACCATCCCCAGCCTCCTTAGAGAGAAGTTTCGAATGCTGAGTTCCGACAGTCCATCCATATGATTGCTCAGCTTATGGCCTCTCAGACCCGTCGATCTGAAGATGTGGGTTCTGTGTCTGGTTTCTTCTGAACTTACTCGGGTTGGCCAATTCATGAGGCTAAACCCACCCACATTTACTGGTACAAAGGTTACAAAGGTTGAGGAAGACCCTCAAGGGTTCATTGATGAAATAGAGAATTTTTTTAGAGTTATGCATGCTAATGAAGTTGAAGGGGTTAAGTTGGCAGCCTATCAGTTTAAGGACGTAGCTAACCAGTGGTATAATGAGTGGGAGGATTTGAAGGGTGGTGATGTTGAACATTCTGTGTGGGGTCAGTTTGTAGAAGCTTTCCTGGACCATTTCTTTCCCCAGGTTCCGAGGTAGGCAAAGGCTGAAGAATTTATAAATCTGAAACAAGGAAAGATGAGTGTTAAAGAGTATACATTGAAGTTTACCTAGTTGTCTCGTTATGCTCCAGAGTTATTAGGCAATATGAGTGCTCGCATGAGGAAGTTTGCATCTGGTCTCTCGGATGATTTGGTGTTGGAATGTAAGGGGCAATGCTGAACAGGGACATGGATTTCTCTAGGTTATCAATGCATATGCAGCAGGTAAAAGATGAGAAGAAGAGGTTATCTGAGGTGAGGGAGAAAGAAAGGCAGGCTAAGAGAGCTAGATTCGTATATCAGAATGCCAGTCAGCAGCAAGGTGGCAGGTCGGACCAGAGGTGGTCGAAGAAGAAATTTTAGAGCAATGCTCAGTCTTCAGCAAGTGTGCCTGCGCCCAGGCCTTCGGGTGAGCAGCGGTTCCAGTCAGGAGATAGGCCTAGAGCTTAGGGTACTCAGTCCTAGGAGAGTGTGACTCAGCATTATAGGTCACACCCTCACTGCGGTAATTGTGAAAAGAATTACCCAGGGAGGTGCTTTTTCAGTGATAAAGTGTGTTATGCGTGCGGTCGGCCTGGTTATTTTCAGAGGGACTGCCCCTCATCCCGAGGAGATGTTGAGGGTGTGAAGTCCCAATCAAATTCCACAACCCCTCCTCCTAAGGGTACTACTTCAGCTATCGATGGTGGTCGCAATCGGTTATATGCCTTGTCTAACTGCAAAGAGGTAGAGACTTTGCCAGATGTTATTATGGGTTTGTTACAGATTTTCTCCCATGATGTTTATGTGTTACTTGACCCAGGGTCTACCTTGTCTTATGTAACCCCTTACGTGGCCGTTAATTTTGATTTTGAGCCTAAAATTATTCTAGAGCCCTTCTCTTTTTTCACTTCTATTAGTGATTTTATTGTGGCTAGGAGAGTTTATAGAGATTGTGCGGTGTCTATTTTTCTCCGTGATACTTTGGCTGATCTTGTTGAACTAGAAATGATTGATTTTTATGCTATACTGGGAATGGACTGGCTCCATTCATATTATTCTACATTAGACTGTAGGACCAGAAGGGTCACTTTCTCTTTTCCCAATGAGCCAGCGATTGAGTAGAAGGGATATTCTCTAGCACCTAGGGGGAATTCATATCTTATATTAGGGCCCGTAAGCTTATATCAAAGGGTTGTCTGTACCATCTTGTTTGGGTCAAAGATTTCAGTACTGAAAGTCCTTCCCTCCAGTCTGTTCCTGTAGTTAATGAATTTCTGAAAGTTTTTTCTGATGACCTTTTCGGGATACCACCAGATAGGGAGAAAGATTTTGGCATTGATTTGTTGTTGGATACCCATCCTATTTCTATTCCGCCATATAGAATGGCTCTCGCAGAATTGAAAGAATTGAAAGAACAGTTAAGAGACCTTTCTGACAAAGGTTTTATTTGTCCCAGTGTCTTTCCCTGGGGCACTTCAGTACTCTTCGTGCATAAGAAAGATGGCTCCCTCCGTATGTGTATAGATTACCGTCAACTGAATAAAGTCATAGTCTAGAATAAATACCCTCTTCCCAAAATTGATGATCTTTTTGACCAATTTCAGGATGACAAATGTTTTTCTAAGATAGATCTTCGTTCGAGGTATCACCAGTTGAAGGTTAGGGAGGCTGATATTCCTAAAACAACTTTCGAACCCGATATGGTCACTATGAATTCCTAGTTATGTTCTTCGGATTGACTAATGCCCCCACGACTTTCATGGACCTAATGAATAGGGTGTTTCGTCAGTTCCTAGATCTGTTCGTCATAGTCTTTATTGACGACATATTAGTTTACTCTAAGAATGAGGAGGACCATGCAAATCACCTCCAAACCGTCCTTCAGACCCTCAAAGACCATGAGTTGTATGCAATGTTTTCCAAGTGTGAGTTCTGGCTTAGTGTTATTACTTTCTTGGGGCACATTTTTTCTAGTGAAGGAATTAGAGTTGACCCCAAAAAGGTTAAGGCGGTGAGAAAATGGCCCAGACCCATGACTCAAACCGATATCCAGAGTTTCTTGGGTTTGGCGGGGTATTACAGAAGATTCGTAGAGAGTTTTTCCTCCATAGCTGCTCCACTTACTAGATTAACTTAGAAAAAGGTGAAATTCTTGTAGCCTGACTCTTATGAGAATAGTTTTGAGAAACTGAAAGACAAGTTGACTACCGCACCAGTTTTGACCCTTCCTGAGGGTACAGAGGGCTTTGTTGTGTATTGTGATATATTTCGAGTGGGACTTGGGTGTGAACTTATGCAACATGGTAAGGTGGTGGCCTATGCATCTAGACAGTTAAAGGTGCACGAAAAGAACTACCTCACCCACGACTTGGAGTTGGAGGCGGTGGTATTCTCACTAAAGATTTGGTGTCATTATCTTTATGGGGTGCATGTTGATTTATTTACTGATCATAAAAGTTTGCAGTATGTTTTCACGCAGAAAGAACTAAATCTCAGGCAGAGACGATGGCTGGAATTGTTAAAGGATTATGATATGAGCCTACATTATCATTCGGGCAAGGCCAATGTAGTGGGTAACACCCTTAGCAGATTGTTAATGGGCAGTCTTTCTCATGTAGAGAAAAGAAAGAGGAATATGGTGAAGGATATTCACCGACTTGCAAATTTAGGAGTTCGACTCCTAGATTCCGAAGATGGAGGAGTAGTTGTTCAAGAGGTAGCTAAATCCTCTATTTGTGCAGAAGTTAAGGAGAAATAGGTCGATGACCCCATCTTGATGCAGATTAAGAAAGATGTTGGTCAACAAAAGGTAATGGCGTTTGAAATTGGCGGTGATGGGATTTTGAGGTATCAAGATAGGATATATGTGCCAAATGTGGATGTGTTGTGAGAAAGAATTCTTGATGAAGCTCACACTTCTAGGTATGTGGTTCACCCCGGTTCTACTAAAATATATCATGACCTTAAGACTATTTACTGGTGGAATAATATGAAAAGAGATGTTGCTAACTTTGTGTCTAAGTATTTGAATTGTCAATAAGTCAAGGTAGAACATTTGAGACCAGGTGGCACTTCCCAAGAGATAGCTTTGCCTATGTGGAAGTGGAAAATGATCAACATGGACTTTATTACGGGACTTTCGAGATCTCGAACCAATATGACTCTACTTGGGTGATTGTAGACAAGATGATTAAGTCTGTCCATTTTTTTCTCGTGCGGACAAGTTATTCAGGAGATGACTATGCTAAGCTGTACATTCAAGAAATAGTCTGGTTGCAGGGGGCTCCCGTGTCTATTATATCCGATCGAGGTACACAGTTTTCTTCTTATTTTTGGAGGTCTTTCAGAGGGGTTTAGGTACCCAAGTAAACTTTAGTACTGTCTTCCACCCTCAGACAGATGGGTAAGCGGAATGCACCATTCAAACCTTGGAGGATATGTTAAGGGCCTGCGTGATCGACTTTAAGGGTAGTTGGGTGGACCATTTATCGTTGATAGAGTTTGCCTACAATAATAACTATCATTCTAGTATTCAGATGGCTCCTTTTGAAGCCCTTTATGAGAGGATATGTAGGTCTCCGATTGGGTGGTATGAAGTGGGTGAAACCAGTTTGTTTAGGCCTGACCTTGTTCATCAGGCGATAGAGAAAGTGAAAATCATTAGGGAGCGACTTAAGACAGATCAGAGCCGCCAGTGTTAGAAGAAGGGAGTTGGAATTTAAGGTTGATGATTGGGTATTTCTAAAGGTCTCCCCTGTGAAGGGAGTCATGCAATTTGGAAAGAAAGGGAAGTTTATCCCTCGTTACATAGGCCCATACCAGATTACAAGAAGGATTGGTGGAGTTGCTTACAAATTAGATTTGCCTGCGAGTCTGGCTTCTGTACATCCTGTATTTCATGTAGCGATGTTGAAGAAATGTGTTGGAGATCATTCTCTTGTGTTGCCTGTGGAAGAAATCAATGTAAAGGACTCATTGTCATACGAAGAAGAACCCATTGTCATTTTACATCGTCAAGTTCGGTAGTTGAGGAGTAAGGAGATAATTTTGATTAAGGTATGTTGGAAGAATCAAAAAGCTGAGAAAGCTACTTGGTAATCGGAGGATGACATGCGTATGAGGTACCCGTCTCTCTTTAAAATCACGGATGATGTTATGGAAGGTACAAATCTTATACTACTTTTTTCTTTCATTATAGTGCTTGAAATCGTGCTTGTTTTATCCCGAGTCATCATTTGGGAATGAATGATCCCAAGGGGGGATAATGTAACACGTCGTATCATTCTTGACTTGATTTTACTCCTGGTTGCATGTACAGGAAATTTAAAACCTAAAAATTTTCTAAGTGTTGAGAGACTTAGGCTTATGTTGAGCCTCCTAACTTTGAAGGTTTTAAATTTGATCTTTTCGACCTCGAGACATAGATTTGTGGGTCAATTCATGTTTGAGGGTGCAAAGGGCATGTCTCGAGGAAGTTTCGAATTTTTTGGACAAGGATTGGGTCGTGTTTGGATCAAAGAAACAGTGGGTCAGCACGATTGCACCGTGTCGCGATGCCTATGGCGATAAGCCCCTTAGCGCGTCACAGTGGGTCACCAAAATGGGATTCTGATATGAGTTTAAATGCCTAAGGGCAATTATGTCTTTTTCAATTAATTCTATTTGTCTAATCTCGATTAATAACGTTAATAGGGCGCAAAATTTCTCATTTCCTTCCAAATTACTCTCAAACAAACCCTTTCTTATTTCCCAAAGATCAAGAATCAATCCTCCTAAGTTTAAGATTCTCAAGAAAGGTGTCAAGATTAGGGTTTCACTCTTCAAACTAAGGACTTAAGGTATGTGGGACTACCCTAAACTCCATGGGCATAGGTTTAATTATTTTATTAAGTTTAAAGATCCCTAATCACGTTTACAAAGAAGTGTTTTGATGCTATTTCGAAAAGTATGTGTCATGAAATTGTTTAGATGAAAATATATATTGTCTTGAATCACTTTTCATGGATTTGAACTTTAACTATATATATGTGTGTGTCTTTATTTGTGATGTAAAGTTGGCTAAGAGCATAAATGACTAAACTCCCTCTCTTATTAAGATATCTTTGATTTCAAGTGTTGCGGATTGTTTAAATGCATGAATTTTCTTAAAGAAACTAGAGGGTGAATTCTTTACTAATGATCATTGAGTAATACAGTTTATGGCATACTGAGAGGGTGTTTTCATATGGTAAACGTTTATTTAATCAAATTAACAATTTCCACCAGTTTTAAGTAATACAAACATGATATGGCCACCTTATGATTGTACTATTGAGAGGAGAATATTTTGGTGTAAATTCAGATGAAAACATATAGCATGACTCTTTCTCTCACTTGATGTTTAAAACCTTAGGTGGTTATTAACATGATGATAAGTGAAAAGGGGCTATTGATATGTTATGGATTGATAGGAATGACTTGCAAGTCGGGATATGATGATACTCGGTGATAATATGCCCTTAGCGGAATAAGTGTTGCATGTTTTGAATACATGAAGAATGGTTTTAAAGAACTAAAAGCTAGGCTTAAGAGAGCTAGTCGGTCACCTGAAGAAGGCTTGAGTTAGATAAATCTTAGCCCAAAATCGTGTTTTGCCGATGCGGGTCTTATGATTTGCTATCCTACGTGGGAGGATAATTAGGACATCTCACATGGGGGAATTCCTATGGTATACTCACATGGGGGTATTACCAGTTATTTAAGAACTCAAATCCTTGCGGCAAACTTAGAATGGGGATTCGCCGCTGAGTTAAGTGTGGATTCCATATAGCTCGTGGAATTACAGATTTGTAGGGTGTACTGTCTATCTTGGAAGAATAATAAAGAGTGAGTCAAAGTTGTTAGGATTGTTTCGAAGTTTACTAAAATATGCCCATGTATTTTTCACCTATATTATATTTACTGTTATTGTGAAATGCTCTCACTATTAAATAAAAACATGTTATTTTGGGTTGTTTCACATACTAGTGCATTTGTATTGACCCCCTATATTTTAGGATCTAAGGCTCAGTCCCGGGGTCCCACTAAGCAGTAGACTATTGTCAGACGTTTAAGTTAGTAAGCCTCTCTTATTTTGGAAGACCTTGTTTCATGAGACGTTTACAATTGGTTTTAGTTCATGGTCCAACTGGGGGCCTTGTCCCAATTTTAGACATATGTTGTTTCAGTTCTAGTAGAGATTTCGCAAACGTGTATTAGATGGTTTTGAGTTTTATTGAACTTATGTTCGCATTGATTAGCTGAAGTATTACAATGACCATGATTCGGTTTGTTTTCTGCATCTTTATAATGTATGAATTATGCACATGATTGCCAGTTAAAAAGGGCTCTCAAGCCTTCGCGGCTCGGGATGCTAGTCGCTGTTAGGGCCTCGGTTTGAGTCGTGACCACCTTCCTAATGGAAAATTTTTGGTGATTGTTACTCAAAAAGGTGGCGAATTTACCGTGGCCTCCCTCTCTGAGCGCAAAGATGTAAACACTTGCACCTTAGATGTGAAAGTGCATTCAATATTTTACCCTTGTGATCACTTTTTCACACCCAGTAAAGGAAAGGTAGTGTGATTTGTAATATTTCCTTAGATACGATGGATGGATGGATGGATGGATGGATGGAGTAAAATTGTATTTTATCATATTAGTTTTGTGCTTTAGCGTTACACAAATGTGCTATGATGTTAAATTTTAAAATCGTTCTTTGTTTCTTCAATGATTTTCCTCCTTTATGTGTTTGGCAAGAAGGAAACCATAGTCTTAACTATCTTCATTATCCATTTGAATTGTTAGAGTTGTGCTCCAAATTTTGTTGGTCTGGCCCTGAAAGTTTCGCGGTGCGACCCATGTTTGTGATTTTCATTGTCCATCTGCATTCTTACATGGAGAACTTGAGGAGGACATCTATATGCAGCAACTAGAGGGCTTTGTATTTCAGGAAAGGAGGACTATGCATGTTTGTAGAAAAAGTCTCTTTATGGCTTAAAACAGTAGCTCAGACAGTGGTATAAGGGGTTTGACTCTTTTATGACCTCTCATATGTTTTGGAGGAGTAGTTATGATAGTTATGTCTACTTCAAGGAGGTAAGTGATGGTTCTTTCATGTATCTTCTCTTATATGTTGATGATATGTTTATCGTAGCAAAGGATATGAGAAAGATAATAAAAGTCAAAGCCCAGCTCAGCAAGGAGTTTGAGATGAAGGATCTAGGAGTAGCAAAGAAGATTCTTGGCATGGAGATTCTGAGGGATAGAGAGAAGTGTAAGTTATACTTGAGTCATAAAAGGTATATTGAGAAAGTGCTTCACAGGTTCAATATGCAAATGCCAAGCCTGTCAGTACTCTATTGGTAGCTCACTTCAAACTCTCGGCCACTTTATCTCCAAAGATAGATGATGAGCGTGATTATATGTCTCGAGTTCCATACTCCAGTGCCATCGGGTCTCTTATGTATGCGATGGTGTGTTCCCGACCAGATTTATCATATGTTGTCAGTGCAGTTAGTAGATACATGGCAAACCCTGGCAAAGAACATTGGAAAGCAGTTCAGTGGATTTTCAGATACTTATATGGATTTGTTGATGTTTGTTTGTAGTTTTGGGTGAAATAGAGATGGAGTAATCGGGTATGTTGATTCTGATTTTGCAAGAAACCATGATAAAAGGAGATCCCTTACAGGATATGTTTTTACCAGTGGTGGTTGTGCTATCAGTTGGAAAGTTACTTTACAGACTACGGTTGCTTTGTCAACTACTGAGTCAGAGTACATGGCTCTTACAGAGGCTTTCAAGGAAACTATTTGGTTGAAGTGTCTGTTTAGTGAACTTAGAAAAGGACTTACAGATTACTATGGTCTTTTACGATAGTCAGAGTACTATCTTTCTTACGAAAGATCATATGTTTCATGAGAGGACAAAGAACATCGATGTTCGGTATCATTTTGTGCGTGAAATTATTTCTCATTGTGATATTGTGGTAAGAAAGATTAGTACCCATGAAACCCTGCTGATATGATGACCAAGACACTACCAAGTGTCAAGTTTGAGCATTGCTTGGACTTGGTTGGTGTTAGCTGTTAAGATGTGCCCTTAGGGGCTTTTGTGGAAGAGGTGGAGAGTTTCTCTTGAAATGGATTTGAGTTCTGAATTAGAATTTATGTCAAGGTGGAAATTGTTAGAGTTGTGCCCCAAATTTTGTTAGTCCGGCCCTGAAAGTTTTGCGGTGCAACCCATGTTTGTGATTTTCAACGGGGTCTGTGGTGGTAGCGTAGAGATCGGGCCGATAGGCCCGGTATAGACCTTTATGTTTTAGGGCCTTGAACTTATTTGTATGCACATACTATATAAATGCAATTAGTGAGTCGGTTTTGGTCATTTAGAAATTATGTCATTCTCTACATTGTACTCCTCTCCTTTCATAGTGAAATTTCTCTGCCTCTGCCCGTGGTTTTTCCCACAAGGATTTCCACGTAAATTTGTATGTTGTTCTTGTTTTTCTTTTGCTTGTGGTTTTCTTATTCTGTCAGAACTATAACATGAATGATAAATTTGATATGAGAAATAGTGTGCATTGATTTGTTTTAAGCTAACTGAGATTTTAAATTGTACCAATTCAAGTAAACAAAGATCAAATTATCATCTTATTTTTCAATGAAATAAACTTGATAATGAAATTTTATATAATCAAAGAAAATAAAGTATATAAATTGAAATTCAAATATCATAACTGAAAGTATGAGTATTGAAAGTGTTGGTCGAGATACTAGACCAGTTTGGGTCATCCCGACTGGTAAGTATTGTCATTGCTCATCCAAATACACCTATGATCATCCTAACCAATTTATGTGGATTGTGATATGTTGTATTAAGTTTTATTAAAGTGTTTGAAGTGATTTTTACCCATTGTTTTTTTATTTGTTTAATTAATCTCATTTTTAGTCATTTTACAAGGCTTAGATCACCATTGCTTATTCAAATACACTTTTGATCACCCTAATTAATTTATGTGGACTATAATATGTTGTAATAAGTCGTACCAAAGTGTGTGAAGTGTAGGTTTTCTTGAAAGCTTTACTGACTGGAAAGTTTTGTTGGGATTTTTAATTCTAGTGTTTACAATTTAGAATTATAAACGTTAATATGGAGTTACTAGGGGCTTTGGGTTGTAGGTGACAAAAGACTTTTAAAATGAGGTGTAGGTGACACAAGTCTTAATTATTGAGTAGAGGTGACAATTACTTTATTATGGATTAAGAAAGTTTGGGAAGTTTGAAGATAACCCACAAGTTCTTAAATTTGTACTTTGATCCCAATGTTTATCTAAAATAACGGGAAACGGAGGAAAAGAAAGGTGTTTTTCTCTTTCTTCTCATCCATTGTTGTTTTCTCTCTCTTGGCAATTTTTGTTGTTCATTATTTCTGCTGCTTTATTCATCATCTTCTGCTTCATTATCATCATCTTCTACTTCATTATCATCTTCATCTTCTTCTTTTCGACCATTTGTTGTTGGTGATGGTGGTGATGGTGGTGGTGGTACATCACTACTGCTCTGACCAATTTCTTAGGTCAAATTTTGTTTCCTACATCACTTTCCACTTTGGCATTACTTCATAGGTGACTTTGGTAAGTAAAATTATGATTTTTATTCGTATTTCATCTAGGTACACTGTTGTTTTTCCAACAATGGATAGAACTCCGATCATCAATCCAACATAAGTGCCCACAATTTAAACAGATCAATCATCTGGCGCATCAAATGAGTAATCTGTTGCATCAGAAGATTTATCTGTTTCATCAGACTGTTTATCTATTGCATCAGACTGTTTATCTGCTGCATCAAACTGTTTATCTGTTGCACCATACTTATTATCTGTTGCATCAGACTGTTTATCTGTTGCACCAGACTAATTATCTATTGCAATGGATGATGTTTAATTTGTTTGGAACAACACAAATCAGCCCCTGCCCCAAACCCAACAGATAACCAATATGTTTCAACTATTGCTATTGCTACTGGATTCAAAATTATTCCTTACGTCCAATTACCCATCCCAAATTTCTTAATTTGATTTCTCATTTTACTTGTCTTTTTCATTAATCAAGAAAAGATTAAAAAAATCCATGTTTTACCCTTTGCATTAATCACTTTTTTTCAAATTAAAATGGAAACATCATTTATGAAATTTCGATTGAATAGTAAATAATGGTTATTTCAAAAATGTCTATTGTCTGATACCAAATGGTATCTACAAAGGCACAAAACAGTCCACAAACTCACAAAAAAATAGTCCACACGTACAAGACATCAAATGAGAACAACAAACACACTAACTTGAAAAATAAGGAGATAGATAACTTGACACAAAGAGAACTTATTAGGTAGCAACTAAGGAGTGTATCAAACTCTAAAACCTCTACAAAACAAGTTAACAAGAACCAAGTTCTTACGGGAACACAAGAGGAACGCGGTTCTCTCAAGCACTCTCGTTTCTAGCAGTTTCACAACACAAGTGGAACCTTTCACTTGTGATCTTCAAATGTTTGGTGGTCTACTCTCTTCTTGAGAGGAAATATGATGTTCAATATTACAAGTGTTTCAAGAATGAACTAACTAAGGAACCAATCTAAAGAAACACCTTAAATAGTCTTTACAAAAAGGACCCTTTTGCCCTTAATGAAGGGGTGGAGGATGTGGGATGTTTAGGGCAACCTTGGGGTGTATTTTTGAGAACCTAAGGTCATACCCCACATGTGAAGACGTACACTCCCTTGGGATAGTTCGCAACAAGCTCAACCGCATCCATTTACATAAACACGCCTTGAAGTCTTTGTAGTTCACGAGCTTGACTTCTAGTAAATAGTCTCGAGCTCGTGACACTCGTATCATCCTCTCCATCTTGAGAGGATTTTGACCTCAAACTCATGGTTTCCTCATCTTTAATGGTATCAATCCGTAAGAGATCACACACGTTGAACGTGTTATACACTTGGTATTCCGGTGGCAAATTGATCTTGTAAGCATTATCGTTGATTCTTTCAAGAACTTGGAATGGACCATCACCTCTTGGCAGAAACTTTCCCTTTATTTGGTTGGGAAACTGATCTTTCTGTAGGTGTACCCACACCCAATCTCCCGTCTCAAGCACAAGATGCCTTCTCCCTTTGTTGACTCATTTGGCCACCTCTTGCTTCTTTTTCTCAAGCTGCAACCTCACCGTCTCATGCAAGCTTTTTATGGATTTGAACCTCTTGTTACCATCTAAGCTAGCAACAACATCACTTGGAAAAGGAGTTAGATCCAAGGGGGTTAGGGGATTGATGCGGTAGAAACATTCAAAGGGCGTGATGCCCGTACTCGAATGGATCACCCGATTGTAAGAAAATTCTATGAGAGGTAGGTGATCTTCCCAATATGTCAACTTATATTTAACCATGGAATGTAGCATGGAACCCAAGGTTCGATTTACTACTTCCATTTGGCCATTGGTTTGTGGGTGGCAAGATGTAGAAAACAATAATTTAGTTCCGAGCCTACCCCGCATTGACTTCCAAAAGTGACTAAGGAACTTAGAATCCCTATCACTTACAATGGTCCTTGGGATACCGTGTAACTTAGCAACATTTTCAATAAACAAAGAAGTTACACTAGCCGCATCTTCACTATTGTTGCAAGGAATAAAGTGTGTCATTTTGGAGAAACGATCAACGACAACAAAGATGCTATCCCTACCCCTTTGAGTTCGTGGCAGCCCGAACACAAAATCCATAGAAATATCAAGCCACGGGCGTGATGGCGGGGTGTATAACCCTTGAGGAAGGAGCCTAGACTTAGCACTCCTACAATCCATACATTGGCTATAAATTTTGACAACATTTTTGCGCATCCTTGGCCAATAGAATTGCTCCTCCAATATTCTGAGAGTCTTATCAATTCCAAAGTGACCCATGAGACCGCCGTCGTGTTCCTCCCTTACAAACAACTCTCTCCAAGAACTAGAAGGTACACCTAACCGTCTCCCCAAAACAAGAACCCATCAAACACGGCATAAGGACTAGAATCCAAGGGCCTCTTTTTCCTATCCACGTCTTCACTTTCCCTAAAGATAGGAGCGAAGTAAGGGTCCTGGGGATACAAAGTCTTGAGGCTCTCAAACCCCATTAGCTTGGACGACAAAGTGGACACAAGAACATGCTTTCTAGATAATGCATCGACTACCACATTATCCTTCCCCCTTTTTTGTATTGAATCACATAGGGAAAGGTTTCAAGAAATTCAATCCATTTGGCATGCTGTTTGTTAAGTTTATCTGGTGCCCAAAGGTGCTTCAAGGATTCATAATCTGTTCGGATTATGAATTCCTTGGACCAAAGATAGTGGTGCAAATTGCCTAACGCTCTAACCAAGTCATACAACTCCAAATCATACGTAGAGTAGTTTAGAGTTGCTCCTTTGAGCTTTTCACTAAAGTAAACAATGGGCTTTAAATCATGCATCAAAACAAACCCTATGCCTACTTTACTAGCATCGCACTCAACTTAGAATGCCTTATCAAAGTTAGGCAATTGCAACAATGGTGCCGAAACGAGCATATCTTTTAAGGTCCTAAAGGCCTTAGATTGCTCTTCACCCCACTTGAAAGGTTGGTCCTTCCGAATGATTTCGGTTAAGGGGGCAGCAAGGGTACTAAATCCTTTGACAAACCTCCTATAAAAACTTGCCAACCCATGGAAGCTCTGAACTTCCCCCACGGTTTTTGGGGTTGGTCAATCTTTAACGGCGGTTATCTTGGATTCGTCTACCTCCACTCCCCTCGAGCTTACAACAAATCCTAAAAACACAACTTTATCAACACCAAAGGAGCATTTTTCAATATTAGCATAGAACTTTTCTTTCCGAAGAACATCAAACACACTCTTTAGATGTAAAACATGTTCATTAAGGGACTTACTATAAACTAAAACATCATCAAAGTGCACAACCACAAACTTGCCAATAAACGGCTTCATCACATGATTCATTAGATGCATAAAGGTACTAGAAGTGTTGGTAAGACCGAATGTCATGACCATCCACTCATATAGACCAAACTTAGTCTTGAATGCGGTCTTCCATTGATCACTCGGTTGCATACGGATTTGATGATATCCGCTCTTAAGATCAACCTTATAAAACACACAATAGCCATTGAGTTCATCAAGCATATCATCTAGCCTAGGAATAGGATGACGATACTTTACCATAATTTTATTTATGGCTTGACAGTCCACGCATATTCACCACGTCCCATCCTTCTTCGGGACAAGCAACACCGGGACCGCACACGGACTCATGCTTTTCTTGATGTATCCTTTGTTGAGGAGTCCTCAACTTGCCGTTGGAGTTCCTTTGTATCCGTGGGGTTGCTCCTATAAGTCGGCTTGTTCGATAATTGTGACCCCGGAACAAAGTCGATTTGGTGCTCAATTCCTCGAAGTGGAGGAAGTCCTTGCGGCAACTCACTTGGAAATACATCATCAAATTCCTACAAAACATTAGAAATAAAATACGGGATAGGGGAAGTGGACGGGTTAGCATTTAAAACATTAGCCAAAAGTAGCATGGGAGTAGTATTATCATACTCTTTGAAGAGGTCGCCCTTTCGAGCCAACATTACCATCGAATCCCTACACCTCAATGCCTAAACTCCCTCCTCACTCTCACTCTCCCCCATCTCGGGTTCCTCCTTCCTACCCACGAGTTCCTTCTCCTTTTTTCCCTTTACTTGCAAAATTTTGATTTGTCGATGTGTCTCACACACTTGTGATGGTGATAGTAGTCGGAGATTGTACTTCTGACCCTTGAACTCAAAGGAATAGTAGTTGGTTCGGCCATCATGCTTGGTCGACCTATCATATTGCCATGTCCGACCCACCAAAAGATTACAAGCTTGCATAGGAATGATGTCGCAAAGTACCTCTTCCTCATAATTTCCAACTTTGAACCGAATCACCACTTGACGGTTAACCTTCAATTCTCCACAATCATTCAACCATTGGAGTCTATACGTACTCGAATGCGGAGTAGTCGGCAATTTCAAGTAATCCATCATCAAGGTACTAGCTACGTTAGCACAACTTCCGATATCAATAATCAAGGAGCACACACTTCCCTTAATGAGGCACTTAGTGTGAAAGAGGTTTTCTCATTGGCTAGGATCATCCAACACTTTGCTAATCATAACTCTCCGTACCACATAATTAGGTACTTCAAGTTCACCTTCTTGAGGCCAAACCTCCTCTTCATCATCATCACTAGGCCTCTTGGCTTCCCCTATCTCTCCATCTCGAGAGACTTCCTCATTTTCAACCATTTCAAGTCCCAATTCTTCTCCCAAGAAATACAATTTCCTTTCCTCAATATCATATTTCTCCGATTAGGACACTTACTAGCCTTGTGTCCCCATATATGGAATTTGAAGCATTGGAATCCCTTGACATTGGAAGAAATATTTTATTTGCCCTCAAACCGTGGAGGAGGTGGTTGAGCACTCTTGCTTATGGATGGAGGGGTCTTGACTGGTTTTTACTTGAATTTGTTCCACCCCAAAGATGATGGAACCACTTCTTTACCCTTGGTCCAACCCGAAAAACCTTGGTAGGCTTTAGTTTCGTATGTCGACCTTTCTTTGTTCTCTCGTTTAATCTCTAAAGCCACTTGAAAAATCACTTCAATAGTTTCAAACTTATGAAGTGTCATGTGCGTAGATATTTCCTTGTTTAGGCCTACCTTGAACCGGATGATGTCATTGCTCTTTTGCTCTTCTCTATGATCAAGTTTCAAGATGAGTTGTTGAAACTCGTCATAGTAGGCTGCCACGCTTTTCTTTCCTTGCTTCAAATTGTACAATTTTTCAAGGAGTTCATGTTGATAGCTTTAGGGAAGGTACCTTTGCCTCATAAGATACCTTAACCGAAACCAAGGAGGGGGTTTCCCCTCAATCAATATGTTGCCAAGACATTTGACATACTCCCACCACATAGTATCATATCTCTCAAAATGATTAATGGCGTAGCAACTCTTCTTCTCCTCCGTGAGATCATTCACTTGAAAAACTCTCTCGCATGTGGATTCCCATGCAAGAAACTCTTCCAGATCACTTTCTCCCTTAAAGATCGGGAGCCCCATTTTTATGGTGTTGAGGCTAACATCCCTTTCTCGAGAACCTTGGCCTCCTCTACCTTCAAGCCCCCAGTTCTCCCTAGGTTATACCCTTCTACCTCTTATCCCATCTTCCATCAAATAAGGATCATCATACATTCCATACCCTCCCCTTTGGTTCTCCCTCACAAATCTCTCTTCTCGTATTGGTGGGTTTTGGATATTTGGAATTTGGTATGGCGGATTGTCATTTAGTGGTGAAGGTCTTTGGATTGGCTGATTTTGGTTTGGAGGAGTCGGATTTAAGTGTGGCATTTGGGTTCCAAATCCATCATGTGGGACTTAGGGATGTGGAGAATGGCTAGGTCCTTCAAGGCTTCGGCCTTGTGAATAATAGTTGTCTTGAGGTATGGCATTTGGTGGGTACATTCTTTGGTGTGTGTCTTCGGGGGTAATGGTTGGGGATGTGTTTGGGGGAGTTGAGGGTCGAGAACTCCGTTGACTTTCTACCCTTTCCATTCGGCCACTAATAGAGGCCACTTCCACTCCCAACTTCTCAACCGTAGCATTCACTCTAGCCACATCCCGAGACAAGGACTCAAGACTAGCTACAAGGCATTCATAACATTATGATCCATGGTTTGTGCATTGGACATTTTAGGTTCCATGTGTGGTGGTTCCATTTTCAAATGTACCTACAAAACGAGCAAACATTAGCTGAAAATACTCTCACACACTCTTTTCACTCGGCTCACCCACTTGGCCCTTCAAATGTTGTAAGCTGGCTATCAATCCTTGAGTGCTTAGGAATGCATCTACTCTTGATTTAGAATGGATTTCAGTTTTGAAGACTCAAGGAAGTTTCGTACGCACTTGAACCAAGAACAACTACGAATTGTAAACGAGCAAAGCACCACAAAGAACGTTGACACAAAGACGTACTCGAAAACTAGTTCACAACTTAGTAGGATGTTACTTAGTTGTCAACTAGTATAGGATACAAATAGAAAGAAACTAGTAGAGACAAGGAAATAAACTTAGAAGGTCCTATGACTTAAGTTTTGTTGTTGATGTGGCCCACACTTTTTATTTTTGTCTGTTGGTGTTGTTGTTTTGTTGAAGTTTGATGTTGTCCAACTTGAATGATTCAATTTTGTTGATTTGGTGAGGCTTTTTTGGTTTTTGGAGTGAAAAGGCAAGACTTGGAACTCTCTTTCCAAAGGTCAAGGTGTCAATCAACTTTCCAACAACTTGCACCAAAATGGCAAAACACCTTTTTGGCTTTGGTTTGTTCCTTTCCCATTTTGATTCTTTTTTAAAAAAGGTTTGACACCCTTTTGGTAAGTAAGCTTTTTGTGAGGTACCTTGTCTATTTGCCTCTTTGGTGTTGTATTGAAACTACTTCCAAGACAAACACAAGACTTTCACCTCTCTCTTCTTCTTTCAAATCAAACACACCTTTTGTTGAACATTTACCTAAAAAACATCATGAGCAACAATAACACTTAAGAACAACAACAATATTCAAGTCGTCTGACCTTCAACAACACTAAACAAAAGGCTCAAATCTTGGACCTTAGACTCAAGTTTTCTAGGGAAACAACAAACTAACACACGAAACTACTAAGACAAGAAAATAACACCTAAATCTAGACACTTCTCGGCCAACACAAGTCACCAGATAACACCCACTTTTTTAAAAAAAAAAACTAAAAGAGCCCAAGATTGGTGGTGTAAGAACACGACCAGCCTTCGCTCTGATACCAAATGATACCAAGCGGTATCTACAAGAGCACAAAACAATCTACAAACTCACAAAAAATAGTCCACACGTACAAGACATCAAACGAGAACAACAAACACACTAACTTAAAAAATAAAGAGATAGATAACTTGACACAAAGAGAACTTATTAGGTAGCAACTAAGGAGTGTATCAAACTCTAAAACCTCTACAAAATAAGTTAACAAGCACCAAGTTCTTACGGGAACACAAGAGGAACGCGATTCTCTCAAGCACTCTCGTTTCTAGCTGTTTCACAACACAAGTGGAACCTTTCACTTGTGATCTTCAAATGTTTGGTGGTCTACTCTCTTCTTGAGAAGAAATATGATGTTCAATATTACAAGTGTTTTCAAGAATGAACTAACTAAGGAACCAATCTAAAGAAACACCTTAAATAGTCTTTACAAAAAGGATGGCAAAAGGACCCCTTTGCACTTAATGAAGGGGTGGCGGGTGTGGGATGTTTGGGGCAGCCTTGGAGTGTATTTTTGAGAACCTAAGGTCAGCCCCCACATGTCAAGACGTAAAATCCCTTGGGAGAGTTCGCAACAAGCTCAACTGCATCCATTTTCATAAACATGTCTTTAAGTCTTTGTAGTTCATGAGCTTGACTTCTGGTAAATGGTCTCGAGCTCGTGACACCCGTACCACTATCCCACCAACTGATCAGTGGGTTATGGTAAACTATAAATGTTATTAATTATTTTTCTTAATCAATGTGGCATCTCAATTTGAGACGGGTAATTTGAGACGGAGGGAGTACGACTTAAAACGTCAAAGCCAAGCAACAAACTAGTCATCTATTGAAACAGGCAATTTATCTATTGCATCAGACTTTTTATCTGTTGCAACATATGAGTAATCTATTTTGAACAACACATCAGCCCCTGCCACAAATCCAACAGATAAATCTTGCTATTGCTACTGTATATCTAAATTATTCCTTTTTACTTCAAATCATCGACATGTTTGTTAAGAAGATAATAGACAGAATGAAAATTAAATATGAATTAAAATGACAAAGAGCAAACATAATTTTTTTATTAAATAAAAATACATATAACAGACTAGAAGAAAAATAATAATCTAATTATTATTATTATTAGTAGTAGTATTATTATTATTATCATCGTTGTCAGCCGGTCAATCTTCAATCGAAAGTAGCAAGGCTCTCCTCAGCCTGCATATCTCGCGGAGCATTCTTGCTCTAACTCCTCTCAGTTCCCATTGCAGATCACGAACTTGATTTTGAAGTTCATTCACGGCGTTTTGCAGAAAAGCAATGACCCGCACTAGGTCAGCCATAATCTCGAACACATGTGAATTGACAAAAAACTTAAAATCAAAAGTAAAAATCTTAAGAATAACCAAATGTAATACAACATAAACTACAAATTGGAAAGAATAAAACTTACCTTAGTCAGGGAAGAGAAAGTGGTGGAAGTGCAAGTGTGATATGAAAGACGAGATGCAATAAATAAATAAAGTGTAGTTGAATGAACGATTGAGTAAGGAGTGACCTATTTATAAAGGATTGAATTTGAATGAGAGGCAAGGCAAAAAGGCGCGACTGTTCACCTCCATTCATTAATTATATTTTTTATTAAATTAAGAAAATAAATATTATGATAATTCACGACTTTTCAGATTATTATTATTAATTAGTTCTTTCTAAGAACCATTTTTATTAAGTTGTGACAATAGATTCTATATCTTTTGCATCAGATAACTCATCTGTGACAACAAATATATCATCTGTTGCAACAAATATAAAACCTATTGCATCAAATAACCTATCTGTTGCAACATATAATCTAACTGTTCACCTCCATTATTAATTATATTTTTCATTACTGTGAAAAGTAATGACTTAATTAAATTAAGAAATATTATGATAAGTCATGACTATTCAGCTTATTATTATTAATTAGTTCTTTCCAAGAACCATTTTTATTGAGTTGTGACAACAGATTCTATATCGGTTGCATCAGATAACTCATCTGTGACAACAGATATATCATCTATTGCAACAATAAAGAACCTGTTGCATCAATAATATATCCGTTGCAACATAAAATCTACTTTTTTAAAAAAAAAATATATCATCATATCATTAATCCAAATTTGCTAACTTTTTTATTTTATAAATTAAAAAAACACCTTTTCAATTTCTTTCATAAAATAATAACCATTTTTATTTTTTGGCAACAGATTGTATATCTGTTGAATCTGATAAACCATCAGTTGCAACAGATATACCATTTGTAGCAACAAATAGACGGTCTACTTTAATGTAGCTTTTTTTATTTCTTCTAACAGCAGATACATCAGTCACAACAGATGGGTAATTTGATGCATCAGCAACACTGTTGAATGTATGTGATGTGTTTTTGTTTTAGACAAAAAGTCACGACGCTTCACCTTTTTATCATATAAGTTAATTAATCCAACATTGTGACTTTTTTTATTATATAATAAATAATTTTAAAAAATAAATTCAAAAACAAAAATGGTGAAAAGTCACGATCAGTTATTAAAATTAAATAACCGTTCTTTTATGATTATAAATTGTGTTTATCATTTATTTTCTTATTATTCATTTACGAACCATTTTTCATATTAAATAATCAAAAAGTCATATATGTCTTTTCACCCTCTCAATAACAACAATAACCCATTTTTATTAATAACCACATGAGCAACATATGATTGATCTGTCGCATCAGATTAACCTCTGTTGACACAAATTGCTCAATCCCTACCACCAACCGTCGACATGTTGAGAATAAGGAATAAACAGAATGATAATTAAATACTAAATAAGAATTAAAAAATCAAAGTCGACCACCAAATGAAACATAGATTTTTGAATCCCTTGGGTAGATCCGATATACAAAAAGAGGAAAATACATACGCTAAAATAAAAAACAATACCTAATAATTATTACTACTATTATTATTATTGTCAATCGAACATTTTTCATCCAGTAGCAGCAGGGTCCTCCTCAGCCTTGCTCCGAAGTCAGCTAAATCTCTCTGGAGTTCATCAAACTGTCTTTGAAGTTCCCGCAAGGACTCGATATGAATCTTATTGTACGAATCTGGATCATCCATATTTGTAAGAAGGGGCCTATTTATAAATTATTATATCTCGGAAAGAAAAAAAAAATTGCTTTAAAATAAATCTAACAGATGGGTAATATGTTGTAAAATATATTCCTTCTGTTATATAACTTACAATATATTAATAATCTATTTCAACAGATGTATATATCTATTTTATTTCTCCAAAAGATACGTCATATATTGCAACAGGTTGATCATTTGTCGTAACATATGTCTCCAATTGTTTGACAATATAAATAGATGTGGCATCTATTGCAACTAGCTAGTCATCTATTTATTCAATTTAAGTCATAGATTGGCTAGAAGAAATAAGGTGTGTGCAGATGGATCCACTATCATATGTGTGGGAGTTAAGTATGAATTACTGAGGTCACCGGGATAACACACACAAAGTACAATGTTTTTGTGAATGCAGTTTTTAACCGATTAGGCACTGATCACTCAAACAAGATCCTGCATTGTATAATTAAGTTTGATGGTGCAGACACCCTGTTATGAATTACTGATGGTTGTTGCTTATGTTTATGCGTGTCAAGTTTTGGAGAAGTGATCAATATTTGGTGTCATTACAGAGATCCAATAGCGATTGTACTTAAACTTTAAGTGTGCATTGGCCTCCGAGAAGGCCTTCAAAGCCTCGCACTGCATAAAACAAGAATGGAAAACCAATAGAAATTCCCCTGATCCAAATATATATGGAAGGGTTGTTGGAGAAGATAATTATATTCCAGAAGAAGTCGAAGGAGAATACCTGCGAGGGAAAGGGGAGTTGATGAAAGACTATATCATGTGAGAGCTAATTGAAGAGGAGACATAGGGTAGAAAGGAACTTCAAGCAAATCTGGCCGATGAAATTATCTTAAAACATGAGAAATCTGAATCAAGTGCAAATATGAAAGTGTATCTGGTAATGTAAATCCGTCTGTTGTTTTTCTCAAAGAAAAATCATATAGATGGACACTTTGGTAGGGAGCTGCGACTAGGTAGCGTGGTCGGGATTATCACCTAGATAGAAAATAGCAGAAGAGCAAGAAAGTCGCCTTAAGGGAATCGAGGGTTGAAATATTGTACAATAAGTCTAGAAAACTTGCGTCAACAGCAACTGCAGTTAAAGTAAGGAAGCTAAGCGGAGGCTGTAATTTTTGAATTTTAAATTGCATACCATACCTTTTTGTTTGTGGTTCTGATTATGTCCATTATTGTTGACATGATCGGAACCACAAACGAGATTGAAAAGAAAATTGAATATCATTACTTCCTTAGCAATATGGTTATAAATGATTGTGTTTTCTTGCCTTAGAATGATTTCAACATTCCTTGGAGAAGATCAAATGCTTGTTGTAGTATGTGAATCCCGATAATTTTCAAGCTTGCCTCCAGCTTGTTGATTCTGCATTCAAGCTGGTCGTTGTCATTTTTGAATTTGGTATAGAGTTCCTGATCTCTTGTGAGCTCGATCAGGAACACTACCTTAAAAGTTATGGCATTGAATAAGGCCTTTAGAATACTTTCTTCAGATGTCTTAAAGGATACATGGAGGGTCGTTGTGTTTGTTTTAGGTCAAAATGTGTTAATGCACAGTCAAGATATGGTCCCAACAGTTGAACAACTCAATTTTATTGAGTGTTTCTCAATGCAGCTTGGTCAACCAACCTTTAAGAGATTTGATAAATTAATAAGCAAGGAGTTACGTAACGTTTTCTCTAAACCGACTCTACAAAACCTATCAAACATTATGTAACTCCAGGCTCATTACCCTATCAAAAAACTTTGCCCAAGTTGGTGGAAAAATCAAACAAGCTCAATCTCTCAGCCTTTCTGTTGATCGCTCTTCTCCAATTATAGATGTCAAGATATCCGCCATGCAAAAGTCTACACCATCGCCAGAAATGCTTACCAGGGCGCAAGTTTTCAAAAGGCATCAATAGTAATCTCAGTGTAGACTTTTTAGCGTGCATTTATGGCGACGGTATAGACTTTTGCATGGAGGATATCTTGACATATATAATTGGATAAGAGTGATCAGCATCTATAATTGGAGAAGAGTGATCAGCAGAAAGGCTGAGGATTGAGCTCATTTGATTTTTCCACCAACTCGGGCAAAGTTTTTTGATAGGGTAATGAGCCTGGAGTTGCGTAACGTTTGATAGGCTTTGTAGAGTCGATTTAGATCAAATGTTACGTAACTCCTTACTTATTAATTTATCAAATCTCTTGAAGGTTTGTTGACCAAGCTGCATTAAGAAACGCTCAATAAAAGTGAGTTGTTCAATTGTTGGGACCACATATTGACTGTGCATCAACATATTTTGACCTAAAACAAACAAGCGACCCTCCATGTACCCTTTAAGGCTTCTGAAGAAAGTGTTCTGAAGGCCTTATTCAATGCCACAACTTTGAAGGTAGTGTTCCTGATCGAGCTCACAAGAGATCAGGAACTCTATACCAATTTCAACGATGACAACGATCAGCTTAAATGCAGAATCAGCAAGCTTGAAAATTATCGGGATTCACATACTACAGCAAGCATCTAATCTTCTCCAAGGAATGTTGAAAGCATGCTAAGTCAAGAAAACACAATCAATTATAACTATATTGCTAAAGAAGTAATGATACTCAATTTTTCTTTCAATCTCACTTGTGGTTCCGATCAGGTCAACAACAATGGACATAATTGAAACCATAAACAAGAAGGCATGGGATGCAATTTAAAATTCAAAAATTGCAGCTTTCGCTTAGCTTCCTTACTTTAACTGCAGTTGTTGTTGGCGCAAGTTTTCTAGACTTACTATACAACATTTCAACCCTCGATTTCATTAAGGCGGCTTTCTTTCTCTTCTGCTATTTTCTATCTAGGTGATAATCCCAACCACGCTACCTAGTCGCAGCTCCCTAGCAAAGTGTCCATATACACTATTTTTCTTTGAGAGAAATAACAGAAAAAAATTTTATTATCGGATACACTTTCATATTTGCACTTGATTCAGATTTCTCATGTTTTAAGATAATTTCATTGTCCAGATTTGCTAGAAGTTCCTTGCTACCCTATGTCTCCTCCTCAATTAGCTCTTAGATGATATAGTCTTTCATCAACCACCCATTTTCCCTCGAGGGCATTCTCCTACCGCATCTTCTGGCATATAATCATCACCCGAGCAACCCAACCATATAAATTTGGGCTAGGGCAATAACTATATTGGTTTTTTGTTATTGTTAGATGTAGTGCTAGGTTTCGAAGGCCTTTTAGAAGTCCAATACACCCTAAAAGTTAGTCCAATTTCTATTGAATCTCTTTATAATGACACCAAAACTAGATCCTTCACAATGCTTGAGAAATAAACATGAGCAACAATTGACATTAAATCTTAACAGGGTATCAGAACCATATTCATGGTCCCTCAGCCTTATCAGTTCAGACCTACCAAACTTAACTATAAAATTGCAGATATCTTGTTTGAATTATCTATGACTAATCGGTAAAAACAGCATTCACAAAATTAGTGTACTCTATGTGTGTTTCCATGATACCGTTATCAGTAATACATACCTCTCACATATGAAGTGGTTCTATCTGCATGCAGCTTATTCCTCCGAACCCATCTTTACTATAGCCTCTTGTGATGGTCGGGCAAAAGTTGATCAACTTTTAGTTCCTTATATCTATAAAAAAAGGAAAAGATTGATGTTACAAAAAGAACATTATCCATCTGTTGCAATAGATGTAGAGTCTGTTGCATCAGATGTGGAGTCTAATGCAACAGATGTAGAGTCTGTTGCAACAGAAGTGGAGTCTGTTGGAATACATCAAACCAGCCTTGCTGGTGGTTTGATTTGTTCCAATAATTTCTCCATATGTTGCAACATCAACAACAGCATAAACTACAAATAAAAAACATCAACAGCAAAGAAACAACAACATTTGTTCCAACAACATCATCAACAACAAAGAAGCAACATCCTTTATTTCAACACTATCAACAACACCACACTACAAGTTCCAACAATGTCAACCCCACCAACAACATCAATAACAGGATCAACAATAAAGAAACAAATAAAATACATACAAAAAAAATAATACTGCCAACAAGGCTTTTAAACTTCTCCCAACAGATGACTTTTTTCGCATATTGTAATAAAAATTCTTGATTCATTTATTCAACACTTAAAAGATCCTTCAAATTTTATAAATAAATATGATATGGGTAAATAGTAATTAAATAAAAAAAATAGATGTAAATAAATGGCAAAGAAGAAGAAGAGAATGAAAGAGCAATAATCAACCATACCTTAATGTCAAAAAGAGGATCAAAACACCAATTTCAGTCGAGGAAAGATATGGATCGATTGAGATCCGAAAGGATCTTTATGAGAAAAGAAGAGAAAAGAGAGAAAAAATATTTTGATAACCCTAAAGAGGAGAGAAAGAAAAAAATGAGAGTTGAATAAAATAAATTGTGGGCTGCAGCTGAAAGAGGAGAGATGAGATAATTTCTATAGATGTATTGTGTACGTAGACGTGGGGGTTTTCAATATTCATTAATTAATATTCATTAATAATTTGAGGGGCACGAGAAAGACTAGTGACATTGAAAAGATAAGATAAGACTGCTCAATGAACTCACTTTTGAGTTATCCAAAAAACATTTTTTACCGTCTTTAGTAGTAAGTACTATTTTATCTACTTGGACAGAAGCTTGCTTTAAAATTAAAAGAAAAAAAAATTCAAACAGATATTCCATCTGTTGCAACAGATATAAATTTCTATTTAGAAATTCGAACAGCTTAGTCATCTTTTATAACAGATATAAATATTTATTTAAAAATCCCAAAAGCTCAGTCATCTGTGACAATAGATGAAAATATCCATTTGATAATAAATTAAATCAGATATGTCATCTGTTACAACAGATATAAATAGCTATTTGAAAATTTCTAACAGCTCAGTCATCTGTCACAACAGATGCAAATGTCTATTTGATAATTAAATCAGATATGTTATCTGTTGCAATAGATATGAATATCTATTTGAAAATTCCAATAGCTCAGTCGTTTGTTGCGACAGATTTCATTGCAATTGATTAAGGTGGAACTAGGGATGAATGAATGAGCTCACAGGGTTAACTACAAATCCAATTGAGTCATTGCAATTTCATGGTGTCAGTAATACGTTCATCCCGACCCGAGTCGTTGATCGATCACTCAGAGTTGAAATGAGTTCTCATCGACTCAATGTTAAGATGGTGATAGTACCTAAATTGATTTAGGTGGAACTAGGGATGAATGAATGATCTCGCAGGGTCAACTACAAATCCAACTGAGTCTTTGTAATTGCATGGTGTTGGTATTGCATTCATCCCGACCCGAGTCGTTGATCGATCACTCTGAGTTGAAATGAGTTCTCATCAACTCAATGTTAAGATGGTGATAGTACCTAAATTGATTTAGGTGGAACTAGGGATGAATGAATGAGCTCACAGGGTCAACTACAAATCCAATTGAGTCTTTACAATTGCATGGTGTCGGATTGCATTCATCCCAACCCGAGTCATCGATCGATCACTCTGAGTTGAAATGTGTTCTCATCAACTCAATGTTAAGATAGTGATAGTACCTAAATTGATTTAGGTAGAACTAGGTATGAATTAATGAGCTCACAGGGTCAACTACAAATCCAATTGAGTCATTGCAATTGCATGGTGTTGGTATTGCGTTCATCCCAACCCGAGTCATCGATCGATCACTCTGAGTTGAAATGAGTTCTCATCAACTTAATGTTAAGATGGTGATAGTACCTAAATTGATTTAGGTGGAACTAGGGATGAATGAATGAGCTCACAGGGTCAACTACAAATCCAATTGCGTCTTTGCAATTGCATAGTGTTGGTATTGCGTTCATCCCGACCCGAGTAGTCGATCGATCACTCTGAGTTGAAATGAGTTCTCATCAACTAAATATTGTAAAAACTATATTTTTTAAAATTTTCAAAACTAATTAAGATCAATTCGGACCAAATTAATAGTTTCAAAACTTGTCATTCTTTTTCAAAATTACAAATCAACCCATACAAATCATCCATTTGCCCAAAAAACTTTTCATTTCAAATATGAAGTTCTCGCTCTTCTTTATCTCCCTCTCTCTCAACAATACAAACAACAACTACTCAACATATTGCTCAACCCCTCAAAATAGGTTAATTTTCCTCCCATTTACGATCACATATAGTTGTTATTTTTTATTTTATTCCCGCTTGTATCCATTGTTTTCTCTGTCTTCGCAGGTAACAGAGTTCGAGAAGAGTTCTACATTTGTTCTTTATTCTAAAAAATAGGGATCTTTAGTTAATGATGAAAAAAAAGACTTTTAGTTGTATTATCTTCGAGAATGAATTAACAATTTTGAGTTTTGATGCTAAAAAAGTAGGAAACACCCAAGAAAACCCTAGTTTTTCTCTCAGTGTTTTGTTGACTGTCGTGGTATTATTGGATGGTGTTTGTGGTGTTGTTGGTGGTTGTTGGTGGTGGTGTCGGTATTTGTATTTTTTGTGGTGGTGTCGGTGGTCTTGGTATTGGTATTGATGGCATTGGTGGTGTTCTTGGTGGCATTGGTTATGGTGGTGGTGATCCATCTGTTGCAACGGGTGGAAGATCTGTTGGGAGATATTAAATAGGTCTTCGAACAGATTCCCCATCTGTTCCAACTGATGGGTTATCCGTTGGAGTACTTTTTTGTAATATGGCGTAGAATAATTTATTAAAATTTGTCCATATGTTGCAACAGGTGGGATATCTGTTGGGAGATCAAACAGATTCCCATCTGTTCCAACTGATGGGTTTTTTGTTGGAATATTTTTTTTGTAATATGGCGTAGAATAATTTATTGAAATTTGTCTTACCTTTTTTAAAAAAATTATGCAGACATCAAATGCAATGTATTTTTTGTTTTTCTATTGTTTGTAGTTAAAAGATGTCTCCCAAAAAAAATGAAACTGAAAGTGGATCAACTTCTGACCACCCAACAAAAAAGGCTAGAGTACAAATAGATTCGGAGGAACTTTCAGAATAATCTCAGTCAGGGCAAAATGAAGCTGAGGAAAGTGATAACTCCTTCTCACCAATGGGGCGTGAAATAATATCGAAATCCCAGCATGATTTTGTCAAAACTATTAGTATCGATAGGTTTCAAGTTGCGATGTCGATGAATAGCCCTAACGCAGTATTTCGTGATGTTGTACTTAAATGTCAGTTGGGGAAACCTTTTAATGAACTTAGGAGTATTATGAAGAAGGAAAACATAGATGGACTTTTTAAGAAGAGTTGTTTTGCATACTTTCTTGAGTTGTCTGAGGCCCGCCCTCTCCGTTTCCCAATGATCATGGTATATGGCCTTCTCAAGCGTAGGATCAAGTATACGAGGGATGATGAAGGTTCGAAGGAGGGCGGAAAAAAGATGGATGAAGTCTGGATCAACTACTGTGGCATGCCGGTTTATTTTGGATTGAAAGAGTTTGCCATTGTGACGGGATTGAGATGCGATCGTCCAGAAGAACCTATCATCAAGGAAACACCCCACAAAGATTCCAACAAATGCGGTAAAAGAAGATAGGTTGTTGGGCATTGTTGGACCTAGCTACAGAGTGGAGGATTTGATGGCGGATCTCGAGAATAAAAATATACCAAAGCACTATAGGGAGAAATTGTGCTTAGTTTGGTTTATCCACTCCGTTTTATTGGCAAGAGACGTCAGGAAAGTTATAGAAGATGATTTATTGGTGCTTGCTGATGATTTTGGGAAATTCAATAATTATCCCTGGGGATATGACAACTATTACTTGACTGTCAAATATTTACTGAAAAAGCTAAACCCAAAGACGACCACATTATACGGTTTTTCTTGGGCTTTCATGGTAAAATTGATCACTATTTTTACTCATTCATTAATTTATATTGAATATAGTTATTATGACTTTTTTTTGCTTGCTTTCTGTTTACATTTTTTAGGCTTGGGCATGTGATGTCATTCCTCCCCTCCGAAAGCAGTTCAAGGATTACCCGGATAAGGTTTCTCATCCAAGGATCCTTAGGTGGTTGGCTGCAACAAAGAGTAGCAAAAAATATATTAAGGAGGCTGATCTTTTTAACCCTCTAGATGATGCAGTACGTCTTTATGAAACTAAAATAATTTGCCTCAAAGAAAGATATTGAAACAGATGTTCCATCTGTTGTGACAGATGGGTCATCTGTTGCAACAGATTACCCGTCAACTGTAACTGGTGCAACAGATGGGTAATCTGTTGTGATGGACGATCCATATTTTGCAACAGATTAACCATCCATTGCTCTGGTTCTCTGAACCCTACTCAACAGATTAATCTTTCCCTCGTATAGTGGTATCTCAATAGCGAGAAAATATTTGACTCATGTTGCAACATATGTCTAAATCTTGAAGACCTACGTGTTTCATCTCATGTTGCAACATATGTCTAAATCTGTTTGATAAGATATGTCATCTGTTGCAGCAGATGTATTATCTGCTGCGATATTTGAATCTAGTACTACATTTCAATTAACATGTTCAAAACTAAAAATTTAATTATGTTCATAGATAGCATAAAATAAATTGAAGCCTTCAGAAATTACATGAAATAACTCAACAAATAAATAAAATGTAAAAAAAATCATTATGGGTACAAACGATCTACTCTACAAATAAATCAACAAGTTAAACGAAGGAGGATAGGTTATTACATTGATGGACTCAAGCTATAAAGATCTAATCAATATGGACAAGTTGTTCTTTATCCAGTGCTACGGAATTCGGCTTTGGTCATCGTGGATCATTAATGTCGCTTGCGTACGGTTTCTAAGCTTTCGCTTCTCCGTATTCCCATAAAAGAGCAACATATCTTTTGCGGAGTAATTCGGCATCAAGTTCATCATTTGGTACTTGTAATCCATCTCTCAAATATTTCGAATTACGTAATGAAAAAATTAATACGCAGATGCAATTAAATAAAGTATTAATTAATAGTAATATGTATGGCATTTAAACCTCATTATTCCAGCAAGTTTGGGGTTGTGTCATCAAATAGAACCAATTCTTCATTCCAGAATGTGCAACAACAAAGTCAAACATATCAAAATCAAGACTCGATTCGTTCACTTTGTAGCATTCGTCATTTTGTTTTCTACATGATGGTTGTTGACACCTAATTTTTGCCCTCCACAACCCAATTTAATTTCGAGTTTCTTCAATTTCAAGATAAAACTACAACAATTATTTTATTCAAATAAAAGCAATTTAAAACATTTATTCGAGTTAATTTTATCATTTAATTAACAATTATACATTTTCATATTCTTACATACGAGAGTGTATAAATTCTGTTATTTAGATGAACAATTTTATTAAAATTAGACTTCTATTGATTAAACTTGAAAATTAATCCAAATGGATAAGGTCTTGATTTTAAATATGATTTGCACTCAAAATATTTTATTTGGAGGAATATTTGTTTGACTTTTATCAAATCAAGAAACTCAAGGTTAATTTGTTACTTAATTCGTGTCGGATTGCGATTTAATTTAGCGAATTAATTAAATATGACCTTAATTGAGATCAAATTGACCCCAATTGTAATGAAATTGACAAATGGATATTCAATTTGGTTAGAGTTTAAATGAGTCACCTAAATTATAATCTTAATCCCCAAAAGTTACCATTTCTTAATTGGGATTATTTTAATCCGATTAAATTTAATTAGAGTTATTCTTAATCCAATTAAATTTAATTACGATTATTCTAATCTAATTAAATTTAATTAGGATTATTTAATAATCCAACTATATTTAATTCGGATTATTAAATAACCCCAATTAAAAACCCAAACTTTAAATAACCAAACCAGCCCCTCTATTTAATCAAAACCGTCAGCAGCCCAAATATAAATCTCCTGACCTGGGCCCCTTCCTTTCTTTTCCAAAAGCCGTCCCAACACCCAAAGCCGCCTGACCCAGCCCAATATCCCTTATCTCTCTCCCTTCTCCTCCAAAGCAGCAAAGTTGTGTACAATTACAACGCCGATCAACAATTCAACCGTGCCCGACCCGAACGCCGACGAACGACGAGTCCAACCCGTCAACGACCCGTCAAAATGGGTCCAACTTCGGCGAACCCGGCTTCCACAGTCTCAAACCGACCCGACCCATCTCCAAAGTCGCAAACCCCGAATCTTCTAGAAACACGCACAAGTGTCCTCTAACGTTCAAAATTTGTTTGTAACGGATAGAGTTGTACGAATTCATACATAGGTGGAGAATTTTCATTGGCTCTTGAAGATGATTCTTCCTTCTCAATTTCTATTGGAGATTTTGAATTGACAACGGATTGAGTACGTTTTGTTGATGAAGATCCTTGTATTGAGCTGGAATCCGAAGAAAAATGTTCCCATTTTTGTTTAAACTTCCCAATTTACCCTCAAATTTGTGGAATCCCACATCGGTGGGAGCTAAAATGGGTTCCCCACTTTACTTGCTATAAATAGCTCATCCTTGAGCCAAAAGAGGGAAGTCTTGGAAGGTTGAAAAAACTTTCTGAGCAAAAAAATCCATGTTTCTAGTAAAAAAAAAAGCTTTTTCGTGAAAAGTTGTCAATTACGCGAAGCTTTCTCGAAGTCACAGAGGTTTTTCCGGTGGTGGTAAAAATGCCATCGAAGCCTCGAGTCCCGTTTTGCTGCCCAACATCCGGTTAGTCTTTGATTTTTTCTTTTCTCATATGGTTGCATTGTAATAGTGATAGTCTTAGTAGTTTAGATTAGTATATTTTATGCTGGGAGTTGTTGTTGTAGTGGCTTTAAGAGCCGTAGGTATCGCGAAGAAGATTGCGATTGTTGTTTGAGATGAAATGCTTGTCGTTCTTGATTTGGTGATCTTTAGTTAGTCTTGTGAGTTTGCCTTCCTGCTTTGGATGATATTTCCTTTGGTATAAAATCTGTGCTAATTGTATTTTTTTGATTTAGCCTAATCATCATCTCGAAATTTGACGTTTTTCTCCTTTAAATCAGATGTCTTGTTTTGCTGTAAGTTTAGGGCAGTCACTATCTATCTTGAATTTCCTCTGTGTTGTCTTGTTTATGTATAAACTTGTCTTATCTAGGATAGTTTCTTCAAGTTTAATCGGCGATTAAATTTTCTTATTTTTTGAGGGGTTGATAGCGACTGTTCTCTAAGCGTTCATGATTTCTCAACAATAAATTGTAGTAATAGGCTTAGAAATCCTCTAGGATATTTTTGATCTCTCAGTTTGCTGATTAATTGAGAAAAGATAGAATAGCCTTAAATGACAAAATCTGGTGTTTACGATGTTCTTTGCACTTAGTTGTTCAGCTTTTCCTTTACAGATA
This sequence comes from Capsicum pubescens, assembly GCA_030864215.1. Lineage (NCBI taxonomy): Eukaryota > Viridiplantae > Streptophyta > Magnoliopsida > Solanales > Solanaceae > Capsicum > Capsicum pubescens. Next base: position 328,312,693 of record CM061538.1, on the reverse strand, counting down.
TTTTCCAGTTTCTCTTGTTTTTTTTTGTGTTGATTTTCTTTATCATTGTGGTTGTTTGTTAGGAACTCGCATATGCTGAAAATTTAACGTGCTTAAGTCGTTAGTGCAAACTGATTTATCGTTGTTGTAAGTTAAAAGATGCATTTTTGGGTGCGCCATGTATGATGTAACTTGGAATTTTGTTTAGCATAACGTTATGTTTTCTTGATAGATTAAAATCCTACTCATATCTAGTGTCTTACTTCTCCAATCTATTTAGTTAGGAGTATAGTCTGATCGTTTGAAGTGTTTAATGCTAATTCGGTATAATGTTTAAATGCTCTCGACATCATATATTGTTTGATAATCTTCATGTACCTGAAAATGCTTAGTCTAACAATTGGTTCTTCACATACCCCAAGTGGATAATTTTTATGTAGTTAAATTGCCATGAGTTTTCTTTTTGGTTTCTAAGGAGAAATTTCATGTGATGTATAATTTTTTCTCTGTGATAATTTTGGCATCAGTATTTTGAAACTTTGCACCACGCTTAGTCTTACAGTTTAAGTAATGAAATATTGAAAAGGAGATTTGACTCAAATTATGGAAAATCCGTTACACTGAATCAAGTCAATAATATGTATTAATTACATTTAAATTTTTCTATTTTGGCTGAATCGACAAACTTGAATCGATTGCGACTACGTCTTACTATTTTTTTTTTACATCGGCTTATGATTATTTAAAGATTCATACTACTTTTAGTTAAATCCGAAATATTTTCATCTAGTTTTTTCTCCCCTCTTTGATAGGTCGTGGGTTAACTAATTTTATTTATTTTTCCCTTGATTGACTATGTATTGACTTTATTTCTCTTTCCCTTCATTAATCACGTATTAATGTTCTCTATTTTTCTTCTTTTCTTTTTTGCATGGAAATTCGTTGGAGTCCAAACGGACTCTTTGCATTCCCTAATGGGCCAATAAGACCCATCTGTTGAGTCAAGCACGAAAGAGAGTCTAAGGTTACATAGTGCGTAGATAAGAAAGTCGGAAGGAGGAAAAGGTATTAAAGTCCCACTGTTGGAGAAGGCGCGAGACTCAAGAGCCTCATTCTTTTATTTACTTATCTGTTGTTGTACTATTTATTTATTCATTCATTTCCTCGGTTATCTATTTAGGCCGTGAAACCAAAGTTGTAAACTAATACAGGTGAATTGAAACTTGAGTTAAAGACTCGAAAATATAGATTAGGACAGGTGGAAGACGGGCCGAAAGCCCAATATCTAGACTAGGACAGGGTGACGGATTTAGGCATGAAGGCCCAAATCATTTATTTCTTCCTCTATTTCCCTTTCCTTATTTTACTTGCTTGGTGTTCGAATCTAGTTAACTCCCTAACTAAGTCGCTAAAAAACTAATTTTGCAAAAAACTTTTCCTTAATCAATTACTTTTCCAACAAATCGATTTTCCAAGTTAGTCAAAAGAGATGATTTTCAAACAGATCGAATAACCGCAAGTTAGCGGGCGTTTTAGGTGCCTAACACCTTCCTAAAATATTAATAGGAACCACTTACTCAGAATCCTCTAAACTAAAACGATTTTCCTATTTTAGATCGTTTGAAGTAACTCTTTAAAGGTTTCTTAATTCCTTTTCAAAATTAAATGGCGACTCTCAAAAAGTCAAAATTTCCGCAAAACAATGATTTATATGTGTTAATGTCACGTTCTTACAACAAGAATAGTATAAACCAATATCTTTAAAAATGTATTTATATACCTGCCGGCATGATGCTTTAACAGCCCATCGGCAATCCATTTTGAATAATCATGGATCAACTGTGTTAGTTTTATTGGAGCCTCGTCTGAGATGTTGAACTCTTCAAATGGGTGATTCTTCCGTTCTCCCGTACTGAAAGGCTCCGCTTTTTCTTCTTTTTTGAAAGCAGTTGATGGATTATCAACTGTGATATTATGCTCTTCAGTAGTGGCTTCTACTGTGACATCCACCTGGAAAGCCAGAATTGCCAATGCTAATTACAGATATACAAGAGATTGTCCATCTGTTGCAACAGATGAGCCTTATGTTGCAACAGATGGATCATCTGTTGGGACGAATTCGAATAGGTAAATTAGAGCAGTATGATAATTTCGAACACATGATCCATTTGTTGTAATATAAGACTCATCTGTTGTAACAGATAACAAATCTGATGCAACAGGTTAGATAACAGTTGCAACAGATATATATATGTGTTTGATAATTTTCAGCAGATGTATCATCTGTTGGAACAGGTGATATACATTCACCTTCTTCAGCTCATGCTGCTCTCTTGTGGCCCTTGTATATTGAACATCGGTGCAAGACAAAGACAGAGGCATTGCAATTTTGCTTTTTTCGATGCTTGATGATGCCTTGAAAGTATCTTTCCTTCTCCTCTTAGCCGCCGTGATCTCTAGTGGAGTGTATAGATATGAAATCCTTTTTGATGGAATGACACCCCTATTAGATGTCATTTCCTTTACAGAAGCAGTTAGTGCATTAATAACATTAATCACTCCATCGTGTTTTGCCTTACAATCTTGACATTTGCATGCGGAACATTCACTAGATGTGGCAAAATCTAGAGAAAAATTTGTACAGCCAGTATGATCATAATCATAATGTCTTGTTGTTTCAAAAATGGTAAGAGGAGCATCATTAGCCCTAACAGCAGCACCACTACCACTACGACTACCATCGTCAACAACAACAAGCCCACCTTCCAAAATTATTTTTCTTGTGATGGTTGTTGCTCCAAACAATTTCATTTTTATTCCATCAACGACCTTAGGGTCTGGTAAAGTTTTCACAAACCGTAAAGTAAGAAAAATGGCATCTTCAACTCTCGGTTGGTCGGAATAAGACACGGATGGACAATCTAAAATAAATCGGTACATATATTAGAATGATGATGAAATTATTTAAAATAATCATTAATTAAAATAAAAACTTGATTAGAATTGGACTTACTACTTCCTTGGAAGAGTTGAAAAGATCAAGAAATTTTGTATTTCTATCGGTTTTGGCCGACAACCATCTCAGGATTCTTGGACAGAAAACTTCTTCCTGGTAGTTCACTTGTTGTCTCAAAAAAGGAATGGCTTCAAATGCCCAAGCCTATAATATAACGCCAATAAATCAAAAATATTATTGAATAAAAAATGATGAATTATATCATGATAAAAAAAATATTTACCGTGAAGGCCCATGGAAAGCCATATAATTTGACTCTCTTTGGCGTTAACGGAGTCAACAAATATTGGACAGTCATTTTGAAGATTTCATAACCCCAAGGATAGTTGTTAAATGCCTCAAGATCCTCGGAGAGCTTTATTAAACCAACGCTTATGTTGTTATTAACGTTTCTCGCCCAAAGAATATTATGTACAAACCAAACCAAGCACAATGATTGTTTGTGCTTCTTTGAGAGTCCTTTACCTTTCAACTCTTCTGTCAAATTTTTATTTTTGAAGCTTGGACCAACAATCGACACCAGATCATCACTATCACTTGACTTGCCTTTGCCTTTTTTGGATGTGCAGGGTGTTTTTTTTTGTTAGAGTAGGTATAACTTGAGAAGGAGAAGGAGGATAACATTTTAGTCCGGTAACTATGGCAAACTCCTTCCAACCAAAACAAACAGGCATGCCACAGTAATTTATCAACACCTCATCTATCTTGTCTTTGTTTTCATACATAAACCTACGCTTGAGAAGATCGTATACCAATTTCATTTGAAAACGAGCATTGTTGTCCTCCGACAAATCAAGATATTACCCAAAGCAGCTTTCCCTGAAATAAGCATCCAATTTTTGTTCTCAAAGTATTTTTCTGAAGGCGTCGATAGATTTCCCATGGTTGACCTAACCAAAAAATCACCAGTTAAATCTGTGGAACCATCTCACTGCATTCTCACAGGATAACGATCAATGTTGAAGGTTTTGACCAACTCTTAGGCGGAAGGGCTATTAGCATTTGGATCATCACTTTGAGACATTACTCCTCCCTGTGTTCATTATTTTCTGCTCCTGATTGAGATAACGCTTGTAAAGCAAGCTCATAGAGTGGTGGATATAGTCGAGCTGCTGCACTTGTTCCTTTACTTAGATTTGATTCGGTTTCTTTTCTTTTGGGAGCCATATTATCTTAAATTAACAAGAACATAAAATAGATTATAATTAATTAATGCATCGTTAAAAAGGGATAACAGTAAATCTAACATGCACAACGGTAAAATAATAGTTCCAACAGACCACACATCTGTTGCACCAGGTATGTTATCTGTTGCAAAATATAACCGACCTGTTGCAAAGGATGAGTAAACCGTTGGAAATAATAAAAACAGATCTTTAATCTGTTGCACCAGGTATGTTGTCTATTACAACATAGAACCGACCTGTTGCAATGGATGAGTAAATCGTTGGAAACAATAAAAACAAATCTCTAATTTGTTGCACCGGGTAGTTTATTTGTTGCAACATATAACCAACATGTTGAAACGGATGAGTAATCCATTGGAAATAGTAAAAACAGATCACATATTTATTGCACCAGGTAGTTTATTTGTTGTAACATATAACCGACCTGTTGAAACGGATGAGTAATCCATTGAAAACAGTAAAAATAGATCACATATCTGTTGCACCAGGTAGTTTATCTGTTGCAACATATAACTGACCTGTTGCAACGGATGAGTAATCCGTTGGAGATAATAAAACAGATCATTGAACTGTTGCACCAGGTATGTTATCTGTTGCAACATATAACCGACCTGTTGCAACGGATGAGTAAACCGTTGGAGACAATAAAATAGATCACTGAACTGTTGAAACATATCACTCATCTGTTGCAAAATGAGTTATCTGTTGGGTCAATATTGTTTAGATTTCTTCTAAACAGAAGAGTCCTCTATCGCAACAGATGAATGGTCTATTAGATTGTTCATCTGTTGCATCAGATTTTAATCTGTTGCATCTGATATTTTCTTCTGCTGCTCAGATGTTTTCATCTGTTGCATCATATGTTTCATCTGTTGCAACACCATTTTTACCAAGAACAATAACAAATCAACCCTGCAACACCAACACATCATACACACACACACACACTAAGAACATCAATTATGAACAAAAATCACCAACAAATCCGAATCAACATTACGACAACAAGAAGAAGAAATGTCAGAAATTAGGATTTTATTCAGTCCACATTTCAATACTAGAAGAGTAGTTGGCTCAAGTTTCTCTGTTTCTTCATAATTTTTTACCTGTGAAAAAGAAAATGAGACGACGAAGAACTCAAAGTTGTTGTCGCCGGAGAAGTCTTCACGTCGATTGACGATTGAAAGTCAAAAGGAAATTCGACCGACTATTTTTCGCCGAAGGTTGAAGTCGCTGGGGATTGAAGGGAGAATTTTGCAGAACTGTTGGTTGGGAGAGAGTTGAGAGAAGCTGGAGAGGAGAGAGACTGGTTGATTTGGATTGAAGAGGGGTGTGGGTTGATTTGTATTTTTGAAAAGATTATAAAGTTTTGAAAATATTAATCAAGTCCACAATTAACTTAATCAAGTTTCCTAATGATGTTTGACCCTTTAAGTTGGTCAATGTCACCAATCCTTTATTCAAGACTTAAAAGACACCTTTCCTTCAATTTTCTCGAGTTACCAAGGCTTATAGTTTGGGCAAGATTAGAAGATAATGTCACAGATCCTGAAAATGAAAGGTATAACTACAAGTGAGGGGTTATACTATTGATTGAGAAAGAGTAACACACAAAGTGACAGCTTATACTACTTTATTTATTGGCTTTATCCTGAAATTCCATTTTTCTTAACCAAATTAATGAAATGCTGCACAAATGTGTTTTGCATTGTCTATTGTTTCATCATAGAAAATATTCCACAAATGTTCTGTTATTTCTTTTTCAGACATGATAATGTGCAGATACAGCTCTGATCGTAAAACTAGCCTTGAACTTACCTTCCGATGATTGTCTCTCACTTGTTCTTTGTTCTGATTATCACAAGGATTTTGTTTTGTTTTCATACAGATCACTATCAAGCTTTGGTTTCATGTTAACCATTGTGTTTATAAAAATATTAATTCTCCTTATGCTATGGTTTTCACGACGCCATCAAGTTTCCAATTCTAACTTATTCCAGTATAACATCACTTGATGACTCTCACACACACAAACGTACTAGAAAGAATAACTAGAGATGAACAATAAAAAAAAACTGCATAATGCCAAAAGCTCCTTTTTATGAAAACAATGTATTCCACCCTTGCATATATCCTTGGAAGTTTCACAAAACCAGCTGTTTCTTGCTCATAAAAATTTCACACCATGTTAAGGCCCTTATTGTCCTACAAATACTCCTTACAACCTACTAGACAAAACAAAGGAAAAAAATCATTGTTTTCTTCTCTTTTAAGTGCGGAAATGGAAGAAAATACTTATGAGGTAGAAAGCGCTTCAACTCGTAGGCCAAGATCAATGGAAGATGAAGAGGACATATCTCAACAAGATGTTCATACAGTAGGGATGAAACTCCAGAGGGATGATCGTCCGGAGGATTATAGAGGATCACATACCGGAGATAATCAGGAGATGAAGCCAACAAAAATTGAAGTTTTTGGATGGCATGTGTATGGGATGTGCTCCTACTTCATTCACACTGTGTTGATTCCAATTGTTTTTCCACTCATAGTGAGCCAGACTTTGTATTGGCCACAACAACCTCAGCTTGGCATTGTAAAGAACGCCAAGGGATTGGAGTGCAGACAAAAGGAATTAGAACTGTAAGTTCATAAACTACCTCTGCAGATTTCAAATATTAGTCATTTGGACAAACTGAATTTGTTTGAAAAGATTCAGTAACTCATTTAGTACTGTTTTCCAGATCTGTCCTAACCTTTTCAAATCGTAAAATACTAACTAAGTGCGCGATAAAGGGTAATTTAGACAAATACTCTTATGATAAGGTCATGTTATGTTAGTGTTCTTTGTTAACTTTCCACCAATAAGTGATGGCTTGCAATGGAAATATAGGATAAAACATCTATATATATGTTTTGTTTCTAGTAAGGAGAGGAAGATAAATGACGAGTAAACATTGTTGGTGAAGCATTTGTTATTTTTATTTTATGTTTGCATCATTTAGAACAGAAGAATATTTCTTCTTGACTTTCCGACATAATTTATCTTGAAGAATAAACCAAAATAGCCGCTCACCCGACTGATTAAACTAAAAATATCCGGAAGACATATAATATATATAATACACGTATAATTGTGTGTAATCTATGTCTACTGGCTAGGAAAAGTAAACAACGAATCCAGTCGGCTATCATCTAGGAAGCAGTGTTTTTGTTTCTTTTTCCATTTTTTGGTGTAGTTACTTCTAATCAGCATTGTGTCTCAGTTGACCAATATAACATCATCTATTATTTACATGTTGCATTGAAGGAGGAAGGAAAAGGGAAATATGAAACAGTAGTGATTAATTAAGCCTATATCTACTTTCAGGTATGAAATGTTAACAAAACACAGAATAAATCTCTCTGGTGTTGAGTACTCAGCACTAGAATGGACCTCAATATCTTGGATCATTGGCCTAATTATAGCAGCACCAGTTCTTGGATTACTTTCGATCCACCTAGACTATGGCAGGAACCAACAGCTCATTGCAGCCGCATCAACAGCCATAGGAGCTTGTTTCTGTCTTCCGGCAGGATTTTTCAAGACCAGATGGATCTTTCCACCCTATATTGCTGCTATTGTTGCTGCCAATACCATTGCCACGTCCTGTCACGCCCGCCATCTTGGCCTAATGGTACGAGGCCTCGTTGGTTCACCTATCAGAAAAAGCCAATTTCCGGATAGAAAAGCTGTTGCTAGTTGGCTTTCACTTCATTCCACTGCAGCTGGCTGCTTAGGTGCTGCTATTATGTCTGCTTTTACTTACCATATGCTCAGGAAGTCTGATAGCTTTACTAGCTTGTGGGTTGTGTCTATCTTTAGTGGCCTAATTTGGTTTATTGGAATGTTTCACATTGCTACCTCAAATAGGCCTGGTCAAAACGCAAACTTGAAACCGAGTTATGCTCCGAAAACTCATGTTGTTTCGATTTTCAAGTACCCTCATGCAGCTGGAAGTCTTGCTGGAGTTTTCCTGTCATCTTTCACAACAATGTGCATTTTCACAGCAGGGGTTCTTTATTCGATCGGAGACCTTTGCATACCACCAGTAAACATATTATACATCTGGCTCACCTATTTCATATTCCCATTAGTGTCCCTTCCACTTACTCATCCATTCCAGCAACTAATAAGGGCTGATGCAGTGAAAATGCAACTTCTTGGATTCATACTATCAGCAATAGTCTCAGGATTCGGATTCTACTATCGCCACGACAATTGGAATAGAGTTCACATATTCATTTTTTCTGCAGTACAAACAACTGCCACAGGACTGCTACATGCATTTGGTAGAGTCCTTTGGCTAGATTGCTCACCATCAGGTAAAGAAGGTGCTTTCTCAGTTTGGTTCTCCTGGGCAAGAGCCTTAGGGACATGTGCTGGTTTTGCACTAGCTTCAAGTTCACCTCAAAAGATTGAAATGTCATTTGGAGTTGCATTTTGTGCTGCAATTCTTGGAAAAATGATACTCATCTTTGGGAATATCAGTAACTTTGGAGGTGCAAAAGCTGCTGGACATGTTAAAGAGTATAGTGAAAAAGGTTCCCCAGTGCCTACTAGCTTGGATTTTGGTGTTGAAATCAAGGAGCCAGTGTCAACAGAAGTTCAAGAAGTAAAAATTCAAGTCTAATAATGTATTTTAATGCTACTAATAATTTTTTTGTGCTTTTTTTTTGTTCATTTTTTTGTATGTTGTGTTGATCTTTTTGCTTGGTTGTTTCAAAAGAACATTTTTGCTTACATTCCTGGATGAACAAAGTGTATGTAGAATCTACTCAATTCAGTATGTATCTTGGATTTTATCTCAAAATTTATCGTTCTTAATAAGGTGAGGTTGCGTACAATAGACCCTTATCGTCCGGCACTTCTTCGGACCTCGTAAATAGTGAAAGCTTTAGTGGACCGGACCGTCTTTTTTTTTGTTCTTGTCATTCTTAATAACAAGAATAATGATACCTGTATTATAGTTATTGCTATACTAGCATTATCTTATTCTTCGATTTTATTATAGTTGTTTCTCTTATTTTGGTTATCTTTATATTTTTACTCTTATTACTTTTCTATCTTCAATAATTTTACTCTTGCGTTTCTTTTAAACCTATTCTGATAAATGATCTTTTTGAGCCGAGAGTCTATCGGATAACCTCTCTATGCCACAAAGGTACGAAGAGGTAAGGTCGGCCATACACCTCACTCTCCCAAACTCCGCTTGTAAGACTATATTAAATATTTACATAGTGGAGGGTTCTCATAGTAAAACTAGAGGTCATTATTAAGGAGTAAATTGCTTAAATGATCTCAAGTTAAAGAAATTATGCAGTAAAGTTACTCTAGCTTTTTTGTCAAAATAAAATCATTCAAGCTAACAAAATTGTGTTGTAAAATCACGTTGCTTTGTTTTGTTAAAGTCAACAAGGGAAGCCATATTTTTTTAACCAAAAATTCTTGTTAGCAATTTAAATTATATATGAAAATGGGTATATTAGCCCCTCTGTTTTGAAAAATTGTCCATATTTATCCTTGTTATACTTTTTGGTCATATGCATTCTCGTTGTTATACTTTTACCATTCATTTTACAATGATGTCATATTTGTCCTCGAAGCTTATAGTACTAATATTTTGTTCAACTATACTCCCCTCATCCTAAAGGAAGACAAGGTATAAACAAAGTACAACGATAAATTTGACCACTTTCTCAAAGTAAAAGAATGATTTGATCTTCTTTTTTCTTTTTTTATTAACTAGGGGAATAATTTACACTCTCGAGTATAGTTTTCTTATTTTTCTTTCATCAGGTATTTATTCACTCAAAATCATTAATACGACTTACCTTAATGACATGCTAAAGTAGTTAAACTTTAGCTATAGAAAAGAAAATCTAGATTATTTTTTTGTCTAATATTAATCTTGAGGTGTATATTAAAAATAAAAATAGTAAAACAAGTATAAAAATGCTAGTAAGTAACACAACTAGTTTGAACTCAATTGTTGTTTCTGTTTGAATTTTCATTGGCCACACATCTGAAAACAAAAAAAAGGAAAAGAAAAAGAGAAAAGGGAGAAGGAGACAATAGGGATTTAAAGGGAGAAAAATCTCCTTTCCTTTCTTTCTTTCACTTGACATGAAATGGCGTCGTAGATAAAGCTGTTTCTGTTTATCGGAGATTGTAATTTTAAATTTTGAATATGAAATTTTTTTTAGGAAAAATGACACTTTATAATATTTTTTAAAATAAATAGTCCAAGTTTGAAAGCTTTTTAAAAAGTGGTCAGTCGGATATACTATTTTCGCTTTATAGTCATTTCCTAGTTTGGGTCATTTTGGCCTACGTAGTTCATATACAATACTGATACAGCCTATATACAATACTGATACAATATTCAACTTGGATAGATCGGTCATTTTAAAAATATTTTAATTTTTTTTTGCTATAAATTTTTTAACTGATCAAATATTCTATTTTTTTAATTGCTTAGAAATAATAATTAAATTATATAAAAACGATATAATTGTTATATAGAATATGTATCTATATAAGATATATGTATAGAAATTCTATAGTTCTATCAAATATGTATATGTATAAAATATATAGAAAGTGTATGAAAATTATATAATGGTTGTATAAAACGTGTAAAAAAAATGTACAATTATTATATAAATTGTGTATCAAAACTGTATAATTTTCGTATAGAATATTTATATGTATAAGATTTGTGTAGAAACGATATATAGAACAAGCCAATAAATTGAAATGGCTAGAAAGTGAAATTTAAATTCGATGGTCATTTTCACGAAAATAGTTTAATTTGAAGTATCGTTTCTGTCCATTCCCCAAATTTTTAAGTGGAAATCTTTATCTGCAAAATTTATTTACCCGATATAAAGTTAAACTAATAGAGCTTTAATATGAATATCGAGCACCGAATAAAAGAGAAAAGAAAAAGATAACAAAGGGTAAAAAGAAAAATTGTTCTCTTCATGGCAAAAGCGCAAAGGTAAATATACTTATCTCTCACTTTTGTCATTTACACCACGTTTTAAAATATTAATAAAAAATGATCAACCTCGAAGAAGTTAATGCAATTAAAAAGACTTCTACTTAATTCTAAAATTTGAGATTAACATAAAACGTTGGGATGGTTTAGATCCTTCTTTACTTCTTATCTAATGAAATGTTCAAGTTTTGAATTTTTTGGAATAAAATCTTTTTGTTGGAAGCCTGACTTCAAAAATGTGTCATATAATATGCTAGTTCAGATTTAATCAGACCTATAATACACTATGATATTAGGTGAAAAAAATATTTGGTTCATCAACTTCTACCATTGCAAGGTTCATTCATAATCTACTGCTATAAAAGATATAATGCAACTTGAAATCCAAACTTTGTTTCTTGGTCTGCATGTGGTTGTGAAGTATAATCTCAAGCCTTTAGAAGTAAATGTAGATGCAGAGCACCTATCCACCATGTTAAACATTCCAGACATAGATACTAACGTCTCCTCCTTGTTGGTTGATTGCAGGTAGGGTAGTCCAGCACTGGCTCATATCTACAGAGAGCAGAACAGAGTAGCTGATAGCCTAGCAAAAAGAGCCATCTTTACTGCACAGCCATCCGTTCTACTTACTGCAGATCCCCAGCTATGGACGCTACTATGTTTTGGACTCCTCCACAGGATCTTCTGATCATTTTGGGTGCTGACAAAAGAGGAGATTTTGTTACTAGGCGTGTTAAGATTTTGAGAGTTTTACCTCCTAGTACATCTGTAAATATTCTTACTAGTATTGTGCTTAGTGATAACGGTTGGTCTGTAAATAATGCACAATGTGCAGATACTATGGTGACAGCACTGCCAAACGCCTTTCTGTAGACTTTTGGTTACGATGCACAATCCACCCTTTCGACGAAAAAAAATAAAAAAAATCTAAATTCTGAGTAAGCAACATGTTTGTATAATAATACAGGCCAGGTGCATTGTTGAGGCACCATATAGTACCCCATTTAATCTTTTACTCCACTAAGTGAAATAAGTTTACTATTTTTGTTTTTGTCATTTGATTCCCACTTAATGAAAAAGTTGGGAATAAGGAAAAGGCAGGGAAAGTGCTAGAAAGAGAGAAATTTTGCCACTTTCCACTTTTGATTTTTCTCCTGGTTTGAAGTTTAAACTACATTAAAAATTAATAGTATATAGAACTATAAAAGTGCAATATCAGGTCCCTAAGAAATAATGTGTCATTAGTCATCACTTAACTCCTTAAGGGGTTGTTTTGTTTGTGAGGTAAGAAATAACAACCCAGGATTAAAATATTAGATAAAATTTGAGTGAAAATAGTTTATATCTCTGAACTTCAAAAATTAATATCGCCCTCAATTTTGAACAATAATTATTCTCCCCCGTTTATTCTATGCAATGTCTATTTTAACATTAATATTTTCAGTTTTTATTTATGTAATAGCTTAATATATACATATTTATTTTTCTCCTCCTAGCTAATTACCATCTTTACTTAAATTCTTTAATGTTATAAGTAGAATAACTCTTTTATTAATTTATCACAAAATTTAATGTTTTTTTTTTAAATTTTATGATTGATATTTTGATATTACAAGCTCAATACATGCAAGCGAAACGTCGTTTTGAGGAGCTAGGCAGTAGGAAGAGACCCCCTTCCCCTCTTCCCTCCGTTCTGGGTTAGGAAAGGGTTAATACGAGGATCTTATTTCGAAGCAATTTTTAAAGTTTTGTACTAAATATATATATATGTAAATATATGTAATTATGTATATAGATGAATATTCAAATTATCTCTTATTGTCTAACAACTATATAGATAAAAGATTTGGTTGTCAATAATGAAATATTTCTTAAATTAAAAATTTTAAACTTAATTAGTTACAATATTTTTTTAGGATTTGTTATAACATATACCTCTATTTTTTATTATTATTATTTTGTGTTACCTGCATTGAGATATATTTATAAAGTTACAATTTCATGTAATTTCTTACTTATAAATAGATACTAATTTTGATTATTATTAATCACTTTTTTTATTTTGCTCATTTATTCCATTGTAGAATGTCATTAACTCATATACTCAATTAGTAATTCTTACTTTAAAAATAATTTTTATTTTTCCATAGAATAAAATTAATGATACAATGTTATATGGTTTTATCTCCATAGAATTATTCTTCATACTCATATACTCATAGAATATCTGGAGAATTAATATCTTCATACAATACTTAAAAATAATAATTATTGTTTCATAGAACTATACTTAATCGAATTTTTTTTTCATGGAATAAATTGTTAATTCCTATATAAAATGTTAAAATAATAAAATGTCCTCTAATTTTCTTTTAAATCAAAATTAGATAAAAAGTTTATCTCAATTTATCCAATGTAAACCACCCACATGCTTTATGTTATACTCTATATATTTCATTTTTAGTTCAATAAATCAAACCTCTATAAATAAACTACATCTAGTAGTACCTCATTTTTAGTTTTGTATTATAATTCAAAGTCATAATTTTGGTACGACTTGTATTAAAGATTCAACTCTTTACCATTTTTTAAAGGTTTTATTACTTCTTTTCTTGTAAGAAGAATTACTTCAAATCATGGAAAACTTAATACAATATAATATTTACTAAAAAAATACAATGAAAATATTATATGAAACACTAGTTTTTAATCATGGATAAATGGATACCCATCATAAAAACAAAAGATTAAACAATTATCACATCAAAAGGCCATGACTCAATTATGAGGGCAGTTTGATTGAAAAAAGTTAAAATTTCTTTCTTTTTCTGGGTGTTTGCTTGAGCTATCCAAAGAAAAAAAAAAGATTAAAAAAATTACTAGTAAAAGGTAAATAAAATAGTAGTGTTTAGTTAGCAATTTTTTCCATTTTATCCATAATCAACCAATTAAAATCAGAAACGTGTATCAACACAGCATACTGTCACATTCTCTATCTTCACCACACTGTCACTTTATCAATCTATGAAGAATTTGAGATCTCTCATGTGTTCTTTTAGGTAAAGAAAAAGCATACTCCTTGATAGGTATTTGTTTCAATTTACTTGCCAAGTTTATAAACTTAATAAATTTATCATTTAGTTTCAATATTATTCATATTATTAAATAATTATATTCGGTAATAATATTTCAAACACCTCAACAAATTAGATGCACGTATTAAGGCGTTGTGCCACCCAATGAAGGCAATCGCCCAAGAAAAGAAATTCAGCCTCAGCAAATGCGAGGTTGTATCGATAACGTAAAAGACTTAATAAGATTAATTTAATAAAATAAATTCTTTATAAATAATTTTTAAAGGAGAATTTCAAGTCAATACGAACAAAGTAAAATAAAATGAAAGGAGTAATGTGTAAACAAAAACTTAAATCGAACTTGACTAGCAGATAATTATTTCAATTTTGAGTGTACGTATAAATATCTCAACTTGATTAAAAAATATAATTAAATATTTTAATTCGCCCTCACTGCATCTTGTAAACATAACATAATCATAAATTTTGAAGGGTCTAAATGATGATTTTATGCGTTGGAATATTTAAGTATCAAATCGATACAACGAAAAATAAGTCAAGATATCTGAATATCATACTTAAAACCAGTGAATATAGTCGCGCTTTGCGCTATCATAAAAATTAGATAAATATTCTTTTGTATATTTAGTCTATATAAAAGAAATAAAAATAGTACTATTATTATTATTATTGTTATTATTATATATTAAATTGATAATTACGAATATAATTCTTTTCATTGGAATTTCACCGGTTAGTTGGTTCTTCTGTTTAAAATGTTCAAGTGTCATTTTTCTTTTTATATATTTATGTCTTTAGTTTTATGATGCCCTCTAATATGTGTTATTTATGTGTGTCAAATTAAATGTTGTTTCATCTTAAAATGATTTTCATAGCATATATTTTTTTTTTCAATTTCTGAATTTTGTACTTGTCAGTAAGAACCCCAATATAACAAAGTTTTGCTAGATTTATAAACAAAAAAATGAAGTAATTAATTAAAAGATCATACTTTTTGCGGTGAAATTAACAATATAATTTGTTTCTAAAGCTCAAATATAAGCCCCTCGATCCTTCGATTCAGAGCGAGACTCTTATAGATTGATTTGGGAGTGCTATATATTCAAGTCTTAAAGAAGAAAGAAGAACTATATTATCATGCGAAAGTTTATTTAAGAAGTAAAAGAGAGAGAGAAAATGAAGTCATTTTAGTAGAAAGAATCCTACCTATTCAAATTATTTTAGTAGAAAGAACTCCACCCATTCATGCCATCAAATAGATAAAATTAATTGTTATTTTTGATCAGCTATTGATTTTAAAGAGTAAAATAATTAAGTTTATAGTAAATGTATAATTTAGATAGAAATACTTGATGTAATTTTAAGGTGTCATAAAATTGAATATCAAATAATTAAAGGTTATAAATGTAAAAAACTTGAGAGTATGATTTTTACTATTACTAAAAAAAAAAGAGTAAAAAAAAAAAGAAATAAATAGAATTATTGGCCAAAGAGAGATGTTACTATTCTTTTAATATTTGAATAATTTGATGTTCTCAAATATTCTTTAACAAAAATCGTAGTTAAAAATTTATCATAGACATTTTTTTATTTCGGAAAATATTATAATTGCTATTTATATTTTCTTACATAATTTTTGAAACTTCATCTCTATTTTATGGAGATTATTTTGATTTCCCACTTAACTATTTGATTCTTAATTGAATAAAACTTGAGATAAAATTATATTTTTTCTTAAAAGATATATTTATAGCTTCTCCTATTTTAACATATCACAAAACACAAAGGTAAATGAAAAAAATGAACAAAGAAATGAAGGCTGCTACAAATAAATTGTAGATAAATATATTAAATAAATAATACTTTTCATCATTAATTCTCATAACTATTGTATTTACTTCATTTTAGGAAGGAAAAGACCAACAAAATTTAAGAAAAATAGAGAGAATTGAGAATAGTAATTATAATTATAAAAATAAAAAATGTAGGAGATAAACATGATAATATGAGCTTAAATATATGCTATTTTTAAAGTTAAAAATAGAGAGATTTGAGAATAGTAATTATAATTATAGAAATTAATAATTTAGGAGAAAACATGTCAATCTGACCTTATATATATACAATTTTTAAAGGGGAATTTCAAGTCAATACGAACAAAGTAAAATGAAATGAAAGGAGTAATGTGTAAACAAAAACTTAAATCGAACTTGTCTAGCAGATAATCATTCAATTTTGAGTGTACATATAAACATCTCAACTTAATTAAAAATTATAATTAAATATTTTAATTCGCCGTCACTGCATCTTGTAAACATAACGTAATCATAAATTTTGAAGGGGCTAAATGATGATTTTATGCGTTGGAATATTTAAGTATCAAATCGATACAATGAAAAATGAGTCAAGATATCTAAATATCATACTTAAAACTAGTGAATATAGTCACGCTTTGCACTATCATAAAAATTAGATAAATATTCTTTTGTATATTTAGTCTATATAAGAGAAATAAAAATATTACTATTATTATTATTATTATTATTGTTATTATTATATATTAAATTGATAATTACAAATATAATTCTTTTCATTGGAATTCCGTTGGTTAGTTGGTTGTTCTGTTTAAAATGTTCAAATGTCATCTTTCTTTTTATATATTTATGTCTTTCGTTTTATGTTGCCCTCTAATATGTGTTATTTATGTGTGTCAAATTAAATGTTGTTTCATCTTAAAATGATTTTCATAGCATATAATTATTTTTTTCAATTTCTGAATTTTGTACTTGTCAGTAAGAACCCCAATATAACAAAGTTTTGCTAGATTTATAAACAAAAAAAATGAAGTAATTAATTAAAAAATCATACTTTTTGCGGTGAAATTAACAATATAATTTTTTTCTAAAGCTCAAATATAAGCCCCTCAATCCTTCGATTCAGAGCGAGACTCTTATAGATTGATTTGGGAGTGCTATATATTCAAGTCTTAAAGAAGAAAGAAGAACTATATTATCATGCGAAAGTTTATTTAAGAAGTAAAAGAGAGAGAGAAAATGAAGTCATTTTAGTAGAAAGAATCCTACCTATTCAAATCATTTTAGTAGAAAGAACTCCACCCACTCATGTCATCAAATAGATAAAATTAATTGTTATTTCTGATCAGCTATTGATTTTAAAGAGTAAAATAATTAAGTTTATAGTAAATTTATAATTTAGATAGAAATACTTGATGTAAATTTAAGGTGTCATAAAATTGAATATCAAATAATTAAAGGTTATAAATATAAAAAACTTGAGAGTATGATTTTTACTATTAATAAAAAAAAAGAGTAAAAAAAAAAAGAGATACATAGAATTATTGGCCAAAGAGAGATGTTATTGTTCTTTTTATATTTGAATAATTTGATGTTCTCAAATATTCTTTAACAAAAATCGTGGTTAAAAATTTATCATAGACATTTTTTTGTTTCGGAAAATATTATAATTGCTATTTATATTTTCTTACATAATTTTTGAAACTTCATCTCTATTTTATGGAGATTATTTTGAATTCACACTTAACTCTTTGATTCTTAATTGTATAAAACTTGAGATAAAATTATATTTTTTCTTAAAAGATATATTTATAGCTTCTCTTATTATAACATATCACAAAAAATAAAGGTAAATGAAAAAAATGAAAAAAGAAATGAAGGCTGTTACAAGTAAATTGTAGCTAAATATATTAAATAAATTAAATTTTTCATCATTAATTCTCATAACTATTGTATTTACTTCATTTTAGGAAGGAAAAAATCAACGAAACTTAAGGAACATAGAGAGAATTGAGAATAGTAATTATAATTTAAAAAATAAAAAATATAGGAGACAAGCATGATAATATGAGCTTAAATATATGTTATTTTTAAAGTGAAAAATAGAGAGATTTGAGAATAGTAATTATAATTATAGAAATTAATAATGTAGGAGACAAACATGCCAATCTGACCTTAAATATATGCAATTTTTAAAGGGAAATTTCAAGTCAATACGAACAAAGTAAAATGAAATGAAAGGAGTAATGTGTAAACAAAAAATTAAATCGAACTTGACTAGCAGATAATATTCAATTTTGAGTGTACATATGAACATCTCAACTTGATTAAAAATTATAATTAAATATTTTAATTCGCCGTCACTGCATCTTGTAAACATAACGTAATCATAAATTTTGAAGGGTCTAAATGATGATTTTATGTGTTGGAATATTTAAGTATCAAATCGATACAACGAAAAATGAGTCAAGATATCTGAATATCATACTTAAAACTAGTAAATATAGTCGCGCTTTGCGCTATCATAAAAATTAGATAAATATTCTTTTGTATATTTAGTCTATATAAAAGAAATAAAAATATTACTATTATTATTATTATTATATATTAAATTGATAATTAAAAATATAATTCTTTTCATTGAAATTCCGTTGGTTAGTTGGTTCTTCTGTTTAAAATGTTCAAGTGTCATTTTTCTTTTTATATATTTATGTCTTTAGTTTTATGTTGCCCTCTAATATGTGTTATTTATGCATGTCAAATTAAATGTTGTTTCATCTTAAAATGATTTTCATAGCATATAATTTTTTTTTCAATTTCTGAATTTTATACTTGTCAGTAAGAACCCCAATATAACAAAGTTTTGCTAGATTTATAAACAAAAAAAGTGAAGTAATTAATTAAATGATCATACTTTTTGCGGTGAAATTAACAATATAATTTTTTTCTAAAGCTCAAATATAAGCCCCTCGATCCTTCGATTCAGAGCGAGACTCTTATAGATTGATTTGGGAGTGCTATATATTCAAGTCTTAAAGAAGAAAAAAGAACTATATAATCATGCGAAAGTTTATTTAAGAAGTAAAAGAGAAAGAGAAAATGAAGTCATTTTAGTAGAAAGAATCCTACCTATTCAAATTATTTTAGTAGAAAGAACTCCACCCACTCATGCCATCTAATAGATAAAATTAATTGTTATTTCTGATCAGCTATTGCATTTTAAAGAGTAAAATAATTAAGTTTATAGTAAATTTATAATTTAGATAGAAATACTTGACGTAATTTTAAGGTGTCATAAAATTGAATATCAAATAATTAAAGGTTATAAATGTAAAAACTTGAGAGTATGATTTTTTCTATTACTAAAAAAAAAAGTTAAAAAAAAAAGAGATACATAGAATTATTGGCCAAAGAGAGATGTTATTGTCCTTTTTATATTTGAATAATTTGATGTTCTCAAATATTCTTTAACAAAAATCGTAGTTAAAAATTTATCATAGACATTTTTTTGTTTCGGAAAATATTATAATTGCTATTTATATTTTCTTACATAATTTTTGAAACTTCATCTCTATTTTATGGAGATTATTTTGATTTCATACTTAACTCTTTGATTCTTAATTGTATAAAACCTGAGATAAAATTATATTTTTTTCTTAAAAGATATATTTATAGCTTCTCCTATTTTAACATATCACAAAAAATAAAGGTAAATGAAAAAAATGAAAAAAGAAATGAAGGCTGCTACAAATAAATTGTAGATAAATATATCAAATAAATTATATTTTTCATCATTAATTCTCATAACTATTGTATTTACTTCATTTTAGGAAGGAAAAAACCAACGAAACTTAAGAAAAATAGAGAGAATTGGGAATAGTAATTATAATTTAAAAAATAAAAAATGTAGGAGACAAACATGATAATATGAGCTTAAATATATGCTATTTTTAAAGTGAAAAATAGAGAGATTTGAGAATAGTAATTATAATTATAAAAATTAATAATGTGGAGACAAACATGTCAATCTGACCTTAAATATATGCAATTTTTAAAGGGGAATTTCAAGTTAATACGAACAAAGTAAAATGAAATGAAAGGAGTAATGTGTAAACAAAAACTTAAATCTAACTTGACTAGCAGATAATCATTCAATTTTGAGTGGACATATAAACATATCAACTTGATTAAAAATTATAATTAAATATTTTAATTCGCCGTCACTGCATCTTGTAAACATAACGTAATCATAAATTTTGAAGGGTCTAAATGATTATTTTATGCGTTGGAATATTTAAGTATCAAACCAATACAATGAAAAATGAGTCAAGATATCTGAATATCATACTTAGAACTAGTGAATATAGTCGCGCTTTGCGCTATCATAAAAATTAGATAAATATTCTTTTGTATATTTAGTCTATATAAAAGAAATAAAATTTTTACTATTATTATTATTATTATTGTTATTATTATATATTAAATTGATAATTACAAATATAATTCTTTTCATTGAAATTCCGTTGGTTAGTTGGTTGTTCTGTTTAAAATTTTCAAGTGTCATTTTTCGTTTTATATAATTATGTCTTTAGTTTTATGTTGCCCTCTAATATGGGTTATTTATGTGTGTCAAATTAAATGTTGTTTCATCTTAAAATGATTTTCATAGCATATAATTTTTTTTCAATTTCTGAATTTTGTACTTGTCAGTAAGAACCCCAATATAACAAAGTTTTGCTAGATTTATAAACAAAAAAATGAAGTAATTAATTAAAAGATCATACTTTTTGCGGTGAAATTAACAATATAATTTTTTTCTAAAGCTCAAATATAAGCCCCTCGATCCTTCGATTCAGAGCGAGACTCTTATAGATTGATTTGGGAGTGCTATATATTCAAGTCTTAAAGAAGAAAGAAGAACTATATTATCATGCGAAAGTTTATTTAAGAAGTAAAAGAGAGAGAGAAAATGAAGTCATTTTAGTAGAAAGAATCCTACCTATTCAAATCATTTTAGTAGAAAGAACTCCACCCATTCATGCCATCAAATAGATAAAATTAATTGTTATTTCTGATCAGCTATTGCATTTTAAAGAGTAAAATAATTAAGTTAATAGTAAATTTATAATTTAAATAGAAATACTTGATGTAATTCTAAGGTGTCATAAAATTGAATATCAAATAATTAAAGGTTATAAATGTAAAAACTTGAGAGTATGATTTTTACTATTACTAAAAAAAAAAAGTTTTAAAAAAAAGAGATACATAGAATTATTGGCCAAAGAGAGATGTTATTGTCCTTTTTATATTTGAATAAATTGATGTTCTCAAATATTCTTTAACAAAAATCGTAGTTAAAAATTTATCATAGACGTTTTTTTGTTTCGGAAAATATTATAATTGCTATTTATATTTTCTTGCATAATTTTTGAAACTTCATCTCTATTTTATGGAGATTATTTTGATTTCACACTTAACTCTTTGATTCTTAATTGTATAAAACCTGAGATAAAATTATATTTTTTCTTTAAAGATATATTTATAGCTTCTCCTATTTTAACATATCACAAAAAATAAAGGTAAATGAAAAAAATGAAAAAAGAAATGAAGGCTACTACAAATAAATTGTAGATAAATATATCAAATAAATTATATTTTTCATCATTAATTCTCATAACTATTGTCTTTACTTCATTTTAGGAAGGAAAAAACCAACGAAACTTAAGAAAAATAGAGAGAATTGAGAATAGTAATTATAATTTAAAAAATAAAAAATGTAGGAGACAAACATGATAATATGAGCTTAAATATATGCTATTTTTAAAGTGAAAAATAGAGAGATTTGAGAATAGTAATTATAATTATAGAAATTAATAATGTGGAGACAAACATGTCAATCTGACCTTAAATATATGCAATTTTTAAAGGGGAATTTCAAGTCAATACGAACAAAGTAAAATGAACTGAAAGGAGTAATGTGTAAACAAAAACTTAAATCGAACTTGACTAGCAAATAATCATTCAATTTTGAGTGGACATATAAACATATCAACTTGATTAAAAATTATAATTAAATATTTTAATTCGCCGTCACTGCATCTTGTAAACATAACGTAATCATAAATTTTGAAGGGTCTAAATGATTATTTTATGCGTTGGAATATTTAAGTATCAAACCGATACAACGAAAAATGAGTCAAGATATCTGAATATCATACTTAGAACTAGTGAATATAGTCGCGCTTTGCGCTATCATAAAAATTAGATAAATATTCTTTTGTATATTTAGTCTATATAAAAGAAATAAAATTTTTACTATTATTATTATTATTGTTATTATTATATATTAAATTGATAATTACAAATATAATTCTTTTCATTGGAATTCCGTTGGTTAGTTGGTTGTTCTGTTTAAAATTTTCAAGTGTCATTTTTCTTTTTATATATTTATGTCTTTAGTTTTATGTTGCCCTCTAATATGTGTTATTTATGCATGTCAAATTAAATGTTGTTTCATCTTAAAATGATTTTCATAGCATATAATTTTTTTTTCAATTTCTGAATTTTGTCCTTGTCAGTAAGAACCCCAATATAACAAAGTTTTGCTAGATTTATAAACAAAAAAATGAAGTAATTAATTAAAAGATCATACTTTTTGCGGTGAAATTAACAATATAATTTTTTTCTAAAGCTCAAATATAAGCTCCTTGATCCTTCGATTCAGAGCGAGACTCTTATAGATTGATTTGGGAGTGCTATATATGCAAGTCTTAAAGAAGAAAGAAGAACTGTATTATCATGCGAAAGTTTATTTAAGAAGTAAAAAAGAGAGAGAAAATGAAGTCATTTTAGTAGAAAGAATCCTACCTATTCAAATCATTTTAGTAGAAAGAACTCCACCCACTCATGCCATCTAATAGATAAAATTAATTGTTATTTCTGATCAGCTATTGATTTTAATGAGTAAAATAATTAAGTTAATAGTAAATTTATAATTTAGATAGAAATACTTGATGTAATTTTAAGGTGTCATAAAATTGAATATCAAATAATTAAAGGTTATAAATGTAAAAAACTTGAGAGTATGATTTTTACTATTACTAAAAAAAAAGTTAAAAAAAAAGAAATAAATAGAATTATTGGCGAAAGAGAGATGTTATTGTTTTTTTAATATTTGAATAATTTAATGTTCTCAAATATTTTTTAACAAAAATCGTAGTTAAAAATTTATCATAGACATTTTTTTATTTCGGAAAATATTGTAATTGCTATTTATATTTTCTTACATAATTTTTGAAACTTCATCTCTATTTTATGGAGATTATTTTGATTTCACACTTAACTCTTTGATTCTTAATTGAATAAAACTTGAGATAAAATTATATTTTTTCTTTAAAGATATATTTATAGCTTCTCCTATTTTAACATATCACAAAAAATAAAGGTAAATGAAAAAAATGAAAAAAGAAATGAAGGCTGCTACAAATAAATTGTAGATAAATATATTAAATAAATTATATTTTTCATCATTAATTTCCATAACTATTGTATTTACTTCATTTTAGGAAGGAAAACACCAACGAAATTTAAGGAAAATAGAGAGAATTGAGAATAGTAATTATAATTATAAAAATAAAAAATGTAGGAGACAAACATGATAATATGAGCTTAAATATATGCTATTTTTAAAGTTAAAAATAGAGAGATTTGAGAATAGTAATTATAATTATAGAAATTAATAATGTAGGAGACAAACATGTCAATCTGATCTTAAATATATGCAATTTTTAAGGTGAAAAATAAGGAAAAGTAATGTCAAAATTTGAGATAAAAGATAAACTAATTTCCTTCATTTTTAAGCCTTTTAAGAATGTCTTTGTAACTCATGAAATGAAAATGTCCACAAACAAGTTAGAAGTAGTAACAAAATATATTTAATATTTTTCCATTGAGAATGTTGAGCATTTAATTGAAATAAATATTATTTTATATTTTCGTTAAATTAAGTTTTTTGTCCTCAAGAATATATTTAATTTTTAATTAAAAAATATAATAAAAAATGAAAAATGATTTTATTTTTTTTTAAAAAAGAAAACTAATGTTGGTCATAAGAAAGTGTTATCTCACTTATTTTGTTCCTATCTTCAATATGTAGATTTTGATTAGGTAGTGAATTTTTTTATTTTTCTAAAATTTCTTATAGCATATTTGGCCAAACTTATAAAATTAGCATATTTTGATAAGTATTTGTTTAAAAAAATACTTAAAAAAAAATAAAATTGGTGTGTAACAATTGATGTTTGACCGATAAATTTTTAAAAACACTTTTTAACAACAATTAATGTTTGACTAAAATTTTGAAAATGCTCTTATGTGTGTTTTTCTCGAAAGTGTTTTAAAAAAAAAATTAGAGAGAAGCTACTTTTTTTAACTAATGGAAAACTGTTTTTGCTACTTCCCAGAAACACTTAGTAGGCGTTTGGCCATAAATATTATTCACAATATTTCAAAATATGTTCACATCTTTCTGGAATATTTGTTTGGCCATGACAACCAAAAATGTACTCCAGAATATGTTTTCACAATTTTAAATTTTAAAAAAAATACCTCTTGAGGTGTTTTCACCTTTTTTGCATACAATTTTTCTATCACTTTATTAAAAAAAAAAAAGTACATCCAAAGTCTAGAATATTTTTTTGAAAATACTACTGCCAAATATAATTTCAACTTCAAAAATATCAAATAAAGTGAATACGTTTTTTATTTTTTATAGTCAAATGAGTCCTTCTTTTCTCTCCAAAATTTGACCAAACACCTCAAGTTTTTAAAATAAATACTTTTGAGGAAAGATAAATATTTTTGGAAAAAATTAAATTTGGCCAAACGGTTAATAAAGAAAAATAGAAAAAACTAAATAGTGTGTGTGAGGAAAAAGAAAAACAAACAACGAAGCAAGTTATAATTATGTACCCCTTGTTTTCTCTCTTTCGATTATTTGACTGTCACTGTTCTTCTTTTTCTTTCCTTTTAGATTCTTCAATCCCTTCCTTCCTTTAGTACAACTCATGTTCCAAAAACGGAATCATATTAATTACTTCTCTTTTCCTAAAATACAATATAATGAATATATACTTGAAGATAGATAATTAAGAATTTTTATATTGGTTGGATCTTAAATTTAAAGGGATGATTTTTCATAAAAATTATTTTAAACTGAATATATATATATATCTAAAAATTATTGATTAACTTTGACTTTATTAAAAATATGAAAAAGAAGAAACAAACAATCAACTGCCTTGTGTGAAAAAGTAGTAAGCGATATAAGTAATATAAAATATCAAAATACAATACTCTAATCATAATTATAAAATATACTATATACGTGTTAGGATTTAAATACGTCAAAACTTTTCCTGTGAACAGCCCATGAAGTAAAACCTATGTTTATCAAGTTTTTGCACTTATTTTGCCTTTTAAGTGCAAAATCTTTCAATTAAACTACTATTTTTTACCTTTCAAATTTATATATATATATTAATTCGCATACTTCTAATCATATATTTTTACTTGTTCCTTAATGTATTTTTCACATTCATCATAATTTACTCGTACAAAGTTTTTTAAGCTTCTGATACAATAGAAGCAGAGAAGAAAGTAGAATATCATATTAAAGAGATGAAAGATTGACCTGCGAGGTTTAGGCTGCCACAACTCCGTCAAATTTATATTTACCACCACTTTTACAGATGCACCGTTATTTTTGTATTTATCACCACTTTTACAGATGCACAATTGATTTTATGAAACTAAAATCTCGTTTTCGAATTCAGTTTCTGAGATCTTTCGTCCACTATTTTACATCATTGCAATCAGTGTCAAGGAGTAGATTTTTCCGTTTTTGTTCTTATGCTTCTTCTCCCTATTTTTTAAAAATATTTATTCTTTTTTTCTTGTGTTAAATGGTATTTTATTTGGAATCATCTTAAACTTGTCAAACGGGCCGGGCTGGCTCGGCCCGAACCGGCCCGAACCGGCCCTACATATCAAACCGGACCGGTTTGACCCGGCCCGGTAAGCCCTAGGGCTTTAGGGTTCCGGGTTCCGGTCCGGTTTTTTTTTTAAACTGGGCCCGGTTAACCCGGCCCGGACCAACCCGGTCCAGGCCCGCCGGTTAACCGGCCCGGAACCGGCCCGGAATTAAAAAAAATAAATAAAAATTATTGGGCCAAACTAGCCGTTGGCCCAACGGCTATATTACCGTTTTTGGGTCCAAACGGCTAGTTTGGGCCCATTAACTTAAAAAAAAAAAAAAAAAAAAAAAATTTAATCCCCAAAATAAATCTATAAATACCCTACAACTTCAAATCATTTCTCACACAATTTTTCACTCTCTCAAATCTCATTCTCTCTCAAATCTCAATTCTCAATTCTCAAATATTCAATATATTTAATTTCTTAAAGTGTTCAATTTAAATTTTTAATTTTTCGTTTACAAAGTACGAGCGGAAGTTTCTAAAGTCGCAATCTTCGGATACTTCCAAAATTTGGTATTGTCGTTCCATCTCTTACGTTTAATTTTTATTTATTGTATTAATTGTTTAATATTTAATTTTATTATATTTGTGTATTTTGAATATTTTTAGTTTAATTTAATTTATATTATGGATAAATTAAAAAACCTCGCTACTAAAGGTGTTAGAAATTTTTGTCCCGGAAGCGGTAGTGGTAGTAAAAAGCGAATTACTAGCGGTAGAGGTAGTTCAAGTAATAGATATACCCGTGTGACTTCGCCTCCGGTACCGCTTGGTACACCTTTTGAGGAAGAAATAGGTGTAGGTGCTCACGATATGGATTATGTAGAATTTCAGGAAAATTACGGTATAGAAGAAGAAAATGAAGTAGATGCAGTTAATGTAGACGAAGATGATGAAAATATTGCTGAAACACCCGCAGTAGGACATGCTAACGTTAGATCTGAATCAGTTAATCTCCCTTCCCGTCCTCCTAGTGCCCCAAAACCCCGTAAAAGAACTAGTATTGCATGGCAATTTTTTGAACGTATATCAGATATTGAGGTGCAGTGCAATATTTGTCAACAAAAATATAAGCATAGAAGTGGCGGTAAGCAAGGGGGTACGGGTACGTTAATGAGACATATAGCTGAAGATCACACTAGAGAGTTGAATATTGCAAAAGGTGGTGGGGATGTTGGTGGGTCAACGCAAACTAGAATGGACCCAACAACCGGTCAAGTAGCGAAAAAGTATAATAAATTGAGGGACAGAGAAGAAATAGCTAAAATGGTAGCTGTGGGTTGTTTGCCTTTTAGTTTTCCTTCTTCTGATGCTTTTATTCGTTATATACAAGCAATTTATAATCCTATGTTTAATGGTATTCCTAGAACTACTTGTCGGTCTGATATTTTTAGACTCCATTCACAATATTATTTTTATTTATCAACATTCTTAAAAAATATTCAATGTAGATTGTCCCTAACTTCCGATCTTGGTCGTGCTGTAAATAAAAATGATTATTTAACCGTTACTTGTCATTGGATGGATAGTAATTTCATAATGCAAAAACGTATTCTTGCTTTTTTATATGATGAAGATCGGAAACATACTGGACAATTTATTGCTGATTCTATTATTAAAATTGCCGGATATTATGGTATAGAAAATAAAATTTTATGTATTGCTTTTGATAATGCTTCTAACAACAAGACTGCTATAACAAAAATAAAATCTACGCTATCTCCGCCCTTTCCTGAAATTTTTCATGTTAAGTGTGCATGTCATATATATAATTTAATTGTAAAAGATGGTCTTGACTTTTTTGAGGTTTATATTGAAAAAAATCGTCTTGCTGTTGGTTTTATTCAAGGAAATAATCGTAGATCTAGAATTAAAGAATTTAAAGTTAAATGTCAAGAAAATGGACTTGCACCGATTTTGATGCCTGAGGAAATTGATATTAGATGGAATTCTACGTATGAATTTTTAAAAACTTGTTATAAATATAGAATTCCTATTACACTAGCTTTTAACCAACATTGTGGTTCATTTGCTGATTCTGTTGATTGCATGCTACATAATTCTGATTGGGTTATAATTAATGATCTTGTTAAGTTCTTAGAAAAATTTTATGTAGCTACGGTTGAATTTTCCGGTGCATATTATCCTACTGTTTGTAATATTTTGGCATATATAGCCGATATTTCTGGTTTGCTCCGACAATAAAAAGATAAAGAAGGTTATAAAGAAGCTGTTGGCGCTATGTTTACGAAATTTAAAAAATATTTCTTCCCGATTCCCCCTATTTACTTGGTTGCTGCTATGCTAAATCCGTGCATGAAATATAATCATATGTGTCACTTTAGTACTCTTATTTATACTAACTTAGAAATAAATACTAACCATGATTCTGAACAAATACAACCTGATTTGTGGACGGCTACGGCTGATGCAAAAGATTATATAGAAAAATTATATAATCACTATGCTGATTTATTTGATTCAGCCGTACCTACAAATATCACTCCAACTGTCGCTCCTCATCCTCCCGAGGAGCCATCAGCTTCTAAAAGGCCGGCACATAGTGGTTTTCCTGATTCGTTTTATGATTTAACTTGTTGGAACAGTGTGGATGAGAGAGCTTACACATCAACTTATCGGGAAGAGCTGAAATATTATCTGCGGACGCCACCAGAGGATCGCAGACGACGGATCAACACGCTGGATTGGTGGAGGAATAATGAATCACAATATCCTGTACTTTCAAGATTAGCCAGAGATATCTTGAATGTTCCTATGTCAACCGTTGCATCAGAGAGCGCCTTCAGTCAGGGACGACAGCAGCTTGGAGACAACCGACACTCATTGGGAAGCAACGCAATGAATGTTTTAGTTTGCCTCAGAGATTGGATTAGAGCAGAAAGAAGAAACCAAGGAATGGAACCAGAGCCCAACGACGACCTCAAACTTGAAGAAATTATGACTTCACGGGAGAACTCAGCAGAATCAAGTCCAATGCATGGTTTTTCCCCCGTTGACTTCGACTACCCTATGCAAGTTCCAATTAATATTAACATGAATGAGTTGGAAAAAATGATGCATAATTTATAGATTTTTCATTCATGTAAATTATAAATTTTGGATCATTTTGCAATCAATAAAATTCCACAAATTCATTCACTCCTTAGTCGTTGTTTTTTATTTTTTTTTATTTAACGATTTATAATTTTAATATCTTCTATACAAGTGTATATTTAATGTATACATGTGTATATGTTTATATATCTTATATAGAAGTGTATATTTAATGTATACAGGTGTATATATCTTCTATAGAAGTGTATATTTAATGTATACATTGTGTATATAGCGTATATAGTGTATATATGTGAATAGATCTTCTATAGACATGTATATTTAGCGTATACATGTGTATATGTTTTATAAATTAGTATATAACTATACAAATATATATTGTAATGTATATATATTGTAGTATATCTCATTTAAAGTATTACATATACATAGAATAGAGTGTATGAATGTTAATAGATCTTCTATAGACGTGTATATTTAACGTATATATGTGTATATGTTTTATAAATTAGAATATAACTATACAAATATATATTGTAATGTATATATATTGTAGTATATCTCATTTAAAGTATTACCTATACATAGAATAGAGTGTATATATGTGAATAGATCTTCTATAGACATGTATATTTAACGTATACATGTGTATATGTTTTATAAATTAGTATATAACTATACAAATATATATTGTAATGTATATATATTGTAGTATATCTCATTTAAAGTATTACATATACATAGAATAGAGTGTATGAATGTTAATAGATCTTCTATAGACGTGTATATTTAACGTATACATGTGTATATGTTTTATAAATTAGTATATAACTATACAAATATATATTGTAATGTATATATATTGTAGTATATCTCATTTAAAGTATTACATATACATAGAATAGAGTGTATGAATGTTAATAGATCTTCTATAGACGTGTATATTTAACGTATACATGTGTATATGTTTTATAAATTAGTATATAACTATACAAATATATATTGTAATGTATATATATTGTAGTATATCTCATTTAAAGTATTATCTATACATAGAATAGAGTGTATATATGTGAATAGATCTTCTATAGACATGTATATTTAACGTATACATGTGTATATGTTTTATAAATTAGTATATAACTATACAAATATATATTGTAATGTATATATATTGTAGTATATCTCATTTAAAGTATTACATATACATAGAATAGAGTGTATGAATGTTAATAGATCTTCTATAGACGTGTATATTTAACGTATATATGTGTATATGTTTTATAAATTAGAATATAACTATACAAATATATATTGTAATGTATATATATTGTAGTATATCTCATTTAAAGTATTACCTATACATAGAATAGAGTGTATATATGTGAATAGATCTTCTATAGACATGTATATTTAACGTATACATGTGTATATGTTTTATAAATTAGTATGTAACTATACAAATATATATTGTAATGTATATATATTGTAGTATATCTCATTTAAAGTATTACATATACATAGAATAGAGTGTATGAATGTTAATAGATCTTCTATAGACGTGTATATTTAACGTATATATGTGTATATGTTTTATAAATTAGAATATAACTATACAAATATATATTGTAATGTATATATATTGTAGTATATCTCATTTAAAGTATTACCTATACATAGAATAGAGTGTATATATGTGAATAGATCTTCTATAGACATGTATATTTAACGTATACATGTGTATATGTTTTATAAATTAGTATGTAACTATACAAATATATATTGTAATGTATATATATTGTAGTATATCTCATTTAAAGTATTACATATACATAGAATAGAGTGTATGAATGTTAATAGATCTTCTATAGACGTGTATATTTAACGTATATATGTGTATATGTTTTATAAATTAGAATATAACTATACAAATATATATTGTAATGTATATATATTGTAGTATATCTCATTTAAAGTATTACCTATACATAGAATAGAGTGTATATATGTGAATAGATCTTCTATAGACATGTATATTTAACGTATACATGTGTATATGTTTTATAAATTAGTATATAACTATACAAATATATATTGTAATGTATATATATTGTAGTATATCTCATTTAAAGTATTACATATACATAGAATAGAGTGTATGAATGTTAATAGATCTTCTATAGACGTGTATATTTAACGTATATATGTGTATATATTTTATAAATTAGAATATAACTATACAAATATATATTGTAATGTATATATATTGTAGTATATCTCATTTAAAGTATTACCTATACATAGAATAGAGTGTATATATGTGAATAGATCTTCTATAGACATGTATATTTAACGTATACATGTGTATATGTTTTATAAATTAGTATATAACTATACAAATATATATTGTAATGTATATATATTGTAGTATATCTCATTTAAAGTATTACATATACATAGAATAGAGTGTATGAATGTTAATAGATCTTCTATAGACGTGTATATTTAACGTATAGTCGTTGTTTTTTATTTTTTTTTATTTAACGATTTATAATTTTAATATCTTCTATATAAGTGTATATTTAATGTATACACGTGTATATATCTTCTATAAAAGTGTATATTTAATGTATATATTATGTATATAGCGTATATAGTGTATATTTGACCGGTTTTTAACCGGGTTTGACCGGGTTTTAGTGGGTTTGACCGGATTGGGTTAAGTGGGCCGGTTCCGGGTGGGTTTTAATATTTTTACTGTGCAGCCCGGCCCGGCCCGGACCGGTTAAGGCCAAACCCGGCCCGTAACCGGCCCGGAACCCGGTAAGAATGAGAGGGCCGGTTCCGGGTTGAACCGGCCCGGCCCGTTAGACACTCTTAAATCATCTATTCAACTACCGTTTTGTTTAATTTGTAACTAAAACATAAAATTTATTGGTCTATTTTCTTCTTTGTTTTTCCTGATTTATCTTTTTATGTTTGTTATTTTTGAATGATAAAAATGCAAAAAAACCACAAAAAAGAAAATTGAGAAGGGTGGCTTTTGAGGCATGCCACCTCATCATGCCTCTAATCCTCTTAGAGTCTGTTTGGATGGTGGTTTGCTATGGTTTCATAATGTATGGTACAATATGGTACAGTATGGTTTGTACTATGTTGGATGGACTGTATCGTTCACTGTAGTTTAATAATAGTTTTTTTGTTTGGATTGATAGTATGGTATTGTATGTTAATGGGTAATTTTACTAAAATACCCCTACTTGTTATAATTTTTCAATGAGGGTATTGATAACGTTGTTTTCTCTGTCAGCTACGTTGAGCTCATCGACCCACCTCCTTCTTCCACTTCCCACCGTCCCCGTCGTGGTCGGCCTCGCAAAATACCTATACCTATATCTATTCTACTCGAAAATTCTAATCCCGAAAATGGAAAAACCCTAAAAGACATCAATGGGGTAGCAACGTCTCTTATTTCTTCTGAGGATACTACTATGTTAAATGCTAGGGTGGTGCCGGAGATGAATGCTGTAGTGAAGAAGAGAGTTAAGTTGAAGAAAAGAGTATATAAGGTTAAGAAGAGTAAAAGGGTATAATGAGTTTTAATAAAATTATATAAGGACAAAGTTGGAAAAAAAAAAGGGAGAACCATGCCACACCACCAAATTGGTTGTTCAAGAAATTGTCTCATTCCATGGTTATCAAACCATGGAATAGTAACATACCATACTACCATTTTTAGAAAATCATGAAAACAAATGTGGTTCCCATACCATGGCAAACCATTGTCCAAACAGGCTGTTATATATAGAGAGAGATTGAAATATTTGCTTATCAGAATAATAAATATTATGTTCATAAACCCAACGACCCCCCCCCCCCCTACAAAAAAGGGAACAATGAGCACTTTTTGTAAGAGAAAGGAAAATGGAACACATGCTATATATATAGAAAGAGAGTGAACGAATACAAAGAAAGGAAAGAAAGAGTAGTAGGAGTAGTGGGTGGTTGTCTACAGGGAAAAAGAGAGGAAAAAAAGGAAGTCCCTTTCAGTATATATTAGTCCCCTCTTCTATACAAGAGGAAAAAGAAAATAGAAACAAAAAAACCCTAGTAGCTTTTGCATTGTTAAAAATATCATGTGGGGGTTGTCATAAAACAAGTAAAAGTAGCCTCTAAAACACTTCAAAATATGCATTCTTAGTCAGATATTTTATGTATCCAGATCTGAAAAGTGTCCCTTTTTGCTCTCATTATTGTGAAAAAATGAGTTCTTTAGAGGAAAAC
Organism: Capsicum pubescens; assembly: GCA_030864215.1. NCBI lineage: Eukaryota > Viridiplantae > Streptophyta > Magnoliopsida > Solanales > Solanaceae > Capsicum > Capsicum pubescens. The sequence goes on along the minus strand of CM061538.1, from coordinate 328,279,163 downwards.
TGAAGTGGGGTTGTTTAAAGATTGCATTTTTATGAGTTTGGTTTAGGAATTTTAGGATTTGATTAAGAGGGGTTGTTTGTTTATTGTATTGGGTAGGTTAAAGATTGCATTTTTCTGTCTTTGGTCAAGGAATTTTAGGATTTGCTGTAGAGGGATTGTTTGTTTGATGTATTGGGTAGGTTAAAGATTGCATTTTTTTAACTTTGGTTTAGGAGTTTGAGGATTTTGGGGTGTAATTTGGAGGAGCTCATTTTCCAAGAAAGTTTTTGACTTTGTTTTGTGGTTGTTTGATTGGGGTTTTGGGGGTGGCATCTTCTTGGGATTTGAATTAGATGCATTGATGGTGGTTAAGGTAGGAACTACTGGTTGAAAGAGCAAGAATTGAAGTGATTTTTTTGGAACCCCCTGGTGTTGGTACATTGTGTTTTAGTAATCTCTGGATGAGTGTTTTTTTGGTTGTTGGGGAAGTGATCTAGATTAAGTAGGTGATTGATTACTTGGAGCAAAGGGGCTCCATTGGTGGAAGATTTGGTTACTTTTTCTTTGCTTTTGCTAATTAACATCCAAGTATTTGCACTGGAGTGGCTAGGGGTTCCTGGAGCTGTCACCATGTCTTCCTTGAGTAGGGAACTGGTTTTCTTAATCCTCCAATTTTTGGATGAGGAGAAGTTCAAAGAGACAGTTCATAAGTAAGAAGTTCCTCTCTATTTAAGCCTTTATCATTAAAATTCAAATGCATATATAATTTAGCCAGTGAAATGTGATGTAGTATTCTGAAATTGATATTTCGTTGCCCTATCTCATTTCGATTAGACCTGATGAATGAATGATGTAGCCAAGTGATCACCTTGAGTCAGATTTGGATTTGCTTTGTTTAAGGAATTTTCAGCTTAATGGTGAAAATGAAATCTTGTGACTGTTTCCTTTAGGGTTATTTGATTGTACTCTGTCATTTCATCACTTAGCTAGAGTCTATAGAGCAAGCTAGATGGCATAACTCTTCAACTCTTAAGGGGATGTAGTGCTAAATCTTTTGTTCTCTTCTCATGTTCCATTTTATAAAATTGCATGAATATTAACTGTAGGTTGGAGCAAGAATCTGGCTTCTTCTTCAACATGAAATACTTTGAGGATCAAGTGCAAGCTGGTGAATGGGATGAAGTTGAGCGATACCTAAGTGGGTTCACAAAGGTTGAGGACAACCGCTATTCAATGAAGATCTTCTTTGAAATAAGAAAGCAAAAATATCTCGAAGCTCTTGACAAGTGAGTTCAAATGTCTTTCACCATTAAATCGTTCCTCAAGTTTCATCAATGCCTCTAATCATTTGGTTGATTTCTGAAATATATTTGTCAGGCATGATCGAGTAAAAGCAGTTGAGATTCTTGTGAAGGACCTTAAGGTTTTTGCTTCATTTAATGAAGATCTCTTCAAGGAGATCACCCAATTATTGACTCTTGACAATTTTAGGTATTATATTTTGGCTTGAAGTGTGATGCGTACTCTTTCATTTTGTTGATGATTGATTGAAAACCTTTTGTTGTGTCCTTAGGCAGAACGAGCAGCTCTCCAAATATGGGGATACAAAATCGGCAAGAAATATTATGCTGGTAGAACTAAAAAAGCTTATTGAGGCAAACCCTCTGTTCCGTGACAAGTTAGCTTTTCCCTCTTTCAAAGCTTCACGACTGCGGACATTGATTAATCAAAGGTTCTATGCTAAAGCGTGCTTTGTTATCTTGCATTTAATCTGTCGAGGTTATCTATATGGGAATATTTAAGGCTTCTTATACTTGCATAAAATGAGAAAGCGATTTGGCATGATCTTATCCTAAATTGCTCGGATTCGGTGGGGGTATCCGTCTTGGATGTGGATCCGAGGGTCAGATTCGGCAAACTCTTAACTTTAAGATTCGAGTGTATAGACTCCATGTAGGGATACAGTTGCTTGGATTCTGCTAGAAAATCAAAATTATAAAAGCAGAGCTATAAGGATATTCTAAATTTTGAGAGATCTTCTGTGGAAACTTACAACATACCCAGTGTATTCTCACAAAGTGGGGTCGGAGGAGGGTAAAGTGTACGCAGCCCATACCACTACCTCAGAAGAAACTTACATGTATATATGTTGTAGAAATCAGTTTTTCATTCTCCAAGATGGGCATTAAAAATATAAATGCTAATAATTAATATAGAAAATTTCCGTCTTTTCTATGAGAAAGAAAACATTTATTAATAGCAAATATTGACCAAGAGGAAAACCTAAAAGAGATTGAAGCCTGAACCCCCCCAAAGAAATGTTTATGGACTATGTTGTCAAAGTACCCGATGTGGGTTGACCGAATCCCACACCCGTGTCGTGTCGACACGGGTTCAGCAACAAAAATGAAGAGTCTGCGCAACTTAGTTCTTATCTATCATCAATCCTACAATGATTACCTCAAATACGAAGTGATAGATCAAGTTAGCTTCAATTCCTGGCTATCAATGTCACTGGGGGTCCATTTTTCCGCCGCTGCTAATTATAATCGTTTGTTGCTGTTAGCTGTTGGTATTGTTAATTGAGGATGAGATCGATCCTCCTCTGTGATAATCTGATTTTCTTGTTAAGATTGCATTTTTAAGTTGTGTTATTTGGATTTCAGTCTTAACTGGCAGCATCAGCTATGCAAGAATCCACGTCCAAATCCTGATATTAAAACACTTTTTACTGATCATACTTGTGCTTCTAGCAATGGAACTCGCCCTCCTCCTCCTGTAAATACTCCTCTTGCTGGACCAGTTCCAAAGCCTGGGGCATTTCCTCCACTTGGAGTTCACAGTGTGAGTAGAGTTCATTAAACATGTTTTTTCCTTAAGAACAAAACCTCTTACTTATCTGCTAAACCATTTGTTATATTCCATAAGGTGTCTCACTTATTTTGGTTTTCTCATTACAGCCATTCCAACCAGTTGCTTCACCTTCACCAAGTGCTATCGCAGGGTGGATGTCAAGTGCAAATCCTTCTCTGTCTCACCCTGCTGTTGCTCCTGGACCCCCTGGTCTTGTGCAGGCTCCTGGTGCTGGTCTGTTATATTATTATTGATTTGGAGGAAACTGTGGTTGCATTTTCAAAAAGTTAGTATGCTTCTTAAACTAAAGTTGTCTACTGTAATGTCATCAGCTGCCTTTCTAAAACATCCAAGAACTAACCCAGGCGGTCCTGGAATGGACTTTCAAATGGCTGATTCAGAGCATTTGATGAAACGAATGCGTGCCGGTCAATCTGATGAGGTGAGATTGAAGTAAGATGGAAATCACTAATTTGTGAGATTAGATTACCTAATCAATTACCAAGGCAAGCAAACACAACTCTTTCTTGTTATTCTTCAGGTATCCTTTTCTGGTTCAACTCATCCTCCCAATATGTATTCACCGGATGACCTTCCCAAAACTGTTGTGCGGAGCCTTAGCCAAGGATCTAACGTTATGAGCATGGATTTCCATCCACAACAACAGACTGTTCTTCTAGGTTGATTCTGATTGATTGGCCTTTCTGTAGTTAATATGGGAAGGGTTACTTATGATTATTGCGTGGTTATGTGCATATTCCTATTGAAAGTTGTGATGTATCATTTAAGTATTTTGTAAGTTAGACCCATGGTTGGGAAGGGGGCATTGTGTGGCTTCCAATTTCTGTTGGTCCTAATTTCCTGTATCACCGTGTAGTGGGTACCAATGTTGGTGACATTAGCATTTGGGAAGTTGGATCTCGCGAACGGTTAGCGCATAAGAGCTTCAAGGTTTGGGATATATCTGCATGCTCAATGCCATTCCAGGTGATTCTTGTGGTTTTGAAGCCCAATATTGCTTATTTGATCCCCCAATTAGTGAAACGATTTCTCTTTCCAGTCCATCATACTTAAATGTGAATCCTGTCCCCTAAATGAGATGCCGAACTAATTCAGTATTGTGCCGTATATTATTTGGTCTTGGCATGTCATCATTCAGTGAACTACCTTACTTCACAGGTCACATGGTAGCATCTTATTAGCATAAATCAGAATGCACCTCAATAAACAACAACAACATACCCAGTGTATTCCCACCAAGTGGGGTCTGGGGACGGTAAAGTGTACGCAGTCCATACCACTACCTAAGATGAAGTAGAGAGGTTGTTTCTGATAGACCCCTGGGTTAGGATAAATAACAGTATGACAAGCAGAAAACATAAAAACAAACAACAAAATGGGGTAACACACCACTAGATAATAAATGAAACAAGACACTCAGAGTAATACTATGAACTATCTATCCGGAATTACAAACATCATCAAAACACCATGAACAAGAAACTACTAGACACATGCATAACACTATGACTAGAAGAATGCACCTCAATAACAAGCTCCAAAAACTCTTTTCATATTTTTCAGCTTGTTTATTGGTTTCATTTGATTCAGGATGGAAGGAGCATGTCTATATTAAGTCTTATTTCCTCAATTGAGCATATTTCTCCATTTTCTTCTTTGGGTTCTAAGATTCACTTTTGCTTCCCAAACTAACATGCTTTGGTTGCTTATCATTCAGTCAGCTTTGGTCAAAGATGCCACTGTATCAGTCAATCGATGTGTGTGGGGTCCAGATGGTTCTCTACTTGGTAAGATGAGCTTTTATTGGTTCTTTTTAATTTTCTGTGATAAGTTTTTGCAGCTTTAGGAACTCAATTGTATCCATGATTTTGCATTTTGCTTGTTGTAGGAGTTGCCTTTTCGAATCACATTGTTCAAATATATACATACAGCCCAGCGGGAGAATTGAGACAGCATCTAGAAGTAAACCATGCAAAAACGCTCTCTCTTTGTCTCGCATCCTTACATCAATAATTACGTAACTTATCAAGTTTTTATTATTCTTCCATGTTATAGATTGACGCTCATGCTGGCGGTGTTAACGATATTGCATTTGCCCACCCTAATAAGCAACTATGCGTAGTAACGTGTGGGGATGACAAGACAATCAAGGTTTTCTCTGACATGATAACATAATATTGGTGTTATGCTTCCTTTATTTAAGAAAAAGAAGAAGAAAGCTGTTGGTAATATTGTAGGATTTTATTGTCTTAATTATTTGCTTTCTTATAACAGGTCTGGGATGCAGTAAGTGGTCGTAGACAACACATGTTTGAGGGGCATGAAGCTCCTGTGTATTCTGTCTGCCCTCACTACAAAGAGAGTATCCAGGTAAATCATTTGCATTCTGTGGTTACTTTTCACATTATTGACTCTTGGGCTGTTGAATGTTTTCCATTGGGCTTCTTAAAATGAGAGTCAAGGAAGCTGTCTTATAATTTTATGTTGTTGTGTTTGATAAAGAAGACTATTTTCTGAATTTGTGTTTTGCAGTTTATTTTCTCTACGGCCATTGATGGAAAAATAAAAGCTTGGCTGTATGATTGCTTGGGATCAAGAGTAGATTATGATGCTCCTGGTCTTTGGTGCACAACAATGGCATATAGTGCTGATGGAACCAGGTTGGTCCAAAAGCCAGTACATTTTGATCTTTGTTTAGTAAGTGACCTTATTTGTTTCAAAGTAAGGAAGCTTTGACGATTTTTATGCAATGAATGTAATCTTACATTTCTTTCTTCGAAAGATCTCATCCTTGTGATGCAATTTTTGGTAATGCGTTTTATTTATCCTCCTTTATACCAAGCTAAAGTAGTATAATGATTCTAAAATCTACCATCTTCTTTATCTTCAAATTTGGTGTAACACGCTCTATTCCTGTTTTTTTTTTTGTGTGTGTTATCTTCTTTACTTCTTTTTGTCTCTTTGTACTTGTCCTCTGCAGTACCTTTAACAAGTAAAATATTTTTATTCCACCAAAACCGCACCAACTAAGTGTACACTAGTACAGCTTACAGAAACCCAGGTTTCCTTTATAAATTTCGGGAATAGAAAAATTCAAGTAGATTGTATATATCATATACGTTGAGCATGCCATACCAAAAACCAAAAAGCACAAAAAATTATATCTACTCTGAACAAGTTTCCGACCCCACCTCATAAAAAAGGTCTATGACCAGGTTTCTCTTGCCATTGAAACACCTATGATTCTTTTTAGCGAGTTACTCAAGTAATACCTGCTGGAGTAGTGAACCATATCCATCCGTCTTGTGTGCTCAACTTTCGTCCAGTCCAACTCAATGAAGTCGTTTACTGTCCCAGGCATTAGCTAGTACTGGCCATATAAGTTAACATACTCAAGATTGTCCAGAAACTTGATGCTGAATCAAATGATAGTTTAAATCTTCCCATTCTGTTTTGTTCATAAATCACCTGTAGAACATGATGGTGCCTCTTTTTTGTTGATTAACTTATGCCAGTCAGGCTTTTATTAGACCCAACCGGACCAAGACCAACAACTGTAGGAGGTGCTCTATTATCTCGGATAGACTTTTAAGGTCATTATATAGGTTTTAAAATAGAGGACAATAAGACAACAATTTACAGCCAGCTTAGCTTACCTTTCCAACTGACAATTACAGCCAGCTTAAAATAATATTGGCCATCCTTTAGGTTTTCCATCTTATTGAGTCTTGCATTTCCTATTTGATATACGCAGCTGCTAGCTATTTTAACAATTGGTCTGATCCGTGTATATCTCAATTTTCAAACCTCCCTCTGAAAGATATGTTTCATCCAGATTGAGACCTGAATAGGGCTACTTCCCCCTCCGTATTAAGAGCATAACTGAACGGTTAAAGGATTTCAATTTTCAGCAAGGTGTCCAATCCAAGCATCATGCCAAAATCTCAATTTCATCTGCTTTTCCTGCTGAGAATTGGAAGTTCAAGAAAATCCATCTAGGTTCCTACTTCCTAATACTCTTCCAAACCGCAGCACCAAGGTTTGGAACTCCAATAACCAGCAGTATGATTTTTTTGACTGTCGATCAAATATCTGGAGTCACTTAAATAAAAGGATCTTATTATACTTTGGCATTTATATATCGAAATCTCTGACTTCCTTTGGTAGTATCACTGGACTCCCTTTACTACAACAACAACAACATACCTAGTGTATTCCCACAAAGTGGGATCTGCGGAGGATAAAGTGTATGCAGTCCATACCACTACCTCAAAATGAAGTAGAGAGGTGGTTTCCGAAAGATCCCCGGCTCAGAACAAGAAACAACATCAAAAGACAATAGAAACAAAAAACAAGATGGAATAACACATCAATACATAATAATAGAAACAAGGCACCCACAGAGTATGAGTATAAACTATCTATCCGAAATCACAAACATCAACACAACACCACGAACAAGAAACTAGAACACACACGACTAATGACACTGCTACAAACAAAGCAATCCCTTCCTACTAGCAAGGACGCACTCCCACCTACTAACCATCTACCTTAATCTGCGTCCTCCACACCTCCCTATGTAAGGTCATTTCCTTGGTAAGCTATAACTACTCCATGGCATGTCTAATCAACTCCCTCCAGTATTTCTTCGGCCTACCTCTACCCCGCCTGAAACCATTCATAGCCAACCTCTCACTCCTCCGTACTGGGCCATCCATGCACCTCCTCGTCACATGCCAGAAACATCTCAATCTCACTTCCCACATCTTGTCTTCCACCGAAGTCACTCCCACCTTCTCTCGAATAATTTCATTTTTAACCCTATCTCTCCTAGTTAGACCACACATCCATCACAACATCCTCATCTCCGCCACCACCTGATACAACAACAACAACAACAACAAACCCAGTGTATTCCCACCTAGTGGGGTCTGGGGGTAAGATGTACGCAGTCCATACCTCTACCTCTAAAGAAGTAGAAAGGCTGTTTCCGATAGACCCCCGGCTCAAGACACGAGGTACCACACAAATACATAGTAAAGCACAGAACAAGATTTCATAACATAAATACGGCACCCACAAGTAATAAAAAACAGAGAAAAGCACACAGATTCGTAATACAACATGGAACAAGGTATCATAACAAGAATAATACCCCCACCAAGTAATTCCCTACACTAGCGACCCAAACTGGCCCTAGCCTTCTGCCCTAAATCGCGTCCTCCAGATCTTCCTATCTAGGGTCATGTCCTCGGTGAGCTGTAACTGCTCCACCTGATGCAAACTATGAAGTTATAAATTTGCATTAAAGAATGTGCAGCTGGTGTGTACTACCAAATGATACAGAGGGAGATTCAAGAAATTCTTGTAACTCCTAGATTGGAAAACCTAATATTAAGAAAGGTCAAGGCGACCAAGGTCGGTTTTATAGAGCAATTCTCTTTTGCAACATGACAGTTTCTATTTTGCCATATAATCAAATGAATGAATAAACAACAAACAAAAAGAGATATTTAGCTTTTAATGTCCAGAAACCAGGCTATGCTAAACAAAGAAAAATGCTTTATCAATTTCATGCGTCTAAATGTATGCCAATTCCATTCATAAGGAATAAATGCTAGAAATCACAAAAAGTAAAGAAAATGACTGAACTTCATAGAAAATGGCACTTGAAAAAGATCAAGGATACCTTAAGCCTCTGTTTACTATCTTTGTCCCAAAAGGTGAATGAACCATCAGATCCTGCAGTGGCAAATGTTCCATGAGCAGGGTGGAAGTTCAGAGAGTCGATTGAGTGAATTTCGTTGCCCTCCCTGTGGCATTTGAATGTGAAGTTTTTACTTTGTTGGAAATCATCAAGATGATGCACACCAACCGTCCTTCAATTGAGCCAACCAAGAAACCTTGTTGATTTGTCCCTGGGCTCCCTTTGTTTAATGGAAATGTATATTTGTTCCTGTTGCCTTCGCAAAGAAAATCCCTTCTAAACTTGTTACGTTTCCTCTCAACTTTAACAGGTAACTATCAAAGAAACATGACATATGTTGGTAGCTATCTAGAACACAATGTGGACACTTCTTCCCCAAAATGAGCGATATTGCCTCTTTCACCTTGAAAATCTTTTCCACCCTATCAAGTACCCCGTGCCATATAGTCTCATCCTTGGGGATGCCAAGTTAAGTAGTAGGGAAGGAACCAACTCTCAGCTCAGCAACCTATAATTTCTGCTAATATATGAATGTTGTGTACCTGGCAGAGACTAGAAAATGTTAGGTGATTTCTTCCTGCTAGCTTATCCTTAGTGAACAAAGTTACAGAAGCTTACTTGGACACTTTATAAAAAAATGATTTGCACGTCATTTACTGGATAAAGATGGCTCTTTGATAGATTATAGTCTATCTAGAATTAGCCTCAAATAAACCAACATTATAATGCTGAGATGCTTCTGCTGCCTACTCTAGGTCGACTTCATCAAGAAAAGCATCACAAAATATGAGTGTCATCAGTATAAAGCATGAGAAAATGTACAGAGGTGATGTTATCAGTGCCGGCTGAAAGTCCTCCTATCCAGCTAAACCATATATAGTATTGTCTATCCAGTCCTACTCCATACCTTACTACTGGCTGCGAGCCTGCCTTGTTGGTCAAATTCAGTTCATTTTGTATCCAAAGTCAGCATAATCTAACCATCTAAGGATCCCGGTGGTCCATCTTACTCTTTTGCAAGTAGTAAACGTTAGCTTTCCATGTTTGAGTCAATAGTTCGATACTTCTCCTTTTTTTTTCTGCTGTTATGTCCGCGTGCACTCCAACTAATAAAACATAGCTTCTTTTGGCAGATGTTAACAAAAATTTGCCTTTACCCGCCATAACTCACATTGAACTCAATCATCTTTAATTCCTTTGAAGGCTGCCCACAGGATGCATTGTATGGTAGTAGTGTATGTTAGCTGCTTATCCAGTGCCTTCTTTACGACTTTCGAACAGTTGAAGAAACGCTTGTTTAGTCAGGATGTCGTTCCCGTCCCTTGGTGGTGCTTTTTCTACCCCTCACTTTGGCTTGTTAAATTGCATCTGGATTCGCTCCAATTCCAACATATACATTATCTGCATCACTAGTTCTAGGCGTATTCTATGTTCCAGAGCCTTTAGTTTGGTTGCGGAGTTAGAAGCTACTATATATAGATAGTGCCGGATTTCTATATCCTGCCTGCAAATATAAGCTCTTATCTCTCTAGCTCATGAATAAATCACCGTCTGTTTGTGATTTTATCAGTGGTCTTCCTCCTATTAGCTCTAATTTCGGTTTCTTTGTTGAACGACATGATTAAATATATAAAAGTTTCTGTCTAGCTTAAGTTGTTGGATGAGATGATCATACCCTTCAACATGGTAGCAGAGGTCTTGAGTCACTCACTATCAAAGAGAATTTCCATGCGCTTGATTCGTGAAAAAAGATTAAGCCAGACTTGAGATGGTGTTTTGAAAAACATTTTAAAATAAATAAACGTGTGCTCTCTCTAACAACTTAAGATTTTATGAATGCATACATTCTCCTGGTAGTGTACTCCCATTAGTTGATTTTCCAGAACTCTTTCGAATTCCTAAGAATTTTAAGAGGTCCCCTTCTTTGGCACTCTATCAAACATACCGTTGGCCAAAAAATAAAAAAGGGCTAAAGTTATGCACACTCCCTAAGGCAAAATATGACGCCGTTGGAGGAGGACTCATTAGGGTGAGTTTTATACTCAAAAGGTGCCTGGATAAAAGATATGGCAGCAATAGTGAATGAGTTAATGGTGCTTATTGAAGGTAGAAAAATGAATTGTAAAGAGGCCTACGCGATTTTATGATTGATGGCTGATACTCAAAAGGTGCCAGGATAAAAAATATGGCAGCAATAGTGAATGAGTTAATCGTGCTTATTGAAGGTAGAAAAATGAATTGTAAAGAGGCCTATGCGATTTTATGATTGATGTCTGAAACAAGACGAACTTTTTTGAGAAATATCTATGAAGCAAGACAAACTTGTTTGCATTTGATTTTATATCTAGTCATTTTTAACTTTTCCGATCTTCTTTCAGACTTTTCTCTTGTGGTACAAGTAAAGAAGGTGAATCCCACCTTGTAGAGTGGAATGAGAGTGAAGGAGCAATCAAGAGGACATTCTCTGGCTTTAGAAAGCGTTCATTAGGTGTAGTGCAGTTTGACACAACGAGAAATCGTTTCTTAGCTGCAGGTGATGAGTTCAAGATAAAGTTTTGGGAAATGGATAATACCAGCATGATTACGTCTACTGATGGCGATGGTGGATTGCCTGTTAGTATTGCTGTTACTTGAATTCATTTGCTTGGTCATCAATATTGAAATTGATAATTTTTGAACTCCATTTTCCTTTTCAGGCCAGTCCGAGACTAAGATTCAATAAGGAAGGCTCTTTGCTGGCTGTCACGACGAGTGATAATGGAATCAAGGTTCTGGCAAATACTGATGGGCAGCGAATGCTGAGGATGCTGGAGAGTAGGGCATTTGAGGGTTCACGTGCGTTTTCTGATGTCAATGTTAAGGTACTATTGCTCCTCATTTGGGCAGTTATGGTTTCTTACTACACAAGGCCCTTAACTAATTTAAATTGTCATATTCATACCACCAGTTGATGGTTATCTTTAAATTGATTCACTGTGCAGCCACCAATTGCTGGTTCCTTAGGTCCAATTCCTAATATATCTGGCTCGGCACCTCAAATCATTGAACGGAGTGATAGAACTCAGCAATCAATGTCTATCGGCAATCTGGTATGTCATCTGCCATGATCTCCCCCTCCCCCTCTTTATCACCTTTGACAGGGGAATGCATGGTGCTTCCTGATCTTGTCATTTGAAGTATGATTCTATTATATTTTACTTAGCCTGCTTGTTGTATCAATAGGCCACTATGGAAAGCAGCAGAGTTCCCGACGTGAAACCTAAAATTGCGGAAAATATGAACAAGATTAAAAGCTGGAAATTCTCCGATATTACCGACTCATCTCAACTTAAAACGCTAAAGTTGCCAGACCCTCAGTCAGCCAGCAAGGTTGTTAGAAAACTTCATCTACATCTTTAGTTTCACTTGCTTGTGTTAGGTTCTCTTTTGAAGATTAAATTTTGTGGCATCGTTTGTCATAATCCTTGTTGAATTGAATTGTGTAACTACCTCATATAAAAAATTTAGAAAAGACAATTTTATTTGCTTATATCTTGAATACGCTCTCATGTGCGGGTTTGATCATTTTTCTCGGCAAAAGTACCCGGAAACTCTTTTTTGATGAAGGGTGACAGAGAAACTTGAGCCTAGGTTCTGTGTTTGCCCTAATACCGTTGAATTGTTTGACCACCTCATTAGTAGCTTGTATTATCAGATATGCCATTCTTTTGCTTGCTCTATGAGGTCTTTAACAACTCTTAATTGTTCCTGGATACTGTTGTTGAATCTCCTGCTGCATGTTTATGCCTTTCTTGGTGGAATATGAATTGTTGCTATTGTATTGTTGAGGCACAAAATGCTTCTTCGATTAACTGTCTTTGTCAGCAACCTAAAGATATTTGTTGTAATGGTGGCAGGTGTTGCGGCTGCTCTATACAAACTCCGGGCTTGCTGTCCTGGCACTGGGCTCTAATGCCATTCATAAGCTCTGGAAATGGCAGAGAAATGAGCGAAATCCATCTGGAAAGGTTAAGTTGGAGTATCCATATGGCTCAGATCTAATTCTCAGTAGTTCTTTTCAGAAAATTCTGATTGGTTTGCTTTCCTTACTTCTTTCTTTCAGTCCTCAGCGGCAGTTTCTCCACAACTGTGGCAGCCGGCAAATGGAGCACTCATGTCTAATGATGTCGGTGATGCAAAATCAACTGAAGATGCCGCTGCATGTATTGCTTTATCTAAAAATGATTCTTATGTCATGTCTGCTTCTGGAGGGAAGGTGTCCTTGTTTAACATGATGACCTTCAAGGTTTGTTGACCCTCCCTAGGAAAAGGAGTGGACGAAGATCTTGTCTAGTTCTTGAACGTGAAGTTTATCAACATTTTTATCATTATGTAAAAAGTTGACTTGTCCCTTCTTTGACGATGATAAATTGGTTAATCTGGACTGACACATGAACTCTGGTCAGGTGATGACAACTTTCATGCCGCCACCCCCTGCAGCCACCTATTTGGCATTTCATCCTCAAGATAACAATGTTATTGCGGTAGGAATGGAGGATTCCACTATCCAGATATACAATGTTAGGGTTGATGAGGTATTTTTCCTTCTTTGTGTGGTGGTCCTAGGTTGCACATGTCATTTTGGAAGGAACAGTATTGCTCTTTTTCTGTCACTGTTTATTCTGATACTGAAACTTCATTATGTAGCTTCCATCTTCTCCTCTTTCTCCTATTTTTTACAATGCTTATTTTAGCCATGCATGGTGGGAATATCAACATGCATGTTTGTCTTCAAATATGCCTGCTAACAAGTTTGAGTTTACGTTAGGCTTCATTGTTTTAGTGAAGGTTTAGATAATGAAATTGAAAGAATGTTCTTATGCTATGTTTAGTTTTGGGTTGTAAAGAGGAAGGATTGCCTGAGTGGCGGCAAATCTCAAGGGATGAGGTCCATTTCACTCAGTTTGGAAGATAGTAAATATGGAGGGGTTGGGTGCCCTCCCCATCAGCATTATCAATTAATTAAAAGTGGACGGAAGCGTGAATGTATAGACCCCTTATCTTTATTCTTAGACAAATGGCTGTTAATCATTAATATAATACAGTAACCAACCATGTTTTTTCTCCTCACCTCAAAATTAACATACTTTTTAAGGTCAGGATTATATAGGCCATCGATATCAAAGCAAGAGGCTTATTTTATTACATTTCCATTAAGCCTTATGCTTATCAACTTTGTTTTCTGTTTTCCTTATTCCTGTCTGTCCTTTAGAATTTTGTGGTAACGGATCTTTTCTGTTTTCTTCTTTATCTTTCACTCTTAGGTCAAAATCAAGCTCAAGGGTCACCAGAAACGGATCACAGGCCTTGCATTTTCACAGAGTTTGAATGTACTGGTATCTTCAGGTGCAGATGCACAGGCAAGTTGACGTTTTTTTCTCCTCTTTACATTAATTTTACCTCTCTTCATTCATTTCCTTTCAATGCACAGCACTGCTGGTACCATTTGGATTTATGGATTGTCTTTATGCATGCGTTAAGTTTGTTATTTCTTTAGGGTGGGCAATGGTGCTTTCGTCGCATCTTTGCAGTGTTGATGCTATAGTAGTAATGTTGTAAAATTTCAATGACATGCTAATAGCAGAATATTTGGTGCTTGTTCTGTGATGCAGCTATGTATCTGGAGTGTTGATGGCTGGGACAAGAAAAAAGCAAGACCTATACAAGCGCCGCCAGGTCACCAAGCTCCCTTAGTTGGAGAAACTAGAGTCCAGTTCCATAATGACCAATCTCATGTACTAGTAGTTCATGAAAGCCAAATTGGAATCTATGATACCCAACTTGAATGTCAACGTTCAGTAAGTCTTTATTGTATTTTATTAGTAAATGTGCAAATAGAATTTGTATTGATTGCTCATAAAGCAGGTGTTTTAGGTTAACTAAATTCCACTTATCAGTATATGTATCATTCTCATCATCTCTTCAATTGTGATTGTACTGATGACAATCCTGGTAGTGTTTATTGTAAAGTTGTATCATCTTTAATTGTGATTGTATCACTGTCATTCTTTGGGATGGATGTTTTAAATATTGTTGTTTCTTGTTTGTTTGGGTTAAGTTTCCCATGTTACGAAGCATATTTCAAGAGTTCGATAGGAGACAATCACTTAGCACTTAGGATATATTTTAAGAGTTCGATAAGAGACAATCACTTAGCACTTAGGATCTATTATGGCAATGCTAAACCAGAATTGCTCGGAACCAATGTAATTTTCTGTGTTCTTTGTTCCCATTATAAAAGTTAGTTTTTAATGCTTTTACATGTTTGTCTTCTTTCTAGCCTAATTGGTAGCAGTCCCTTTTTAGTACCCTTTTCAACCAGTCAAGTGGCTTTACAGTCAGTCTATTACCCAATCCTGATCCCATGCTTTCCGTTGGTCAACAACCAACTAAAGTGCTACAGGCTTGACAGAGTTAAACTGTATTGAGACATTTTTTCACTCTTTCTGGTTTCTATTTCATTTCTTGCTTCTACTTGGCAGTGTAGCTGCATATATATTGTTTGGCATAACTCACAAAAGAGAACTTTCATATTGCATATTTAATTATAACACGAGACATTCCTTATCATGGCTACAATGTTGACCTTTTAAGTTCTTACTTTTATAAATGATTTGAACGGTAATTGGTTGCAGTGGTATCCAAGAGATTCCCTTTCTGCTCCCATTTCAAGTGCTATATACTCTTGCGATGGTCTGCTGATCTTTACTGGATTCTGCGATGGTGCAATCGGAATATTTGATGCGGACAGTCTCAGACTTCGATGTAGAATTGCACCCCAAGCTTATTTATCTTCAATTGGCAGGTATTCATGCTTTGCTTGGATAGATTCATTGTTCTGAAATGGGTAGCACTGCACATGCAAGTAGTACTGTAGTGGGTTGGACTGGGTTGGACTGAAATTGCATAAATGGAAAGAGAAATTATAAAGAGCGCTTAGTCGGTTGTACCTCAAATCGGAGATTCTGAGTTTAATTATTGCTTAAGCCTAACTATAGTAACAACCTTAACCACCCCTTTCCGAAAACCCAAATAACACACAAGTTAGTAGAGGAACAAAGAGATCTCCTTGGAAGTTTCCTATAGCAAGATTTATCAAACATGTTAAATAGATTTATGTGCTCTTCCTATTAAGTCCCGTCTCAATAAAATTAGTAGCCTAAAAGCCAAATTTTAATATATTTTTTTGATTCTTACGTACTTTTTTTAGTGTAGTATTCTTAGAACATAGTAATATTATTATTTATAAAAGTAAGGACAAATTTTAATTAATAAGATATTAGTCATTTGTTTGCATTACATTACCTTGAATATTATTGTAAAAACTTTATTTATTAATATCAAGATTTGATAAAAAGTTCTAAAATATTTTTAATAAACAATAGACAGCTCTTCCTTTTTTTTTACAAGTTTAAATTTTATACCTTTTATATTTTTCAATCTTTAATATTATTTGAAGTGAAATTAAAATCATAAAATTCATATTAAATTTTTTGGGGCCTCACCCTTGAGCCACCCCGGCTTCCTATCAATCAAACCATTCATATTTCTCTCTTTACATTGAATGATATACTAGTCCATGATGCCTAAATATGCTGATGCCAGATCTTTAGTGATCTCTTGGAAACTTGCCTTTGTTTGGATGCTAACTTATTCGCTGGAAAACATATTACTCTAGAAAATTATGGTATGCAAGTTTAAAGGAAAATGATTTTCTTCCATGTGTTTGTTCAAAAGGAAAATGAAATTCTAAAAGAAATGATCATTTCCCCCACAAAACTTTACACTATATGGTGGACAATTTTGAGGGAGATTAACTTGCTAGAAAGTTCTCGACTGAATGTACAATACGTTTGGTAAAACAAAGTCAGCACTTGGGATTTCTGCTTATATTTGGTGAATAGGGCATGAGCCTCTGTAGGTCGTAACATGAAATAATGGCATGCTCTTTACTCTATATCTGATATTAGGGGTAATCTTTCGGTGCTGTGGCCAACTAATCTGAATTTCACTTGTTTAAGCTGTGGCAGCGGCGCTACATTTCCTGTGGTGATAGCAGCACATCCATCTGATCCCAACCAATTTGCTCTTGGTATGAGTGATGGCGCGGTGCATGTGATGGAGCCATCAGATGCGGAGCCCAAGTGGGGCGGTTCATCGTCTCAAGATAATGGAGCTATGCCTTCTATTCCCTCAAGCTCTGCATTGAATAGTCAGCCATCAGAAACTCCTTCTAGGTGAATGATAGAAAGATTATGATGCTCACATTGTTCTTTAGATCCAAATATTGTAAAGTTACTAAAAATAGCTTATTCTTTTCTATCTATTTTGACTATTCTTTTGGATAGAGGTCATTGTACATCTTTGATCAGCTGCATTTTGTAGCCAGGCTATTATTTTCTCCTGTTTCTCAAATGTTTCATTGATTTCTCCCATCTTGTTTTCCCTGCTAAGTTACTGATATCGATAACAACTTTTTGTTTTTCCATCTGCAGTTATTATTGAGAAAAATGAGTCCATAGACCCTCTCGAGTTTTTAATTAAAAAAAGGGGACAAGTGGGTCCCACAATGTCCCCAAGTTAAAAAAATAAAGTCGCTCTCAGTTGTTCGACAACTACATTAGTTGTCTCAACAACTTCTCATAGTTGTCGAACAACTGGGAGAAGTTGTTGGAACGAAAAAACTTTAAAAAAAAAAACTCAAATTTTTTTTGTCTCTTCCACCTAATTTTAATAATTTAAAGGACTCACACTTAATTGGAAAACTTGTTTGTCTCTTTTAATTCAAAGTCCCGTTATTATTATTCTTTCTGTTTTCTCACACGTAGTCGATGTTCACATTAAGTCAAGTCAATGAATACAATTATGTGTTCATGTCATTGAACGAATGCTTTGCTTTGTGCGCCACTGTTATTCTTTTAACTTAATTTCTTATTTAATCATGGTAAATTAATGTGATTTGGAATAACTTTTAGGTCTTGAGTTAATTTTAGCTCCAGTTAACCACCCTAACCAATGTCAACCTGGATATTAGGAGGGTTGCTTGAGTGTCAATTATATTATTTTGTGACTTATTATTTCTAGAAAGGGTTGCTTGAATGTCAACTATATTATTTTGTTAATCTAAATTTAAATTTAAATCGATACAGTTACATGGTTTGCACATATAAAAGATTGATCAATCATTTATAACACAACCACCATATGCTCTAGGTGCTCAATTGTTACATCCGTGTAGTACGAATAGAACGATTTAAGGAAATTGTGCAATCTGGAGAGAGAGTTATATCATCTAAATTATAGCCGAGACGATTCGAATGATTGAATTGATGACTTCATTTCGATATTAATAACCCAATCAAGTCAAACGATTCTCTCTCTCTTTTTTTTTTTTCATTTGTTTGTTTGATTGTAACATCGATCTTTTTTTTTTTTTTTTTTGGTGATGCATCTGATACATTATGATAGTCTGATTCATTTGCTATGAATCTATTATGAATGCAACTCTAAATGTTGTGATGATAGTGGAACCAAGAATAACGCATTATGTTCTTCCATCAGAAGTAATTAACATGACATATGGAAAAGCAATGATGTTATTGTACTCCCTACCCTAATCTTGAACCCAAAAATAGGAAAAGAGAGAGAGAGAGATTCTTGAAGTGCGCTAAATGCTAATACAAGAGATGGTTAGTTGCCTTGAGTGAATCACAATCTATCCAATGTTTATGTAGAGTTGTCATCATATACTCGCTTTTCTTTTTGCTAAGAACGATACATTTTCATATTTTTATATTTAGTAACAATTTGATTGTAAAATACTTATCTTATTTTTAATGAAATGATTTTTTTGTAAGCGTCAGCTTGTGCACACCTCAACTAATTTCACGAGATATGTGTCACTCCACCGGCAATAGGTATCAGATAGTTCTGTCTATCGAGGCTAGAACAGATGGAAAGAAATCACTTAGGACCAATTTGGTAGGGTGGATTATTTTCATAATCCATGGATTAAATGGTGGGATTACTTAATACATTGTTTGGTAGCAATTTTGAAGCTATGTATAACTAATACATGGATTAGTTATATATCATACATGGTATTATAGGGTGTATAGCTAATACACCCAATTTGATGAAATTATTAATCCATGGATAAATATGTGTCAAGACAAAAACGCCCTCAAATTTCTTTATTTTTTTTTTCTAAATCTTTTCAATTTATTCAATGTGAGTTATTTCTTTTCAATTTATCAAGATAATAATAACCCTCCAAATAATTTTAGTCATAAAAAAACTACTCGATTAATTTAAAAAATACTTATTGATCAAAATTCGAAAATAAATTGCATGATTGCATACAAGCTTTAGTTTTGAAAATAGGATATTCATAAATAAAAATAATTTTTCTAATTAGCTTTAACATTTTACGGAACACAAATTTATGTTAATAATAATTCTATTGTCTCATTCAAAAGTTACACGTATTTTCCTCCAACGTAAGAACATCACAAAGTGGAAACAATAAAAAAATGATGAACAAATAAAGAAGAGATAACAAAAAAATATTTGTAAGTGAATGATTGAATCTTAAAATTTCAAAGTAAATAATTAGTTATATTTTTACTTTTTTTTTTTTTTTAAAAGAATAATAAAGTTTTGCAAAGAAAATACACAAAGTTATAATATGTCAAAGAGTATTTTTGTAAACAAACAATATTCTTTTTAAAATATAACAATACATATTATTTTCAATACATCAAACCAAACACTGCATAAAAAATAATCTCAGTCTTACTAATCCCTGTATTACTAATTCCTGCACTACTAATCCAGCATTACTAATACAACCTATTCAGTATTATCTTATATACTCTACCAAACGACCCCTTAGTGTTTGTCACTATAGAGAATTGAAACTGAAATGATTTACAACAACACAAAAATCTATGACTTATTTTAGATGACAAGTTTCAAAAGTTTTTCTTCCTTTTTTATATTCCGTGTCAAGTCAAATTACCTCGTATAAATTAGAACATAGTAAGTAATAGTTTGGATGTACTACAAGCCCTTGGCATCATTAATTGAAGAGCTAATCGATCGATATTGAACTTTGGGAGAACCCAAATGAGTTAAAAAAAAATTGATTCTTTGGTGCACTAAAACTCTACAACCGAGAACTGAAGTCTAGAAATATAGAATTGAAAAACCAAATTAATTTAATTTGGTTCGGTATTTCGATTTTTATGCTCACAGCTAATTGCAACACATACATAAAATGGGATCAGAGTGCACTTTCAAACTTGTGGTTTTTGTGGCTACATAATTTATTAAATATATGACCTTAAATATGTCATAATATTTGTGTGGTTATAAAAGCTTTTTAGGTGAGTGTGTCACATGTGCTGCTGTGCTGTTGGAGCACAAATATTTTGAACTACTCCCTTTGTTTGTTTTTACTTTATCATTTTTTGACGTGACACAATATTAAGAAAATAATTATTGATATAACTATATGATTGTAATCTTTATTAATTGATGTTTAAAAAAAATTATATCTTGAAAATAGTTTAGAGAATAAATAATTAATGATAAGAAGTGAAAAGAACAAAATGAAAATGCAATTAGAAAAATCGAATATATGAAGTATATATTTGACAGAGAAAATGATCAAAAGCCTCCCTCCGCCCCCCTCTCCCCAATCTTTACCTCAAATCCCAACAACACACTTATATTTTGCGAGGGTCCTATGACCCTCCTGAACTATTTTAAAATGAAATTATTACCCTCGAACGTTGACATGATAAGAGAGTGTGTTTCACTTTCTTTAAAGAGAGTGAGAATGAAAATTATTTTTTATATTTCTTCAAATAAATATATATAATTTTAATTATTATTTTTCTTTATTCTTCTTCCTCTTCTTCTTCGTCCTTCTCCTCCTTATCCTTCTTTTTCTTCTCTTCGTCTTCCTCCTCCTCTTCTCCTCCTTCTTCTCCCCTTCTCCTTCTTCTTCTCCTTCTCCTTTTCCTTCTTCTTCTCCTTCTTCTTCTCCTCCTCCTCCTCCTCCTCCTCCTCCTCCTTCTTCTTCTTGCAAGAACTCATCAATGATTATTTTTTATATTTCTTCAAATAAATATTTGTAATTTTAATTATTATTTTTCTTTATTCTCTCTTCATTTTCTTTATTCTTCTTCCTCTTCTTCTTCGTCCTTCTTCTTCTCCTCCTTATCCTTCTTCTTCTTCTCTTCGTCTTCCTCCTTCTTCTCCTTCCCCTCCTCCTTCTCCTCCTCTTTCTCCTCCCCCTCCTCATCAATGACATTCAAAATTAATTTATCATCTTCCTCATGCACAAAATTGACTTGTTCCAACTTCATAGAACTAGTTTTAAATTAATTCAGATTGAGAATTTTGAATATTCTCGGTCAAATCAATGATGTTCACTGATATATAATTACATTTTTTCTGGATTAATTTCAATGTTCTCAACGTTAATTTATCAACCAATTTCAGATTGACGTTGAGAATGTTAAATCAACTCAGATTGGAAAATTTGAATTAATTTCTGGGTTAGAATTATTCCTTAGCTCCCAAAAAATTTATTGACGTTGAGAATGCTAAAATTTATCGAAAAAGACGACGTCGTTGGAATTTTGAATTTTGCCGTCACCTTCACGGTCCAGTGGTGTTTCATTGTCAGAAATTGTGCACCATTGAAGATACTTATCTTTCTCCGTTAATCGGAGAAGGCGGTGCCATTTTATGAAAATTGAATATTTTTTGGACATTAATTGTTGATTGAGGAGTAATCTTACATCATTTGGTCAAATTCCATTGATGTCATTGTTTGTAAAGAAGAAGAATTGAAGAAGAGGAGGAGGGGGAGGAGGAAGAGGAAGTGGAAGAGGAAGAATTGGAGAAGAAGAAAGAAAATGAAGAGAGAAAAGGAAAAGTAATCAATTTTTTTTTATAGTAAAAAAAGTAATATGACGTGGAATTACGACATGACACGTGGCAGCGCGTGCAAATCATTACCTAAAAAGAATCTAAATATGAGCTTTTTAGACGGGTATATATTTCACTTTAAAATAATTTGAAAAATAACAATTATATTTTAAAGTAATTCAAGAGGATCATAAGATCCGCAAAATGTAAGTGTGCAGTTAGAATTTGGAATGAGTGACTTTTGATCATTTTCTCTATTTGACACCTAGGATAGTATTACACAAGTAGCTTTCCCTCCATGCTCCAAAGTCTAAACAAAAAGACAAAACCGAAAAGAGAGGCAACGGTACCTTAATCGTACATTCAAAAACAACAAAAGAAGAAAAAAACACAGCTAGCATTCCCCCATTGGACACACTTTATTCTTGGCTCTTCAACTTTATTTTTAAATTTTTTTTTTCTACCTTGTGCCAAATGATGATAATGATGAAAGTAGTACTAAAAACTTTGGTAAAATCTCTTTATATATCTCCTCATAAAGAGCTGAATCTGAATATTTGTTGAAAAAAAAAATGGGAGGGAGTGTTATAGAAAGAAGAGGAGGTAGTGTAGTTTGGGTGTTAAGACAAAATGGAACATGGTGGCCTGGGAGAATATTGTGTAGTGATGAGATTCCAAGCTCTGGGATTCTTTCTCGTGCTAGTTTAAGTTCAAGGTTTCCTATTAAGCTTCTTGGTCGAGATAATGCTTCTGTGTATGCTCTTATCTTAGCTCTTTTCTTTTTTTTGTTGAATATCCCTTTTGTGTTTTTTGCTTATTTTTGTGCTTTTTGTGTGTTGTTAGAAGGTAGAATATGGGATTCTTGAATACCCCTTTTCTTTGCTTATTTTTGTGTGTTGTTATATGTTAGAACATGGGATTCTTGAATATCCCTTTTGTTTTTTCTTGGTTGGGAGTTGAGATTTGGTTTATTTTTTTGGGTTCTTAGCTCTTTTTTTTTTTGTTCTTTTTGTGCTTTTATAAGTTTAGAATATGGAGTTCTTGAATACCCCTTTTTATTTTTGGTAGGGATTTGAGATTTGGTGGATTTTTTTGGGTGAAAAACCAAGTATTTAAGGGTGTAAATGGATATATAGCTGTCTTTTGTTGCTAAGCAGTAAGGAAAAAATATAGCAGAGTTTCTTGGTTTACATTGTCTTGCATGTTTTTATGCTCAAGTAATGAAGGTAGTATATTGTTTAATTTGTTTAGCTTCTCAAACAAGAAGCTAATATGTTTTGAAACCTCACTTTGGACTTAAGACCCTTTTTGTCCTATAACCACAGGAACTTCACTTTTGCTGGTTTAAGAGCTCAGCTAGAGCAGTATAGTTTGTTTTTTTCAAGTTGTGTTTGTGGTAAAGTTAACTTGTCTGCCTGTAGACAGCTTTTTGTTGACAGGGGAAACAGAGAAAGAGGTTAGTTTCTGCTATATTTGTTGTTGCTTTTTACCTTTGGTATGCTTATTGTAATCTTTTGTGGATTTGAGATCAGGCAAATGAGTGTGTGAAATCATGTTTGTGTGCAATTGTATAACAAAATTATTTCAGGTTTTGGTACAATTTGGAGAATTCTAATCGTGTAAAGTCATTTCGATGTGGTGAGTTTGATGGTTGTATCAAAAAGGCTGAATCATCCAAGACATTTATCTGTAGTAAAAGCCTGAAATATGCACGTAGAGAAGATGCCATTCTTCATGCTCTTGAACTTGAAAAGGGAGATCAGGAGAAACTGGAAAGGCCAGGTATTTTATGAGATTTTGTGTCTTTGTTGTATTAGGCTGCCAATTCGTCGTTGTTAGTACTTGTATTTGATAATATATGTGAATAATGATACTTATATGTCGATCAAGATGGATGCTAAATTGAATGTTCATGATGCCACATTAAGAATACAGTGTCTCATCATCCTAATCTTGAAATTTGTTTAAATCAACAAAGCGATCTGTTGGTAAATTTTGTCTGTTCATTACAGTATTCGTTTCTGGATTCAAAGAGGGTGAGACTCATGGCGAAAGTAATCAAAGAGCAACGAGAAGCAGAAGATTTTGCTCCTCGATATCTTTCTTGGAGAAATCAGTTTATTCTCAATCATCAAATATCATTGCAGAAAATTCTTCTTCCAAGTCCACGAGTTCCTTGAAGAGTGATTCACATAGAAAGAGAAAGACAACTGCAGGTTAATGTTTATCCCATGTTTCTTTGTTTAATCCTTTTGTTTATGGTTTTGATACACATATGTCTCCTTTCTATTCCATCGTAATGTTTGAAGTTTAAATCCTTATCTTTACTTAATTAGCATCACTTGAGCTGGTTCTTTTTTTTAAGTGTTGCCTTTCGCTTATTTGAGCAGATGTTACATATAATCTTGCCTTATATTTCTATGCAATGATTCCTAAAGCACTAGCAAACTTCCCTTTGTTTGCATTCGTTTACTTTGAGTTATTACATCAGTTTGCTGCTGTGGTGTCATGGAAATGGCATCGACAGTGACTTCAATTCTAGAAAATCTACATCTAAGCATATCCGTTACATCATATGATTTAATTCACATCGATGAAAGATGGAAACTTTTTCCTTTCCTTCTGTCAGTATGATGCTGCTCAACAGAAGAGGCATTACAAAAGCCATAGAATAGTTTCAGGACCGAGCAATTGACTGGATTCTGTTGTGCTGTTTTAATCTATTCTGAAAATTCAGGTCACTATGCATTGCGACCAACGAAGATGAGCTTCAAGGTCATCAGTCGTCCAGCAGTCGACAAATGGAAGCGCAATGGGAAAGTGCATAATCAACATTTTAAGAGCAGACCAGTTGTTTCGTCTAATGAAAGAAGCACTGAATTTGGATTCAAGACGGAATCATTTGAAACCATGTCAAGGGATGGCAGTCAGAAGTCTCAGCCTGGTCCAGGGAACAGTTTCTCGGAGGACGCCAGCATCCAAAGCCTTTGTTCGAAGTTGACCACACGAAAGAATAGTACCAAGACATTAATGGATGTGCATATGACAGTTCAACGCACCTATAGAGGAGAGCATACTCCCCTTGTTTCTCTAATGAGTAGACTAAACGGAAAGGCAATCGTCGGGCACCCCATCAACATAGAAGTGTTATATGATAGTTCAATGCTTCCTGTTAAAAAAGAGATCTCTGATCAGACGACAAACAAGAGCAAAATGCCTCAACTTGTTTGGAGAAAGTCGAAGAGAACTCCCGTCTGTTACACAAGTTCTACCTCCTCTCCTGCAACTAATTACGACAACATTCAGCAAAACAGCAAGAAATTTGGAGATATGAGTTCCCAAGTTAGGAGAAATGGTCCCTTTAATACCAAGTCTCGTGGGAAGTTATCGAAGAAGGCAAACATGTCAAAGAAGAGAGCAAGAACAATCTACCTTGCTGATTCCAGAATCCAGAATGCTGCAAAAGATGACAGACAAGCATGTGTCCCTGTGAAAGACATATTCATCAAGTTAGTAGGGGCTCTTGGAAATGAATGATCATAATAAGCAAGATATGTTTTTAGTTCTTTTTCTTCTTCTAACTGCTGACATTATGAGAATTTTATATTGACATAGGTTTATGTCTAATGTCACCTCTTTGTAAGTATCCTCAACTTACAAAATTGAGCAATAACATTGCTCAGCCTTTTGTTCTTCCAACATGAAATCTATCTATTAGTCCTGTTGTAGTAAAGATTGAACTGCCTTGTATAATTTCATCTCAAAATACTTATCTCCATACTAAAAATATTTGTCTCAAACATTTTTTTTCTGTCCATTTTTACTTGTTCATTATACTAAAAATCTATATTTGTTTTTCCTTGTTCAGTTTAAAAAATAAGAACATTTACTATTTTTTACGGCCTAATTTATCTTTATTAATAAGTAGTAATCATTTACAATTCATTTCCTAAAGTTTAGATGACTTATACCTTGTCCGTTTCATTTTACTTGATCCTGTTTCCAACATAATTTAATTCATGCAAAATAAACTTCAACCACAAATAAAAATATGAAGAAACAACAATTTTTATTGATAAACGAGGTGGTTATAAATCTGTTCCTCCCTTGATTCTTCTCTCGATTTTCTCCGTAATTCGAGAGCCATTAGTGACGTATTTCTCGAACATAGAATGATCTCTTTATGCCATGATTTTGTGGGATATTGGAGATTTCGATCTTTTTACAAATACCCACAGTTTATGTCTGTTTCAGGAATATGTTACCCCTTTAAATAGGCGAGATTTAGGTAAAGTACCCTCCTAGAACTCTAACAGAATTCAGAGTCCCACAAATGTCGTCGAAGTGTAGATTTGATGACGAGTGTTGAAGTACCAATAGAGCTTCCATCTTTATGCGGCGGCTACAGATTTGCAGATCTGATTTAGAGATGAAGGACAGATTTGGTCCCACTGAGCGTGCCAATTTGTTTTTCACAAATTTTTACATGGAAAATAAACTTCAACCACAAATAAAAATATGAAGAAACAATAATTTTATTGATAAACGAGGTGGTTACAAATCTGTTCCTCTTGATCCTTTTCTCGATTTTCTCCGTAATTTGAAAGCCGTTAGTCACCTATTTCTCGAACATAGGATAATCTCTTTATTAATATCCCATGATTTTGTGGGATATTGGAGATTCCAATTTTTTTACGAATACCCATGAGTTTATGGGAGTTTAGATTTTCTTGAAGAGGCCCACAAATTTTAGAGAGAAAATATATTGTTTCAATTTACTTACTCATTTTATGAAGGATCAATAAAAGTTTGTCATATTCTTTCAATATTATTCCTATATTTAAAATATGTAAAGTACTACCTCCGCTTATTTTTACTTGTCACACTTTAACTCGACACATTCATTAAGAAAAACAATTATTGGCATAATTATTTTATTATAATATCATATTAAATGATGTTTACTATTGTGTCTTAAATTTAATTTTGAGGAAAAATAATTAATACTTAGGTAAAGCAGAAAAATAAAAAAATATTTTTTCTTGATATGTCAAAATGATAAATAATAGAAAATAAATAATCGATGAAGATAGTATAGTTAAATTTAAATTTTCAAAGCATAGTGTTAGATTTATTTATTAGTGGTACCTGGTAGTTAATATATAAAAAACACGATAAGTACCTATATTTATTGATATTACGTGTATATATCAAGTCAATTTATGGATGATGTGTGTTTGAATTTAGAGTTAATGTTATTTAACTATAATTAGTTACTATATATTTTAATTATATTTTAGTTTATTCAATCACGTAACCATCATAAATAATGGTATTAATTTGGTAGCACCCCCCTCTTTTCACCTCCAAAGTTTAGTATAAATAATTTTTCAAACTCAAAAATTCACCAAAACCCCTAACTAGGGTTTAAGCTTCACTGTCCTCTGCAACAATGGCGACTAGTCTCAGGTACTTGCTCTCCAAGTCATCAACTTCCCTTAAACTCCGCAATCAACATTCCAACAACTTCCCACCCATTTCCCAATTGCTTAGAGCTCTTCACTCATTCGCTTCCAGAAACTTCCATTGCCATTCACCTATTAATTCTAGAACCTTCTCCACTTCTCCCCAATACTTCCCCCAAGACTCTGATTCTTCTATCGCTGCCGCTCTGAATCTTGATAGTCGCGTTCCCGCCACTGTTATTACTGGTTTTCTTGGCTCTGGAAAGGTGACGCCAAATCTCCCTTCCTCCGTTTCAATATGTTTGTCTTTCTTTTTATTAGTACCTCCTTTCATTTTAGTTGGTCATCATGCTAAAAATAAATGAACTTTTTTTATTTTATCCCTACAATTAATAGCATGCGTTAAATGTAAGCAATTACAATTGCAATGTCCATTGACATTATTAATATGAGCAAAGGGTAAAATAGTAAAATTTATTATTCAATATATGATTTTGTTAATTGCCGTGTAAATGGAATGTGCGCAACTAAAATTGGACGGAGGGTGTAGTCCGTAATGTCTCCTTTTTTTTTTTTTTTATAAATAACTCTTTGATTTCAATTTTGCATGTGTCATATGTAAGAACACAAGATTAAACACATTTTGGTACATTCTATGTATGCTTATTTTAAGACTACCAGGTTATTTACTTTCTTAAATTTCCTGTCAAGTCAAAACCGTACAAACGGGGAGAGTACATTTTTCTCACATTTTTTTATTTTTTTTTTAGCTATTGTAATCTAAGTTATTGAATATTAGAATTGAGGCTAGATTCTAATTTGTAGCTGAGTTCGATTAGCTCGGGATTGGGACATATTTTATTGTTTTGTTAAATTATTGACTATTATAGTGAAATGGATTTTAAAAATAGGTGCTTTATTTATATACTCCTTCCGTTTCAATTGTTTGTCTGGTTTTGACGTGGCAGAGAGTTTGAATAAATAAAAATGTACTAAAATGTTCTTTAATCACATGGTGTTAAATATGTCATGTGGAAAGTTAGAATGAAAGATTTGCCAAGAAAAAAAAAAGGGACATTCTTTATGAAACAGATGGAGTAGTTTTCAAGCATGTAAATTTTATTCACAACGAGAATTACATAAGTTGATTCTCTTGCTCTGAATTCGTCATCTTGTGAATTTGGGGGATGGAGGGGTCATACCCTTGAGGTTATGACATTATTCTCCGAACTTGATTTAAAACTAATTGTATTCAACTGAAAGTTAGGGAAATGTTTTCCTCCTTTTCTTTGTTTGTGCTAGTGTTTGTTTTATTATGTGTTCAAGAAATTATGCCCAATGTAGAATTAGAAGTGAATGATTTGTTTTGTTAATATCACAACCTTGTTTTTCTTTTTCGGTTTCTTTTTTTAACTTACAATGACTAGGAATGTAGTGTTTCTCTATGTTGAATTTGAGATATCTGAATCACTTTGCATTATAAGATGTTGGGATTAGTATGCTTATGAGAAACATCTCTTTCTTTTCTTTCATGGATATTCTGGCAGACAACTCTGTTGAATCACATACTGACATCTCAGCATGGGAAGCGGATTGCTGTGATTGAAAATGAGGTATTCCAGTGGTTTCTTGTTTTATCCAGTTATTGTCGTTAACTTTTATAACCTAAGATGATTCTTTTTTCCATTTAATGGATGCCCTTTGACTTCCCGTTTTGTATTTAATTATGTCATGGCTAGTAAATTTTGGATTATCTACATTTACTTAAATTCTTATATGACTAATCCAATTGCAGTTTGGTGAGGTGGACATTGATGGCTCATTGGTTGCTAGTCATTCTTCATCTAATGAGGACATTCTCATGGTTAATAATGGTTGTCTATGTTGTACTGTACGTGGTGACCTTGTTAAGATGCTTTTGGAGCTCGTTAAGAATAGGAGAGACAAATTTGATCACATAGTTATAGAGACAACAGGTATGTGAAACTATTTAATAAAATGTAGTAACTGTTGTTATCAAACGTGCTCGAGTGCACTGGTGGACTCAATTTTGTTAATAAGACCTCAAGAACATCTGATCACGAAGTACTTATCAAAAGGGAAAAAGTTTTGATTATGTTGTTTAGCACTTGCAAGTCACTTCAATACTTGAAAGGATAACTTTGCCTGGTATATGCAGGTCATCTTATTAGCAATAGCTAAAGATCTTCTATAAAGTATGTGAACACATTTTAACAGAGGGTTATGTTACCATTCTCAAAGCATTTTAGTATATGGTTCTTCTTAATCTCTTTTATTGATGGGATGGGTTAAATTTATGTGCCATAAACAATTCCACGTAGAAATAGATCTGCATTAATCCAAAACAGTAGCTTGTACTATTGCTACCTCTTCTCCCAACAATGTTGATGCAATGATATGGACAGGAAAAAAGAGGGAACATAGCCATATGTAGTGTTGGTCTTACGTTTTGATAATTGTCTGTTCCTGACGGTGACAATGAAATTCAGATGTTTTGATGCATGTAGCTTCATTTAATGTCTTTTGCACGAAGCCTTGTTTAAATCTGTTGTAACTTCATGGTTAATTTCAATTGCTCTCTAAGTGGTCTGGGATAGTTAATGTCCACTGGCATTGCTGACAGAAAAAGTTTATCAATTTTGCTGAATGTTGTTTGCTAGCGTTGACAGAAAAAGTTTATCAATTTTGCTAAATGTTGTTTGCTAGCGTTCTGAAATGAACAATCCTTTATAGACCCTCTTCCTCATGGGGAGAAGCAGCGCAAAGGAAAAAGAATGCTGACTAAATACTAATTATGCATCTTGGTCTAACTAAATCTCTATAGGATGTTGTTCTTCAGAAATTGAAATTTGGAAGTCATGTTTAGCGTGTGTTCATCATCTCCCTAACCAATCCTTTGAGTCACTACTTGTTTTCCAGGTCTTGCAAAGCCTGGTCCAGTTATTGAAACATTTTGTTCTGATGAATTGGTTTCAAGACATATCAAACTTGATGGAGTTGTTACATTGGTTGATTGCAAGCACGCGTTGCAGCATTTAAACGAGGTAAAACCCAGATTTGTTACGAATGAGGCGGTCGAACAAGTGGCTTATGCAGATCGTATTATCTTGAACAAGGTAAGGCAGCTTCTAGCTTTTACTTGGTTACACTTTTCCTAGCCTGCTGTAGGTTCAAGCAATCATGGGAATCCTATATTTCAGTTTGTGTTCTTCTGATTGTGTTGACAGATAGACTTGGTAACTGAATCTGAGCTCGAAGTGTTAACAAAGAGAATCAAGGTAGAGTCTCTTCTTTTCTAGTCTTATTTCCCTTTCTTTTACAATAGCAGTGCAGGTAGTTGCTCTAACATAAACACAACTTACATTGTTGCAATATGTTATGTATGAATGATTCAATGATACTGAGCTTAAAAATTGCCCTATTGCGTTTGTAGTTTTAAGAACTAATCTGCTTAATGTGAAGGAAGAATTTCCTTGTGAGGCTCTTCTCGCTGCTTTCTTATTGTAATCCTTTAATTTCTTCCGTAATGTCTGTCCAATAGGACTAGTAATGCATTTTGAGTTGCTGCAATCTTGAACTCTTTCTGTTTTTTCCTTTTTTAAAAAAGTCATGTGGCATCTGTTTCATGTTTCTAACAGCTTTGACAGCTAGGTAAACATCTGCATAGCCATTTCTGCTGGATATGCAATGTGTACTCCTTGAGCCTGCATTTAGTTATATTTTCCCTTTTTCCAATTATATTTATGACTCCTTTTTTGAATACAAAGTCTTGATTGCCGTGACTTTCCAGCATATCAATGGGATGGCACAAATAAAGAGAGCAAAGCATGGGTTGGTTGATATGGACTTCGTTTTGGGAGTTGGTGGCTATGATCTTGACCGGTGATTTTGCTTAAAGAACTTGCTCCTTTAACTGTTTCGCTTTCCTTGGCTCAGAATGGTATGTTGAGTTATTGTTGCTGAATTATGCCTGCTTTGCAGAGTTGATTCTGAAGTTCAATCAGAGGGCTCCCACTGTGGGCACAAACATGAAGATGGGCATGGTTAGTGAATGGTGTTAACTTTGAGAAACATTTCTTTGTTCTCCATGTTCTTTCTAATGTCTCCCCGACTCTCCCTGGTTTTCTTCCTTTTTTTTTAAATGTACATTTGAGTTGTTTGATATGTTTGATTCTTTTTTATTACTGATCTGACTTCTCATCTTATTAGAAGATAAACATAAAGCTCCTTCAGGTTTTTGATAGCATGCCTCATTGTTTGCAGAACATCACAAGGGCCACGGCCACCTTCATGATCATGTACATGATTCTGCTGTATCCAGTGTTAGTATTGTGTCCGAGGGAACCTTAGATTTAGATGAGGTATCTTCTCTTTCTAGTTAACTTCTTATTTTTTGGTATCATTATCTGATTATTGTTGAGTTGCCAATTTCACTCGCCGCAACATGCTTAAAGTCCTGTGGCTCTGCCCTAATGTAACGCTTATTGATATTTTAACAAGACTTGCTCTACTAAACACTTGAATGTGCTAGAGAAAAAACATGAACTTTATAGTTGAAAATGCTTCCTTGTCCATTTTTCGTCCAAAACTTGTTGATTATGTATGAACAACATTTCCGTGCTGGTATGTGATCCAGGTTGATGATTGGCTTGAAAGACTGATTGAAGAGAATGGGGATGACATGTACAGGATGAAAGGGGTTTTATCTGTGAGCAATTCTGAACAGCGCTATGTTTTCCAGGTTCTCATCAATTTCGTCTTTGTGATATTTTTTCCTCCTGATGCTCTGTCATTCCTAATTCTGATTGTCGTCTTGCTTTTCTTTAATTTTTTGGCAAAGGGGGTACATTCCATTTTAGATGGATGCCCAGGCAAGACATGGGAACCAACCGAGAAGAGAATAAACAAGTTGGTATTCATAGGTAGAAACCTAAATGAAACTGCATTAAGAAAAGGTTTCAAAGGCTGCTTACATGAGGAGTAGATCATGGACGCATGTTATCCACCGGCAAGCTCTATAGTTCAGCTTGAGCATAAATGCATACTAATAGCCGTTAGGTGACCTCCATGAAACCGTGAGAGTTCAATCATGCAATCTATACAGGGTATGATTTCATGTGATACTGTCCTCTTGTATCTTTGTTCTCTCTCAATTTCTCCTCTTTGGGGATGTGTCCCATGTAAAAAGATTGTGAAGAATGATGTACTGTCTCATTTGAAATTGATATACATTGAAGTCAATCTTTGCTTCC
Organism: Capsicum pubescens; assembly: GCA_030864215.1. Taxonomy (NCBI): domain Eukaryota; kingdom Viridiplantae; phylum Streptophyta; class Magnoliopsida; order Solanales; family Solanaceae; genus Capsicum; species Capsicum pubescens. Next base: position 328,246,881 of record CM061538.1, on the reverse strand, counting down.
TTCATGTTTTCTCTATCATTTTGTGTTTGTGTTTCAGTTTGTGCTGTTACATGCTTCCCCCCTCAGGTATGAGTCTGAACGTGTTAGTTCAACATTTGTTAGCAAGTGAAAAAAAGGTGTTATTTTTGGGCCTGCATAATGCTTTTTGGTTCAACTCAACCAAGTCATACATATGTCATCTTAGATTGCCAAGAATTCAGACTTCATAGCATAGATAAAAATCCTCTTCCTTTTTCTCTGGATCTCCCCTTTAGCAAAAAATCCTATTTGGATGAGTTAAAAATAGGGTCAAAGAAGCGTTATAGCTGGCTCATTGCTGTCAATATTATTCTAACAAGACATTTCTGTCTATTGTATCTTTTTTCTTGCAAGAATATTATACTGTCATCCTTCTCAAAAACAAAATAAAAAATTCTACTGTCATCCTTCCCCTTCTGTTCCTGTGCTCTCCCTTCTCTTTTTTTGCTTTCCTGCAATATTCTTATTCAAAGTGCCATTTTCAGTCTGATTTCTGACCTCTACAATTCTTCTGTTGTTCCATAGAAAGATAATAATATTGAGATTCTTTGAGGAGAGAACAATATGCTACTCCAATATCTATTTATAAATTTACTAAAGGTAGAAATGTGTTACTTTTTTTGGACCGACTAAAAAAACAAAATGAATCATATAAGTTAGAGACATAGGGAGTCTATTTTTCTCTTGAATTTTTAAAGCGACACCAACAATTCTTTTTTGGATGTGAAACGACACTTAATTTGGAAAGGAGGTATTCTTTTTTAATCATGATAATAGACTGCTCACATTCTTTTCCATTTCAGAAGTTCCACATATGCATTTAACATTCACTAAAGCTAATGTTCGTAAAATTAGTTGAGCTGCGAACAAGCTAGCTTCGACGTTAGTAATGTATATACAATTTAGTTTTTTTTATTCACTTTGTTTTAGAGAGAACATGGGCAAGCTGGCTAAAATTTATTCAAAATAGTATGTGATTATGTTGGTTTCTGATCCTTGAACTCATAAAAAGCCAAAAGATAGACAGAGACAAATTTTATGTAGTAGAGAAATCTAACGTGGAGTAGGTACATTTAAAGATGAACTGGTTAATTAAATACTAGTACTATATGGTATTGGTTGTTGAATAAACCTGCCTTCTTTCTCCTTTTAAATATTTAAGGGAAAATGCTCAAATATGCTATTAAACATTTTTAGAAAAAAGTTTATTTTTGTTATCCGTTAAACGTTGGGTTCACCAACGCCACTGCTGTTTATGATATACAATAGAGTATTGACTCCCATCTCTCGCTTGGGCACAGGTGAGCTCAATTTTTAATGAATGATATAAATGAGTTTTTTTTTTTTTTAAATTTTATGACATTTAAACCTTTTCCTAATATTTAATTTGATATAGCTTTCATGTATGTATGATAACGAAGGAAGGATAAATTGAATCAAGAAATTACAATAACGTAGAAAATTAATGATCTTCAATTTTCCCATGAGCAAAATAACTTTCTTGTCAAGGAGTGCCGTTAAAGAGAGGATTTTTGGGAACCTATCATGCACTATCTTTTTTGGTGCTAAATATTTGTATTCAAGGATTAATTCGAATTTACGTCACGTAAAACTTATGTTCCCATTTGCATATGGTTAGTACAACTTATTATTAACTCTTCAAACACACATTTTTTCTGGCCACCTTTATTTTAGTTTCATAGATCGAGTTAACTACTTTATTTTCGGAAAGTAAGGTTTACGTATATTTTATCATCCTTGAATTTTACTTATAAAATTATACTATAAAATTGGATATTTAAGAAATGGCATTATACTTTCAATACCAAAGTTTGGCCACATTTGATAATTTAGATCACCAAATGTTATGGTATACCTAATTAACTAATAATTAGGCTAAATCTAGTAGACTAGAGATCACCAAAATGAGTATTTCATTTAATTATTCCTTTCTCAAAAGCTAATTACAAAATTATCTTTGTAATTAATCAACGTTTAAACATTAACTCATATAACACACACAAAAAAATTATTAATAACTAAAGAATTAAAAAGAAAGAAAGAAAAAATGCTCTTATTCATAATTTAGCTAGAACTAGAATATTTTTATTTTGTCTTAAATGGCCTATATTACCTATTGAGTTAGTAGTATTTGGGAGGACGTGGCACGTGAATGTACGAATAATATTCTGTTTTCCTTATTCTTCGGCGAATATTCCACGCTGTCATCTACGTGTCACTTCTCCGTGCGTTCACTACCCGGGCCCACTTCTCCCCAATCACCGACAACATTTTTTTAAAGGCCAGTTTGGTGGATAATAATACTTGTCTTCACCACACAGTGTTAATAACAATATCACCTTTTTTAACAATAATAAATTTAATATCTTATAAAATATATTAAGTGATGAATGATATTTTTGTCATCTCATTTTATGTGATATATTTTAATTTGACATGATATATATAAAAGTAAAATTTATAATTTAAGGTAATCCTTGAATAAGTGTATTAGTTATATAACATTTTATTAAGAGTAAAAAATATTTTTTAATGTTCTTCATCTGTCCGTAAATACTTATCTACTTTTAATTTGACACATATCTTAAAAAATAATAAATAAATGGGTGATTTTACTATGTCACTCTTTGAATATAAAAATTTTCTTGCCTTGAAAAATACAATAAGTAATGTATTGTATATAATATAAAGTATAAATGAGTAAAAATAAATAAATTATTCATTGATTTTATAAACTAGATAAATATTATTGGATCTATCAAAATAGAAAAGTGGACAAGTAAAGATGAATGAAGGAGTAAATCTTTTTCTATAGTAGTTTTAATAAAATAACTTTTTTTTGGAGACGAACTAAATTTTTTTTTTCACATAAATGGAACGAATGGAGTATTTAGCAAGAGGAATATTGGAAGAAAAATATTAAGTATCCATTGATTTTTAAATTAAACAAACATTATTGGATGAAAAGAGTATTAATTTATTATTATTCATCGGCCGCAAAGATGTATTATAGACAACTATACTTGATATTTTTATAATACAAAATGACTCGAGCTTATAATCTCTTAATTCCGCAACAATAATTCTATTACTCTTTAATTTCAAACTCTGTGTCATACTTTTCTTATCCATTTCAAAAAAATGCAGCGTTTCTTTCTCATTAATTCTTTAATTTTAAATTTTTAAGTGACATATATAGCACGAGAAAATTCAAAATTATCTTCACTTTGGTAAACTCATCGCAAGTTTAAATTGGAAAATTCAATACCCACTCTATTTATTTTTATTTATTCTTTGTCATAAAGATAGATCCTTAAATTTATTCATTACTTTTAATATACTAAAAAAATAATTATTTTTTTCATATTATATCCTTAACATCAATTACTTATTATACAAATAATTTTTCAAATGTAACAGTAAAAAGGAATAAAAGGAGTACTTTATTAAACTCAATATCTAAATTAAAATATGATAAATAAATTAAAAATCAACTTATTATAAAAAAGAATAAATTTTCGGCGGTCATATGTTTCTTCAGATTCCACGCCGATCTTTCCTCTCCGTGTTCTTTTTATTTTATCAAAATTGATTCCCTTTTCCCCTGTATTATTTTTTTAATCACCTCTGCATGTACGGATTATTATGTAAAGCAAAAGTTTACTTCCATTGAAGTCCATTCGACTCTTTATCACCAAAAAAAAAGTAAAATAAAAAAAGATTCAATTTTTGTTGATCATTTGCTTCCCTTTCCACTTGGGAATTCTTGAAACTAGTCATTTTTCTACTTGATAAACTTTCTTGGTTCTTTTGTCTGTACATTTTTGAAGCCTTTGGGGTGTTTAAAGATAGAGTTTTGTAGTGATTATTGGAAGAGTTTTGAGGAATTTGGAGGTGTGATGGATAGGATGTATAATGGTGGTGGAGGAGGAGGAGAGAGTGTGTATGGTTATGAAAATGGAGTGGTGATGACAAGGGACCCAAAGCCAAGATTAAGGTGGACTGCTGATTTACATGATCGTTTTGTTGATGCTGTCACTAAGCTTGGTGGACCTGATAGTCAGTTCCTCTTTTTCTTACATTTTGTTTTCTGTTTCTTATGTTCACTTTGTTTGTCTTACTTTACTTATAATTCCATTTAAAGAAGAATGATTTTTTACCTTTTTTTTTTTTGGTTCAGGAGGATGTTTAAAGACCATAGGTTTTAAAGTAGATTTTTTCTTAAATTTTGTGCCAAGTGAGGGAGTACAGTGATATCAGTAATAGCAAACCAATGATGTGGCCTAGTTGTAACTTTTCTACCTGTGGTCTTGGGAGGTGGAATGTACCATCGAATTAGTCAAGTTGCGCACAAACTGGCCCAAAGAACACTGATGAGATAAGTAATAGAGAAAATTGGATAATGAGAATTCATATGCCGACCCCAACTGGTTTAGGGTTAATGTAAAGTAATTATTGTTGTTACTTTTAAATTTTGTGATTATTACTAATATAAAGTGGATAAATGGGTGATAGGCTTTTACATTGGGTAGTGTCATTATAAGTTTTATTTGGCATATATTGATTTATCATGCATATGTCCTTCCATTTCTTGGGGATTCTTACTTCTTTTTTGATACTTTTGTTGGTTGATTGATCAAGCTTACTTGGAGATAAATTGGCTGTTTGCCTTTTGAAGCTATTTATTTCCTTTTAAGTAAAAAAAGATGGAGGAAAAAAGTAGAAAGGTGCCCCAAAATTGTATCATAATTTGAAACCAAAATCTTGTGTGAGCTGCCAATGTCCTAATGAAGGGGGTGTACTTATATTGTTCTGCAAACTTTCCAAACTTTTTCCATAAATAGCTTCCATTTTTATTAACCTCTATAATCAATATCGACGTGGTCATGTATTTTAAATAAGTTGATCGTTATAGTGTCGTGGCTGATTAGGTCCTCTGTTACCTCCTTTTGTAATTTATTCCAAGTATGTTATCGTGATGTATAAACTAACTATGACTGGCTTTGCTGGATCATAGAATTAGTAGTTGGCTATCTACGTACAATTAAGATAAGAGCGGATGCTAGATTACGTTCTTCCCTTAAGTTTCACAGGAACGGGGATTTGTGGTTTACTTTCTCGCTTGTGTTAATGTATTAGACAATGTGGTGGGTTTGTGGTTTCTAATTTAGAGTCTGCAATGTTTGATAAGAGGCCTTGAATCTGCAGAAGCAACTCCCAAGTCAGTACTAAGGTTAATGGGATTGAAGGGCTTGACACTCTATCATCTCAAGAGTCATTTGCAGGTAGAGTCACGCTTCTGCATCTCTAATCATCAACGTTTTTTCCCCAATCGAAAACTCATTAGGCGGTTTTGTTCCTTTTTTTGTGCTGCAGAAGTATAGACTTGGACAGCAGGCAAAGAAACAAAATGCAGCAGAACAAAACAGAGAGAATATTGGTAAGTTCTGGATGATTTTGTAAACTCACCCGAAAGCAAAGTGGACAAAAAGCTCCTTTCTTACATTTGTATTCTAATGCTTGATCATTGTGTTAAGTGCTATATTTAACATATAAATGGTCTATCAGAGCTCGAAATATCGCGAACCTTGTTATGTTTCTCCCGTAGATAACTAGAGTTTTGAATGATCGCTTGTTTTTATTTAGTCAATCTTTTAATGCTCTTTATGTTTTTCTCTGTAGTAGCGGAGTCCTTCGGACAATTCAGTTTGCATTCCTCAGGACCGAGTATCACTTCATCAAGCATGAATGGTATGCAAGGGTAGGTGCCAGGAAATTCAACTCTTGGTTAATACTTATGCTGTCTTTCCAGTTGTCTAATCTCTCTGTGAGACTATCTTAATTAATTATCTGCCTCTAAATTTTTCAATGGGAGCTATTGTGTCCTCGAACTTCAGTAATAACACAACAACATGCCTAGGGTAATCCCAGACGTGGGTTTTGAGGAGTGTAGGATGTACACAGACCTTACCATTACCTTTGCGGAGTAGAGAAGCTGTTTCTGATAGACCCTCGGCTTAAAAAAGCAAAGAAGTACGAGCGAAGGGAAAGCAGAATAACAATGTGCATAACAAGTGTAGCAATCGACATTAAAAACATATTTATAGAGAAAAAACAAAGAAAAAAAGTGAAGGGAAGAAAAGGAAAACCTACGTGACACGTAAGTCATACTACTAGAAGTACGACAACACTTGACTAACCTACTACCCTAATCCTCGAACTTCAGTAGTTTATAGGTTCATGATTGAGCTGCATTTTGTCCATTGAATTTTAAAATAAAGTTTAAGTGCAGTTGCTAGCTCTAGTATTTAAAGCTTCATGTATTTGATTTAACCATGCCTATAGTGGACTTTAGGAAGTGTACATACATCGAAACATGTTTTGTTCTTTGCTAATAGATTCTTATATTTGAACAGAGAAGCTCCAATCAGTGAGCAACTGAGGTGTCAGTTTGAAGTCCAGAAAAGATTACAGGAGCAGCTTGAGGTAGACATTATCCCTTTTCTCTAGAAGAATTCCTAGTCCTGACGAACAAAAACCATCTGCGGTAGTCAAAACTTGTCTTACACCACAAGTTTGTATCGTACAGTATTAGACCTCGTTTGTTTTGGAACATTAACTTTCTTGTTAATGACCTAAATGTTGTTTGTTCTAAAGGTTCAACAGAAACTACAAATGAGAATAGAGGCTCAGGGCAAGTACTTGCAGGCAATATTGGATAAAGCTCAGAAGAGCCTGTCTATCGATATGACCTCTCCTCGTGCTGTAGATGAAACCAGAGCTCAGCTTACAGATTTCAATACAGCTCTGTCAAGTTTAATGGATTACATGCACGGAGTCAACCGGGATGAAACTGCTGCAGGTAAAAGGACACAAGATGATACTAATGACGATCAACAAACGTCTACATACTTAATGAAGGAAGAACAAAACAACAATATGAATATTAAGGTTGAAGAAACTTCCGTTAGCTTCGATTTGAACTCCAGAAGTAGCTATGACTTTATTGGCGTGAAATCAGATTCACTGGAAGCTAAGCCATTTATTTCCAAATGGTAGATTAGAAATACAATGTCTCAGTTATTTGACTCTAAAGAGTAGTAGGAACCAAAAATAACTTGTTACATGAAGCTCCCATATTTTATTTGTCAATGTAATTATCTCATTTATGGTAGTCAGAGGTGCTCATGGTTTTTTAAAAAGGAAAATTGAAAAAATAGCGCACTCATCAGATGTGACAAATTTTGTTACACCCATTCTTCTTCGTTGGAATACTTTTGCCTTGGAAAATGGAATTTTGCTACTATCTCAAAACATCGTATACCAACTCTGAATAGTTTTAACATCTCATATTTATAGATTCTACAACTCAGGGAAAGGTTTAAAATCCTAGTAGAAGAATGGAATTAGTTTATCGGGCTGACTTTTATATCTACACGAGTAATTTAACTCATCATTATCTCATAAAGGTGTTGAGAATTGTTTATGAATGGAATTATATTTTAGAATCAATTTAAATATAAATATTTTTCATACTAAATGCTAAACTCGTAATGTGGGGTCAAACTGGTGGCTCATAAATATTATTTTGGCGTTTTATCATATGGGTAGGTCCCTCCATTTCATTTTGCCGAACCACATTAATCATATAACTAAACCATATATTTTTAAAAAAATGCTTCTTATGACTTAATCTTGATACCAAAAAAAAAAAATCTTCTGAAATAGTAATGTAGACTGTAGTATTTGTGAATTTTCAATCATATAATGTATATATTATATGGACAAAAATGCGTCTATTAACTTCAGGACGCAATTAAACAATTTTTATTTGAAATTAAGCAAATAGCTAAATATGATAGTCAAAATGAAAACCAATTAGATCTAAAGTAGCTTTCATGTTAGTTTAATAACCCACCCAATTAAGTTGCAATACCTAACTAAACGATGATACCTACTCGTCTTTCATGACGGTGTACAATTCGTCTGGGAGTCGTTTGGTAGCTCGTTCGAATTATGTATGTAGTAATTGAATATTAATTATACGGGTATTAATTTAATGACATAGTCGGAATATTCACTAGTTAAGGGGTATAAAAAATATAAATAAATAAATTTACGAAGAAAGGGATGTCAATATGTAATATATATACATAAGAAAATAATTTTACCAAGTTACTCGTGGTAATTTTTCGACGAAGGGACATCAGTTGACAATCTTCGAGTACATGTGGCTCTGCCAATATATTAGCTATGTCGGGATTAGTTATAAGGATATTACTTATAACTATGCGGATATTAGTTATGCAATTATTAATTATTTCACTTTTACTCCGTATCAGATAATTACTTCATCTTATATTATACAAGTATTAATCATGCAGAATGAAAAAAATATGCAAAATGTACAGCAATAACAATAACAATATATTCAGTGTATTCCTATAAGATGGGTCTGAGGAGGGTAAGTGTACGCAGTCCATACCACTACCTCAGATGAAGTAGAGAGGTTGTTTCCGGTAGACCCCCAGCTCAAGATAGATAATAATATAACCAATAAACAAACAGAAAATATAAAAGTACACAACAAAATAGGATAACAAACTGCTAGATAATAATGAAAACAAGGCACCCACAAGGTAGTACTGTAAACTATCTACTCGAAATCGAAAACAATATTGAAACACCACTAACAAGCAACTCCAGGTGTAGATACAAACAAAAACACTTCTACCCACTAATCCTCTGCCCTAATCCGCATCCACTACACCTTCCTATCAAGGGTCATGTCCTCCGTAAGCTGTAACTGCTCCATATCATGTTTAATTACCTCTCTCCAATATTTCTTCCCTCCTCTACCCCGCCTAAAATCATTCATAGACAACCTCTCACAATTTCGAACTGGAGCATTCGTGTCCATCCTCATCACATGTCCGAACCATTGAAATCTCACATTCTGCCTCTTGTCCTCTACCGAAGATACTCTAACCTTCTCCCGAATAATCTCATTTCTAACCCTGTCACTCCTGGTAAGTCCACACATCCATCGCAATATCCTCATCTCCGCCACCTTCAACTTCTGAATGTGGGAGTTCTTGACTGGCCAACACTCTGTCTCATACAACATAGCCGGTTGGACTGCCACTATGTAGAACTTACCTTTAAGTTTAGGAAGCACCTTCTTATCACACAAGACCTCCGAAGCGAGCCTCCATTTCAACCACCCTGCACTATGCGGTGCGTGACATCTTTATCAATATCTTCATTTTCATGAATCATAGACCCAAGATACTTGGAACTTTCCTTCTTCTGAATGGCGTAAGAATCTAGCTTCACCACCACATCAGCCTCATACGACAAATTACTAAACTTACATTCCAAATACTCCGTGTTGGTCCTGCTCAACCTAAACCTTTGGACTCCAGGATCTATCGCCAAACTTCCAACTTATCATTGACATCTCGCCGAATCTCATTAATCAGTACAACATCATCAACAAAATGTACATTGAATTAAATTTTTTCACAAAAAAATAAATCTTTGTTTTTACTTAAAATAACCTTTCATTCATTATTTTTTACTGAATAGCCACTCGGTTAAATATATCACCATAAAAATGGTAAGTTGCCATTTCCTACCATTTTCTTTACTGTTGCTCGGTGTTAGGCCATTTGGCCCATTTTGGTCCTACATTTAAATAAAATCTTTTTAATTAATTTTTATATTTGCTGCGCTATTGTTAAAAAAAAGAAAATTCATTGTTTAAATTAGTTTTGTTGCTCTTTTTAATTGTTTCACTTTTTCTGTGGGATAAATAAATATATTTATATTGTTTTATTATTTTTTATTTATACTTTTAGTTATTAATATGGAAACTCATGATAATCAAATAACTATCAGTACATTAAATAATTATTTATATAATATCGTACACGATTATACACTATTCATACAATGTCAATATTTTACATATCTATTTATACAATATCGATACACGTCTATATGCTATTTATACAATATTGATACACGCTTATACATTATTTATACAATGTTAATACATTACATATAACTATTTATATAATGTCTATACACCTTTATCGATATATTACATATACACTACATAACTATTCGTACATCATATACACATGTTTATACACCATTCCTAGAATATCGGTACTCATTTATACATTATTCATACAATATCGATATATTATATTTTATGCAATATCGACACATTATATATACACTACATAACTATTTGTACATCATATATACATATTTATATATCATTTATACAATATTGATACATGAAAAAAAGTTATATTGAAAAGTTTGAACAAAAAAGTTTTTTCAAGAAATAAAAACGCAGCAAAAAAACATCTTTTTTTAAAACAATTGTTGCAAAAAGAAAGGAAAAGGAAAAAACAAATAGCCTAATAGCTATTTTATTGTAAACAAAAACTTGGTTATTTTTTTTTCTTTTGTAAATTATTATCATTTTGGTATATATTTCCCTTTTTAAATTACAAATCAAGTGTCGTATTAATTTATACATGAATAACTTATTATCTTACTAGCTAAACATTATCTAACTTATAAAAGCTAAACATAGTAGAACTTATAAATGAATTAATGATCTATAAAAAAACTATCTCTTTACAAGCTACAGACGGCTCTATATTAACCGTTTTATCAAACACTTTTCAATAATGCTTTGATAGGTGTAAAAATTACTGTAATTTGTTTTTTATATTCGTTAGAATTTGAATCTTGAGACTTGATGAACATAAAAATTATCCCCTATAAAATTATTTATTGTGTAATTGTCAATAAGTTTGTTTCAAAAAAAAGTAATTTGATTCCTACTACTAAGCTCCGATTCTATCAAATAATTTTGACCTACTATGTGAAAGTTTTTTTTCACATATTTTCAAACGCTCATTATTTATATAGATAAGACATGGACCTTCAGTGTCATATTTTTTCCAATTATTATCCCCTATGAAATTATTTATTGTGCAGCTGTCAATAAATTTTTAATTGTCCTTTCAAAAAAAATAAAATAATTTGATTCCTATTACTAAGCTTCGATTCTATCAAATAATTTTGACTATGTAAAATTTTACACATATTTTTCAATGCTAATTATATAAATAAGATATGGACCTTCGGTGTCATATTGTTTTCAATTATTATCCCCTATGAAATTATTTATATTGTGTAGTTTTCAATAAGTTTTCAATTATCCCATAATGGGCGTTTGAGCATATTTTCATATGGGTAGGTCCAACTGTTTAGTGTCCAGTCCAATTATACAGTCCAAAACAAAAATGCGAAAATATAAACCTACTCTAAATTAATTCTAGACTAATGCTCTACCCGACGCCTCGAGCCTTCATCACGAACGTCTTCCGGGTACATGATACCTCGGGGCATTTCCCAGTGAATAAATATATACAGGTACTTCGGGGCATTCCCCGGCCAAATTATACAATTGATTCAAAAGTGATAAAATCAAACCATTCAATCAAATTTCAAACGTTCAATCAACCCACAATCTCTAGATTTGCCTACCCGACCTACGTCTTGCCTATTCCAATCGGCGTATCTTGATACTACCGAATTCAATTAACGTTTATTTCAAGTCAAACAACTAATGAATCAAACTAATCAAAATTCACTAATTATATCAAGTTTTTAATTCTCGCCCCACTTATTTCCACATGAATTCAAATCTTTCAATTCCTTCATTCACGTGAATCAATCAATCAATATCAACCACAGTAATCACGATTGCTCAAAACACGATATCGAAATATATCACCACGTCACAATCATCAACCAAACACAATATTCACTCCAACACACCAAAATATAATAAACATTAAATAAAAGAGGGGAATAGAGTTGGACCTCGATTCGTAGCTTTCAAACTCGATGCATTATTTCGATTAAAACCGTGATCGGAACCTCAAGCCGACCTTAACCACGACCAAACTCGAACCAAATTTCGACTTCAAATTGGACCCAACTCGATGATTCGAAACAGAACCCAAAAGACCGATGACTCAAAAAGCTCGCTAAAATCCAACGGAAAATCAAACACCCGCAGGGTTCGAACTCTGATGAGTCGCCGGTGATGCGGATGACCAGAACAACCAATTTTCGGACAACTTCCGAACCTAAATTTCCAATCAATTTATATCCCGAAATAGTATTGAATCCGGTGAGGAGACGCCTTTTTCTGGCAACGAAAGGTCACCGGAACAATAGCGTGAACGAGTTGTTGTTTCTCTCTTCTCTCTGTTCTCTCTCTCTCTCTCCGATCTGTGCGTGTGTAACAGTATGTGAATGATGGTGCGTGAGAAAGAAAAAAAATGGAGATCACTGGTTTTTGTGTGTGTGTTATTCTGTGTGTATGTGTAGGTATATATATATGGGTAGTTTCGTGAATAAGAAAAGGGAAAATGAAGTGTACGTATGTATTGTTGAGAAGACGGTGGATGAGTGTTGTTGAGTGTGTTTGCTGTGAGTGGAAAAATTGGAAAAATTGGAGTCCCACTCCTTCTTTTTGGTGATGGTGATATATGGGGAGTCTATGCTCTTTTCTTTGTGTCCAAGAAATGTGGGGGAGGGGTGGTTACGTGGGGTAGGGGTAGGAGGGGTAGGGGTTAGGATGTGTTGTCAATTTTTAGTTGGGTGGGTTGTTAGAATATTAGGATAAGACAAGGTTTATTATATTTTTTGGTATTTTGTGAGGGTATAATAACATGGATGAGGGTACACGGTAGGATAAGGTAAAATTGAGTAAATTAATCTTTCGGAGGGACAAAATTATGTGTCTATATCATGCCCCCTTTGAATGTAAACACGCAGTGTTTTCAGGCAAAGAAGTAAGCAACGAGACCGAATTTTGTCCCGATCATTATTCAAAGAGAAGAGTAAAAGAAAGAAGGAAAATCGACTCCTGTCGGACACCCTATCTACCCAAGTCATGAGAAAGTCACAAATATCTCAAAGGGTTGGAAGAGAAGTGGACTATACCGAGTTGGAGAATCGAGTGAGGTTCCATAGAGGTTCTGGTCCGCGGCTCTGTCATTACATCCAGAAATGAAAATTACAAGTTAAAACATAAATGAAATTACAAAATCCTATCTATACAGCTTCTGTTGGCTCTTGACTCGACTTTTATCATCCTATTCTTCAGGCGGGCTCCTGACTTGCAATTTCTTTCAACTTGTTCCTTGACTTTCAATTGCTTCGCTTTGTTGCTTGACTTTTCAGTTAGTTTCCCTGTGCTTCAGGCGGGTTTCTGACTTGCAATTTCATCACTTTGTTCTTGACTTTTCATTTCTTCACTCTGTTCTCCAGGCGGGCTTCTGAAACCCAAAATTAAAACTAGAACGAAAATTATCCCAAACAAAAATTATAGTAAAGTAGTATTTCATTTGAAAGCGTGGTCCCGTTTTTCAGGAGGGTCCTGAACTGAAAGTAAAATTCCATTCTTTAGGAGGGTCCTGAACAGAAAGTAAAGTCCTATTTTTCAGGAGGGTCCTGAACAGAAAGTAAAATCTCATTTTTCAGGAGGGGCCTGAACAGAAACTAAAATCCCATTTTTTAGGAGGGTCCTGAACATAAAGTAAACTCCCATTTTTCAGGAGGGTCCTGAACATAAAGTAAAGTCCCATTTCCCAGGAGGGTCCTGAATTGAAAGTAAATTCCCATTTTTCAGGAGGGTCCTGAATTGAAAGTAAATTCCCATTTTCCAGGAGGGTCCTGAACATAAAGTAAATTCCCATTCTCCAGGAGGATCCTGAATCATAAAGTAAAATCCCATTTTCCAGGAGGGTCCTGAATTGAAAGTAAATTCCTATTTTCCAGGAGGGTCCTGAACATAAAGTAAATTTCCATTTTTCAGGAGGGTCCTGAACATAAAGTAAAATTCCATTTTTCAGGAGGGTCCTGAATTGAAAGTAAATTCCTATTTTCCAGGAGGGTCCTGAACATAAAGTAAAATTCCATTTTTCAGGAGAGTCCTGAACAGAAGGTAAAATCCCATTTTCCAAGAGGGTCCTGAACAGAAGGTAAAATCCCATTTTCCAGGAGGGTCCTGAACAGAAGGTAAAATCCCATTTTCCAGGAGGGTCCTGAACAGAAGGTAAAATCCCATTTTTTAGGAGGGTCCTGAACAGAAAGTAAATTCTCATTTTTCAGGAGGGTCCTGAACATAAAGTAAAATTCCATTTTTCAGGAGGGTCCTGAACCGAAGGTAAAGTCCCATTTTTCAGGAGGGTCCTGAACAGAAAGTAAAATCCCATTTTTCAGGAGGGTCCTGAGCAGAAAGTAAAATCTCACGGATGTGTATTTCCAATGGTAGCTGAATTAAGTGAAGCGAATTTGCCCCTATTTTAACAAAGAAAATTTGTCAGTTAAAAACTTAGTGGTGGCTTGCAACTCTTGGCTTCTCAGGTATCTGCCCCAGCACTCGTTCCTTTCATCTTTGTTCCAAATCGTTGACACTTGCCCTGTCTTGCCGCATCATTGCCCCGGATCCAGATTGAGGGAAATGAGTTCTGACTCAAACAATGGGTTTCCATTTTACCATGCCTCTGAGGTGCACCCTTTTCCCAAATCTGAATGCTTCCACGAATCCAACAGCCTGTCGGTTGATAGACTTCCTTTGTTTCGTGTTGAATTACGATCATATTTCTTTCCTGTGCTGTTCTTTGGCTTTTCCTCATATAATTGGAAAGACTGGTAGTAAATTTTGAAATCCTTTTTCGCTTGTTTTGACACAGACTTGACTTAAAATGTAAAGAAATGATGGTGACTTTTATTTTGATAAATGACAATAAAAAGACAAAAAGCATGAATATGTAAATGAAAGAAAAGGGTAATGTCCCATATTCAAAAGAAAACTTATCTGAATACGACAAACAACTCCAATGAGTATGACATACATTTTGGATTAAGCTGCCTGATCTTCCTATCCAAACTCCCCATTTGTTGTTGAGTTCGTACCTTTGCCGCTGAGCCGCTTCTTCAAATCCATTGGACTCATAAATCACATTCGATTGACGACATCTTAAAAGACTTTCGCCAACAAATCTCTTTCTTTTCACTTTTCACTTTTCTCTTGAACTCGCCATCGCCTTACGGTGCCCGTGAGGGTTTTCACCAATAAGACTCTCTCATTTTTATTTCTCTCCACTCACCATCGCCTTATGGTGCTTGCGAGGGTTTTCACCAATAAGACTCTCTCATTTTCATTTCTCTCAACTCACCATCGCCTTATGATGCCCATGGGGGTTTTCACCAATAAGACTCTCTCATTTTGTACTTCTTTCCTGATTTCTTATGCTGAGGGAGACAAGTGGTACCTCACAATGTATCATCATTACCATTGCATGCTTAGCCTTAACATTATCAAAAATTGATCTGAAGGACTTTCTTTGGTTGTAACTTGTCTTTTGGATAAGGTTAGAAAAGGATGGCAAGGGGTTCAAACGACACTTGAAGTGGGGGTGGGACTTACAACTTTTGGAATCGACTCAAACAACATGTTAACTCATGCCCCAGTTTTTGTTGACTGGGTGAATCTTAAATCTTTATTTGGTTGGACTGAGCCCGAAATAGGACAACTGATGATAGGTGAATTTACACGCCTATATCAATATATTTTGCCCATATTTTAGCCTAATTTTGAGAACAAAGTATATATTTCATGCACTTTTAGTCCTTTTTCCTGTAAATGAGCTAACGAACATGATTAGTAAAGTTTCAGGTATAAATGATGCAGAATTCAGCATTTTATGGCTTACTTGACGCAAAAGAAATCTCACGAAGGAAGGGAAGGGAGTTTACACGCCTAAGGACCAAAACTGCTGCATGGAAAATCTGTCCCGGGCTAAAACAACATTTCTGAAGACTTTGGAGATTTGCAGCAACTTAGTTGGATTTGGACAATGATACATTAACCTAGTACAATTGGGTTATGTATTTCATTAGTTTATTTGGATTATGATAATGTTACATTAACCTAGTACAATTGGGTTAAGTATTACATTAGCCTAGTAGGATTTGGTTAGATATTTTATTTATCTAGTAGGATTAGGATATGGGTATTATAAATACCCTATCATGCTAGAGATTTTGAAGAATCTGGGAGACCACAATACTTCCTTCCATCCCTCTCATCTTCCACTACAAACAATTCTACAACTCTTCTAATCTTTCCATTAATTCTATTTTTCTTCTTATACTCTTCTATTCTTAAATTCCACAACAAGAGAATCGTTACTTTGCCTAGGAATTCACGCCTCACGCCTACCACCTAAGCTACACGAAATTACTCAATCTTGTGGTATAACAACAATGTCAATCGTGATCTCCTTCGCATTCATGGGTAACTAAACTTCTCTGTTGGGGTTATGGAAGCCGTATGAGATACTATCTATTGCTGTGAGTTTGTGAGTTCGTGACACGTATACTGCTTATATCATTATTCTCTTCATCTTAGTCTACATTCTTTGTGGTTGCAAACGCAAGAATACGCCAGTATAACATTTAACTTGTTCGAAAGAAAGGTTATCTGTCTGGAAAAGAGATAATGTCAAGGTAGTAGGGTCACCCCCTAAAATTCCCTACTAAAAAGCTAGTGCCGTAACTGGACTAACCTCTTGGAGAATTCGTACCGTTAGACACGCTTTAAGCTCGAAAGAGTTAAAGTGAAATAATCCTCGAATAGGTCGAAAGACGCCTGGATTTACCATCGAATACAATTCTCTATAAGCAGTTGCATGTCAAAATTCTACACACTCATAGCCAATAGAGACGTATACCTCAGAAGGTGGACATAACCCCAACGCCTCAATTCTCATTGTTTACAACTTACGTAACAATCTTTCTCTTTTACTTTGCTATTTTCAGCTTTTATTTAATTATTTTGGTGGCACATTACAAATCCCCCCTTTTTACGAGACTTGCACCAAAAGTTTAGTAATTTTGCTTACTTGTTGGCCAAGCTATTCCCTGTGGGATCGACACCCAACCCTGTTGGGTTCTATATTTGCTAACGACCGCTTTACACTCCTACGAGAGCTGTAGATTGAGCGTTATCAAAAATTGGCGCCGCTGCCGGGGAATACAAGTGTCAATCATGTTCGTGATAATTACTAGACCCTTTGGTCAAAGATTCTCGTACTTTTACGTTTAGTTTTTGTTTTTGTCTACTGCAGGTTTTTATTTTAGTGCATGCCCCATACTCGAAGTTCTGGTCAACCGTTATTACCAATCAATCCTGAACCACAACGCATTGGTAGAATGGAAGCACAAGCTGAAATTGCAAGGATGGCTGCTCAACAGGAACAAGCAAGATTGGCTGCCCTTGCCGCAACCCAGGTTCAACAGCAAAACATTGATAACCCTGCACGAGCAACAAATCCTGACGATGAGGATTTAGGTGATGACGAATTACTAAACCCAAGGCATGATGATGAAATCACAACACCTGCCAACAGAAGAGGTCGACAAGCTCGGTATAGACATGATCGCCAACCTATGCAGCCAACTTTCGACGATGATGATGATGATCTTGATGGTGCCGGAGCCACGGGAGCTATAATTCCACCACCATTAGCACCCGGAGCCAAGTTCAACATCACAAGCACCATGATTCAGTTAATGCAACTCAAGGGATTGTTTGGTGGACTAGCAGGCGATGATCCGAATATGCATCTTATCAACTTTATTTCTACATGCAAGTCTTTTGACAATCCTGGTGTTGGTCAGAATACAATTCAATTACGTCAATTTCCATTGTCTCTGTCTGGGGAGGCAACACTATGGTTGAATGGGCTGACTCCTGATTCAATTACAAATTGGAGGCAATTGAGAGACGCTTTCCTAGAAAGATTCTTTCCGCCTTCCAAAAGGGCACAATTGAGAGATGAAATCAGCAACTTTCGTCAGCTTCCCACTGAAGCTCTTCATGAAACATGGGAGAGGTTCAAGACAAAGCTAGCGAGATGCCCAAACCATCACATGACTAATGTTCACCTCATGGAGATATTGTATAGAGCCTTGAATTCAATAACTAAGCCAGTGGTGGATAACGCAGCTGGAGGATCTTTTATGGACCTCACCTTTGGTCAAGCAAGCAATATGCTAGATCGCATGACGAAACAAAGTAGAGCTTGGCATACCAGGGATTCCGAGGTAGCAAGCCCCACTTTATCTATAGGCATGACTGCAGACCAAAGAAGAAGACAAGAAGAACGTGATCAAGATTTAACGCACATGAAAACACAAGTGGATCTTCTGACAAAGCATTTATTATCAGGGAAGACCGAAAAAGTGAAAGCTGTGGCGCTAAAAGGAAGAGACGAATCTGATTCGGAAGAGGAGGCCAACTACTTGAACAATCAGGGGGGTTTTCGTGGGAATACCCAAGGAAACCAAGGTCGGAACTATTATGATAAATCTGGAAGCAAAGACCAAGGTAGTTGGAAGAAAAACAATGAAAAGAGTGGTTTGTACGTTCCCTCTGGTAGACGTG
The DNA here is from genome assembly GCA_030864215.1 of Capsicum pubescens. Lineage (NCBI taxonomy): Eukaryota > Viridiplantae > Streptophyta > Magnoliopsida > Solanales > Solanaceae > Capsicum > Capsicum pubescens. Next base: position 328,228,286 of record CM061538.1, on the reverse strand, counting down.
ATACCACCACATCTAATTCTGGAAGTATGGAAGACATGATGGCTAAATTATTGAAAGGAGTGGAAGCAACGAGCGCGGGAGTTACTGAGGTAATTAATGATTTGTCCTCTATGAAACAACTAGTTGATTCTCATTCCACTTCAATCAAGCAAATAGAGCAGCAATTGAGCCAACTTTCAGCAGCACTCAATCAAAGAAAGGGTGGCACTTTACCTAGCGATACTGTGCAAAACCCAAGGAATGATGGGTCATGCATGGCCATCACTACCAGAAGTGGTAAGGTGCTGGAACCTTCAGCAAAAGGCAAGCATGTGGTTGACGAAGTTGTGGACATGGATGATAACGCAAAAGGAGAAGATGCCGCAACAACCAGTCCTGACGTCAAGGACGTCACGCCCAGTGACGTGCATCCTGAAAAAATGGAAAAACGGAAGCAAGAGGAGAAGAAAACCGTGGAGAGAACACTTCCATACCCACCACCACCTTTTCCCCAAAGACTGAAGAAGGTGGCGGATGACACTAAGTTCAGCAAATTCATGACTATGTTAAAGCAGCTGACCATTAATGTTCCATTGGTGGAGGCACTTGAACAAATGCCTGGGTATGCGAAGTTTATGAAGGATCTTTTGACAAAGAAGAGGGCAGCAAGTTATGAGCTGAAAGACGACGTGCATCATTGTAGTGCAATTGCTACCCGATCGATAGTTCAGAAGAAGGCCGACCCCAGAGCTTTCACTATTCCTTGCACCGTCGGATCTTTGAACTTTGCCAAAGCATTATGTGACTTAGGAGCCAGCATCAATTTGATGCCATTATCGATCTACAAGAAGTTGGGGTTAGGAGATCCTACTCCAACCAATATGAGGCTCGTCATGGCAGATAGGTCGGTAAAACGACCTGTTGGTATTCTATGCGATGTCTTGGTAAAAGTTTCTTCATTTATCTTTCCAGCAGACTTTGTCATCTTGGATTGTGAAGCAGATTCTGAGGTTCCCATAATCTTGGGGCGCCCTTTCCTTGCTACAGGAAGTGTGCTCATTGATTTGAGAGCTAATGAACTTTCATTCCGAATAAATGACGAAGTGGTTCGTTTTGATGTTTGCAAATCAATGAAGCAACCCAAAGATCTTAGTGTATTTTCGGTGGCTGATGTTTTCTTTGATGATGAGAAAGAACTACTTGAAGAAGAGCAAATTATTGATGATCCCTTGGAGGTTGTGCTCATGAATGGAGAGAGTGAAGATGCTGAAAATTCTGAAGAAGCCATTTGTGCTCTATCGGGATTAGGAACATATCGCTATACTCCCAAGAAGCTGGATCTTGATCTCAAGAATCGGCCTACACCACCAGCTAAGCCATCTATTGAAGAGCCACCCACGTTAGAATTGAAGGAGTTTCCAAGTCATTTGAAGTACGCATTCTTAGGAAGCGGAAACACTCTTCCAGTCATTGTGGCAGCCGATTTGGGTGAGCGACAAGTTGCAGCTCTTATTGCTATTCTACGTAAGTATATTAGAGCTATTGGATGGACCATTGCGGATATTATTGGTATTCCACCTGGGATTTGTACACATAAAATTCAGCTTCAAGAAAATTGCACACCCACCATTGAGCATCAAAGGCGTCTAAACCCACCTATGCAAGAAGTGGTGAAGAAAGATATCATCAAGTGGTTAGACGCAGGAGTTGTGTATCCTATTTCTGATAGTACATGGGTAAGCCCTGTATAATGTGTTCCCAAGAAAGGAGGTATGACGGTGGTCGAGAATGCAAAGAATGAACTTATTCCACTCAGGCTCGTCACTGGATGAAGAGTATGCATGGACTACCGCAAGCTGAATTCTTGGACACTCAAGGATCACTTCCCAATGCCATTTATGGACCAAATGCTAGATCGATTAGCGGGGAAAGGATGGTTTTGCTTCTTGGATGGTTATTCAGGCTATAATCAGATTTGTATTGCACCCGAAGACCAAGAGAAGACAACGTTTACATGCCCATATGGTACGTTTGCCTTCAAACATATGCCATTCGGGTTATGTAACGCACCAGCCACCTTTCAACGTTGTATGCTGTCTATTTTCTCTGATATGGTTGAAGACACTTTGGAGGTATTTATGGATGACTTTTCAGTTGTTGGTGAGTCTTTTGAAGCATGCCTGGCAAACTTGAGCATGGCATTACAAAGATGTGTAGAGTTCAACCTTGTGCTGAATTGGGAAAAGTGCCACTTCATGGTAAAATAAGGAATCGTTCTTGGGCACAAGATATCTGAAAGAGGAATAGAGGTTGACCGAGCAAAAATTGAGGTTATTGAGAAGCTACCGCCTCCAATTTCGGTGAAGGGAGTTCGTAGTTTTCTTGGCCATGCTGGTTTCTATCGTAGGTTCATCAAAGACTTCTCCAAAATTGCGAGTCCATTGTGCAAACTATTGGAGAAAGATGCAAAGTTTGAATTCAGTGACGATTGCTTAAAGGCATTCGAATGCCTTAAAGGAAAACTCATTGAAGCCCCTATTATGGTAGCACCAGATTGGACTCTCCCGTTTGAAGTCATGTGTGATGCTAGTGGTGTAGCCGTTGGTGCTGTTCTTGGTCAGAGAAAGGAGAAATTATTTCATCCTATCTACTATGCGAGTAAGGTCCTAAATGAAGCCCAAAGGAACTACACTGTTACTGAACAAGAGCTCCTAGCGGTTGTGTATGCATTTGAGAAGTTTCGTGCCTATCTATTGGGTACTAAGGTGATCGTTCATACAGACCATGCAGCTCTTAGGTATCTAATGACAAAGAAGGATGCAAAACCAAGACTAATTCGATGGGTATTGCTGCTGCAAGAGTTTGATTTCGAAGTTAAAGATAGAAGAGGTTGCGAGAACCAAGTAGCCGACCATCTCTCTAGACTCGAGAACGAGCATGTGGCGCAACCTGAAATCGAGATTGATGATGCATTCCCTGATGAGGATATATTAGCCACGATAATAGAAGAGTTACCATGGTATGCCTACTTTGCAAACTTTGTGGTGAGTAATATGATACCTGCAAATTTATCTTACCATCCAAAGAGGAAGTTTATGCATGATGTACAACACTACTTTTGGGATGAGCCATATTTGTTTCGACAATGCGCGGATGGTGTTATCCGACGATGTATATCCCATGAAGAGGTGCCAAATATTTTGGAAGCATGCCACACTTCCCAAGTGGGAGGACATCACGCAGGTAATCGGACGGGAAGAAAGGTATTGCAAAGCGGATACTATTGGCCTTCGATATTTAGAGATGCCTACAACTTTGTTAGAAGATGCGACCAATGCCAGCGACAAGGTACTATTTCAAAACACCATGAGATGCCCATGTCGAAAATCCTTGAAGTAGAGCTCTTTGACGTATGGGGTATTGATTTCATGGGTCCATTCGTAAATTCATTCAGAATGAAGTACATCTTAGTTGCTGTGGATTATGTCTCAAAATGGGTTGAAGCTGTAGCGTTGGCCGACAATGAGGGAAAGCGTGTTGTAGCGTTCTTGAAGAGGAATATCTTCTCTCGCTTTGGAGTACCACGTACTATCATAAGCGATGGAGGATCTCACTTTTGCAACAAGCTATTCAAGTCCGTGTTGGCAAAATATGGGGTCAAGCAACACAAGGTAGCCACGCCTTATCACCCATAAACTAGTGGACAGGTAGAGGTTTCCAATCGAGAGATCAAGCAAATCCTTGCAAAGACGGTAAATGCTAATAGGAAGGATTGGTCGCGGAAGCTGGACGATGCACTATGGGCGTACAGGACTGCATTCAAAACGCCAATTGGCATGTCCCCTTATCAACTAGTTTATGGGAAGGCTTGTCACTTACCCATTGAGCTCGAACACAAGGCATTGTGGGCGCTGAAGCGATTGAATTTGAATTGGGATGATGCAAAGAATCTGAGGTTGGAGCAGCTGAACGAACTAGATGAATTCCGTCTCCATGCATATGAAAGGTCAGACCTATACACGGAGCGGATAAAAAAGTATCATGATCAGCGAATTGTTCGTCAAAACCTTCAAAAGGATGACATGGTACTTCTCTTCAACTCCAGATTGAAACTCTTCCCAGGTAAGTTAAAGTCCAAGCGGTCTGGTCCATACAAAGTTATCCAAGTCTACTCGTCTGGAGTAGTCGAATTGGAAGACAATAATGGTGTTGTCTTCAAGGTGAATGGCCAACGTGTTAAGCCTTATATCGGTCCTCTTGACTCGATGAATTCTATGGCCATCACTTATCTCAACGAAGTCTAAGTACTCGAGGTAACTATGTCGAGCCGCGACAATAAAAAAAGGCGCTAGATGGGAGGCAACCCATCGTTTTATCGTTCTTTTTTTACTTGTTTTGCTTTTGATAATGAAAATCCAAAAATAAGAGTCGTGCCACGACCAAAACTAAGGCGCTTGGTGGGAGGCAACCCATCGTACTAATCGTTTTCATTTGGTTTTAAGCAAAAATAGGTGCAAGAGGTATTCAACGAGGAGATTGATTTCAATTGACGATTTGGACGCATTGTATGGTAAAGTTGGTAAGTTAGGAATAGTGATGCATAAGGCTATGGATTAAGAATTGCTCATGCCAAACTAGGCATCGATGAAGGCTAGGCCTAGGTAAAACTAGGCCACGAACGATGCACAACCTATCCTATAGCCTAAGGTCTCGGAATCTAGTGTGCTATACACTATGCGCCGCCCATTCCTAAGTGTGCTTTTGACTATGCGCCGCCTATGCTATAGCATTAGGTCTCAGGATCTCATATGCCATAGACTATGTGGCGCATATGTCCCTAAATGCCATAGACTATGCGCCGCATATACCATGACTATGCCGAGCATTATGCGCCGCATATGTAGCATTTTTGTCTCCAAAACCGATTGTAAATGGGTCAAAACCCGACCCATTATCTTCCTATATAAAGGGGACTTAGTTTTGAAACATAACCACACTAGAAATTAACCTAAAGGCGCCGCATTCCCTCTCCAAACCATCCCAAAATTTTTCTTTTTGCTCTTCCAATTCACAAAACCATCTCCAAAAGCTTCAAGCAAGTAAGTACTCTCTTATTCTTCATTTATTTCTCGTAAGTACTACGTTGCTATGTCAATTATAAATTGCTACATTGTATAATATTGATTGGTGATGTTCATGTGTTTTGATTGTTGATACAAAATCATGTGAGTAAACATATACGTAGGAAAATCTTGACTTGTTTCCGACTTGAATTTGGTTTTAATAGCATTGTTATACGATTTGCGGAATTGCTATGGTGACAAACATTGACTATCATGTTATGATCTTGTTACTTGGATACTTACATGCTAGACTATCCCGTTCATCGGGATAAACCTTATAGTTGCCTACCGACTTAGGAGGTTGCGATTGTTGAAAACATCCATACCATGTTACAACCCCTATGTAGTAGTGTTGTTATATCTAACATGAAAGTAGTGCAATGGCTGCAAGTAGTAATACATTACTGATTTTCTTGTCGAAATATAATCCTAAAACCTATGTCGACGAAATCTGAGTAATCGACCACTTTCACTTCACTGATTTGTGTCAACAAAACTAAGTGTGGGGTGGTACCCCTACTGCTTGTTTATAGATTGTATCGACTGAGATTGTGCTGCCATTAACACTATTTCTAGTCTCAGGTACAATGGCACCTAAAGCGAGGCAAGGCAAGGAGAAGGCTACCACTTCCCACAAGGGCAAGAAGAGAGGTAGAAAGGACCAAGAAGAATCATCCTCAACACAACTATCCCATGAACATGCATGCACGGGAGATGTGTGGAGTGGGCGTATACTTTGAGGAACCTCTAGATGATGATGTGCCGACTGATGACGATCGACGCTTGCCAGACTCTGACGAGGAGGAGAACTCTGACGACGACTCTTATGATGATTCCGATGAAGGGGGTATGACCCCCGACATTGAGGAAGAGTCCGACTAACCAGGTTCCTCGTATTTATTTTCCACTGAGGGTAGTGTCCCGTTTAAGTGTGGGGTGGCGGTATCGTATGCTATACTTCTCTATCGCATCTATGTTTGTTTATTTTGTTGTTTTTTTGTTTTTTTTTTTTGTGTTTTAGTTTTTTTGTTTTTGTTGTTTTTTCTAGTTTCGCATGAAATTATTTTGATAGGCAGCATGAGATTATAACAAGAGTATGTGCTATAATTGTGACTATTGAGACGTTTAGGCTCTAGTTGTGACTCATTATGTGATATTGCGTGGTTCAATTCCTTCACTTGTTGGGTCGAGAGTCTATATTACTTCCAAGAAAGTCGACCATGTGCCTTGTGTGTGTGAGATAATCGTATATTCTATGTGTGTGGCTGATGCTAGAACTTGCCTGGTATGTATGCAAAGCGAAAATAAGGAGTGTAAGTTTAGGATATGATTTAGGCATTTCTTTGGCAACCTATATTTGTTTACCTTCAGTTTTACCTACCCATGGACATCATCCTAGTTAAACCCTTTTGAGCCTTTAGCCTATTTTCTTTGACAACCTTGTATGTAAGCCTAATCCATTTTTTTTCAAGACCGTAATTTGATCCAAATTCCTAAGTGCTTTAAAGTGAAAAAGTCATGTGACAACATAAGAGGAAATTGGGTGAGTATGATGCTATAAATTGTAATGGTGCTTGAATGTGTTATGAAAAAGAAAGTGCTATCATAAGAAGTATGTTGTGAAAAGAAAAAGGAAAAGAAAGCTGAAAAGCGAGTTGTGCTTAAAATTGAAAAACAAAAGAGGAGAACAAGGGTGGTAGAATAAAAGAAAGAAAGGTTGAAAGAAAAAAAAGTGTCAATGATACAAAGTGATGTATTAAAGCGCTTAGGAACTTAGTCACTATTCCTGGCCAAAATAGTCCTACCCGTCCCTTAGCCTACATTACAACCATCAAAAGACCTACTTGATCCTAAGCTTAAGCATTCTGACATTTAGTAGAGTATTACATTAAGGGCAAGCCTATGGTCATCAGTTGCTACATATGAATTCTTTGTGAGAGTGAGAGCAAGGACATTTTGATACCCATGTTTGAAAAATATGCTATACTTGTGAGTGATTATGGGTACTATAGTGTGAGACACACATAGTTGATGAGTTTTGGGTAGTTATATATGATTCCTTGTACCTTAACATTTGCATGCGAGTTGATCACCATCACGAGTCTATGCTAGAGGTTAAATTGTTTCTACCTATAATCGAAAAGCTACTCTTTGTTGATAATTGTTGTGCTTGTCTTGACAAATGTTTTGTGTTGTTGCTGTGAAACCCTAAGTTGATGTTTAGAAGGACATGGTATTTCGTTCGAGGACGAACAAAGCTTTAAGTGTGAAGTGTTGATGATAGGCGAATTTACACGCCTATATCAATATATTTTGCCCATATTTTAGCCTAGTTTTGAGAACAAAGTATATATTTCATGCACTTTTATTCCTTTTTCCTGTAAATGAGCCAACGAACATGATTAGTAAAGTTTCAGGTATAAATGATGCAGAATTCAGCATTTTATGGCTTACTTGACGCAAAAGAAAGCTCACGAAGGAAGGGAAGGGAGTTTACACGCCTAAGGACCAAAACTGCTGCATGGAAAATCTGTCCCGGGCTAAAACAACATTTCTGAAGACTTTAGGGATTTGCAGTAACTTAGTTGGATTTGGACAATGATACATTAACCTAGTACAATTGGGTTAAGTATTACATTAGCCTAGTAGGATTTGGTTAGATATTTTATTTATCTAGTAGGATTAGGATATGGGTATTATAAATACCCTATCATGCTAGAGATTTTGAAGAATCTGGGAGATCACAATACTTCCTTCCATCCCTCTTATCTTCCACTACAAACAATTCTACAACTCTTCTAATCTTTCCATTAATTCTATTTTTCTTCTTCTACTCTTCTATTCTTAAATTCCACAACAAGAGAATCGTTACTTTGCCTAGGAATTCACGCCTCACGCCTACCACCTAAGCTACATGAAATTACTCAATCTTGTGGTATAACAACAATGTCAATCGTGATCTCCTTCGCATTCATGGGTAACTAAACTTCTCTGTTGGGGTTATGGAAGCCGTATGAGATACTATCTATTGCTGTGAGTTTGCGACACGTATACTGCTTATATCATTATTCTCTTCATCATAGTCTACATTCTTTGTGGTTGCAAACGCAAGAATACGCCAGTATAACATTTAACTTGTTCGAAAGAAAGGTTATCTGTCTGGAAAAGAGATAATGTCAAGGTAGTAGGGTCACCCCCTAAAATTCCCTACTAAAAAGCTAGTGCCGTAACTGGACTAACCTCTTGGAGAATTCGTACCGTTAGACACGCTTTAAGCTCGAAAGAGTTAAAGTGAAATAATCCTCGAATAGGTCGAAAGACGCCTGGATTTACCATCGAATACAATTCTCTATAAGCAGTTGCATGTCAGAATTCTACACACTCATAGCCAATAGAGACGTATACCTCAGAAGGTGGACATAACCCCAACGCCTCAATTCTCATTGTTTACAACTTACGTAACAATCTTTCTCTTTTACTTTGCTATTTTCAGCTTTTATTTAATTATTTTGGTGGCACATTACAAATCCCCCCTTTTTACGAGACTTGCACCAAAAGTTTAGTAATTTTGCTTACTTGTTGGCCAAGCTATTCCCTGTGGGATCGACACCCAACCCTGTTGGGTTCTATATTTGCTAACGGCCGCTTTACACTCCTACGAGAGCTGTAGATTGAGCGTTATCAACAACCTACGTATCTCACTCCCGAGAGAGGAGAATCAGGTCGCACGTAGTTCCATCAGCTTGTTCTTTGTTTTGATTTGATTTTGATTTTTTTTTCGAACTCTTTCTTTTATTCTTATTTTCTTGACATTTATCTTTGACTCTATTTTGATTCCAAAAGATGGATATGAAAGAAAAATAAAACGAAGCTCAAACGGGTAAACAAAGGATGACACAATGTTTGGATAAAAGAATAAAATGCCTTCATCATATCAATCTTAAAAAATGCAAGTACTAAACATGCAATAAAATCAACAAAGGATAAAATATCATACATAATATCTTTTGACCGCATCAGCATTGATAGCCATTTCTGCCATTTTGCCTTCAGTATCGGTCAAATATAAGGCTCCATTGGGCAACACTTTCTTCACGATGAAGGGACCTTGCCAGTTAGGGGAGAACTTGCCTTTCGCTTCAACCTGGTGAGGAAGGATGCGTCTCAATACCAACTGACCAACTTCAAAATTTCTGGGACGGACCTTTTTGTTATACGCTCGAGCCATCCTTCTCTGATACAACTGGCCATGACACACAGACGTTAGCCTTTTTTCCTCAATCAAACTCAAATGTTCCAGTCGGGTTTTGACCCATTCGTCATCATCAATCTATTGTTTCTACAATGACTCGAAGAGAGGGAATTTCAACTTCTGCGGGGATGACTGCTTCTGTCGCATACACCAATAAATATGGAGTTTCCCCTGTTGAAGTGCGAACAATGGTGCGATAACCTAGTAATGTAAACGACAACTTTTCATGCCACTGTCTAGACCCTTGTACCATTTTTTGCAGTATCTTTTTTATATTCTTATTGGCGGCTTCTACAACACCATTGGCCTTTGGGCGATATGGAGTAGAATTTTGATGTGCGATCTTAAACTGTTGACACACTTCTTGCATCAAATGACTATTGAGATTGGCAACATTGTCTGTAATGATCATCTTAGGAATTCCAAATCTACAAATGATATTGGCATGAACAAAATCTACCACAACCTTCTTTGTCACTGACTTGAAAGTTACTGCTTCTACCCACTGTGTGAAGTAGTCAATGGCTACCAAAATGAATCTATGTCCATTTGATGCCTTTGGCTCAATCAGTCCAATCACATCCATTCCTCAAGCCACGAACGGCTAGGGGGCGGCCATTGCATGCAACTCAACAGGAAGAGAACGTATCAGATCACCGTGTACCTGACATTGATGACACTTTCGAACAAATTGAATAGAATCCCTCTCCATAGTAAGCCAGTAATAACCTGCTCGAAGAATCTTCTTTGACAAGACATGACCGTTCATATACGACCCGCATACTCCAGAGTGTATTTCAACCATGATTGCCCAGGCTTCTCTTGCATCTACACACCTCAAAAGTTCCAGATCTGGGGTTCTCTTATATAAGATTCCCCCACTTAAGAAAAATCTACTAGCCAAATGCCTAATAGTCCTCTTTTGATCGTTGGTGGCATATGCTGGGTATTCTTCTGTCTGAATGTATCGCTTGATATCCAAGAACCAGGGTTCTCTATCAAGATCTTCTTCAACCGCATTACAGTAAGCATGCTGATCACGACTCTGTATATGCACTGGATCGATGTAGGCTTTATCAGGATGTTGGAGCATTGAAGACAGAGTGGCTAAAGCATCAACAATTTCATTATGAATCCTTGGAATATGCCTAAATTTTACTAACACAAACCGTTGACATAGCTCCTGCAAGCATTGTCGATACGGGATGAGCTTCAAATCTTGCGTCTCCCAATCGCCTTGAATTTGATGGACGAGCGAATCTGAATCCCCCAACACCAATAATTCCTGGACTCCCATATCAACAGCTAACCTCAAACCAAGAATGCAGGCTTCATACTCTACCATATTATTAGTACAGTAGAATCGAAGTTGTGCTGTTACCGGGAAATGTTGTCCCGATTCAGAGATAAGAATCGCACCTATTCCGACTCTTTTCATATTGACAGCTCCATCGAAGAACAACTTCCAACCTGGATCAGCATCTATAATGACTTCATCGACACACGACACTTCTTCGTCAGGAAAATATATCTTTAATGGCTCGTACTCTTCATCGATGGGATTCTCAGCAAGATGATCTGCCAAGGCTTGGGCTTTCATGGCGTTTCGAGTCACATATATAATGTCAAACTCGGTAAGCAATATTTTCCACTTTGCCAATCGACCTATCGGCATAGGCTTCTGAAAGATATACTTCAAAGGATCCATGCGGGAGATGAGATAAGTAGTATAGGATGAGAGATAATGCTTCAACTTCTGTGCTACCCAAGTTAGGGCACAACACGTCCTTTCAAGAAGAGTATACCTGGCCTCATATGCGGTGAACTTCTTGCTAAGATAATAAATAGCCTGCTCCTTTTTGCCTGTGACATCATGTTGACCCAGGACACAACCGAAAGAATTGTCCATGACTGATAAATATAAGATCAAAGGCCTACCAGGCTCCGGGGGTACCAGCACGGGCGGATTTGACAAATATCTTTTGATTCGGTCGAACGCTTCCTGACATTCTTCAGTCCATTTTACCGCAACACTCTTTTTCAGTAACTTGAATATGGGCTCACAAATGGTTGTGAGTTGAGCAATAAACCTGCTAATGTAGTTCAGTCTACCAAGCAAACTCATCACCTCTGTTCTATTCTTAGGCGGGGGCAAATCCTGAATGGCTTTGATTTTTGAGGAATCCAATTCAATCCCCCGACGGCTGACCACAAACCCAACAGCTTTCCAGACGGAACTCCAAATACACATTTTGTCGGGTTGAGCTTGAGATTATACCTGCGAAGCCTTTCAAAGAACTTTCTTAAATTTTTAACATGGTCGGCCTGACTTTTTGACTTAATAATCACATCATCCACGTATACCTCAATCTCCTTATGCATCATATCATGAAACATAGTGGTCATGGATCTCATGTATGTTGCTCCAGCATTCTTTAAACCGAACGGCATCACTCCATAACAATAGGTCCCCCATGGTGTGATAAAAGATGTCTTCTCCGCGTCTTCATCATCCATAATGATCTGGTGATATCCAGCATAGCAATCCACAAAAGAGGCAACCTCATGTTTAGCACAGTTGTCTAACAAAATATGGATGTTGGGCAGTGGAAAATCATCTTTCGGACTTGCTTTGTTCAAATCACGATAATCAACACACACTCGAATTTTGCCATCTTTCTTTGGTACGGGAACTACATTGGATAACCACATGGGATAACGAGCCACTCGAATTACTTTGGATTCAAGTTGTTTCATGATTTCCTCTTTGATTTTAATACTTACATCAACTTTAAACTTCCTCAGCTTCTGTTTGACAGGAGGGAACGCAGGATCAGTTGGCAATTTGTGAGCCACTAATTCAGTGCTTAAACCAGGCATATCATCATAAGACCATGCAAAAATATCCTTATAATTAATTAACGCTTGAATCATTCCATCTTTTAGCTGTGGCAAAACATGTACACTGGTTTTAGTTTTCCTAACATCTTCTTGATCCCCTAGATTTATTAGCCCAGTCTCATTAAAATTAGGATTCGGTTTGTCTTCAAACTGTTCCAACTCTTTGCTTATTTCTTCTAGTGCTTCTTCTTCATCATATTCCCCATCCTGCTTCATTACATCTTGATTAGTTTGGATTTTAAGATCAGGCTGAAAATTCCGCATGCATGTCATGTCATTAGAATCAGCATAAAGAGAACTGTATATAAAAAAAAGAAAAACAAAATATATTAGACACGAATCAAAAGGGACATTGCATTTCATTAAATAAAAAGATAGAAGGGTTTAAACATAAATGCCAACATAACATAAACAAACTAAAATCCGAATTACAACCCTGAAATAACTCGGATAAACAGAAAGAAAAACAAAATAAACTACCAAAACTCCCTCCTGACGGGAAGAGGAGTGACTTCCCAATTATTGAGCCGGACAACTGGACCTATGAATTGCACGTCTACCAGACTGGTACCTTCTCCTGCTTCGACCATATCAACATCAATAAAAAGGTTCTGGCAGTCATCAACCAATTCAGCTTCATATTCCATATGCTTCGTACCACCGCTCTTAACAAATGATTCACTGAGTAGTGGCATTGGGCGAGGGAGTGACTATGTTTCCTTTTTCCTTCCCTTGGCTTTCTTTAGATCTTTAGCCGTAGGCTCAAATCCCAGACCAAACGTGCCCACATTCTCACTCGGACATATGGGACAAACTATACCGTGCAGAGACACTCCCAAACCCTTTCTTGGCTTAAATCCGTATTTCCAAAGTTCACTCACCATTATGATAGAAGCGGAAGACAATTGCGGCCCCGGTATAACCTGCCATTCAAGGATACGATTCACTGGCACTGTATCAAAAATTTGATAAACGAATGTCTCCTCTACGTTATTTGCTTCAATAAAAGACAAGGGAGAATCTTCGTAGGCGGACAAATCTCCTTCACCGTGAATAACCACTTATTACCTGTCATGCTCAAACTTAATCATTTGGTGCAGTGTAGATGCAACCACCTTGGCCTTGTGGATCCACGGCCTTCCCAACAACAGATTGTAAGAGGAGTCTATATTCAATACTTGAAACTCTATGGCGAATTCAACAGACCCTATGATCAACATTAGTTCTATTTCGCCAATGGAGTTTGATTTTGCACCATCGAAAGCCCTGACACATACATTGTTGGGCCTGATCCTGTCAGCACCAATATTAAACTTTAGCAAAGTAGAAATAGGGAAAATATTTTCACCTGAACCTCCATCAATCATAACATGAGTGACGTAGAAATCTTCACACTTCACTGTAATGTAAAGGCCCCGGTTATACCCTGTACCTTCAACCGATAATTCATCGTCAGAAAAGCTGATCCGATTGACCTCAAAGATTTTTCCGACCATTTTCTCAAGCTGATTTATTGTAATCTCCTTAGGAACATATGCTTCATTTAATACCTTCAGTAAAACATCACGATGTTCCTTGGAGTGCAACGACAAAGATAAGAGGGAAATTTGAGCAGGGGTTTTCTTCAACTGGTCTATTATTGAATACTCTGGCAATTTCATCTTTTTTAAAAATTCTTCGGCTTCTTCTTTGGTGATAGGCTTTTTGATAGATGACGGTCGACTCACCATTGTCTTGGACTTTCTTAAACTTTCAGGCACGAAGCATCTTCCTGACCTAGTCACGCCCCCTACCTCTTCTACATATTCCACTACTTCTTTCCCGTGATAGGTCATCACAATCTGCCCATAATTCCAGGGAACCTTTTTCGTATCAACTATCGGAGGTTGGGTCACCGGTTTGAGGACAATAGGCGCTGCCAGTGCTCCTTTCACCGTCAAGATGGGCTGACTCAGAGCTCCTACCACTGTCAACGTAGGTTTATCCTGACTTAAATCAACAAAAGGTTTATCTTGACTTAAATCAGCATACCTTCTGGCGCCTTGTACTGTCATCAGGGGTTTCTTTGTGCTTTCTTGGGCTTTATCTTCTCTCATTCCTTCCTGGCTCAATGACATTGCTTTCAAAGACTATGCTACATTCACCGATTTCTCCTCAATGGTCTGTATATTGACAATAGGCTTATAACACCTTGAAGACTCTTTCCCATCATATATCAATTCTAGCATATTGGCTTCAGCATGGGTTGGCAGTGGATTCTGGTTAATGTTTGGACCCTCTGGGGCCTGGACCAACATCTGATTTATGTCAATTAAATCTTAGATAGCTCTCTTTAAATGCCAGCATTTCTTGATATCATGGCCTGGCATATCAGAATAGTACGCATACCTTAATGAATAATCGAGATTCCTCGGTGGTGGATTTGAAAGCCTTCCTTGAATTGGGCTTAAGACCTTCAACTTTCTCAACCTATCAAACAAGCTAGCATATGACTCCCCAAGAGGTGTGAATTGATTTTTGACCACCTTCTCTTTCTTATACTTGGGCTTAGGTTGAAAACTGGGTCTGGAGGGGTTTTGGTAATTCGGTGGAGCGAATGGGCGATTTTGTGAAGCTTGCGCGCGCCACTGCGGGTAAGAAGGAGTTTGGGCATATGGCTGCGCGCTATATACTTGGTATGGGGGTGGTGGAATGGAATATAAAGGGTTTTGTGGAGGGTAGTAATGGTGGGGAGGAATATATGGAGCTTGGGCATAGACTTGGGCTTGGGATTGGGGATAGGGGCGAGGTGGTCTTTTAGGATAGGAATGGGTTCCGACTACGACAGTCGCCACATTCTCTTTCTTTTTTTTACCTCCGAATGCGCCAGATCCACCTTGAATCGCTTGTGTGGTGGCTTTTAATGCGGCAAAACTCACTATTCGTCCGGTCTTGATTCCGTCCTCTATCATCTCCCCCATTTTGAGGACTTCAATAAAAGACTTTCCCATTGCCGGAAGTAAATATTGAAAATAGGTCTCATTCTGTGCCTGAATGAAAACCTCTACCAACTTAGTTTCTTTCATTGGAGGCTTTACCCTGGCGGCCTGTTCACACCACCTTATCGCGTATTCCCTAAAAACTTCAGTGCTTTTCTTCTTCATGTTGACCAAAGATTTTTCGTCCGGAATCAGGTCGATGTTATACTGAAAATATTGCACAAACTCAGAAGCTACGTCCCAGCTATTCCACTTGTCGATATCTTGATCGATAAACCATTCTAAAGCCAGATCAGAAAGACTCTCGCCAAAGAAAGCCATGAGCAGCTCTTCCTTTCCTCCTGCAGCCCTCAACTGGTTGCAATAACGTCTCAAGTGTGCCACGGGATCACCGTGTCCTGCATACTTCTCAAACTTGGGCATTTTAAAACCGAGGGGAAGGTTGATGTCTGGGAACATGCGCAGATCTTTATAAGAAACACTCTTATAACCTCCGATTCCCTGCAAATTCCTCATGGCCTGTTCTAAACTTTTCAACTTCCGCGCTATGACTTCCTGTTCCTCTGTTGCAACAGGTTTCTCCATATCAAATGGAAATACAGGTGGTTGAGTGTACCCATACGGTTTATTCATTCTCAAAGTAGGCTCCGGGGCATAATACTGACTATCTGGAACCTTCAATACTGGCTTACTGGCAGACCGAGGAAGCCCCATTGTCGGACGCACAACATATGCGGGAGCTTCAGGTGGTGGCAGTGCCACGAATACCAGTGTGATCGGTGGCGCCAGCTGAGCAGCGGGTCTTGATTGGGGAGATGCCAAGGGCACACTAGAATTACCAGGATAATAATGTGGCAGAGTGAATCCTGACGCGTGCTCAGGTGACTCAGTAGGAGCAGAGAATTGCGCCTGAGAGAGCGGTGGGCAATTAGAGATATTCCCAAGACCTTCAGGGAGCGGAGGAGGAGACATTCCGCTGGACCATGCCCGGTGCAAATCTATCAATTGTTGCCTGAGCCTTACTCCTCATCATTGAGTTCTGAATTTTCTTTCTTGTGATCCTGATCCGGGTCAATGAGCGAATTTTCAATCTCCCTGCTAGCCATGGCGAGCTTTGCTTTGGATCTAGTGAAGTATGGGTGACAAGCCAGAGTGCTGCAAACCTACCACTGTTATCTGAAAGAACATGCTCATAAAAAATGACATCCGTTAGGATTAGGGCACACAACAAACATGGGAATCACATTGGTAAAATTGTCCTAAATTCATGTTCATTTCTACCAGCTTTTGAGGGTAGCGAGGTCATTTCAACATCATCCCGATTTTTATCTACACTCTTTTTTTTCGTATCAATCTCTGTTCTTCCCCTTTATTGTCTCATCATCCTTTCTTTCTTTTCTTCTCTCGCTATCTACCTTCATTTTATCATTCTTTATGTTGTTTTTTTTTTAAAAAAGGAAAAATAATGAAAAACAACGAAACAAAATGATTAGATCGAACCCAAAAGTAGGTTGCCTACGTATCATGTTGTACATGAATCAGATTTTGCGTAGTTCGGGCAGCATATGCATAAACATCACTTTTTTTTTCTTTTTTGCGAAAAAAAAAATAAACAAACAAAGAAAAGACGTAACATCATAACATTTTGACGAAAGAAACAACAAAACATACAAAGAATTTAGGACCACTTTAAAACTAAACAACAAATACGAAATAACATTCTAGACCCCTAAGACGACATACGTGAAATTACTAATAAAGACCCTAATACCAAAAACAACTTGACTTCGACTTAAAGCAGACACCACCCTACAATGACAGACACATAAAAAACTCAAACTGAATAAAGATAAGAAATGCTCTTTCAGACTGGTGCTCTGCGTGATGACCCTGGCTGAGATGGACCTGCCTGTGAAGTTCTCTTTCTCCCATTCAAACTTTGTAGCATATCCTGTAAAGACACCCTGATATTAGGGAAGAAGCTTCGGGTCCGTATTCCTGCCTCATGAGGAGTGCACTTGGAAAGATTATTCTGACACCTTTCTACCGTCTTGAACAAATCTGCTAACTGAACTCTCAGTGTCTCCACTTTGGACCCCGCACTTTCATCCTGATGGTCGTCAACTATGCATTCTTCCTGTATTCTCCCTCTAAGCTGCGCTGGTAAGGGTTGACTGATACCCCGAGGGACAGATTGAAACCAGACCCTATATCCCTGAGTGTACCCCGGATTATCCAGACTTTCTTTGAGAGTATCCACACCTAGATTTGTTGCATGCTTCCAGAACTGCTCGTATTTGCTTTTACCTAAGGTTTGGTCCTTGAAGTACTCTACATCCTTTAGAAGATCCACTACTGGTGGCACGTCCTGCGGCCTACCCAACTGGCGCATTACCCTAGAAGGACTGTATGGTCTAGTGCAATTAAGCCCTAACATAACTAGAAGGAGCTGCATTTGACAACCAAACAAGATTATCTTTGGTCGAAGCCACAGACAAGTCCACAAAATGTTATCCCCGGTTCTTGACTCAAGAAATTCAATCCAAGCGTCGACTCCCACGGGTAGAGAGAATTTATCCAAACGCAACCTGAGGACCATGGCTTTCACTCGATTGGGAATACAACGATCTACCACGTCTGGTCTAACTAAAGAAGACACATGTAAATGCTCCATCATCCATAACTGCAATATCAGGTTACTTCCCTAAAAAAATCTCATCCCCCCCTTCACTTCGGTTAAAGCCTTATATATTTCTGTTAAGATCATGGGTATGAGAGTGAACCTGCCCTTTTGATTAATGCCCTTGTTGTTTTGATCCTTATGAAATAGAGCCATCACCACAGATTGCAAACGGGTATTAATACGTCTTTCTTCTAGTGGAAACACTAAAATACCTAACAAAGCGAGGGTGAAGACTTCAAGATGCTTTCTCTCCCACTTCTCCTTAGTCATATGAAATTCATCCCAAAAGCAATCAAAACCTTCCGAGGGCCCGAATCTAGCGAACAAAAAATCTAAGGAAACCCACGAATCACTTAAACAACCCAAATGCATACCCTTACTTTTTAAACCACAAGACTGCAAAAATCTCACGCCAGTATGATTTCGTGCTCGGATCATATCCTTCTCGATATAGGGAAAATGCAACAAACCGGATATTTCTGCCAAAGTAGGAGTCATTTCACATTCCCCAAACCTGAACACCAAACTACTTGGATCCCAAAAGGTCAACAAAGCCTCTATTAAATCTGGACAAGGGGTAACATGCAGAAGTTCCGTAAGATCACCTAATATTTTAATCAGTTTCTGCTGATCAACATAGTTAAACATTTCCCACCACTTGATTAACTTTTTGGGCACCTTGACAACCATCAGGACTCTAGACTTGGTGGACAAATCCATCATGTAATAACACATAAGACGTTATCTTAAAAATTCAACAGGAGTAGAAGATTCCCAACCCTTGGGATTTTTGACGCAAACATATGTCGATGGGATAGACCACATTCATGACTCCAATTTTCCGAACAGAAGTACCGAGCGAAATCAGTCTACTTGGCTAACAACTCTAGATTACGGGGGGAGAGACCTAGGCTAATAATAAGACAAAGGCCAACACAAAAATTACCGGACCCACCGAGGGTTGCCTACGTATCCCAACCCGAGGGAAGGGAATCAGGTATGCGTAGTTCATCCAGATTGGACAATTAATGATTAACTAATAAAATGACCTTAACTTAAGAGACAACCAAAAACAAATGAATGAAAACTTTTTGGATTTTCAACTAGACATTTCAACTAAGACTGACACCACCAATTATAAAAAAAATCTTTTTGGTATTTTGTTTTTGACAAATAGGTAGAAAAGGCAAACAAAACCCTTTTTTTTTCATCATTTTTTTTTGTTGAACTTACGGTACTTTGAGAAGATGAATGCAAAAACGTAAAAAAAAATAATTTTTTTGAGTTTTTGGATCGTGAAGAACAAAAGCCATAAAGAACTCTAAAATAAACTACGACACTCCTTTTGATTCAATCTTTTTGACTCACTTTTTCTATTTTTTTTTTCGTTTTTGCCTACGCACCTTACTCCTAACAAATATATATATTTTTTCTTTTTAAATCAGTCCATCAAATGATCATGTTACCCTTAAAGATGCAACAGTTAGCACGTAGGAATGCTTTAGAGGTGAGTCTCCTACAAAGGGCCATGTGGGTCCCGCTAGGTCTCAGTATGATGCACATAAGCATGACCTAAAGGCTGACCTACATTGTGGTTCACTAACAAGGCTGTTCGGGAGAGCGTATGATCGATAGTGGCTGCTTTGCTTTCCACCTACTCCATAACACCGACGGCTCCCCCCCAAAATAAGGGTGACTCAACTAGAGGTCGTGTACAACACGTGTACTACAGACTTGTTGCAGAAAGAAGGCCGGGGGGTGGACACATGATGCCAGAAATAAAAGCGGTAACACATAGGATAAATACTGTACACAAAGAGCACGAAAACCATCCATAATGATAAGAAAATAACACAAAACAACACAAAAAAAATGTTTATACACCCTTAGTGTCAAACACAGCCGATAGGACTCCAAAATAAGCTCGAATTCTGAACAAGTCCCCAGCAGAGTTGCCAGAGCTGTCACACCCTTTTTTTCGTTTTCCAAAAGATATTATGTTTTAAGGGTCGAAAGGGTTTTAATTATTAAAGTGACAAAAAATAAAAATTTATTTCGAAAAAAGGATTATTTTAACCTTCAAAACTCAGAGTCGCCACTTGGCATAATCCGGTGTGCCAAGTCACCTTTGAAAAATCCTTTTCCAAAACGATTTTGACTCTTTTAAACTGATCCGCGAACAGAGATTCCGGTTAAGGAATTCTGTTGACAACCGGAATCTCTGTTGACCGAGGGGAAGGTGTTAGGCACCCCTCGGTCCCGTGGTTCGACCACGGTCGCTTGGTGAAGCATATCGGCTAATTTTGACGCTACGATTATATAAACCACACAAAAGCACGCAAAACAATCAATCACCAAACAAAACAATCCAAAGTTTAGTGTCCAGTCCAATTATACAGTCCAAAATAAAAATGCGAAAATATAAACCTACTCTAAATTAATTCTAGACTAATGCTCTACCCGACGCCTCGGGCCTTCATCACGAACATCCTCCGGGTACATGATACCTCGGGGCAATCCCCGGTGAATAAATATATATAGGTACTTCGGGGCATTCCCCGGCCAAATTATACAATTGATTCAAAAGTGATAAAATCAAACCATTCAATCAAATTTCAAACATTCAATCAACCCACAATCTCTAGATTTGCCTACCCGACCTACGTCTTGCCTATTCCAATCGGCGTATCTTGATACTACCAAATTCAATTAACATTTATTTCAAGTCAAACAACTAATGAATCAAACTAATCAAAATTCACTAATTATATCAAGTTTTCAATTCTCACCCCACTTATTCCCATATGAATTCAAATCTTTCAATTCCTTCATTAACGTGAATCAATCAATCAATATCAACCACAGTAATCACGATTACTCAAAACACGATATCGAAACATATCACCATGTCACAATCATCAATCAAGCACAATATTCACTCCAACACACCAAAATATAATAAACATTAAATAAAAGAGGGGAATAGAGTTGGACTTCGATTCGTAGCTTTCAAACTCGATGTATTATTTTGATTAAAACCGTGACCGAAACCTCAAGCCGACCTTAACCACGACCAAACTCGAACCAAATTTCGACTTCAAATTGGACCCAACTCGATGATTCGAAACAGAACCCAAAAGACCGATGACTCAAAAAGCTTGCTAAAATCCAACGGAAAATCAAACACCCGCAGGGTTTGAACTCCGATGAGTCGCCGGTGATGCGGACGACCAGAACAACCAATCGTCGGACGGATTTCGTCTGGAATCGAAGAATAATGGAGGGAGGTTTGACCGTTTTATACGAACGACGAACGACGAACGAAAGGGATGATTCCGGCGAAGCTACGCCGGAACAGTAACCTGAAATCAACCTGAATAAGAATGACCAATTCGAATCCGCGATGAAACCCGCAATCCGACTCAAATAAAAAACCCAGCTTCCGAACCTAAATTCCCAATCAATTTATATCCCGAAATAGTGTTGAATCTGGTGAGGAGACGCCGTTTTCCGGCGACGAAAGATCGTCGGAACAGTAGCGTGAACGAGTTGTTGTTTCTCTCCTCTCTCTGTTCTCTCTCTCTCTCTCCGATCTGTGCGTGTGTAACAGTGTGTGAATGATGGTGCGTGAGAAAGAA
This sequence comes from Capsicum pubescens, assembly GCA_030864215.1. Classification (NCBI taxonomy): domain Eukaryota; kingdom Viridiplantae; phylum Streptophyta; class Magnoliopsida; order Solanales; family Solanaceae; genus Capsicum; species Capsicum pubescens. The sequence goes on along the minus strand of CM061538.1, from coordinate 328,206,732 downwards.
AAAAAATGGAGATCACTGGTTTTTGTGTGTGTGTTATTCTGTGTGTATGTGTATGTGTATGGGGGAGGGGTGGTTACGTGGGGTAGGGGTAGGAGGGGTAGGGGTTAGGATGTGTTGTCAATTTTTAGTTGGGTGGGTTGTTAGAATATTAGGATAAAACAAGATTTGTTATTTTTTTTTGTATTTTGTGAGGGTATAATAACATGGATGAGGGTACACGGTAGGATAAGGTAAAATTGGGTAAATTAATCTTTCAGAGGGACAAAATTACGTGTCTACATTTCTTTCATTTGCTAATATTACATTTAGATTCGAAAGTTTTGTAATTTTTTAGTCTCTTGCATTTTTTTTTATAAATAATTTGCTAATAAATTTTTTCTTGTATATTAAAGTTTTAGAGCAAGCTTCATATATAAATGAGTTAAACTTCAACAACACATTTAAACTATTTTTGTTTTTTGAGTTTTTATTTGAACTATTAAAAGCATGAGTTTTCTATTGCTTAACCATCACTCAATGTTAGCGATACACACCTCAACTAATACATCTAGAAGTGTTTGTTGTAGACAAATATTTGTTCTAGTCAACGTCTCGGTATGTTTCGCTAATCATTAGGTGATGGTTAATATAAGAAACTAACGTACACTTCCAATAATTCAGTATGTAACTCAAATAATTGAATTAGCTTAGATGTGTTTTTCACGCATGATGCTTAATTAACTCTCTCAGATCTATCTATATATATATATATATATATTACCCATCCAGCCTTCTTTTCTTTGTTCATATTGGACAGAAAAACTATACTCCATACCAAAAACTATGGCAACAAAAAGTAAAGTGTTGATTGTGGGAGGAACAGGATTCTTAGGGAAAAGATTAGTGAAGGCAAGTTTAGAAAATGGTCATGATACATATATCTTGCAACGTCCAGAAATAGCACTTGATATTGATAAAATTCAAATGCTTATTTCCTTTAAAATGCAAGGAGCTCATCTTGTTCATGCTTCTTTCAATGATCATCGGAGCCTCGTCGATGCCGTTAAGCTCGTCGACATCGTTATATGTGCCATCTCCGGTGTATATGGTCGTAGCCATCAAATATTGCTTCAACTTAAACTTGTTGAAGCCATTAAAGAAGCTGGAAATATAAAGGTGAACTTAACTCTTGTCTATCTTTTATGGAAAGTTTGTTTTTTTATGTTTCAAGAAAAAGAAGTGGACTTGATTTTATTTTATACATACAGGGTTTAACTTATATATGCATTCACAGTATAAAAAAATTATATTACCTTAGTTAAAAATGATATTTGTGATCTTGAAAATATGGTGAATCAGTACTTGTTGTATAGCACGCAATTTATTTTCTCTGTCTTTGTATATAGGAAGGTGGGGAGGACGCATATTAGTTAGGGTAGAAGATTAGTAGGAAGCCGAGAGTTGTTTCCGTTATTCTGTACTAGTAGTAGTAGTGCTATGCTTATAGTTAATTTTTTACTGCTGGAGTTTTGATGATGTTGGGTGTTTCTGGTTGATCGAGGATGGTATGCTTATATATGCATTGACAGTATAAAAAAAACTTTATGCTATAAAGTTATTCAAAAAGTTTTTAGACGGGAGATCAGTACTTATTGTATAGCACGCAATTTGTTTTCTATGTCTTTGTATATAGGAAAGTGTGGAGGATGCGTATTAGTTGGGGTAGAAGATTAGTAGGAAGGTGTGTGTTGTTTTTGTTATTCTGTACTAGTAGTAGTAGTGCTATACGTACAATTTCTTCTAGTTGGAGTTTTGATGATGTTTGTTGTTTCTGGTTGATCGAGGATGGTATTATTTAGTGGTAGCTAGTTTTGTTATGATTATTATTTGTTGTTGTGTTACTAACTTATTGAGGGGGAGTTAGCAAAGTTAGACAAGATCATGGAATGGGCACAGGAACATGTATTGATGTACCATATCAGCTAATGCTTCCTATTTTATTCTTATATTATGTTATTTTCTAGATTGGTCTTGTCTTGAGATGATGGTCTATTGGAAACAATCTCTCTACTTAACGTGTGAGATAGAGGTATGAACCACATACATTCTACTCTCATTAGATCCCACTTTATCAAAATACACTTGATTGTGATCGCTGTCTTTTGTATATAGATTAATTTGCTTCAAAAAAATTAAAAATATTTTTTGCAAAAAAAAAAAAAAAAGTATTTCAATCAAACTCCACCTTTTGAGTGTCGGCAAGTTTGAAAAACCATTTTCATAAAGACATATTGTTGGAAAGCAGTATGCTTTCGGAAAAAAACAAAAAACTTATATATTGTATTTTGCAGGGACTCTTTTCTAAAATTTAGATCTAACCACCAAAAAAAAAAACTAAAACACGTTAGGTTTATAAATGGAAAAATGTAATGTGTGAATTCCAATTTTTGGAATTGGATTCACTTATGGAAAATTGGAGATTTGAGTTAAATGTCAAACCACATTGGACCCAATTATGAACTTGTCGTACATGCCAGATAATTATATCGATTTGGAATTGGCTCTTGCTTTTGCAATGAGAAATTTTCCATAATATTTATTTTTGGAAATAAATTTTTACCCAAGTGAATTATCCCCTGAATTAACTAGTAAAAAGTTTATTTGTGATGCTATATAAAGGGTGGTGGAAAAGATTTCAATGCATTTCCTTAAGACAAAAAAATTAGGTTGAAAGTGTGTGAGTATTATGTCAAGTAAACAAAGAAAAGTCACACAAGAAGCAATGTTTTCTTGTTTCGCTTATTGTGAGTTGAAATTTTTTTTATTTTTATTTTTTAAAATCGATATAATATTGTTGATTCAATTTTTTTGGGAGCTTCGTTGATGGAAAAGAAAAAAATTCTAAGTGAGATGAAAATGATTGTATATCCGTGTGTGTTTTAAGTAATGTAACATGAGTATTATGTATTGCACGTTATCGACCAAAGATGCAATACTTGATGGCAATTTTATACGTACATTTGACAGTGCGCACACATATATATTTTTATAATCCTTGTGTTCGAAACACGTGAAAGAAATCACCTACTAATATTTTTTTATCTCTGTTGTCTTGCATTGACCACCACTAGACCACACCTTGGGTGCCACTCGCATATAATTTTGGGGATCCCATTGTAGCATTTTATGGTGTAAGATAATTTCATTTGGGATAAATATTACATGTTTGAAAAAAAAAAAAAAAGAGTGTGTGTGTAATTGTGCAGAGATTCTTGCCTTCAGAGTTTGGATCAGATTCAGCAAGAATGGGAGATGCATTGGAACCAGGAAGAATAACATTTGATGATAAAATGGTGGTGAGAAAAGCCATTGGAGAAGCTAATATTCCCTTCACATATGTTGTTGCTAACTGCTTTGCTTGTTACTTCCTTGCTGGTCTTTGTCAACTTTTTCAATTTCTTCCTGCAAGGGACTCTGCAGTCTTCCTTGGAGATGCCAACCAAAAAGGTATGAAATACTATTCACTGAGGTAATTTGGTTGATAGCAAGAGTTATGCATGTATTAATGATGTAGGAATTAAGGGACCGTCTCATTTTGTGTGACTCTATTTGACATGGGAAAAGGAAGAATTTTGAAATTTATGGCCTAAAACAATTCTTAAGCATTTGTTTGGCTGGAAATCATTTCACTAAGGGTAAAAAGAGAATTTTAAAGCTAAATTATTAGTTATGCGGATTTCTAAATAGCAAACTAAAGGCGAAAAACTTAAAAGCGACTAGAGAAGATTTAGTTGTTGGTCCACTTTGAAAACTTATTTTAACAAATGGACACTTATTTTGACAAATCCTAATTTTTTAAGGTTTGGTGGGCCATGGACTTAAGTGTAAAAGAAAAAAATATTTTGACACCCCTTATGTATCTTTAAAATCTTTTGGAACCCCTTATGTATTTATTAACTACATATTTAACCCTACTCTTCCATTATATACAAAAAAAAATTTCTCATCTTCTCTCTCTTTACCAAAACCGCTTCTTCTCTCTTTCCACCATTTTCAATTTCGAGCTCGTGTAAATCAGCTCCAACTTCGATCTTCAACTTCAGGTAAGCTATATTATTGTTCTGGTTAATTTGTGCTTCATATTGATGGATTTTTTTTCATTTTTTTCCGTACTCATTTGTGGCGGGTGAAGTCGTTGGAGTTCAAATAAATTGATTTTTTTTTGAAAATGGGGCTTGATTTTAGTGAAAGTGGTTGTTTTTAGTTAGTATTTACTTATTTTTTACGGATAATTGATGTGTATCGATTATCCTTTGCGATTGCATGTTGAAATTTCTTCACTAATTTCATCGGAATGTGGCAAGATATGTGATTTTTGTTAAAACTTTTCTCCAATGTAAGGGTGTTGTAGAAGCATATTCATGTTGGGGACTTCTTCACTGCGTATTTGATAATTAGACTCGAAAAGTTGAATTTATTTTTTAAAAATGGGGCTTGATTTTACTTATAATTTGTGTTTTTAAGTTGGTATTCGGTTTGTTTGTGCATTGTTTGTGTTGAATTTTAACTTTCCTCGACGATTGCATTGAGATTTTTTTGCCACTTTTTGTCGATTTGCGTGATAAAAATCTGCTGTAAATTGAATTTTTTTGAAACTGCTGCATTGAGTTGGTGCTGCAACTGTTGCCATGTTAATAGACTGCTAGGTCGATTAGGTATTGTATCTGCTGTCAATTGAATTTTTTTTGAAAAAATAGAGATTAATTTTACTTATAATTTGTGTATTTAAGTTGGTGGTTGATTTGTTTGTGCATTGTTCTCATTGGATTTTAACTTTTCTCGATGATTGCATGGAGTTTTTTTTGCGAATTTTTCTCGATTTGAATGCTTAAAATCTGGGTTCCTTTATATTTCCAAATGGTAGATTAGAAATATAATGTCTTAGGTATTTGACTCTAAAAAGTAGTAGGTGTAGACATCTAATTTTGTACCTCCCGAAGTCTAATTTTATTCATTTTTAGTTCACCTTACCATGTATCCAACCCCATGCAATTATATCCCACAAAAATACAAAAATAAACAAAAAAAAATACCTCTAACTAATTTATCTTATCCTAACAACCTATCCAATCAAAAGCTTCCACCTACCCTAACTACCCATATGATCCCCCCTCCTTTTTCTTGTCCACAAAGAAAGAATATATGGGGGACCCACCAAAATTCCCACATCATAACAAACTCATGCCCATTATAAAAGAAAATTTCTAAGAGGAAAAAGAGGGCTCATTCTTTGATCATCATCTTCTCCACAATAACAACAATCACCAAATAATCTTCCTCACAAGAACAAGAACAACAACGGAAAAAAAAAAAGTAACCGGTGAACAGTGACCGGAGAACAGTGATCGGTGAACAGTAACCGGTGAACAGTACCAGTGAACAGTAACGGTGAACAGTACAGGTGAACAGTAACGACGTGAAAAGTGACGGTGAACGGGTCATTATTTGTCGAGTTGGATTGTTGGTGTTAAGGTTCGGCTCAAGGTTTCCGGGTGCGGACTCTCTTTATTCGAATAACATTGAGTTTGAAAGCTTCAAATTTAAGGTCTAATTCTTTCTTCTCTTTTATTTAATTCTTATGTGATTGTGATTGCGTGTGATTCGATACCGTGGTTTGTTTGTTGATGTGAATTGTTGGTGACATTTGGGTGTGTGATGTGCTAAGCATGATTGATGAATTTTCGTTATTCTTGTAGACACGTAATTTTGTCCCCTCTTAGAAGTTCGATTTTATTCATTTTCTACCTTAGCATATCATGTACCCTCCACGATGTCATTTTTTTTTACCCACTCTTATTTTATCCTACCGTGTACCCTCACCCATGTCATTATACCCCGCAAAATACAAAAAAAAATAATAAACAAATAATAAAATAACTAACCCTATCTTATCCTAACAACTTGCCCAATAAAAAAAATAACACCTCACCACTACCCCCTACCCCACGTTACCCCACCCCCTCTCTTTTTCTTGTTCAAGAAGAAAGGCCTCAAAATACAATATATACCCACACATACACAAAAAAAAAGGTGGAACAGAAACCAAAAACAGGAAACAAAAGAAAAGCATCAGCACTTTCTCTCCCTCTCTAGACTCTCACTTTCTCTCTCTCAAAAACGTCGTCGGCGATCGACCGGAGCTCCGATTGCCACCACAACACCACCATCTTTCCCCTCTCTCTACCATCTCTCTCCCTCCAAAACTAAAAAAAAAACAAAAAAAAAAAGAGAAAAACAGCGGCGCCGCCGTCCTGTCGGCGACAATAGCGCCGGCGCTGTCGCCACCGTCAGCCGTCGGCCGCAGCTCGTCCCACCGGTCAGCGTACAGCGAGACCCCCTCCCTTCTTCTTCTTCCTCTGATCTTCGAACACGCGTCGCCAGATCTGCCGCCGATCGGACCCGACCCGATCTCCCAACCCGAGATCCGAACGCCCTCTCTCTCGGTATCCGGTTCCCTCCATCTCACTTTCTTTCCAAGCTCCATCCGCAGCTCACCCGTCCGGCGAAACAGCCGGCGAACCATTGCCGCCACCGGAGAACAGGCGCCGCCGCCGTCTCTCCGTCACCGGAGCTCCCCGGAGCTCGATCTGCGTTGGGTTTTCTTTTGGTTTCCTGCTGTTTGTTGGTTGATCTTTGTTTCGTCTATTTCTTGGTTCGTCGTCGATAGTGGATTTCGAGTCGTCTTTATCGGATCGCGTCGTCATTCTTGGTTGGGGTTTCGTATAGTAAAGTTTTTATTCACTGTTTTTGGAGCTGTCCGGTTATTATTTTAATACCGAGTTTGGTTTGCTCGTTGTGAGGTTCTCCGGTCAAATATTTTGGTCTTCGAATTTCTTTATTATCGACAAGAATCAATTTCATCGAGGTCCATTTCTTCTAACTGAATCTTTAATTTATTTTGACTTTTATTGATGTTGTTGGTGTGGATGATTTATTTGTTGTGTGTTTGGTTTGAATCTTCGTTATTTGTGTTGTGTTTGATGTTGGTTGCGGATTTTGAGACGTGATTTAATAATCGAAGCATGTTGTAATTATTGTGGTTAAAAAATGGGTTTGTGGGTGAGAATCGAAAACTTGACATAATTGATGATTTTGGTTAGTTTGATTTCATTGTTCGTATAACTTGAAAGGAACGTTAATTTGATTTTGGTAGTAACATGATACATCGATCGGAGTAGGCAAACGTAGGCCGGGTAGGCAAAATTTAGGAATAAGTATTTCGTGAGATTTTGGAATGTGCGTGTGAATGTCTCTTTCTAGATTATCGTGTTTAAATTCAGATGTATTTATTTAGCCGGGGAATGCTTCGAGATCATTTGTATTTATTCACCGGGTAATGCCCCGACGTATCATGTTGGCGAAAAATAATCGTGATGAAGGCCCGCGGCGTCGGGTAAGGCATTGGAGCTTAGTCTAGATTTAGTTTAGACTAGGATTTATATTTTTGTACTTTTTCTGTTTTTTGGACTGTATAATTGGACTGGACTTTTACGTTTTTGGACTGTTTTGTTTTGTTTATTGTTTGATTATTTTGTGTTCTTTTGTGTGGTTTATACATTTCATAATGCCAAAATAGTCGATACACTCCACCAAGCGACCGTGGTCGAATCACGGGATCGAGGGATGCCTAACACCTTCCCCTCGGTCAACAGAATTCCTTAGCCGGAATCTTTATTTGCAAATCGGTTTAAGAGTCAAATGGTTTCGAAAAGGATTTTCCAAAGGTGACTTGGCACACCGGATTATGCCAAGTGGCGACTCTGAATAAAAAAATGCAAATAATCCTTTTCCGAAACAAATTTTTATTTCTTGTCACTTAAATAATAAAACCCTTTCGCGCTAAAACATAATATTTTGGAGTACGTAAACAAGGGGTGTGACAGCTCTGGCAACTCTGTTGGGGAGATTTTTTAGAATTCGAGCTTTTTTGGAGTCATATCGGTTTTGTTTGGCATTACGAGTGTATAAGCGTTGTTTGTAATTTTTGTTCGTAATTTTTTTTTGTGTTTTCACTTTTGTGTATTTTTCGTGCTCTTTGTTTACAGTATTTATCCTATGTGTTGCCACTTTTATATCTGACATCATGTGCATAACCCGAGTCATTCTTTCTGCAACAAGTCTCGGAGCGCACGTCGTGCACACGAACTCTAGTTGAGTTACCTTTATTTTAGGGGGGGAGCCATTGGATGTATGGAGTAGGTGGAAAGCAAAGCAGCCACTATCGACCATATGCTCCTCCGAACGGCCTTGTTAGTAAACCACAACGTAGGTCAGCCTTTAGGTCATTCTTATGTGCATCATATTGAGACCTAGCGGGACCTACACGGTCCTTTGTAGGAGACTCACCTTTAAGGCATCCCTACGTGCTAACTGTTGCATATTTGAGGGTAACGTGGTCATTTGACGGACTGATTTGAAAATAATAATAAAAAAATATATATATAGAAAGCGAGTGGAAAAGAATGAATCAAAAGGAATGTCGTAGTTTATTTTAGAATTCTTTATGGCTTTTGTTCTTCACGATCCCAAAAAACTCAAAAAAGATTTTTGCATTCGTCTTCGCAAAGTACCGTAAATTCAAAAAAAAAAAAAAAGAGATATTTTTTGTTTGCCTTTTCTACTTATTTGTCAAAAGCAAAATATAACAACAAATTTTTTTTCTCATAATTGATGGTGTCAGTCTTAGTTAAAGTGTCTAATTGAAAATCCAAAAAGTTTTTATTCGTGTGTTTTTGGTTGTCTTTTAAGTTAGGGTCAATTTATTAGTTAATCGTTAATTGTCCAATCTGGACGAACTACGCATACCTGATTCCCATCCCTCGGGGCGGGATACGTAGGCAACCCTCGGTGGGTCCGGTAACCTTTATTTTGGTCTTCGTCTTAGTCTTAGGCTAGGTCTTTTACTCCGTAACCTAGAGTTGTTAGCCAAGTAGGCTGATTTTATTCAGCGTTACTGTTCGGCGATTTGGAGTCATGAAGCGGTCTGTCCCATCGACGTATGTCTGCATCAAATTTCCATTGGTTGGGAACCTTTTGCTCTTATCAAATTTTGAGATAATTTCTTATCTGCTACTACAGGATGGATCTGTCCACAAAGTCTAGAGTCCTTATGGTTGTCAAGGTACCCAAAAAGTTGATCAAGTGGTGGGGCACGTTCAATTACTCTGAAAAGCACGAAGTGAGGAAAGTGTTAGGCAATCTTGTAGCACTTATGGATCTCACGCCTCGTCCGGATCTAATAGAAGCTGCGTTGACTTTCTGGGATCCAAATAATTTGGTGTTTAGGTTTGGAAGTTGTGAATTAACGCCTACCCTGGCAGAAGTGTCTCGTTTGTTTCGGTTGACTTACATGGGTCAACATATGATTTTAGCCCGCAATCATACTCGTAAGAAATTCCTTCGACTCTGTGGATTAAAAGATAACAAGCATCTGGGATGTCTCAAACAATCTTGGATTTCCTTGGACTATTTGTTTGCTAGATTTGGGTCTTTAGAGGGTTTCGACTGCTTTTGGGATGAATTCTGTACTACCAAAAAAATCTGGAAACAACGTCGTCTTGAGGTTTTCTGTCTGGCTTTGTTGGGTATCTTAGTGTTCCCGTTAGATGAGAGGTGTATCAATACTCGTCTACAATCAGTGGTGATAGCTTTATTCAAGAAAAAAGATGAGGTCACCATTGTACCAATGATCTTAACAGAAATATATAAGGCTTTAACTGAAGTGAAAGGAGGGGTACGATTTTTTGAGGGGAGTAATCTGATATTGCAGTTGTGGATGATGGAGCACTTGCATACGCCTTCTTTAATTAGAGCAGATGTGATCGACCGTTGTCTGAATGATCGAGTGCAAGCCATGCAAGAAAGAATGCGTTTTGACAAATTTTCTTTTCCTATTGGAGTCAATTCTTGGATCGAATTTCTCGAATCAAGAACTCCGAAAAACATTCTTTGGTGCTATATGTGGTTTCGTCCTAAGAAAATCTTGATTGGATCTCAAATGCAACTCTTTCTAGTTTTGATAGGACTTAACTGCACTAGGCCTTACAGTCCAAGAAGGGTAATGCGTCAGTTGGGTAGGATGCAAGACGTCCCTCCAATAATGGACCTTCTAAAGGATGTAGAGTACTTTGAAGACCAAGCCGTGGGGGAAAGCAAATATGAGCAATTCTGGAATAACGCGATAAAGCTAGGTGTCGATACTCTCGAGGAAAATCCAGGATGCACCCAAAACTATGAAATCTGGCTACAATCTCTACCTCGTGGCATTAGTAGACCCTTACCAGCCCAACTTAGAGGGCGAATACGGGAAGCAATCATGGTAGAGGATGATGAGCAGGAAGATCCGGGGGCCAAGTTGGAGTTTTTGAGAGTTCAGTTATCACGTTTGATCACAACTGTGGATGGGTGTCAGAGAAACCTTTGCGGGTGTACTCTCCAAGAGGCGGGGATACGGGCGAGAAATTTATTCCCGGGTATCAAAACATCGTTGCAGGATATGTTGCAAAGTCTGAGGGGAAAAGTGGGGACTTCACAGATGGGTTCATCTCAGCCGGGGACGTCACGCAGGGCACCAGTTTGAAAGAGCATGTCTTATATTTATGTAGTTTTGAGTCTTTTATGTTTTTGTCGTTGTAGGTTGGTGTCTGTGTTAAGTTAGAGTCAAGTTGTTTTGATATTCGGGTCTTTATTACACACATTTCGTTAGGGGTTTAGAATGTTGTTTAGTTTTAAAGTGGTCCCAGATTCGTTGTATGTTTTGCTGTCTTTCATCGAAATGTTAGGATGTTACGTCTTTCTTTTGTTTACTTGTTTTCGTTTCTCGTGAAAAAAAAACCTTCAATTGTGTGATGTTTATGCATAAGCGGCCCGAACTACGCAAGATCTGATTCATGTACAACATGATACGTAGGCAACCTACTTTTGGGTTCGATCTAATCATTTTGTTTCATTTGTTAAAGAAGAATAAAAGCTATAAAGAATGATAAAATAAAGGTAGATAACGAGAGAAGTGGAAGGAACAGAGGTGGATACGAAAAAAAAAAGAAAAAAAAGAAAAAAAGAAGAAAAAAAAAGAAAAGAGTGTAGATAAAAATCGGGATGATGTTGAAATGACCTCGCTACCCTCAAAAGCTGGTAGAAATGAACATGAATTTAGGACAATTTTACCAATGTGACTCTCCTGCTTGTTGTGTACCCTAATCCTAACGGATGTCGTCTTTGATGAGCATGTTCTTTCAGATAACAGTGGTAGGTTTGCAGCACTCTGGCTAGTCACCCATACTTCACTAGATCCAAAGCAAAGCTTGTCATGGCTAGCAGGGAGATTGAAAATTCGCTCATTGACCCGGATCAGGATCACAGGGAAGAAAGTTCAGAACACAATGATGAGGTAGTAAGGCTCAGGCAACAATTGATAGATTTGCACCGGGCATGGGCCAGCGGAATGCCTCCTCCTACGCTCCCTGAAGGTCTTGGGAATATCTCTAATTGCCCACCGCTCTCTCAGGCATAATTCTCTGCTCCTACTGAGTCACCTGAGCACGCGCCAGGATTCACTCCGCGACATTATTATCCTGGCAATTCTGGTGTGCCCTTGGCAGCTCCCCAATCAAGACCAGCTGCTCAGCCAGCGCCACCGATTACACCGGTATTCGTGTCCTCGCCACCACATGAAACTCCCATATATGCTGTGCGTCCCACAATGAGGCTTCCTCGGTCTGCCAGTGAGCCAGTATTGAAGGTTCCAGATAGTCAGTATTATGCCCCGGAGCCGACTTTGAGAATGAATGAACCGTATAGGTACACTCAGCCACCTGCATTTCCATTTGATTCAGAGAAACCTGTCGCAACAGAGGAACAGGAAGTCATAGCGCGGAAGTTGAAAAGTTTAGAACAGGCCATGAGAAATTTGCAGGGAATCGGAGGTTATAAGAGTGTTTCTTATAAAGATCTGTGCATGTTCCCAGACATCAACCTTCCCCTCGATTTTAAAATGCCTAAGTTCAAGAAGTATGCAGGACACGGTGATCCCGTGGCCAACTTGAGACGCTATTGCAACTAGTTGAGGGCTGCAGGAGAAAGGGAAGAGCTGCTCATGGCTTTCTTTGGCGAGAGTCTTTCTGATCTGGCTTCAGAATGGTTTATCGATCAAGATATCGACAAGTGGAACAGCTGGGACGACTTGGCTTCTAAGTTTGTGCAACATTTTCAGTATAACATCGACCTGATTCCGGACGAAAAATCTTTGGTCAACATGAAGAAAAAATGCACTGAAGGTTTTAGGGAATACGCGATAAGGTGGCGTGAACAGGCCGCCAGGGTAAAGCCTCCGATGAAAGAAAGTAAGTTGGTAGAGGTTTTCATTCAGGCACAGGATGAGACTTATTTTTAACATTTACTCCTGGCAATGGGAAAGTCTTTTATTGAAGTCTTCAAAATGGGGGAGATGATAGAGGAAGGAATCAAGACCTGACGAATAGTGAGTTTTGCCGCATTAAAAGCCACCACACAAGCGATTCAAGGTGGATCTGGCGCATTTGGCGGTAAAAAGAAGAAAGAGGACGTGGCGACTGTTGTAGCTGGAACCCATTCCTATCCCAAAAGACCACCTCGCCCCTATCCCCAATCCCAAGACCAAGTCTACGCCCAAGCTCCATATATTCCTCCCCACCATTACTACCCTTCACAAAACCCTTTATATTCTATTCCACCACCCCCGTACCCAGTATATAGCGCGCAACCATATGCCCAAACCCCTTCTTACCCGCAGTGGCGTGCGCAAACTCCACAAAATCGCCCATTCGCTCCACCAAATTACCAAAACCCTTCCAGACCCAGTTTTCAACCAAGGCCCGAGTATAAGAAGGAGAAGGCGGTCAAAAATCAATTCACACCTCTTGGGGAGTCATATGCTAGCTTGTTTGATAGGTTGAGAAAGTTGAAGGTTTTAAGCCCAATTCAAGGAAGGCTTTCAAATCCACCACCAAGGAATCTTGATTATTCTTTAAGGTGTGCGTACTGTTCTGATATGCCAGTCCATGATATCGAGAAATGCTGGCATTTAAAGAGAGCTGTCCAAGATTTAATTGACACAAATCAGATGCTGGTCCAGGCCCCGGAGGGTCCAAACATTAACCAGAATCCGCTGCCAACCCATGCTGAAGCCAATATGTTAGAATTGATATATGATGGGAAAGAGTCTTCGAGGGGTTATAAGCCTATTGTCAAGATACAGACCATTGAGGAGAAATCGATGAATGTAGCGGAGTCTTTGAAAGCAATGTCATTGAGCCAGGAAGGAATGAGAGAAGATAAAGCCCAAGAAAGCACAAAGAAGCCCCTGATCACAGTATAAGGCGCCAGAAAGTATATTGATTCAAGTCCGGATAAACCTAAGTTGACGATGGTGGGAGCTCTGAGTCAGCCCATCTTGACGGTGAAAGGAGCACTGGCAGCGCCTATTGTCCTCAAACCGGTGACCCAACCTCTGATAGTTGATACAAAAAGAATTCCCTGGAATTATGGGTGAACCGTGATGACCTATCATGGGAAAGAAGTAGTGAAATATGTAGATGAGGTAGGGGGTTTGACTAGGTCAGAAAGATGTTTCATGCCTGAAAGCTTAAGAAAGTCCAAGCCAACGGTGAGTGGACCGTCATAGATCAAAAAGCCTATCACCGAAGAAGAAGCCGAAGAATTTTTGAAAAAGATGAAATTGCCAGAGTATTCAATATTAGACCAGCTGAAGAAAACCCCTGCTCAAATTTCCCTTTTATCTTTGCTGTTGCACTCCAAGGAGCATCGTGATGTTTTACTGAAGGTATTAAATGAAGCATATGTTCCAAGGGAGATTACAATCAACCAGCTTGAGAAAATGGTTGGAAAAATCTTTGAGGTCAATTGGATCAGCTTTTCTGACGATGAATTGCCTATTGAAGGTACAGGGCATAACCGAGGCCTTTACATTACAGTGAAGTGTGAAGATTTCTATGTCACTCATGTTATGATTGATGGAGGTTCAGGTGCAAATATTTACCCTATTTCTACTTTGCAAAAGCTGAATATTGGTGCTGAGAGGATCAGGCCCAACAATGTATGTGTCAGGGCTTTCGATGGTGCAAAATCAAATTCCGTTGGCGAAATAGAACTAGTGTTGACCATAGGGCCTGTTGAGTTCGCCATAGAGTTTCAAGTATTGAATGTAGACTCCTCTTACAATCTGTTGTTGGGAAGGCCGTGGATCCACAAGGCCAAGGCGGTTGCATCTACACTGCACCAAATGATTAAGTTTGAGCATGACAGGCAAGAAGTAGTTATTCATGGTGAAGGAGATTTTTCAGCCTACGAAGATTCTCCCTTGTCTCTTATTGAAGCAAATAATGTAGAGGAGACATTCGTCTATCAAATTTTTGATACAGTGCTAGTGAATCGTATCCTTGAATGACAGGCTATACCGGGACCGCAATTGTCTTCTGCTTCTATCATGATGGTGAGTGAACTTTGAAAATATGGATTTGAGCTAGGAAAGGGTTTGGGAGCGTCTCTGCATGGTATAGTTCATCCCATATGTCCGAGTGAGAACGTGGGCACGTTTGGTCTGGGATTTGAGCCTACAGCTGAAGATCTGAAGAAAGCCAAGGAAAGGAAAAAGGAAATATGGTCACTCCCTCGCCCAATGCCACTACTCAGTGAATCATTTGTTAAGAGCGGTGTCACGAAGCATGTGGAATTTGAGGTTGAATTGGTTGATGACTTCCAGAACCTTTGTATTGAAGTTGATATGGTCGAAGCAGGAGAAGGTACCAGTATGGAAGACATTTAATTCATAGGTCCAGCTGTCTGGCTCAATAATTGGGAAGTCACTCCTCTCCTCATCAGGAGGGAGTTTTGGTTGTTTATTTTATTTTTCTTTCTGTTTATCCGAGTTATTTCAGGGTTGTAACTCGGATTTTAGTTTGTTTATGTTATGTTGGTATCTATGTTTAAACCCTTCTATCTTTTATTTAATGAAATGCAATGTCCCTTTTGTTTCGTGTCTAATATATTTTGTTTTTCTTTTCTTACACAGTTCTCTTTATGCTGATTCTAATGACATGACATGCACGCGGAATTTTCAGCTTGATCTTAAAATCCAAACTAATCAAGATGTAATGAAGCGGGATGGGGAATATAATGAAGAAGGAGCACTAGAAGAAATAAGAAAAGAGTTGGAACAGTTTGAAGACAAACCGAATCCTAATTTGAATGAGACTGAGCCAATAAATCTAGGGGATCAAGAAGATGTTAGGGAAACTAAAATCAGTGTACATGCTTTGCCACAGCTAAAAGAGGGAATGATTCAAGCATTAATTGATTATAAGGATGTTTTTGCATGGTCTTATGATGATATGCCCGGTTTAAGCACAAAATTAGTGGCTCACAAGTTGCCAACTGATCCCGCGTTCCCCCCTGTCAAACAGAAGTTGAGGAAGTTTAAAACCGATGTAAGTATTAAAATCAAAGAGAAAATCATGAAATAACTTGAAGCCAAAGTAATTCGAGTGTCTCGTTAACCCATGTGGTTATCCAATGTTGTTCCCGTACCAAAGAAAGATTGCAAAATTCGAGTGTGTGTTAATTACCGCGATTTGAACAGAGTAAGTCCGAAAGATGATTTTCCACTGCCCAACATCCACATTTTGTTAGACAACTGTGCTAAACACAAGGTTGCCTCTTTTGTGGATTGTTATGCCGGATATCACCAGATCATTATGGATGATGAAGACGCGGAGAAGACGTCTTTTATCACACCATGGGGAACTTATTGTTATCGAGTGATGCCGTTCGGTTTGAAGAATGCTGGAGCAACATATATGAGAGCCATGACCACTATGTTTCATGACATGATGCATAAGAAGATTGAGGTCTACGTGGATGATGTGATTATTAAGTCAAAAAGTCAGGCCGACCATGTTAAAGATTTAAGAAAGTTCTTTGAGAGGCTTCGCAGGTATAATCTCAAACTCAACCCGGCCAAATGTGTATTTGGAGTTCCATCTGGAAAGCTGTTGGGGTTTGTAGTCAGCCGTCGGGGAATTGAATTGGATCCTTCAAAAATCAAAGCCATTCAGGATTTGCCCTCGCCGAAGAATAGAACGGAGGTGATGAGTTTGATTGGTAGACTGAACTACATTAGCAGATTTATTGCTCAACTCACAACCACTTGTGAGCCCATATTCAAGTTGTTGAAAAAGAGTGTTGCGGTAAAATGGACTGAAGAATGTCAGGAAGCTTTCGATCGAATTAAAAGATATTTATCAAATCCGCCAGTGCTGGTACCCCCGGAACCTGGTAGGCCTCTGATCTTATATTTATCAGTCATGGACAATTCTTTCGGTTGTGTCCTGGGTCAACATGATGTCACAGGCAAAAAGGAGCAGGCTATTTATTATCTTAGCAAGAAGTTCACTGCATATGAGGCCAGGTATACTCTTCTTGAACGGACGTGTTGTGCCCTAACTTGGATAGCTGATAACGCTTAATCTACAGCTCTCGTTTGAGTGTAAAGCGGTCGTTAGTAAATATAGAACCCAACCTGGGTTGGGTGTCGATCCCACAGGGAATAGCTTGGCCAACAAGTAAGTAAAATTACTAAACTTTTGGTGCAAGTCTCGTAAGAAGGGGGGATTCTTGTCTTGCAAGTAATGTAAACAAAAGCTGAAAATAATAAAGTAAAAAGAGAGAGATTGTTACGTTGGTTGTAAACAATGAGAATTGAAGCGTTGGGGTTATGTCCACCTTCTGAGGTATACGTCTCTATTGGCTATGAGTGTGTAGAATTCTGACATGCAATTGCTTATAGAGGATTGTAGTCGATGGTAAATCCAAGCATCTCTCGACCTAAACAAGGACTATTTCACTTTAACTCTCTCAAGCTTAAAGCGTATCTAACGGTACGAATTCTCCAAGAAGTTAGTCCAGTTACGGCACTAGCTTTTTAATAGGAAAGGGTGTCCTACTACCTTGACATTATCTCTTTTCCAGACAAATAACTTTTCTCTCGAACAAGTTAAATGTTAGACTGGCGTATTCTTGCGTTTGCAACCGCAAAGAATGTAGATTAAGATGAAGAGAATAATGATATAAGCAATATACGTGCCTCGAACTCACAAACTCACAGCAATAGATAGTAACTCATTCGGCTTCCATAACCCCAACAGAGAGGTTTAGTTACCCATGAATGCGAAGGAGATCACGATTGACATTGTTGTTATACCACAAGATTGATTAATTTCGTGTAGCGTAAGTGGTAGGCGTGAGGCGTGAATTCCTTAGCAAGGTAACGATTCTCTTGTTGCGGAAATTAAGAGTAGATGAATAGAAGAAGAAAACTAGAATTAATAGAAAGATTAGAAGAGTTGTAGAATTGTTTGTAGTGTAGAATAATAGAGGAGTAGAAGATGATTTTAAATCTCTAGCATGATAGGGTATTTATAATACCCATATCCTAATCCTACTAAGCTAATGAAATAAATAACCAAATCCTACTAGACTAATGAAATCCTTAACCCAAATGTACTAGGTTAAGGTAACATTATCATAATCCACATAAAATAATGAAATACATAACCTAATTGTACTAGGTTAATGTATCATTGTTAAAATCCAGCTTTGTGTCTGTAAGTCCCCAAAGTCTTCAGAATTGCTATTTTAGCCCGGGACAGATTTTCCATGCAGCAGTTTTGGTCCTTAGGCGTGTAAACTCCCTTCCCTTCCTTCGTGAGCTTTCTTTTGCGTCAAGTAAGCCATAAAATGCTGAATTCTGCATCATTTATACCTGAAACTTTACTAATCATGTTCGTTAGCTCATTTACAGGAAAAAGGACTAAAAGTGCATGAAATATATAATTTGTTCTCAAAACTAGGCTAAAATATGGGCAAAATATATTGATATAGGCGCGTAAATTCGCCTATCATCAATAGCACAGAAGTTGAAGCACTATCTCTCATCCTATACTACTTATCTCATCTCCTGTATGGATCCTTTGAAGTATATCTTTCAGAAGCCTATGCCGACAGGTCGATTGGCAAAGTGGCAAATATTGCTTATCGAGTTCGACATCGTATATTTGACTCGAACCGCCATGAAAGCCCAAGCCTTGGCAGATCATCTTGCTGAGAATCCCATTGATGAAGAGTACGAGCCATTAAAGACATATTTTCCTGACGAAGAAGTGTCGTGTGTCGATGAAGTCGTTATAGATGCTGATCCAGGTTGGAGGTTATTCTTCGATGAAGCTGTCAATATGAAAGAAGTCAGAATAGGTGCGGTTCTTATCTCTAAATCAGGATAATATTTCCCGGTAACAGCACAACTTCGATTCTTCTGTACTAACAATATGGCAGAGTATGAAGCCTGCATCCTTGGTTTGAGGTTAGCTGTTGATATGGGAGTCCATGAATTATTGGTGTTGGGAGATTCGGATTTGCTCGTCCATCAAATTCAAGGAGATTGGGAGACGCGAGATTTGAAACTCATCCTGTAAAATTTAGGCATATTCCAAGGATTCATAATGAAATTGCTGATGCTTTAGCCACTCTGTCTTCAATGCTCCAACATCCTGACAAAGCCTATATCGATCCAGTGCATATACAGAGTCGTGATCAGCATGCTTACTGTAATACGGTTGAAGAAAAACTCGATGGAGAACCTTGGTTTTTGGATATCAAGCGGTACATTCAGTCAAGAGAATACCCAGCATATGCCACCAACGATCAAAAGAGGACTATTAGGCGTTTGGCTAGTGGATTTTTCTTAAGTGGGGGAATCTTGTATAAGAGGACCCCAGATCTGGGACTTTTAAGGTATGTAGATGCAAAAGAAGCCTCGGCAATCATGGTTGAAATACACTCTGGAGTATGCGGGTCGCATATGAACGGTCATGTCTTGTCAAAGAAGATTCTTCGAGCAGGTTATTACTGGCTTACTATGGAGAGGGATTCTATTCAATTTGTTTGAAAGTATCATCAATGTCAGGTGCACGGCGATCTGATACGTTCTCCTCCTGTTGAGTTGCATGCAATGGCCGTTCCATGGCCGTTCGTGGCTTGGGGAATGGATGTGATTGGACCGATTGAGCCGAAGGCATCAAATGGACATAGATTCATTTTGGTAGCCATTGACTACTTCACAAAGTGGGTGGAAGCAGTAACTTTCAAGTCAGTGACAAAGAAGGCTGTGGTAGATTTTGTTCATGCCAATATCATTTGTAGATTTGGAATTCCTAAGATGATCATTACAGACAA
Source organism: Capsicum pubescens (assembly GCA_030864215.1). Classification (NCBI taxonomy): domain Eukaryota; kingdom Viridiplantae; phylum Streptophyta; class Magnoliopsida; order Solanales; family Solanaceae; genus Capsicum; species Capsicum pubescens. The sequence goes on along the minus strand of CM061538.1, from coordinate 328,187,409 downwards.
TGCTGCCAATCTCAATAGTCATTTGATGCAAGAAGTGTGTCAACAGTTTAAGATCGCACATCAAAATTCTACTTCATATCGCCCAAAGGCCAATGGTGCTGTAGAAGCCGCCAATAAAAATATAAAAAAGATACTGCGAAAAATGGTACAAGGTTCTAGACAGTGGCATGAAAAGTTGCCGTTTGCATTGCTAGGTTATCGCACCACTGTTCGCACTTCAACAGGGGCAACTCCATATTTATTAGTGTATGGGACAGAAGCAGTCATCCTTGCAGAAGTTAAAATTCCCTCTCTTCGGGTCATTGTAGAATCAGAGATTGATGATGACGAATGGGTAAAAACCCGACTGGAACATTTGAGTTTGATTGAGGAAAAAAGGATAACGTCCGTGTGTCATGGCCAGTTGTATCAGAGGAGGATGGCTCGTGCGTATAACAAAAAGGTCCGTCCCAGGAATTTTGAAGTTGGTCAGTTGGTATTAAGACGTATCCTTCCTCACCAGGTTGAAGCGAAAGACAAGTTCTCCCCTAACTGGCAAGGTCCATTCGTTGTGAAGAAAGTGTTACCCAATGGAGCCTTATATTTGACAGATATTGAAGGCAAAATGGAAGAAATGGCTATCAATGTTGATGCGGTCAAAAGATACTATGTATGATATTTGGTCCTTTGTTTGATTTTATTGCATGTTTAGTACTTGCATTTTTGAAGATTGATATGATGAAGGCATTTTATTCTTCTATCCAAACATTGTGTCATCCTTTGTTTACCCATTTGAGCCTCGCTTATTTTTCTTTCATATCCCTCTTTTGGAATCAAAATAGAGTCAAAGATAAATGTCAAGAAAATAAGAATAAAAGAAAGAGTTCAAAAATAAAAGAAAAAAATCAAATCAAAACAAAGAACAAGCTGATGGAACTACGTGCGACCTGATTCTCCTCTCTCGGGAGTGAGATACGTAGGCTGCCCTATTTCGGGCTCGGTCCAACCAAATAAATATTTAAGATTCACCCAGTCAACAAAAATTGGGGCATGAGTTAACATGTTGTTTGAGTCGATTCCAAAAGTTGTAAGTCCCACCCCCACTTCAAGTATCATTTGAGCCCCTTACCATTTTTTCTAACCTTAACCAAAAGCCAAGTTACAACCAAAGAAAGTCCTTCAGATCAATTTTTGATAATGTTAAGGCTAAGCATGCAATGGATATTGATGATACATTGTGAGGTACCATTTGTCTCCCTCGGCATAAGAAATCAGGAGAGAAATACAAAAATGAGAGAGTCTTATTGGTGAAAACCCCCGTGGGCATCATAAGGCGATGGTGAGTTGAGAGAAATGAAAATGAGAGAGTCTTAGTGGTGAAATCCTTGCAGGCACCATAAGGCGATGGTGAGTGGAGAGAAATAAAAATGAGAGAGTCTTATTGGTGAAAACCTTTGCAGGCATCATAAGGCGATGGTGAGAAGAGAGAAATAAAAATGAGAGAGTCTTATTGGTGAAAACCCTCACGGCCACCGTAAGGCGATGACGAGTTCAAGAGAAAAGTGAAAAGTGAAAAGAAAGAGATTTGTTGGCAAAAGTCTTTTAAGATGTCGTCAATCGAATGTGATGTATGAGTCCCATAGATTTGAAGAAGCGGCTCAGCGGCAAAGGCACAAACTCGACAACAAATGGGGGAGTTTTGGATAGGAAGATCAGGCAGCTCAATCCTAAATGCATGTCATACTCATTGGAGTCTGTTGTCGTATTCAGATAAGTTTTCTTTTTGAATATAAGATGTTGCCCTCTTTCTTTCATTTACATATTCATGCTTTTTGTCTTTTATGTCATTTATCAAAACAAAAGTCACCATCATTTCTTTACATTTTAAGTCAAGTCTATGTCAAAACAAACGAGAAAGGATTTCAAAATTTACTACCAGTTTTTCCAATTATATGAGGAAAAGCCAAGGAACATCACAGGAAGAAAAATGATCGTAATTCAACAAGAAGCAAAGGAAGTCTATCAATCGACAGGCTATTGGATTCGTGGAAGCATTCAGATTTGGGAAAAGAGTGCACCTCAGAGGCGTGGTAAAATGGAAACCCATTGTTTGAGTCAGAACTCATTTTCCCTTAATCTGGATCCGGGTCAATGATGCGGCAAGACACGGCAAGTGTTAGCAATTTGGAACAAAGATGAACGGAACGAGTGCTGGGCAGATACCTGAGAAGCCAAGATCTGCAAGCCACCACTAAGTTTCTAACTGACAAATTTTCTTTGTTGAAATAAGGGTAAATTCGTTTCACTTGATTCAGCTACCATTGGAAATGCACATTCGTGGGATTTACCTTCTGTTTAGGACCCTCCTGAAAAATGAGATTTTACTTTATGTTCAGGACCCTCCTAAAAAATGGGATTTTACTTTCTGCTCAGGACGCTCTTGAAAAATGGGATTTTACTTTCTTTTCAGGACCCTCCTGAAAAATGGGATTTTACTTTCTGTTCAAAGATTTTACTTTATGCTCAGGACCCTCCTGAAAAATGGGATTTTACTTTATGTTCAGGACCCTCCTGAAAAATGGGAATTTACTTTCAGCTCAGGACCCTCATAAAAAATAGAATTTTACTTTATGTTCTGGACCCTCCTGAAAAATGGGATTTTACTTTCTGTTCAGGACCCTCCTGAAAAATGGGATTTTACTTTCTGTTCAGTGATTTTACTTTATGTTCAGGACCCTCCTGCAAAATGGGATTTTACTTTCTGTTCAGTGATTTTACTTTATGTTCAGGACCCTCCTGAAAAATGGGAATTTACTTTCAGCTCAGGACCCTCCTGAAAAGTGGGATTTTACTTTAGGTTCAGGACCCTCCTGAAAAATGGAATTTTACTTTATGCTCAGGACCCTCCTGAAAAATGGGATTTTACTTTATGTTCAGGACTCTCCTGAAAAATGGGAATTTACTTTCAGCTCAGGACCTTCCTGAAAAATGGGATTTTACTTTATGTTCAGGACCCTCCTGAAAAATGGGATTTTACTTTCTGTTCAGGACCCTCCTGAAAAATGGAATTTTACTTTCTGTTCAGTGATTTTACTTTATGTTCAGGACCCTCCAGAAAAATGGGATTTTACTTTCTGTTCAGTGATTTTACTTTATGTTCAGGACCCTCCTGAAAAATGGGAATTTACTTTCAGCTCAGGACCTTCCTGAAAAATGGGATTTTACTTTATGTTCAGGACCCTCCTGAAAAATGGGATTTTACTTCCTGTTCAGTGATTTTACTTTATGTTCAAGTTCTCCTGAAAAATGAGATTTTACTTTCTGCTCAGGACCCTCCTGAAAAATGAGATTTTACTTTATGTTCTGGACCCTCCTGAAAAATGGGATTTTACTTTATATTCAGGACCCTCCTGAAAAATGGGAATTTACTTTCTGTTCAGGACCATCCTGAAAAATGGGATTTTACTTTATGGTCAGGACCCTCCTGAAAAATGGGATTTTACTTTCTGCTCAGTACCCTCCTGAAAAATGGGATTTTACTTTTTGTTCAGGACTCTCCTGAAAAATGGAATTTTACTTTCTGTTCAAAGATTTTACTTTATGCTCAGGACCCTCCTGAAAAATGAGATTTTACTTTCTGTTCAGGACCCTCCTGAAAAATGGGATTTTACTTTCTGTTCAGGACCCTCCTGAAAAATGGAATTTTACTTTCTGTTCAGTGATTTTTCTTTATGTTCAGGACCCTCCTGAAAAATGGGAATTTACTTTCAGCTCAGGACCCTCCTGAAAAATGGGATTTTACTTTATGTTCAGGACCTTCCTGAAAAATGGGATTTTACTTTCTGTTCAGGACCCTCCTGAAAAATGGGATTTTACTTTCTACTCAGGACTCTCCTGAAAAATGAGATTTTACTTTATGTTCAGGACCCTCCTGAAAAATGGAAATATACTTTCTGCTCAGGACCCTCCTGAAAAATGGGATTTTACTTTATACTCAGGACCCTCCTGAAAAATGGGATTTTACTTTATGTTCAGGACCCTCCTGAAAAATGGGAATTTACTTTCAGCTCAGGACCCTCCTGAAAAATGGGATTTTACTTTATGTTCAGGACCCTCCTGAAAAATGGGATTTTACTTTCTGTTCAGTGATTTTACTTTATTTTCAGGACCCTCCTGAAAAATGGGATTTTACTTTCTGCTCAGGATCCTCCTGAAAAATGGGATTTTACTTTATGCTCAGGACCCTCCTGAAAAATGGGATTTTACTTTATGTTCAGGACCCTCCTGAAAAATGGGAATTTACTTTCAGCTCAGGATCCTCCTGAAAAATGGGATTTTACTTTATGTTCAGGACCCTCCTGAAAAATGGGATTTTACTTTCTGTTCAGTGATTTTACTTTATGTTCAGGACCCTCCTGAAAAATGGGATTTTACTTTTTGCTCAGGATCCTCCTGAAAAATGGGATTTTACTTTATGTTCAAGACCCTCCTGAAAAATGGGATTTTACTTTATGCTCAGGATCCTCCTGAAAAATGGGAATTTACTTTCTGCTCAGGACCCTCCTGAAAAATGAGATTTTACTTTATACTCAGGACCCTCCTGAAAAATGGGATTTTACTTTATGTTCAGGACCCTCCTGAAAAATGGGATTTTACTTTATGTTCAGGATCCTCCTGAAAAATGGGATTTTACTTTATGTTAAGGACCCTCCTGAAAAAATGGGAATTTACTTTCAGTTCAGGACCCTCCTGAAAAATGAGATTTTACTTTATGTTCAGGACCCTTCTGGAAAATCGGACAACGCTTTCAAAAATGAAATACTACTTTATTATAATTCTTGTTTGGGATAATTTTCGTTCTAGTTTTAATTTTGGGTTTAAGGAGCCCGCCTGAAGAACAGGGTGATGAAATAGCAAGTCAGGAGCCCGCCTGGAGAATAGGGTAAAGAAACGAAAAGTCAAGCAACAAAGCGAAGCAATTGAAAGCCAAGCAACGAGTTGAAAGAAATTGCAAGTCAGGAGCCCTCCTGAAGAATAGGGTGATGAAAGTCGAGTCAAGAACCAACATAAGCTGTATAGATAGGATTTTTGTAATTTCATTTATGTTTTAACTTGTGATTTTTATTTTTGATGTAATAACAGAGCCGCGGACCGAAACCTCGACGGAACCTCACTCGACTCTCCAACTCGGTATAGTCCACCTCTTCCAATCCTTTGAGATACCTGTGACATGATTCTCTCGTAATTTGGGTAGGAAGGATGTCTTAAGTCGAGACCCGGTTGTCCTTCTTCCTTCTGTTTCTTTCTTTGAATAATGGTTTGATCAAAATTCGGTCTCGTTGTCTACTTCTTTGTCTGAAAATACTGCGTGTTTACATTCAAAGGGGGCATGATGTAGACACGTAATTTTGCCCCCCCTTAGAAGTTCGATTTTATTCATTTTCTACCTTAGCATATCATGTACCCTCCACGATGTCATTTTTTTTTACCCACTCTTATTTTATCCTACCGTGTACCCTCACCCATGTCATTATACCCCGCAAAATACAAAAATAAAAATAAATAAATAATAAAATAACTAACCCTATCTTATCCTAAGAACCTACCCAATAAAAATAAATAACAACTCACCACTACCCCCTACCCCACGTTATCCCACCCCCCTCTCTTTTTCTTATTCAAGAAGAAAGGCCTCAAAACACAATATATACCCACACATACAAAAAAAAAAGGAGGAACAGAAACCAAAAACAGGAAACAAAAGAAAAACATCAGCACTTTCTCTCCCTCTCTAGACTCTCACTTTCTCTCTCTCAAAAACGTCGCCGGTGACCGACCGGAGCTCCGACTGCCACCACAACACCACCATCTTTTCCCTCTCTCTACCATCTCTCTCCCTCCAAAACTAAAAAAAAAAAAAAAGAAGAAGAGAAAAGCAGCGGCGCCGCCGTCCTGTCGGCGACAATAGCGCTGGTGCTGTCGCCACCGTCAATCGTCGGCCACAGCTCGTCCCACCGGTCAGCGTACAGCGAGACCCCCTCCCTTCTTCTTCTTCCTCTGATCTTCGAACACGCGCCACCAGATCTGCCGCCGACCGGACCTGACCCGATCTCCCAACCCGAGATCCGACCGCCCTCTCTCTCGGTATCCAATTCCCTCTATGTCACTTTCTTTCCAAGCTCCATCCGCAGCTCACCCGTCTGGCGAAACAGCCGGCGAACCAGTGCCGCCACCGGAGAACAGGCGCCGCCGCCGTCTCTCCGTCACCGGAGCTCCCCGGAGCTCGATCTGCGTTGGTTTTTTTCTTGGTTTCCTGCTGTTTGTTGGTTGATCTTGGTTTCGTCTATTTCTTGGTTCGTCGTCGATAGTGGATTTCGAGTCGTCTTTATCGGATCGCGTCGTCATTCTTGGTTGGGGTTTCGTATAGTAAAGTTTTTATTCACTGGTTTTGGAGCTGTCCGGTTATTATTTTAATACCGAGTTTGGTTTGCTCGTTGTGAGGTTCTCCGGTCGAATATTTTGGTCTTCGGATTTCTTTATTATCGACAAGAATCAATTTCATCGAGGTCCATTTCTTCTAACCGAATCTTTAATTTATTTTGACTTTTATTGATGTTGTTGGTGTGGATGATTTATTAGTTGTGTGTTTGGTTTGAATCTTCGTTATTTGTGTTGTGTTTGATGTTGGTTGCGGATTTTGAGACGTAATTTAATAATCGAAGCATGTTGTAATTATTGTGGTTAAAAAATGGGTTTGTGGGTGAGAATCGAAAACTTGACATAATTGGCGATTTTGGTTAGTTTGATTTCATTGTTCGTATAACTTGAAAGGAACGTTAATTTGATTTTGGTAGTAACATGATACATCGATCGGAGTAGGCAAACGTAGGCCGGGTAGGCAAAATTTAGGAATAAGTATTTCGTGGGATGTTGGAATGTGCGTGTGAATGTCTCTTTCTAGATTATCGTGTTTAAATTCAGATGTATTTATTTAGCCGGGGAATGCTTCGAGATCATTTGTATTTATTCACCAGGGAATGTCCCGACGTATCATGTTGGCGGAAAATAATCGTGATGAAGGCCCGCGGCGTCGGGTAAGGCATTGGAGCTTAGTCTAGATTTAGTTTAGACTAGGATTTATATTTTTGTACTTTTTCTGTTTTTCGGATTGTATAATTGGACTGGACTTTTACGTTTTTGGACTGTTTTGTTTTGTTTTGTTTTGTTTTGTTTATTGTTTGATTATTTTGTGTTCTTTTGTGTGGTTTATACATTTCATAATGCCAAAATAGTCGATACACTCCACCAAGCGACCGTGGTCGAATCACGGGATCGAGGGATGCCTAACACCTTCCCCTCGGTCAACAGAATTCCTTAGCCAAAATCTTTGTTCGCAAACCGGTTTAAGAGTCAAATGGTTCCGAAAAGGATTTTCCAAAGGTGACTTGGCACACCGTATTATGCCAAGTGGCGACTCTGAATAAAAAAATGCAAATAATCCTTTTCCGAAACAAATTTTTATTTCTTGTCACTTAAATAATAAAACCCTTTCGCGCTAAAACATAATATTTTGGAGTACGTAAAAAAGGGGTGTGACAATTCTCGATTGGTGGATTGTGTATTGAAATGGGTTAATCACGTGGTTAAAAATGAATTAAGGTGGGGATTAAAAATGGAGGAAAATGAATATTGATTAATTTTGATGTATTGATAATGTTAAACATGATAGAATTGTGATACGTTGAACTTGGTAGGCAAACGTAGGCTTGGTAGGCAAATTTAGGAATAACGAGTTGTTGGAGTGTTTGAATATGTGCGTGAATGGTACTTTCTACTTTATTGCACGAAAAGTTTAAATTGTACTTATTTAGCCGGGGAATGCCCCGAAGGATTTGTATTGATTTATCCGGGGAATGCTCCGAAGTAGCATGTACGCAAAGGAGGCTCGTGATCAAGGCCCGGAACGTCGGGTGGAGTTTACTTTAGGATTAGTTTAGAATAGAATAGGTTTTATATTTCAACACCTCTTTTATTTTGGATTGTATAATTTGGACTGAACATTATTTTGGTTTGTTTTGAATTTTGTGTGATTTGTTTGTTTGCTTGTTTTGTGTGTTTATGTGGTTTGTACATTTGTAATGTCAAATTAGCCGATATGCTCCACCAAGCGACCGTGGTTGAACCACGGGATCTAGGGGTGCCTAACACCTTCCCCTCGGTCAACAGAATTCCTTAGCCGGAATCTCTGTTCGCGGATCAGTTTTTAGAGTCAAACCGTTTCGAAAAGGATTTTCCATAGGTGACTTGGCACACCGGATTATGCCAAGTGGCGACTCTGAATAAGAAAAAAAATAATGTAAATAATCTTTTTTTTTTCGAAATAAATTTTTTATTTTTATCACCTTAATAATAAAATCCTTTCGAACTTAAAATACATATCTTTTTTTGGAGCCGAAAAAGGGGTGTGACTGTAGGAACCAAAAATAACTTGTTACATGAAGCTCCCATATTTTATTTGTCAATGTAATTGTCTCATTTATGGTAGTCAGAGGTGCTCATGGTTTTTTAAAAAGGAAAATTGAAAAAATAGCGCACTCATCAGATGTGACAAATTTTGTTACACCCATTCTTCTTCGTTGGAATACTTTTGCCTTGGAAAATGGAATTTTGCTACTATCTCAAAACATCGTATACCAACTCTGAATAGTTTTAACATCTCTTGAGTTGAAAAGATATTTATAGATTCTACAACTCAGGGAAAGGTTTAAAATCCTAGTAGAAGAATAGAATTAGTTTATCGGGCTGACTTTTATATCTACACGAGTAATTTAACTCATCATTATCTCATAAAGGTGTTGAGAATTGTTTATGAATGGAATTATATTTTAGAATCAATTTAAATATAAATATTTTTCATACTAAATGCTAAACTCGTAATGTGGGGTCAAACTGGTGGCTCATAAATATTATTTTGGCGTTTTATCATATGGGTAGGTCCCTCCATTTCATTTTGCCGAACCACATTAATCATATAACTAAACCATATATTTTTAAAAAAATGCTTCTTATGACTTAATCTTGATACCAAAAAAAAAAATCTTCTGAAATAGTAATGTAGACTGTAGTATTTGTGAATTTTCAATCATATAATGTATATATTATATGGACAAAAATGCGTCTATTAACTTCAGGACGCAATTAAACAATTTTTATTTGAAATTAAGCAAATAGCTAAATATGATAGTCAAAATGAAAACCAATTAGATCTAAAGTAGCTTTCATGTTAGTTTAATAACCCACCCAATTAAGTTGCAATACCTAACTAAACGATGATACCTACTCGTCTTTCATGACGGTGTACAATTTGTCTGGGAGTCGTTTGGTAGCTCGTTCGAATTATGTATGTAGTAATTGAATATTAATTATACGGGTATTAATTTAATGACATAGTCGGAATATTCACTAGTTAAGAGGTATAAAAAATATAAATAAATAAATTTATAAAGAAAGGGGTGTCAATATGTAATATATATACATAAGAAAATAATTTTACCAAGTTGCTAGTTGTAATTTTTCGACGAAGGGACATCAATTGACAATCTTCGAGTACATGTGGCTATGCCAATATATTAGCTATGTCGGGATTAGTTATAAGGATATTACTTATAACTATGCGGATATTAGTTATGCAATTATTAATTATTTCACTTTTACTCCGTATCAGATAATTACTTCATCTTATATTATACATGTATTAATCATGCAAAATGTACAACAATAACAATATATTCAGTGTATTCCCATAAGATGGGTCTGAGGAGGGTAAGTGTACGCAGTCCATACCACTACCTCAGATGAAGTAGAGAGGTTGTTTCCGGTAGACTCCTAGCTCAAGATAGATAATAATATAACCAACAAACAAACAGAAAATATAAAAGTACACAACAAAATATAACAAACTGCTAGATAATAATGAAAACAAGGCACCCACAAAGTAGTACTGTAAACTATCTACTCAAAATCGAAAACAATATTGAAACACCACTAACAAGCAACTCCAGGTGTAGATACAAACAAAAACACTGCTACCCACTAATCCTCTACCCTAATCCGCATCCACTACACCTTCCTATCAAGGGTCATGTCCTCCGTAAGCTGTAACTGCTCCATATCATGTTTAATTACCTCTCCCCAATATTTCTTCCTACCTCTACCCCGCCTAAAATTATTTATAGACAGCCTCTCACAATTTCGAACTGGAGCATTCGTGTCCATCCTCATCACATGTCCGAACCATTGCAATCTCACTTTCTGCATCTTGTCCTCTACCGAAGATACTCTCACCTTCTCCCGAATAATCTCATTTCTAACCCTGTCACTCCTGGTAAGTCCACACATCCATCGCAATATCCTCATCTCCGCCACCTTCAACTTCTGAATGTGGGAGTTCTTGACTGGCCAACACTCTGTCTCATACAACACAGCCGGTTGGACTGTCACTATGTCGAACTTACCTTTAAGTTTAGGAAACACCTTCTTATCACACAAGACCTCCGAAGCGAGCCTCCATTTCAACCACCCTGCACCAATGCGGTGCGTGACATCTTTATCAATATCGTCATTTTCATGAATCATAGACCCAAGATACTTGGAACTTTCCTTCTTCTGAATGGCGTAAGAATCTAGCTTCACCACCACATCAGCCTCATGTGACAAATTACTAAACTTAAATTCCAAATACTCCGTGTTGGTCCTGCTCAACCTAAACCTTTGGACTCCAGGATCTGTCGCCAAACTTCCAACTTATCATTGACATCTCGCCGAATCTCATTAATCAGTACAACATCATCAACAAAATGTACATTGAATTAAATTTTTTCACAAAAAAATAAATCTTTGTTTTTACTTAAAATAACCTTTCAGCCATTATTTTTTTTACTGAAATAGCCACTCGGTTAAATAAAAATGGTAAGTTGCCATTTCCTACCATTTTCTTTACTGTTGCTCGGTGTTAGGCCATTTGGCCCATTTTTATATTTGCTGCGCTATTGTTAAAAAAAAAAGAAAATTCATTGTTTAAATTAGTTTTGTTGCTCTTTTTAATTGTTTCACTTTTTCTGTGGAAAAAATAAATATATTTATATTGTTTTATTATTTTTTAGTTATACTTTTAGTTATTAATATGGAAACTCATGATAATCAAATAACTATCAGTACATTAAATAATTATTTATATAATATCGTACACGATTATACACTATACATACAATGTCAATATTTTACATATCTATTTATACAATATCGATACACGTCTATATGCTATTTATACAATATTGATACACGCTTATACATTATTTATACAATGTTAATACATTACATATAACTATTTATATAATGTCTATACACCTTTATCGATATATTACATATACACTATATAACTATTCGTACATCATATACACATGTTTATACACCATTCATAGAATATCGGTACTCATTTATACATTATTCATACAATATCGATATATTATATTTTATGCAATATCGACACATTATATATACACTACATAACTATTTGTACATCATATATACATATTTATATATCATTTATACAATATTGATACATGAAAAAAAAGTTATATTGAAAAGTTTGAACAAAAAAGTTTTTTCAAGAAATAAAAACGCAGCAAAAAAACATCTTTTTTTAAAACAACTGTTGCGAAAAGAAAGGAAAAGGAAAAAAAAAATTAGCCTAATAGCTATTTTATTGTAAACAAAAACTTGGTTTTTTTTTTTCTTTTGTAAATTATTATCATTTTGGTATATATTTCCCTTTTTAAATAACAAATCAAGTGTCGTATTAATTTATACATGAATAACTTATTATCTTACTAGCTAAACATTATCTAACTTATAAAAGCTAAACATAGTAGAACTTATAAATGAATTAATGATCTATAAGAAAACTATCTCTTTACAAGCTACAGACGGCTCTATATTAACCGTTTTATCAAACACTTTTCAATAATGCTTTGATAGGTGTAAAAATTACTGTAATTTGTTTTTTATATTCGTTAGAATTTGAATCTTGAGACTTGATGAACATAAAAATTATCCCCTATAAAATTATTTATTGTGTAGTTGTCAATAAATTTGTTTCAAAAAAAAAGTAATTTGATTCCTACTACTAAGCTCCGATTCTATAAAATAATTTTGACTTACTATGTGAAAGTTTTTTTTCACATATTTTCAAACGCTCATTATTTATATAGATAAGACATGGACCTTCAGTGTCATATTTTTTCCAATTATTATCCCCTATGAAATTATTTATTGTGCAGCTGTCAATAAATTTTTAATTATCCTTTCAAAAAAAATAAAATAATTTGATTCCTATTACTAAGCTTCGATTCTATCAAATAATTTTGACTATGTAAAATTTTACACATATTTTTCAATGCTAATTATATAAATAAGATATGGACCTTCGGTGTCATATTGTTTTCAATTATTATCCCCTATGAAATTATTTATATTGTGTAGTTTTCAATAAGTTTTCAATTATCCCATAACGGGCGTTTGAGCATATTTTCATATGGGTAGGTCCAACTGCTTAGTGCTCCCTTCCTTTTCTTGTCACACCTTTTTTTTCGTTTTCCAGAAGATATTATGTTTTAAGGGTCGAAAGGGTTTTAATTATTAAAGTGACAAAAAATAAAAATTTATTTCGAAAAAAGAATTATTTTTACCTTCAAAACTCAGAGTCGCCACTTGGCATAATTCGATGTGCCAAGTCACCTTTGAAAAATCCTTTTCCAAAACGATTTTGACTCTTTTAAACTGATCCGCGAACAGAGATTCCGGTTAAGGAATTCTATTGACCGAGGGGAAGGTGTTCGGCACCACTCAGTCTCGTGGTTCGACCACGGTCGCTTGGTGAAGCATATCGGCTAATTTTGACACTACGATTATATAAACCACACAAAAGCACGCAAAACAATCAATCAACAAACAAAACAATCCAAAGTTTAGTGTCCAGTCCAATTATACAGTCCAAAACAAAAATGTGAAAATATAAACCTACTCTAAATTAATTCTAGACTAATGCTCTACCCGACGCCTCGGGCCTTCATCACAAACGTCCTCCGGGTACATGATACCTCGAGGCATTCCCCAGTGAATAAATATATACAGGTACTTCGGGGCATTCCCCGGCCAAATTATACAATTGATTCAAAAGTGATAAAATCAAACCATTCAATCAAATTTCAAACATTCAATCAACCCACAATCTCTAGATTTGCCTACCCGACCTACGTCTTGCCTATTCCAATCGGCGTATCTTGATACTACCGAATTCAATTAACGTTTATTTCAAGTCAAACAACTAATGAATCAAACTAATCAAAATTCACTAATTATATCTAGTTTTCAATTCTCGCCCCACTTATTTCCACATGAATTCAAATCTTTCAATTCCTTCATTCACGTGAATCAATCAATCAATATCAACCACAGTAATCACGATTGCTCAAAACACGATATCAAAACATATCACCACGTCACAATCATCAACCAAACACAATATTCACTCCAACACACCAAAATATAATAAACATTAAATAAAAGAGGGGAATAGAGTTGGACCTCGATTCGTAACTTTCAAACTCGATGTATTATTTCGATTAAAACCGTGATCGGTACCTCAAGCCGACCTTAAACACGACCAAACTCGAATCGAATTTCGACTTCAAATTGGACCCAACTCGATGATTCGAAACAGAACCCAAAAGACCGATGACTCAAAAAGCTCGCTAAAATCCAACGGAAAATCAAACACCCACAGGGTTCGAACTCTGATGAGTCGCCGGTGATGCGGACGACCAGAACAATCAATTTTCGGACAACTTTCGAACCTAAATTCCCAATCAATTTATATCCCGAAATAGTGTTGAATCCGGTGAGGAGACGCCGTTTTCCGGCGACGAAAGGTCACCGGAACAATAGCGTGAACGAGTTGTTGTTTCACTCCTCTCTCTGTTCTCTCTCTCTCCGATCTGTGCGTGTGTAACAGTGTGTGAATGATGGTGCGTGAGAAAGAAAAAAAATGGAGATCACTGGTTTTTTTGTGTGTGTTATTCTGTGTGTATGTGTAGGTGTATATAGATGGGTAGTTTCGTGAATAAGAAAAGGGAAAATGAAGTGTACATATGTATTGTTGAGAAGACGGTGGATGGGTGTTGTTGAGTGTGTTTGCTGTGAGTGGAAAAATTGGAAAAAATGGAGTCCCACTCCTTCTTTTTGGTGATGGTGATATATGGGGAGTCTATGCTCTTTTCTTTGTGTCCAAGAAATGTGGGGAAGGGGTGGTTACGTGGGGTAGGGGTAGGAGGGGTAGGGGTTAGGATGTGTTGTCAATTTTTAGTTGGGTGGGTTGTTAGAATATTAGGATAAGACAAGGTTTGTTATTTTTTTTTTATATTTTGTGAGGGTATAATAACATGGATGAGGGTACACGGTAGGATAAGGTAAAATTGGGTAAATTAATCTTTCGGAGGGACAAAATTACGTGTCTACATCATGCCCCCTTTGAATGTAAACACGCAGTGTTTTCAGGCAAAGAAGTAAACAACGAGACCGAATTTTGTCCCGATCATTATTCAAAGAGAGGAGTAAAAGAAAGAAGGACAATCGACTCCTGTCAGACACCCTATCTACCCAAGTCATGAGGAAGTCACAAGTATCTCAAAGGGTTGGAAGAGAAGTGGACTATACCGAGTTGGAGAATCGAGTGAGGTTCCATCGAGGTTACGGTCCGCGGCTCTGTCATTACATCCAGAAATGAAAATTACAAGTTAAAACATAAATGAAATTACAAAATCCTATCTATACAGCTTCTGTTGGCTCTTGACTTGACTTTTATCATCCTATTCTTCAGGCGGGCTCCTGACTTGCAATTTCTTTCAACTTGTTGCTTGACTTTCAATTGCTTCGCTTTGTTGCTTGACTTTTCAGTTAGTTGCCCTATGCTTCAGGCGGGTTTCTGACTTGCAATTTCATCACTTTGTTGCTTGACTTTTCATTTCTTCACTCTGTTCTCCAGGCGGGTTTCTGAAACCCAAAATTAAAACTAGAACGAAAATTATCCAAAACAAAAATTATAGTAAAGTAGTATTTCATTTGAAAGCGTGGTCCTATTTTTCAGGAGGGTCCTGAACTGAAAGTAAAATCCCATTCTTCAGGAGGGTCCTGAACAGAAAGTAAAGTCCTATTTTTCAGGAGGGTCCTGAACAGAAAGTAAAATCCCATTTTTCAGGAGGGGCCTGAACAGAAACTAAAATCCCATTTTTTAGGAGGGTCCTGAACATAAAGTAAACTCCCATTTTTCAGGAGGGTCCTGAACATAAAGTAAAGTCCCATTTCCCAGGAGGGTCCTGAATTGAAAGTAAATTCCCATTTTTCAGGAGGGTCCTGAATTGAAAGTAAATTCCCATTTTCCAGGAGGGTCCTGAACATAGAGTAAATTCCCATTCTCCAGGAGGGTCCTGAATCATAAAGTAAAATCCCATTTTCCAGGAGGGTCCTGAATTGAAAGTAAATTCCTATTTTCCAGGAGGGGCCTGAACATAAAGTAAATTTCCATTTTTCCGGAGGGTCCTGAACATAAAGTAAAATCTCATTTTTCAGGAGGGTCCTAAACTGAAAGTAAATTCCCATTCTTCAGGAGGGTCCTGAACATAAAGTAAAATTCTATTTTTCAGGAGGGTCCTGAACAAAAGGTAAAATCCCATTTTTCAGGAGGGTCCTGAACAGAAGGTAAAATCCCATTTTTTAGGAGGGTCCTGAATAGAAAGTAAATTCCCATTTTTCAGGAGGGTCCTGAACAGAAAGTAAATTCCCATTTTTCAGGAGGGTCCTGAGTAGAAAGTAAAATCTCACGGATGTGTATTTCCAATGGTAGCTGAATTAAGTGAAGCGAATTTGCCCCTATTTTAACAAAGAAAATTTGTCAGTTAAAAACTTAGTGGTGACTTGCAACTCTTGGCTTCTCAGGTATCTGCCCCAGCACTCGTTCCTTTCATCTTTGTTCCAAATCGCTGACACTTGCCCTGTCTTGCCGCATCATTGCCCCGGATCCAGATTGAGGTAAATGAGTTCTGACTCGAACAATGGGTTTCCATTTTACCATGCCTCTGAGGTGCACCCTTTTCCCAAATCTGAATGCTTCCACGAATCCAATAGCCTGTCGGTTGATAGACTTCCTTTGTTTCGTGTTGAATTACGATCATATTTCTTTCCTGTGCTGTTCTTTGGCTTTTTCTCATATAATTGGAAAGACTGGTAGTAAATTTTGAAATCCTTTTTCGCTTGTTTTGACACAGACTTGACTTAAAATGTAAAGAAATGATGGTGACTTTTATTTTGATAAATGACAATAAAAAGACAAAAAGCATGAATATGTAAATGAAAGAAAAGGGTAATGTCCCATATTCAAAAGAAAACTTATATGAATACGACAAACAACTCCAATGAGTATGACATGCATTTTGGATTAAGCTGCCTGATCTTTATATCCAAACTCCCCATTTGTTGTTGAGTTCGTACCTTTGCCGCTGAGCCGCTTCTTCAAATCCATTGGACTCATACATCACATTCGATTGACGACATCTTAAAAGACTTTCGCCAACAAAACTCTTTCTTTTCACTTTTCACTTTTCTCTTGAACTCGCCATCGCCTTACGGTGCTCGTGAGGGTTTTCACCAATAAGACTCTCTCATTTTTATTTCTCTCCACTCACCATCGCCTTATGGTGCCTGCGAGGGTTTTCACCAATAAGACTCTCTCATTTTCATTTCTCTCAACTAACCATCGCCTTATGATGCCCATGGGGGTTTTCACCAATAAGACTCTCTCATTTTATACTTCTTTCCTGATTTCTTATGCTGAGGGAGACAAGTGGTACCTCACAATGTATCATCATATCCATTGCATGCTTAGCCTTAACATTATCAAAAATTGATCTGAAGGACTTTCTTTGGTTGTAACTTGGCTTTTGGATAAGGTTAGAAAAGGATGGCAAGGGGTTCAAACAACACTTGAAGTGGGGGTGGGACTTACAACTTTTGGAATCGACTCAAACAACATGTTAACTCATGCCCCAGTTTTTGTTGACTGGGTGAATCTTAAATTTTTATTTGGTTGGACCGAGCCCGAAATAGGGCAGCCTACGTATCTCACTCCTGAGAGAGGAGAATCAGGTCGCACGTAGTTCCATCAGCTTGTTCTTTGTTTTGATTTGATTTTGATTTTTTTTTTCAAACTCTTTCTTTTATTCTTATTTTCTTGACATTTATCTTTGACTCTATTTTGATTCCAAAAGAGGGATATGAAAGAAAAATAAAACGAAGCTCAAACAGGTAAACAAAGGATGACACAATGTTTGGATAAGAGAATAAAATGCCTTCATCATATCAATCTTAAAAAATGCAAGTACTAAACATGCAATAAAATGAACAAAGGATAAAATATCATACATAATATCTTTTGACCGCATCAGCATTGATAGCCATTTCTGCCATTTTGCCTTCAGTATCGATCAAATATAAGGCTCCATTGGGCAACACTTTCTTCACGACGAAGGGACCTTGCCAGTTAGGGGAAAACTTGCCTTTCGCTTCAACCTGGTGAGGAATGATGCGTCTCAATACCAACTGACCAACTTTAAAATTTCTGGGATGGACCTTTTTGTTATACGCTCGAGCCATCCTCCTCTGATACAACTGGCCATGACACACAGATGTTAGCCTTTTTTCCTCAATCAAACTCAAATGTTCCAGTCGGGTTTTGACCCATTCGTCATCATCAATCTCTGCTTCTACAATGACTCGAAGAGAGGGAATTTCAACTTCTGCGGGGATGACTGCTTCTGTCCCATACACCAATAAATATGGAGTTTCCCCTGTTGAAGTGCGAACAGTGGTGCGAACAGTGGTGAGGAATGATGCAGTATCTTTTTTATATTCTTATTGGCGGCTTCTACAACACCATTGGCCTTTGGGAGATATGGAGTAGAATTTTGATGTGCGATCTTAAACTGTTGACACACTTCTTGCATCAAATGACTATTGAGATTGGTAACATTGTCTGTAATAATCATCTTAGGAATTCCAAATCTACAAATGATATTGACATGAACAAAATCTACCACAGCCTTCTTTGTCACTGACTTGAAAGTTACTGCTTCTACCCACTTTGTGAAGTAGTCAATGGCTACCAAAATGAATCTATGTCCATTTGATGCCTTCGGCTCAATCAGTCCAATCACATCCATTCCCTAAGCCACGAACGGCCAGGGGGCGGCCATTGCATGCAACTCAACAGGAGGAGAACGTATCAGATCACCGTGTACCTGACATTGATGACACTTTCAAACAAATTGAATAGAATCCCTCTCCATAGTAAGACAGTAATAACCTGCTTGAAGAATCTTCTTTGACAAGACATGACTGTTCATATGCGACCCGCATACTCCAGAGTGTATTTCAACCATGATTTCCGAGGCTTCTCTTGTATCTACACACCTCAAAAGTCCCAGATCTGGGGTTCTCTTATATAAGATTCCCCCACTTAAGAAAAATCCATTAGCCAAACGCCTAATAGTCCTCTTTTGATCGTTGGTGGCATATGCTGGGTATTCTTCTGTCTGAATGTATCGCTTGATATCCAAGAACCAGGGTTCTCCATCAAGATCTTCTTCAACCGCATTACAGTAAGCATGCTGATCACGACTCTGTATATGCACTGGATCGATGTAGGCTTTATCAGGATGTTGGAGCATTGGAGACAGAGTGGCTAAAGCATCAACAATTTCATTATGAATCCTTGGAATATGCCTAAATTTTACTAACACAAACCGTTGACATAGCTCCTGCAAACATTGTCGATACGGGATGAGCTTTAAATCTCGCGTCTCTCAATCGCCTTGAATTTGATGGATGAGAAAATCCGAATCCCCCAACACCAATAATTCCTGGACTCCCATATCAACAGCTAACCTCAAACCAAGAATGCAGGCTTTATACTCTGCCATATTGTTAGTACAGTAGAATCGAAGTTGTGCTGTTACCGGGAAATGTTGTCCCAATTCAGAGATAAGAACCGCACCTATTCCGACTCTTTTCATATTGACAGCTCCATCGAAGAACAACTTCCAACCTGGATCAGCATCTATAACGACTTCATTGACACACGACACTTCTTCGTTAGGAAAATATGTCTTTAATGGCTCGTACTCTCCATCGATGGGATTCTCAGTAAGATGATCTGCCAAGGCTTGGGATTTCATGGCGTTTCGAGTCACATATACAATGTCAAACTCGGTAAGCAATATTTGCCACTTTGCCAATCGACCTGTCGGCATAGGTTTCTGAAAGATATACTTCAAAGGATCCATGCGGGAGATGAGATAAGTAGTATAGGATGAGAGATAATGCTTGAAATTCTGTGCTACCCAAGTTAGGGCACAACACGTCCTTTCAAGAAGAGTATACCTGGCCTCATATGCGGTGAACTTCTTGCTAAGATAATAAATAGCCTGCTCCTTTTTATCTGTGACATCATGTTGTCCCAGGACACAACCGAAAGAATTGTCCATGACTGATAAATATAAGATCAAAGGCCTACCAAGCTCCGGGGGTACCAGCACGGGCGGATTTGATAAATATCTTTTGATTCGATCGAACGTTTCCTGACATTCTTCAGTCTATTTTACCGCAACACTCTTTTTCAGCAACTTGAATATGGGCTCACAAATGGTTGTGAGTTGAGCAATAAACCTGATAATGTAGTTCAGTCTACCAAGCAAACTCATCACCTCCGTTCTATTCTTAGGCGGGGACAAATCCTGAATGGCTTTGATTTTTGAGGAATCCAATTCAATCCCCCGACGGCTGACTACAAACCCCAACAGCTTTCCAGACAGAACTCCAAATACACATTTTGCCGGGTTGAGCTTGAGATTATACCTGGGAAGCCTTTCAAAGAACTTTCTTAAATTTTTAACATGGTCGGCCCGACTTTTTGACTTAATAATCACATCATCCACGTATACCTCAATCTCCTTATGCATCATATCATGAAACATAGTGGTCATGACTCTCATGTATGTTGCTCCAACATTCTTCAAACCGAACGGTATCACTCGATAACAATAGGTCCCCCATGGTGTGATAAAAGACGTCTTCTCCGCGTCTTCATCATCCATAATGATCTGGTGATATCCAGCATAGCAATCCACAAAAGAGGAAACCTCATGTTTAGCACAGTTGTCTAACAAAATATGGATGTTGGGCAGTGGAAAATCATCTTTCGGACTTGCTTTGTTCAAATCACAGTAATCAACACACACTCGAATTTTGCCATCTTTCTTTGGTACGGGAACAACATTGGATAACCACATGGGATAACGAGCCACTCGAATTACTTTGGATTTAAGTTGTTTCATGATTTCCTCTTTGATTTTAATACTTACATCAGCTTTAAACTTCCCCAGCTTCTGTTTGACAGGAGGGAACGTGGGATCAGTTGGCAATTTGTGAGCCACTAATTTAGTGCTTAAACCAGGCATATCATCATAAGACCATGCAAAAATATCCTTATAATCAATTAGTGCTTGAATCACTCCATCTTTTAGCTGTGGCAAAACATGTACACTGATTTTAGTTTTCCTAACATCTTCTTGATCCCCTAGATTTATTAGCTCAGTCTCATTCAAATTAGGATTCGGTTTGTCTTCAAACTATTCCAACTCTTTGCTTATTTCTTCTAGTGCTTCTTCTTCATCATATTCCCCATCCTGCTTCATTACATCTTGATTAGTTTGGATTTTAAGATCAGGCTGAAAATTCCGCATGCATGTCATGTCATTAGAATCAGCATAAAGAGAACTGTATATAAAAAAAACAAAAACAAAATATATTAGACACGAATCAAAAGGGACATTGCATTTCATTAAATAAAAAGATAGAAGGGTTTAAACATAGATGCCAACATAACATAAACAAACTAAAATCTGAATTACAACCCTGAAATAACTCGGATAAACAGAAAGAAAACAAAATAAACTACCAAAACTCCCTCTTGACGGGAAGAGGAGTGACTTCCCAATTATTGAGCTGGACAGCTGGACCTATGAATTGCACGTCTGCCATACTGGTACCTTCTCCTGCTTCGACCATATCAACATCAATAAAAAGGTTCTGGCAGTCATCAACCAATTCAGCTTCAGATTCCACATGTTTCGTGACACCGCTCTTAATAAATGATTCACTGAGTAGTGGAATTGGGCGAGGGAGTGACCATGTTTCCTTTTTCCTTCCCTTGGCTTTCTTCAGATCTTCAGCCGTAGGCTCAAATCCCAGACCAAACATGCCCACGTTCTCACTCGGACATATGGGACGAACTATACCGTGCAGAGACACTCCCAAACCCTTTCCTGGCTTAAATCCATATTTCCAAAGTTCACTCACCATCATGATAGAAGCGGAAGACAATTGCGGTCCCGGTATAACCTGTCATTCAAGGATACGATTCACTGGCACTGTATCAAAAATTTGATAGACGAATATCTCCTCTACGTTATTTGCTTCAATAAGAGACAAGGGAGAATCTTCGCAGGCAGACAAATCTCCTTCACCGTGAATAACCACTTCTTGCCTGTCATGCTTAAACTTAATCATTTGGTGCAGTGTAGATGCAACCGCCTTGGCCTTGTGGATCCACGGCCTTCCCAACAACAGATTGTAAGAGGAGTCTATATTCAATACTTGAAACTCTATGGCGAATTCAACAGGCCCTATGATCAACATTAGTTCTATTTCGCCAATGGAGTTTGATTTTGCACCATCGAAAGCCCTGACACATACATTGCTGGGCCTGATCCTGTCAGCACCAATATTTAACTTTTGCAAAGTAGAAATAGGGCAAATATTTTCACCTGAACCTCCATCAATCATAACATGAATGACGTAGAAATCTTCACACTTCACTGTAATCTAAAGGCCCCGGTTATGCCCTGTACCTTCAACCGACAATTCATTATTAGAAAAGCTGATCCGATTGACCTCAAAGATTTTTCCGACCATTTTCTCAAGATGATTTATTGTAATATCCTTAGGAACATATGCTTCATTTAATACCTTCAGTAAAATATCACGATGTTCCTTGGAGTGCAACAACAAAGATAAGAGGGAAATTTGAGCAGGGTTTTCTTCAGTTGGTCTATTATTGAATACTCTGGCAATTTCATCTTTTTCAAAAATTCTTCGGCTTCTTCTTCGTTGATAGGCTTTTTGATAGATGATGGTCCACTCACCATTGGCTTGGACTTTCTTAAGCTTTCAGGCACGAAGCATCTTCCTGACCTAGTCACACCCCTACCTCATCTACATCTTCCACTACTTCTTTCCCGTGATAGGTCATCACAGTCCGCCCATAATTCCAGGGAACCTTTTTCGTATCAACTATCGGAGGTTGGGTCACTGGTTTGAGGACAATAGGCGCTGTCAGTGCTCCTTTCACCGTCAAGATGGGCTGACTTAGAGCTCCTACCACTGTCAACTTAGGTTTATCCTGACTTAAATCAACATAAGGTTTATCCTGACTTAAATCAACATACCTTCTGGCGCCTTGTACTGTGATCAGGGGTTTCTTTGTGCTTTCTTGGGCTTTATCTTCTCTCATTCCTTCTTGGCTCAATGACATTGCTTTCAAAGACTCTACTACATTCACTAATTTCTCCTCAATGGTTTGTATCTTGACAATAGGGTTATAACACCTTGAAGACTCTTTCCCATCATATATCAATTCTAACATATTGTCTTTAGCATGGGTTGACAGTGAATTCTGGTTAATGTTTGGACCCTCCGGGGCCTGGACCAGCATCTGATTTATGTCAATTAAATCTTGGACAGCTCTCTTTAAATGCCAGCATTTCTCGATATCATGGCCTGGCATGTCAGAATAGTACGCATACCTTAAAGAATAATCGAGATTCCTCGGTGGTGGATTTGAAAGCCTTCCTTGAATTGGGCTTAAGACCTTCAACTTTCTCAACCTATCAAACAAGCTAGCATATGACTCCCCAAAAGGTGTGAATTGATTTTTGACCACCTTCTCTTTCTTATACTTGGGCCTAGGTTGAAAACTGGTTCTGGAGGGGTTTTGGTAATTCGGTGGAGCGAATGGGCGATTGTGTGAATCTTGCGCGCGCCACTGCGGGTAAGAAGGGATTTGGGCATATGGCTGCACGCTATATACTAGGTACGGGGTGGTGGAATGGAATATAAAGGGTTTTGTGGAGGGTAGTAATGGTGGGGAGGAATATATGGAGCTTGAGCATAGACTTGGGCTTGGGATTGGGGTTAGGGGCGAGGTGGTCTTTTAGGATAGGAATGGGTTCCGGCTACGACAGTCGCCACGTCCTCTTTCTTTTTTTTACCTCCGAATGCGCCAAATCCACCTTGAATCGCTTGTGTGGTGGCTTTTAATGCGGCAAAACTCACTATTCGGCCGGTCTTGATTCCGTCCTCTATCATCTCCCCATTTTGAGGACTTTAATAAAAGACTTTCCTGTTGCCGGAAGTAAATGTTGAAAATAGGTCTCATCCTGTGCCTGAATGAAAACCTCTACCAACTTACTTTCTTTCATTGGAGGCTTTACCCTGGCGGCCTGTTCACACCACCCTATCGCGTATTCCCTAAAAACTTCAGTGCTTTTCTTCTTCATGTTGACCAAAGATTTTTTGTCCGGAATTAGGTCGATGTTATACTGAAAATATTGCACAAACTCAGAAGCTAAGTCGTCCCAGCTATTCCACTTGTCGATATCTTGATCGATAAACCATTCTAAAGCCAGATCAGAAAGACTCTCGCCAAAGAAAGCCATGAGCAGCTCTTCCTTTCCTCCTGCAGCCCTCAACTGGTTGCAATAACGTCTCAAGTGTTCCACGAGATCACCGTGTCCTGCATACTTCTCGAACTTGGGCATTTTAAAACCGAGGGGAAGGTTGATGTCTGGGAACATGCATAGATCTTTATAAGAAACTCTTATAACCTCCGATTCCCTGCAAATTCCTCATGGCCTGTTCTAAACTTTTCAACTTCCGCGCTATGACTTCCTGTTCCTCTGTTGCAACAGGTTTCTCCATATCAAATGGAAATGCAGGTGGCTGAGTGTACCCAAAAGGTTCATTCATTCTCAAAGTAGGCTCCGGGGCATAATACTAACTATCTGGAACCTTCAATACTGGCTTACTGGCAGACCGAGGAAGCCCCATTGTCGGACGCACAACATATGCGGGAGCTTCAGGTGGTGGCGGGGCCACGATACCAGTGTGATCGGTGGCGCCGGCTGAGCAACGGGTCTTGATTGGGGAGCTGCCAAGGACACACTAGAATTACCAGGATAATAATGTGGCGGAGTGAATCCTGGCGCGTGCTCAGGTGATTCAGTAGGAGCAGAGAATTGCGCTTGAGGGAGCGGTGGACAATTAGAGATATTCCCAAGACCTTCAGGGAGCGGAGGAGGAGGCATTCCCCTGGACCATGCCCGGTGCAAATCTATCAATTGTTGCCTGAGCCTTACTACCTCATCATTGTGTTCTGAAATTTCTTTCCCGTGATCCTGATCCGGGTCAATGAGCGAATTTTCAATCTCCCTGCTAGCCATGGCGAGCTTTGCTTTGGATCTAGTGAAGTATGGGTGACTGGCCAGAGTGCTACAAACCTACCACTATTATCTGAAAGAACATGCTCATCAAAGACGACATCCGTTAGGATTAGGGCACACAACAAGCATGGGAATCACATTGGTAAAATTGTCCTAAATTCATGTTCATTTCTACCAGCTTATTAGGGTAGCGAGGTCATTTCAACATCATCCCGATTTTTATCTACACTCTTTTTTTTTGTATCAATCTTTGTTCTTCCCCTTTATTGTCTCATCATCATTTCTTTCTTTTCTTCTCTCGCTATCTACCTTCATTTTATCATTCTTTATGCCTTTTTTTTTAAAAAAAAAGGAAAAATAATGAAAAACAACGAAACAAAATGATTAGATCGAACCCAAAAGTAGGTTGCCTACGTATCATGTTGTATATGAATCAGATCTTGCGTAGTTCGGGCAGCATATGCATAAACATCATTTTTTTTTTTTGCGAAAACAAAAATAAACAAACAAAGGAAAGACGTAACATCATAACATTTTGACGAAAGAAACAACAAAGCATACAAAGAATTTAGGACCACTTTGAAACTAAACAACAAATACGAAACAACATTCTAGACCCCTAAGACGACATACGTGAAATTACTAATAAAGACCTTAATACCAAAAACAACTTGACTTCGACTTAAAGCAGACACCACCCTACAATGACAGACACATAAAAAACTCAAACTGAATAAAGATAAGAAATGCACTTTCAGACTGGTGCTCTGCGTGATGACCCTGGCTGAGATGGACTTTCCTGTGAAGTTCTCTTTCTCCCATTCAAACTTTATAGCATATCCTGTAAAGACACCCTGATATTAGGGAAGAAGCTTCGGGCCCGTATTCCTGCCTCATGAGGAGTGCACTTGGAAAGATTATTCTGACACCTTTCTACCGTCTTGAACAAATCTGCTAACTGAACTCTCAATGTCTCCACTTTGGACCCCGCACTTTCATCCTGATGGTCGTCAACTATGCATTCTTCCTGTATTCTCCCTCTAAGCTGCGCTGGTAAGGGTTGACTGATACCTCGAGGGACAGATTGAAACTAGACCCTATATCCCTGAGTGTACCCCGGATTATCCAGACTTTCTTTGAGAGTATCCACACCTAGCTTTGTTGCATACTTCCAGAACTGCTCGTATTTGCTTTCACCTAAGGCTTGGTCCTTGAAGTACTCTACATCCTTTAGAAGATCCACTACTGGTGGCACGTCCTGCGGCCTACCCAACTGGCGCATTACCCTAGAAGGACTGTATGGTCTAGTGCAATTAAGCCCTAACATAACTAGAAGGAGCTGCATTTGACAACCAAACAAGATTATCTTTGGTCGAATCCACAGACAAGTCCACAAAATGTTATCCCCGGTTCTTGACTCAAGAAATTCAATCCAAGCGTCGACTCCCACGGGTAGCGAGAATTTATCCAAACGCAACCTGAGGTCCATGGCTTTCACTCGATTGGGAATACAACGATCTACCACGTCTGGTCTAACTAAAGAAGGCGCATGCAAATGCTCCATCATCCATAACTGCAATATCAGGTTACTGCCCTAAAAAAATCTCATCCCCCCCTTCACTTTGGTTAAAGCCTTATATATTTCTGTTAAGATCATGGGTATGAGAGTGAACCTACCTTTTTGATTAATGCCCTTGTCGTTTTAATCCTTATGAAATAGAGCCATCACCACATATTGCAAACGGGTATTAATACGTCTTTCTTCTAGTGGAAACACTAAAATACCTAACAAAGCGAGGGTGAAGACTTCAAGACGCTTTCTCTCCCACTTCTCCTTAGTCATATGAAATTCATCCCAAAAGCAATCAAAACCTTCTGAGGGCCCGAATCTAGCGAACAAAAAATCTAAGGAAACCCATTAATCACTTAAACAACCCAAATGCATACCCTTACTTTTTAAACCACAAGACTGCAAAAATCTCACGCCAGTATGATTTCGTGCTCGGATCATATCCTTCTCGATATAGGGCAAATACAACAAACTGGATATTTCTGCCACAGTAGAAGTCATTTCACATTCCCCAAACCTGAACACCAAACTACTTGGATCCCAAAAGGTCAACAAAGCCTCTATTAAATCTGGACGAGGGGTAACATGCAGAAGTTCCGTAAGATCACCTAATATTTTAATCAGTTTCTGCTGATCAACATAGTTAAACATTTTCCACCACTTGATTAACTTTTTGGGCACCTTGACAACCATCAGGACTCTAGACTTGGTGGACAAATCCATCCTGTAATAACACATAAGACGTTATCTCAAAAATTCGACAGGAGTAGAAGATTCCCAACCCTTGGGATTTTTGACGCAAGCATATGTCGATGGGACAAACCACATTCATGACTTCAATTTGCCGAATAGAATTACTGAGCGAAATCAGTCTACTTGGCTAACAACTCTAGATTACGAGGGGAGAGACCTAGGCTAATAATAAGACAAAGGCCAACACAAAGATTACCGGACCCACCGAGGGTTGCCTACGTATCCCAACCCAAAGGAAGGGAATCAGGTATGCGTAGTTCATCTAGATTGGACAATTAATGATTAACTAATAAATTGACCCTAACTTAAGAGACAACTAAAAACAAATGAATGAAAACTTTTTGGATTTTCAACTAGACATTTCAACTAAGACTGACACCACCAATTATAAAAAAAATCTTTTTGGTATTTTGTTTTTGACAAATAGGTAGAAAAGGCAAACAAAACCCTTTTTTTTCATCATTTTTTTTTGTTGAACTTACGGTACTTTGAGAAGATGAATGCAAAAACGTAAAAAAAAATAATCTTTTTTGAGTTTTTGGATCGTGAAGAACAAAAGCCATAAAGAACTCTAAAATAAACTAAGGCACTCCTTTTGATTCAATCTTTTTGACTCACTTTTTCTATTTTTTTTTACGTTTTTCCCTACGCCCCTTACTCCTAACAAATTATTTTTTTTTCTTTTTAAATCAGTCCATCAAATGACCATGTTACCCTTAAAGATGCAACAGTTAGCACGTAGGGATGCTTTAGAGGTGAGTCTCCTACAAAGGGCTATGTGGGTCCCGCTAGGTCTCAGTATGATGCACATAAGAATGACCTAAAGGCTGACCTACGTTGTGGTTCACTAACAAGGCTGTTTGGGGGAGCGTATGGTCGATAGTGGCTGCTTTGCTTTACACCTACTCCATAACACCGACGGCTCCCCCCCTAAAATAAGGGTGACTCAACTAGAGGTCGTGTACAACACGTGTACTACAGACTTGTTGTAGAAAGAAGGCCGGGGGGTGGACACATGATGCCAGAAATAAAAGCGGTAACACATAGGATAAATACTGTACACAAAGAGCACGAAAACCATCCATAATGATAAGAAAATAACACAGAACAACACAAACAAAATGTTTATACACCCTGAGTGTCAAACACAGTCGATACGACTCCAAAATAAGCTCGAATTCTGAACAAGTCCCCAGCAGAGTCGCCAGAGCTGTCACACCCCTTTTTTCGTTTTCCAAAAGATATTATGTTTTAAGGGTCGAAAGGGTTTTAATTATTAAAGTGACAAAAAATAAAAATTTGTTTCGAAAAAAAGATTATTTTTACCTTCAAAACTCAGAGTCGCCACTTGGCATAATCCGGTGTGCCAAGTCACCTTTGGAAAATCCTTTTCCAAAACGATTTTAACTCTTTTAAACTGATCCGCGAACAAAGATTCCGGTTAAGGAATTCTGTTGACCGAGGGGAAGGTGTTAGGCACCCCTCGATCCCGTGGTTCGACCACGGTCGCTTGGTGAAACATATCGGCTAATTTTGACGCTACGACTATAGAAACCACACAAAAGCACGCAAAACAATCAATCAACAAACAAAACAATCCAAAGTTTAGTGTCCAGTCCAATTATACAATCCAAAATAAAAATGCGAAAATATAAACCTACTCTAAATTAATTCTAGACTAATGCTCTATCCGACGCCTCGGGCCTTTATCACGAACATCCTCCGGGTACATGATACCTCGGGGCATTCCCCGGTGAATAAATATATACAGGTAATTCGGGGCATTCCCCGGCCAAATTATACAATTGATTCAAAAGTGATAAAATCAAACCATTCAATCAAATTTCAAACATTCAATCAACCCACAATCTCTAGATTTGCCTACCCGACCTACGTCTTGCCTATTCCAATCGGCGTATCTTGATACTACCAAATTCAATTAACATTTATTTCAAGTCAAACAACTAATGAATCAAACTAATCAAAATTCACTAATTATATCAAGTTTTCAATTCTCGCCCCACTTATTCCCACATGAATTCAAATCTTTCAATTCCTTCATTCACGTGAATCAATCAATCAATATCAACCACAGTAATCACGATTGCTCAAAACACGATATCGAAACATATCACCATGTCACAATCATCAACCAAACACAATATTCACTCCAACACACCAAAATATAATAAACATTAAATAAAAGAGGGGAATAGAGTTGGACCTCGATTCGTAGCTTTCAAACTCGATGTATTATTTCGATTAAAATCGTGACCGGAACCTCAAGCCGATCTTAACCACGACCAAACTCGAACCGAATTTCAACTTCAAATTGGACCCAACTCGATGATTCGAAACAGAACCCAAAAGACCGATGACTCAAAAAGCTCGCTAAAATCCAACGGAAAATCAAACACCTGCAGGATTTGAACTCCGATGAGTCGCCGGTGATGCGGACGACCAGAACAACCAATCGTCGGACGGATTTCATCTGGAATTGAAGAACAACGGAGGGAGGTTTGACCGTTTTATACGAACGACGAACGGAAGGGATGATTCCTGCGAAGCTACTGCCGGAACAGTAACCCGAAATCAACCTGAATAAGAATGACCAATTCGAATCCGCGACGAAACCCGCAATACGACTCAAATAAAAAACCCAGCTTCCGAACCTAAATTCCCAATCAATTTATATCCCGAAATAGTGTTGAATCTGGTGAGGATACGCCGTTTTCCGGCGACAAAAGTTCGTCGGAACAGTAGCGTGAACGAGTTGTTGTTTCTCTCCTCTCTCTGTTTTCTCTCTCTCTCTCTCCAATCGGTGAGTGTGTAACAGTGTGTGAATGATGGTGCGTGAGAAAGAAAAAAAATGGAGATCACTGGTTTTTGTGTGTGTGTTATTCTGTGTGTATGTGTAGGTGTATATAAATGGGTAGTTTCATGAATAAGAAAAGGGAAAATGGAGTGTACGTATGTATTGT
The DNA here is from genome assembly GCA_030864215.1 of Capsicum pubescens. Lineage (NCBI taxonomy): Eukaryota > Viridiplantae > Streptophyta > Magnoliopsida > Solanales > Solanaceae > Capsicum > Capsicum pubescens. The sequence goes on along the minus strand of CM061538.1, from coordinate 328,157,401 downwards.
TGAGAAGACGGTGGATGGGTGTTGTTGAGTGTGTTTGTTGTGAGTAGAAAAATTAGAAAAAATGGAGTCCCACTCCTTCTTTTTGGTGATGGTGATATATGGGGAGTCTATGCTCTTTTCTTTGTGTCCAAGAAATGTGGGGGAGGGGTGGTTACGTGAGGTAGGGGTAGGAGGGGTAGGGGTTAGAACGTGTTGTCAATTTTTAGTTGGGTGGGTTGTTAGAATATTAGGATAAGACAAGGTTTGTTATTTTTTTCTGTATTTTGTGAGGATATAATAACATGGATGAGGGTACACGGGAGGATAAGGTAAAATTGGGTAAATTAATCTTTCAGAGGGACAAAATTACGTGTCTACATTTCTTTCATTTGCTAATATTACATTTAGATTCGAGAGTTTTGTAATTTTTTAGTCTCTTGCATTTTTTTTATAAATAATTTGCTAATAAATTTTTTCTTGTATATTAAAGTTTTAGAGCAAGCTTCATATATAAATGAGTTAAACTTCAACAACACATTTAAACTATTTTTGTTTTTTGAGTTTTTATTTGAACTATTAAAAGCGTGAGTTTTCTATTTCTTAACCATCACTCAATGTTAGACAAGATCATGGAATGGGCACAGGAACATGTATTGATGTACCAGATCAGCTAATGCTCCCTTTTTTATTCTTATATTACGTTAATTTCTAGATTGGTCTTGTCTTGAGATGATGGTCTATTGGAAACAATCTCTCTACTTAACGTGTGAGATAGAGGTATGAACCACATACACTCTACCCTCATTAGATCCCACTTTATCAAAATACACTTGATTGTGATCGCTGTCTTTTGTATATAGATTAATTTGCTTCAAAAAAATTAAAAATATTTTTTGAAAAAAAAAAAAAAAAGTATTTCAATCAAACTCCACCTTTTGAGTGTCGGCAAGTTTGAAAAACCATTTTCATAAAATGTTGAGTTTCTTGACATATTGTTGGAAAGCAGTATGCTTTCGGAAAAAAACAAAAAACTTATATATTGTATTTTGCAGGGACTCTTTTCTAAAATTTAGATCTAACCACCAAAAAAAAAAACTAAAACACGTTAGGTTTATAAATGGAAAAATGTAATGTGTGAAGTCCACTTTTTGGAATTGGATTCACTTGTGGAAAATTGGAGATTTGAGTTAAATGTCAAACCACATTGGACCAAGAATTAAGAACCCAATTATGGACTTGTCGTACATGCCAGATAATTATATTGATTTGGAATTGGTTCTTGCTTTTGCAATGAGAAATTTTCCATAATATTTATTTTTGGAAATAAATTTTTACCCAAGTGAATTATCACCTGAATTAACTAGTAAAAAGTTTATTTGTGATGCTATATCACCTGAATCTCAAGTGAATTGCATTGAGATTTATTTGCCACTTTTTGTCGATTTGTGTGATAAAAATGTGCTGTAAATTAATTTTTTTTGCAACTGCTGCATTGAGTTGGTGCTGCAACTGCTGCCATGTTAATAGACTGCTAGGTCGATTAGGTATTGTATCTGCCGTCAATTGATTTTTTTTTGAAAAAATAGAGATTGATTTTACTTATAATTTGTATTTTTAAGTTGGTATTTGATTTGTTTGTGCATTGTTCTCATTGAATTTTAACTTTTCTCGACGATTGCATGAAGTTTTTTTACGATTTTTTCTCGATTTGCATGCTTAAAATTTGGGTTCCTTTCTATTTTCAAATGGTAGATTAGAAATATAATGTCTTAGTTATTTGACTCTAAAAAGTAGTAGGAACCAAAAATAACTTGTTACATGAAGCTCCCATATTTTATTTGTCAATGTAATTATCTCATTTATAGTGACACAAATTTTGTTACACCCATTCTTCTTCGTTGGAATACTTTTGCCTTGGAAAATGTGATTCTTAATATTAATCTTTAATGCTTATTAGAATTTTCATACTAGTACTAGTAATAATTTTGCTACTATTTCAAAACATCGTATACCAACTCTGAATAGTTTTAACATTTTTTGAGTTGAAAAGATATTTATAGATTCTACAACTTAGAAAAAGATTTAAATTCCTAGTAGAAGAATGGAATTAGTTTATCGGGCTGACTTTCATATCAACACGAGTAATTTAACTCATCACTATCTCATAAAGGTGTTGAGAATTGTTTATGAATAATTATATTTTAGAATCAATTTAAATATAAATATTTTTCATACTAAATGCTAAACTCGTAATGTGGGGTCAAACTGGTGGCTCATAAATATTATTTTGGCGTTTTATCATATGGGTAGGTCCCTCCATTTCATTTTGCCGAACCACATTAATCATATAACTAAACCATATATTTTTAAAAAAATGCTTCTTATGACTTAATCTTGATACCAAAAAAAAAAATCTTCTGAAATAGTAATGTAGACTGTAGTATTTGTGAATTTTCAATCATATAATGTATATATTATATGGACAAAAATGCGTCTATTAACTTCAGGACGCAATTAAACAATTTTTATTTGAAATTAAGCAAATAGCTAAATATGATAGTCAAAATGAAAACCAATTAGATCTAAAGTAGCTTTCATGTTAGTTTAATAACCCACCCAATTAAGTTGCAATACCTAACTAAACGATGATACCTACTCGTCTTTCATGACGGTGTACAATTTGTCTGGGAGTCGTTTGGTAGCTCGTTCGAATTATGTAGTAATTGAATATTAATTATACGGGTATTAATTTAATGATAAAGTCAGAATATTCACTAGTTAAGGGGTATAAAAAATATAAATAAATAAATTTACGAAGAAAGGGGTGTCAATATGTAATATATATACATAAGAAAATAATTTTACCAAGTTACTTGTTGTAATTTTTCGACGAAGGGACATCAGTTGACAATCTTCGAGTACATGTGGCTCTGCCAATATATTAGCTATGTCGGGATTAGTTATAAGGATATTACTTATAACTATGTGGATATTAGTTATTTCATTATTAATTATTTCACTTTTACTCCGTATCAGATAATTACTTCATCTTATATTATACATGTATTAATCATGCAGAATGAAAAAAATATGCAAAATGTACAACAACAACAACAATAATATATTCAGTGTATTCCCATAAGATGGGTTTGAGGAGGGTAAGTGTACGCAGTCCATACCACTATCTCAGATGAAGTAGAAAAGTTGTTTCCGGTAGGCCCCCAGCTCAAGACAAATAATAATATAACCAACAAACAAACAAAAAATATAAAAGTACACAACAAAATGGGATAACAAACCGCTAGATAATAATGAAAACAAGGCACCCACAAGGTAGTACTGTAAACTATCTACTCGAAATCGAAAACAATATTGAAACACCACTAACAAGTGTCACACCCCTTTTTCGACTCCAAAAAAAGATATGTATTTTAAGTTCGAAAGAGTTTTATTATTACGGTGACAAAAATGAAAAATTTATTTCGAAAAAAAAAAGGATTATTTACATATTTTTTTTCCAGAGTCGCCACTTGGCATAATCCGGTGTGCCAAGTCACCTTTGGAAAATCCTTTTCGAAACGGTTTGACTCTAAAAACTGATCCGCGAACAGACATTCCGGCTAAGGAATTCTGTTGACCGAGGGGAAGGTGTTAGGCACCCCTCGATCCCGTGGTTCAACCACGGTCGCTTGGTGGAGCATATCGGCTAATTTGACATTACAAATGTACAAACCACATAAACACACAAAACAAGCAAACAAACAAATCACACAAAATTCAAAACAAACCAAAATAATGTTCAGTCCAAATTATACAATCCAAAATAAAACAGGTGCTGAAATATTAAACCTATTCTATTCTAAACTAATCCTAAACTAAACTCCATCCGACGTTCCGGGCCTTGATCACGAGCCTCTTTTGCGTACATGCTACTTCGGGGCATTCCCCGGATAAATCAATACAAATCCTTCGGGGCATTCCCCGGCTAAATGAGTACAATTTAAACTTTTCGTGCAATAAAGTAGAAAGTACCATTCACGCACATATTCAAACACTCCAACAACTCGTTATTCCTAAATTTGCCTACCACGCCTACGTTTACCTACCAAGTTCGACGTATCACAATTCTATCATGTTTAACATTATCAACACATCAAAATTAATCAATATTCATTTTCCTCCATTTTTAATCCCCACCTTAATTTATTTTTAACCACGTGATTAACTCATTTCAGTACACAATCCACCAATCGAGAATAACGAAAATTCATCAATCATGCTTAGCACATCACACACCCAAATGTCACCAACAGTTCACATCAACAAACAAACCACGGTATCGAATCACACGCAATCACAATCACATAAGAATTAAATAAAAGAGAAGAAAGAATTGGACCTTAAATTTGAAGCTTTCAAACTCAATGTTATTCTAATAAAGAGAGTCCGCACCCGGAAACCTTGAGCCGAACCTTAACACCAACAATCCAACTCGACAAATAATAACCCGTTCACCGTCACTTTTCACGCCGTTACTGTTCACCGATTACTGTTCACCGGCACTGTTCACCGGTTACTTTTTTTTTTTTTTTTTTTTTTGTTGTTGTTGTTCTTGTGAGGAAGATTATTTTGTGATTGTTGTTATTGTGGAGAAGATGTTGATCAAAGAATGAGCTTCCACTTTTTCCTCTTAGAATTTTTCTTTTATAATGGACATGAATTTGTTATGATGTGGGAATTTTGGTGGGTCCCCCATATATTCTTTCTTTGGGGACAAGAAAAAGGAGAGGGGGGATCACATGGGTAATTAGGGTAGGTGGAAGCTTTTGATTGGGTAGGTTGTTAGGATAAGATAAATTAGTTAGAGGTATTTTTTTGTTTATTTTTGTATTTTCGTGGGATATAATTACATGGGGTTGGACACATGGTAAGGTGAACTAAAAATGAATAAAATTAGACTTCGGGAGGGACCAAATTAGGTGTCTACAACAAACAACTCCAGGTGTAGATGCAAACAAAAACACTCCTACCCACTAATCCTCTACCCTAATCCGCATCCACTACACCTTCCTATCACTGCTCCATATCATGTTTAATTACCTCTCCCCAATATTTCTTCCTACCTCTACCCCGCCTAAAATCATTCATAGACAGCCTCTCACAATTTTGAACTGGAGCATTCGTGTCCATCCTCATCACATATCTGAACCATTGCAATCTCACTTTCCGGATCTTGTCCTCTACCGAAGATACTCTCACCTTCTCCCGAATAATCTCATTTCTAACCTTGTCACTCCTGGTAAGTCCACACATCCATCGCAATATCCTCATCTCCGCCACCTTCAACTTCTGAATGTGGGAGTTCTTGACTGACCAACACTCTGTCTCATACAACATAGCGGTTTGGACTGCCACTATGTAGAACTTACCTTTAAGTTTAGGAGGCACCTTCTTATCACACAAGACCTCCGAAGCGAGCCTCCATTTCAACCACCCTAAACCAATGCGGTGCGTGACATCTTTATCAATATCGTCATTTTCATGAATCATAGACCCAAGATACTTGGAACTTTCCTTCTTCTGAATGGCGTAAGAATCTAGCTTCACCACCACATCAGCCTTATGCGACAAATTACTAAACTTACATTCCAAATACTCCATGTTGGTCCTGCTCAACCTAAACTCCAGAATCTGTCGCCAAACTTCCAACTTATCATTGACATCTCGCCGAATCTCATTAATAAGTACAACATCATCAACAAAATGTACATTGAATTAAATTTTTTCACAAAAAATAAATCTTTGTTTTTACTTAAAATAACCTTTCAGCCATTATTTTTTACTGAAAATAGCCACTCGGTTAAATATATCACCATAAAAATGGTAAGTTGCCATTTCCTACCATTTTCTTTACTGTTGCTCGGTGTTAGGCCATTTGGCCCATTTTGGTCCTACATTTAAATAAAATCTTTTTAATTAATTTTTATATTTGCTGCGCTATTGTTAAAAAAAAGAAAATTCATTGTTTAAATTAGTTTTGTTGCTCTTTTTAATTGTTTCACTTTTTCTGTGGAAAAAATAAATATATTTATATTGTTTTATTATTTTTTATTTATACTTTTAGTTATTAATATGGAAACTCATGATAATCAAATAACTATCAGTACATTACATAATTATTTATATAATATCGTACATGATTATACACTATTCATACAATGTCAATATTTTACATATCTATTTATACAATATCGATACACGTCTATATGCTATTTATACAATATTGATACACGCTTATACATTATTTATACAATATAATACATTACATATAACTATTTATTTAATGTCTATACACCTTTATCGATATATAACATATACACTACATAACTATTCGTACATCATATACACATGTTTATAAACCATTCATAGAATATCGGTACTCATTTATACATTATTCATACAATATCGATATATTATATTTTATGCAATATCGACACATTATATATACACTACATAACTATTTGTACATCATATATACATATTTATATATCATTTATACAATATTGATACATGAAAAAAAGTTATATTGAAAAGTTTGAACAAAAAAGTTTTTTCAAGAAATAAAAACGCAGCAAAAAAACATCTTTTTTTGAAACAACTGTTGCAAAAAGATAGGAAAAGGAAAAAAAAAAATAGCCTAATAGCTATTTTATTGTAAACAAAAACTTGGTTATTTTTTTTTTCTTTTGTAAATTATTTTCATATTGGTATATATTTCCCTTTTTAAATTACAAATCAAGTGTCGTATTAATTTATAAATGAATAACTTATTATCTTACTAGCTAAACATTATCTAACTTATAAAAGCTAAACATAGTAGAACTTATAAATGAATTAATGATCTATAAAAAAACTATCTCTTTACAAGCTACAGACGGCTCTATATTAACCGTTTTATCAAACACTTTTCAATAATGCTTTGATAGGTGTAAAAATTACTGTAATTTGTTTTTTATATTCGTTAGAATTTGAATCTTGAGACTTGATGAACATAAAAATTATCCCCTATAAAATTATTTACTGTGTAGTTGTCAATAAATTTGTTTCAAAAAAAAGTAATTTGATTCCTACTACTAAGCTCCGATTTTATCAAATAATTTTGACTTACTATGTGAAAGTTTTTTTTCACATATTTTCAATTATTATCAACTGCTTAGTGCTCCCTTCCTTTGCTTTCATTTGCTAATATTACATTTAGATTCGAGAGTTTTATAATTTTTTAGTCTCTTGCATTTTTTTTTATAAATAATTTGCTAATAAATTTTTTCTTGTATATTAAAGTTTTAGAGCAAGCTTCATATATAAATGAGTTAAACTTCAATAACACATTTAAACTATTTTTGTTTTTTGAGTTTTTATTTGAACTATTAAAAGCATGAGTTTTCTATTTCTTAACCATCACTCAATGTTAGCGATACACACCTCAACTAATATATGATATCTTCTTCCCTGTCTTCTCAGCCATGTGGTCTTTGGAAGGAAAGAGTTTAAGGTGTTGCAGAATCAATTGAATAATATAAAAAAATAAATAACATGTCAGCTAATAATTAAAGCTATTATATATGATGTCAGGTAGACATATTTTATGATCAAACACATCTAGAAGTGTTTGTTGTAGACAAATATTTGTTGTAGTCAACGTCTCGGTATGTTTCGCTAATCATTAGGTGATGGTTAATATAAGAAACTAACGTACACTTCCAATAATTCAGTATGTAACTCAAATAATTGAATTAGCTTAGATGTGTTTTTCACGCATGATGCTTAATTAACTCTCTCAGATCTATATATATATATATATATATATATATATATATATATATATATATATATATATATATATATATATATATATATTACCCATCCAGCCTTCTTTTCTTTGTTCATATTGGACAGAAAAACTATACTCCATACCAAAAACTATGGCAACAAAAAGTAAAGTGTTGATTGTGGGAGGAACAGGATTCTTAGGGAAAAGATTAGTGAAGGCAAGTTTAGAAAATGGTCATGATACATATATCTTGCAACGTCCAGAAATAGCACTTGATATTGATAAAATTCAAATGCTTATTTCCTTTAAAATGCAAGGAGCTCATCTTGTTCATGCTTCTTTCAATGATCATCGGAGCCTCGTCGATGCCGTTAAGCTCGTCGACATCGTTATATGTGCCATCTCCGGTGTATATGGTCGTAGCCATCAAATATTGCTTCAACTTAAACTTGTTGAAGCCATTAAAGAAGCTGGAAATATAAAGGTGAACTTAACTCTTGTCTATCTTTTATGGAAAGTTTGTTTTTTTATGTTTCAAGAAAAAGAAGTGGACTTGATTTTATTTTATACATACAGGGTTTAACTTATATATGCATTCACAGTATAAAAAAATTATATTACCTTAGTTAAAAATGATATTTGTGATCTTGAAAATATGGTGAATCAGTACTTGTTGTATAGCAATTTGTTTTCTCTGTGTTTGTATATAGGAAGGTGGGGAGGACGCATATTAGTTAGGGTAGAAGATTAGTAGGAAGGCGAGAGTTGTTTCCGTTATTCTGTACTAGTAGTAGTAGTGGTGCTATGCTTATAGTTAATTTTTTACTGCTGGAGTTTTGATGATGTTGGGTGTTTCTGGTTGATCGAGGATGGTATGCTTATATATGCATTGACAGTATAAAAAAAACTTTATGCTATAAAGTTATTCAAAAAGTTTTTAGACGGGAGATCAGTACTTATTGTATAGCACGCAATTTGTTTTCTATGTCTTTGTATATAGGAAAGTGTGGAGGATGCGTATTAGTTGGGGTGGAAGATTAGTAGGAAGGTGTGTGTTGTTTTTGTTATTCTGTACTAGTAGTAGTAGTGCTATACGTACAATTTCTTCTTGTTGGAGTTTTGCTGATGTCTGTTGTTTCTGGTTGATCGAGGATGGTATTATTTAGTGGTAGCTAGTTTTGTTATGATTATTATTTGTTGTTGTGTTACTAACTTATTGAGGGGGAGTTAGCAAAGTTAGACAAGATCATGGAATGGGCACAGGAACATGTATTGATGTACCATATCAGCTAATGCTTCCTATTTTATTCTTATATTATGTTATTTTCTAGATTGGTCTTGTCTTGAGATGATGGTCTATTGGAAACAATCTCTCTACTTAACGTGTGAGATAGAGGTATGAACCACATACATTCTACCCTCATTAGATCCCACTTTATCAAAATACACTTGATTGTGATCGCTGTCTTTTGTATATAGATTAATTTGCTTCAAAAAAATTAAAAATATTTTTTGCAAAAAAAAAAAAAAAAGTATTTCAATCAAACTCCACCTTTTGAGTGTCGGCAAGTTTGAAAAACCATTTTCATAAAGACATATTGTTGGAAAGCAGTATGCTTTCGGAAAAAAACAAAAAACTTATATATTGTATTTTGCAGGGACTCTTTTCTAAAATTTAGATCTAACCACCAAAAAAAAAAAAAAAAAACACGTTAGGTTTATAAATGGAAAAATGTAATGTGTGAATTCCAATTTTTGGAATTGGATTCACTTATGGAAAATTGGAGATTTGAGTTAAATGTCAAACCACATTGGACCCAATTATGGGCTTGTCGTATACGCCAGATAATTATATCGATTTGGAATTGGTTCTTGCTTTTGCAATGAGAAATTTTCCATAATATTTATTTTTAGAAATAAATTTTTACCCAAGTGAATTATCCCCTGAATTAACTAGTAAAAAGTTTATTTGTGATGCTATATAAAGGGTGGTGGAAAAGATTTCAATGCATTTCCTTAAGACAAAAAAATTAGGTTGAAAGTGTGTGAGTATTATGTCAAGTAAACAAAGAAAAGTCACACAAGAAGCAATGTTTTCTTGTTTCGCTTATTGTGAGTTGAATTTTTTTTTTTTTTTTTAAAAAAAATCGATATAATATTGTTGATTCAATTTTTTTGGGAGCTTCGTTGATGGAAAAGAAAAAAATTCTAAGTGAGATGAAAATGATTGTATATCCGTGTGTGTTTCAAGTAATGTAACATGAGTATTATGTATTGCACGTTATCGACCAAAGATGCAATACTTGATGGCAATTTTATACGTATATTTGACAGTGCCCACACATATATATTTTTATAATCCTTGTGTTCGGAACACGTGAAAGAAATCACCTACTAATATTTTTTTATCTCTGTTGTCTTGCATTGACCACCACTAGACCACACCTTGGGTGCCACTCGCATATAATTTTGGGGATCCCATTGTAGCATTTTATGGTGTAAGATAATTTCATTTGGGATAAATATTACATGTTTGAAAAAAAAAAAAAAAGAGTGTGTGTAATTGTGCAGAGATTCTTGCCTTCAGAGTTTGGATCAGATTCAGCAAGAATGGGAGATGCATTGGAACCAGGAAGAATAACATTTGATGATAAAATGGTGGTGAGAAAAGCCATTGGAGAAGCTAATATTCCCTTCACATATGTTGTTGCTAACTGCTTTGCTTGTTACTTCCTTGCTGGTCTTTGTCAACTTTTTCAATTTCTTCCTGCAAGGGACTCTGCAGTCTTCCTTGGAGATGCCAACCAAAAAGGTATGAAATATTATTCACTGAGGTAATTTGGTTGATAGCAAGAGTTATGCATGTATTAATGATGTAGGAATTAAGGGACCGTCTCATTTTGTGTGACTCCATTTGACATGGGAAAAGGAAGAATTTTGAAATTTATGGCCTAAAACAATTCTTCAACATTTTCCATCCGGTATTCGTCCGACTAATCCGGATTTGCGCCGCGTAGGGTCCCATTCGGGGGAAGCGCTCCCTACCAAAGGAGCTTGAACAATATTTATTTGTACAACTTCAACTACTTTGCTCTCAATATATATATATATATATATATATATATAATCTTTTAGAGTAATAATTAGAAAACAAATTAAACTTTCTGCTATATTTGCAACTCATATGTGTGTTGTTAATTTCTGCAGCTATATTTGTGGATGAAGATGATATAGCAACATACACCATAAAGACCATAGATGATCCAACAACATTGAAAAAAACACTTCACCTTAGACCTCCTAAAAACATACTTTCTCAAAGAGAGGTTGTTCAAATATGGGAAAAACTCATTGGTAAAGAGCTTCAAAAATCAACACTTTCCAAAGAAGACTTTCTTGCTTCCATCAAAGGTAAAAATCTTAATTCTCACTCTTATTCATGCTTGTGCAAATATAGCCCTTGAAAAATTACCCCTTGCCTAATGTTAGATTCAAGTTTAATGCTATTCATATATTACTCAATCTTTCAGATAAAACAATAGACTGTCGTCTAACCTTTGCAATAACTTTAAAAAATTTAGATAATGGTTTAACATATAAGATTGTAAGTTTTTTTAAAAGAGCTATTAGAACGTGTGTCTAAAAGGTCATAAATTGCAAGAGAAATTAAAAGAGAATCATTCACAAACAATTGTCCAAAAGAAGACAACCAATGAAAATTTCACGAGTTAAAACTTTTATATACCGTGCGAAAAAGAATTTTTATGCTGAGTTTTAACTTATGTACATCAATAATGTATATTTGTCACATTTACTTGTTATAACAAGTAACTTATCATATTATGAAGACTACAAATTCCATTTTGTATGAAAATTTACCTGTAAACACTGATGATATAATTTATAACTTATTTTTTGACTATGAGGGTATACTTTAAGTAAAATCCTTCATTGTATGTTCTTCTTATGAATGCAACTGTCTTTTTTAATTTTTTTTTTTTCATGAAAATAGAATATGGGTATGAAGACCAAGTTGGACTAGGTCATTACTATAATGTTTGCTATGAGGGTTGCCTTGCAAATTTTGAAATTGGAGAAGATGAAGAAGAGGCATCTAAACTCTACCCTGAGGTTAACTACACCACAGCTGAAGACTACTTGAAGCGTTATGTTTAACCAGAATTCCATGATTTATAATTTTCTATTATTATATCCAATAAACATAATTGTTCTAGTATTCATGGTGATGTGTTGTTGTAACAATGAATATGATCTATCATTTATATCTGATCCTTTCAATATGTGAGTCTATACATAATCGTATTAACAGTTTGTCGATTTATATCAAATCAATAGATGCATGATATGTGTTTGCGAGTAATTTGCAGTTTTCACCCATAAGGATTTACACCTCATTGAGTTTTTGGATATAGCTTACCCAGTCACTTGTCCAATTCATTGTGATTGGCATGGCCTAGTACATTTTCTAGTGAACGTTTAATTATGTATATTTGAGTGTTAAATTACGCTATCATTTATCATATACATTCCAACTTTCAGTTGCACATTTACAAACATACAACAACAACATATTAAGTATATTTTCACAAGTGGAGTCCGCAGAAGGTAGAGTGTATGCGGACCTTGTCCCCTATCCGGGGACAGGGAGGTTGTTCACAAGAGATTTATAAACATAAATCTTGAAACTCTTGAGAGGTGCAAAAAGGCAGAAGCATAGTTTTTTGGGAATAATTGGCAAAGAAGAACTTTTGCAAAACTATTTTGCCAAATACCCACTTAATTTCTTTTTGATTTATTTTTTAGGTTTAGGGTGTAAAAAGTGGAAAAGTGGGGCCCACACGTGGGCCAAGGGACCAATTCATCATTTATACAACTTTACAAATTTAATATAATACACCTAACCCCCTCCACTTATTCCAATATCCAAAAAAAAACCCTCTCTCTCTCCTCTTCAGTTCCTAACTCCCGTTTTCAAACAACTTCTCCCAAAAATGCCATTTTCGTACGTTCTTCGTCTGCAGCTGCTAAGGGGGCGTTGTTGCTTCGCAAGGTTAGTTAAAATCGAGTTTCGATCATTTCTAGATCCATTTAAATGGTTTTTCTTTTTGCTAATCGATTAGTAGTGATGTAGGATTTTTTTTTCGAATTTGGTGTTTTGATTTAATCGTGTTTTTTTAGCAACGAAGTGTTGAATGGTGGTATAATTGTTGTTTGAAGAGTTATTTTGACATTTTGATTTGAACAGCGTTCTGTTTCTGTCCGTAGACCCGCGGTCTATTCGTAGACCCGTGGTCTATGAAATGAGAATGCCCTAGATATATTTCAATTTTCAGACGTATGAAATTCTTTTAAAACATGATTGCTGAAATAGTGAAAATTGAAATATTAATAGCTAATTAGTTTGATTAGGTGCACTAGTTTGATTTTTAGCAATTGTTGTGTTTTGATATTTTGCATGTTCGATTTTGGTTCAATTATTGTATGTTTGTGTAGTGAACTGTTTAATGGTGGGGTGTTTGTTACTTTTTTTTTAGTGGGGGTGGGGGTGGGGGTGGGGTGGGGGTTCATTTGATCATTGAGTTATTTCTATTGATAGACTTGTGGTCTATGAACTAAAAATGGGAGATTTGTTCTTTAGGTGTAGACTGTGTTGAAAATGGGTAGAAAAAATGTTATTCCTAAACAGAAAGACGATACCGCTAGTAGTAGTAGAAAAAGAAGAGCTGCGTCAGTTGAAAAAGTGTCAAAAAGAAAGAAAATTGAAGAGTCGGTGTCCGAATCAGATTTGAAGTTAAAGGAGATAAGCGACTACGTCGATTCTAGTGAAGATGTTTCCAAGCGGAGTGTCAGTGGTGACAGTGAAGAGTGCGAGGGAAGTGGGAGTAATAGTGATGATGGGGATAATGATTCGTTGTCCGTTCCATATCTTTCAAGGTGCATTTTCGTGGAGCGGTATGACCTTCGAACGATAATTGACGAGGTCGGATCTTTCCCGGCAAAGATATCGGTCAGATCAAGAATGGCTGCTTATCGAGAATTTAAGCAAATTCTTGTCGACCAAGAATTGAAGAAAAGATTCAAGCAGTCCTGTTTTGGACACCTAAGAAACCTGCCGGAACATCTCAAGTTCAATGGGCAGTTGGTCCATTATTTGCTGTTACGACGCGTTAAGAACGATAAGATGCGTTAACAACAAGCCTGTCTGTTTTGGCTTGAAAGAGTTTTGTTTAATCACGGGGCTGAAATGCTCATCATACCCCAGTGAATCAAAAATGAAGAAGGTGTTAGCAAAGGGGGACAATTTTTATTTTAAGGTGACAAAAAACAAAAACATAGCGGTGGCCAACTTGTTACACCTGATCAGAGGGAATAAGCTGAACGAGGACCAGAAGTTCAAGTGTTGTCTACTGTGGTTCTTGTATACCATGTTGCTTGCGAAAGATTCAACGAAGGTTCTCGACACAAAACTGATTCGAATGGTCGACTCTTTGAGTTTCTTCGAGAAGTATCCATGGGGGAAAGAGACATTTCAACTGACCATGGACTATCTGAAGAAGAAAAGTGACCTGAAGAAGCAGAAGGAAGTATTTGATGAGAAGCAGAAGGCATCCTATGCTCTATTCGGATTTCCCTGGGCATTCATGATATCTACCATAAACCTTTTAGTGAGTTTATCGTAGATTATCATTTTATTTATACTATGTCATAGATTCATAGTTATTTTTTTCACTGCTGTACTGCTTACAGATTTGGATCTATGAGGCCTTTCCTCATCTTGGAGAATTTACTGGAAAAAAAATGGATGAGCCCTTACCCATCCCCCGCATCCTCAGATAGCACACTTCAAAAAGCAACAATATAATCGAAGGCGACCCATTCAAGTATAAAGGAAAAGTTACCGAGGTATGAACTTATTTTCTATAATGCAATAATAGTACCGTTTTATCGAATGTTATGTAATTGTTAATTGATATTTGGTAGAACGTGCACCCGTATATCATCCCTACTGTTCGTGAGATGAAGATGGATTATGTGATTACGTTTGAGCCATATATGGATGAGGTGAAGAATAACGTCCTCGATGGCTTGAAGAAAGAGTTAGAAGGGGTGACTGTCCTCACTTCAAATGAGGACAGTGATGATGACGGGGATTTGGGTGGTAACCCCGTTGGAGTACGCATTGGTGTTGATGATTCTCCGAGAACCTCCAAAGATGTAGCGGGAACCTCATCCCCCGGGGATCTTCATAACGTGTGGCTGCGCTCGAGGAAACGATGTTGGATATTGCTGCCTATATCAAAGAGAAAAGAATGAAGAAAAAGGAAAATGATGAGCGACGACATGAGCGAGGTAACTTCATTCATTAATTGATGTTGTTAATGAATATTCAGCTTTAAATATCAGTAACACTTTGTAATATTATGAAATAGTGCATGTGCATGAATCGGAGAGGAATGAAGAAGGAGAAAAAAAGAGCAAAATGGATGAGTTGACCGTTGTTGTGGCAGAAGAGGAAAAAAAAAGGATGGTGAAGAAGATAAGAGCCAAGAAGAAGGTGGAAAAGTAGCAGCAGCAGAAGAAGAAGCGGCAGCAGATGAACAAGGAGGCGCGGAAAAAGAAAAACTATTGAAGAAGAAGCTGACAAAGCTGACAAAGAAGAAGTTGAGCAAGAAGCAGCAGGTGAACGAAAAGAAGAAGCTGAGGAAGAAACAACTGCTGAAGCTGAGGAAGAAACAACTGTTGCAGGTGAAGTAAGAAAAGAAGGTGTGGAAGAAAAAGAAACTGAAGAAGCAATAGCTGATGCACATGCTAAAAAAGAAGGAGAAGAAGGTGAGAATGAAGAAGCAACTGCAATTGTTGAGAAAAAAGAAGTTGAAGCTGTCCAAACGGATGTGGTCATGGACATTATTGATGAAATCAACAGTAACACTTGTGTTGATGAGGAACGAAGGGAAAGAGATATTTAAATGCTAAGATGTTTAATTTGTTGTTAAATAATGAGTTGTTAGGATATGACAATTTTTTTTTATTTCACAAATATGAAGTTTGAAGGATCTGGTGGTAGGATATGATAATTATTCTTTTATTTTATGAAACTTGTTATGATTTTGAGCTGAATCTATTTCTATCAAACTGATTTGTGGCATGGAATTTGAATATGCAGGGTGTGGTCATAGTTGGTACATTGTATGCTTGATATCATAGAATGCATACTTAATATTCCATATACCGTATGCATAGTTGACGTGTTATTTAATCGACTTTGGTTCTATCAAAAATAGTATTTAACATTATACAAAAGTAGAACTATTATTATTTATTCAATATCACTACATCCATGTTACACTTTTCCAAAGAACGAATATTAGCATCATAGCACATAACATCATTTTTAGGACATTCTCTCTTTCTTCGGCCAAAATCAATTTTTGTTTTAGTTGATCCCTCTCTATTTGGGTGTCATGTAGCAATAGTTTAAAGTGATCCCTCTGTTCTTCGGCTTCTCTGAACAAAGTCATGATAAAATCTTTATTTTCTTCGCATTGTTGGATCCTTTTTGTCACATCTCAAATCCTATTGGGGCGGACCGGCACCCGTAACCGAGGATGCCCGGGAGAACCAGCTCATAACCTTATAATTCCCATGCATACCTCTATGACAACCCAAAATTCGGACAACATCATGTCGCATATAAAAGGAAATAATCACCTATATAAGCTCGAGCACACATATATATGTATATACAGTACTTGGCCGTTGGAGCCATCACGTCTATTAACAAAACACCACCTTTACTGTACATTAGGTCTACAAAGCCTCTAGATAATACACAGAGTTTAACTAAGGTTGGGACACACCCCGCCATATAACTAACTTCTATACAATACCAAAAGTGACTGGATATGACACGGAAAGCCCCGAATCAAATTGGAGCTCACCAAAAGCAGCTAGATATCCTGGCTCCTACTTGTGCGGTGTATGAGCTGAGGTACCTGTGCCTGCAGCATGAAATGCAGGTCCCCCGTGGGGGACGTCAGTACAAAATATGTACTGAGTATGTAAAGCTGTAGATACTCACATATGATATAAGAGCTCAATAGAAATTAGAAACAAGTGAATAAATCATAATAGGAGTGGACCACACTTACTTGAACTTGTGACAACCTGTACATTGTATTTATTCAATCACTTTACCTTCATTCTTATCATCTTTGTAATCATTACTATACTGTACTGTGACCATTAGGCTGCCTCCAGTACATAGCAACTGGGATCGACCCATGATAGGCTTATGCCCCTGGGATACCACCCATAAACACATAAATAGGGATCGACCTATGATAGGCTTATGCCCCTGGGATACCGCCTGATAAGAGAGAACTTCCATCACTTAGTTCAATTAATCTTTGAGATTGTTATTTCGGTCGCCACCACATTTTTGATACTTTGAAACAATGATACATCAATAAGAGACATATAAATAGACCATCAATGCAATAACAATGAAGTAAGAACTCATTGGCACATCAATGAAGTGTTTTGGAGTCATCAATGCCATAACAATGAAGTAGGAACTTATTGGTATATCAATGAAACGTTTTGGAGTCATTAATAGCACATGGATCTTGTTTGAGTAACCGGATACCTTCTGACATTTATTAGTGCAACAAACATGTAAGATTTGGAAAACAAGTAAGTATTGGAATGTCTTGACATCTTGTAGGGTGGAAACAAGTTCATTGGTAACGTAGGACATCATACAAAACCATTATGGATCACATGTTATTTAATAACTTTGGAAACTTTCTTAATAGAACAATTGTTCACTTTCATACCAAAGATATGGTATAGAGTATGCTTTACATACCTGACTGTCAACCTTCAATACTAGTCCCAAATGGACTTCCCGTCTTTTCGGATTACTTATCTACAATGAACATATATAGCAATCTAGTATTAGCAACCAAACATCACAATTCAATTATTTGAATTCACCAAACTAGTGATTAAGTAGTAAGCCTTAATTACACCATAAAGGGTGTCACTTTAACCCTCTTATACTCCAATTACATTCACATGCCATGCATATTCATATAACATCCTCCAATATCAAGTTTGGATTCATTTATCCTTCCAACCAATCCATTAAACCAAATTGAGCCATAGACATAAATAATCATCAATTCAATAGTCTATCACCATATCCACCTTCCATAACTCAATTACCATATCCACCTTCCACAATTCAATACAACCAAGCCATGCAAAATAGTCCATAACTCTATTTCCATCACCTTTCAATAACAACCAATACATATAATCCTCTATCACACATATACATATGGAAAAGAACAAAGGCAAACAATATTCATACCTTAGAATTCACTTCTTGATTATGCAATCCTGTTTGCACAAATAATAGGTGCCGTTCGAAGCTCTCGAGATGACAAACGCAGTTATCAGATTACTTTGGAATTTCTACGGTTGAATCAAAAGTAATTTAAAGGTCAAATTTGGCTAGGGTTTGTTCTTTCTCAATGATTGATGATGAAAATGAGTTTTTGAACTCATATACATGTATATATACACATATTCCCGTCCATAATATAATAGGAAATGACCAAAATGCCTTTAAAATTTAAATAATGTCAAATCTGTCCTTTGGTGGACTGTTTTGATTAGCTAAAGTAGATCGACCATAACTCTTTTCTCCGATATTGGATTTGGGTGAATTTGGTATTGTTGGAAGCATAATTCAAAGGGATTTCATTTCATATAAAGTAGGCCACCCAGTTCGTCCTGTACAAGGAGTTATGGTCGTTTGAAGTTGACCCTAAAAATCTGTTTTGATAGGCTGAAGTAAAACGAGTATAACTCCTTACTCAGATGTTGTATTTGGATGAAACCAATTGCATTGGAAATAAGACTTAAATATATTTCTTTTCATAGGTCGAAGCTCTCCCAGTTCATTATATTAACGGATTTATGATCGTTCGAAGTTGACCCAAAAATTCAGCTGGCCTCAGTAGTTTGTGTGCAGGAAATTTTCCTGCACATTTACTATTCCCAAATATCCCGGTCACCGTTTTATAGTTTCGAATGTGCTCGATTATATCCGAAACCTATCCGTTTTTGGAAATCTTTATATCGTTGGAAAGCTTATTCAATAACCTTTGCATGGAACCATCGACGGGAAAATTTCGGTATAAATAAAATAAAAAAATTAATTCCATATAAATAAGACCAATACACGTACTTGAATACGCCAATACACGTACTTGAATACGGGGTGTTACATCCTTCCCCCCCTTTAGGACATTCGTCCTCGAATGTTAGCGTAGCTATTCAACCGAAACAAGTTCAAGTCCATCATTAATATTCACATCATCACATAAATACTATGCATATATAAAAAAAACTTACTTGTTAATGTTCTAACTTCGTCTCTTGAACTTCCTCTTCATCTTTGAACAAATGAGGGTAATTAGATTTCATTGCTTCCTCAGCTTCCCATGTAATCTCTTCCCTTTGACGATTTCTCCAACGTACTTTCACAGATGCTATCTCTTTATTTCTCATCTTCTTAACTTGGCGATCTAGAATAGCAATAGACACTTCCTCATAGGTAAGATCTTCCGCAAATTTCACATCCTCAGTAGAAGTGATATGTGATGGATCTCCGATGCACTTTCGAAGCATTGACACATGAAATACCGGATGTACTGATGAGAGCTCTTGGGGTAGCTCTAATTCATATGCAACTTGTCCAAACCTTCGAGTGATCTTATACGGGCCTATATAACGTGGAATCAACTTCCCTTTCTTGCCAAATCTCATCACCCCTTTCATTGGTGATACCTTCAAAAATACCCAATCACCTATAGAAAACTCTAACCCTCTCCTTCTACTATCCGCATATGACTTGTGTCGACTTTGGGCTATTTTCAGTCGTTGCTGAATTACTTTAACCTTCTCTATGGCTTGAAAAACAAGATACGGTCCGAACAAAAGAGTTTCACCCACTTCGAACCATCCTATTGGTGATCTACACTTCCTTCCATATAAAGCTTCATATGGTGCCATTTTGATACTTGAATGATAGCTATTATTGTAGGCAAACTCAATAAGAGGTAAATGATCATCCCAGTTGCCCTTAAAATCTATTACACAAGCTCGTAGCATATCTTCAAGTGTTTGGATGGTACGTTCTGCTTGTCTATCTGTTTGAGGGTGAAAAGTTGTACTCAACTTTACTTGTGTTCCCAAACACCTCTGAAAAGACTTCCAAAAGTTTGCGGTAAATTGGGTTCCCCGATCTGATATAATAGAGATTGGCACTCCATGTAATCGGACTATCTCTTTAATGTACAGCTTCGCATACTCTTCAACTGTGTAAGTGGTCATAACTGGTAGGAAATGTACGGATTTGGTAAGCCTATCAACAATCACCCATATAGAATCAAACTTCCGGGATGTACGAGACAAACCAATAACGAAATCCATGTTGATCATGTCCCACTTCCAGCTTGGAAGATCAATGCATTGCATATAACCTCCAGGTTTTTGGTGCTCAACTTTAACTCTTTGACAATTTGGACATTCAGCTACAAATTCTGCAATGCTCTTCTTCTTGTCATTCCACCAATACATATATTTCAAATCTTGATACATTTTGGTTGATCCTGGATGAATGGAATACCTTGAACAATGTGCCTCTGTCATAATCTTCTTTCTTAGCCCGTCTACATCCGGCACACACAATCAGTTTTGGAACTGAAGTACTCTTTCTCGCGTAAGCTCAAATGCCTTGGTTGCACCACTCTGAATGTTCTCCTTAAGCTGTAATAAAATAGGATCTGCATATTGCTTCTCTTTCACTTCAGCTACTAATGAAGATTCCGCAGCATTATGTACGATAAACTCTTTATCTGGAGTTTCAAGAAAGGGAACTCCCAAACTAGCTAACTGGTGAAGATCTTTAATCATCCCTTGCCTTTCTATAGGCGCCATCATAGCCTTACGAATTAACGCATCAGCTACCACATTTTCTTTCCCTGGATGGTACAAGATATCAACATCGTAGTCCTATAATAGTTCAAGCCATCTCCGTTGCCTTATATTTAGATCCTTCTGATTAAAAATATATTGCAAGCTCTTATGGTCAGTATATATATCAACATGAACCCCATATAAGTAGTGGCACCATATCTTTACAGCAAAAATAACTGCTGCCAGCTCAAGATCGTGTGTAGGATAATTTTTCTCATGTGGCCGCAATTGTCTAGAAGCATATGTTATTACCTTACCATGCTGCATCAATACACATCCTAAAACAATTCTGGAAGCATCACAATACACTGTATACCCTTCGGTGCCTTCTGGAAGTACAAACACGGATGTAGAAATCAACTTGTTCTTTAAATCTTGAAAACTCTTCTCACAGGCATCATTCCATTGGAATTTGGATGCTTTATGGGTTAGCTTGGTTAAGGGTGCTAAAATGGAAGGAAAACCTTCAACAAACCTTCTATAATAACCGGCCAACTCGAGAAAACTACGAATCTCCGTAGGCGTTGTGGGCCTTGGCCAGTTCTTCACAGCTTCTATCTTTTGAGCATCAACCTTTATCCCTTCACTAGATACAATATGACCCAAAAATGCCACCGACTTTAACCAAAACTCACATTTAGAGAACTTTGCATAAAGCTTACAATCACGAAGAGTCTGCAATGCCTGTCGTAAGTGATTAGCATGGTCCTCTTCTGATCTAGAATAAACTAGAATATCATCTATAAAAACTATCACAAATACATCCAGGAATGGCTTAAATACCCTATTCATCAAATCCATAAAAGCTGCGGGTGCATTTGTTAGCCCAAATGACATAACTAGAAACTCATAATGACCATACCGTGTTCGGAAATCTGTTTTGGGTATATCCTTCTCTTTGACCCTCACTTGGTGGTAACCTGACCTCAAATCAATCTTAGAAAAACACTTGGCTCCCTGTAACTGATCAAATAAATCATCAATTCTTGGGAGAGGATATTTATTCTTAATAGTCACCTCATTCAATTGCCGATAATCAATACACATCCTCAGCGAGCCATCCTTTTTGCGCACAAATAACACTGGTGCTCCCCAGGGGGACATACTAGGCCTTATGAATCCCTTCTCTAGCAAATATTTCAATTGCTCTTTCAATTCTCATAATTCTGCTGGGGCCATTCTATACGGAGGAATAGAGATTGGTTGAGTGCCTGGTATTAAATCAATACCAAACTCTACTTCTCGTTCAGGAGGCAAACCTGGATGATCTTCAGGAAATACATCAGAAAATTCATTTACCACCGGAACAGCGTGAAGATTTGGTGGCTCCGCTTCTGTATCCCTTACTCTAACTAAATGATATATGTATCCCTTGGAAATCATTCTTCTTGCCTTAAAATAAGAAATAAATCTACCTCTTGGCGCGCCAATTTCACTTTTCCATTCAAGGACTGATTCATTTGGAAAATAGAAATATACCTTTTTCGTGCAGCAATCAATTGTGGCATAACAAGACGCCAACCAGTCCATACCCATTATAACATCAAAATCTACCATTTCTAACTCCACAAGATCAGCCATCGTATCACGACCACAAACAGTTACTATGTAGTTTCGGTAAACCCTTCTAGCTATAATTGATTCCCCAACCGGTGTGGACACTTCAAATGGCTTAACTAACAGTTCGGGTATTCTTTCGAACTTTCCAGCAACCAATGGAGTAACATAAGATAATGTAGAACCGGGATCAATTAAGGCATATACATCGAATGAAAAGATAGACAACGTACCCGTAACCACATCTGGGGAAACCTCTAAATTCTGTCGATCCGCTAGAGCATACGTATGATTTTGAGCCCCGCTAGAACTCATGGCTCCTCTATCACCTCTAACACGACCCATTGGTTGTACACCCCTTCCTAAATAAGGCATCGATGATGATGATGCAACAAATGGCCCCGTAGGTCGTGCCATACCCCTTATGCCCCCTCGTGGGCATTCTCTCATCATATGCCCCGACATACCACACCAAAAGCAAACGTTGGTCCCCAGCCGACATGCGCCCAAATGATACCTTCCACATTTATTGCATGGCTCTCGAGAAGGTCTCGATTGACTCATATTCCCTTGCCCTTGGTACCCCACTGTCCGCAAACTCTGACTTTCACTTCTGTGCCCAAATTGATTTCCTCTGGACCCTTGGAACTGTGGTGGGGCAGTAGCTGCAGAATAAGAAGATAATGGCCTAGGTGGTTTAGCAGAAAACTGTGGTCTGAACCCTCTTTGGGATGCCATGAATTGTCCTGTAGATCTGGACCTCTTGGAATATCCTCTTTCTAATTCTTATGTTCTTCCCCTCTGCCTCTGATCTTTCATTTTCTGTGCAAAAGCTTGGATCCTCGCTATGTCCATATCTTTGTTCAAAGCGGCAATAGTACAATCTCTAACCAGATATGGATCCAGCCTATCTACATATTGATGAACTCTGTCATCCATAGTAGCTACAACATTAGGAGCATATCTCGACAAGGAATTAAATTGGAGACTGTACTCCCTCACGCTCATATTCCCCTGACGAAGATTTAAAAACTGATCTGCACGGGCCTGACGAATCTCGAATGGAAGATAATGATCAAGAAATGCCTCTTTGAACTCTTTCCAAGTAGCTGGGGGTGCATCAATACCCCTAGATCGTTTCCAGTCCTCGTACCAATATATAGTCTCCCCTTTGAATCAAGCCATTTGAAAAACGAGCATGTGCCATTATCCTAGGAAAAATAATAATTACATAACCATTAACTTAACCTTTTTAAAAAAACGCGCACACCTCACCTTTGCAATTGCACAATTATAAAATTTGCGACCTGAATTTGAATCCGTGCGTGACGTCCTCAAGACAGCCGCATTCCCACAATGACAAATTAGAGTATTTTTAGAATTGGATGATTGAGATGCTTGCGACATTGTAGAATTTTTAAAAACCAAATAAAGTTGATGAAATAAAATAAGGAGGGATGTACACCTTATATATGAAGTAAAAAAAAAGTGTTCACACTGATGGCTTACAAAAGTAGCCGTTTTTAACCGTTGGAAAAGTAATTTTTCTCTTTTGAACTGGTGGTGACACTAAATAGACTGTCGTAGATCATGACCTATGTCAGCCATCGATTTGTATGGTTTACCACAGACTTACACCTTTATTAGTGCATCGACTGATATCCTGATTATGCGGAGACTACCGTGATCTATGTACACATCTATAGACCATCACGTGGAGGTAGTTAAAATATGAATAATTAAATTAAAAAAAAATTAAATAGATAATAGTAACATGTTTTGGGGCTGGTGGAAGAAAATAATTAAATATAATATGATTTAAATGGATAATCACATGTTTTGGGGCCGGTGGAAGAAAATAATTACATTAAAAATGATTTAAATATATGATCTTGGACTGGTGATGACACTTAATAGAACGTCGTAGATCATGAATTATGTCATCCATCGATCAGTATAGTCTATCGTAGACTTACACGTTTATTATCGCATCGACTGATATCATGATTAGGCGTAGACCACGATGATCTATGTACAAGGTTATAGAACATCACTTGGATGTAGTTAAAAATAATTAAATAAATTATAAATAAATGTGGTGTGGATTTCTACATATGTGAAGGAGTGTAAACAAGTCACATAATCATATTAGAGCTTAGACAAATTAGGAAGGGTGAATTAAGAAGTGTGTGGATGGGTAGTGGTTGAATGCTCAATATCGTAAGAGTAATGTTTAAACAAAGCATAAGTATGTATATAGGATATGTATTATATTTGATGCCTATACATTCCACATATTTCTTTCATCACCACCCCTAAATCAAAAGAGTGTGTGCAATTGATAGTGGTAAAATATTTATCATCCTCAATACATACTTGTGCTTTGAGAAACATTACTCTTACGATATTGAGCATTCAACCACTACCCATCCACACACTTCTTAATTCACCCTCCCTAATTTTTCTAAGATCTAATATGATTATGTGACTTGTTTACACTCCTTAACATGTGTAGAAATCCACACCACATTTATTTATAATTTATTTAATCATTTTTTAACTACATCCAAGTGATGGTCTATAACTGTGTACATAGATCACCATGGTCTACGCATAATAATGATATCAGTCGATGCGATAATAAACGTGAAAGTCTAAGATATACCAGACTGATCGATGGAGGACATAGTGCATGATATACGACGGTCTATTAAGTGTCACCACCAGTCCAACATCATCTATTTAAATTATTTTTAATTAAATTATTTTCTTCCACCAGCCACAAAACATGTGATTATCCATTTAAATCATATTATATTTAATTATTTTCTTCCACCAGCCCAAAATACATGTTACTATTATTTTTTTTTAATTTAATAATTGTCTTTTATAATTCCCAAAATGTGTGATTATCTATTTAAATCATTTTTAATTTAATTATTTTCTTCACCAGCCACATAACATATGATAATCTGTTTAAATCTTATAAAATTAAATTATTTTTTGAAAATCTGTTATTATTTGTTTTAATTTACCCGATGATCCATCGATTCATGTAGTCTACGATCGACTAATATGTACAGTCGACGAAATACTTTGTATAAAATCTAAATATTAGATTTTACTCTTCAGGAAATTAGTCAAGCCACAGTACTGTAACTTGAAAAGGCAGACATATTTGATTCGAGTTTTCAAACAAGGGATCAGAACAAAGATGGCAAACACACAATGTTAAAAGAAACTGAAACATAGTTGTATTAAAATTGTTCATTGCATTACATAATAAAATTTACATCAAAAAGGGGAAAATGGAAGAAGCTTTCTTCTGACAAGATCCTACAAAGAAAGTTTCTTCAGCAATGAACAAATAAAAAAAACTTAAAACATATACTAAAATAAAACATTTAAACTAAATTATGGGGATGGTGGGGGGGGGGGGTGATGTAGTCAGGGTCTTCCATTCTGAGTCTTTCCAGAATTGCCCTCAAGAAACGAACAATTCGACGGAGCTCCCGCTCCAGGTAGATGCGGTCTTGACCCAGCCCATAGAAAAACCGGTCCAAATCATTCCTTAGGAGGAGGAGGTCGTAGTGCCTCGGAGGAACACGTCTGATGGGGCGCAGGGGTATCCTTCTTGGAGGCATTTTTTTGATTTGGGTGAAGAAGAGACGATTTTTGATATTTTTGGTTTAGGAAAAACTGAAGGGTTGCGTAGAAAGAGGGCCTGTACTTATAGACCTGTAGATTGCGTCCGTTCATATATCCACTCAATGGTAGGTCGACGTGTCTGACAAGAGAAAATGTTTCGTATGCGTATACCAACTATTTTTCCTCGTAAAGAGACGTTTTGTGCATCTTTTTAATAAATGGGAACGGGAAACAAGGGAAATAATGATTCATTGCATCGATTGGAGAGATAAGCCGGGAAAATGACCAACATAATGTGTTAGATCAGCAATAATATAATCAATACATAAAATTTTATAGATCATATATTATATATACCGTAGACTATAGATAGTCTATCGTAGACAAAGCTTTAGATCGATAACAACTGAACGTTAAAATCTACAGAAATGCACATTCATCCCCCAAAACAGTAGCTTTACAACTGAAGCTAAAAAAAAGCCTATTTATGATTTGATGCCCATTCTACGCGTGGTTCTTTTGTATCCGAATTTCTTGCATATTGAACACCTATTCCTCCTTTTGAACTTGAATGTCTCACCGACGCCCTTAGTGCGTTTGACTTTATTCCTTCTGAGTTTGGGATCGTACGGGGGTGGAGAAATTTTGGTGTCTACCAATTCCTGTGGCACAGTCCATTCAGCCTCCGAAGGGACCACGTTAATTGCTTCCGAGTATGCGAGGAGGTAACTTTCAACTTTATAAATTGGCGAAGAGTAGTCGTAGATGGAGTTACCATAATCTTCGCCATAGCCGTACTTTTCTCGCAAAGCTGCCATCGCGTGTTCGCACGACATTTTCACCAAGTAAAATTTCCAACAAGAACAACTCATCTCCAAGAGATTGACCTTGGCAGTAACGCCGTTGTCGAACATCGTATACTCGTCGAGAACCCCTTTGGATTACCCACATACAAGGAATCGCTCGCACTCTTATTATCCCTTAGGATCCTTCCGCAGAAGGCACAAGTATGTTCTCTTTACCCTCGACAAATGCATGCCAGCCCCTAAATTTTTCACCAAATTTTTTAGCAATTGAATTGAATATGTACGACACGAGGTACTCCCGTTCATCCATCAAAATTGAGTTGAGCGACTCGGCAATGTTTGTGGTCATCACGTCGTACCTATTGCCCGGAAAGTGTGCTATACTCCATTTTTCAAAACCAAGCACATTTTTAAGGACATGAGCTACCTCGGGGCATTTACTCTTTAATTCTACAAAATTATCGCTAAACTCATCAAAGGAATAAGCCTTTACCGCGGCGTAGAATAGATAAAGATGTTCTCCGCAGTGTTGATTTATGCGAAGATTTTCAGCGAGGTGCCTCATGCAAAGTCCGTGATGTGCACGACTGTATACACGGGAGAAGGCATTGGCAATGCTAATGTGCCTATCGGAGATGACGCATAGATCTGGTTCATCTTCTATGATAGACTTCAGCTTCTGGAAGAAGAACGTCCAAGAAACATCGTTCTCTTTATCGACGACACAAAAGGCAATCGAAAATATATGATTTTCGGTGTCCTGTGCAATGGCGCTCAGCAGAACGCCCCCATACTTGCCATACAAATGTGTGCCATCGACGACAATTACCTTTCTCATGTGGGCATATCCTCGTATGCAAGCTCCGAATGCTAAGAAGTAGTAAACGAACGATCCATCCATCCAGTTTACCATGATAGAGTAAGAAGACCCGGGATTCAATAACTCCACCATGTGGGAAAAAGCCAACAAGCAAACATATCCGTTCTCCGGTGTCCCGCGAATGATGTTCTTCGCAATTACAATTCCTTTCCAACACATCCAATAGCTTGCGTTGCAACGCAACTCCTTAAATGCAATTCTTTGAATTTCTCTTATGATTGGACCCTTACCATCCCGAAAATGATTTACGCATACTAAAGAAATCAATTCGGATGAGAATTTTTTGTGCCTGCGGGTGACATTTTCAACGCCGCACTTGTGCATCCCGACATACTTGTATATGCGAAATCTGTTCGAGGTGTCATACTTTTTTGCCCGCAACAGCCATCCACAACCACGAGATAAGCATTGCGCCATCATCAATTTCGTGCAGCTCTTCTCCATATAATAATCAAAATACTGCCTCGCCGCTACTGTATCTAGTTGCATTTTCAGCTCTTTTTTATCGGCAAATATTTGACCACAACAGAAATTGGTTTCGTCTATGAAGAAGTGTCCTGCTTGTGATTTCGTTTCACGGTTTTCTTCATCATCTTGCAAGTCCGATGAAAAGTCTTCCATATGCATAGAATAATCTTCCATATTAATTGTATCATCGACATCGTTCTCGTAATCATTCAAATCATCGTTGATCAAATCATCGTCGACTGTCGGGCGCCGTAGTGAGGGTGCTGATGAATTCAACGGTCCTTCAAAGGACCTCTCAACCATATTTATCCTCAAAATTAGCCTAAAGCCATCTGTATCAGCATCCATTATGTACGTCAGCACACGTACGTAGCTATTTATGTTCGTAGGATTCACCTTTTCCCTCGAATGCATTACATAACTAATCACCACGTCGCTCGGCGCGCAATCTAGATTCCCACTCTGCATTATGCTTGCAAAAAATTCATCGTACGAACTGTTGCGGCGAACAGGAATAGGAATTGTCACCTTGGTAAATGATCTCCATTTCCAACATTTCGAAGTCTCCACCCATTCTCCCATGAAATCACCAGAAACCAGAACAAATTCTGCAATAGACATCCTAGAATTAAGCTTCGGTCGATTGTAGATTATGCTTATGGTCTATGTCGTATTGTATGCACGGTAGATGACTGGCGAGGACAGGTCGATGACTGTGCAGATTTCCGTACAAATACTTAAAATTGTAAATATTGCTTGTAATCAATGATTGTTGGGTTTATGGAATAAAGAAATGAACTTGGAGTCGCCTGAGCTGCTGTAATGCACTTTCTAAAGTGGTTTTGAGTAATGTGAGTGATTTAAAGCTTTTTAACAATGGTGGAAAGTGTGTTTGAGAAGATAGGAAACAAATGGGGTAACAATGGATGCAATAGACAAGCTTATGATGTTTGTGGACTAATTTACAGTTGATCGCCGAAAAATAACGCCGGAAAAGTGGCCGAAATCGGAGCTTTTTGGTGAGAAAAATAACCACTTTCTATTTTTAGCTTTTGGATTTTTTTTTTTAATATTTTTGGAAACCTAGATATTATTTTTATATATATAGTGGTGGATGATGGAGTGGGTTGAAGTGTATTATTAGAAACTTGTGGGTGAATTTATTAAGTTGGAAGTATTGGGTTAAAGTGAATTATTATAAAGGTTGGGGCTGAAATTGTTAAGTTGGAAAAGTTGGTGGTGAGGTGGAATTAAGTGTGTATTTGACAAAGGATTTAAAACTTGTGGGTATTTGACAAAATAGTTTGGATAAAGAGTATTTTTGGCATAAAGACTAGAGAAGATTTAGTTGTTGGTCCACTTTGAAAATTTATTTTAAAAAATGGACACTCATTTTGGCAAACCCTAATTTTTTAGGGTTTGGTGGGCCATGGGCTTAAGTGTAAAAGAAAAAAATATTTTGGCACCCCTTATGTATTTTTAAAATCTTTTGGAACCCCTTATGTATTTATTAAATACATATTTAACCCTACTCTTTCATTAAATACAAAAAAAAATTAAATTCTCTCATCTTCTCTCTCTTTACCAAAATCGCTTCTTCTCCCTTTCCACCATTTTCATTTTCGAGCTCGTGTAAATCAACTCAAACTTCGATTTTCAAATTCAGATAAGCTATATTATTATTCCGGTTAATTTGTGCTCCATATTGATGATTTTTTTTATTTTTTTCCGTACTCATTTGTGGCGGGTGAAGTCGTTGGAGTTCAAATAAATTGATTTTTTTTTTTGAAAATGGGGCTTGATTTCAGTGAAAGTGGTTGTTTTTAGTTGGTATTTACTTATTTTTTTTACGGATAATTGGTGTGTATCGATTATCCTTTGCGATTGCATGTTGAAATTTCTTCACTAATTTCGTTGGAATGTGGCAAGATATGTGATTTTTGTTAAAACTTTTCTCCAATGTAAGGGTGTTGTAGAAGCATGTTCATGTTGGGGATTTCTTCACTGCATATTTGATAATTAGACTCGAAAAGTTGATTTTTTTTTTTTAAAATGGTGCTTGATTTTACTTATAATTTGTGTTTTTAAGTTGGTATTCGATTTGTTTGTGCATTGTTTGTGTTGAATTTTAACTTTCCCTGACGATTGCATTGAGATTTTTTTGCCACTTTCTGTCGATTTGCGTGATAAAAATGTACTATAAATTGATTTTTTTTTGCAACTGCTGCATTGAGTTGGTGCTGCAACTGCTACCATGTTAATAGACTGCTAGGTCGATTAGGTATTGTATCTGTTGTCAATTGAATTTTTTTTTGAAAAAATAGGGATTAATTTTACTTATAATTTATGTTTTTAAGTTGGTATTTGATTTGTTTGTGCATTGTTCTCATTGGATTTTAACTTTCCTCGACGATTGCATTGAGTTTTTTTTCAAAATTTTCTCGATTTGCGTGCTTAAAATCTAGGTTCCTTCCTGTTTTTGTCCAATATAATGGTGATTTAGATGCATGTTCTTGTGGGTGATGGGGTTGTTTTTGAAGAAACTTGTTCTGCAAATTAGAATTTTTGGTGCTGCAACTGCTGCCATGTTAATAGACTTCTAAGTCGATTAGGTATTGTAGTTTCTGTTATAGCTGAAAAATAATAGTTTTTATCCGTAGATCATAACAAATGGCTAGAGGTAACAAACGCAAGGCTGCCGAAGGTGATAGGTCTGAGAGAAGAAAAAAACGAGCAGTCGATCAATTGGAGAATAGAAATTGCAGCGAGGAAGCAGTTGAAGCTTCGGTTCGAGATGAGCCGAAGGAAATAGATCCTCTCGAGGCTAGGATAGACGAGGAAGTACTGATCTTGCCCCACTGTGTAAGGTTTGTTTCGACTGAGAGGTACGACCTCGCCATAGTCCTGGATGATGTCAGATCATTTCCGGCTAAGATATCCGTTAGGTTCCGTTTGAAGATGTTTAATGAATTCAAACAAGTCGTGGTTGATCAATGTTTAAAGTCTAGGTTTAAGAATTCTTGTTTTGGTGATTTATGGGACCTTCCAGAACATATGAAGTTCAACGGACAGCTTGTCCACTATACACTTCTGCGTCGAGTCGAACCAGACAACAAGCTGCATGAAATGTGGTTCAACATCAATGACATGCTTACATGTTTTGGCCTGAAGGATTTTGCACTAATCACTAGTTTAAATTGTGGGAGTTATCCCCGTGATTCAAGATATGTCAAAGCGATGGAGGAGGGTGAAGCTTTTTTCAAAAATATTGTGAAAAAAAGGAGTGTAAATGCAAAGACATTGTAGAAGCTTATTAGAGGTGGGAGGCTGGACAAGGAGGACAAGTTCAAATACTGCTTGGTTTGGTTCGTGCCCTGCATATTGCTTGCACGGGACTTGTCAAAAATCGTGGACATAGACACCATCAAGATGGTGGATAACTTGGGCTTCTTTGAGAAATACCCTTGGGGTAAGGAATCATTTTCCTTGACTCTAGACTATCTAAAGAAGCGGATAGACTTCAGCAGGCAGAAGAAGACATTTGAGACAAAGGGAGTTTCATCGTACGCCCTCTGCGGATTTTCCTGGGCATTTATGGTATTTGATTATAAATCATTGAAATAGTTTATTATATACTGTAATTCATCTATGGTGTCTATAATATACTTACTCTCAGTTTTATGTTTTTGTTTTTTCTTTTGATCACAAATTTGGATATACGAAGCCTTTTCCACGCTCGACAGGGAAAATGGTAAATCAACTGAAGACCCGATGCCCATTCCCCGATTGCTCAGATGGCACACCTTAAAAGGCGATAAACTAATCGAAGGTGATCCATATTTGAACGGATGGAGCACAAAGGTATGAAATATTTCTTTCGATGAATAATTTTGCCAATATTGTGATGCTAATCAATCACATTTGTCTATTTATCTGTAGAGAGTGCACCCGTACCTTATCCCCACAGTCCGTGAAATAAAGCAGCACCATATGAAAAATTTAAAGCATTTACAGATAAACCGAACGACGCATTCATCGATGGCTTGAAGGCCTGTCTGGTGGGTGTGACTGTCGTCAACTCATCGGAAGATAGTGAGGATGGGGATGATGACCGAGATTTGGGTGGAAATGCTGTTTCAAAGCATGTCACTCGGGGTGCGGGGATAAGTAAGTCGAGAGCATCGGGAAAGACACTGATGATTGAAAATCTGGAAGAGCACGTGTTTATGCTGGAGGAGTCGATCAAGGACATCGCTGATTTCGTAAAAGAAGAGAGGCTGAGGAGAGCAGAAAATGAGAGGCAAAAGAAGAGAGATGAAGCTGAAGGTAATATCTGCTCTATATATTATAGAAGATGCATATTTTATATAATCCCTTTTACTTATAATAATAGAATCTATACTATTCTTCATCAATCGATATCTTAGTTTATTATAAACGGTAAATACTTGAAAATACAGGTGTGCAGGTGCAAAGTCGGCATTCAGCGGCTAGGGCTGGCCGCGATGACAGCGGCATCAAAGAAGCCTTCCTTGAGGTAGCAGCTTTGGAACATGTCTCCATCAATGCTGATGAGGTGATGATCCCTGAGGTTGAAACTGTTGTAGAGAAGGAAAATTTGGATGAAGGCGATGAAGAGAAAGAAGAAGAAAAAAATGAAGAAGTTGTTTGTGAAGAAGAAAACAAAGCTGATGGATCAGCTGGTGTGGAGAAGGAGGATCATGATTAATGCGGACAGGATGAAGATGATAAAAATGAAAAAAATGGTTGTGAAGAAGAAAACAATGAAGGATATGGAGAGAAAACAAAAGAAAAGAATGCACAAGAAGTAAAGAAAGAACAACATAAAGAAGAAGGAAAAAGTGATGCACCAGAAAAAGAAGGCTTCGCGGAGAAGGACAACGAGAATGAATTTCCAAACTTGGATGAATTTCTTAATGAAGTTAGTCAAGAAATCGACAAGATGATGGTGGAAACCAAAAATGTTGAATCTTTAGATAATTATTAAATTTTTATTTGTGGCTGATGATTATTTTTATTTGACTAGATAATGTTAACTTTTAACTTTCAGCTCGGGATGCGTAGAACTGAACAATTTTGTTTTCTAAACTGCCTTTATAGTTTATGATAAACATTTTTCATTTTATATAATCAACGTATCATTGCTTTTACATGAATTATCATCGTTGATTATAGACTCTGATTAAAAGGTAAAGCATATACAGTAGAGCGATGTGTAGTCGATGAATGAAAAATGTAAACCATTTATAATATAAGTAACAAGTAGTCGATTACTAAAACATTCAGAATACATTCAATCCCACTACACCCCCATTACACCTTTCCAAAAAGCTAAAACTAATAGTACACCATAGACCATAAATTTCATGTCCTTTTCTTTTTCTTCAGCCATAGCCAACTTATGCTTAAGTTGACCCCTCTCAATTTCGACATCTTTCAACAATCCCTTTAAGTGATCAATCTTGTGTTCTGATTCTCTATCTAATGTCATTAGAAGATCACTATTTTCTTCAGAATCTCTAAGCCTTTCAAACATTTCAAACTTTGCAATGCCTTGAAATTTTGACACCTCAAAATCGGAGGAAATCCACTTGAAATAAGAGCATCCACCATTATCCTAAAATAACGAGGATAAATTAGTAAATTGAATTATGAGATGAACACAAATAAATTTTTATTTAAACAAAAACAAACCTTTCCAACCGCACAACTATAGAATTTTTGCCCCGGATTTCTGTCGGTGCGTGATATTTTCAACACCGCAGAATTACCACAACGGCAAATATAAGAACTTTTGAAAGTTTGAGATGACTGCAACATTGTTATTGTTGATCCAAAACTTGAAAGTCATGAATAAATGAACATGGAGGAGTCCAAAAGGGTCCCTTTAATTAATATAGTAAGGCTATTAAAATCTGACAGTTGGAAAATTCTACCCGTTAGAATTGTACTATTGGAGAAAATTTAAATGAATTATCTTTTACTTCAAAGGTTCTCTAACGAATGTAGATGTATTCTATTATCGATTGGGTGACTTATGACTTATATACTGATGTCAGTGTTGATTATCCTGTGTATTAAAATATTATCGATTAAGACTATGGTTGATTATAGACCTTTTATACTGTCTATGATCAACTTGTTGAATATATGGACGACTTAAAATAATGGTAAAAAAAAGGAGAAATTAAATTAAATAAAATTAGAGTATGTCAATTAACACCATTAAAATATTGTAAAGAAATTTTGATGTATCAATTGTGACTCCCAATCACTTTTGGACGTGATCAAGTGTTATCTTAGACACGACGTAGTCGTAGATCATTGAGATGACATAAAAAGAAGAAGAAATAAAATAAAATAAAATAAATATTAATCATCCAAGCACTAATGAACGACCACTTATCATGACAAGAGATTAGACTTGTGTGATGACCATAAGGATGAGTGGTGGTTGTTACTTGTGAGTGTTCAATGGACAAGTAGTGTATGAGAACAAGGAGTCATTCTCAATAGAGACGCTTGTTCTAGGTAATTGATTGTTACTACCATTGTCCTCCCCTATACCCATTTGATCTAGTGTCCAATTGATTTATAATCTTATATTATGATATTTAGTCATTTTACATTGCGTGAGTGATGTTAATTTATTTTATTTTATTTCTCCCTTTTTTTAATCTCACATCCTTTGAAAATAGACTTCTTTGGTCGATACATGACTAATAATAAAGTCTGGTATAGATAAAGCTATTTATCTATAATATACTCAAGATATCATAACAAGTCTATTTTCAAAAGAGGTGAGATTAAAAAATGGGAGAAATAAAATAAAATAAACTAAATTAACATCACTCACGCAATGTAAAATGACTAAATATCATAATATAAGATTACAAATCAATTGGACACTCGATCAAATGGGTATAGGGGAGGGCAATGGTAGTAACAACCAATTACCTAGAACAAACGTCTCTGTTGAGAAGGACTCCTTGTTCTCATACACTACTTGTCCATTGAACACTCACAAGTAACAACCACCACTCATCCTTATGGTCATCACACAAGTCTAATCTCTTGTCATGATAAGTGGTCGTTCATTAGTACTTGGATGATTAATATTTATTTTATTTCTTCTCCTTTTTATGTCATCTCAATGATCTACGACTACGCTGTGTCTAAGATAACACTTGATCACGTTCAAAAGTGATTGGGAGTCACAATTGATGCATCAAAATTTCTTTACAATATTTTAATGGTGTTAATTGACATACTCTAATTTTATTTTATTTAATTTCTCCATTTTTTCATTATTTTAAGCCGTCAATATATTCAGTAAGTTGATCATAGACTATATGAGTGGTCAATAATAGATCCGTTTATAAGTCGATAATCTCTCAATATACAGGATCATGAACACTGATTTCATTCTATAATTCACCCGTGACACAGTCGATTATAGAATGTGTATTTACCATAGTTGATTATTTATTCCTACTGTACTCAGAGTGTAAATAAAGTTTGCAAATCTTAAAACAGGGACTACTGAAGAAACACTAACTATGAAAGCTTTCATTTACATAATCCTACCATGAAAGCTTCATTAAGCAATGAGCTACAAACCAAACAAAAAAAAACACTACACTAGGGGGACGAAAGAGGGGTGATGAGTTCACGGGGTCCCAGGTTGAGCCTCTCGGCTATGGCCCGAAGACAACGAGCCATCCGGCGAAGCTCTCTATCCAGCCGTCATTGATCGGCGGCAAAACCCTCGAAAAGGAAATCCCAGTCACTCTGAAGCCTTAGCAACTCTATGTTATTTATTGTTGACATTCTGTGCAATGGTCGTAGTGGGTGCGTTCTCCAAGCCATCTTCTCCCTTAAGTCTTTTTTATTTTGAAATTGTGTTCAAAATCAATCATGGTCTCTTTAAATAGACCAGACCATGAGAAAATCGACCAATAGAAGCTTTACACGTGTTGATTGAAGGGGAGAAGGCGTGCGAGAATAGGAAATGAAAAGTCGCGACGGTTATGGCAGTCGAGGCATTTAAAATCCTACCGTTTCGCGAAGTGTAATAATTACATTGAAAGGTTCAGTGTATGAGGAATAGGGTTTCTGTAATAGACTACACGACTGATCGATGATAGACTATGTATTTTACACTATACCCCCTAGACAATGCATCGATGTATTATATATTTTGAGTCTAGTTGATGTGTAATGTGTATAGTCGATTTCAGAACTTGAAAAGACAGTTTTTGAATTGCCACCCATTCCAATGCGTTGTAATTATTTCTAATTCAACATTGTATGAAGAAAAGGATTTGTTCAATAGACAACCAGGTAGGTTTATTATACATTACGTACTGAACATTTACTTAGTAGACCAAACACTGATATATTATATAGTATGAGTCTTGTCGATTATTTAAGTCTAGAATCTATTTAGTACGTAGTATATAATGTATGAACAGGAAACGATAATGCACAACAAAAAAAGTCGATTTTAACTACAGTTCAGTGGTTTTCAAAACAGAATACACATTACATACTATCCAGTGCATTTGAACAAACAAAAATATTCAATACAATGCCAATCATATTATGCTACGTTAAGGTTGCATGTTGTTCTCTTATGCCCCGACCTTTTGCACTTGGAGAACTTGTTTCTTTTCTTGTACCTTGAAGGCTCCAACACACCCTTAACGCATTTCACCTTCCTCCGTCTGAGTTTGGGATTGAAGTCGGGTGGAAGAACTTGCATTTCAAGATACTCTCACGCCACACTCCACTCCGACTCAAGTGGTGTTGCACAAATAGGTTCCAAGTATGCAAGGAGGTATGATTCTTTCGAATATATTTGCGAAGAGTAGTTGTAAATGCTAGTGTCGTATTCATCCCTGTGCTTCGAATGCAACGCTGCCATTGCATGAGCGCATGTCAATTTCACCAAGTTGTACTTTCTGCAAGAACATGACCGTCTCGAAAGATTAACTTTTGCGAAACGACAGTAGCCAAGCACGGTGAATTCGTCGTTGCTTCCGTTTATGTTGTTCACATATAATTTGTCCCCCTCGGTCATGTTTTCCCTCAAGATCGTCTCGGCTACGAAAACAAAGGTTGTCTTTGAATTGTCCACCTCCGCATACCTCTTCCTGAATATTTCTCCAAATCTATGTGCAATTGAATTGAAAATGGCCGCCACTGGATACTTTCTTTCGTCGCGCAATATTGAGTTGAGCGACTCGGCGATGTTTGAGGTCATGACGTTGAATCGATTACCTGGAAAGTGAGCCCGACTCCACTTTTCAAATCCTACTTCATGCTCGAGGCAAGCTGTTGCGCTGGGGCATCTTTCTTTAAGGGCGTTGAAGTAGTCATTAAATTCTTCCAACGTGTACGCCTTGGCCGCATGGTAGTACAAATAGAGAGAATCGAAACAATGGTGATTTATTCGAAGATTTTCATCGAGATGTATCATACAAACACCGTGATGCACAAGTGGACAATGCCTTGCGAGGCCGTTGGCTATGCTTACGTGTCTGTCGGAGATAACGCATAACTCTGGTTCGTCGACGACAAAGGCCTTAAGCTTCTCGAAGAAGAAGCCCCACGATGCATCGTTCTCCTTATCCACCACACAATACGCTAAGGGATCGATATGATTCTGCATATGTTGAGCGACAACGGACAGCAGCACGCCCTCGTACTTGCCGGACAAATGCATGCCATCAACGGCAACGACCTTTATCATGTGTGCATATCCACGGATGGAAGCCCCAAACGCCATAAAGTAGTAAATAAACCTGCCAGACTCCTCATCGACCTTAAGGGAATTAATAGACCCGGGGTTGAGGCTGTTGAAAATATATGAAAATGCGGGAAGCACTGCATATCCATGCTCGGGCGTATCTTGAACTATGTTCTTCGCAATGACGCCTGCCATCTAACACTTCCAATAGCTCGGCCTGCAATGTAGCTCCCTAAATACGATCCTCTTGATCTCTTTCGAGCTTGGACCTTTGTTGTTGACGAAAAAGTTTAAAATGAGGTAATGACCTCCACGGTGACATTTTTGTGCTTTCCCGTGATATGATCAATGCCACAAGTATGCTCTCCCACGTACTTGTGGACGTGAAACCAACCCGATTTTTCGATAGCACATGCGCGCACCATCCATCGGCAAGTACGATCTACGCACCTCACCCTCAAGTATTTCTTACTACTCTTCAGAGTTTTGTAATTGAACGACATTTTCACCGACGCCTGCTTCAACAAAAGTTTTAATGTTTTCTTATCCTTGAATGTTTGTCCTAAAAAAAAGATTGGTGTCGTCCGAGAAAGAGTGGCTTCTTTGTGGTTCGAGCTGCCCGTCCTCACCTCTTCCACACTCCTCTTCTTCATAATCTTCACTATTATCTCATTCATCACAACCCATGAAATCGTATTCCGTTGACGTATCATCCACATTCGGGGGTGGAGATGGGGGTGGGGCTGATGTGGAAGCTTCTTCCCAGGACCTTTAAAAAACTTTAACCCGCAATATAGGTCTGGAGTTATCAGAATCAACGAAAAGCATATATAATTTCACATGTCTATCATTCCTTATGAAAGTTGGATGGATTTTCCCCCTCCCGTTCATTAAGTAACTAATTAACACCTCGCTTTGATCACAACTTAATTCACCGCTCTCCATTACGCTTTTAACCATGTCGGCGTATGAACCGTTGCGACGAAGGGCAATGGACACTGTCTCCTTATACGCGGTTTTCCAAACCCAACATTTAGGACTCTCCTCCCATTCACCAGAAAATATACCACCAACAACTACGTAATCTATAATAGACATAATATACCTCGATAATAGTATTCAACAGACTTGAATAGTGGTTTATGCGCCTAGACTTAATAGACTGAAGTCGTCTTCTTCCTAGCTGTTGGCCGTACAGTGTACGATTGACCCTTTTCCGACGACCACCAGAATAATCCGACGAATTTCAGCTTACAAACAACCTAAGGAGTATTGGAATGTTGCTATTGACCCAAGAATCGATTTCGAAATGTGGGACTGAATTTCGAGCTTTTTGTATGAAAATGGAAGAAAAATTGGAGCTAAAAATAATCGAAAAAGGCTTATAACAATGGAGATAATGTCACTTTCCGATGGATGCCGGAAAATTCGACAAAAAATGGCTGAAAAATGATCGAAAAATTGAGGAAATTGCGCCAAAATAGGGTGGTTGCTAGTGGATTGGTTGAGAAGATTTGGGATTTTTTTTTTAAAATTATTTATCCAATATTTATATTTTTCAAAATGGACTAAAGTGTAGTTTTAACAAAATTAGGGCTGAAATGAAAAAAGGGGCTAAAGTGTAGATTTTGTAAGTTGAGTGTTAGATTTACATTTTATTTTTGTGGTCCCATAAAAGTGTCCATTCTTCAAATTAAAAAAACTTGGTGGATAAATGTCAAAAAAAGTTTGGGAAGTGGACTTTTGCCAAACTTCCCCAAGAGACTAACGCTAGCCAAAATAGTAGTAGAATGAATTAAGTTTCCATCAAATCTAACACAGGGAGTCCGTCAAATGGCAGTAAGAAACTAAATACACCTTAGCTTGAAGAGATGCAAGATTCTAAGCTAGGAAACTAATTTCAAGTAACAATAACAAATAGATTTCAGCTCCTAGAAATGTTGGCAGTTAGTCAGTGTTCTGAGCTTACTACAAACGCCTCGTTCTAATTGATCTTAATCTTTGAGTCGTTTCCAAATGAAAATCACAACATTATATCCAATGGAAGGAATGTAAGACTAAGACTAACGAATATCCAGATTTGGAATGTGAGAAATTTTGTGCCAGTCTTCTCCTAATTCCTTATCACAGCGCTTTTCCACTTCTGGACAACCGGTAACTCCTAATTTTGTGAGGGCTGTTAGGTGCTGCAATCCCTCAGGTAAAGATTTTAGCATCCTACAGTATTTAACAAATAACTGTGTGAGTGAAGTTAAACATTCCAGTCCTTGTTCGGGGAGACTCTCTAGAGCATCACAATTTTCAATTCGGATACGCTTCAGAGCACTGAGACTAGCCAGGCTGGTAGGTAGCTCTGTCAGATAATTGAACTCAAAGATACTCAAGTATTCGAGATTTGTAAGACTTTTGAACATCTCTTCTGGGAGTGAAGTTGCTTCATAGTTAGCGCCAATGCGGAGGGAAGTAAGAGTGCTAAGATTAGCTATGGAGCTCAAACCTGTTGCATTTGTGTCGCCATGAACTTCTAATTTCTTGACAGAAGAAAGGGTTGGAAAAATAAACATAGGGCAATGCAAAATCGCCATATCTTCAAGCATGGGGAATTTCTCTTCTCCTTCCTCTTTCATCAATCCTCTCAAATTACAAAAGAACCATATACGAAGTCTTTTCAGGGATGGAAACCTTCTTCTTGTGTTGAATCTAGAATGAACATCATCCTCTTCAACAAACTCCACCTCCACAGACCCGTATTGTAACTCTAGACTTTCTAGACAAGGCAGCTCCCCAAAGGGTGGTAAGCACAAGCAGTTTTTGCAGATTTTAATTTTAATAGAGACGACCTTTTCCAAAACTGAGTGGTTTATCCAGTTTGGAAAATGGAATCCTCCAAAGGAAATGATTTCTAAATGCTTCAGATTGCGGTGTGGTTTGAGGGCTTCAATCACTTTAACTTCTTCTGATTCATATCCATATGTTCCATCGATATCCCAACTCATGCTTAAAGATTGCAGATTTTCTTTTGCAGATAAATTGGCTTCTTTTGCGTCCGTATCATTATTCACTCTCTCAAGATGTGTTATTGAAATGGAGCCACAGAGATTTAGGTTTTTTAGTTCACCAAGTTGATAACCTTTCGTTCTTCCCACAATAAAGCAACCTAGAGTCTTAAGGTGTGTCAGCAATCCTATCCTTGGTGGTATGGAAGTCAATGGACAATCATCAAGTAAGAGATTTCGGAGACTACCAAGTTTACTTGTTTTTTTTGGCAAACAAGAAAGTGAGTAGCAATTATGTAGATCAAGAGTCTGCAGATTTTGAAGTTTGCATAACCTCTCTGGAAGACTATGAAAGTTATTGCGAGACAGGTCCAGGTATCTTAAATGTACTAGATCTCCAATGGAAGAGGGTAATTGCTCAAGTTTTGAGTAACTTATATTAAGCACCCTCAAGGAGGCAAATTTTTTCAAGAGGGAAGGAGAGTAAGAAGGCACCACTTCAGTGAACCCGATGGATGTCATATGCGTGTAACCTTTTACATTTATTTCGCGGATATTGCTGCTTGATGAGCTTGCTGAAAATAGAGATGTAGCCAAATCATGGATGAGATCATGCATCTTGAAATAAGTTTTACCAGATTTAACTTCAATCTCTTGGAAGAAAGACCTCAAGCATAATTCGTTCCATACTTCATTACCCACATCCTCTAGCTCCAAATTTACTTTTGATAAAAGAAAACCGTGGCCCATCCAGAGAGTGATGAGATTTTCCTTTACCATTTTGGTGTCCTTTGGGAATACGGCACAATACGCAAAGCATTGTCTCAAATCAAGTGGAAGGTGATGATAACTTAGTCTTAAGGCAGGCAAAATAGAACTTTCATCTTGCGGCAGACTCCAAATCTCATTATCTCTCACATGTTCCCATTCACTTTCTTTTCTCTTGAAGCGTAAAAGACCACCAAGAGTCTTGGCCGCTAAA
This sequence comes from Capsicum pubescens, assembly GCA_030864215.1. Classification (NCBI taxonomy): domain Eukaryota; kingdom Viridiplantae; phylum Streptophyta; class Magnoliopsida; order Solanales; family Solanaceae; genus Capsicum; species Capsicum pubescens. The sequence goes on along the minus strand of CM061538.1, from coordinate 328,115,411 downwards.
GGGACGCCACCACATTTCTTCACAATCTCCTTTCCAATGGCCACTAGATTAGGATTTGCTCCTCTTTGTTGCCCAAATGCACATTGCATAAACAACAGTAAACCATCATGTTGAGACAAATTTGACAAATGATATGGTTGCAACGTTCCCATAATTGATCCAACCTTTTCAAGACGAGTAGTAGCTAGAACAGAAGCACCTCTTGCTCCTGTCTTTAAGACTGCTCTTATCTTAGCCCACTTTTCTGGATCATCATTCCAAACATCATCTAGGACAAGCAAATATCGTTTTCCATTCAATAACTCCTGAAGCTTCTTTTGAGATGAAGCCAAGTCCCCAACATCAAGAGAACTTCTTTCAATATTTCCTACAATTGTCTTTATCAACCTCTTCTCATCAAAATCATCGGAGACACAAACCCATATTTTGGGATTGAAATGGTTAGTCACTCTCTCATCATTGAAGATCATTTGGGCAAGTGTCGTCTTTCCTAGACCCCCCATGCCAACTATAGGGAACACTGGAAGTTCTTGAGCAACATTAACATTGTTTATCAGAATTTTCACTATCTCATCCTCCTCTTTGTCCCTTCCATAGACTTTTGGTTCTGTTAAAACAAAACCTGTTCCAAACAGTGAAAATTTTGTTACAATTGAGGTCAAATGATACAAGATAGACAAAGGAGGCACAAAACAAATACCAAAACAGTCCACAAGTTGGAAGAACCTAGGACCCTTTGGTGACCACTCTCGGATTCACTACAACAACAACGAAAACACAATAACAAGATATTAAGGCGTTCAACACCTCTAAAATCAGCGAGCCAACAAACTAGATTAACAACACACGCACAAGAACAAGAAGAACACAAAGTCTCGGTTTTGGGACACCAAACCCGAGAATGAACAACAACAATGAAATAGATAGATAGATAGGTAACTTGACGTACAAATGTACAAACACTATGAACCTAATGTATATTAAACACAAATACCCAAGAATTCATACAAGTAACACCAAGCTCTACGGTGACCTCAAGGGAACGGGATTCCCAAGCAACCAACGTTTCAAAACTAGAACCAACACAAGTGATATCCACACTTGTTTACAAGGAATCCACCTTGCAAGACTGTATCTAGAGCTCTCAAAATATCATCAAAGTTATGAGAAAATGACTTAATATGTTCTATTTATAGCCTAGGTTACAACTTATCACAAAATGACTAAAATGCCCTTAATGAGCCAACACTCCAAAGCTTGTTCCATTAGTTGGCCTATCACCCGAGCACGAGTTCTTTACGTATTGATCCACAATCACGATCGTACTCGTATCATCCTCCCCTTCTTGAAAAAGGATTTGACCTCGAATCCAAACCTTCAAAACAATAGAGGAGACAAAAGAACACATATTCCTCATGACATGAGGGTTAAAGTTAGCATAATCAACAAAAAAAATATCAAACCACGAGTGTACATTCTACACATGCCGTGGGAACTTAGGGAATAAGATACCCTTCTAAGCACCAAAAGAAATACTTGTCTATCCACCTAAGCGTGATAAGAAACAAGACAAAAAGGAAAGTGTACTTCCTTGGAGCAAGGACCATAGTGTACTCTCGGGTTCTTCATCATCAAGAGGTCAAAGTGGAATCAAGACCTCAACTTCTTCGGGACAAGCATCATCATGAGGTGTTCTCCTCATCAATCCGCAAGGCACATTAACTTCCCCTTCTTCCACCACCCTCTTGGGTTCACCATCATCTCTATCATCCTCTTGAGGGGTTCCTTCACTAACATCATTTTTGGTCACTTTATCCCCAACAAAATAAGGATCACCCTCCACTAGTACAATGTTCCTTCGGTTTGGGCACTCACTAGCTTTGTGACCCCAACCTTGACATTTAAAACAAACGATACCCTTAGGATTAGGAGTGGAAGAATCAGTACCTTCAAGCCGTGGATACCTTTGGATTGTTTTATCAAATGGCTTCTTCTCTAAGGGCTTGTAGGACTTGTCCCACCCGAAGGTCTTCTTAGCATGATTGTTCCTTTCAACTTCAATGGCCGCTTCTACAAGGTCCTCAATTCGGTCAAACTTGTGGACAACTAATTGAGAAACAACTTCATAGCACAAGCCACCCTTGACCCGAGCTAGGCAATGATTTGGAGGTTCGACTATGTCAAGACGTAGGATCAAGTTTTGAAACTCATCATAATACTCCTCCACACTTCTATCTCCTTGCCTCAAGTTGTAGAGTTTTGTTAGTTGCTCTTGTTTGTACCTTTCCGTGACATATCTCTCCCTCATAAGAGCTTTCAATTCATCTCAATCCAGAAGGTCAAGATTGTCATTCCTTGCCTGTTGCAATCGCTTTGTCTCCCACCAAGTAGATGCATAACCTTCAAATTGAGCAATGGCATGTGCGGCTTTCTTTTGGGAAGTTAACTCGTTGAGTTGGAAAATCCGATTACATTGTAACTCCTAATCAAGACAGAGAGATGGAGCACTAGTCCATTTGAAAGAAGGAAGAGTGATCTTAATGGAATTTAGGCCCGTGTCTCTACCCACATTGCCTCATTGGTCTACTAGACCTTCTTGAACATGAGGTCGGTGTCCCAAGTTGCCCCTACCATGAGTAGCCGGTCCAACTCTTCCCCCTCGGCCTCTATGTCCCCCACCATAAGCTCTTCTTCTATTGCGCATAAATTCCTCAAAGAGAGTTGCTTCATCTAACCCCTCACCTCCATAAAGACCCTCACTTTCCACATCATCAATTTGGATTGGTTGGTTTTGGTTTAGTGGTGCTCTCGGCATATCAAGGGGGTCTCGGATTTGGGAAGCTTCTTGATGGACTTGACTTCGATTTTTTGGATAAGTAGGGACTTGGTGGATGGGTTCATGGGTTGGTCTAGGTGGATTGAGCAATTGGGGAAATGTATCCGGGGTGGTAGCATGTCCACTAGTCGAGGCGTGGTAGTGTTTCGGACTTGGATGGTTGGAATCTAAACGAACTTCCAATGTATCCATTCTCCTTGAAAAGGAACCCTCCATCTCGTCCATCCTTCCCTCCATCCTCTCCATTCGACCACTAAGATCATGTTTCACGCTCATTATGGCCGCCAACAAAGCATCCATGGTTACCTCTCTCGAGGCTCTTGGACTACCTTCACCCGAAGCCATCGTACCTAATAAGAAATACTAAACAAAACACAAACAATAACAAGTTAAGGTTAGCAAAAATCACCCTCACTAACTCTCAAGCTCACACTTTTTCAAGTATCACTCAATTGGTCTCACAAGTGTTGGTACACCGTTTTTACTCCAATGAAGTTACTTGGTCCCAGTTGCGGCTTAAGGTCGGAATGGATTTTTGTTTGCAACGACTCAAAATGAATTTGTACATACTTGAATCAAAAGGCTACAACGAGTTTTCAAAAAGATAAAAGCACACAAAGAAACGTAGACACGAATAAACGAACCCAAAACTAATTTACAACCTAGTAGACAATTACTAGTTTGTTAATTAGCAATAGAATCAACAAAATGCAACTAAGAAACAAAGATTAGAAATTAAGAAATAAAAAAATTCGAGCTTACTTATGTTGCGTGAACAGTAAAATTTGATGACGTGGCAGCCACGTAATTGGTCGCGGTCCCACACAATGTTTTTTTTTTAATCACCAATTTGAAGCTTTTGTCTTGATACAATTTGGAATGGATGAGTTTGTCTTTTGGTGGAAAAATTCAAGTCTTAGAAACTTGTTCAAATTCCAACTCAAAAAGTGAGACTTGACTTTACTATTCCCACAAAACAAGGTCCTTGAAATATGGAAAACTGGTTGACAAGTCTTTGAAGTGATGTATTCAAGTCTCTTCACCAACAACTTTTCAACTTTATCTTACACTTTTTTTGGATCTATGTTATACTTTATATTGATTAAGAGATGTCAAGATGTGAAGAACAACAAGATCTCAACAACAATTTCTCAAGAACACCACCAACATTCACCTCCAAGTTCACAACAATTGCAACACACGGCCAAGATCAACAATATCAACACACAACCAACTTCCAATTTACATCAACAAGGTCAACACAATAATCTCAAACCTTTAGATCTAGACACTTTAGTGTTGGTGAGAAAGAAACCAACACTAGAAACAATCTAAACAAACAAAAGACTACAAGATCTAGCCACAAAGAAACATGTCTCGGCCAAGAACAAGAACAACTTCTACACTTTCCTTTTTTTTTTTTGTATTTTTAAGCTAGCTAGCCCAAGATTGATCTTGTGAAAACAAAATAAAGCCATGCTCTGATACCAAATGATACAAGATCGACAAAGGAGGCACAAAACAAACACCAAAACAGTCCACAAGTTGGAAGAACCAAGGACCCCTTTGGTGACCACTCTCGGATTCACTACAACAACAACAAAAACACAATAACAACAAGATATTAAGGCGTTCAACACCTCAAAAATCAGCGAGCCAACAAACTAGATTAACAACACAAGCACAAAAATAAGAAGAACACAAAGTCTCCGTTTTGGGACACCAAACCCGAGAATGAACAACAACAACAATGAAATAGATAAATAGATAGGTAACTTGACATACAAATGTACAAACACTATGAACCTAATGTATATTAAACACAAATACCCAAGAATTCATACAAGTAACACCAAGCTCTACGGTGACCTCAAGGGAATGGGTTCCCAAGAAACCAACGTTTCAAAATTAGAACCAACATAATTGATATCCACACTTGTTTACAAGGAAGGAATCCACCTTGCAAGACTCTCTCTAGAGCTCTCAAAATATCATCAAAGTTATGAGAAAATGACTTAATATGTTCTATTTATAGCCTAGGTTACAACTTATTACAAAATTACTAAAATGCCCTTAATGAGCCAACACTCCAAAGCTTGTTCCATTAGTTGGCCAGTCACCCGAGCACGAGTTCTTTACGTATTGATCCACAATCACGATCGTACTCGTATCACTAAAAGGAGTCAGCAAGGAATACAAAAGAACTTTGCAAAATAAAGCAACAACACACCTAAACAATATTTTTTTCCCGAGTTCCAAACCTCGGGAACACACTGGGTTTGTTGTTGTTGTGAGTTCCAAACCTCAACTATTCATTATTCCCCTTTTCTACCTAAGCTGCCAACCCTTTGTACCAAAACACACCTAGTTGTTGAGTTGAGCAAATGTTTGAAATCACTAAATAATAGACTCGCAGGGGCTTAAAAGAACCCATAAAAATTCAGTCCACAAGGCATCTATAATAGATACTTTAGATGAATCAGTTTTTAAGAAAAACTTTTTTTTTTCTATCTTCCGTTAAATCCTTCTTTTCTTTCCCTTTCCTCTTCTTCATTTCTCATATTTTCTTTCCCTTTGTCCTTCATTCCATGAACCTAGAATTTTATGCAACCCTACAATTTTAAAGAATCCCAATTTTATTTTTTTCTTTTACCAAAATAAAAAATTAAACGAAAATTCACGCTGAAATTGAGGGTTAATGTGGGAAAATCAAGCTTTGAGCACTTTTACCCACTTAATTTTGATTATAGAACCCTAATTTTGATTTTTGTATTAAAATCACTAATAAACGCCCTAATTAGATTAGGTAGACAAAGTTAGCTACCTGAAGTGCCACTTATGTATTTATTATCTAGTGGAATCTACGCACCTAATCCGCACCCCCCTACAAATGGTATCAGAGCGCAGTTATTTAAAAAATACTGAAGTAATATATATGTTTGAATTTAGAGTTTATTATGAGAATAGAAATTAATTAATTAATTATGAGAAGACCATTTAAAAACAGAGAAGCTTTTAGAAAAATAGAAGAAACTAAAAATAGTAGGATTGCTGAATTAGAAAAAGAATTACAAATGTTAAAAGATCTGTATGAAAAAAGACAGAAAGAAAAAGAAGAAAAAGATAAAGAACAAAAATTATTAAAAGAAATAAATCAATTTAAAGAAAAATTAGAAATAGACAATAAGGAATTAGAAATAAATAATATAGATGTTGAAGAAACAGACAATTATGATTCAGAAGATAGTGAAACATATACAGAAATATTAACAAATACAAAAAATTTAGAAATCAATGAAAAACAAGAAGCAATTAATGAAAAAAATTTAGAAAATATCAACACAGGAATAAATACTCTTGATAAAAAAGAAGATCAAAATATAATACCTAGTACATCAGAAATAAGGAAACCTGCATATTATAAAAATAAGTTTAAAAGATATAATCTAAAGAACGAATATGACAAATGGACACCAAAACAAATAATTAATAAAAATTATAACTTTCTAGACTTAGATTGTGTAATAGATACAGAAAAAACAATACAATTATGGATAGGATATATGACAAAGCAATTATTAGATAATAATATAAGTGTAACGGATGCACCAGAATATATAGAAAGAACATTAATAGGAACAGTAAAATTATGGTTTTTAAATCTAACTGAAAATAGTAAAAAAATATTAAGAACTGACAAACCCACAGAAGGAATAATGAAATTAACACCTATAGAATTATTAAAAAAATACGAAACAGCTATAAAAGACGAATTTAGTAGCATGACAACAACAGAAGAAGAACAAAATGAAGAGAAAGACATAAATAGAAATTTAATGTTAAAATTAGCAATATGTAATATGTGTTACATAGATGAATATACTTGCGCATTTAAAGAATATTATTATAAAGGAGCATATAATAATATAGAAGAAAGTAAAGAAATAAGAAAATTATATTTTAATAAATTACCTGAACCATTTAGTTCAAAAATAATAAAAAGTTGGGATGAAACAAAAATAGTAGATACTTTAGGAGCAAGAATAAAATTTTTACAACAATGGTATAGAAACTTATGTGAAAAATACAGAGAAGAAATAAAAATGGAAAAAACATTAATAAGAAATTTAGCATGTTGCAAAGATAAAATAGCACCTCAATTTGGATGCGAAGAAAGATATTATAAGAAATATAAGAAATACAAAAAATCAAAATATAAATACAAAAAACCAAGAAAAAGATATTATGTAAAAAATTATAAAAACAAAAGACCATATAGAAAGAAAAAATCTATAAAAGAATGTACTTGTTATAATTGTGGAAAGTTAGGACACTTAGCTAGAGATTGTAAATTACCTAAAAACCCAAAAAATAAACAAATATCAGAAATAAAAATAGAAGATACAGAATATATGCAAATAGATTACTTAGATTACGAATTAGAAAGTGAAGACAGTATATATGAAATTTCAGAGAATGAAACAGATAATGAAATAGATAGTGAATTAGATGAATTAAATGACTGAAGAAGATATAAAAATATTAACAAAAGAAGAATATTTAAATGAAGAAGGAACAGATCAAAAAATAATATTTGATAACAATGTATTTGATGAAATAAAAGGAAAAGAGTTAGACTTAAGTGTAGAAAAAATATTTAAAATACCAACAATGAAAAATATATTTACTAGAAAAAAGGAAGAATATTATGTAGTAAGTCAAAAAGAGCACGTAATAGACTGTAGATATGCAAAAGGTAAAGCCAGTATACCACTAGTAACAAAAAGAATAATTAATAAAGAAATAAACGATATAAAAAGTAGAGACCCAATAAAATATGTACACCTTGGAGGTACAGAAATATTAATAAAAGCATGTTTTAGAGAAGGAATAGATACACCAATAGAATTATATTTAGCAGATGATAGAATTATAAAACCTATAGAAAAAAGTATAATAACTGTCATAAAAGGAAATTTAATATACCAAAAATTTAAATTTATAATAAGTGCAAATTATTCAGTAGCAGTAACAGATAGAAATATAGATAAATCACTAGTATTATATTGGAAGATATCAGGAATAGAATTAACCCCAGGAAGTAAAATATTTACAGCAAGATGTAAAAATTTATATGTATTAACAACAAAACATAAAATAACAGGAAAAAATAAGATTAATAAGATACAAATAGATAGCCCATTTGAACAATTTGTAAAAACAATAGACTATAATGATTATAGCTATAGAGACATAGATGTAGAAGAAAATCTAGAAATAATAAATGATAGAATAAGTACAACAAAAAGAACAGCTTATGATAAACCAGAATCATCAAGCTCATCAAAAAGAATAAGTTATGAAACAAGTTCAATGGATAATTCAAACCATTATTACATAACAGGAAAGGTAAATGAAAAAGAATATTTAATACTCTTAAATACAGGACAGGAAGAAAATTATATAGCAAAATATCTAGTAAAAAATGAAGAAATAAAAACCGACAATAATATATGCCCAGATCTACCAAGAAGCTTAATAAATACTAAAAATATAGCAGAAAAAGACATAGTAATAGGAATAAGAAAAATAAAAATAGAATTTGAAGTAAAAGAAGAAATGCAAAAAACAAACATAATATTAGGAATAAAATGGCTAGAACAAGTAAAACCATATAATATAGAACATACACAATTAACTATAACATATAACAGAGAGAAATTATTCTTAAGAAGAGCATTAACATAAAATGAAAATATATGTATTAATGAAGATAGTAGTAGAAGGATATTACAGTAGATATTATACGCCTATGATAGATACAGGAGCAGAAGCTAATTTATGTAGATATAATTGTTTACCAGAAAGTAAATGGGATAAATTAAAAACACCAATAATTGTTAAAGGATTTAATAACGAAGGAAGCTTAATTACTTATAAAGCTAAGAATGTAAAAACACAAGTATGGGATAAAATATTAACAATAGAAGAAATTTATAATTATGAACTAACATCAAAAGATATACTTTTAGGAATGCCGTTTCTAGATAAATTATACCCACATATAATAACTAGAACAGACTGGTGGTTTACAACACCATGTAAACAAAAAGTAAGAGCAAAAAGAGTTAATAATAAAATAAGAAAGAAAACGGATTGGATAAAAGGAAGTGAAAAAATTACACAAAAGTTAGAAAATCTAAAAAATACTGAAGATACAATAGAATTAGTTGTATTTTCGATAAATAAAACAGAAATAACTATATTTTCAATAAATAAGATAGAAATAATTAAGAAAAAATTAGAACAATTATATAGTGAAGATCCATTAAAAGGATGGGAAAAACATAAAACTACTATAAAAATTGAATTAATAGATAAAAATAGCATAATAACCCAAAAACCATTAACATATAATTTTGATGATTTAAAAGAATTTAAAATGCATATAGATGAATTATTAGAGAAACAATATATACAAAAAAGTAATAGTAAACATAATAGCCCAGCATTTATAGTAAATAAACATAGTGAACAAAAAAGAGGAAAAAGTAGAATGGTTATTGATTATAGAAATTTAAATGCAAAAACAATAACTTATAATTACCCAATACCGAATAAGATATTAAAAATAAGACAAATACAAGGATATAATTATTTTAGTAAATTTGATTACAAATCAGGATTTTACCATCTAAAGTTAGAAGAAGAATCTAAGGAATTAACCGCATTTACGGTACCACAAGGATTTTATGAATGGAATGTACTACCATTTGGATATAAAAATGCACCAGGTAGATATCAACATTTTATGGATAGTTATTTTAAACAACTACCTAATTGTATAGTATATATAGACGATATACTATTATATACAAAGACCAAAGAAGAACATTTAAAATTATTAGAACAATTTACGGATATAATAGAAAATTCGGGAATAAGTTTAAGTAAAAAGAAAGCTGAAATTATGAAAAATCAAATAGAATTTTTAGGAATACAAATAGATAAAAGTGGAGTAAAAATGCAACAACATATAGTACAAAAAATAGTAAATTCAAAAGAGGAATTGGATACAAAAAAGAAATTACAATCATTTTTAGGATTAGTAAACCAAGTAAGAGAATATATTCCAAAATTAGCAGAAAACTTAAAACCACTACAGAAAAAATTAAAAAAGGATATAGAATATAACTATAATGAAGAAGATAAAAAACAAGTTCAAAAAATAAAAATACTTTGTAAAGAATTACCAAAATTACAATTTCCTGATGAAAATAGAAAATTTATATACATAGTAGAAGCAGATGCTAGTGAATATAGTTACGGAGGAGTACTTAAATATAAATATGAAGCAGAAAAAATAGAACACCATTGTAGATATTACTCAGGTACGTTCAACGAGACAGAAATAAAATGGGAAATAAATAGAAAAGAATTATGTTCATTATATAAATGTTTGTTAGCATTTGAGCCATATATTGTATATAACAAATTTATTGTACGAACAGATAATACACAAGTACGCTGGTGGCTAACAAAGAAAATACAAAATTCAGTTACAACAAAAGAAATTCGGAGACTAGTATTGAATATATTAAATTTTACATTTACAATTGAAGTAATCAGTACTAACAAAAATGTTATTGCAGATTACATATCAAGACAAAGCTACACAGACTGATATTATAGAAGAAGATACTCTAGAAAAGATACTTAACACCCTAACTACGCTTTCAGTGAAAGTGGACAGTATGGGTAATGAGATAGAAAAGCTAAAGACTAATGAAGGTAAACTGAAGTCTATAGCTACAAATCAGCTAACTCAGCAGTGTGCAGAGCTATGTCGATCGGAAGACATTAAAATTCCAGAGCTAGAAGGAGACGTTGGGATACTCCATAAAACCCATAACGTTTGTCTATCTACTTCTGCAGGTACAAGCAAAGGAGTTAGTCGACCAAGATACCAGAACATGAATATGAATAAAATATTTGAAAAACCATATACCACAAGATATTATTTCACAACCAGAGATACCCAGAATCGAGATACCAAAATTTTATGCAAACAAAAGGATTATCGGATTATCTACGATTTTACAAGAGCTAGCAAATACATATTGCAACCAAAATCCCATATGGAACTACTATTCAAGAGATCATGTATTAATATATTCGAATTCAAAAGAGTTACGAGAAACAGATATGGAAACTATTAGGCAATGGATTATCACGTTGCTTAAACCGGAAACAGAACCTATTGCCAGAGCTATCAGGGAAAAATTTATTTCAGAAGAATTATTGACCAGATACTGCAAAACTATTGGACACAAATATCCAGATCACAGATGTTCAAAATGTAATGGAGGAGATAATGATGTCCCAGCAGTTCAGCTAGAATAAGAGATAAAGACGCCAGCTGGAAAGATAAGATCAGAGCAATAATGGAGATACAACAGATATGACAAAATAAACGGAAGACTTATTGTATAAATTGTTTACGTAAAGATAAGGTAGTTTCAAAAGTAGTTGATAGCATTTAATGTAAATATTAATATAGTTTGAAATTTTACTTTATAGCCTTAGGATAGACTTATAGGTTGGAAGACTTTTTTAATAGTTTTTGATTAGCCTAGCTTTTTAAACTTTTGAAAATACGTGTAAAGATTCATTCATCTATAAATAGAGAAGGCAGGAGGCACAAAGCAAGCCTTCATGCGTTGAAGCACAAAAAACTCTCTCTTCTCTACAATAAATATTTTTGCTTAGTTAATTAAAAAACAGGTATATATCAATGGAAAAATCTATGGAGGAACAAAGCTCAGAAATATCAAACCTACCAGAACAGGTATGTTTATTTATGATTATGAATAGCTAAATTCATAATTCCCAACAATCATGCTATGATAAAATAAATTCATGTTAGTTACTTTATGGTAGAATTATTCGAGGAATAATATGTTAAGAAGTTTATTAGCAAAGCGGAAACGAAGAAAGATCCCTAAGAACTATGTCATCCTAAAGGTGAAACCAATAAGGCAAGAAGCCGTGGTGGGGAGTAACCAGAGTAGAGGCGCTGTTTAAGGGAAAAGAATCCAGATTACCATGCTAATAGTGACCGAAGAACATGTTATTTAAGAATAATCTAGTATATAGTAATCTAAGATGACTATATTTTGTTATGTATATGGTTGAAGGGAATATTTTGAAAAAAGCAATTTTATGAAAATGAATAATTATTTATCTGATGTAATGGTAGATAAATTTAAAATACTTATTTTGTATGCACTTAAAGATATAACTGTAGTAGATATAAGAAAAATCATATTAGAAAAAACATTTGGTAAATATTACATGACTAGAGTAAATTATATACCACACATACCTAACTACTCTTATAAATACTTAGCATGATGAATTGCATAGAATTTCTTAATAAAAATATACAAGAACTGCTAAGCCTGAAACAAACAACTACAGAATATTATAATAAAATATTTAGTCAATTTTAAATGATAGATAATCTTAAAGTTTTAATCTTATATATACTTAGAGATATAGAAATTATAGATATTAAGAGAATAATATTAGAAAAGGTATTAAACTATGAAATTGAAATTATGAATTGGATAGCACAGTTATACCTAGATAATTACCCAGATGGATATTATTCAGATTAAAAGATGTTAGAATATATAAAGAAAATTAGAGAAAGGCAAAATTGGATATATGAAGAAGTTAATTACAGAAATCAACTTGAAATAGAGAAAAAACAACTAGAAGAAAAATTACTTAAAATAAATTTAACCTTAGAAAAGGAAGATACAAGTAATAATTTATTTAATACATACGAAAAATTATTTAATACAGATGGAAAATTAGTTATACATGAACAACAAATACTAATTAGTCAGATAAAAAATATAAACCTACGCATTGAATATAGCAAAGTTAGAATAAAATACTACACAGAAATTGCTAAAATTTCAATAGGATAAAATAAATTAATGAATACATCTTACGAAAAGAATAAATCATTAAAAGAAATAGAAACTCAACTATATAGTTTATACCTAGAATACAAAAGATTACATATTACTAACAAGGATCCTAAAACACTAGATAATTTAATCACGATAATATCTAATTTAGAATATGAATTAATAAAACATCTTAAGTCAAGAAGATAAAAATGAAAATTATTCCAATCAATAATAATCATTATAAAAATAAATACCTACATATTTATTATCTAGTTGAAACTACGCACCTAATCCGCAAAACTAAAATGGAGCTCGTACAACTCAATATTGAGATGTGTTTTGATACAAAGGGACTGGTAGTTTTATGTAGGAAAAGGAAACAATGAATAATTGAGTGATAGTGTAGATGCATTTTTCATCATTAATTCACAAAAAAAACAAAATGTGGTAACAAATTGAATATAAACTAAGCTATTAGTTAAGTTAGCTAGTACTCAAACCTGTTTCACGCGTAGAGGAGGCTTGTTTATCTGTCATTTTTTCGTGCAAATGAAATTTGCTTCTTTCCTCTGCAATGGAATCTAGTTTCTCCATTATCTCTTTCATCCTTTTCCCAATTTTATGACGGAAACTGATAATCCCCGGATGATAACTCCCTAAGCGGGAATGCTCGAATTTTGTTGCCTCATATTTACATTCATCTAATATGTCATCAACTTGATAGGCAACAGCATTGAGTTTGTGCAACCAATTTTGTATTGCGCTACCCTTTAATTGCTTCTCCTCAGCATCTTCAAGTACAGCTTGGATTGTGGAAAATATGCTGGAGAGCTTTTCAAGTTCCTTCTGGAAACCGAAAATCAGTACGAGTTTTCCTTTGAGGAAAGTAGTGAGATTTTCTAACACAACTTGAAGGAAAGCCTCCGCCATGTATTAAGCAATTCAAATTGGCTAGTTTGTTCACTTGGGCAAGAGGAGGACTTTTACTTTTCTCCCAAAAGGGAGGGTGCCTTTCAATCTCTCAACTTGGTGGACTTGGTGCTCTCTTTACTTTGAAAAACAATGTTTCTTAATTTTTTCCTCCCTTGTCCCAATTTATGTGCCGGGAGTTAAAAATAAAATAAAATAAAATAAAATTTGTGATGTATTATCTCATAATTAGTGGTGTTAGTTTATTTTATATATTGTATTAATTTATATTTATTTATATTTTATGTTTGTTATATTACTATCGGTTCTAAGCCGGAGTCTATCGAAAACAGTCTTTCTAGTTCACCTCAGGTAGTGATATGATCTGCGTATACTTTACCCTTTCCAGATCCTATTATGTAGGAATACATCGGATATGTTGTTGTTGTTGTGAAGTAAAATAATATTCTTCATTTTACTTTATGGGGTATTCTTTAACTTGATATAATTATTAAAATTTTTAATTAAATTTATTTTTTAGATATTTATGTGATTGTAAATTGTTTTATTAAGGTTAAAAAGAAAACTTTGAAGATATATTACTTTTAGTTATGATAATGCGATATTTTTTTGAAGCGGACTAAAAAAAAGTACGTGAAACAAAAAAAATTCTAAAATCATCATATTTTGAAAAGTATTTTTTTTTTTTTAAAATACATTTGATGAGAAACAGTTTGTATTTCCCAATACCTTTAGAAAATATCTTTGAACAACAATTATCGTGTGGCCAAATTTTTAAAAAGTGTTTTTAAGTATATTTTTATCAAAAATATATATTTTTTTTTAAAATATTATTTTAGCCTATGAAAAAATAACTTTTGCTAATCTCCAGAAATATTAATCTTCTCTCCAAAACTTGGTCAAACGATTTTTGAAAAAAAGAAGCATTTTTTTTTAGAAAAATACTTTTTTTAAAAAATAAGATTGCCAAATACGCTATAAGTGAACCAAAAGAGTTGGGTTTACTAAGTCTTAATAATTGGGTCGGGTTTAAAAATTGGGTGGGGTAGAATATTTTCTTTAACGTGAAGAATAGTTAACTTATAGGTTGTTTAACGAGCCTTTGAGCTAAAAGTGACAAAAGAGTTTGAAAGTGAGGTGTAGGTGACTCAAGTCTTAATAATTGAGTGTAAGTGACAATTACTTTATTATGGATTAAGAAAGTTGGGTAAGTTTGAGAATAGCCCACAACTTTTTAAATTTACACTTTGATTCAAATGTTTACTTAATATAACGAGAAACGGAGGGAAAAAGGGCGTGTTTCTCTCTTTTCTCATTCATTGTTGTTTTCTCTCTCTTAGCGATTTTTGTTGTTCATTGTTGCTGCTGCTTTATTCATCATCTTCTGCTTCATTATCATCATCTTCTACTTCATTATCATCTTCATCTTCTTCTTGTTGACCATTGTTGTTGTTGTTGTTACCGCTATTGCTGCTACCTGACCAATTTCTTAGGTCAAATCACTTTCCACCTTGGCATTACTTCACAGGAGACTTTGGTAAGTCAAATTATGATTTTTAGTTGAATTCGTCATCTGGTAACTGGCATTGTGCTATTTTTGCAACAATAGATAGCACGCGAACATGAATGCAACATAAAAAATATCTGTTTAAACAGATCAATTATCTGCTGCGACAGATGAGCCATCTGTTGCAATGAAAGACATATGTTGGATTCATATTTATGGTTCTATAGTGCCGTAATATGGATCGAATAGATGAGTCATTTGTTGTAACAGACTAGTTATCTGTTGCAATAGGGTAAATATCTGTTACGACAGATTAGTAACCTGTTGCAACAGAACCTGAACTCGATTTCGACAGACGTGTCATCTGTTGCAACAAGGTAAATATCTGTTGCAACAGATTAATAACCTGTTGCAACTGAACCTGTACTCCGTTCTAACAGACACGTCGTCTGTTGAAACAGATGTATAGTCTGTTGCAACATATGATTCACTTGTTACAACAGATGACTCGTCCGTTGAAATCAGCTTCAGGAGCGTAACATGAATCCCAACAGGTAAGTAATCTGTTGCGATTAGTCACTTACCTGTCGCAACAGATTACACATCTGTTGGGATTCATGTTACGAAACTATGAAACCATTATTAACTTTTTTTAATAAATGGCTTTATTTAGGTACCACTAATGGAGGGATCAATAACAATAGGGGTGGATTGTCATGGTCAATGGATCGAGAAGAGAAATTGATATGTATGGCATTGAAAGGAGGGTGAAATGCTAGAGACAATAGCTATGACAGTCCAAAGTGATATTTTGTATGATGATTTTGTGAACTTAATCATCAGCTATTGTGGACTGAATTGTCAATCGGAAGAACTCACCATCAGCTACATGCACAACTCCTTTGAAAATCAGAGGGTACTACCTTTCAAGATAACCGATCAGGTTTGGTTGCGTGCTTATCTGAGTGATTCATCAGGCCAGTGTTAAAGGTGTATGTGGTTGAAAAGATGAGAGAGAATGAGAACCAGAATGTAGAAGAAGAACAACAACAAGACATCTTTAATGATAGGTTGGATGATCTAGACATGAACATTTCAGATGATGATCAAACACCTACGCCTGTTAATACGACAAATACGGCGAGCAGTTTTTCTCGACCGACACAGTCTGGAAATCGTCAAGACCGGTTTTTACAAGGGAATGTCATTCAAGGACAAGAAAGAACTATCTACTACATTGTTTATTTCTTGCTTGAAAAAAGATTTCAGAATAATGAAGGTGATTAATTCGAGCAAAGTCTTTCGCTACAAATGTGCTAATCCGAACTGCAAGTGGTGGTTGAGAGCGGCGAAATACTTAAGTTCTGACAGATTCGTCATTCATAAACATGAAAAGTATCACACATGTGGTTAGAAGTATATTTTGGGCTAAAATCTTCACGCCGCAGCAAAGGTCCTCGATGAATATTTCAAGAATAGATTCCCCAATGGCAAAGGCCCTTCTACAAGGGTTATGGCTAATCAACTCCATACGAAATTGTGTAATACCCCACCCTTATCCTAGTTCAAATTCGTCTCTAGAACATCAAAGATCTTGCTTCAAATATGAATATATTTTATTTCATGTGAAATTTTTAAGATTTTGACTTTTTATCTCGTGGGAAATCGAACAAGCATTCCATCGATACCAAATTCGCCCAAATCCGACACTCAGGCGAAAAGTTAGAACCATTTTAGTGAGACAGTGTACCACATGGTACTTTAGCGCGTTGCGGAGCAAGCCAAAATGGCAATTGTCAAAATCCAGTAAGCCTCCGCGATTCCACCGCTCGCGGTGCTTTCCAGTTCGCAACCAAGGTGGCAATGCGATTTTCACCGTATCGCGCCAAGGCTCAGTTTCCCAATTGTCCAATTTCCAGTAAGCTGGCGCAATTATGGCGCGTTGCACCAGCATGTAAAAATTGGGATTTTCAAATTCTATTTTTAAATTTCAGGGACCAATTGGTAATTTCCTAAAGCCCCAAATCAGTCTTTATAAGGGATTTATACCCTAAATAACGAGAATACTTCTTTATTCATCAATTTTTCCCCAATTCAAAATATTCTCTCTCTCAAAGAAGTCAAGAACCCTAACCAAGAAATTAAGAACAAGCCTAAGGATTTCTTCAAGAACCTTCAAGAAAGAGTCTTCTAAGGTATGCATATGTTAATTCTTGGGTTCCTTCCACCCAAGAAGTTTAAGAATCCTTTTCTAAATTCAAAGATCTTATATTTATGAGTTTTCATGATTCATGTGAATTGAAATTGAAGTTGATGTTATTATTGAGTTTTAATTCATGTTTTGTTTACAAAGTTTCAAGCTTTGATCCTAGTATGTGATATTCATTTGGTATTCATGATAAACCCTCTTCAAGTTGCATGTTAGGTGATGTGTTTATGTCAAGTAAGTGTAGAAATTGTGAATAACCAAAGCATGCTCCCCATGTGTTTGATAGAATGCTTAAGTAAAGAGAATAGTGCCCTCTTTAGTATGTTAAGCATGAAATCCCCAATTATGTGATAACTAGTGCATGCCAAACGTTTGTTGAAATTCCTTAGTGAATATATTATGATAAGTTGCATGCATTCTTATCCATTTGTATTCCTTATTGAACAACTATGAGATATTAGTATGCATTCCCTATACATTTATATGTTTATGACATTCAAGTGATTGATGAGATATTGTAATGATTGTGTTGTGAATGAAAGTCCATTGTCATGATATTCAAGTGTGGTCCTATCTTATTTATTTATTTATGCTATTGAGTCCTGGTGGTATTTATACCCGAAAATTTAGCTGCGTGTCTAGAGCCGAGTCAGTCTCAAGATAATTTCAGTCGTGCTATGATTAGTAGAATTCAACCAGTACAGAACTTAAGAAAATTCAGTAATCTCAGTACTAGTTCAATTTAGTCTCAGTATCAGTCTAATCCAACTCAGTATTCAGTTCCGATTCAATAGTATTCAGTAGTATCCAGTATACAGTTCAGACTTCAGTGAAACTCAGTAAGCTAGCAAGAATTCAGTAGCGTTCCGTCAGATAACGGAACCAAGTAAATTCAATCATCTCAGTCAAGCAAGATGACCAGTAACAAATTCAGCTCAGTCTAGAACAGTCTAGGAATCAGTTCAGTGTCTATTCAGTCGGGAGTAGGATTCAGCATCGAGCGAGGGCAGAGATGACGGCTTCCCTGTTATTTTAGGAAGAGTCATTAATAACAATCCCTGCACTCCAGAACTGCGTAGCTAGCGCAGGATGAGGAGTCACCCATCATATTAGGCTTGACTACCTCCCCGGAGTCACCCGTTATATTAGGCTTGGCTCCTACCAATTGTCACTTGTTATATTATACATGGCATTCTGGGTTCAGAGAAAAGTGTCTTTACCCGTGGCACGATACTGATACCCTTCCAACTGGGGTTTTAGGTTGGACCCCAAAGAAGCTAGAAGGGGCATGTCGGTTAGATGACTACCTCCCACAATCTCAATTTCAGATTCAGTCTCAGTAATAGAATTCAGCTGAGGAGTCACCCGTTATACTAGGCTTGACTACCTCTCAGAGATCACCCGTTATATAGGCTTGATCTCAGATTCAGAAAATCATATTCATTATCAGTAGACTCAGAGATCACCCGTTATATAGGCTTGATCTCAGATTAAGACAATGATATTCATTATCAGTAGACTCAGAGATCACCCATTATATAGGCTTGATCTCAGATTCAGACAATCATATTCATTATTAGTAGACTCAGAGGTCATCCGTTATATATGCTTGATCTCAGATTCAGTTTATCAAGTATCAGGCATCATTACTGGTAAACTTAGAGGTCACCCGTTATATAGGATTAATCTTAGATATAATAAATCAGTATCAGTATCAACAATATTAGACATCAATCTCAATAGACTCAGTTATTCTGTCTCTCAGTATTAGTAAACTCAGACATCAGTACTAGTAGACTCAGTCATCAGTAAGTCAATATTTAGAAACTATTATTTAGAGTTCGTATTCAGTGTTACTGCGATTCCAGTTTTGGTTTGTGCATTCATGCATATGTCCTCATTCAGTACTCTCATGTTATTCAGTTAAGCTATGTTCATGCATAATCCCTTGCATTTAGCCTTACCTCATCTAGCATACCAGTACATTCAAAGTACTGACACATACTTTTCTCTTACTCTATGGTGTCTTATACCATAGGTTCCGAAGCGCGAGATCTAGAGCACCCTTAGCAGTCCAGACTCAGTCAGCAACAGTAGACGTAACAGTGAGTCCTCTTCATTTGAGAATTATCCTTATTTTATCATGGTATTAGACTCAGTTTATTTTTAGTAGACGGAGTTAGTTGGGGACATGTCCCATCAACTCCACAGTTCAGACAGGTTTAGAGGCTTTTCAGACAGATATATTAGTATTCAGTTTTCAGTATTAAGTATTTTTAGATATTTGAACCTTATGGAAAGTTTTCACCAATTTTTCGCATTTATTTCAGTATATTATGCAGTGCTCAGGTACAGATATCAGAAAAGGGTTAGCTTGTGGTCCTTCGAGATCACGAGCACCGTGTGGCATTTCGGTTCCAAAAAATTGGGGCGTTACAAATTGGGTGTCCTGTTCAGTTATTGTAAGATATATACGACCATGAGGATTGCCAAGGACTTGGTTAGGGGGACACATGAGCATAGGTATACAGTCCTCGATGACTACCGTTATATGCTTGAGTCTACAAATCCTGGAAGTAAGAAAGCATTGCATGTTGATGAAACCGGAAGGTTCAAGTACTTTTTTGTATCCTATGGTGCTTGGATTCAAGTTTTTCGACATTTGAGAAAAGGCATAGCCGTCGATGGTACTTTATTGAGGAGAAGGTATAATGGAGTTTTGCTAGCAGCAGTGGCGCAGGATGCAGAGAATCACATCTTTCCTTTCGCTTTTTGTGTAGCTTACAAGGAATGTGATACCTCTTATGGATTTTTTTTGAACAACTGCGAAGCGCGTTGAAGATACCGAAGAGTTGTGTTTTATTTCGGATAGGCATCCAAGTATTCCAAAGATGGATTAAATTTTCTTCACTTTAGCTTACTTTGGTTGTTGCATCAGGCATCTTGGAGAGAACATTCAGACCAACTTTCAAAACGAAAGGGTTGTGACCCTTTTTTATAGAGCATCTAAAACATATAGTAGAGAGGAGTTTTTAGACCATTTCAATCAAATAGAAGATATGTATCCCAAGGCAGCAGAACATCTCGTACATGTCAGTTTCAAGAGATGAAGTTGGGCATTTTGTCCAGCAAATAGGTACATTCTTATGAATTTAATGTCTTGTTTGAGTTACAAGTTTAGTATGATGTCGTACTAAGTGATTCTTTTGTATAGGTACAATATTATGACTTGAAACACAGCTTAATCGGTGAATTCATTGTTTGGTGATGAAAGAGAATTTCCCATCAAGGCTCTGTTTGAAATAATAAACAAGAAGTGTGGCCAATTTTTTTCATAAAAGGCGTGTGGAGTACGAGGACCCAGGAACCCCATTTGTTCTAGAAGCAGAAAAATAATATCAACGAACATCAGTCTGGGGAATAGGTTATTATCTCATCAAATAGCAGATTATAAGTTCAATATCAATGGTCATGGTGATGTTGTCACAGTCGATCTTCAAACAAGATCTTGTACGTGTAGAGTTTTTGACTTGGACAAAATACTCTGTCCACATGCTATGGCAGGGCTTCGAGATCAATACAGTGCAAAATATGGAACTAAAATTTATGAGTACTCCTCTCCATATTATTCGATGAAAAAATATACAATGGCATATAGTGGGCATATTACTCCAGTGCCTCCCAAAGAATCTTGGGTTGTTCCGGCAGAGCTTTTGGAGAGATTAATACCTCTTCCATATATTGACCCAAGCACTATCAAATCGGGAAGAAGGCCATATAAGAGGAGGAGTGGAGTCGGAGAATCATTTCTATAAAGAAGAAACAAGTGCTCCGTATGTAAGAGCGCTGGCCACAAAAGAACTACATGCCCGGATCGTAATCCACCATGATCGTTGTAATTGAAAAAACTTGTGTTGTTGTTTGTTGTGGACTTTTATATATTTAACTCATTGTCGTGAATGTAAATTTTATCATTTATTATATAAAATATCTTTTTAAATAACTTGTGCATCAATAAAAAGAGGCAAAACATGAACTAAATACAGTAGAACACAAAATTATTTTCAACAAATTACTCATCTATTGCAACAAATGGACATTAGCTAGAAGAACACAATATAGTTCATCAAACTGAAATATTTTCCTCCAACAGATGACAAATCTGTCACAACAGATGGATAATCTATTGACATAAATCCAACCGATGATCAATCTGTTCCAACACATGGTCCATCTGTTGAAAGAACTCAAAAGCCAAAATTGTTATTGCTACTAGATTCAAAATTGCTCCGTACCTCCAACCGTCGATATGTTAATATGTTTAGAAGAAGAAATAGACAGAATGAAAATTAAATAAGAATTAAAAAGTTAAAGTCGATCAAAAATAATTTTTCATTAAGAGAAAAATAAAATATATTAGGTATAGATCCAATATAGAAAAATTAAAATACATACGTTAAAAGAAAAAATACATTCTAATTATTATTATCATCATTATTATTGCCAGCCAGCCAATCGTCAACCGACAGCAGTAAGGCCCTCATCAGCCTCTGGATCTCTTTGAACATCCTTACTCTCAGGGCGACCAACTCTTTCTGCAGGTCGTTAACCTGCCTCTGAAGTTTTCGCACGGTATCGCGTACAATAGCAATGTCCCAAACAGGATCATCCATATCTAGAACACACATGAATTGACAAAAAACATAAATACAAAAGTAAAAAAAAGAGTCTACATGTAATGCAACGTATACTATCAACTGGTAGATTTACACAGAAAAAACTTACTTCAACGAGAAAGGAATATGCTCTTTGAATAGAAGTGGTTAAAGATTTAATACGAAAAGATAAAATGTAAGAAATAAATAAAAGTGGAGTAGAATGAAGATTAAGGAAGGACCTATTTATAGAGGATTGAATTTGAATGTGTTAGGCAAAAAGACACGACTGTTCAGCTTCACTGTATTAATTATATTCAAACTGTTGGCTTTTTGTTTTCTGTGAAAAGTCGTGACTTTTTCTTTTACATTTAAAATTATCACCTTTTCAAAATGGTTTGAGACTTAATAGAAACAGTTATTATTGAGCTGTTGCAACAAATCATTCATATGTCACAACAGATAACCTGTTGGCGTAATAGATTTGCCATCTATTGCAACAGATAGTTTGTATGTGCAACAGATGAGACATCTGTTGCAACATATGTATTATCTGTTGCGAAAGATGGACCTTCTATTGGAGGAGATATTTTTATTTCTTCTAATAGTTGATTCATAAGTTGAAACAGATGGGGGATTTGATTCATCAGCTGTTTTGAATGTGTTATACAAAAAGTCATGACTCTTCACCTCTTTTTTAATAGTCATTACATACCTTAATTAATCCAAATTGGTGACTTATTATATAAACATATTTAAAAACAAAAGAGGTGAAAAGTCACGACTTGTAGAACTTGTTTTTTCTTGACAGGCAAATAGTTATCTGAAATTGAAGATGGTTACCCTTTGAGCCTCTGTAGTCTTGTACACTACTTAACGATGGGAAGTGAAGAATAAACACTGTCTGACATTGATGGGGTAGGAAGAATAAGGTGTGTGCAGATGAATGGATCCACTTTCATTACATGGGAGTTATGTATTATTGATCAGGCTATCACGACAGACATACATAAAGTACAATGATTTTGTGAATTCAGTTTTTTATCGATTAGAATTGATACTTCAAACAAGATCCTGCATTTTACAGTTTAGTTTTATAGGTGCAAACTGATAAGGCCGAAGGGTTCCAAGACGAAGGTGTCGATACCCTGTTACAATTTAATAATGGTTTTGCTCATGTTTATATGTCAAGTTTGGAGAAGGGTTCAAGTTTTAGCGGCAGTGTAAATATCCAATACTGATTGGACCAATTTTAATGGTGCAATGGACTTTTAAAAGGCCTTCTAAGCCTTGCACTGCATCAAACAAGAATGGAAAACCAATAGAAATTCCCCTGGTCCAAATTTATATGGATGGGTTGCTCGAGGAGACTATTATACAGTAGAAGGTGCTTGGGAGAATACCTGTGCAGGAAGAAGGAGGTGGAGAAGACCATAAATCATCTTAAACCTTATTTAAGAGGAAATACAAGAAAGCAAGTAAGGAACTTCTAGCGAATCTGGCCAAAGAAATTGGCTTGAGAGATAAAAAAACTGAATGAGCTTCAAATGTGGAAGTGTATCCAAATATTAAAATCAGTCAGTCGTTCTTGAAAAATAAAAGCTCAAGAGGATTGGAGATGGACATTTTGCTAGGGACTGTGACTAGCGAGAGTGGCCTCAATAAAGATCCACAAAGTGCATGACTAGAACTCTAAGGAAGTAGCTAGGAGATCACAGAGAATTGGTAAGATTTTCAGTTAAGAATGAAACCTGAACCAACAACTCCTGAAGTAAAAAAAAGGAAAGCCAAGGCGTCAATTTCTAAAGTCTAACTTGCATTCCATGTCTTCTGTTTGTGGTTCTGATCAGGTCATTGCCAGTAGAAATAAAAAGGTCTGAAGTTGGGTAGAAATCCCATGCCTTATTGTTTCCACTACCTTTGACCAGACCATAGCCATAAAAAGGAGGCATGGGATGCAAGTTTAACTTGAGAAATTGCCACCTTTGCTTGATCCCTTATTTTTACTTCTGCAGTTGTTAGTTCAAGTTTCGTTCTCGATCAACAATATTACCACCATCGATTTTTGCAAAGATGAAACCTTAGAGTTATGGTCCTGAATTTGTAGGTCTTCATTCAGGCCACACTAGCTAGTTGCAGTCCCCTGACAAAGTGCACAGCTCCAATCCACTTCAGCATTTTTCTTTTCAAAATGGACTGATGGTTTCATTTTTGGATACACTTTCACATTTGTAGCTCATTCAATTTTTTTTCATTTTCATGTCAATTTCATCAGCCAGTTTTGCTACACTTTCCTTTCTACCCTGTGTTTCTTCTTTAATAAGGTCTAATTTGATCTATGATCTTTTCCACTTCTCCCTTCCCGCACAGGTATTCTTCCAATCACATTATACTATATAATAGTTTCCTCGAGCAATCCATCCATATAAATTTGGACCAGAGAAATAACTATATTCATTTCCATTCTTATTTGCAGTAGTACGAGGCTTTAGAGGCCTTTTAAAAGTCCGTTGAACCCTTAAAATCAGTCCACTCACTATTTGAATGTTTACACTGCCACCAAAAACTTGAATTCTTCTCCAAACTTGACACATAAACATTAGCAAAATCTTTATTAAACCATAATAGGGTATCGAAACCACCTACTTGGTCCCTCAACCTTACCAGTTCGAACCTAACAATCTTAACTATAAAATGCCATATCTTGTTTGAAAGATTAACTCTTAATAGGTAAAGAACCAACATTCACAAAATTAATGTACTGGATGTGTGTTTTCATGATAGGTTGATCAGTAACACATACCTCCCACATATGAAGTGGTTCCATTTGTAAGCAGCTTATTCCTCCGAACCCATCTTTACTCTAGCCTTTAATGCTGGTCGGGCAAAAGTTGATCCATTTTCACTTTATTTTATCTGCAAACAAGTGAAATATATTTGATGTCAAACAAGATAAGAACAAAAAGAACATAATAAAAGGGTAACACAAAATTGAATAAATCAACAGATGACCCATCTGATGCAACAGATTCTCCATTTGTTCAATCGATGAATCATCTGTTATAACAAGCAACTCATCTGTGGCAACAGATAGATGACATATTGCAACAGATGGGTCATCTGTTGGAATAAATCAAACCAGCCTTGCTACTGGTTTGATTTTTTCCAATAGTTGCTTCGTCAGTTCCAACAGTTGATTCGTCAGTTGCAACAATTGAGGAAATTGTTGCAACACCATCAACAACATCAAAAACAGTATCAACAACAAAGAAACAACATTATATGTTCCAACACCATTAATAACACAAATACCACATGTTCCAATAACATCAACCCCCCCTCACCTCTCCCCACCAAAATCACCTTTTCTTTAATTTTCTCAATAAATAGGAAACTGGTAATGGGTAAATCAATAATAACAATAGATGTAAATATCTATTTTAAATAACATACAAAGAAGAAGATGAGAAGGAAAGAGCAATAGTGAACCATACCTGCAATATCAAAAAAAACAAAAGGATAAAAAAAACCATTCCAGTCAAGAAAAGATATTGATCAATTGAGATCCAAAAGGATCCTCATCTGAAAGAGAAGAGGAAAAAAGGAGACGATTGTGATTACCCTAAAGAGGAGAGAAAGAGAATTCTGAATAAAGAAGAGAGATGAGTTGAGTTAATTTATGGATGAAGGCGAGAGAATTCTAGATATGGGTTTTAAATATTCATTAATAACTTTGAGGGGCACGAGGAGACATCGACATTGAAAAGACAAGATAAGACTACTCAATGAGGAGTTTTTTTGAGTTATCCAAGTAATATTTTTTACCGTCTTAGTAGTTTTTCTTTTTTTATCTCGGACAGGAAATTAGAAAATTACTTTGAAATTAAAAAAAGATCTTAAAACATATAAGTCATACTTTGCAATAGATGACAATTTCTGTTTGAAAATTTCCAACGGCTCGATCATCTGTCGCAACAGATGGCAATGCCTATTTGATAATGTACAACATATAGTTAATCTATTATAACAGATGAGTTAATCTATTTGATAAATTCCAACAGATAAGTCATCCGTTGCAACGGGTTGAATATTTGTTTTTATACAATTTCAATTGAGTTCATATGTTCAATTACAACTTCAATTGATTAAGCTAGAACTAGGGGTGAGTTCATAGGGTCAACTACAACTTTAATTGAGTCTTTTGGCAATTGCATGATATTAGTATTGTGTTTCTCCCGACCTGAGTCATCGATCGATCAGTCTTAGTTGAAGCGATTCTTATTACCTCATTGTCAAGCTAATACCTAAATTACTTTGAAATAAAAAAAGATCTTAAAACATATAAGCCATACTTTGCAAAAAATGACAATTTTTGTTTGAAAATTTCCAACGGCTCGATCATCTGTCGCAACGGATGGCAACACCTATTTGATAATTTACAACAGATAGTTAATTTGTTGTAACAGATGGCTTAATCTGTTTGATAAATTCCAATAGATAAGTCATCTGTTGTAACAGGTTGAACATTTGTTTTTATACAATTTCAATTGAGTTTATATGTTCAACTATACCTTCAATTGATTAAGCTAGAACTAGGAGTAACTTCATAATGTCAACTACAACTTCAATTGAGTCTTGGGCAATTTCATGATGTTGGTATTACGTTTCTCCTGACTTGAGTCGTCGATTGATCACTCTGAGTTGAAGCGGTTCTTATTACCTCATTGTCAAGCTAATACCTAAATTGATTAATCTAGAACTAGGGGTGAGTTCATAGGGTCAACTACAACTTTAACTGAGTCTTTTGGCAATTGCATGATGAGACGGTTAAAAATTACGCATATCTTTTAAAATTTTAAAAAATAATTAAGATCAATTCGGACCAAATTAATATTTTCAAAACTTTTCATTCTTTTCCAAAATACAATTCAACCTATACAAATCATCCATTTGTGGAAAAAAATGTTTCATCATTTCAAATCTCTAGTTCTATCTCTTTTCTCTCTCTCAACAATACATACAACAACTACTCAACAAATTGCTCAACCCTTCGCAACAAATCAATTTTCTTCCCATTTTCTACCACATAGGTGTTATTTTCGACTTCATTCTTGCTTGTATCAGTCATTTTTTCTGTCTTCGTAGGTAATAGAGTTCGAGAAGAGTTTTATATTTGTTATTTTTTCTAAAAATTAGGGCTTTTAAGTTAATGATAAAAAAAAAGATTTTTAGTTGTATTATCTTCAGGAATGGGTTTACAATTTTTAATTTTGATGGTAAAATCGTAGGAAAAACCCAAGAAAATCCTAGTTTTTATCGCAGTATTCTGTTGACTATCGTGGTATTTTTAGATGGTGTTTGTAGTATTGGTGGTGGTGTTAGTGGTCGTCGTGGTGTCACTGGTGGTGTTTGTGGTGTTTGTTGGTGGCATTGGTTGGTGATGTTTATGGTGGCTGTTGGTGGTGTAGGTATTGGTAGTGTTTGTAATGTATTTTTTAAACTTTATGCATACATCAATTATAATGTAATATTTCTTTTTATATTATTTGTAGGTAAAACATGTCTCCCAAAAGAAAACAAAGTGAAAGTGGATTAACTTTTGACCACCTAATAAAAAAGGCTACAATACAGAGGGATTCAGAGGAGATTCCTGAACAATCTCAGTCAGGAAAAAGTGAAGCTGAGGAAAGTTATGAAAACGATATTGAGGGAGGTGGACAAGGGTCAATAGATGGTGATGAGAAAAATGAAGGTGAGGAGAAGGAAGAAGAAGATAAACAAGAAGAGGAGGGAGAAGAAAGTGAAAAGAAGATGCTAATACATCACCAATAGGGCGTGAATTAATATCAAAATCCCAACTTAAGGTTGTCAAAACTATTAGTATTGACAGGTTTCAAGGTACGATGCCGATCGATGACCCTGCAGAACTAACTGGTGATCTTGTACTTAAATGTCAGTTGGGAAAACCTTTTGATGAATTTAGGAATATTATGAAGAATGAAAACATAGATGGACTTTCTAAGAGGAGCTTCTTTGGACACTTTCTTGAGCTGCCTGAGGACCATACTGCCCATTTTCAAATGAGCACTATATATGGTCTTCTCAAGCATGGGATCAAGTACGTGGGAGATGATAAAGATTTGAAGGGGGAGGGGGAGAAGATGGATGAAATCTGGATCAACTACTGTGGCATGCCAGTTTGTTTTATCTTGAAAGAGATTTCCATAGTGACGGGCTTGAGATGCGATTTTCTAGAAGAACCTCTCACCAAAGAAACACCACATAAAAGGTCCAAGGGAAGCAGGACAGCCAAAGCACCACCATCAAATAGTGGTAAGACATTGTCTCAGCGATCACCCACCAAAACCAACAAACTCAAGGAAAAAATAGATGGGTTGTTGCACATTGCTGGACGTGGGTGCAAAGACAATTAGTTGATAAATCATCTCAAGGATAAAACCATACCAAAGCAGTACAGGGAGAAGTTGTGCTTAGTTTGTGTAATACCCCGTATTTTTCTAACTCAGTTTACCTCCTAGAATGTTAAGGGTCAACTTTAAAGATGTATAACACTTGATACATGTAGAATTTTTCAGTTATAGACCCACCAAATTGTAGATAATTGAACCAGCTTTCCAATGATACCAATTTTGCCTTAATTCGATACTCAGTTGAGAAGTTATGACAATTTTAGTGAAAGACAGTAGAGCACCGCATTGCGGTGAGGTGAAAAATCGCAATTGTCCAATTTCCAGTGAAGCACCGCGATTAGACCGCACCGCGGTGAAGCCCAAATTCCCATTTGTCCCTTTCTAGTTGTTCACGGCGATTGGCTGGTATCGTGCTAGAAATCTCAATGGGACAGACACCGCATTGCGGTGGAGTGCAAAATGACACTTGTCCTTTTCCAGTGACGCTATGCGATTACGCATGTATCACGTCAGTGCCCAAAATAGAAATTTTCCATTTTCCAGTAAGCCACTGCGATGTGGTGGGATGCAAAATCGAGATTTCCAGTTCCGAAATAATTTTTTCAAATGGAAATATAGTTATTTCCCAAGCCCTCAATTTGTGAAAAACACTATATTAAACCTATTCTAAGCATATTATGATTGCCTTTCATCAAATTACTCTCCAAGAAACCCTAGAACCTCAAAACTTAAACCTCAAGAAATCCAAATTCCACCATTCTTTTTCCAAGATAGCCCAAAATTCAAGATTCTCAATCCAAGGTATTCAAGAAATCATCTTAAAAAGCATAAATAGGAATTCAAGTTCAAGCTTCTTTATCAATTTCATCAATTAAGGTATGTGGGGTTATGAACAAGGATAATTCTTTCATCCTTGCACCCAAAATTAATTTTAAAGTTGATTTTTACATGAAATTATATGAATTTCAGTTTAGAGTTTATACCCACTTATTACTATTTGAAGATTATGAGATTTTGAGAGATTTAGATGTTGAATTGCATGTCTACTTTTGTATTTTTATGTGTATTGCAGTAATTTATAGATTTAGAATTTAATTATCAAGCATGAACTTTATGATGATTTGACATGAATTTGATGCATGGATTATTAGCCCTAGTTTGAATGTTGATATTTCAAGAAGATTATGCTTTTAAGCATCCCATGATTAGTTATATTCAGATTTTGAACAAAGATTTGATCTTTTAATCTTAGCTTAGATATGAAATCCACTTTACAATTTCAGTTACAGATTGAAGTAACAGATACACAATTGGTTTTCATTATAAACCTTTATGCTAGTTTTTAATGTGGATTTCCAACAGAAGGAGCATACAGATTAAAGGGAGTAGCATTTAGCACCGAGTTGGGTATGTTCACATGCCCCAGAACTACAAGCCAACGTAGGTTCAGATTATCAGATTATTCCCATTTCTATATGGATGACAGATACAGATGTGATCACTTAGATTAGGTTATACTCCTTGGACAGAGTATGACACCTCTCCCCAACATGAGGTTTTCTCATAAGGGAACTAGACGTTAGACACTATGATAACTCACATAGTGTATGCCAGTTAGAAGAACCTCCCTTATAGAAAGTTTTTAAAAGAATTCCCTACAGCCTACAAAAAAAGTAAAGAATAACAAAAAAGCTTTTAGAAACTAAGTGTAAAGGCTCACGATTTTATTCAGATATTGTTTTATACAAGTCATTAGCTACCAGATTTCAACTTTTAGTTTATAGATACAGAGGTGAGTCCTTTACACTTACCATGTATGATTTGAAAATAGAATACAAGTACAACTTTTTAAACTGAGTGTTATGACTCGCAAGATTTAGACAACATGCTTTACTACTCATGATTATGATTCTTCGTTTTCAGTTATTCTAGCTAATGTGAGTAATCTACACTTAACACGCATTCTCTCGCAAATCATAATAATGTTGAGATATTATTTTACTTATGCATTCACCCCCATATACTCAGTACATTCCAGAAGTACTGATCTACATATACGTCTATGTGCTACATTGTCTCATAATGTAGGTTTAGGTGCTCAGTTTCAGCAACGTGAGTAATTTTGAGCATCTCCATCTACATCCCAACATTTGGTGAGTCCTCATAGTTCGAGGACCTAGTTATGTAGTTTTTCAGCTTATTAGAGTAGTTGATTCAGTATTTTCAGTCAGTTCGAGTCAGCTGGGTACTTGTTCCAGTGGCTCTCTAGTTATTAGTAGTAGAGGCTTGTTAGTCTGTTAGATATAATTCAGACTTCTAGTGTTGATTGTTCATACTTCTAGGTCTAATACTTTTAGATATTATGTTCAGATAATTTCAGCTTAGATTAGACAGACTTCCACATTAATTTTATGTCTATATTTCTCCATTATGGGTTTCAGAATTAGTAGAAGGCTTACAGGGTTAGCTTGAGGTTACTCATAGTCTTGAGCATCGTGTGACGTCTCGAGACCCATTTTTGGGGCGTTACAGTTTGGTTTGCCCGTTCCGTTATATTGACAACAGACGTCAACAAAGTCATAGAAGATGATTTGTTGAAGCTTGCTGAGGATTTTGAGAAATTCAACAATCATCCCTGGGGATGTGACAACTACTACTTGACTGTAAAATATTTACTGACAAAGCTATCCCCAAAGATGATCACATTATACGGCTTTCCTTGGGCTTTCATGGTAAATTTAATCACTATTTGTTTACTCATTAATTAATTTATATTGAATAATTATTATGACTTTTTTTGCTTGCCTCCTGTTTATATTTTTTAGGCTTGGGCATTTGAAGTCATTCCTCACCTCCGAAAGTAGGTCAAGGATTACCCAGATGAGATTTCTTATTCAAGGATCCTCAGGTGATTGACTGCAAAGAGCAACATAAGAATTAAGGAGGCTAATCTCTTTAACCCTTCGGATGATGCAGTATGTCTTCTTTCAAGTAAAATAATTTGACTCAAAGAAAGATATTAAAACAGATGTGCCATTTATTGCAACAGATGGGTCGTCTGTTGTAACTGATTACCCGTCTACTGTAATTGGTGCAACAGATAGGTAATCTATTGTGATAGATGATCCATACTTTGAAAAAGATCTATGAACTCGACTCAACAGATAACCCATCTACTGCAAATTATGCAATAGATGGGTAATCTAATGTAACATATTGTTAATCTATTTCGACATACAGATCAGATGTTGTGATAAATAGATCATCTATTGCATAAGTTGTTTGTGTTAACATGTCACCCAATTAAGTGCAAATTATAATATGATTTAAATGTATCTATCTTTTTTATAGGTTGTGCATCCATGGATCGTGCCTACTAAGCAGGAGTTAGGGATGACTTCTTTTATTACTCTAGGTCTTGTTGATCAATAGCAGACCCAACGGTGGAGTTAACAAAGAAGAAATTAGCTAGAGTAACAACCATAAGAAGAGCAGTTAGGCAAGGTCAGTCTAGTGTTGAGGCTCTTCATAACTGTACAGATAAATTGCCACGAGATCCTGTCATAAGCTTTATTCATATCAATCTTAAAGACAACATTTCCCCCTTTGTTCTTTCTTTTAATCTCATGGATTATCTCTTGTTCCAGTAGAACATTCTCACCAATTGATTTTCCTTTGATGAAAATACTTGATTATGAGAAATGATCTTTGGGAGAATATGAGTGAGCCTGTGGTTCATGACTTTAGAGATAATTTTTTGGGTGACATTACTAAGACTAATAGGCCTAAAATTAGAGAGAGTTTGAGGTGACTCTACTTTAGGAACAAGAACCAGACATGTGTTGGTAAAGTATTTAGGCATTTGAGAACCATTGATCACTATTTTGATTAGCTGAATAATGTCTTGTCCAACGATATCCTAGGCTTTTTGAAAAAAAGTGCACTGAAACCATTTGGCCTGGAGAACTATTAGTATTAATACCAAACAATGCCTCTTTAATCTCCTCATCAGTAGGCTCTATAACCACTGTTTGATTGTCTTCTTCTTTAATACATTGAGAAATAAGATCCAGAACACTGTTGTCCACCATATTATTTCCCTGGGAGAAAAGATGTTGGTAGAATTTTATAGCAGCTTTGTCTATCTCTTCTTCACCCTCTATCTAGTTGTCATCATCAACCTTGATTCTATGTATTTGAAGAATATTTGTTCGACCTTGGACAATAGAGTGAAAGTATATACTGTTTTCATCTCTCTCCAGATTCCATTTGAGATTTGCCTTTTGTCTCCAGAATGTATCAAAATATTTATGTTGGATGATCAATTCAGCCTTAATTCTATTCATATTCATCTGTCAGTCGGGTCCAGTGTGGTCATGTATTTTTCCTCACTTTGTGATGCCTCTTTTTCAAGCTGTTGAGTTTTCTAAAAAATATTGCTAATGTTGAGTTTAGACCAAATACTCAATGCTCTACTAGTATGCTTCATTTTCTGATGTACCTGCCAAAAAATATTGCCATTAATCTAAATATTCGAACTATCTCTGACAATGTTCTAAAAATCATCATATTTTGACCAGAAGTTAAGAAATCTAAAGTACTTTATATGATGGTCAATGTTGTTGCCGAAAGTGATTAGTATAGGGCAGTGGTCAGATCCAACTCTTGGAAGATGATGAACATTACAATGGGAGAAGCTATCATTCCAAGAGTTATTGCAAACCATTTTATCTAACCTCTTCCAGATAATACTTTGCTCTTTTCACTCATTACACCAGGTGAAACTACTACCAGTATAGCCAAAATCAGTAAGAGAACAGTCATATAAGCACTCCATAAAAGGGATACTCTTGCTAAGTTTATAGGGTTTTCCCCCTAATTTTTCTACCGCACTTAGTATACTATTAAAATCACCAGCAACCTCCCAAAGAGAACTGATAGTAGTAGCAAAGGCTCTCATGTACATCCATAAATCCTCCCTACCCAAAGTAGTTGATTTAGTATACACTATTCATAGAAAAAAGTAATAGCCTTCCCATAAAATCCTACAAGTAGTAATTTGATCTTCACTAGAGTGGATCGAACAATCCAAGACATGTTTCTAGAAGATCCAAATCTTGTTGCTACAATTTGCAAAACAATTATGCATATCCAAAGTATTTTTGTACAACTCAATTTTTGTCTCTTTAACAAAAGGTTCCTGAATCGCAACTAAAGAGATCTTATGACTATCAATCAAGAATCTTAACCTCTCTGTTGAGGCTTGAGACTTCATGCCCCTTATGTTCCAATTGAGAGCTCTAATCATTGAAAGATTATTTAGAATTTTTTTTTGAGATCCCATTTTTACTCCTTGTGTTATGAATACCCGTGACATCCTGCTCACTTTTGTTTTTAGGAGTTTGCCTTAATATTGCTTGCTTTCTTTTATCCTTCACTGTCTCACTACTATCTTTCCATTCAATATTTGTACATAATTTTTCTTCATCTGGTATATCTCATTCCTCTTCTGAAGACTCCTCAGAAGTGTCCTTTTCTTCGAATGAGGTTCTGTCAGCCCATTCATCTTGGGATTCTGAGTCTTCATCATCTGCAATATTTTCATTTTCGTTGTTACCTTTTGGATTAGACTTACCCGTGCTAACCAATTGTTCTTGTTCTTCCTCCATTAGCTCATCAAAGCTGTTTTGCGTGATAGCAACAATTGTTTCCTCACTTATTTCCCTAATTTCTTGCTCCCTTCCACGAGATCCAACTTTTCTTCCTAACTTTTTCTTGCTTTTTTTACTTTCCACATCTTCCTATTCACCATCAAGAATGTCTATTTGGAGTTCCTGGTTGTTTATTATGGTTATTGTGTTATTTGGTTTTGGAACTATAGACTCTTTTTGTATTCCAGATTCATCATTGATATTGTTGCTATTATCCTTTGCAAGATCCTTTCCTCCTTCATACGATTTGTCTTTTGGAACTTTATGAGTCATGATTTATTTGTTGGCTTGTTCTCGATTTTCCTCGATGTTATTCACTCTTGTGATGCCCTCTTGGTTGACAAATCCAGCTAATGAAGTAGGATGAGGCTTATCGATCTCGAATATATTCCTAGTTGGCAGGTAATTCCCTTTAGGGGGTTTACTCCTTCCTCTAAAGCTTCTTTTTGAGGGGGCATTGTTAATTGACGCATCTCTCCCCCTATTTCGAGTTTCTTGTTGCTTATTTGGATTGTTTTGTAGCTCATCGTGATTGTTTGTAATACTTTTGGGTTGTTTTGTAGAAGTTTGATCAAGTCCATGTTGAGCTTTTTCTAATGTCTCTTTCTTTTCTGTTTCCTTTTTCTTTACCAAGACACGATAATTGATTACAGAGTGATCAAGCTTCTTACAGTGTTTACAATATTTCAAAATATTCTCGTACTCAATCTTTTGTGAAAAAACTTTCAATGGAGAATTTTTATCCTCTGTACCCACCCAAACATTGTGAATTAGGGGCTTAAGAAGATCGATTTCAACCCTCACTTTTGCCATACTCGGCCTATTCATGGTTTTGGTGGCCACATCAAGCTCTACGGGTTTACCAACCATAACTGTTATCTGTTTGGCATAATGCCAGTTATACATATGGAATGGAAGACCTGGGAGTAAAACCCATACCGAAACTATAGGAATGTTCTCCTCTTGTTTGAAATCCAGAGTCCACTTTTGCAACCAAATTTGATACCCATCTAATTCAATCACCCTTTTATAAAGAACTAAGTTAAAATCATCATCATTGTTGAAATTTATGAAAATATTGAAGTTATCATAAACATCTATCTTGACTGACCCTTTTAATGGAAACTTCTCAGAAAGCCTAGACTAATAATATCTGTTTGGGGGCGAAATTTTAAGAACCTGCTGTAACACCCCGAAAATGGGTCTCGAGATGTCACACGGTGCTCAAGACTATGAGTAGCCTTAAGCTAACCCTGTCTGCCTTCTACTAAATCTGAAGCTCAAAAATAGAGGAAATAAAGATATATAATCAAAGCCAAGATGCGAAATTCTGTCTGAGCTAACTGAAATTATCTGAATATAATGTCTGAAAATACTAGACTCAAGAGTCTGATCAATCAATACTGAAAATCTGAATCATATCTAGCAGTCTGATAAGCCTCTACTACTAATAACTAGAGAATCATCGGGACAAACCTCAGCTGCCTCGAACTATCTGAAAATACTGAATTATCTATACTAATAAGCTGAAAAACTAAATGACTAAGTCCCCAAACTATGAGGACTCACCAACTGTCGGGATGCAGATAGAGATGCTCGAAATCACTTATGCTGCTGAAACTGAGCACCTGAACCTACATTATGAGATAATGTAGCACATAGACGTATATGTGGATCAGTACTTCTGGATTGTACTGAGTATATGGGGTGAATGCACAAATAAATCAATAACTCAATAGTACTATAAATTTGTAAAAAAGAATGCATGCTAAATGTAGATGACTCACATAAGCTTGAATAACTGAAAACTGAGAATCATGATAATGAGTAGCAAAACATACTGTATAAATCTAGTGAGTCATAGCATTTAGTTTCTAAAAGTTGTACTAGTATTCTATCTTTAAATCATGTTGTCTAAGTGTAGAAGGACTCACTTCTGTATCTGTAATCTGAAATCTGAAATCTCATAGCTAATATCTTTTGTAAAACAATATCTTAATAAAGTTGTGAGCCTTTACACTTAGTTTCTAAGAGCTTTTCTGTTAGGATTATTCTGTTCTAAAATTTGTAGGGAGGTTCTTCTAACCGACATACACTATGTGAGCTATCACAATGTCCAACGTCTAGTTTCCTTATGGGAAAATTTCACATTGGGGAAAATTCGGGCTGTTCTTTCATTTCTTCATCTTCAATTTTATAATCAGAAATATGTATCGGATGAACTTGAATAGCAGTCGGAGATGTTTCGATCAAATTTCCAATTGAGGATTCTCCATTTTCAAATTTATTTTGTATGTTATACACAATGGAAATTTATTTATATCCAATTTTTTTTTCTTCATCTCCATAAAAAGTCTAATACTCATATCACTGTAAATAGTCATAGATCCACTCTTTACAATGTATTTTATTGTCATTAAATCAGAATTTTGCTCTAGATTCAACTGCTTATACAGTTCATCAACAAAATATTTGTACCTGCAATCTGAATTCAAAAGTACTCCATTGATTGTAAACTTTTTAAACTTTACATCACTTAACCACTCTCCTCCGTATTGTAGCATAATTGGAACTAAAATTGAACTTGAAGCCATAATTTTGTGTCAACTGAAGCTAATTGTGAATGAAAAAAAAAACTTTTTGAAGCTAATTGACGGAGAATTTTATATATTTATATGCAATTTATGAAGGTATTTTAAGGTAATATGGTGTATCTGAAAAAGGATTTGTGAGGTAAAATTAATGGAAAGGAATCCTGAGGTAAAATTGGGGAAGGAAAGTGTGAGTTTCAATTGAAAAAAGAAAGAAATATATTACGCGATTTTTGCGACTTTTTCGCGGTGATTAGAAGATGGTTAGAATATGATATTATTTTAATGGCTATTAAGTGGAAATTAAAAACAGGGGCTATTTTTGTGGAATAAGTTTTAGGAGAAGGGCTATTTTTGTCCTTCTCCCTAAATATTTTTCTCTTTTTTTCGGATTTTTTTTCACTTTTTTCACTTTTCCAGAAATTGTGGTGTTTTTCCATGAAAATTTAAAAAATTATGGAGTTGGATTCCAAAAAGTGAAAATAACTTTTTGTTGTTTTCACAATTTTTCACTCCCATTTCCATCTTTCATTATTATTACATATAACCTTAATCTTTAAATTTTTACACAAACACCTCTTATAACTACACCAACCACCAGAAAAAAATTATTATTTGTTTTCTATGGTACAATATCATTTTTAATTGTTACAGATATTCTAATCTCTTTTTCTTCTTTTAACCAAAATTTACTAACGTGAAGTAAAAAATAATAAATGGCAATCTATGACGGAAATATATCAATTTTGTTTTGAATAAACTATATTATAGAAATATAAGGCCTAGTACATTATGTTATTTAAAAGTGAGAAATTTAATATTTTTTTCTTGTCATTCTAATTTTCTGTATATGTCATATAATGACTATTATGATTTTAATTAATTATTAAAAAGTGGTTAATAAAGCCGCATATCAAACATAACGTAACGATCCATATTTACGATACAATAATATTCAAGGAAAATCAATATCACCAATAAAGAAAAAGCAAAAAATTAGCACTAATCTAGTCAGAAATAATTCATTCGTAATTTTTTTTAAAAAGACCAAGTTCAATAAAATAATTAATTCAAGTGAAAGTAATTAAGAATTTTCATCAACAAATTTAAGAATATATAAAGTATATTTATATCCATCAATTATATTTATCAAAATATATTTACTCTAGTCAATCGATTATGGTTAGATAAACTTATTTAACTCGTGCTTGTGATATTTTTATTCAAATTTTAGAAGAATAACAATCATAATAATTAGTTTGTTGTTAATTATTTTATCAATTGAAGACATATAAATTATTTTCTCTACATTTGGTTGTATGTTAGTAGGTAAATTAGTAGTTGAGTGCTTTTGATAATTTTTAAAAGTTGAGGGCATAAAATCATATTTAAAAAAGATTTTTCAAAAGTCTAAAAAAAAAATTCTAAGAAACATGGCCAAACAAAACTCCAACTCCAACTTCATCTTCAACTCCAACTTCAACTTCGGAAAAAGATAATTTTCATGGCCAAACGACTACTTACTTTATACATTTAACTCTGTGGGTATTCATTTACCCCCCCTCCTCCCCCCAAAACTTTAAAGTTAATTAAATTCAACCCTTTGTAGCTTAGACCCAGACCAGGTCAAGGATGTGTGTTGTTGAACACATGCATTTTGATTTGTCATGTCATTAATCTTTTATTTCTTTAATTTTCCTTATTCGCCATTTTTTCCTTTTCCTAAATGTCTTTTCTACACCTATATACACTAATTAATTAAGAAAAAAATTCAGAAATAACAAACTAGTCCATTAATTAAAAGGCACATAGAAACCTTTTGCTAATTATCTAAATAACAACAGGTATATGTATTTGATGTGCACGACAACATCAAATATGCATATACATATAGGTAATCATCTTATTTTTAGATAACAACTTAAGTTTAAAAAAAAATAGAAAAAAATTAGTCCTTAAATCACGTTCACCCAATTAATTGAAAATTTTATTTTTAAAAATAGTAAGAGAAGAAGTGTTGTCTCGTCTGATTTAGGGACCAAATTTTAAAAAATTCTAAAGTGCCTTTTCAATTGAGGATATATGACAGACAAGCACATACTTGGGGATGGTGACCTAAATGTCAATGTATTGAGGATAAACGAAGCTCAATATGACTAGTTGGAATGTATGAGGGCTCAATAACAGACTATGAAGTAAGAGGTCAAGGAATCTATGGAGGTCACAGGGGTTATATATATTTGTTGGGGGGGGGGGGTGATCTTGTCTT
The DNA here is from genome assembly GCA_030864215.1 of Capsicum pubescens. Lineage (NCBI taxonomy): Eukaryota > Viridiplantae > Streptophyta > Magnoliopsida > Solanales > Solanaceae > Capsicum > Capsicum pubescens. The sequence goes on along the minus strand of CM061538.1, from coordinate 328,076,289 downwards.
TTCACTATTACTAGTCTCAAAATAAGGTTATATATTACGAGTAATAAAACGTATAATTAGACAAAAAATGGTTAACTAAAAGGCCAAACGACACCCTCTAGATAATTATCTCTTAACTTTCCCTATTATATTAACAAAGTTACATATGTTATAAATGTATTTACATTATAGTGAATGTCTATCAAGAATATAGATAAGATCTATCAAGATCTATTTGATATCTATTAGGATATGAAGTATCTATCTTTTAGAGAGAAACTAAGATTATTTTTCTATAAATAGAGGGGTTTTGTTCGTTGTATCATCAATCTTATGATCTCTCAAGAGAAATAAAGAATTACTCTCTCTTCTCTCTCTACTCTACCCTTTTTCTTTATTCTTAGTTATTTCATAACACGTTATCAGCAAGAGGCTCTGTCAAACAAGGTGAGATTATAAATCTAAAGGTAATTTCAAGGTTAGTGATTCCTTATGTTATTTGTATTTTTCTACTAATGATATAATTATTATTGAATTTGAGGAAAAAATTGGTTTGGAACCACTTATGCTTTAAATTTTTCATGAAGAACAATATTGTTAAAAGATATGATGATAAATTTAAGTCTCATCTTATTAAGAGGGTAAGACATTGGGTTAAAAGTTTCAATGCACCATAATGATAAGATGTTGGGTTCAAGTCCCATCGATCTATGCCTAAGACGCCTTTATATGGATAAGACTGTTGAGTTTGAATCTCAATGCACCATATTGATGATATTTTGATGGCTAAGGCAAAATAATGTGTTTTTGATGAAAATTCATGAAACTTGTCCATTGAATATGCTCCATTTCATGAAGTGAATGTGGTACCAATATATGATAGGTCTGAAAGATGACAGTTTTCGCCATTCTAGAAGTGAATGTGGTAGCAATATGTGATATACTTTGAGAGATATGTATGCCTCGATTTGCTTCTGAAGTAGCAATATCATAAAAGAGTTTTAAGCTATCAGAATTTAATAGGCTTAAGACATGATTATATTCCATTCCTAGGGAATGAAAAGCTCATTAATACAAACATTCACTTGATTGTGATGGTATCACAACTCACCTCCGAAAGAGTCTGAATAATTGAGAAAAGTTATTTTGAAATCTATTTCTAAAGTAGTAAATCTAAAATTTATTCATGTAATAGTAAATCTGAAATTTACTAAAGTAAAAGGTACATGTCATGGTAAACTTGGAGTTTGCTAGAATAAAAGTTCATAAATTGACATGAACGATTGTGACATCTCAAAGATGTACATACCGAGTATTGAACATATATTGAAGAATTAGAAAATTCTTCATTACTTTTAATGTTTCTTGTTCTCATGATAAGTTGGTTGGACCAACTAATTTTGGGATTGGATCCCTCAAAATCTGAAAAGTATAAAAGGTGAATATGAGCCTGTTCACCAGTCATGTGATCTATTAAGATGCATCGATATAAGATGATCACCTGTACGTTTATTGTCAACCTGAAGTTTGACATTCATAAAGTTGCTTGCTCAATAAAATTGAGCGAAGAGCATAACTTTCAGATTGTGTAATCAAGACAATTCATCTTGATGCTGATGGTTTGAGATTGAATAACTTTGATAATTAGCTAAACCATTACTAATGAGAACAAAACTTCATGTGTTGGTATGAAATATGATATGTTCCATACAATAGCACTTGTATGTATTAGACCAATAAATTATGATTATTTCTTCCCTCTCAATTGCTTCAAGGTTAAGAACCAACTATTTCATCTAATAGTTTTGATGTATACGATTAATGAATCTACCATGATGCACAAAGATGGATTCCACAAAGAAGATAGAGGATGTATGTTAGTTTTCCTAACATAAGAAGGAGATTATAAGAAGCTAAGAAATATGTTAGAAATTATTATCAAATCCTCATTCAAAGAATAATTTAAGTCAAATGCCGAAAGCATCTCATATTTAAGCTGCAAGCGCTCCTATTTTGTGTCCCTAAAGGACAAAGTCTACGCATACATGAAGCGTGGTAGACCAATCGATTCCAAATAAAATATTCCTTGAAATGGATAAAGAGCAAATAATCATAATAAGAAGACAATGTGCTCTTGAAAAGCGTACGACATAACACTTCATGAAATCTTATGAGAGGTTCAGGTACCTGAAAATAATAAAGTGATGAGATATCAAAATTTTATGTCGTATTATGAACCGATACGAAATGATATATCATCAATATCTTTGATACAATATTGACACAATATTGTGAAAGATCACGAGGATCTGAATTCTATGTTTATTTAAGCATGCTGATGTAGAAACATTTATCAAGTGACATGAAAGAATGCATCTTGATAAGTGTAAAACTTAATTGATTTGCATTCCAGACATTTGAAGATGTCACACATGATCTGCTGAATATTGTCACTTGACAAAAATTATATGAAAACTTTTTAAGGATTCAAAATGTTTGAAGTATATAAAAGTTTTTGGGAAACTTATTTATAATCATTATATTGTATAAGCTTATAGCTTGGAAATTATTGAAACTCTTGGAGAGTTTTCAAATGCAATAGATTATTTGCTAAAATGAGAAATATACCAATTGGGATTGGTTATGAAGTATCATATCATAGTGCAATTGGTGAACTCATGTATCTTGCAAATACTACAAGGCCTGATATAACCTTTTCGATCAATTTGTTAGCAAGGTATAGTTCTGCTCCGACTAAGAGACATCGGAATGAGATCAAACACATATATGGTACCTAAAAAGACTACCAATATGGGTTTATTTTAATTTGCAGTCTTGATCTTGATAGTTATGCTGATGTTGAGTACTTATCTGACCCGCATAAAGGTCGGTCTCAAATAGGTTATGTGTTCATATGTGGTGGTACTGTCATATCTTGGAGATAAATAAAGTAGTCTATCGTAGTCACTTCATTGAATCATGCTGAGATAAGAGCTATTCTTGAAACGAGTCGAGAATGGGTGTGGTTGAGGTTCATGATACATATCATTTGAGAAAAATGTGGTTTGAAATGTGACAAAGTACCCATAATTTTATATAAAGATAATGCAGTATGGATAACACAACTTAAGGGAAGATTCATAAAAGGAGATAGAACAAAGCACACTTCGCCAAAGCTTTTCTATACACATGAGCTAAAAAAGAAGAGTGATATTAACGTGTAACAAATTCGTTCAAGTGATAATGTGGCTGAATTATTCACCAAGTCTCTTCCAATTACAACTTTTAAGAAGATGATGCACAAGATCGGGATGCAAAAGTTCATTGATGTTCTCATCAGGGGGAGCAAATACGTGTTGTACTCTTTTTCTCTTTCAAGTTTTTGTCCCACTGAGTTTTCCTTGTAAGGTTTTTAATGAGGCATCCGATATGTGTATTGTTAGAGATGTGTACTCTTTTTTCTTCACTAGTTTTTTTTTCCCACTTGGTTTTTTCAAGTAAGGTTTTAACGAGACACATTATCTATCAATTAGACATTCAAGGGAGAGTGTTATAAATGTATTTACATTATAGTGAATGTTTATCAAGAATATAGATAAGATCTATTTGATATCTATTAGGATATGAAGTATGTATCTTTTAGAGAAAAACTAGGAGTATCTTTCCCTATAAATAGAGGGGTTTTATTCGTTGTATCCTCAATCTTATGATCTCTCATCCCTCAAGAGAAATAAAAAATTACTCTCTCTTCTCTCTCTACTCTACTCTTCTTCTTTATTCTTAGTTATTTCATCACAACATAAGTATTTTTTATAGCGTTAATAAGTCACTGAAGTTTATATGTTGTGTCAAAGTCATCAATCTATTTTTAATTTTATCTCTTATGTGAGTAAAGTCGCAATATTTTGCTATTTTTCATAAAATATTCAACACGATTACCCATCGTAAATAAACTTACACATAACCTTTTCCCACCATTTCTTAATTCATAACAAATATGGAATAAAGTTAATCTCAAACTTATTCAGGATTATTTTTCAAATAGCTTTTATTTAGACCATGTATTGGTATTAGAAAATTCATCAAGTACGTATCAATAATTAATTACAAATTGAGTAACTTGTAAGACAAGATATGAGTTCGATGATAAGTTCTGAACCCATAAATTTTAAATCCTAACTCCACCCATGTTAGTTGCTACGATGCTTAAAGTGATGAGTAGTAGACTCATAGGATATGAAGCGCTTGAAATCTTAGAAATAGAAGATATTTTCTTTAACATGTGAAGTATGATTAGCTTAATTGCTCATGTGAAGAAGGCCTACATACAAACATGAGTTTTTAAAGCCCTATTTTTAGAGTCTTTAAAGTTTGATATCCAATATATGAAGGATGGTTTAGTATATAGGAGAATGAAATTAGGTAACTTACATAAATCTAGAAATGTTTAAGGGTGATAACACTTTATCTCAATAATTTGTTGAATTACATCATATCTTGGATTTTTAAATTTGTGATACATATTTTTAGCCTTGATACATATGCATTGTGATACATTTGTAATTTAGCGGCTGGTTAAATAAAAAAGTAACTAATTTTCAATTATTACGAGGAGTAAAATTAGACACAAAGTGGAAATGATACATCTGGTTCCAGATATATCACAATGATACATTTCGTAAAATTACTCACTAACCATTAAAAATTCAATCTCACACCAAAATAAATAATTTACATTTGTCAAACATATGTTAAATGTATCAAACATTTATAAATAAATTAAAAATATGAATCACTATCACAAAGTATATGTCTTATGTATCTCCAGTATGACTTAATATGTCACATGCATTGTGTCATATGTATCACCAGTATATATCATATGCATTGTGATGATACATTTGTAATTTAGTGGTTAGTTAAATAAAGAAGTAACTAATTTTCAATTATTACGGAAAGTAAAATTAGGCACAAATCGTGGAAATGATACATCTGATTCCAGATTTATCACAATGATACATTTCGTAAAACTACTCACTAACCATTAAAAATTTAATCTCACACCAAAATAAATAATTTACATTTGTCAAACATATGTTAAATGTATCAAACAGTTATAAATAAATTAAAAATATGAATCACTATCACAAAGTATATGGCACCATCACATTGTTCAATTTCTCCATTTATGGGTACTGACTTAAAAGTTGAAAAAAAATTCAAAATTGATAAAAAGATTAAAAAAAAGACAATGAAATTGGTGAAGAAGTTGCAGTAAAGGAGATGAAAGTTGTATCAATTGCGAATAATTTAGGAGAGATTTTAGGGGATGAAATATTTAAAAAAAAAATCGTTAAAGAAAAATAGATTGCATGCATTAATTGTGGAATAAAAGTAGGGTGAGGTTTTTATTCATATGTATAAAAGTAAAAAGTAAAATTCAGGATTTTAAGTAATTGTTTAAAAGATAAAAAAATTTGAGTAATAAAGTCTCTTAGATTTGTAATTTTGTGTAATTTATCCATGAAATTAAGTTAAAAAAAACATATGGTGACTCCCAGATGAAGTTACTAAGAATGATTCTAGTTCTCTAGTAAATATCTAAATATATTATAAAGCAGAGGATGAAGTGTTATAATTAGCCAAGTGGCAATCTATTGTTAATCTACGTCTCAATTTTTAGGATAAAGTTAAATTATTATAATATAAGTTTGAATTAAAGGATATTAACTATTTGAATTTTAAAATGTATTATTCTTTTTTAAAAAAAAAACTAGCTTAAAAATAGAAAAATATGGTTAAAGAGTCCTAAATAAACTCTTACCATTTCAAAAGTTTATTCCTTTTATAGACTATAAAATAGTAGTAGTAGTAGTAGTAGTAATAATAATATAGTAATAATAATACTGATGATTAAAAAAATAAATATTATTATCTCATTGATTTTATAATTATTTATAATTGAAAAATAAATGATTCAAACTAAATTTAAAATGTTTGCAATTAGCTTTACGAATGTGAACCGATTTGAGGTTAAATTCCCTTATTTTTAGACATTTTGTAAGAAAAATTTATTCATTTAGTGGATAATTCAAGAAAGAAATAAGGATGACTACCTTATTGTTATAAGTGATTTTAATTACTGTAACTTATCTATTTATTTGAAGCATAGAAATTTAAATGGTAAAATAATTAAAAGTATCTAATGATAAATTTATTAAAATTCTCTTAAAATTAGTTTTTTTTTTCTAAAAAAATTTATCATTGGTTTAAAATTAGGAATCTAATATTGAAGAGTTTTAAATGAACTCATAAAATTCATAAACTTTCTCTTTCAATGTTTTAAAAAGTATTCATATATTAAATAAAAGATAATAATATCAATAATCATAATAATAAGAATAATTATAATAGATAATAGCAGTAGCGGTACACACATAGTAGTACCTTTAAGTTTTTTTTAGAAAAAAAATAACATAGAAGTAGTGTTGTTGTTGTTGTTATTATTAATAATAATAATAAATAAATAAATAAATAAATATATAGTACTTAGTGATAATGATAAATAATAATTTCTATTTTGCAATTATTTATACATCTATAATATTTATTTGTGATGGTTTTTCCAAACTTCACCCTTACTTGCAAAAATTTTAAATTATAAATATAAATTAAAAATTATTTAAGCCTAACATACATATTTACTTGCAATTCATTTATATATCTGAATTGTTGTTAAATTTTATCAAAGAAATAATTTATTTTTAACAAACAAATAAATGTGAAAATGAAAAGTAGATTAACGAAAAAAATGTAAAAAAAAAGGCAAAATAGTGGAGATAGAAAATTGTGACGAATTAGTCCTTTTTTAATTTTTATTATTTACTTTTAAAAATATATAATCTATCTTATTGATTTTAAATATATTTCAACTTTTATTTATAGATAATAAGATAATTATGCACTGTATTTGAAAAAGTATGAGATAAGATAATGAAAAATATAAACTTATCTTCTTAATTTTGATTTTGAATTTGAATTCAAATGAAATTTGAATAGGAATGAGACTCTATCTTCTTAATATCTCTTATATATAGATTACATTGTGAAATATTTTACTGCATTTTTCATTTATTTTTAGAACTTTAATTTAATATTTTTATTTTTATATGCAGGAAAAATATGACATTCATCTTCATCTTTTCCTCTTAACTTTCAGAATTGATGACAGTATCTATTGTCGTGATTCGACTTAATGGGTAATATTACAATCACAGTTTTTTTTCTCCACTATAATTTAACACATCTCTTCAATATCATCCCTTTCTATTGCTTTCATTTTATTAAAGTTCATGACAATTTCTTTACTTGAATATGCTTATTGGGTTTATAGTGTAATGACTTTTTAGATATATATTATTGAATATTTATATATATCATGTTTCATTTCAATTGTCGGACTAATTCATCGCGTTTCAAAATCACTTTCAATGGAAGACAAATTTCAAAGAAACTTATTTGGAGAATTATAGAAGTGCTTGAACTCAAACAGTTATTTAGAGTAATGAAAGATTAATTAGTAGCTATTAGTTAATTTTGAGTTATAATTATAAATAACTTTATTTGATGTGATTATTTGATTTTGTGAGATGATAAACTTCTCTTCATTGACGAACATAATTGTTAAATTCAATATTTTGGAAGAAATTATTTTTATATCTTTTAATTTTTCTGATGACTAGCTTAATATAATTAATTAAAAAATAATTTTGGCTAATGTTTGAATTACCATTTGAACGGATTGTAGTTTACTTAATTTGTGTGCGTGCATTTAAAAAATTATATTATGAATATATATGATCAAGAAGCAAGTTTTTAGAAAATGAGTCTAACAACAAAAATATTAACCAATGAAAATAAAATGCAAGTAATATAAAGGTATTTATACTTCATATAAATTTTTAAAAATAATTAATGTACACTATACATAAAAAAAATTTAAACTAAATGTACAACATTACGAGAGTTACCTAATTTTAAATTTTGAGAAATAGGTTAAATAAAAGTAATATAGATATTGTTAAATGAGTAGAAGAAAATTAAATCTACTTGAGGAACTTACAAGTATTCTGACACATATTTCATTTATCCTTTAAATTCATGAAAATTTCTTATTAAGTATATTTAATTAAGACATAAGATGATAGTAAAATATTTGTTAAAGTAATATAAATTATGCATATAAATAAGTCATATTATAAGTTTTCACAATATTTTTCATCACATGGGTATGGATTTTAGTTGTATTATATACTGAAAATAATATAAGGATATTATGTAGAGAATATAGCTTATATTATATGATTTTTTTGTCTAACTATTTGGTTCAAAGCAAGTTAAGCAGCATATATTTATGTAAATTTAAGTGATAATAAATAATATCAGAATTATATAACTCGAGGGGAGACGAGGGAGGGGGTATAAATTTTCTTTTTAGAAAAAAATTTGAAGGGGGTAGGGGTGTGGGTGGAGAAGGAGATGGGGTAGAGGCGGAGCTAGGTAGGTTGGGGGAAGGGGGAGAAAAATAATTATTTTATTTCGCTATTGAGAAATAGTATAATAGTTTTAGTTTTATTATATGATAGTATGATTTAACATGTTCAAACGCTATATTTCAATATGAAATAATTAAAAATAATGCTTTAATATTATCCGCGCATCGCGCGGGTACGTATACTAGTTAAGTAGATAACATACCTGATATTATATATACTTTATTGAATCCGAAAAGCTCCAACAAGGAATATAGAAACAAATTAAAAACATAACATAGCAGAAATAGAAAAGATATTTAGTGAAAAACTAGATCCTGATTTGTTGTACTAATTAAATTTGGCCAAATCAAAATGGAGAAATTGCGGTTCAAAATCAAAGTGATTTTTTTTTGGGGGAGATAAACTTGTTTATTACCAGTAGACGAATCACCTCGTAAAATAAGCCCTAGACAGCCCCGATCTTTATCTAGCAATTTATACATTCATCACCATATCTTATAAGGCCGACAAACCATACAACAAATAGGCCTTTGCAATACTCAATATAAGCTGATTACTAGAAGACTCAAGCCCCATATGGCCAACATTATTGGCCCTATCCAAGCCAGATTCCTTCCTACTAGAAAAATCTCTGATAATGTCATCATTGTTCAAGAAGTGATCTCCTACTTCCAGAGGATGAAAGGGAAGCTGGGTAGTATGATCCTTAAAATAGACTTGGAGAAGGCCTTTGATAGAATAGAATGGTCTTTCATTAGACAAGCCTTTCACTTTTTCAACATCCCTCCTAAGCTTTTCTCCCTAATTATGTCTTGCATCTCCACTACCTCTATCTCCATCCTTGTTAATAGTTAAAAAACCCCTTTTTTTTTACCCCTTCAGGGGTATCAGACAAGGTGAACCCATCTCCTCCTACCTTTTTATTATGTGTATGGAACTCCTGTCTAGGAGAATAGATCATGAGGTTGATTTTCTTACTTGGATTTCCATTTCCATCAGTAAGAAAGGTCCTAACCCCTTCCACCTTTTCTTTGCTGATGACCTCATACTCTTTGCCAAAGCCACTGCTGACAACTGTGGTACCATCTTTAAAGTTCTTCAACAGCTTACTGATTACTCTGGTCAAAGGATCAACCACTCCAAATCCAAAGTCCTGTTCTCCAAGAATTGCCTTGCTCACACCAAAGACCATTTCTCTGTCATCTCCTCCATCAAGCATTCTGAGTCCTTTGAGAAATACTTAGGGTTCCCAATCTTTCACAAGAAAACTTCTAACAGTGACTTCAGTTTCATCATTGACAACCTCAATTCCAAACTGGCTGGCTGGAAGACCAATCTCCTCAGTATGGATGGCATGATAACCCTTGCTAAGTCTTTCCTTAACAACATCTCCACCCATGCCATGTAATTCACCTCCCTTCCTTATGCTATCCTCTCTCAGATTGATAGGATTCAAAGGAACTTTGTCTGGGGAACCTCTACTGAAAGAAGAAAACTCCACCTTTTGGGTTGGGATACCATCTCTAAGCCTAAAAAAGATGGGGACCTCGGCATTCAAAGAGCCAAGATTATGAATAAAACCTTTAGTGCAATCCTAGCCTGGAGATTTTACCATAACAACAACAACCTCTGGGTCTCTATTCTTAAAAATAAATACTTTAAGGTAAACTCCTCTAGGTGCAGACCCCCTCTTGAATCTGGAATTTTATCTCTCATGGTAGTGCCCTGTGTATGTTGGGATCCCATTGGGTAGTTAAGGATGGTCTTTATGTTAACTTCTGGATGGATAGATAGATCCCCCTTCTTATCCCTCTTAGATTCTTTGTCCATTCCCCCTCACCATATCTGAATCGAAGCTGACCCTTGCTGAAGTCTGAAAGGATGGGACTTGGGACTTCTCCAACCTCTCCTTCCAACTACCCACTGATTTTATTACTAACATCCAAAACTCCTTTACTTGGAACCCCAATCTCAACCAGGATAAGATTATTTGGAGCCTTTCAAGCTCTGGTTGCTTTACAACAAGCTCCATGTACAATCTCATCTCTTCCCAATCCTTAGATATCAATGAGGGGCAGACCTTTATGTGGATTTGTAAAGCCAACTGCCCCCAAAAATCAAAACCTTCCTATGGTTAGCCCAACATAACAGACATCCTACCTCCCTCTACCTTAGTAGAGTAGGAATTATTAATAGCCTTGCCTGTAAGGTTTGTCACTCCCCTGTGGAGGATCTTGTGCATAGTTTCTTTGAATGCACCATTGTTAAGGACTTCTGGGACCATTTACTTGCTTCTGATTCCAACTCCCTTAGTCTCAATAGAACCAGATTTTACCTCACAACTGAGCCTCCTCTTGGTCCAGGTTATTTCATAAGAACTTTGACAACATCCTACTCTGACATAACATTATCCTCTTCAGCATTTGGTCTATTTGGAGGAATAGGAACCAAAACCTTTTCAAGAATCTTGCCAACCCTTCATCCTAGAGACAAGTTTATGATGAGACCCTTGAATTCATTACCCTTGTCTCCCTTAACAACCAAGGTCGGAAGAAAATGGACATCCATCTCAAATGGATCAGCCCCCCCAGGGTTCCTATATGCTCAATACTGACGACGTTTGCAAAGGTAACCCTGGTAAGGATGAGATAGGAGGTGTCATTCGTACTCCTAATGGGAACTGACTTCTGAGTTTTGCGAAAGCTTACCCTTGGGCCACCAATAATCAAATGGAGCTTATGTCTCTGCAGGAAGGTCTTCGACTGGTGGAAGAAAACAACTATGTGCCTATTCAGATTTATATTGATTCCACAGAAGTTATTAAATGGCTTATGCATGATAACTTAATGTATGATTCCATCATTGATGACTCCAGGTCAAGAATAAGAAGATTAGGAAGACCCAAGGTGGCTCACTTCTTTAAGGAACATAATGGAGTAGCGGATACTATGGCTAAGTTCAGATCACAGATGGAAGTCCAACCTGGATGCAGTATTTTTGAAGTTCCACCAATGTGTGCGCAAATAACTTTATGAGCAGACATGGCGGGAACTTTTTTTGTAAGATCTGTAAATAAAAACTATTATTCCCAGGTCATGGGCTCAAATTTTTGCTTTGTAATCGGACCTGATTAACTCTGGGATAAGGTCCCCTCTCTATTTAATGCACTTTTTTGAATAAAAAAAAGAAGAATAACCATACAACGAGTCTAAGGATGGTAGTTCATGTTACTCATGACATTCACCAATTTAGACTTTAATTAATGTCCCCCTAAAATGCACATCCTGAATAATTGCTCTTATAATTTCTGTTTGTGTCCTGTCCTTAGCTTGGAAAATCCTCCAATTTCTTTCTTGCCATATGTAGTAAACTTATGCAGCCAATGACATTTGACATATAGATCAACGTTCACACACTTGCCTTTACAATCATCTGTTGCCCATTTGATCTCATGACTTCATCCTTGAGCCTGCCTGCTTGGGATACGCATACTTCCACCCTAAGATTTTGTTCCACCTCAGGGGCGGACCTAGGTGTAAATATTTGGTGCTTCAACGCTCATTAAATTCGATTCAAATTAGATATAATAATATGAGAAATGTATAAAATTGATATAGGATCGAGTGTAAATAGACTCACCAAGATACTTAGATAAACTGAAACCGAAATATCATGCTAAAATATGAATAACAAAATATAATTTGATAAAGTGGGTGAGTCACTACACTTAGTTTCTGAAACTATCTTTTCTGTGGGAGAAGGATGACAATGGGGTGGTGCGGTGCGGGTTTTTTCTATACCCGTAAATTTAAAAACCATAAAGGCTCGCATCACCTTTAAATTCGCATAAACCCGCCCCACACTCATAGCCGTGCATACCCGCACCGCATCATCCCACATTTTTGTTCTTTACTTTTAAAAAAAATTTGTATCTCCATTGGAAACCACAATATTTTCAAATCTGCAATTAGGAAGTAGTAACAATCAATTTCTATTATATCACTTTTTACTAAAAAATTGTCAGAGAAGTATCAAGTGTACAATCAATGATCAAATATCAGATTTTCATTTATAAGATGAATCAAGAGATTAAAATTTGAGATCAATTTGTTTATTTGATTATTTAAGTGCTTGTTATAAATAAATTAAATAAGTTATGCACGACAAAGTGATTTAGGAAGAAATTTTTTTAAAATTTTGTTTTGATATTTTGAGTTATAAAATTATTTTACCGTTTTGAAAAGAAAAAAGTTATAAAAATTATTTATTTGTAGTGTTATGTATGTCGTTTTAAGTATGATAAAATTTAAGTAAAGAATATATATAATTTTAGGTAGATTCAGGAGAATAATACTAAATTTTAGCGTTTTTTTAATTTAAACTTGCATATACCTACACCCCGCCCCGCCCCGCCTCGCACCATTTAAAAAAGACTTACTCCAACCAGCCTCAAACCCGCTCCGCACCCACATAACCTAAAACCTGCATAGCCTAAAACTCGCAACGCACCGCCCCATTGCCATCCTTATTTAGGATAAAAAAAAACAATTCCTAAACCAAGAAGATAGTTGAGTGCTTTGATTTCCAAGCGGAACCTTAAAGCTTTAGGTGTTAAAATGTGTGATTGAACCTCCTGAGCACCCAGGATCCCTGTATCCCGAGTTCGCCACTACACCTGAGCTGAAAAAAGGTACTGAAAAAATAGATGTTCAGCAGTCTCAATTGCATCATTACATAGCACGCACACATTGGTCGTCATCAAGGCAGCCTCATTTAGCCAGTTTTGCCTTAGCTTGGTAAGAAATCTACCAGAAGTATAGAATGAAATCCACTTAATTGGGAGGTGTTGTATTATTGCAAATCAACTGCCTCCACTCCACTTTTTATACTACACATATAGTTGTTTTGTGGAGAATTTCATATCCGCTACAACATAAAGTATACTTTCTCTATATATTACTGCAACTTGTTTCGGCTTAAATTTGAGCAGGTGCGTCAAATATTAAATAATGTTTAATTTGCTGTGAATTTAGACATAGGATCTTTATTTTATTTTTTAATTTTAAAAAATTATATGTAATAACTATATAAAAAATACTATGTCATAGTAGTACTTAACAACGCAAAATATCTAAAAAATATTTTACAATTATGATTAAGAAAATATCCTTTACTTGTCCACATTGTAACTATGAGAAATAAATTGAAATGAGAAGAATGTATATATATATATATATATATATATATGTATGTATGCATATATATATATATGTATGTATGTATGCATATATATATGTATGTATGTATGTATGTATGTATGTATGTATATATGTATGTATGTATCTTTGTATATTTTGAAGGGAAAAGACATCGTTTTCACCCCAAACTATACCCGAAAAGTCGAAGTCACACCTAAACTATACTAGTGACCTATTACACACCTAAACTATAAAAAAGTGAAACTATTTACACTCTGTCAGGCTACCACCACTTGCATGTGGTGTAGTATTTTACACGCGCTGCCACGTCAGCACCACGTCAGTAAAAAGTATCACTTTTTTATAGTTAAGGTGTGTAATAGGTCACTTATATAGTTTAGGTGTGGATTCGACTTTTTGACTATAGTTTGGGGTGGAAACAATGCCTTTTTCCTTAATGTTTTTAGCCGTTTACTTTTGTTATTTAATAGGCTGGACGCGCTTAAAATAAGTGTAACACACGCGCCTTAGAATGGGGGTCGCGGGGAGGTAATAGTATCACTTTTATATAGTTAAGGTGTGTAATAGGTCACTTATATAATTTAAGTGTGGCTTAGACTTTTCTTATATAGTATGAGGTGGAAATGATGTCTTTTCCCTATTTTGAACCACTCCAATGACACGTTTAACATTTATTCTTTACTTTGAAACCAAGGTTTGAAATATTCCATCCCGTATCATTTAAAATATGGCTAGCTTACATATCCTTGAAATGAATTATATATTAAACATCTCAAGTTCTCAACAGGAGAGCATCATACTGGTACGTAAATGTGTTCTTAAAGCATTAATAATTCTTTTCATTTTTTGTCTCTTTTAAGTGATGAATTCTAAATTTTTTATATAGAAAGATGCCTAAAAGATTTTTTTAAATTCTTATTTAATTCTTCCTTTAATGTCGAGAGATTATATATTATTTAATTAAAAGAAAACTCTCTCTCTCTCTCTAAAGCTAGCCCACTATATCTTTTTCAGAATGTGGAGAAATGAAAATTGATCACAGGAATTATATTTATGGTAATCTTATTTTTGCAAAGTGATCATAATAGAAACTTGAAGAAGAATTATAGAATTTCTTTCTTTGTTACCTTACTCTAATTTTGTGCTACTCATTTTGAAGTTATTCATGAATTTAGTTTAAAGATTTTTTTATGCCTGGGGCAAGACGTTTACGATTAATTCATTGACAGTGTTATAATCTGAAGAAAATGAAGCATATGATGTATTTATATGTGAATGATCATTTTGTGCCAATTTTTATATTGCACATAATATTACACTATTTATTTCAATCAGAACTTTTTCAATTTATGGTTTCAACTTTAAATTATTATGTTTACAGTGGTTTTATTAACCCTTACATATGATCGACATGGAATGCGAAGACTAAGTTATAAAATAAACTTGGTGTGAAGCATATTTCTTCATTTTATTCAGCTGATTATTTTATTTTACATGTTACACCACATTAAGTTGATAGCTCATAAATTTATAACGAGGAGATTAAATACGGGAGCTTTACACACGTAATCAGCTAGATTCGTTGTTTAAATTTTACTTATGTTGTCTATTTTAAATTTATGTAATTGGTTAATCCACTATTTAGATTAATTCTTAATTTAAAAAATCACTAGAAAGAAAAATATTAAATGCAACAAAGCGCACAATAATGTGAAAAATAATCCTACAATGTTATAAAGTAAGAAAGAATAAAGAAGAAGAGTAGAGAGAATAGAGAGAGTGATTCTTATTACTTCTCTTGAGGGATGAGAGATCATCAGATTGTAAATACAATGAACAAAACCCCTTTATTTATAGGGGAAATTTACTCTGAGTAAAAGACGGATGCTTCAAATCCTAATAAATATCAAAGTAGATCTTGATAGATCTTGATAGACATTCACTATAATGTAAATACATTTATAACACTCCCCCTTGAATATCTAGATAGATAATGTGACTCGTTAAAACCTTACTAGAAAAAATCCAGTGGGAAAAAAATCTAGTGAAGGAAAAAGAGTACACATCTCTAACAATACTCATATAGGCTGCCTCATTAAAAACCTTACAAGGAAAACCTCATGGAACAAAATCTTGAAAGGGAAAAAGAGTACAACGCGTATTTGCTCCCCCTAATGAGAACATCCTTGAACTTTTGCATCCCGATCATATGCAACATCTTCTTGAAAGTTGAAATTGGAGAAGATTTGGTGAATAAATCAGTCACATTGTCAGTTGAACGAATCTGTTGCACGTTAATATCATCATTCTTTTGTAGCTCATGTATGTAGAAAAGCTTTGACAAAATGTGCTTCGTTCTATCTCCATTTATGAATCCTCCCTTAAGATGTGCTATGTATGCTGAATTATCTCTGTATAAAATTGTGGGTTCACACCACATTTTTCTCGAATGAGATGTATCATGGACCTCAACCATACACATTCTCGGCTTGCTTCATGAATAGCTATTATCTCAGCATGATTCGATGAAGTGACTACGATATACTGCTTTGTATATCTCCAAGATATGTCAATACCACCACATATAAACACATAGCCTATTTGAGACCGAGCTTTATGCGGATCAGATAAGTATCCAACATCAGCATGACCAATAAGATCGGGACTGCAATCTTTAGTATAAAACAAGTTCATGTGTTTTATCCCATTTTGATGTCTCATAGTAGGAGCAGAAATATACCTTGCCAACAAATTGACTGAAAAGGCTATAGGCCTTGTCGTATTTGCAAGGTACATGAGTGCATCAATTTCATTAAGATATGGTACTTCATAACCAATCCAGTTCGATATATTTCGCATTTCAGCAAATAATCTATTGCTTTGAAAACTCTCCAAGAGTTTCAATGATGTTCAAGCAATAAGCTTATACAATATAAGGATTATAAATAAGTTTTCCAGAAACTTTTATATGCTTCAAGCTGTTTGAATCCTTAAAAGTTTTCACATAAGTTTTGTCAAGTGACAATATTCAACATTTCATAAGTGACATCTTCAAATATCTGGACTGCAAATCAAATAAGTTTTATACTTACCAAGATGCATCCTTTCATGTCACTTGATAAATGTTTCTACGTCAGCATGCTTAAATAAACGTAGAATTTAGATCCTCGTAATCTTTCACAATATTGCGCCAATATTGTGTCAAATATATTGATGATATATCATTTCGTATCGGTTCACAATGCGACATAATATTTTGAGATCTCATCACTTCATTATTTTCAGGCACATGAACCTTACATAAGGTTTCATGAAGTGTTATGTCGTAGGCTCTTCAAGAGTTCATTGCCTTCTTATTATGATTATTTGCTCCTTATTTTTCAAGGACTATTTCATTTGAAACCGATTAGTCTACCACGCTTCATGCATGCATAGACTCTGTCCATTAGAAACACAAAATAAGAGCACTTGCGCTTTATATGAGATGCTTTTGACATTTGACTTGAATTATCTTTTGGATAAGGATCTGGTGATAATTCCTAACATATTTTATAGCGCTTATAATCTCCCCCTTATGTTAGAAAAACTAACATACATCCTCTACTTCTTTGAGTAATCCATCTTTGTGCATTATGGTATATTCATTAATCGTATACGTACATCAAAATTATTAGATGAAATAATTGGTTCCCGACCTTGAACCAATTGAGAGGGAAGAAATAATCATAATTTATTGGTCCAATGCATACAAGTGTTATTGCATGCAACATATCATATTTCAGATCAACACATGAAGCTTTGTTCTAATTAGCGATGGTTTAGCTATTTATCAAAGACATTCAATGTCAAACCATCATCATCAAGATAACTTTCTTGATTGCACATTCTGAAAATTATGCTCAATTTATATTGAACAAGTAACTTTATGAATGTCAAACGTAGGTTGACCATGAATGTACATGCGAACATCTTATTGATGCATCTTTTCAACATATCACATGATAGGTGAACGGGCCCTTATTCACCTTTTATTCTTTTCAAATTTTGAGGGACCCAATCCCAAAATTAGTTGGTCCAACCAACTTATCATGAGAACAAGCAACATTAAAGTTCATGAAGAATTTTCTAATTCTTCAATATATGTTCAATACTCAGTATGCACATCTTCGGGATATCACAATCGTTCATGTCAACTTATGAACTTTTAATCTAGTAAAATCCAAGTTTACCATGATATGTATTTTTGCTTTAGTAAATTTCAGATTTGCTATTATATGAATAAATTTCAGATTTACTACTTCAGAAGTAGATTTCAAAACTATTCAACCTCTTTCGGAGGTGAGTTTGTGATACAATCACAATCAAGTGCACGTTTGCATTAATAAGTTTCTCATTCCCCAGGAATTGAATATAATTGTGCCTTAAGCCTATCAAATTATGATAGCTTATAACCTCTTTCAAAATTTTGCTACTTCAGAAGCAAATCGAGGCATACATATGATGTAGAGAATTCTTCTCTAGTATATCTTATAATCATATAAGCGTGTGAAAATATCGCCACTTTTGATGATCATTATCATATTGTCCCTCCACGCGTATATTCGTGCATTTAATCACTTGTCTTATTTCAGACATATTATGTACTGCTACCAAATACATCTCAAGAATGAAGTAAGTTGTCATATTTCAGACTTATCATATATTGCTACCACATTCACTTCATGGAATGGAGCATATTCAATGGGTCAAATTTCATGACTTTTCATTAAACACCCATTATTTTGCCTTAGCCATCATAATATCATCAATATGGTGTATTGAGATTCAAACTCAACATCTTATCCATATAAAGGCGTTTTAGGCATGAATCGATGGGACTTGAGCCCAACATATTATCATCCTTTTTGATAATATTGTTTTTGAGGAATAAATTTAAAATATAAATGGTTCCAAACCAATTATTTTTCCTCAAATCCAATAATAATTATATTAATAGTAGCAAAAGAAAGATAACATAAAGAATTACTAACCTTGAAATCCTTCATTATAATCTCACCTTGTTTGTCAGAGTCTCGTGCTGATAACGTGTTATAAAATAAGAAAGAATAAAGAAGAAGAGTAGAGAGAATAGAGAGAGTGATTCTTATTACTTCTCTTGAGGGATGAGAGATCATCAGATTGTAAATATAATGAACAAACCCCCTCTATTTATAGGGGAAATTTACTTCTAGTCTGAGTAAAAGACGGATGCTTCAAATCCTAATAGATATCAAAGTAGCTTTTGATAGACATTCACTATAATGTAAATACATTTATAACATACAATATATAGGTTGTTGATTTTTTTATAAATAAATCACATTTTTATTCTTCCTCGAGAAATATTAGCTTCCTTGTGTGTATGTAGGCATGCATTAAATTTTATGATTACGTGTGATACCCCAGCTTACATGTACGTCGGGACAAGTTGTACTGTTATGATCAGAATAAAAAATCTCACATGGCAAAACACATGAAAGATATTGGGTACATCAGTAATCAGATTTTTCATTCTAGTGACACATTTAAATTTAGGCTGACAATATCACTAGTTGGCTGGACCGTTACATAATGTCTCATAAATCAAAATCAACATATAATTAAAAGAGATAATACATCAAAAACCCTTCAGACTTGTCTGTCCAACTTATTTTAGCACTTAAACTAACCTTCTATTTATTTAATCCCCTTAACATCTTTAAAATGAATTAATTTCAACCCTAATGCTGACGTGATATTTTTTTTTAAAAAAGAAAAAAATGCCTGAATTTTTTTTATTTTTTATTTTAAAAGCCTACTCATATTATATATATATATAATAGAAAAGGAAAAAAAAATCTCTCCTTCCTCACCCATCCCACCCGCCAACACCCCCACCCCACTCCTCCCTTCAACTGCCATATCATCCACCAGTCCCCTCCCCCCACCAGTCGCCCCTCCTATCAAAGCTGCCCCTCCCCCTCTAATTCCTCCTTCTTTAATTCGTTAGATCAATAAAAAAAAATGAAATTGAATTTGAAAATTAAAAAATCTACATGTTTGATTGTTGATTTGGTCGAATTTATCAGGTGAGTTGAGTTTTTTATCACTATTTTATGATAGTTTTCGATGATGGTGATGGCGTTTTCCGACGAGGATTCGCCGAAAAATCTGTGGGGTGTGTGTGTACAGGTGTGGTTGTATGGGGGGGATGGTGGTGTGGCTGTGAGGGGGTGGACGGGGGTGGATGGGGGCATGGTTGTGTGGGGGTAGACGGGGGTGTACGGGGGTGGATGGTGGTGTGGCTGTGTGGGGGTGGACGGGGGTGGATGGTGGTGTGGCTGTGTGAGGGTGGACGGGGGTGGATAGGGGTGTGGCTGTGTGGGGGTGGATGGGGGTGTGTGTGTGCAGGTATGGCGGTTACGGGGGGAGGGGGGAGAGGGGTGGTTATGAAGAGGATGGAAAATGGGGGGTGGGGCTATTTTTTTTATTTAAAATATTTTATATATAGAAGTGTTAAGGGAGTAAATAAATAGAAGTTTAGTTTAAGTGTTAAAGTGAGTTGAGCGGACAAGTTTAGGAGGTTTTGATGTATTATCTCAATTAAAAATAATGTGACCAATTATTTTATTGTTGAGACTATTCTATTAGTTTTAATTTGGTTTACTACTTAAGTCACTATTCTATATATGTGTGTAAACAAAGTATATCTATATTGATCATTGCAGTAGAGTAACTAGGTCGTCATGGATTGGATACACTAATTAATTTATTGTTTGAGGATTGATCTCCTCACTTTCTTTATATCTAACTTAAAATCGAAATTGAATTACTTGTTGCTATACGTAGCGGATCAATCAAAAGAGAAATGGCGTCTGAGAATCCAATACAAATGATGGCACATTATAAATCTTCAATCATACAAATGGTTCCATATTTTATGAGAGAAGAGAATAAGGAAAATAGTGATGATTATGAACCAAATGTGGTTTCACTTGGGCCTTACCACCACGGAAAGGAGAAGCTCAGGTTCGTTGAGGAATATTTCAAGCCTATGGCCGTTGAGATGGTCGTTGGAGACAGTGGCGTGGGCGAACATGACTGCATGAATGTAATTCTAGGAAAAATTGGGTATGCTAAGAGTTGTTACCTGCAAGAATTCGCTGGAAAGTACAGTGATGAAGAATTTGCTCGAATGATGCTTCGTGATGCATGTGTCATTCTAAATTATATTGGACCAACGGAGGGCCATGTGTTACATAAAAAAATCCGGATGATTCAGCATCTTGGTGCTGTTGTTTATGCCAACATTGGACGTGACATGTATTTGCTTGAGAATCAGGTACCTTTCCAGATTCTCAAGACGTTATTTTGTTTTATATATAATACTCATGGAGATATATTTGTAGAGAACGTGGAAAATTTTTGCTTTAAAATGTTCTTCCATGACAGAGATATTGAAAAACCTAATGACACCAATCATTTGGGGAGGGAATCCCTTCACCTTCTTGAAATTTTTCGAAGAGTAGTTGTCACAGGCCTGGATTACGAAAGTACAGCACTTGCAAATCGCAGAAGTAGCAGCTGCTGCTGCGATATCAATAGCTTGATATCGTGCCTCGGATGCAGAACCAAAGAATCATCAGTTAATAGTACTGAGTGGGACGTGTTTCGTTCTGTGACAGATCTGAAATCAAAGGGCATCTATTTGAAGGCCAGTGGGATTAAATCACTCAAGGGTGTAAGGTTTAATCCCAGTAATAATATGTTTCAGACTGCCTATCTCAAGCTCCCAAGCTGTCATGTTAAAGTGTACACCAGAGTGTTTTTCATGAACATGATCGCGTATGAGTTCTCTCCCTATTTTGAAATGTCTAAAGATGTGTCCGCTTACGTGAGACTCATGAAGCTCCTGGTGGTTTCAACTGATGATGTGAAGGAGCTGCGAGAGAAGAAAATCATAGTAAATAATTTAGGAATTGATGACGTACAAGTGGTTCAACTGTACAATGTTTTGAAAACTTATGAGACATTCGATGACGACTATTTTTTCCGGTTTGTCAAGAGAGATATGGGAGAGCACATAAACAACAAAACCAAGACTTGGATGGCTGAAATCAAAGCTCAATTGGAAACTAATTATTTTAACAGTCCCTGGTCCATGATTGCTTTCGCTGTCACCATTTTCATCATCTGCTTAGATTTTATCCAGACTTACTGTGCAGTACGTACATCCTAATGCTGCTGCTGATAATCAATCTTCTTCACGAAAGGAGGATTTTGATTTTGCTTTTATATTATTTTTGTGTGTTGATCGAATCATACCATCATCCATACAGTTGATCTATATATGTTTGTGTTTATCGTGTGTTGCATTGTTGCTTTTTAATTCGATCTATTTGGACGTATGCTTGTAATAAATAATACATTTTTTTAAGTACTACTCCCATCTGTTTCATTTTAGTTTGATTAGCACCAAGTTTAAAAATAATAAAGGAGACTAAATATTATCTATATTTATATACTATATTCAAAGTAATATTATGTATATTTATATCTATGCTATATTAAAAGTGTAAAGATAATTAGAAATGTGATTCGAACATTTACCCTTCGTTAAATATTATTTATATCTATATCTAAATATTAGACTAAATATTATCTATATCTATATCTAGATATTTTTTGAAGAATTTTTTGTGTAAAGATTCAATTTAATCGCATGTTCTAATATCTTAATTATTGTAGTTTCTGTTTTGTTACTATCTACTATTTTTTTGATTAATATAGATGGTAGATGAACGTTTATTTTGTTATAGTTTATATGTGGTAGATGAATGTTGCAGTAGGTTTTGAGGAATTTTTATATAAAAGTTAGATTTAATCGTATTGTTTTGTTGTAGTTTTTAATCTATTACTATATGTTGTCTTTATTATTATCTTTTATGTGATAGTTCACATGACACGATTAAGGTATTGACAGGGCGGAGCTACCCATTAGATAGGGGGTTCATCCGAACCCCTTTCGACGAAAAATTATACTATATTTACATGGTTAAAATAATACTTTCATGCATATATAATAAAAAGATGTTGAACGCATTCGATTAGTTCATATGTTCACTTGTGAATCCCTTAGAAAAAATCCTGGCTCCATCAATGGCTATTGATACTTCACATTCACCATACCTGAATGCATAAAGCTGCTCAAGGTGATATTTCTTCTTTTATTGAGACAACTAAATGAAAAGAGATTCACTATTTCAAGAAATTTATTTTTTTTACAAAAATAATTTTATAATTCTAATACACGGATTAGAATTATTTACACGACTTTTTAAAAATTGTATACCCATTCACATATGAGATGCAAATGTAAAACGCGTATTACATGCTACAATATACAAAAGCATGAAGATATACTTGGTGAAAAGGTTTAATTTTGGTTAGAATAAAGCATTTAGTACCCTTCTTAATCATGATTAAATTTGTCACAATACACTTCAACTTCACATGAGTTCTATTATCTCTTGAATTAATTTTAACGTATTTTTATCAACCTTTTTAATTAACGTGACACCTTTTTAGACGGCGTAAAACCTTTGATGTGGACCCTATTTTTATGTAATAAAAGTGTCTCATCAACATAAAAGGGTGATAAAAACTACACAAAAGGGTGATAAAAACTACACTAAAATTGAGTTCAGGAGATAATAGGATCCATGCGAAGTTAGAGTGTGTCGTAGCATCTTTGACCATAATTCGGGATATGAATGATTATCTCTTTTTCTTATATTTAGAACTTTAAAATAAAATCAACTAAATTTTTATTACTAATCTTTTTTATTTGAACTAATTTAAGATTGAATGAAATTTCAAATTGATGTCCATCACTCGAAAATTCATATGAAAAACATATATGTGATGTTAGCCATAGATAAGAAGTCTTTTCATTTTATATTCGCAAATATTATAAATAATTATTGTCAATAAGTGAGCAATATAAATATTTAATACATAAAATATTAGAGTAAATGAATGTTGGAACATCCCTTAGCGTGACTATCTTCTGTCTTTAAAGTCGATTACTATTTTTTAATAAATTATTTTTTTATATATTTTATATATTGATTAAAGGTATGACAAGAGCACATGTGCAACGCACGTATACTTGACTAATAATTTTAAATTATAGACGTGTATATTCAAATGTTCTTTTTTTTTTTTTTTGGTAAAAAAATATGAAAGATTACCATTAACAAACACCAAGATATACAACCTAAAGAGCCTCCAGTGTTCTGGAAAAAAATAGCTAGAGTTCAAGGAATCACCACGTCTAAGTACATAATTATTGTATCAAAGTAAGACTGTCTAACGGGCCGGGACGGTTCAACCCGGAACCGGCCCTCTCATTCTTACCGGGTTCCGGGCCGGTTCCGGGCCGGGTTTGGCCTTAACCGGGCCGGGCCGGGCCGGGCTGCACAGTAAAAATATTAAAACCCACCCGGAACCGGCCCACTTAACCCAATCCGGTCAAACCCACTAAAACCCGGTCAAACCCGGTTAAAAACCGGTCAAATATACACTATATACGCTATATACATAATATATACATTAAATATACACTTTTATAGAAGATATATACACGTGTATACATTAAATATACACTTGTATAGAAGATATTAAAATTATAAATCGTTAAATAAAAAAAAATAAAAAACAACGACTATACGTTAAATATACACGTCTATAGAGGATCTATTAACATTCATACACTCTATTCTATGTATATGTAATACTTTAAATGAGATATACTACAATATATATACATTACAATATATATTTGTATAGTTTTATACTAATTTATAAAACATATACACATGTATACGTTAAATATACATGTCTATAGAAGATCTATTCACATATATACACTCTATTCTATGTATAGGTAATACTTTAAATGAGATATACTACAATATATATATACATTACAATATATATTTGTATAGTTATATTCTAATTTATAAAATATATACACATATATACGTTAAATATACACGTCTATAGAAGATCTATTAACATTCATACACTCTATTCTATGTATATGTAATACTTTAAATGAGATATACTACAATATATATACATTACAATATATATTTGTATAGTTATATACTAATTTATAAAACATATACACATGTATACGTTAAATATACATGTCTATAGAAGATCTATTCACATATATACACTCTATTCTATGTATAGGTAATACTTTAAATGAGATATACTACAATATATATATACATTACAATATATATTTGTATAGTTATATTCTAATTTATAAAATATATACACATATATACGTTAAATATACACGTCTATAGAAGATCTATTAACATTCATACACTCTATTCTATGTATATGTAATACTTTAAATGAGATATACTACAATATATATACATTACAATATATATTTGTATAGTTATATACTAATTTATAAAACATATACACATGTATACGTTAAATATACATGTCTATAGAAGATCTATTCACATATATACACTCTATTCTATGTATAGGTAATACTTTAAATGAGATATACTACAATATATATACATTACAATATATATTTGTATAGTTATATTCTAATTTATAAAATATATACACATATATACGTTAAATATACACGTCTATAGAAGATCTATTAACATTCATACACTCTATTCTATGTATATGTAATACTTTAAATGAGATATACTACAATATATATACATTACAATATATATTTGTATAGTTATATACTAATTTATAAAACATATACACATGTATACGTTAAATATACATGTCTATAGAAGATCTATTCACATATATACACTCTATTCTATGTATAGGTAATACTTTAAATGAGATATACTACAATATATATATACATTACAATATATATTTGTATAGTTATATTCTAATTTATAAAATATATACACATATATACGTTAAATATACACGTCTATAGAAGATCTATTAACATTCATACACTCTATTCTATGTATATGTAATACTTTAAATGAGATATACTACAATATATATACATTACAATATATATTTGTATAGTTATATACTAATTTATAAAACATATACACATGTATACGTTAAATATACATGTCTATAGAAGATCTATTCACATATATACACTCTATTCTATGTATAGGTAATACTTTAAATCCACTAAAACCCGGTCAAACCCACTAAAACCCGGTCAAACCCGGTCAAACCCGGTTAAAAACCGGTCAAATATACACTATATACGCTATATACACAATGTATACATTAAATATACACTTCTATAGAAGATATATACACATGTATACATTAAATATACACTTCTATATAAGATATATAAACATATACACATGTATACATTAAATATACACTTGTATAGAAGATATTAAAATTATAAATCGTTAAATAAAAAAAAATAAAAAACAACGACTAAGGAGTGAATGAATTTGTGGAATTTTATTGATTGCAAAATGATCCAAAATTTATAATTTACATGAATGAAAAATCTATAAATTATGCATCATTTTTTCCAACTCATTCATGTTAATATTAATTGGAACTTGCATAGGGTAGTCGAAGTCAACGGGGGAAAAACCATGCATTGGACTTGATTCTGCTGAGTTCTCCCGTGAAGTCATAATTTCTTCAAGTTTGAGGTCGTCGTTGGGCTCTGGTTCCATTCCTTGGTTTCTTCTTTCTGCTCTAATCCAATCTCTGAGGCAAACTAAAACATTCATTGCGTTGCTTCCCAATGAGTGTCGGTTGTCTCCAAGCTGCTGTCGTCCCTGACTGAAGGCGCTCTCTGATGCAACGGTTGACATAGGAACATTCAAGATATCTCTGGCTAATCTTGAAAGTACAGGATATTGTGATTCATTATTCCTCCACCAATCCAGCGTGTTGATCCGTCGTCTGCGATCCTCTGGTGGCGTCCGCAGATAATATTTCAGCTCTTCCCGATAAGTTGATGTGTAAGCTCTCTCATCCACACTGTTCCAACAAGTTAAATCATAAAACGAATCAGGAAAACCACTATGTGCCGGCCTTTTAGAAGCTGATGGCTCCTCGGGAGGATGAGGAGCGACAGTTGGAGTGATATTTGTAGGTACGGCTGAATCAAATAAATCAGCATAGTGATTATATAATTTTTCTATATAATCTTTTGCATCAGCCGTAGCTGTCCACAAATCAGGTTGTACTTGTTCAGAATCATGGTTAGTATTTATTTCTAAGTTAGTATAAATAAGAGTACTAAAGTGACACATATGATTATATTTCATGCACGGATTTAACATAGCAGCAACCAAGTAAATAGGGGGAATCGGGAAGAAATATTTTTTAAATTTCGTAAACATAGCGCCAACAGCTTCTTTATAACCTTCTTTATCTTTATATTGTCGGAGCAAACCAGAAATATCGGCTATATATGCCAAAATATTACAAACAGTAGGATAGTATGCACCGGAAAATTCAACCGTAGCTACATAAAATTTTTCTAAGAACTTAACAAGATCATTAATTATAACCCAATCAGAATTATGTAGCATGCAATCAGCAGAATCAGCAAATGAACCACAATGTTGGTTAAAAGCTAGTGTAATAGGAATTCTATATTTATAACAAGTTTTTAAAAATTCATACGTAGAATTCCATCTAATATCAATTTCCTCAGGCATCAAAATCGGTGCAAGTCCATTTTCTTGACATTTAACTTTAAATTCTTTAATTCTAGATCTACGATTATTTCCTTGAATAAAACCAACAGCAAGACGAATTTTTTCAATATAAACCTCAAAAAAGTCAAGACCATCTTTTACAATTAAATTATATATATGACATGCACACTTAACATGAAAAATTTCAGGAAAGGGCGGAGATAGCGTAGATTTTATTTTTGTTATAGCAGTCTTGTTGTTAGAAGCATTATCAAAAGCAATACATAAAATTTTATTTTCTATACCATAATATCCGGCAATTTTAATAATAGAATCAGCAATAAATTGTCCAGTATGTTTCCGATTTTCATCATATAAAAAAGCAAGAATACGTTTTTGCATTATGAAATTACTATCCATCCAATGACAAGTAACGGTTAAATAATCATTTTTATTTACAGCACGACCAAGATCGGAAGTTAGGGACAATCTACATTGAATATTTTTTAAGAATGTTGATAAATAAAAACAATATTGTGAATGGAGTCTAAAAATATCAGACCGACAAGTAGTTCTAGGAATACCATTAAACATAGGATTATAAATTGCTTGTATATAACGAATAAAGGCATCAGAAGAAGGAAAACTAAAAGGCAAACAACCCACAGCTACCATTTTAGCTATTTCTTCTCTGTCCCTCAATTTATTATACTTTTTCGCTACTTGACCGGTTGTTGGGTCCATTCTAGTTTGCGTTGACCCACCAACATCCCCACCACCTTTTGCAATATTCAACTCTCTAGTGTGATCTTCAGCTATATGTCTCATTAACGTACCCGTACCCCCTTGCTTACCGCCACTTCTATGCTTATATTTTTGTTGACAAATATTGCACTGCACCTCAATATCTGATATACGTTCAAAAAATTGCCATGCAATACTAGTTCTTTTACGGGGTTTTGGGGCACTGGGAGGACGGGAAGGGAGATTAACTGATTCAGATCTAACGTTAGCATGTCCTACTGCGGGTGTTTCAGCAATATTTTCATCATCTTCGTCTACATTAACTGCATCTACTTCATTTTCTTCTTCTATACCGTAATTTTCCTGAAATTCTACATAATCCATATCGTGAGCACCTACACCTATTTCTTCCTCAAAAGGTGTACCAAGCGGTACCGGAGGCGAAGTCACACGGGTATATCTATTACTTGAACTACCTCTACCGCTAGTAATTCGCTTTTTACTACCACTACCGCTTCCGGGACAAAAATTTCTAACACCTTTAGTAGCGAGGTTTTTTAATTTATCCATAATATAAATTAAATTAAACTAAAAATATTCAAAATACACAAATATAATAAAATTAAATATTAAACAATTAATACAATAAATAAAAATTAAACGTAAGAGATGGAACGACAATACCAAATTTTGGAAGTATCCGAAGATTGCGACTTTAGAAACTTCCGCTCGTACTTTGTAAACGAAAAATTAAAAATTTAAATTGAACACTTTAAGAAATTAAATATATTGAATATTTGAGAATTGAGAATTGAGATTTGAGAGAGAATGAGATTTGAGAGAGTGAAAAATTGTGTGAGAAATGATTTGAAGTTGTAGGGTATTTATAGATTTATTTTGGGGATTAAATTTTTTTTTTTTTTTTTTTTTTTTTAAAGTTAATGGGCCCAAACTAGCCGTTTGGACCCAAAAACGGTAATATAGCCGTTGGGCCAACGGCTAGTTTGGCCCAATAATATTTTTTTTTTTTTTTTTTTTAATTCCGGGCCGGTTAACCGGCGGGCCTGGACCGGGTTGGTCCGGGCCGGGTTAATCGGGCCCAGTTTAAAAAAAAAACCGGACCGGAATCCGGAACCCTAAAGCCCTAGGGCTTACCGGGCCGGGTCAAACCGGTCCGGTTCGATATGTAGGGCCGGTTCGGGCCGGTTCGGGCCGGGCCAGCCCGGCCCGTTTGACAGGTTTATATCAAAGTGCTAAACTTTTGTGCTCTCTTTGAGCCTCTAAGGCCTAAGCATCTCTATTCTCTCCCTCTCTTCTTGTTGTACCTGTACATTAACAAATCCTACATTAATATTCACTTATTGAAATATCTTCCTATTTCTAGACTGTCATGTGTGGTAAATCAGAGCTCTGTATACTGCTGCAATAACTTCTTTCCGAAACAATTTCCATCTTCATCTTTTGATCCATTGAAAGGTTTCATAACAATTCTTGTTGTCGAATTTGATTCTAATCAATGCTTTCAAACAGTCCTTCACCTCTGCAGTCAATTTGCAATTCAATTCAAATGTTCTTTAAAGAGAAAAGATATAAAATTATCCCTAAACTTATCCGATAAATTTACTTTAGACCCTTAAATCTACAAATATTTATTTACCCCCTTCCTCCCACAACAACAATTAAAGTGAATTAAATTCAACCCTAATCTTTTATTCTGTTTTATTTCTTTTTCCTTATTATCCATTTTTCTGTTTCCTTAAATGCCTTTTTAAAACTTATACTCTCTCCGTTCTATTTTATGTGTCGCCTTTTGACCGAATACGAAGTTTAAGAAATGAGTGATAACTTTGTAAAGTTTATAAAATTGCTCCTCTTAAAGTTTAATCTAGTAAGGATAAAATGAGAATGTTGCCATTAAATAATTACCAAATAAGGAAAGATGACATTCTTTTTTGGATGAATTAAAAAAAAAATGATGACACATAAAATGTAACGGAGACAAACTATATTAATTAATTTATTCTTAAAATTATGTGAGCCCATTTTCTTTAACAAAGAGCTCCATTAGACATGATCCCAAATTAAATCTAATTTCTTTCAATAATTGCAGCCGAAGGATTGAAAGTAATTTCTTTCATAAAAATGGCAGTCAAAAATTTCTCCAAGCTTCACATCTTTCATCAATAAAGTTTGTGTCTACATCAAAAGTAAAAGGTTCACGCTTATCGCCTTAAAAATATAAAATTTTCTTAAAGTTTCAGTAATCCATTATTCGATTTTCAATTATTTGTGGTGCAAATGATGGAGTCTATCAGCTTTTTTATCATAGCCTTTATTTTTTATTTGAGCTGCCAAGAAAAAAGAGGCTATCAAAAAATTTAATTAATGAGGTTGAAGTTGCAAGAATTTTAATGAGAAATTTGCAGCTACTAAATGTTTGCCTTCATAATGGTATTGTCGAGTTTATGTCAACACTTCTATTGGTGTTGATGCTGAGTTTGTAAAATTAATGGCAATAATAATGAAGAAGTTGAAGAATAGTGTAGTGAATTGCTTAAGGACTAGTGGAATAAAAATGGTAGGATTGGATAGAGGATGAAAATGGAAGAACAAAGGTACAATAGTTGACTTCAATGGAGAAGACAATCAAAGGAAGATACGGTGGTGGGCTGCAATGGAGAAGACAATCAAATATAAAGAAAAGTATAAACAACATAAATCCCTTCTTAAATAAAACTTATTACATGGAATCCCTGATATACTTTCCCTCTCCGAGGTTATGAAAAATACATATGCCTACAATTAAGAAAATAAAATTTGATACCATTATTATCTCACAAAATTAACGTCATTATTTAATGCACAGATTTTATGGACGCATAAAAATAGTAACTGATATTCAAATTTAAAATTACATTGATACATCACCACAATTATTATCCCTGCTATTGCATTTTTTTATCCGGAATCTTTCGAATTGCAATACAAATTCAAAAAACATAAATCCTTTCTTAAATGAAACTTATTACATGGAATCCCTGATATACTTTCTCTCTCTCTCATATACTTTCTCTCTCTCTCAGGTTATCAAAAATACATATACACTAGTCCGTACCTTATATGTTACTACAGTGATCATCTGTTTTGCCTACAAGGAAATAAAATCTGATGTCATTATTATCTCACACAATTAACGTCATTATTTAATGCACTTATTTTATGAACGTATGAAAATAGTAACTGATATTCAAATTCAAAATTATATTGATACATCACCACAATTGTTATCCCTGTTATTGCACTTTTTGATCTGGGATCTTTCGAATTGCAATACAAATTCAAAAAACTCGTAATACATCTGTTTCTTTTCGTTTACCAACATCACTATGAACATCTCTATATTATTGAGGCATTCGGATTCTTGGCCGTCTGAAATTCTTTATGAACAATACAAAAGTGATGATATTATTGTTTCAGAAAGTGTAACATTCTTGAAATTGATCTCGATGATTGCTACAGAACTAAATATCAATGAAGGTCGAGAAAAATTGAATTAAAGTACATCATTGAATGCAATTCGTCTCCTATTATTATAAGGAATGATAATGGAGTTAGAGTTTACATTGAGTTGAAGATTTTTTTTCCAGGATTTGTGAACTATCCTTTGTGTGTTTCAATGTTTGACAAGTCAAATAAAGAGATAAAGTTCAATCGTGAAATCGGTGCTGTTATTTGTATTGAAGGAACTGATTCTAATGCGCGTGCGTTAACAATAGTTGAAACGCAAAATCAGTATTCCTTATACGTTCCAGAATTTGAAGTGAAAAACTTCATCACTGATTGCAAGAACACCAAAATAAAGGTTGATCAGCTTTACAAAGACAAAGCTACCCTTGTTGCGGTAATGATGAAATATCGTTTAGCGAATGACTTCAACACCAAAGCGAAACGATCTGACAAACAAAGGTATGAACAAAATTTAAATAATAAACTTTCGAATGGTTAAAGTTTTGTTATAATTTAACAAAACGTAAATAGAAGATTTCTTATTCGAATTCTATTTGGTTTGTTTGATTTAGTTGTTTTCTTGTATGTATCGTATAATATTATACGTTGCTCACAAATGTATAGGAAGTTTTATATGTCTTATGTTTACAAATAAATTCCAATAGAGCTGTGTTGTTGCCGATACTTTAAGTATTTTTGTATGTTAATACCTTAAACTTTAATAATGTGAAAAAATTACTCTAATGTAAGGATATGATATGTATTGTATTGTTTGTTAATAATTATATTTAAAAAACTAGATGATTAGTGTATTGTAAGTTATCATACATTCAAATTTTTGTATGATGAAACTGGTGAATTGATAATTGAGCATGTAATTCAAACATGAATATTATATCTATATTGTAATACATTGTTTACCTGTTTATATTTGATGCAACTATGTCCCACACTGTCGTAATAAAGATTGCAAAAAGGTCCTTAAGGCATCTTGTATGAATGAATCGGATGTGTTTGTGATTCATACATTTGATTCGGATCATACTTGCCGTCTTAGTGATCGAGTACTGAATAACTTGACTGCTACAATAATTTTTGTGAGTGAATTTACTGCACCAAAATTAATTAATCACAAAGAATACACACACCAACAGACATAATTGAAGAGATGAAGGACGTTTATGGAGTTGATATTAGCTACATGAATGCATGACGCGCAAAAGAAACAACAATTACGATGCTTAGAGGTGGTCCAGCTGAAGGATATCAAAAAATGCCTCGATATATTTATATGCTAAACAAAGTGTATCCTGACTCCCACATTAGGATGCATAAGACCACGGATAATGAGTTTAAATACTTGTCTATTGCCTTAAATCCAATGATTAGGGATTTTCAATTTTGTCGGTCTGTTGTAGTTGTTAATGGTGCCTATTTAAGTAGACCATACAAAGAAACATTTCTATCGGCAAGCACACTTGATGGTGCAGGTATTATGTTTCTTTTTTTGTTTTACCCTTTTAACATATTCACATATATATGCATTAGAACTGCTTATACATACACTGTTATGTATAAGGATTTCTGTAAATGCTTAAGTACAAAATATATGTTATACGTTCAAATAATTTATTGGGTTATTATTATATTTTTTTTATTTAGGTTGTATTCTGCCATTAGCGTACGAGGTTGTGGCAAAATGTGCGTTGTATCGTATTGGGTTATTTATGAAAAAATGTTTGCATGAATTTTAGGAAAAGCAAAGACAGACTTAGCGACCTGTATTATTGTAATGACCCTACAAATTTATAAATTTGTCTTGTTTTAATCCACCTTGTATTTTTTAAATATATATATTTTTTTTTGTAATGGGCCAAACTGATATTTTCTTTAACTCTTGAGACCTATATGTAAGAATAAATTTTAATAGGAAGGGTTTACTGTATTTATTAAAAGTAAGGTCAGATATATTGAGAGATGGGATAGGATTTCTCTCATCAGCGTAGAAGGAAAAGAAGGAAAAAAAAGGCGACGGCTTCAGGTTAGATAAGAATGTTTTTTTTAGTGAAATTACTTCTGCAACTTTGTTCATAATAATGTTAAGGTGGATTATAATAATGATTACTAAATAATTGTCTAATGACACCCTTTTTGTCTTCATTAAGGCTAAGAAAAAAAAACGTTAGGCGGAGTAGCTTGCGGAGAATTCTTTTCTGTCTTAATATATTAGGAGTGTGTGAATTGCTAACAAGTAAAGGGTGGCATATCATGCCATTATTGGTATTAGCAATATACTTTGGAGTTTTGAAATTAACAATTGTTACTTTGACAGTAACGGCGTAATAATAATTATGTCATAATCATATTGAGGATAACATTAAAATAGGTTGAGAACTTGAGGTTTAGGTCAAAGATTTTTAGAGTAAGAATTTATAAAATAGGTGTTATTAGATCCATATTCTTATGGGAATTATGTATTTGAACAGATTTTGACCGTTCAGAAGCTTTACATAAGGGCAGTTTGGTTGATTGATGCTTGGTTTTGGTTTGAGGCAAGTTGAGACCTTCCTTAGACTATTTTTCAAAGTGCTTATTTGAATATTTGTTAGTTATGTGTAATGGAAGTAATGGGAATTGGGGGTTCCGTATAAGTGATTGTGACGAGCATCTATGCGGGTACCAATGTTGTTTGAGGGAATAAACTAAGTTAATTGTATGTTTTAAACCTTTTTTCCTATTTGCTAGCCCGGTGAACTGATTTGTTATGGTAATTAAATTATTGAAAAAGCTAGCTAATGATGATACTCTCACTTGATAAGTTGAGTTGACTTTAAAATTAAATCTGATCTAGTTTTAAGATACGATGTGCTTTGCTTGACTTTATTGATGATTTGGGGTCGGAGTTGCATGCCTGCACATCATGCATTGCATTTCATATGGGATCGGAGTGCACACGTGCACAATATTATATATATTTATTAGGATCGGAGTGCACGCCTGCACAATATTATATATATTTATTGGAATCAGAGTGCACGCCTGTACAATATATATATATATATATATATATTGGGATCGGAGTGCACGCCTGCACAAGATATTTATTGAGATCGGAGTGCACGCCCACACAGTACATGGACCTTGTGAGTGTAACACCCCAATTTTTTGAACCGAAATGCTACACGGTGCTTATGACCTTGAAGGACCACAAGCTAACCCATGACTAATATCTGTACCTGTGCACTGCAATTATATAATGTAATAATGCGGAAAACATGAACATGTAGGCCATAAGGTTCAACTGAATAAAACAATCTGTAAAATAGTAACATCCGTGTGGGTGAAAGATACCCAAAACAACTGAAAACTGAATCAAATCTGAACTAAATCTGAAAGCCTTTAAATACTATCTGAATAAGGAGTTGAAGGAACATGTCTCCAACTAACTCCTTTTAGCAAAACTGAGCTGAAATAATAAATGAAATAAAATAATATCGTATCATTCTAGAATGAAGAGGACTCACTGCAACTCTGTATACTGGAATGCAGCTACTACTGCTGGTCTGGAACTCGTGTCTCTGAACCTATGGTGTAGCATGAAAAGAAAGCACCATAGCGCAAATGGGTCAGTACAACTGGAGTACTGAGTATACGAGTGAGGTAGGCTAATGCAAAGGGTTTACATGCATGAATAATGCTAACTGACTAACTGATATGAACGTAAGAGTACAAACATACATACATACTAACTGAGATCGTGAGTATGTGATAGCTAAATCTGTACGCTAATACATGGTTTACTGATAACTGACATGGCTGAAATTGTAGTTCTGATAGCATGGGCGACTGTGTCTGACAGTCTTGAATCTGATGGAACTTTTTGAGTCCCGTGCTATAACTGAATTTGACTGTATCTAACAGTCCTGGTATACTAATATCTGAAGAACTGTCTGAGTTCTTATACTGAGACTGAGTCTGAAACTGTGGGAGGTAGTTGTTTAACCGACATACCCCATGTATGCCATTATGGCTAAGCTGGGGTCCAATCTCTGCCCCGACTGAAGGGGTGTCAATACCGCGCCACTGGTAAGGACAGTTGTGAGTGACCCTTAGCTGGTAGGTACTCAAAACGAGAGCGGTGGGAACCCTGAACTGACAGGTTAAGCCACCTCATCAACCCTAATCTGACAGGTTAAGATGTCTCAACCTATGCTGGCTATATAGTTCTGGAACGCAAGGATGACTGCTAAGAATCACACCCTAAACTGGTAGGTGAGTTTCCATCCTTGGGTTCACTCGGTACTAACTTCTACTCCTATATGAAGAGACTGAACATAATTCAACTGACTGTACATGGACTGATTAACTGACTTCCATTGACTGACGGAATAGTACTACTATCTGAGAGTTAACTGAGATCATGAGATTTCTGAGGTTTCCTGAGTCACATGACTGACTGAGTTCTATAGATTAAAGTTTGACTGAGATTATCGTGATAACATGACATGGCTCTAGGCACACAACTATATTTTTTGGGTACGAATACCCCCAGGACTCGATAGAAGAAAACAGACACACATGACATAACTTGATCATAAGATTGGAGTCCACAATTCATAATATCATAAGTAGGGGATCTTATACTTCAGGTAGTTATTCAACATCTTAAACATTGTAGGGATTGAATGGATATATTTTGTGTACATATTATACATATCCATTATCATACATTCTTCATACCAGAACAATAGCAACACATCAATAGCATGGAATTCATATTTAAGTATATAGCTAACATAGACTTGTCATTTAGATATCATGAAATCATGTAAACATAAATTCCTAGCATCCCAAGCATTTTATCAAACACCTAGCATGCATTCTTTAAGGCATAGGTGTGTTTCATAACTTGCACCATATTACACCACCTAAAGTACATAGTTTTCAACTAACAACCATATATATATTTCATGAAAACACCTTTAGATATCATCTTAAAACTTAAACAACAATCATCAACATGTACATGCTCATATCACCACAAAAATTTCACAAAATAGTATTTAATACATGGTTCTTGAGCTCTATGAATGGATTGTATCCATAGATGAACACTACACATACCTTAGATTAATAATCCGTGAAGATAGTAGTGAAATAAGCTTGGAATTTGAAACCCCCAATTGAACCCTAGACTTGTTCTTGGTTGTTCTAGAGAGAATTTTGATAAAAAGTAATGTAAAGAGATGATTTAGAGCCTCAATCCCGTGCTTGGGACTTATATAGGGGGTGGGGAAGATGACCCCAATACCCCTCTAGATGCGTCACTTTATTTCTATGAAAATTGCCCGATTTGGGCCCCCGGTGTGATACGGAGACATCGCGTTTCCACCTATTTGTGACCTGAAAACTCACCGAGATGCGTTGGAATTTTGGAGAGACACTAGAAATTGACAAACTTCATTTTGGCTTACGGCGTGACACGCCACTGACTGAAATAACGCTGCTGAAACTTTAAATCGC
The DNA here is from genome assembly GCA_030864215.1 of Capsicum pubescens. NCBI lineage: Eukaryota > Viridiplantae > Streptophyta > Magnoliopsida > Solanales > Solanaceae > Capsicum > Capsicum pubescens. The sequence goes on along the minus strand of CM061538.1, from coordinate 328,039,035 downwards.
CCTAACTTCTTCACCGGGTGTCCGTTTTAGGAGAATTTTATATCGACGGAAAGCTTATTCAATTATCTACAAGTTGGAGGGTATAAATCTTCCAAAATACCACCTATAAACAAATCTATGCTCGTCCAAAGAGGAGCTATGTGAAATCACACACGAAAACTTGGTGGATTCAAAAGTTCTTAGCTTTGCTTACTCTAAGTGACTTTTATGAACATAATTAACACATCATAAGCTCTATTATCACTAGGATACTCATCCTAATTCATGTACTCAAATATGAATCATAGGATAGGAGGTTTCACGTGTAGGAACAACGGTTCATTTTCTATCTTAGAAATATACGGGGTATTACAATATCTCCCCCTTGGAAACATTCGTCCTCGAATGAGACTGACTGAAATGAGGAAAGGCGATAAACTGGAGTACATAAAATACATACACTACTGGAACATGATCTCATGACAGACATGACTGATAAGCTAAACATATCATGCTGGACATGCATATCTGATGCATGAGTAACGGATTCATGAACGCATAACTGACACTTCTGATAACTGAGTTCTCCCAATGAGAATGCATATTTGATGCATGATTATACACTAGACTGATACATGAATGCGTGACTAAATATGCAACGATAATAGATACCAAGTTTATGATGAGAACATGAACATGAAACTGAGTACGCTTAAGGAGAACTATTACCTTGAGCTTGATCTGAATTGGCGGAGAAGAGGTGAGGATACTTGGTACGCATATCTGCTTCTGCTTCCCAAGTAGCTCCCTCATGAGACTGATTTTACCAAAGAACCTTGACTAGAGGGACTTTTTTGTTCCTCAATCTACGAGTCTGATAGTCTAAGATTTCGACTAACATCTCTTCATAAGAGAGACTGTTCTGAACGTCAATGCTCTGAATAGGGACTACAACTTCTAGGTCACCTATGCATTTCTTGATCAAAGAGACATGGAAGATTGGATGAATTGAGGCTAGATCTGAAGGCAATTCGAGCTCATAAGCTACCTTGCCGAAGCGACTGAGAATCCTGAAGGGACCGACATATCGGGGAATGAGTTTCCCTTTCTTGCTGAACCTCTTCACTCCCTTCATGGGAGAGATCTTGAGGTAGACATAGTCATTGACCTCGAACTCGAGATCCTTTTTACGAACATCTGCATAAGACTTCTATCGGCTCTGAGCAGCCCAGAGTCTCTCTCGGATCAACTAAACTTTCTCTAAGGCATCGAATACTAAGTCAGGACCTATAACTGAGGCCTCACGAGCTTTGAACCAACCGATTAGAGATCTACATCTCCTACCATAGAGATCTTCGAATGGAGCCATTTGAATACTGGAATGATAGCTATTGTTGTATGCAAACTCAATCAAAGGCAAGTGGTCATCCCAACTTCCCTTGAAATCAATTGCACATGACCTTAGCATATCTTCGAGAGTCTGAATGGTCCTTTTTTCTTGACCATCTATCTGAGGATGAAACGCTGTACTAAGATAAACTTGGGTACCAAGACCCTTTTGGAAAACTTTCCAGAAGTGAGAGGTGAACTGGGTACCTTTGTCTAAAATAATAGATAGTGGAATACCATGTAATCTAACCAACTCCCTGATATAGAGTTTGGCATAATCCTCGGCTGAATAAAAAGTACGAACAGGAAGAAAATGAGTTGACTTGACCATTCTGTCTACAATGACCCAAACTGAATCATGCTGATGACAAGTTCTAGGCAAACCCATCACGAAGTCCATGCTCACTTCTTCCCACTTCCAAGTAGGAATGGTGAACTCCTGCATGGAACCACTAGGTTTCTGATGCTCTATCTTAACCTACTGACAGGTAGAGCACTTAGACACAAACTCTGCAACATCTTTCTTCATCCTACTCCACCAATAAATCTCCTATAAGTCGCGTTACATCTTAGTGGCCCCTGGATGAATAGAGTACCATTCACCATGCGCTTCTGCAAGAATTCACTGCCTCAATCCATCTACACCTGGAATGCACAAACAACCCTGACAACAAAGAACACCATCTACCCCTTAGGAGAAAACCTCAACTTTCTGATTCTGAACTGACTCTTTCAGCTTAACAAGGCTAGGATCCCTGTCTTGCTTTTCTTTCACCTCGGAATCTAGAGATGAATTTAAACTACTTTGAACACATACACCACCCTCGGAAGAGTCAACTAAGAGAACACTAGTCTGGCCAGTTGATGGATTTCCTGAGCTATTTTCTTCTTGCTATTCTCAACGTAATAAACACTACCCATGGAGAGTCTACTGAGAGCGTCAGCCACAATATTGGCCTTGCCCGGATAATAAAGAACACTCATGTCATAATCTTTCAAAAGGTCTAAACACCTTCTCTGACGAAGATTAAGATCTTTCTGAGAAAAGACATATTGGAGACTCTTATGATCTATAAAGACATCCACATGAATTCCGTAAAGATAATGCCTCCAAATCTTCAAGGAAAATACTACGGCTGCTAACTCAAGATCATGAGTAGGATAATTCTTCTCATGGGGCTTTAACTGTCTGGAGGCGTAGGCTATGACCTTACTATGCTGCATGAGGACACAACCTAATCCCACTCTGGATGCATCACAATAGACTACGAAACCATCTAAGTCGTCTGGAAGAGCTAGAACTGGAGCTGAGGTGAGTCAAGTCTCCAACTCTTGAAAACTCTTCTCGCATGAATCTGACCATTGAAACTTAACCTTCTTTTGAGTCAATCTGGACATAGGAGATGCAATAGAATAAAAGCCCTCGACAAACCATCTGTAATAGCCGGCCAAACCCAAGAAACTTCTGATATCTGATGGAGATACGGGGCGAGGCCAGTTTCTTACTGCTTCGGTCTTCTGAGGATCTACTCTAATGCCATCACCGAAAATAATATGGCAGAGGAATACTACTGATCTTAGCCAAAATTCACACTTACTGAACTTGGCGAATAACTGATGATCCCTGAGAGTCTAAAGAATAATTTTGAGATGGTCTGAATGATCACACTCAGTGCGAGAATAGACCAGAATATCATCTATGAAGACTATGATGAACATGTCCAAGTACTGCTTGAACACCCAGTTCATCAAGTCCATAAAAGCTGTAGGGGACTTGGTAATACCAAAGGACATAAAAAGAAATTCAAAGTGACCATACCGAGTACAAAAAACTGTCTTCGTGATGTCATATTCTCTAACTCTGAGCTGATGATAGCCTGATCTGAGGTCTATCTTGGAGAAATAACTGGCACCCTGAAGTTGGTCAAACAAGTCATCTATTCTGGGAAGAGGATACTTGTTCTTGATCGTAACTTTGTTAAGCTGACGGTAATCAATACACATCCTGAGAGAACCGTCTTTCTTGTGCATGAATAAGACTGGTGCACCCCATGGGGATACACTGCTTCTGATGAATCCTTTATCTAAGAGATCCTTCAACTGATCTTTCAGTTCCTTGAGTTCTGCTGGTGCCATTCTGTATGGAGGAATAAAAATAAAATGAGTATCTGGGAGAAGGTCTATGCCAAAGTCTATTTCCCTTTCGTGAGAAATGCCTAGAAGATCTTTGGGAAAGATATCTGAATATTTATTAACCACTGGGACTGATTCGAGACTGGGAGATTCGGAACTGGAATCCTTAACATGCACGAGATGATACACACATGATGATAGACGTATTTACACGCCTAAAGCACCTTAATTTACCCATATTTTAGCTAAGTTTTAAAGGACAAAGTATATAATTCCTGCACTTTTAGTCCTTTTTCCTGTAAGTGAGCTAACCAACGTGATTAGCAAGTTTTCAGGAATAAATGATGAAGATTTCAGCATTTTATGGACTGTTGGATGCCAAAGGAAACTTCACGTAAGAAGGAAGGCAGCTTCTGGAAGCTTGTGGACTGAAAGTGATGCATGGAGAACTTGTCCCGGGCAAACACAACATTTCTAAAGACTTGGGGGATCAGCAGTAACTTAGTAGGATTAGGACAAGTATGCAGTAACCCAGTAGGACTAGGACAAGGATAAAAACCCTATTTCAGTAGGACTAGGACAAGGATGTTATAAAAACTCTATTTGCTAAATTTTTCAGCAAGCTTTTTATTATTCTCACTCATTCTCTTTCAATTCATTCTTACTCTCTTCTATTCTAAAATTTGTTGTTGACAGTATTCTTCATCTATTCGACTTTTAATTTTCACGACAAGAGAAACGCTACTAGCAAGGAATTCACGCCACAAGTGACGCCAATACTTCCTTATCGTGATATTGTTATTACTTTGGTATGATGATATCCTCGTGGTTTTCCTTCACAATTATGAGTAGATAAACTTCTCTATTAGGGTTATGGAAGCCTTATGAGATACTATCTATTGCTATGAGTTTTTGAATTCTTGATACGTATGCTGCTTATATCATTACTCTCTTCATCTTAATTGAATTCTTGTGGTTGCAAACATATAGTATACGCCAGTATAGCATTAACTTGTTCGAAAGAAAAGTTACATGTCTGGAAAAGAGAGAATGACAAGGAAATAGGGCTACCAAACCCTGTTTAAAAGTTAGTGCCATAACTGGAGTAACCTCTTGGAGAATTCGTACCATTAGTATACGCTTTAAGCTCGAAAGAGTTAAAGTGATATAATCCTTGATGGTCGAAAGACACTAGGATTTACCATAGAATACGAATCTCTATAAGTGCATGCATGTCTGAATTCCGCATAACTCATAGCCAATAGATACGTAAAACTCATAAGGTGGACATAACCCTAACTTACAATTCTCATTGATTAAAACCTACTAAACATTCCATTTTTCTTTGTTACTTCGATACTCTTAATTCACGCTACAATTAAATCCCCCTTTTTTCATAGAATTTTCGATCAACAGTCTACTAATCGTTGCATACTTAGTGACCAAGTATTCCCTGTGGGATTCGACACCCAACCCAGTTGGGTTCTATATTTGACAACGACCGCTTACACTCTTACGAGAGCTGTAGTTTGAGCGTTATCAAATTTTGGCGCCGTTGCCGGGGAATACGGTTGTCAACTAAGTTTGTGATAGTTACTAGACCCTTTGGTCAAAGATTCTCGAATTTTACTTTTAGTTGTTGTTTTTGTTTTATTCAGGTTTGCTTGAGTGCATGCCAAACACTCGAAGTTCAGGTCAACCGTTATTACCTATCAATCCTGAACCACAACTTATTGGCAGAATGGATGCACAACGTGACATTGAAAGAAGGGCTGCTCAACAGGAGCAGGCTAGATTAGCTGCGTTGGTAGCTGCTTAAGTGCATCAACAGAATATTGATAACCCAGGTCGGGCAACAAATCTTGATGATGAGGACCTGGGTGATGATGAGTTACTTAATCCACGACGTGCAGATGAGGTGGCAGCACCTATGCACAGGAGAGATCGTCAAGCTAGAATGAGACCTGAACACCGAGCTGTGCAGGCTCTTTTTGATGATGATGATGACGATCTTGATGGAGCTGGTGCCACAGGGGCTATCATTCCTCCGCCCTTGGCACCTGGAGCCAAGTTCAATATCACTAGCACCATGATTCAGCTATTGCAGCTCAAAGGTTTATTTGGTGGACTTGCTGGCGATGATCCAAATATGCATCTGGTCAATTTTATTTCAACATGCAAGTCATTTGACAATCCAGGAGTTGGGCAGAATACAATTCGGCTGCGCTTATTTCCATTGTCTCTGTCTGGAGAGGCAACTCTATGGCTGAACGGGCTAACTCCTGATTCTATTACTAATTGGAGGCAACTGAAAGACGCTTTCCTAGAACGATTCTTTCCGCCATCCAAGAGAGCACAGTTGAGAGATGAGATCAACAATTTCCAACAGCTTCCAACTGAAGCTCTCCACGAAACATGGGAGAGGTTCAAGAAGAAGCTTATGCGGTGCCCAAATCATCAGATGACCAACATCCACTTAATGGAGATATTATACATGGCTTTGAACTCAGTGACTAAGCCAGTGGTTGATAATGCTGCAGGTGGGTCATTCATGGACCTTACTTTTCTTGAGGCAAGTGATATGCTAGATCGTATGACAAAGCAGAGTAGAGCTTGGCATACCAGGGATTCTAAGGTAGCAAGCTCTACCGTATCTGTTGGCATGACTGCAGAACAGAGGCGTAGACAAGAGGAACGTGACCAAGATATGGCTCACATGAAAACGCAGATGGATCTTCTTACCAAGCATTTATTATCAGGGAGGACCGAAAAGGTTAAAGCCGTTGTATCACACGGAAGATATGATTTCAATTCTGAGGGGGAAGAAAATTACTTGAATAATCAGGGGGGTTTCCGAGGCAATGCCCAAGGAAACCAAGGTCGGAACTATTATGATAAATCAGGATACAAGGACCGTGATCAAGGTGGTTGGAAGAATAAGACTGACAGGAGTGGTTTGTATGTTCCTCCTGGAAACCGTGAGGCTGTGGCGTCTGGCTCTGGGAAGATATCGATGGAAGATATGATGGCGAAGCTGTTGAAGGGAGTAGAGGCAACTAATACGGGAGTGAATGAGGTAAAGAATAATTTGTCTTCAATAAATCAATTGGTTGACTCGTATTAGGATATGAAGTATGTATCTTTTAGAGAAAAACTAGGAGTATCTTTCCCTATAAATAGAGGGGTTTTATTCGTTGTATCCTCAATCTTATGATCTCTCATCCCTCAAGAGAAATAAAAAATTACTCTCTCTTCTCTCTCTACTCTACTCTTCTTCTTTATTCTTAGTTATTTCATCACAACATAAGTATTTTTTATAGCGTTAATAAGTCACTGAAGTTTATATGTTGTGTCAAAGTCATCAATCTATTTTTAATTTTATCTCTTATGTGAGTAAAGTCGCAATATTTTGCTATTTTTCATAAAATATTCAACACGATTACCCATCGTAAATAAACTTACACATAACCTTTTCCCACCATTTCTTAATTCATAACAAATATGGAATAAAGTTAATCTCAAACTTATTCAGGATTATTTTTCAAATAGCTTTTATTTAGACCATGTATTGGTATTAGAAAATTCATCAAGTACGTATCAATAATTAATTACAAATTGAGTAACTTGTAAGACAAGATATGAGTTCGATGATAAGTTCTGAACCCATAAATTTTAAATCCTAACTCCACCCATGTTAGTTGCTACGATGCTTAAAGTGATGAGTAGTAGACTCATAGGATATGAAGCGCTTGAAATCTTAGAAATAGAAGATATTTTCTTTAACATGTGAAGTATGATTAACTTAATTGCTCATGTGAAGAAGGCCTACATACAAACATGAGTTTTTAAAGCCCTATTTTTAGAGTCTTTAAAGTTTGATATCCAATATATGAAGGATGGTTTAGTATATAGGAGAATGAAATTAGGTAACTTACATAAATCTAGAAATGTTTAAGGGTGATAACACTTTATCTCAATAATTTGTTGAATTACATCATATCTTGGATTTTTAAATTTGTGATACATATTTTTAGCCTTGATACATATGCATTGTGATACATTTGTAATTTAGCGGCTGGTTAAATAAAAAAGTAACTAATTTTCAATTATTACGAGGAGTAAAATTAGACACAAAGTGGAAATGATACATCTGGTTCCAGATATATCACAATGATACATTTCGTAAAATTACTCACTAATCATTAAAAATTCAATCTCACACCAAAATAAATAATTTACATTTGTCAAACATATGTTAAATGTATCAAACATTTATAAATAAATTAAAAATATGAATCACTATCACAAAGTATATGTCTTATGTATCTCCAGTATTGACTTAATATGTCACATGCATTGTGTCATATGTATCACCAGTATATATCATATGCATTGTGATGATACATTTGTAATTTAGTGGTTAGTTAAATAAAGAAGTAACTAATTTTCAATTATTACGGAAAGTAAAATTAGGCACAAATCGTGGAAATGATACATCTGATTCCAGATTTATCTCAATGATACATTTCGTAAAACTACTCACTAACCATTAAAAATTTAATCTCACACCAAAATAAATAATTTACATTTGTCAAACATATGTTAAATGTATCAAACAGTTATAGATAAATTAAAAATATGAATCACTATCACAAAGTATATGGCACCATCACATTGTTCAATTTCTCCATTTATGGGTACTGACTTAAAAGTTGAAAAAAAATTCAAAATTGATAAAAAGATTAAAAAAAAGACAATGAAATTGGTGAAGAAGTTGCAGTAAAGGAGATGAAAGTTGTATCAATTGCTAATAATTTAGGAGAGATTTTAGGGGATGAAATATTTAAAAAAAAAAATCGTCAAAGAAAAATAGATTGCATGCATTGATTGTGGAATAAAAGTAGGGTGAGGTTTTTATTCATATGTATAAAAGTAAAAAATAAAATTCAGGATTTTAAGTAATTGTTTAAAAGATAAAAAAATTTGAATAATAAAGTCTCTTAGATTTGTAATTTTGTGTAATTTATCCATGAAATTAAGTTAAAAAAAACATATGGTGACTCCCAGATGAAGTTACTAAGAATGATTCTAGTTCTCTAGTAAATATCTAAATATATTATAAAGCAGAGGATGAAGTGTTACAATTAGCCAAGTGGCAATCTATTGTTAATCTACGTCTCAATTTTTAGGATAAAGTTAAATTATTATAATATAAGTTTGAATTAAAGGATATTAACTATTTGAATTTTAAAATGTATTATTCTTTTTTTTTAAAAAAAAAAACTAGCTTAAAAATAGAAAAATATGGTTAAAGAGTCCTAAATAAACTCTTACCATTTCAAAAGTTTATTCCTTTTATATACTATAAAATAGTAGTAGTAGTAGTAGTAATAATAATATAGTAAAAATAATACTAATGATTAAAAAAATAAATATTATTATCTCATTGATTTTATAATTATTTATAATTGAAAAATAAATGATTCAAACTAAATTTAAAATGTTTGCAATTAGCTTTACGAATGTGAACCGATTTGAGGTTAAATTCCCTTATTTTTAGACATTTTGTAAGAAAAATTTATTCATTTAGTGGATAATTCAAGAAAGAAATAAGGATGACTACCTTATTGTTATAAGTGATTTTAATTACTGTAACTTATCTACTTATTTGAAGCATAAAAATTCAAATGGTAAAATAATTAAAAGTATCTAATGATAAATTTATTAAAATTCTCTTAAAATTAGTTTTTTTTTCTAAAAAAAATTATCATTGGTTTAAAATTAGGAATCTAATATTGAAGAGTTTTAAATGAACTCATAAAATTCATAAAATTTCTCTTTCAATGTTTTAAAAAGTATTCATATATTAAATAAAAGATAATAATATCAATAATCATAATAATAAGAATAATTATAATAGATAATAGCAGTAGCGGTACACACATAGTAGTACCTTTAAGTTTTTTTTAGAAAAAAAATAACATAGAAGTAGTGTTGTTGTTGTTGTTGTTGTTGTTATTAATAATAATAATAAATAAATAAATAAATAAATAAATATATAGTACTTAGTGATAATGATAAATAATAATTTCTATTTTGCAATTATTTATACATCTATAATATTTATTTGTGATGGTTTTTCCAAACTTCACCCTTACTTGCAAAAATTTTAAATTATAAATATAAATTAAAAATTATTTAAGCCTAACATACATATTTACTTGCAATTCATTTATATATCTGAATTGTTGTTAAATTTTATCAAAGAAATGATTTATTTTTAACAAACAAATAAATGTGAAAATGAAAAGTAGATTAACGAAAAAAATGTAAAAAAAAGGCAAAATAGTGGAGATAGAAAATTGTGACGAATTAGTCCTTTTTTAATTTTTATTATTTACTTTTAAAAATATATAATCTATCTTATTGATTTTAAATATATTTCAACTTTTATTTATAGATAATAAGATAATTATGCATAGTATTTGAAAAAGTATGAGATAAGATAATGAAAAATATAAACTTATCTTCTTAATTTTGATTTTGAATTTGAATTCAAATGAAATTTGAATAGGAATGAGACTCTATCTTCTTAATATCTCTTATATATAGATTACATTGTGAAATATTTTACTGCATTTTTCATTTATTTTTAGAACTTTAATTTAATATTTTTATTTTTATATGCAGGAAAAATATGACATTCATCTTCATCTTTTCCTCTTAACTTTCAGAATTGATGACAATATCTATTGTCGTGATTCGATTTAATGGGTAATATTACAATCACAGTTTTTTTTCTCCACTATAATTTAACACATCTCTTCAATATCATCCCTTTCTATTGCTTTCATTTTATTAAAGTTCATGACAATTTCTTTACTTGAATATGCTTATTGGGTTTATAGTGTAATGACTTTTTAGATATATATTATTGAATATTTATATATATCATGTTTCATTTCAATTGTCGGACTAATTCATCGCGTTTCAAAATCACTTTCAATGGAAGACAAATTTCAAAGAAACTTATTTGGAGGATTATAGAAGTGCTTGAACTCAAACAGTTATTTAGAGTAATGAAAGATTAATTAGTAGCTATTAGTTAATTTTGAGTTATAATTATAAATAACTTTATTTGATGTGATTATTTGATTTTGTGAGATGATAAACTTCTCTTCATTGACGAACATAATTGTTAAATTCAATATTTTGGAAGAAATTATTTTTATATCTTTTAATTTTTCTGATGACTAGCTTAATATAATTAATTAAAAAATAATTTTGGCTAATGTTTGAATTACCATTTGAACGGATTGTAGTTTACTTAATTTGTGTGCGTGCATTTAAAAAATTATATTATGAATATATATGATCAAGAAGCAAGTTTTTAGAAAATGAGTCTAACAACAAAAATATTAACCAATGAAAATAAAATGCAAGTAATATAAAGGTATTTATACTTCATATAAATTTTTAAAAATAATTAATGTACACTATACATAAAAAAAATTTAAACTAAATGTACAACATTACGAGAGTTACCTAATTTTAAATTTTGAGAAATAGGTTAAATAAAAGTAATATAGATATTGTTAAATGAGTAGAAGAAAATTAAATCTACTTGAGGAACTTACAAGTATTCTGACACATATTTCATTTATCCTTTAAATTCATGAAAATTTCTTATTAAGTATATTTAATTAAGACATAAGATGATAGTAAAATATTTGTTAAAGTAATATAAATTATGCATATAAATAAGTCATATTATAAGTTTTCACAATATTTTTCATCACATGGGTATGGATTTTAGTTGTATTATATACTGAAAATAATATAAGGATATTATGTAGAGAATATAGCTTATATTATATGATTTTTTTGTCTAACTATTTGGTTCAAAGCAAGTTAAGCAGCATATATTTATGTAAATTTAAGTGATAATAAATAATATCAGAATTATATAACTCGAGGGGAGACGAGGGAGGGGGTATAAATTTTCTTTTTAGAAAAAAATTTGAAGGGGGTAGGGGTGTGGGTGGAGAAGGAGATGGGGTAGAGGCGGAGCTAGGTAGGTTGGGGGAAGGGGGAGAAAAATAATTATTTTATTTCGCTATTGAGAAATAGTATAATAGTTTTAGTTTTATTATATGATAGTATGATTTAACATGTTCAAACGCTATATTTCAATATGAAATAATTAAAAATAATGCTTTAATATTATCCGCGCATCGCGCGGGTACGTATACTAGTTAAGTAGATAACATACCTGATATTATATATACTTTATTGAATCCGAAAAGCTCCAACAAGGAATATAGAAACAAATTAAAAACATAACATAGCAGAAATAGAAAAGATATTTAGTGAAAAACTAGATCCTGATTTGTTGTACTAATTAAATTTGGCCAAATCAAAATGGAGAAATTGCGGTTCAAAATCAAAGTGATTTTTTTTGGGGGAGATAAACTTGTTTATTACCAGTAGACGAATCACCTCGTAAAATAAGCCCTAGACAGCCCCGATCTTTATCTAGCAATTTATACATTCATCACCATATCTTATAAGGCCGACAAACCATACAACAAATAGGCCTTTGCAATACTCAATATAAGCTGATTACTAGAAGACTCAAGCCCCATATGGCCAACATTATTGGCCCTATCCAAGCCAGATTCCTTCCTACTAGAAAAATCTCTGATAATGTCATCATTGTTCAAGAAGTGATCTCCTACTTCCAGAGGATGAAAGGGAAGCTGGGTAGTATGATCCTTAAAATAGACTTGGAGAAGGCCTTTGATAGAATAGAATGGTCTTTCATTAGACAAGCCTTTCACTTTTTCAACATCCCTCCTAAGCTTTTCTCCCTAATTATGTCTTGCATCTCCACTACCTCTATCTCCATCCTTGTTAATAGTTAAAAAACCCCTTTTTTTTTACCCCTTCAGGGGTATCAGACAAGGTGAACCCATCTCCTCCTACCTTTTTATTATGTGTATGGAACTCCTGTCTAGGAGAATAGATCATGAGGTTGATTTTCTTACTTGGATTTCCATTTCCATCAGTAAGAAAGGTCCTAACCCCTTCCACCTTTTCTTTGCTGATGACCTCATACTCTTTGCCAAAGCCACTGCTGACAACTGTGGTACCATCTTTAAAGTTCTTCAACAGCTTACTGATTACTCTGGTCAAAGGATCAACCACTCCAAATCCAAAGTCCTGTTCTCCAAGAATTGCCTTGCTCACACCAAAGACCATTTCTCTGTCATCTCCTCCATCAAGCATTCTGAGTCCTTTGAGAAATACTTAGGGTTCCCAATCTTTCACAAGAAAACTTCTAACAGTGACTTCAGTTTCATCATTGACAACCTCAATTCCAAACTGGCTGGCTGGAAGACCAATCTCCTCAGTATGGATGGCATGATAACCCTTGCTAAGTCTTTCCTTAACAACATCTCCACCCATGCCATGTAATTCACCTCCCTTCCTTATGCTATCCTCTCTCAGATTGATAGGATTCAAAGGAACTTTGTCTGGGGAACCTCTACTGAAAGAAGAAAACTCCACCTTTTGGGTTGGGATACCATCTCTAAGCCTAAAAAAGATGGGGACCTCGGCATTCAAAGAGCCAAGATTATGAATAAAACCTTTAGTGCAATCCTAGCCTGGAGATTTTACCATAACAACAACAACCTCTGGGTCTCTATTCTTAAAAATAAATACTTTAAGGTAAACTCCTCTAGGTGCAGACCCCCTCTTGAATCTGGAATTTTATCTCTCATGGTAGTGCCCTGTGTATGTTGGGATCCCATTGGGTAGTTAAGGATGGTCTTTATGTTAACTTCTGGATGGATAGATAGATCCCCCTTCTTATCCCTCTTAGATTCTTTGTCCATTCCCCCTCACCATATCTGAATCGAAGCTGACCCTTGCTGAAGTCTGAAAGGATGGGACTTGGGACTTCTCCAACCTCTCCTTCCAACTACCCACTGATTTTATTACTAACATCCAAAACTCCTTTACTTGGAACCCCAATCTCAACCAGGATAAGATTATTTGGAGCCTTTCAAGCTCTGGTTGCTTTACAACAAGCTCCATGTACAATCTCATCTCTTCCCAATCCTTAGATATCAATGAGGGGCAGACCTTTATGTGGATTTGTAAAGCCAACTGCCCCCAAAAATCAAAACCTTCCTATGGTTAGCCCAACATAACAGACATCCTACCTCCCTCTACCTTAGTAGAGTAGGAATTATTAATAGCCTTGCCTGTAAGGTTTGTCACTCCCCTGTGGAGGATCTTGTGCATAGTTTCTTTGAATGCACCATTGTTAAGGACTTCTGGGACCATTTACTTGCTTCTGATTCCAACTCCCTTAGTCTCAATAGAACCAGATTTTACCTCACAACTGAGCCTCCTCTTGGTCCAGGTTATTTCATAAGAACTTTGACAACATCCTACTCTGACATAACATTATCCTCTTCAGCATTTGGTCTATTTGGAGGAATAGGAACCAAAACCTTTTCAAGAATCTTGCCAACCCTTCATCCTAGAGACAAGTTTATGATGAGACCCTTGAATTCATTACCCTTGTCTCCCTTAACAACCAAGGTCGGAAGAAAATGGACATCCATCTCAAATGGATCAGCCCCCCCAGGGTTCCTATATGCTCAATACTGACGACGTTTGCAAAGGTAACCCTGGTAAGGATGAGATAGGAGGTGTCATTCGTACTCCTAATGGGAACTGACTTCTGAGTTTTGCGAAAGCTTACCCTTGGGCCACCAATAATCAAATGGAGCTTATGTCTCTGCAGGAAGGTCTTCGACTGGTGGAAGAAAACAACTATGTGCCTATTCAGATTTATATTGATTCCACAGAAGTTATTAAATGGCTTATGCATGATAACTTAATGTATGATTCCATCATTGATGACTCCAGGTCAAGAATAAGAAGATTAGGAAGACCCAAGGTGGCTCACTTCTTTAAGGAACATAATGGAGTAGCGGATACTATGGCTAAGTTCAGATCACAGATGGAAGTCCAACCTGGATGCAGTATTTTTGAAGTTCCACCAATGTGTGCGCAAATAACTTTATGAGCAGACATGGCGGGAACTTTTTTTGTAAGATCTGTAAATAAAAACTATTATTCCCAGGTCATGGGCTCAAATTTTTGCTTTGTAATCGGACCTGATTAACTCTGGGATAAGGTCCCCTCTCTATTTAATGCACTTTTTTGAATAAAAAAAAGAAGAATAACCATACAACGAGTCTAAGGATGGTAGTTCATGTTACTCATGACATTCACCAATTTAGACTTTAATTAATGTCCCCCTAAAATGCACATCCTGAATAATTGCTCTTATAATTTCTGTTTGTGTCCTGTCCTTAGCTTGGAAAATCCTCCAATTTCTTTCTTGCCATATGTAGTAAACTTATGCAGCCAATGACATTTGACATATAGATCAACGTTCACACACTTGCCTTTACAATCATCTGTTGCCCATTTGATCTCATGACTTCATCCTTGAGCCTGCCTGCTTGGGATACGCATACTTCCACCCTAAGATTTTGTTCCACCTCAGGGGCGGACCTAGGTGTAAATATTTGGTGCTTCAACGCTCATTAAATTCGATTCAAATTAGATATAATAATATGAGAAATGTATAAAATTGATATAGGATCGAGTGTAAATAGACTCACCAAGATACTTAGATAAACTGAAACCGAAATATCATGCTAAAATATGAATAACAAAATATAATTTGATAAAGTGGGTGAGTCACTACACTTAGTTTCTGAAACTATCTTTTCTGTGGGAGAAGGATGACAATGGGGTGGTGCGGTGCGGGTTTTTTCTATACCCGTAAATTTAAAAACCATAAAGGCTCGCATCACCTTTAAATTCGCATAAACCCGCCCCACACTCATAGCCGTGCATACCCGCACCGCATCATCCCACATTTTTGTTCTTTACTTTTAAAAAAAATTTGTATCTCCATTGGAAACCACAATATTTTCAAATCTGCAATTAGGAAGTAGTAACAATCAATTTCTATTATATCACTTTTTACTAAAAAATTGTCAGAGAAGTATCAAGTGTACAATCAATGATCAAATATCAGATTTTCATTTATAAGATGAATCAAGAGATTAAAATTTGAGATCAATTTGTTTATTTGATTATTTAAGTGCTTGTTATAAATAAATTAAATAAGTTATGCACGACAAAGTGATTTAGGAAGAAATTTTTTTAAAATTTTGTTTTGATATTTTGAGTTATAAAATTATTTTACCGTTTTGAAAAGAAAAAAGTTATAAAAATTATTTATTTGTAGTGTTATGTATGTCGTTTTAAGTATGATAAAATTTAAGTAAAGAATATATATAATTTTAGGTAGATTCAGGAGAATAATACTAAATTTTAGCGTTTTTTTAATTTAAACTTGCATATACCTACACCCCGCCCCGCCCCGCCTCGCACCATTTAAAAAAGACTTACTCCAACCAGCCTCAAACCCGCTCCGCACCCACATAACCTAAAACCTGCATAGCCTAAAACTCGCAACGCACCGCCCCATTGCCATCCTTATTTAGGATAAAAAAAAACAATTCCTAAACCAAGAAGATAGTTGAGTGCTTTGATTTCCAAGCGGAACCTTAAAGCTTTAGGTGTTAAAATGTGTGATTGAACCTCCTGAGCACCCAGGATCCCTGTATCCCGAGTTCGCCACTACACCTGAGCTGAAAAAAGGTACTGAAAAAATAGATGTTCAGCAGTCTCAATTGCATCATTACATAGCACGCACACATTGGTCGTCATCAAGGCAGCCTCATTTAGCCAGTTTTGCCTTAGCTTGGTAAGAAATCTACCAGAAGTATAGAATGAAATCCACTTAATTGGGAGGTGTTGTATTATTGCAAATCAACTGCCTCCACTCCACTTTTTATACTACACATATAGTTGTTTTGTGGAGAATTTCATATCCGCTACAACATAAAGTATACTTTCTCTATATATTACTGCAACTTGTTTCGGCTTAAATTTGAGCAGGTGCGTCAAATATTAAATAATGTTTAATTTGCTGTGAATTTAGACATAGGATCTTTATTTTATTTTTTAATTTTAAAAAATTATATGTAATAACTATATAAAAAATACTATGTCATAGTAGTACTTAACAACGCAAAATATCTAAAAAATATTTTACAATTATGATTAAGAAAATATCCTTTACTTGTCCACATTGTAACTATGAGAAATAAATTGAAATGAGAAGAATGTATATATATATATATATATATATATATGTATGTATGCATATATATATATATGTATGTATGTATGCATATATATATGTATGTATGTATGTATGTATGTATGTATGTATATATGTATGTATGTATCTTTGTATATTTTGAAGGGAAAAGACATCGTTTTCACCCCAAACTATACCCGAAAAGTCGAAGTCACACCTAAACTATACTAGTGACCTATTACACACCTAAACTATAAAAAAGTGAAACTATTTACACTCTGTCAGGCTACCACCACTTGCATGTGGTGTAGTATTTTACACGCGCTGCCACGTCAGCACCACGTCAGTAAAAAGTATCACTTTTTTATAGTTAAGGTGTGTAATAGGTCACTTATATAGTTTAGGTGTGGATTCGACTTTTTGACTATAGTTTGGGGTGGAAACAATGCCTTTTTCCTTAATGTTTTTAGCCGTTTACTTTTGTTATTTAATAGGCTGGACGCGCTTAAAATAAGTGTAACACACGCGCCTTAGAATGGGGGTCGCGGGGAGGTAATAGTATCACTTTTATATAGTTAAGGTGTGTAATAGGTCACTTATATAATTTAAGTGTGGCTTAGACTTTTCTTATATAGTATGAGGTGGAAATGATGTCTTTTCCCTATTTTGAACCACTCCAATGACACGTTTAACATTTATTCTTTACTTTGAAACCAAGGTTTGAAATATTCCATCCCGTATCATTTAAAATATGGCTAGCTTACATATCCTTGAAATGAATTATATATTAAACATCTCAAGTTCTCAACAGGAGAGCATCATACTGGTACGTAAATGTGTTCTTAAAGCATTAATAATTCTTTTCATTTTTTGTCTCTTTTAAGTGATGAATTCTAAATTTTTTATATAGAAAGATGCCTAAAAGATTTTTTTAAATTCTTCTTTAATTCTTCCTTTAATGTCGAGAGATTATATATTATTTAATTAAAAGAAAACTCTCTCTCTCTCTCTAAAGCTAGCCCACTATATCTTTTTCAGAATGTGGAGAAATGAAAATTGATCACAGGAATTATATTTATGGTAATCTTATTTTTGCAAAGTGATCATAATAGAAACTTGAAGAAGAATTATAGAATTTCTTTCTTTGTTACCTTACTCTAATTTTGTGCTACTCATTTTGAAGTTATTCATGAATTTAGTTTAAAGATTTTTTTATGCCTGGGGCAAGACGTTTACGATTAATTCATTGACAGTGTTATAATCTGAAGAAAATGAAGCATATGATGTATTTATATGTGAATGATCATTTTGTGCCAATTTTTATATTGCACATAATATTACACTATTTATTTCAATCAGAACTTTTTCAATTTATGGTTTCAACTTTAAATTATTATGTTTACAGTGGTTTTATTAACCCTTACATATGATCGACATGGAATGCGAAGACTAAGTTATAAAATAAACTTGGTGTGAAGCATATTTCTTCATTTTATTCAGCTGATTATTTTATTTTACATGTTACACCACATTAAGTTGATAGCTCATAAATTTATAACGAGGAGATTAAATACGGGAGCTTTACACACGTAATCAGCTAGATTCGTTGTTTAAATTTTACTTATGTTGTCTATTTTAAATTTATGTAATTGGTTAATCCACTATTTAGATTAATTCTTAATTTAAAAAATCACTAGAAAGAAAAATATTAAATGCAACAAAGCGCACAATAATGTGAAAAATAATCCTACAATGTTATAAAGTAAGAAAGAATAAAGAAGAAGAGTAGAGAGAATAGAGAGAGTGATTCTTATTACTTCTCTTGAGGGATGAGAGATCATCAGATTGTAAATACAATGAACAAAACCCCTCTATTTATAGGGGAAATTTACTCTGAGTAAAAGACGGATGCTTCAAATCCTAATAAATATCAAAGTAGATCTTGATAGATCTTGATAGACATTCACTATAATATAAATACATTTATAACACTCCCCCTTGAATATCTAGATAGATAATGTGACTCATTAAAACCTTACTAGAAAAAATCCAGTGGGAAAAAAATCTAGTGAAGGAAAAAGAGTACACATCTCTAACAATACTCATATAGACTGCCTCATTAAAAACCTTACAAGGAAAACCTCATGGAACAAAACCTTGAAAGGGAAAAAGAGTACAACGCGTATTTGCTCCCCCTAATGAGAACATCCTTGAACTTTTGCATCCCGATCATATGCAACATCTTCTTGAAAGTTGAAATTGGAGAAGATTTGGTGAATAAATCAGTCACATTGTCAGTTGAACGAATCTGTTGCACGTTAATATCATCATTCTTTTGTAGCTCATGTATGTAGAAAAGCTTTGACAAAATGTGCTTCGTTCTATCTCCATTTATGAATCCTCCCTTAAGATGTGCTATGTATGCTGAATTATCTCTATATAAAATTGTGGGTTCACACCACATTTTTCTCGAATGAGATGTATCATGGACCTCAACCATACACATTCTCGGCTTGCTTCATGAATAGCTATTATCTCAGCATGATTCGATGAAGTGACTACGATATACTGCTTTGTATATCTCCAAGATATGTCAATACCACCACATATAAACACATAGCCTATTTGAGACCGAGCTTTATGCGGATCAGATAAGTACCCAACATCAGCATGACCAATAAGATCGGGACTGCAATCTTTAGTATAAAACAAGTTCATGTGTTTTATCCCATTTTGATGTCTCATAGTAGGAGCAGAAATATACCTTGCCAACAAATTGACTGAAAAGGCTATAGGCCTTGTCGTATTTGCAAGGTACATGAGTGCATCAATTTCATTAAGATATGATACTTCATAACCAATCCAGTTCGATATATTTCGCATTTCAGCAAATAATCTATTGCTTTGAAAACTCTCCAAGAGTTTCAATGATGTTCAAGCAATAAGCTTATACAATATAAGGATTATAAATAAGTTTCCCAGAAACTTTTATATGCTTCAAGCTGTTTGAATCCTTAAAAGTTTTCACATAAGTTTTGTCAAGTGACAATATTCAACATTTCATAAGTGACATCTTCAAATATCTGGACTGCAAATCAAATAAGTTTTATACTTACCAAGATGCATCCTTTCATGTCACTTAATAAATGTTTCTACGTCAGCATGCTTAAATAAACGTAGAATTTAGATCCTCGTAATCTTTCACAATATTGCGCCAATATTGTGTCAAATATATTGATGATATATCATTTCGTATCGGTTCACAATGCGACATAATATTTTGAGATCTCATCACTTCATTATTTTCAGGCACATGAACCTTACATAAGGTTTCATGAAGTGTTATGTCGTAGGCTCTTCAAGAGTTCATTGCCTTCTTATTATGATTATTTGCTCCTTATTTTTCAAGGACTATTTCATTTGAAACCGATTAGTCTACCACGCTTCATGCATGCATAGACTCTGTCCATTAGAAACACAAAATAAGAGCACTTGCGCTTTATATGAGATGCTTTTGACATTTGACTTGAATTATCTTTTGGATAAGGATCTGGTGATAATTCCTAACATATTTTATAGCGCTTATAATCTCCCCCTTATGTTAGAAAAACTAACATACATCCTCTACTTCTTTGAGTAATCCATCTTTGTGCATTATGGTATATTCATTAATCGTATACGCACATCAAAATTATTAGATGAAATAATTGGTTCCCGACCTTGAACCAATTGAGAGGGAAGAAATAATCATAATTTATTGGTCCAATGCATACAAGTGTTATTGCATGCAACATATCATATTTCAGATCAACACATGAAGCTTTGTTCTAATTAGCGATGGTTTAGCTATTTATCAAAGACATTCAATGTCAAACCATCATCATCAAGATAACTTTCTTGATTGCACATTCTGAAAATTATGCTCAATTTATATTGAACAAGTAACTTTATGAATGTCAAACGTAGGTTGACCATGAATGTACATGCGAACATCTTATTGATGCATCTTTTCAACATATCACATGATAGGTGAACGGGCCCTTATTCACCTTTTATTCTTTTCAAATTTTGAGGGACCCAATCCCAAAATTAGTTGGTCCAATCAACTTATCATGAGAACAAGCAACATTAAAGTTCATGAAGAATTTTCTAATTCTTCAATATATGTTCAATACTCAGTATGCACATCTTCGGGATATCACAATCGTTCATGTCAACTTATGAACTTTTAATCTAGTAAAATCCAAGTTTACCATGATATGTATTTTTGCTTTAGTAAATTTCAGATTTTCTATTATATGAATAAATTTCAGATTTACTACTTCAGAAGTAGATTTCAAAATTATTCAACCTCTTTCGGAGGTGAGTTTGTGATACAATCACAATCAAGTGCACGTTTGCATTAATAAGTTTCTCATTCCCCAGGAATTGAATATAATTGTGCCTTAAGCCTATCAAATTATGATAGCTTATAACCTCTTTCAAGATTTTGCTACTTCAGAAGCAAATCGAGGCATACATATGATGTAGAGAATTCTTCTCTAGTATATCTTATAATCATATAAGCGTGTGAAAATATCGCCACTTTTGATGATCATTATCATATTGTCCCTCCACGCGTATATTCGTGCATTTAATCACTTGTCTTATTTCAGACATATTATGTACTGCTACCAAATACACCTCAAGAATGAAGTAAGTTGTCATATTTCAGACTTATCATATATTGCTACCACATTCACTTCATGGAATGGAGCATATTCAATGGGTCAAATTTCATGACTTTTCATTAAACACCAATTATTTTGCCTTAGCCATCATAATATCATCAATATGGTGTATTGAGATTCAAACTCAACATCTTATCCATATAAAGGCGTTTTAGGCATGAATCGATGGGACTTGAGCCCAACATATTATCATCCTTTTTGATAATATTGTTTTTGAGGAATAAATTTAAAATATAAATGGTTCCAAACCAATTATTTTTCCTCAAATCCAATAATAATTATATTAATAGTAGCAAAAGAAAGATAACATAAAGAATTACTAACCTTGAAATCCTTCATTATAATCTCACCTTGTTTGTCAGAGTCTCGTGCTGATAACGTGTTATAAAATAAGAAAGAATAAAGAAGAAGAGTAGAGACAATAGAGAGAGTGATTCTTATTACTTCTCTTGAGGGATGAGAGATCATCAGATTGTAAATATAATGAACAAACCCCCTCTATTTATAGGGGAAATTTACTTCTAGTCTGAGTAAAAGACGGATGCTTCAAATCCTAATAGATATCAAAGTAGCTTTTGATAGACATTCACTATAATGTAAATACATTTATAACATACAATATATAGGTTGTTGATTTTTTTATAAATAAATCACATTTTTATTCTTCCTCGAGAAATATTAGCTTCCTTGTGTGTATGTAGGCATGCATTAAATTTTATGATTACGTGTGATACCCCAGCTTACATGTACGTCGGGACAAGTTGTACTGTTATGATCAGAATAAAAAATCTCACATGGCAAAACACATGAAAGATATTGGGTACATCAGTAATCAGATTTTTCATTCTAGTGACACATTTAAATTTAGGCTGACAATATCACTAGTTGGCTGGACCGTTACATAATGTCTCATAAATCAAAATCAACATATAATTAAAAGAGATAATACATCAAAAACCCTTTAGACTTGTCTGTCCAACTTATTTTAGCACTTAAACTAACCTTCTATTTATTTAATCCCCTTAACATCTTTAAAATGAATTAATTTCAACCCTAATGCTGACGTGATATTTTTTTTTAAAAAAGAAAAAAATGCCTGAATTTTTTATTTTTTTTTTATTTTAAAAGCCTACTCATATTATATATATATATAATAGAAAAGGAAAAAAAAATCCCTCCTTCCTCACCCATCCCACCCGCCAACACCCCCACCCCACTCCTCCCTTCAACTGCCATATCATCCACCAGTCCCCTCCCCCCACCAGTCGCCCCTCCTATCAAAGCTGCCCCTCCCCCTCTAATTCCTCCTTCTTTAATTCGTTAGATCAATAAAAAAAAAATGAAATTGAATTTGAAAATTAAAAAATCTACATGTTTGATTGTTGATTTGGTCGAATTTATCAGGTGAGTTGAGTTTTTTATCACTATTTTATGATAGTTTTCGATGATGGTGATGGCGTTTTCCGACGAGGATTCGCCGAAAAATCTGTGGGGTGTGTGTGTACAGGTGTGGTTGTATGGGGGGGGATGGTGGTGTGGCTGTGAGGGGGTGGACGGGGGTGGATGGGGGCATGGTTGTGTGGGGGTAGACGGGGGTGTACGGGGGTGGATGGTGGTGTGGCTGTGTGGGGGTGGACGGGGGTGGATGGTGGTGTGGCTGTGTGAGGGTGGACGGGGGTGGATAGGGGTGTGGCTGTGTGGGGGTGGATGGGGGTGTGTGTGTGCAGGTATGGCGGTTACGGGGGGAGGGGGGAGAGGGGTGGTTATGAAGAGGATGGAAAATGGGGGGTGGGGGTATTTTTTTTATTTAAAATATTTTATATATAGAAGTGTTAAGGGAGTAAATAAATAGAAGTTTAGTTTAAGTGTTAAAGTGAGTTGAGCGGACAAGTTTAGGAGGTTTTGATGTATTATCTCAATTAAAAATAATGTGACCAATTATTTTATTGTTGAGACTATTCTATTAGTTTTAATTTGGTTTACTACTTAAGTCACTATTCTATATATGTGTGTAAACAAAGTATATCTATATTGATCATTGCAGTAGAGTAACTAGGTCGTCATGGATTGGATACACTAATTAATTTATTATTTGAGGATTGATCTCCTCACTTTCTTTATATCTAACTTAAAATCGAAATTGAATTACTTGTTGCTATACGTAGCGGATCAATCAAAAGAGAAATGGCGTCTGAGAATCCAATACAAATGATGGCACATTATAAATCTTCAATCATACAAATGGTTCCATATTTTATGAGAGAAGAGAATAAGGAAAATAGTGATGATTATGAACCAAATGTGGTTTCACTTGGGCCTTACCACCACGGAAAGGAGAAGCTCAGGTTCGTTGAGGAATATTTCAAGCCTATGGCCGTTGAGATGGTCGTTGGAGACAGTGGCGTGGGCGAACATGACTGCATGAATGTAATTCTAGGAAAAATTGGGTATGCTAAGAGTTGTTACCTGCAAGAATTCGCTGGAAAGTACAGTGATGAAGAATTTGCTCGAATGATGCTTCGTGATGCATGTGTCATTCTAAATTATATTGGACCAACGGAGGGCCATGTGTTACATAAAAAAATCCGGATGATTCAGCATCTTGGTGCTGTTGTTTATGCCAACATTGGACGTGACATGTATTTGCTTGAGAATCAGGTACCTTTCCAGATTCTCAAGACGTTATTTTGTTTTATATATAATACTCATGGAGATATATTTGTAGAGAACGTGGAAAATTTTTGCTTTAAAATGTTCTTCCATGACAGAGATATTGAAAAACCTAATGACACCAATCATTTGGGGAGGGAATCCCTTCACCTTCTTGAAATTTTTCGAAGAGTAGTTGTCACAGGCCTGGATTACGAAAGTACAGCACTTGCAAATCGCAGAAGTAGCAGCTGCTGCTGCGATATCAATAGCTTGATATCGTGCCTCGGATGCAGAACCAAAGAATCATCAGTTAATAGTACTGAGTGGGACGTGTTTCGTTCTGTGACAGATCTGAAATCAAAGGGCATCTATTTGAAGGCCAGTGGGATTAAATCACTCAAGGGTGTAAGGTTTAATCCCAGTAATAATATGTTTCAGACTGCCTATCTCAAGCTCCCAAGCTGTCATGTTAAAGTGTACACCAGAGTGTTTTTCATGAACATGATCGCGTATGAGTTCTCTCCCTATTTTGAAATGTCTAAAGATGTGTCCGCTTACGTGAGACTCATGAAGCTCCTGGTGGTTTCAACTGATGATGTGAAGGAGCTGCGAGAGAAGAAAATCATAGTAAATAATTTAGGAATTGATGACGTACAAGTGGTTCAACTGTACAATGTTTTGAAAACTTATGAGACATTCGATGACGACTATTTTTTCCGGTTTGTCAAGAGAGATATGGGAGAGCACATAAACAACAAAACCAAGACTTGGATGGCTGAAATCAAAGCTCAATTGGAAACTAATTATTTTAACAGTCCCTGGTCCATGATTGCTTTCGCTGTCACCATTTTCATCATCTGCTTAGATTTTATCCAGACTTACTGTGCAGTACGTACATCCTAATGCTGCTGCTGATAATCAATCTTCTTCACGAAAGGAGGATTTTGATTTTGCTTTTATATTATTTTTGTGTGTTGATCGAATCATACCATCATCCATACAGTTGATCTATATATGTTTGTGTTTATCGTGTGTTGCATTGTTGCTTTTTAATTCGATCTATTTGGACGTATGCTTGTAATAAATAATACATTTTTTTAAGTACTACTCCCATCTGTTTCATTTTAGTTTGATTAGCACCAAGTTTAAAAATAATAAAGGAGACTAAATATTATCTATATTTATATACTATATTCAAAGTAATATTATGTATATTTATATCTATGCTATATTAAAAGTGTAAAGATAATTAGAAATGTGATTCGAACATTTACCCTTCGTTAAATATTATTTATATCTATATCTAAATATTAGACTAAATATTATCTATATCTATATCTAGATATTTTTTGAAGAATTTTTTGTGTAAAGATTCAATTTAATCGCATGTTCTAATATCTTAATTATTGTAGTTTCTGTTTTGTTACTATCTACTATTTTTTTGATTAATATAGATGGTAGATGAACGTTTATTTTGTTATAGTTTATATGTGGTAGATGAATGTTGCAGTAGGTTTTGAGGAATTTTTATATAAAAGTTAGATTTAATCGTATTGTTTTGTTGTAGTTTTTAATCTATTACTATATGTTGTCTTTATTATTATCTTTTATGTGATAGTTCACATGACACGATTAAGGTATTGACAGGGCGGAGCTACCCATTAGATAGGGGGTTCATCCGAACCCCTTTCGACGAAAAATTATACTATATTTACATGGTTAAAATAATACTTTCATGCATATATAATAAAAAGATGTTGAACGCATTCGATTAGTTCATATGTTCACTTGTGAATCCCTTAGAAAAAATCCTGGCTCCATCAATGGCTATTGATACTTCACATTCACCATACCTGAATGCATAAAGCTGCTCAAGGTGATATTTCTTCTTTTATTGAGACAACTAAATGAAAAGAGATTCACTATTTCAAGAAATTTATTTTTTTTACAAAAATAATTTTATAATTCTAATACACGGATTAGAATTATTTACACGACTTTTTAAAAATTGTATACCCATTCACATATGAGATGCAAATGTAAAACGCGTATTACATGCTACAATATACAAAAGCATGAAGATATACTTGGTGAAAAGGTTTAATTTTGGTTAGAATAAAGCATTTAGTACCCTTCTTAATCATGATTAAATTTGTCACAATACACTTCAACTTCACATGAGTTCTATTATCTCTTGAATTAATTTTAACGTATTTTTATCAACCTTTTTAATTAACGTGACACCTTTTTAGACGGCGTAAAACCTTTGATGTGGACCCTATTTTTATGTAATAAAAGTGTCTCATCAACATAAAAGGGTGATAAAAACTACACAAAAGGGTGATAAAAACTACACTAAAATTGAGTTCAGGAGATAATAGGATCCATGCGAAGTTAGAGTGTGTCGTAGCATCTTTGACCATAATTCGGGATATGAATGATTATCTCTTTTTCTTATATTTAGAACTTTAAAATAAAATCAACTAAATTTTTATTACTAATCTTTTTTATTTGAACTAATTTAAGATTGAATGAAATTTCAAATTGATGTCCATCACTCGAAAATTCATATGAAAAACATATATGTGATGTTAGCCATAGATAAGAAGTCTTTTCATTTTATATTCGCAAATATTATAAATAATTATTGTCAATAAGTGAGCAATATAAATATTTAATACATAAAATATTAGAGTAAATGAATGTTGGAACATCCCTTAGCGTGACTATCTTCTGTCTTTAAAGTCGATTACTATTTTTTAATAAATTATTTTTTTATATATTTTATATATTGATTAAAGGTATGACAAGAGCACATGTGCAACGCACGTATACTTGACTAATAATTTTAAATTATAGACGTGTATATTCAAATGTTCTTTTTTTTTTTTTTTGGTAAAAAAATATGAAAGATTACCATTAACAAACACCAAGATATACAACCTAAAGAGCCTCCAGTGTTCTGGAAAAAAATAGCTAGAGTTCAAGGAATCACCACGTCTAAGTACATAATTATTGTATCAAAGTGCTAAACTTTTGTGCTCTCTTTGAGCCTCTAAGGCCTAAGCATCTCTATTCTCTCCCTCTCTTCTTGTTGTACCTGTACATTAACAAATCCTACATTAATATTCACTTATTGAAATATCTTCCTATTTCTAGACTGTCATGTGTGGTAAACCAGAGCTCTGTATACTGCTGCAATAACTTCTTTCCGAAACAATTTCCATCTTCATCTTTTGATCCATTGAAAGGTTTCATAACAATTCTTGTTGTCGAATTTGATTCTAATCAATGCCTTCAAACAGTCCTTCACCTCTGCAGTCAATTTGCAATTCAATTCAAATGTTCTTTAAAGAGAAAAGATATAAAATTATCCCTAAACTTATCCGATAAATTTACTTTAGACCCTTAAATCTACAAATATTTATTTACCCCCTTCCTCCCACAACAACAATTAAAGTGAATTAAATTCAACCCTAATCTTTTATTCTGTTTTATTTCTTTTTCCTTATTATCCATTTTTCTGTTTCCTTAAATGCCTTTTTAAAACTTATACTCTCTCCGTTCTATTTTATGTGTCGCCTTTTGACCGAATACGAAGTTTAAGAAATGAGTGATGACTTTGTAAAGTTTATAAAATTGCTCCTCTTAAAGTTTAATCTAGTAAGGATAAAATGAGAATGTTGCCATTAAATAATTACCAAATAAGGAAAGATGACATTCTTTTTTGGATGAATTAAAAAAAAAATGATGACACATAAAATGTAACGGAGACAAACTATATTAATTAATTTATTCTTAAAATTATGTGAGCCCATTTTCTTTAACAAAGAGCTCCATTAGACATGATCCCAAATTAAATCTAATTTCTTTCAATAATTGCAGCCGAAGGATTGAAAGTAATTTCTTTCATAAAAATGGCAGTCAAAAATTTCTCCAAGCTTCACATCTTTCATCAATAAAGTTTGTGTCTACATCAAAAGTAAAAGGTTCACGCTTATCGCCTTAAAAATATAAAATTTTCTTAAAGTTTCAGTAATCCATTATTCGATTTTCAATTATTTGTGGTGCAAATGATGGAGTCTATCAGCTTTTTTATCATAGCCTTTATTTTTTATTTGAGCTGCCAAGAAAAAAGAGGCTATCAAAAAATTTAATTAATGAGGTTGAAGTTGCAAGAATTTTAATGAGAAATTTGCAGCTACTAAATGTTTGCCTTCATAATGGTATTGTCGAGTTTATGTCAACACTTCTATTGGTGTTGATGCTGAGTTTGTAAAATTAATGGCAATAATAATGAAGAAGTTGAAGAATAGTGTAGTGAATTGCTTAAGGACTAGTGGAATAAAAATGGTAGGATTGGATAGAGGATGAAAATGGAAGAACAAAGGTACAATAGTTGACTTCAATGGAGAAGACAATCAAAGGAAGATACGGTGGTGGGCTGCAATGGAGAAGACAATCAAATATAAAGAAAAGTATAAACAACATAAATCCCTTCTTAAATAAAACTTATTACATGGAATCCCTGATATACTTTCCCTCTCCGAGGTTATGAAAAATACATATGCCTACAATTAAGAAAATAAAATTTGATACCATTATTATCTCACAAAATTAACGCCATTATTTAATGCACAGATTTTATGGACGCATAAAAATAGTAACTGATATTCAAATTTAAAATTACATTGATACATCACCACAATTATTATCCCTGCTATTGCATTTTTTTATCCGGAATCTTTCGAATTGCAATACAAATTCAAAAAACATAAATCCTTTCTTAAATGAAACTTATTACATGGAATCCCTGATATACTTTCTCTCTCTCTCATATACTTTCTCTCTCTCTCAGGTTATCAAAAATACATATACACTAGTCCGTACCTTATATGTTACTACAGTGATCATCTGTTTTGCCTAGAAGGAAATAAAATCTGATGTCATTATTATCTCACACAATTAACGTCATTATTTAATGCACTTATTTTATGAACGTATGAAAATAGTAACTGATATTCAAATTCAAAATTATATTGATACATCACCACAATTGTTATCCCTGTTATTGCACTTTTTGATCTGGGATCTTTCGAATTGCAATACAAATTCAAAAAACTCGTAATACATCTGTTTCTTTTCGTCTACCAACATCATTATGAACATCTCTATATTATTGAGGCATTCGGATTCTTGGCCGTCTGAAATTCTTTATGAACAATACAAAAGTGATGATATTATTGTTTCAGAAAGTGTAACATTCTTGAAATTGATCTCGATGATTGCTACAGAACTAAATATCAATGAAGGTCGAGAAAAATTGAATTAAAGTACATCATTGAATGCAATTCGTCTCCTATTATTATAAGGAATGATAATGGAGTTAGAGTTTACATTGAGTTGAAGATTTTTTTTCCAGGATTTGTGAACTATCCTTTGTGTGTTTCAATGTTTGACAAGTCAAATAAAGAGATAAAGTTCAATCGTGAAATCGGTGCTGTTATTTGTATTGAAGGAACTGATTCTAATGCGCGTGCGTTAACAATAGTTGAAACGCAAAATCAGTATTCCTTATACGTTCCAGAATTTGAAGTGAAAAACTTCATCACTGATTGCAAGAACACCAAAATAAAGGTTGATCAGCTTTACAAAGACAAAGCTACCCTTGTTGCGGTAATGATGAAATATCGTTTAGCGAATGACTTCAACACCAAAGCGAAACGATCTGACAAACAAAGGTATGAACAAAATTTAAATAATAAACTTTCGAATGGTTAAAGTTTTGTTATAATTTAACAAAACGTAAATAGAAGATTTCTTATTCGAATTCTATTTGGTTTGTTTGATTTAGTTGTTTTCTTGTATGTATCGTATAATATTATACGTTGCTCACAAATGTATAGGAAGTTTTATATGTCTTATGTTTACAAATAAATTCCAATAGAGCTGTGTTGTTGCCGATACTTTAAGTATTTTTGTATGTTAATACCTTAAACTTTAATAATGTGAAAAAATTACTCTAATGTAAGGATATGATATGTATTGTATTGTTTGTTAATAATTATATTTAAAAAACTAGATGATTAGTGTATTGTAAGTTATCATACATTCAAATTTTTGTATGATGAAACTGGTGAATTGATAATTGAGCATGTAATTCAAACATGAATATTATATCTATATTGTAATACATTGTTTACCTGTTTATATTTGATGCAGCTATGTCCCACACTGTCGTAATAAAGATTGCAAAAAGGTCCTCAAGGCATCTTGTATGAATGAATCGGATGTGTTTGTGATTCATACATTTGATTCGGATCATACTTGCCGTCTTAGTGATCGAGTACTGAATAACTTGACTGCTACAATAATTTTTGTGAGTGAATTTACTGCACCAAAATTAATTAATCACAAAGAATACACACACCAACAGACATAATTGAAGAGATGAAGGACGTTTATGGAGTTGATATTAGCTACATGAATGCATGACGCGCAAAAGAAACAACAATTACGATGCTTAGAGGTGGTCCAGCTGAAGGATATCAAAAAATGCCTCGATATATTTATATGCTAAACAAAGTGTATCCTGACTCCCACATTAGGATGCATAAGACCACGGATAATGAGTTTAAATACTTGTCTATTGCCTTAAATCCAATGATTAGGGATTTTCAATTTTGTCGGTCTGTTGTAGTTGTTAATGGTGCCTATTTAAGTAGACCATACAAAGAAACATTTCTATCGGCAAGCACACTTGATGGTGCAGGTATTATGTTTCTTTTTTTGTTTTACCCTTTTAACATATTCACATATATATGCATTAGAACTGCTTATACATACACTGTTATGTATAAGGATTTCTGTAAATGCTTAAGTACAAAATATATGTTATACGTTCAAATAATTTATTGGGTTATTATTATATTTTTTTTATTTAGGTTGTATTCTGCCATTAGCGTACGAGGTTGTGGCAAAATGTGCGTTGTATCGTATTGGGTTATTTATGAAAAAATGTTTGCATGAATTTTAGGAAAAGCAAAGACAGACTTAGCGACCTGTATTATTGTAATGACCCTACAAATTTATAAATTTGTCTTGTTTTAACCCACCTTGTATTTTTTAAATATATATATTTTTTTTTGTAATGGGCCAAACTGATATTTTCTTTAACTCTTGAGACCTATATCTAAGAATAAATTTTAATAGGAAGGGTTTACTGTATTTATTAAAAGTAAGGTCAGATATATTGAGAGATGGGATAGGATTTCTCTCATCAGCGTAGAAGGAAAAGAAGGAAAAAAAAGGCGACGGCTTCAGGTTAGATAAGAATGTTTTTTTTAGTGAAATTACTTCTGCAACTTTGTTCATAATAATGTTAAGGTGGATTATAATAATGATTACTAAATAATTGTCTAATGACACCCTTTTTGTCTTCATTAAGGCTAAGAAAAAGAAACGTTAGGCGGAGTAGCTTGCGGAGAATTCTTTTCTGTCTTAATATATTAGGAGTGTGTGAATTGCTAACAAGTAAAGGGTGGCATATCATGCCATTATTGGTATTAGCAATATACTTTGGAGTTTTGAAATTAACAATTGTTACTTTGACAGTAACGGCGTAATAATAATTATGTCATAATCATATTGAGGATAACATTAAAATAGGTTGAGAACTTGAGGTTTAGGTCAAAGATTTTTAGAGTAAGAATTTATAAAATAGGTGTTATTAGATTCATATTCTTATGGGAATTATGTATTTGAACAGATTCTGACCGTTCAGAAGCTTTACATAAGGGCAGGTTGGTTGATTGATGCTTGGTTTTGGTTTGAGGCAAGTTGAGACCTTCCTTAGACTATTTTTCAAAGTGCTTATTTGAATATTTGTTAGTTATGTGTAATGGAAGTAATGGGAATTGGGGGTTCCGTATAAGTGATTGTGACGAGCATCTATGCGGGTACCAATGTTGTTTGAGGGAATAAACTAAGTTAATTGTATGTTTTAAACTTTTTTTCCTATTTGCTAGCCCGATGAACTGATTTGTTATGGTAATTAAATTATTGAAAAAGCTAGCTAATGATGATACTCTCACTTGATAAGTTGAGTTGACTTTAAAATTAAATCTGATCTAGTTTTAAGATACGATGTGCTTTGCTTGACTTTATTGATGATTTGGGGTCGGAGTTGCATGCCTGCACATCATGCATTGCATTTCATATGGGATCGGAGTGCACACGTGCACAATATTATATATATTTATTAGGATCGGAGTGCACGCCTGCACAATATTATATATATTTATTGGAATCAGAGTGCACGCCTGTACAATATATATATATATATATATATATATATATATATATATATATATATATATATATATATTGGGATCGGAGTGCACGCCTGCACAAGATATTTATTGAGATCGGAGTGCACGCCCACACAGTACATGGACCTTGTGAGTGTAACACCCCAATTTTTTGAACCGAAATGCTACACGGTGCTTATGACCTTGAAGGACCACAAGCTAACCCATGACTAATATCTGTACCTGTGCACTGCAATTATATAATGTAATAATGCGGAAAACATGAACATGTAGGCCATAAGGTTCAACTGAATAAAACAATCTGTAAAATAGTAACATCCGTGTGGGTGAAAGATACCCAAAACAACTGAAAACTGAATCAAATCTGAACTAAATCTGAAAGCCTTTAAATACTATCTGAATAAGGAGTTGAAGGAACATGTCTCCAACTAACTCCTTTTAGCAAAACTGAGCTGAAATAATAAATGAAATAAAATAATATCGTATCATTCTAGAATGAAGAGGACTCACTGCAACTCTGTATACTGGAATGCAGCTACTACTGCTGGTCTGGAACTCGTGTCTCTGAACCTATGGTGTAGCATGAAAAGAAAGCACCATAGCGCAAATGGGTCAGTACAACTGGAGTACTGAGTATACGAGTGAGGTAGGCTAATGCAAAGGGTTTACATGCATGAATAATGCTAACTGACTAACTGATATGAACGTAAGAGTACAAACATACATACATACTAACTGAGATCGTGAGTATGTGATAGCTAAATCTGTACGCTAATACATGGTTTACTGATAACTGACATGGCTGAAATTGTAGTTCTGATAGCATGGGCGACTGTGTCTGACAGTCTTGAATCTGATGGAACTTTTTGAGTCCCGTGCTATAACTGAATTTGACTGTATCTAACAGTCCTGGTATACTAATATCTGAAGAACTGTCTGAGTTCTTATACTGAGACTGAGTCTGAAACTGTGGGAGGTAGTTGTTTAACCGACATACCCCATGTATGCCATTATGGCTAAGCTGGGGTCCAATCTCTGCCCCGACTGAAGGGGTGTCAATACCGCGCCACTGGTAAGGGCAGTTGTGAGTGACCCTTAGCTGGTAGGTACTCAAAACGAGAGCGGTGGGAACCCTGAACTGACAGGTTAATCCACCTCATCAACCCTAATCTGACAGGTTAAGATGTCTCAACCTATGCTGGCTATATAGTTCTGGAACGCAAGGATGACTGCTAAGAATCACACCCTAAACTGGTAGGTGAGTTTCCATCCTTGGGTTCACTCGGTACTAACTTCTACTCCTATATGAAGAGACTGAACATAATTCAACTGACTGTACATGGACTGATTAACTGACTTCCATTGACTGACGGAATAGTACTACTATCTGAGAGTTAACTGAGATCATGAGATTTCTGAGGTTTCCTGAGTCACATGACTGACTGAGTTCTATAGATTAAAGTTTGACTGAGATTATCGTGATAACATGACATGGCTCTAGGCACACAACTATATTTTTTGGGTACGAATACCCCCAGGACTCGATAGAAGAAAACAGACACACATGACATAACTTGATCATAAGATTGGAGTCCACAATTCATAATATCATAAGTAGGGGATCTTATACTTCAGGTAGTTATTCAACATCTTAAACATTGTAGGGATTGAATGGATATATTTTGTGTACATATTATACATATCCATTATCATACATGCTTCATACCATAACAATAGCAACACATCAATAGCATGGAATTCATATTTAAGTATATAGCTAACATAGACTTGTCATTTAGATATCATGAAATCATGTAAACATAAATTCCTAGCATCCCAAGCATTTTATCAAACACCTAGCATGCATTCTTTAAGGCATAGGTGTGTTTCATAACTTGCACCATATTACACCACCTAAAGTACATAGTTTTCAACTAACAACCATATATATATTTCATGAAAACACCTTTAGATATCATCTTAAAACTTAAACAACAATCATCAACATGTACATGCTCATATCACCACAAAAATTTCACAAAATAGTATTTAATACATGGTTCTTGAGCTCTATGAATGGATTGTATCCATAGATGAACACTACACATACCTTAGATTAATAATCCGTGAAGATAGTAGTGAAATAAGCTTGGAATTTGAAACCCCCAATTGAACCCTAGACTTGTTCTTGGTTGTTCTAGAGAGAATTTTGATAAAAAGTAATGTAAAGAGATGATTTAGAGCCTCAATCCCGTGCTTGGGACTTATATAGGGGGGGGGGAAGATGACCCCAATACCCCTCTAGATGCGTCACTTTATTTCTATGAAAATTGCCCGATTTGGGCCCCCGGTGTGATACGGAGACATCGCGTTTCCACCTATTTGTGACCTGAAAACTCACCGAGATGCGTTGGAATTTTGGAGAGACACTAGAAATTGACAAACTTCATTTTGGCTTACGGCGTGACACGCCACTGACTGAAATAACGCTGCTAAAACTTTAAATCTCCCTAACTTCTTCACCGGGTGTCCGTTTTAGGAGAATTTTATATCGACGGAAAGCTTATTCAATTATCTACAAGTTGGAGGGTATAAATCTTCCAAAATACCACCTATAAACAAATCTATGCTCGTCCAAAGAGGAGCTATGTGAAATCACACACGAAAACTTGGTGGATTCAAAAGTTCTTAGCTTTGCTTACTCTAAGTGACTTTTATGAACATAATTAACACATCATAAGCTCTATTATCACTAGGATACTCATCCTAATTCATGTACTCAAATATGAATCATAGGATAGGAGGTTTCATGTGTAGGAACAACGGTTCATTTTCTATCTTAGAAATATACGGGGTATTACAATATCTCCCCCTTGGAAACATTCGTCCTCGAATGAGACTGACTGAAATGAGGAAAGGCGATAAACTGGAGTACATAAAATACATACACTACTGGAACATGATCTCATGACAGACATGACTGATAAGCTAAACATATCATGCTGGACATGCATATCTGATGCATGAGTAACGGATTCATGAACGCATAACTGACACTTCTGATAACTGAGTTCTCCCAATGAGAATGCATATTTGATGCATGATTATACACTAGACTGATACATGAATGCGTGACTAAATATGCAACGATAATAGATACCAAGTTTATGATGAGAACATGAACATGAAACTGAGTACGCTTAAGGAGAACTATTACCTTGAGCTTGATCTGAATTGGCGGAGAAGAGGTGAGGATACTTGGTACGCATATCTGCTTCTGCTTCCCAAGTAGCTCCCTTATGAGACTGATTTTACCAAAGAACCTTGACTATAGGGACTTTTTTGTTCCTCAATCTACGAGTCTGATAGTCTAAGATTTCGACTAACATCTCTTCATAAGAGAGACTGTTCTGAACGTCAATGCTCTGAATAGGGACTACAACTTCTAGGTCACCTATGCATTTCTTGATCAAAGAGACATGGAAGATTGGATGAATTGAGGCTAGATCTGAAGGCAATTCGAGCTCATAAGCTACCTTGCCGAAGCGACTGAGAATCCTGAAGGGACCGACATATCGGGGAATGAGTTTTCCTTTCTTGCTGAACCTCTTCACTCCCTTCATGGGAGAGATCTTGAGGTAGACATAGTCATTGACCTCGAACTCGAGATCCTTTTTACGAACATCTGCATAAGACTTCTATCGGCTCTGAGCAGCCCGGAGTCTCTCTCGGATCAACTAAACTTTCTCTAAGGCGTCGAATACTAAGTCAGGACCTATAACTGAGGCCTCACGAGCTTTGAACCAACCGATTAGAGATCTACATCTCCTACCATAGAGATCTTCGAATGGAGCCATTTGAATACTGGAATGATAGCTATTGTTGTATGCAAACTCAATCAAAGGCAAGTGGTCATCCCAACTTCCCTTGAAATCAATTGCACATGACCTTAGCATATCTTCGAAAGTCTGAATGGTCCTTTTTTCTTGACCATCTATCTGAGGATGAAACGTTGTACTAAGATAAACTTGGGTACCAAGACCCTTTTGGAAAACTTTCCAGAAGTGAGAGGTGAACTGGGTACCTTTGTCTAAAATAATAGATAGTGGAATACCATGTAATCTAACCAACTCCCTGATATAGAGTTTGGCATAATCCTCGGCTGAATAAAAAGTACGAACAGGAAGAAAATGAGTTGACTTGACCATTCTGTCTACAATGACCCAAACTGAATCATGCTGATGACAAGTTCTAGGCAAACCCATCACGAAGTCCATGCTCACTTCTTCCCACTTCCAAGTAGGAATGGTGAACTCCTGCATGGAACCACTAGGTTTCTGATGCTCTATCTTAACCTACTGACAGGTAGAGCACTTAGACACAAACTCTGCAACATCTTTCTTCATCCTACTCCACCAATAAATCTCCTGTAAGTCGCGTTACATCTTAGTGGCCCCTGGATGAATAGAGTACCATTCACCATGCGCTTCTGCAAGAATTCACTGCCTCAATCCATCTACACCTGGAATGCACAAACAACCCTGACAACAAAGAACACCATCTACCCCTTAGGAGAAAACCTCAACTTTCTGATTCTGAACTGACTCTTTCAGCTTAACAAGGCTAGGATCCCTGTCTTGCTTTTCTTTCACCTCGGAATCTAGAGATGAATTTAAACTACTTTGAACACATACACCACCCTCGGAAGAGTCAACTAAGAGAACACTAGTCTGGCCAGTTGGCGGATTTCCTGAGCTATTTTCTTCTTGCTATTCTCAACGTAATAAACACTACCCATGGAGAGTCTACTGAGAGCGTCAGCCACAATATTGGCCTTGCCCGGATAATAAAGAACACTCATGTCATAATCTTTCAAAAGGTCTAAACACCTTCTCTGACGAAGATTAAGATCTTTCTGAGAAAAGACATATTGGAGACTCTTATGATCTATAAAGACATCCACATGAATTCCGTAAAGATAATGCCTCCAAATCTTCAAGGCAAATACTACGGCTGCTAACTCAAGATCATGAGTAGGATAATTCTTCTCATGGGGCTTTAACTGTCTGGAGGCGTAGGCTATGACCTTACTATGCTGCATGAGGACACAACCTAATCCCACTCTGGATGCATCACAATAGACTACGAAACCATCTAAGTCGTCTGGAAGAGCTAGAACTGGAGCTGAGGTGAGTCAAGTCTCCAACTCTTGAAAACTCTTCTCGCATGAATCTGACCATTGAAACTTAACCTTCTTTTGAGTCAATCTGGACATAGGAGATGCAATAGAATAAAAGCCCTCGACAAACCATCTGTAATAGCCGGCCAAACCCAAGAAACTTCTGATATCTGATGGAGATACGGGGCGAGGCCAGTTTCTTACTGCTTCGGTCTTCTGAGGATCTACTCTAATGCCATCACCGAAAATAATATGGCCGAGGAATACTACTGATCTTAGCCAAAATTCACACTTACTGAACTTGGCGAATAACTGATGATCCCTGAGAGTCTAAAGAATAATTTTGAGATGGTCTGAATGATCACACTCAGTGCGAGAATAGACCAGAATATCATCTATGAAGACTATGATGAACATGTCCAAGTACTGCTTGAACACCCAGTTCATCAAGTCCATAAAAGCTGTAGGGGACTTGGTAATACCAAAGGACATAAAAAGAAATTCAAAGTGACCATACCGAGTACAAAAAACTGTCTTCGTGATGTCATATTCTCTAACTCTGAGCTGATGATAGCCTGATCTGAGGTCTATCTTGGAGAAATAACTGGCACCCTGAAGTTGGTCAAACAAGTCATCTATTCTGGGAAGAGGATACTTGTTCTTGATCGTAACTTTGTTAAGCTGACGGTAATCAATACACATCCTGAGAGAACCGTCTTTCTTGTGCATGAATAAGACTGGTGCACCCCATGGGGATACACTGCTTCTGATGAATCCTTTATCTAAGAGATCCTTCAACTGATCTTTCAGTTCCTTGAGTTCTGCTGGTGCCATTCTGTATGGAGGAATAAAAATAAGATGAGTATCTGGGAGAAGGTCTATGCCAAAGTCTATTTCCCTTTCGTGAGAAATGCCTAGAAGATCTTTGGGAAAGATATCTGAATATTTATTAACCACTGGGAATGATTCGAGACTGGGAGATTTGGAACTGGAATCCTTAACATGCACGAGATGATACACACATGATGATAGACGTATTTACACGCCTAAAGCACCTTAATTTACCCATATTTTAGCTAAGTTTTAAAGGACAAAGTATATAATTCCTGCACTTTTAGTCCTTTTTCCTGTAAGTGAGCTAACCAACGTGATTAGCAAGTTTTCAGGAATAAATGATGAAGATTTCAGCATTTTATGGACTGTTGGATGCCAAAGGAAACTTCACGTAAGAAGGAAGGCAGCTTCTGGAAGCTTGTGGACTGAAAGTGATGCATGGAGAACTTGTCCCGGGCAAACACAACATTTCTAAAGACTTGGGGGATCAGCAGTAACTTAGTAGGATTAGGACAAGTATGCAGTAACCCAGTAGGACTAGGACAAGGATAAAAACCCTATTTCAGTAGGACTAGGACAAGGATGTTATAAAAACCCTATTTGCTGAATTTTTCAGCAAGCTTTTTATTATTCTCACTCATTCTCTTTCAATTCATTCTTACTCTCTTCTATTCTAAAATTTGTTGTTGACAGTATTCTTCATCTATTCGACTTTTAATTTTCACGACAAGAGAAACGCTACTAGCAAGGAATTCACGCCACAAGTGACGCCAATACTTCCTTATCGTGATATTGTTATTACTTTGGTATGATGATATCCTCGTGGTTTTCCTTCACAATTATGAGTAGCTAAACTTCTCTATTAGGGTTATGGAAGCCTTATGAGATACTATCTATTGCTATGAGTTTTTGAATTCTTGATACGTATGCTGCTTATATCATTACTCTCTTCATCTTAATTGAATTCTTGTGGTTGCCAACATATAGTATACGCCAGTATAGCATTAACTTGTTCGAAAGAAAAGTTACATGTCTGGAAAAGAGAGAATGACAAGGAAATAGGGCTACCAAACCCTGTTTAAAAGTTAGTGCCATAACTGGAGTAACCTCTTGGAGAATTCGTACCATTAGTATACGCTTTAAGCTCGAAAGAGTTAAAGTGATATAATCCTTGATGGTCGAAAGACACTAGGATTTACCATAGAATACGAATCTCTATAAGTGCATGCATGTCTGAATTCCGCATAACTCATAGCCAATAGATACATAAAACTCATAAGGTGGACATAAACCTAACTTACAATTCTCATTGATTAAAACCTACTAAACATTCCGTTTTTCTTTGTTACTTCGATACTCTTAATTCACGCTACAATTAAATCCCCCTTTTTTCATAGAATTTTCGATCAACAGTCTACTAATCGTTGCATACTTAGTGACCAAGTATTCCCTGTGGGATTCGACACCCAACCCAGTTGGGTTCTATATTTGACAACGACCGCTTACACTCTTACGAGAGCTGTAGTTTGAGCGTTATCAAATTTTGGCGCCGTTGCCGGGGAATACGGTTGTCAACTAAGTTTGTGATAGTTACTAGACCCTTTGGTCAAAGATTCTCGAATTTTACTTTTAGTTGTTGTTTTTGTTTTATTCAGGTTTGCTTGAGTGCATGCCAAACACTCGAAGTTCAGGTCAACCGTTATTACCTATCAATCCTGAACCACAACTTATTGGCAGAATGGATGCACAACGTGACATTGAAAGAAGGGCTGCTCAACAGGAGC
Source organism: Capsicum pubescens (assembly GCA_030864215.1). Lineage (NCBI taxonomy): Eukaryota > Viridiplantae > Streptophyta > Magnoliopsida > Solanales > Solanaceae > Capsicum > Capsicum pubescens. The sequence continues at coordinate 327,998,761 of CM061538.1, read as the reverse complement.
AGGCTAGATTAGCTGCGTTGGTAGCTGCTTAAGTGCATCAACAGAATATTGATAACCCAGGTCGGGCAACAAATCTTGATGATGAGGACCTGGGTGATGATGAGTTACTTAATCCACGACGTGCAGATGAGGTGGCAGCACCTATGCACAGGAGAGATCGTCAAGCTAGAATGAGACCTGAACACCGAGCTGTGCAGGCTCTTTTTGATGATGATGATGACGATCTTGATGGAGCTGTTGCCACAGGGGCTATCATTCCTCCGCCCTTGGCACCTGGAGCCAAGTTCAATATCACTAGCACCATGATTCAGCTATTGCAGCTCAAAGGTTTATTTGGTGGACTTGCTGGCGATGATCCAAATATGCATCTGGTCAATTTTATTTCAACATGCAAGTCATTTGACAATCCAGGAGTTGGGTAGAATGCAATTCGGCTGCGCTTATTTCCATTGTCTCTGTCTGGAGAGGCAACTCTATGGCTGAACGGGCTAACTCCTGATTCTATTACTAATTGGAGGCAACTGAAAGACGCTTTCCTAGAAAGATTCTTTCCGCCATCCAAGAGAGCACAGTTGAGAGATGAGATCAACAATTTCCAACAGCTTCCAACTGATGCTCTCCACGAAACATGGGAGAGGTTCAAGAAGAAGCTTATGCGGTGCCCAAATCATCAGATGACCAACATCCACTTAATGGAGATATTATACATGGCTTTGAACTCAGTGACTAAGCCAGTGGTTGATAATGCTGCAGGTGGGTCATTCATGGACCTTACTTTTCTTGAGGCAAGTGATATGCTAGATCGTATGACAAAGCAGAGTAGAGCTTGGCATACCAGGGATTCTAAGGTAGCAAGCTTTACCGTATCTGTTGGCATGACTGCAGAACAGAGGCGTAGACAAGAGGAACATGACCAAGATATGGCTCACATGAAAACGCAGATGGATCTTCTTACCAAGCATTTATTATCAGGGAGGACCGAAAAGGTTAAAGCCGTTGTATCACAGGGAAGATATGATTTCAATTCTGAGGGGGAAGAAAATTACTTGAATAATCAGGGGGGTTTCCGAGGCAATGCCCAAGGAAACCAAGGTCGGAACTATTATGATAAATCAGGATACAAGGACCATGATCAAGGTGGTTGGAAGAATAAGACTGACAGGAGTGGTTTGTATGTTCCTCCTGGAAACCGTGAGGCTGTGGCGTCTGGCTCTGGGAAGATATCGATGGAAGATATGATGGTGAAGCTGTTGAAGGGAGTAGAGGCAACTAATACGGGAGTGAATGAGGTAAAGAATAATTTGTCTTCAATAAATCAATCGGTTGACTCGCATTCTACTGCAATAAAGCAACTAGAGCAGTAATTGAGTCAACTTTCAGCGGCATTCAACCAAAGAAAATATGGAACGTTACCTAGTGACACAGTGCAAAATTCGAGGAATGATGGATCGTGTATGGCTATTACTACCCGAAGTGTTAAAGTGTTGGAAAATCCATCTAAAGGCAAGCAGATAGTTGATGATATAGCGGATAATGTTATTGATGTAGAATGTGAAGAGGCCGAAGAGGCTGACGATACTCCTGAAAAGGTTGATAATCGGAAGCAAGATAAAAAGGAAGTGGTGGAGAAAACAATTCCCCTTCCACCACCACCTTTTCCACAGAGACTGAAGAAGAAGGCGGATGATACAAGGTTCAGTAAATTCATGATGATGTTGAAGCAGCTGACTATTAATGTCCCTTTGGTGGAGGCGCTAGAGCAAATGCCTGGGTACACAAAATTTATGAAGGATCTTTTAACAAAGAAGCGGGCAGTAAGCTATGAGCCGACAGATAATATTCATCATTGCAGCGCAATTGCCATAAGGTCCTTAGTACAGCAGAAGGCAGACCCTGGTGCTTTCACTATTCCTTGCACAGTTGGATCTATGAATTTTGCTAAGGCATTGTGCGATTTGGGAGCTAGCATCAATTTGATGCCACTATCCGTCTACAAAAAGTTGGGGTTGGGCGACCCTACACCAACCAATATGCGGCTCATGATGGCAGATAGGTCGGTAAAACGACCTGTGGGTATCTTGAATGATGTGTTGGTGAAGGTGTCTACCTTCATTTTTCCTGCAGACTCTGTGATTTTAGATTGTGAGGTGGATTCTGAAGTTCCCATAATCTTGGGGCGTCCTTTCCTCGCAACTGGAAGTGTGCTGATTGATTTAAGAGCTAATGAGCTTTTATTTCGGCTGAATGACGAAGTAGTCCATTTTGATGTATGCAAATCGATGAAGCAGCCTAGAGATATGGATGTGTTCTCTGTAGCTGATGTTTATTATGAGGATGAGAGAGAATTATCTGTAGAGAAACAGCTTACTGTTGAGCCATTGTTTGCTGTGCTATTGAATTTTGAGTGTGAGGAGGTTGAAGAATATGAAGAAACCGTTTGTGTTCTAACAGGAATAAGGTCCTATTCTCATGCTCCTAAGAAGCTGGACCTTGATCTTAAGAATCGACCGTCACCAACAGCGAAGACTTCCATTGAAGAGCCACCAGTGCTAGAATCCAAAGAGCTCCCCAGTCACCTAAGGTATGCGTTCTTGGGAAATGGAAATACACTTCCGGTGAGTGTTGCGGCTGATTTAGGTGAACAACACGTAGAGGCTCTCATCTCTGCTCTGAAGAGGTACAAGAGAGCTATGGGTTGGACTATTGATGATATAATTGGTATCCCTCCTGGGATATGTATGCACAAGAGTCATCTTGAAGAAGATTGGATGCCTACAAGTAAGCATCACCGTCGTCTGAATCCATTCAGAAAACGATGCACCATCTATCTCGACGAAGTCTAAGTAATCGAGGTAACTATGTCGTGCCGCGACAATAAATCAAGCGCTAGATGGGAGGCAACCTATCATTTTTAATCGTTTTGTTTTACTAAGAGTTTGTTTTTGTTAAATAAAAATCCAAAAAGAAGAGTCGAGCCACGACCAAAACTAAGGTGCTTGGTGGGAGGCAACCCATCGTTCTAATCGTTTTTGTTGTTTTTGAATAAGTGTAGGTGCAAGAGGTGTAAAGGAGGAGATTGGTTTCAAATTTTGATTTGGAAGTATTGCATGTTGAAGGTGGTAAGTTGGGAATGAAGAAGCAAAAGGCTATGAGTTAGGCATTGCCTATGAAAATCTAGGCAACGAACAAGGCAAGGCCTATGCTATGGCCTAAGCTCTCTGAATCTAGAATGCCATAGTATAGGCGCCGCCTATTACTAACAATGTCATAGCATAGGCGCCGCCTATGACCAACTAGGCTTTGCAAAAGGCGCCGCCTATGCCAAGCATAGGCAAAGCATTAGGCGCCGCCTATGCTCACTTTTTGTTCTCCTAATCCGATTCCAAACGGGTCAAAACCCGACCCAAGCTTGTCCTATAAATAGAACCTTAGTCTTAGAACAAAAATGCATTGCAAATTCAACCTAAGCGCCGCCTACCTCTCCAAAATATCTCAAAAATTTTCCTTTGGCTCTTTTAACTTTGCAAGAACATCTTCCGAGGCCATCAACCAAGTAAGTACTTCTTTGCTCTTCTTTTATATTCCGTAAAGTACTACACTACTACGCCTATAATAAATTGTTAAATCTTGAAGTAGTGTTGGTGATTTGAATATGGTTGATTTGTTGTGATACAACTAAGTGAGTGAAAGAATACGTAAGGATGCTCTTGACTTGTTTCCAACTTGTATTTGATTTTAATACACTGTCATACTTTTGCGGAATTGACATGGTTAAGAAAATTGCATAATCTTGTAACTAGAAAGCTTACATGTTGGAATGACTTGTTTATCCAGATGAAAATCATGGTTGACTACAAACATATGATGTTGTGATTATTTCTAATGCCATAACTTGATTCAATCTCTATGTAGTAGTCTTGCTCAAAAGGTACATCAATCCAAACATGAAAGTATTGCCAAGATTTCATGAAATAGAATCAAAAAGGATAGTTAAGATGACAAGAAAAGTATGACTGCACTGATTATATTGTTGGAACATAACACCTAAACGTATATCGATGAAGTCTGAGTGATCGACATCGTTCACTTCACTAGTTTGTACCAACAAATTAAGTGTGGGGTGGTGCCTCTACTGCTTGTTTGTTGACTGTATCCACCAAGATGAAGATAACATGACTATTATTTTAATCTCAGGTACAATGGCACCAAAGGCAAGACAAGGAAAAGAAAAAACAACCACTTCACAAAAAGGCCAGAAAAGGGGACGAAAAGAGCAAGGTGAATCCTCCTCGCTGCAAATACCTCGCCGCATGTTCGAAATTAAATAGGTCCTAGAGGAGGAAGCAAAGGAGTGTTACAGGAACAATAAAGTGAAAAAAATATGTTCACGTGGAATTGATACAAAAGGAGAGCCTAGCAAAGAAAGAACCTCGCATCTTGGCCAAAATCATGGCGCTACATCTTGATTTCATCTTCCGAGATATGGGAGAGTACAATATCGATCTATCGCGAGAATTCTATGCCAACTGGTCACCGAAAACCACAGGGAGTGAAGTAAAGATTCGGGGCCAAGTCCTGCAACTAAATGTGGAGTTCTTCAACTCCTTTCTAGGTTTGTCATCTGTTGATCCATCACCACTCAAGGAGCTGTATAACAGACCTCCGTACAGGGCAATCAGACACACACTGTGCGGAACAATATCAATGGCACGTTGGAGTAGACACAAGGACACCGGTCGGCACAACACCTTCCCGTATGTTTCCTTGAACAGGGAAGCTAGGATATGGTTGCGAATAGTCAACTCTTGCCTGATTCCAGGGACACAGTACACAAAGATAACATGAGATAGAGTGTGCTTGGTGTACGCATTGATGACGAACGTCCCTATCAATATTGGGGCAATTATTCGATCTTCAATGCGTAAGGCTAGGCTGCACAAGAGGTCCCACTACAACTTTGGCAATTTGTTGACTACGATATTAAGGAAGGAAGACATCGAAGAGGAACCTGCAGATCATAAGCTTCCACACAACCCGAAGAAGGTTGACCTCACAAAGGTTAAAGATGCTGAATCCATGCATGGCGTCAATCTGACCACTGCAGAACGACATGCTAGGGATGAAAGCTTCTTCCGCCATTTATATGGCATAACGAGGTTTACCCTGATGAGCGGGGGTCGTGTTCCAACTGCTGCAGAGCTCCAACAGTTGGATTATGACTACCCAATGAATGAGCATGCGAGGGCTATGTGTGGAGTAGGTGTATATTTTGAGGAACCTCTTGATGACGACATGCCAACCGATGATGATCAACGAATGCTAGACTCCAATGTGGAGGAGAACTCTGATGACGACGACTCTGATGATGATTCCGATGCAGGGGGTATGACCCCAGACATAGAGGAGGAGTCCGACTAACCAGGTTCTTCTTATTTATTTTCCACTGAGGGCAGTGTGTCCCGTCTAAGTGTGGGGTGTTGGTATTTGTATGCTATACTTCTTTATCTGCATTTTCTTATTTATGTTTGTTTGTTTTGTTTTTTTTAGTAGTTAAATTTTTTAAAATATTTTTTTTAACTTTGCATGAAATTGTTCTGATAGGCAACATGGTATTATGATAAGAATTTGTGATAAAATCATTACTGTTGAGACGTTTAGGCTCCAAGTGTGACTCACTGTGTGATAATTGTGTGGTTTAATTCATTCATCTGTTGGGTCAAGAGTCTATACTGCTCCCAATAAAGTTGACCATGTGCCTTGTGTGTGTGAGGATATAGTATAGTCTGTGTTGTGACTGATGCTAGAACTTGCCTGGTGTGTGTGTAAAGCGAAATAAAGAGTGTGAGTTTAGGAGATGATTTTGGCATTTCTTTGGCAGCCTGTGATTGTTTACCTTCTGTTTACCTACCCGTGGACATTATCCTAGTCAACCCTTTTGAGCCTTTAAGCCATTTTCTTTGACAGCCTTATATGTAAGCCTAATCCATTTTTTTGTTAGACCATAATTTGATCCAAATTCCTAAGTGCTTTAAATTGTGAAGTCATGTGACAAAATAAGAGGAAATTGGGTGAGAGTGATGCCTTAGAGTGTATTGGTACTTGAATTTGTTATTAAAAAGAGTGGCTATCATGGAGGTGTGTTATAAAAAAAGAGAAAGAGAAAAGAAAAAGAAAAACAAAAAGATAAATCGTGTTTATGATTAAATAAAAAGATAGTTATGCTTGAATGGAAAAATAGGTGAAAAGGGGTGATAGATAAAAGAAAGGTAGCAGGGTTGATTAAAAGAGAGTGTTAATGGCATAATGTGATGTATTAAAGCGCTTAGGAACATAGTCACTATTTCTGGCCAAAATAGTCCTACCCGTCCCTTAGCCTACATTACAACCTGTAAAAGACCTATTTGATCCTAAGCTTAACATTCTGATATTAGTAGAGCATTACACTAAGGGCAAGCCTATGGTCATCAGTTGCAACATATGAATTCTTTGTGAGAGTGAGAGCAAGGATAATCTTATACCCATGTTTTGAAAAATGAAATACTTGTGAGTAATTATGGGTGATATATTGTGAGACACACATGGTTGATGAGTTTTGGGTAGTCTTGTATGATTCTTTGTGCCTTGACTTTTGAATACGAATTAACTATCATCACGAGTCTATGTTGGAGGTTGAATTGTTTCTAGAAGTGATTAGAAAACTACTCTTTGTTAATAATTGTTGTGCCTGTCTTGATGAATATTTTATGCTGTTACTGTGAAACCCTAAGTATATGTTTATATGGACATGATATATGTTCGAGGACGAATAAAGCTTTAAGTGTGGGGTGTTGATGATAGGCGTATTTACACGCCTAAAGCACCTTAATTTACCCATATTTTAGCTAAGTTTTAAAGGACAAAGTATATAATTCCTGCACTTTTAGTCCTTTTTCCTGTAAGTGAGCTAACCAACGTGATTAGCAAGTTTTCAGGAATAAATGATGAAGATTTCAGCATTTTATGGACTGTTGGACGCCAAAGGAAACTTCACGTAAGAAGGAAGGCAGCTTCTGGAAGCTTGTGGACTGAAAGTGATGCATGGAGAACTTGTCCCGGGCAAAAACAACATTTCTAAAGACTTGGGGGATCAACAGTAACTTAGTAGGATTAGGACAAGTATGAAGTAACCCAGTAGGACTAGGACAAGGATAAAAACCCTATTTCAGTAGGACTAGGACAAGGATGTTATAAAAACCCTATTTGCTGAATTTTTCAGCAAGCTTTTTATTATTCTCACTCATTCTCTTTCAATTCATTCTTACTCTCTTCTATTCTAAAATTCGTTGTTGACATTATTCTTCATCTATTCGACTTTTAATTTTCACGACAAGAGAAATGCTACTAGCAAGGAATTCATGCCACAAGTGACGCCAATACTTCCTTATCGTGATATTGTTATTACTTTGGTATGATGATATCCTCGTGGTTTTCCTTCACAATTATGAGTAGCTAAACTTCTCTGTTAGGGTTATGGAAGCCTTATGAGATACTATCTATTGCTATGAGTTTGTAAATTCTTGATACGTATGCTGCTAATATCATTACTCTCTTCATCTTAATTGAATTCTTGTGGTTGCAAACATATAGAATACGCCAGTATAGCATTAACTTTTTTGAAAGAAAAGTTACATGTCTGGAAAAGAGAGAATGACAAGGAAATAGGGCTACCAACCCCTGTTTAAAAGTTAGTGCCGTAACTGGATTAACCTCTTGGAGAATTCGTACCATTAGTATACGCTTTAAGCTCGAAAGAGTTAAAGTGATATAATCCTTGATGGTCGAAAGACACTAGGATTTACCATAGAATACGAATCTCTATAAGTGCATGCATGTCTGAATTCCGCATAACTCATAGCCAATAGATACGTAAAACTCATAAGGTGGACATAACCCTAACTTACAATTCTCATTGATTAAAACCTACTAAACATTCCGTTTTTCTTTGTTACTTCGATACTCTTAATTCACGCTATAATTAAATCCCCCTTTTTTCGTAGAATTTTCGATCAACAGTCTACTAATCGTTGCATACTTAGTGACCAAGTATTCCCTGTGGGATTCGACACCCAACCCAGTTGGGTTCTATATTTGACAACGACCGCTTACACTCTTACGAGAGCTGTAATTTGAGCGTTATCAACACACCTCTTAGAAATTATTTTCCTTGCCCGAAGGTAGGAAACAAGCTGACCCCTGAACGCTGAAGTACTACCTTTCCACTCTAGGATGGGCTCATTCGGGAACTGAAACTGAACTATCCTATTTCTGCAGTCGACTGTGGCATAACAGGAATGAAGCCAATCCATGCCGAGAATGACATCAAAGTCAGTCATCTCTCACTCGACTAAATCTACTGACGTGGATTTTTGAAATATCATAACCGGGTAGTTCCTATATACCCACTGAGCTATGATGGTTTTACCTACTGGGGTAGAGACTGAAAAGGGCTCTGCTAAAATTTTGGGACTGATTTTGAAATCACCTGCTATATAAGGAGTAACAAAAGACAAGGATGCACCTGGATCTAGCAAAGCGTAAACATGAACATGGAAAATCTGCAACATACTAGTAACGACATCAGGAGAATTTTCCTGATCTTGTCGGGTCTGAAGAGCATAGAGTCTGTTTGGGCGTTGCCCACTAGTAGCACTGGAAGTGGCACCCTGCTGGTTCGGGCGATTAGACTGAGCTGTGGAACGGTTCTGCTGACCCTGAGGACCTGGCTGAGGACACTCTCTAATCCTGTGGCCTGGCTTGTCACAACAAAAATAGACATCACTACCGACTCTGCAAATATCCTTGTGGTTCTTACCACATGTATGACATAGGGGATTTGTTCGGGCACTGCTAACACTGCCCTGATATTTAGAGCCTGGTGCTCTATTTCTGTTGTTGTCTTTAAATTTTGGCACTGAGGCACTGGCGGAGGAAAGAGCTGGAACACTGGCAGAAGAATGAGCTGGAGCTGATGACTTGGGACGAAACTGTGAACGATTTCCTCCCTCTGGTTTGGGTTGAGCAAAACTGAAACTACCTGACCTTGATCTCTTATTCTATCTCTCCTTAGTCCTAACCTTCTACTCCTCTATTTGCTGAGAATGGGTCATGAGCCTGGCTAAAGTCATATCACTGTTCAGCATCATAGATCTACACTCATTTACCACACTACCATTCACCCCTGACACAAACTTGCTTATCTTATCCCTATTGTCTATAACCACATGAGGGACATATCTGGCTAGATGAGTAAATCTAAGAGAATACTCTATAACCATCATATTTCCCTGCCCGAGGTTGATGAACTCAAAAACTTTGGCCTCTCTCAGATCTTGGGGAAAGAATCCGTCTAAGAAAGTCGTGATAAATTCCTCCCACTCAATAGGACCTGCATCATCTATCCTCTCAGACTTTCGCTGTTTGTACCAAGTATGAGCGACATCTAATAATTGGTATACGGCTAACTCAGCACTCTGAACAGACGTAACTCCCATGATATCAATGACCTTTTGGACTTGGTCAATGAATTCCTGAGGGTCTTTATCAGACTTAGACCCGAAGAAATATGGAGGGTTCATTCGAGTGAAGTCCCAAATCTTAGCTGTTGCAGAATTGGCCACTGGATTGGCCGAAATAACTGGTGGCCATTCATTTTGGGTGGCCACAGACTGAGCAAGTGTGGTAAATGCGGTCCTGAACTCCGCATAATAAACATGATTTCCCAAAGGTTCTTTGGATTGAGGGGCTGACTGATTTCTTCTCTTAGGAGGCATGTTCTAAAATAAAGAGAAGAAGTGGATTAGACTGAGAGACTGACTTGTGATTATGCTCACTGGCACGACATGAATACTGAAAGAAGGGAAACTGTTCTTAAATATCTCATAGCCTCTTGCACATAAATGTGGCGCGCAACACACCCATGCACAAGACTCTACTAGATGTGGCTTTCAGACTTCCTAGGACTCTATTGAACCTTAGGCTCTGATACCAAGTTTGTAACACCCCAATTTTCTGAACCAGAATGCTACACGGTACTTATGACCTTGAAGGACCACAAGCTAACTCATGAATGATATCTGTACATGTGCACTGTAATACATAATGTAATAATGCGGAAAACATGAACATGTAGGCCATAAGGTTCAACTGAATTAAAAAATCTGTAAAATAGTAACACCCGTGTGGGTGAAAGATACCCAAAACAACTAAAAATTGAATCAAATCTGAACTAAATCTGAAAGCCTCTAAATACTGTCTGAATAAGGAGTTGAAGGAACATGTCTCCAACTAACTCCATCTAGCAAAACTGAGCTGAAATAAAATAATTTTGTATCATCCTCGAATAAAGAGGACTCACTGCAACTCTGTATACTGAATGCAACTACTACTGCTGGTCTGGAACTCGTGTCTCTGAACCTATGGTGTAACATGAAAAGAAAGCACCATAGCGCAAATACGTCAGTACTACTAGAGTACTGAGTATACGAGTGAGGTAGGCTAATGCAAATGGTTTATATGCATGAAGAATGCTAACTGACTGACTGATATAAACATAAGAGTACAAACATACATACATAGTAACTGAGATCGTGAGTACATGATAGCTAAATCTGTATGCTAATACATGGTTTACTGACAACTGACACAACTAAAACTGTAGTTTTGATAGCATGGGCGACTGTGTCTGACAGTCTTGAATCTGATGGAACTTTCTGAGTCCTGTTCTATAACTAAATTTAACTGTATCTAACAGTCCTGGTATACTGATATCTGAAGAACTGTCTGAGTTCTTTTACTGACTCTGAGTCTGAAATTATGGGAGGTAGTTGTTTAACCGACATGCCCCATGTGTGCCATTATGGCTAAGCTGGGGTCCAATCTCTGCCCCAACTGAAGGGGTGTCAATACAATGCCACTGGTAAGGACAGTTATGAGTGACCCTTAGCTGGCAGGTACTTGAAATGAGAATGGTGGGAACCCTGAACTGACGGGTTAAGCCACCTCATCAACTCTAATATGACAGGTTAAGATGTTTCAACCTATGCTGGCTACATAGTTCAGGAACGCAAGGATAACTGCTAAGAATCACACCCTAAAATGGTAGGTGAGTTCCCATCCTTGGGTTCACTCGGTGCTAACTTCTACTCCCATCTGAAGAGACTGAACATGATTCAACTGACTGTACATGGACTGATTAACTGACTTCCGTTGACTGACAGAATAGTACTACTATCTGAGAGTTAACTGAGATCATGAGATTTCTGAGGTTTCCTGAGTCACATGACTGACTGAGTTCTATAGATTATATCTTGACTGAGATTATCGTGACAACATGACATGGCTCTAGGTACACAACTATATTTTTTGGGTACGAATACCCCTAGGACTCGATAGAAGAAAACTGACACACATGACATGACTTGATCACAAGATTGGAGTCCACAATTCATAATATCATAAGTAGGGGATCTAATACTTCATATAGTTATTCAACATCTTAAACATTGTAGGGATTGCATGAATATATTTCGTGTACATATTATACATATCCATTATCATACATGCTTCATACCATAACAATAGCAACACATCAATAACATGGAATTCATATTTAAGTATATAGCTAACATAGGCTTGTCATTTAGATATCATGGAACCATGTAAACATAAATTCCTAGCATCCCAAGAATTTTATCAAACACCTAGCATGCATTCTTTAAGGCATAGGTGTGTTTCATAACTTGCACCATATTACACCACCTAAAGTTCATAGTTTTCAACTAACAACCATATATATATATATTTCATGAAAACACCTTTAGATATCATCTTAAAACTTAAACAACAATCATCAATATATACATGCTCATATCACCACAAAAAGTTCACAAAATAGTATTTAAAACATGGTTCTTGAGCTCTATGAACGGATTGTATCCATAGATGAACACTACGCATACCTTAGATTAATAATCTGTGAAGATAATAGTGAAATAAGCTTGAAATTTGAAGCCCCCAATTGAACCCTACACTTGTTCTTGGTTGTTCATGAGAGAATTTTTATAAAAAGTAATGTAAAGAGCTGATTTGGGGCCTCAATATCGTGCTTGGGACTTATATAGGGAGGGGGGAAAGATGATCCAAATACCCCTCTAGATGTGTTACTTAATTTCTGTGAAAATTACTCGATTTGGGCTCCCGGCAAGATGCAGAGTCATCGCGTTTTCACCCATTTGTGACCTTAAAACTCATCACAATGCACTGGAATCGCGGAGAGATACTGGAAATTGACGAACGTTATTTTGGCTTACGGCACGATGCGCCACTGACTGTAATGACGCTGCTGAAACTTTAAATCGCCATAACTTCTTCACCGGGTGTCTATTTGAGGCAAATTTGGTATCGACGGAAAGCGTATTCAATTCTCTAAAATTTGGAGGGTATTAATCTGCCAAAATACCACCTATAAAACAAGTTATGCTCATCCAAAGATGAGCTATATAAATCCACACACGAAAACTTGGTGGATTCAAAAGTTCTTAGCTTAGCTTAATGTAAGTCACTCTTATGAACATGATTAACATATAATAAAGTATATTATCACTAGGATACTCATCCTAATTCATGTACTCAAATATCAATCATAGGATAGGAGGTTTTATGTGTAGGAACAACAGTTCATTTTCTAGCTTAGAAATATACGGGGTATTACAGTGAGTCCCCCATGGGTCCTGACATTGGAGCCATTGCTCGGTAGATGTATGTGTACACAACATATGCATTGCATTGCATCACATTGCATTGATTCATTTGGTTAAGATTGTTTAAAGTGTGTTTGTTGATCTTGTACTTACTATCTATGTGTTATTTATTTCACTGTATTGAGAATTTCTTGGATTGTGTATGATATTCTTATGACTGTTAAACTTGACTATTCAGTTGGATTAGGATAGTTTTTCCTGAGTACAGGCTGTATGTTTGTTTTTAGATGATTTATGTGGTGTCACTTGTCACCACTTTGAATTAGGATCGGTCGACGATGCTTGTTGAGTACTCGTGGTTCCGTACTCACTCTTGCTTTTTCTGCACCCTACGAGTAGGTACAAATTCGACGACCTTCAGATATTGATTTCTGTGGTTCTTTCTTTGCTAGCATTATTGGAGATTCGAGGTAGCTGCTACTGGCTTTAGGGACTACTAAAATTTCCTTCAGCCTTGTTCTTATCCATTTTCTGCATTTTGAAAAACTCAAACTTTCTTTTGATTCTGTATTTAGTGGCTTGTATTAGTTACTTTCAGACCTAAAATTATCTATGATTTATTTTTTTAGTCTATTAATCTACTTATGAGATTATTTAGGATGGGTTATGTCCTTATCATCTTCCACTTATGTGAGTTTAGATGTTGTTCTTGGAATTGGATATTTGGCTTATCTATCACGGAGGATGGAATAGGTTCCATCACGGTCCTGAATTTGGACCGTGATAATTATTCTATGACTAAAACTTATAGAAAAGAAGATTTTGATTTCATTATGTCTAAGGTTGCTAAGATTGATCATAGGGTTAAGGAATATCTAGAAGAAGCTGTATATGAAAAATGGTCTCGAAATCACTTACCTGTTTATGAAGGTAGGATGATGACCTCTAATATAGCCGAATGTATTAATGGATGCTTGGTAGAGACGAGAGAACTTCCTATTTTAGGATTTCAGGAAGAGGTTAGAATTTTATTTGCGGCATGGAATTGTAAGAATGGTGAAATTGCATCTTATACAAAGATAACATTAGGGAGAAGATTTGAAAAAATTCTTACTTTTAATGATGCGAAGGCTTTACAGATGATGGTATATTTTTTAATATTTATGGAAATCCAATTTTTTTAAAGTCATTAATAATTTTTATTTTTCCAAATGTATTGATTCATGTGTGTCTAACAGGTTAAGACAACAACAACTTATATTTATTGTGTATATGAATACGAAAGAAGGTACATTGTTGACGTGCAACTGTGGTCGATATCAAATTGATGAAATTTCCTGTCCACATGCAATTGTTGTATTGAAGAGTAAACATGTAAAAGATTATGGTCCTTACTGGTCGAAATTCTATAGGCCAAACACCATTGTTAAGACGTATAAAATTTGGATAATTTCAGTGCCAGATATGAAGGATTAGATTGTTCCTTAATTTATTGAAGATGAAGAAGTAGTACTGCCGAAGATGAAGAAGTAGTACCGCCAAAATACAGAAGACCTCCAGGGAGACCAAAAAAAGGCAGACATTTGAAATCAAGTGAATTACTTTCTTCAAATTCAAACTATTGCGATAAATATGGTCGTGCAGGTCACAACCGACATACCTGCGATTTTTTCCCAAAGGAAACGTGAAAAAGATAATTTCATTATCAAAGTGATGACCCATTTTTTTGAATAACCAGTGTACTTCATACATGCAAACAATATGAAAAAATGTTTGAACTTTATTTAATATTGTTATTTGAAGTTCATTCTTTATTTATAGTTTGAGATGAGTATTTCGTGATTTCATTGATTGAATAATTGTGATTTACAGTAGTATGGTACATACCTTTAGCGGTGTGTGTCTTTTTTAACATATGTTTCTAAATCCATTTCATGTTGGTTTGATAATTGGTTCTAATCTCAGTGATATATAATATTAATGTTAAATAAATGTATAATGACATAAGTTATATATAATGGTATTACATTCTATGCTCAGTAATTGTAGAAATAATGATGAAAGGTACATATGTTATAATCACATAAGTAATGTATTATGTTATCGCATTTTATGGTTACTAAAATGTTTGATAAATCCGATGTATGGACTATGAAAAATTGTTGGTTAAGTATTAATATTAAAGTATCACCAATATGGGTTGTAGTGTAGCAGATGGGGATACTCCACCCTTAACTAGAGGTCGAGGGTTCGACCCTAGGCATGGAGAAAACTCTGTTGGAAGCGCTACCCCCCGAATGGGTCTCTACCTAACACAAATTCGGATTAGTCGAGCTCCAATGCAGGTACCGGACATCGGATGGAAAACAAAAAAAATAAAAATAAAAATTAAAGTATCGTGCATAGTTATGTATAAGCTGATTCATACATATCTGAGGTCAAATATAATACATTTTATAATCGTAGCGATGTAATACCTATTGTATGAGGATGCATTATACATGTAAATCATTGTATAAAGATAACATTAATGTATAGCATCATTACTTCATATTGTCGTAAATGTTAAAATTTGATAAAAGATAGGTATGTTATAGTAACATATGTAATGTGATGTCATATCGCATTTTATGGTTAATAAAATGTTTACTTTTTTCGAAGTATTCATATGAATTTTTTTGGTAAAGTAATAAGATTAAATCAGCTTCCAAATTAATGTATAAGATGTTTCATACATAACTATTTAAGTATATTATACTGCATTTACAATCATAACCAAATTAATATTTATGAATGAGGGTTCTTTTTACATGAAATTCACTGTTTATCGACCAAATTAATGTATAATGTTATGATATAAGATTTTATATGTAAGTTATTGCAATTTATTTATAACATTCAAATGTATGAGAAATACCATAGCAATATATTTTTAAGTCACTGCAAAACACTGAATTAAACAAAAATATGAACCTATTAAATGACGCTGCTAAATATACATAACATATGTATGTAAAAGCAGTTCCAAATAGAACAAAAAAAACTATAATCATAACCAACATCAAAACATCATAATTGTTGTAATTGTTTTACATCCATTACTAAAGGAAGAATATAAATGTTCTCACGCTGAATGTTTAAGAACTGTGTTACTCTAAAATAACTATGAAACTTTCATCAATTGTCGGGACATAACTATTTCTTGGATGCGGAGGATCGTTATTATCACTTGTGTATCCTTGAATTGCCTTTCTCACTCCATAATTTTAGAGTAAAGATGCATAATGTACACGTTGGGCTTGTGCATCAAACCCAATAAAGATGCTTTCAGTCCTTCACTTAATATTTCTGCATATGCAACAACAAAAATGCCACAGTCCCTGAAAATTAAAAAATATTATTATTTAATAGGCCGTTAAAATATTATTACATGATTATACAACTTAAAATGTAAAAACACAGAAGCACTTATAGACTAGCAGATGTTTGCTGAGGTATGTTTTGCACGTATTGAACATCAAATGAGTTTTGATTGAGAATTTGAGTGCACTGGCCAAGCTTGTCTTTGTATGCATCCAATGCAGCCCAATCAGTACGTTCTGTCCTTTCAAAAAACCAACTATCTGACAAGTACGTAGGCAACATCATCGCCAACTGGTGTATTTCATTTGTTGAGTTCCTTTTTCTTGTACCCAGTAATGAGTCGTAGACACGTATAACTCTTTCCTTCAACACAACTACAACCAACACCAGTGAAAATCTTTGCCATAGTTAACTGAAACATATACCTCATCAACCATATGGCATGGAAATCCTGCAGGAATACAAAAACCATTAATTGTGTTGGTGATTGACTCTTCATTTCTAGCCACAACACATGATTCTGCATAATCTTCTTGCGTAGAGGTCTGAATGTATGAAGCATCTGGATAATATCTGCGATATGTCTTTTTGATAGATATTTTGAAGAAGCAAGTTGTTGTATATCTATAATTTTTACTTATCTGCATCTTCGTTTTCTTTCTCAAATAATAGAAGATCACATCTAAATGCTACATATACAAACGAAAAATGTACATAAAAATATGATGAATCATCAAGAAAATAATAATTCATATGAACAATATACAGTGAATGAAAGAAAATAGACTGTCCAGGAAAACCATGATTGTAGAGGCTAAAAAGGATTACTGTGTTTTCAATTTACATTGAATTGCTAATTAATGTATGATAACGCAATATACTTTAGTACATAATATCCCAGATGAATGACAATCCAACAAACCACATTAATTAACAGTTTAATATTTAATGTATTATTATACATTTGAATATGAAAAAATTGTTAAAGCAATGAGATATAAGATGATTGTGTTTACATTATGCATTGAAATGAAAACATCTAATGTATAAGAGTGAATTATACTTTAATTAGAATATATAATAATTGTGTATTCATTTTTAATTAAAAACCTTTCACCCTATTGAATCAGATAGTATGATTCATATTCTATTATGTATGATATTTGTAAACGTTTATGAAAGTAACACAACAAAATATGCGATTCACATTCCAATTCCAGTATGTCTAAGATGCTTATTTTTTTGTACACTATTACTTAAAAATTTATTGGTAAACATAAAAGTTTGTTTAACTTACCTCGTTGTTCTAGCATGTGTTAGATTGTGACATCAAGTAGAACTAATTCTTTGACTGTGGATGTGCAACGCTAAAATTCAATTTTGAATAACCTAGGCCAGAACAATTCTTCAAGTAGTGATTGTCTTTCTGTTTCCTGTACCATTAACAGATGTATAAGTGGTACATATGGTTATGTTGACGTAATAATTTTGATAAAAAAATGTTTCAAATTTCTTGCTTGTCACCATGATATTTCAATAAACCTTCTGCAATCCATTTTGAGTAATCCAATGTTAACTCACTAGGAAATTCTTGAGAAATGGTACTGTAACGTTCTGAGTCTGTACCCCGGATGCTACACGGTGCTCATAATCCCGAAGGACCACAAGCTAACCTATGACTGGTACCTGCTGCATTAGCTGAATGATAATACTGTAATATACGAAAATTAGGCAGAAAATATGCCATAAGGTTCAATACTGTAATAAAATTGAATACGGTATAACAATACCAAAACTGAAACATCTGTCTGAAAATACTCTAGTTTGGAAAGCCTCTAAACTATCTGAACTGTGGAGTTGATGGTACAATCCCCCAGCTAACTCTGACTACTAAAAATGAACTGAAATGCTGAAAAACAATCATGTCCTTGAACTATGAGGACTCACCACTAACTCTGTCTGCTAAGAATCTGAGCTGCTAAGGGTGCTTTGGAGCCCGTGCATCTGAACCTATGATATAAGACATCATATTGCAAAAGAAAATCATGCATCAGTACTTTGAATGTACTGGTATGCTCAGTGAGGTAGGCTGAAATACATGGGTTCATATGTTTGAACAATACTAACTAAATAATATGAGTATGACTGAATGAGAGTACATGCATAAATACGTAGACTGTAACTGAGATCATGATAACACTGAATACTGAGTGTGAATACTGATTTACTGATATTCAAGTTTACTACTATTGTATTACTGATAATTGAATGACCATATCTGACAGTCCTGAATCTGTGGAACTGTACTGAGTTTCGTATTGAGCTGAGTGACTGGATCTGATAGTTTTGAATTCGTAGAACTAAACTGAGTTCTATACTGAGACTGAATCTGACATTGAGATTGAAACTGTGAGAGGTAATCATCTAATTGACATGCCTCAATTAAGATGACTGAGTTGGGGTCCAATCTGTAATCCCAATTGGAAGGGTGTCAGTACCATGCCATGGGTAAAGACAACTACTGTGGAGTTAGTCCTAACTAACGGGTGACCCCTAAGATTAGTCCTAATCTAGCGGGTGATCCCTGAGTATGTCAGTCCTATCTAATGGGTGACATCTCATAACCTACACTGGCTACGTAGTTCTAGAATTTAGGGATTACTTTAGGGACCTAGTCCTATCTAACGGGTGCGCCCCCATCCCTAGGTTCGCTCAGTGCTGAATCCTACTCCCAATTAAATATACACTGTACTGATTCCCTAGTTCATACTAGGCTTGACTGAACTGTTACTGATCATACTGTTTAACTAAACTAAACTGAGTTCACTGAGTTCCACTGACTAATGGAATACTACTGAATTCTGTTATCTGACTGAATGCTACTGAGTTCTGAACTGAATATTGTGAGTGACTTATGAATACTATTGAGATTTTCTCGAGTTCTATAACTGACTGAAGCTCTAGGAAAACAACTAAGTTTTTGGGTATTGAATACCCCCAGGACTCGATAGCATGAAAGGTAAATCATAGCATAAGCTTGAAAAGCATAATCATGTGCACTTGTTCACAACTCATTCATGGAGACATTTTATCAAACACTTGCATGATACAACTTGCACATAAGCTAACATGACATGATCTCTTTCCTTTATTAGTTCACATGAGTAATTCATCAAGCACTTGGTGAGCATACATATTCAGATAACACTAAACAACAAGTAGACATCATAATTCAAATCCCCATTGACAATTTCAAGGGTTTTACATGGATCCTCATGATATTACATACATATCAATTAACATCACATGAAACGTATCATAAAATATGGATTAGAATCCCTACTAATCATTATAAACATGAACATAATTAATCCCAACATGGAATTCATGAAAATCCATAAACTTAAAGTAAAAATAATAATTTCTTGGACTCTAAGGGTGGAAGGGACCCTTGGATGAACACTTCACATATCTTACTGCTTGGATTCTCAAAGATTGATGGAGAGTTCTTGAGTTCTTGATTTGAAATTTGAACACCTAGGGTTCTTGTTCTTGAGCAATTTGTGAAAAAATGAGTATAATTGCTCTCCAAAGGGTTTAATTTCGTGTTTTGGGGGCTGAAGGGCATGGGAAAGACCTAATTAACCCAGAGGATGCGACCTTTTAATGCTTGTAAATTGTGTTACCGACGCGCAGGCTGACGTGCCGCATCATTGGCATCGATACGATAGCCAATGCGCTGCGTCGAGTCCACGTTGGTTCACAGGAATTTGCACTAAAGCTGGGGAAATACTATCTTATCGATGTGACACATCGATATCACATCAACCCACTATTTTGGGCACTCAAACATAGTCTAAACGAGGTCTGAAAAATCTAAAACTTATCCAGGAACACCTACGGACATTCTTGATTATGAAGCAACCTAAAGATCGATACTTTAAGGTCATAAGGGTCGTGAAATTGGATTGCCAACTTTTGAAGGCTAAAATAACACTAAGTCTGAATACTTAGCTAGAATTTTCTATGTCTGGGACCCCCTTAACAAGTTTAAAGGACTGAATTAAGCTAAGAATTTTGAAGGGTTTTATATTATCTCCCCCTTGGAAACATTCATCCTCGAATGAGACTGACTAAGCTGAGAATACTGGTAGACTAAACTTACTTACTGAACATGTATATCTGAAACATTATTATCTGATTAACATTACTGACATACTGAATTTCATACTGAACATGCATATCTGATACATGAGTACATGACTAAGTTGATTCATGAATGCATGAATGGGATTACTGATTGGCTGAGTTTCTCATACTGAACATGCATATCTGATGCATGAATACATCGCTGAAGTGACTCATGAACATGTGAATGAATATTCAATGGTAACTGATACCAAGTTTGTAATGAAAAATTTGATCATGAAACTGAATAAGCTTAAGGAAAAACTATTACTTAAACAGAAAAAAATACTGTTGAACCCAAGATCATTTTTGGAGTACGCATGAATAGGAACATGGAAACATGGCTGAGACTGGAACGTGATACATGAACTGAATATCGTGAACTGAACTGAGCCCCTTGAATACGTGACTTACGGCTGAGATTGGAACTTGAAGGTCAACTTATGAGTACCCTCTACTCCAAACTGGATTTTTTACGTGAAGAGAACTAGGGAGGTTTAGGACATAAAAGCTCAGGGTTATAGTGCATCTCTTCCTTGGGACATTATGTCCCCCCAAGAATACTGACTTGGCTGAGATACTAAGGAAAACTGGGACGATGTACAAGGTACCTATGAACTGAATCGTGACTGAATATTTGGGGCTTGAAACTGAGATATGATACATGAACTGAGTTGAAAATGTAACTACCTGGTTGGTCTATCTTAGAATAGTTACATTCATGAGACTTTGGATAGTGTGACTAGATGGAAAGATGGGAAAACCATACCACATGAATTTATTCGTCTGACTGCTAAACTGAATTACTGGGCTTATGGACTAGCTCATACTAAAAAATTATTCTGAACTGGAGCTTCTCTTTGACACTCTTTTTATTGAGTTACCAACAACTTTAGGGAGCAAGAAAAGCTTGGCATTGTCTGAATAAGTCATCACAACGTGGCTAGAATTCTGTAATATGAGGCGAGGCCTATGGAACACCATCTAAGATAGAGTGACTAAGCCTCCTGCAATGGAACTACTGACTCATAACCTTAGATACATCTTCTAACTATTTTCCTCAATTATAGTTTCTACTTCAGCACAACATTTCGCTTGAGGCTACTAAAAATATCTACTAGGCGCTGAGTATGAATGCTAAAACATACTAGTTTATCTGATTAACTGAATAGCTATTAGCTGAATACTGGGCATGTAAGACTGAACTATACTAGGTCTGAATGACTGGACTAAAACTGTAGAGTATTATACTTTTGAGGTAAGGACTAACTGTGTAACAGGAGATAACCGAGCTTGAATTCATGAAAACTGTATTATTTGAGAATGCAAGACCAAGCGTATAACATGATTTTGAAATAGCTTGTAAACTGAGGTACTGAAATACTGATAACTAAATAACTAATAATTGTACGCTATGGTCAAGTAAACCTGAAACTGAATTGAGCTACTAATATAATTACTGAACTGAGAATATGACTGAGACTATAATTAAGAAGGTAACTGAGATTTTACTGAAGCTGAATACTGAGTTCTGATAATTGAGTAACTAACATCTAAGACTACTAATAACTGAGTGACTGATATCTGAGATTGTAACTGAGCTTATACTAGAATTGAATACTGAGTGAACTGGAACTCCTTATACTAGGAACTATAAGCATGCATGATTCTTTCTAATGTATACGAATGATCTATGATCATAGTGCTGACGCATAAGGCATGAGTAGATTTCATGATAACTGAAGTACGAATCTTTACACTTAGGTAATGATGGGTTGGGCATCATCCCCTCCCACTGATTTTCTACACAGGCTGACAATACTACTAAAATCTGAAGGCCATCTATGATAGACTAGATTGACCCCCACTGGGGTGTTTACTGAAAAAAGATTCTGTTAAGGCTTTCGGTCTGACTTGAAATTAACTGCTATGTAAGAAGCTACGAAAGACAGAGAAACTCCTGAATCTAATAAGATAAAGCATGTAAATGGAAGATCTGTAATGTACCAGTGACAACATCAGGAGAATTTTCCTAATCTCATCTGGACTGAAGGGCATAGAGTCTGTTTGGGCGTTGCCCATTGGTGGAACTGGAAGTGGCACCCTACTAATTCGGGCGACTGGACTGAGCTGACGGACGGTTATACTGACCCTGCTGGCGCAAATATTTTTCCTCTCTGAGCCATTACCTTACACTCCCGCATTCTGTGGCCTGGCTTGCCACATCCAAAACATACATCACTTCCAGCTCTACTCGCAACTAGGTGATGTCTACCACATTCTTCGTAAAGTGAATGGGTACGACCACTGCTCACAGTACCCTAGGTTTTGGAGCCTGGCGCCCCATCATGACTGTTATTCCTAAACTTTGATACTGGCATACTAGCTGAGGATAAATATGGAACAAAAGACTCTGGATAAAGTGGGAATGGTTACCGCCCTCTGACTTAGGCTAATTAAAATTGAAATTACCTGTTCTTGATCTCTTATTCTCTCTATCCTTCTTCTTAAGCTTCTGCTCCTCAATCTGTTGAGTATGGACCATAAGCCTAGATATGTCCATCTCCTTAATTAGCATCGCTATTCTACACTCTTTAACCATGCTATCTGACACCCAAACACGAACGTATTCTGGACCTATTATCTACTACTACATGGGGAGCATACCTGGCTAACTGAATAAACTTAAGGGAATACTCTTTCACACTCATATTGCCTTGCCTGAGATTGAGGAACTCTAGAACCTTGGCTTCTCTTAGCTCTAAGGGAAAGAATCTATCTAGAAAAGCGGTAGAAAACTCTTCCCATTCTATGGGCGTTGAATCTGTGCCCCTGTCTACCTTCCACTGCTTAAACCACGTATGAGCTACATCTTATAGCTGATAGGCAGCTAACTTAGCACTCTCACTAGAAGTTACTCCTATGATATCTGTGACTTTCTAAACCTGATCGAGGAACTCCTATGGATCCTCTTCCGACTTAGAACCTGAGAATAAGGGAGGATTCATTCGGGTGAAATCTCAAATCCTGGACGCAACAGTATTGGCCCCTGGGTTAGCCGGAACAACAACTGGCTATTCATTCGGAGTTGCGACTAAATTGGCTAGAGTAGTGAATGCAACCCTAAATTCTGCATAAGAGATGTGCTCATCCAGGGGATCTGCCTGAACGGACTGAGGTGCTGACTGATTTTAGATTCTTCTTTCGTTAGTCCTTTTAAGAGGCATGTTTTGTGAGTAAAAGGAAGAAGTGGATTAGACTGAGATTTTTACAGGAGCTCATGCTTACTCGTACGATATGAGTATTGAAAGAAGGGGAAACTTTTCCGAAAACATCTCATAGCCTTTCGTCCATAAGTATGGTACACAACACACCCATGCACAAGACTCTACTAGATGTGGCTTTTAGACTTCCTAGAATACTGTTGAACCTTAGACTCTGATACCAAGTTTGTAATGCCCTAAGTCTGTACCCTGGATGCTACACTGTGCTCATAATGCAAAGAACAATAAGCAAACCCATAACTGGTACCTGCTGCAATAACTGAATGATAATACTATAATATACGAAAATTAGGTAGAAAATATGCCATAAGGTTCAATACTATAATAAAACTGAATACAGTATAACAATACCAAAATTAAAATATCTGTCTGAAAATACTCTAGTCTGGAAAGACTCTAAACTGTCTGAACTGTGGAGCTGATGGTACAAGCCCCCAACTAACTCCAACTACTAAAAATGATCTGAAATGCTGAAAAACAATCATGTCCTCGAACTATGAGGACTCACCACTAACTTCGTCTGCTGAGAATCTGAGCTGCTAAGGGTGCTTTGGAGCCCGCGCGTTTGAACTTATGATATAAGATATCATAGCACAAAAAAAAGCATGCATTAATACTTTGAATATACTGGTAGGATCAGTAAGGTAAGCTAAATGCATGGGTTCATATGCATGAACAATACTAACTAAATAACATGAGTATGACTGAATGGGAGTACATGCATGAATACGTAGACTGTAACTGAGATCATGATAACGCTGAATACTGAGTTTGAATACTGATTTACTAATATTCGAGTTTACTGATACTGTATTACTGATAACTGAATGACCGTATCTGACTGTCCTAAATCTGTGGAACTTTACTGAGTTTCGTACTAAGCTGAGTGACTATCTCATAGTCCTAAATCCGTAGAACTGAATTGAGCTCTATACTGAGACTAAATATGACACTGAGACTGAAACTATTGGAGGTAATCATCTAACCGACATGCCCCAATTAAGATGACTGAGTTGAGGTCCAATCTGTAACCCCAATTAAAAAGGTGTCAGTACCGTGCCACGGGTAAAGACAACTGCTGTAGAGTTAGTCCTAACTAACGGGTGACCCCTGAGATTAGTCATAATCTAGTGGGTGATCCCTGAGTATGTCAGTCCTATCTAACGGGTGACATCTTATAACCTACGCTAGCTACATAGTTCTATAACTTAGGGATTACTTCTAGGGACCCAGTCCTATCTAATGGGTGTGCCCCCATCCTTAGGTTCGCTCAGTGCTGAATCCTACTCCCAATTGAATAGACATTGAACTTATTCCCTTGTTCATACTAGGCTTGACTGAACTATTACTGATCGTACTATTTAACTAAACTAAACTGAGTTCACTCAGTTTTGCTGACTAATGGAATACTACTGAATTCTATTATCTAACTGAATGCTACTGAGTTCTGAATTGAATATTGTGACTGACTTATGAATACTACTAAAATTTTCCTGAGTTCTATAACTGACTAAAGCTCTAGGTAAACAGCTAAGTTTTTGGGTATTGAAAACCCCCAGGACTCGATAGCATGAAAAGTAAATCATAGCATAATCTTGACAATTTCAAGGGTTTTACATGGATCCTCATGATATTACATACATATCAATTAACCTAACATGAAACGTATCATAAAACATGGATTAGAATTCTAATTAATCATTATAAACATGAACATAATTAATCCCAATATGGAATTCATGAAAATCCATAAGCTTGAAGTAAAAAAAATAGTTTCTTGGACTCCAACGGTGGAAGGGACCCTCGGATGAACACTTCACATACCTTACTGCTTGGATTCTTGAAGATTGATGGAGAGTTCTTGATTTGAAATTTGAACACTTAGGGTTCTTTTTCTTGAGCAATTTGTGAAAGAATCAGTATAATTTCTCTCTAAAGGGTTTAATTTCATGTTTTGGGGGCTGAAGGGTGTGGGAAAAAGACCTAATTAACCCTGAGGATGAGACCTTTTAATGCCTGTAAACTGTGTTACTGACGCATAGGCCGATGTGCCGCATCGTTGGCATCGATGCAATGGCCAATGCACTGTGTTGGTTCATAGGAATTTGCACTAAATCTGGGGAAAAACTATCTTATCGACGTAATGGTCGACGCGACACATCGAGATCGTGTCGACCCACTATTTTGGGTACTCAAACATGGTCTAAACGAGGTCTGAAAAATCCAAAACTTATCCAAGAACACCTATGGACATTCTTGATCATGAAACAACCTAAAGAACTCCTTCTTCTCTAATCTTCAACTTACAGAGTTCATATTCCAAGAACTCTGATTCTGGTCATGGTATCAGAGACATGTGATTTTATGCTCACTTTGAAGATTAAGTTTTAGCTTCCGCGACATTCAGTTTCAAGAATCTCAAGAAATCGATTTACAATAATGGTGCTACCTTCTAATAATGGTGCAAATGTTAAGGAATCTTCAAGATCAACAAATGGTGCAACAGGTGCACAAAACTATGTTGGATTCAACTACAATCACCCTCTATTCTTGTATCCCTCATATGTAAGTGGTTTACAGATTATTTTGTTTCAATTAATCGGAATTGAAAATTTCTTAATGTGGTTTCGATCTATGAGACTCTCACTGTTAGGAGGAACAAACTAGGAATGGTAGATGGTTCTTATTCCAAGGACAAATTCTCTCCTGAATTAGGCAATCACTGGGAAAGAGTGAATGCCATTGTTCTCTCTTGGATCATGAGTGCAGTAGCTAAGAACCTTCTTGGAGGTATAATGTATGCTACAAGTGCTCAAGCAGTCTGGAATGATCTCTGTGAGAGATTAAACAAGATTGATGGGTCAAGAACTTTCAATCTTCACAAGGAGATAACTACTCTATCCTAGGGAACAACTTTTGTATCTCTCTATTACTCAAGACTGAAAGATCTGTGGGAAGAATTTGAAGCTTTAATGCCTATTCCAAGGTGCAACTGTGAAACATCAAAAGATTATGTTGCTCATCTTTAGAAATTAAAGTTGTATCAATTCTTGATGGGGTTAAATGAGTCATATGGCCAGGAAAGAAGCCAGATATTGCTTATAAATTCACTACCAACTATTAACCAAGCTTATGATATGGTAATCAGTGATGAGAGTTAAAGATCTGTAGGTGCTGCAACTGGTATTCTCGGTGCTAATCCAACCTCTACAGGATATGAGTCTGCTATGTTCTCTAGAGGCAATGATCTTTATCCTAAAGGAAATGAGTCAACAGTGTTTACCAGAGGAGTACAACAAAATAAACAATTCAAAAAGAGTCACACTCTTTACTTTGAAATTTCCAAGATCAGAGGCCATGCAAGGGAGAATTGCTGGAAAATGGTTGGTTACCCTGCTGATTTCAAATTCAGAAAGAAAATTGGCACTAGTGCTGGTGCAAATGTAGTCTGCAATGCTGACATAGAAAATGCAGGACATATGCAAACTACTCACTCCACACTACCTCAAGATACTAGTATTACAACTGCTGTCAAGTCCATGTTAGGAGGAGATTCACATCAACCAACTCCATGCACCTTCACTAATGAACAATATGCTCAAATTATATAGCTACTACACAAAGAAGACATGGCTAAGTATTCAGCTCATCCTGCAGGTAAAATGGTAGAGTCAATAGGCTCCGCCAGTAAGGGTCCATGGATTGTAGACACAGGTGCAGCCAATCACATGGTTGTAGATCTCAGTGCCTTAATCAAGACCTCTACATCTAACAGTGAAGTTCCAAAAAGAGTATACCTACCAAATGGTGATATATCTCTAGTCACACATGTTGGTTCATGTAATGTGTTTGGACAAGATACTATCACAAATGTTTTCACCTCTCTCAGTTTAAATTTAACTTACTGTCAGTATCTAAACTTACAAAATAACTACATTATTTAGGTGTTTTTTATCCTGATTTATGTGTGTTTCAGGATCTTTACAGTGGGAAGGTGAAGGGGATTGGTAGAGAAGCTGATGGATTATATGTTCTTGCCAACACTACTATGAATGATGCTGCAATGATTACTCAAAGATCTGATGCACTTACTGATTTGACCACTATATCTATCTGTGATTCTGTTATTGATAGTGTAAATCTAGACATAGCCTTATGGCATAAAAGACTAGGACAAGCCTCAACTAATTTACTCAAGAGAGTTACATCCATAGATAATAGTATATCTTCCAATAAGATCACTGAGTGTGTAGTTTGCCCGTGTGCAAAGCAAGTTAGGCTTCCTTTTCTTGCTATATGTATTAAGACTTCTAGCACATTTGAATTGTTACACATGGACGTATGGGGGCCCTAAAAAGTTCCCACAATTGAAGAAAATAGATACTTTTTAACAATAGTTGATGACTACTCTAGAATGACTTAGATCTATTTACTTAAGCTTAAGTCTAATGTGTGTGTGTGTCACTTTCTCAGTTTATTCAGTATGTCAAGATTCAGTTTGATCAGAATATTAAAATCATTAGGTCTGGCAATGGTTCTGCATTTGTAAACTCAGTATGTCATGATTTGTTTACAAAGTTAGGCATCATCTATCAAACAACTTGTGCCTACAGCCCTCAACAAAATGGAGTGGCTGAGAGAAAACACAAGAACATTTTAGAAGTCACTAGGGCCCTTAGATTTCAAGGTGTAATACCTATTAAATTCTAGGGTTTGTGTGTCAAAGCAGCAGTATATATAATCAACAGGTTGCCTACAGCTATACTAGATCACATGTCACCATATAAGAAAGTATATGGAAAGAAACCTGCTATTGGTCATATGATAACTCTAGGTTGTCTATGCCATGCTAAAATAGTTCAACAATCAGATAAATTGCAATCTAGAACAAGAGAATGTATATTAATGGCCTATTCAGAAGCTCAGAAGGGATATTTACTATATGATCATGCTAACAAAATGTTTTTTGTCAATAGAGATGTTAGATTTAGAGAAGAAGTATTCACTTTCAAAGAACAAGCTACTCAAACTCAACATCTCACAACTGCTAAACTCAATGAGACATTGTCTAATTGGTCAGACTTATATACACCTGACATGATGCTCTCACATGATATAAAAACTACTCAAACGCCAATAGTGGAGCATACTGATCCTGGGGTGAAGGTAGAAGCTACACAAGTGCAAGATGATAAGGATCAAACATCAAATATGCCTCAAACTGAGGAGCAAGTACAAGTTATTGCAAGGAGGACTGCCAGAACTAGAAAGGCTCTTTTATGGCTCAAGGATTTTGTGTCTCTCAACATACATAAGGAAGAACCTTATGCTTTAGGTAAATACATGACATATGATAGACTATCTCCTAAGTACTAGGCTTGTATAGAAAATTCATCCACTACTACTGAACCTTCCACTTAAAATGAGGTTGTGAAAAAGCCTAGGTGGATAGAAACAATTAAAACTGAGATTGCAGCACTTGAAGAAAATCAATCTTGGGAGATCACTAGCCTTCTTGAAGGTAACAAACCTATAGGCTGTAAATGGATCTTCAAAGTAAAGTACAAAGCTATTGGTAAGGTAGAAAGATTCAAAGCAAGGTTGGTTGCTAAGGGTTATAGCCAACAAGAAGGAGTTGATTTTCAAGAGACATTCTCACCTGTTGTTATGATGAAAATAGTGAGAACAATTCTTTCCATTGCATCTCAAAATCATTGGTTCATACACTAAATGGATGTCTACAATGCATTTCTGCAAGGTGACCTTCATGAAGAAATTTACATGGACCTACCACAGGGATTCAAGATCCAGGGGGAGCAAAAACTAGTGTGTAGACTCTTGAAGTCCCTGTATGGTCTCAAACAGGCTCCAAGGAAGTGGAATGCCAAGCTATCTGAAGCCTTATTAAAAATGGGATTCAAATAGATTTAGCTAGATCACTCTCTATACATAAAGCACAATAGTGAAGGTACTACTATTATCTTAGTCTATGTAGATGATATGTTAACATAGGATACACTCTAAGACTAATTGAAGACACGAAAAACAAACTTCAACAAGCCTTCTAGATGAAAGATCTAGGTGAACTAAAATTTTTCTTAGGTATTGAATTTGCAAGATCAAAATATGGTATTCTAATGCACTAGAGAAAATATACATTAGAGATTGTATCTGAATTGGGACTTGGTGCTGCTAAACCAGCTGCTACACCTATAGACACAAACACCAAGCTGACTACTAAGGAGTATGATGATCATATCTATAAAAATAAGCAAGGACCCACTGATCCACCAGCTAATTTACATGCTTATCAGAGACTCATAGGAAAACTGTTGTATCTCACTATGACCAAACCTGATATTTCTTATAGCGCCCAGACTCGCAGTCAGTTTCTACAACAACCAAAAAACTCTCACACTGTTGCTGCTATCAGGCTAGTAAAAAACGTTCAGAAGAAACCTGGACAAGGAGTATTAATGTCCAGTCAAGCAAATGCAGAAGTTTCTACATACTGTGATGCAGATTGGGCATCATGTCCATTCTCAAAAAGATCTGTCACTGGCTACTTGGTAACGTTAGGAGAATCTATTATTTCTTGGAAACCTAAGAAGCAAAATACAATTTCCAGGAGTTCAGCTGAAGATGAATACAGAAGCATTACAGCAACTGTAGCTGAACTTGTCTGGTTACTGGGACTATTAAAGGAGATTGTGATTGATACCAAATATCCTACAAAAATTCACACTGATAGCAAGTCATCAATACAAATTGCATCCAATCCTGTATATCATGAAAGGACCAAGCACATTGAAATAGACTTCCACTTCATAAGGGAGAAGATCTCTCAAGGACTAGTTACAATCAACTATATTCCTACCAGGGATCAAACAACTGATGTGCTAACTAAGGTCCTCAACAGAGCTCAACATGAACATTTGATGTCCCATCTAGGCATCCTAAATCTATTTGGGATCACCTACCTTGAGGGGGAGTTATTTATATCATGAACATTTGATGTCCTATCAGGAAGTTAGTTATTTAACTAACTGAGTGAAGTATAGTTGATAGAGTTAGTTAGGAAGTCATCTTCTAGATCGTTCCATGTAACAATATATATACACGCTACTCACTACATGTAAAGCTAAGAAAACACATGATTCAATCAATGATCAAGCTCTTCATTCCATTTCTTCTCTATTCTCTCTTCTTCCTTCTTCTCTAAACTGCAACTTACAGAGTTCATATTCCAAGAACTCTGATTCTGTTCAATTTGGAGTGAGAAACATATGCTTCTTTTATTTTTTGGGGATGTTTTGTTTGAAAAGATAAAGTGCTATTTATAACAACAAGATGTGGCAGTGGACAAGAATAAATCTTAGAAATTAATTAATTAACAATTGGTCATGTGATACTTGGCCAACAAGTTCACAATAAGTGGCCACTAATTAATTGGCATGTGTCCATCACTTAATAAGTTTACTTTGTCCCAAAGTAATTTTAAAATATTCAATATTAAATAATTTATTTTTAAAATATCTTACAATTCCCCATATATTTTTAAAAAAATTATATGTAAACGAGTTTAAACTTGCTGGATTATATGAACAAAATGCAATAGGTTTGGTGGGTTTTGGACTATGAACCAAACTTAGATCGATAAAATTTAACTTACAGAATTACTGGTGAAATATAATATTTCTATGAACCAAATAACTCTTATTGTAAGTCAGAGACTTTATCAATCACATTTTGACTATAATTTTTTTGTTCAATGCGGTCTTGCGCCAATAGTCCATGCGCGTGTCTGGTATTCATGAGAGCTCTAGATACTAGGCCGAAGTCTCGTAGGAACGGCCTCATTCCACTTCTCATATGGGTGAATTCATCAAGTGTACACTGCTTTAAATACACCATCCGCAAGGACTATGAATCCATTAAGAGTTAGTACCTCATCCCTCAGTTTTAGTAGCAGTTCAAACACTCTCAATAAGTGTGCAGTGTCAACGTCGACTTGTTATTGCCCATATGAACCTAATTCCTGGGATCTCTAATCACATAGGTTGGGTTACCATCTCTATTGACAATCATATTAACCTTAACCCCATATCCTTTGAGGTTTGAAGAATTAACTTTCTTTCCACAGGTTTAGTCAGTGAATTGGCTGAATTCAATTCTGACTTTACATAATCAGTGGAAATTATTCCATCTCTCAGCAATTGTTTAACAACATCATGTCTCAGTTTTATTTGTCTACTCTTACAATTGTAAGATTTATTCTTCGCAATAGCAATTGCGTCTTGACAATCACAGTGTATAGATACAGGAGGCATTAGATCATCCTTTGTAAAAGGGATATTTGCTAAGAAATTTCTTAGCCACTCAGCCTCTATTCCAGCTAGCTCCAGAGCAACAAACTCTGAATCCATAGTGGATCTCGCAATGATCATTTGCTTAGCTAATCTCCATGATTCTGCACCATCACCTAAGATGAACACATAACCACTAGTAGATTTCGTCTCATTTGAATCAGAGATCCAGTTTGCATCACAATATCCTTCTAAAGTAGAAGAAAATTCACTATATAGAATACCATAATTCATGGTTCCTTTTAAATATTTCATTAATATCATTAATGCAGATCAATGCTCTTTATTGGGATTGTGAGTATATCTACTTATTCTACACACAACATACGCTATATCAGGTCTGATAAAATTCATCAAATGCATTAGACTCTCAATAATTTGTGCATATTTAGACTGGGCAACTGGATCACCATTATTCTTTTTCAATTTAGAGTTAGTATCATAAGGAGTGGCTACAGGAGTTACCCCCCAATATTCAAACTTCTTAAGGATCCTTTCAACATAATGTACTTCTGTTAACTTTATTCCATCGTCACTTCTTATAACTTTAACTCCCAATATCATATTTACTTCACCCAGATCTTTCATATCAAAGTTAGTAGACAAAAATAATTTGGTATTTTGCACAATATTTAAATTTGTACCAAATATAAGCATGTCATCAATATATAAGAAAATTATCACATAATCATTGTCTACAACTTTAGTATAAACACATTTATCCACTTCAATAGAAGAAAAGCCATATTTTATTAAGACTTGATCAAATTTCTCATGCCATTGTTTAGGAGCTCGTTTAAGGCCATAAAGAGATTTAATTAATTTACAAATTTTATTTTCTTGTCCCGAAACTACACATCCTTCAGGTTGAACCATATAAATTTCTTCTTCTAAATCACCATTTAAGAAAGTTATTCTTACATCCATTTGATGGAAAAAAAATTATGAATTGATGCTAAGGCAATTAAAATTCGATTAGAAGAAACTCTTGTCACAGGTGCAAATGTATCAAAATAATAAATATTTTATTTTTGAGCAAATCTTTTAGCTACTAAACGGACTTTATATTTATCTATAGATCAGTTAGGATTAAGTTTCTTTCTAAATATCCATTTACAGCCAATTAGTTTTGTACCAGGAGGTAAATCAGTTAAAATTCATGTATTATTTTTCATGATAGAATCAATTTCAACTTTTATGGCCTCTTTTCGAAATTTAGCATCAGAAGAAGATATAGCTTCAAAGTAATCTGATGGTTCATTATCGACAAGAAAAGTTTGAAAATCATTTCCATAAGAAAAATATTCTTTTCTAGGCCTTTTACTTCTTCTTAATTCCTCAATATTAGATGTAGATTCATTTTCTCTTTCAACATGTGCATGAGACATTTTATTACAAAGTGAAAAAATATTTTCAATGAATTTAGCATTCTTTATCTCAATAATATTATTGCTATCAAGAACATCACTTTTCAAAACAAAAAATCTATATGCAACACTATGTTCAGCATATCCAATAAACATGCAATCAACAGTTTTAGAATCTGTTTTTCTCTTTTTAGGTTCAGGTAAAAGAACTTTAGCAAGGCACCCCCATACTTTTAAATATTTTAAATTAGGTTTATAACCTTTCCACAATTCATAAGGGTTTCTACATGTTCTTTTATGAGGAATTCTATTTTACAAATGACATGCAGACAAAATAGTTTCACCCCACAAATTATCAGGTGCATTAGAGCTAATTAACATAGAGTTCATCATTTTCTTCAATGTTCTATTTTTTTTGTTTCAGCTACTCCATTAGATTAAGGAGAATAAGGTGGAGTTACTTCATTAATAATTTCTTCTTTTTCACAAAAAGTATTTAACGACAAGTATTCATTACCTCTATCAGATCTTATTCTCTTAATTTTTCTACTAAGTTGATTTTTAACTTCAGATTTATTAGATACAAAAGCATCAAAAGCGTCATCTTTATTTCTAAGCAAATACAATTTAGTAAATCTAGAGAAATCATCAATAAAAGTCACATAATATCTTTTACCACCTCTAGTCATAGTTTCTTTTAAATCACCCAAATCAGTGTGAACCAAAGATAACAGTTCCGCTTCTCTATTAACTGAAAAATATGACTTTTTAGTAATTTTAGCTTCAACACATATTTCACATTTATCGAAATTACTTGAATCTAAACCAGATATTAGACCAAGTGATTGCATATTCTTTAAATATTTAATATTAATATGTCCTAATCTAGCATGCCATAAAGAAATAGACTCAATCATATAAGCGGAAGGTGATGCATTATCATTAATAATATTAAGTACATAAAGTCCATGGTTACAATAGCATTTTCCCACAAATAAATTTTTCTGGTAAAGAAATTCCTTCGGCCTTCAAATCTTCAAGTAATTTTTTATATTCATTGATTTAAATTTTCATCTCCTTCACGTCACTCATCTGCCAATTATAATATCTTCCGACTACAAACTTTTGTTTAGTAGCATCTTTAGCAGTGAACTTTTTAATTAAGGCTTCCCAAATAACTTTTTCTTCCTTGCAACTATAATATACATCAAATAGTTCGTTAGAAATAGTTTGTAATATAGTATGGCGACATACCTTATTGGCGTATTGCCATGATTCCAAAATTTTACTATCGACGTCTGCACCAGGTTGTGGATGTAGCAAAGCATGTGTCACACCATGGACATCAAGTAGTGATAAAATACGTTCTTGCCATCTTTTAAAATTTTTGTTAGCAAAAATTTTAATATTTGATACGTCAGGAAATGGTTTAGCATATGGTAAAACAAGTCAAGCAGGAGTAGCATCGGTATTAGTTTCAGATTTACTAGTATTACTTGTCATAGTTTCCTAGATTGTTGGTAAACGATAACAAATTTTAATATCAGTTGAGAAACTAAATGAATGCAACAATAATAATATTTCTTCTATAATAGTAACACAAGTTACAATAATAATAACAACAAGAACAATAATAATAATAATAGTAATGATAATAATAATAATAATAATAATAATTAAAAAACTATTATGATATTTTAAGTAACATATAAAATACTTGAGTTGTACTAGGCACTGTCCTAAAAAACTATTTCCGCAAAGTAAAATATTTCTCCAGGATTAAACAAGAATTTCCCTAATTAATTAGAGGATATTCAAAAGTTAAACAAATCTTTCCTAATTAATCAGAAGCTACAGGAATCAACAAAATTAATTATAAACCAGCAAGTTCTAATGATAAGATAAAAGGGCAACAATAAAATTATAGTTGAAATTAAACAAAAGAAGCAGGAAGAATAGATAATGAAAAAGGAAGAACACATATTAGGAGTGAGAAACGTATGCTGCTTTTATTTTTTTTTTGGGATGTTTTGCTTAAAATGATAAAGTGCTATTTATAGCAACAAGATGTGGTGGTGGACAAGAACAAATCTTAGAAATTAATTAATTAACAATTGGTCATGTGATACTTG
This sequence comes from Capsicum pubescens, assembly GCA_030864215.1. Lineage (NCBI taxonomy): Eukaryota > Viridiplantae > Streptophyta > Magnoliopsida > Solanales > Solanaceae > Capsicum > Capsicum pubescens. Next base: position 327,963,324 of record CM061538.1, on the reverse strand, counting down.
GCCAACAAGTTCACAATAATTGGCCAATTATTAATTGGCATGTGTCCACCACTTAATAAGTTTACTTTTTCCCAAAGTAATTTTAAAATTTTCAATATTAAATAATTTATTTTAAAATATGTTACATGTATCATTATCACCATCATCATATCATACTTTAAAACCCCGAAATTAAAATTTGGATATTAAAGCTCCATTTTAAACCTCAAGCATATTAAAGTCACAAAATATACTTGGCAATTAATTGAAAAATCCCATTTTTTTTTGGTTGATCTCGCCCCTAGAAGTTCTCATTCCTTTTGCTATCTTAGTGTCTTCAATTTACAATCTTTGAATTTAAAGTGAGAGATGTTTATCATTCGAACAACTCCCCTTCTCTCTATTTGTTACTTATAGATACTTGGGGGTTTGAGTTGTAGGTGACAAAAGAGTTTTAAAATAAGGTGTAGGTGACACAAGTCTTAATAATTGAGTGGAGGTGACAATTACTTTATTATGGATTAAGAAAATTGGAGAAATTTGAAAATAACCCACAAGTTTTTTAATTTACACTTTTATCTAAATGTTAGTTAATATAACAAGAAACTGAGGGAAAAAATGGTGCGTTTCTCTCTCTTGTCATCTGTTGTTGTTTTCTCTCTCTTCACGATTATTATTGTTCATTGTTGCGGCTGCTTTATTCATCATCTTTTGCTTCATTATAATCATCTTCTACTTCATTATCATCTTTATCTTCTTCTTGTTGACCATTGTTGTTGTTGTTGTTACCGCTACTACTGTTATCTAACCAATTTCTTAAGTCAAATTTTGTTTCCTACATCACTTTTCACTTTGGCATTACTTCATAGGTGACTTTGGTAAGTAAAATTATGATTTTTATTAGAATTTGTCATTTGGGTACACAGTTATTGCTGTTTTTTCCAACAATGGATAGAACCCGATCATGAATCCAACATAAGTGCCCATAATTTAAACAGATCACTCATCTGGTGCATCAGATGAGTAATCTATTGCAACGGAAAACATATATGTTGGATTCATGTTTATGCTTCTATAGTTCTCATAACATGAATCGAACAGATGGGTAATCTATTTCAACAGAAGATTTATCTATTGCAACAGACTAGTTATCTGTTGCAATAGACTGATTATCTGTTGTATTAGACTGATTATCTATAGCATCAGATGAGAAATCAATTGCAATAGATGAGTAATCTGTTGCAACAGATGAGTAATCTATTTGGAACAATACAAATCATCCCCTGCCACAAACCCAACAGATAACCAATATGTTTCAACTCTTGCTATTGCTATTGGATTCAAAATTATTCCTTACGTTCAATCGTCAACATGTTTGTTGAGAAGATAATAGACAGAATAAAAATTAAATACCCCCTCCGTCTCAAATTACCCGTCCCAAATTTCCTAATTTGATTTCTTATTTTATTTGTCTTTTTTCATTAATCAAGAAGAGACAAAAAATAATTCCATGTTTTACCTTTTGCATTAATTACTTTTTCTTCAAATTAAAATGTAAACATTATTTAATAGGGGTATTATGGTAAGCTAGACATGTTATTAATTATTTTTCTTAATCAATGTGTCATCTCAATTTGGGATGGGTAATTTGAGATGGAGAGAGTATAAATTAAAACGTCAAAGCCGTGCAACAGACTAGTTATCTATTGCAATAGACTTATTATCTGTTGCATCAGATTTCTTATCTGTTGCAACATATAAGTAATCTTGTAACGACCCAAAATCATCTCCCGGGATGTCACACGGTGCCTAAGGCTACGAGTATCCCCAAGCTAACCCTTATAGCTAGTTTCTACCAATGACACTCAATTCAAGATAAGAATGGACTCAACACTAGCATAGTCATATCACATGAAAGGAAATATGGAAAAAGTACTCGGTCCATAAGACCACAATATAGAGAAATCTCAACAAAACCACAATATCGAACCCTCACATGAAAGGAAATATGGAAAAAGTACTCGGTCCATAAGACCACAATATAGAGAAATCTCAACAAAACCACAATATCAAACCCTCAACACATCACAAGTCTGACACTAGTCTAACAAGCCTCTACAAATCAAAATCTGGAGAGTCATTGGGACAGGTCCCCAACTGACTCTAAATGAACTGAAGATAAAACATAGTCTCTCAAGTACGGTAAATATCGGAAGATCGGTCCTCGAACCATGAGGACTCACCACTGTAGAAAACGTAGGCAAAGTACTCGAAGAATCATGGGCGAGGCTGGGACTGAGCACCTGAACCTACATTATGACACAATGTAGCACACAGACATATATGTGGATCAGTACTTAGAATGTACTGAGTATGCGGGGGTGAATGCATATAAATAAAATAGTAACAATCTTCTTTAATCAAATCATGTATGCATTATGAGACGACTCACTTGGCTTGAACAAATATAAAATATAAAGCTCATAAGTTATGTAGAATGGAGAATGTAACACAAATCTCGTGAGTCATCATTGTTTAATCCCAAAATTCAAAATCTTCTCTTATTCTCAATACCCAAAGGCTAAGGGACTTTAAACAATACTTTCAACTCATGCATAAGTCTCATGGAGAGTAAAACTTCTTCAATGTTAAACATTTCATAACTATTTATAACTCATATACTTGGAATTCGGAATCATATAACTTGCAAACATACTTGAAGGCATTTCATTCACTTCAGGAAAATATCTCATCTCAAACTTTAGGGAAATCACTCCATCTCAAATGGAAAGGCCTTCTAGTTTATGGAAAAAACTTACCTCAAGGATTTATAAAAGTACTATAACACGGGAAGATGCTTTCATTTAGGAAATAACTCACATCAAGAAAATACTTTAGTTGGGGAAACATCTTTACAATTCAACCATTTAGGAAAATAGCTTATAGGGAAGGAAAAATAGGTATTTAATCTCGAAGTCTAAATGTCAAGGGAGGTTCTCGTAACCGACATAAACCATGCGAGCTACATGGAGTCCAATGTTTTGTCCTCCTAAGGAAGAGACCCCACGTTGGGGAGGAGCGTCATACTCTTGCCAGGGAGTATAACCTAGGTCTAGTGATCACTAAATAAAACTCGGCCTCGGGCCCAGTCATAATCATCATAAAATCGGCCTCAGGCCCAACCTATGGTGGCACGTAGTTTTGGGGTAAGAAACCGTAGTAACTTACCCACTCGGTGCTAAATACTACTCCCTTTAGATTATATGTGCTCATCTCATAAAAAAATCCACTTTTAGAATAATCACATGGTTCACCACGAATCCAATAATCAAATCGATAATCTCATATAGTGAAGTGGATTTGAAAGCTCAAGGACCATTAGGTCAATTCATTTCTCAATCATCTCAAAATACTCAAAACATAGGTGCTCATAGCACAAGAGTTCATAATTTCACAAGTCTCAAATAAGGCTTACTAACCCATAATTAAATCTCAAGTTAAAGCTTATCAAAAGCATAATATATAGCATATAGATTCATAAATCATGTGGAAATCTGAGAATTTCAGCAAATTACCCCAAAATCTCAATATAGCCATATGCTTCAATTTCTCAACAGTGCAAATATTAGCTTATCAAGGAGTAAAATCATGGAGTTTATACCCAACTGTAAATACTCAAGAAAACATGTAAAAATCATGCCATTTGACTCTTAATTCATGGGAAATATCAATATAATGCATTCAATAATAATGGGTGAAAAACCCAATTCAAATTCATGTAAAAACCTTATACATTTCAAGAATTTCATGATATAAATAGACTTTTGGGCACAAGGGTAAAAGGGTTACCTTTTTTCAAAAACTCCACATACCTTGAATTAGAAGCTTTTGATGAACTCTCACTTTTGGAACTCTATTCGTGCTCTAGAATGAGGGTTCTTGAGGTCCTTGACTTGGAAACCTTGAATCTTGACTCAATTTAGGAAATCCATGGTGGATTCTTGAGGTTCTTGGAAGAGGTTTTGGATACTTAGGGTTTATGTTGAGAAAAAACTTGAGAAAAACCTCATAAGATGCTTGTAAATGGCTTTGATTTAGTGTTTCCACGATTTTATAGGCTTGAAAAAGGTCCAAAGTGCCCCTTTAAACATCTGTCCGAAACTGGAAAAATTAAACTGGAACCCGATTTCATTGGCCTTCGCGACGCACCACTTATCGCGGTGGCTCACTGGAATTTGACAATTGGGAAATTGGCAGCCTCCGCGATGCGGAGCCATCGTGTTTTCCCACTGGTTGGGACTCCTCTACGATGCACCACTATTACGGGGTTCCACTGGAAATTGAAAATTGTCAAATCAACCCTCTCCGTGATGCGCCAGGAAGTTAAATGATGCAGTTTTACGACTAAGGCTTAAATTAGCCATAACTTCTTACCCGAGTGTCGGATTTGGGCAAATCTTATATCGACGGAAAGCTTATCATATGTTCCATGTGATAAAAAGTAGAAATTAGGGAAATTATATATGGTTAACATGTTACTCACTTAGGAAGAAAATTCTCAATCTTTTAGAGCCGGAATCATGCCTCACTCGACATGCTCTACGGCTCAAACTACAAGGAAACTTTGCGGGGCCTTACAAATCTATTGCAACAGATGAGATATCTATTTGGAACAATATAAATCAGCCCCTACCACAAACCCAATAGATAACCAATATGTTTTAACTCTTGCTATTTCTACTGGATTTAAAATTATTCCTTACGTCCAATTGTTGACATGATTGTTGAGAAGATAATAGACAGAATGAAAATTAAATATAAATTAAAACATCAAAGTTGATCTGTAACGCCCCAATTTTCTGAACTGAAATGCTGCACGGTGCTCATGACCCCGAAGGACCACAAGCTAACCCATGACTGATATCTATACCTGTAAACTTCATAATATCTCATAAAATATATGAAAACATGAACTGTAAGGCCATAAGGTTCAATACTGATACATATCTGAAAAACATGGTATAACAATACAAAAAAGAAACATAAATACTGAAGTCTGAATATCTAATCTGTCATCTAGTCCGAAAGCCTCTAACTAAATTGAATAAGGAGTTGAAGGAACATGTCTCCAACTAAATCCATGAACTGAAACACTAATCTGAAATACTGTAATAAAGTAAAAATAATATTTTCCTCGAATGAAGAGGAGCACTGACTGTTGAAATCTGCAATGCTACTGCTGCTCTAAAACTCATGCCTCTGTACCTATGGTGTCAAATAAAACACCATAGCACAAATGCGTCAGTACGACTAAATGTATTGAGTATATGAGTGAGGTAGGCTAAATGCAAAGGGTTTTATATGCATAAACAATGCCGATAGATATGAACGTGAGAATACATACATACATACATACATACGTAACTGCAACTAAACTCGTGGTGATACTGACTACTAAGTATGAATACTGACAACATGAGTTTACTAATGCTGAGATACTGAATGACTGAGTTTACTGATATTGAGATACTGAATGACTAAGTTTACTGATATTGATATGTAATTCACTAATAAGTGAAGAACTGATACTGTATTACTGAATACTGGGAGACTGATACTATATTACTGGTAAAGGAATGATTATTTCTGATAGTTCTAATTATGAAGAACTGATTTGATTGACTGTATATAACAGTCCTAAAACTGAGCTCATGATAACATGACTACTGAATATAAATACTGATGACATGAATTTACTGATAACATATCATGAATGATAACTGAATTCTGATAACTGATATATATGATAACATGAGTTCTGATAACTGATAGCATGAATGACTGTATCTGAAATCCTAAATCTAATGGAACTAGCTGAGTTCCATACTGTATCCGAGTTGATTATATCTGACAGACCTGATATCCAGAAGAACTATCTGAGTTCTTTTACTAAGACTGATACTGAAACTGTGAGAAGTAGTTATCTAACCGACATGCCCCAAATACGCTATAATAGCTAAGCTGGGGTTCAATCTCTGCCTTGATTGGAAGGGTGTCAATACCGTGCTACTGGTAAGGACAAGCTGTGAGTGACCCTCATCTGGCAGGTACTCTAATGAGAACAGTGGGAACCCTCATCTGACAGGTTAAGCAACCTCATCTACCCTCAACTGACAGGTATTGATGTCTCAACCTATGCTGGCTACATAGTTCTGGAATGGAAGGATTGCTTTTAAGAATCACACCTTCTACTGGCAGGTGAGTTCCCATCTTTGGGTTCGCTCGGTGCTGAATCCTACTCCCAACTGAATGACACTGAACTGATTATACTGAACTGATTTCCTAGTTCATACTAGAATTAACTGAACTATTACTGATTGTTCTATTTAACTGAACTGAACATGGACTGAGTTTATTGAGTTCCGATGACTAGCAAAACTCTACTGAATTCTGTTAACTGACTAAATGCTACTGAGTTTTGTTAGATGACTGATTTTACTAATGTCTAAACTGAATACTGAATTAAATTGTACTGATACTGAGATTTACTGAATTCCATAGACTGACGGAATATTACTGAGATTACGTAGATTACTGAGTACTGAGTAAAACTGAACTGATCCTGCCTTTATATGAGTTTTTCTGAGTCATGAGACTGACTGAATTTTACTGAACATGGCTTGACTGAAAGTATCTTGAAAACATGACATAGCTTTAGGTACACAACTATATTTTTCGGGTACAAGTACCCCCAGGACTCGATGGAAGGAAACTGACACACATGACTGACTTGATCATAAGAGTAGAGTCCATAATTTATAATATCATAAGTAGGGATCTCATACTAAGCATGGTTATCAACAATGTATTACATGGAAAGGATTTCATATCACATGGAAGTACTTGCACAATCTTAATATCATGTTCATTGCATAATCCTATTGGCAACACATACCAATAACATGGAAGTTCATGTGGATTGCATGGTTATCATACATCTTGTTCATAAGTAGGATTTACAAGTAAACATAGCATAATCTCATAAGAATAGTTCATGAGTATTCCAACAACATTTACAAGACACATTATCAACATAGAAGTCATTGGAACATAAGGGCATATCATGAATCCTTCACTTAGTCATAATTTAGCTATATTGCATGATTTCTAGTTTCTTAGGCATTTTATCAAACACCTTACATGCACATCTTAAGTATAGGTGAAATCATCAAATTATACATCATGAACAACCAAATTTACATGTTTCCAACTCATATGATATCATGAATTCATAAAAACATATAAAGATTCCATCTTGGGAATCACCTAATATCAACAACATGATCATTAACACCCAACAATATAGAAATCATACTTTATAATGAAAAAGAGGGTTTTTGAGCTTTATGGATGAAAGGGATCCATAAATCAACACAACGCATACCTTAGTTCTTGATTTTTGGAAGATTGACGGAGAGATTCTTGGATTTGAGTCTTGAATTTGGATTCCCTATTGAAACCCTAGCCTTGTTCTTAAGAGGTTTTTGAGAGAGGAGAGTATATTTTGCTGTAATTGAGCAAAAATCCCGTGTTTGTGGTATATATAGGGGTGGGAGATGACCAAAATACCCCTAGGGAAACAAATAAGGTCAAATTTGTCCCTAATTGACTGTCTGTTAGGCTGAAGTAAATCGATAATAACTTTTTACTCAGATGTCTAAATTGGATGAAGATAATTGCATAAGAAATAAGACTCAAAGAGATTTCCATTGATATATATAAGTTCTCCTAGTTCATTATATACAGGAAGGTATGATCGTTTGAAGTTGACCCTGAAATGCTGAAAAAAACTGGGTACACAGGCTATAAGAGGGCTCCGCGGCTCAAACGCCTTTAGCTACTAGTTCGGGCAACCAAACATGCCCTTAAACTACTATAAAAATTTTAAAACTCACCCGGGATGTAATAAAAGTTTGAACGATCGTAACACAACTTGAAAATTGAAAAACGGACGTCGGGAAGGTCGCCAAATAAATCCCCAAAGTTTGGAGGTCTAAAATAAGACTAAGTGTTGAATCTTGAACACTTAGCAAAATTTTCTATGTCTTGAGATCTTTCATGGAGCTTTACGAGTAGAATTTGAGATGAAATTTTGTGGGGTATTATAATATCTCCCCCTTTGGAATATTCGTCCTCGAATGAGACTGACTGAGAGGGGAAAAATGATAAATTGGAGTATGTATAAGACATTCACTACTGAGACATGGGTTCATGACTGACATGACTGAAAACTGAGCATATTATATTGAACATGCACATCTGATGCATGGGTAACTGGTTTATGAATGAAGGACTGAGTGTTCTGATGAACTGAGTTTCTCAAATGGGAATGCATAACTGATAAGATGAATCCATGCATATCTGATGCATGGTTATATGGCTGAGATGATACATGAATACATGACTGAAAGTATGGATAAGTTGATCACGCATAATTAATGTGTTAATACATGACTGAACTGACTCGTGAACATGCGACTGAACATGCAATGGTAAAAGATACTAAGTTTTGAACTAAAAACTGGGCATGGAACTAAATACCAAGTTTGGTACTGAAATCTGAACATGAGAATGAGTAAGTTCAAGGAAGACTGTTACGTTGAACTGGAAATAACAATGAGTCTGAGATTAATTACTCAATAGGCATGAGAGGGAACATGAGAACATAACTGAGTATGGGACGGGGTAGATAAACTGAATATCATGATCTGAACTGAATTTTGAAAACATGGCATACGACTGAAGTTAGAGTTTGAGGGTTAACTTATGAGTACCCCTTCTCCAAACTGGATTCATCAAAAAATAAAGAGCAGCATATTTATGTCATAAAAGTTTGGGGGTATGATGTATCTCCCCCTTGGGACACTATTTACCTTAAATAATACTGACTTGGATGAGCTACTGAGGAGAATTAAGGCGATGCGCAAGACACCTAGGAACTGAGTCATGACTGAATATCTAGGATCTGAAACTAAGACATGATACATGAACTGAGCTGAATATGAGTGCATAAATATACTAACTTATCTGATTAACTGAATACCTGATAGTTGAATATTGGATCTGTAAAGCTAAATTGTACTTAGTCTGAATAGCTGGGCAGAGATTTTTGAGTTTTATGTATAGGAGATAAGGACTAACTGAGTAGAATGAGGTATCTGGGCATGGATTCATGAAGTCTGTATTATATTTGAATGCCAGACCAAGCGTAAGACATGGATCTTAAGTATTCTATAAACTAGGGTACTGAAACACTGATAACTGAGTACTGACAACCTGAATGCTATGGTCAAGCATGTCTAGAACTGAACTGAGTTTCAAATCTGGTTACTGAACTGAAGATGACATTATAACTAAGCCTATAGCTAGTACAGAAGTACTGAATTCTGAGGCTAAGTAACTGGTAACTGAAGCCATGGTTCTGTAGGCCTATCTGAGTCCTTTACTGAATATTGATTTCTGAACTATCAATGTAACTGAGTTTTAGACTGATACTGAAGTACTGAATTCAAGGACTAAACACTGATCACTGAGTGATGGATACTGAAACTATAATTGAGTTGGCAACTGAGTTTTTGATGGCTACATGCTGGGGACTGACATAAGTCAAGGATCTAAATGTACACTTACACTTTGTACTTTCCCAACTTCTAAATACAACCCCTTTCTAGACGTTTACTTGCACATTTATCATAACATTCAAGCCTATCTTCACAACTACACCCTCATGCAAAGTAAGCATGCAACAATCTTTTCTTATCTAAACAACTGCTCATCACTACACTATTCCATAAAGAGAGCTAACTGGAGGAGTAAATCAGGAGGACCTAAAACATGAATAGATACAAACTAAACTTGACACATGACTGAAACTTGAGGAATAAAATATCAATAGTTTGGATTTACCAATAAGGTCTGAACTGAGGATATACATGACATAGTCTAAATGTATCTGATCTGTAGGGGTCTAGCATAAGTCATGGAAGCCAAGTATACTGGAAAGCATAATATGCGTACATGAGTCATAAGCTGCATGATCTAATTCTAGAGTTTCTGTACTCGTGGGATACGATTCATAATACTGAGGGAGCTGGAACTGAACCCCTTATACTTGGAACTGAAGGCACACATAATCCTATGGAAAGTGTGTGAAAGTAGATTGTGCTCATGGAACATGATTCGTACTGTGGAGTAAACTGGGACCCCTTATACTGGGAACAAAAATCATACATGATTTATGGGAAAAAGAAATGCATGAGTCTGGTTCATGACCATAGAGTTGACATGCAACTCCTGAGTAGATTTTTTTGTGATAGCTGAGGTGCAAAGATCTGCACTGAGATGAGAATGGGTCAAGAATTGTCTTCCCTTACTATTTTCTATACATACTGGCTCTACTACTGGAGTCTGAGGGACTGACTTGGTCACTTGATCTATTATCACATACCTACATTCTATTCAACACCTGTTTGTCTTACTAAACACATCATTTGATTCCGTTTCCTCATATACTGCTAATATCACATTCACACCTTTATTCTTAATTTCAAGTCAATAAACTTAAATTCTTGCTTGCCTTCTAGCACTGTTCAAACCTACTAATTCATGTTGTTACAACTATCCCCATGAATACATAATCTAATCAGACTAGACAATGCTATCCCTGAATACATAATCTAATCAAACTAGACAATACTATCCCAACTCATCTACTGCTAAACTCTTGGGTCTATGCTTAAAATTCTAGGTCTATACTGTCATAGAATTCTGAGAAGGGATCTAACGGCATATCAAAAATTGGATTTGAGTTTACAAAGGAGTTCTCATGATCATAAATAAAATTTGTACAACTTTGGAACATGAATGAACTAAGGGGATATTGTCTAAGTATGTGGAAAATCCCATAACTGTCTCCAAGGACTGCATGAGAAAGCCCTATCTTTAGGACTTGAGCTTCACTATTTCTGTTACCTTGAAAGTAAGGTAAGGTTGACATGAGGAGAGCCTGATGTGAATCTACATGGGTTCCTTAGAGAAACTTGCTATAGTACGATCTTGAGACATGAAAGAAGGGAAACTGTTCCTAAAACATCTCATAGCCTCCTACACATAAGTGTGATGCACAACACTCCCATGTACAAGACTCTACTTGATGCAGCTTTCATACTTCCAAGGACACTATTGAATATTAGGCTCTGATACCAAGTTTGTAATGCCCCAATTTTCTAAACCGAAATGCTACACGGTGCTCATGACCCCGAAGGACCACAAGCTAACCCATGACTGATATCTGTACCTGTAAACTGTATAATATCTCATAAAATATGCGAAAACATAAATTGTAAGGCCATAAGGTTTAATACTGATACATATCTGAAAAACATGGTATAAAAATACAAAAAAGAAACATAAATACTGAAGTCTGAACATCTAATCTGACATCTAGTCAGAAAGCCTCTAACTGAACTAAATAAGGAGTTGAAGGAACATGTCTCCAACTAACTCCATGAACTGAAAAACTAATCTGAAATACTGTAATAAAGTAATAATAATATTGTCCTCGAATGAAAAGAAGCACTGACTGCTAAAATCTGCAATGCTACTGCTGCTCCGAAACTCGTGCCCATGTACCTATGGCGTCAAATAAAACACCATAGCGCGAATGCATCAGTACGACTGAATGTACTGAGTATACGAGTGAGGTAGGATAAATGCAAAGGGTTTTATATGCATGAACAATACTGATTGATATGAACGTGAGAATACATACATACATACGTAACTGCAACTAAACTCATGGTGATACTGACTACTGAGTCTGAATACTGACAACATGAGTTTACTAATGCTGAGATACTGAATGATTGAGTTTACTGATATTGAGATACTGAATGAATGATTTTACTGATATTGATATGTAATTCACTAATAAGTGAGGAACTGATACTGTATTACTGAATACTGGGAGAGTGATACTAAATTACTAATAAAGGAATGACTGTTTCTGATAGTTCTGATTATAAAGAACTGATTTGATTGACCGTATATAACAGTCCTGAAACTGAGCTCGTGATAACATGACTACTGAGTATAAATACTGATGACATGTATTTACTGATAACATATCATGAATGATAACTGAATTTTGATATCTGATATATCTGATAACATGAGTTCTGATAACTAATAGCATGAATAACAGTATCTGACAGTCTTAAATCTGATGGAACTAGCTATGTTTCGTACTGTATCTGAGTTGACTGTATCTGACAGTCCTGATATCCTAAAGAACTATCTGAGTTCTTTTACTGAGACTGAGACTGAAACTGTGGGAAGTAGTTATCTAACCGACATGCCCCAAATACGCTATAATAGCTAAGCTGGGGTTCAATCTCTGCCCTGATTAGAAGGGTGTCAATACCACGCCACTGGTAAGGATAAGCTGTGAGTGACCCTCATCTGGCAGGTACTCTAATGAGAACGGTGGGAACCCTCATCTGACAGGTTAAGCCATCTCATCTACCCTCAACTGACAGGTATTGATGTCTCAACCTATGTTGGCTATATAGTTCTGGAACACAAGGACTACTTCTAAGAATTACACCCTCTACTGGAAGGTGAGTTCCCATCCTTGGGTTCACTCGGTGCTGAATCCTATTCCTAACTGAATGACACTGAACTGATTATACTGAACTGATTATACTGAACTGATTTCCTAGTTCATACTAGAATTAACTGAACTGTTACTGATTGTTCTATTTAACTGAACTGAACATGGACAGAGTTTATTGAGTTCCGATGACTAGCGGAACACTACTGAATTCTGTTAACTGACTAAATGCTACTGAGTTTTGTTAGCTGACTGAGTTTACTGATGTCTGAATTGAATACTGAACTAAATTATACTAATACTGAGATTTACTGAATTCCATAGACTGACGAAATATTACTGAGATTACGTAGATTACTGAGTACTGAGTAAAACTGAACTGATACTGCCTTTACATGATTTTTCCTAAGTCATGAGACTGACTGAAGTCTAACTGAACATGGCTTGACTGAAAGTATCGTGAAAACATGACATGGCTCTAGGCACACAACTATATTTTTCGGGTACAAGTACCCCCAGGACTCGATGGAAGAAAACTGGCACACATGACTGACTTGATCATAAGAGTAGAGTCCATAATTTATAATATCATAAGTAGGGATCTCATACTAAGCATGGTTATCAACATTGTATTACATGGAAAGGATTTCATATCACATGGAAGTACTTGCACAATCTTACTATCATGTTCATTGCATAATCATATTGGCAACACATACCAATAGCATGAAAGTTCATGTGGATGCATGGTTATCATACATCTTGTTCATAAGAAGGATTTGCAAGTAAACATAGCATAATCTCATAAGAATAGTTCATGAGTATTCCACAATATTTACAAGACACATTATCAACATAGAAGTCATTGGAACATAAGGGCATATCATGAATTCTTCACTTAGTCACAATTTAGCTATATTGCATGATTTCTAGTTTCTTAGTCATTTTATCAAACACCTTACATGCACATCTTAAGCATAGGTTAAATCATCAAATTATACATCATGAAAAAACAAATTTACATGTTTCCAACTCATATGATATCATGAATTCATAAAAACATATAAAGATTCCATCTTGGGAATCACCCAATATCAACAACAAGATCATCAACACCCAACAATATAGAAATCATACTTTATAATAAAAAAGAGGGTTTTTGAGCTTTATGGATGAAAGATATCCATAAATCAACACAACGCATACCTTAGTTCTTGATTTTTGGAAGATTGATGGAGAGATTCTTGGATTTGAGTCTTGAATTTGGATTCACTATTGAAACCCTAGCCTTGTTCTTGAGAGGTTTTTGAATGAGGAGCATATATTTTGATGTAATTGAGCAAAAATCCCGTGTTTGTGGTATATATAGGGGTGGAAGATGACCAAAATACCCCTGGGGAAACAAATAAGGTCAAATCTGTCCCTAATTGACTGTTTGTTAGGCTGAAGTAAATCGATAATAAATATTTACTCATATGTCTAAATTGGATGAATCTAATTGCATAAGAAAGAAGACTCAAATATCTTTCCATTGATATATAGAAGTTCTCCCAGATCATTATATACAGGAAGTTATGATTGTTTGAAGTTGACCCTGAAATGCTGAAAAAAACTGGGTACAAAGGCTATAAGAGGGCTCCGCGGCTCAAACGCCTTTAGCTACTGGTTCGGGCAACCAAACATGCCCTTACACTATTATAAAAATTCTTAAACTTACCCGGGATGTACTAAGAGTTTGACCGATCGTAACGCAACTTGAAAATTGAAAAACGGACGTCAGGAAGGTCGCCAAATAAATCTCCAAAGTTTGGAGGTCTAAAATATGAATAAGTGTTGAATCTTGAAAACTTAGCAAAATTTTCTAAGTCTTGGGATCTTTCATGGAGCTTTACGAGCTGAATTTGACACGCGATTTTGTGGGGTATTACATGATCAAACATAATTTTTTTATTAAACAAAAACAAATAAAAATACATAGACTAATAGAAAAAAATCTAATTATTATTATTATCATTATCAACCGGTAGCAGCAAGGCCCTCATCAACATGCGAATCTCATGGAGCATCCTTGCTCTAACTGCTCCCAATTCCCATTACAGGTCACAAACCTGCATCCAAAGTTCAATCACGGTGTCTTGCAGAAAAAGCAACGTCCCACAATGGATCAGTCATATCTAGAACACATATGAATTGAAAAAAAATGTAAAAATAAAATAAAAAAAAAAGAATATCCGAAAGTAATACAATGTATACTACAAATTGGCAAGAAAAATTTTTACCTGAGTCAGAAAACAGAAAGTGGTGGAAGGTGTAATATGAAAGACAAGATGCAATAAATAAATAGAGTTTAGTTGAATAAACGATTCAGTAAGGAGAGACCTATTTATAGAAGATTGAATTTGAATGAGTTAGGCAAAAAGACGCGATTGTTACCTCCATTTATTAATTACATTTTTTATTACTATGAAAATTTATGACTTAATTAAATTAAGAAATATTGTGATAAGTCATGACTTTTCAAATTATTATTATTAATTAGTTCTTTTCAAGAACCATTTTTATTGAGTTGTGACAACATATTCTATATCTGTTGCGTCAAATAACTCATCCGTGACAACAGAAATATCATCTGTTGCAACAAAAAGAAAGCTTGTTGCATCAGAAAATCTATTTGTTGCAACATATAATCTATCTTTTTTTAAGTAAAAAATTATCATCATATCATTAATCCAAATTTGCTGACTTTTTTATTATATAAATTAAAAAAATAGATTTTAAAACAAAAATATTTTTTGTGAAAAGAAATGACGCCTATTTAATTTAACGTCAATTATTCAAATTAAATAACCATTTTTTTATTGTTATAAATTGTGTGTATCATTTATTTCCTTATTGTTTTCTGTGAAAAGAAATGGCTTAATTAAATCAAGCTGGTGAATTTTTTATTATTGTGATAAGTCATGACTTTTCAGCTTATTATTATTAAATAACCTTTTTCTCAATTTAAAAATCGAAGATACCTTTTCAATAACCGTTTCTTTAATAAAATAATAACCATTTTTATTGAGTTTTGGCAGCAGATTGCATATCTGTTGCATCAGATAAACCATCTGTTGCAACAGATATACCATCTGTTGCAACAAATCGACCATCTGTTTTAATAGCTTTTTTGATTTCTTATAATAGTCGATACATCAGTCACAATAGATGGGGTATTTGATGCATCAACAACATTGTTGAATGTGTTTTAGACAAAAAGTCACGACTATACACCATTTTCTTAACAATCATCATATAAGTTAATTAATCCAATATTGTGATTTTTTTAATTATATAATAAATAAATAATTTTAAAAAACAAATTTAAAAACAAAAATGGTGAAAAGTCACGATCAGCTATTAAAATTAAATAATCGTTCTTTTATGGTTATAAATTGTGTTTATCATTTATTTTCTTATTATTTATTTACGAATCATTTTTCATATTAAATAATCAAAAAATCATGTCTTTTCACCCTCTCAATAACAACAATAACCTTTTTTTATTAATAACCGCCTATTGCAACATATGATCCATCTGTGGCAACAGAGGTGTCGCATCAGATTCACCTTTGTTGCCACAAATACTCAATCCTTACCACCAACCATCGACATGTTGAGAATAAGGAATAAATAGAATGATAATTAAATATTAAATAAGAATTAAAAATTCAAAGTCGACCACCAAACATAGATTTTTGAATCCCTTGGGTAGATCTGATATACAAAAGGAGAAAAATACATACGCTAAAATAAAAAACATAACCTAATTATTATTACTATTATTATTATTATTAAAATTATTGTCAACCGGACAATTTTCATTCGGCAGCAGCAGGGCCCTCCTCAGCCTTGCTCTGAAGTCGGCCAAATCCCTCTGGAGTTCATCAAACTGGCTTTGAAGTTCCCGCAAGGACTCGATATAAATTTTCTTGTACGAATCTGGATCAGCCATATTTGTAAGTGTAGTAGAATGAACAAGTAAGGAGGGACCTATTTATAAATGATTGAATTTGAAGGGGTTAGTCAAAAAACCATGACTGTTCATCCATTAATTAAATAAAACTGGTGACTTTTCGAATATTTAAATTAAAAATTGGATCTAAATATAATATTTTATCTTTTATTGTATTTCGGAAAGAAAAGAAAATTGCTTTAAAATAAATCTAACAAATGGGTAATTTATTGAAAAATATATTTTATCTATTAGATAACTTACAACATATTGATAATTTGTTGCAACAGATGGATATATTTGTTTGATTTTTCCAACAGATAGGTCATATGTTGCAACAGATTAATCATCTGTCGTAACAGATGCCTGGAATTGTTTGATAATTTAAACAGATGTGGTATCTGTTGCAACTTGTTGGTCATCTGTTTATTTAATTTAAGCCATAGATGGGCTAGGATTAATAAAGTGCGTGCAGATGGATGCATCCACTATCATGTGTGGGAGTTAAATATTACTGATAAGGTCATCGGGACAACACACACAAAGTAAAATATTGTTGTGAATGCAGTTTTTAACCGATTAGGCACTGATCATCGGGAGTTACGTAATGTTTGATCTAAACTGACTCTACCAAGCCTATAAAATGTTATGTAACTCCAGTCTCATTACCCTATCAAAAAACTTTGCTCGAGTTAGTGGACAAATCAAACGAGCTCAATCTCTCAGCCTTTTTGCTGATCGCTCTTCTCCAATATAGATGACAATATATCCACCATGCAAAAGTCTACACCGTCAACAGAAATACTTGCCAGAGTGAAAGTCTTCAGAAGGTATCAATAGTAATCTCTCAATATCATGTGATATTGAGAGATTACTAGTCATGCCTTCTAAAGACTTTCGCTCAGGCAAGTCAAACATTTTCTCGCTATTGAGATACTACTCGTTGAAGACAAGTAAGTTACAGTCATAAACCTTAATCTTTCCCTCATCAAGTAGTATCTAGACAGCCAGAAAATGTTTGACTTGCCAGAGCGAACGTCTTTAGAAGGTATGACTAGTAATCTCTCAATATCACTTGATATTAAGAGATCACTATTGATGCCTTCTAAAGACGTTCGGTCTGGCAAGAATTTCTAGCGATGGGGTAGACTTTTGCATGGCGGATATCTTATCCTTTATATAGGAGAAGGAAAATCAACAAAAAGGCTGAGAGATTGAGCTCATTTGATTTGTGCACTAACTCGGGCAAAGTTTTTGATAGGGTAATGATCCTGGAGTTACTTAACATTTGATAGGCTTGGTAGAGTCAGTTTAGATCAAACGTTATGTAACTCCTTGCATATTAATTTATCAAATCCCTTGAATGTTGGTTAAGTAAGTTGCATTGAGCAACACTCGATAAAAGTGAGCTATTCAACTATTGGGACCACATCTTGACTGTGCATCAACACATTTTGACCTAAAAACATACACATCGACCCTACATGTATCCATTAAGGCTTCTAAAAAAGGTATTTTGAAGGGCTTCTAGAATGCCACAACTTTGAAGATAGTATTCCTGATCGAGCTAACAAGAGATCAGTAACTTTATACCAAATTCAAAGACGGCAACGACAAACTTGAATACCAAATTAGTAAAATGGAGGCAAACTTGAAAATTATCAAAATTCACATACTACAGCAAGCCTCTAATCTTTTCCAAGATATGTTGAAAGCATGCAAAGTCTAGAAAACACAATCAATTATATTCAAATTGCTAAGAAAGTCATGACACTCAAACTGTCTTTCAATCTCGTTTGTGGTTTCGATTAGTTCAACAGCAGTGGACCAAATCAGAACCACAAACAAGAAGGCATGGGATACAATTTTAAATTAAAAAATTACCGCCTTCGCTTAGATTCCTTATTTAAACTGCAGTTTCTATTGGCGTAAGTTTTCTAGACTTACTGTACATCATTTCAACCCTCGATGCCCGTAAGGATGCTTTTTTGGTCTTATGCTATTTTCTATCTAGGAGATAATCCCGACCACGCTACCTAGACTCGGCTCACTTGCAAAGAGACTATCTGCACTATTTTTCATTTAGAGAAACAACAGATGGAATTTTCATTACCGGATACAATTTCATATTTGCACTTGATACAAATTTCTTATGTTTTAAGATAGTTTCATCGGTCAAATTCTCTAGAAGTTACTTTCTACCCTGTGTATCCTCTTCAATTAGCTCTCAGATGATATAGTCTTTCATCAACCACCTATTTTCCCTCGAAGGCATTCTCCTACCTCACTTTCTGGCGTATAATCATTACCCCGAGCAACCCAACTATATAAATTAGGGCTAGAGCAATAACTATATTGATTTTATTCTTAGTTGAAGAAGTGGGAGGCTTTGAAGGCCCTCTCAGGGTCCAATGCACCCTAAAAGTTAGTCTAATCGCTATTGAATCTTTTTACAATGCCACCAAAACTAGATCCCTTCATAATGTTTGACACATAAACATGAGCAACAACCAACATTAAATCTTAAGCGGGTATTAGAACCATATTCAGGGTCCCTCAACCTTATCAGTTTAGACCTACCAAACTTAACTCTAAAATTGCAGATATCCTATTTGAATGATCAATGACTAATCGGTAAAAACAACATTCACAAAATCAGTGTACTCTATGTGTGTTTCCACAATAACATTATCAATAATACATACCTCTCACATATAAAGTATTTTTATCTGCAAGTATCTTATTTCTCCAAACCCATCTTTATTGCAGCCTCTTGTGTTGGTCGGGCAAAAGTTGATCAACTTTCAGTTCCTTATATCTACAAAAAAAGGAAAAAAATCAATATCACAAAAAGAACATTATCCATTTGTTGCAACAGATATGGAGTCTGTTGCAACAAATGTGGAGCCTATTGCATCAGATGTGGAGCCTGTTGCATCAGATGTGAATCCTGTTGCAATAGATGTAGAGTCTATTGCAATAGATGTGGAGTCTGTTGCAACAGATGTGAAGTCTGTTGGAATACATCAAACAAGACTTGCTGGTGGTTTGATTTTTTCCCACAGTTGCTATGTCTATTACAACATCAACAACAACATAAACTATAAATAAATAATAAATAAAAAACATCAACAATAAAGAAACAACATCATTTGTTCCAACACCATCAACAACAAAGAAGCAATATCCTTTGTTCCAATACCATCAACAATACCACACTACAAGTTCCAACAATGCCAATCCCACCAACAACATCAATAACAACATCAACAACAAAGAAACAAATAAAATACATATGAAAAAATGATACTGCCAAAAAGGCTTTAAAACTTCTCCCAACAGATGACTTTTTCGCATATTGCAATAAAAATTCTTGATTCGTTTATTCAACACTTAAAAGTTCCTTCAAATTTTGTAAATAAATATGATATGGATAAATGGTAATTAAATAAAAAATAGATATAAATAACTTACAAAGAAGAAGACGAGAATGAAAGAGTAATAGTGAACCATACCTTAATGTCAAAAGGGGATCAAAATAACAATTTCAGTTGAGGAAAGATATAGATCGATTTAGATCCAAAGGATCTTTATGAGAAAGAGAAGACAAACGAGAGAAGAAATATTACGATAACCTTAAAAAGGAGAGAAAGGAAAATATGAGAGATGAATAAAATAAATTTAGGGCTAGAGGAGAGATGAGATAATTCTAGATGTATTAGGGGTTTCAGTATTCATTAATAATATGAGGGGCAGGAGGAAGGCGGGTGACATTGAAAATACAAGATAAGACTACTCAATGAGATTTTTAAGTTATCCCAGAAACACTTTTTACCGTCTTTAGTAGTGCTACTTCATCTACTCAGACAGAATCTTGCTTTAAAATTAAAAGAAAAAAAAGATTTTCAAATAGATATGTCATCTGTTGCAACAGATAGCAATATCTGTTTGAAAAATCCCAATAGCTCAGTCATCTGTAACAACATATGCAAATTTCCATTTGATAATTAAATCAGATATGTCATCTATTACAACAGATATCTATTTGAAAATTTCCAACAGCTCAACCATCTGTTATAATAGATGCAAATGTCTATTTGATAACTAAATCAGAGATGTCATCTGTTGCAACAAATATGAATATCTATTTGAAAATTTCCAATAGCTCAGTCGTTTGTTGCAACAGATTTCATTGTAATTAATTTAGGTGGAACTAGGGATGAATGAATGAGTTCATAGGGTCAACTACAACTTCAATTGAGTCTTTACAATTGCATGGTGTTGGTATTGCATTTATCCCAAACCGAGTCGTTGATCGATCACTCTTAGTTGAAAAGATTCTCATTAACTTAGTTAAGCTAGTACCTAAATTGATTTAGGTAGAACTAGGGATGGATGAGTTCACAGGGTCAACTACAACATCAATTGAGTCTTTGAAATTGCATGGTGTTGGTATTGCGTTCATCCCGACCCAAGTCATCGATCAATTACTCTAAGTTGATAAGATTCTCATTAACTTAATATTAAGCTAGTACCATAGTTGATTTAAGTGGAACTAGGGATGAATGAATGAGTTCATAGGGTCAACTACAACTTCAATTGAGTATTTGCAATTGCATGGTGTTGGTGTTGCGTTCATCCCTACCCGAGTCATCGATCGATTTCTATGAGTTAAAAAGACTTTCATTAAATTAATTTTAAGCTAGTACCTTAATTTATTTAGGTGAAACTAGGGATGAATGAATGAGTTCATAGTATAAACTACAACATCAATTGAGTCTTTGCAATTGCATAGTGTTGGTATTGCGTTCATCCCGACCCGGGCCATCGATCGATCACTCTAAGTTGAAAAGATTCTCATTAACTTAATGTTAATCTAGTACCTTATTTGATTTAGGTGGAACTACGGATGAATAAATAAGTCCATAGGGTTAACTACAACTTCAATTAAGTCTTTGCAATTACATGGTGTTGGTATTGCGTTCATCCCAACTCGAGTCGTCGATCGATCACTCTGAGTTAAAAAGATTCTCATTAACTTAATGTTAAGATAGTACCTTAATTGATTTAGGTGGAACTAGGGATGAATGAATGAGTTCATAGGGTCAACTACAAATTCAATTGAGTATTTGCAATTGCATGGTGTTGATTTTGCGTTCATCCCGACCCGAGTCGTCGATCGATCACTCCGAGTTGAAAAGATTCTCATTAAATTAATATTTTAAAAACTATATCTTTTAAAATTTTAAAAATTAATTAAGATCAGTTCAAACTAAATTAACAATTTCAAAACTTGTCATTCTTTTCAAAAATTACAAATCAACCCATACAAATCATCCATTTGTGTGAAAAACTTTTCCTTATTTCAAATCTCAAGTTCTCTCTCTTCTCTCTATCTCTCTCTCTCTCAACAATACAGACAACAACTACTCAACATACTGCTCAATCCTTCAAAACAGATCGATTTTCTCCCCATTTCCGACCACATAGTTGTTATTTTTGACTTGATTCTTACTTGTATCCGTCATTTACTCTGTCTTCGTAGGTAACAAAGTTCGAGAAGATTTCTAAATTTGTTCTTTATTTTAAAAATTAGGTATTTTTAGTTAATGATGAAAAAGAAGACTTTTAGTTGTATTATCTTCGAGAATGGGTTAACAATTTTGAGTTTTGATGCCAAAAAAGTAGGAAGTACCCGGTAAAACCCTAGTTTTTGTATCAGTATTTTATTGACTGTCGTGGTATTGTTAAATGATATTTGTGGTATTGTTGGTGGCTGTTGTTGGTGGTGTCGGTATTTATAGTTTTGGTGGTGGTGTCGGTGGTCTTGGTGTTGGTATTGGTGGCATTGGTTGTGGTTTTGGTGGTGGTCTTGGTGATCCATCTGTTGCAATAGGTGGAAGATCTATTGGGAGATATTAAATAGATCTTCAAATAGATTCCCCATCTGTTCCAACTGATGGGTTATCTATTGGAGTATATTTTTTGTAATGTGGCATAGAATAATTTATTAAAATTCGTCTTATCTTTTTTAAAAAAATTATGCAGATATCAAATGCAATGTATTTTTTGTTTTTATATTGTTTATAGTTAAAAGATGTCTCCCAAAAGAAAAGAAACTGAAAGTGGATCAACTTCTAACCATCCAACAAAGAAGGCTAGAGTACAGATAGATTTGGAGGAACTTTTTAAACAATCTCAGTCATGGTAAAATGAAGATGAGGAAACTGATTACTCCTTCTCATCAATAGGGCATGAATTAATATCGAAATGCCAGCATAATCTTATCAAAACTATTAATATCGACAGGTTTCGAGTTGCGATGCCAATGGATCTCCCTAAAGAAGTAATTGGTGAACTTGTACTTAAATGTCAGTTGGGAAAACATTTTGCTGAATTTAGGAGTATTATGAAGAATGAAAACATAGACGAACTTTTTAAGATGAGCTACTTTGCATACTTTCTTAAGCTGCCTTAGGATCGCACTCTCCATTTCTAAATGAGCATGGTATATGGTTTTCTCAAGCGCAGAATCAAGTATGCGGGGGAGGATAAAGATCTGAAGGACCGCAAAAAAAGATAGATGAAATCAGAATCAACTACTATGTCATACCAGTTTGTTTTGGATTAAAAGAGTTTTCCATAGTGACGGGCTTGAGATGCGATCATCCAGAAGAACATCTCATTAAGGAAACACCCCACAAAGGGTCCAACAAAAGCAACAGAAAAAAATATGAGTTGTTGGGCATTGTTGGACGACGTAGCTACAAAGCGGGGGATTTGATGACTGATCTCGAGGATAAAGTATACCAAAGCACTACAGGGAGAAATTATTCTTAGATTGGTTTGTCCATTTCATTTTATTGGCAAAAGACATCAGGAAAGTCATAGAAGATGATTTGTTGGCGCTTGCTGATGATTTTAAGAAATTCAACGATTATCCTTGGGGATATAACAACTACTACTTGACTGTGCAATATTTACTGACAAAGCTATCCACAAAGACGATCACATTATACGGATTTCCTTGGGCTTTCATGGTAAAATTGATCACAATTTTTACTCATCCATTAATTTATATTGAATATAGTTATTATGACTTTTTTTGCTTGCTTCCTATTTACAGTTTTTAGGCTTGAGCATTTGAAGCCATTTCTTCCCTCCAAAAGCAGGTAATGGATTACCCGGATGAGGTTTCTCATCCAAGGATCCTTAGGTGATTGGCTGCAAAGAACAACCCAAAAATTAAGGAGGATAATCTCCTTAACCCTCCGGATAATGCAGTACGTCTTCTTTCGACTAAAATAATTTTCCACAAAGAATGATATTGAAATAGATGTGCCATCTATTGCAACAGATGGGTCATCTGTTGCAACAGATTATCCATCAACTACAACTGGTGCAACAGATAGGTAATCTGTTGCAACAAACAATCCATATTTTGCAATAGATTAACCATCTGCTGCTTTGGTTCCCTGAACCCGACTCAACAGATTACCCATCTACAAAAAATTATGCAATAGATGGGTAAGCTGATGCAACATATTGTCAATCTATTGTGACATACAGATCAACTGTTATGGAAGATAGATCATCTATTGCATAAGTTGGTTGTGTTAATATGTAACCTAACTGACTACAAATTATTATTATATGATATGATTTAAATGTTTTTGTCTTTTTTATAGGTTGTGCATCCTTGGATCATGCCTACTGAGCAGGAGTTGGGGATGACTTCTTTTATTACTCTAGGTCTTGTTGATACAGTAGCAGACCTAACGGTGGAGTTAATAAAGAAGGAATTGGCTGGAGCAACAGTCATAAGAAGAGCAGTTAGGCAAGGTCAGCCTAATGTTGAAGCTCTTCATAACTAACCTACTACAACAGATCTGCGTGCTTCTTCTGGGGTGTTGGTGGTGGAGTTGTTGATGATGATGGTATCCATCCTAATGCTACTGTTGCTAGTCGTGATTATGAGCATGTTGGTGCTCAGGAAAAAATAAATACGTTTAGAAACACCCCTTACACAGGTCCCTCTCACCCCTCTTCACCCTCATGTTCTCATTGCAAATGCAAAGTGTGCAAGGACAGAGAGGATAAACTCCTTGAAAAAATAAAGGTTATTGCTGAAGCTGCCGATGATTTAAAATCCAAGAGGGGTGTCATACCATCCAAGAATGTGAGGTAGCCATACACTACTACAACGGCAGTTAGGAAGAAGAAAAGAGCAATTAGCCAAGTACTCTCCAATCGAAAATCTATTGCAACTCCTCTCGCTCTAATAGTTGTTAAAGTTCAGGGACCGCTGAAAAAGGTGGACATATACGCGGCACTTGGCTATGAAGAGAAAAAAGAACTGGAAGAAATCATGACTGATGAGACAAAACCTCCAGAATAATACACCATGCATTTATTTTCCGCTCAAGACTTCATAAGTATGACAAATATGCGTGTGTGGTATATGGCCAATGTAAGTTTACTTTTGCTAACCTAGACTTCTAATATACTCCATGAAGAAGAAGCTATGCAACAGATGTGTAATCTGTTGCAACAGTTGGGTATTCTGTTGCAACATAATACATATCTGTTACATAAGTTGCGTTAGTTGGGCAATCTATGAATTGATTCAGAGAACCCTCTGCAACAGAATCTTTCCACTGTGTTTTTCTTCTTTACAATTACTAACCTATTTAAAAATTATCTTTTTATACCATAGTATGTTGATGAATTTCTCTGCCTCATGGGGGCAGACAATTAGCGTACCCGAATGCTTATGATGCTACCGATAGGATAATGGACCTCAACTTCTACAATAATTTCAAGAGTAGGTACGATACTCTCCGTAGGAAAATTGGTCCCGGTGGCCAGGGAATTGATCAGTTAGTTTCTGCATTCAAATGGGATGAAGACATGATTAACTATATTAGAGGTAAGAGGTCATATCCACACGGCAAGAGCTGGACCAAGCAAAGAGAATTCTTGCAGTCATGAACATGAAAGTCAAACATTTTCTCATTGTTTAGATACTACTCGATGAGGGAAATATTAAGGTTTATGACTGCAACTTACCTATCTTCAAGGAGGCCAAGTTTTTAACCCACATGGAACCACTTTTGAAGTTGTTTCCCAAGTTGTTGACGCAGAGTAAACTGATGGATCATTTTCTAGTGGAAGTCTTGAAGAAGGAATCATGGGATTTTGAAGGTCAAAATAAGAACATCCACCTTCAAAAAAATAAAACCGATGTCGTATGCGGGTCGTACTCGTTTGCATACATCGAGTATTTGCTGATCGGCACAGAAATGGCCGGTCTGTGTGATGCCATTATAGAAAAGATGCAAGAGGTCTGGTCTTATGGGGTACTAACTAAATGCTTGGAGCCCGTGTATAAAGAAGAAGATATACAAAGAAAAATATGAACACGATAACATTTTTTTATTTCAAGCCACTTTGTTCACTTTACATTGTAGTGGCAATTTTTTTATGTCTGATGAAAGTTGAATTTTTATAATTCAATAGATTGTCTATCTGTTGTAATAGATATCATTCCTATTGTGATAAATTGATTATCTATTGCAATAGGTTGGTTATCTATTGCATTATGCAGATGTTTTTGTCTGTCTGTCGTAATAGATATATAATTTGTTGCAACTGATAGGTAATCTATTGGAACAAATCAAAAAAGTAGGAAGACCTATTATATAATTTCCAGCAGATGACCTACATGTTGAAACATATGTTTAAATCTGTTTGATAAAATATGTCGTCTATTGCAGAAGATGTATTATCTATTGTGATATTTGTATCTAGTATTCTATTTCAATTAACAAGTTCAAAACTAAGGATTAAATTATATTCATTGACAGTATAAAATAAATTGAAGCCTTCGAAAATTACATGAAATAACTAAACAAATAAGTGAAATGTAGATAAATAATTATTATGGGTACAAATGATCTACTCTACAAATAAATCAACAAGTTAACCAAGGAAGAGGAGTTTATTACTTTGACAGACTCAAGCTATAAAGATCAACTCAATATGGACAGCTTGTTCTTCATCCGGTGCTACGAAATTTGACTTTGATCGTCGTGGATCTTTTATGTCGCTTGCATACGATTTCTGAGCTTTCGCTTCTCCCTACTTCCATAAAAGAGCAACATATTTTTTGTGGAGTAATCCGACATCAAGTCCATCATTTGGTTTGTAATCCATCGCTCAAATACTTGGTGTAAGCGGCAACAAAAAGACTGCAATCCCTGTGTTTTAAAAAAAAATAGATAATCCATATCTTGCAGTTCATGTAAACATTATAAAATTTATGAAATGAAACTAAATTATGATACTTATACTTACAGGCTACTAATGGTTTATTGAGCAATTCTTTCAACATATTCTACATCAAATGGATTACCCATTTTATCCCAGTATGCTTCAATCGTCGACCAATCAGTACGAATCTTTTGGTCCAAAAAGACACTCATATCAAGGTAAGTAGGCAATATTTTTGCCAGCTTTTATATCCCCAACGACGGCCTGGAACTTCTCATTCACGACATCGAGTCATAAACTCGGATGCACCTCTCTTTTAGAACGACGAAAGCTAACACCCTATGAAATTCATCAACACAATTGATTGAGATGTTGATACGATCCAAGTTTATTTGTACTAGTAAATACCTACTAAGTTGTAGATTAGTTTTTAAGTACATTCTTCATGTTAGCATTGTTTTTTGTGCTTTCCTCATTTTTGAATCATAGTATATTTTTGGTTCAAGTTGGTACATTACTTTTTGTGTCGTTTCAAACAAGAATTCACTCCAACCTTGAGCCACAATTGGAACCACGTGACCTCATTGGAGTACAAGCGGGTTATCAACACTTGTGAGACCAATAGAGTGAAAACATCAAAAGTGTGCGCTTGAGAGTTTGCGGACTATTTTGAGATATTTTGTGAGGATGCTTTCTTTTCTAACCTTAACTAGTTTGTTGTTTTTTGTGTTTTTGTTTTAGAATTTCTCTTGTTAGGTACTATGACATTGGAAAAGGTGACCATGAACGATTTGATGGCTACCATAATGGATATGAAACACGACCTTAGTAGTCGAATGGAGAGAATAGAAAGAATAATGGACCAAATAGAAGGAAGCATGAAAGGAACGAAAAAATCTCTTTGAAAGGATTTGGATAACTTGGTAGAGCATTCAAGCTTTCCTAATCAAGTTTCCATGAGTGAACGTGCTCCACGTGAGCTAAAAGGTAATCAAACTAACTCTTGCACTCTAGTGAATGAGGCTTGTATCTAACTAAGTGTGAATGATAGTTTGTCTTTAAGTGAGCCGAACGTTCCTTCATCTTGTGGAGATAATGTACAACTTAAAATTGTGGATACACTAGTTGATCCACCTAGTGTTGAAGCCATTGTGCCGAGTGATAGTACATTGTGTTATGGAAGTCATGAAGACCAACATGTGTGTGAAAATGGTGATGTTGAACATGTTGGCCGATTGACTAAGGATGAACCTCTAGTTATTTTTGTTGTAGATCAAGCTAGTAGATAGGGGACATTTGATCGTAATTGTAGTAGTATTGGGGTAAGAAAGTGTGTTTCCAACCCGTACCCATGGACACTCCACCCATTTGACCCCGATGATTATTTAAAATACGGTGATGATGTCTTTTGGAATGACTTGAATGTGCATGGAATGTATGGCTTTCCTATCTCAGCTTTCAATTCTATTTGTTGTTCCAAGAAGAGTCTATGTTCTCTCCTTTATAAGCAACTTTTGTTCCTTATTTCTTGTCATACTTATGTGGATAGACTAGTTGATTCTTTATAAGCAACTTATATGTGAAGTTTGAGCCACCTTGGAAAGATGATACAATTGATTACACTAACCCTGACCCTTATACCTTGAGGAACTTGTGTTTGCTTGTCCTTCTTATTTTTTTGCAAGGTTTGGATTCGAGGGCGAATTCTTTCCAAGGAGGGAAGAATGATACGGGTCAAAGAGGCATCTTAGCACTCGAGGACGTAATGGAAGCCAAGATGTGAAGACCCGAGCTTGTGGGGTTGCCTATCCAAGGTAACAAGTCTTGAAGTGTGGAGGAAGCCTCCTACACTCCAAAACCATCCAAGAAGCACACTACAAGGCCTCCCCTTTGTAACGGCTCATTAAGGGTTTTTTGGTCTTTTTGTAATAAGTTAACCTAGCTTATAAGTAGAACCTTATTAAGTTATTTCTCTTAGACTTAGATGACATATTTTGAGAGATCAAGAGAGTGTCTTTCAAGGTGAATTCCTTGTGGCAAGTGTGGACATAACTTATGTTGATAACAATCTTGGAAACGGTGGTTGCTTGGGAAGTCCAATTCCCTTGAGGTCCCGTAAGAACTTGGTGTTATTTGTGTGAAGACTTTGGGTATTAATGTTTAATATACATTTTGTTTCATAAGTGTTTATGCATTGTATATCAAGTTACCTATTTTACTCTCTTGTACCCAATTTGATCTTGTGTTGTTGAATCCGTGGAGTTGTTGTTATTCTCTTGTTGTTGTTCTTCGTCTTGTGTGTTAATCTAGTTTGGGTTGACTTTTTGGTGTGTTAAACACCATTATTCATCTTGTTTTGTTGGTTTCATGTTGAATCCGAGAGTGGTCATCAAAGAGGTCCTCGGTTCTTTGAACTTGTGGACTATTTTGGTGTTTGTTTCGTGTGTTCCTTGCCTTTCTTGTATCAGATATACACTTTATCGAACAAATGCCAAGGTAAACTAGCTGGAATGCTAAAACCTTTGATAATGTTGATTAAGCATTCCTTATTTCGGGAAACTTTCGGTTGTTGTTGACAATACCTATCGTAGGCATTATTGATGTAAACTTTGTACAAATAATTTCTTGTCATGTATCTGTATTGTTCTCATATTTGCAACTTGGCCTTCTTTTGGAGGTAGTAAAAAATGGCATCGATTTGCTGCACATATTATCAAACGTTTCAGATTATGTGACAAAAAAATTAATACACAGATGCAATTAAATAGAGTATTAATTAATAGTATTATGTATGGCATTTAAACCTCATCATTTCAGCAAGTTTGGGGCTGTGACATCAAATAGAACCAATTCTTCATTTCGGGATGTACAACAACAAAGTCGAACATATCAAAACTAAGACTTGATTCATTCACTTAGTAGTGTTCGTTATTTTGCTTTATACATGATGATTTATATGTGTTAATGTCATATTTTTACAACAAGAATTGTATAAATCAATATCTTTAAAATTGATTTATGTACCTGCCGGCATGATGCTTTAACAGCCCATCGGTAATCCATCCTGAATAGTCATTGATCAAGTTTGTTAGTATTTTTGGAGCCTCATCCGAGATGTTGAACCCTTCAAATGGGTAATTCTTTCGTTCTCCCAAACTGACAAGCTCCATTTTTTCTTCTTCTTTGGAAGAAATTGATGGATTATCAACTGTGATATTATGCTCTTCAGTTGTATCTTCTACTGTGATATCCACCTGGAAAGCTAGAATTGTTAATGCTAATTACAGATATACAAAAGATTGTCTATCTGTTGCAACAGATAAGTCTTACGTTGCAATAGATGGATCATCTATTGGGGCAAATTCGAACAAGTAAAATAGAGTGGTACGATAATTTTGGACAGATAATCCATCTATTCCAATATAAGGCTCATCTGTTGGTACAAATTAAAACAGTACAAAAACCTATTTGATTTGCTGAAATAGACGGACATATGTTGCAATAGATAACTCATCTGATGCAACAGGTTAGATAATAGTTGCAACAAATATATATATCTATTTGATAATTTTCAGCAGATGTATCATCTGTTGAAACAGATATGTGCCTGTTTGTTTGTTGGAACAGATGATATACATTCACTTTTTTCAGCTCATGCTGCTCTCCTGTGGCCCTTGTACATTAACAGCAGTGCAACACAAAGACAAAGGCGTTGTAATTTTGGTTTTTTCAATGCTTGATGATGTCCTGGAAATATCTTTCCTTCTCATCTTAGCCACCTTGATCTCTAGTGGAGTGTATGGATATGAAATTCTCTTTGATGGAATGACACCCCTCTTAGATGTCATTTTCTTTACAGAAGTAGTTAGTACATTAATAACATTAATTACTCCATCATATTTTGCTTTGCAGTCTTGACATTTGCATGCAGAATATTCTCTAGAAGTGGCAAAATCTATATAACCAGTATGATCATAATCATAATGGCTTGTTGTTTCAAAAACTGTAAGAGGAACATCATTATCCCCAACAGCAGCACCACTACCATCATCAACAACAACAAGCCCACCCTCTAAAATTGTTTTCTTGTGATGGTTATTGCTCCAAATAATTCTATTTTTATTCTATCAACGATCTTAGGGTCCGATTAAGTTTGAACAGACCACAAAGCAAGAAAAAATGGCATCTTCAACTCTCGATTGGTCGGAACAAGCCACAGATGGACAATCTAAAATAAATCAGTACATATATTAAAATGATGATGAAACCATTTAAAATAATTATTAATTAAAATAAAAACTTGATTATAATTAGACTTACTACTTCCTTCGGAGGATTGAAAAGATTAAGAAATTTTGTATTTTTATGAGTTTTGGTCAATAACTATCACAGGATTCTTGGACAGAAAACTTCTTCCTGGCAGTTCACTTGTTATCTCAAATAAGGAATGGCTTCAAATGCCCAAGCCTATAACATAACGCTAATAAATCAAAAGCATTACTGAATAAAAAAATGAATCATATCATAATAAAAGAAATATCTACCATGAAAGCCCATGGAAAGCCATATAAGTTGATTGCCTTTGGCATTAACGGAGTCAACAAATATTTGACAGTCATTTTGAAGCTTTCATAACCCCAAGAATAGCTGTTGAATGCCTCAAGATCCTCGGAGAGATTTATTAAACTGAGGCTTATGTTGTTGTTAACATCTCTCACCCAAAGAATATTATGTACAAACCAAACCAAGCACAACGATTGATTATGCTTCTTTGAAAGTCTTTTACATTTCAATGCTTCTATCAAATTTTTGTTTTTAAAGTTTGGACCAACAATAGACACCAGGTCATCACGATCACTCGACTTACCTTTGCCTTTTTTGGGTGTGCGGGGTGTTTTTTTAGGTTTTGAGTAGGTATAACTTAAGAAAGAGAAGGAGGATAATATTTTAGTCCAGTAACTATGGCAAACTCCTTCCAACCAAAACAAACAAGCATGCTACAGTAATTTATCCACACCTCATCCATCTTATCTTTGTTTTCATACATAAACCTACGTTTGAGAAGATCATATACCATTTTCATTTGGAAACGAGCATTGTTGTCCTCCGGCAAATCAAGATATTGCCAAAGAAGCTTTCCCTGAAATAATAATCCAATTTTTTTTCTCGAAGTATTTTTCTGAAGGCTTCGAAAGATTTTCCCATGGCTGACTTAACCAAGAAATCACCCGTTAAATCTGTGGCACTATCGCACTGCATTCTCACGGGATAATGATCAATGCAGAAGATTTTGACCAACTCTTCGGTGGAAGGGCTATTAGCATTTGGATCATCTCTTTTGAAATATTCCCCCACTTCGTGTTTATTATTTTCTGCTCCTGATTGAAATAACGCTTGTAAAGTAAGATCATAGAGTGGTGGATATAGCCTAGCCGTTTCACTTGTTCCTTTACTTTGACTTGATTCAGTTTCTTTTCTTTTGGGAGCCATATTATCTTAAATTAATAGGAACATAAAATATATTATAATTGATTAATGCATCGTTAAAAAAGGATAGCAGTAAATCTAACATACAAAACAGTAAAAAATAGATCACTCATTTGTTGCACCAGGTATGTTATCTATTGCAACATATAACCAACCTGTTGCATCGGATGATAATCCGTTGGAAATAATAAAAATAGATCACTCATCTGTTGCACCAGGAAGGTTATATATTGCAACATATAACTAGCCTGTTGCAACGGATGATAATCCATTGGAAACAATAAAAATAAATCACTCATCTATTGCACCAAAAAGGTTATTTGTTGAAGCATATGACCAACCTATTACAACGGATGAGTAATCCGTTGGAAATAATTATAACAGATCACTCATCTATTACACCAGGTAGGACATCTGTTGCATCATATAACCAACCTGTTGCAGCGAATGAGTAATCCGTTGGAAATAATAAAAATAGATCACTCATCTGTTGCACTAGGTAGGATATCTGTTACAGCATTAACCAACCTGTTACAGCGGATGAGTAATCCATTCGAAACAATAAAAATAAATCTCTCATTTATTGCACTAGGTAGGATATCTGTTGCAGTATATAACAAACCTGTTGCAGCGAATGAGTAATTCATTAGAAATAATAAAAATAAATCTCTCATCTGTTGCACTAGGTAGGTTATCTGTTGCAGCATATAAGCAACCTGTTGCAGCGGATGAGTAATCCGTTGGAAACAATAAAATTAGGCCACACATTTGTTGAAATAGATCACTCATCTATTGCCAAATGAGTTATATGTTTGATCAATATTGTTTAGATTTCTTTCAAACAGAAGAGTCGTCTGTCGCAATAGATGAATGATCTGTTCTGTTCATCTATTATATTAGATGTTTAATTTGTTGCATCAGATATTTCATCTGTTGAATCCGATGGTTAATCTGTTGCATCAGATTGTTAATTTGGTGTATTGAATGGTTAATCTGTTGCATCAGATGGTTAATCTGTTGCATCATATGGTTAATCTGTTGCATCAGATGGTTAATCTGTTGCAACACCATTTTTACCAAGAAAAAAAAATCAACCCAGCAACACCAACACAACACACACATACTATAGAACATTAACGGTGACCAAAAATCACCAACAAATAGAATCAACAGTTCGACAACAAGAACTACAATAACAACAAAAAATTATATTTCACACCGAAAAAAGTAGAGAAGAAATGCCAGAAATTAAAGTTTTATTCAGTCCACATTTTAAATTTAAGCAAGAAATATTAAAATTGTTAACCAATACTAGAAGAGAAGTTGGCTCAAGCTCCTTTGTTTCTTCATAACTAAAAAGACATAATTTTTTACTTGTGAAGGAATAAATAGGACGACGAAGAACTCAAAATTATTGTCGCCGGAGAAGTCTTCATGTTGATTGACGGTTGAAAGTCGAAAAGAAACTCGCCCGAATATTTATCGCCGGAGGTTGAAGTCGCCGGGGATTGAAGGGAGAAATTTTGCAAAACTGTTAGTTGGGAGAGAGTTGAGAGAAACTGTCGAGAGAGAGAGGAGAGATACAGTTGATGATTTGAAGAGGAGAGGGGTGTGGGTTGATTTATATTTTTAAAAAGATTAGAAAGTTTTGAAAATATTAATCAAGTCCACAATTAACTTAATCAAGTTTCCTAGTTATGTTTGATCCTTTAAGTTGGTCAATGTTACCAATCCTTCATTCAAGACTTAAAAGACACCTTTCCTTCAATTTTATCTAGATACTTGCTTTGAAAGAAAAGCCTCGGTCCATGTTTCACAATATATTTCTAGCTCTTACCTATTTGGGAAAAAATTATAGGGATAACTACATATCTTAGCAAACATATAATCTTAATTACCCTATTTAGCCTATTTTTTAATTAATTACAATTCATAACTCCTTCTTACCTATTAATTATTTCTAATTACAGTTCAGAGCATCTCTCATGTATTTTCTCTCTTTTTCTATTTTCTATTATTCTCTTTTTTTTTTCTTTTTTTCAATTTTTCTTCTTCATTTTTTCTTTTCCTTTTTTTTTCTCTTTCTTTTTTCCTTTTTCACTTTTTTGTTTTTCGTTTTTTCTTCTTTTTCGTCTTTTTTCATTTTCTTTTTCTTCTTTTTTTCTTTTCACCTTTTCTCCTTTTTTCTTTTCTTTTTGTATTTTTTTCTCTATTTTCTATTACTCTCTTTTTTTTTTGTATTTTTTCTCCTCCCCTTTCTCTCATTTTTTCTCTTTTTTTTTTCTTTTTTTTCCTTTTTCTTTTTCTCCTTCTTTTCATTTGTGCGAACTAGCAAACACAAATACAAGTGTGAACTATAAAATACAAATACAAATATGAACTATAACAGATAAATACAAGTGCAATCTATCATTTATATTTTTTAATTATTGAAAAAGAACGATTGATTTTCTTTCTACGAATACTTATTTGTATTTATTGATACGAGTTGTATTTATTGATACAAATAAATACAATTTAATTTTTTATACAAATACAATATATACAAATACATATTGTATTATATGTATTTGTATTTGTAAAATTATTTATTTCATTTGTTTGTAATTGTATTTGTATCTGTATCGAGTATGAATGATAAATTTGATATACAAATACAAAATGGTACATTTGTATCAAATGATATATTACATATTTATATATTTTAGAATCAAGAAAATACAATTAATACATTTACTTGTCTGTATACAAATACAAATGATAAATTGTACATAGTCACAACTAAATACAATATACAATCAACTTACAAATACAAATACAAGTATAATCCAAATATAATCTAAATATACAAACACAATAAAACCATAATACAAATATAATTTAATATAATATGCAGTCAATTATAAAATACAAATACAAAATAGTTCTTTAAAATACAAGTGTGAATTATATAAAATATAAATGATGGTGTGAACTAACAATTACAAATACAAATATAAGTGTGAACTATAAAATACAAATACAAATGCGAATTATAAAATATAGGGAGAATACTCACAAAAATACCTAAAGTTTGACCGGATTACCAGTTGAGCATCTGAACTTTGCGGGGGTCCTATTGCCACCCCAGACTTTTTTTTTCATATTTTAATGGCATATATCTGCAACTTGGCACATTGCGTGTTAGTCATGCGCATTGAGCGTATGAATAGTGTTAAAAACGTTATAAAACTCTTTTTTTTGCCAAACAACCCCTTAATTTTATAATTATTTAAAGTTTTATATTTTTATTTATTTTTTCATTCTCTTTCTTCTTTCTTCTTTCTTCTTTCTTCTTTCTTCTTTCTTCTTTCTTCTTTCTTCTTTCTTCTTTCTTCTTTCTTCTTTCTTTCTTTTCTTCAACAATGGTTGATCCATTGTTGAATTGAAATTGAATTTGCTCCCTTGTTGAATTGAAATTGAATTCTTGAAGATTCCGTTTCGAACTCGCTAATTGAAACTCAATGGAAGATTCGGAAGATTCAAACTAGGAAACTTGCTTATTGAATCTTCTGAGTTCTGTTAATGGAAATTGAATCTTTCGAGTTCCATTAACGAAAGATTGAATTGCTTCATACATGTACAGTCTGTATTTTTGTCTTCATACATGAAGTTAAATTTTTTGAATCTTTCGAGTTCCATTAATGAAAATTGAATCTTCCATTGAGTTTTCAATTAGCGAGTTCCATTCAATTAGGAAGTTTCATTGAATCTTCCATTAATGGAATTGAATTTGCTCCCTTGTTGAATTGAAATTGAATTCTTGAAGATTCCGTTTCGAACTCGCTAATTGAAACTCAATGGAAGATTCGGAAGATTCGAAAGATTCAAACTAGAAAACTTGCTTATTGAATCTTCTGAGTTCTGTTAATGGAAATTGAATCTTTCGAGTTCCATTAACGAAAGATTGAATTGCTTCATACATGTACAGTCTGTATTTTTGTCTTCATACATGAAGTTAAATTTTTTGAATCTTCCGAGTTCCATTAATGAAAATTGAATCTTCCATTGAGTTTTCAATTAGCGAGTTCCATTCAATTAGGAAGTTTCATTGAATCTTCCATTAATGGAATTGAATTTGCTCCCTTGTTAAATTGAAATTGAATTCTTGAAGATTCCGTTTCGAACTCGCTAATTGAAACTCAATGGAAGATTCGGAAGATTCAAACTAGGAAACTTGCTTATTGAATCTTCCGAGTTCTGTTAATGGAAATTGAATCTTTCGAGTTCCATTAACGAAAGATTGAATTGCTTCATACATGTACAGTCTGTATTTTTGTCTTCATACATGAAGTTAAATTTTTTGAATCTTCCGAGTTCCATTAATGAAAATTGAATCTTCCATTGAGTTTTCAATTAGCGAGTTCCATTCAATTAGGAAGTTTCATTGAATCTTCCATTAATGGAATTGAATTTGCTCCCTTGTTGAATTGAAATTGAATTCTTGAAGATTCCGTTTCGAACTCGCTAATTGAAACTCAATGGAAGATTCGGAAGATTCAAACTAGGAAACTTGCTTATTGAATCTTCCGAGTTCTGTTAATGGAAATTGAATCTTTCGAGTTCCATTAACGAAAGATTGAATTGCTTCATACATGTACAGTCTGTATTTTTGTCTTCATACATAAAGTTAAATTTTTTGAATCTTCCGAGTTCCATTAATGAAAATTGAATCTTCCATTGAGTTTTCAATTAGCGAGTTCCATTCAATTAGGAAGTTTCATTGAATCTTCCATTAATGGAATTGAATTTGCTCCCTTGTTGAATTGAAATTGAATTCTTGAAGATTCCGTTTCGAACTCGCTAATTGAAACTCAATGGAAGATTCGGAAGATTCAAACTAGGAAACTTGCTTATTGAATCTTCCGAGTTCTGTTAATGGAAATTGAATCTTTCGAGTTCCATTAACGAAAGATTGAATTGCTTCATACATGTACAGTCTGTATTTTTGTCTTCATACATGAAGTTAAATTTTTTGAATCTTCCGAGTTCCATTAATGAAAATTGAATCTTCCATTGAGTTTTCAATTAGCGAGTTCCATTCAATTAGGAAGTTTCATTGAATCTTCCATTAATGGAATTGAATTTGCTCCCTTGTTGAATTGAAATTGAATTCTTGAAGATTCCGTTTCGAACTCGCTAATTGAAACTCAATAGAAGATTCGGAAGATTCAAACTAGGAAACTTGCTTATTGAATCTTCCGAGTTCTGTTAATGGAAATTGAATCTTTCGAGTTCCATTAACGAAAGATTGAATTGCTTCATACATGTACAGTCTGTATTTTTGTCTTCATACATGAAGTTAAATTTTTTGAATCTTCCGAGTTCCATTAATGAAAATTGAATCTTCCATTGAGTTTTCAATTAGCGAGTTCCATTCAATTAGGAAGTTTCATTGAATTTTCCATTAATGGAACTCGCTAATTGAATCTTTCGAGTTTCAATGAAAAATTAATGGAAGATTCCATTCAATAATTTGAAAAAACTTTCTTCATAAACTCAATGGAATTCAAAGTTTGAAACTTGAAATTGAATTTGAAAACTTTTGGAGTGATAAGAATGGACTTGAAATTTGAAATTGACTCAATGGAATCATTTGGAATCTTTAATATGGTTGTAATGGTGAAAAAATATTGAAAGCTGATAAAGCGGAGAAGAAGAAGTGTGTGTACTGCACCTCCTAGAATAAAAACTGGGGATAACGTTTCAGGAGGGGATTAATTCCACTTTAAAAAAAATCCGGGGGGGGGGGGGGGGTAATTAATTCCACTTAAAAAAGTATAGTGGTGATATGGTAAAAATTGGAAGACACAAAATTGGCTCAAAACAGTCCAAACACACTCCAAAAATAGTCCATTAATTCAATGAACCGAGGACCCTTTTGGAGACCACTCTCGGATTCAAGAATGCAATACAAGAAGGAAAATATTACTAGGTGTTTGACACCTTTGCAGCCAATAACAAACTAAGTTAACAACACAAGATTAAATCACAGTGACAATAACAACAACAATAAAAATGACTTCACAATACAAGATACAAAATGGATACAAGATTACAAAAGGAAAAGGATAGATAGATAGACCACATGAAGGTATAATGTTAAGAACCCAAGAATGATAGCTCTTGAAACCTTAACACTACATACAACAATAAACCTATCTCTTACAAAGATACAAGATCAGAATCCACCTCTCTAGCATCAATGTTTCCAAGCAATCAACAACAAAGAGAATCCACCATATTGTTGTCTCCTAGTTTCGGTTTTGCCTCATCAAGAGAAGAGAGGACTTTATTTTTTTCAAGTGTTTCTCACTTCAACATCCATAATAATCTAAGTAAATAAAACCCTACATTGTTCTTTATATAACTATTACAAGATATAAGTTAAAATGACCAAAAGGGCCTTCAAAGAGTGGGCTGCCCATTAAGTGTAAATTATGGGCTGATTTTGGTGTGTTTTGGGCCTCTTTTACACTTAAATTGCACACACCAAGTCTCGAGACGAACGCGCACCCTTATAAGTCCATATCCGGGATTATTCTTGTATCATCCTCTCCATCTTGAGAGGAATTTTCCCACAAATTCACGGCTTCATCTCGTTTAATTGGCCACTTCAAAAGAAACCACTCAAAACAGTCCGCAAAATATGAAGAACCCAAAATCTCAATAATAACAAGGGATGTATAAAAAACGAGCTAAAAATATCCCAAAAATATCCCACAAGAGATGCACAAAAAATAGTCCATAAGCTAGCCAAACCCGAGAGCATAATGACAAAAAGTCTCGAATCCAACATCTTCATTTTGACCCTTGGCTTCCTCTCCCTCTTGAGATTGGCCTTCAATCTCATCCGACTCAAGTCTCCTTCTATCATTTAAGCATCGTCGTAGACTCCATATCCTTTGTGTTTCTCTTTACCATGTTTCTCTTCTTGGATGTGTCGGTTTTGGGAAAGGGAAGTTTCGGTTGAGAGGCTCTATTTGGTAATATGGAGCTTCGGTTGTGTATCTTGGATGGGAGGAAATTGGCTTCCAAGTCTTCCTTGTTGGAATTGATCAACTTGCGGGGGAAGTGGTTTATCTTGTTCTCGGTTTTGAGGGTTATTTGGAGCTTGGCTTAAGGAATTATGTTGTGGTCTTGGAGGATTGGTCATTGGAAGTAAAGTTTTGGGAGTAAAAACACGGTAGTTCCTTCAACTCTCTATTTGATCCAACCTCTCACTCATAGTTACCACATCCGAGTTAATTTTTTCAAGACCCACATTTTTCCTAGCAAGGTCTTGGGAAAAAGAATCAAGGAGGGCCAATATGGTTTCCATTATGCCCAAGAAGTTACCTACAAAACAACAAACAAGTTAGATGTACAAGAATGGTCCTCACACTCCCTCTCTATTGTTTTGTCTCTCGAATTTTTTTTACTTTGGTCTCACAAGTGTCGTAACCTTGCTTCTACTCAGTGAGGCATTGAGAGATGGACCAAGTATTACAATGACTCAAAATATTAAGACACACAAAGGAACGTATACACGAAGGACGGTTTCAAAACTAACTTACAATCTAGTACTAGCTTGTAAGTTAGTAATGGAATCAACAAATGAAACTAATGGAACAACACATTGAAACTAAAAGATCAAAATTTGAGCCAAAATTGTTGCATGAACAGTGTATATAGTGATGTGGTGGTTCACGTGGCAGTCCACTAGTGGTTTGGTTCTTGAGAAATTTTAATTTCACAATTTGGACTTTGGTGGAAATTGTTCAATGAAGGGAAATAAAAACTAGTCTTTGGAGCTCCTTTTTCAATTCAAATTTCAAGACTTAAAAGTCTTTGACTAGACTTGTACTTCTCCTTAAAACATGGACCCTTGTTTTATGAAAAAAGGTTTAAATGTGATGTAAAGTCTTTTTGGTGGTTGGGGGTCTTTCAAGATTCAACAAATACTACACCTTATCTTTCACCTTTTTAAGATCTAAGTTCACTTTAATATTAACAAGGTGATGAATATGGTGAAGAACTTTAAGAACACAACAACCACAACAAGAACAACCACCAACAATCTCACGGCCAAGACCACAAGGATAGCAACAACAATCGGCTAAGTCCCCTTTGTGTTGTGTTATCGGTTTTACAAAAGGTGAAGGTTGTGATGAACAAAAAGAAAAAAACAACAATCTTTCAAGATCTATAACAACACCACAACACAAGGCCTTCAACTCGGTCAATACTAGAACAACAACAACATCCAATCGGCCACACTTTGTTCACAACAACAATATTAACAATTCAAGCTCAAGTTTGGATCAACTCAAAGTGTTAGTGAGGAACAAAACTAACACTACAAACACACAAGACAAGTAAAAGACTCCTAGACCTAGACTCAAGAACAAATCTCGACCAAGAACACAATTTCGGCCAAGACAATAACAATGGACAAATTGCAATTTTTCTGAAATTTTCAGCTTTTCAACAATTTTTTTTTCTAACAAGCAAGCCCATGATTGATCTTGTATGAACAAGATCAAGCCATGCTTTGATACCAAATGATACGGTAAAAAAATTGGAAGACACGAAATTGGCTCAAAACAGTCCAAACACACTCCAAAAATAGTCCATTAATTCAAAGAACCGAGGACCCTTTTGGAGACCACTCTCGGATTCAAGAATGAAATACAAGAAGGACAATATTACTAGGTGTTTGACACCTTTGCAGCCAACAACAAACTAAGTTAACAACACAAGATTAAACTACAATGATAACAACAACAACAATAACAAAAACGGCTTCACAATACAAGATACAAAATGGATACAAGATTACAAAAGGAAAAGGATAGATAGATAGACCACATGAAGGTATAATGTTAAGAACCCAAGAATGGTAACTCTTGAAACCTTAACACTACATACAACAATAAACCTATCTCTTACAAAGACACAAGATCAGAATCCACCTCTCTAGCATCAATGTTTCCAAGCAATCAACAACAAAGAGAATCCACCCTATTGTTGTCTCCTAGTTTCGGTTTTGCCTCATTAAGAGAAGAGAAGACTTTGTGTTTTTCAAGTGTTTCTCACTTCAATATCCATAATAATCTAAGTAAATAAAACCCTACATTGTTCTTTATATAACTATTACAAGATATAAGTTAAAATGATCGAAAGGGCCTTCAAAGAGTGGGTTGCCCATCAAGTGTAAGTTATGGGCTGATTTTGGTGTGTTTTGGGTCTCTTCTACACTTAAATTGCACACACCAAGTCTCGAGACCAACGCGCACCCTTATAAGTCCATATCCGTGATTATTCTTGTATCAAGGGGGTAATAGGACCCCCGCAAAGTTCAATATGCTCCACTGAAAATTTGGTTAAAGTTTGGGTATTTTCGTGGGTATTATACAAGCGCAAATTTTAAAATACAAATACAGTTGTATCAATGAATACAAAAATATAAATGACGGTGTAACTACAAATATGATAAATAATTATTGTATTTACGTTAACATCCATGACTTGTGCTCGACTAGTCATATTTTTTAAAATACAAAAAATATAAAATAGAACAAAAAATGATAAAGAAAATAAATACGAAAAAAAATCAAACAATAAAAGAAAAGAAGAAAGAGAAATAAAAGTTAGAGATTAAAGATAAAAAAATAAAAATAAAGAAACAAAAAAATAAAAATAGGAAAAAATAGAAAAAAGAAGAAGAAAAATCAGGAAAACACGAAAAAGAAAAAAATATTAAAAAATATAAAAAAGAATAATGGTAGTGTTTTTGGCGAGACTAAATATGTCGTGTATTTATGTTTTTTATTAATACAGACTACTGAATAAAAGTGAATACAATGGCTGAAAAACGAATACAACGGCTATAAATAGTAATTATATAAAATATGGCTACGAAATGAGGGTTTTATAATAAAGTGCCGCTATTTTTGAAAGATCTCAAAATTATATCTTTTGACTACTACTAATCTCAAAATAAGGCTGTATATTACGAGTAATAAAACTTATAATAGTCCAAAATTGGTTAACTAAATGGCTGGACGACATCTCTAGATAATTAGGTCTTAATTTTCCCTAGATAATTAGGCCTACTAAGCATTTATGTAAACATTTCTTTATTAATTTTATATTTAGGTGGCTTTGCCACCTTTTGATTAAAAAAAAAAAAAAAGGGTTACAAAAGTATTTTGATATCGTTGTTTATTTGTTGTGTTAAAGTCATTAAACTATTTTTGAATTATCTCTTATATGAGTAAAGTCACAACGTTTTGCTAGGAGTATTTTTCTTCTAAAAAAAATTACATGTGATTACCCATAGTAAATAAATTTAGTTACATAAACAAATAGGCAGATAAGTAGTTCAAATTTCAAGCACACATATAGCCACACTTTACGTATTTATCATTTATAGCCGTTGTATTCACTTCACAATCGATGTATTCACTTTTACTTAGTGGTCTATATTCATAAAAAAACATAAATACACTACATATTTAGTTTCACCAAAAACTCTATCATTATTTTTTCATTTTTATTTTTTTATATTTTTTTCTTTTTCTAGTTTTCCCCTTTTTTCTTCTTCTTTTTTCTATTTTTTTTTTCATTTCTTTCCTTTTGTTTTTTTCCTCTCTTCTATCTATAACTTATATTTCTCTTCTTTTATTTTGTTCTTTGATTTTTTTTCTTTTCTTTTTTGTACTTATTTTCTTTATCATTTTTTTTGTTTTATTTTATATTTTTTGTATTTTCGAAAAATATAACTACTCGAGTACAAGTTATGGATGATAACGTAAATACCACAATTATTTATCATATTTGTAGTCACACCGTTATTTATATATTTGTATTCATTGATACAACTGTATTTGTATTTTAAAGTTCGCACATGTATTTGTATTTTGTAGTTCATATTTGTATTTGTATTTGTATTTTATATTTCGCACTTGTATTTGTATTTGTTAGTTTGCACCATTATTTATATTTTATATAATTTGCACTTGTATTTTAAAGAACTGTTTTGTATTTGTATTTTATAATTGATTGCATATTGTATTGGATTATATTTGTATTGTGGTTTTATTGTGTTTGTATATTTAGATTATATTTGAATTATATTTATATTTGTATTCTATTTTTTGCGATGCCTTTTTATTTTTTAAAAAATATTTTGTATGTGTATTTGTAAGTTAATTGTATATTGTATTTAGCCGTAACTATGTACAATTTATCATTTGTATTTGTATACAAACAAGTAAATGCATTAATTATATTTTCTTGATTCTAAAATATATAAGTATGTAATGTATCATTTGATACAAATGTATCGTTTTGTATTTGTATGTCAAAATTATGATTCGTATTTTTATCACTTGATACAAATACAATTACAAACAAATGAAACAAATGATTTTACAAATACAAATAAAATATGTATTTGTATAAAAATTTGAATTGTATTTATTTGTATCAATAAATACAAACAAATAGTCGTAGAAAGAAAATCAATCGTTTCTTTCCAATAATCAAAAAATACAAATGATAGTTTGCATTTGTATTTATATTTTATAGTTCGCACTTGTATTTGTATGTTATAGTTCGCATTTGTATTTGTATTTTATAGTTCGCACTTGTATTTGTATGTTATAGTTCGCATTTGTATTTGTATTTTATAGTTCGCACTTGTATTTTTGTTTGCTAGTTCGCACAAATGAAAAAAAAAAAAGACAAAAAAAAGAGAGGAAAAAATACAAAAAGGAGAAAAAATAAAAAGGAAAAAAAGAAAAGAAAAAATGAAGAAAAAAATAAAAAAAAGGAACAAAAAAGAGTAATAGAAAATAGAGAAAGAGAAAAAATACATAAGAGAGGATATAAATTATAATTAGGGCTAATTAATAGGCAAGAGGAAACTATGGATTATAATTAATTGAAATTTAGCTTAAAAAAGTAAT
Organism: Capsicum pubescens; assembly: GCA_030864215.1. NCBI lineage: Eukaryota > Viridiplantae > Streptophyta > Magnoliopsida > Solanales > Solanaceae > Capsicum > Capsicum pubescens. The sequence goes on along the minus strand of CM061538.1, from coordinate 327,918,929 downwards.
CAGAAGTCTATATTTGCTAAGTCATATAGTTATCCCTATTTTTTATTTAAATTGAGGATAAGGAACAAGAAATGGTAAATGAGATTATATGATGGTCAATCGAACTCATATTAATGTGGTGAAAATTAGAGAGAGAAGGGCATAAATGGTCCCTTATCTATTGGAGTAGGTCTAATATAGTCCTTTAAATATACACTTATTAATTTTAGTCCTATAACTATCTAAAAATTTATCAAGTTTGGTCTTTGTATATTCTTGTATATTCTTATACAAACAACTTTCATTTATACTAACGGGAATTCATATACCTCCATTACATTTTCTCTATCACTAATTTATCAATGGATATCTTATCCTCAAATTTCTCTCTTCAGAAAATAGCTTAAAAGTACAAAAAACAGTAGTTTGCATTAAACTTGACCAAATTACAACACTAAAATACTCAAAACGTCACCAAACTACACAAAAAAACTAGGTCAAACTATCACCAAGCTGCACCAAAAATTATGTCAAACTACACAAAAAAATGCATTAAAAAAGTCAATAAGCTGCACAAAAAACAGCACCCAACTGCAACAAAAAAGGTCAAAATATTTTTTTACGAGACTAGAAGGTTGTCTATATAACATGAAACTACTTGATGGATAACCTCGTTAACTTTTGCACTGAAATCTAGTTCAACCTTCAAACTTTTTCAACCACAGAACTAATTAGGAACGGCAATGGAGCGATGCGGGTGCGGTGTGGTGTGAATTTTAGACTATAAGGGGCGGTGCGTATTTTAGTTTATGTGGGTGTGGGGCGGGTTGGAGTAAGTTTTTTTAAAAAAAATAGTGCGGGGCGGGGCGAATTGCGGGTATATACGGGTTTAAGTTAAAAAAACAACAACAACAACAAACCCAGTGTATTCCCACATAGTGAGGTCTGGGGAGGGTAAGATGTACGCAGTCCATACCTCTACCTCTAAAGAAGTAGAAAGGTTGTTTCCGATAGACCCCCGGCTCGAGACACGGAATACTAAACAAATTCATAGTAAAGCATGGAACAAGATGACATAACATAAATACGACACCCACAAGTAATAATAAACAGAGAAAAGTAAACAGATTCGTAATAAAGCATGAAACAAGGTATCATAACAAGAATAATACCCCCACCAAGTAATTCCCTACCCTAGCGACCCAAACTGACCCTAACCTTCTGCCCTAATTCGCGTCCTCCAGATCTTCCTATCTAGGGTCATGTCCTCAGTGAGCTGTAACTGCTCCATGTCCCGCCTAATCACCTCTCCCCAGTACTTCTTCACCCTAACCCTACCCCGCCTAAAACCATCCAAAGCTAGTCTCTCACAACTACGAACCAGGGCATCCATTCCCCTCCTCATCACGTGTCCAAACCATCTCAATCGGACTTCCCGTATCTTAATCTCCACTGGAGTCACACCAACCTTCTCCCTGATAGTCTCATTCCGAACTCTATCCCCCCTAGTCAGCCCACACATCCAACGCAACATCCGTATTTCCGCCACCTTTATTTTTTGAATGTGGGAGTTCTTAACTGGCCAATACTCCGCTCCATACAACATGACCGGACGGACTGCCACCCTGTAGAATTTGCCTTTAAGCTTGGGAAGCACCTTATTATCACACAACACCCCCGAAGCGAGCTTCCACTTCATCCATCCCGCCCCAATACGGTGCGAGACATCCTCGTGAATCTCACCATTACCCTGAATCACGGACCCGAGATACTTGAAACTATCCCTCTTACATACCACCTGTGATTCCAACTTCACTACCACATCATTCTCCAGCCTCACGTCATTAAACTTGCATTCCAAATACTCTGTCTTGCTCCTACTCAACCTGAACCCTTTAGACTCAAGAGTTTGTCTCCACACCTCTAATTTATCATTCACACCCCCCCGCGTCTCATCAATCAAAACTACATCATCTGTAAAAAGCATACACCAAGGCACCACTCCTTGAATACGCCGCGTCAACACATCCATCACCAAAACAAACAAAAAGGGACTAAGAGTAGATCCATGATGCAATCCTGTCAAGACAGTGAAATGCTCTGAATCTCTTCCCGCCGTCCTCACCTGAGTTTTAGCTCCATCATACATGTTCTTAATTGCTCCGATATATGCCATCGGGACTCCACTCACCTCCAAGCATCTCCAAAGCACCTCCCTGGGGACTTTGTCGTATGCCTTCTCCAAGTCGATAAACACCATGTGCAGGTCCTTCTTCCTTCTCTATACTGTTCCACCAGCCTCCGTACCAGGTGAATTGCCTCCGTCGTCGAGCGGCCAGACATAAATCCAAACTGGTTCTCCAAAATAGACACTATCCGTCTCAGCCTCACCTCGACCACTCTCTCCCAAATCTTCATAGAGTGACTCAATAACTTAATACCCCTATAGTTATTGCAACTATGAATGTCACCCTTGTTCTTATAAAGAGGGATCATAGTACTCCACCTCCAAGCCTCGGGCATTTTCGCCGTCTTGAAAATTCCGTTAAACAATCCAGTCAACCACCTTAAACCAGCCTCGCCAGAAAACTTCCAAAAATCCACAGGTATCTCACCAGGCCCCGTCGCCCTACCCCTTCGCATCCTGCGAACAGCCTCTCTAACCTCATCTACCTTAAAACGTCTACAATAACTAAAATCCCGACACTCCTCTGAGTGCTCTAGCTCCCCCAACATAATAGCTCTATCCCCTTCGTCATTCAAGAGCCTTTGAAAATACGACTGCCATCTATTCTTAATGTGGCCGTCCTCCACCAACACTGTACCGTCCTCCCCCTTAAAATTTAGTATTATTCTCGTGAATCTACCTAAAATTATATGTATTTTTTACTTCAAAGTTTATCATACTTAAAACGACATATATAACACTATAAATAAATAATTTCATAACTTTTTCCTTTTAAAATCAGTAAAATAATTTTATAACTCAAAATATCAAACAAAAGTTTAAAGGTTTTTTCTTACTAAATCACTTTGTCGTGCATAACTTATTTAATTTATCTATAGCAAGGACTTGAAAATATTGTGGTTTTCAATGAAGTTATAAATTTTTTTAAAAATAAAAAAATAAAATGTGGGGCGGTGCGATATATTCGCGGGTATGAATGTGGAGCGGGTTTATGCGGATTTAAAGGTGCTGCGATGCGGTGCAATTTTTAAACTCGCGGGTTTAGAAAAAATTTGCACCACACCCGCACCGTACCGTCCCATTGCTACCCTTAGAACTAGTGTTGATATTAAAAAATGTTCATAATGTTAAGATAAAGTAATAACAAAGAAATGACAAAAAATTAAAACACATGATCAATCAATTAACAATAATACTATTCACCTCCACTGATTGAAAGTGGATAACATACTTCACCAAATTGAGTTAATTCAATAGACTGATTACGGTGTTCAAGTTGTTGTCGTTTTTAGTTTTAAGCTATTTTTTGACAAAAAAAATTCAAGGAAAAGGCTTCGAAGAGAGAAATAATGGAGAAATTAATGATGGAGAAAATCTAATAAAGGTGTGAATTTTCGTTAGTATAAACGGCAGTTGTTTGTATAAAAATATACTAAGGTCAAACTTGATAAGTTTTTGAATACTTAAAGGACTAAAACTGATAAATTTATATTTAAGCACTATTTTAGACCTACTACTATATACATAAGGGACCATTTATGCCCTTTTCTCAAAATTAGATGATCATCATTGAGATATTAAGATTTTTGAATAAAATTACGTATATTACTAATGTATATAATTTTCTTGACGTAACCGAGAAAGTTACTGTGATGTGATCAAAATTCGTAAGTTCAATTTATGAAAATAAAAATATAAGATAAAATTGTGTACAATATATTCTAATGATCCAACGCTTCTCCAAACTCGTACATAGCTAACGTTTTAGTTCACCTGTGCCTATGCCTGTAGTATATATTATTGTGGTTTATGAAGGAGGGGAATACAGTTTATTATACTCTTTTCAGCTTCTCTCTCCTTGTGGTTGGAATTCAAAATGTGGTTATCCACTTTCCCAACTGCTCTGGCAGTTACTGTTTCAGTCTCTCCTCTTACTCCACAGGTAACTTTTTTTTCTTTTCTAATTTTGTAGGGAATTTAGAATTATTTCATTTGATTTCTGATCATTCAAATAGTTGATTACTATGTTAATTTTGTTTTACAGTTAGAAAAAAAAAATCACATTTATGCTTTCTACACAATTGTTTTTTTCAATTTCGATTGATTTTGTGGAATGTGTTGTAGGTTTGTAACTGGAGAAGGTGTAAATTGAAGAGAAATGTGAAGATTTCAAGAAATTTTGAATTTGTTATCAGTTGTTCTGGTGATAAAGCTGCTTCAATTGGGTTTGATGTGCCATTTCCTAAGGACTACACTGAATTACTTCAACAAGTACTCATTCTATTCATTTTTTATACTCACATTAAAAGGATTTTCTTTTTTAAAAGGTATTATTTGTCAGAGGGGCAGAGTAAAGATTTTCATTGATGGGTTCTGAAGTAAACATACTAACTAACCGAAGGAGTTTCAACATCTACTATATGTACATAAAAAAAAATAATTTAACCATATAAAAATGGTATAATTTTCTGTCGAAAAGGGTTTGGATGAACCCCCTAGATGAAAGGTCGCTCCTCCCTTGTTTGTCAGGGACGAAGATAAAGTATTACTTACGAGTTCAAACGAATTCAATAACTTTTGCTTAAACCCTGTATTTGTATTAGGAAGTCCATTAAATATGTATAATTACTTAATTACGAACCCAATAGCTAAGACTAGCTATGAGTTCATTGGTAAGTTAAATTTCTGAACCCATAAACTTCAAATTCAGGCTCCGCCTATGTTAGCTGCTACACTGCTCAAAGTGATGAGAAATAGACTGACAGAACGTGAAGCGTTTGAAATCTTAGAAATAGTAAATATTTTCCTTAACGTGTGAAGAATGGTCAACTTAATTACTAATGCAAAGACGGCTTACATGCATACATGAGTTTTTAAAGCCCCTTTTTCAGAGTCTTTTGAGTTTGTGATCAAATATATGAAGGATTGTTTAGTACACAAATAAGATTAGAGGAATGAGATTAAGTTAAGAAATGATATACAGCAACGAGAATAAGATGAACAAGTATATTGCGACTCCTAGGTGAAGTTACTAAGAATATATCTATTTCTCTAGTAAATCTTAAGTAGATAATACCTGATCGTTTATAGTTGTTGCTAGTTTTTCTCGAGTTAAAAGTATAAACTACTTGCTGCTTTTCAAATGTTTGCTGTTTTTTATGTTATATCACTTTGATCACCTTCAGAACCGGGAATTCCATCCTGACTTGATAAAAAGTGTGTCTATCTGCACCATGTATCTCTCATGCAGCCTTGAGGAGACTACTTTTAGTGTGGGTTCTTATCCCAAAGCCCATATGACCGAGGCATTGTAGTGGGCTTAGAAGACTGACTAATTGCCAATACTTGCTTGAATTCCTTAATATAAGCTAATGTACTTAGTCAGCTTGACCTAACTGGTTGTTGCTAACTATAAATTTCTCATAATGAAAGGCTTTAATCCCTCGTACTGCAAATTGATATATTACATCTGGAAATATCATGCTACTGTTTGTGCTTTTTTATGTACATTATGTCCTGATTACCATGTAAAGATTTTTCACTTCTCAAGATTTATGTTTGTAAAAATGCAGCTGAAACTTCATGTGGAGCTCTTATCAACTGCCAAATCTGTCCACTTTTGGGGCTTAAAAGCGGAATATAGATGATAAGTAAAGACATGATTAAACACTCACTAGAAAACATAACAGTTCATGTCCATTATATAATTTTGGTTCTAAAATTCTTGGAATATATATGTATACTACCATCCTAAACATTTTCTATTTGACTTTCCATTTCATGCATCCATTTTATGAATATTGCTTATCGTATTGCTCAGTGCCATTGGGTACTCAGTTTATTCAATTCATTTTGTCAAATCTATCCTCCAGTTTTCCAATCATTATTCTGGAATTTCATGATTAACAGGCTAAAGAAGCAACTGAATTGGCATTGAAGGACAACAGGCAGCTGATGGTCAGTCAAATTTCTCTGTATGTCCTCAAGTGATAACAACACTTTAAATAATACGTTATCCATACTTCCCGTGGACTTAAAGAGCAAACACTTTCTTGTACCAGGAAATTGAATTTCCAACTGCTGGATTGGGTTCTGTACCAGGTTATGCCTAATTGTCCTCAGTTGTAGTTTCTCCTTATTTGGACATGTGAAGATCGGTATAATCTACACTAGCTCGCTGATTTTCCATTCATGTCAGGTTATTTATTCTGGTGTTAACTGTCAACAGGTGACGGTGAGGGTGGAATAGAAATGACTGGAAGTATGCAACTAATACGTGAGTTCTGTGATCTCTTGGTTATTTCGGAGAAAGCCACAAAGACCAGAATCGTAAGTTTCTGGTTCTGATTGAATCTTATTCAGCACCTTTATCGATCCTTGTCTTTTCTAAATTATACACTGTGAGTTTCGAAAGGCTGTCTTGCTGGCTATTTGTCTTTTCATTTGGTTTACTACACTTAGAGACGAATGTACATCTATTGGAGAAAACAATCAGATAATTTTGGAAACTAAATAAGGAAAATGTTCACCGTAAAAGAAGTACTCAGAAAATTAGCAAGGAAAAGCTGTTGCTTGATACTTAACTGTTGGACTGAACTGCATAGAGTGTGTGCTGAATTCTTCTAGTTGCCACTTTATACAAAATAAACCAAATTCGGCTATTGGCAGAGTCATCTCTCGTGTCCATGCATGAACTATGCTGTTGTTAATTATTTCTCTATACAGCAGCCTTGGATTCTTCTTTCACATGTAAGCTGTTATTACAACTAAGACAAGAAGCTGAAGATATTTCATGTTAATGTTAAACAAATAGTGTTTCAAAACTAGTTTTGGTGCTTTTTTCTCTTTATCATATTGTTCCGTGATAGTTTCATCTACTTGTACTTCAAAACTAGTAGTGGTTCTCAACAGTTCCTTTTTTAATTCTTTTTCTTTCTTGGGTTGTTTGCTGTTTGTTATTAGTTGAGACAATTCCTCTTTTTTCTCTTTCCCAATTTACTTCCATGCTACTAAGGGTCTGTCATTGATGTTATGTCATCTGCTTCTATAATATTGGCTGCGTGACTTGTAGTTCGCTCATATTTATACTTCTTAACCACTGGTTTTTGTTCTTTTATTAATTTCTCTTTCTTCACATCTTTGTTCCTTCATTATGGTAGTCATTTTGTCTTTTTGTAGCGTAGTTCCCTTTTAATGTTTGTGATCACCTCTTTTCCCATTAAGCTCTTTTACTCTACCAGGTGCGCTATGTCAAACTTGCATTAAATCTTTCAGTTTTTCCCGGAGGCTAATGAAGTGAAATTTGCAAGACAATCAATTTTTGGAGGAGCATCTTTTAAGTTGGACTATTTGACAAAGCCTTCTTTTTTTGAGGATTTCGGTTTCACTGAAAAGGTCAAGATGGCTGACCGTGTCAAGCCAGAAGATGAACTCTTTATAGTCGCCTATCCATATTTTAATGTCAATGGTAACATCGAACTCTTTCACTTAAGTGTATATCAAGTGATCGATTTCATAAAAATATTTTGATGACAACATTGATTTCTGCAATGTAGAGATGCTTGTCGTGGAAGAGCTATACAAAACAGCAGTGTCAAACACTTCCAGGAAATTGATTATATTCAACGGAGAGCTTGATAGAATAAGATCGGGTTGTATCCTTTCTTACCACCAATTTTGATAGTTCTATATATTTGACCTAGTACTTATTGTGATTATGATCTCTTATTTCACTAACAGCTATTATTGAAAGCTCACTCAGACTTTACTCTTGAGTCTAAATTTATTTTTCTTTAGTCCGATTAAAGAATAAAAGTTTCTTATTGCTCTGCATGATTATCTGCATATCGTGGTAATGTGTAACTTGTTGCACTGTAAATAGGATGGACATCATAGTACATATTTTGCTGCCTTTTATGAATTACAGTGAAGAAAAGAGATCTTCTTAACAATTATTCCATGCTATCTTTGACAAAAATTAGATTATCCGCCATTCTTCTATCCGAAGCTGGCTGCACTTTCCAAGACTCTTTTTCCTAAGATGGAGACGGTATATTATATTCACAATTTTAAAGGACGAAATGGAGGAGTCCTGTTTAGGTAATCTCTATCACCAAAGCTTCGAATGACTGAACTATTTGTTAGATTGTCTTGCTATCACATTAGTTTTGCTCGTTTTCTTTTTTACTTGGACTATCTTTTGAAAAAATAGGTGTTACCCTGGTCCTTGGAAAGTTTTCCGAAGAGTAGGGAGTACCTACCTCTGCTTGCATCAACAGGAATCAATGCCATCCTTGAAAGAAGTTGCTTTGGACATCCTACCATCAGCTTGATTGTTTTTGTTTTTGAAATTACAGGGAGAGAATGTTCAGCTTGCCTTCTTTATCCTGTAATTTGAAGGAAGAAAAACGTTTCATATCGTGTTCTTTTGTGACCTATGTTATTGCAGAATTCTATATTATGAATTCAAATTTCAGATGAGTACTCAGTCTATTGAATGAATTTAATTGAAAATCCTGAGAACAAGAGCCTTGTTCAGAACATTACAATACAGCGTGAATATATTGATTTTGTTACACCTGTAATACACTTGTATATCAACCTTCAAAATCAAGTTGTTGAACACCTCACAACCAGAAATTCGCCAATTTCTGACGTCCCTTTCAGGAAAATAGCTAGTCAGAAAAGGCCCCTATCCTTGTGTATATGAAGGGACTTGTGTACTGCACCTGCGTGGTGGTCCTTTACGTATCAAGAAAAGAAAAGAAAGAATGAGTGATTAACATTGAGATATGGTTTATTAACCATATTGGACGTTGTGGAGGAGGCGGATTAGGGTAGAAGGTTAGTATGAGTTTAGGAAGTTGTATCTTTTGTTGTATTACTTGGTGTATCCTGGTTATGGTATTATTGGATATGTTGATTTTTATTGTATCTTGTTCTTTTACCATTCTTTGTCTAGATTGTTTTATTTTGAGTTGGGTGTCTATTGGAAACAACCTCTCTATCTCACATCTATGGTAGTGGTATGGACTGCGTACACCTACCCTCCCTAGACCCCACTTGGTGGGAATATACTGGATATGTTGTTGTAGTAATTGTTTAGAGTTACTTTTGGTTTAGGTCAATAGATCCAAAATAGTTGCAGTGTCTAAGCACCAGTAGCTTGCAAATTGAATGGATGACTCTTTGAATGAGTCCAAACTAGCTAGTTGTAGGTAGTAAGTTATTGGTAAATTAATCAAAATGCACAAAGTTGATCACCAACCCTAAAGAAGAAGATAATTTATTATATTACAAGTACATGTCCTGCTCAAGTCAACTTTGAACTGTCCATATTTCATTCCAACATCTTACTTTGTTTCAAGAATTACAGATTCAGTGTTTACTCACATAATTTTGTGTAATCTTAGAACCCTTCCACATATCTAATATACTTTAAAGTGAATTCAACATATGGCTGAAGCTTTCCTTCAAGTTCTGCTAAACAAATTGACTTTTTTCATCCAAGGGGAACTTGGATTGGTTTTGGGTTTCGAGAAGGAGTTCAAAAATCTTTCAAGCATGTTTTCTATGATTCAAGCTGTGCTAGAAGATGCTCAAGAGAAGCAATTGAAGTACAGGGCAATAAAGAATTGGTTACAGAAACTCAACGTTGCTGCATATGAAGTCGATGACATCTTGGATGAATGTAAAACTGAGGCAGCAAGATTCAAGCAGGCTGTATTGGGGCGTCTTCATCCACGGACCATCACTTTCCGTTACAAGGTGGGAAAAAGAATGAAAGAACTGATGGAAAAGTTAGATGCAATTGCAGAGGAACGAATGAATTTTCATTTGGATGAAAGGATTGTAGAGAGACAAGCTTCTAGACGGGAAACAGGTGCTCATCTTAATTTTTTTTAAAGAAACAAATTAGTATTACGAAGTGTGGAGACGAAGGAATTTGTATTCATTTTTTTTTTTTGGTAATTCTCAAATTCATGTGTGTTTTTGGTCTAACGGGAAGTCCAAAGATTTTTTCTAATCAAAATGTTTGTCTCTAGACTGGTTGGAAAAAAAATCCGAGTTGTTTTAGACCTTATAAAGTAACCATGTGAATTCAAGACTGTTGGAGTCACCTTAATGATTCGTTTAATTTTTATGTGATAATATAAAAATTAATTTCATATATAAGAAAACTTGGGAAATCCTTTAGCATTCTTTCCCATTCTTAACGTTCTTCCCCATTTCTTAATGCAGTATGTTTTACTTACCCGTGAATAACAGATCCCGAAAATGATTGTAGAAAAAATAGAGGAATTTCAAAAATCTATTTTGTCCTCTTAAATTACTTTCTGCCAGGTGGAACTCAGCGTGATTTTCTCAATCCTATTCTCCAACTCACGCCTGTTGTGCAAAAATCTTCTTTGTTTTCTGCTGACTCCTAATGAGCTTGAATGTTACATTCTTGTTTGGACATTGCTTGAAACAGGTTTTGTTTTAACTGAACTAGAAGTTTATGGAAGGGACAAAGAGGAAGATGAAATAGTGAAAATCTTGATAAACAATGTTAGTGATGCCCAAGAACTTTTAGTACTCCCAATACTTGGTATTGGAGGACTAGGAAAGACTACTCTTGCCCAAATGGTTTTCAACGATCAAAGAGTTACTGAACATTTCAATCTAAAGATATGGGTTTGTGTCTCAGATGATTTTGATGAGAAGAGGTTGATAAAGGCAATTGTAGAATCTGTTGAAGGAAAGTCATTAGGGGACATGGACTTAGCTCCCATGCAGAAGAAGCTTCAGGAGTTGTTGAATGGAAAAAGATACTTTCTTGTTTTGGATGATGTTTGGAATGAAGATCAAGAAAAGTGGGCTAGTTTAAAAGCAGCATTGAGAGTTGGAGCAAGTGGTTCTTCAATTCTAATAGCTACTCGTCTTGAAAAGATTGGATCAATTATGGGAACTTTGCAACTATATCAGTTATCAAATTTGTCTCAAGAAGATTGTTGGTTGTTGTTCAAACAACGTGCATTTGGCCACCAAATGGAAACAAATCCTAACCTTACGGCAATCGGAAAGGAAATTGTGAAGAAATGTGGGGGTGTGCCTCTAGCAGCCAAGACTCTTGGAGGTCTTTTACGCTTCAAGAGGGAAGAAAGTGAATGGGAACATATGAGAGATAGTGAGATTTGGAATTTACCTCAAGATGAAAATTCTGTTTTGCCTGCCCTGAGGCTGAGTTATCATCATCTTCCACTTGATTTGAGACAATGTTTTGCATACTGCGCGGTATTCCCAAAGGACACCAAAATAGAAAAGGAATATCTCGTCACTCTCTGGATGGCACACGGTTTTATTCTATCAAAAGGAAACATGGAGCTAGAGGATGTGGGTAACGAAGTATGGAAGGAATTATACCTGAGGTCTTTTTTCCAAGAGATTGAAGTTAAATCTAGTAAAACTTATTTCAAGATGCATGATCTCATTCATGATTTGGCTACATCTACATTTTCAGCAAGCGCATCAAGCAGCAATATCCGCCAAATAAATGTAAAAGATGATGAAGATATGATGTTCATTGTACAAGATTATAAAGATATGATGTCCATTGGTTTCGTTGATGTGGTGTCTTCTTATTCTCCATCTCTGTTTAAAAGGTTTGTCTCGTTAAGGGTGCTTAATCTAAGTAACTTGGAATTTGAAAAGTTATCATCATCCATTGGAGATCTAGTTCATTTAAGATACCTGGACTTTTCTGGAAATAAGATTTGTAGTCTTCCAAAGAGGTTATGCAAGCTTCAAAATCTGCAGACTCTTGATCTATATAATTGTCAGTCACTTTCTTGTTTGCCAAAACAAACAAGTAACCTTGTTAGTCTCCGAAATCTTGTACTTGATCACTGTCCATTGACTTCTATGCCACCAAGAATAGGATTGTTGACATGCCTTAAGAGAATAAGCTACTTTCTTGTGGGCGAGAAGAAGGGTTATCAACTTGGTGAACTGCAAAATTTAAACCTCCGTGGCACAGTTTCAATCACACACCTTGAGAGAGTGAAGGACGATACGGAGGCAAAAGAAGCCAATTTATCTGCCAAAGCAAATCTGCACTTTTTAAGCATGAGTTGGGATGGACCACACGGATATGAATTAGAAGAAGTTAAAGTGCTTGAAGCCCTCAAACCACACCCCAATCTGAAATATTTAGAAATCATTGGCTTCAGCGGATTCCGTTTTCCAGACTGGATGAATCACTTGGTTTTGAAAAATGTTGTCTCTATTCTAATTAACAGTTGCAAAAACTGCTCTTGCTTATCACCCTTTGGTGAGCTGCCTTGTCTGGAAAGTCTAGAGTTACAAGACGGGTCTGCGGAGGTGGAGTATGTTGAAGATGATGATGTTTATTCTGGATTCCCACCAAGAAGGTTTCCATCCCTGAGAAAACTTCATATAGGTGGCTTTTGTAATCTGAAAGGATTGCAGAGAACGGAAAGAGAAGAGCAATTCACCATGCTTGAAGAGATGAAGATTTCGGATTGCCCTATGTTTGTTTTCCCAACCCTTTCTTCCGTCAAGAAATTGGAAATTTGGGGGGAGGCAGATGCAAGGTGTTTGAGCTCCATATCTAATCTTAGCACTCTTACTTCCCTCAAGATTTTCAGTAACCATAAAGCGACTTCACTCCTAGAAGAGATGTTCAAAAGCCTTGCAAATCTCAAATACTTAAGTATCTCTTACTTCGAGAATCTCAAAGAGCTGCCTACCAGCTTGACTAGTCTCAATGATTTGAAGTGTTTGGATATTCGCTATTGCTACGCACTAGAGAGTCTCCCCGAGGAAGGGCTGGAAGGTTTAACTTCACTCACGGAGTTATTTGTTGAACAGTGTAACATGCTAAAATCTTTACCTGAGGCATTGCAGCACCTAACAGCCCTCACAAGTTTAAGAGTTACTGGCTGTCCAGAAGTGGCAAAGCGGTGTGAGAGGGGAACTGGAGAGGACTGGCACAAAATTGCTCACATACCTAATGTGTATATTGGTTAGTCTTGATCTGGTGCTTCCTTTCTGAGGTTCTTTGTTTGTGAGTCTCCAACACAGGTTATGCTCCTGGCATTGGATGTAATTTTGTACTTTTCATTTGGAACCAAATTCACTACTAAGATCTATTTGAATTATTAACTTATTATGTGAAATCCATTCTCTGCACTTGTTGCTGTTTTATTGATATGCAGTAGTTCTAATTATTCGATATGGAAAAGGAAAAGAAAAGAATCATGTTTTTCTTTTTCCTGCCTGCCTACTCATAGTTACATTGTTTTTGTCTAAATCAAGGAACATCAGTCAAAAAGCACTGACATATCACATTTTTCTCGATAATATAACTAAGAATGATTTTTTCTTTAGTAAATCTTAAGTAGATTATATGCTGATATCATTTAGACTAATTGCTAGTTGTACTCCTAATTAAAGTATCATGTCCAGTCTTCCGAATGTGTCCCGCGGTTTCTGTTATATCTCTTTGATCACCTTCAGAAGTGGGAATTCCACCCTAATGTTGATCAAAAGTGTCCTGCACCATGTAACTTCCACGCAGCCTTGAAAAGACTATTTCTCAAGTGGGATCTTGTCGCAAAACCCTTATGAACGAGGCTTTTGTAGCGAGCTAAGAAGACTGACTACAACATTTCTAGGAGCTAAAATCTATTTGTTTGTTGTTACTTGAATTTAGTTTCCTATCTTAGAATCTTGCATCTTATTGATGATGTAGCTGTATTTCACCTCATTCTCCAAATGATAGATTACACCTAGAATATATACAAAAAGCTAGACACAAAAGGTCAAGAGCAGATCCCTGAGATCATGCCCTTTACCTACAATATTTGACCATGTATATCTGACACAATCTAATAACTGATATACTCTCTAACAAATATCTTGACATTGGTATGCTATCTGACTATCTTGACACATCTCTTCAAGCTAAGGTGTATTTAGTTTCTTAGTGCCATTTGACAGACACTCTGTGTTAGATTTGATCAAAACTCATTTCATTCTACTTCTATTTTGGTTAGCTGTAGGCTCTCTTAAGTTATTCGCCTTTGCTGCATTTGCATGTATAAGTTCCTTCACATTATGTCGAAATGCCTGAAATGATAATGAGACTAAGTTGTCCTCCTTTCAGTACAAGATGCAGAGGCAAAAAGACTATGTTTGCACCTCTCAAGATTCTCAAAGATTTTTGTTTGTAATATGCAGCTGAAAGTCGGAATGTATATGATACGTGAAAGCGTAATTAAACACTCAAATGTAGACGATAAGTGAGTTAAACACTCAAATGTAGATGATAGGTGAAACACATAATTAAACGCTCTGTAGAAAATGTACCAGTTTATTCACTTCAGATTTTTGGTTCTTCCTTTCTTGAAATGTATGTATGCTACCACCCTAAACTTTTCCTATTTCAACTTTCCATTTTATGAATAGTGATTATCTTGTTGCTCATTGCATACTTAGTTTCACTTCACTTTCTTAAGTATGTCCTGCTGTTCTCCGGATTCTGGATTATCAGGTCATGTTTCGTTGGACAAAGCTAAAAGGCTATCCCACAAGAAACTAAATCAGTCTTGGTTGGATATGGAACTACACAGAAGGGATACAAGCTATACGATCTTGAACATCACACCTTTTTTATTAGTAGAGATGTTGTCTTTACAGAAACTGTTTTCCCTTTTCATGTTCAACCCTCAAGTGTTTTGCAGGATGGTGTTATTCATCCCACTGGCAATACATTTTCATTTCCAGTTTCAGGGGACTCAGATCTAGGAATTGATTTTGACACTCCATTTATGTAAGATAAGGGAGTGCGATAACCTATCTTGCATGATGATGCACCAGGTAGTGCAACAGTTGAGACATTACCTGTCATCCCAGGTAATAATAATAACACTGAGACTACTCAACATGTGCAAAGATCCACCAGGGCCAGCAAAGCTCCACTTTGACAGAAGGATTTTATCATCTCAAAGAAGGGGAAACAGTCTTGTTGTCTATTAGCTATTGCTGATAGTTTTGATTACAACAGCTTTTCACAATCATATCAGTGTTATATTGCCAATACTTCAACTGAAATTGAACCTAGTACATACCATCAGGCCATGCATGATGATAGATGGGTTCAAGCAATGAAAGAAGAGATCACTACATTAGAGGATAATAAGACATGGGAGCTTGTTGAATTACCACCTGGCAAGAGAGCATTGGATGTAGATGTGTGTAGAAAATAAAGTACAAGGATGATGGGCAAGTTGAGAGATTCAAGGCTAGGTTAGTAGCAAAAGCTTACAACCAACAGGAGGGGCTAGATTATCAAGAAACTTTTTCTCCTGTTGTCAAAATGGTGACAATGAGGACATTGTTGACTTTTGCTGATACAAAGGGTTGGAATGTTCAACAAATGGATATATATAATGCATCTTTGCAAGGTTATTTGACAGAAGTGTATATGCAGTTACCTCAAGGTTTTCAACATGATCCTGCAGGAAGTCCTAAAGTGTGTAAGCTAGTCACTTTATGGACTTAAGCAAGCTTCAAGACAGTGGAATGTTAAGTTGACTAGTGCTTTGGTTGCAGCAGATTTTGAGCAAACTCATCTGGACTACTCTCTTTTGACAAGAAAATCTAATGATGGTATTGTGGTGATACTTATATATGTTGATGATCTTCTACTGACTGGTAGTAGCAAACAGCTGATAGAGGAAGCCAAGCAGGTATTGAAGGACAACTTCAAAATTAAAGATTGAGATCTTAGATTCTTCTTGGGCATTGAGCTTGCTAAAAATTGTGAAGGTATTTTAACGCATCAAAGAAAACATGCATTAGAACTAATCTCAGATCTAGGCTTGGGAAGTTCAAGGCCTATTGATACACCAGTAGAACAAAATCAAAAACTCACTACAACTGAATTGGACAGTTTAGTTGAGGATACATCTGATACTTTCTTGATGGATGCTAGTGAATATCAAAGATTGATTGGGAGGTTGTTGTAATTAACACTTACAAGGCCAGACATATCTTATATTGTCCAGAGTCTGAGTCAGTTCATGCAGGCCCCGAAATCATCTCATATGAATGCAGCTATAAGAGTGGTAAAATATGTGAAACACTCACCAGGTCTAGGTGTTCTCTTAGAAGCTAATCCTATTGGTTCCTTACAAGCATACTATGATGCATATTGAGGGTCATATATTGATACCAGGAAGTCTATCACTGATTATTTGGTCAAGTATGGTGATTCCTTCTTGTCATGGAAATAAAAAAAGCAATCTACAATATCAAAATGTTCAGCTGAGGCAGAATATATGAGTCTTGCCTCCACTGTTGCAGAGATTACTTGGCTTGTTGGATTGTTCAACACACTTGGAGTTTCTTTAACTTTGCCTGTTCCTATACACTGTGATAGCAAGGCTGCTATTCAGATAGCTGCTAATCCAGTGTTCCATGAAAGGACTAAGCACATTGACATTGATAGTCATTTTATTAAGGAGAAGGTTCTCAAGGGTATGGTGCACGTGCAATACTTAAGTTCTGTTGAACAGCTTGCTGATATTCTAACTAAAGGGTTGAGCGTGCCTCAACATCATTTGTTGTTTTTTTTAAAAAAAGATGGGGCAGCGAAAAGGGTTAAAATGACTTTGGATTGAAATGACTTCGAAGCTTTCAATGACTTTTCAATAATTTTATTAAGCATAAGAGGGCTTTAAATAGCCAACTTGAAATAACAAATCTGCATAATTTCAAATTCAAAAACCTAAAATTTCTCAACAACTAAATCAACCTAACCTAAAATTTAAAATTCAAACTTATCTTAATTCTAAACAACTTATTAACTAAAATTTACTGCAATAATTAAATCAATTTTCAACACTCTTCCTTTGATTTAGTTATTGCAATTTAAAAAACCACTGCTCCTCAATTTTTGCTCTGATAGCGGATGCTGAATTCTTAATTTTTTTTGAATTTGCACTTTTTCTTTTTGATATTGATCTTTCTCTTCTTTCTTTTGATTCTTTGCTGGAAAAACACCATCAACAATCTATTGTTTGAAAGTACTTTCATAGGCTTTGCAAACTGTTGTAAGGTTTTGTCATCCCTCAAAACATCACATAAAGGATAGGTTTCAAGATATGATTTTTTCACAGACCAAATTAGATAGTTTTTATCGGTGAAAATTTTTGACGCATTCAAAGAGAGACTGCTGCTTGATATTTTTTTGGTTTAAAAATAGCCTTACGCTTTGAAAATAAGCACGGATTGAAAAAAGGTAGCCCTGACGGGTTAAAATGGGTAGCCCTGACGGATTAAAAAGGTAGCCCTTACGGGTTGAAAATGATATGATACAACTTTGGAAGAACTCACAAATTCCATAAGATCAATGAGGCTTTGATACCACTATTTTTTTTTAAAAAAAAAAGATGTGGCAGCGAAAAGGGGTTAAAATGACTCTCTTTGGATTGAAATGACTTTCAAGCTTTCAATAAGCTTTCAATGGCTTTCCAATAATTTTATTAAGCATAAGAGGACATTAAATAGCCAGCTTGAAACAACAAGTCTGCATAATTTCAAATTCAAAAACCTAAAATTTCTCAACAACTAAAACAACCTAACCTAAAATTTAAAATTCAAACTTATCTTAATTCAAAACAACTTATTAACTAAAATTTACTGCAGTAACTAAATCAATTTTCAACATAATTACCTTCTTTCCAAACTAGGACTGAAGAACATCTTCATACCTCCTAGTTTGAACGGGGCTATTAGAGAATATAACAAGGAAATAACAAACAACTGAGCTGAGCTGGAAGTCAGTCGTGGAGTTAGTTAAGTTGTTAAAAGATATTTTGTTGAAGTTAGTTCGTTGTAAGAAGATATTTTGCAGTAGATATTTTTGTGCTATTGAGTCGGTTACAGTTGTATATAAGTAGGAGCTTAGCAATAGATTAAGCACATTTTGTACATTTCCCATATATAGTTTTCTTTTCTTCTGTAATTCTTCCCTGTGTATAAAATGAAATCCCTAATTCTTCTCCAGATCTCATTTAAGGTTATAATTGTGATGAAATTAACAAAAAGTGCAGGTGGTGGGCAGCTCCTCTGTCACGACCCGAGCCGGGGCCCTAGCCGTAACGAGCATCCCGTATCATAGAGGCCCGGACGCGCTTCTAATCTGGTAATCATGCCCATTATTAATAAACAAAGGAAAAAATGCACAACTATAAAACAATACGGAATCATGGTCAATATCATAATTCAATTGAACAATCTGGAATGAAAACCATAAACCTCTACCAACGTCTAACATCAGTATGCGAAATCTCTACTAACTGAAAATAACATCTGTCTGAAATATGGGACAAGACCCCCAGTTGAACCATAAATCAAAATAAAATAACAATATCAAGTTTCATAACCAGGCCTTCCGAAGTAAGAGAGGCTCACCAGCTGCAAACTTCTGTCAAGTCAATCTACGGCTTACGGGACCCAGGACTGTGTCTCAGAATCCTGAAATATAGGGGGTCAATACAAATGTACTGGTACGCAGAGCAATCCAAAATAATGTGTATATATATAACATAGATGAGAGCAAGTCTGAAACATCATGCATGAAATAGTTAAAACACATGGGCAATTTCAATGATCTTAAAAACAATTTTGACAGTGCAGTTCTAATCTTTGTATTACTTCTGAGTTAGGTGGTACACCCTACAAGTCTACAACCCCACGGGCTATATGGAGTCCGTCCTTAACTCGGCGGCAAAGCCCCCAACCCAAGTTTGCCGTAAGAGTTAGAGTGTCTGAGTCTGATACGCCACAGAGAACTAGGCCAGCGTATAATCCCTTTAGGGGACATAATAATCCACATCGGCAAAACACAATTTCGGCAATGAGTTTTCTGAACTCGTGTCTTCTTCGGATAACCACCTAACATCTCTTCATGCCCAATTTTAGCATTTTCTGAACATGCATCTTTTTGAAATTCAAAATATGTAGGTCTAAGTAAAATCTAAGTTCAATTCTATTTTGTGTTTGTTATGGCATTGTCTGTTTTGGTATCGTCATACCAAGACTTTTAAGTCGTATTTCTAAGCCATAAAATATTATGTCATAATCTCTTCATTCAAAACATAAAATTTGGACCACCATATCATTCAAGCAGTTCAAGAGAATTCATACATCAAAATATATGTCAAAGTATGCAAAGAATCTTTCTTTTGAACATTTCGACAAACATGTGGTGGTCATGTATTTTTGACAAACCATGCAATTCTTTCATTATATGTCTTCAACATTTAACAACATGTAAAACCCCCGTCTCTTCAATTCAAAACCATAATTAGGTCATAAACAAAATCAAGACATTTATATCATTCTCCCAACAATGCACCTCGAATAAATCATATCTTAAGAAAACAAGAAGCTTGCAAACAAGAGAGGGATTTCTAATAGATCATGCTCTCGATTCATCATTCAAATTTATCAAAACACACACATATATATATATATATATACTTATACATGGTTATAAATCAAGTTTGGGGGAAAGGCCTCAAGACCAAAACAATAATGTCATTAAAGAATTCATAAAGCAACATTGTATTGTAAATTCTAAAACCCATTCAGAATTCATGATTTCACAATGTTTAAATGTTGTTGAAATAATTTTCTTATGACCATATAGTTTAGGAAAACCCCACGTACCTTAGATTACTTAATTAAAGAATAGGACTTGATTTTGTTGATTTGTTCCTAGAAAATCTTGAACTTAGAGGTTGGTTCTTGATTCCTTGTTCTCGAAAAAAACCCTAGTTTTGATGTTATGGATGAATAAGGAGTTATTTGCCTTGATTTGATGTAATTAGGTGTTAAAAAGGGTGAAAAAGACCCAAAAATTTCTTTAAAAATGGCTTTAGATCGCTAAACGGAGGTGCGGGACGGTTTGGGAGACAAACCGTCACCCTGGGGACGGACCATCGCTTTATGGCTAGAAAACAGGCTTACTGCCTCATTTACGATGGTTTGGGCGGTGGTTCGTCGCTGGCGCAACGATCCGTCGGCCTTCTCATCGCACTTTAGCAGTTCGGATAGCTCATTGTAAAATTGCCATAAACTTTTACCCTAATATTGAATTTAGGCAAAATTGGTAGAGTTGGAAAGAGGATTTAAAGACCTTTCATTTTATATATAGTAGGCCCTCTAATTCTTTATATACAAAAATTTATGGTCGATTGAACAAGTTTAAATGCTCACCAAAACTCAATCGATAGAAAAGATTTCAACTCGTCCTTGAGTAAGGAGCCTCTATGATCTCAATTTATGCTCAACTAGATTCCCGCACTACAAAATTGATTAACACACTAAATTCACATCGGATTTATGGCTTTTGGAACCTTTACACGCAGGAATAATGGTTTACGTGCTAGTCCGAAATGTGGGGTGTTACATTTCTGTCACGACCCGAGCCGAGACCTGGCTGTGATGGGCATCCCAAACCACAAAGGTTCGAGAGACCCCTCTAACTCCCCAACCCACTAGTTATATTGTCCTCTCTGGGCCTACGCCCGCACGGCTTTAAAATGTATCACTAGGGAGTAAGATTTTCTTACTTATATAGCCAGTATCCCTCCTGTGTTTTGCCGATGTGGGACTCTTTCCTAAGTTAGGGTGTTATATACAGCCCCTTATGGACTCAGCATCCTCGCTGAGGTTTGCCCCACTGAATGGGATTTGCCTACACTCAGGACTGAGGTTTTCCCCGCCTTATCGAGATTCGCCTACACTCAGTCTGAACTCTGGCCCACATCGACAGGTCTAACATAAGAGCAGCTTTGATACCATTCTATCATGACCCGAGCTAGGACCCTGGCCACCACAGGCATCCCGAACCACAAAGTCCCGAGATACCCCTCTAATTCCCCAACCCACAAGTGATATTGTTCGCTCTGGGCGCACGCCCACACGGCTTTAAAATTCATCATTAAGGAGTAAGACTTTCTTACTTATATACCCAGTATCCCTCCTGTGTTTTGCCGATGTGGGACTCCTTCCTAAGTTGGGGTGTTACATCCTCTCAATTTTTGCTATTCTTGGTAAACTATTTGTAGAAGATGTTGATGCAATAACCGGTGCATATGTGCTTCCTTACTGGTTTCGCTGAGGATGAGATTCCCTACCCGATGAGTCTGGCTAGGCTATTAGGCACCTTTGGTCTAGGCTTTCTCAGGCCTATCTAGAAGTCTGAAATTCCATCCATAGAAGGTCTAATTCTGAGCTAAAGCTCTATTTATTGCCCTATTCTCTTTCCTGACCAAAGTCACTTAGGAGGGGCTTACTTTTCATATGTATGTGGAGGGAACTTGACGTTAAGCACTAGGGCTAGCCAAAAAGGAATGGGTTTGAATGTTGATATATACCGAACGGGGCTCTATAATACCCCGAGAAATTTTTCGTTGAAATTTTGTGCGTAAACGTGTTTGGTTCTATCTTCTAGAATGAATTATAAATTTTACATGAGGAATGTCTTAGATTATGACCCACCATTGCGTAGAGTATCTAATAAGCTTTCCAACGATATGTGGATCATCCAAAACGGACACCCGAGCGACGAGTTATGAACATTCCGATCGAACCGTGAATAGTAGTGAACAGTAAAACGTGCAGGAAAAAAAGTACTGAGGCCTGGCGTATTTTTTCTCCAACTTTAAACGATCATAACTCCTTGTACATAATGATCTGGGTGATCTGCTATATATCAACGGAAATCTCTGCGAGTCCTCTTTCTGATGAAATTGGTTTCATCCAATTTGTCTATCGGAGCAAAAAGTTATGGTCGATCTACTTCAGCTTATCAAAAGTGAATTTTTGGGTCAACTTCAAACGATCATAACTCCTCGTACACAATGATCTGGGTGAGATACTATATATCAACCTAAAGATATGAGAGTCCTCTTTCTAATGAAATTGGTTTCATCCAATTTGGATATCAGAGTAAAACGTTATGGTTGATCTACTTCAGACTATCAAAATAGTTCACCAAAGGACATATTCGAGAATTATTTAATTTTTAGGTGCGTTTTGCTCATTCCCCCTCACCCAAAATCCGTCCAAACCCTATATTAAAGCCTATTAGAAGCAATATATGTTATATTTCATCAAATTCCCTCAAAAAGAAAACCCTAAGCTCCTACATCTAGCTTCAAGAACCTCCAAAGTTCACCATTAATTCTGCAAATTTATTCAAGATTCCAAGTTCCTAGTTCAAGAACTCCAAGAATCATCATTCAAAGGCACGATTAAAATCTCAAAAACGAGTATCAATCTAAAGTTCATCATTTAAGGTATGTGGGGTTTTTCAACAAGAACTCTCTTTCGTTCTTGTGCCCAAAAGTAATTTTCTTTACAAATGCATGAATTTTATTTGATTTTTATGAATTTGAAGCATGAACCCATATCTTATGATGATTATTATGAAATTTTGATGTTTATGATTTTGAAAGATGAATTTACATGTGTGGTGATATAAAGCATGAATCTTGAACGATATTTATCATGATTTTGATATTTGGGTCGTGAATCCCCATTGGAAATTGTGTTTTTTTTAGAAAGCGTGTGTTATAAGCACGTTGATGTTGAATATTTGAGATATTTTGAATGATTTGACCTTTTGGTCTTAATGGAGTTGTTTTGAACTCAAGTGTGAAAGAAATCCACAACGTGGTTGATTTTGATAGATGGGAAGCATGATGGCTCCCGATGTATATTTATATATTACTGAAATTGTTTTGTTGTGGATTGTCTTTGAAATGATCTGAGCTAAGTCCGGTGATGATAGGCGAATTTACGCGCCTATATCAATATATTTTGCCCATATTTTAGCCTAGTTTTGAGAACAAATTATATATTTCATGCACTTTTAGTCCTTTTTCCTGTAAATGAGCTAACGAACATGATTAGTAAAGTTTCAGGTATAAATGATGCAGAATTCAGCATTTCATGGCTTACTTGACGCAAAAGAAAGCTCACGAAGGAAGGGAAGGGAGTTTACACGCCTAAGGACCAAAACTGATGTATGGAAAATCTATCCCGGGCTAAAACAGCAATTCTGAAGACTTTGGGGACTTACAGACACAAAGCTGGATTTTGACAATGATACATTAACCTAGTACAATTAGGTTATGTATTTCATTATTTTATGTGGATTATGATAATGTTACCTTAACCTAGTACATTTGGGTTAAGGTTTTCATTAGTCTAGTAGGATTTGGTTATTTATTTCATTAGCTTAGTAGGATTAGGATATGGGTATTATAAATACCCTATCATGCTAGAGATTTTAGAGCATCTTCTTACATCTTCTTAACTTCTCATCTTACAATTCAATTCTATTACTCTACAACTGTTCTAATCTTTCCATTAATTCTATTTTTCTTCTTCTACTCTTCCATTCTTAAATTCCACAACAAGAGAATCGTTACTTTGCCTAGGAATTCACGCCTCACGCCTACCACCTAAGCTACACGAAATTACTCAATCTTGTGGTATAACAACAATGTCAATCGTGATCTCCTTCGCATTCATGGGTAACTAAACTTCTCTGTTGGGGTTATGCAAGCCGTATGAGATACTATCTATTGCTGTGAGTTTGTGAGTTCGAGGCATGTATATTGCTTATATCATTATTCTCTTCATCTTAATCTACATTCTTTGCGGTTGCAAACGCAAGAATGCGCCAGTCTAACATTTAACTTGTTCGAGAGAAAAGTTATTTGTCTGGAAAAGAGATAATGTCAAGGTAGTAGGACACCCTTTCCTATTAAAAAACTAGTGTCGTAACTGGACTAACCTCTTGGAGAATTCGTACCGTTAGATACGCTTTAAGCTCGAGAGAGTTAAAGTGAAATAGTCCTTGTTTAGGTCGAGAGACGCTTGGATTTACCATCGACTACAATCCTCTATAAGCAATTGCATGTCAGAATTCTACACACTCATAGCCAATAGAGACGTATACCTCAGAAGGTGGACATAACCCCAACGCTTCAATTCTCATTGTTTACAACCAACGTAACAATCTCTCTCTTTTTACTTTATTATTTTCAGCTTTTGTTTACATTACTTGCAAAACAAGAATCCCCCCCTTCTTACGAGACTTGCACCAAAAGTTTAGTAATTTTACTTACTTGTTGGCCAAGCTATTCCCTGTGGGATCGACACCCAACCCAGGTTGGGTTCTATATTTGCTAACGACCGCTTTACACTCAAACGAGAGCTGTAGATTGAGCGTTATCAAAAATTGGCGCCGTTGCCGGGGAATACAAGTGTCAATCAAGTTCGTGATAATTACTAGACCCTTTGGTCAAAGATTCTCGTACTTTTACTTTTAGTTTTCGTTTTTGTTTACTGCAGGTTTTTTGTTCAGTACATCAATGGATGCACAACGTGAAATACCATTCGATGATGATGATGATGATCTTGATGGAGCCGGAGCCACATGAGCCATTATTCCTCCACCATTAGCGCCCGGAGCCAAGTTCAACATCACAAGCACCATGATTCAGTTATTGCAACTCAAGGGATTATTTGGTGGACTAGCAGGCGATGATCCGAATATGCATCTCATCAACTTTATTTCTACATGCAAGTCGTTTGACAATCCTGGAGTTGGTCAGAATGCAATTCGGTTACGCTTATTTCCATTGTCTCTGTCTGGGGAGGCAACTCTATGGTTGAATGGGCTGACTCCTGATTCAATTACAAATTTGAGGCAATTGAGAGAAGCTTTCCTAGAAAGATTCTTTCCGCCTTCCAAAAGGGCACAATTGAGAGATGAAATCAGCAACTTTCGTCAGCTTCCAACTAAAGCTCTTCATGAAACATGGGAGAGGTTCAAGACAAAGCTAGCGAGATGCCCAAACCATCACATGACTAATGTTCACCTCATGGAGATATTGTATAGAGCCTTGAATTCAATAACTAAGCCAGTGGTGGATAACGCAGCTGGAGGATCTTTTATGGACCTCACCTTTGGTCAAGCAAGCAATATGCTAGATCGCATGACGAAACAAAGTAGAGCTTGGCATACCAGGGATTCCGAGGTAGCAAGCCCCACTTTTTCTATTGGCATGACTGCAGACCAAAGGAGACGAGAAGAAGAACGTGATCAAGATATGGCGCACATGAAAACACAAGTGGATCTTCTTACAAAGCATCTATTATCAGGGAAGACCGAAAAAGTCAAAGCCATTGTAGCACATGGAAGAAACGAAGTTGATACGGAAGAAGAAGCCAACTACTTGAATAATCAGGGGGGTTTCCGAGGCAATGCCCAAGGAAACCAAGGTCGGAACTACTATGAGAAATCTGGAAACAAGGACCAAGGTAGTTGGAAGAACAAGAATGACAATAGTGGTGTGTATGTTCCCCCTGGAAGACGTGACACCACCACATCTAGTTCTGGATGTATGGAAGACATGATGGCTAAATTACTGAAAGGAGTGGAAGCAACTAGCGCGGGAGTAACGGAGGTAATAAATGATTTGTCCTCTATGAAGAAATTAGTTGATTCACATTCCACTTCAATCAAGAAAATAGAGCAGCAATTGAGCCAACTTTCAGCAGCACTCAATCAAAGAAAGGCTGGCACTTTACCTAGCAACACCGTGCAAAACCCAAGGAATGATGGGTCATGCATGGCTATTACTACCCGAAGTGGTAAGGTGCTGGAAACCTCATCTAAGGGCAAGCAAGTGGTTGGCGAAGTAGTGGACATTGATGATACAGCGAAAGGGGAAGATGCCGCAGCAGCTGATCCTGACGTCCATAACGTCACCCCTCACGATTTGCAACCTGAAAAAGCTGAAAAACGGAAGCAAGAGAAGAAGAAAGACGTAGAGAGAACAATTCCTTATCCACCACCACCTTTTCCTCAAAGATTGAAGAAGGTGGTAGATAATACAAAGTTCAGCAAATTCATGAGTATGTTAAAGCAGCTGACCATTAATGTTCCATTGGTGGAGGCGCTGGAACAAATGCCTGGGTATGCGAAGTTTATGAAAGATCTTTTGACTAAGAAGAGGGCAGCAAGTTATGAGCTGAAGGATGATGTGCATCATTGTAGTGCAATTGCTACCCGATCCTTAGTACAGAAGAAGGCAGACCCTGGTGCTTTCACTATTCCTTGCACGGTTGGATCTATGAATTTTGCTAAGGCATTGTGCGATCTGGGTGCTAGCATCAATTTGATGCCACTATCCGTCTACAAGAAGTTGGGGCTAGGAGATCCAACACCAACCAATATGAGGCTCGTGATGGCTGATAGGACGGTAAAATGACCTGTGGGTATCTTGAATGATGTTTTGGTGAAGGTATCTTCATTTATCTTTCCTGCAGACTTCGTTATTCTGGATTGTGAGGTGGATTCTGACGTTCCCATAATCTTGGGATGCCCCTTCCTCGCAACTGGAAGTGTGCTTATTGACATGAAAGATAATGAGCTTTTGTTTCGAATTAATGACGAAGTGGTCCGCTTTGATATATGCAAAGCCATGAAGCAGCCCAGCGATATGAATGATTTATCTGTAGCTGATGTTCATCATGAGGATATAAAAGCATTATCTATAGAGAAACAGCCTACTGTTGAGCCATTGTCTGCTGCGCCACTGAAAGTTGAGCATGAGGATAATGAAGATTATGAAGAACTTATGGGTGCTCTGACAGAAATAGAGTCTTATACTCCTAAGCAACCGGATTGTGATCCCAAGAATCAACCAACAGCGAAGACTCCCATTGACGAGACACCAACACTAGAATCGCAAGAGCTCCCCGATTATCTAAGGTATGTGTTCTTGGAAAGTAGAAATATACTTCCGGAGAGTGTAGATGATTTAAGTGAACAGCACGTAGAAGCTCTCATCTCTGCTCTGAAGAGATACAAGAGAGCTATGGGTTGGACTATTGATGATATAATTGGTGACTCTCCGGGGAAATGTATGAGCCATCTCGAAGAAGATCGCATGCCCACAGGTAAGCCTTATTGTCGTCTAAATCCATTCAGAAAACAATCCACCATCTATCTCGATGAAGTCTAAGTACTCGAGGTAACTATGTCGTGCCGCGACAATAAATAAGGCTCTATATGGGAGGCAACCCATTGTTTTATCGTTTTATCGTTTCTTCTAGTACTTGTTTTGATTTTGATAAATGAAAAATCCAAAAATAAGAGTCGTGCCACGACCAAAACTAAGGCGCTTGGTGGGAGGCAACCCATCGTACTAATCGTTTTCATTTGTTTGAGCGAATATAGGTGCAAGAAGTAGTCAACGAGGAGATTGATTTCAATTGACGATTTGGACGCATTGTATGGTAAAGTTGGTAAGTTAGGAAGGGTGATGCATAAGGATATGGATTGAGCCTTTCTCACGCCAAAATAGGCTTCGAGGAAGGCTAGGCCTTGGTAAAACTAGGCCACGAACGATGCACAACCTATCCTATAGCCTAAGGTCTCGTAATCTAGTGTGCTATACACTATGCGCCGCCTATTCCTAGGTATGCTTTTGACTATGCACCGCCTATTCTATGGAATTTGGTCTCAGTATCTCATATGCCATAGACTATGTGGCGCATATGTCTACAAATGCCATAGACAATGCGCCGCATATGTCTACAAATGCCATAGACTATGCGGCGCATATGTCCCATTATGCCATAGACAATGCGCCACATATGTAGGATTTTTGTATCCAAAACCGATTGTAAATGGGTCATAATCCG
Source organism: Capsicum pubescens (assembly GCA_030864215.1). Lineage (NCBI taxonomy): Eukaryota > Viridiplantae > Streptophyta > Magnoliopsida > Solanales > Solanaceae > Capsicum > Capsicum pubescens. The sequence continues at coordinate 327,890,956 of CM061538.1, read as the reverse complement.
ACCCATACTCTTCCTATATAAAGGGGACTTAGTTTTATAACACAACCACAATAGAAAACACCCTAAAGGCGCCGCATACTCTTCCAAATCTTCTCAAAATTTTCTTCTTTTGCTCTTCCAATTCACAAAACCATCTCCACAAGTTTCAAGCAAGTAAGTACTCTCTTATTCTTCATTTATTTCTCGTAAGTACTACGTTGCTATGGCTATTATGAATTGCTAAATCATATAAGATTGTTGGTGATGTTCATGTGTTTGGATTGTTGTTGCAAAATCATGTGAGTGAACATATACGTAGGAAAATCTTGACTTGTTTCCGACTTGAATTTGGTTTCAATAGCATTGTTATGATATTTTCGGAATTGCTATGGCTATGAATATTGCTTAAGATTGTTGTTTGGATACTTACATGTTAGACTATCTCGGCCATCGGGATAAGACTTATAGTGCCTACCGACTTAGGAGGTTGTGATTGTTGTAACAATAACGATTCCATGTAGTAACCCCTATGTAGGAGTGTTGCTATATCTACCATGAAAGTAGTCCAATGGCTGCAAGTAAGTGATGCATTGCTGATTTTCTTGTCGGAATACAATCCTAAAACGTATCTCGACGAAATCTGAGTAAATCGACTACTTTCACCTCACTGATTTGTGTTAACAAAACTAAGTGTGGGGTGGTACCCCTAATGCTTGCTTATAGATTGTATCCATCGAGATGATGCTAACATGAATATTTTTTTTAAGTCTCAGGTACAATGGCACCCAAAGCAAGACCACTTCACAAAAAGGCAAGAAAAGAGGCCGAAAAGAGCAAGGAGAACCCTCCTCGCTGCAAATACCTCGACTCACGCTTGGAATTAAGTGGGATACTTATGAGGAACTTCTAAGGATGACGACTCTGATGATGATTCCAATGCAAGGGGTATGACCCCAGACATAGAGGATGAGTCCGACTAACCTGGTTCTTCTTATTTATTTTCCACTGAGGACAGTGTACCGACTAAGTGTGGGGTGGTGGTATTGCATGCTATAATTCTCTACTCGCATATATGTTTGTTTTCTTTTGTTTTATTTTTGTTTCATTTTTTAGTTAAGATTTTTTTTAGTAGTTAATATTTTTTTAACTTAGCTTCGCATGAGATTATTCTAATAGGCAGTATGAGATTATAACAAGAGCATGTGCTACAATTGTGACCATTGAGACGTTTAGGCTCCAGTTGTGACTCATTATGTGATATTGTGTGGTTAAATTCCTTCACTTGTTGGGTCGAGAGTCTATATTACTTCCAATCAAGTCGACCATGTGCCTTGTGTGTATGAGATAATCGTATATTCTATGTGTGTGGCTGATGCTAGAACTTGCCTGGTATGTATGCAAAGCAAAAATAAGGAGTGTAAATTTAGGATATGATTTAGGCATTTCTTTGACAACCTATATTTGTTTACCTTCAGTTTTACCTACCCATGGACATCATCCTAGTTAACCCCTTTTGAGCCTTTAGCCTATTTTCTTTGACAACCTTGTATGTAAGCCTAATCCATTTTTTCAAGACCGTAATTTGATCCAAACTCCTAAGTGCTTTAAAGTGAAAAAGTCATGTGACAACATAAGAGGAAATTGGGTGAGTATGATGCTATAAATTGTAATGGTGCTTGAATGTGTTATGAAAAAGAAAGTGCTATCATAAGAGGTATGTTGTGAAAAGAAAAAGGAAAAGAAAGCTGAAAAGCGAGTTGTGCTTAAAATTGAAAAACAAAAGAGGAGAACAAGGGTGGTAGAATAAAAGAAAGGTTGAAAGAAAAAAAAAGTGTCAATGATACAAAGTGATGTATTAAAGCGCTTAGGAACTTAGTCACTATTCCTGGCCAAAATAGTCCTACCCGTCCCTTAGCCTACATTACAACCATCAAAAGACCTATTTGATTCTAAGCTTAGCATTCTGACATTTAGTAGAGTATTACATTAAGGGCAAGCCTATGGTCATCAGTTGCTACATATGAATTCTTTGTGAGAGAGAGAGCAAGGACATTTTGATACCCATGTTTGAAAAATATGCTATATTTGTGAGTGATTATGGGTACTATAGTGTGAGACACACATGGTTGATGAGTTTTGGGTAGTCATATATGATTCCTTGTACCTTAACGTTTGCATGCGAGTTGATCACCATCACGAGTCTATGCTAGAGGTTAAACTGTTTCTACTTATAATCGAAAAGATACTCTTTGTTGATAATTGTTGTGCTTGTCTTGACGAATATTTTGTGTTGTTGCTGTAAAACCCTAAGTTGATGTTTAGAAGGACATGATAGTTTGTTCGAGAGAAAAGTTATTTGTCTGGAAAAGAGATAATGTCAAGGTAGTAGGACACCCTTTCCTATTAAAAAGCTAGTGCCGTAACTGGACTAACCTCTTGGAGAATTCGTACCGTTAGATACGCTTTAAGCTCGAGAGATTTAAAGTGAAATAGTCCTTGTTTAGGTCGAGAGACGCTTGGATTTACCATCGACTACAATCCTCTATAAGCAATTGCATGTCAGAATTCTACACACTCATAGCCAATAGAGACGTATACCTCAGAAGGTGGACATAACCCCAACGCTTCAATTCTCATTGTTTACAACCAGCGTAACAATCTCTCTCTTTTTACTTTATTATTTTCAGCTTTTGTTTACATTACTTGCAAAACAAGAATCCCCCCTTCTTACGAGACTTGCACCAAAAGTTTAGTAATTTTACTTACTTGTTGGCCAAGCTATTCCCTGTGGGATCGACACCCAACCCAGGTTGGGTTCTATATTTGCTAACGACCGCTTTACACTCAAACGAGAGCTGTAGATTGAGCGTTATCATCCGGGAGAAATCTTTAGCACCGAGTGGGAGGTATAAAGCGACCTTACTTCCCTAGAACTACGTGCCCCCGTAGGAGTGAGCCTGAGGATGATTTATATAGTGATCACTAGTTTGTGTGGATTTGATATCGATAGTCCTACTTCGATGGAAAGGATAGGACGGCTCTCCCCAACGTGGGTTGTACGTTGGACTCCATGTAGCTCACATGGTTTATGTCGGTTATAGGATCTTCCAGTGTGTGTGTGTTTCCTTGTGTCTATGGTGAATGGTGAAGTGATTTGAAAGTGGAATTGTGAAAGTTATTCTTTCAAAAGATTTAAATGATATTTACATTATGAGAATTGATATTCTTGATGAACTGAAAGTGATTGACAAATTATATGATGACTCACATGTGTTATTATACTTATTTCATCCTCTCATGATTATGATGATTTTCTTCGGGCTATGTGAGTCTTTTATACATCCTGCATATTTCTTATAAATATTTATGATGATGATGTTTATACAACTGCATACACCCTTATATGCTCGGTATTTTTCCATGGTACTGACCCACATATTCGTATGTGGGCTACATTTTATCGGAATGTAGGTACAAGGTATAGTTGCACCTTCGGATCCAGTCAGTTTGTGGTATCCAGTCAGCAGGTGATGAGTCCTTTTGATTCAAGGGCTTGGGTTAGTTATGTAGAGTTTATAGTGTTGTATTTTCTTTATTCAGTCGTATTGAGTTAGGGTAGTCGGGAGTCATGACTCGGCTACCTACAGTCAGTACTAGTAGAGGCTTCATAGACAGTCAGTAGAAGTTGATGTATTATGTTTCAGTTCTGGTTGTAAAGGCAGAATTGTAATCCTATAAAATTCCATTTTTGTATCGATCAGATTCAGAAAAGAGTTAATTTCTGCTGATTTGTATGGATTTGTATTTTTATTCAGTTGCTTATGAGTTATGCCAATAGAAGGGTTAGCTTGGGGTCACTTGTGACCCTAAGCACCGTGTGACGTCTCGGGACCCAATTTTGGGGTGTTACAAACTTGGTATCAGAGCACAGAGTTCAAGTGTCCTAGGGTATCTATGAAGTCGTGTCTAGTAGATTCTTGCGGAATGGTACAGAGACGTCTGTACTTTTCTTCCAGAGGCTACAGGGCATTTAGGAAATGTTTCCCTTCTTTTAAGTCTAAGATCGTGCTATAAAAAAGTTCTCTAAGAAGCTTATATAGATTCTCATCTTACTCTATTCTGGCCAACTCTGCCTCATTTTCAAGGTATCAGAAATAGAGTTATGGGATTGTAAGAGAGCTAGAAAGTATCCTGTCAGTGCTTTTGAGTTCCAAAGATTGAAGTACTTTATTCATGTTCATAAAAGTCGTGAACTAAGCCTAGGTTAGATGTGCTTTCAGATTCCTCCTCAGAATCTACAATGTTAATCTATACTTCTCCCTCTATGTATTATTTTTGAGATAACATGATTCGCAAGCTCCAGTCCTTCCCCAGGTAATGCTTCTATATTTTCTAGAAGAAATTTCAAAAGTTACACAAAGGGCTTGAGAGGAGCTCTCTAGTGTGTTAAGTTCCTTAAGTTGAAAGTTATGCCCTCATTCTTATGAGTTATTTAATTAAGACAGAGTAAGGTGTATTCTTAGATCATTGAATATTGTGTGTCAAGTTTCTATCTCTTGTATTATGTAATCTTGTTATCATTATGTTTGTGAAAAATCAAAGTCTAGTGAAGCCGTGTGGGGCTCTTTCGATTCACTAGCATAGCTTCTTTGTTATTCATCTCATTTTCTTGTTCAAAATACAAACCAAAGTCTAGTGAAGCCGTGTGGGGCCTATTTCGATTCACTAGCATAGTTACTTTGTTATTCATATAACTTTCTTGATCAAAACACAAAACCAAAGTCTAGTGAAGCCGTGTGAGGCCTATTTCGATCCACTAGCAACTTGTAGTTCATCTTGTTCCTTGTGCTAGCTGAAAATGTGGGATGTGGAGGTGTAGTAGTAAGAAGGATGGTAAGTGTAATTTGTTGAGCATAAGTATAGAGAAATCCCTTTTTGCATGCAATTGGGTTAATAGGAAGTGATATAGTTTGTTCGAGGTATGAAACGGGTGTTGACGGTATTTGTATGACAGAGAGTATAGGTTAGTGAAGGAAGTACTTGGTGGGTAAGTGCTGTTAATCTAGGCGCTCTCTAGATTGCAAGAGGAAGTTAAGTTAAGACGTAGAGAGCTATGAACTATGTTAAGTTGTGTATGAAGGATAGATAGTAGTGACGGGTGAAAGAAGGATGTGTTAATGGATTGTGAATAAGATAGGCTATATGATTAGGACCAATTATTTTTGTTATGAAGTTTAAGTGGGCTAGTGTTCATGGATGTGTTGTTTTATAATCTTCACGTGGGAGTTATACGTGAGATGGAGATGTAAATTATGTGAAGTGTGAGACCTTAAGTTTGAACGATTGGTGATCATGAAGCCGAATGTGACGGTTTCCGGATTAATGGTATTAGTTGCCGGAAGTGACCTAATAGGCTTGAACAGTGTACACAAGAGTTTAAGTGTAGTTGACTTGTAGTTAAGTTTAATATTATATTATGATGAGAAAGTTCACCCAAGATATTATGGGACTGCTTTAATTTTGAGGATTAGTGTATGTGGTGTAGTGAGTCGTGCCATGGGATTGTTAGATGGATAAATACTAGTTAGACGATGGATGATGTTTTGATGGCTAAGTTAAGGCGAGGTGTATGATTGGAAATGTTGAGCCTCTTAAGTGTGACTTTGATTTTTATGGGTTAGAAACATAAGTTTATAGGCATGGTATTAGAGGGAGAAGACAGAAGTAGCATGGTCTATCAAAAGGTTAGAAAGTATTCAAGTTGAGCTAATAGAAATAAGAGTTGAAGCACTAGATGGTGTACATTCCGGCGATAGAGATGTTCGTGGAGATTCGAAATTAGTAAGCATTTGAGAATTTGAGTGGTGGCTTAAAGCTAAGGGGTAGATGATAGAACAAGTAGTCAAGTCAAGCTTTAACATTTTAGTAGAAGTACCAGTAAGTTGTAAATTTGTTGTGAGAAAGATCGGTGCTTGACCCAATGTTATTTCAGTATTTTCAGCTGTCCCAAAACCTTCTCATGCTCTACATTTCAGTTCCATGATCTTAATTCATGTTCATACATGTGATGGAGAATTACATATTCTTCTAGTTTCCAAAAATGAGAAATTCCAGTTCTTCTAGCAATTGGAATCACATTCCATAAGTTATGAGCTCTAAATTCAGGGCATGCCGCCCATGACTCATATACTCAAGTTTTACAGTATGTTCAGTTCCAGTACTCAGGCAATACTCTTATTGATCAGTGAGATTCAGTTTTCGTTATGGGTGTCTTCAGTTTTGATACCTTAATGAACCCATTGTATTTGATATTTTATTCCTAAGGCCTCAATAGAGAGAGTCAAGTTATTTACATTGACCCTTCATGTTTCAGGTCTTCATGTTTTAAAATTTTGTGACCTTTTCATTAAGTCAAGCTAATGGTGTTGAGCAGTTTTCTAGAAGGGAGAGAAGATACTTCCTTATCTATGATAGAAGGTGGTGTGCTCACGGCGGTGAAGTGAAGTTAGATTAAGGCTAAGTCCTTGATACATGTCGTGGTTAGTTGAAGTTTTAAATGTTTATTTGGAAAGATTGTTGTGCGTTGGTTTTATGCACTTCTATGAGGTTGTAGGAATAGTAATACAGAGTTTTTGTGTATAGTTCAATTGGTTGAGAAAATGTTATGTGTGCCGTTTAAAGAATTGACCAGTATGTGTGAATGATGTAGTTGATGGAATCTTAGAGAAAGCGAGGAAGATGCTTTATGAGTGTTCGTTTAGAGGTGCATGTGCGAAATGCGTATGTGGTTATGAGTATAGGCTTGAATGTTATGGTTGTATATCTAAAAGAATGCACCGCAAGTTAGCGGATCCCTAGTATAAGATTGTATGCGGTTGTTGGAGTAGCAATAAGAGTTATGTTTGAAGTGAGGAGTTGTGAGGCTCAGTGTGTATTGAGGTTCATGATGTAGATTAATATTATAGTGTTATGTGGCGTATCTCATGAGTACTTGGAGTTAGGCTTGAACATAGTCGACGGAGTAGTTGGGAAGTGTTGCTAAGTTTGGAAGCAAGGAGTTATGTTTCCCAAGACCTAGAAATTCCTATCTTAATTTATTCCATATGGGTCCTTGTTCCCATACAATAGGATTGTATCAAATTATGGTTCATTTTCTCCCCGAACAATGTCATTTGAATCTTTTGGAGGGAGTGTTGAGGGACGTTTCATTTGGGCGCAAGTGGTCCTTCTTTTGATGAGATCCCCTTCGAGACCTTTGATTCTCAGCCTCTGAATAAACCAAAGATATCGATTCCTTAAAATCAGTCTCCTTTGTTTAAGATCCAACTATGTGACCATTCTCATTATGAATCGCATGTTCTATGAAGTATTCGAAAGTTTGGAGTGAAGTAAGTGGATTGACTTTGTTATCCCAGCCTTTTGTCCTTATTTCCATGGTATTCTTTACTTATTCATCGACATTTGAGGACGAATGTTTCCAAGGGGGAGATGATGTAATACCCTGGGAAATTTTTCGTTGAAATTTTGTGCGTAAACGTATTGGGTTCTATCTTCTAGAATGAATTAAAAATTTTCCGTGCGGAATGTCTTAGATTATGACCCACCATTGCATAGAGTATCTAATAATATTTCCAACGATATGTGGATCATCCAAAACGGACACCCGAGCGACGAGTTATGAACATTCCGATCGAACTGTGAATAGTAGTGAACAGTAAAACGTGCAGGAAAAAAAGTACTGAGGCCTGATGTATTTTTGCTCCAACTTTAAATGATCATAACTCCTTGTACATAATGCTCTGGGCGATCTACTATATATCAACGGAAATCTCTGCGAATCCTCTTTCTGATGAAATTGGTTTCATCCAATTTGTCTATCGGAGCAAAAAGTTATGGTCGATCTACTTCAGCCTATCAAAAGTGAATTTTTGGATCAACTTCAAACGATCATAACTCCTCTTACACAATGATCTGGGTGAGATACTATATATCAACCGAAATATATGAGAGTACTCTTTCTAATGAAATTTGTTTCATCCAATTTGGATATCGGAGTAAAACGTTATGGTTGATCTACTTCAGACTATCAAAACAGTTCACCAAAGGACAGATTCGAGAATTATTTGATTTTTAGGGGCGTTTTGGTCATTCTCCCTCACCCAAAATCCGTCCAAACCCTATAGTAAAGCCTATTAGAAGTATTATATGTTATATTTCATCAAATTCCCTTAAAAAGAAAACCCTAAGCTCCTACATCCAACTTCAAGAACCTCCAAAGTTCACCATTAATTCTGCAAATTTATTCAAGATTCCAAGTTCCTAGTTCAAGAACTCCAAGAACCATCATTCAAAGGCACGATTAACATCTCAAAAATGAGTATCGATCTAAAGTTCATCATTTAAGGTATGTGAGGTTTTTCAACAAGAACTCTCTTTCGTTCTTGTGCCCAAAAGTAATTTTCTTTACAAATGCATGATTTTTATTTGATTTTTATGAATTTGAAGCATGAACCCATATCTTATGATGATTATTATGAAATCTTGATGTTTATGATTTTGAAAGATGAATTTACATGTGTGGTGATATAAAGCATGAATCTTGAACGATATTTATCATGATTTTGATATTTGGGTCGTGAATCCCCATTGGAAATTGTGTTTTTTTTTAGAAAGTGAGTGTTATAAGCACGTTGATGTTGAATATTTGAGATATTTTGAATGATTTGACCTTTTGGTCTTAATGGAGTTGTTTTGAACTCGAGTGTGAAAGAAATCCACAACGTGGTTGATTTTGATAGATGGGAAGCATGATGGCTCCCGATGTATATTTATATATTATTGAAATTATTTTGTTGTGGATTGTCTTTGAAATGATCTGAGCTAAGTACGAGAGAAATCTTTAGCACTGAGTGGGAGGTATAAAGCGACCTTACTTCCCTAGAACTACGTGCCCCCGTAGGAGTGAGCCTGAGGCTGATTTATATAGTGATCACTAGTTTGTGTGGATTTGATATCGATAGTCCTACTCCGATGGCAAGGATAGGACGGCTCTCCCCAACGTGGGTTGTACGTTGGACTCCATGTAGCTCACATGGTTTATGTCGGTTATAGGATCTTCCAGTGTGTGTGTGTTTCCTTGTGTCTATGGTGAATGGTGAAGTGATTTGAAAGTGGAATTGTGAAAGTTATTCTTTCGAAAGATTTAAATGATATTTACATTATGAGAATTGATATTCTTGATGAACTGAAAGTGATTGACAAATTATATGATGACTCACATGTGTTATTATACTTATTTCATCCTCTCATGATTATGATGATTTTCTTCGGGCTATGTGAGTCTTTCATACATCCTGCATATTTCTTATAAATATTTATGATGATGATGTTTATACAACTTCATACACCCTCATATGCTCGGTATTTTTCCATGGTACTGACCCACATATTCGTATGTGGGCTACATTTTATCGGAATGTAGGTACAAGGTATAGTTGCACCTTCGGATCCAGTCAGTTCGTGGTATCCAGTCAGCAGGTGATGAGTCCTTTTGATTCAAGGGCTTGGGTTAGTTATGCAGAGTTTATAGTGTTGTATTTTCTTTATTCAGTCGTATTGAGTTGGGGTAGTCGGGAGTCATGACTCGGCTACCTACAGTCAGTACTAGTAGAGGCTTCATAGACAGTCAGTAGAAGTTGATGTATTTTGTTTCAATTCTGGTTGTAAAAGCAGAATTGTAATACTGTAAAATTCCATTTTTGTATCGATCAGATTCAGAAAAGAGTTAATTTTTGTTGATTTGTATCAATTTGTATTTTTATTCAGTTGCTTATGAGTTATGCCAGTAGAAGGGTTAGCTTGGGGTCACTTGTGACCCTAAGCACCGTGTGACATCTCGGGACCCGATTTCAGGGCGTTACAGGCTCTCAGGCCGGGACGTCTGGCAGAATGATTGGCCTCCTGCGCTGGAAGCGAGACCCGAAGGGTAAGCTCATGGCGGTTAGCTTCTAGCACTAATAATCATTTCCCCGTCTCTTATTTCATAGTAATCCTTTTAATACCTAGTAGCCGTTTGACCATGAAAATTACTTTTTTTCGAAGTTGGAGTTGGAGTTGAAGATGAAGTTGGAGTTGGAGTTGTGTTTGGCCATGTCTTTTTGAATTTTTTTTTAGACTTTTGAAAAATCTTTTTTAAATATGATTTTATGCCCTCAACTTTTAAAAATTATCAAAATCACTCAACTACTAATATACCTACTAATATACAACCAAATGTTGAGAAAATAATTTATATGTCTTCAATTGATAAAATAATTAACAACAAACTAATTATTATGATTGTTATTCTTCTAAAATTTGAATAAAAATATCACAAGCACGAGCTAAATAAATTTATCTAACCATAATCGATTGACTAGAGTAAATATATTTTGATAAATATAATTGATGGATATAAATATACTTTATATATTCTTAAATTTGTTGATGAAAATTCTTAATTACTTTCACTTGAATTAATCATTTTATTGAATTTGGTCTTTTTAAAAAAATTTACGGATGAATTATTTCTGAATAGATTAGTGCTAATTTTTTGCTTTTTCTTTAGTGATGATATTGATTTTCCTTGAATATTATTGTATCGTAAATTTGGATGGTTACGTTATGTTTGATATGCGACTTTATTGACCACATTTTAATAATTTATTAAAATCATAATAGCCATTATATGACATATACAGAAAATTAGAATGGCAAGAAAAAAATATTAAATTTCTCTCTTTTAAATAACATAATGTACTAGGCCTTATATTTCTATAATATAGTTGACTCAAAACAAAGTTGATATATTTCCGCCATAAATTGTCATTTATTATTTTTTACTTCACGTTAGTAAATTTTGGTTAAAAGAAGAAAAAGAGATTAGAATAGCTGTAACAATTAAAAATGATGTTGTACCATAGAAAATAAATAATAATTTTTTTCTTGGTGGTTGGTTGTAGTTATAAGAGGTGTGTATATAAAAATTTAAAGATTGGGGTTATATGTAATAATAATGAAAGTTGAAAATAGGAGTGGAAAATTGTGAAAACAAAAAAAAGTTGTTTTCACTTTTTGAAATCCAACTCCATAATAACCTTTCGAATTTTCATGGCCGTTACACCACAATTTTCGGAAAAGTGAAAAAAAAATCCGAAAAAAGGAAAAAAAATTTATGGCCAAACGGGCCTCTATTTTGCGTTTATATTATAAGTATTTGTCCACTTCTCGTTAGTACCTAACTTGTTTTCATTAATCACCGGTGTGAGTAAGTGTTTGGTTATAACTTTTGCAAATAATATTTTGTTGTTTGAATGTACTTTTTCTAATTAAATAAAATATGATTTATACCTCCAAATTTCTAAAAGCTAGCAAATGGGGCGACACAAATAGGGTTATTTTAATAAAAATTTAAAAAATTGAGGTAAAATTTGAAAAAAGAAAAATATAGTGAAAGAGAAAGCAAAGAAAATTGAAGGAAAGGTGTCTTTTAAGTCTTGAGTGAAGGATTGGTGACATTGACCAACTTAAAAGGTCAAACATTATTAGGAAACTTGATTAAGTTAATTATGGACTTGATTAATATTTTCAAAACTTTATAATCTTTTCAAAAATACAAATCAACCCACACCCCTCTTTAATCCAAATCAAACAGTCTCTCTCTTCTCTCTCTCTACAGCTTCTCTCAACTCTCTCCCAACCAACAGTTCTGCAAAATTCTCCCTTCAATCCTCGGCGACTTCAACCTCCGACAAAAAATAGTCAGGCGAGTTTCCTTTCGAATTTCAACCGTCAATCAACGTGAAGACTTTTTCGGCGACAACAACTTCGAGTTCTTCGTCGTCCCATTCCTTTTTCACAGGTAAAAAATTATGAAGAAATAGAGGAACTTGAGCCAACTACTCTTCTAGTATAGAAATGTGGACTAAATAAAATTCTAATTTCTGGCATTTCTTCTTCTTGTTGTCGTACTGTTGATTCAAATTTATTGGTAATTTTTATTTATAGTTGATGTTCTTAGTGTGTGTGTGATGTGTTGGTGTTGCTGGGTTTATTTGTTGTTTGTCTTAGTAAAAATGGTGTTGCAACAGATGAAACATCTGATGCAACGGATGACACATCTGATGCGACAGATGAAGACATCCGATACAACAGATGAAAATATTTGATGCAATAGATGAAAACATCTGATGCAACAGATTAAAATTTGATGAAACTATGAAAATCTGATGCAAAAGATGAACAATCTAACAAATCATTCATCTGTTGCGACAGACGACTTTTCTATTTTGAAGAAATCTAAACAATATTGATCCAACAGATAACTCATTTTGCAACAAATGAGTGATATGTTTCAACAGTTCATCTATGTATTTTTATTGTCTTCAATAGTTTACTCATTCATTATAACAGGTCAGTTATATGTTGTAACAGATAACATACCTGGTGCAACAGATTAGTGATCTATTTTTATAGTTTCCAACGGATTACTTATCCATTGCAATAGGCCAGTTATATGTTGCAACAGATAACATACCTGGTGCAACAAATTAGTAATCTATTTTATGGTTTTCAATGAATTACTCATCTGTTGCAACAAGTTGGTTATATGTTGCAATAGATAAAATACCTGGTGCAGTAGATTAGTGGTCTGTTTTATGATTTCCAACGGATTACTCATCCGTTGCAACAAATTGGTTATATGTTGCAACAGATAAACTACCTTCTGCAACAGATTAGTGACCTATTTTTATGATTTCCAATAGTTTACTCATCCTTACAACAGGTTGGTTATATGTTGCAATAGATAAACTACCTGGTGCAACAAATTAGTGATCTGTTTTTATGGTTTCCAACAGTTTACTTATCTTTGTAACAGGTTGGTCATATGTTGCAATAGATAAACTACCTGGTGCAACATATTAGTGATCTATTTTTATGGTTTCCAATAATTTACTCATCCTTGCAACAGGTTGGTTATATGTTACAACAGCTAAACTACTTGGTGCAACAAATTAGTGATCTATTTTTATAGTTTCCAATGGTTTATTCATCCATTGCAATAGGTCGATTATATGTTCCATCAGATAAAATACCCGGTGCAACAAATTAGTGATCTATTTTTATGGTTTCCAATAGTTTACTCATCCGTTGTAACGGATCGGTTATATGTTCCATCAAATAAAATACCTGGTGCAACAGATTTGTGATCTATTTTTATTATTTCTAACGGTTTACTTATCCGTTGCAACTGGTCGGTTATATATTGCAACAGATAATATATCTGGTGCAATAGATAACATACTTGGTGCAATAGATATGTGGTCTGTTGGAACTGTTATTTTACCATTGTGCATATTAGATTTACTATTATCCTTTTTAATGATGCATTAATCAATTATAATCTATTTTATATTTTTATTAATTTAAGATAATATGGCTCCCAAAAGAAAAGAAACTGAATCAAGTCCAAGTAAAGGAATAAGTGCAGCAGCTCGACTACATCCACCACTCTATGAGTTTTCTTTACAAGTGTTATCTCAATCAGGAGCAGAAGATAATGAACACGGGGAGGAGGAATGTCTCAAAAGAGATGATCCAAATGCTAATAGCCCTTCCACCGAAAAGTTGGTCAAAACCTTCAGCATTGATCGTTATCCTGTGAGAATGTAGTGCGATGGTGCCATAGATTTAATGGGTGATTTCGTGGTTAAGTCAGTCATGGGAAAATCTTTAGACGCCTTCAGAAAAATACTTCGAGAACAAAAATTGGATGCTTATTTCAAGGAAAGATGCTTTGGGCAATATCTTAATTTGCCGGAGGACAACAATGCTCGTTTTCAGATGAAAATGGTATACGATCTTCTCAAGCGTAGGTTTATGTATGAAAATAAAGACAAGATGGATGAGGTGTAGATAAATTACTGTGGCATGCCTATTTGTTTTGGTTGGAAGGAGTTTGCCATAGTTACCGGACTAAAATGTTATCCTCCTTCTCCTTCTCAAGTTATACCTACTCCAACCTAAAAAAAAGTACCCCGCACACCTAAAAAAGGCAAAGACAAGTCGAGTGATCGTGAGGACCTGGTGTCCATTGTTGGTCCAAGCTTCAAAAACAAAAATTTGATAGAAGCATTGAAAGGTAAAGGACTCTCAAAGAAGCACAAGCAATCATTGTGCTTGGTTTGGTTTGTACATAATATTCTTTAGGCGAGAGACATTAACAACAACATAAGCTCCGGTTTAATAAATCTCTCCGAGGATCTTAAGGCATTTAACAGCTATCCTTGGGGTTATGAAAGCTTCAAAATGACTGTTCAATATTTGTTGACTCCGTTGATGCCAAAGAAAGTCAACATATATGGCTTTCCATGGGCCTTCATGGTAAATATTTCTTTTATCATGATATGATTCATCATTTTTTTTTTCAAAAATGCTTTTGATTTATCGGCATTATGTTATAGGCTTGGGCATTTGAAGCCATTCTTTATTTGAGACAACAAGTGAACTACCAGGAAGAAGTTTTCTGTCCAAGAATCCTGAGATAGTTGTCGGCCAAAACCGATAAAAATATAAAATTTCTTGATCTTTTCAACCCCCCAAGGAAGCAGTAAGTCCAATTCTAATCAAGTTTTTATTTTAATTAATGATTATTTTAAATGATTTCATCATCATTATAATATATGTACCGATTTATTTTAAATTATCCATCTGTGGGTTGTTTCGATCAACCGAGAGTTGAAGATGCCATTTTTTCTTACTTTATAGTTTGTGCAAACTTTACCGGACCCTAAGGTCATTGATGGAATAAAAATGGAATTATTTAGACAAACAACCATCACAAGAAAAATAATTTTGGAGGGTGGGCTTGTTGTTGTTGATGATGGTAGTCATAGTGGTAGTGGTGCTGTTGTTGGGGATAATGATGCTCCTCTTACCATTTTTGAGACAACAAACCATTATGATTATGATCATACTAGTTGTATAGATTTTTCTCCAGATTTTGCCACATCTAGCGAATGTTTTGCATGCAAATGTCAAGACTGCAAGGCGAAACACGATGGAGTGATTAATGCTATTAATGCACTAACTGCTTCTATAAAATAAATGACATCTAAGAGCGGTGTCATTCCATCAAAGAGGATTTTATATCCATACACTCCACTAGAGATCAAGGCGTCTAAGAGGAGAAGGAAAGATACTTCCAAGGCATCATCAAGCATCAAAAAAAGCAAAATTGCAATGCCTCTATATTTGTCTTGCACCGATGTTCAATGTGCAAGGGCCACAGGAGAGAAGCATGAGCCGAAGAAGGTGAATGTACATCACATGTTCCTACAAAAAAATAGGCACATATCTATTTCAACAGATGATACATCTGCTGAAAATGATCAAACAGATATATACATCCATTGCAACTATTGTCTAACTTGTTGCATCAGATGCGTTATCTGATGCAACGGATGAGTCTTATGTTGCAATAAATGGATCATCTATTTGAAATTATAGTACTGATTTCATTTACCTATTCGAATTCATCCCAACCAATGATCCATCTGTTGCAACATAAGGCTCATCTATTGCAATAGATGAACAATCTATTATATATCTATAATTAGCATTGACAATTTTGGGTTTCCAGGTGGATGTCACAGTAGAAGCCACTGCTGAAGAGCATAATATCACAATTGATAATCCATCAACTGCTTCCAAAGAAGAAGAAAAAGTGGAGCTTGTCAGCTCGGGAGAACGAAAGAATTACCCGTTTGAAGGGTTCAACATCTTGGAAGAGGCTTCAAAAAAACTAACATAGTTGATCAACGACTATTCGAAATGGATTGTCGATGGGCTGTTAAGGCATCATGCAGGCAGGTACATAAATTATTTAAAGATATTGGTTTATACTATTCTTGTTGAAAGAACATGACATTAACACATATAAATCATCATGTAGAAAACAAAATGACGAACGCTACAAAGTGAACGAATCGAGTCTTGGTTTTGATATGTTTGACTTTATTGTTGCATATCTCGGAATGAAGAATTAGTTCTATTTGATGTCACAGCCCCAAACTTGCTGGAATGATGAGGTTTAAATGCCATACATATTACTATTAATTAATACTTTATTTAATTGCATCTGCGTATTAATTTTTTCGTCACGTAAATTGAAATGTTTGATAATATGTACAACACATCGATGTCATTTTTACTACCTTTGAAAGAAGGCCAAGTTGCAAATACAAAAACAATACAGATACACGACATGCAATTATTTGTACAAAGTTTACATCAATAATGCCTACTATAGGTATTATCAACAACAGTTAGAAGTTTCCCGAAATGAGGAATGCTTAATCTACATCATCAAAGGTTTTAGCATTCCGGTTGGCTTACCTTGGCATTTAGTTGACGAAGTGTACATTCCAATCAATTGTGGTGATGAATTCCATTGGGTGTTAGCTGTTGTCGTTCTAAAAGAGAGGCGCATCCGAGTTTATGACTCGATGTCGTGAAGGAGACATTTCGGGCCGTCGTCTGAGATACAAAAGCTGGCCAAAATATTGTCTACTTACCTTGATATTACTGACTTTTTGTACCAAAAGGTTCGTACTGATTGGTCGATGATTGAAGCATATCGGGATAAAATGGTTAATCCATTTGATGTACAATATGTTGAAGAAATTACTCAACAAACCATTGGTAGCCTGTAAGTTTAAGTGTCATGATTTAGTTTCATTCCAAAAATTTCACAATGCTTGCATGAACTGCAAGATATGGATTATTTATTTTCATAAAATGCAGGGATTGCGGTCTTTTTGTTGCCTCGTACGCCGAGTATTTGAGCGATGAATTACAATTATCAAATGATGGACTTGATGCCGGATTAATCCGCAAAATATATGCTGCTCTTTTATGGAAATACGGAGAACCGAAGCTCAGAAGCCGTATGCAAGCGACATTAAAGATCCACAATGACCAAAGCCGAATTTTGCAACACCGGATGAAGAACAACTTGTACATATTGATAAGATCTTTATAGCCTGAGTCCGTCAATGTAATAACCTATCCTCCTTGCTTTAATTTGTTGATTTATTTGTAGAGTAGATCATTTGTACCCATAATAATTTTTTTACATTTCATTTATTTGTTGAGTTATTTCATGTAATTTCCGAAGGCTTCAACTTATTTTATGTTGTCTATGAATATAATTTAATCCTTAGTTTTGAACATGTTAATTAAAATGGAATAATAGATTCAAATATCGCAACAATAATACATCTGTTGCAACAGACGACATATCTTATCAAACAGATTTAGACATATGTTGCAACATGAGATGTAATACATAGGTCATCTACTGGAAATTATATAACAGGTCTTCCTATTTTCTTGATTTGTTCCAATATATTACCTATCAGTTGCAACGGATAGATTATATATTGCAAAAGATTGGATATCTGTTGCGACAGACAGGCGGGGAAACATCTGCATAATACAATAGATAACCAACCTATTTCAATAGATAATCAATCCATCACAATAGGTACTATATCTGTTACAACAGATATACTATTTGTTGCATTATAAAAATTCAACTATCCACAGACATAAAAATTATTTTCACTACATGTAAAGTGAGGTGGCTTGAAATAAAAAATTATTATCGTGTTTGTCTCCGTCTTTGTATATATTCTTCTTTATACACGGGCTCCAATCATTTAGTTAGGTCATCTGCTAAAAATTATATAACAGGTCTTCCTACTTTCTTATTTTTTTCAATAGATTACCTATCAGTTGCAACAAATAGATTATATATTGCAACAGACTGGATATCTGTTGTGACAGACAGACTGGAAAACATCTATTAATGCAATAAATGACCAACCTATTCCAAAAGATAATCAATCTGTCACAACAGATATTATATCTGTTACAACAGATATACTATCTATTGCATTATAAAAATTCAACTATTCGCAAACATAAAAATTATTGCCACTACATGTAAAGTAAAATGAAGTGGCTTGAAATGAAAAATTATTATCGTGTTCGTTTCTGTCTTTGTACATATTCTTTTTTATATACGGGCTCCAACCATTTAGTTAGTACCCCATAAGCCCAGACCCATTGCATCTTTCCCATAATGGCGTCGCACATACTGGTCAGCAAACACTCAATGTACGCAAACGAGTACGGCCCGCATGTTGCACCGGTTTTATTTTTTGGGAGCTCGATGTTCTTATTTAGACCTTCAAAATCCCATGATTTCTTTGTCAAGACTTTATCCGGCAAATGATCCATCATCTTACTCTGTGTCAACAACTTGGAAAACAACTTCAAGAGTGGCTGCATGTGGGCTAAAAATGTTTCCTCGCTGAAGATAGGTAAGTTGCATTCATAAACCTTAATCTTTCCCTCGTACAGTAGTATCTCAATAGCGAGAAAATATTTAACTTCCACGTTCATGACTTCAAGGATTCTCTTTGCCTTGGTTCAGCTCTTGCCGTGTGGATATAGACTCTTCCCTCTAACATATTTAATCACTTCTTCATCCCATTGGAACATAGAAACTAACTTCAAATCTCGGGCCACCAAAATCAACTAGCTTATGGAGATCAGCGTACCTATACTTGAAATTATTGTAGAAGTTGAGGTCTATTATCATATCGGCAGCATCATAATCATCCAGGTATGCTAATTGTCTGCCCCTTATAAGGCAGAGAATTTCATCAATATACTATGGTATAAGAAGACAATTTTTAAATAGGTTAGTAATTATAAAGAATAAAAACATAGTGGAAAGAATCCGATGCAGAGGGTTCTCTGAATCAGTTCATAGATTACCTAGCCAACACAACTTATGCAACAGATGTGTATTATGTTGCAACAAAATACCAAGCTGTTGCAACAGATTACACATCTGTTGCGTAGATTATTTTTCATGGAGTAGATTGGAAGGCTAGGTTAGCAAAAGTAAACTTATATTATCCTCGTACCATACACGCATATTTGTCATATTCGTAAGTCATTGGCGGCAAATGAATGCATGGTGTATTCTTTTTGAGCCTTCGTCCTGCCATTCATGATTTCTTGCAGTTCCTTCTTCTTCTCCTTGCCAAGCGCCGCGAATATGTTCACCTTCTTCAGCGGCTCCTAAACTTGAGTTGGAAAATCTTTCGAATAGGTTTTCTACAGTCCAAGTAGTGCCTGAAGATGCTCACGAGAAGAAACTCAAGGACAAGGCAATAAAAAAATGGTTACAGAAACACAATGCAGCTATTTGTTAAAAGATGCTTTAACAATTAATGCACATGATTTATTTTTTAATTTTCTCCAATTTTTTTACATACCTAGTCAAATTGGAATTCCTATTTATGGTAGGAGATTGATTAGTTATTATTTTTTTTTATAGCAAATAGGTTTTCTTTTATTGGTAGTTTAATCTATTTTTTGTTAAAATATCACTATTTAAGGAGTTGATTACCAGAAAAAATAAACTCCTTTGCGTCTCTTCTCTTCTAACTCATCTCTATTTTCAGTTTTTAAGATTGTTAAAATCAACAATTGGTGTCAGAGCTATTTTTCT
This sequence comes from Capsicum pubescens, assembly GCA_030864215.1. NCBI lineage: Eukaryota > Viridiplantae > Streptophyta > Magnoliopsida > Solanales > Solanaceae > Capsicum > Capsicum pubescens. Next base: position 327,871,350 of record CM061538.1, on the reverse strand, counting down.
TGAAGGGCCTGTGAGTGAAGAGATGTATTCTGAAAATAGCTTTTCACGAATGGCTCCACCCATTTTTTATGGTGAAAATTATCAATTATGGGCTGTGAGAATGGCAAATTACTTGGAGGCTCTTGATCTATGCTATGGAAGAAGATTATGAAATTAATCCGTTGTCAAATAATCCCACCATAGTCCAAATCAAGAGTCACAAGGAAAAAAATAATCACGAAGTCCAAGGCGAAGGCAACTCTGTTTTCTTCTGTTTCAATAACTATTTTTACAAGAATTATGTCTCTCATATTGCTAAAACAAATTTAGGATTATTTGAAGAAATAATATGTTGGAGATGAAAGAATCTGAGGAATTCAAGTACTGAATTTATTAAGAGAGTTTGAGTTGCAGAGAATGAAAGACTCCAAGACAGTCAAAAGCACTTGGACAGATTACTTGGCATTGTGAACAAGGTAAGATTACTAGGCACTGAATTTAAAGATTCAAGAATTGTTGAAAAAATTCTTATTATAGTACCCGAAAGATATGGAGTCTGTATAACTACCTTGAAAAATAAATAAGATCTGCCCAAGATTACCTTGGCAGAGTTATTAAATTCTTTTCAGGCACTAGAATAAAGGAAACTTATGAGGCAAAATGGTATGGTTGAAGGAGCCTTAGTAGCCAACCACAAAACTCAAAGAAAGGGTAAAAATTTTAAAAATTACCCACCTTGTGAGCACTGTGGAAAAATAGGTCATCCACCATACAGATGTTGAAAAAGGCCGGGCGCAAACTGCAACAAGTGCAATCAACTTGGCCATGAAGTAGTGATTTTCAAAAGTAAATTTGAGAATCATGAAGCAAATGCATGTGTGGTCAATGAAGAAGAAGACCATCTTTTTATTGCAACATGTATCTAAAGTAAGGTTTCAACAAATTTTTGGTTGATTGACAGTGGTTGCACCAACCACATGACTTATAACAAGAGTTTGTTTAAAGAATTAAAGCCTACTGAAATATCCAAAGTTAGGATTGAAAATGGTGACCAGATTTTTGTTAAAGGAAAAGAAACCGTTGTCATCAAAACAAGTTCAAGTAATAAAGCAATTTCAGATGTTCTTTATGTACCTAATATTGATCAAAACTTTTTGAGTATTTATCAGTTGGTACAAAAAGAATATAAAGTATTTTTTGAGGATAAACATTGTTTTATCAATTACGGTGCTGGAAAAGAAGTTTTAAACATTAAAATAATAGGTAAACATTTCTCATTTGATCCAATGGAAGATGTTTCTGTAGACCATGAAAAAGATCATAGGCCGAAAAACTTAGAAGATGATCCTCTAATGGAAAAAGTACAAGCAATATGTGAACCTCCTAGGTTTAATTAAATGAGATTCAATATTCCGAAAGGAATTGAAGCAATGGAAAAGTTATCTATCTTTTAGAAAAACAAAACATATAAGTTTAAATTCAAGATACAAACGAAGAAGGAAAACATGCCAAAAGGATTTAATAATCAAGGGTTGCATTCAAGACGAGAAGTGAATTTAATTCACTACAAGTCAAAAGATGAATCTGCAGATTTATTCACAAGGTCACTTTCAATTATCAAGTGTGGAGATCCCAGGATAGAAGACTAAAATTTTGTTGTTCCTAAAGCAAGGAGGACTATTAAAAGTTGCTTTAAGGAATAATGCACGTGATTTATTTTTTATTTTTCTTTATTTTTTTTACATACACCTCCTAGTCAAATTGGGATTCCTATTTTTGGTAGGAGACTGATTAGTTATTATTTGATTGTAATAGCATATTTAAGGAGGAATTGATGATCAATAAAATATACAGTTTTACCAGAAAAGAAAAATAAACTTCTTTGTGTCTCTTCTCTTCTAACTCATCTCTATTTTTAGTTTTTAAGAGTATTAAAACCAATAAAATTGATGACATGTTGGACGAACGTAAATATGAGGCAGCAAGATTCAAGCAGTCTCGATTAGGGTGTTATCATCCAGAGATTATAACCTTCCATTCCAAGATTGGGAAAATGATGAAAGAGATGATGGAGAAACTAGATCCAACTGCTAAGGAAAGAATGGATTCTCAATTGCAAGAAAGATTATAGAGAGACAAGATGCTAAAAGAGAAATAGGTGATCATCTTAAATACATTTTAGACAACTTGGTTTATATTATTCATGTGTGTGTATTTGGGGTGAGGGGAACTGGGAAGTTCCAAAAAGCTTTCCTAAACTACCATTGATGATAAAGAAACTACTGCTGCACAGAGAATGAGAAGATCGATAGTTTATTCATAAGTTAATGGAGAATATATAGGCTCTAATACAACACTGATTCCTAAAGTAATACAACAACTAATTACACTCCTAAAGTGATACTATAACTAATTACAACTGTACAAGCAGATAACTAATGATATAATTACAAATTATTTTTGTATATCTCTTTTACGCCCCCGCAAGTTGGTGTTGACGTCTACAATACCCAAATTGTCAAACACACGATTGAAAGAAGCATGTGGAAGTGATTTGGTTAGGACATCAGCAACCTGATCAGTAGTATGTAAGTGCTTGACTTCAACCTCTTTGCATTGCACCTGATCATAGATAAAGTAGAAATCGATGGCAATATACTTCATCTTACTATAAAAGACAGGATTCTCATAGATGTATGTAGTTCCAATATTATCACACAGTATACACGGAATGCAAGAAAGGAAAAAATGAAGCTCACACAGTAGGTTGGTGATCCATTTGTTTTTGGCAAGAGCAGCAACTACAGCTCGGTATTCGCTTCGGTGGATGATCGAGAGACCAATCACTTCTTCATGGAGGACCACGATACTGGTGTTCTTCCAAGGTATATAACATAGGTGGTTGTGGAAGTTCTGTCTATAGGGTCACCAACCCAATCAGAGTCAGAGTACACCATAATTCGACTATTAGTCTCATGGGTTATCTGAAGCCCAAAGGATGAGGTCTATTTGTGATACAAGAATGACCAAGGAAGACACAAAAATCACACACCAAAATAGTCCACTAGTCAAGAAACCGTGGACCTCTTTGATGACCACACTCGAATTCAAGAACAATGACAAAAACACAAGAGAATAAGGTGTTTAACACCTATTGGCAACCAACAATCCCAAACTATATTAACAATAATAGGATGAAGAACAACAACATTATAACAACAAGAACAATATGGGTTAATATAAAAGACACTACCAACGGTTACAACAAAATAAAGATAGAAAGATAGACAAATGGATGGTATAATCCTAAGAACCCAAGAGCTCATTCCACTCTTGAATCCTTAACACTACACACAACTATTACCTATCTCTTACAATTGACACAAGAGAGGTTTCCACCACCCAAGCACCAACGTATCAAGCAAAATGCAACACACAAATGATTCCACACTTGTGCAATGCCCTAGTTTCGATTGGACTCTCTCTCACTCTAAGAGAAGTGTTCTTTCAATAATAATAATCAACTAAAGAACTAAAAATCCTATAATGTTCTATTTATATTACATTACAAAATAAGAGACAAAGGACTAAAGGGCCCTTTCATTAATGGGATCCAAACCGCCCATTGAGTGCATTTTAGGGGCGGGTTTGGGCCTTCTTTACACTTGGGCTTGTGAACCCTTTTAGGTGATCTGTAAAATACTCAAAAAGTGTCCAAGGTCATAATCTTACTTGTATCATCCTCTCCATCTTGAGCGAAATTTGCCCACAAATTCACGACATCACCTCTTTTATAATGGCACTTCACAATCTCCTTTACACGGCTACACATCTTCTACATCATTATCGCCATGCATTTTAACCTCTTTTTGCTCTCCATCTTGAGGCTTTCCATCAACCTTAGCTAATTTAATTACTACTTCCTCCCTAAGATAGTATAATTTTCCCTTCCTTAGGATCACGTTCCTCCGGTTTGGGTACTCACTAGCCTTGTTCCCCCACCCTTGGCATTTGAAGAATTGAAATCCCTTATAATTGGAAGTAGAAATTGGTTTACCTTCATACCCAGTGGACTATTTTGAGGCATCCTTGGTGCTCTCAATTTGGACAACCATGAATGAGCTCTCTTTGAGCTCCCTTTCAACCTCTAATGCAGCTTGGAAGATTCCATCAATGGTGTCAAACTTATAAAGTGTCATGCAAGTGGAGATGTCCTTGTTCAACCCGACTTTGAAGCGCAAGATGTCATGACTCACTTGTTCTCCCCAGTGATCTAGTTTCAACATCAATTATTGAAATTTATCTTAGTAAGCCATGACACTATTGCTCCTTGCCTCGAATTATACAATTTGTAAAGGAGCTCATGTCTATAAGTCTTAGGAAAGTATCTTTTCCATATAAGGTTCTTCAACCAAAACCAAGGAGGAGGTTGTCCCCCAATCATCTCATTCCCAAACCAGTTAACATACTCCCACCATATATTAGCATACCCTTCGAAGTGAGCTATAGCATAGCAACTTTTCTTTTCTTCGGTGAGATCATTAAGTTGGAAGATCTTGTCACAAAATGACTCTCATGCAAGGTAGGCTTTGGGACCACTATCACCTTTGAAAATGGGAAGGCTCACTTTGATGGAATTGAGACCTACATCTCGATTTGGATGGCCATCTCTCACCTCTTGGCCTAACTCCCCATGTCTACCCTCATTATTTCTTCCCTCAAGTAAACATCATCATATGGACCATAACCATCATGTTTTCCTCCCCTACCATAACCTTCAACATGGATGGGTCTATTTGGGTTAAGTGGAGCTTGTAGTGGCGGGATTGTATTTTGATAGTGAGGTCTTTGGTCAAGTGGAGTTTGGATGAGAGGGTTCGGATTTGGTGGTGGTATTTGGGTTCCAAGCCCTTATTGTTGGACTTGGTGAAGTGGAGGATGGTTTGGTCTATCTTGTTCTCGTCTTTGGGAGTAAATATTGGTTGGATTTATGGCAATTGGTGGATATAGCATTTGGTGCAAGGTCTCAGGAGTATTAGTTAGGGAATTGTTTTCAGGGGTGAAAGGTCAACTCTTTTGGCTTTCCATACATTCTAATCTCCCACTCATTGATGCCACATCCGTATCTAATTTCTCAAGACCCACATTCAACGTAGCCATATCTCGGGACATAGTTTCAAGGTGAGCCAAAATGATATTGATGGCATTATTGTCCATTGTTTGAGCATTTGAAGCCTCGGGTTCCATTGTGGTTGTACCAAAAATAACCCTTCAAGTTATAGTCCAACAAGATACCCAATCAGTCCACAACATCACACACAACAATAGAATACAAATCCTACAAAACAAAATACACGTTAGTTCAAAACAACCTCCCACAATGAGATCCCACCTTCAAGTTTCTTCAAACTCAAGCTCAACAATGGTGGATGGCTCAAATAACCTCCAATTTATCTCAAATTCGAAACCTATACTCCTATAGTGTTAGAGAACACAAATCTAACACTAAAAACACAAGAAAAACACAAAATCAAAAACTCAAAATTTAACCTAGGGTAAAAAATGGGTTTAGTATTTTTCTAGGGGATTTTTTATTTTGACACTTCTTTTTTGTTGGGATTTTCAATTTATAGACTCTAATAGTGTTAGGAAACAAGGATATAACACTATAAACACACAAAACACACAAAAATCAAGTTTTTTGAAAGACCCTAAAAATGTGAACAGTAATTTTTTTCCTTTTTCACTTTTTTTTAAATTTTCAAGATAACAATCCCAAGATTGATTTTGTTGGAACAAAATCAAACCTTGATTTGATACCAAATGATACAAGAATGACCAATGAAGACACAAAAATCACACACCAAAACAGTCCACTAGTCAAGAGACCGTGGACCTCTTTGATGACCACACTCGGATTCAAGAACAGCGACAAGAACACAAGAGAATAAGGTGTTTAACACCTATTGGCAGCCAACAATCACAAACTATATTAACAATAATAGGATGAATAACAACAACATTATAACAACAAGAACAATATGGGTTACAATACAAGACACTACTAACGGTTACAACAAAATAAAGATAGAAAAATAGACAAATGGATGGTATAATACTAAGAACCCAAGAGCTTATTACACTCTTGAACCCTTAACACTACACACAACTATCACCTATCTCTTACAATTGACACAAGAGAGGCGTCCACCACCCAAGCACCAACGTATCAAGCAAAATGCAACACACAAATGATTCCAAACTTGTACAACGCCCTAATTTTGCTTGGACTCTCTATCACTCTAAGAGAAGTTTTCTTTAAATAATCATAATCAACTAAAGAACTAGAAACCCTATAATGTTCTATTTATATTACATTACACAATAAGAGACAAAAGACTAAATAGACCTTTCATTAATGGGCTTCAAACCGCCCATTGAGTGCACTTTAGGGGTGGGTTTGGGCCTTCTTCATACTTGAGATTGTGTAACCTTTTAGGTGATCTTCAAAATACTCAAAAAGTGTCCAAGGTCATGATCATACTCATATCAATTTGAGATATCGAAGCAATTACTTAACAACTTTCTAGTGATTAGCTTAAGGACAATGTATAAAATGGGAGATTTTATTTACCGTAAAAGTGATGTCAAGTCTGGTGAAGGACAAATATTTTAGCTTGCCAGTAATTTTATGAAAAGGTGATTCATTAACAATAAGATCAACTTGATTTACAGTAAGAACAGTCGAGACCAACATAGGAGTGGAAACGCCTTTGTTGTCTTGCATATTGGCTTCCTGGAGAAGGTCTTCTACATACTTTTGATGAGAAAACAAAAGACCACCTTGATACGAAAAAACCGCAACACCCAAAATGTAGTTTAAGTGGACAAGGTCCTTGATAGAGAAACGTTGAGCAAGGGCATTGATAATTTATCGAATACCATATTCTTGATTTCTAGTAACAATAATGTCATCCATATATACAAGAATATAAACAGTGAATCCTAAATGATGTAAGATGAATTGTAATTTGAAAAAAACTTGTGTTACCAGAAAGTCCTTGAGCTTGGTGTACCAAGATCTAGGTGCCTGTTTAAGACCATAAATAGCTCTGTGAAGTTTGCAGACATGATTGGACAAAGTCGGATGCTCAAAGCTAGGAGGTTGTCTCATATAAACTTGTTCCTATAAATGACCTTGCAAGAATGCATTATTTACATCAAGTTTATGCAAACTCCAATTATATTGAAAAATGATGATGAGAACTAGGTGAATAGTTGTAGGCTTGACTACCGGACTGAAGGTGGAATGGTAGTCAAGTCCAGGACATTGAGTGAAGTCTTTGGCCACTAATCGATCTTTATACCTGTAAATAGAACCATCAGGATGATGCTTAATGCAAAATATCCACTTATAATCTACTACATTCTTCGAAGGATCGTTGGGAACCAAAGTCCACGTATGGTTTCTCACAAGGGCATCAAATTCAGGTTGCATAGCAGCTTTTCGGTGTGGTTCACACTGAGCTTTCTTGTAGGAAGAGGACATTTTTAGACTTGGAAAGTGAGCAATAAAATTAGGTTGATGTTTGAGATTAAGGATGTTATTTTTGGAACGGGTAACCATTGGGTGCCTTGGCATTGTGTTGGAAGGTGCGACTGAAGTGATTTGGCTTGGTTGTGTGTTTGGGGGGTGATGATAGCCTACAAATTTGGAGTAAAAGGAGCTGCAATAGGGGAGGGTATGGAAGGTTACAAATGTATGGTTTTACTGGATGAAGGTAATGACTTAGGAGCTGAAGGTGGATTCCGTCGTTTATAAGTTAAAAGGGGTGGATTGTTTGATTGGAAATGGGTGGTTTGCTTCATGGAAGAAAGTGCAGAAAGGTTGACTGGCTGCCTAGAATTTGAAGAGGAAATCACAACTTCATTAGATAAAAAGTTCTTATGGAATCAAATTTTGGGGTGTCTTGAAAAAGTATTTCATGAAGACAGTTATCTTTTAGCGTAGCTGAGGGTAACCTATTGATAAGATAAACTGCTTGATGACAAGCAAAACTCCAAAAGTTTGAGGGAAGAGAGGCTTGATGGATTAAGGTTTTGGATGTTTCAACAACATGTATATGGCGTCGTTCAACTAAAGTTACACGTTGAGGTGTATAAGGAAGTGAAACAAGATGTTCAATACCATGTGTTTTTAAATAGGGAGATAATCCTTCAAATTCACCACCACCATCAGTGTAAAATGAGAGAATTTTTGTGTTAAAGCAACGTCCTAGTAATGGATGCAAACTTTTAAAAACATCTTTCACTTCACTTTTATTTTTCAGAGTATATACCCACATAAATTTTGAAAAGTAATCAACAAACAGTGCATAGTAATGCTTTTGGTCAATTGATAACACCGGGGAAGGTCCCCATAAATCACTGTAAATAATTTACAATGGTCGTTGACTTTGCAGAGTATTTTTAGAAAAAGGTAACCTGTGCATTTTATTTGAATTGCAAGACTTACAAACTAAAGGAGTTTTTTAATTATAAAATGGAATTAAAAACTTTCTGAATAACTTATGTAAACTTTGATGATTTGGGTGCCCCAATCGTCAATGACACAGGTAAATAGGAAGACGACTAACTATCAAATTTGATTAAGGTTGTAAAATACGTGTTGTCTCTTGCGGCCACTCATACAACCCATGTCTATTCTGCCCGCACACCAGAGATTCCCCCGTAGTTGGATCCTTCACAACAAAATTAAACAGATAAAATTCAATAGATGTTTTGTTATCATGACAAAATCTAGAGACAGAGAGAATATTTCTTTTAATGGCTGGGGAAGAGAGGGTATCATTTAATTTGAAGCTTTTATTTTATGCACACAAGAAAGTGTCACCAATGTGAGAAATTGGAATGGTATTACCATTTCCCATTAAGATCTCATCGAGTCTGTTGTAGTCCTGAAAAGTGGCTAAATTGCGAGCATCAGTTGTTATGAAATGGTTAGCCCCGGAGTCAAAAATCCATGGATCTTGTTGCTGTGAAATCTGAGCACCATAATTAGCACGAGCCTGAAAGTGGTTGTGAGACCGGGATCTACACACTTTGGCAGAGTGACCGGGGCAATCACAGAGTTGACAGCGAAGAAAACTGTCAGTATTTTGAGGCTACTGATTTTGATGAGAGCGCCTTTGTTGGGTATTTGAGGAGTCTCGATCTTTATAGGAATGCCATGGTTGTCTACCTTTTGAGGTATTACTTCTTTTCTTTTGATTGTTGTTATTTCTTGAAGGTGCTTGGTTATTTCGTTGAGTAATTACAACAGTGATTGATGGTGTCCGTTTGGCTTCTTCCTTCTTAAGAAAGATCTCATGATCAAGAAATTTCTCATATAATTCTTCATAGGTGATCATTGTTTCACGTGACCGGAAGGCTGCAGAAATAGTGTTATACTCAGGACTAAGGCATTGGAGGATTCACATGGTAAGTTGCACATTTGTCATTGGCGCTCCACCGATTGCAAGTTCATCAATAATGGAACGTATGTCATGTAGATAGTTAGTGATAGATAGAGAATCTTTGGTGATACGGGCTAATTAATCTTGGAGACTGATAATTCTAGTATGTGATTTGTTTGCGAAGGAGGTGCACAAAGATTCCCATGCTTTGTTTGCCATTTTGGTTTATGCAATAGTAGATGTAAGTGTAGGTTCCACCAATGCCAAGATGGAATTCTGAACAAGTTGATCTTGGCGAAACCAGTTAGTATAAGCTGGATTAGAAGTGCTTTCATTGTTTTATGTAAGTGTGGTCGGAGGAGCAGCGATTATGACATCAAGTTGACCAAAAAAGTTGTGTCTATGCATGAGCATTGACACCTCTACCATCCAGGTAGTGAAGTTATGTCTGCTTGCAAGTTTGATGGGTAGTTGATATACAGGATTAAACTACACGATGTTAGTACTGCTGGCAGTGTTATCTGCAATAACAACAGTGGCTTTGGTGGCCATTTTTTTGTGTGAGGCAGTAGTTAGGGTTGGAGAAAAAAATTCGGGATCGTACTCGTGTGAGATTTAGAGCCCTGATACCATAAAGCAACTACTGCTGAACAAAGAATGAGAAGATCGATAGTTTATTCATAAGTTAATGGAGAATATATAGGCTCTAATACAACACTGAGTCCTAAAGTAATACAACAACTAATTACATTCCTAAAGTGATACAATAACTAATTATAGTTGTACAAGCGGATAACTAATGATATAATTACAAATTATTCTCGTATATCTCTTTTAGATGATAGATACATAGCTTATTTTCTGTTTATAGGATTGTTCCCCTTTTTCTGAAAGTTGTTAAGATTGTAGAGGAACTTTACTCCTATCAATTAGGGCACTACTTGATAGTCTAGGCATCAACTGTGGATATTTTTTCACCCTCTTTTTGTCTACTAGAGGAAAGGTCAAAAATAAGAACCCTTCTTAACAACTTTATGATCAATCAATAGGTCAACGTCTGTCACATCCCAAAATAATCCTTAGACATGACTGGGTCCCGTTAACACCACTTGTCGGGAGAATCAATTTTCCATACATTCACATTGTCTACAAACACACATATACAACTCCACATGCATGAAATAATCATTAACACAGAGTAATTATCCAACAAGATACCACATAGGGGTTTATGAAAACTATAGTAGTTTAGACATCACATCTCTAACCCAAGTCCCACACTAAGTTCACAGAGCATCTAAACAGAGTTACATGAGTTCAACTTTTGGGAATGCGAACCTAACAAAAAGAACCATAATCTAAAAGTAACTAAAGCTGGATGACAGCCTCTACGAACAATGCGAAGGCTCACCTTAGCATCATAATCCACACGTAAAGATCGTCATCCACAAGTCTCCGTCTCTGCAACCGTATCTGCAGGTATGCAAGTAAGGAATGAGCTATATAAATATAACCCAGTAAGATCCTCGGATCGCTACTTTAAGTACTCCTGGGACAAGTATTATAAAATACAACAACACCAAGAACATATAGTTATTAAACACAGGAACTATATCATAATAAGGTAACCAACGAGGCTCAACAATCTTTATGAAGAACCATATATCTCAATACAAATTCATACAAATCACTTCTCATAATGTGTAATTAAAGTAATTAGTTGATACAAGACAAACAAGGAAGGCACGAAAAACACCCCAAATCAGTCCACAAATCTTAAGGATCCGAGGATCAAGATGAATACCACTCTCAAATTCACTACAACAACAAGAATACAAGGATACAAGGGTGTTTTTGACACCAAAACGTGATGAACACAAGAAGCTAGACAACAATATGATAAGAACAATAACAACAACAAATGGCCTGCACTAAACAAGAGGAAACACCACAAGATTACAATAAAAGAAAAGGGATAGATAGATAGACCAATGGTTGGTATAATATTAAGAACCCAAGAGCCTATTCCACTCTTGGACCCTTAACAATACACACAATAAAAACCTATCTCTTACGTTGGTACAAGAGTGACCTCGATCTCCCAAGCATCCAACGTTTCCAAGCTTGAATCCAACTCGAGTGAATCTACACTTAATGTTGAAAACCCTAGTTACAAGTTTCGTCCATGGGGGCCTTTCTCTTAAGAGAAATGTTTCTAAGTGTTACAACTTCAATATATAAAAAAAATAATGACTAAAACCCTACATCATTCTATTTATAGTGTATTGCAAATAATAGGTAAAATGACCAAAAGGTCCCTTTAATGAAATGTGACCAAGGGCACCCTTGGAGTGCAAGTTTAGGGTTGGTTTTGGTGTGATCCAAGACCTTATCCACACTTCACTTGGATGCTTTATTGGACGGGTCCAACGCATTCTCACATATGTGCATCCTCATGGTCGTACCAGTATCATCCTTCCCTTCTTGAAAAAAAATTCAACCTCAAATCCTCTCCTTGCAAAATCAAAGATGGACAAACAAGCAAAACATCCTCCTGACATAAGGGTAAGGATTAGAAAAATACACACATCACATGCCATGCCAAGGTGGGACAAACTTGGAGTATACCCACGGGTCCTTTGTGTTGAACATGAAAACCTTAGCATAAATGGCAAAAAGGAAGAGGTCATCATCAACAAAAAGAGACAAGGAAGAACCTTGCCTTCCTTCATCAGCACCCACTATCAAACATTGCTTGTCCTCTTGACCAAGCATCAAGTGGGAACTGTAGAAATTCCCATATTCCGGGAGGGTGCTGGGGTAAAATGAGAGAAGTAGCCAAGGGTCTAAGCTGAGGTTAGCCCTTTCTTCCCCTTGAATGTCACTCCCACAACCACGCATGACATTTGTCTTTAAGAGAAGATTAACATTCAAGAATAGAGAGACGCAACCTAGAAGTCCTACCTCAAAAAGACATATGTAATCATTTACAACATTTCCATACACATGATCTCTATGAACAAAACTACTAGAAAGGCTTTTACCATACAAGATGTTCAAAGAGTCACGTGCACCATCAAGATCAACTCTATAAACACCATCACTAACTTGAGATTTTTTAAGCACGCCACACATATGCTCAAGTAGTGGAACACATTCATGAGTAAGTTGATCTTCATTCACATCCTCACTAGTTGTTGGAAACTCACATACCAACGTAGACTCACCTTGGTTTGAACAAGGGTCAACTAGTGTATGAGTACTCTTGTCAATTGGTAATAGAACCTTGTTCAAGTTATAAGGGCTAGCACTAGATGGACATAAATCATTCTTACAAGAAGAATCAATTTCATCATATAAAGGATAAACTAGTGCTTGTGTACTTACAATAAGAGTTTGGAACTCACGAAACCTAACATCACCAAGAGTATCACCATAGGGAAACTCAAACACCTCTATTATAGGTAAATCCACAACTACATCCAATTGGCTACTACTAGCCATAACACAACATTTTAAGTTCATAGGAGTGTAGGGAATAGTGTTTTTACCTTATAGCTCACATGAGCTACGGCTTTCCTCTTCACGTGTGTCCAGGAAACCCAATGGCTCCCTTTGACCTACCATACGATCCAACCTTTCATTTGTCATAGTGTAACACCCCGCATCATTCATGCGTTAGCTCGTGGTAATATGCTCTTGGAGTTAAAGATTTTTTTTAGTGTCAGAGAGACTTAGTCTCATTTTTTTGAATTCCAAAGTGAGTAAAGTTTAAACCATGTATATAATTTTCCTAATTTCGACTTTTCATCACATGAAAAATTTGATAAGCTTTTTGCCGATTTAAGATTCGCCCAAATCCGATACCCGGGCAAAAAATTATGGCTAATTTAAGTCATAGTCGAAAAACACCATTATTTTAGTGCTTGGCGCATTGCGGAGAGGGTCTATTTAATAATTGTCAAATTTTAGTAGCCTAGCGCGATTGTGGTGTGTCGCGCTGAAGTTCCAGGTACCAACCAGTGGGACAATGCGATGGCTTCGCGTTGCGGTGAACCTAAGAATCCCATTCGTCAATTTCTAGTGAGCCACCACGATTGTGGCGCGTCGCGGTGGCCCATAAAATAGGGCTCCCAGTTATATTTTATTCCATCTCATTAAGGGTATATTAGGCATTTTTCACCCCCCCCCCCTTATCAGCTTAAACATGGGATTATACTCCCAAGTGACCTCATTATTCATATTTTCTTCAAAAATTTCACAAGGATACTCTCTAGGATTTCAAACTAAAAAAAAACAATTAACTCAAGATTCAACCGTGGGTTTTCAAAATTGACTGAAGATTTGGAATCCCCAAGCCGTAGGCTTCAAGAATCAGTCACTAAATTCATAATTCAAGGTACGTGGGGTTTATCCTAAAAAAAATTACTTGGGCTTGTAAATTCTAGAACATTATTTGAAGTTTATCAAGTATAAATTTTAAAGGGGTTTTGAAACTTATGCTTTGAATTTCGCATTATGGATGCTTGGGTAATATTATTATTTTGGTCTTTAGGCCTTTCCCCCTTAAATTGATTTAAACCTATATGAATATGTATGATGTTGAGGATTTGATTGAGAGCATTATTATTGAAATCCCTCTCTTTGATGATTTAGACTTGATGAACTTGTTGGGAATGATTTAAGATGCTTGTTTAATGTTTTGAAGGGGATCTTTTCAATATCTAAGTATTTAACATGATTTTGATGATGATGAGAGGGAGTTTCTTAATATGATTTAGTTCTTGTGTTAAAAAGAAAGAATTGCATGTGATGGATATCTTTGACATGACCACCTTGTGTATTTGAAATGTTGAAAAAGAAAGTTTCTTGCATATGTTTACATGAGCTTTAAGAAAGAGTTTCTTTGAAGTGATTTATTGATACGGTGGTCCCAGATTTACATTTTGAAACAGAGATTATTATATGCTAATAATGGCTCAGAGAATGTGACTTTCAAGTCAATGGTATGACAATACCATAAGTATGTATGCCATAACAGAGTATGTTTTTAGAGTGTGTTTTCAGAGAATGCATGTTTTAAAGAGTTAAAACTGGGCTTAAAGAGGGTTAAGTGGTTACCTGAAGAAGGTTTGAGTTCAATTAACTCTTAACCTAAAACTGTGATTTGCCGATCAGTGTATATTATTTTACGCTGGCGACGACCGTGTGGTGTAGCAGAGTCAGAGACTCCAACCCTTGTGGAACACTTGGGTTGGGGGCTTCCCCGCCGAGTCAATGGCGGATTCCATATAGCCCGTGGAATTTTAGAGTTGTAGGGTATACCACCTAGTGCAGAAGTAAAACAAAGAGTGTCACAGAGTTCAAATAATTTTACAGAGTCTTTCAGAAGTGCCCATGAAATTTCTTACTATATTATATGTTTATGAAATGTTTTAAATTGCTCTCATATATGTTGAATATAAATTATTATTTTGGATTTTCTCTGTGTACCAGTACAATTGTATTGACCCCTACCTCCCAGATTTGGAGGCTCAGTCTAGGGGTTTGGCTAATCATTAGAGTATCCAGGGAGAAGTGATTCGCACAGTGGTAAGCCTTCTTTATTCCAGAAGGCTTGTCATTTCAGATTATGTTATACCTTTTTTTGTTCTATTGGGGGCCTTGTCCCATCTTTTCAGACAGTTATCTTTAGATCATGTAGTAGAGATTTCGCAGACTGTTCCAGAAGTTGTTTAGTTGAATTTTGGATTTTGTTCCGTATGGTTAAACTAAATCCAGAGTATGACCATGTTTTCGTATTAGATTATAATTCCATATTTTCTTTTATTATATGAATGTTGTGCATGATTACCAGATCAGATAGAGTAGGACGTCTGGGCCTTCATGGTTCGGGATGTCCATCATGGACAGGCCTTAGTTTGGGTCGTGATAAACTTTGTATCAGAGCACGATTCATGGTCCGAGGTTGTCTGCAAATTCATGTCAGGTAGAATCTTGTTTATGGGTGTGTAGACACCTATAAGCAGGAGGCTACTAGGCGTCTAGTAATGTTTCTCTTCTTTATGGTTTAGTTCATGCTTCAGAGTCTGAATTGTCCCCTAATAAATGGTCTCTTGAGTTTCAAAAAAACAATCATGCCTCCCTGTCGTATTATCGATCAGAATGCACAGATAGATGAGGTCCGTCCCACTCATGGGATGAGGACCCGAAATAGAGCTAAGACTCTGGAGATTGATGCTTCTCCGGGAGTCCCACCTATTCAGACCAGCCCACCTAGGGCACCCATAACTCCCCGAATGGGGACTAACCGCACTCAGCCTCGCGAGAGAGAGGTATCTAATGCAAAATTCAGACAGTTCATTCATATGTTTGCACAGTTAGTAGCCACACAGACTCAACGGTCAAAATATATTCAGTCTGCATCTATTACATCTGAGGCTACAAGAGTGGGATAATTCATGAGAATGACCCCACCCAAGTTTACTGGTACCAAGGTAGAAGAGGATCCACAGGAGTTTGTGGACGAGATGGAGAAGATCTTTAAGGTGATGCATGTAGATGAGGTAGAGGGGGTTGAGTTAGAAGCTTACCATCTTAAGGATGTAGCAAACCAATGGTATAATAAGTGGGAAGATTCAAAGGGTGAGAGTGCTGAGCCCACAATTTGGGCCGATTTCATGGAAGCCTTCCTCGATCGGTTCTTTCCTCTCGAGCTAAGAGAGGACAAAGCTGAAGAGTTTATAAATCTAAAGCAGGGAAAGATGAGTGCCTAGGAGTACACTCTGAGGTTCAACTAACTATTCCGTTATGCTCCAGAGATGACTAGTAACATGAGAGCCCGAATGAGGAAATTTACATCCGGCCTTTCGAATGACTTAGTACTGGAATGTTAGGGAGCAATGTTGAACCAGGACATGGATTTTGCCAAACTATCAGTCCACATGCAGTAAGTTGAGGGAAAGAAAAAGAAAATCGCTAAATCTAGAGAGAAGGATAGGCAGACAAAAAGAGCCAAGACAGCAGACCAGAGCCACAGTCAGCAGCAGAGTGGGAATTGGGGTAAAAAATAGTAGAAGAAGAAGTTTTAGGGTATTGCATAGTCTGCACCCAGTGCTCTGGTGTCCAGACCCCCAGCTGGACAACGCCCCCAGGATTTTCAGTCCAGACAAGGGCCGAGGATGTAGGGTTTGCAGTCTCAAAGAAGTGTAGCTCAGACCTCTCAAACATACCTGCGCTGTGAGAGATGTGGGAGGAATCATCCAAGAAGATGTCAGTTTAGCGCTATGGTATGTTATTCATGCGCCCAACCAGGCCATATCTAGAGAGACTGTCCGGCAGCAAAGGGTAGTATTGGTGGAGCCAAGTCACAGGCTAATTCTTCTGCACCACCACTACCTCAGAAGGGTTCCACTTCAGTCACTGAAAATAGATGCAACCGGTTGTATGCCTTGACCAACCGCCAGGAGGCAGAGGCCTCACCGGATGTAGTTACTGGTATGTTGCAAATATTTTCCCATGATGTATATGTGTTACTTGATCCCGGGTCTACCTTATCTTATGTGACCCCTTATGTGGTTGTTATTTTGGGTTCGAGCCCAATGTGATTGCCGAACCTTTTTCTATTTTTACTTAGGTGGGAGATTCTGTTGTGGCTAGAAGGGTGTATAGAAATTGTGTGGCGACTGTTTATAGGCGGGATACTATGGCAGACCTCATAGAATTAGACATGGTTGATTTCGATGCTATCTAAGGTATGGATTGGCTTCATTCGTGCTATGCCACACTAAATTGTAGAACCTAAAAGGTTACCTTTTCCTTCCCGAATGAACCAGTAATAGAATGGGAGGGACATTCCTTAACACCTATAGGGCACTTTATATCTTACCTCATAGCCTGTAAACTCATTTCTAAGGATTTCTTGTATCATCTTATTCGAGTTAAAGATTCAAATACCGAAGGCCTTTCTCTTCAGTCTATCCCTGTGGTGAATGAGTTCCCAAAAGTTTTTCCTGATGATCTCCCAGGCATACCACCTGATAGGGAGACAGATTTTGGTATTTATTTGTTTCCCGATACCCATCCCATCTCTATTCTGCCATATAGAATGGCTCCTGCAGAACTGAAAGAGTTGAAAGAACAGCTAGCAGATCTTCTAGACAAAGGTTTTATCCACCCGAGTGTTTCTCCCTGGGGTGCACCTGTACTCTTTGTGCGAAAGAAAGATGGTTCTCTCCGTATGTGTATAGATTATCGCCAGTTGAACAAGGTCACTGTTAAAAATAAATATCCTCTTCCTAGAATTGATGATCTTTTTGACTAGCTTCAAGGTGCTAGATGTTTTTCAAAGATAGATCTTCATTTGGGATACCATCAGTTGAAAGTTAGAGAGTCAGACATTCCCAAAACAGCTTTTCGAACCAAATACGGTCATTATGAATTCTTAGTCATGTCCTTTGGGTTGACTAACTCCCCTACAACCTTCATGGATCTTATGAACAGGGTGTTCCGTCAGTTTCTGGATTTATTTTTCATAGTTTTTATTGATGATATCTTGATTTATTCTAAGATTGAGAAGGATCATGCCAATCACCTCCGAATCATCCTTCAGACTCTCAAAGATCATAGGTTGTATGCAAAGTTTTCCAAGTGTGAATTCTGGCTTAATACTATTTCTTTCTTGGGGCATATTGTGTCTAATGACGGGATTAAGGTTGATCCCCAAAAGGTTGAGGCAGTGAGAAAATGGCCCAGACCCATGACTCTAACTGACATTCGTAGCTTCTTGGGTTTGGCAGGGTATTACAGAAGGTTCGTAGAGAGTTTCTCTTCCATAGCTGCACCTCTTACTAAGTTGACGCAAAAAAAGGTAAAGTCTGTGTGGTCTGACTCCTGTGAGGATAGTTTTGAGAAGTTAAAACATAAGTTGACAACTACTCCTATTTTGACTCTTTCGGAAGGTACAGAGGGTTTTGTTGTGTACTGTGATGTATCCCGAGTGAGACTCGAATGTGTGCTTATGCATCATGGTAAAGTGGTAGATTATGCATCTAGGTAGTTAAAGGTGCACGAGCGAAATTACCCCACCTATGACTTGGAGTTAGCGGTTATGGTGTTAGCACTTAAAATCTAGAGGCATTATCTTTACGGAGTTCACGTTGATATATTTACTAACCACAAAAGTTTGCAGTATGTTTTCTCGCAGAAAAAACTTAATCTCAGGCAGAGATGGTGGTTAGAATTGCTAAAGAATTATGACATGAGCCTGCACTATCATCCGGGAAAGGAAAATGTGGTAGCCGACGCCCTCAATAGGTTGTCTATGGGCAGCTTTTCTCATGTTGAAGAAGGGAAAAGAGAGATGGTAAAGGATATTCACCGGCTTGCAAATCTTGGAGTGTGACTCTTAGATTTCGAAGATGGAGGGGTGGTTGTTCATGACATAGCTAAATCATCCCTTTGTGTAAAGGCTAAGGAAAAGAAGGTTGAAGATCCCATCTTGATGCATATTAAGAAAGATGTGGGTCAACAGAAGGTGATGTCTTTTGAAATTAGTGGTGATGGGATTTTGAGATATCAGGGTAAATTATGTATGCTAGATGTAGATGGGTTACGAAAGAGGATCCTAGATGAAGCTCACACTTTGAGGTATTTTGTTTACCCAGGCTCTACTAAGATGTAACATGATCTGAAAACCATATACTGGTGGATAATATGAAGCGTGATGTGGCTAACTTTGTTGCCAAGTGTTTGAATTGTCAACAAGTGAAAGTATAGCATATAAGGCCAGGTGGTACTTCCTAAGATATAGCTTTGCCCTTGTGTGGAAATGGGATATGATCAATATGGACTTCATCACGGGACTTCCGAGGTCCCGAAACCAGTATGAATCTATTTGGGTGATTGTTAACAGGCTGACCAAGTCAGCTCACTTCCTGCCTATGAGGACTAATTATTCGGGAGATGTCTATGCCAAGATTTACATTGAGGAGATAGTCCGTCTGCATGGAGAACCTTTGTCCATCATATCTGACCGAGGTACGCAATTTTCTTCATAATTTTGAAGATCTTTTCAGAGGGGTTTAGGTACTCAAGTAAACCTAAGTACGTCTTTCTACCCTCAGACGTATGGACAAGATAAACATACTATTCATACCCTTGAAGATATGTTGAGAGCTTGTGTAATTGACATCAAAGGTAGTTGGGTAGATCACTTGCCATTGATAGAGTTCGCTTATAATAATAGCTACCATGCCAGTATTAAGATGGCTCCGTTTGAAGCTTTGTATGGGAGAAGATGTAGATCACTGATAGGGTGGTATGAAGTTGGGAGACTCAGTTGTTTGGGCCTGATCTTGTTCATCAGGTGATGGAGGACATGAAAATTATTAGAGAACGACTTAAAATAGCCCAGAGTAGACAGAAATACTATGCCGATGTTCGGAGAAGGGAGCTAGAATTTGAAGTTGGTGATTGGGTATTTCTCAAAGTTTCTCCTATGAAAGGAGTCATGCATTTCAGAAAGAACGAGAAGTTGAGTCCTCGCTATATAGGACCATACCAGATTGTGAGAAGAATAGGTGAAGTTGCGTATGAGTTAGAGTTGCCTGCAAATCTGGGTTCTGTTCATCCAGTATTTCACATATCCATGTTGAACAAATGTATTGGAGACCATTCATTAGTGTTGCCTGTAGAGGAGGTCAAAGTGACAGACTCCTTATCCTATGAAGAGGAACCTATTGTAATATTAGATCGTCAAGTTAGAAAGTTGAGGAGCAAGGAGATAACTTCGGTTAAAGTGTTGTGGAAAAAATAGAAAGTTGAGGAAGCAAATTGGGAATCATAAGATGACATGAGAGATAGATACCCAGACTTATTTGATCCGATGAATAAAGAAATGGAAGGTACAATCATTGTCTTATTCTTTTATGACCTTAGTATGTTGAAAATCGTGCTTGTATGTGTTCTTCATCATCATTCAGGGACGAATGATCCAAGAGGGGGATAATGTAACACCTCGCATCGTCCATGCGTTAGCTCGTGGTAATATGCTCCTTGAGTTAAAGATTTTTTAAGTGTCAGAGAGACTTAGTCTCATTTTTTTTGACTTCCAAAGTGAGTGAAGTTTAAACCATGTATATAATTTTACTAATTTTGACTTTTCATCACATGAGAAATTTGATAAGCTTTTCGCCGATTTAAGATTCGCCCAAATCCGATACCCGGGCAAGAAATTATGGCTAATTTAAGTCCTAGTCGAAAAACACCGTCATTTTAGTGCTTGGCGCGTCGCAGAGGGGGTCTATTTAACAATTGTCAAATTCTAGTAGCCTAGTGCGATTGTGGGGTGTCGCGCTGAAGTTCTAGGTCCCAACCAGTGGGACAACGCGATGGCTCCGCGTCGCGGTGACCCTAAGAATCCCATTAGTCAATTTCCAATGAGCCACCACAATTGTGGCGGGTCGCAGTGGCCCATAAAATCGGGCTCCCAATTATATTTTATTCCATCTCATTAAGGGTATATTAGGTATTTTCCACCCCCTTATCAGCTTAAGCACGGGATCATACTCCCAAGTGACCTCGTTATTCATATTTTCTTCAAAAATTTCACAAGGACACTCTCTAGGGTTTCAAACTAAAAAAAATAATAATTAACTCAAAATTCAACTGTGGATTTTTGAAACTGACTGAAGATTTGGGATCCCCAAACCGTAGGCTTCAAGAATCAGTCACTAAATTCATAATTCAAGGTACGTGGGGTTTATCTTAAAAAAAAATTACATGGGCTTGTAAACGCTAGAACATGATTTGAAGTTTATCAAGCATGAATTTTAAAGGGGTTTTGAAACTTATGCTTTGAATTTCGCATTATGGATGCTTGGATAATATTATTATTTTGGTCTTTAGGCCTTTCCCCCTTAAATTGATTTAAACCTATATGAATATGTATGATGTTGAGGATTTGATTGAGAGCATTATTATTGAAATCCCTCTTTTTGATGATTTAGAGTTGATGAACTTGTTGGGAATGATTTAAGATGCTTGTTTAATATTTTGAAGGGGATCTTTTCAATATCTAAGTATTTAACATGATTTTGATGATGATGAGAGGGAGTTTCTTGATATGATTTCATTCTTGTGTTAAAAAAATGAATTGCATATGATGGATATCTTTGACATGACCACCTTGTGTATTTAAAATGTTGAAAAAGAGTGTTTCTTGCTTATGTTTACATGAGCTTTAAGAAAGAGTTTCTTTGAAGTGATTTATTGATACGGTGGTCCCAGATTTACATTTTGAAACAAAGATTATCATATGCTAATAATGGTTCAGAGAATGTGACTTTCAAGTCAATGGTATGACGATACCATAAGTATGTATGCCATAACAAAGTATGTTTTCAGAGTGTGTTTTCAGAGAATGCATGTTTTAAAGAGTTAAAACTGGGCTTAAAGAGGGTTAGGTGGTTACCCAAAGAAGGTTTGAGTTCAAGTAACTCTTAACCTAAAACCATGATTTACCAATCTGTGTATATTATTTTACGCTGGTGACGACCGTGTGGCATAGCAAAGTCAGAGACTCCAACCCTTGCGGCACACTTGGGTTGGGGGCTTCCCCGCCGAGTAAATGGCGGATTCCATATAGCCCGTGGAATTTCAGAGTTGTAGGGTATACCACCTAGCACAGAAGTAAAACAAAGAGTGTCACAGAGTTCAAATAATTTTACAGAGTCTTTCAGAAATGCCCATGAAATTTCTTACTATATTATATGTTTATGAAATGTTTTAAATTGCTCTCATTTATGTTGAATATAAATTATTATTTTAGATTTTCTCTGCGTACTAGTACAATTTTATTGACCCCTACCTCCTAGGTTCGGAGGCTCAGTCTAGGGGTCTGGCTAATCAGTAAAGTATACAGGGAGAAGTGATCCGAGCAGTGGTGAGCCTTCTTTGTTCCAGAAGGCTTGTCATTTCAGATTATGTTATTCCTTTGTTTTGGTCTACTGAGGGCCTTGTCACGCCCCAAATCCCATTGGAGCGGACTGGCACCCGTAGCCGAGGAGGCCCGGGAGAACCCGTTCATAACCTATACTTTCACATTTACATTACTTATGAAAATTAGAAATTTGGGCAGCACTTCGTTGTAAATAGAAGAAAACAGTACCTGTATCAGCCCAGCAGACACGCATATATATATAAACAGTAATTGGCCGTCAGAGCCATCACGTCTATCAACCAAACACTCCTATGGCTGCACAATATGTCTACAAAAGCCTCTACATAGATACACAACTGAGTTAGGGTCGGGACAAACTCCCACCCACAAAAGACTTTTATACAAATACCAAAAATACATATAGAAATGACTTGGGATGCCCCAAAACAACTGGAGCTCACCACTATCAACAGAATGTCCTGGCTCTTACTGCGGAG
This sequence comes from Capsicum pubescens, assembly GCA_030864215.1. Lineage (NCBI taxonomy): Eukaryota > Viridiplantae > Streptophyta > Magnoliopsida > Solanales > Solanaceae > Capsicum > Capsicum pubescens. Next base: position 327,848,479 of record CM061538.1, on the reverse strand, counting down.
ATGTACGACCTGAAGTACCTGTTCCTGCAGGCATGAATACAGGTCCCCCGTGAGGGACGTCAGTACAGAAATATGTACTGAGTATGTAAGGCAGTGAGTATCAAGATGAGATACAAAAGATCAATAGAACTCAGATACCAGTGAATAAACAGTATGAGTAGACCACACTTAAAAGAGCTGATGGGATACCTGCACATTACTTTCATATCATTACTTCCCGTATTCCTTATCAATACATAACATATGTCATACAATGGCCAACTGATCAGTGGTACTAATACAACACATCAGGGACCACCCCTGGAATAGCATATATACATAATCTTTATAATACAATGGCCAACTGATCAGTGGTACTAATACAATACATCATATCATCAATTTAAAATAAAGACATTCCATTTCTTAATTCAATTAATCTTTGAGATTGGTTACTTTGTGGTCACACCTTATGGAACTTGAAACCATGATACCTCAATAGGAAAAACATGTAAATAGGTAATCAATATCATGAAAATGAAGTAGAGAATCATAGATACCTCATTAAACCATTTCGGAGTCAACAATAGTATATGGACATTTTTTTGACTAGCCGGACATCTTAAAAGTGAAAACAAGTTCAATTGGTAGTGTCGAAGATCATATGATGTTATTATGTGTCATGTGTCATAGGACAATGTTGGAAGCTTACTTGAGAGTGCCATGGGTCATTATTGATGATAGGCGAATTTACGCACCTATATCAATATATTTTGCCCATATTTTAGCCTAGTTTTGAGAACAAATTATATATTTCATGCACTTTTAGTCCTTTTTCCTGTAAATGAGCTAACGAACATGATTAGTAAAGTTTCAGGTATAAATGATGCATAATTCAGCATTTTATGGCTTACTTGACGCTAAAGAAAGCTCACGAAGGAAGGGAAGGGAGTTTACACGCCTAAGGACCAAAACTGCTGCATGGAAAATCTGTCCCGGGCTAAAACAGCATTTCTGAAGACTTTGGGGGACCAAACCTGCTGCATGGAAAATCTGTCCCGGGCTAAAACAGCAATTCTGAAGACTTTGGGGACTTACAGACACAAAGCTGGATTTTGACAATGATACATTAACCTAGTACAATTAGGTTATGTATTTCATTATTTTAAGTGGATTATGATAATGTTACCTTAACCTAGTACATATGGGTTAAGGATTTCATTAGTCTAGTAGGATTTGGTTATTTATTTCATTAGCTTAGTAGGATTAGGATATGGGTATTATAAATACCCTATCATGCTAGAGATTTTGGGAGATCTACTACTCCTCTATTATTCTACACTACAAACAATTCTACAACTCTTCTAATCTTTCCATCAATTCTATTTTCGTCTATTCTTCTATTCTTAAATTCTGCAACAAGAGAAACGTTACTCTGCAAGAAATCACACCTAACGCCTACCACTCTTGTGCTACACGAAATTGATCATTATTGTGGTACAATAACAATGTCAATTGTGGTTTTCTTCGCATTCATGGGTAACTAAACTTCTCTGTTGGGGTTATGGAAGCCGAATGAGTTACTATCTATTGCTGTGAGTTTGTGAGTTCGAGGCACGTATATTGCTTATATCATTATTCTCTTCATCTTAATCTACATTCTTTGTGGTTGCAAACGCAAGAATACGCCAGTCTAACATTTAACTTGTTCGAGAGAAAAGTTATTTGTCTGGAAAAGAGATAATGTCAAGGTAGTAGGACACCCTTTCCTATTAAAAAGCTAGTGCCGTAACTGGACTAACCTCTTGGAGAATTTGTACCGTTAGATACGCTTTAAGCTCGAGAGAGTTAAAGTGAAATAGTCCTTGTTTAGGTCGAGAGACGCTTGGATTTACCATCGACTACAATCCTCTATAAGCAATTGCATGTCAGAATTCTACACACTCATAGCCAATAGAGACGTATACCTCAGAAGGTGGACATAACCCCAACGCTTCAATTCTCATTGTTTATAACTTACGTAACAATCTTTCTCTTTTACTTTGCTATTTTCAGCTTTTATTTAATTGTTTTGGTGACACAGTACAATCCCCCCTTTTTTACGAGACTTGCACTAAAAGTCTAGTAATCTTTACTTACTTGTTGACCAAGCTATTCCCTGTGGGATCGATACCCAACCCAGTTGGGTTCTATATTTGCTAACGACCGCTTTACACTCCTACGAGAGCTGTAGATTGAGCGTTATCAAAAATTGGCGCCGTTGCCGGGGAATACAAGTGTCAATTAAGTTCGTGAAAATTACTAGACCCTTTGGTCAAAGATTCTCGTACTTTTACTTTTAGTTTTTGTTTTTGTCTACTGCAGGTTTTTATTTTAGTGCATGCCCCATACTCGAAGTTCTGGTCAACCGTTATTACCAATCAATCCTGAACCACAACGCATTGGTAGAATGGAAGCACAAGCTGAAATCGCAAGGATGGCTGCTCATCAGTAACAAGCAAGATTGGCTGCCCTTGCCGCAGCCCAGGTTCAACAGCAGAACATTGATAACCCTGCACGAGCACCAAATCCTGACGATGAGGATTTAGGTGATGACGAGTTACTAAACCCTAGGCGTGATGCTGAAATCATAACACCTGCCAACAGAAGAGGTCGACAAGCTCGGTATAGATATGATCACCAACCTATGCAGCCAGCTTTCGACGATGATGATGATGATCTTGATGGTGCCGGAGCCACTGGAGCTATCATTCCACCACCATTAGCGCCCGGAGCCAAGTTCAACATTACAAGCACCATGATTCAGTTATTGCAACTCAAGGGATTGTTTGGTGGATTAGCAGGAGATGATCCGAATATGCATCTCATCAACTTTATTTCTACATGCAAGTCTTTTGACAATCCTGGTGTTGGTCAGAATGCAATTCGATTACGTCTATTTCCATTGTCTCTGTATGGGGAGGCAACACTATGGTTGAATGGGCTGACTCCTGATTCTATTACAAATTGGAGGCAATTGAGAGACGCTTTCCTAGAAAGATTCTTTCCGCCATCCAAAAGAGCACAATTGAGAGATGAAATCAGCAACTTTCGTCAGCTTCCCACTGAAGCTCTTCATGAAACATGGGAGAGGTTCAAGACAAAGCTAGCGAGGTGTCCAAACCATCATATGACTAATGTTCACCTAATGGAGATACTATACAGAGCCTTGAATTCAATAACTAAACCAGTGGTGGATAATGCGGCTGGAGGATCATTTATGGACCTCACCTTTGGTCAAGCAAGCAATATGCTAGATCGCATGACGAAACAAAGTAGAGCTTGGCATACCAGGGATTCCGAGGTAGCAAGCCCCATTTTATCTATAGGCATGACTGCAGACCAAAGAAGAAGACAAGAAGAACGTGATCAAGATATGGCGCACATGAAAACACAAATGGATCTTCTTACAAAGCATTTATTATCAGGGAAGACCGAAAAAGTGAAAGCTGTGGCGCTAAAAGGAAGAGACGAATCTGATTCTGAAGAAGAAGCCAACTACTTGAACAATCAGGGGGGTTTCCGAGGGAATGCCCAAGGAAACCAAGGTCGGAACTATTATGATAATTCTGGAAACAAGGACCAAGGTAGTTGGAGAAAAAACAATGAAAAGAGTGGTGTTTATGTTCCCCCTGGTAGACGTGATACCACCACATCTAGTTCTGGAAGTATGGAAGACATGATGGCTAAATTATTGAAAGGAGTGGAAACAACGAGAGCGGGAGTTACTGAGGTAATCAATGATTTGTCTTCCATGAAACAACTAGTTGATTCTCATTCTACTTCAATCAAGCAAATAGAGCAGCAACTAAGCCAACTTTCAGCAGCACTCAATCAAAGAAAGGCTGGCACTTTACCTAGCGATACTGTGCAAAACCCAAGGAATGATGGGTCATGCATGGCCATCACTACCAGAAGTGGTAAGGTGCTGGAACCTTCAGCAAAAGGCAAGCAAGTGGTTGAAGAAGTTGCGGACATGGATGATAACGCAAAAGGAGAAGATGCCGCAACAACCAGTCCTGACGTCAAGGACGTCACGCACAGTGACGTGCAGCCTGAAAAAATGGAAAAACGGAAGCAAGAGGAGAAGAAAGCCATGGAGAGAACACTTCCGTACCCACCACCACCTTTTCCCCAAAGATTGAAGAAGGTGGCTGAGGACACGAAGTTCAGCAAATTCATGACTATGTTAAAGCAGCTGACCATTAATGTTCCATTGGTGGAGGCACTTGAACAAATGCCTGGGTATGCGAAGTTTATGAAAGATCTTTTGACTAAGAAGAGGGCAGCAAGTTATGAGCTGAAGGATGATGTGCATCATTGTAGTGCAATTGCTACCCGATCGATAGTGCAGAAGAAGGCCGACCCCGGAGCTTTCACTATTCCTTGCACTGTCGGATCTTTGAACTTTGCCAAAGCATTATGTGACCTAGGAGCCAGCATCAACTTGATGCCATTATCGATCTACAAGAAGTTGGGGTTAGGAGATCCTACACCAACTAACATGAGGCTTGTTATGGCAGATAGGTCGGTAAAATGAACGGTTGGTATTCTATGTGATGTCTTGGTAAAGGTTTCTTCATTTATCTTTCCAGCAGACTTTGTCATCTTGGATTGTGAAGCAGATTCAGAGGTTCCCATAATCTTGGGACGCCCTTTCCTTGCTACCGGAAGTGTGCTCATTGATTTGAGAGCTAATGAACTTTCATTCCGAATAAATGACGAAGTGGTTCGATTTGATGTTTGCAAATCAATGAAGCAACCCAAAGATCTGAGTGTATTTTCTGTGGCTGATGTTGTCTTTGACGATGAGAAAGAACGCCTTGAAGAAGAGCAAATTATTGAAGATCCTTTGGAGGTTTTGCTCATGAAAGGAGAGAATGAGGATGCTGAAATTTCTGAAGAAGCTGTTTGTGCGCTATCGGAATTAGGGACATATCGCTATACTCCCAAGAAGCTGGATCTTGATCTCAAGAATCGACCCACACCACCAGCCAAGCCATCTATTGAAGAACCACCCACACTAGAATTGAAGGAGCTGCCAAGTCATCTGAAGTACGCATTCTTAGGAAGCGGAAACACACTTCCAGTCATAGTGGCAGCCGATTTGGGTGAGCAACAAGTTGCAGCTCTTATTTCGATCTTACGCAAGTATATTAGAGCAATTGGATGGACCATTGCGGATATTATTGGTATTCCACCTGGGATTTGCTCACATAAAATTCAGCTTCAAGAAAAGTGCACACCCACCATTGAACATCAAAGGCGTTTAAACCCACCTATGCAAGAAGTGGTGAAGAAGGAGATTATAAAGTGGTTAGACGCAGGAGTCGTATATCCTATCTCTGATAGTACGTGGGTAAGTCCTGTACAATGTGTTCCCAAGAAAGGAGGAATGACGGTGGTCGCAAATGCAAAGAATGAACTTATTCCACTCAGGCCCGTTACTGGATGGAGAGTATGCATGGACTACCGCAAGCTGAATTCGTGGACACTCAAGGATCACTTCCCCATGCCATTCATGGACCAAATGCTAGATCGATTAGCAGGGAAAGGATGGTTTTGCTTCTTGGATGGTTATTCAGGTTATAATCAGATTTGTATTGCTCCCGAAGATCAAGAGAAGACAACGTTCACATGCCCATATGGTACGTTTGCCTTCAAACGCATGCCATTCGGGTTGTGTAATGCACCAGCCACCTTTCAACGTTGTATGATGTCCATTTTCTCTGATATGGTTGAAGACACTTTGGAGGTATTTATGGACGACTTTTCAGTTGTCGGTGAGTCTTTTGAAGCATGTTTGGCAAACTTGAGCATGGCATTGCAAAGATGTGTAGAGTTCAACCTTGTGCTGAATTGGGAGAAGTGCCACTTCATGGTAAAAGAAGGAATCGTTCTTGGGCACAAGATCTCTGAAAGAGGAATAGAGGTTGATCGAGCAAAAATAGAGGTAATTGAGAAGCTACCGCCTCCAATTTCGGTGAAGGGAGTCCGTAGTTTTCTTGGCCATGCTGGTTTCTATCGTAGATTCATCAAAGACTTTTCCAAAATTTCTAGTCCATTGTGCAAACTACTGGAGAAAGATGCGAAGTTTGACTTCAATGACAATTGCTTAAAGTCATTCGAATGCCTTAAAGGAAAACTCATTGAAGCCCCTATCATGATAGCACCAGATTGGACGCTCCCGTTTGAGGTCATGTGCGATGCTAGTGGTATAGCCGTTGGTGCTGTTCTTGGACAAAGAAAGGAGAAACTATTTCATCCTATCTACTATGCGAGTAAGGTCCTAAATGAAGCCCAAAGGAACTACACTGTTACTGAACAAGAGCTTCTAGCGGTTGTATATGCGTTTGAGAAGTTTCGTGCCTATCTATTGGGTACCAATGTGATCGTCCATACAGACCATGCAGCTCTTAAGTATCTAATGACGAAGAAGGAGGCCAAACCAAGGTTGATTCGATGGGTACTGCTGCTGCAAGAGTTTGATTTCGAAGTCAAAGATAGAAGAGGTTGTGAGAACCAAGTGGTTGATCACCTATCTAGACTTGAGAATGAACCTGTGGTGCAACCTGAAATTCAGATTGATGATGCATTCCCTGACGAGGAGATATTAGCGACAAAAATGGAGAAAGTACCATGGTATGCCGACTTTGCAAATTTCGTAGAGAGTAATGTGATGCCTGCCAACTTATCTTACCACCAAAGGAGGAAGTTTATGCATGATGTTCAGCACTACTATTGGGATGAACCTTATTTGTTTCGAAGATGCGCGGATGGGATCATTCGACGATGTATATCCCATGAAGAAGTACCTGCTATATTGGAAGCATGCCACACTTCGCAAGTTGGAGGACATCATGCAGGAAATCGAACGGCAAGAAAAGTATTGCAAAGTGGTTATTATTGGCCTTCGATATTCAGAGATGCATACGACTATGTGAGAAGGTGTGACCAATGCCAACGTCAAGGTGCTATTTCAAAACACCATGAAATGCCCATGTCCAAAATTATGGAGGTAGAACTTTTTGATGTGTGGGGTATTGATTTCATGGGTCCATTCGTGAATTCGTTTGGAATGAAATACATCTTGGTTGCTGTGGATTATGTTTCGAAATGGGTTGAAGCTGTAGCATTGGCCGACAACGAAGGAAAGCGTGTTGTAGCGTTCTTAAAGAAGAATATCTTCTCTCGCTTTGGGGTACCTCGTACTATCATAAGTGATGGAGGATCTCACTTTTGCAACAAGCTATTCAAATCTGTATTGGCCAAGTATGGTGTCAAGCAACACAAGGTAGCTACGCCTTATCATCCCCAAACTAGTGGACAAGTAGAGGTTTCCAATTGAGAGATTAAGCAAATCCTTGCAAAGACGGTTAATGCAAATAGGAAGGATTGGTCTCGAAAGCTAGATGATGCACTATGGGCATATAGGACTGCATTCAAGACACCCATTGGCATGTCTCCTTATCAACTAGTTTATGGGAAGGCTTGTCATCTACCCATCGAGCTTGAATACAAGGCATTGTGGGCATTGAAGCACTTGAATCTGAATTGGAATGACGTGAAGAATCTGAGGTTGGAGAAGCTGAACGAATTAGATGAGTTCCGTCTCCATGCATATGAAAGATCGGATTTATACAAGGAGCGGATGAAGAAGTATCATGATCAGCGGATTGTTCGACGAAACTTCCAAAAGGGTGATATGGTACTACTCTTCAACTCCAGATTTAAGCTCTTCCCAGGTAAGTTAAAATCTAAGTGGTCTGGTCCATTTAAAGTTATCCAAGTCTACTCGTCTGGAGTAGTCGAATTGGAAGGCAATAAGGGTGTTGTCTTCAAAGTGAATGGCCAACGTGTTAAGCCGTATATCAGTCCTCTTGAATCGACGAATGACATGGCCATCACTTATCTCGACGAAGTCTAAGTACTCGAGATAACCATGTCGTGCCACGACAATAAATAAGGCGCTAGATGGGAGGCAACCCATCGTCTATCGTTTTTCATTTATCGTTTATCATTTTCTTTCATTCTAGTACTTGATTTGTTTTTAATTAATAAAAATCCAAAAATAAGAGTCGTGCCACGACCAAAACTAAGGCGCTTGGTGGGAGGCAACCCATCGTACTAATCGTTTTCATTTGTTTGAGCGAATATAGGTGCAAGAAGTAGTCAACGAGGAGATTGATTTCAATTGACGATTTGGACGCATTGTATGGTAAAGTTGGTAAATTAGGAAGGGTGATGCATAAGGCTATGGATTGAGCCTTTCCCACGCCAAAATAGGCTTCGAGGAAGGCTAGGCCTTGGTAAAACTAGGCTACAAACGATGCACAACCTATCCTATAGCCTAAGGTCTCGGAATCTAGTGTGCTATACACTATGCGCCGCCTATTCCTAAGTATGCTTTTGACTATGCGCCGCCTATGCTATGGCATTTGGTCTCAGTATCTCATATGCCATAGACTATGCGGCGCATATGTCCCATTATGCCATAGACAATGCGCCGCATATGTCTACAAATGCCATAGACTATGCGGCGCATATGTCCCATTATGCCATAGACAATGCGCCGCATATGTAGGAATTTTGTCTCCAAAACCGATTGTAAATGGGTCATAACCCGACCCATACTCTTCCTATATAAAGGGGACTTAGTCTTATAACACAACCACAATAGAAAATACCCTAAAGGCGCCGCATACTCTTCCAAATCCTCTAAAATTTTTCTTCTTTTGCTCTTCCAATTCACAAAACCATCTCCACAAGCTTCAAGCAAGTAAGTGCTCTCTTGTTCTTCATTTATTTCTCGTAAGTACTACGTTGCTATGGCTATTATTAACTGCTAAATTATATAAGATTGTTGGTGATGTTCATGTGTTTGGATTGTTGTTGCAAAATCATGTGAGTGAACATATACGTAGGAAAATATTGACTTGTTTCCGACTTGAATTTGGTTTCAATAGCATTATTATGATATTTGCGGAATTGCTATGGCTATGAATATTGCCTAAGATTGTTGTTTGGATACTTACATGTTAGACTATCCCGGCCATCGGGATAAGACTTATAGTGCCTACCGACTTAGGAGGTTGTGATTGTTGTAAGAATAACGATTCAATGTGGTAACCCCTATGTAGTAGTGTTGCGATATCTACCATGAAAGTAGTCCAATGGCTGCAAGTAAGTGATGCATTGCTGATTTTCTTGTCGGAATACAATCCTAAAACGTATCTCGATGAAATCTGAGTAAATCGACTACTTTCACCTCACTGATTTGTGATAACAAAACTAAGTGTGGGGTGGTACCCCTAATGCTTGCTTATAGATTGTATCAAGTGAGACTGTGCTGCAACTAACACTATTTCTAGTCTCAGGTACAATGGCACCTAAAGCGAGGCAAGGCAAGGAGAAGGCGACCACTTCCCAAAAGGGCAAGAAGAGAAGTCGAAAAGACCAAGGAGAATCATCCTCAGCACAACCACCACGCAGAATGTTCGGAATAAAATGGGTTCTTGAGGAAGAAGCCAAAGCATGGTACAGCAGCAACAAAGAAAGAAAATATGTGCACGTCGACTTGATCAACAAGGATACCTTAGCAAAGAAGGAGCCGCGTATGTTGGCAAAAATAATGGCTTTGAAGTTGGATTTCATCTTCCGCGACATGGGAGAGTGTAATCTTGATCTAACAAGAGAGTTTTATGCCAACTGGTCGCCAAACACAACAGGCAATGAAGTCAAAATTCGGGGTCAGGTGTTACAGCTCACCGCGGACTGGATCAACTCTTTTCTTGGCTTACCTTCAATCGACGCAGCACCATTCAAAGAGCTGTGCAGCAGGCCTCCTTATAGAGAAATACGACACACGCTTTGTGGAAGCAGATCAATGGCAAGGTGGGGCAGACATAAAGAAACCGGCCGACACAACACCTTCCCCTATGCTCCACTAAATAGGGAAGCAAGAATCTGGATGCGCATTGTCAACTCATGTCTTATTCCTGGGACTCAATACACCAAGATATCGAGAGATAGAGTGTGTTTGGTCTATGCATTAATGACGAATGTCCCAATCAACTTTGGGGCAATCATTCGATCCACCATGAGGAAGGCCAGACTACACAAAAGGTCCCATTTCACATTTGGCAATTTGTTGACAGCAATCTTGCGGAAGGAGGATATCGAAGAGGAACCAGCTGATCATAAACTCCCACACAATCCGAAGAAGGTTGACCTCACAAAGGTCAAAGATGCTGAATCAACACATGGCATCAACCTTACTACGGCAGAGAGACATGCTCGGGATGAGAGTTTCTCCCGCCATATGTACGGCATGATGAGGTTTACAATGATGAGCGGAGGTCGTGTTCCAACTGCTGCAGAGCTCCAACAGCTGGACCACGACTATCCCATGAACATGCATGCACGGGAGATGTGTGGAGTGGGCGTATACTTTGAGGAACCTCTAGATGATGATGTGCCGACTGATGACGATCGACGCTTGCCAGACTCTGACGAGGAGGAGAACTCTGACGACGACTCTTATGATGATTCCGACGAAGGGGGTATGACCCCCGACAATGAGGAAGAGTCCGACAAACCAGGTTCCTCGTATTTATTTTCCACTGAGGGCAGTGTCCCGTTTAAGTGTGGGGTGGCGGTATCGTATGCTATACTTCTCTATTGCATCTATGTTTTCTTGCTTTGTTTTTGTTTCGTTTTTTTTTCATTTTTTTTAGTAGTAAATTTTTTCTTTCTAGCTTCGCATGAAATTATTTTGATAGGCAGCATGAGATTATAACAAGAGTATGTGCTACAATTGTGACTATTGAGACGTTTAGGCTCTAGTTGTGACTCATATGTGATATTGTGTGGTTCAATTCCTTCACTTGTTGGGTCGAGAGTCTATATTACTTCCAAGAAAGTCGACCATGTGCCTTGTGTGTGTGAGATAATCGTATATTCTATGTGTGTGGCTGATGCTAGAACTTGCCTGGTATGTATGCAAAGCGAAAATAAGGAGTGTAAGTTTAGGATATGATTTAGGCATTTCTTTGGCAACCTATATTTTTTTACCTTCAGTTTTACCTACCCATGAACATCATCCTAGTTAAACCCTTTTGAGCCTTTAGCCTATTTTCTTTGACAACCTTGTATGTAAGCCTAATCCATTTTTTTCAAGACCGTAATTTGATCCAAACTCCTAAGTGCTTTAAAGTGGAAAAGTCATGTGACAACATAAGAGGAAATTGGGTGAGTATGATGCTATAAATTGTAATGGTGCTTGAATGTGTTATGAAAAAAAAAAGTGCTATCATAAAAGGTATGTTGTGAAAAGAAAAAGGAAAAGAAAGCTGAAAAGTGAGTTGTGCTTAAAATTGATAAACAAAAGAGGAGAACAAGGGTGGTAGAATAAAAGAAAGAAAGGTTGAAAAAAAAAAGTGTCAATGATACAAAGTGATGTATTAAAGCGCTTAGGAACTTAGTCACTATTCTTGGCCAAAATAGTCCTACCCGTCCCTTAGCCTACATTACAACCATCAAAAGACCTACTTGATCCTAAGCTTAGCATTCTGACATTTAGTAGAGTATTACATTAAGGGCAAGCCTATGGTCATCAGTTGCTTCATATGAATTCTTTGTGAGAGCGAGAGCAAGGATATTTTGACACCCATGTTTGAAAAATATGCTATACTTGTGAATGATTATGGGTACTATAGTGTGAGACACACATGGTTGATGAGTTTTGGGTAGTCATATATGATTCCTTGTACCTTAACGTTTGCATGCGAGTTGATCACCATCCCGAGTCTATGCTAGAGGTTAAACTGTTTCTACTTATAATCGAAAAGATACTCTTTGTTGATAATTGTTGTGCTTGTCTTGACGAATATTTTGTGTTGTTGCTGTAAAACCCTAAGTTGACGTTTAGAAGGACATGATAGTTTGTTCGAGGATGAACAAAGCTCTAAGTGTGGGGTGTTGATGATAGGCGAATTTACGCACCTATATCAATATATTTTGCCCATATTTTAGCCTAGTTTTGAGAACAAATTATATATTTCATGCACTTTTAGTCCTTTTTCCTGTAAATGAGCTAACGAACATGATTAGTAAAGTTTCAGGTATAAATGATGCATAATTCAGCATTTTATGGCTTACTTGACGCTAAAGAAAGCTCACGAAGGAAGGGAAGGGAGTTTACACGCCTAAGGACCAAAACTGCTGCATGGAAAATCTGTCCCGAGCTAAAACAGCATTTCTGAAGACTTTGGGGGACCAAACCTGTTGCATGGAAAATTTGTCCTGGGCTAAAACAGCAATTCTGAAGACTTTGGGGACTTACAGACACAAAGCTGGATTTTGACAATGATACATTAACCTAGTACAATTAGGTTATGTATTTCATTATTTTAAGTGGATTATGATAATGTTACTTTAACCTAGTACATATGGGTTAAGGATTTCATTAGTCTAGTAGGATTTGGTTATTTATTTCATTAGCTTAGTAGGATTAGGATATGGGTATTATAAATACCCTATCATGCTAGAGATTTTGGGAGATCTACTACTCCTCTATTATTCTACACTACAAACAATTCTACAACTCTTCTAATCTTTCCATCAATTCTATTTTCGTCTATTCTTCTATTCTTAAATTCTGCAACAAGAGAAACGTTACTCTGCAAGAAATCACACCTAACGCCTACCACTCTTGTGCTACACGAAATTGATCATTATTGTGGTACAATAACAATGTCAATTGTGGTTTTCTTCGCATTCATGGGTAACTAAACTTCTCTGTTGGGGTTATGGAAGCCGAATGAGTTACTATCTATTGCTGTGAGTTTGTGAGTTCGAGGCACGTATATTGCTTATATCATTATTCTCTTCATCTTAATCTACATTCTTTGCGGTTGCAAACGCAAGAATACGCCAGTCTAACATTTAACTTGTTCGAGAGAAAAGTTATTTGTCTGGAAAAGAGATAATGTCAAGGTAGTAGGACACCCTTTCCTATTAAAAAGCTAGTGCCGTAACTGGACTAACCTCTTGGAGAATTTGTACCGTTAGATACGCTTTAAGCTCGAGAGAGTTAAAGTGAAATAGTCCTTGTTTAGGTCGAGAGACACTTGGATTTACCATCGACTACAATCCTCTATAAGCAATTGCATGTCAGAATTCTACACACTCATAGACAATAGAGACGTATACCTCAGAAGGTGGACATAACCCCAACGCTTCAATTCTCATTGTTTACAACTTACGTAACAATCTTTCTCTTTTACTTTGCTATTTTCAGCTTTTATTTAATTGTTTTGGTGACACAGTACAATCCCCCCTTTTTTACGAGACTTGCACTAAAAGTCTAGTAATCTTTACTTACTTGTTGACCAAGCTATTCCCTGTGGGATCGATACCCAACCCAGTTGGGTTCTATATTTGCTAACGACCGCTTTACACTCCTACGAGAGCTGTAGATTGAGCGTTATCAATTATTCATGCCAAAGATTAGATAGAGTATGTCTTACATACCTTGATATAACCACTTCAATACAAGTCCAACTTGACTTCCCGTACTCTTCGAACACTTATCTACAATAAGTCATTTGTGGCAAACTAGTATTAGCAACCAAACCTTACCATTTAGGTATTAACTTCACCAAATAATGTCTAGGAAGTAATCCTTTAACTCATCAATAAGAGTGCTACATACATCCTCTTATACTCTTATTACATTCACATATCATGCATTTTCATGCAATATCCCTCAACATCACTCTTAGCCTTTATTTCCCCTCTTAATCACCATCCAATACCAACATGATCACTAGGCATACATAACCACTAATATAATGATATATCACCACAATTCATCCTCCATAATCCAATACAACAACTTCCATAATTTACTACTAACAATTTATACAAAACAATTCATAACTATGTTTCTAGTTATCTTCCAACATCAAGACAATACTCATAATCCTTTATCAATACTTATTCATGGATAAGAATCAAGAATAAACAATATTCATACCTTAACAATGAACTCTTGTATTTAGAATCCTCCTTACATAACCATGGGGTGCTTCTCGAAGCTTTCAAGATGGTGAACACAACTACGGAACCAATTCGAATTTTCTACGGTTGAATCACAAAATATTTGAAGTTGAAATTAGGCTAGGGTTTCACCTTCTCTTAATAATTGGATGATATATGATATATATGAGGCTAGGTGTATGTTTATAAAGACCAATTTTCGTCCAAGAGGTAATAGAAAATGACCATTTTGCCCTAAAAATTTAAATAAAATCCGAATCTGTCCCCAGTGGACAGTTTTGACAGGCTGAAGTAAATCGATCATAACTCTTTGCTCCGGTATCGGATTTGGGTGAAACAAATTGCATTGGAAGGATAATTCAAAGGGATTTCATTTTCATATTAATTATACCACCCATTTCTTCCTGTACAAGGAGTTATGGTTGTTTAAAGTTGACCCAAAAATCTGTCCCAAAATTCTGTTTTTTTTTTGATAGGCTGTAGTAAAACGGGTATAGCTCCTTACTAAGACATTTGATTTGGATGAAACCAATTTCATCGGAAAGAAGACTCTCGTATATTTTCGTCGATATATAGCAGCTCACACAGCTCTTTTTGTACAAGGAGTTATGATCGTCTAAAGTTTATCCAAAAATAAAATTGCCTAGCTGCAGAAATTTTCCTGCAGATTTACTGTTCACAGGCTTCCCGGCCACCGTTTTAAAATTTCGAATGTGCTCGCTTATATGAAATACTCCTCTGTTTTGGGCAAACTTTATATCGTTGGAAAGCTTATTCCAATACCTACACATGCAACTATTGGCGGGATACTTACGAACACCATAAACTTAATTTAACCCATACGCAAGCCTTTAGGACTCCATATAATCGCGATAAGTGTACGAAAAAATTTACGGGGTGTTACATTCTCCCCCCCTTAAGAAAATTCGTCCTCGAATGTTAGCATAGTTACTCAATTAAGACATGTCCAAGCTTACAATTAACATATTCATCATCATAACATACTTGCATAAAAATAAACACTTACTTGTTATTGTTCTTCTTCCGTCTCATGAACTTCCTCCTCATCGTTGAATAGGTAAGGGTACTTAATCTTCATCACTTCCTCGGCTTCCCATGTGATCTCCTCAACTTGTTGATTCCTCCAAAGTACTTTTACCGATGCTATCTCTTTATTCCTTATCTTTTTAATTTGGCGATCAAGAATAGCAATAGGCATTTCTTCAAAAGTGAGATCTTCTGTAACTTGTACATCTTCCGTAGTAGTGATGTGCGATGGATCTCCGATGTACTTGCGAAGCATCAAAACATGAAATATGGGATGAACTGCTGAGAGCTCTTGAGGTAGCTCTAACTCATAAGCAACTTGTCCAAATCTTTGAATGATCTTGTACGGACCTATGTATCGTGGACTTAACTTTCCTTTCTTGCCAAACCTCATCACTCCTTTCATTGGTGATACTTTCAAGAATACCCAATCGTCGATAGAAAACTCAAGTCCTCTTCTTCTAACATCCACATAAGATTTGTGTCGACTTTGAGCTGTTTCAAGCCGTTGTTGGATCACTTTAACCTTCTCCATTGCTTGATAAACAAGATCCGGTCCAAACAAGACCGCATCACCTGCTTCAAACCATCCTATTGGCGATCTACACTTTCTTCCATACAATGCTTCATATAGTGCCATTTTGATACTTGAATGATAGCTATTATTGTAGGCAAACTCGATAAGAGGTAGGTGATCATCCCAGTTGCCTTTGAAATCTAATACACATGCTCGTAGCATATCTTCAAGTGTCTGGATGGTACGTTCCACTTGTCCGTCCGTTTGAGGATGAAAAGCCGTACTTAGATTTACTTGTGTCCCCAAACTCCTCGATCGGATATAATGGAAATTGGAACTCCATGTAACCGAACGATCTCCTTAATATACAACTTCGCATACTCTTCCGCCGTATAAGTTGTCTTAACTGGTAAGAAGTGCGCGGATTTGGTAAGCCTATCAATGATCACCCATATGGAATCAAACTTTCGAAATGTACGAGGCAAACCCGTGATGAAATCCATATTGATCTTGTCCCACTTCCAGACTGGAAGATCTATACATTGCATGTAAACACCGGGTTTCTGGTGTTCTACTTTGACTCTTTGACAATTCGGACATTCAGCTACAAATTCGGCAATATTCTTCTTCATGTCATTCCACCAATATATTGCTTTCAAATCTTGATACATCTTAGTCGACCCTGGATGGATGGAATACCTTGAACAGTGTGCTTCTGTCATAATTCTCTTTCTTAGCTCAACCACATCAGGTACTCATAAACGATTCTGACACTGAAGCACTCCTTCTCGTGTAAGCTCAAATGCCTTTGTCGTGCCACTCTGCACATCCTCCTTAAGCTGCAATAAAATTGGATCTGCATACTGCTTCTCTTTCACTTCAGCTATCAATGAAGATTCCGCTGCATTACGTACAATAACCTCTTCATCTGGAGTTTCGAGAAGTCAAACTCCCAAATTAGCTAGTTGGTGAAGATCCTTAATCATCCCCTGCTTTTCTATAGATGCCATTTTAGACTTACGACTCAGTGCATCCGCTACCACATTTTCTTTCCCTGGATGATACAAGATATCAACATCGTAATCTTTCAACAATTCAAGCCATCTCCGTTGCCTCAAGTTTAGATCTTTCTGACTGAAGATATATTGCAGGCTCTTATGATCGGTATATATGTCAACATGAACCCCATATAAGTAGTGGCGCCATATCTTCAAAGCAAATACAACTGTAGCTAGCTCAAGATCATGCGTGGGATAATTCCTCTCATGTGGTCGCAACTGTCTAGAGCCATAGGCTATTACTCTACCATGTTGCATTAATACGCATCCTAAGACAATTCTCGAAGCATCACAGTACACTACATACCCTTCTGTGCCTTCAGGAAGTACCAATACCGGTGTAGAAGTCAACTTGCTCTTCAGATCTTGGAAACTCTTTTCACAGGCATCATTCCATTGAAACTTGGAGGCTTTATGCGTCAACTTAGTCAAGGGTGCAGAAATAGAAGAAAAACCTTCAACAAACCTTCTATAATAACCTACCAATCCGAGGAAACTACGAATCTCTGTAGGCGTCGTGGGTCTTGGCCAATTCTTCACAGCCTCAATCTTCTGAGTGTCAACTTTTATGCCTTCACTGGATACAATATGGCCCAAAAATGCCACTGACTTGAGCCAAAACTCACATTTAGAAAACTTCGCATACAACTTATGATCACGAAGAATCTGCAACGCCTGCCTTAAGTGATTAACATGATCCTCTTCTGATATAGAGTAGACCAGAATATCATCTATGAAAACTATCACGAACACATCTAGAAACGGCTTAAACAACCTATTCATCAGATCCATAAAAGCTGCGGGTGCATTTGTCAGCCCGAATGACATAACCAGGAATTCATAATGACCATACCGTGTTCGGAAAGCTATCTTGGGTATATCTTTATCCTTGAGTGAGATATATCCTTGACTCTCACTTGATGATAGCCTGATCTCAAGTCAATCTTGGAAAAACACTGGGCACCCTGCAACTGGTCAAATAAATCATCAATTCGGGGAAGAGGGTATTTATTCTTGATAGTCACGTTATTCAATTGCCGATAGTCAATACACATCCTCAACGAACCATCTTTCTTACGCACAAACAATACTGGTGCTCCCCAAGGGGACATACTAGGCCTGATGAATCCCTTCTTTAGCAAGTCTTTCAGTTGCTCTTTCAATTCTCGCAACTCTTCTGGTGCCATTCTATAAGGAGGAATTGAGATTGGTTGTGTGTCTGGCAACATATCAATACCAAACTCCACTTCTCGTTCAGGAGGTAAACCTGGTAGTTCTTCAGGAAATACATCAGGAAATTCATTCACAACCGGAACGGTCTGAAAAGTTGGCGGCTCTGCCTCTGTATCCCTTACTCTAACCAAATGGTATATATACCCCTTGGAAATCATTTTTCATGCCTTAAAGTAAGAAATAAATCTGCCTCTCGGCGCGCCAACATTACCCTTCCATTCAAGGACTGCCTCATTTGGGAAATGGAAATATACCTTCTTAGAACGGCAATCTACTGTAGCATAAAAAGACGCTAACCAATCCATGCCCATAATAACATCAAAATCTACCATTTCTAACTCAATAAGATCGGCCATCGTATCACGACCATAAATATTCACAACACAATTTCGATAAACATTCCTAGCTATAAGAGATTCCCCCACTGGCGTTGTTACTTCAAATGGCTTGGCTAATAATTCGGGTGTTCTTTCGAACCTTCCCGCAACCAAAGGAGTAGCATACGATAATGTAGAATCAGGATCAATTAAGGCATACACATCAAATGCAAAGATGGACAACGTACCTGTAACCACGACTGGAGAAGCCTCTAAATTCTGCCGATCTGCTAGGGCATACACACGGTTCTAAGCTCCGCTAGAACTAGTTGCTCCTCTATCACCTCTACCGTGACCCATAGGTTGTGCACCCCTACTCAAAGGAGGCACCGATGATGACGCAACAGCTGATCCGGTAGGTCGTGTTATACCACCTGTGGTCCTGCGTGGGCAATCTCTAGCCATATGCCCTGGCTTACCGCACCAAAAGCAATTGTTCGTTCCAAGCCGACATTCTCCAAAGTGAAATCTTCTACATATGGGGCACGGGTGTCGTGGAGGTCTCAATTGACTCATACTCCCTTGCCCTTGATACCCCACTGTTTGCAAACTCTGATTTTCACTGCTTTGCCCGAACTGATTACCTCTGAACCTTTGAAATTGCGGTGGAGCACTAATTGCAGGATAAGAAGATAACGGGCTAGGCAATCTATGAGAGAACGAAGGCCTAAAACCTCCCTGAGATGCCATAAACTGCCCTATAGCTCTGGCCCACTTAGAATATCCTTTTTCTGATTCCTGGGTTCTTCTTCTTTGCCTCTGATCTTCCATTTTCTGAGCGAAAGCTTGTATCCTCGCTATATCCATGTCCTTGTTCAAAGCAGCAATGGTACAATCTCTAACCAAGTATGGTTCCAATCTATCCACATAGTGATGAACTCTGTCATCCATAGTAGCTACCACATTAGAAGCATATCGAGACAAGGAGTTAAATTAAAGACTATACTCCCTTACACTCATATTACCCTGATGGAGATTTAAGAATTGATCTGCACGGGCCTGACGAGTCTCAAATAGAAGATAATGATCAATAAATGCATCTTTGAACTCTCCCCACGTAGTTGGAGGTGCAGCAATACCCCTAGATCGTTTCCAATCCTCGTACCACAATATAGCCTCTCCTTTCAGTCTATATGCTGCTAGCTCAACCATCTCTTTACCGGATATGTGCATAACATCTAGAGCCCTTTGGGTTTGATCGACAAAGTCCTGCGGGTCTTCGTTAATATCTGATCCGGTAAAAGTAGGAGGATCCAATTTCAGAAAATCCTGTGTCCGAAGGCTAGTTGCTCTATCCGTACCACTAGAACCCGTGGTAGGAATAGCTTGCCCTTGAACTTGACCGGCAACTATACGCGTCAAAAGTTGTACTGCATCCCTCAAATCTCGATCAACAGCATTAATAGATAGCCCTTCCGGAGGAGAAGAAGCCCCTGATATATGCTCAGCTTGAGACTCACTTTGTTCAGCTTGTGCCGGTGGTGACTTACTAGTACCTTCTCCGGCCACTACATCTACTCGCTTCCACTTGTTCTTTCTCCTTGTAACTGGCATCGTTACTATAATAAATAAATAAAAAAAACAATTGGATTAAGCGATCGATTATGACTTTATCTCTAATATGGGCTCTATTGCACGATCTAAGAAATGGAGAATGGAAACAATCCCTAAATGTCCAATAGCCTCCTGTTTAAAGATGTGGTGCACAACACACTGATAAATGAGATTCTACGTAGACACGGCTTTGTAGACTCACTAGGACGAACTTCTCTGATACCACTTCTCTCACGCCCCAAATCCCATTAGAGCGGACTGGCACCCGTAGCCGAGGAGGCCCGGGAGAACCCGTTCATAACCTATACTTTCACATTTACATTACTTATGAAAATTAGAAATTTGGGCAGCACTTCGTTGTAAATAGAAGAAAACAGTACCTGTATCAGCCCAGCAGACACGCATATATATATAAACAGTAATTGGCCGTCAGAGCCATCACGTCTATCAACCAAACACTCCTATTGCTGCACAATATGTCTACAAAAGCCTCTACATAGATACACAACTGAGTTAGGGTCGGGACAAACTCCCGCCCACAAAAGACTTTTATACAAATACCAAAAATACATATAGAAACGACTTGGGATGCTCCGAAACAACTGGAGCTCACCACTATCAACAGAATGTCCTGGCTCTTACTGCGGAGGTGTACGACCTGAAGTACCTGTTCCTGCAGGCATGAATACAGGTCCCCCGTGAGGGACGTCAGTACGGAAATATGTACTGAGTATGTAAGACAGTGAGTATCAAGATGAGATACAAAAGATCAACAGAACTCAAATACCAGTGAATAAACAGTATGAGTAGACCACACTTAAAAGAGCTGATGGGATACCTGCACATTACTTTCATATCATTACTTCCCGTATTCCTTATCAATACATAACATATGTCATACAATGGCCAACTGATCAGTGGTACTAATACAACACATCAGGGACCACCCCTGGAATAGCATATATACATAATCTTTATAATACAATGGCCAACTGATCAGTGGTACTAATACAATACATCATATCATCAATTTAAAATAAAGACATTCCATTTCTTAATTCAATTAATCTTTGAGATTGGTTACTTTGTGGTCACACCTTATGGAACTTGAAACCATGATACCTCAATAGGAAAAACATGTAAATAGGTAATCAATATCATGAAAATTAAGTAGAGAATCATGGATACCTCATTAAACCATTTCGGAGTCAACAATAGTATATGGACATTTTTTTGACTAGCCGGACATCTTAAAAGTGAAAACAAGTTCAATTGGTAGTGTCGAAGATCATATGATGTTATTATGTGTCATGTGTCGTAGGACAATGTTGGAAGCTTACTTGAGAGTGCCATGGATCATTATTCATGCCAAAGATTAGATAGAGTATGTCTTACATACCTTGATATAACCACTTCAATACAAGTCCAACTTGACTTCCCGTACTCTTCGAACACTTATCTACAATAAGTCATTTGTGGCAAACTAGTATTAGCAACCAAACCTTACCATTTAGGTATTAACTTCACCAAATAATGTCTAGGAAGTAATCCTTTAACTCATCAATAAGAGTGCTACATACATCCTCTTATACTCTTATTACATTCACATATCATGCATTTTCATGCAATATCCCTCAACATCACTCTTAGCCTTTATTTCCCCTCTTAATCACCATCCAATACCAACATGATCACTAGGCATACATAACCACTAATATAATGATATATCACCACAATTCATCCTCCATAATCCAATACAACAACTTCCATAATTTACTACTAACAATTTATACAAAACAATTCATAACTATGTTTCTAGTTATCTTCCAACATCAAGACAATACTCATAATCCTTTATCAATACTTATTCATGGATAAGAATCAAGAATAAATAATATTCATACCTTAACAATGAACTCTTGTATTTAGAATCCTCCTTACATAACCATGGGGTGCTTCTCGAAGCTTTCGAGATGGTGAACACAACTACGGAACCAATTCGAATTTTCTACTGTTGAATCACAAAATATTTGAAGTTGAAATTAGGCTAGGGTTTCACCTTCTCTTAATAATTGGATGATATATGATATATATGAGTCTAAGTGTATGTTTATAAAGACCAATTTTCGTCCAAGAGGTAATAGAAAATGACCATTTTGCCCTAAAAATTTAAATAAAATCCGAATCTGTCCCCAGTGGACAGTTTTGACAGGCTGAAGTAAATCGATCATAACTCTTTGCTCCGGTATCGGATTTGGGTGAAACCAATTGCATTGGAAGGATAATTCAAAGGTATTTCATTTTCATATAAAGTATACCACCCATTTCTTCCTGTACAAGGAGTTATGGTCGTTTAAAGTTGACCCAAAAATCTGTCCCAAAATTCTGTTTTTTTTTGATAGGCTGTAGTAAAACGGGTATAGCTCCTTACTCAGACATTGGATTTGGATGAAACCAATTTCATCGGAAACAAGACTCTCGGATATTTTCGTCGATATATAGCAGCTCACACAGCTCTTTTTGTACAAGGAGTTATGATCGTCTAAATTTGATCCAAAAAAAAAAATTGCCTAGCTGCAGAAATTTTCCTGCAGATTTACTGTTCACAGGCTTCCCGGCCACCGTTTTGAAATTTCGAATGTGCTCGCTTATATGAAATACTCCTCTGTTTTGGGAAAACTTTATATCGTTGGAAAGCTTATTCCAATACCTACACATACAACTATTGACGGGATACTTCCGAACACCATAAACTTAATTTAACCCATACGCAAGCCTTTAGGACTCCATATAATCGTGATAAGTGTACGAAAAAATTTACGGGGTGTTACAGGCCTTGTCCCAACTTTTTAAATAGTTATCTTTAGATCATGTAGTAGATATTTTGCAAACTGTTCCGGAAGTTGTTTAGTTGAATTTTAGATTTTATTCTGCATGGTTAAACTAAATCCAGAGTATGACCATGTTTCTGTATTAGATTATAATTTCGCATTTTCTTTTATTATATGAATGTTGTGCATGATTACCAGATCAGATAGAGTAGGACGTCCGGGCCTTCATGGTTCGAGATGTCTATCACGGCCAGGCCCTAGTTCGGGTCGTGACACATAGCTAGGTCTCGGGACATAGTATCAAGGTAGGCCAAAATGACATTGGTGGCATTATTGTCCAAGGGTTGAGAGGTGGAAGCCAAGGGTTCCCTTGTAATTGTACCTCAAAAAAAGAAAGAAAATAACACACCTATAAAACAAAACACAATTTAGTTCGAAGCAACCTCACCACACTCTCGCACACTTGGTTTCACAAGTGTTGAAAGTCGGCTTATACTTTGCGAGTGATTGAGGGTCGAGTCTATTCTTTCCCGAAAAAGATTTTCATTTGAGTTGACTCAAGAAAAATTTGTTTATAGACTTGAACCAACAAGATACAATGAATTTACAAAAGAGAAAAGCACACAACAACACTTAACACATATGAATGAACACAAAGACTAACTAACAATCTAGTAGATGAGTACTAGTTTGCCAATTAGTATTGGAACCAACGAAAGTGAAACTAAGGAACAACAAAATAAAACTAATAGATCAAAATTTTGAGCCAAAATTATTGCGTGAATAGTAATAATGATGACGTGGTAGCACATAATTGGTTGCGGTTTCTAACAATTTTTGTTGTCCAATCTCAAGTCTTTGGTCAATTTACAATTTAGGAATTGGAATTTGGTTAATGGAGGTAGATACAAGTCTTGCATACCTTTTGAAATTCAAACACAAAAAGTCTTGACTTAACTTGCACTTTTCCTCAAAACATGGGTCCTTGTTTTATGGAAAATGATTGAGATGTGATTGTCTGGTTAGTAAGTGATGGTAAGTCTTTCAAGACTAACAAAGTTCTCACACCTTTTTTTTCATCTTTTTGGATCTAACTTTCACTTTATTTTAACAAGCTATGAAGGTGGTTAAGAACTTCAAGAACAACATCAACAATCACCAAGAACAACCAACAATAATCTCCAAGACACCAACAATTTTCACACGGCCAACTTCCAATTTTCACAATACAATATCTTCAACACTTGTCCAAGACAACTACAACTTCAACAAAATGGTTCTTAGGCCACCAATGAACAATAATATCACGTGTCCAAGCTTAGAACAACAATAATATGAAGATCACAAGGCCAAAACAGTCCACCACAATAATGTTTCAACAATAATTCGGCCAAGCCTTATGTTTACAATAACAACTACAACAACGTAAGCTCAAACTTAGATTTAGACTCAAAAGTATTATAGATGAAGAATACTAACACTAGAAACAACAAAACAAGTAAAAAATCTCGGCCAAGACACAGCATAACACAATTTCGGCCAAGAACACAAAATGAACAGATTTGCTTCTTTTTGATTTTTCAGTTTTCTAACACTTTTTTTTTAATTTCTATCAAGCAAGACCAAGATTGATCTTGTAGGAAAAAGATCAATCCATGATTTGATACCAAATGATATGATAAATACTTGGAAATACAAGAAAAGGCGCAAAACATACACCAAAATAGTCCACAAGTTCAAAGAACAGAGGACCCCTTTGATGACCACTCTTGGATTCAACAAATACAACAAGAATACAAGATAAAAAATAGTGTATTTCACACCAAAACATACAAAAAGACAACAATAACATGAAGAACAAGATTAACAACAATAACACAAGTTTTAGATTCAATAAAGGACCCAAAACAGTCCACTACACAAGATAACAATAAAAGTAAAGATAGAAAGTGAGGCATGTATTATTACAAGGCCTAAGAACTAGGGTGTGCATTAAAAACCTAAACCCTTAGAAACATGTAATAATAACACCTACACTCTTAGTGGACACAAGAGGGACCTCAATCTCCCAAGCACCTAATATTCCAAGCCAAGAACAAACAACACAAGTGATTCCACACTTGGTGTTCACCTAATTTCGGGTTTGACTCTTAGAGAAGAGAGGACTTGTGTTACACACTATCAAAATATCATCAATAACTAATGAATGAAACCCTAAGTTGTTCTATATGTAGTATATTACAAAGTGGAAGTCAAAAATGACCAAAAGACCCTTTAATGAGTGGGCGCCCATCAAGTGTAATATGTTGGATGATTTTTGGTGCATTTAGGTCCTCTTTTGCACTTAAATAGAACACACCAAGTCTTGGATCCAACCTATGCCCTCATGAGTCCATCTACGTGATCGTACTTATATCATTTTGTTGTGTGTAGTGTTAAGGGTCCAAGAGTGGAATAGGATCTTGGGTCTTTAAGATTACACAAACCATTGGTCTATCTATCTATCCCTTTTATTTTATTATAATCTTGTGATGTTTCCTCTTGTTTAGTGCAAGCCATTTGTTGTTGTTATTGTTCTTACCATATTGTTGTCTATCTTCTTGTGTTCATCACGTTTTGGTGGTTGTTTTGGTGTCAGAAACACCCTTGTATCCTTGTATTCTTATTGTTGTAGTGAATCCGAGAGTGGTCTCCATCTTGGTCCTCGGATCCTTAAGATTTGTGGACTAATTTGGGGTATTTTTCGCACCTTCCTTATTTATCTTGTATCATTTGGTATCAACGCTTGTGGTTGATTTTGTTCCAACAAAATCAATCTTTGACTTGGTAGGAAAAAAAGTGTTCTTGTTATTGTCTTGGAAAAAAATTTGTCACTTGATTTGGTAGTCATTTTGTTTGTTTAGAGTGTTTCAAGTGTTGGTTTCTTTCTCACCAACACTAAAAGTGTTCATATCTAAGTTTGAGCTTGATCTTATTGTTGTGAACTTGAAAACTTGGCCATGTATTGAGTATTGTTGTTGTGACTTCATTTTGGTCGTGTGTTGTTGTTAATGTTCTAAGTGTGGCCATGTGACATTGTTGTTGATAATTAGTGGCCTAAGAACATATTGGTTGAAGTTTTTGAGATCTTGGCCGTAGGTTAGAGACATTGTTATTGTGGGATTGGAGTTGGGCGTGTGAAATTGTTGTAGTTCTTGGAAGATTGTTGATGTGTTCTTGAAGATTGTTGTTGTGTTCATCTTGTCCTTCACCTAGTCTCATATCTTGACCACAAAAAAAGTGTAAAATAGATCCAAAAAGGTGTAAGACAAGTTGTAAAGCTTGTTGGTGAACCATCACTTCCTAGACTTGACATCAACTTTTTCAACTACTTTCCTTAAATCAAGGAGCCTTATTTTGTGGAACATAGTACAAGTCAAGTCAAGACTTTGTGTTTGAAAAATTGAAAGGGTTCAAGACTTATAGTTTCCCTCCATTATCCAAATTTCACCATTTCAAGTAGTAATTGATCAAGACTTCCAAATTTGGAAAATAAAAATTGGTGTGGGACCGAGACTCATACGTGGTTGCCACATCATCATGTTTTACTGTTCACACAACATATTTAAGTTCAAATTTTAGATTTTTTAGTTTTATTTGTTGTTTCTTAGTTTCCATTTCATTGGTTCCAATGCTAATTGGCAAACTAGTACTCATCTACTAGATTGTTAGTTAGTCCTTGTGATCGTTCATTCGTGTTAAGCATTTGTTGTGTGCTCTTTTCTTTTTGTAAATTCATTGTTAGTTCTTGACTCAAGTTCTACAAAATTTCATTTGAGTTTCAAACAAAAATCCATTTCGTACAAGAGTAGGCCTGACCCTCAATCACTCACGAAGTACAAGCCGACTTTCAACACTTGTAAAACCAAGTACGAGGTAAAAACGAGAGTGAGAGTGTGGTGAGGCATTTTTGATCTAACAAGTTTGTTTGTTTTCTTTGTTTGTTGTGTCTTTTTGTTAGGTACAATGGCTGCCCATAATTTCAATGCCACATTTGATCGAATCGATGACAATATTGAAGATATGAAATGGCATATTGAAATTATATATGAATTGCTACCCAAACTCTTCCTACAAAATCCAATTATCCAAGCACCTTGCGATGAGAGCTTCCCGAAGGAAGTTGCTGCCCAAGCTTGTGAAGGACTCTTATACTGAGGTAAAGACGAACATACTCATGAACGTCAAGGTAAAATAGCTAACTCTTACACTTAGGTGCATATGAATGATGATCGCGAGGCTAATAAACCGTTGAGGTTGAGTAGTAGCTTACCTACATATGAGTATATTGATTCCTTGCCACTTGTGGATGATGTACATGTTGTGCGAGTGGATACACTAGTTGATCCTATAGATGACCGAATCGACTCTTCTAATAAGATCGATTTGTGTCCAACTAGTGTTGAAGCTATTGTGTTGAATGAAAGTACATCATCATGTGAAAATTGTGTTGCCCAACTTGTGAGTAAAATTTGCCCACCACTTGAGGATATGTGTGATGTGATTAATGAATCTCAAGTGAGTGAAGAATTTAAAGATGTTGGTCAAGGAAAAGGGAGTGAACCCGTGAGCCTATGTTGTTGTAAAGATTCTAATGTTTGTTTGGCTCGTAGGGTTAATCATGTGCTTGACATATCATTGGAACTTGATAATGATTCCTTAGAGAGTGAAAGTTCCAAATCTATCCGTAGGTTAGATCATTCACTCTTTAGGTACAATGTCTTGTTTGAAGATAGTTTATTCACTCCTAATGAACCTAGTGGTGCAAGTGATATAGATGGTATGGCTTGTATTGGAAGCTATAGCCTATATGCTAACCCACTATGGTGTGACAACATTCCTCCTCAAGATGGAAATCTCTTCGTGGAAGATGAGATTACTCTTAAGGGTAGGGAATGTGTAGTCTAGGAAAGAAATAGTCAATCGGGTAAAGATGACCATAATTTGCTTGATTACTTGGGAAACCTAAATTGTGATTATTCTTTGAAAAATAATTTTGTTTGTACTCCTTTGCATGACACCCTACCCGTGCTTGATAAATATGGTGACTTCAATTGTGATCCCTTTGATGTTAATAGTGGTTCGTGTCTACTCGAGGACCCTAGGAAAAATGTGTCATTGTCTCTTTGGGGTGTTGCTCATATCCTTGCATCCATGGTTGACACACTTGTACTTAAGTTATGTGAACCACAACTTGTGGATGCCAAGTTGTATTCTTGTTTGTAGAAAGGCCCAAGAATGTTAAAAGCTTTTTGTCACCTTCATGGGGTTGGACAAATTGAAGTATCTTGTGGGACTCTTGGGAGCGTGCTTAACATCCTTTGTAGAGGAAAATCGAGTTCTTGGGCAAACTACTTATCTTGGATTGGATTGATGCATGGTAGTTTCCCTATTCTCCCTATTGGTATGACTCCCTTGATGGAATGCCTTTCCTCGGGAAGTGGTCGGAAAAAGAGAGGCCCTACATTCTTACAATGTCCCTTTCTCTCATTGTGTGTTTCTACTCGTGAATACATCTTGAATGAGAATCGTGTCTTTGGTGTCTTTATTCACTACCTATATGCATATGATGATATTCATGATGTTGTTGGATATACATTGTATAACAGGCGTAGTCTCGATTTTTGTTCCTTATTACTTGATGTTCATCCGAGGTCTTTCCTTTGTGATGTTGTACAAAATCTTTTCTTAATTAACACAAATGATCCTTGGTTGTACTTCAAGTGTGTACCACCATGGCATGATAATAATAATTATTTATTTTGCTAACCCTAACCCTCGTGTCATGGGGATGTGTACTTGTTTGTCTTCTCTTGATTTTGCAAGGTGCGGATTCGAGGTCGAATCCTTTTCAAGAAGGGGAGGATGATACAAGTACGATCATGTATATGAAGTCATGAGGTCATTGATAACGCTCAATCTACCGCTCTCGTAGGAGTGTAAAGCGGTCGTTAGCAAATATAGAACCCAACCTGGGTTGGATATCGATCCCACAGGGAATAGCTTGGTCAACAAGTAAGCAACGATTACTAGACTTTTAGTGCAAGTCTCATAAGAAGGGGGGATTCTTGTTGTGCAAGTAATGTAACCAAATAGTAGCTAAAAACGGCAATAGCAAAGTAAAAAGAGAAAGAATGTTTTAGTGAGATGTAAACAATGAGAATTGAGAAGTTGGGGTTATGTCCACCTTCTGAGTTATACGTCTCTATTGGCTATGAGTGTGCGGAATTTAGACATGCATGTGCTTATAGAGAATTGTATTCGATGGTAAATCCAGGCGTCTTTCGACCTATTCGAGGATTATTTCACTTTAACTCTTTCGAGCTTAAAGCGTGTCTAACGGTACGAATTCTCCAAGAGGTTAATCCAGTTACGGCACTAACTTTTTAATAGGGGATGGGACCCTACTACCTTGACATTATCTCTTTTCCAGACAGATAACCTTTCTTTCGAACAAGTTAAATGTTATACTGGTGTATTCTTGCGTTTGCAACCACAAAGAATTTGGATTAAGATGAAGAGAATAATGATATAAGCAATATACGTGTCACGAACTCACAAACTCACAGCAATAGATAGTATCTCATTCGGCTTCCATAACCCCAACAGAGAAGTTTAGTTACCCATGAGTGCGAAGGAAATCACAATTGACATTGTTGTTATACCACAATAAAGATTTCACGTTTGTAATGGTGTGGTAGGCGTTAGGCGTGAATCCCTTAGCAAAGTAACGTTTCTCTTGTTATGGAATTTAAGAATAGATGAATAGAAGAAGAAAAATATAATTGAATGTAAGAAGTTTAGAAGATGTAAGAAGATTTAAGAAGAAGATGATAGATGAAGATCTAAAATCTCTAGCAAGATAGGGTATTTATAATACCCATATCCTATTCCTACTAAGCTAATGAAATGCTTAACCAAATCCTACTAAGCTAATGAAATACTTAACCCAATTGTACTAGGTTAATGTATCATTATCCTAATCCTAATAAGCTAATGAAATACTTAACCCAATTGTACTAGGTTAATGTATCATTATCCTAATCCTAATAAATTACTGCTAGTCCCCAAAGTCTTCAGAAATGTTGTTTTAGCCCGGGACAGATTTTCCATGCGCCATCTTTAGTCCTTGGCGTCCAAGATTGGCTTTTCTCCTTTCGTGAAGCTTTCTTTGGCGTCAAGTTATCCATAAAATGCTGAATTCTGCATCATTTATACCTGAAACTTTGCTAATCATGTTCGTTAGCTCACTTACAGGAAAAAGGACTAAAAGTGCATGAA
Organism: Capsicum pubescens; assembly: GCA_030864215.1. NCBI lineage: Eukaryota > Viridiplantae > Streptophyta > Magnoliopsida > Solanales > Solanaceae > Capsicum > Capsicum pubescens. Next base: position 327,818,463 of record CM061538.1, on the reverse strand, counting down.
ATATATAATTTGTTCTCAAAACTAGGCTAAAATATGGGCAAAATATAGTGCTATATGCGTGTAAACTCGCCTATCATCAGTCATATGTTGGATTCAAGACTTGGTGTGTGCAATTGAAGTGCAAAAGAGAACCTAAATGCACCAAAAATCAGCCAACACATTACACTTGATGGGCGCCTACTCATTAAAGGATCTTTTGGTCATTTTTGACTTCCACTTTGTAATATACTATATACATAACCACTTAGGGTTTCATTCATTAGTTATTGATGATATTTTGAGAGTGTGTAACACAAGTCCTCTATTCTCTTAGAGGTAAACCCGAAATTAGGTGAACAACAAGTGTGGAATCACTTGTATTGTTTGTTCTTGGCTTGGAACGTTGGGTACTTGGGAGATTGAGGTCCATCTTGTGTCCACGAAGAGTGTAGGTGTTCTTATTACATGTTTCTAAGGGTGTAGGTGTTTAATACACACTTTAGTTCTTAGGCCTTGTAATAATATATGTCTCACTTTCTATCTTTACTTTTGTTGTTGTTATCTTGTGTAGTGGACTGTTTTGGGTCCTTTATTGAATCTGAAACTTGTGTTATTGTTGCTCATCTTTTTCTTTACATTATTATTGTGTTGTTGGCTGTTTGGTGTGAAATACACTATTTTTATCTTGTATTCTTGTTGTATTTGTTGAATCCGAGAGTGGTCATCAAAGGGGTCCTCTGTTCTTTGAACTTGTGGACTATTTTGGTGTATGTTGTGTGCATTTTCTTGTATTTCCAGGTATTTATCGTATCATTATCCAACACCAGAAGTTTCAGGCAACATATATAATGCGTCAAATATATCAGGAATATACACAATACTCAGGGGAGCATACACAATATCCCATATCAAATCAACAAGCATACACAATGCTCAAGGAAAACATACACAATGTCCCATATAAAATCAAAAAGCATACACAATGCTCAAGGAAAGTATACACAATGTCCCAATGAAATTAAGAAGCATACACAATTCCCCAATCTCACAGTCCACAATCATATCACATCACGAAATAATTTATAACAAGAGAATTAATATTCTTAAACATAAAGTATATATGACTGGGCTTGAAGGCTATCGATTGTTCCAAGCACACGCTCGTCCCAACACATGGACCAGGCATATAAAAATATATTTTAAAATAATATTTGAAAAACAAGCACTCAAAACTTAAAGTCTCACTTACCTCGCTAATGACAAATTTCTCAACTTTGCAATGTGTAGGACGTCAATCAAATAACGATCAATGGGATCAATCTAAATAAAATATTAAATAACAATATCAATTATGCTATCCAGGGTCAAGTCTCAATATCCCTAACTTTTAAACTTAGAGATAAATTTTAATATCTCACACCTTAACCCATGAATTTAAGAATAATCTAACAAAGGAGGCTTCCAAAATAGGAATTTCAAAATACTGGCAATGACTTCATCACTATTAATCAATACCGCACCATGAATATTCCCTATTGATGGTCTGTTTAAAGAGATGCCAATATCAAATTGAAACATCAACTAATACAAATTGAGACAACAACTAATACAAATTGAAACAACAATTATGCGGAAAGATTTTGTACACATTATATATATTCTATTTCTTGCTTCTTCTCTCTATTTTTTCACTATCTAGTTAATATTAACCTATGTTAATTCCTTCGCCAAAGTAGCAGTCACCCACCCATGAAATCTCCACTTTACAAATTATGCCCAGTACCTCTCAATCATACATGACAACTTTTTCTTTCTCTCTTTTTTTTTTCTCTTTTTCTTTTTCCCGACAAGAACATTATCACCATATACAATTAATTTAGGTGAAAGTTAGAAGAAATCTCATACCTAACAGTTAATCTCTACCAAGCTATCTTTCTTCATTGTTTTACTGCCTCCTCCAAAATAATGGGATAAAAAGAAATAGCCCTAGAATTCTATTTGAAGTGATTTAGTTGTGAAACTGAAGGAAAGATTAGACTTTTGGATTGCTCCCTTTAATTATATTAATTAATAATAATAATAATAATAGCTAAATTACCCATTTATCCCTCGTTGAAAAGAATGAGTTATTACAGCGTCTTGCCTACCCCCTATCATTCACGGTGATCTTAAAAATAAAAGTACTCTAACCCTTAAACTTGCATTCTTCCACATTCCTAATGCATTTTTCACGTTGAAACTGATGACTCCAAGAAATAATTCGTTTTAGTTATTGGTTAATATCATATTCTAAAAATGATTGCAGAAGAAATAGAGAAACTTCAAAAATATATTTTATCACTCTGCATGATTTTCTCCTCAGACTCATCCATATCTCTTTCAACAACAACAACATACCCGTGTATTCCCACAAATTGGCGTCAGGGCTCATCCATATCCTTTTATTGTGTAAAATTATTCTCTATATTCTCCTAATCAACTTGAATGTAACAATATTCTCATGTGGACATTGTTTGGACTACCAGGTTCTGTTTTAACTGAACCAGAAGTTTATGGAAGGGACATAGAGGAAGATGAGATGGTGAAATTCCTGATAAACAATGTTAGTGATGCCCAAGAACTTTCAGTCCTCCCAATACTTGGTATGGGGGACTAGGAAAGCTGACTCTTGCCCAAATGGTCTTTAATGATCCGAGAGTGTTAGAGCATTTCCATGCCAAAATATGGATTTGTGTCTCAGATGATTTTGATGAGAAGAGGTTGATAAAGCCAATAGTAGAATCTATTGAAGGAAGGCCACTACTTGGTGACATGGACTTGGCTCCACTTCAAAAGAAGCTTCAGGAGCGTTGCTGAATTGACAAAGATACTTGCTTGTCTTAATGATGTTTGGAATGAAGATCAAGAGAAGTGGGCTAATTTGATACATATCAAGCTCTTGTGTTTCTTTCCATAATTAAGGATGATACATATACTTGAAGTTTAATATAGAGAAAAGACATCAAAACACTCCTAAACTTGTCCACAAAACTCATTTCACCAAAAGGTCAAGATGACTGACCTTGTTCAAAACAAAATGAACTGTTTGTGATTAAGAAATTCGAATTACATGTTGTCCAAATGAGGCCTTAACGGCATCTTAATTGGACAAAGCTAAAAGGCTAACCCACAAGAAAAGTGTAGGTGGTGGGCAGATGATTCAATCAATAAATCAAAATCTCCTCTTAGCTTCGAAAAATAATCACTCGCTCACATCTCTTTGTACCTCACTTTCTAGAAACTCAGTTAAACCATGGCTACTGTCTTGTTATATCTGAACAAAGTGATGAACTATGGTGTGTACTAGTGTTTTTTCAATTGATGTGCTAAGTCTGCTAAACAAAACTTAAAAGACCTTAATGCTTGCAAACATCTTGTAATTTGCTGTTACCAACCCTTGATGCTTATTCTTAAAATTGACGATGCTTATCTAGATTCAAAATCCTTCTTGCTTGACTTGGTAATTCCGAGAAAGAATCAAAGACGAGTTTGCCAGTAGTGTCAAAAGCTAAGTTGGCTATACAATCAGCCAAGCTATTACCCTCTCTATTACAACTTAGAATAATTTATCTGAAACATATAATAATAAGATAGGTTCTAAAAGAGTCATCAATAGATATATAGTCACAGTGTCATACATTTGGTTATAGTATTTGCAGTCATTTATAACCCCAAACTAACAAATGGGGTCATTTTTATAGAAATAAAACATTTAGGGAAAATTTTGAAAAAGAAAAATATAGTGAAAATGGAAAAAGTGAAAATAAAGTTTCGAGTGTTTTTCAAATTTTAAACTCAACTTCAAGCTGAATTTGAATTTTTCATGACCAAACAACCATTTTCAAATTAAAGGTAAAAAAGAATATTTCTCATGGTCAAACGGAGTATACTCTACGGACAAATAAAAGGGAACATAGGGAACGGAGTACCTTGTGTTACAACTCCAGTTGCAACAGATTAAAGCAAAAGCAAAGTATTGAGATTCTTTTCTATAAAAAACAGTTTCCATGACACGAAAAGTATAAATTTATTCTCCCATTAATAATGTATTTATTATAAGTAATTCACACACAAAACATTAACTTTGTACTCATTGTTTAGTCATCAACAATTTGTGTTACAATTTCCACTCCAGACATATCTAACATATGGCAGAAGCTTTCGTTCAAATTCTGATAGACAATATCAGTTCTTTCCTTCAGGGGGAACTTGTATTGTTTTTCAGTTTTGAAAATGAGTTGGAAAATCTTTCAAGTCGGTTTTCTACAGTCCAAGCAGTGCTTGAAGATGCTCAGGAGAAGCAACTCAAGGACAAGGCAATAAAAAACTGGTTACAGACACTTAATGCTGCTGCGTATAAAATAGATGACATGTTGGACGAATGTAAATATGAGGCAGCAAGATTCAAGCAGTCTAGATTAGGGCGTTGTCATCCAGGGATTATGACCTTCTGTCACAAGATTGGGAAAAGGATGAAAGAGATGATGGAGAAACTAGATGCAATTGCTAAGGAAAGAAAGGATTTTCATTTGCATGAAAAAATTATAGAGAGACAAGCTGCTAGACGGGAAACAGGTGCTCATCTTAAATAAGTTTTAGACAACTTGGTTTCTATTCATTTTTTTTCGGTTATTATCAAATTCATGCGTGTGTTTGGGGTGAGTGAAAGTTCCAAAAGATTTCCCTTAATGTTAGTCTCAAGTCTAACTCTTCGCTACCTTTGATGATAGATACATACCTTATTTTCTGCTTAAATGGTTTGTGTCCTTTTTCTGAAAGTTCTTAAGAATGTAGAGGAACTTTACTACTATCAGTTGGGCCACTATTCGATAGTCTAGGTATCAACTGTGAACATTATTTGCATAACGATGAAAACTTCATCCTCCTTTTGTCTACTAGAGGAAAGGTGAAAAAAGAAAACACCACTTAACAACTTTAAGATCAGTCAACAGGTTGGGGATTAATTTAAAAAGAAAAGTCTGACCGTACCGTTCATTAATTAGAAAATGGAAAAAAATAAAATAACCAGTTGCTTAGTCCATGAAAAAATTGTGAATTAAATACGGCAGAAGTACATATTGGTTACTTAACTTCTATGTCATAACATTGGAAGTACTTTCATTAATAAGAATCTAGGAAATCCTCTAGCATTCTTCCACATTCTTAATGCATTTTTCACTTTAAAATGACGGCATCAAATCAAAAATAATTTGGTTTAGTTATTGGTTCATATCAGATTCTGAAAATGATTGCAGCAGAGATAGAGAAACTTCAAAAATATATTTTTTCACTATTTGCCAAGTGGAACTCAAAATGATTTTCTCATGTCTTCTACTCCTCAAGCTCATCCATATCTCTTTATTGTGTAAAATTATTCTCTATTTTTGGTTAACTCCTTATATGCTTGAATGTAACAATATTCTCGTGTGGACATTGCTTGGACCAGGTTCTATCTTAATTGAACCAGAAGTTTATGGAAGGAACAAAGAGGAAGATGAGATAGTGAAAATCCTGATAAACAATGTTAGTAATGCCCAAAATTTTTCAGTCCTCCCAATACTTGGTATGGGGGACTAGGAAAGACGACTCTTGCCCAAAGGGTCTTCAATGATCAGAGAATGATTAAGCATTTCCATCCCAAAATATAGATTTGTGTCTCGGAAGATTTTGATGAGAAGAGGTTGATAAAGGCAATCATCGTAGAATCTATTGAAGGAAGGCCACTACTTGGTGACATGGACTTGGCTCCACTTCAAATAAAGCTTCAGGAGTTGCTGAATAGAAAAAGATACTTTCTTGTTTTGGATGATGTTTGGAATGAAGATCAACAAAAGTGGGATAATTTAAGAGCAGTCTTGAAGGTTGGAGCAAGTGGTGCTTCTGTTCTAACCACTACTCGTCTTGAAAAGGTTGGTTTAGTTATGGGAACTTTGCAACCATATCACTTGTCAAATTTGTCTGAAGAAGATTGCTGGTCGTTGTTAATGCAACGTGCATTTGGGCACCAAGAAGAAATAAATCCTAACCTTGCTGCCATTGGAAAGGAGATTGTGAAAAAATGTGGCGGTGTGCCTCTAGGAGCCAAGACTCTTGGAGGTCTTTTGCGTTTCAAGAGAGAAGAAAGAGAATGGGAGCATGTGAGAGATAGTGAGATTTGGAATTTGCCTCAAGATGAAAGTACTATTTTGCCAGTCCTGAGTTTGAGTTATCATCATCTTCCACTTGATCTGAGACAATGCTTTTTGTATTGTGAAGTATACCCAAAGGACACAATAATGGAAAAGGAAAATCTCATCCCTCTCTGGATTGCACACGGCTTTCTTTTAACAAAAGGAAACTTGGACCTAGAGTATGTGGGTAATGAAGTATGGAATGAATTATACATGAGGTCTTTCTTCCAAGAGATTGAAGTTAAATCTGCAGGTAGAACTTATTTCAAGATGCATGATCTCATCCATGATTTGGCTACATCTTTGTTTTCAGCAAGCACATCAAGCAGCAATATCCGTGAAATACATGTAAGAAATTATAGCAATCATAGGATGTCCATTGGTTTTGCTGAAGTGGTGTCTTCTTACTCTCCTTCGCTCTTGAAAATGTCTGTCTCGTTAAGGGTGCTTGACCTAAGCCGCTTAGAACTTGAGCAGTTACCGTCTTCCATTGGAGATCAAGTACATTTAAGATACCTGGACCTGTCTCGCAATGTTTTACTTCGTAGTCTTCCAAAGAGTTTGTGCAAGCTTCAAAATCTGAAGACTCTTATTCTAAATAGCTGCAGTTCACTTTGTTGTTTGCCAAAACAAACAAGTAAACTTGGTAGTCTCCAACATCTTTTCCTTGATGATTGTCCACTGGCTTCTATGCCACCAAGGATAGGATCTTTGACATGCCTCAAATCTCTAGCTTTCTTTATTATTGGCAAGAGAAAAGGTTATCAGCTTGGTGAACTAAAAAACCTAGATCTCCATGGCTCAATTTCAATCAAACACCTTGAGAGAGTAAAGAACGAAACAAAGGTAAAAGAAGCCAATTTATCTGCAAAAGCGAATTTGCAATCTTTAAGCATGTGTTGGGATGTATATGAACCACATAGGTACGAATCGGAAGAAGTCAAAGTGCTTGAAGTCCTCAAACCACACCCCTATCTGAAATCCTTAGAGATCACTGGCTTCAAAGGATTCCATTTTCCAAACTGGATAAGTCACTCAGTTTTGGAGAGAGTAGCCTCTATTACAATTAGTCATTGTAAAAACTGCTCATGCCTACCACCCTTTGGTGAGCTGCCTTGTCTAGAAAGTCTAGAGTTACACTACGGGTCTGCGGAGGTGGAGTATGTTGAAGAGTATGATGTTGATTCTGGATTCCCCACAAGAAGAAGGTTTCCTTCCCTGAGAAAACTTGTTATAAGGGACTTTCCTAATATGAAAGGACTGCTGATCAAAAAGGTAGGAGAGGAGCAATGCCCCGTGCTTGAAGAGATGGATATTACGTCTTGCCCTATGTTTGTTTTTCCGACCCTTTCTTCTGTCAAGAAATTGCGTATTTGGGGGAAGGTAGATGCAGCAGGTTTGTGCTCCATATCCAATCTTAGGACTCTTACTGACCTCAGCATTAGCCATAACAATGAAGCTACTTCGCTCCCGGAAGAGATGTTCAAAAGCCTTGTAAATCTGAAGAACTTGCATATCAATTACTTGGGGAATCTCAAAGAGCTGCCTACCAGCGTGGCTAGTCTCAATGCTTTGCAGCTTCTGCATATTAATTCGTGTCGCGCACTAGAGAGTCTTCCCGAGGGATTGCAGCACATAACAATGTTAACAGTTCATGGCAGTCCAGAACTGAAAAAGCGATATGAGAAGGGAACAGGACGAGACTGGCACAAAATTGCTCACATTTGTATTGTAGACTTGTGAGTTATTTGTCTTTGTTTGGGAGTTTCCTGCCATTGGATGTAATTTTAACATGAACATTATTTACTTATTTCAAGTCATTTCTCAAGTCCATTAAAAGGCTACTTTCTTTTTCTCGTTTTAGTTGGTCATTTTTTATTTTACACGATACTTAAAATTTTATATAAGATAGTTGATTTTACTAATTTGTCCTTTATTTATTTATATTGATGAATATCAAGATTATCTATGAAAAATAGGTCAAACATTAATGAAATAGCATAGATCATGTGATCGAATAGATTTGGAGCTTGTAAATTTGTTTAGGCTTCTAAAGAATATTAATTATAGGGATAAAATGGAAAAAATTTAATTAATTTTATCTTAATTTAATAAGTGGACAAGTATTTTGAGATATGTATTTATAATATGATAGCCAACTAAAATGAAAGGGAGGGAATTACTATGAACAAGTAAAAGTCAACTAGGGACCACTAGTTAATGTTCTGTTATATTGGATAGAAATACACTAGTTCTAATTATTGGCTAGCAGTTGTGGATTATCACTTTCTGCATGATTATTGTGGCAACTAAATGGAAGAAAAAAGAATTGAATAATTCATGTTTTCTTTTAGGGGAAAAAAAAGCATAAATATCCCTCTGAATTTATCGTCACAACTTACTTTTAACACTTTAATTTTATCAATAATTATTTGTCCTCCTAAATAATTTTTGCATGAATTATATTACCCTCTTAATGACTGACATGACAAAAAAAATAAGGCGCATTTAAAAAAAAAAGAGTAGCGGTGGGATATTTTAATGTTATTTTAATTATTATATAGTATAATTTAATTATACATAAAATAATAAATAAATAAAATATACATTAGTGAAGAAGAAAGGGTGGGTGGGGGATATATATAAAATATACATTAGTGAAATTATTTTTTAAATAATATTTTATGTGGATCTGACGTGACAACGACGTGGCGCTGACGTGGGACGTGTGCACTACACTCTTCATTGTAAGAATGATATTACATTTTGGAGTGATATATAATTCACGCGAAAGTTATTTAAGGATTAATTACCAATAAAGTTAAAGTGATAAAATAAATTGTGACGACAAATTTAGAGGGGTATTTATGTTTTTTCTCTTTCTTTTACTACCTGTCTACACATAAAGTACACCTATTTTCATAGATTTTATGGGAATGCAACAACCGTCAAATGTACAAACATATCACGTTTTTTTATATATGTGGAATGTTTTTCTACTAATTCTCACATTGAGAGGGAAAGAAAAATTAATTTGGGATGAGAAATCAATGAAGTGATTGGCTTTACTAACTTGTATTTTATTAGGAGGAGGATAATATGCCTCATGATTAAGCTAACTGGCACAACGCAAAAACACCATTTCACGTTTAAAACAAAATCTAATAAGAGTTGGGGGAAAATCTAAGTAGAAATTTTGAATCTTCTATATCATATCATACTTATTCTATAAGTTGAAAGCCTGTTCAACACACTTTCCACAACTCTCTTCAGTCCTTTTTCTAGCTTTACAATTTATCTTGAGATGATCATTTCTACCACAATGAGAGCACGTTAAATTGTTGGACGCAAACACATAGTTACTGTGGGGGTTGTACGGGGGATTAACCTTTTGGCTTTCTAGACCTTTACCATCATTAGATCTTTGACTAGTTAGACTAGCTAGGATCTGAGATGAGGCAGTCCATTTTAGAGACTTGTTAAGAATTGATCTCTAATTCAACATTTCTTTCTACAGAGGCTTCAACACTCACTTTTGATTTGTTCAAACTTTCTTCAAGTTCGAGTTGAAAATTTCTTTCCTCACTCTTACCCTTAGAACCAGACTCTGCACACTTAGTTTTTCCTTTAAGTAAGCATTCTCAGATGTCACAAAACAAAGTTTTCTTCCAGCTTAGAGATTTGAACAGTTAGAGCAATCTTTTCATTTTCAAAACCACCAAGAATATTCTCATTTAAAATATCTTTCTCAGTCGTAAGCTTAACTAAAGAGTCAATCAAGACATTTGCTAGACTCCAGTTTCTTCAAGGAGTAATCATTTAGATTTTGTTTAATGCCAAAAAGAGTTACCTCATCGTCTTTATTATCTTTTATTTTACCATGAGAGCAAAGAGAGAATTGAAAACATCATCATCTTCCACAAGCATCATATAAAGATCTTCAGGGTGTTCTGATTCATCAGAGTCACTGGACGAGTCTCCCAAGCAGCAAGATCTTACTTAACAACATCGCCTGCAATTGCTCTTCTCTTGGATTTGTCTGGGACCTTGTCCTTTCATTTGCCTTTGGCATAATCCTTGTACTCCACCATGTGCATCGCACTGTATTTGATAAAATGACATAAGTTGCCACATTTTTGACAAAGATCATTTGCGTTTACAGCTTTGCTTATGTTTCCCTTTCTTAGACATCAGTCATTTCTCCTTATCGCCTTATAAAATCTTTTGGTAATGTAGGCTATATCTTTATCTTCCTCTCAGAAATCCCCTTTAGCAGCTTTGAGAGTATGAGTTTTCTCCTTTTTTGGCTCCATTTTTGCTTGATCCTGTTGCTTCTTCATTTCATGAGTTTTCAGGTTTCCTATCAGCTCATCCATTGTGAGAGTTTTGAGAGTTTTGAGATCTTAAGCTTCGGTAATAGCATCAACCTTGCTTTCCTAAGACTTGGGAGGAATGCTGAGTATCTTTCGCACTTATTTGCTGGGCCTAATCACTTCTTTTAAACAATGCAACTCATTTATAATCGAAGTAAACCTAGTATGCATCTCTTGGATAGTTCACCTTTCTTCATGGTAAAGGTTTCGTGCTGAGTAGTAAGCATGTCCTCCTTGGAATCTTTGAACTGACTTGTTCCCTCATGAGCACTCTTAAACATTCCCAAATCTCCTTAGCAGATTCAAATGCAGAAATTTGATTATACTGGTCGAGTCCTATTCCACCAAACAAGCAATTTCTTTGCTTTGTAACTTTTCTCATTTTTTTTCGATCATCTACCTCATACTCCCTTCGTATCTTAGGGATTGGTTTTGTAACACCTCCTTCCCTAACTTCTTTCATGAGAACATGTGGTCCATCACAGATAATATTCCACAACTTGCTATCTTCCGTCATTATAAAACCATGCATGCGAGTCTTCTACCATCCGTAAAATTATCTATTGAAATGAGGTAGTCTAGTGGTTGACTGACCTTCTTCTAGGTTTAATTGAGCAGCTATCAAGCAGGATCCTCTCTAGGTGTTAGCCTGATAGAGAGTATCTACTCTGATATCGATTGTTGGCTTGCACGAATCTACCAAGAGTCAAGAGACTAGGTCCCTTGACACACAATTGTAGTAAAGTAGAGATAAAGGAGTCAGATGCATAAATAGGAAACGGCACACGATGTTTACGTGGAAGCCTTCTTGTTCAAGAGAGGAAAAACCACAATTTGTCTCACATAATTTCTCAATAACTCAAAGCAGCAATGTGATTACAGACCCTAATAATCACAAGGATCAAACTCTTACTCCTAACTCCTTGCAATAACTCTATTACAGGACTAATGCAATAACTCTAATGCACCCGCACATTGACTAACTCTAGTCAAAACTGTTAGATAACTTTACCCAATAAAGATATCAAACTAATGATGAAGAAGAACTTGACTAAACATAAGATGCATCGATCAACTAACTGTAATTGATGCTACTCAAACTAAGAACTTAGACAAGTAAATAATCTTTTATCCTTTATAACCCAGGAGCAGATTTAAAATATAAGAACGAAAGACATAACACTTAAAGTTACAACAAAGACATGACAGTATTGGATCAGGTCCCTTATTGAAGATGAACAGTGTTCTTTTGAGAGAATGACTTTTGCTTTTGGATGAAATCTTGATTTGAAAAAATTAGGTTTTGCTCTTGCCATATATATATTCCTTTTATAAGTGGGAATAAAATCTAGGAAGCACACCATCAGTCGAGGTTAGTCTATCATGCAGTGACTCTATTTCCGTTTTACCAAATGACTGCAAAAAGTATAATTTCCAACTGTACAGCTGACTTCTCTTCAGGTCGAAATCATCACAGACCAGGTCCATATGCAAAGGTTTGTAGGCGAACTAGGTCCCTTTGCACAATAGTTTGAAAATCATAACCCAAAATACAACAAATACTACATGATCATAAAGTCAGGTTGAACCGTCACTCAAATTTTATAGAGAAAAAAGATGATGCAATGATTCAACTCGAAACCTCGGTTATCAGTAATTTATATGTCCTTTGGTAGTGAAGTTGGACCTAGTTTATAAGAATCTTCTCAACTGGATAATGCATTATAGGCAACAAACCACCCCTTTTTAAGGTTATTCAGGCCGCTTCAGGACGACATGGTCCACCTCCAGGTCTCTTGGGCTAGTATGCCAAAAGGACACTTTTAAAAACTATTTTGCCAAAGAGACAAAAGTCTTGAAAAATTTGTCAAAAGGATACTTAAATCCACATCATCATCAACTTTTCAAACTTACCAACTGTACCCACAAATTTTATAATAATTCACTTTAATTCAATACTTCCAACTTAATAAATTCATCCATAAGTTTTAAATAACACACTTCAACCCACTCCATCATCCACCATTATATATACAAAAATATCTAGGTTTCCAAAAATATTAAATAAAAAAATCCAAAAGCTAAAAATAGAAGGTGGTTGTTTTTTCCTCCAAAAAACTCTGATTCCGGCCACTTTTCCGGCGTTATTTTTCGGCGATCAACTCTAAATTAGTCCACAAACATCATAAGCTTGTCCATTGCACCCATTGTTACCCCATTTGTTTGGTATCTTCTTAAACACACTTTCCAGCATTGTTAAAAAGCTTGAAACCACTCACATAACTAAAAACTACTTTAGAAAGTACATTACAGCAGTTCAGGCGACTCCAAGTTCATTTCTCTATTCCATAAAGCCAACGATCGTTGATTAGAAGCAATATTTAAAATTTTAAGGTTTTCGTATGGATAGCTGCCCAGTCATAACCATTGATCGTCATTCATCGACCGTGCATATAACCCGACCTAGACCATAAGCATAATCTACTGTCGACCAAAGCCTAATTCTAGGATGTCTATTGCAGAATTTGTTTTGGTTTCTAGTGATTTCATGGGAGAATGGGTGGAGACTCCCAAATGCTGCAAATGGAGATCTTTTACCAAGGTGACAATCTTCGTTGCTGTTTACCGCAACAGTTCGTATGACGAATTAGTTGCAAGCTTAATGCTGAGCGGGGATCTAGATTGTGCACCGACCGACGTGGTGATTAGTTATCTAATGCATTCGAGGGAAAAGGTGAATCCTACGATCATAAATAGAGATGTATGTGTGTTGATTTACATGATGGATGTTGATGCAGATGGCTTTAGGCCTATTTTGAGGATAAATATAGTTGAGAGGTCCTTCAAAGGACCGGTAAATTCATCAGAACCCCCATCTCCACGCCCGGCAGTCGACGACAATTTCAGTGATTATGAGAACAATGGAGATCATCCTATTAATACGGAAGATGATTCTATGCATATGGAAGATATTTCATCGAACTCGCAAGATGATGAAGAAGACCGTGGAACGGGATCACAATCAGGACATTCCTTCACCGACGAAACTAATTTCTATCTCAATCAAATATTTGCTGACAAGAAAGAGCTCAAAATGCTACTAGACGTAGCAGTGGTGAGGTAGTCTTTTGATTATTGTTTGGAGAAGAACTGCTCCAAGTTCTTGAAGGCGAAATGCTTATCTAGTGGTTGCAGCTGATTGTTGAGGGTAATGAAGTACGAAACCTCGTGCAGATTTTGCATATACAAGTATGTCGGGTTGCACACATGCAGTGTTGAGCACGCCACCCGCAGGCATAAGATATTATCCTCCGAATTAATTGTTTCACTATGCGTAAATTATTTTCGGGATGGTAAGGGTCCAAGCATAAGAGAAATTCAAATGATTGTGTTCAAGGAGTTACATTGCCATGCAATCTATTGGATGTGTTGGAAAGGAAGTGTAATTGCAAAGAACATCATTCGTGGGACACCGGAGCACAGATATGCTTGCTTGATGGCTTTTTCCCACATGGTAGAGTTGTTGAATCCAGGGTCTTCTTACTCTATCTTGTTTAATCAGATTGATGGATCGTTTCGTTACTACTTTCTAGCATTCAAAGCTTGATATGGGGATATGCCCACATGAGAAATGTAATTACCATCGATGGCACATATTTATATGGCAAGTACGGGTGTGTGTTGTTGAGTGCAGTTGCATAGGACATCGAAAATTACATCTTTCCAATTGCCTTTTGTGTCATCGATAAAGAGAACGATGCTTCTTGGACCTTCTTCTTTCAGAAGTTGAAGTCTATCGTAGAAGATGAACCAGATCTATGGGTTATCTCCGACAGGCACATCAACATTGCTAATTCCTTCTTCCGTGTTTACAATCGTACACATCATGGACTTTGCATGAGACATCTCGCTGAAAATCTGCTTGTAAATCAGCATTGTGAAGAATATTTTTATCTGTTCTACATCATGACAAAGGCGTATACTGTTGATGAGTTTAGTGAGCATTTTGCCAAATTGAAGAATAATAGCCCCGAGGCAGCACATGTCCTTGAAAATGTGCTTGGTTTTGAGAAATGGAGTAGAGCACACTTCTCGGGAAATAGATACGATATGATGACCACAAACATCGCCGAGTCGCTCAACGCCGTGTTGATCGATGAACGGGTGCACCCCGTGTCGCACATATTCAATTCAATTATTAGAAAATTTGGTGAAAAGTTTAGGGAGCGGCATGCCTTTATCGATGGTAAAAACAATAAATTTGTGCCTTGTGTGGAAAGGATCCTAAGGAATAACATGAATACGAGCAATTTCTTGTATGTGACAAATGCAAATGGGGCTCTTGACAAATTCACGGTGTTCGGCAACGACGTTAATGCCAAGGTCAATCTCTTGGAGATGAGTTGTTCTTATCAGAAATTTGATCTGGTGAAAATGTCGTGCAAACATGCGATGGTAGCTTTGCGAGAAAAGTATGGCAATGGCGTAGATTATGGTAACTCAATCTACGAGTACTCTTCGCCAATTTATAAAGCTGAAACTTACCTCCTCGCGTACTTGGAAGCTATTAACATTGTCTCTCCAGAGGCCTAATGAACTGTGCCACAGGTAGTGAAAGACAATAATATTTCTCCACCCCCTATGATCACAAACTCGGAAGGAAGAAAGTCAAATGAATTAAGGGCGTCGGTGAGACATTCAAGTCCAAAATGAGGAATAGGTGTTCAATATGCAAGAAATCCGGACACAAAAAAACTACATGTAGCATGGCCAACAAATTATAGATAGGCTTTTTTTTTCTTCAGTTGTAAAGCTACTGGTTTGGGGGATAAATATGCATTTCTTTAGAATTTAACGTTCAGTTGTAATCGACTTAAAGCTTTGTCTACGATAGACTACAAAAATTCTACGGTATATCTTTCAGAAGGTCTATAAGATATTATGTGTTGTTTTTATGATTATTCATCAAACACCCTATGTTGGTCTTTTTACCGCCCAATCTCTCCATTCGATGCATTGAATCATTGTTACTTGTTCCCATTTAATGAAAAGTTGCTGACATGTCTGTTTTCAAGAAAAACCACTAGTATACGTTAAGTAGGCCTTTTCTATTCCCATACACGTCAACTCACCATTGGGTGAGAATTTGAAAGGCCACATTCTATAGGTCTATAAATGCAGCGCCTATTTCTATCTAACCCTTTAGTTGTACGTAAACCCAACACACCAGAAACCCTCTTCTTCTTCCTCAGAAAACTGAAATAATGCCGCCCAGAAGGATACCCCTACGCCCCATATGATGTGTTCCTCCAAGACATTATGATCTCTTCCTACTTAGGAATTATTTTGATCGTCTTTTCTTTGGCCTGGGTCAAGACCACATCTACCTCGAGCACGAACTCCGGAGAATTACTCATTTCTTGTGGGCAATTCTTAAAAGGCTTGGAATGGAAGGGCCTGACTATATCACCCCCAGCATCCCCCTGAAATTAGTTTTTAAGTTTTTATTTTATTTTTTGTTTTTTATTTTTTTTGTATTGTTCATTGCTAAAGAAGCTTTCATAATAGGATGTTGTTAGAAGAAAGCTTCTTCAATTTTGCCTTTTTTGTTTGCTTAAAATTCATGTAATGCAATGAATAGGTTCAATCAATATAAGTATTTTCAGTTTGAACATTATGTTTTCCCTCTTTTTAGTGACTGTTATTTTTTTGTCGTTATTTGTCTGTGCAGACAATGTTTCAAAAATTTATGCATTGTTAGATCATATAGTCTATCATCGATCGTATACTCCACCAGTCCTCGACCTAACATAGTAGTCGATCGTTGACCATGTGAATCGATGGGCCATGTTTTTGGGGCTGATGGAATAAAATAATTAAATTAAAAATGATATAAATAGATAATAACATGTATTGGGGATGGTGGAATAAAATAATTAAATTAAAAATGATATAAACAGATAATAACATATTTTGGGGCTGGTGGAGTAAAATAATTAAATTAAAAATGATTTAAACTGATAATAACATGTTTTGGGGTTAGTGGAATAAAATAATTAAATTAAAAATAATTTAAACTGATAATAACATGTTTTGGGGCAGGTAGAATAAAATAATTAAATTAAAAATGATTTAAATAGACAATCTTGAATTGTTGGTGACACTTAATAGACTGTCATCGATGTTAGCCCATGTCAAATATCAGTAAAAGATATTCTTGTGCTTTGAGGGTTCATCGACTCGTCCGGTCTATCGTAGACCTACACCTTTTGGAGTGCATCGATGGATCTCTTAATTATGCGTAGGCCACGGTGATCTATATATACTGCTATAGACCAACACTTGGATGTTTTTTAAAATAGAATAAATAAATTAAAAATAAATTTAGGGTGGGTTTCTACACATGTGAGGAAGTGTAAACAAGTCACACAATCATATTAGAGCTTATACAAATTAGGGGTGGTGTATTAAGGAGTATGTGGATGGGTAGTGGTTGAATGTTCAATATCCTAAGAGTAATGTTTGTCAAAGCACAAGTATGTTTTGAGGATATATTTAGTATTTGACGACTACACATTCCACGTATTCCTTCAATCACCACCCCCAAATCAAAAGAGTATGTGGAATGAATAGTGGTTGAACAATCATCATCCTCAATACATACTTATGCTTTGAGAAACATTACTCTTAGGAGATTGAACATTCAACCACTACCCATCCACACACTCCTTAATACACCACCCCTAATTTGTATAAGCTCTAATATGATTGTGTGACTTGTTTACACTCCTTCACATGTGTAGAAATCCACCCTATATTTATTTTTAATTTATTTATTCTCTTTTAAACAACATCCAAGTGTTGGTCTATAGCAGTGTACATATATCACCGTGGTCTACGCCTAATTAAGATATCCATGGATGCACTCCTAAAGGTGTAAGTCTACGATAGACCGGACGAGTCGATGGACCCTCAAAGCATAAGTATATATTTTACTGATTTTTTTAACATGTTATTGAGGGTCCATTGATTACGCTTGTCTACGGTAGACTTTAGTATCTCGTTGATGGCTGACATTGGTCATGATCTACAACAGTCTATTAAGTGTCACCAAAAAAATAAAATTACTACTCCAACGGTAACAAACGGCTAATTTTGTACTTAACACATCTTTTTTACTTCATATATAAAGTCGTCACTCCCTCATTATTTTATTTTAGTAACTTTGTTTTTATTTAAAAATTCTACAATGTATCAAGCATCTCAAACATCCAATACTAAAACGACTCTAATTTTTCATTGTGGAAATGCGACTGTCTTGAGGACGTCACACACGGACTCAAATCCAGGTCGCAAATTTTATAACTGTGCAATTGCGAAGGTGAGTCATGTATATCTTTTTTATAATGTTAAGTTAATCGTTATGTAATTATAATTTATTTTCTGGAATAATGGTGCATGATCATTTTTTAAATAGCTCAATGAGCTATCACCTCCAAGCAGTCCATCAATGTTGAGTCCGGGACCCGAGACATCAAATTTTTGTGGCTTGGAAAAATTTAATCTACTACAAAGGCTCCAAGAATGCGAAGAAAATAGAGATTTTCTTATGAATTTGTTCAAATAAGCTGAAGAACAAATGGATCACCTTAAAGTATTGTTAAATGACACCCAAATAGAGAGGGATCAACTAAAACAAAAATTAATTTTGGTCAAAGAAAGGGAGAATGGCCTAATAATGATGTTATGTGCTATAATGCTAGTATTCGTTCTTTGAAAAAGTGTAACATGGATGTACTGATATTGAATAAATAATAATACTTCTATTTTTCTACAATGTTAACACTGTTTTTGATAGAATCATAGTCGATCAATCAACACATCAACTTAAAATGGAGCAGCATGGTAATGATAGACTATGAAAGAAGTATACAAAAGATTAAATAAATATTCTATGAAATAAAAGAATGTTTCAAATGTCCTACCAACAGATCATTCAACACATTAACAATATTAGCATTCAAATGTCTTTTCACTATTTTCCTCCTCATTAGCATAGGTGTTGTTGATTTCATCAATGATATCCATGAACCCAACTTGTTTTTCTTCCTCAGCTTTTTTTTTCCTTCACTTTCAACAGCTTCTTCTTTCTCACCTTCCTTTTCTTCCTCGGCTTCTTTTTTTTACTTCACCTTCAACAGCTGCTTCTTTCTTACCTTTCTTTTCTTCCTCAGCTTCTTTTTTTCACCTGTTGCAGCTTTATCAGCTTCTTATTTGTCATCTTATTCTTCTTCTTCATCAGCTACTGCTCCTATTTTTTCAGTTTCTTCTTTTTCCTTGACTTCTTCAACTATAGCGCCTTCTTTTTCCTTGCCTTTTTCTTCAACTGCTGCTGCTTCTTTTTTAGTTTCTTCTTCTTCTTCATTTGCAGATGCTTCTTTTCTAGTTTCTTCTGGGCTCTTATCTTCTTCTATTTCTTCTTCTTCTTCATTCTTTTTTCCTTCTTCGCTTCCCTCTTCTACCACAGCAGTGTCCAACACATCCATTTTACTCATATTTTCTCCTTCTTCATTCCTCTCTGATTCACAAAGGTCCACATGCACTGTATCATCATATTACAAATTGTTACTATTATTTAAAGCTGAAAATTCATCAACAACATCAATTATTGAATGAAGTTACCTCGCTCGGGTTGTCTCTCATTCTTTTCTTTTTTCTTCAGTCTTTTCTCTCTGATATAGTCAGCAATGTCCAACAATGCTTCATCGAGCACAACAACATACTTATGAAGATCCCCAAGAGATGAGGTGCTCACTGCATCTTTGGAGGTGCTCGGAGAAGTATCATCACCAACGCGTACTCCAACGAGGTTACCACCTAAATCCCCATCATAATCACTGTCCTCATTTGAAGTAAGGACAGTCACCCCTTCTAACTCTTTCTTCAAGCAGTCCAGGACGTTATTCTTCACCTCATCTGTATATGACTTAAACATAACCATGTAATCCATCTCCGTCTTACTAATAGTAAGGATGATGTACGAGTGCACGTTCTGGAAAGTATCAATTAACAATTACATAACATTCAATACAACACTAGTATTATTGCATAATAAAAAATAAGTTCATACCTCGGTAACTTTTCCTTTGTACTTGAATGGGTCGCATTCGATTATCTAGTCACTTTTTGTAGTGTGCCATCTGAGGATGCGGGGAATGGGAAAGGGCTCATCCATTAATTTTTCAGAAAATTTTCCAAGTTGAGGAAAGGCCTCATAGATCCAAACCTGTAAGCAGTACAATAGTGAAAAAAGAACTCAGAGTCTATGACAGAGTATAAATAAAACAAGAATCTACGATAAACTCACTAAAGGGTTTATGGTAGATACCATGAATGCCCAGGGAAATATGAATAGAGCATAGGATTCCTTCTTCTTCTCATCAAATACTTCCCTCTGCTTTTTCAGGTTACTTTTCTTCTTTAGATAGTCTAGGGTCAGTTGACATGTCTCTTTCCCCCACTGATAGTTCTCGACGAAACTCAAAGAATCGACCATTTGAACTAGTTTTGTGTCGACAACCTTCGTCGAATCTTTTGCAAGAAACATGGTGTGCAAGAACCACAGTAAACAACACTTAAAATTCTATTCCTCATTCAACTTATTCCCTCTGATCAAGTGTAACAAGTTGGACGCCGAAATATTTTTGTTTTTCATCACCTTAAAGCAAAAATGTTCCCCCTTGGATAATACCTTCTTCATTTTTTATTCACTAGGGTATGATGAGTAGTTCAACCCCATGATCAAACAAAGATCTTTCAAGACAAAACGAACAGGCTTGTTGTTAACGCAGAACCACATCTCATGACACGTCTTATCGATCTTGATGCGTCGCAATAGCAAATAATAGACCGATTGCCCATTGAACTTGAGATGTTCCGACAGGTTTCTCAAGTGTCCGAAATAGGACCGCTTGAATCTTATCTTCAACTCCTGATCGACAAGAACTTGCTTAAATTCTCTATAAGCATCCATTCTTAATCTGATCAATATCTTCACCGGGAAAGATCCGACCTCGTCCATTATCGTTCGAAGGTCATACCGCTCCACAGAAATGAACCTTGACAAACATGGCACGGACAAGGGATCATTATCCCCATCATCACTGTTTCTCCCACTTCTCTTGCTCTCTTCACTATCCCCACTAACACTACGCTCGAGAAGGACATCTTCACTAGACTCGACGTAGGCGCTTATCTCCTTTAACTCTGGATCTGATTCGGATACTTCCTCGTTATTTTTTTTTCTAGACATCTTCAACTGCCTCAACTTTTCTTTTTCTACTGCTACCAGCAGAATCAGAACTAGTACCGGCTTTGATTTTAGGATGGGTGATTTTTTTTATCCATTTTCAACACAATCTACACCTGTAGAACAAATCTCTCATTTTCAGTTCATAGACCAGAAGTCTATCAATAGAAATAAGTCACTGCTCAGATGAAATCCCCCCCAAAAATAAAGAAATACCCCACCAAAATCCAACATGCAGTATCAAAATCAAACTAGTGCACCTAATTAAACTATTTATCTATTAATCTTTAAATTTTCACTATTTCAGTCATCATATTTTAAAAGAATTTCATACATCTAAAAATTGATTTTAATCTAGGGCATTCTCATTTCATAGACCACGGTTGTACTGACAGAAACAGGTTACTATTCGAATCAAAATGCCGAAATAACTCTCCACCATCAAACAGTTCACTCCACACACCAATAACTGAATCAAAATCCAACATGCAGTATCAAAACACAGCAATTGCTAAAAATCAAACTAGTGCACCTAATCGAACTAATTAGCTATTAATCTTTCAATTTTCACTGTTTAAGCAACCATATTTTAAAAGAATTTCATACGCCTAAAAATTAATTTCAATCTAGGGCATTCTGATTTCATAGACCACGGATCGATTTCATAGACCACGGGTCTATGGACAGAAACAAATGGTTGGTCGAATCAAACTGCCAAAATAACTCTTCAAATAACAATTATCCCACTATTCAACACTTCTTTGCCAAAAAAAATGGAACTAAACCAAAACTCATTAATCAACCAAATTCAAAAAAAAAAAATCCTACATCACTACGAATCGATTAGCAAAGAAACCTGTTTAAATGGATCTACAAATGATCGAAACATTATTTTAACTAACCTGATGAAGCAACAACGAGCTCTTAGCAGATGCAGAAGAAGGAAAAATGAAAATGTCATTTGGGGAGAAGAGTTCTTGAAAGTGGGAGTTAGGAGACAATTTAAGAGGAGAGAGAAGGTTTTTTTTATATTGGAATAAGTGGATGGGTGTTAGTGTATTATGTTGAATTTGTAAAGTTAGAAAAATCATACAATGGTCTCTTGGCCCACATGTGGGACTGCTTTTTCAACTTTTCCACACTTTTTACACCATAACCCTAAAAATTAATTCAAAAAGAAATTTAGTGTCCCTTTGACAAAATAGTTTTAAGAAAGGTAGTTTTTGCCAATTTTTCCCAAGTCTCTTTTGAGGCAGCCAATAGGAAGAAGGATATTATCCTCATGGATTGGAAGAAAGAGTAGGGAACAAAGGGTTGATAATAAAGGGATGGGCACCACAATTTTTTATTTTGAGCCATCCTTCCATTGGTGGATTTCTATCACATTGTGGATGGAACTCAACAATGGAGGCAATAGGGCATGTCGTCCCAATTTTGGCATGGCCAATTAGAGGTGACCAATTCCATGATGCCAAATTGGTAGAAAATTACTTAAAAATGGGACACATGATTTTACTTGGTGATGACCCAAGAGATATGGTGAAGAAATAAGACATAGCTCAAGGAATTGACAGGTTGATGAACGATGAAGGAGTTCATAAACAAGCAATGTCGTTAAGATCCATATTCCAAAACTTTTATCCAGATTGTTTAATGTGCACTCTAAAGTCATTTACTCAATTCATAAGCAAATAATGCGGAAAACTTCATATTTAACAGCCTTTATAATCTCCAAACCGAACAGAGAAAAACAAACACTAGATACACCTGAATAGAGGCAAATATTTGAATCCCATCTATTAGCATTTGGTAATGCATGGGATAAAATATTGGACTTCACGACATTGTAGAGTTAGGCTTGTGCGAGGACAATTTCAACGGAAAAGTGAGTTTAATCAATAGAATTTTAGTACTTTTTTGTTGCTTTAAGTATTCAAACAAATTTCATTCTAAAAAGACAATCATACAGAACATTCCTATAAATCTAGTTTGCATGACACTTTTTCCTTTTGTGTCCAGTGTAGAGATGTACGAGTTGCCCTCCTACTTTTAGACCAGGTCCCAAACACATGTAAACAGCAAAAACTTAACAATGCAATACGTAAAATGAGTAAATAATAAACACAACAATCTTACATCGAAACTCCTTGCTCAAGGAAGAAAAATCACGACCTACCTCCAGGATTTTCAAAGATCCCCTAGTATTCAAGCAACCTTGAATACAGACTTCATGACATCAAGGATTAAAACTCCTAATCCTTTTTCTCCTAGTAATAGCTCTATTACAACGAGAAATGTGCGACACCTCTACTGCACCAAAAACTAAGCTAACTATAACTGAGTAAACAAGATAACTCTAGATTTAATATCATGTAACTCTAGATGATAACAATGAGTTTAAGAACATAGAATAAGACATCTACTAATAATAAACAACAACAAGGCAACATTTGTAATCACAAGACAAAGACTCAATTACAACAAGAAAATGAAATACAACTTGTGAGCGATCAGTTCCCTATTGTGAGTGAGGCTTTGATTCAAGAGCTTCAAGAGAATATTTTGTTGTGAGAATATGAAATTTTGTTTTTTTTTGTTGTGGAAGATGAGCAATATATACGAGACAAAAAACCTAGGACGAGTCTCATTGGCTGAGATCAAAAAGTGCAGCAACTTTCTCACCAACTTTTGTATTATTGTCCAGCTGTATATGACTGTTGACACCTAATTTTTGTCCTCCACAACTATGTTTAATCTTGAGTTTCTTCGATTTTCAAATAAAATCACAATAATTATTTTTTCCAAATAAATGCATTTTTAAAATATTTATTTGGGCTAAATTTGTCATTTAAGTGATAATTATATTTTCGTATTTACATATACGAGATTGTATAAATGATGTTATTTAAATGAACATTTTCATCAAAATTGAACTTTTATTGAGACTAAGCTTGGAAATAAATTCAAAGAATTAAAATCTTGATTTAAATATAATTTATTTGAATAAATATGTGTTTGATTTTATTAAATCAAGAAGATCAGGATTAAATGAGGAATTAATTCGTATCGAACTTCAATTTAATTTAACTAATCTATTAAATTCGATCATAATTGAAACTAAATTACAATTGCAATGCAATTGACCGATTGACTTTCAAATTGATCAAAATTTAAATAGAATAGGCTAAATTAGAATTGAAATTGTTTTTGAATAACCCCAAATCTAATTGGGGTCACTTTCTAAATTAACACCCAAAAAATTACCTAAATCCCTAATCTACCCAAAAATAACCCAACAATTTTAACAACAAGCATCACTAACCTTTGTTTCCCCTTTAAATCAGCCCAACAATTAAATAGGCCCAATCACAACCCAATTATGCCAGCTCCAGGGGCCCAACACCTGGCAGCCTACTCTTCAATTACTCCAAAACCAATCCTTCTAATTTCCTAAACCCATCAGCCAATTTTTTTCTCCTTTTAAATTCAGCACACACCACTGCCCAGCCCAACTCCAAAATCCCCTGACCCGGCCCATTTTTTCTTTAACAACAATAGCATCAGCCAAAAAAAAAATCCCCATCAGCGTACAACAGAAATAGTTGCGTACAATATGCAAAAACGACAACAATAGCTAAAAATGGCGTACAACTCTAGCAAACCATCGACCCATCTCCGACCCGCGTCCAACGGTGAAACCCGAACCCAACCCATTTCATTTTCATCATCGTCACGTGTCCCAGCTAATTTGTACGAGAAAGATGCCAAGAACTCTCTAGAAGTGCTTAGGTGTCTCCCCTCCAACGACAAATCTGCAAATCTCGGAATAATGGTACAAATTTGGTACATATTTGGGCATTTTTTATTGGTTTGAGAGAGGATTCGATTTTCCCCAAATTTCCACTGGCCAACCCCCATTAATTCCCTCAAGAAACAACAAAATTGGTACAATTTGTGAGGGGGTAATCTTATCTTGAGTTCAAATTTTGAATTCCCTTTTGAAAAATTTCTCAATTTTCCCTTGAATCACTTTATCCCACATCGGTGGAGAAATATTTGGGAGGGGGTCTCTGTTCTCTATATATAGATACTTTTGGAGAAAGAAAAGGGGTTAGAAATTTTTTTCAAATAGCAGAAACACACAAAAAAGCGGAAAAAAATGGTCGCAAGAATAAAAAAGAATTTTCTTCAGTAAAATTTGTAGGAATAGTAGTCGGCTAGTCAAGATTTTCATAGCGACATTGAATTTTTCAGTGGTTGTGAAGTCCGAAGGAGCTCGAGGTTCTGTTTTGCTGCTCCGAAATAGGTAACTCTCTGTTTCATTTATTTTCATTTATTTCTACTTCATCTCGCCATTCTGTAGATATAACGATATTTATGATAATTTTCTATGTTGGGAATTAGCTGTTGTAGATGCCTTTAATGGCTGTAGAGTTTGTCTGTAATAATTATTGTTACATAATTTTCTTCTCGAATCAATACGTTGTTGCAATCATTTGATAATGCTAGTAATAAGATTTTTATAGTAGTTCAATGGTATACTGATAACGCTCAAACTACAGCTCTCGTAAGAGTGTAAGCGGTCGTCGTCAAATATAGAACCCAACTGGGTTAGGTGTCGAATCCCACAGGGAATACTCGGTCACTAAGTATGCAACGATTAGTAGACTTTTGGTGAAAGTTCTGTGGATAAAGGGGGGATTTTATGCGTGAAGTAAAATTATCGAAATAGCAAAGTAAAAACTGAATGTTTAGTAAGATTTTAATCAATGAGAATTGTAAGTTAGGGTTATGTCCACCTTATGAGTTTTACGTATCTATTGGCTATGAGTTATGCGGAATTCAGACATGCATGCGCTTATAGAGATTCGTATTCTATGGTAAATCCTAGTGTCTTTCGACCATCAAGGATTATATCACTTTAACTCTTTCGAGCTTAAAACGTATACTAATGGTATGAATTCTCCAAGAGGTTAATCCAGTTACGGCACTAACTTTTAAACAGGTGTTGGTAGCCCTATTTCCTTGTCATTCTCTCTTTTCCAGACATGTAACTTTTATTTCAAACAAGTTAATGCTATACTGGCGTATTCTATATGTTTGCAACCACAAGAATTCAATTAAGATGAAGAGAGTAATGATATAAGCAGCATACGTATCAAGAATTCACAAACTCATAGCAATAGATAATGTCTCATAAGGCTTCCATAACCCTAACAGAGAAGTTTAGCTACTCATGAGGGTAACGGAAATCAACGAAGACATCATCATCATACCACAACTATAGCAATCTCACGTTGAAGAGGAATATGGCGTCACAACAAGATTGACGTTTTTCTCTTGGCCCGTTTCTCTCAAGAGAGCCGTGTCCACTGTCAAAAATTGTAACATGAATTAGGAGAAAAAGTCGAATGAAAAAGTCTTGAATTAATGAATAAGTGAATAATGAAAAGCTTGCTGGAAAATTCAGCAAATAGGGTTTTTATAACATCCTTGTCCTAGTCCTACTGAAATAGGGTTTTTATCCTTGTCCTAGTCCTACTGGGTTACTGCATACTTGTCTTAATCCTACTAAGTTACTGCTGATCCTCCAAGTCTTTAGAAATATTGTTTTTGCCCGGGACAAGTTCTCCATGCATCACTTTCAGTCCACAAGCTTCCAGAAGCTGCCTTCCTTCTTACGTGAAGTTTTCTTTGGCGTCCAACAGTCCATAAAATGCTGAAATCTTCATCATTTATACCTGAAAACTTGCTAATCACGTTGGTTAGTTCACTTACAGGAAAAAGGACTAAAAGTGTAGGAATTATATATTTTGTCCTCAAAACTTAGCTAAAATATGGGTACATTAAGGTGCTTTAGGCGTGTAAATACGCCTAACATCAACACCCCACACTTAAAGCTTTGTTCGTCCTCGGACAATATATCATGTCCATATAAACATCTACTTAGGGTTTCACAGTAACAACACAAAATATTCATCAAGACAGGCACAACAATTATTAACAAAGAGTAGTTTTCTAATCACTTCTAGAAACAATTCAACCTCCAACATAGACTCGTGATGATGGTTAATTCGTATTCAAAAGTTAAGGCACAAATAATCATACAAGACTACCCAAAACTCATCAACCATGTGTGTCTCACAATATATCACCCATAATTACTCACATGTATTTCATTTTTCAAAACATGGGTATAAGATTATCCTTGCTCTCACTCTCACAAAGAATTCATATGTTGCAACTGATGACCATAGGCTTGCCCTTAGTGTAATGCTCTACTAATATCAGAATGTTAAGCTTAGGATCAATTAGGTCTTTTACAGGTTGTAATGTAGGCTAAGGGATGGGTAGGACTATTTTGGCCGGAAATAGTGACTATGTTCCTAAGCGCTTTAATACATCACATTATGCCACTAACACTCTCTTTTAATCAACCCTGCTACCTTTCTTTCATCTATCACCCCTTTTCACCTATTTTGCCATTCAAGCATAACTATCTTTTTATTTAATCATAAACACAATTTATCTTTTTGTTTTTCTATTTTTTTTTATTTTTTTTTATAACACACCTCTATGATAGCCACTCTTTTTCATAACAAATTCAAGTACCAATTCACTTTAAGGAATCACTCTCATCCAATTTCCTTTTATTTTGTCACATGACTTTACACTTTAAAGCACTTAGGAATTTGGATCAAATTATGGTCTTGAAAAAAATGGATTAGGCTACATATGAGGCTGTCAAAGAAAATGGCTTAAAGGCTCAAAAGGGTTGACTAGGATAATGTCCACGGGTAGGTAAAAAGAAGGTAAACAATCACAGGTTGTCAAAGAAATGCCTAAATCATCTCCTAAACTCACACTCTTTATTTCTCTTTACACACACACCAGGCAAGTTCTAGCATCAGTCACAACACAGAATATACTATAACCTCACACACACAAGGCACATGGTTAACTTTATTGGGAGCAGTATAGACTCTTGACCCAACAGATGAATGAATTAAACCACACAAATATCACTTAGTGAGTCACACTTGGAGCCTAAATGTCTCAATAGTAATGATTTAGCACAAACTCTTGTTATACTACCATGCCGTCTATCAGAACAATTTCATGCAAAATCTAAAAAATTTAAAATTAAACTAACTAATTACGACTAATTAAAACAAACAAGAACTAGAATAAATGCAATTGCAGACAAAGAAGTATAGCATACAAATACCAGCACCCCACACTTAGACGGGACACACTGCCCTCAGTGGAAAATAAATAAGAAGAACCTGATTTGTCGAACTCATCCTCTATGTCTGGGGTCATACCCCCTGCATCGGAATCATCATCAGAGTCGTCGTCATCAGAGTTCTCCTCCACGTCGGAGTCTGGCATTCGTCGATCATCATCGGTTGGCATGTCATCATCAAGAGATTCCTCAAAATATACACCTACTCCACACATCGCCCTCGCATGCTCATTCATTGGGTAGTCATAATTCAACTGTTGGAGCTCTGCAGCAGTTGGAACATGACCCCCGCTCATCATGGTAAACTTCATCATGCCATATAAATGGCGGGAGAAGCTTTCGTCGCGAGCATGTCTTTCTGCAGTGGTTAGGTTGACGCCATGCATGGATTCAACATCTTTAACCTTTGTGAGGTCAACCTTCTTCGGGTTGTGTGGAAGCTTATGATCTGCAGGTTCCTCTTCGATGTCCTCCTTCCTCAATATCGCAGTCAACAGATTGCCAAAGCTGAAGTGGGACCTCTTGTGCAGCCTGGCCTTACGCATTGAAGATCGAATAATCGCCCCAATGTTGATGGGGATGTTCGTCATCAAAGCGTACACCAAGCACACTCTATCACGTGTGATATTTGTGTACTGTGACCCTGGAATCAGGCAATAATTGACTATCTGCAACCATATCCGAGCTTCTCTATTCAAGGAGGCATACGGGAAGGTATTGTGCCGACCGGTATCCTTGTGACGACTCCACCATGCCATTGATCTTGTTCCGCATAGTGTGTGTCTGATTGACCTGTATGGAGGTCTGCGATAAAGCTCCTTGAGCGGTGATGGATCCACAGATGGAAGACCCAGAAAAGAGTTGAAGAACTCCGCATTCAGTTGCAAGACTTGGCCCCGAATCTTCACTTCACTTCCGGTAGTCTTTGGGGACCAATTGGCATAGAATTCTCGTGTTAGATCAAGATTGCATTCTCCCATATCTTGGAAAATGAAATCAAGATGTAGCGCCATGATTTTAGCCAAAATACGGGGTTCTTTCTTTGCTAGGCTCTCCTTTTGTATCAACTCCACATGAACATATTTTTTTACTTTATTGTTCTTGTACCATTCTTTTCCTTCCTCCTCTAGGACCCATTTTATCCCATACATGCGTCGAGGTATTTGCAGTGAGGAGGATTCACCTTGCTCTTTTCGTCCCCTTTTCTGGCCTTTTTGTGAAGTGGTTATTTTTTATTTTCCTTGTCTTGCTTTTGGTGCCATTGATTGTACCTGAGATTAAAATAATAGTCATGTTAGCTTCATCTTGGTGGATACAGTCAACAAACAAGCAGTAGAGGCACCACCCCACACTTAATTTGTTGGCACAAACTAGTGAAGTGAACGATGTCGATCACTCAGACTTCATCGATATACGTTTAGGTGTTATGTTCCAACAATATAATCAGTGCAGTCATACTTTTCTTGTCATCTTAACTATCCTTTTTGATTCTATTTCATGAAATCTTGGCAATACTTTCATGTTTGGATTGATGTACCTTTTGAGCAAGACTACTACATAGAGATTGAATCAAGTTATGGCATTAGAAATAATCACAACATCGTATGTTTGTAGTCAACCATGATTTTCATCTCGATGAACAAGTCATTCCAACATGTAAGCTTTCTAGTTACAAGATTATGCAATTTTCTTGACCATGTCAATTCCGCAAAAGTATGACAGTGTATCAAAATCAAATTCAGGTTGGAACCAAGTCTAGAACACCCATACGTATTCTTTCACTCACTTAGTTGTATCACAACAAGTCAACCACATTCAAATCACCAACACTACTTCAAGATTTAACAACTTATTATAGGCGTAGTATTGTAATACTCACGGAATATAAAAGAAGAGCAAAGAAGTACTTACTTGGTTGATGGCCTTGGAAGATGTTCTTGCAAAGTTAAAAGAGCAAAAAGAAATTTTTTTGAGATATTTTGGAGAGGTAAGCGGCGCTTAGGTTGAATTTGCAAAGCATTTTTCTTCTAAGACTAAGGTTCTATTTATAGGGCAAGCTTGGGTCGGGTTTTGACCCATTTGAAATCGGATTAGGAGACCAAAAAGTGAGCATAGGCGGCGCCTAATGCTTTGCCTATGCTTGGCATAGGCGGCGCCTTTTGCAAAGCCTAGTTGAGCATAGGCAGCGCCTATGCTATGGCATTGTTAGGCATAGGCGGCGCCTATTCCATGGCACTCTAGATTCAGAGACAAAGGGCTTTTGCATAGGCGGCGTCTATGCTATGGCATTGTTAGGCATAGGCGGCGCCTATGCCATGGCACTCTAGATTCAGAGACAAAGGGCTTTTGCATAGGCGGCGCCTATGCTATGGCATTGTTAGGCATAGGCGGCGCCTATGCCATGGCACTCTAGATTCAGAGAGCTTAGGCCATAGCATAGGCCTTGCCTTGTTTGTTGCCTAGATTTTCATAGGCAATGCCTAACTCATAGTCTTTTACTTCTTCATTTCCAACTTACCACCTTCAACATGCAATACTTCCAAATAAAAATTTGAAACCAATCTCCTCCTTTACACCTCTTGCACCTACACTTATTCAAAAACAACACAAATGATTAGAACGATGGGTTGCCTCCCACCAAGCGTCTTAGTTTTGGTCGTGGCTCGACTCTTCTTTTCGGATTTTTTTTTATTTAACAAAGACAAACTCTTAGTAAAACAATAAAAAATGAAAAACGATGGGTTGCCTCCCATCTAGCGCTTGATTTATTGTCGCGGCATGACATAGTTACCTCGAGTACTTAGATTTCGTCGAGATAGATGGTGGCCATGCATTTTATCAAGTCAAGAGGACCGATATATGGTTTTACTCGTTGGCCATTCACCTTAAAGACAACACCATTATTGTCTTCTAGCTCAACTACTCCAGACGAGTAGACTTGGCTAATTTTGTACGGACCAGACCATTTGGACCTTAACTTACCTGGGAATATCTTCAGTCTGGAATTGAAAAGAAGTACCATATCACCCTTTTGAAAGTTTCGTTGAACAATCCGTTGATCATGATACTTTTTCATCCGCTCCTTGTAGAAGTCTGATCTTTCATACGCATGTAGACAGAATTCATCCATCTCATTCAGCTGCTCCAATCTCATATTCATGGCATCATCCCAATTCAAATTCAGTCGCTTCAACGCCCATAATGCTTTATGCTCGAGCTCAATGGGCAAGTGACAAGCCTTCCCATAAACTAGTTGATACGGGGACATGCCAATTGGCATTTTGAATGCAGTCCTATAAGCCCATAGTGCATCGTCCAGCTTCCAAGACCAATCCTTCCTATTAGCGTTTACAGTCTTAGCAAGGATCTGTTTGTTCTCTCGATTAGAAACCTCTACCTGTACACTAGTTTGTAGGTGATAAGGCGTGGCTACCTTATGTTGCTTGACCCCATATTTCACCAACACGGATTTGAACAGCTTGTTGTAAAAGTGTGATCCTCCATCGCTTATGATGGTACATGGTACCCCAAAAGGAGAGAAGATATTTCTCTTCAAGAATGCTACAACACGCTTTCTTTCATTATCGGCCAGCGTTACTGCTTCGACCCATTTGGATACATTGTCGACAGCAACTAGGATATATTTCATCCCAAACGAATTTACGAATGGGCCTATGAAATCAATACCCCACACATCAAACAGCTCTACTTCAAGAATTTTCGACATGGGCATCTCATGGTGCTTCGAAATCGTGCCTTGTCTTTGACATTGGTCACAACTTCTCACAAATTCGTAGGCATCTCTAAATATCAAAGGCCAATAATAGACGCTTTGCAATACCTTCCTTGCTGTTCGACCACCTGCATGGTGTCCCCCAACTTGGGAAGCATGATTTGCTTCCAAGATACTCGGCACTTCCACATGAGATATGCATCTCCTGATAACACCATCCGCGCATCATCGAAACAAATATGGCTCATCCCAGAAGTAGTGTTTTACATCATGCATGAACTTCCTCTTTTGATGAAAAGACATATGTGCAGGTATCACATTACTTACCACATAGTTTGCAAAGTCTGCGTACCATGGTAATTCTTCCACCATCCTGGCTAGGATCTCTTCATCGGGGAATGCATCATTAATCTCAAGATCGGGCTGTGCTGTGTGCTCATTCTCAAGTCTAGATAGGTGATCAACCACTTGGTTTTCGCAACCTCTTCTATCTTTTACCTCGAAATCAAATTCTTGCAGCAATAACACCTATCGAATTAGCCTCGGCTTTGCATCCTTCTTCTTCATTAGGTATCTCAGGGCTGCATGATCGGTATGAGCCACCACTTTAGTCCCCAATAGGTAAGCACGAAACTTTAGGCTCCGTTCAAGACCTTGCTCGCGTAGTAGATTGGATGAAATAACTTTTCTCTTCTCTGGCCAAGTACAGCACCCAAAGCTACTCCGCTCGCATCACACATAACTTCAAATGGTAGGGACCAATCGGGTGCTACAATGATAGGAGCTTCAATTAGCTTCCCTTTGAGGCATTCAAATGCCTTCAAGAAATCTTCACCGAAGTCGAACTTTGCATCCTTCTCCAAAAGCTTGCATAACGGACTAGCAATCTTGGAAAAGTCTTTAATGAACCTTCGATAAAAGCCTGCATGCCCGAGGAAACTACGAACTCCCTTTACTGAGATTGGAGGTGGTAGTTTCTCGATGACTTCAATTTTAGCTCGATCCACCTCAATTCCTCTTTCGGAAATTTTATGCCCAAGAACAATACCTTCTTTAACCATAAAGTGGCACTTCTCCCAGTTTAGCACCAAGTTGAATTCAATACATCTCTGTAACGCCATACTTAGGTTCGCCAAGCACGATTCAAACGACTCACCCACAACTGAAAAATCATCCATGAATACCTCCAAGGTGTCTTCAACCATATCAGAAAAAATGGACATCATACAACACTGAAAAGTGGCGGGTGCGTTACATAGCCCAAATGGCATACGTTTGAAGGCAAACGTACCATATGGGCATGTAAACGTTGTCTTCTCTTGGTCTTCGGGAGAAATACAGATCTGATTATAGATGGAATAACCATCTAAGAAGCAAAACCATCCTTTCCCTGCCAATCGATCAAGCATTTGGTCCATGAATGGCATTGGGAAGTGATCCTTAAGCGTCCATGAATTCAGCTTCCGGTAGTCCATGCATACTCTCCACCCTGTGACAGGTCTGAGTGGAATTAGCTCATTCCATTCATTTGCAACTACCGTCATGCCCCCTTTCTTGGGCACACACTGTACCAGACTCACCCATTTACTGTCAGAGATTGGATACACTACCCCTGTATCTAACCACTTAATAATTTCTTTCTTCACCACCTCTTGCATAGGTGGATTCAAACGTCTTTGATGTTCAATAGTGGGTATGCAATTTTATTCAAGCTGAATCTTGTGCATACATATCCCAGGCGGAATACCAATAACATCAGCGATGGTCCAACCGATGGCTCTCATGTATTTCCTTAGAACAGCGATGAGAGCTGCTACTTGCTGCTCACCTAAGTCATCCGCCATAATAACTGGGAGGGTGTTTCCACTTCCCAAGAATGCGTACTTTAGATGACTGGGTAGCTCTTTCAATTCTAACATTGGTGGCTCTTCAATGGATGGTTTAGCTGGTGGTGTAGGCCGATTTTTGAGATCGAGGTCCAGCTTCTTGGGAGCATAAGAATACGGCCCTATTCCTGTTAGAGCACAAATAGTTTCTTCATAATTTTCAGCATCCTCACGCTCAATATTCATAAGCACAGCCGCCAATGGGTCAACAATAAGCTGCTCCTCTATGGATAACTCTTTCTCATCATCAAAATAAACATCAGCTACCGAGAACACATTCATATCTTTGGGCTGCTTCATTGATTTGCATACATCAAAGCGGACTACTTCGTCATTCATCCGGAATAAAAGCTCATTCGCTCTCAAATCAATAAGCACACTCCCTGTTGCAAGGAAAGGGCGCCCCAAGATTATGGGAACTTCAGAGTCCACCTCACAGTCCAGAATAACGAAGTCTGCCGGAAAGATGAATGAAAAAACCTTCACCAATACATCATATAAGATAGCAACAGGTCGTTTTACCGACCTATCTTCCATCACGAGCCTCATATTGGTTGGAGTAGGATCACCCAACCCCAACTTTCTGTAAATAGATAGCGGCATCAAATTGATGCTGGCTCCTAAATCGCATAATGCCTTGGCAAAATTCAAAGATCCGACGGTGCAAGGAATCGTGAAAGCACCGGGGTCAGCCTTCTTCTGAACTAGTGATCTGGTAGTGATTGCACTGCAATGATGAACAGTATCCGTCAACTCATAACTTGCTGCCCGCTTCTTTGTCAAAAGATCCTTCATAAATTTTGCGTACCCAGGCATTTGTTCCAGTGCCTCGACCAAAGGAACATTAATAGTTAGTTGCTTCAACATAGTCATAAACTTATTGAACCTGGTATCGTCAGCTTTCTTCTTTAATCTCTGAGGAAAAGGTGGTGGTGGAAGGGGAATAGTTTTCTCCACCGCTTTCTTTTCATCTTGCTTTAGTTCGGCGATCTTTTCAGGCTGTGGACATTGAGAGGTGACGTCACAAACAACCTCATCAGCTGCGTCGGCATCTTTTGGGTCTGTAATGATCTCATTATCTTCTATATCATCAACCACCTGTTTGCCTTTAGATGGATTTTCCAACACTTTACCACTTCGGGTAGTAATAGCCATACACGATCCATCATTCCTCTAATTTTGCACTGTGTCGCTAGGTAATGTTCCAGCTTTTCTTTGATTGAATGTCACTGAAAGTTGACTCAATTGCTGCTCTAGTTTCTTTATTGCAGTAGAATGCGAGTCAACCAATTGATTTATTGAAGACAAATCGTTCTTCACCTCATTTACTCCTGTATTAGTTGCTTCTACTCCCTTCAACAGCTTCGTCATCATATCTTCCATCGACATCTTTCCAGAGCCAGACGCCACAGCCTCACGATTTCCAGGAGAAACA
The DNA here is from genome assembly GCA_030864215.1 of Capsicum pubescens. NCBI lineage: Eukaryota > Viridiplantae > Streptophyta > Magnoliopsida > Solanales > Solanaceae > Capsicum > Capsicum pubescens. The sequence continues at coordinate 327,783,293 of CM061538.1, read as the reverse complement.
TACAAACCAGTCCTGTCAGTATTATTCTTCCAACCACCTTGATCGCGGTCCTTGTATCCAGATTTATCATAATAGTTCCGACCTTGGTTTCCTTGGGAATTGCCTCGGAAACCCCCCTGATTATTCAAGTAGTTTGGTTCTTCCTCATAGTCGGATTCATCTCTTCCCTGTGATACAACGGCTTTAACCTTTTTGGTTTTTCCTGATAATAAATGCTTGGTAAGAAGATCCATCTGTGTTTTCATGTGAGCCATATCTTGGTCACATTCCTCTTGTCTACGCCTCTGCTCTGCAGTCAAGCCAATAGATACTGTAGAGCTTGCTACCTCAGAATCCCTGGTATGCCAAGCTCTACTCTGCTTTGGCATACGATCTAGCATATCACTTGCCTCAAGAAAAGTAAGGTCCATGAATGACCCACCTGCAGCATTATCAACCACTGGCTTTGTCACTGAGTTCAAAGCCCTGTATAATATCTCCATCAAGTGGATATTGGTCATCTGATGATTTGGGCACCGCATAAGCTTCTTCTTGAACCTCTCCCATGTTTCGTGGAGAGCTTCAGTTGGAAGCTGTCGAAAATTGCTGATCTCATCTCTCAACTGTGCTCTCTTGGATGGCGGAAAGAATCTTTCTAGGAAAGCGTCTTTCAGTTGCCTTCAATTAGTAATAGAATCAGGAGTTAGCCCGTTCAACCATAGAGTTGCCTCCCCAGACAGAGACAATGGAAATAAGCGCAGCCGAATTGCATTCTGCCCAACTCCTGGATTGTCAAATGACTTGCATGTTGAAATAAAGTTGATCAGATGCATATTCGGATCATATCCTGCGAGTCCACCAAATAACCCCTTGAGCTGCAATAACTGAATCATGGTGCTAGTGATATTGAACTTAGCTCCGGGTGCCAAGGGTGGAGGAATAATATCCCCTGTGGCACCAGCTCCATCCAGATCGTCATCATCATCATCAAAAGGAGCCTGCACAGCTCGGCGGTCAGGTTTCATTCTAGCTTGACGTTCCCTCCTATGCATAGGTGCTGCCACTTCATCTGCACGCCGTGGATTAAGTAACTCCTCATCACCCAGGTCCTCTTCATCAGGATTTGTTGCCCGACCTGGGTTATTAATATTTTGTTGATGCACTTGAGCAGCTGCCAGTGCAGCTAGTCTAGCCTGCTCCTGTTGAGCTGCCCTTCTGTCAATGTCACGCTGTGCATCCATTCTGCCAATAAGTTGAGGTTCAGGATTGATAGGTAATAACGGTTGACCTGAACTTTGAGTGTTTGGCATGCACTTAAGCAAACCTGAATAAAACAAAAACAACAACTAAAAGTAAAATACGAGAATCTTTGACCAAAGGGTCTAGTAACTATCACAAACTTAGTTGACAACCGTATTCCCCGGCAACGGCGCCAAAATTTGATAACGCTCAAACTACAGCTCTCGTAAGAGTGTAAGCGGTCGTCGTCAAATATAGAACCCAACTGGGTTGGGTGTCGAATCCCACAGGGAATACTCGGTCACTAAGTATGCAACGATTAGTAGACTTTTGGTGAAAGTTCTGCGGATAAAGGGGGGATTTTATGCGTGAAGTAAAATTATCAAAATAGCAAAGTAAAAACGAAATGTTTAGTAAGATTTTAATCAATGAGAATTGTAAGTTAGGGTTATGTCCACCTTATGAGTTTTACGTATCTATTGGCTATGAGTTATGCGGAATTCAGACATGCATGCGCTTATAGAGATTCGTATTCTATGGTAAATCCTAGTGTCTTTCAACCATCAAGGATTATATCACTTTAACTCTTTCGAGCTTAAAGAGTATACTAATGGTATGAATTCTCCAAGAGGTTAATCCAGTTACGACACTAACTTTTAAACAGGGGTTGGTAGCCCTATTTCCTTGTCATTCTCTCTTTTCCAGATATGTAACTTTTCTTTCAAACAAGTTAATGCTATACTGGCGTATTCTATATGTTTTCAACATCAAGAATTCAATTAAGATGGAGAGAGTAATGATATAAGCAGCATACGTATCAAGAATTCACAAACTCATAGCAATAGATAGTGTTTCATAAGGCTTCCATAACCCTAACAGAGAAGTTTAGCTACTCATGAGGGTAACGGAAATCAACGAAGACATCATCATCATACCACAACTATAGCAATCTCACGTTGAAGAGGAATGTGGCGTCACAACAAGATTGACGTTTTCCTCTTGGACCGTTGCTCTCAAGAGAGCCGTGTCCACTGTCAGAAATTGTAACGTGAATTAGGAGCAAAAGTCGAATGAAAAAGTCTTGAATTAATGAATAAGTGAATAATGAAAAGCTTGCTGAAAAATTCAGCAAATAGGGTTTTTATAACATCCTTGTCCTAGTCCTACTGAAATAGGGTTTTTATCCTTGTCCTAGTCCTACTGGGTTACTGCATACTTGTCCTAATCCTACTAAGTTACTGTTGATCCCCCAAGTCTTTAGAAATGTTGTTTTTGCCCGGGACAAGTTCTCCATGCATCACTTTCAGTCCACAAGCTTCCAGAAGCTGCCTTCCTTCTTACGTGAAGTTTCCTTTGGCGTCCAACAGTCCATAAAATGCTGAAATCTTCATCATTTATACCTGAAAACTTGCTAATCACGTTGGTTAGCTCACTTACAGGAAAAAGGACTAAAAGTGTAGGAATTATATATTTTTTTCTCAAAACTTAGCTAAAATATGTGTACATTAAGGTGCTTTAGGCGTGTAAATACGCCTAACATCATATACCCTGCTTTACCCGCGTATTGTTGCAAAAATTCTTTTTCTTTAGCTTATGGTCGGTTGTGCAGCTTGAACCATGTTTTTGTGTTGTTTTCTCTTATATATATATGACACTCACTTGTTTAGTCATCTTTAAGTCATGATTTTGGCCGAAAAGTCTTCTGTTGCATTTTTTGGGTTTGAATCATGCTAAAGTATGTTGTGTTTGATTTAAAGTCCTATCTCGATAGTTGTTCCGACTATTTCATTCTTTCTGAATGTGTCATTGTTTGTTCTCTCCTATGTGATAAATTATAATGATGAAGGGATGTCATATTCTCTTATGAAATTACTGTAATGCTAGATTTTGTTAATTGCCGACATGACACATTTATACTCGAACATTATAGTTTGATTTTCTATCTCTTTAGCTGAATATACATGTTTTAGTCTCGGTATGTCATCTTAGAGTAAGTTTTGGTTTCATTTTGATAATTTTATTTCTAGTTCGATGTTATTGATGGCCTAAAATCTGCTATTTTAACTAGATAACGGGCTGCCTCCTAATTGTTTTGACCTTTAAAGTCCATAGAATAGTGGGTGAATGTCCATGGTAAGATCGATAATCCTATAAACCTTCAAGGATCTTTTCTTCGACCCTTGTAAGTTCATTTTGAGTTGGTTGAAGAGAGGATGATCCTGAGTTTGTAGTATATTCACCTTGAAGATTGCAAGTTGTGTGCGTCTTTGTATGCTAATTGTGTAAAATATGGTCTATCTCTTCATCATAATTAAAGATTACATAGGCATTTCAAATCCGCCGAATTATATGTTGCGATAGAAAATGTCTGGTTCTTCCTGCTTATTTTTCTCTCTGTTTTGGATTACTGTACACTTCCCCAATATGATTGGAAGCATAATTTCATTCTCTTTGTTGATTTGCTATTTGTTCCCTTTTCTAGCTTGTTTTGGAGTTGCCAATTATGTATAATTTTTCTTTCTCTTTTAGATATTACTTTGCTTGCCTATTTTGGCTGTCACTGATTATATGTTTCTCTTGATTAGTAATGTTGAACTTATGTTCAAATGTCATTTAAGTTCGATAATAGTCTCTTGTCTTATTTATTTGCAAAAAATAAAGATTCTAAGTTCATTTTTGTGTCGCTTAGGTTGGTCGTTCATTAATATTTCTTTACCTTGGCCTAATTTTGGTTCATAGGGCTAAAAATCTTAAAGTTTTTTCTTTACTGATATTAAGCCAAGTTTTCCACCGATCTCTTTGATAAATGTTTGAAGTATATATTTTTGTCAGGTGAACTTAATATGATACCTTCCCGAAAAAAAGAGAAAAAAGGATTAGTAAGCCGATATGATCTCTTTTATGTAAATCATGCTAATATTATTTTAATTTTTGCTTAAAAATGTTCTCTTTTCATGTCGTTATTTATGTGTTAGGTATTAACATTTGAACATATGTTAATTACTTCACTTTTCTTTTGCATGTGGATACGTCCAAGTCCTACATAGACTCCTTTTCCTATGCATGTCTATTGTGGGCCATCGAGGCCTAATAACTCTGAGTCGATTTCGAAAGACTAAGTACAAAAATCAATCTTATGGCATACCGAATACAAGGAGGCGAAAGAAGAAGAAATGAGAGTCCTATCCTTGAAGCGGCAAAGGAGACTTGAAAGTCTCACTTTTTATTTATTCATTATTGCGTTTATTTATGTATTTATTTTTATTCATTCAGAAATTTATTCATTTCGGGCCTCGAAGCCAAAAATGTAAATTTAATACAAGTGAAGCAGATTTTGGGCCAAAAGGCTCGAAAACATAGATTAGGACAGGTAAAAAATGGATCGAAATCCCAAATTAGATTAGGACAGGTTTCGTTGATTTGGGTCCAATGGCCTAAGTCTTTTACTTCCTCCTCCCTTTCCCTTTTTATGTGCTTATTTTCTTTTCATTTTCTTAGACTTGGTTAAATCTCTACTAAGTCGTCTAAATCTATTTTACACAAATATTTTTCTAAAATTAATCACTTTTCGACAATCAACTTTATTGAAGTTAGTCATAAGATATTTTCAAACAGTCCGGATAACCACAAGTTAGCGGACGTGTTAGATGCTTCAAAACCTTCCTAAAACGTTAATAAGAACCCTTTACTCAAAATCTTCAAATTTAAATAATTTTTCTATTTTGGATTGTTTTAAGTAATTTATAAAGGTTTTCTTGAATCATTTTTAAAAATTAAGTGGCAACTCTAAAAGTCAAAATTTTTGTAAAACAGAAATGACGACTCTGCTGGGGAATTTTTAACTAGGTTCTAACCAAATGTTTGATTTCATCTTTTTGACTATCTGTTTAAATTACTTACGTGTGTATATGTTTCAATTTTATGGAATTTAATTATTGCATCTCATAGAATAATTTTACATTAATTTACTAAATTGTTTTGGGGTTTCGTAAATGTCTCGGCCCCTGTTGTTCAATTCCAAATAAAGTGTTGAAATACGAAGGTTTATTAGCACGTGAGGTGTCTGATAGTTGTTCGTATTTTGAAACCCATGTTGTCCACTTGGGAACCTAGTTCAAATCCACTCTAGACACCTAGGATAGAGTGAAACCAATACCCTATTTTAGGCATGAGCATAGAACGACCCAATACCCGAGAGGGTAGTAGGCCCATTAGAAAACTTGCCTTGCATCTATTGACCCCAAGTCAATTATAGACAAACCATATCTATGTGTTGAAGAAATATATGTCTGTTTAATCCAATTTAATATCCTTTGGGGGTCGGGAGAAGCCTTGCTTTACTTATTTCGTGTAAGGATGCCTCAATCGTACACCAATTGAGGAAGGAATTCAAGCACGCCAAATAAAAAATTGATCAATTTGGACGGTTGCATCTAGAGCACAGTTATATGACAATCGCTTGATCATTAACAAATGTCGCCAATTACAAGAAGTGGATAAAGCTAAGAGGGCGAAGGCCGATAAAAGAAGCATTTAGGAATTATCATTTTCTATCCTCTGCGCGGGACATCATTCTTTTTCTCATGTTATTTTCCTTTCCCTAAAGGTTGTATCCCTTTTGTGCAGATTTTGTAGGCATTTATGTCATCTATGAAATTGGGGGATAATGGATTGGCTTTAAAAAGATATATATTTTCTTCAAAATTTGTCAAGCCTAAACCCTTGGCTCAAAAGGGTCACCCTAGTTAGGATACACATTATTATAATGTTTTAATGCAATATAACTGACTTATGTGTTTATGTGCGTTTATTTGAATCAAAGGCAAATTTATCCACTATGCTCATGTGGATCAATTTGGCTATGACACAAACAACTCTACGTGGTTATTCCTTGTCAATTATCTTGCATTACTTATCACATATGGAAACTAACATATCTGCCTTTGAGTTGTTTTACTCTACAGAAAATAGAAAACTACTCCGTGTTGAAATAAGCTGGGAGAACATCCTCACTTCACCCGGTCAGAAGCGCATAAGATCCTATACCCTAACCATCATTCAAATATGATGGGAAGTGATGAAGAAAAGGCATTGACCATCAGGGACAATGTAATAGCGGAACAAAATGAGATGATTACTGAACTCGCGAGAAAGTTGAAAATGCTTCAGGAAGAAATGAACCATACTAGAGACTTGGCTAACCTGGCCATCACAGTCAACGTTCTTGCCCCAGGAAGACATGGGCCTCCACTCCAGATCTCTCCCCTAAGTATGACTATTCTCGGGGATCATCCACACAACATGTCATCCATTTTCGCTCCTCAACTTGTCCAAAACACCAATTAAGAAGATAACCCAATGCTTACCATCCACAAAATTCATCCCTAACCCCACAAAGTCCGCTGCCAAATCCGCAAAATTCGTATCCGAAACCACAGAATCCACTTCCGAATCCATAAAATTCATTTTTAAATCCGCAAAATTCCTCCCATATCCTACCAAACTACTCTCGAATTCCACAAAATTTTCTCAATTTCCTCTCCACCCACCACCCAACTTTCTCTCATCCTCAATACCAAGCTCTACTTCCAAATAACCAATCCCAGTACCAAGCTCTATTTCCAAATATCCAGTCCCAGTACCAAGCTCTATTTCCAAATATCCAATCCCAATACTGAGCTCTATTTCCAAATATCCAATCCAAACACCAAGCTCTATTTTCAAATATCCAGTCTCAATACCAAGCTCCACTCTCAAATATCCAACCCCAATACCAAGCTCCACTCCCAAATATTCAATCTCAATACCAAAATCCACTCCCAAATATTAAATCTCAATACCAAGCTCCACTTCCAAATATTCAATCCTAATACCAAGCTCCACAACCAAATATTTTACCCCAATGTCAAGTTCCACAGCCAAATTATCATCCCCATGGTCAAGCTGCCCTCCCAAATAATTGAAAAAAAATCCAAACGCCTCTAAATTATCATCAAGTACCTCCTCCCCCTACTCATAATCATTATAACCCCCACGTTCAAACCTCGAGAAAAGGCCTCCCCAAAACTTCACGTCATTGGCTAAAAGTTGTACCTAACTCTTCGGGAGATTGAAGGACGCCAGTCATTTACATCCGATCCAACCAAAACTTATCAATCCCAATTCTTAATTTTATCATGATGATCAAAATTATGCCTATCATTCGGGAGCAATAGGGCACAATATCGAGGATTGCGTTAACCTGAAGCATCATGACTTGATTGATCAGAAAGTCATCACTCTCAAGTCAACGACACCAAATATCAAAAGTGATCCATTGCCTAATCATGGGGGAGCCATAGTTAACCTGATCGAAATAGCAGGCGAATAGGTTTCTAGCAAGACTATCACTAAGGTGAATTCAAAAAATCCCAAAAAGATAAAAGAAGAGGAGAAGACAGAAAAAGTCGTGACTTCCTTAATTGTCTTAAGTACGGATTTTGAAGGAATTATTGAACCCATTTTGATCACAAAAAAAGCATCTAAACATGAGTTAGGATACCATCCAAGAAAAGAAGATGAGATTGGAGATAACTCAAAGACGAGTTTGTCTAAACCATCGTCACTCAAGTACCAGGCTTTTTCTGCGTGTGAGATATTAAAGGATGATGGTCTTAGGGATGGGATAAGAAATCTATTTGAGGAATGAAATGATATACTAGAGTATTTCTCAAAGTTTGATGGGGTAAGGAAGGTTGCACCAGGAGAGGCTTTGCAAAATTGGACTCCACTCCGCTCATAAGCCATCGCCCATCTGGGTAGATGAAAGGGAAATTACTAGTAGTTGTAAGAATTGGTGATGATCCGAAGGAGGCCTCGTGATCCATCCTTTTATGTCTCAAATTTTTATTTCATATTTTACCGCTTTCAAAAGGCATGGGCAGGTATTTGCGCGGGTCATGAGCCATAGTTTTTATTTATTTTCCAAAAGGTATCCCTTTATTTAAAAAGTTATTTTGAAATATGATTTATTATCTTGTTATCATCTAACATGATTTATTTTAGTAGCAATAATTTAAAAACCTCCCAATGTCATGTCATGAAAAGGGTTAGACGAACAAAGTGAAGGGAATGATGATGAATAAAAGAAGGTGATGAGGAGCAGTTAGTGGAAGATGTAGAGGAATTTAAAAACCGAGAGACTCCCAGCCTGGAGGAGCCCTAATCCTATTTGAGATGGATGGTCAAAAGTGGACCAAACTAATCAATTCTGATGCGGTAAAGAGATACTATGTTTGAAGGATATTTTAGTTTCGTTTCCTTGGTTTATATGTAATCGCCTTTGTGGTAATATTTGATTTATGATGTATAATTGCCTAGAATACCTTTCCTATTATGTACGGACTACGTCTGACCTGAATTCCCAAGAAAGAAATACGTAGGCGGCCCATGTTGGCTTCGGTCAACCCCTTAGGATAATTTATCCCTTTTTTTATGTACGAACTACGTTTGAACTGAATTCCCAAGAAAGGGATACGTAGGCGGCCTATGTCGGCTTTGGTCAACCCCTTAGGATAATTTATCCTTTTCTTTTATGAATGAACTACGTGATGACCTAAATTCTCAAGAATGAGATACGTAGGCAGCCTATGTTGGCTTCGGTCAACCTTTTAGATTTTTCTATATATCCTTAGCATAGTTCCGAACTATGTTTGACCTGATTTCTTCTTCAACAGGATATGTAGGCGCCCCAACGGCTCGGTCATATAACCCCAGAAAATGGAAACTAGGGCAGAATTTTTGAGAAGAAATCTCAAAAACTCACAAGAGGAAGATCATCATCCAACAAAGAGAACGAAGACTAACAAAGGCTTTGGATCCTCTCGAGTTGAGATTGTCTCAAACAACTTTAAACTGGGGAAGAAATTTTGAGGAGGTCCTCAAAATTTTTGCTAATATATTGGAATATATTTCAAATCCCCCAGCACCAGAGGTCAAAGTCAAGCTTTGAAAATCACCAACTGCAATAAAGTCTAGATAGACTAAATTTCCGATTATGATAGAAATTAAGATAAAGCCTCAACGATGCTGAATCCCTAGCAATCCTCCGTCAAACGTCAGACATAGTCAGAACCAAGATAAAGATGTTCGCCGGGCTTGTACATGACAGGCAGAGATTTTCTAAATCTTTTACAGAAGATTTTGAAACTTTTTTCTAAAATTAAGACTACTTTAAAAAATCTATACAAATCTTTTACTTAGTAATTGCCTAGGCATCTATTGGAATGAGGAGTCAGGGTGAAAGTCCCAACATGACAGAGTACCCGAAAGATGGCAAAGAGCAAACCAAGGATTGAAGAAGGTCAACACAGAGTAGTTTCACTCAAAAACTAATTATTTTTCTGTGGATGCAAGGATCAGTACACAAAAAATGGATTTTTTTTTCAAAAAATCCCCAAGCGGGTTGTGAGCCACACCAAAGCATATAATGCTCAAGAACGGTATTGTCTAGTGGCCCCGAAGATGGGTTTAATACCCATTTATTGAGGACCTTTTAAATTGTCTATCTCACTTCTTGAGACCAGGAAGGACAAACAAAGGTGCTGTATCTTTTTATAAATATTGAATTTAGAATTTTTCTAAAAAAATAGTCTTTAGCAAAAGCGACTTTGTGTCTGCTAAATATTTACCTTGAGCGCAGGTACATTTAAGGGAGTCGACACAATAAATACAACAATCAAAGGATCACTCTATAGGAGGAAGAGCAGAAAGTCATCCTCAAAATTTTCCTTGAAGCGAAGCAAACGGTATTTGAGTAATCCCCAAACAAGGGTTTTGCCCCATTTACTTGCATCCGATAGATCTGCTATTTAATCATTTCTTCAAAAAGAGAAGATTAATAGCAGAATAAGTCATTCAAATTATGATGCTCAGTATTTGTCATTAAACTATCATAAAGCTTGACTGTGGTCGCCAGTGAGAGCGACATTGTGTCTACTAACTATCTACCTTGAGTACAGGTACATGTAGAAAGCAAAACATAGACAAACGGACTCAGGTAAAACTATTTTCAAATCTCCAGAAAAACCACTTCATCTCATTACCAAGAAGGCTATCTCATGTCATTGCCGAAAGGGCTATTTCATGCCATTGCCGAGAGAGCCATTCCATATCATCACCGAGAGAACCATTTCATATCATTTCATTGCCGAGAGGGCCATAACATTCAATATCTGTTGACATGCGAGATAGCATACGTTGGCGTCGAGGATGTCATCCGCATTAAATATCTAATGACGCGTGAGATAGCATACACTGGCGTCAAGGATATTATCAACATTAAATATCTGATGACGCACGAGATATCATACACTGGCATCAAGGATATCATCCCCATTAAATATCTGATGACGCACGAGATAGCATATGCTGGCATCGAGGATATCATCTACATTAAATATCTGATGACGCGCGAGATATCATATGCTGGCGTCGAGGGTGTCATCTGTATTAAATATCTGATGACGCGTGAGATATCATACGCTGGCATCGAGAATATCATCTTCAGTAAATATCTGATGACGTGTGAGATATCATACGCTGGCGTCGAGGGTATCATCTACATTAAACATCTGATGACACACGATATATCATACACTGGCGTTGAGGGTATCATCCGCATTAAATATCTGATGACGTGCGAGATATCATATGCTGGCGTTGAGGATATCATCAGCATTTAATATTTGTTGACACGCGAGATAGCATACACTGGCATTAAGGATATCATCAGCATTCAACATATGTTGATACGCGAGATAGCATACGCTAGCGTCGAGGATATAATCAGCATTTAATAGCTGTTGACATGTGAGATAACATACGCTGGTGTTGAGGATATAATCAACGTTTAATATCTGTTGACACGTGAGATAGCATACACTGGCATCAAGGATATCATCAACATATAATATTTGTTAACACGCAAGATAGCATACGCTGGCGTTAAGGATATCATCAACATCTAATATCTGTTAACATGTGAGATAGCATATGATGGCGTCGAGGATATCATCAACATCTAATATCTATTGACACGCGAGATAACATACACTGGCATCGAGGATATCATCATCATCTAATATCTATTGACACGTAAGATAGCATACGCTGGTGTCGAGGATATCTCATCATTTTATGAATCAGCATCGGAATGCATAAAAAACACATGATTCAAAAGGGATATCTTCAAGTCGCTATCTGAAAGCGAACGACATATAAGACTTCCTAGAAATTGACAATCCTAGGGTCATCTATAATTCATATTATTTGAAATAGGATAGTGTGCAAGATTTCCTATGAGTTGATAGTCCATAGGTCATCCTTAAGCCGCAACGACATCCTAACAGAATAGTGTGCAAGGTTACCCTAAGATCGATAGTTTAAATGTCATCCATAAGTCACAACTAAATCCTTACCGGAGAATATGCAAGATGATCAAATTGATAAGTCTAAGGGTTCTCTATAAGCCGCGTCATATCCAAGATCGATTATGTGCAGGATTACCCAAAGACGAGCAATTTGAGAGATATTTATAAGTCATATTGTATCCAAGGTCGGATGATGTGCATGAATACCTGAGAGCTAGGAATTAGAGGGATATCTGTAAGCCATCTCTTATCCAAGGTTGGATAATGTGCAGGATTACCTAAAGGCTAGCAATTCAAAGGACATCTGTAAGTCGCCTTGTATCCAACATCAAATAATGTGCAAGATTATCCAAAGATTATTAATTCAAGGGAAATCAATAAGTCGTATTGATACAAAAGATGCGCAGGACTTACCCGAGGTCACATGCAAAGAATTATTCACCTTAGCATAAGATTACCCAATTGTAGGGATCGTCCTGTGTGAAGTGTCGTCGGTGTCCAAAACAGTCATCCCATTTTTAAGACATATTCAACCGACAAACGAGATAGTTGTGAAACGACCAAGAGGGTTGTTGTGTCTGTTGCTGCAAGTTATCTCTTTCCAAACAAGTACATGAAAGGATGACTTTGCTTTTCAGGCGACAACTCACGTGGAGATATGGTAAAGACTATATACCTCTTTCGTGAATTATGTTTAGCACTAACACTCTTTGTTTGTAACATTGTCGAGAGCATCCGAGAGGATGAAAATATTAAATTAAAACCACTGGTGCGGATGACTCCAGATAGGATGCAACACAACGTGGAACTCTTTCTTAGCAGCAAAACGAGACATAGTATAGAGAGGGACGTCAAAATCTTTGGACGCGAGCTAAAGGATGATCACCACCACCATCTAACCACACCCCTAACTCACCTTCGGTATATTTCTAAACTCACACAGAGGGTAAACTTTTCTTTCTTTCAAATTCGAGTGATAGTGCACCTAGAGTTTTGAAAATTATGTCCAGGTAAGTTCTTGCCTATGGATGTGAAGGATCCCACATTCTTGGTTAAGATGTTACAATCCTTTTTTTCATAACTTGAACAACTTGTCACTCATCCCGAGCCAAAGATCGTCTAAAATAAGAGACCATCTTTTTTGCCGATAGAGTCGAACTACAAGCAGTCTGATTCCTTGAGTCTCGAGGATATATAGGTTGGACTCTATTTTGAAAACTCGACTGCATTCCAAACTCTCCCCAAATCTCTTTATTCTCCAGCTTTTCGGTTTTATCAAAAACTCCAAAACCGATATAGCTTGTGAATTTTTTTGAAATCATGCTTTGAATCAAGTTGTATGAACTGCAAGTCGCCTGAATTCTCATGTAACCTGAGATATATAGGAAACCTGATACCGAGGTCCGACCATAAATCCAAAACTCGTGCGAAAATCAACCTCTTTTAGATTTGAATTTATGCTCGGACAAAAAATAGGAACGTCAACCTTCCTTTGCCCAGGATTACTTGCATCCATCCTACTCAAAGGGAGGGGGCAGTTGTTGACACCTAATTTTTTCTCTCCACAACTATATTTAATCTCGAGTTTCTTTGATTTTCAAATAAAATCACAATAATTATTTTTTTCAACAACAACAACAAACCCAGTATATTCCCACCTAGTGGAGTCTGGATTTTTTTTAAATAAATGCATTTTTAAAATATTTATTTGGGCTAAATTTGTCATTTAAGTGATAATTATATTTTCGTATTTACATATACGAGATTGTATAAATGATGTTATTTAAATGAATATTTTATTGAATTATATTGAGATTGAGCTTGGAAATAAATTCAAAGAATTATAATCTTGATTTAAATATAATTTATTCTTAAAGATAATTTATTTGGATAAATATGTGTTTGATTTTATTAAATCAAGAAGCTCAGGATTAAATGAGGAATTAATTCATATCGAACTTTATTTTAATTTAAATAATCTATTAAATTCGATTATAGTTGAAACTAAATTACAATTGCAATGCAATTGGCCGATTGACTTTCAGTTTGGTCAAAATTTAAATAGAATAGGCTAAATTAGAATTAAAATTATTTTTTGAATAACCCCAAATCTAGTTGGGGTTATTTTCTAAATTAACCCACAAAAAATTACCTAAATCCCTAATCTACCCAAAAATAACCCAACAGTTTTAACAACAAGCATCACCAGCCTTTGTATCCCCTTTAAATAAGCCCAACAATTAAATAGGCCCAATCATAACCCAATTCTGCCAGCCCCAGCGGCCCAACACCTGGAAGCTCACTCTTCAATTACTCCAAAACCAATCCTTCTAATTTTCTAAACCCATCAGCCCATTTTTTTTCTCCTTTTAATTTCAGCACACACCACTCCAACTCCAAAACCCCCTGACCCGGCCAGTTTTTTCTTTAACAATAACAGCTTTAGCAAAAAAAAAATCCCATCAGCGCACAACAGCAATAGCTGCGTACAATATGCAAAAACGACAACAATAGCTAAAAATGGCGTACAACTCCAACAAACCATCGACCCGTCTTCGACCCGCATCCAATGGCGAAACCCGACCCCAACCCATTTCTTTTTCATCTTCATCTGGCGTCACAGTTGATTTGTATGAGAAAGATGCTAAGAACTCTCTAAAAGTGCTTAGGTGTCTCCCCCCAATGGCTAACTCCGCAAATCTCAGGATAATGGTACGAATTTGGTACATATTTGTGCATTTTTTATTGGTTTGAGAGAGGATTCAATTTTCCCCAAATTTCCATTGGTCAACCCCCATTGAATTCCCTCAAGAAACAACAAAATTGGTATAATTTGTGAGGGGGTAATCTTATCTTGAGTTCAAATTTTGAATTCCGTTTTGAAAAATTCCCTAATTTGCCCTTGAATCACTTTATCCCACATCGATGGAGCAATATTTGGGAGGGGGTCTCTGTTCTCTGTATATAGATCCTTTTGGAGAAACACACAAAAAAAGCAGAAACACACAAAAAAAGGGAAAAAAAATTGGTCGCAAGAATAGAAGAGAATTTTCTTCAGTAAAATTTGAAGGAATAGTAGTCGTCTAGTCAATATTTTCGTAGCGGAATTGAATTTTCCAGTGGTGGTGAACTCTGAAGGAGCTCGAGGTTCTATTTTGTTGCTCCGAAACAGGTAACTCTCCATTCCATTTAGTTCCATTTATTTCTACTTCATCTCGCCATTTTGCAGATATAGCAATATTTACGATAATTTTCTATGCTGGGAATTAGCTGTTGTAGATGCCTTTAATGGCTGTAGAGTTTGTCTGTAATAATTATTATTACATGGTTTTCTTCTCGAATCAATACGTTGCTGCAATCGTTTGATAATGCTAGTAATAGGATTTTTATAGTAGTTCAATGGTATACACTGCTTTACCCGCGTATTGTTGCAAAATTTCTTTTTCATTAGCTTATGGTCTGTTATGCAGCTTGAACCATGTTTTTGTGTTGTTTTCTCTTACATATATATGACACTCTCTTGTTTAGTCATCTTTAACTCATATTTTGGCCTAAAAGCCTGCTGTTGCATTTTTTTGGGTTCGAATCTTGTTAAAGCTTGTTGTGTGTGATTTAAAGACCTTTATTGGTAGGTTTTCCGACTGTTTCATTCTTTTCGAGTGTGTCATTGCTTGTTTTCTCCTATGTGCTAAATTATAATGACGAAGGGATGTCATATTTGCTTTCGAAATCACTGTAATGCTAGATTTTATTAATTGCCGACATGACACTTTTATACTCCAATATTGTAATCTGATTTGCTATCTCATCTCTTTAGCTAAATATCCATGTTTTATCTCGGTATGTCATCTTAGAGTAATTTTTGGTTTCATTTTGATAATTTTGTTTCTAGTTCGATGTTACTGATGGCCTAAAATCTGCTGTATTGACTAGATAATGGGCTGCCTCCTAATTCTTTTGCCCTTTAAAATCCATAGAATAGTGGGTGAATGTCCATGGTAAGATCGATAATCCTATAAACCTTCAAGGATCTTTTCTTCGGCCCTTGAAAGTTCATTTCAAGTTGGTCGAAGAGAGGATGATCCCGAGTTTGTAGTATATTACCCTTGAAGATTGCTAGTCGTGTGCATCTTTGTATGTTAATTGTGTAAAATATGGTCTATCTCTTCATCATAATTAAGATTACTTAGGCATTTCAAATCCGCCGAATTATATGTTGCGATAGAAACTGTCCGGTTCTTCCTGCTTATTTTTCTCTCTGTTTTGGATTACTGTACACTTCCCCAATATGCTTGGAAGTATAATTTCCTTATCTTTGTTGATTTACTATTTGTTCCCTTTTCTGGCTTGTTTTGGAGTTGCCAATTATGTCGAATTTTCCTTTCTCTTTAAGATATAAACTTTGATCTTGCCTATATTGGCCTGTCACTGATTATATTTCTCTTGATTAGTAATGTTGGACTTATGTTCAAATGTTATTTAAGTTCGATAATAGTCTCTTGTCTTATTTATTTGCAAAAAATAAAGTTTCTAAGTTCATTTTTGTGTCGCTTAAGTTGGTCGTTCATTAATATTTCTTTACCTTGGCCTAATTTTGGTTCATAGGGCTAAAAATCTTAAAGTTTTTTCTTTACTGATATTAAGCCATGTTTTCCACTGATCTCTTTGATAAATGTTTGAAGTATATGTTTTAGCCAGGAAAACTTAATATGATACCTTCCCAAAAAAAAAAGAGAAAAAGGGATTAGTAAGCCGATATGATCTCTTTTATGTAAATCATGCTAATTTATTTTCATTTTTACATAAAAATGTTCTCTTTTCATGTCGTTATTTATGTGTTAGGTATTAACATTTGAACATATGTTAATTACTTCGCTTTTCTTTTGCACGTGGATACATCCAATTCCTACATGGACTCCTTTTCCTATGCATGTCTATTGTGGGCCATCGAGGCCTAATAACCCCGAGTCGATTTCGAAAGACTAAGTCCAAAAATCAATCTTATGGCATACCGAATACAAGGAGGCGAAATAAGAAGAACTGGGCTAAAGTCCTATTCTTGAAGCGGCAAAGGAGACTTGAAAGTCTCACTTTTATTTATTCATTGTTGTCTTCATTTATTTATTTTTATTCATTCAGTTATTTATTCATTTCGGGCCTCGAAGCCCAAGTTGTAAATTTAATACAGGTGAAGTGGATTTTGGGCCAAAAAGGCTCGAAAACATAGATTAGGACAGGTGAAAAATGGGTCGAAAGCCCAAATTAGATTAGGACAGGTTTCGTTGATTTGGGCCCAATGGCCTAAATTTTTACTTCCTCCTCCCTTTTCCCTTTTATGTGCTTATTTGTTTTTCATTTGCTTAGACTTGGTTAAATCCCTACTAAGTCATCTAAATCTATTTTACACAAATATTTTTCTAAAATTAATCACTTTTCAACAATCAATCTTATTGAAGTTAGTCACAAGATATTTTCAAACAGTCCGGATAATCGCAAGTTAGCGGACGTTTTAGATGCTTTAAAATCTTCCTAAAATGTTAATTGGAATTACTCAGAATCTTCAAATTTAAATGATTTTTCTTTTTTGAATCGTTTTAAGTAATTTATAAAGGTTTTCTTAATTTCTTTTCAAAAATTAAGTGGCAACTCTAAAAGTCAAAATTTCCGCAAAACAGAAATAGCGACTCTGCTGGGAAATTTTTAATTAGGTTCTAACCAAATGTTTGATTTCATCTTTTTGACTAACAGTTTAAATTACTTACATGTGTATATGTTTTGATTTTGTGGAATTTAATTATTGCATCTCATAGCATAATCCCGCATTGATTTATTAAATTGTTTTGGGGTTTCGTGGATGTCTCGGCCTCTGTTGTTCAATTTCAAATAAAGTATTGGAAATACGATGGTTTATTAGCATGTGAGGTGTATGATAGCTGTTCGTATTTTCAAATTCGAGTTGTTCGCTTGGGAACCTGGTTCAAACTCACTCTAGACACCTAGAATAGAGCGACCAGACTTGATGGGGCTTAAACAGGAAGGACCAGTTTGGGAGAGATCTAAGAGAAAGGACCAGAAGGGGCTTGGGATAATTGGTGGAGAAGCAATATCATTCTCTCACTTTAAATAGCGTGAGCCTTCAGGATTTGTTGAGTTAAATCCTCGAGTTTTGCAGTCAATACCTCAACTTTGGCCTCCAACTTCTTCACCTTCTCATGCAGCTCTGTATTTTTAGCATTCAACTTCTCCAATGAACTAGTTACCTTGAAGCTCTCAGCCACAACATTTGCTTTCAAGGCAGTGATTTCAGCATCCTTATGCACCACCATGGCTGACATTGCATCCAGTTCCTCTCTCAACCAAGTCTGAATATCAATCAAATCAGCGACAATCAATTTTGATGTCCTGCCTCCTTTCCTGGGAATGCATTCATTGTCTTCCATAGTGGTAATATTGAACATTTACTTTACTAACCCATCCTTTCCTTGCCCACACTCAATGTTGAAGTATGCAAAGACCCTGTTCGACTAAAATCCATAGGCTAAACCATGTTTTCCATCCTTTATCATCACTATTGTGTGCATATGCTCAATCATAGTTGTAGGAAGATTTACCTTCTGGTACTTGGACAGGACCTCCATTAGGAACAAGTTGGTACCTATAACAATAGTCCTTTTTTTAGCTCTAGGAAAAAATGCCTTGCTCACCAACTCAAAAAACAGTTGAGATTCTCCTTTTAAGGCCTTTTTGTTCACCTTTTTTATGTTCATATCATTAAGATTCCCGCAAATCTTCAAAAAAAATTTAGAGCCTTTTTTTTTCTTAGGGACCTGGTCTCTTCAGCAGGCACTCCAAGAATCCCAGGCATCACTTCTTCATCAATCGCAATGTTCACCTTATTGACCTGAGTGGTTAAGTGCAGACCATCATCAGAGAAGGTCAGATTATATTAGAACATTTGAACTTTCTTTTTATGCAAAGAGGGAACTGGGAACTTAAATAATATTCCGAACTTTGGAACCTCACCCAATCTGTCAACTCAAGCATCCCTGGCATACCAGCAACAACAGGATTAAAAACTCTTCCCCTCAAAACTTCTTGGTTTTGAGGATCTCTTGTTGTGCTTCTTTTCAAAGAACATTCTCCTTTTCTTTGGAGGTAGAGGCTTTCTCTGAGGGACCAGTTCCTTTTGTAGAAACCTAGGGGCTCTTGAGGTCAGAGTGGACTTGGAACTGGGCCTGGTCCCTTGGTGCTAGGACTCTCAGACCTTTTTCTCTTTCCAGTACTTTTGGGCACTAGTTTCTTGATCATCACTCCCTTTGATTTCCTTTTCTTAGGATAAATAGTAGTTTTTTCCTTTGTTTTGGCTCCAGAAGTAACCACACTCTTTTCAATATCAGAATCAACAAACTTATCATTATCCTTAGTCATGCTTTCAAAAAGACTTTCAAAGTCACTATCACTGCTATATCAAAGTAGCTCTCGGTTTCTTTATTTGATTTTTCAACCAGTACCACCTTTTCAACTGGAGGTTTAACTAGAGGCACACCCTTCTTCTTTATTGTCCTTTTTTTCTTAATATTATTCTTGTTTTTTCTAAAGCCTCTTTCATCAAGTTCCTATAACTCAACCTGGTCTTTAGAGGTTTCACAATCCCATATAAAGCCTTGGTAGATGAGGAGGACCCTTTCTTTGACAACTTCCACGACAAGGGTCGATTATCTTCACTATCAAAGTCACCCTTTCTATCTATATTACCACCAGACAATCAAGCACAGGAGGCAACTAAGGTATCATCCTCAACATTCTCAGGAGGATAATTCTGCCTCTTAGTAAATAGTGTAACAAGGGTTGTATCCCACTATGGTGAGTCATGCGTACTAGGGAATTTAGAGGGATCTCCACTAAGGGCAGTGAGACCTTGTACCCTAATTTTCTCACTCGTTGCCTGGATATTTGATGAAGTTCCATTAGAGGTTGGAAAATCCCCATCAAATGTATTATCGTTAATAGAAGCACTCCCAAACTTACTAGGTGACTCAACCTTATCAGGGGATGGGATTTTAAAAGAAGAGTCCAAAATTAAATCAGAAAGAACTGGTTGATCAGTGACTGGAAGGGTCTTATCAGGAACTTTGTCTTTGGATGAATTAATGTAAGCTCTGGAATAGAGGGAGTATATTTTTCCATTTTCTCAGAAGAAAGAAAGACTGTACCCGGCGTTCCTTCCTCTCATCGAGCAGCTATCTCGAGCTCATTAAACACTAACTTTTTCCTTTTTCTTTTCTAATCATCAAAATTTTCTCAATTCTTCCCCCACTGTCATTGGAGCACTCTCTGATACGTGTTCTGGAATTCTCTAATTCAGTGGAGTAGGGCTTACCTTTCTCAATTATGACGTACTCGGTTAGGTTGCCATCTATCAGTATTTTCTATTTTTTTACTTACTTCTTTCTCTTTCTATTTTTGGGATTTTTTTATGTGATGTGTACTCATCAGATGATTGTTTCTTCTGTTGGGCACTAAATTCTCTGGCATTTTTCTAAGAGAAAGAGGATAGAACATTGTAAGGGCAAAATGGTTTTTAGATTCAGAATTAGATGTGGTGGATGAAGTATCAAACACTCTTAAAGGAATTGGCTTATCTCAAGGAGAAAATGTTAGTGGATTTAAATTATTAGTTTAGGAGAAAGTTTGATAGATTCCAAAATAAGAAGCAAGATGAACACTTAGGAAATGATTTGGAAACTGATAGGCAATGAAAGAGAATTTTCAAAATAAGTAGATGAGAGAACAAATTTTGATTTAAATAGGGGGTGAAGGAATGATTCAAATTTGATGATGGGTTGTGGTTGATGGGACGTGTTTGATTAGATGGACCCATCTCTTGGGCTTAAAGTACGGGTTACAACTTTTTGAAAGGGTGGGAGAGTGACATGGCACGCGGTAATTAAATTTTAAAATACCATTGTTAGATGATTTTCTGAACACAATCATTTTATGTTGTCTCGCTTTCCTCCCTATCTTCTCTCCTATTTGCAGAAGATATGAGATGGAATTAGACATATGAGACATCATCTAACAAGTATACCTGCTCACCAAATCATAGCCAAAATTAACAGGGGCAGCATGCGTTCAACTTGGTCTCATTAACCCCAGCTTTGTCTGTTTCTTTAAAACTGTTCCCTACTAAGTGTATTAGTGAATATGTCAATAATCTGATCTTCAATACTGCAAAACACTATCTTGATCATTCCTTTTACCACATTATCTCTGAGAAAATGATGCCTAATGTTAATATGTTTGGTCCTCTTATGCTAAACTAGATTTTTGGCCATGTTGACAACACTTGTGTTGTCATAGAATAGTGGCACACACTAAAAAAATGCTAAAATCTTTAAGTTGTTTATTGATCCACAATAGTTGAGCATAGCATGAAGCAGCTGTAATATATTCAGCTTCAACTGTTGAGAGAGCCACTGAGTTTTATTTCTTGGTAACCCAGGAGATTAAGAATGCTCCAAGAAAATGAATCATTCCTGAAGTACTCTTCCTATCAAGAAGGTACCCAACATCAGTATATCCAACCAAGTCAAAAGTATCCCCAATAGGATAGAATAGGACCAGGTCGGGAGTTCCCTTAAGATATCTCAGGATTTTTTTTAGCTGACTTCAGATGAGATTCCTTTGAACTTAATAGGAATATAGCACATATCCCAACACTAAACACAATGTCAGGTCTGTTGGCTATCAAACAGATCAGTGAACCAATGACCCCCCTGTACAGAGTTTCATTGGTTGAGGGACCAGGTCCATCCAAGTCTTTTTTGAGGAAGTTCCAATAGGAGTATCTATGGGCTTTGCATCCTCCATGTGAAAACTCTTGAGTAGCTCATGAATATATTTTTGTTGAAATATAGTAGTTCCAGATGCACCTTGCTTGATTTGAAGCCCAAGGAAGAAATTGAATTCTCCTATCATGCTTATTTCAAATTCATTACTCATCAATTTAGCAAATTCATAACACAGGGAACTAGTTGTAGCTCCAAATATGTCATTAACATAGACTTGAACAATGACCAAATTTTCCCCTCGCCTTCAGGAACAAATTGTTCTCAATCTTACCCATTTTGAATCCATTATCCAGCAGAAACTTAGAGAGCCTCTCATACCAAGATCTTGGAGCTTGCTACAGACCATATAGAGCCTTGTCTAATTTAAATACATGATTTGGAAACTCCACATCTTCAAAAACTGGAGGCTTCTTAACATACACTTCTTCTTTGAGAAGCCCATTAAGAAATACACTCTTCACATTGCTAACACTCAACTTACACGTCAATTTAGTGCAAGACGATCGTCATCAATATATTTACCCAACTTTGGAGTCGGGGTCGAATCCACAGGGAATAATGTGAGTGGTGATTAAACTCGTTTGAAACTAAAGCTACAAATTAAATTCAAACAACTGGCACGAAAAGACAAAATGGGGGTTTTGGAGATTAGCAAATAATTGTTGGTCACTTTAGTTTTAGTGTTTGTAATCAAGAGTTTATGGAAAATCAGAATTATGTTCACTATGGGTTTTGGTACTTGACAGATGCTAATAGTGATTCAAGATTCTCACGATATGTAGGAACAATAGATTGTCTTTATCGAATTTATGCCTAAATGTCTCTCGACCTACTTAAGCATTTAATTACCTAATCCTCTCGGACTTAGGGAATTTATATTCACTGACCAGACTTCACCTCAGGTTAATTAACCTTGTTACAACGCCAATTATTAAACGGAAGGTTGGTAGCTTCCAAGTCCCTATCAATAATTCACTTCCTACTATAGTTGATTTCTTATCTCAAGCAAATCAAAGTAGGTTCTATCTATCATTTGCAACTAATAGACAACAATTAAAACCTCGAAATTATTAAGGAGTCCTATTACCTTTAGAATCTTGAACACTTAGCAACTTACCAAGATCTAACCCATAGATCCCATAATTCGGGTTAAAGGGATTTAACCACTCATAATGTAATAATCTATACAACAAGTTGAATTCATAATTTGAAAGATGAACTTACATCAAGATGAATAGCAACAAGTTTTTCTCAGATTAGATCAAAGTAGAAATCCCAAAATATTGATGATAATCTCTTCAAAGTTAATTGTAAACTTGTATCCAAAATTAGAGAGAAAACACGTGAAGTTCAGGTCAAGAATGTCGAGTACCAGCCCCCAAGAAAACCCTAAATAGTACTTTAAATTGTTCACCCTAATTATGGAAATAAAATCACAGAGTTCAGTAATTTCTCAGATAGGTGACGACATTTTGTGATGCCTTATCAGGAGTCTGACGACTTATCACAGATGTCGTCATCTCCTCTTCGCTTTGACATTCGCTGCCTTAGGATGACGATGAAGCATGACGGCTTATCAGATCTTTGATGACTTATCATAGATGTCGTCGATGATTTACTTTAGCTCTCATGTTCTGCCTTAGGCTAATGACGATGTTGACGGCTTATCACAACTTTGATAGCTTATCACATATCGTCGTTACTTCTTCCAGCTGAATCCCATTCTTTGTTTAAGGCTGACGATGAAGCTGATAACTTATTAGAGTACTGACGACTTATCAGGAATGTCGTCATCCATACTTCTCTTCTATTTGCTTCAGATTTCAAATCTTTTACTTCCATCATTGTTGGTTCTCTTGCATCTTGACTTCCAATGCAAAATCAAAGATAAAACAATCAAAAACGACAAAAGTTTCTTAAGACTTTGCAATTATTCTCAGTTAAAAGCCTCAAATGTGTTAGCATCTGCTCACACATCAACACCCTTAACTTAAAACAATTGATTGTCCTCAAGCAACTAAAACATAACTAAGAGGATACATAGAACATTCGGCAGTCAATCATCCATTTTAGCTCAAAACATCTTCACCATCTCCAAGGTTAATTAATTTTAAAACTAAACAACTGTGCATATTATTGAAGAACAACAATGCGATACACAGGAATCAATATATGGCATCAATTCAGCAACAACAACCATGCATGTACCAACATTACACTATCCAAACAAGTTAGAAACTAGTAACGTAACCAGTGTGCCCTCACTACAATGAAGTCCCTCCTCACTCATATGTGAACTCAAGCATGTCAATACGGGGACGGTCAAGAGACACTCACTCTCAGAAAGAAGTTCCAGTCAATGTATACCGAATACCATAGGCTTGCCCTTATTTTCATTACCAAGACTTTCAGACAGGTCAGCTAGGATCACTATAGGTCTTCTCTTTGGCTTGTAATGTAGGCTAGGCGCTGGTATGATACTCGATGATATTTAAAGTGACTAAGCCTCCTTGGCACTACACTATTTTTGGGGTCTCACTTATCAACCTTTACCTTATTTTTTCCTTTCTTGATTAAAGCACATTCAAGCTTGGTGCAGTTTTTATTCATTCATTTTCTTTTTTTTTTCATAACTTTTTTTTTGTTCTCTTCCATCGCACCCAGCTTTTTATTCTTTCCTTTGTTCTACCTTTATTCATACTTATTTTACATCATGCATCCCTATGATATCCACCCTCAACTTAGTCCATTTTCCTAAGTCAAGGTGCACAGTGTCCAAGAAGGACCAGGGCCAAAGTAGATTCATTATGATATAAAAGGGATGGTGATAGGTGTCATAAAAAAATAGGCTATTTAGGCTCAAAATAGGGATCAAGGGATATTATGCATACAGGGAAGGTCATTTAGGCTAGAAGTGGACTAATCTCAAAACGGCCTATGATCCTTTCCCAACTCCTATCCTACAACCAAGGCAAGACTAACCAGGCAAGTTCTGAATTTAACATACAATGGGAACTAAGTAATATCTCTCACGCACATGGCACACAGGTACATTACAAGCTACTATCTATCCGGTTCATGCAATTGTTAGCAATGACTATCATGTCCCTAATACCAATGCCAAAAAAATATTCACAGTGGTCGCATATAGATGCACATCACACAGTGGCAAAATAGACAATTTGAGAGGCATTTATCATTCCCAAAAATCAACAAAAATATGTCAACTGTTGTAGATACTTATTTTTCTCCCAGTTAACCATAACACATCATAAAACAAAACACAATATGCCTAAACATGTCGGCTCTACTAGGAACAAGACTTCGGGGAAAAGAGGCACGACAACAAAAACCCCAAGAGGACATCAACACCCACAAGTAGCCCCACCCTCAACTTAAAGCAATGCAATGTCCCAAATGTGTCAAACCAAAACAAAAGAGTTAGAAACATACCTGTGGCACCATGGGTGCGAAGATCTGATGTCAATCACATAATACGAATACAAACAACAAAATACCTTGGGTTACCTCCCAAGCAGCGCCATATTTAATGTCGTGACACAACCCAACTCAATTTTTTCCTCCACCTTGAGGATATGAATTTCACCCCCAACTTAGAGTCTATCTTCTTGCCTCGATCATAGGGGAGTGGTACAAAAATTAAGAAGTCGAGTAATAAATTGAGCGTGGTAAACCACTCGGCCTTAAAGTGAGGAGTGTTTTTATGTTGCTTATCAAGTGTAAATTAAAGAATATAGGATTCTTGTTCCTCATCTTCACACTCTTCCACTATTTTAGATGATTCCACAAACAAGATATCATTTAAACATAATGTGGAAAATGCTTTGAGTGAGGCCCAACTAATTCTACTTCAAAATTTACACTATCTACTACACACTCACTTTTATTCACCTTCTCAATGTCAGTCTCCAGATCAATATGACAATCGAGTGGTTGCAATTCTTGAGTTTTCTCTTCAAATTGGCTAATGTCCTCCTCATATTCTTCTTTGCTTAGCCACTGTAAACATGGTGGGAGTGGTAACTCTTTTAACTCTGCCCATAGTTGTTCTTGATTCTCTAAGATTTGTTTCATCAATTTGTTCGCTTGAATCGTGACAGCACACATATCTTCAGTATGATCACTTTGACCACAAGCCAAACACCAAGTTACAGTACGTAGGATAGTATCCATATCATATTGTGAAGGTACCATCCATGCACTTCCAGGTAAATCTGGACAGCAAGCCTCAAAATATAGTCCCTCACAATAATAACAAGAATCATCACAAGAATCTTTATCACTCAAAAAACCATTTATCCAGGCTGACATCTCAAGAAAGGTGTGAGAAAAAATAAAAATAAAAGAAAATAAAAAAAATAAACTAAACAAATATTTACAAGTTTGAATTAAAGCAAGTAAATTAAAACTCCAAACCAACTCAATACGCCAAATTGTTCCCCGACAATGGTGCTATTTTTATAACGCTCAACTTACACGTTAATTTAGTGCAAGACGGTCATCGTCAATATATTTACCCAACTTAGTAGTCAGGGTTGAATCCACAGGGAACAATGTGAGTGGTGGTTAAACTCGTTTGAAACTAAAGCTACAAGTTAAATTCAAACAACTGGCACGAAAAGACAAAATGGGGGTTTTGGAGATTAGCAAATAATTATTGGTTCCTTTAGTTTCAGTGTTTGTAATCAAGAGTTTATGGAAAATCAGAATTATGTTCACTATGGGTTTTGGTACTTAACAGATGCTAATAGTGATTCTATATTCTCACGATAGGTAGGAACAATAGATTGTCTTTATCAAAGTTATGCCTAAATGTCTCTTGACCTACTTAAGCATTTAATTACCTAATCCTCTCGAACTTAGGGAATTTATATTCACTGACCAGACTTCACCTCAGGTTAATTAACCTTGTTACAACGTCAATAATTAAATGGAAGGTTGGTAGCTTCCAAGTTCCTGATAATAATTTACTTCCACTATAGTTGATTTCTTATCTCAAGCAAATCAAAGTAGGTGCTATCTATCGTTTGCAACCAATAGACAATAATTAATACCTCGGAATTATCAAGGAGTCATATTACCTTTAGAATCTTGACCACTTAGAAACTTACCAAGATCTAACCCATAGATCCCATAATTCGAGTTAAAGGGATTTAGCCACTCATAACGTAATAATCGATACAACAAGTTGAATTCATAATTTTAAAGATGAACTTACAGCAAGATGAATAGCAACAAGTGTTTCTCAGATTAGATCAAAGTAGAAATCCCCAAATATTGATGATAATCTCTTCAAAGTTAATTGTAAACTTGTATCCAAAACTAGAGAGAAAACACGTGAAGTTCAAGTCTAGAATGTCGAGTACCAGCCCCCAAGAAAACCCTAAACAATACTTAAAATAGTTCACCCTAATTATGGAAATAAAATCACAGAGTTCAGTAATTTCTCGGACAGGTGACGACAATTTGTGATGCCTTATTAGGAGTCTGACGACTTATCACAGATGTCGTCAGCTTCTCTTCACTTCTGACATTTGCTACCTTAGGCTGACAATGAAGCGTGACGGCTTATCAGATCTTTGACGACTTATCACAGATGTCGTCGATGATTTACTTCAGCTCTTATGTTCTGCCTTAGTCTAACAATGATCTTGACGTCTTATCACAACTCTAACGGCTTATCACATGTCGTCGTCACTTCTTCCAGCTGAATCCCATTCTCTGTTTAAGGCTGACGATGAAGCTGATAACTTATCAGAGTGCTGACGACTTATCAGGAATGTCGTCATCCACACTTCTCTTCTATTTGCTTTAGATTTCAACTCTTTTACTTCCATAATTGTTGGTTCTCTTTAATCTTGATTTCCACTACAAAATTAAAGATAAAACAATCAAAAATGACAAAAGTTGCTTAAGACTTTGCAATTATTCTCAGTTAAAAGCCTAAAATATTTTAGCATCTGCTCACACATCATACATCCATTTGAAACAACTTGAATTCCATGTAAGAGGAAAATTCTATGAGAATTCAAATTGCCTTCATTCTAGCCACAGAAGCACAAGTTTCATTATAGTCTATGCCTTCTGTAATACCCCAAAAGTTCAGACATTTTTAGGATCATGCTTTGAACTCATGAGTAATAAATTTTAGTGATTTGGTAGTTCTATTATCAAGGTTGATGCATATTAAGTCCTTAAAAGTGTCCTAGCTAATAGACGAATCAAAACATTTCCTTATTGACTGAATTCTTGAGAAGGATATTGGTATAGTGAATTTCAAATGAGAATGTCTCTCGTTATTCTATGAATTTCTGAGATCATGACCAACTAACAGATAGATAATTGAATTACCTTTCCAACGATACCAATTTTAGCTAAATCTGATATCGGAGCAAGGAGTTATGCCCAATTTACTCCAGCATGTCAGGCTGGGAAAATTGAGTGACGACATTCGTGATAAGCTGTCACAAACATGATGACTTATCACCAATGTCGTCAGCCCTGGGCAGATTTTCACCTCCAGTGATGACATTTTGTGATAAGTCATCACGCCTGTGATGTCCTATCACCAATGTCGTCAACCTTAACCAGAAAATCAAGATTTTACCTTTTTATGACGACTTATCACCAGCTTGACGACTTGTCACGAATGTCATCAGCATTTTATTTTCAGCAATTGAGGGATGTTTTTGAAAGGGTATTTTGGTATTTTCCTTCACTTCCCATGACTTATAACCCTTAAGGAGCGTATTATCTTCCATTCTCTTTAGTTAAACATCTCAAAAAGATCTCTCATACACTCTCAACCACACGATTAGGGTTTCCTCTCAAGATCATCTCCTCAAGAACAAGAACATTCTCTCCCAAAGGGGTTAAACCCTAGTTAAGAAAAATCAAGAGCAATCCTAAGGATTTCTTCAAGAACCTTCAGAAATATTAGATCTCTTTCAAGATTAAATCACTAAGGTATGCGTAGTGTTCATCCACGGATCCCTTTCATCCGTGGAGCTCAAGAACCATGTTTTAAATAATAAATTATGATATTTATGTTGTTTTGTGATTATGTTCATGTTTATGGTTTTTAATTGTGTTTCAAGATGGTAGCTAAATGTGTTTCCAAGAAGTGTATGGGCATGTTAGTTGGAAACCCATGAATTTGGGTGGTTCAAGATTTCTAAATTTGTTAAGTACACCTATACTCAATATTGTGAATGTAAGGTGTTTGATAAAATGCCTAGAATGATAAAAATCATGTATTATAACTTAAGGGTGAACTATATGATAAATTCATGCTAGTCTATTATGTTCAAAGAGCTCACTTGTCATTGTTGTGCAATATATGTGTTAATGGAATGTACATGATTATTGGGGAATGGATTCATAGTGTGTCTATATGCCTTCCATGCTATGAACAAGATCATGATTTTGAAGTATCACATGAGTTATCCCCAAATTATTACAATATGAACTAAATGTTACATGTTTGTCATTCCCTTTTGCTTAAATGGTTTCCATGCCATTGTTATGAATAGTATATGTTGTCGGAATGCCCATGATATTAGAATATGAGATTTATGACTTGATTATAAGCATTCCTATTCATTTTAGATATTATGATGACCATGTACTTCATGAAATCCCTCACTCATGTATTATGGATTGTTATTGATGGTCATGTACTCAAGAAAGTCAAGTTGTGTCAGTTTCCATCCATCGAGTCCTGGGGGTACTTGTACCCAAAAAATGTAGTTGTGTGCCTAGAGCCATGTCATGTTATCACGATACTCTCAGTCAAGCCATGATCTATAGAATTTAGTCAGTCATGTGACTCAGGAAAACTCAGTAATCTCAATAATCTCAGTGGTCAGTAACCTCAGAAACCTCAGTATTCACAGTTAATCTTAATAACTTCAGTACTCTCAACTAGTCCTCAGAACTCAGTACATTCCGTCAGTCATCGGAATCCAGTAAACTTAGTTTAGCTCTTCTAAACAATACCACTAGTATCAGTCCAGTTAATCAGTATCAGTTCAGTTCAGTTATTCAGTTCAGTGTCCTTCAGATGGGAGTAAAAGTTAGCACCGAGTAAACCTAAGGATGGGAACTCACCTTCCAGTTCAGGGTGTGATTCTTAGCAGTTATCCTTGTATTCCAGAACTACGTAGTCAATGTAGGTTGAGACATCTTAACCTGTCAGATTAGGGTTGATGAGGTGGCTTAACCTGTCAGTTTAGGGTTCCCACCATTCTTATTTAAGTACCTTCCAGATAAGGGTCACTCATAGTTGTCCTTACCAGTGGCGCGGTATTAACACCCATCCAGTTGGGGCAGAGACTGGACCCAACTTAGCTATATACGTTATTGGGGCATGTCGGTTAGACAACTACTTCCCATAGTCTTAGTTTCAGTCCCAATCTCAGTAAAAGAACTCAGATAGTTCTTTAGATTTCAGAACTATCAGATACAGTCAACTTAGAAATAGAACAAAACTCAGATAGTTCCTTCAGATTTATGGACTTTCAGATACAGTCACTTATGCTATCAGTTATATCAGTTCTTAGAACTCATGTTATTAGTCACATTAGTTATCAGAATTCATGATATCAGTATTCAGGTTCAGAACTGTCAGACACAGTCAATTAGACCAGTTCTTCATAATCAGAACTGTCATATACAGTTATTCATGTATTAGTAACATTGTACTAGTCCCTCAGTATTTAGTAATACAGTATTAGTTCCTCACTTATTAGTGATTTACATACTCAGTATTCAGTTTCAGGACTGTTAGGCACAGTCAATCAGACCAGTTCTTCATAATTTGAACTATCAGAAATAGTCGTTCATCTATTTAATATCTCAATTTCAGTACACTCATGTTATCAGTATTCAGACTCAGTAGTCAGTATCTCTACGAGTTCAGTTACAGTTATGTATGCATGTATGTATTCTCACGTTCATATCCGTTAGTATTATTCATGCATATAACCCTTTGCATTTAGCCTACCTCACTCGTATACTCAGTACATTCAGACGTACTGACGTATTTTTTCTATGGTGCTTTCTCTTATGTTACACCATAGGTTCAGAGGCACGAGCTCTAGATCAGCAGTAGTATTCCAGTGTTCAGAGTTTGCAGTGAGTCCTTCTCATTCGAGGACGATATGATTATTGCTTCATTTACTATTTTAGTTTAGTTTCTAGATGGAGTTTTTTGGGGACATGTCCCATCAACTCCTTATTCAGACAGTTTAGAGACTTTTCAGACTATAACATGTCAGACAGTTATTTCAGATTTGTTTTGGTATTGTTATACCATTTTTAGACATTGTCTTATCAGATGTTTATTTAGATTTGAACCTTATGGCCATTCAGTACATGTTTCTGCATTTTTATTTTATATTATGCAGTGTATAGGTATAGATATCAGTCATGGGTTAGCTTGTGGTCCTTCGGGGTCATGAGCACCGTGTAGCATTCCGATTCAAGGAAATTGGGGTGTTACAAACTTGGTATCAGAGATTAAGGTTCAATAGAGTCCTAGAAAGTCTGAAAGTCGCATCTAGTAGAGTCTTGTACATGCGTGTGTTGTGCACCACACTTATGTGTAGGTGGCTAAGAGATAATTTAGGAACAATTTCCCTTCTTTCATGTCTCAGATCGTGCTATAGCAAGGTTCTCTAAGAAACTAATGTAGATTCTCATCATGCTTCACTCATGTTAATTCCACCTTACTTTCAAGGTAACAAAAATAGTGAAGCTCAAGTCCTAAAGAAAGGGCTTTCTCAGACATTATCCCATCAGTTAAGTTATTTTCCAAAGTTGTACGAATTTCATTCATGATCATGAGAACTCATTCTCGAACCCAGATTTAGATATGCCATCAGATCCCTTCTCAAAATCCTATGATAGAATGTGACCCAGAGTTAGAAGCATGAACCCAGGAGTTTAGCAGTAGACAAGTTGGGATACGATATCCAAATTGAATAGATTATGTATACATGGGAATAGTTGTGCTATAATGAAACAGTAGGCTTGAACAGTGTGAGTTAGAAATTTAAGTTTATTGACTTAAAATTAAGCATGAAGGTGTGAATGTGATATTAGTAGTATGTGAGGAAACAGAGGTAGATGATGCGTTTAGTAAGGCGAGCATCTGTTGATCAGAGTGTAAGTATGTGATGATGATTTCAGTACAGTTCAGAGATTAGTTTAATGTTCACAGACTTATGATGATGGCTTAAAGCTAAGGGAGAGATGATAGATCAAGTAACCAAGTCAGGTTCTCAGATTCCAGTAGTAGTGCCAGTATGTATAGAAAAATAGTTAGGGAAGGCGATTCCCGACCCATCCTTATCTCAACGTAAAGCTTTGTACTTTAGTCAGCATAGTGCCTATGCATGCTTCATGTATCAGATTCCATGGATATAGGTTATGTTCACACGTATTCCATAGAATTGTGTGTGCTTTTAGTTCCCAGTATAGGAAGTTTAGTTTTATATCACTCAGTGTTACAAATCATGTTCCATGAACTCAGAAATTCCAGACTCAGGTCATGCAGCTCATGACTCATGTACATGTATCATGCTCCCTAGTATACTCAGTTTCCATGACTCATGCTACGCCCCCACTGATCAGATAAATTCATACTATATCATGTATATACTCAGTTCAAACCTTTTTGGTAAATCCATGTTGTTGATATTCTATTCCTCAGGTTTCAGTCATGTGTCAAGTTCAGTCAGTATCCATTCATGTTTCAGGTTCTCCTAATTTAACCCTTCATGAGCTCTCTTTATAGGAATAGTGTAGTGTTGAGAAATTTCTTAGATGGGAGAGAGTTAATGTTTCATGTTAAGAGCAGATTATTGCATGCATGTTTTATATGAGGGTGTAGATATGAAGATAGTCTTGAATATCCTGTTAGTATGCAAGCAAAGGTCTAGCAAGAGGTAGTACTTAGAAATTGGAAAAAAATTCAGAGTATGAATGTATATTCATATCCTTGACTGATGTCAGCCTTCAACATGCGACTATCATAACTCAGTTGCCATCTCAGTTACAGTTGCAGTACTTAACACTTAGTAATTAGTGCTCAGACTCAAAATTAAGCACTTCAGTATCAGTCAAAACCTCAGTTTTAGTATACAGTTATCGGGACCCAGCATTTAGTTCCAATATAGATCCCAGTTACAGTCTTAAGGTATAGTGTCAGCTTCAGATCTGTATTCAGCTCAGAAATTCAGTTCAATTTTAGACTTGCTTGACCATAGCATACAGTTATCAGCTACTCAGTTATAGGTATTCCAATACCTCAGTCTATGGAATGTTTCCAAATCATGTAATAAATTTGGTCCTGTATTTTCAGACAATATAGCTTTCATGAAATCCATGATCAGTTACCTCATGTTACTCAGTCAGTCCCTTTTCATATGCATAATACCTTATGGACTCAACCCAGCTACTCAAATTAAGTACAATTCAGTCTTGCATACCCAACATTCAGTTACCAATTACTCAGTTAATTAGATAAGTCAGTATGTCTATGCATTCGTGCATCATGCTTCAGTTTCAGATGTTAGATAATCAATCATGATTTCGTGACTAGGTTCCTTGTGCATCACCTCAACTTTTTGAATATCTCAGCAAGGTCAGTCCAGCATCCTTCAAGGGACATAGTGTCCCAAGGGGGAGATACACTATAGCCCCTAAACTTTCTTGATTTAAACATGTCATTTTCTTTGATGAATCTATCTTAGATTAAGTGTTACTTATGAGCCGACCCTCTAGCTTCAAAACTCAGCAGTAAGCCATGTACTCAATAGGTCAGTGTAGCCACGATACGATACTCTATCCATGCCACACATTACAGACTCAGTTAAGTTCATGTATCATGTTCCAGACTTAGTTATGTTCTTATGTTTCTGCTCATGCATATTGAGTAATCAATATCAGACTTATCGGTATTTTCAGTTCATGGTAGCAGTCTTCTTTGAGCTTACTCATTCTCCTGTTCAAATTTCTGTACAAACTTGGTATTCAGCTCCATGCTCAGTTCCTAGTTCAAACTTGGTATCTTTACCATTGAATATTCATTTGCATGATCATGAGCCAGTTCAGTCATATATTCGTGCATCAGATATGCGTGATCAGCTTATCAGTACTCTCCCTCATGTACTTATGAATCAGTTACGCATGCATCATATATACATGTTCAGTATGATATGTTCATCTTATCAATCATGTCATCCATGAAATCATGATCAGTCGTTCATGCTCAATATTCAATTCAGT
The DNA here is from genome assembly GCA_030864215.1 of Capsicum pubescens. Lineage (NCBI taxonomy): Eukaryota > Viridiplantae > Streptophyta > Magnoliopsida > Solanales > Solanaceae > Capsicum > Capsicum pubescens. Next base: position 327,749,503 of record CM061538.1, on the reverse strand, counting down.
TGTCTTTTCTCTCATCTCAGCCAGTCTTATTTGAGGATGAATGTTCCCAAGGAGGAGATATTGTAATACCCCAAAAGTTCAGACATTTTTAGGATCATGCTTCAAACTCTTGAGTAATAAATTTTAGTTCTTGGTAGTTCTATGATCAAGTTTGAGGCATATTAAGGCCTAAAAAATGTCCTATCTAATAGACGAAACAAAATATTTCCTTACCGATTGAATTCTTGAGAAGGATATTAGTATAGTCAACTTCAAACAAGTATATCTCTCGTTATGCTATGAATTTCTGATATCATGACCCACCAACAGATAGATAATTGAATTATATTTCTAACAGTACTAATTTCACCTAAATTCGATACCGGAGCAAGGAGTTATACCTATTTTACTCCAACATATCATGCTGGGAAAACTGAGTGACGACATTCATGATAAGCTGTCACAAGCGTGACGACTTATCACCAATGTTGTCAGCCCTAGGAAGATTTCCACCCCCAGTGATGACATTTTATGATAAGTCATCACGCCCGTGATGGCCTATCACCAATGTCGTCAACCTTAACCAGAAAATCAAGATTTCACCTTTTTGTGACGACATTTCGTGACGACTTATCACCATCTTGACGACTTATCACGAATTTCATCAGCTATTTTCTTCCAGCAATTGAGGGACATTTTTGCAAGGGTATTTTAGTTTTTTCCTTTACTTCCCATAACTTATAACCCTCAAGGAGAGTATTATCTTCCATTCTCTTTAGTTAAATATCTCAAAAAGCTCTCTCATACACTCTCAACCACAAAATTAGGGTTTCCTCTCAAGATCATCTCCTCAAGAACAAGAACATTCTCTCCCAAAGGGTTTAAACCCTAGTCAATAAAAATCAAGAGCAAGCCTAAGGATTTCTTCAAGAACCTTCAGAAACATTAGATCTCTTTCAAGATTCAATCACTAATGTATGAATAGTGTTCATCCACGGATCCCTTTCATCCGTGGAGCTCAAGAACCATGTTTTAAATAATAAATTATGATCTTTATGTTGTTGTGTGATTATGTTCATGTTGATGGTTGTTAATTTGGTTTCAATATGGTATCTAAATGTGTTTCCAAGAATTGTATGGGCATGTTAGTTGGAAACCCATGAATTTGGGTGGTTCAAGATTTCTAAATTTGTTAAGTACACCTATACTCAATATTATGCATGTAAGGTGTTTGATAAAATGCCTAGAATGATAAAAATCATGTATTATAACTTAAGGGTGAACTATATGATAAATTCATGCTAGTCTATTATGTTCAAAGAGCTCACTTGTCATTGTTGTGCAATATATGTGTTAATGGAATGTACATGATTATTGGGGAATGGATTCATAGTGTGTCTATATGCCTTCCATGCTATGAACAAGATCATGATTTTGAAGTATCACATGAGTTATCCCCAAATTATTACAATATGAACTAAATGTTACATGTTTGTCATTCCCTTATGCTTAAATGGTTTCCATACCATTGTTATGAATAGTATATGTTGTCGGAATTCCCATGATATTAGAATATGAGATTTATGACTTGATTATAAGCATTCCTATTCATTTTAGATATTATGATGACCATGTACTTCATGAAATCCCTCACTCATGTATTATGGATTGTTATTGATGGTCATGTACTCAAGAAAGTCAAGTTGTGTCAGTTTCCATCCATCGAGTCCTGGGGGTACTTGTACCCAAAAAATGTAGCTGTGTGCCTAGAGCCATGTCATGTTATCACGATACTCTCAGTCAAGCCATGATCTATAGAATTTAGTCAGTCATGTGACTCAGGAAAACTCAGTAATCTCAGTAGACAAGTAATCTTAGTAATCTCAGTAACCTCGGTATTCATAGTTAATCTTAGTAAATTCAGTACTCTCAACTAGTCCTCAGAACTCAGTACATTCCGTCAGTTATCGGAATCCAGTAAACTTAGTTTAGCTCCGCTAAATAATACCACAAGTATCAGTCTAGTTAATCAATATCATTTTAGCTTATCAGTTCAGTTCATCTTAGTTATTCAGTTTAGTGTCCTCCAAATGGGAGTAGAAGTTAGCACCGAGTGAACCCAAGGATGGGAACTCACCTGCCAGTTCAGGGTGTGATTCTTAGCAGTCATCCTTGTGTTCCAGAACTATGTAGCCAGCGTAGGTTGAGACATATTAACCTATCAGATTATGAGGTGGCTTAACCTATCAGTTTAGGGTTCCCACCATTCTCATTTGAGTACCTTCCAGATAAGGGTCACTCACAGTTGTCCATACCTGTGGCGCGGTATTGACACCCCTCCAGTTAGGGTAGAGACTGGACCCCAACTTAGATATATGCGTTATTGGGGCATGTCGGTTAGACAACTACTTCTCACAGTCTTAGTTTCAGTCCCAGTCTCAGTAAAAGAACTCAGATAGTTCTTCAGATTTCAGGACTGTCAGATACAGTCAACTCAAAAATAGAACGAAACTCAGATAGTTCCTTCAGATTTATGGACTTTCAGATACAGTCACTTATGCTATCAGTTATATCAGTTCTCATAACTCATGTTATCAGTCACATCAGTTATCAGAATTTATGATATCAGTATTCAGCTTCAGGACTGTCAGACACAGTTAACCAGGCCAGTTCTTTATAATCAGAACTGTCATATACAGTTATTCATGTATTAGTAACATAGTACTAGTCCCTCAGTATTTAGTAATACAGTATTAGTTCCTCACTTATTAGTGATTTACATACTCAGTATTCAGTTTCAGGACTGTTAGGCACAGTCAATCAGACCAGTTCTTCATAATTCAAACTGTCAAAAATAGTCGTTCATCTATTTAGTATCTCAGTATCAGTACACTCATGTTGTCAGTATTTAGACTCAGTAGTCAGTATCTCCATGAGTTTAGTTACAGTTACGTATGCTTGTATGTATTCTCACGTTCATATCTGTCAGTATTGTTCATGCATATAACCCTTTGCATTTAGACTACCTCACTTGTATACTCAGTACATTCAGACATACTGAAGCATTTGCGCTATGGTGCTTTCTCTTATGTTACACCATAGGTTCAGAGGCACGAGCTCCAGATCAGTAATAGCATTCCAGTGTTCAGAGTTTGCAGTATGTCCTTCTCATTCGAGGACGATATAATTATTGCTTCATTTACTATTTTAGTTCAGTTGCTAGATGGAGTTAGTTGGGTACATGTCCCATCAACTCCTTATTCAGATAGTTTAGAGGCTTTCCAGACTATAGCATGATGAAAAATTATTTCAGATTTGTTTTGGTATTGTTATACCGTTTTCAGATATTGTCTTATCAGATGTTTATTCAGATTTGAACCTTATGGTCATTCAGTACATGTTTCTGCATTTTCATTTTATATTATGCAGTGTACAGGTATAGATATCAGTCATGGGTTAGCTTGTGGTCCTTCGGGGTCATGAGCACTGTGTAGCATTCCGATTCAGAAAAATTGGGGTGTTACACCTTTTTCCTAATCGTACCCCAACACTACCGGCCTAGATTTGTTCCTGATGGTATTGCCATGCAGATCGACTTTATTTCTACAGACCTGTAGACACGTAATTTTTTACCTTTCTGTAGATTTTATCTATTTTTTTAGCACCAAAAATTTCTTTTTTGGCTAATGCTTATTTTAACTTTTATTTTCATTTTAATAATTTTTATTTGAAAATAAATAAATAAAATCACATTTTGGAATTTTTTTATTTTTTATTTTTATTTTTAGAATAATGCGAATTTTTTTTAAAAATGTATTTCTCTTTTAATTTTAATAAATAGGCTAGTAGTTTTAGTATTATCTTAAATATATTATTTTAGGTTATTTATGAACTTTATTGTATTTTCTTGAATGTAAAAAAATAAATAGTTAATATTCTTTTTATTTTTATTGTTATTATTTATTTTATATGTTTTAAATTTATTATTTATTAGTAAAAATAATTTAAAATTAAAAATATATACTTATCCTAAAACTACCCAACCTCTCCCCCATTATCTAATAACTCCCTCAACTGCCTCCCTCCCACATCCCTTTTTAAGGGTAAATCCTCAACTCTTTAAAGGAGATTACGTACTATCAGATAGTAAAAAAAAGAACAGAGAGAAAAAAGCTGTAGAAGTAAGAAGGAGAAAAAGAAAGAAAAAAAAGGGACGACTTGAGTTCTGAATCGAGTTTTGGATTTTTTTTTGAGTTTCCAGTGATGGCGTTTTATTCCTGTAGTTAAGTAAAATCGTCACACAGGTTCCTATTTGATTCTATGCTTTTTATTTTATGAAGTCTGTTGCGAATTACATCATAAATAAAGTCGTTTCAGTGATTATTTTGGATTATTTGGTATGTGTGATTGTTGCAGTGTCGTATTTATTTGTATGATTATTCAAATTAATGTCTATCGGTTGTTGATTATTTATTAAACTCGATTCCAAATGTTGAGATATTCCTCTAGAGTATATGATGATTTGGTTTCATAGAACAGAAAATTAGAAGAGAAAGAGGAAAGGATTAATGGTCACACACAAAATACACTGCACAGACCATTTACATACTGTATTTTTTTACAATACACATCTTCACATACTGAAAAAATTTGCTCACTATCATAGAATACACTCACACACATACACTTTACTGACACACAAAATAATAGCGAAAATATCAGTGAGAAAGGGGTTAAAACGAAAGAGAAAAGGGAAGAAAACAGAGAGAAATTGGGAGAGAAAATAGAGAGGTAGAACGAAATAGTGAGATAAATAGATTTTTTTTTGCTAAATCTTAGCCAAAATCGCGATTTCATCACCCAATTTGACCCGCTTTCATAGTTTGGTCGGAGCCAGCGATCTGTTGCCGGAAACTTCCCTTCCAAAACCAGCAAAATGCCATTGGTAACCACCTAAAAGCCACTAGACAAGCCCATCCTCACCAAAAAATGATGGGTATCCACCAAAAACAAGCAAACCAGCGAGAAATACAACTCCCTGGAAATTTGTTTGTCTATCAAACTCGTCGAAAACCCCATTAAAACAAGCAATAACCATCAAAAAATTCAGTCAAATCTCGTCGGGCATGCCTTTCCGCCGGCGATCTTACCCCTCGCCGGAATCTCGTCAAGTCTGCCACTGGAAAACATCGTCGGGTGACATTGGCCACTGTTCTGGCGAAATTCGCCGGCGAACAGAATTATCAATTCCTTTTTCCAAAAACCTAATCCGAATTATGTCTTCGTTTGTACTTCACTTAAATTTTGTTTATCGTTTGTCCTGGGTTGCTTGTTTCTCTGTGACTTTTGTGTTTGAATTAGATTTTGGGATGTTCATATTTGAGTTGTCTCATAGACTATGATTTAAGTTTGTATCTTTTAAGAGATAATTTTGAGGGATTATAATAAAATTAGTATAATATGATTAGTTTTTGTGTATTTGTATAATTTTTTAATTTTATTTTATTTTATTTTATTTTATTTTTATTCACTGACATTAATAGTCTTCATAGTTATTTGTTAAATTAATTGACCATCTTAAATGAATATTGTTTAAATATTATTGTTAAGGCTATGTAGCAGTCCAACTTTATGAATATCAAAGCTTTCAAACGTTAGGCGAGTATAAAATGTTTAAAATATTTGTCTCAATTAAGAATGCGGCATACGCATATTTCTGAGATATTCAAAAATAATTCGAGGATGCAATATTGCACCTCGGCAAAGATTGTTCTAAAATTAACTTTCACTAGCTTAATATAAGAGGTATAGGCTGATATTCTTAGTATCTTTAAAAATGAGCGAATCTAGGCCTTAACATAATTTATCAAAATATTTTTAGTAAAGTATAAATTGATAAAAGTGACCATGCTAGAACCACAGGACTCGAGGAGTGCCTCATACCTTTTCCTCGATTAACAGAATTCTTACCCAGTCTTCTATTTTTGCAGACCAAAAAAGAGTCATTTTCTTTTGATTAGGGATTCAATAAGGTGACTTGGAACACCATAACTCAATTCCAAGTGGAGACTCTATAAATAAATTAAACCTTATTCAATATCATCACTTTAATTGGAAAAACCCTTCGACCTACTCGAGCGTAAAAGGGGTGTGACATCTCTAGCGACTCTACTGGGGAATAACCAGAATTCGAGCTTTTAATATTAACTTTTACTTTCTTTAATTATTTTGATATTGTGTGTATTGGCCTAATGTGCTACTTGTTGCTCATTTATTTCTTTGATATTGTTGAATTGTGTTATAAATTGTCTTCTCTTATGCACCCCCTCTAAGTCTCTGAAAATAGGATAGAAGAAATGCAGAGCATGCATCCTGCCTTCTTTTTGAGATAGACGGAGTGTCAAGGCACCTGGTGAAGGAATTATTAGTTATACATGTCAGGCAGGGTTTGAATCAACAACGAAGTCAGAGTAGCACTGCTACTGAACAAGTTGTCTCTGCCCAACTCGAGTGTCTACTCGGGTAAGCTAGTCTAGACACCTCTCCCCACCAGGCTAAACTTAGTAGAACTGAAACTCAGAATTTGGTTATACCTATTAGGTTCTGCTTTATTTTCATCATGTGTATTTGACTTAGCGGGACTCGGCACAGGGTCTGGGTCCGTCTAGGATAGGTGTCCCTCTTTGTAATGACCAACATGTGCATCCTACGTGCTCTTTGACATTTATTTGGAAGGCCATTTGATTGTTTACTAGCTTTAGGCAACTTGGTGAAACGCAAGAGAGTATTTTATCCTCAAATTTAACAAATCATTTTTTAAAGAAATTAAAATATATATATAGTTTTTAAGGTCTTCATGAACTACAAGGGTATGATTCTCACTCTTTAGTGAGATACGTAGGAAATCCTTCCCGGAATACGACCTTTTCTTTCAAAAATTATTCACAGATTTATTGAGGGATATTTTTGAAAAATGACTATTTTCATTAGTATTATTATTTTATCTTACTTTTCCCTTTCTTATCCTCAAATTTAATTTTAATACATATCCTAATAGACCTGAACCTTTAAGGGGTCGTGAGCTATGTTTTGATAAATAAAACATGTAAATATATATAGTTTAATAGTCCTGAACCTTTAGGGATCATGAAGTTATGGTTTTACAAAATAAAAAAATATATATAAATCTTAACAGTCCTGAACTTTTAGGGGTCTTGAGGCTGAGTTTTGTATGACATATATAAAATGATCATGTTTTTTCTTCTAAGATTGTTTTATTTTTTATATAGAATACTTAGTTGTATTTTCTTCCAAATTCATGATTGAAATTATATAGGGGTCTGTCATTACAAAATTTTTGATAGAGTTGGTCTAAATAAGTGCCATCCCTTAAAAAAACACTTTTGTTAGTTTTTGCCAAACTACGCAAAGATCTGATTCATGTCCTGGCATTATACGTAGGCAACCCTCCAAAGGGTTTGTTCAAAACTTTTCTAAAAAAAAGTGCACCTAGAAAAACCGAGATGAAATACCAAAGCCTTCATGATAGGTTGGGAAATGCATATAGGGGCATAACATACATGTCATTATAATATGTTAAATATGTAACACTCACCCGTTTGCTACTTGATTCAGAAAAAGATAAAGTAGTTGGTGGTTGGTTTGCGGTTAAACTGACATCTCATCCGTATAACACAAGATACAAAGAAAAGAAAAAAATGACCTGCAAAGAGAGTGTAGAGTCTAACAGTGAGAAAGATCAAAATCAGTTGATTTCACAGGAGTTTGCATCCATAAAGGAGAATAAGCTATTGAAACAACAGATAGCGGATAAGTATCAAGATTAGATGAATGGACAAGCCCCGCCTTCTTCAATTCCCAAACTTTTCAATACAAATGATCCAAATCCCACTCAAGCCCAAACTAGCAATCCATTTTACCCATCTGGATTCGACCCATATGCTAATATGTCTGGTGTTTCTGGTAATTCTACCATGCGCCCACCAAATCCATTTGTCACAAACAACCCATTTTTCACTCCTATAGCACCAGCTAATACGGGTCCTCAATCGACAGTACAAAAGACTACGGGTGAACCAAGTCATGATCAATTGTATCCTCCTAAAGTAACTTTCAAACCCTTGAATTCATATTACCCCTCTCATCAACACGGTTCTCCAATTGTTATTGAGAAGACTGTTAAGAATGAGGAGCAAAAAAAGATGGCCAGGAAAGTGAGAAGTTTATAACAGAATGTGATGAATATGCAAGGACTAGAAGGGCAAAAGAGTGTTTTATACAAAGATTTGTGTATGTTTCCCGATGTCCATTTGCCGCTAGGATTTAAAACTCCTAAGTTTGGCAAGTACGAAGGCCATGACGATCCTGTGGTTCATTTGAAAAGGTTTTGTAATCAACTGAGAGGAGCAAGGGTAAAGGAAGAACTGTTGATGGCATACTTTGGAGAAAGTCTAGCGAGGATAGCTTCAGAATGCTTCATTGATCAAGATATTTTTTATTGGCACATTTGGGATGACATGGCTCAGGATTTTGTCCAACAATTTTAGTATAATATTGATATAGTGCCATATCGCACCACACTTGCCAACATGATGAAAAAGACAACTGAAAGTTTTTGAAAATATGTTTTTAGATGGAGGGAGCAAGCTGCAAAAGTCAAGCCATCAATAAAGGAGTCTGAGATGATTGATATTTTTCTACAGGCAAAGGAACCTGACTATTTCCATTATTTGCTTTCTACTATTGGAAGTACATTTTTTGAGGTTATTCAGGTCAGAAAAATGGTCAAAATGGAATTAAATCTGGAAAAATCATAAGTCAAGCTGCTTTGAAGGCAACGACATAGGCAATTCAAAATGGTTCAGGAAGTTTTGGTGGGAAGAAAAGAAAAGAGGATGTAGCTACTGTTGTGCCACGTCCTCAACAAAATTTGAGAGGTGCGCGTCAACCATACGCACAATATCAATCTCAAATTTATGTCCAAGATCGATATAATCATGCACGATACTATGCTCCTCCCCAAAATTCATTATAAAATCCCCTTAGTATCCTATCTATAATGCACAACCATATGCTCGAGCTCTTTCTTACCCGCAATAGCATGCACCAGCCATTCAGAATCATCCTTCAATCCCACAAGTTCAACAAGGCCCACATAAATTAAATTTTTGCCCTAGAGCAGATTACAATAAGGCTAACATAGTCAAAGATAATTTCACTCCTATTGGAATATCTTATGCTAGATTGTTTCAAAGATTGGGGGACATGAATATTCTAAGCCCAATTGAGAGAAGGATCCTGAATCCTCCTCCAAAAAACTTGGATTATTCTAGAAGAGGTGCATACTATTTTGATGCCCCAGGCACGACATAGAAAAATGCTGGTACTTGAATAGAGCAATTCAAGACCTAATCAACACGCAATAAATTATGGTGCAAAGTCCAGATTCTCCAAACATTAATTAGAATCCACTACCAACTCATACTAAAACAAATATGCTCAAGTTGATACCTAGTGGCGAAGAGGCTATAGTTTTCTTCAAGCCTGTCATTAAAATCAAAACTGATATGGAAAAGTTGGCAAATGCTATGGATTTGATGAAAGCAAGACCTATAGAAGTAGAAGAGGTGGTAATAAATCTAAATTGTCAAAATCTCTCTTAGTCATGGAGAAAGAAACTTCAAAAAGTGTTGAGTCAGATCAAATAAAATCAAAGCTTATTGTCCCTGGAAGGCCCATCAAGACTCTTTTAATCATAAAAGGAGCTCCCATAGCTCCCATTGTTATTACACTGGTATCATAACTACCTATGGTTAATGCAAAGACAGTCCCTTACAACTATAATCGCGTTATGGTGATACACAAGGGGAAAGAAGTGATTGAAGAGGTGGATAGAGTAGGAGGATTAACCCATTCTATGAGGTGTTATGCCGTAGAAGAGTTAAGAAAAGCTAAACAAGGCAATGAAGACCAAATTCCAGTCAAGAAACCAGTTACCGAAGAAGAGGCCGAAGAATTCTTGAAGAAGATGAAGTTGTCGGAATATTCTATTGTAGAACAATTGAGGAAGACGCCAACCCAAATTTCTTTGATGTCTTTATTAATACACTCGGAGGATCGTCGCAAAGCTATAATGAAGATTTTAAATGAGGCACATATTCCCAGTGAGATTAAGGTGAAACAACTGGAGAAAATTTTTGGAAGAATCTTTGAGGTAAATAGGATCACTTTCTCAGATGATAAATTACCCGCAAAAGGTACTGGACATAATCGAGACCTCTATATTACTGTGAAGAGTGAGCATTCCTATTTCACTCGAGTATTTATTTATAGAGGATATGGTGCTAATATTTTTCCTATGTCAACCTTGCAAAAGTTAAATATTAATATGGAAAGGATCTGGCCTAATAATGTATGCGTCAGAGGATTTGACGAAGCAAAAATGAATGCCATTGGTGAGATAGAGCTTATACTGACCACAGGGCCTTTGGATTTTTCCGTTCCAAGTGATGAACATCGATGCTTCATATAATATATTATTGGGTAGTCCATAGGTTCATAGGGCTGGGGCAATCGTATCTACGTTACACTAAATGGTCAAATTTGAAAACGACATATAAGAAATAGTTGTTCATGGTGAAGGGGATTTGTCCATGTATAAAGATTATTCAATTTTATCTATTGAGGATGTCAATGTAGATAGGGCACCAATTTATCAAGCTTTTGAGGCAGTGGTTGTTGAGCATATCTTCGAGGGGAATCTCATCGTAAGACCACAATTGTCCTCTGCATCGTTTATGTGAAAAAAATGTTAAAAGCATGGTTTTGAACCAGGAAAGGGTCTAGGGATGTATTTACAATGCATGGATCATCCAGTATACCTCCGTGAGAGATTTGGTACCTTTGGTTTGAAATACGAGCCCACTTTTGAGGAAATAAAAAAGGCTAAGAAACGTAAGAAAAATTCATGGTCACTTACCAAGACAATACCGCTACTCAAAGAGTCGTTCATCAAAATTGATGCTCTTGGGTCCTCTACATTACCTGTCGTAGGGTTAATGAATGATGATGATACAGAGTTGATCGGCCTCCTCCAGAATATGTTTATTGAAGCTGATATGGTTGAAATAGGAGAAGGTACCAACAATGCAGATATGCAGTTTATCAACCCTGATATCCAGCTTAACAATTGGGAGGCCACTCCTCTCCCTATTATGAAGTAGTCTTGGTAGTTTTTTTATTTTTCTTATGTAATTTGAATCATTCTAGGGTTCTAATTCAGATCTTTATGTTGTTGTTTTTAGGTTAAAACTCTTCTATCTTTGCTTTTAATGAAATATAGTTTCCCTTTGTTTTATTTTGAGTCTAATATTTACTTAATTATTTTCTATTATACAATTGTTTCTATGAGTGATATGACATGCATGAAGAATTGTCAACCAGATTTTAAAACCCAATCTAATTATGAAATAATAAATAAAGAAGTTGAATATAATGAAGAGTAAGTGTTTGAGGAAATAAGCAAAGATTTCAAACAGTTTGAGAATAAGTCAAACCCTAATATGGATGAAATTGACGAGATCAATCTAGGGGATCATGAAAATATTAGGGAGACTAGGATAAGTGTACATGGTCGACCACAACAAAATAAAGATATAATCAAAGCCTAGCTTGATTACAAGGATATCTTTGCATGGTCTAATGATGAAATGCCTGGTTTGAGCACTGATTTAGTAGTTCATAAGTTGTCCATTGATCCTGATTTTCCTCTTGTCAAACAAACGTTAAGGAAGCTTAAAACTGACATGAGTGTAAAAATCAAAGAGCAAATCACAAAGAAACTTGAGGCTAAAGTCATTCGAGTAGAACAATATCCTACTTGGTTAGCAAATATTGTCCTTGTTCCCAAGAAAGATGGCAAAGTTCGAATGTGTATTAATTATTGTGATCTAAATAAAGCAAGTTTAAAAGATGATTTTCCACTTCCCAATATCCATAATTTGTTGGATAATTATGCCAAACATGAGCTTGCATCTTTTGTCGATTATTACGCGGGGTATCACCAGATCATTATGGACCAAGAAGATGCAGAAAAGACATCATGGGGAACATATTATTATCGAGTCATGTCATTCAGACTAAAGAATGCTAGAGCAACTTACATGAGGGAAATGACCACAATATTTCATGACATGATGCACAAAGAGCATAAAGTTTATGTGGATGATGTGATCATTAAGTCAAAAGAGCAGTCCGACCATGTCAAAGATCTGAGAAAATTCTTCGAAAGGCTTCGCAAGTATAATCTCAAACTTAATCCAGCAAAAATATGTATTTGGAGTCCCGTCTGGAAAGCTCTTGGGGTTTATAGTCAGTAGACATGGTATTGAGTTAGATCCATCGAAGATAAAAGTTATTCAAGAACCGCCTCCACCAAAGAACAAAATGGAGGTAATGAGCCTACTCGGAAGGTTGAATTTTATCAATAGATTCATTTCCTAACTCACGACAACCTGCAAGCCAATCTTTAATTTGTTGAAAAAGAATGCTAAAGTCGAATGGACTAAAGAATGTCAGGAGGTATTTGACCAAGTCAAAAGATACTTGTCAAATCCACCTATTTTATTCCACCAAAGCCAGGTAGACATTTGATATTGTACATGTCTATTTTAGACAACTCTTTCGGGTGTGTATTGGGTCAACATGACATCACAGGAAGAAAAGAACAAGCTATCTACTACCTTAGCAAAAAATTTATCATTTACGAGGCTAAGTACACTCTTCTTCAAAAGACATGTTGCTCTTTGACTTGGGTGGCACAAAAGTTGAAGCATTATCTTTTATCTTACACTACTTACCTCATTTCCCATATGGATCCCTTAAAGTACATTTTTCAAAAGCCTATGCCCACGGGAAGACTCACAAAATGGACAATGCTACTCACAAAATTTGATATTGTCTATGTAACACAAACTATAATGAAAGCTCAAGCTTTAGCAGATCATTTGGATGAAATCCTATTAATGGGGGATATGAGCCATTGAAGACTTATTTTTTGGATGAAGAGGTATTGTGTGTTGATGAGGTTATTTTTGATGATTTCCATTCAGATTGGAAGTTGTTCTTTAATAGAGATGCTAATGTAAAAGGAGTAGGGATAGGAGCAGTTCTTATTTCTGAATCGCGACAATATTATCCTGTAGTGTCCCAACTTTGATTCTACTGTACCAATAATATGGCAGAATACAAAGCTTGTATTCTAGGTTTGAGACTAGTTGTTGACGTGGGAATCCAAGAACTATTGGTGTTAGGAGACTCATACTTACAATTCTACTAGATCCAAGGAGATTAGGAGATTCATGACTCAAAGCTTATATCGTATCGAGGTTGTTTGCAAGATCTTTTTCAATGGTTTGTATCAGTAAAGTTCAAACATATTTCTAGAGTTCATAATAAGATTGTTGATGCTTTGACGACTTTATTTTCCATGCTGCAATATCCCGACAAGACTCATATCGACCCCTTGTATATACAAATTCGTGATCAGCATGCATATTACAATGTGGTTGGGGAATAACTTAATGGGGAGCCTTGGTTCCATGATATCAAAGAATATATTCGGGCTGGAAAATAGCCAATACATGCTGATAGTAATCAAAAGAGAACCATTCAACGACTGGCCAGCGGATTTTTCTTGAGTGGGGGAATCTTGTATAAGCGGACTCCAGATTAGGGACTTTTAAGATGTCTAAATGCTAAAGAAGCTTCCAATATCATAACTGAAGTACATTCTAGGATTTGTAGACCGCATATGAATAGGTATGTATTGGCAAAGAAAATACTTTGGGCAGGTTACTATTGGCTCACCATGGAGAGAGATTCTATTTGTTTCATTTGTAAGTGTCATGAATGACAGGTACATGAGGACTTGATATATTTTCCTCCATCTGAGTTGATACAATGACTACTCCATGGTCTTTCGTAGCTTGGGGAATGGATGTAATTGGACCAACTGAATCAAAAGCGTCGAATGGACATAGGTTCATCTTGGTGTCCATTGATTATTTCACAAAGTGGGTAGAAGTAGCGAAGTTCAAGTCAGTGAATCAGAAAGCAGGGGTTAATTTTGTTCACTCTGACATTATTTGTCGGTTCGACATTCCAAAGATAATTGTCATGGATAATGCTGCAAATCTCAATAGTCATTTGATGCAAGAAATATGTCAATAATTTAAGATTATGTATCAAAATTCAACTTCTTATCGTCCAAAGGAGAATGGGGATATATAAGATGGAAACAAGAACCTAAAGAAAATACTCGGCAAGATAGTACAAGGTTCTCAACAATGACATAAAAAGTTACCTTTCGCTTTATTGGGTTATCGTACTATAGTTCGAACTTTAATTGGTGCAACTCCTTACTCGTTGGTATATGGAACTGAAGCAGTTATACCTACAGAGATTGAGATTCCATCTCTTCGAGTAGTTGTGGAAGCCAAAATTGACGATGATCAGTGGGTCAAAACTCGATTAAAGAAACTAAGACTGATTGATGAAAAAAGATTGATGTCAGTATGTCATGGGCAACTATACCAAAAGAGAATGGCACGGGCATATAACAGAAAGGTGCGTCCCAGACATTTTGAAGTTAGTCAGTTAGTATTAAGATGCATCTTTCCCTATCAGATAGAAGCCAAAGGAAAATTTTCCCCTAATTGGCAAGGTTTGTTCTTGGTGAAAAGAGTGTTACCTAATGGTGCATTATATTTGACTGACGTAGATGGAAAAATGTAAGAAAAGGTTGTCAATGTTGATGCAATTAAGAGATATTACATATGATATTCATGTACAATTATGTCATATATGTTTTGTACTTGCATTTTTAAGAGATTGAAATGATGAAGGCATTTTGTGCTACTATTCAAATATTATATCAACCCTTACTTACCCTCGTTGAGCTTTGATTTGATTTTTCTTTCATAAACCTCTTTTGGAATCAATTAAAGTCAAAAGTTTAAAAAAAACTCAAAATCAAGCAAAAGAATGACTTGTCTGAACTACATTTGACCTAATTCTTGCTACGACAAGGTACATAGGCATCCCTACTCTGGGGTCGGTCCAACCAAGTGAAAATTAAAGTTACCCAGTATGAAATAAAACTGGGGAAAAAAATTATTTTCCTTAAGTAATTCCAAAATTTGTATGCTTTACCCAATGATATGTAAATTTTTTAGCCTCATGCCGCCCTTTCTTTCTAACCCTATCCAAAATCCAAGTTACAACCGAAGAAACACCTTCAGATCAAACTTTGAGAATGTCAAGGATAAACATGTTATGTGTGCATGATGTTTCATATTTTGGGCGTCGTTTTCCTTTAATAAAAAAAATAATGAAAGAGTCTTATGGGTGAAAATCCTCTTCGGCACCATAAGGAGACAATGAGTTGTCAAATTAGTAAAAATGAGAGAGTCTTATGGGTGAAAATCCTCATAGGAACCATAAGGAGACGGTGAGTTGAGAAAAAAATAAAAATGAGATGGGCTCGTTAGCAAAAACCCATTAAGGTGCCACTAGTCTAAGGAGGATTGTAACCCATAGGGAACGAGTTCAAGAATGACACCATTTCCAATTCAAATGAGTTGGAAAAAGTTGATAAGGATTAGTATGGGTAGATCAGGTTTTTAATTCAAAATGCATGTCATAATCACTAGAATCTGATGCCACACCCAGATAAGTTTTCTTTTTAACATTGTTGAAAAAGAGATGTCTATTGTCTTTTTCTTTTCTTTTTATTATTTTTATTTTTATGATACAAGTGAGAGTACATCATAGCCACGGTATATAGACGAAGAGGAATATTGCGATTCCCCATGAGAAGATTGGGAGAATGAAGGTTATGCTTTGTGGAGTTTTCGGCTTTGGGTCACTTTAGGGTCCAATAGTTTTTAGGGTCACTTTTGGTCCCAAATTGTAATAAAGTCTTTGGCCTATATATAGATATGACCCTTTTAATTTTTAGGACTTAGATGGTTTTAGATATGCTTGTCTGCACTTGCGGGTGTTTTCTTGAGCTTGTTGGGAGCTTATTGTTTGTTTAGAAACGTGGGTTCTGAGGGTTCAACATCCTCTCGGCCTTCATAGGATAATTGGTGCTTGTAGTTGGATTACATTGAGGGCCTCAATTTAGTATATTGTGGTTTGCCTACGTTCCTTCGCGTGTGTCATTCTATATATCCTTTACTTTATTGCCCCACTTTCAATTGTTTCCTTTGTTTGTTCTTGTTTATGTATTGTTTCTATTTTTGTATTTTACATCTTGTATCATTTGGTATTAGAGCTAAGCTTGATTTCCTTCCCACGAAGTCAATCTTGGGTCTCGTTGTGTTGAAAAATCAGAAATCCCAAAAAAAAAAATTCACTATTCATGTTTTTTCTTTAGGTCAATTTTTTAGTCTTTGATTTTGTTATTTTTCTTGTGTTTTGGTATTATATTCTTAGTTCCTAACACTATTAGAGTCTAAACCTTGAATTTGGGCTCAATCGGAGGTGAATTTGAGGGTCTACCATTGTTGAGAAGCTCAAGTTTGAAGGTTGAAGGTGGAGTTAAAATCTAGAATTTTTGGTTGAGAATATGAGGAAATTGATGCTTATAATGTGTTTAGAAGGTTGAAAATTGCCTAAGTTCAAAATTTCATCGCATTCCGAGCAAGGGTTGAAGAGTTAGAGCATTTTGAACTTGTTGGTGTTCTTGAGTGTTCTTGGAGAAATTCAAATCTTCAAGAGGAATTGTCTTCAAAAAGTGTGTTGATCCTCAAATGTGAATAAAAACATGTACAAAAGTTTTTGTACAAGAACCTTTTGAAGATCCTAAAGAATATTCTAAAGTGAGGACAAAAGGGGGACCACTTGAGGTCCAAAACGGTACATTGCAAGCATTAGAACAGACCAGGTGCACCTGACCTGTACTGGGTCTGTGGATCATCTGCTCCAGCACCTCAAATTCAGCCCAAGGCAGTAACTTATCCTCCAACTGCGTCCAGCCTGTGCCAAGGGTGCGCTGGACCTGCTGAAGCAGGCCAAGGCAGTCCCCTAGGTGTGTGACATGCGGCCAAGGTGTGCCAAGGGCTGCCAACACACTTCCAACACAAATCAACTCTCTTAACCTTCATTTGATCGGGTTTAATCCATCAATTTCATATCTTATTCCATCCTTTCATTTCCTTGATTCTTGAAACTAATTAACAACTAAACCGTAATCTACTTAGTTGTTCAATTAGTTCTTGTTTGCTCTTCTTTTGTGTCTTAGTTTCTTGTGACTTTTCCTTATTTTATCTTTTGTTTTATTATTTTAACACTTGAAATTCATGTTCTTCAAGTCCTTCACTTCCTAATATAGTCATATACCAACTACAAGCAACTAATATCAACAAGTTGAACTAAATTGTGAGCCAATCCAAACACTTGGATCGAGAGGATTGATTTCACTATCGTTAACTTTGTTTGTTAGTTATGTTGAGTGTCTCATTGATAGGTACCATGGCTTTGGGAGATGAGATCCAACCTATCTCAGATGAGGCAATAATAGAAGCTATAATTGGAATGTGGCAAGATATGAATATGATGAGAGAGGATATGAATGAGAAGTGGTCCAATTTGGAAGGGAGAGTGACGAATTTAGATGGAAGAATAGTGAGTGTGGAAGGAAACCAAAATTCTTCCAATGCTATTCCTCAAAACCACCTCCAGGCATCCTCAAGTGCACAAGTTCAAGAGACTTCGGCTACCATCTCTCCTAGAACTCTCCAAAATATGCTTTACCTTCCCCCACAAGTAAGTGCTCACTTACCAACCACTAGTAATACCGATCAATCTCCACTACATGTAGCCCGACCACTACAATTCAACCAACAAACGCCCTAAAACACCACCCAAGTTCCCCAAATTCTCACTCTACCCTATCAAACACCCCCAAATCAAGATCCAAACTACCAAGTTCCCCAAGGATTGAACCCACAAGACCTCAATCCACCCTACTACCCACCCTATCAAGTACCCCAAATCTAAATACCATACTACCAAAGACCACCAAATCTGAATCCACCCTACGAAACCAAATGCCACCATACCAAATGCCAGCAAACCAATTCATTGGAATTCAAAGAGTGTTTGTAGGACATGTAGAAGGAGGTTATAGATATGGTTCACAAGGGCATGTCCTAAGAGACTAAGGTGTATATGAAGGTCGTGATATGGGTCTTAATTCTATAAAGGTCACTCTTCCTAGATTTCATGGAGGTAGTAATCCTGAAGGGTACCTCAAATGGGAGTCGCAATGTGATAGGATCTTCCAAGCTAATAATTTGACCGATGTTAAGAAGACGACCTATGTCATTGCTTAATTTGAAGGGTATGCTTTGACTTGGTGGAAATCGACTAAGAGAAAACAAGGGATCCTTCCTGGAGGTCAATATCCACCATGGGATGTTATGAAGGCCCTTATAAGAGCCAAGTATATATCAGAGAGATATAGATAAGGGTTGCTTGCCAAGTTATACAATTTGAGACATGAAGACAAGAGTGTTGAAGCATACTATGATGAATTTCAAAATCTACTCTGGAAGCTTGATTACAACGAGGATGAAGAGCACACCACGATCTGGTTTAAGGTAGGATTGAATCAAGAAATTTCTTCTCAGATGTCAATACACAAGTTTGCCTGGATGGATGATATTTTAAAGAAGGCAATTGATGTAGAGAGAGATATCAAGTTGGAGAAGGAGGCAACTAAGCCTAAGGTGGGGAATCAATTATCCTCCAATTGGAGTTAAGGCTCCAACTTCAAGAAGACTTTTGAGAAGAAGACCATTGAGATGAGTGATAAAAAGTATCCCCCTAGATAAGGAGGTAATCCTATTCTTAAGGGTACTCAATGCGTTAAATGTCAAGGATGGGGTCACCGAATGAGTGAGTGTCTAACACAACGAACCATCATACTTTGAGAAGGTGATCCATACAACAAAGATAAAGTGGAGCATGAGGAAGGAGTTGGTGATCGTGATGAAAATGTGGAGGTTAATGTGAATTCATGTGATGTGGATCTTACCGTTCCAAACATGCTAGCCAACAAAGCGCCGATGGAGGAATTTTGGCCTCAAGAAGGAGAGTTTAGCATTCCACTTTACTGGGCTACACATGTTATGCTCCCTCCCACTTCTAAAAACTCCCTGGAATTCCTTGCTCTTAAACTTGATAAACTCATGAATTTGAGGACAAATTCTCTTCAAGAAGGGGAGGATGATACAAGTAAGAGTGCATCATGACAACGGTTTATGGACGAAGAGGAATATTGCTATCCCTCGTGAGAAGATTGGGTGAATAAAGTTTATGCTTTGTGGAGTTTTGGGCTTTGGGTCACTTTTGGGCCCATTAGCTTTTAGGGTTACTTTTGGATCCAAATTGTAATAAAGGCTTTTGGTCTATATATAGCTAGGACCCTTTTAATTTTTAGGACTTAGATAATTTTGGATATGTTTGTATGAACTTGCGAGTATTTTCTTGAGCTTGTTGGGAGCTTATTGTTTGATTAGAAACGTGGGTTGTAAGGGTTCAACATTCCTCTCGATCTTCGTAGGAGAATTGGTGCTTGTAGTTGGATTACGTTTGAGGGCCTCAATTTAGTATATTGTGGTTTGCCTACGTTCCTTCTCTTGTGTCATTCTATCTATCCTTTACTTTAGTACCCCATTTTTTCATATTGTACGTCTCGTATCACTCCTGAAAAATGAGAATTTACTTTCAGCTCAGGATCCTCCTGGAAAAGGGGATTTTACTTTATGCTCAGGACCCTCCTGGAAAATAGGAATTAAATTTCAGCTCAGGACCCTCCTGGAAAATAGGAATCTACTTTATACTAAGGACCCTCCTGGATAATGGGAATTTACTTTCTGCTCAGGACCCTTCACGATAATGGGAATTAACTTTCTGCTCAGGACCCTCCTGAAAAATGGGAATTTACTTTATGCTCAGGACCCTCCTGGATAATGGGAATTTAATTTATGCTCAGGACCCTCCTTGATAATGGGAATTTACTTTTTGCTTAGGACCCTCCTGGATAATAGAAATTTACTTTCTTCTAGAACCCTCCTGGATAATGAGAATTTACTTAATGCGCAGGACCTTCCTGGATAATGGGAATTTACTTTCTGTTCAGGACCCTCCTGAAAAATGAGAATTTACTTTCTGCTCAGGACCCTCCTGAAAAATGAGAATTTACTTTCTGCCCAGGACCCTCCTAGATAATGGGAATTTACTTTCTGGTTAGGACCCTCCTGAAAAATGGACTTTTATTTTTCTATTTCACTATTTACTTTGAGTTCAGGAACACATTTAGAGAATAGGGTGAAGAAATATCAAGTCAGGAGCCCGCCTGAAGTGAAGGTGAAGAAATAGCAAGTGAGGAGCCCTCATGGAGAATAGGGTGAAGAAATAGCAAGTCAGGAGCCCGCCTGGAGAATGGGTGAAGATTATCAGTTGCAAGTTTAGAAGACCGCCTGAAGAATAGGGTGAAGATTTTCAACTCCAAGTCAGAAGAAAGTCTGAAGAATAAGTCAATTGTCAAGTTCCTCTCCAATGCCAAGAGCCAACTTGGAGGAACATTTCTTGTTTCAATTTCAACTCAAAATAACGACTTCTCACCACTTGAGAAGTCATGAAGATTCAAGTCAAGATTCTAGAAAAGCAACATAGATAGGATTTTTCACTTGTATCTTCATTTTATTTTTTCATTATTCATTTGAATGTAAAAGAAGAATGTTATGAACCAGAGACTTGACGGAACCTAACTGGGCCGCTAACTCATTGTCTCACCATTTTACCTTTTGAACTACATGTGACCCGATTCCCTTATCACCCGGGATATGTAGACGGTCCAAAATCAGGACTCGGTCACATATCCTTTTTGTTTCTACTACCCTTTCAAATAATCGGAAAGTCAAACTTGTTTCGTTGTCTATTTCTTTGTTTGAAAACACTTCGTGATTTCAAATAAAGAGGAAAAAAATGTAGACACATAATTTTTTACCCTTCCGTAGGTTTTATCTATTTTTGTAGCACCAAAAATTTATTTTTTGTCTAATGTTTATTTTCACTTTTATTTTCATTTTAATAAGTTTTATTTGAAAATAAATACATAAATAAAATCACATTTTGGAATATTTTTATTTTTTTAAAAAATATACTTATCCTAAAACTACCCAACCTCTCCCCCATTATCTGATATTCCTCAACTACCTCTCCCCCCCCCAATCCCTTTTTAAGGGTAACTCCTCAACTCTCTAAAGGAGATTACGTACTATCAGACAAAAAAAAAGAATGGAGAGAAAAAAAGTAGTAGAAGTGAGAAGGAGAAAAGAAAGAAATAAGGGACGACTTGAGTTCTGAATCGAGTTTTGGATTTTCGTTCGATTTTCCGGTGATAGAGTTTTGTTCATGTAGTCAAGTACAACCGTCACACAGCTTCTTATTTGATTCTGTGCTTTTTATTTTACGAAGTCTGTTGCAAATTACATCATAAATAAAGTTGTTTCAGTGAATTTCTTGGATTATTTGGTATGTGTGATTGTTGTAGTGTCATGTTTATTTGTATGATTATTCAAATTAATGTCCGTCGGTTGTTGATAATTCGTTGAACTTGAATTCAAATGTTGAGATATTCCTCTAGAGTAGACGATGATTTGGTTTCACAGAACAGAAAATTAGAAGAGAGAGGAAAAGAAAAAATGGTCACACATAAATACACTGCACACACCATTTACACACTGCATTTTTTTTTACAAACACATCTTCACATACTGAAAAAATTTACTCACTATCATAGAATACACTCACATACACTTTACTGGACACACAAAACAGTAGCAAAAATATCAGTGAGAAGAGGGTGGTTAAAATAGTAGAGAAAAGGGAAGAAAACGGAGAGAAATTAGGAGAAAACGGAGAGGTTGAACAAAATAGGGAGAAAAATAGATTTTTTTTTTTGCTAAATCTTCGCCGGAATTGTGATTTCATCACCAAATTTGACCCCGATTTCATAGTTCGATCGGAGCCAACAATCTGTCGCCAGAAATGTCCCTCACAAAACCAGCAAAATACCATTGGTAATCACCTGAAATCCGCTAGCCAAGCCGACCCTCACCAGGAAACGACGGGTATTCACCGAAAACAAGCAAAACAGTGAGAAATCCAACTCATCGAAAATCTGTCTATTCGTCAAACCCATCGGAAACCCCATTAAAACCAACAAAAACCGTCAAAAAAATTGGCCAAAACTCGCTGGGCATGCCCTTCCGTCGACGATACCACCCTTCACCAGAATCTCGTCAGATTTGCCACTAGAAAACATCGTCGGGCGACACTGGCCACTGTTCCGGCAAAATTCGCCAATGAACGGCGTTACCAATTCCTTTTTCCAAAAACTCAATCAGAATTATGTCTGCGTTTGTATTTCACTTAAATTTTGTGTATCGTTTATCTCGGGTTGCTTATTCTCTCTGTGACTTTTGTGTTTGAATCAGATTTTGGGATGTTCATATTTGAGTTGTCTCATAGTCTGTGATTTAAGTTTGTATCTTTTAAGAGATAATTTTGAGGGATTATAATAAAATTAGTATAATATGGTTAGTTTTTATGTATTTGTATTTGTATTTTTATTTTATTTTATTTTATTTTATTTTATTTTTATTCACTGTCATTAATAGTCTTGATAATTATTTGTTAAATTAATTGACCGCCTTAAATGAATATTGCTTAAAGGTTATTGTTAAGGTTAAGTAGCAGTCCGAATATATGAATATCAAAGCTTTCAAACATTAGGCGAGTATAAACTTTTAAATATTTGTCTCAATTAAGAATGCGCTGTACACATCTTTCGGAGCTATTCAAAAATAATTCGAGGATGTAATGTAGCACCTTAGCAAAGATTGTTCTAAAATTAACTTTCACTAGATTAATACAAGAGGTATAGGCAGATATTCTTAGTATCTTTAAAAATGAGAGAATTTAGGCCTTAACATAATTTATCAAAATAGTTTTAGTCAAGTATAAGTTGATAAAAGCGACCGTACTAGAACCACGAGACTCGAGAAGTGCCTCACACCTTTCCTTCGGTCAACATAATTTCTTACTCGGTCTTCTACTTTTACAGACCAACAAAGTATTATTTTCTTTTGATAAGGGATTCAATAAGGTGACTTGGAACACCATAACTCAATTCCAAGTGGTGACTTTGTAAATAAATTAGTCCCTATTCAATATCATTATTTTAATTGAAAAACCCCTTCTACCTCTTCGAGCAAAAAAAGGGTGTGACAAGACCCATCTAGTCCCTATAATTGTTCTATTTGAGGAATATAGGACCAGGTGCCACACCTTGCTTTTCTCAAATTGATGTAGCTCTTCTTGCATTGCATTGATCCAATCTACATCCTTTAATGGTTCTTTTACATTCTTGAACTTAATTTGGGACAAGAATGTAGATAAAGCACATAAATTCCTTACTCTACTCCTGGTCTGCAAACCTGAATCTAGGGGAGAAAGTAGGTTATCAAGAGAATGTGAGGACTGATGCTTCCAACTAGACCTCTGAGGTGTGAGTTGAGTTAAATTGGGACCAGTTCCCATTGAGGTGTTAATCTCAGAAACCTGATCATTTCCTTCACTCGACTGAGGGCCAGATACTTCATGTTTAGGTCCTAAACCTGGTCTCTATGAATCTCCATCATCATTACCTTCATCAAACTTTTCTAAGGCATTTGGAGGATTTTTAGAATCATTATCACCCAAAGTGTTGCTTTCACCAGTATCACCAACTTCATCAAATACAACATGAATACTTTCTTCCACACATAGTATTCTTTTATTGTACATTCTGTAGGCCCTGCTATTAGAAGAGTACCCAACAAAAACTCCTTCATCACTTTTCGAATCAAACTTTCTAGGATCATTCTTTCCATTATTCAGCACATAGTATTTGTACCCAAAGGGCCTGAAATAGCTCAACTTGGGTTTTCTTTTGGTCATAAGCTCATAAGGAGTCTTGTTCAAAATGGACCTGACAAAACACCTATTGGTCACATAACATATTGTGTTGACTGCTTTAGCCTAAAAATTGTGAGTTGTCCCTGCATCTATCAGCATAGTCCTACCAATGTCCACCAATGTCCTGCTCTTTTTCTCTACAATACCATTTTGCTGTGGTATTTGGGCGCTGAAAAGTTGTGATTGATGCCCATCTCATTGCAAACTTAAATGAACCTTGCATTCTCAAACTCTGTTCTATGGTCTAATCTGATCCCAGCCATCTTTTCATTATACTTTACTTGCACTTGTCTGGCAAAAGCTTCAAACATCAAAAAAGTCTCTTCCTTAAATCTTAGGAAGAAAGTCCAGGTGAACTTAGAATAGCCATCAACAATCACTAGAATATACTTCTTTCCTCCTCTATTTGCAACCTTTATAGGTCCACAAATATCCATGTGAAGAAGCTGTAAAGGCCTGGATGTGCTTACTTCTTTCTTTGTCTTGAATGAGGATTTGATTGGCTTTCCCTTCACACAGGCATCAAACACTCTATAGTTAGTAAACTTCAACTTAGGCAGCCTTCGAACCAGGTCCTTAATGACCAACTTGTTCATCAGGGAACAACTGACATAGCCTAATCTTTTGTGCCACAATTCAGCAGTATCCTCTTGAACACTTAGGCATGTCATGTTTCTGGGCTTGAAAGATCCAAGATCTGCAACATACATATTTTTGTTCCTTCAGTTAGTCAATACTACTTCACCATATTGGAGGCTTATGACAGTTCACTTATCTGACTTGAACATTACTTCATTACCTTGATCACACATCTGAGCAACACTTAGCAAACTAAAGTTGAGTCCATCCACAAAATGAAAATCATCAATGGCTTGACTCAAATTATTCCCAACTTTTCCAATTCCAACAATGTACCCTTTGTTTCCATCACCAAAGGAGACATTACCTGCTTCACGGGCCTTAAAAAAGAGGAAGTATTTAATTTTTCTAGTCATGTGCTTTGAACAACCACTATCCATAATCCAGTGGTGCCTTCTTCCTTTTGCTTTTTGCCCTGCATCAATAATTAGTTTTTTTGTTTTGGTAACCCATTTCAGCTTGAGTTCCCAGAATGGTGATAGAGGAAAAATCAGATTTTTCTTGGTCCATTGATGATAGGCGTATTTACACGCCTAAAGCACCTTAATTTACCCATATTTTAGCTAAGTTTTGAGAACAAAATATATAATTCATGCACTTTTAGTCCTTTTTCCTGTAAGTGAGCTAACAAACGTGATTAGCAAGTTTTCAGGTATAAACGATGAAGATTCCAGCACTTTATGGATAACTTGACGCCCAAGGAAGCTTCACGAAAGAAGAAAAGCAGCGTGTGGACGCCTATGGACTGAAAGTGATGCATGGATAACTTGTCCCGGGCAAAAACAGCATTTCTAAAGACTTTGGGGATCAGCAGTAACTTAGTAGGATTAGGATAAGGATGCAGTAACCTAGTAGGATTAGGATAAGTACGCAGTAGCCTAGTAGGAATAGGATATGGGTGTTATAAATACCCTATGTTGCTGAAGTTTTTATTATTATCTCTCTTCATTCATACAATTCATTCAACTCACTCATTCTCTTTCAATTAATTCTTCTTCTCTTCTCTTCATCTATTCGACTTTTTAATTTTCATTACAAGAGAAATGCTATTTGCAAGGAATTCACGCCACAAGCACTACCAAAGCATACTTCATGTTAGACTCTTATTTTGGTATAATGATAATGTCTATTGTGATTTCCGTTGCACTCATGAATAGCTAAACTTCTCTGTTAGGGTTATGGAAGCCTTATGAGATACTATCTATTGCTATGAGTTTGTGAATTCTCGACACGTATGCTGCTTATATCATTACTCTCTTCATCTTAATTTAAATTCTTGTGGTTGCAAACATATAGAATACGCCAGTATAGCATTAACTTGTTCGAAAGAAAAGTTACATGTCTGGAAAAGAGAGAATGTCAAGGAAATAGGTCTACTAAACCCTGTTTAAAAGTTAGTGCCGTAACTAGATTAACCTCTTGGAGAATTCGTACCATTAGATACGCTTTAAGCTCGAAAGAGTTAAAGTGAAATAATCCTTGATGGTCAAAAGACGCCTGGATTTACCATAGAATACGAATCTCTACAAGCACATGCATGTCTGAATTCCGCATAACTCATAGCCAATAGATACGTAGAACTCATAAGGTGGACATAACCCTAACTCTCAATTCGCATTGATTAAAACCTACCAAGTATTCCGTTTTTACTCTACTATTTTGTTTGCATTATTTGCACGCACAAAATCCCACCTTTATTCGCAGAACTTTCATCAAAAGTCTAATAATCGTCGCTTACTTAGTGACCAAGTATTCCCTGTGGGATTCGACACCCAACCCAGTTGGGTTCTATATTTGACGACGACCGCTTACACTCTTACGAGAGCTGTAGTTTGAGCGTTATCATCCATCTAAGTAAATCATCACCCCTTCTATTTGAAGCAGAGAATTTCTTCATCCTCCTAACAATTACATTTCTAGAGAGGCATGAATCTCTTGTATGGCTATTTTTGCCACAATGAGTACATAAAGAGATTGTCTTTGTGTAACGCCCCGAATCTGGTACCCAAATGCTACACGGTGCTCATGACCCCGAAGGACCACAAGCTAACCCATGTCTGATAGTTGTACCTGTATACTGAATAATATATTGTATAATGTGGAAACATAAACTGAAAGGCCATAAGGTTCAAAATTGTAATATAGGATCTAATAAATCATAACATATAGATGGGGTATGAAATACCCAAAACAACTTAAATAACTAACTAAACAAGATAGTCTAGATAGCCTCTAACTGACTGAACGGTCTGAATAAGGAGTTGATGGGACATGTCCCCAACTAACTCCAACTAATAAATAAATTAATGAGATAATAAAGTAATGATCATTTCCTCGAAAGATGAGGACTCACTTCTAGCTCTGACTGCTGAGACTGGAATCTACTGATGCTCTGGAGCTCGTGTCTCTGAACCTATGGTATAAGACACCAGAGCAAAAATGTCTCAGTACATTGAATGTACTGGTATGCATATGAGGTAGGATGAATGCATGGGGTTCATATGCATGAATAATACTGGCTAACTGACTAATTTGAACGTGAGAATACATGCATGCATACATAGTAACTATATCTAAAATCTTGATAACATGAGTTTACTAATAACTAACATGAATAATGACTGAGTTCTCATAACTGATAACATGAGTGATTGTATCTGATAGTCCTGAATCTGATGGAGCTAGCTAAGTTCCATACTATATCTGAGTTGACTGTATCTGACAGTCCTGAATTCTGTAGAACTATCTAAGTTTTATTACTGAGACTGATTGACTGTATCTGACAGTCTAGATTCTATAACATGAAATTATGGGAAGTAGTCATCTAACCGACATGCCCCAAATGACGCATTATAGCTGAATTGGGGTCCAATCTGTGCCCTGATTGGAAGGGCGTGAATACCGCGCCACTGATAAGGACAACATGTGAGAGACCCTCGACTAGTAGGTTACTCTAATTAGAATGGTGGGAACCCTCAACTAACAGGTTAAGCCACCTCATCTACCCTCAACTAGAAGGTATGATGTCTCAACCTACGCTGGCTACGTAGTTCTGGAATGCAAGAATTGCTTCTAAGAATCACACCCTCTACTGGCAGGTGAGTTCCCATCCTTGGGTTCACTTAGAGCTAATTTCTACTCCCATCTGAATAGACACTGAACATTATTAACTGATCTAAACATGGAATGAGTTTACTGACTTTCTTTAACTGACAGAATACTACTGATATCTGACAACTGACTGAATTCATGAGATTACTGAGGTTACGGAATTACTAACCTTTCCTGAGCCTCATGACTAACTGAGTTCTATGGATCATGGCTTGACTGAGGATATCATGAAAATATGATACTAGCTCTAGGCATACCAGCTAAATTATCGGGTACAAGTAAGAAACTGACAAAGCATGACTTTCTTGAATACATGACCAACATCGCAATCAATAATTCATTTATTGAGGCAATTCATCAAACATGTGATATGCATAAGCTTGTAAATAAATGGGGATTTCATAAGATCATACTAGTTAGGCATTTTTTCCCGTCACATAGGCATTTAATCAAACACATGGTAGGCATAGTATATGTAGACAACATTATATAAAAAATAAATAACATGATTCAACTCTAATTTCATCATCCAAGGGTTTAATAATATGTTCACATGAATCTACCTTTATACTAATCAATTCCACATAAAATTTATCACCCAACATGGATTAGAATTCAATTGGTCATTATCAACATGAACAAAAGCAACCCAACATGAAATTCATAAAGAAATCCATACAATTGAACTTTGAAAAGATACTCTTGGTCTTCATGGATGAAAGGAGTCCACGAATAAACACTATACATACCTGGGTTGAGTTTCTTAAAGTTCTTGAACTTGAAGAATTTGAATCTCTTAGTTCTTGAAGATGATTTGGATTTTGTTCTTGGGGATTAATGTTAGAGAGAAAAACCTAATTTTGTTGTTGTAGATGGATAATGAATTTTTGAGCTTTGGTCAGATATAACTAGGTATATAAACGGGTGTTAAAAGACCAAAAATTCACTTTAGAAACAACTTTAAAATAACAAAACGGAACATGCGACGGAGGGTGCGACAGTCCGTCGCTGGGTCGATGGTCCGTTGGTCTGACCGTCGCACTGGGACCAGAACTGAAACTTACTGCATTGGTGAGACGGTGGGGTGCGACGGTCCGTCACTGGGTCAATGGTCTGTTGGTCCTAGCCATTGCTTCTAGGTAGAATAGGGCCTTACTGCTTCCCTTGCGACGGTCCATCGCTAGTCCGATGGTCCATCGGCCTGGGCCATCGATCTAGGGTAGAAGGTAGTCATACTGACTCGCTGTGACAGTCGTGGCCGATATTCCATCGCTAGTCCGATGATCCTTCGGCCTCACCGTCGCACCTGGGCGGTTTTACTGCCTTCTGTATTTCGGCCATAACTTTCGATGTCGGATTTTGATGAAATTGGTATCGATGGAAAGCTTATTAAATTTTCCACATGACAAAAAGTTAAAATGTTAAAAATATCACGTGTACAAAGTATATTCATCATTCAAATAAAGCTTCTAACATTCTTGGGACAATTTCAAGCTAGGAAAAAGTACGGAGTATTACACTTTGACAGAGATATATTTGCTATAAGGATTGTAGATGGATAAGCACTGTGGAATTCCAAGACTCTTATACTATTTGAACCCTTACTAGTAAGGCTTGATAGTTCTTGAGATGATGTAGTCCATTTGAGCGCCTTTTCAAGCTCAGCCTTAACCTAAACTAGATCTCTCTCAAGTTCAACACTCCTCTCAAGTGAGGCAGTCGGATCTGTATTTTCCTTGGCCAATTTCTCTTCTAGATCAAATTGAATTTTTCTTCCTTCACTCTTCTCTGTTGAATTAAACTTAGACATTTCACTAAGTTTTTCATTTACAAGATGATTTTCAAGGGAGAGTGGATTTCCAGTTTTCTAAAGTTTAGTCACTTGCACAACTAATTCAACCATTTCTTCCTCACATTTTTCAATATCTTTCTTTAGAAACTCTTTATCTTTAGTGAGATCATTAACAGTATTTATAAGCATAGTAGCAAGTGACTTCAACTCTTTAAGGGAGTAATTTTTGAGATTCTCTTTGATGTTCAAGAGAGTTACCTTGTCATCTTCTTCATCATATGAATTTTTCATCAAGGAAAAAAGGGAGTCATAGACTTGTACATCATCATCTACTGCCATCACGGAGATATCATCTCGCTATTTTGATTTATCTAAATCACTGGAGGAATCACCCCAGACAGCTAGGACCTATTTTGTAACCTTGTCAGCCTCAACTTTCCTATTGTACTTTCCAGGGACCCGGTCCTTGCCCTTTTCCTTTTCACCACCTTGCTTGACATGCTCCTTCTACTCCACTTTATATAGAGAACAGTCTTTGATATAGTGACCCAACTTTCCATATTTTTAACAAGTGTCATTTGCCT
This sequence comes from Capsicum pubescens, assembly GCA_030864215.1. Taxonomy (NCBI): domain Eukaryota; kingdom Viridiplantae; phylum Streptophyta; class Magnoliopsida; order Solanales; family Solanaceae; genus Capsicum; species Capsicum pubescens. The sequence goes on along the minus strand of CM061538.1, from coordinate 327,719,284 downwards.
TTCTTTTTTTGATGTGCCTTGTTGGATTCTCCTCTTCTAGGTAGAGCTCCAGACTTTCTCATGGCTTTGAGGACCCGTTTTTCAAAGTAAGCAGTTTACTCATCCTCAGCACTGGTGGTCTCCTTTGTTACCTTTAATTCAAGATTCTTATTCTTCTTGTGCTCACTCTTTGATTTGTCTTGTATCTTCATGCTCTCATAGGTCTTGAGATTTCCAATCAACTCATCCATGGTCATATTTTTCAAATCCCTAGTTTCAGTAATAACATTCACTTTACTCTCTTATTGCTTGGGGAGTATACTTAGGACCTTGTGATAAGAATTGGGTTATATTAATAAATAAGAAAATAATGCGGAAGCAAAAATCCTAAGATTAAAGATAGATGAAATTTGAGAATAAATCTCCAAGTTCGAGATGAAGTGCTAAGAACCCTAATTGATCTTAGTATTCAAAATTAGTGGATTAAGACTAATTATGATACTAATAGATTTAATTCTAGAACTTAGATCCAAAGGTGATCTGGACCCCTATTTCAAAGAAATTAAAGACAACAATTAGTATAAGAATAATCACATTCTTTAATTAACTTTAATAGAAACAAAAGATATCAAGTTAAGTATTAATCTTACCTCTTAAATTATAAGGTTGCAACATAAATCCCAAGTAGTCAAACATAAAGGTGTAAATAAGAGAAACTCTCAATTAATAATAATGTTGTCTCATTGAAAATAACAAAATCCATCCCTATATATAGGAAAAAAACCTATCCCAAATAACATGGGATTCAAATTCTACTTTTATGAAAATAAATAAATCTAGGAAACTTTAAACTAGGAAACTTTTAAACTAGGAAATTTTAACTAGGTAACTTTTAAACTAGGAAACTTTAAACTAGGAAAAAAAAAGTTTTCTATTTTAATCAAAACCTATATGGGCCCAATCATCTGCATTTGGACTTGAACTTGAATCATGAAATATGTGTAGCACTTAGCCCATGCTTCTCCATAATTTTTGGACTCATTCTTAGGCTCTTCTTCCATCATAAGCATCTTTCTGATTCACATTAAAGTCCGTCAATCTTAATTCAAGTTGATCGTCCTGAATGCTATCATTCCCCTCTTCTTGAAAACATTTCATCCTCAAATTTGAATCTCGCAAAATCAAGAATACATACAATAGTGAACAACATACATTACTTGAAAACAACAATGGTAGGAACAAAACAAGATAGTGACCATGTGTCCACTCAACCCAATTAATCCTTGCATGTATAAATACACCTTTATAAATCATGTGGACATCATCATACCAATATAAAATTCTCTTCCTTGCATGAGCACAACAAAATTCATGTTTAGATGACGTAGGTAATGCTATGTGCCTCTCCAATTTAGATCTATCAATAAAGTACTCCAATGGACTTGCCAAAGACAACATAAGCTCCATAGCATATGTATCAAATTAAACACTTTTATGATATATCCAAGCATCATTAATTACACTTTCCAAAGATTTTTCCACATAACATTTATTCACATAAGCATAGGAGATTTCAAGAAGGTTAGAAGAACCTTTCAATCTCAAAATAGAATCTCCACCAAATTCTAAGTAATTTCTCAAATTCTCCAATGAGGAATCATGAATAGGTTCAACAAAGTATATTAGATTGCCGGTATCAAAATATTTATGTATGTCCTCATCACTAGTAGCAAACATCTTTTTAATCTTACAATCACCAAGACTTGAGGAATTATATTTTATCCCGTAAAAAGAATCATAATTCAATAAGTGATCACACAAAAACCGTTTCCACATTAGAATAGGAGAAGAAGAATGATCTAACTCATTCATAATCCGTATTTTCTGCCCACAAACATTATGCCTTGTTTCAACAAGTGGAATTCATATTCAACACAAAAACCGTTTCCACATTAGAATAGGAGAAGAAGAATGATCTAACTCATTCATAATCCGTATTTTCTGCCCACAAACATTATGCCTTGTTTCAACAAGTGGAATTCATATTCAACATTGTCATGCTCAATTTTAGAGGACAACGACTTATTATTAGTGAACTTAGCGATTATAGTTAATGACTTATTATATAGCAAGACATCAATATCCTCAAACTTAATAAAGTCACCAATATAAAAATTAACAGTGTAGTTCATTACCTTCAAAAAGACCTTAGGTGTTCTAGGAATTCCAAGAATGTGGATAAACCAATCATACATACTGTACTTGGTCTTATGTAGGAAAGGAATAATATCACCTCGTGTTTCCTTGCTCACTGGCATTAGATCTATATCTTTCTTGTTGGACTTTTTTTCAAGAATCTCATCTTGGACAAGTCCAAAATAATTCTCTTTACCATATCCTTCTCATGAACCAACACTTGCTCAATGAGACATTTAGTTTCAACCACCTTATTATTAATTTCATCCAATGAAGGCTTTTCAATGCTAATTTTTCCATAAGTACCTATAAGAGAGTCAAAGCAACTAAAAGAAGTAGGAAGGTTAGAGTTAGAACAAGAAATAACCTCACTAAAACTCCCTTGTCTTTCTTTCTCTACCTCATTATTATCCCTCTCTTTATTACTCTCATGAAAATTACCTCTTTTCTTTTCTCTTGACCTCACTTGACATCCCATTCTCTTCACACACCACCTTTCTTCTTTCCTGTCTTAGAATATCAACATGTACTCTCTTACTCTTATTATTCTTTTCTCTCTCAAAATTTTTCATTGCTTCTTTCACATGTTTTTGATCTTTACAAACTTGGGATGAAGGTAAAGGTACAAGTTTATAGTTTCTTTTTTTTAGCTCAAGATAAACTCTATTCATTTTCCTATCATAAATTGCATTCCTATCAAACTATCATGGACACCCAAGCTTGATATGACAATCTTGCATTGAAATTACATTACAAAGAACATTAGCAGAGTACCTTCCAATGGAGAAAGAAATCATGCATTGCTTAGTCGCCTTAAGTTTACCAAAATCATTGTGTTTGATGCATGTAAGTTACAACTTCTCCACCACGTATAAACTTATCACATTAGCATCACTTTCAAAATCAATAATCATAGAGCAAATATTATCCTTTATCCCACAACTTGTATGAAAAATACTTCCCCTCCTCAGATCAACTATGTTCAAAGATAGATTTTGGGTGACCTCTAATGCATCGAGTTGATCAAAAATCTTTATAAGTGTCTTGGATATGTCATTGATTTGAGTCCCAGCATCAACATATTTTCTAATTTAAGACATCCCAAAAATAAGATCAAAGAAAACAAAGATCTCTCAATTTTGGCTTTTTTTTTGTTCTATTGATCTCACTCTCTTGCCCTTTTCCACTCAAATTACAACCTTTGGTTGATACCTTTAGGATTTATATATTAACCCTATTAGTAGCAATCCCTTTAGAAGTAAGATGTAGAGAGCAAAAAGAAATTACCAACTCCCAGACGGAGTCGGTTTGGTGAGACAAGAAGAAAGACCAATTAAAAAAAATTCTAATTTTCTCCTCTTCTTGATTTTCCTTCTTGATGTTGGAAAACAAGAAACACGATAAATTTGAAATTTCTTAATTTGTAAGCAACCTTTTTCTTTTAATCTTTTTTAATCTACTAAAAGGAGAAAAAGTAAAGAGATTTTTTTTCTACGAAACTCCCAAGAATTATCAAGAATGGAACCTTGATAGAACCGCTTGGATACCACTTGATAAGAATCGGGTTACGTTAATAAATAAGAAAATAATGCGGAAGCATAAATCATAAGATTAAAGACAAAAAATTAAAGATAGATGAAATTTGAGAATAAATCCCCAATTTTGAGATTAAGTGTTAAGAACCCTAATTAATCATAGTATTCAAAATTAGTGGATTAAGACTAATTATGCTACTAATAGAGTCAATTTAATAACTTAGATCCAAAGGTGATCTAGACCCTATTTCGAAGAAATTAAAGACAACAATTAGTATAAGACTAATCACCTTCTTTAATTAACTTTAATAGAAACCAAAGATAACAAGTTAAGAATTAATATTACCTCCTAAAAAATCTTTCTTATAAGGTTGCAAGATAAATCTCAAGTAGCCACACACAAAGGTGTAAATAAGATAAACTCTCAATTAATAATAATGTTGTCTCATTGAAAATAACAAAATCCATCCCTATATATAGAGAAAAAACCTATCTCAAATAACATGGGATTCGAATTCTACTTTTATGAAAATAAATAAATCTAGGAAACTTTAAACTAGGAAACTTTTAAACTAGGAAATTTTAAAATAGGATACTTTTAAACTAGGAAAATATAAACTAGGTAAATTTTAAACTAGGAAAGCAAAAGTTTCTGATTTAAATCAAAACCCATGAGCCCAATCATCTGTATTTGGACTTGGACTTGAATCATGAAATATGTGTAGCACTTAGCCCATGCTTCTCCATACTTCTTGGACTCATTATTGGGCTCTTCTTCCATCATAAGCATCTTTCAAATTCACATTAAAGCCCGTCAATCTTAATGCAAGTGGACCACCCCGGATGTTATCACCTTGAGAACCTGTTTGGTGGTTCAAATATCCTCACCCAAATAGTGGAGTTCATTGGTTATATCAGTGAACCTTGCATGCGTTTCCTGGATAGACTCTCCCTCCCTCATGGTGAAAGTATCATATTGGGTAGTTAGCATATCAACCTTTGACTCTTTCACTTGACTAGTTCCCTCATGGGTTGTTTGTAGGCAGTTTCAGATTTCTTTAGCAGCCTCACAAGCAGAAATCCTATTGTACTCATTAGGGTCAATGCCACAAACCAGTAGTTCTTTAGCATTATAGTTATTTTCAATATTCTTCCGATCAGCATCATCATATTTCTTTTTAGTCTTACGAACATTTGAAGTCACTTCACCAACTCTTACTTCTTTGTGTGAACAAAAGGACCATCTTCAATCGTATCCCACAACTCAGAGTCTTCTACCATGATGAAATCATGTGAGTTTTCCACCACTCATTGTATTCCCCATTGAACCTGGGTGGTCGAGTAGTAGACTGGACTTCTTCAAGATTTGGAGGAGCTAGCCATGTTGAAGATCCTTCCTAGGTGTTACCCTTTTAGGAAGACCTTGCTCTTATTCCAAATGTAGAGATATACGAGTTTCCCTCTTACTTTAGGACCAAGTCCCAAGCACACATAACAACAAAAAGTTAACAATGCAGTACGTAAAATGAATAAATAAGAAACACAATAATTTTATGTGAAAACTCCTTGCTCAAGGGAGATAAACCACGACCTGCCTCAAGAATTTCCAAAGTTCCACTAATATTCAAGCAACCTTGAATACAGACTTCATGACATCAAGGATTAAAACTCCTAATCCTTCTTCTCCTAGTAATAACTCTATTTCGAAGAGAAATGTGCAATACCTCTACTGCACCAAAAAACCAACAAACTCTAACTGAGTAAACAAGCTAACTCTAATTTAAATATCACCTAAAACTAGATGATAACAATGAGTTTGAGAACTTAGAACAAGCATTTGTAATCACAATACAAAGACTCAATTACAGCAAGAACATACAATACAACTTGTGTCCGATCAGTTCCCTGTTGCGAGTGAGGCTTTGATTCAAGAGTTTCAAGAGAATATTTTGTTGTGAGAATATGAAAGCTTGATTTTCATGTTGTGTAAGATGGGCAATATATATGAGACAAGAAAATCTAGGACGAGTCTCATTGGCTGAGAACAAAAAGTGCAGCAGCTTTCTCACCAACTTTTGTACTATCGTCCAGCTGTACATGACATTGACTTGAATGCAGTCAACCAAGTCCGTAATTAGTTGCAAGTTTGTCATCACATAGTCTTTAGGAACCAGGTCCCAATATATAATTTGTCAATCATCAAAACTAAGGACTTAACACTCAGTTTTAAAAGTTGTGCAAAAATAGACTATCTGGCCTAACTGTTATCTCCGTGCTCTCTTTTTCTTCTTCCTCCTCCTCATCGAGAAGTAAAAGCCACAAAAATTGAACCCATCGCAGAAACTTGTTGCATCCTTTTGGTGGACATGGAGAAATTTGTACTGACGGAATTGGAAAAGAAGCACAAGCTGAGTTTTCTTGTTATTTCTTTATAGGGTTATGAGTACTTCAAGTTCTTTTTCGGAAGTAACGGTATGGACTACGTACATTTTACCCTCCCCAAACCCCACTTGATGGGAATTCACTGGGTTTGTTGTTGTTGTTGTTGTTGAGTACTTCAAGTTCTTTTTTCTTTATTTGTAATAGTTCGAAGATAGTATCTAGTCTTGTCAATCTAGTACTGAACAACTGAAAAAAAAAAAACAGAAAACTTGTACTAGGCGTCTGGCATCAAAACTTGTGAATAACTGGAAAAAAAAAAACTTGTACCAGGCATCTGGTATCGAATAGAGCCTGGCATGACTTTTGAATAATGCTTGTTTTGTCAATTTGGCAAGATATGTTATGCCCCAAGGTTATTTTAGCACAAATTTCTTAAACAGGGACAAAAGTGAAATAACAACGTGAAAATATCCTATTTGTGCAAATCTCCGAATCACATCTTTTTGGAAGCAACAGATTACTTAAACTCGTTAATGTCAAGGTGAATTGCAAGGAAAATATTCGAAAAGGGACAAGATAATTGAATAAGTAGCACCAGATTTTGTAGTTGAAAAGACCTCCCACGTCATTACCTAGAAAGCAAGACACACATAGTTTGTATGTCTGAACTCGAGATGCTTTAATAGAATAGTTTCTCCAATTTGTTAATCTGGAGTCCTTAGTAGATGATAAGGAATTCCCTCGAACTACGAATGCTTGTATATTCCAGTCAAACATATTTGGATAGAGAACTATACTCGATGAACTCTTTTATACTAGCTAGGTACAAAATGTTGAATATATATTATGTGGAACTCATGCCTAGCGAGGTAAAATGCCTTGAGGTGTAATTTCCCAGTACTTTTTAAAAAATAAGGAAATACATTTACATAAGAAAAGCAAAATGATGAACTAGCTAGCCTCAGCTGTCGATAACAGTCACAAATTGTTAAACTACAGTTTCCCTTTTCTAATGATATTCTAGTGTTAACATCTTTTTATAACTTGTCCCATCTCCACCTCAAGCATTTTCCAAAAGTTTTGCACTGCTCTTTTCCTTTTGAGTTTAATAAAATTACAATAAGAGAAGTTAACAAAACTAAGGTTGCAATGTCAGGTCGGCAAAGCAGAGGTTAGGCTCTGAACTTTATTAGAAACAAATATAAATAAAGATCAAATATGAACATCTATCCATTCTTACTTACATTATGATTATGAACAAAACCATGGTTGCAATGTACATGATAAATATGAAGAATTAAATTAGTCAACATTAATCATATAGAATTGTGTGGCTTTCTTATCTTGAATCCTTATGGAGATCCTCCACTGTGCAACAACTTGAAGACATGCCAGAAATAATATGGATCTTCGGAAGAACCAAGTAACCCTTTCCATCAAAGAATAAAGTTGGAGGATTTGGCAAATAAAACCTTTCAGTTGGATATGCCTTAATTGCATTATTCTTTCACTGTCTTCTAGAAATACTCGAAAATACAGAAGATATGCTTTTAGATCAGTGTCAAGTGATTATAACTCAATCCAAGCAAATTTGAACATTGTTCAGTAGGATCATTTATGACAAATGATTTGATATTTTAGCAACATGTTAGAGTACACGCCCTACTGATTTTCTTATTTTCGCCTAACTGTTGCCTATCGATGAAACAGGTTGACTAACGTGTTTCGAACTAGCTAAACAGTAAGAAAATAACACAGTGGATTTTTACGTGGAAAACATCCGGCTCAAGAGGTGTAAAAAACCACAACCTGTACCTCTACAGGATTTAACTACAACTTCACGAAATAACTCTGAGCCTCAATGACGACTGGTTACAAAACTCTTGTAACCAACAACTAGGAATTATAAACTCCAATTCCTATACCTCAATAACTAGAAATTATAAACTATAATTCCTATAACTCAAACAATCACCCTTGACTGTTGAACCCACTTCGAGTTATCCCAAACTTGAAGTTAACTCAACTCAGTATTGTTTCTAAACAATCAATCTAGAAAAGCAATAAATTACAACTCAATAAGAATAATATATTTAAACTGACTCATGAACTGTAAAGCTTAATCCTGTGCAACAGGTTCGTCAATTTGTTCCTTTGTACTGGCAGCACTTGAATCTTCAGCCAGAATTTTCTCAATTATGAACTTTCTCAATTTGATCGTGTTTAGACTTTTCTCTCTCTGTAAGTGCACAAGTTACTCTGAATGACACATCTTCTATTTAAGCACAACTCTCCAAAGAGTCATTCTTTATTTCAAACTCCTCCTTTAATCAGAACTCTAATTGCATAGAGTTCTACTTCAAATGAGACTCATTCTTCAATTCCAACTCTTGTCTCCTTAGTGTTGTAGTCAAACTTCAACTCTTTAAATCAGCTTATCTTCAAGTATTTTACTCAACCACAACTTCTTCAATTTCTCACGTGATCAGTAACTTGAGTATATCAGAATTAGGATCGCTCATTCATTCCTGACTTTAATCAATCTTTGTTTGCATCTATCACTAAAACTTGAAACTTGTATTCCCATGCTTGGACCAGCTCAAGTAACATGGTCCATTCATGTGTCAGTCATCAAAAACTTCATTGATCTAACAAAGAGTCCTTCAATTAGTATGTTTCCTATCTTGCGTAGACTTCTTCAATCTGTGTAATCTTTCTCCTTCTACACATAGGACTCTTCAGGATATGCTCAGAAGTGAAACTCCTTCTTTCCATAGGACTCCTTTTTTAACTCAACTTGTTTTTCCTTTATCATCAAGTGTTTGAATTAAATTTAAATTCTTCAAATTAGCGTATGTTTATTTTCTTGAGTTTATTGGAATTAACTACTCATCTGGTTTTTTATTTCTTCCACCCTTGTCTTTAATCATCGATGAGCTACAAGTTCAGCTACATGAGACAGTGTATCTGTGAACCAGCTTGACTGACATGTTTCATATCACTTTGTCAGTTTGTCAATCATCAAAACTACATCGTACCCAACAAATTCCCCCTTTTTAATAATGACAAACCTCTTGTCTTTGTGCATTCAAACATCTTCACCTGTAGGCACTAAAGTATAAAACACTAGAATGAAACAAGTTAGTCAATGAGTTATAAACATTCACAACCCTCATATCTTCCCCATTTTGGCATCATCGAAAAACCATTTCAATGCAATAATATACTAGCCAAAGTGATTTGTTATGCTATTCATGGCCACTGGGACTATCACCAAAACTGTCACGACCCGAACCGAGGCCCTGGCTGTGACGAGAATCCCGAACCATGAAGGCCCGAACGCCCTTCTAACTTGTAATCATATACACCATTTATACATAATTAAGGAAATACGGAAAATATATTTAGCGAAACGGAATCATGGTCATAAGTCTGATACAAGTTCAAAAATGGAAAATGAAATCCAAAACCATCTAACAACATCTAAAAATCATCTGCGAAATCTATACTACATGACTAATGATAAATGTCTGGAAATAAATAGGCCTTCTGAAATATAGAAGGCTCACCGACCAAACTCTGCACTTCTGTCTTGAAGAAATCTACTATTTATCAAGACCCCTAGATTGTACCTCAGAACCTGGAAGGTAAGGGGGTCAATACAAATGTACTGGTACGCAGAGAAATCCAAAATAAAGCTTTTGATATAAATAAAATAGTTGAGAGCTAGTCATAAAACATCATATATGATATAAATTCCAAAACACATAGGCATCTTTGATAATCACAAAACCTTTCTGTCAATGCAGTCTTCGATCTTTGTATTACTTCTGAGTTAGGTGGCACTCCCCTACAAGTCTGATATTTTCGGGCTATATGAAATTCGTCATTGACTCGGCGGGGAAGCCCCCAACCCAAGTGTGCTGCAAGGGTTGGAGTGTCTGAGTCTGATACGTCACAGGGCACTAAGCCAACGTATAATAATATACCCGGATCGGCAAATCACGATTTTGGGTAATGAGTTTTCTAAACTCGTGCCTTCTTCGGGGAACCACCTAAGCTCTCTTTATGCCCAATTTTAGTCTATTTTGAAACATGCATCATTCTAGTTTCAAAAATCTGAAAATCTGATTTCAAACATGCATTTTATTCTGTTCTTAGTTAACATGGCATTATTTGAGCTGGTGTCATCACACAAAGACTTGCAAGTCCTTTTTCTGAGCCATAATGCATCATACATGATTCTTTCATCAAAATTCAATTCAGACCACCCAAACATGCAAATAGTATAAGAGAATTCATGTTCCGAAACATAAGTCAAAACTATGCAAGAATTCTTCAAACATATGGTGGTCATATGCTTTTGGCAAAACCATGCACTCTTTAATTATATGTATATTTAACATTCATCTACATGCACAACCCTCTCTTTTGATTTCACAATCATGTTCAAATCATAGTATAAATCAAGACTTTTCATATCATGCTTTTCAAAACAATCCATATCATGCGAATAATGAGAACAATCGTATCAAGAGAAGGATTCATTATAATTCATGCTCTCAATTGAATATTCATCCTTAAACACATTCATACATATATATAGAATTTCAAATCAATTTGGGGAAAGTCCTAAAGACCAAAACAATGTCATTGAGACTTCTAAAATATGATTATAATTCATAAATCTAAAACCCTTTTCTTAAAATCATGATTTCTATGCCCATGAAATTTTTAGGAAAACCCCACGTACCTCAATTTAGGAATTTAGTGGATGATTCTTGAGGCCTACGATTTGGGGATTCCAAATCTTCAATCAATCTTGAAAACCCACAGTTAAATCTTGAGTTATTTAGGTTTTTAGTTTGAAACCCTAGAGAGAGTTTCTTGTGAATTTTTGATGAAAATATGAATAATGTGGTCACTTTGGAGTATAATCCCGTGTTTAAGCTGATGGGGGGTGGAAAATACCTAATATACCCTTAATGAGATGGAATAAAATATAACTGGGAGCCCAATTTTATGGGCCACCGCGACGCGCCACAATCGTGGTGGCTCACTGGAAATTGACAAATAGGATTCTTGGGGTCACCGCGACACAGAGCCATCGCGTTATCCCACTAGTTGGGACCTGAAACTTCAACGCGACCCACCATAATCTCTCTAGGCTACTGGAATTTGACAATTGTTAAATAGACCACCTCCGCGACGCATCAAGCACCAAAATGACGGTGTTTAACGACTAGGACTTAAATTAGCCATAATATCTTGCCCGGGTATCGGATTTGGCCGAATCTTATATGGACGGAAAGCTCATTCAATTTTCCACACTACATAATTGATTAACATGAAAAATTTGGATAGGATTTATGGCTTTTGAATCATCTACGCATAAAAATAATGGTTTTTGTTCTAGTCTGAAATGCAGGGTGCTACATTATCTCTCCCTTGGGATCATTCATCCCCGAATGATGGGTAGGAACATTGAAGCTTAAAGGTATGGAATAACGCAAACCTGATGTGTCTTCTAAGAAAGGATATAACTGATCTAAAATGTTTAAACTTCTATCATGAAACTAAATTCTGAGCTGACTTGCCCTTACTTATTTTAAGGAGCTGATTCATGCTGAGAGTTTAGGATTTCCCCCGAGGTGTTTATGCTCAAATCACACACATTGAATTTGGAAGTTATAACTTAGGTAAGTACGAATCATGAGGCAACCAGATTTAGATCGTACAAAGGTAATACACTGTCTGAGCTAAAATAGCTGGAAAAATTTGAGATTATGTGCTGAACTCTTATGAACTGAGTCATGACTAAAGAACTGAATCTGAAACATGATGCTTGGACTGAACTAAGTTCGCAACTTACATGGATGGAATAGATTATCTTTTGGGATGGTCATACGCATTGGACTTCAGATAGTAGGACTGGGTGAAAAGGTGGAAAACCACAGTAACTTGTTTTCCTGACTATTAAACTGAATTATACTGGACACTTATACGTAACTGGAGTATCTCTTCAACACTCTTTCTAAAGAAGTTCTAGTGGAATTAGGGAGCAAAGAATCTCTGACATGAGTTACACAAGACATCTAACTAAGGAATCACAACAATGACACTACTCTATAGCATGGAATATAGACATATAACTCGTAAACTAGGATAGAATTACCAAACCTTAGGCATTGCAACTTCTTACTTTCAAAATTAGCCACACTTCTAAAATACTCTCTCAACTATACTTTCCCCTTAAACACCATGCTCATTAATTCCACTTATTTTTCTCACATGGCCGCTGATATTTCCATCTACTAATGTCTAAACTGAACTAAATCCCCTTATCATCTTCAAGCCGAACTCAAAATCACAAGACGCGTCTGAATCGTGAATTTAGAACACCCTGTATTTCACAATTCCTCATCTCCTGCATAATTCTTATTGCCACTCCAGCAATCACCTTCAACTTCGCATTAGACATTCACAAACACTCAAAGCATCCATCCGTATGTATACAAACATGACATTCAAGCCTATCTTCATACCCACATATGTACTTATAAACGAATACTTATAAATCATTTTCCTCATATTTTTTAATACTTCTATCCATAACAACTTCTCTGCACTATTCAGATGATACACATAAAATATCCTTAACTAACCAAGCCATACACGATACTTCACCTCAAAATTCTTTCAATTTATAGACATAAATAAAACAAGCACACATAATTTTTTTTTTCCAAATATAACACATAAAACTTCAACTAACCTTGACATGTATCAAAGACTTGGCCTCAATCTTACTCTATAATTACTTCCTTAACTCAAATAAGCACACAACCTTCTTTCATGAACAAGAAATGTTTATTCTTTCCCATCTAGACAACTGTTCATCATCACTATCTTGGCCTAAGGGAAAAGGTCACTGAAAAATTGTAATATCGGGATCCGAATCATGAGGGGAGTACTAAGCATAACTTGATACCCTACTGGGGCGTGAGGAATAGAGCACTCACGACATGGACTCATTAAAGAGATATAATCTGAGGACGTACCTGATATAAATCTGAATTTTCACTGATCGTTAAGAGTATCACATGTGCACAAGAGTCATGAACTGCATGACCTAAATTTTTGGAATTCATAACTTACGGAAAGTGATTCTGACTGCTGAACAAACTGGGAACTCATCATACTAGGAACTAGGAGAGTACATGATTCCTTATCATATGCATGAACACGAGCTATGATCATGAAGCTGAAACATAAAGCATGAGTATGTATCGGAATAACTGAAGTAAACTGCTGAAATAAGAATAGATTGAGCATTATTTTCTCACGGCCAATTCTACAACTTACTGGCACATCTATTAGTATTTGAAAACTTGACTTGGTTACTCGTTCTATCATCTCACCCTTAGATTTAAGCTATTACTCTAAGTCTGTGCACCACTATATACACTCTGGTATAAACTGAAATCACTTTACTCTAGAGTCGGGGATATAACAAAACACATAAAACTAAACTTATCCTGTAAGACGGTATCTTTATGTATAACAACCAATACTAATACCTCCATCTAAGATTCAACCCTTAGGTTTCTATATCCCCAAAAGTCATCATATAACAGCTTAAACATTCACTAACTTAGATTCTTCTAACACTAAACATGGATATCTCCAAACCTTTGATGGACCATACCACTTCTGGCATAGTCTACCAGTATCATGTCTGCAACTTATATTTCTAAACCAAAAGAATCAAGATTATACAAAAAGGCTCAACATCATTAATCATAACTCCATAACTTAGCTATCAAGAATATCACATATTATCTAACTAGTCTTTCTCCACCTAACAACTCAATGGTACTACTAACCACACAACATGCAATGATCCTTGAAAATAATGCATCCCCATAGCACCTTGGGCGTACTTCTACATCATACTTACAACATCAGACTTGATTATGAATCAAATAAACTTAAGCTCTTGTATACACTGTTCAAGCCTACTAGATCATTTTCACACAACTAACACCCACCACATCAATTCATTACCAACTCAATCTCATGCGAAAGGATTCGTCTATTCATATATTAAAACAACACAAGAACAACAAGTTGAACAATAAGTTGCTAGTGAATCGAAATAGGCCTCACACGGTTTCACTAGACTTTGATTTTCAACAACACAATGATAACAATATTACAAGAGATAGAAACTTGACACACAATAATCAATGATCTAAGAATGCACATCTTACTCTATATAAATAAAAAATTTGAGTCAAACACTTCTTCCGCAGACTACTATACAATCCGCACATGCTACTAGCTACCACATTAGTCTATTACTATAAAAGGGTAAATCATCCTCAAACATCGGTTATTCAACTAAAATATTTATTTATAGAAAATTCATCCTTACTCTGATTTCTAACCTTGTGACTTCATATCACCAACTTCTTGGTCTAATCTCACTATCAATAGGTCATGACACTGACACTTTAACTTATACTACTACTTGGGTGGAAATACAGTTCCAACATTCTGCTACACCTCATTCTCTCTTAAGCATGACATCTGCAACATAAAATTTTTTGGAAGGGGACTGAATACACTTAATACCGCAGGCTCAAAAAGTACGATTTCATCAGAATCAAAATTCACACTAGAATCAATACACTCTGAGGCACTAACGGACTCTTCACAAGTCCTTGCCCAATTTCAAAATCTTATATGGCTCAATCAAAAAGGACTATACCATTTATATTCTAGACTTCTGCACCTGAATCACTTCAATAATGAGACATATCTGAGCACATCAAAGTAACAAAAGAATTGGAATGACTTTACTTCCGTATGGGCGACACCATAGCACGAATTAGAGTATGAAAGAGGAACATTCTGACTCCACAGAAAGAACTAGAACATGAAGAAAGGAAAAAGTTACTAAATGCCTAGTAGCCTCCTGCTTATAAGTGTGGCACGCTACACACCCATAAACAAGACTCTACCCGACACGATTTTGCAGACACCCTGGGACCATGAACCTAGCTCTGATACTAAGTTTGTCATGACCCAAACCGAGGCCCTGGCCGTGATGAGCATCCCGAACCATGAAGGCCGGGACGTCATTCTAACTTGTAATCATATACACCATTTATACACAATTAAGAAAATACGGAAAATATATTTACCAAAACGGAATCATGGTCATAAGTCTGATACAAGTTCAAAAATGGAAAATGAAATCCAAAACCATCTAACAACATCTGAAAATCATCTTCGAAATCTCTACTACATGACTAATGATAAATGTTTGGAAATAAATAGGCCTTCTGAAATATATATGGCTCACCGACCGAACTCTCCACTTCTGTCTTAAAGAAATCTGTTATTTATCAGGACCCCTATATTGTACCTCAGAACCTGGAAGGTAGGGGGTCAATACAAATGTACTGGTACGCAGAGCAATCCAAAATAAACCTTCTCATATAAATAAAATAGTTGAGATCTAGTCATAAAACATCATATGATATAAATTCCAAAACACATAGGCATCTTTGATAATCATAAAACCTTTCTGTCAATGCAGTCTCCGATCTTTGTATTACTTCTGAGTTAGGTGGCACTCCCCTACAAGTCTGATATTCCATGGGCTATATGGAATCCGCCATTAACTCGGTGGGGAAGCCCCCAACCCAAGTGTGCTGCAAGGGTTGGAGTGTCTGAGTCTGATATGCCACAGGGCACTAGGCCAGTGTATAATAATTAACCCAGATTAGAAAATCACGATTTTAGGCAATGAGTTATCTGAACTTATGCCTTCTTAGGGGAACCATCTTTTTGCCCAATTTTAGTCTATTTTGAAAAATGCATCATTCTAGTTTCAAAAATCTGAAAATCTGATTTCAAACATGCATTCTATTCTATTCTGAGTTAACATAGCATTATCTGAGTTGGTGTCATCACACCAAGACTTGCAAGTCCTTTTTCTGAACCATAATGCATCATGCATAATTCTTTCATCAAAACTCAATTCAGACCACCCAAACATGCAAATAGTATAAGAGATTTCATGTTCCGAAACATAACTCAAAACTATGCAAGAATTCTTCAAACATATGGTGGTCATGTGCTTTTGGAAAAACCATGCAATCTTTCATTATATGTATATTCAACATTCATCTACATGCACAACCCTCTCTTTTGATTTCACAATCATGTTCAAATCATAGGATAAATCAAGATCTTTCATATCATGCTTTTCAAAACAATGCATACCATGCGAATAATGGAAAAATCATATCAAGAGAGGGATTCATTATAATTCATGCTCTCAATTGAATATTCATCCTTAAACACATGCATACATATATATAGAATTTCAAATCAATCTAGGGAAAGGCCTAAAGACCAAAACAATATCATTGAGACTTCTAAAACATGATTATAATTCATAAATCTAAAACCCTTTTCTTAAAATCATGATTTCTATGCCCATGAGATTTTTAGAAAAACCCTACATACCTCAATTTAGGAATTTAATGGATGATTCTTGAAGCATATGATTTGGGGATTCCAAATCTTCAATCAATCTTGAAAACCCACGGTTAAATTTTGAGTTATTTGGGTTTTTAGTTTGAAATCCTAGAGAGAGTTTCTTGTGAATTTTTGATGAAAATATGAATAATGTGGTCACTTGGGAGTATAATACTGTGTTTAAGATGATAGGAGGAGTGAAAAATACCTAATATACCCTTAATAAGACAGAATAAAATATAACTGGGAACCCAATTTTATAGGCCACCACGACGCGCCACAATCGCGGTGGCTCGCTGGAAATTGACAAATGGGATTCTTGGGATCACCGCGATGCGGACCATCGCGTTGTCCCACTGGTTGGGACCTGGAACTTCAGCGCAATGCGCCATAATCGCGCTAGGATACTGGAATTTGGCAATTGTTAAATAGACCACCTCCGCGATGCGTCAAGCACCAAAATGATGGTGTTTTACGACTAGGACTTAAATTAGCCATAACATCTTGCTCGGGTATTGGATTTGGGTGAATCTTATATCGACGGAAAGCTCATTCAATTTTCCACACTACATAATTGATTAACATGGAAAAATTACATAAGATTTATGGATTTTGAATAATCTACGCATAGAAATGACGGTTTTCGTTCTAGTCCGAAATGCGGGGTGTTACAAAAACAATCAGACAAAGACTTTAGTCAACATAGTAATGTATTAAAGAGAGCAAAAATATGAGTCAATTTAGCAAAGATAACCATTCCATTTAACTGCCAGAGCATGTTCCACATTAAACCTAAGCTAGTACTGAACAAAGCAAAACAACTGAGCATTAATAAAAAAAATATGGTATAAAAGTGGGACATGTCTAAGGATTTGAATAGTTAGGAGCTGATAAGGAAAGTGGAACAGGTGATATCAAATGTGTCAATTGACGAATGAATTCAATATTTTCATCCCTCTATCAATCAAGGTCAAGCTTCAAAGTCATGATCCTAGACTTAAGGACCTCTTATTCCACTTCATGACTGTCTTGTGCAGCTTCTAGTTTAGGTTTTTTTTCTCAGCTTAATCATTTTTTTATTATCAATTTTTTCAAGGTCGTTAGCCCTCCTTATTAAAATAGGTAAAGCAGCATGATTCATCTATTCAAGAACACCCATTATTGTTTTATAAGTCAAACTTGAACTAAGACTGAGAAGTCCCAAAAAAAATAGCCAATTAGGAACTAAAAGGGAGAGCATGTCCCTTTTCATTCTTTAGAAACATATGTTGCATATGATTGATGTTCAAGTTTGGCAAATTCATGATACAAAAATTGATATTTTGGTTGAGAGAGAAGAAGGAATTTTTGGTTTAGAATCAACATATTTGTAGACAACCATTTGGAGAGAATCAAAGAAAATTTGGTCAACCAATTCGTAAGCATTATAGGACAAGGGGAGGATGAAGTATGAGTAATGGAATAGGTGTGCTCAACTATTTCAACTTAAATAGCCTATGCTTATGTCAGTGTAGAGCATACCTGATAAGAAGAACTTTGCGGTCACAATTGCTTGCTTGTACCTATTTTTCTGGATAATCTAATATAAAATTAGGTTAGAAGAATCAAAATCTGGAATTGGGACACACAGCTAAATGTGAAAGACTAAATCGAATAACATTTTAGCTATTAAGATTAAAAGAAAAAATAGTTATTCTAGTCAATCATTGAGGGGAGTTCATGCAATTTTAATTATCCCCAAGTCTAACCTATTTCTTTCAAAATGTTCTCTACTTAGTACACTTGGTTCTTCTCCAGTCAATTAAGTAACCCACATAGTCAACATTTTTATAGCCCTCAAGAGTAAAATTATTTTTCTTTAAATACCATAGTCTCAAGACATTGATTACCATAAGATATCTAAATATTCTTGTGACAACACCAATTCTTATGAACTACCAACAAAATTATCAGCAACTTGTATTAGTGTTATTGATGCATCAATTTCATGATTTGTTGTTCCCCCTGTCAATATGCCCTCAGTCTATACAATAGTTGGACCAGGTGGCACAACATATTCCTGTGCATGCTCATCAGTTTTACTGTCATCCCTAATTTTTTTTGAAAGAGGATCTCTCTTGCTTCCCCCTTATACGAGCACTACAAATTTGACCATCTTTAAAAAGGTTGTTGTTTTAGTTCTCCCAATCTTTTAAAATCTAGTAATGGTTCTATTTTTACCATCTCCAAAAGATCTATTCCCCCTTTTAAATGTGGTAAGTGAAAGGAACTTCATTTTTTTCCGGTCTTATGCCTTGAGCAAGCTCTATCCATGTACTAATTTCGCTTGCCTCCTTTCACTCTCACCTGCAAAATAAATTAGGGATTAACTTTAGGAACCCAGACAAACTTGGGTCCTTTCTTATGAGAAAAATGATGTATAAGGTTCCTTCTAGCCCATCGAGGCAACAGGTTATCTGACCTGTTTCTCTGACCAGTTTTGACTTTCTTGTTAGTTTGTGCTAACATAGAACCAAATTCTTTTTCTAGGCTTATGCTTCTTGATTTTCTTTTCCTGTAACTGGACATCCAAATGTCCCAGGTTACCACAAATATAACACATATCTTTAATTGCATTAGAACTTTTATAAAAGTCCAACCCAACCTTTTCATTGTGAGTTCTTTGACCTAGCTTATGAACAAGTCTTGAAGAATGTGTCCATATATTATCTCTTTCAAGATCAAGTTTCAATTTAGAAACTTCTTGACTTATTTGACTAACCTTTTTTTTTTCACAAAAGTATTCATGTTTAATCCTAGTCAATTCTGACTCAATTTTTTCTTGTTCCTCACTCTTGACCTTTTTTCTTTTTTAGAAAGAGACAATTTTAGAACTTCAGATTTGAGGGTCGGGCTTGATGAATCAAGTCTGCTAACCTATTCCTTAAGAGTGCAGTTTTCCTTTTCAGCGGTGTTTTTACAAGCCTCTAGATCAATATAATCAAACTTTAGGCTTGCCAAACTGCTGAAGATTTCATCCCTATCAATTGTTAGTTCTTCAAAATCGTCAATTAAAGAACTTATTAAAGAAATACGTTTTCTTTTTAGAACTAGATGCAACTTCTCTTTGAGTTCAAGAATACTCACCTCAGAGGTTCCATCATCTTCTTCAATGTCTGAATCTCCAATGGCCATGAGAGCAGTTTCATCATCTTCTTCACCATCTGATTCATCACTTTCAGATGCCCTGTTTAGATCTTCCATGTTCATCTTATAGTTCTTCAAATTACCAACTAACTCATCAAGAGACATTCTAGTGAGATCCTTAACTTCTCTGATGGATGTAACTTTTACATCCCACTTAGACTTTGGTAGGACTCTCAAAACCTTCTCTACCTGTTCCTCAGTAGATAAAACCTTTCCTAGAGATGATAACTCATTTACCAACAAAGTTAACCTAGTTACCATTTCTTGTAGTGACTCATTATTTTCCATTTCAAAAGCCTCATATTCAGTGAAAAGTAATGCAATTTTGAATTTTCTCACTTGGCTAGTGCCTTCATGTGCATTCACCAATGCATCCTAGATTTATTTAGTAGTGTTGCAATTAGACACTCTATTTTACTCAGCTGGACCAACACCACAAACAAGAATATTTTTGGCTTTTGCATTCTTTTGTAGCGCAACAAGATCTTCTGGGGTGAATTCACTCCTTACCTTTTTTATTTGTTCTCCATCCACTAACTTCATGGGAATTGTTGATCCATAAGTAATTTTGTCCCATAATTCATAATCTAAACTTTGAAGATACGTTTTCATCCTAACTTTCTACCAAATGAAGTGAGAACCATCAAAGAGTGGAGGTATAGTAGTGGATTGACCTTCACTATGACTAGTAGGTAGTGCGTAATTCATCATAGTGATCTTTGTCGTAGGTGTTAACCCTTTTAAGACAACCTGACTCTGATACTACTTGCTAGAGTACGTGCCCTACTGATTTTCTTATTTTTTCCTAAATGTTGCCTATCGATGGAATAGGTTGACTAACGTGTTCCAAACTAGCTAAAACAGTAAGAAAATAACACAGTGAATTTTTACGTGGAAAACACCCGTCTCAAGAGGTGTAAAAAACACGATCTGTACCTCTACAAGATTTAACCCCAACTTCACTAAATAACTCTTAGCCTTAACAATGACTGATTACAAAACTCTTGTAACCAACAACTAGATATTATAAAATCTAATTCTTATACCTCAATAACTAGAAATTATAAACTCTAATTTCTATAAATCAAACAATCACCCTTGACTATTGAACCCACTTCGAGTTATCCCAAACTTGAAGTTAACTCAACTTAATATTGTTTCTAAACAATCAATTTAGGAAAGTAATAAATTACAACTCAATAAGAACAATACATTTAAATGCTCATGAACTGTAAAGCTTAATCATGTGAAATATGTTCATCAATTTGTTCCTTTGTACTGGCAGTACTTGAATCTTCAGTCAGAATTCTCTCAATTATGAACTTTCTCAATTTGATCATGTTTAGCCTTTTCTCTCTCTGTAAGTGCGCAAGTTACTCTAAATGATACATCTTCTATTTAAGCACAGCTCTCCAAAGAGTCATTCTTTATTTTAAACTCCTCATTTAATCAGAACTCTAATTGCATAGAGTTTTACTTCAAGTGAGACTCATTCTTCAATTCCAACTCTTGTTTCCTTAGTGTTGTAGTCAAACTCTAACTCTTTAAATTAGCCTATCTTCAAGTGTTTTACTCAACCACAATTTCTTCAATTTCTCATGTGATCAGTAACTTGAGTATATCAGAATTAGGCTCGCTCATTCATTCCTGACTATAAGCAATCTTTGTCTGCATCTATCGGTGAAACTTGAAACCTGTCTTCCTATGCTTGGACCAGCTCAAGTAACATGGTCCATTCATGTGTCTGTCATCAAAAACTTCATTGATCTAACAAAGATTCCTTTAATTAGTATGTTTTCTATCTTGCATAGACTTCTTCAATCTGTAGAATCTTTCTCCTTCTACACATAGGACTCTTCAGGATATGCTCAGAAGTGAAACTCTTTTTTCCGTAGGACTCTTTTTTTAACTCAACTTGCTTTCCCTTTATCATCAAGTATTTGAATCAAATTCAACTATTTCAAATTAGCATATGTTTATTTTCTTGAGTTTATCAGAATTAACCACTCATCTGGTTTATGATTTTTTCCACCCTTGTCTTTAATCATCGATGATTTTTCTACAAGTTCAGCTACATAAGACAGTGTGTCTGTGAACTAGCTTGACTTACATGTTTCATCTCACTTTGCCAGTTTGTCAATCATCAAAACTACATCATACCCAACACAACATCTTTCCAAACTTCTATTGCCCTGTAAATATTTGGACAGAAGCCCGACAACCACGACAATTGTTAGTGGTACCCTTTGAATTCATCAAATGTTAATGCTTCATCTGCAGATAAAGTACTCATGAAAAGGTTCAAACACTCATATGAATCCATGTGTTCTATTTGCGAAGAGAGATTCTTTGTACCATCTGAACAAGCTACTTCAGTGTTACATGCAACGGTTGTCAACAATATACAACTCCCATATGCCTTTTCTTTCTGCGTCGCATCATTTGCCATTACAACTTCTGTTAGTCTCTATTGAATTGAGTGTTTAACAATAATTGCAACTCTTTTTATATGTGCTTCTCAAGAAACATTACTTTTCTCAAATTTTGTGAGAAATACTTCCAGGGAACTTGTTGAAATATATTTTACTTAGTGCGGTAACTTTTTGCATAATAAGTTGCTACTTTTAGGATGATTTGTATTTTAAATTTCAATTAGATTTTGTTTATTTTGTTGAGATATTTAAGTTTTTTTTTTTAATTTGAATTGATGCAGTTTTTTGTTTTAAGTTGGCAATTTAAAACCTTCCTATGTTAATAAAAATATTGAGAAACAATTTCAATTATTTAAAATAATTTTGTTGCTCCACCATCTTTTAAAAAAAAACAATAGAACTCACTTTTTAGTGCGTGAATATTCTTGACTTAGAGATTGCAATAGCAAATTGGATGTCAAGACCAATTTTTGTTGTTTTATTAGGTACTTGTTTTCATAAGAGTAGCAACACTAGCATAAGTCATACATATTTGTATTCCAATTATGACCTGAAATCTTCAAAGTTGTAAGAAGTCAATGGTGTTATGTTAAATCTTTAATTTTGATGATTGATAAATTTATAGTTTGGGACCAGTTTCTTGGAGTTTTTGTTATGAAAAAGTTGTTACCACTTAGGGAACAGGTTGGGCTCACATGTTGCTATCACAGTCAACTATCACAACTGACACATAGTACAAAGTTGGTGGAAAAACTGCTTCCACTTTTTTGCATCAACCAATGGGATCTCTCCTAGGTTTTCTTGGGTCATACTACATATTGCTCGTCTTGCTCAACAAGAAAACCAATGCTTCCATATTCTCACAACTAAATATCTATTGAAGCTGAAATCAAAGACGATACTACAGCAGGAAACTGATTCTTCATCGAGTTGTATCTTTATTTCCATGTTGTAGTTGAGTCTTTGTAAATTGTTCTTAAACATTTGACTATATTTGCTTATGATTGTAGTAGGTGGTGAGGTGTAAATGTTCCTCTTGTAATCACCTAGAGGTAGGTGATTGTTTCAAGCTAGAGTTATCTTGGTGTGTAGAGTTAGAGGTAGTTGGAGGATAAAGCAGTAGAGTTACTGCTTGTGTTTCCTTGTAATAGAGTTATTACTAGGAAACAAAGGATTAGAAGGTTAATCCTTGGAGTCTGTATTCAAGAAGTTGCTTGAATATAGTGGAGCTTAGAAAACCTGGAGGCAGGTCATGATTTTTCTCCCTTGAACAAGGAGTTTCCATGTAAAATCCTTGTGTCTTCTATTTACTTTATTTCTACACTTCTTACTTTATATATCTCCTAGTTCTTGTCGTGTTTGTGTATCTGGGAACAAGACCCTGAGTTGAGGAGCAACCCACTCCATCTAGGGGTGTTCATGGGTTGGTTTGGGTTGGTTATTGGTAAAAAACATAACCAAACCAACTTAGTCGATTTTTAAACTTCTAAAACCAAACCAAACTAAAAAATAACCATCGGTTTAGTTCGGTTTGGTTTGGTTTTTTCGGTTTATAACTTTAGATAATGATAAAAGTTGAAGATTTAAAGAAAAATCCAATCTAACATATGAGATGTCAACTGAGTGTTGTATCTCAACCTTGAAACTAAGATGTCACCTGAGTGTTATACTTCGGCAAAGTCATGAACAACACCATATGAATGCTTCTAAAAAATATTTAAAAACTATATTTAACAGAATGATATGATAAACCCCGCAAAGGGTGAACACATAAACTTCTTGCTCGACAAGGTTAAAAAAGAAAGTTAAAATTAGTGATTGTCTATAGTCTAATGAATCTTAATTGTAAATTTCAATATACAACAAGAAATTATTTTCAAAATTAGTATCATTTGTCATTCAAAGTACGAAATTCATTTAGAATCTCATAAGGTACTGTCAACTGGATGAAGACATATGACTAATGTATTACGACTAAAGTTAAATAATGATTAAAATATAAAATATAACAAATATTTATATTGTATTTATGAATAATATTTAATTAATTATGATATATATATATATATCGGTTCGGTTTGGTTATTTTGTCGGTTATTTTAGAGTAAAACCAAACCAAACCAAATTAGTATCGATTTTTTAAAATTCAAAACCAAACCAAACCAAACCTAACCAAATATCGGATTTTTTAATCGGTTTGGTTTGGATCGTGGTTCGGTTTGGTTTTTAACCAAACCATGAACACCCCATCTCCATCCCTTTTTTTGGTATCAGAGTCAGGTCTTTCATAATAAGGATAATACCTTAGAAGGATCTTGAGAAATAAATACTTCATCAAAACTAGTTCTAAAGGCTTAATAAGCTACTTATAGTTCTGAAGAAAATGAAACAGCTCACAGTGCAAAAAGGGTGCTCAAAGCCCTGAAAATGTTAGAAGTTATATTCAAAAGGGGTGAATCTAACAAGCATTGCAAGGAAGGAATGGGCAATGGTACCTGTCACAAGTGTGGAAAGCTGGGTCATTACATCAAGGACTGTCCAATACACAAGTTTGAAAACAAGGAATATGTAAGAAAAACTATTGATAAGGAGAGAGGAAGTAACAGGTTCTTATGAAGTATAACAAAAAACTTAAGCTAACAATATTGCAAGTCAGGTGCTTGCAGCATGCTGAAGTAATTCATCAAGTAACCAAATGAGTCTGAGCAAGGAGAAGGCATTTCCACAGTAGTAATAGAAGAAGAGGTGCAAGTCCTTGATTCACTCCTTGCTTCGATGGCAGACACTATGAAAATAAAGGTAAGCCTATGACTCTCCTGGATATCAAGGAAAATCTGAAAGATTACTCCCTCAACAAGTTGAGATATCTTGCCCACACAGATTGACTCCTTAAATGAGCTTGTTGAAGATAAGAAAATCTAAATAAATCCCTTGAGAAATGTGAAGAAGAAGTCATTGAGTTGAGCGTCCAAGTGACATAACTCACTAGTGAAAAAGGAAAATGAAAGGATGATCTAGGTAAGTGCAAAGAAGAATTGGTTGAACTAAGTGTGCAGGTGGCTGAGCATCAAGAAACTTCCAAGAATCTCTCATATGAAAATGATATCCTGAGTAAACATTTAAGTGAAATTACCAAGTTAGCCTCCAAAGAAAAAGCAGAGGGAAGTAGCATACAGTTTCAGTTGGAAGAAAAAGTAGTTGAAGCAAAAGTTAATATGGTTGCTTCGCTTAAATGATATTATATTCTTGAGAGGAAACTGGCTAGATTAAGAACTGAGCTTACAAAGGCTCTTAAGTGGACTTCTTCACCACAAGCTCTAGCTACTCTCACCTGTCAAGATCCAAATAGCAGGAGTGGTTCAAAGTACCACTGTCTAGGTGAAGGTTCTAACTTTGTTGTCAGGCACACAAAGTACAAGGATAATCACTTAATATCATAATGTGGAAAGGTTGGACACTCAAGAGAAATGTGTCCTTTCAAAGAAACAAATCAGAGAAAGATGAGAAAACTTATCACTCCAAGAAAAAGAAAAAGAAGATTACACAGCTGGACTAAGAAGAAGCTAATTCATCCTCTATCCTCTTATTGGAAACTCATACTGAAACGGGTTCCCAATACTAATGACTGATTTGTGATGTACAGCAAAGAAAGAGGTAGTAGCCAATGTAGGCGTGATTAAAGATGGCTTCTCAGAGCATATAACTAAAGGTTTGAAAGAGTACCTCTTGCCTTAGGAACTTGAAAGAGGTAAAGTCTTCTCAGTATATACTTGTGATAGTAGGGAGCTGGTTAAGAAAACCATAGAGAGACAAAGCGTATGAGATCCAGATAAATGGTGGCTTTCTCCATAATTCTACCTCAATAGCTATGAAGTGGTAAGTAGGTATCCTGGCTAGATAGTGATCTACATATCTAATTCAGCTTCATATCTTCTGCAGATATACACTCTTGGCAAGAAGGAGAAATGAAGAAAACGGAAAGTGAGATAGCACAGAATGTTATCTTCAAAATTATTTAGGGACCAGGTCCTAAATTAGGTCAGTATCATTAGTTATTCATAAATAATAACCGTTTAAACATTAAATAATATGGGACACGTCACTCTCCCGCCCCTTCAAAAAGTTGTTTGTGTCCTTTTAGTCCAAGAGACACCCTCATCTAACCAGACACGTTACTTCAGATACATCTTTTCATCAAATCTGAACTAGTCCCTCTTGTCCTATTTAAAATTATAAATCAAATTCTCTCTCCATATTTTTGAAGAACTCTCTCTCTCTCAAGCCTCATCAATTCCCAAATATTCTTAAAACTCAGACCAACTACTCTTGTACAAGATTTCTCAATCTCTACAATGTTGAACTCCTCCTCAACCTCCCAAAAGAATGAACCTACTCCCTTAAAAATAATTGACACACCTTCTATTTCATCTGGTTCTGAAGAAATATTGGTTATCACTGTGTTTTACCCTCTGTCCCTGCACAAATCTACTAGGGATTTCAATTCTACGAAGGGAGAAATTCCTGATGACTCTCATAAAAGGGGGAAAATGCTACTGATTCCCATTCAAATTCCAAAACTGCCCCCTCTGAAAAAATCTATTCCTAGAGAGGAAGAATCTCGAATTGAACTTTTCAAAAGCCTCTTTTCTGCATTTGTCTCTCAAGCCAACAAATCTGAGGAATCAATCTCTAATCAACTAGTTTCTTTCAGCCAGAATTTTAATTCCTCCTCAAAAACCCTAACCCTCTCCTCTCAAAAACCCAAACCCTCTCCTCTGAAGATTTACCAACTTTTAGGGATCCTTCATCCAACATTCAAGCTATGAGTGAGGAAATTAGAGTACAGGGTCTTACTGCTTTAAGTGCAGAACCCCCGAGATGGGAAACTCCTCCTACAACTCTTTTTACTAATAGGAAAAATATTTCTCCCTCAAGTGGTGGTGACGAACATGAGACACTCCCCTTAGTGCTTGATCTCTCGAGTGGGAATAAGGATGCACAGAGTGGGTCATATAGTGATGATAATAAACCATTGGCTTGAAAATTATCCGGGAAAGAATCATTGTCTTTGGGAGGAGGCAGGACGCCAAGGACTAGGGTGAGTTCCAGCAATGTAATGAAAGAAGCTTTGGCTAAAAATAAGAATGACACCAAAAGGAGAAGGATGGAGAAAAAGAAAGGAATAGATATTATTGAACCAGTAGTTGTTGATAAGTCTAATTAGGAAATAGAGGATGATGATAGCAGGGACAGCGACTTTGACAGTATTGATGATCTTCTTTCAAGCCTGTCTAATGATGATGACAGTGTTTTTAACAGTGATGTCATTGATTCGGATATAGAAAGAAGTGTGAGAGTTGTTGACACCCAATTTTGGCTCGTCCTTTTTCTTTAGTTACTTTTTCTATGCTTCTTAGTCCTGCTAATTTTTCAAAAAATTCATATTTTGATTTCAATAAATTCTTTGAAAAAATGAAAGAAGAGTTTGTTGTTTTTCTTCCTATCATGTTTTGAATATTCTAATAAAATATAATTAGTTATTTAATTTAAAAACTTACACAAAAAAAAAATATTTTGATACTCGCATTCACTTTTTTTTAATTATTGCCATACTATTATATATATAAGTTACAAAATTATTATATTGAAATATGTATAATTTATATATGTATATATTAAACTAATTTTAGGACAATAGAAGCATGGTAAAATTAATTTTAAGTGAGAAAGAGAATATATGGATCAAATATAATTCAATCCTAATTTTATTTACTCAAGCCCAATCCATTTACCAATCACATATCGCCACATCACTCAGCCAACAAATACAAACTCATCTCGGCCACTTAAATCTTTTGATCCAAGGGCAACAAGATTTTCAACTTTAAATAATATATATATATATATATATATATATATATATATATATATATAATATTTATTATTTCTATATTAAATTTAAATCGTCTGATAAAATGATCGGTAACTTGATGCTCATAGATAGGAGTTCTCTCACTCAGGGGGAACTTGATGCTCATAGATAGGGGACTTGATGCCTATAGATAGGAGGAATAAGGGGTAGGATGTAATTAAGGTGTATAGGAGTTCTCTCACTCAGGGGGAACTTGATGCTCATAGATAGAGGGAATTGGTTGGGAAATCTAGGGGCAAAGGTTATTGCTTGTGTTGCTGAGTTGAAGATTGTGCTGAGTAGAAGTTGCTTATAGATCTTGAGTATGTTGATTATTTGCATGAGTTTGCCATCATCAAAAAGATAGAAATTGTTAAGTACTTAGTTTTGATGATTGACAAACTTATAGTTTGGGATCCATTTCCTGGAGTTTTTGTGATGACAAAGTTGTTACCACTTAGGAAACAGGTTGGGCCCACCTGTCGTTGTCACAATCAACTATCGCAACTGACACATAGTACAAAGTTGGTGGAAAAGCTGCGGCCACCTTTTTACCTCAACCAATGGGATCTCTCCTGGTTTTCTTGGGTTATACTACATATTGCTCATCTTCCTCACCAAGAAAATCAATCCGTCCATATTCTAACAACTAAATATCTTTTGAAGCTGAAATCAAAGACGACACTGTAACAGGAAACTGATTCTTCATCGAGTTGTATTTTTATTTTCTGGTTGTAGTTGAATCTTTGTAAATTATTCTTAAACGTTTGCCTACATTTGCTTATGATTGTAGTAGGTGTTGAGGTGCAAACCTTCTTCTTGTAATCATCTAGAGTTAGGTGATTGTTTCAAGTTAGAGTTAGTTTGGTGTGTCCAGTTAGAGGTAGCTGGAGGATGAAGCAGTAGAGTTACTGCTTGTGTTTCCTTATAATAGAGTTATTATTGGGAAACAAAGGATTAGAAGGTTAATCCTTAGAGTCTGTATTTAAGAAGTTGCTTGATATAGTGGAGCTTAGAAATCCTGAAGACAAGTCGTGATTTTTTTCCCTTGAGCAAGAAGCCTTCACGTAAAAATCCCGTGTCTTCTATTTACTTTATTCCTGCACTTCTTACTTTACATATCTCCTAGTTCTTGTCGTGTGGGTATATCTAGAAACAGGTCCCTGAGTTGAGGAGCAACCCACTCCCCCTTGCATGCTATAAATAACATCATCAGCAAAGGGAGGCAAAAACAGAGAGAAGATTAGGTAAATTTTCAGCCTTCACTATTGTAAGTTCTCAATCGCTTCTTTTCATTGACATTTATGTCTATCTCATGTTCAGGTCATAAGTGAATTGCAAATATTAGATGTGTAATCTCAGTTATCTCGACTCTTAGGTATAACTTGTTGGATCTCCTCTATGGATTTTCCAAAAATTTAAATCTATCCTATCAGATTTAATTTATATTCATGCAATGAGCTAAAACTTTTATCAACCCCTGTACCAGGATGATTTACAAAAGATTCAAGTGTTCCTTAGAAGTTTAATAAAATGACGAGAAGGCCAATAAACGTAACCTTTCAAAGGCACATATAGGAAACAGGAGAGTTGAAAAGTAGCGAGCACTGCAAAAGCACCTAAGAAATACTTTGAGTAAAGAAGGGATATTTACACAAACAGTAGGCCTAACTCATTGTTTACCTTTCCTAGCTGATCTATATAGATTAACCATTAATCAAAGTTCAAACAAGGTTATGCACATTTTGTACATGAATTAAATACAGATATTTTTACTAGAAGCGGTTGTGTGGGCGATAATTAGGTTAGTTCTTTGAGAAAGAGAAAAATACAATGAGAAACACACAAATACGAGTACCAATTATCAGCAAAGAGTAGTATAGTAACTAGTAACAAAGAAAAAGGATATGAGAAAACAGAGAAAAATGGCATACCTCTAAAGAGCAGCAATACCGGTATCTGCAAACAAGTTGCTCACTCCCTCTCAAATTAGTTGTCATGTTTCGCTTCTTAATAGTCAAACTACATGAGTTTTGACTAACCTAAATTACATGAGAAGAATTACAGCTTATATAGTACTTTTCATATAGTTTTTGAATAATTAAACTTATAATTTTAAAATATAGAGTTAATTTAATCCAGTTTAGTTTGGAAGTTTAGTCAAACTAACTCCGAAGTATTGCAAAACATAGACAAAAAATTTAGGGTGGATATCTAGATGAAGAACAAAAGAGTTGACACCCCCAAGGGGGTGGTTGAGTTGGTTTGAGGGGGACTTTCTATAGTGGAGGTCGCGGGTTCGATCCACCCCTAATGCTTTCTCAATCGAGCTCGTCGTACGGGGTTTACCTAATGCGGTTTACATCTCCAGTGTGGTTTGCGAGCTATTGAATAGTGAGGGGTTTACCCAGTGCGCACACAGTGCTCACCACAGAGTGCTCAACCGAAGGGCAGAGGCTGTGGCAGAGGGTGCAACGGCTGCGGGTTTTCCTGAAGTTTCCAAAAAAAAGAGTTGACTTTGTTGGAATGTGAATATGCGATGGAAACATTAATTAGGGAAATATAACATTATAGCACATGGATGTTAATATATGATATACCATGTTGGTTATATAGCACCACCACAATAATTGAATTTTTATGGAGATTGGGGATTAAAAAATCAATGAAAGACGTCAAACCTTAGAGGAGTTGAAATGGTATCTGCAATGGATGTTACCAACAATTAAATTTACTATCAAAAGAAAGACTTGATTTTATTAAACTTGATGACAACTTCAATTGAGGATAATAACCATATGGTGCATAATTGTTTATGAACTATATACTTTAATGTAGGAGTCCGGCGCTGAAAGGACAACAATTTAAACGTGATGAACCAAAACGGGCACTCTCTAAAAATCATACCAAAAGGGACAATTTGCCCAAATATGGGTGAACTGTGTGTGACTCCGTTACCTCGCTTCATATTCTCTTCACGTGTACTCTTTTTCATCATATAGTCATATGCTTCATCTTTAAAAAGAAAAATGCAACTGCACAAATGGCCTTAATTAATACACAAACCAATATGCTGAGGACCGTCAGCCTTCAGTTTCACTACCTAATTAGTGACCTATACATTGGTCATGATATGATACCAGTCATGGCCTCATGGTTGTTCTTGATAGACGAAGCTAGACTTTAAACATTGTTGTAACTGGCTAGACTATAAACATTATGTATCCTAGGTTTGACAATCTCATATTTCATCTTCCTCAATAAATTTCTACTTGTTATCATAGTAAAGGGATTAAATTAACATGCTTAGCAGAGGACCTTAATTATTTTACAGGCATGTAGCTCACAAATACAGGCAAATTAGGCAGGGGGTAATTGATAATGCAGAAGATTAACTTGACTACATCACCGTAGCTGTTTCTATGAAGAAAAAAAAAATGGCATACCTCTAAAGAGCTGCAATATCGGTATCCACAAACAAGTTACAACTCTCTCAAATTAGTTCTCATATTTTGCTTCTCGATAGTCAAAACTATGCGAATTTTGACTTACATTTTATTTTCTCATCGTAGTGACAAGAGAAGAATTACAGCTTATATAGTATTTTTCATATAATTTTTGAATAACTAAATTTTAATTTTAAAATAATGAACTAATTTAATTCAATTTAATTTGAAAAACTAAATGAACTAATTTAATTCAATTTAATTTGAAAAACTAGTCAAACTAACTCTGAAAAAATAAAACATGATAACTATTTTGGGATAGACATTGTTTGAAGAACAAAATGGTTGACTTTGTTGGAATGTGAATATGTGATGGCAACATTAATTAAGGAAATATAATATTATACCACATGGATGTTAATATATGATATACCATGTTGGTGTTATATATAGCACCACTACATTAGTTAGAATTATTTTTTCGAAGATTAAAAAATCAAACAAAGATGTCGTACCACAGAGGAGTTGAAATGGTGTCTGCAATGCATGGTACCAGCAATTAAATTTAATTTTTAATAGAGATAATGATTTATTTCATCCTTGAACTATATCTAAAACAGTTGAGACATAACTCAACTTAAAGGGGGTCCTATTATCTTCTGCACTAATTAAAAGTGTAATTTTGACACTCTTAGTGCCTACATGGCACATACGTGGCGCATACATGGCACAACACTGAAGGGTTAACATAGGCACATGTGTGTGCCACGTAAGCACTAAAAGTGTCAAAATTACACTTTTAATAATAGCACTCCCGTTAAGTTGAGGTGTGTCGCAGCCGTTTTGGGTATAGTTCAAGGATGAAATAGGGTATTTTTTCTTTTTAATATAAAAAAGAAGACTTCTATAAAATTTTATGACTTCAATTGAGGATAATACCACATGGTGCATAATTGTTTATAAATTAAAGAGAAAAGACATAGAGTCAAACTTGTCCGAGCTTTTCAAAAAACCACTTTAATTTTGCGGGCAATCTATTACCCCCAAATAATTTTAAAGTAGTATAACTAGGACATTTTTCGTTCAATCCCAGTTGCAGAAAAGAGAGAATAACCACGCACCAATAAACATTTTTCACGTGTTAAATTTATTTAATTTTATATTTTTTGTACTTTACTACTTTTTCTTTTTCCTTTTTATTTTTTTCTTCTTTATTCTTCCTCAACCAATTTCATTCAATCATCAAGAAAATTGAATTGAAATGAATCAAAGGTTTCTCTTATTCCCAAATTTCAATCACCAAAACTGAAACAAAAATCAACAGCCACAACTTTCTCTTCGGAACTTTTCATTTCAATCAAATCTCAAATCAACAACTTCAATTCTTTAACTTTACAATAAGTAAAATTTCCCCTACACACATTCAGTAATCTAAAAAGGATATCTCAATTATTCAATAAATTGCACGACAATAGACAGAGGTCGAGAGAGTGATAAGAATAATAGTGTAAAAAATGAGATGAATACAAAAGCATATATGTGGAGAGATTCCGTGAAAATGAAAGAGTAGAAAATTTCGATCTTTGTTTTAACATGCTTTTATTACTGATATTCAGAATAAATACATGAGTCCCATTGAGAAGACAATGAGGAAAAAGAAATAAAAAATAAATTAATTAAATAAAGTTTAAAAAATAGAGTGTACTATGAAATAAATGCTGAAAGAAATAAAAAAAATTTAAAACTTTCCTTGCTCCACTCTCTATTAGAGAGTGTAATACACTCTCTATGTCATGTGGACACAAAAGTGTGTATTAATATGGTTTTAAAATTGTTTAGGGGGTATAAGATCGCCCGTAAAATTAAAGTATTTTTTTTACAAATCTCATACAAGTTCATTGGTGACTCTATGTTTTTTTGTCTCTAAATTATATAATATAATGTAGTTTCTAACTGCACTTGGATAGGATGTAAGCTTAAAGACGAGAATCTTTAAAATTTGATCCAAAATAATTGCCCTACTAACAAGCCAAGAAGGTATAAGTACTTTATTCTATTTTATCCTTGTGTTTGGTACGAAAGATGAAAAATATTTTCTCAAAAAATATTTTATTAAGAAATAAATTGATTTCTTACTTAGTTTCTAGCGTTGAGTAATAAGTTTGAAAAATATTATATCAACAATATTTATATGTAATCTAGCAAAAAATTATAGAGGTGGATGAGATAGGGTGTGGGGCCTCGGGGTTAGCAGGATGGGATAGTCAAGAAGTAGGAGTACGGGTTGTTGGGTGAGTGAGGAATACAAACAATATAGAATGCCACTTATAGAACTTATTTTTGTTACAACATATTCAGTAAAAAGACAGAGAAATTACAAAAGAATCGAGCAAATGTATTTTTATTATACTGCTGCAAGTTCTCTTTATACAAGTGAGTAACAATGGCTAACTTCAGAAAAATAGGAACCAACATAACTGATAGCTAAACAATTGATAAACAGTTTTATTATAAAATATCCTACTCAGCTGTCTACTGCAAATCAAACTCTTGAAACAGAACTAATCCTAAGAAATAGAAATTTACTGCCAATAGGTCCTATAAATTAGGATAGCAGATAACAAACTTAGACATATCACATGTTTCAACATTTCCTTCCTTAAACTGATGTTCTCAGAACATTCAGTTTATCTGAAGTTACACCCGCTAAAGAACAAACTCTAAGTAATTTTCTAAGCTTCACAAATGATGCATGTTTGAGCAATTTGGTGAAAATGTCAGCTATCTGATCTTCACTTCTGCAGTAGACAAGATCAATTACTCCATCTTCAGTGAGACCTTTCAAAAATGAAACCTTACATCAATATGCTTTCTTCTCCCGCTAAATACTGATCTCTGAACAACTTTATAGCAGAAATATTGTCGCAATAAATTATTGTTGCTTCTTGTTGCTTGAAATTCAGTCCAGTAAGAGCATTTCTTAGCCAAATGGCTTGCGAGCCGCATGTAGTAACAACAACAAATTCAGCTTTAGTTGTTGACAAAGTGACGATTGGTTGCTTCTTTGATGACCATGAGATTGCACCTGAACTCAGCATAAACACATAGCCTGAAGTTCTCTTCCGATCATTCAAGTCTCCAGCATAATCACTATAAAAAAACCCAATCAAATTAGTTTTTTCAACCTTTTTGGAGAACAATCCAAAGTCTACAGTACCTTTTAAGTATAGAAGGATCCTTTTTGCAACCAACAAATGTAATTCTTTTGAATTCTCCATGAACCTGCTAATGATACCTACGACATGTGTGACATCTGGCCTTGTTGTGTCAAATACATCAGACTTCCGACAATTTGTTTGAAAGAGGTGCCATCAATCATTTTTCCTCCAATATCCTTTGTAAGCTTCACGCCAATTTCTAATGATGAAGTGATGGGATTGCAATTGGTCATCCGAAACCTATCTAAAATTTCTCTCACATACTTCTTTGAGAAAGAAATATTCCATCATCTGATTGTACTAGTTCTATGCCAAGAAAGTAATGTGACATTACAAGATTAGACATATTAAACTCAAGCATCATAGAACTTTTAAACTTCTCAACCATGATTCTATCATTTATCGTATAAATCAAATCATCTACATATAAGCATACAATCAACATTTTACCCCATCTTCACACTTAGTACACAGAGTATGCTCATATGGACATTTTTGAAAATCCTCCTTTTGAAAGTAAGCATCTATACAATTATACCAAGCTCTAGGTGCTTGTTTTAGTCCCAAAAGAGCCTTTTTTAATCTGCAAACTTTATGCTCTTCATCAATCTTAACATAACCAGGAGGTTGTTCAGTAAATACCTATTCTTGTAAGTCTCCGTGTAGAAAAGTAGACTTCACATCCATTTGACAGATGGACCATGACTTTTGAGCATCCAGTGAAATTACAAATATGATCGTATTAAGTTTGACAACAGGAGCAAAAACTTCTCTTTAATCCACTCCGAATTCTTGTTTGTAGCCTTTCGCCACCAACCGCGTCTTATACTTATCAATCTCCCCATTCTCCTTTAGTTTAGTTTTATAGACCCATTTTACTCCAATCATTTTTTCTCCTAGTGGTAGATCAACAAGCTCTCATGTATCATTTTTTTAAATGGCGGCAGTTTCATCATCCACTGCCTTTCGCCATTTTTCATCTTTGACAACACTTTCAAATGTGTTAGATCACAATTTGAAAATAGAGCAAAATGAGTGAGAAAATCTCCAGATTGATCAATTCCCCTTACCTCATAATATGTCATCCATGCTGGCCTTCTTCTAATATGAGAGGCACATAAATCAGCTATAACTTCTATCTGCTCTTTCATAACTGGTAAAGTTTCAAAACTTTTAGGATTGTTGTCTTGAGTAACTGATGGAACATGCTGTTTTGGTTGAATTGCTTCTTTACCATCTTCCCTATCAAGGAAAACTGTAATTTGTTCTTCCATGAAATTTTTGTTCCACGACCAAAATTGATTTTCATCAAAGATGATATCCCAGCTAATCAATTTTTTTGTAGTGTTAGGATTATAAAGCTTGTAAGCCTTTGATTGATCACTAACACCGAGAAAAATATATTTCTCTCCCTTGTCATCTAGCTTCTTTATCGTTTGATTAGGAATGTGGACATAAGCAATGCACCCAAATATTCTGAAGTGGTCTACGGCCGATTGTTTTCTACTTCATGCTTTCTCTGGAGTCATATTTTTAACTGCAAATGTGGGGAATCTATTCAGGATATGAATACTCCAATTGACTACTCAGGCCAAAAATTTCTAGAAACGCCACTACTTGTCAGAATGCTCCACACCATGTTCATAATAGTGCGATTTTTCCTTTCACGGACTCTATTTTGTTGGGGCGAGTAGGCTGCTGTAAGTTGCCTCTTGATTCCATGAATCTCACAAAAATTTTCAAATTCATGTGAGTTATATTCTCCCCTACGATCTGAACAAAGAACTTTTATTGAACTGTCAATCTCTTTTTCAACAAGTACTTTAAAGCTTTTAAAAGCTTCAAAAGCTTCAGATTTTACCTGCAAAAAATGTACCTAACTTTTTTGAGTAAAATCATCAATAAAGGTAATTATGTAGATTTTACCTCTATTAGAAGATGGTGTTATCGGTCCACAAATATCAGAATGGACAAGTTCAAGTGCCTTCTTTGCTCTCCATGAACCCTTTTGTGGAAAATAATTACGAGACTGCTTGCTAACCACACACTCTTTACAAATTTCAAATGGAGATAAAATTTTAGGAAGACCAATCACCATATTCTTCTGTTGCAAGGTTCTTAATCCAGCAAGATTAAGATGCCCAAACTGAAATGCCACAACCAGTTATATAATCTGAATTAGCTCCAAGCCATTCACTAGGAGTCAAGGTCGTTATCTTCAAAGGATCCAAGGATTGTTCATGAAGCGGGAAGTACTTGAAGAATACTCCATACCATCAAGAGGGTGTTATTTGTTGATGATCTCACTCACATTGGTCCAAGGATCGTTGGAGGAGGCAAGCGAAGGCAAAACGGGGCTAGAAAGCCCCTCGAAAAGGACTTGCACTTAAGGTGCTTTGGATTCACTTTTGATCTACTCTAGCATTTCAAGAGAAGATCAAAACATCCCCTAGCGGGCCTTTTCTTGCAATTGGGTCATTTTTGGGCCCTAAAATTGGAATAATTAGCCTACACTATAAATTCTTTTGAGGCTAGCTCATTCTCTTAGTTTTTGCTTGATTATTGATGAATTGATGAATACTTATCCATTCAATGAGAGTATTGGACAACTTTTATTGAACTTTAGTTTAGAAACATTGGTTTAAAGGGTGTTCATCTCCTTCTTGATCACCATAGGAATTAGGTGTTCGATTAGAATGTAATTGAGGGTATTGGAGTTTGACATTCTCTTTTGTTCTTGGTTACTTCTTTTCTTGTGTCTAATTATCTATATTATTGATTATCTTTACTTTTTGTATCATCTTTAGTTTTTTTATTTCAATTCTGTATCATTTGGTATCATAGCCGAGCTTGATTTCATTCCTACGAAGTCAATCTTGGGTCTAGTCATCTTAGAAAATCAAAAAAAAAAAAAAAATTACTATTCACTTTTTAGGTCTTAGGTCATATTTTGAGATTTTGATTTTTGTGTTTTCTTGTGTTTCTAGTGTTAGATTTGTGTTCTCTAACACTATACGAGTCTATAAATATAATTTGAGCCAAATCAGAACTTATTTTCTATCCTTATTGGAAGTTTGGATTGAAGATTTTAAAGTTGGTTGCAAATTTGAAGTGTTGGCTGAAGAATTTGGGCAAAATGACATTTGAAATGTGTTTAGAAGGTTGAAAATAACCTTGGTTCAAAATGTCGTCGCATTCCGATCAACATTTTAAGAGAGATTTTTAAAGTTTTGGTATTCTTGAGTGTTCTTGGAGAAATTCAAATCTTCAAGAGGAATTGTTGGGAAAAGATAGTTGTTTGATCCTCAAAAATGAAGAAAAAGGTGCACAAAAGTATTTGTACAACCACCTTTTTAAAGATTCAAGGGAATATTCCAAAGACAGGACAAAAGGGGGGCCATTGAACAACAAAAATGCATTGTAAGCTTATTTTTGGTCAAGGTGTGCCTGACCTGCATTTGTGTAATACCCCGTATTTCTCAAGATTAACTTAACTCTCAATTTATGAGTTATCCAATATAAATTTTTTGAAACGCCCAATTATTTTCAGTTTAGAGCATGCCATTGCGTAGGAAATTCTATTAGCTTTCCAACGATATAAAATTTGCCTAAATCCAATAACCGGCTAAGAAGTTATGGTTATTTTAAGTTTCAGTCGTTAAACACCGTCATTAAGGCCAGAGCACGTTGCGGAGTTTGTCAAAATGAAAATTGTCAGTTTCCAGTGTTACTCCATGATATTGGCACGTCGCACCAAGGCTCATTTTCACATTTGTCAATTTCCAGTGAGCCAACGCGATTGTACCGTATCGCGCTAAGTTTTCAGGCTCCATCCAATATTGCAATGCAATTCCACCGCGTCGCGCCATCTGCCACATTCCCAGTTGTCATTGTCTAGTGGCTTGGCACGATAGCAGTGTGTCGCGTCAGGGCCCAAAATCGGGTTTTTCAATATGAATTTTAAGTCGCTCCCAGGGGTAAATGGGTATTTTTTTTTGCCGGCCCTAATCAGTCTAAACACGAAATTAACCCCTAAATAATCCTTTATCTCATCATTTATTCACTTTATTCAAAAATTAAGTCATTCTCTCTCAAAAGGGGTTAAACCCTAGCTTCAAGAAACAATAGCAAAAATCAAGAGTCTCTCCAAGAACCTTCAAGGATTAACAAATTAAGGTATGTTAGATGTTCATCCATGGATCCTTACCTTCCATGAAGTGCAAGAACCCTTTTTCAAAATACAAGTTTTGGATTTCATGAATTCTATGTTTGAATTTGATTGTATCCATGTTCATGATGTTGTTTGGGTTTCAATCCATGATTTATTATAAGTTTTCATGAAATTAAAATAGTTTATGTGATGAGTTATATGAATTGCATGCTAAACCTTTGAATTTGAAATTGAGCATTGTATTCATGATGTTCATATATTGGCCATTACCATGTGAACTAATCCATGCTCCCCAAGTGTTTGCTAAATTGCCTATGTGAAGTAAATAGTAGAATCAAGACAGGTCATTATGTGTTCCCATTCATGTGCAAGTTTATGCCCTACAAGATTTTGATAAAATACTTATGTGAATTGATTAGTGAAAGTATGACATGTTATTATGTGATCCCATTCATGTACAAGTTCATGTATACCAGTGTTTGACAGAATGTCTAAATGAGTGTATTATTAGAAAGCAAGTATTGTTATGCCTTTATAATCATGCTATGTTTTATCTTTCACGCTATCAAGTCCTGAGGGTATTTAATACTCGACAATTTAGCTGTGTACCTAGAGCTAGTGTCAGTTACAAAATAGTATTAGTCATGGCCAAATTAGTAGAATTCATTCAGTTACAGAACTCAGGAAAACTCAAAAAACTCAGTATCAGTCCTGTCCAATTCAGTATACTTTGTTCAGTGTCTTTCAGTTGGGAGTAGGATTTAGCACCGAGCGAGTGCAGGGATGATGGCTTCCCCATCAGAGAGGCAAAGTCATTAGTAGCAGTCCCCGTACTCCAGAACTGCATAGCCAGTGCAGAATGAGGAGTCACCTGTCAGACTAGGCTTGACTACATCCCAGGGGTCACTCGTCAGATTAGGCTTAGCTCCGCCCAGGTGTCACCCGTCAGTTAGGCTTGTCATCCTGGTTTTCCAGTGTTAGTACCCGTGGCATGGTAATGACACCCTTCCAACTGGGGTTACAGGTTGGACCCCAAATCTATTCAGAAAAGGGGAATGTCGGTTAGATGATTACCTCCCACAGTCTCAGTTTAGAATTTTGTTCAGTTCTACAGAATCAGGACTGTCAGACACAGTCACTCAGTATTAGTAATTCAGTTATCAGTAACTTCAGATTATCAGTTACTCAGTATCAGAACTCAGTACTTAGCTTAAAAAAAACTCAGTTACAGTTAAGATATATGCACAGTATTGCATACTTAGTATTTACAATAGTTCCAGTTATCCACGTACTCATATTCAGTTATGATATATCATTCAGTCAGTTACTATTCATGCATTTGAACCCTTGCATTCAACCTTACCTCATCTAGCATACCAGTATATTCCCACGTATTGACGCATACTGTTTGCGCTATGATGTCTCATATCATAGGTTCGGACACTCAGAATCCCGACTGCATTTAGATAGATTTATTCAGCAGTTACAGATTTAGAAGTGAGTCCTCATCTATCTAGGATATGCTTTTATTTCAGTTTATCAGTAGTTCAGTAGTTGGAGTTAGTTGGGGGTTTGTCCCATCAATTTCACTTTCAGACAGTTCAGATTAGAGGCTTTCAGACTAGACCAGTCCAGACAGTGTTTAGTTTTTAGATGTTTTTATTAGATGTTATATTTTATTAGTATTTTAGATTTTGGACCTTATGAAATTTCAGCCTAATTCCGCATTTATTTCAATATTATTATCCAGTGCTCACAGAAGATATCAGTCATGGGTTAGCTTGTGGTCCTTTGGGATCGTAAGCACCGTGTGACGACT
Source organism: Capsicum pubescens (assembly GCA_030864215.1). Classification (NCBI taxonomy): domain Eukaryota; kingdom Viridiplantae; phylum Streptophyta; class Magnoliopsida; order Solanales; family Solanaceae; genus Capsicum; species Capsicum pubescens. The sequence goes on along the minus strand of CM061538.1, from coordinate 327,678,455 downwards.
AGGGGGTAGTCTCGGATCTTTACAGTTTGGGGTGCTTCCACAGACCCAACGTAGAGCAAATCAGTGAACGGGGGCTTCTTCTGTGTCCAAGGTGCACCCAGCCTGCTGCCGCAGGCCAAGGTAGTGAGCAAACAACCCTTTTTCGTCCACTTGCTCTCCGTCTGTGCCCAAGGTGCCTTGCACCTGCGTTCCATCTGCTGTAGCAAGCTTCCCCAACGCAGATCACTCCTTTTTTATGTGGATCAGCTCTAACAACACCAATTCAAGTTCCCAAATTAATATCAACACTTTTCCAACACAAATTTAAGCCTCAAAACTCATCTCAACACTTTAAAAACTCCACTACTCAAGGTTTGATTCTTATTTTCAATTTTCTTATTCTTAAATCCCTTCTTTGAATCTTAAACTACTCATCAACTAGTAATTCATCTACTAAGTTGATTGATTAGTTCTTGAGTCCCATTTCATTCATCGTCTTATTTCTTTCAAGCTTTTCTCTTTTTAATATCGTTGTTAATTCTCGATCCAAGTCCTTACATCATTATTTGAGTCTATCAAACAAGAATCCAATTCAATCAAGAGTAGAACTTGACACCTCGATTACCACATGAAGTATAAACCATCTTTCAACATTTGTGATCCAAGCGTGAGGTAAATAAATACGTGAAGATTTTATGAGGATAATTTCTTTAACGCTAACGTGTTTTTTGTTTTTGTGAGTGTTTTTTTTTCATAGGTACAATGGCTACGGAAGGCCAAACTTCGCAAACTATGGATAACCACTCAACAAATTCTATCTTAGTGGCCATTGAAACTCTCAATCGTAAAATTAATTCCATGGATGCTAAGATAAATTCACTTGACCTTAGGGTGGATTCTCTTGAAGGGAGTGTATCCCTCATTGGTGGAAGAGTGGATATCGTGGAAGTTCGACAAAATACATCCCTATCCACACCTCAACACTTCTATGCTTCGACTAGTGGGCATGCTCCAAATCCTTCGGTTCATATTTCCTAGAAAAACCATCACCAAATGATCAATCCACCAATACAAGCACATGATACCGTTTCTTAAGACACTATATATCCACAAAACCAAAAACCCATTCGACCACTCCAACTTCAATTCAACCAAATATAACATGATGAATCTCAAACCCGAATACCTCAATCTCTACTTAACCAAATTCCCCTATTTCAAGCACCCCTTAACCAAAACTAACCCATCTAAATATACGGAGAAGAAAGGGTACAACAACAAGTAAAGTTTGGAGCATTTGATGAAGCCGACATATTGGTAGAGGAAATAAGAGGTAGACCAATGGATCAACGAGGTTATCGAGGTCGAGGAAGAAGATTTGTTCCATCGCCTAATGGTAGAGAAAACTTAGGAAACCTACCCCAAGGGTATGATCAATGGAACCATCAAGGTAATAGGGATCGAGATGTAGGTATCAATTCAATCAAGGTTAGTCTCCCAACTTTCAAAGGCAAAAGTAATCCCAAAGCTAATCTCTCATAGGAGTCCTTTTGTAAAAGAATTTTCCAAGTTAATGATATCACCAAAGAGAAGAAAAGTTGTTATGTCATAACCTATTTTGAAGGGTATGCCAATACATGGTGGGATTATGTCAAAAGATTTGGAAATGGTTGAATGAAGGAAAACACCCTCCATGGGATGTGTTGAAGGTATTCATGAGGCAAAGGTATGTTTCGGAGAGGTATAGGCATGAGATACTTTCCAATTTGTACAACTTGAGGCAAGGTAGCAAGAGTGTTGTGGCCTGTTATGATGAAATCCAACAATTGATCTTGAAGATCGACCATCGAGAGATCGTGAACCATGATATCATATGCTTCAAGGTTGGGTTGAACAAAGATGTCTCCTCATGCATGACATTTCACAAGTTTGAGATAATAGAAGAAATCTTCCAAGTGGCCTTGGAGATTGAGAGAGATATCAAAGAAAGGGCAACTTACAAACCAAAAGGGTACACATCGACTAACACTTGGAGTAAGATTAAAGAGCTAGCATAATCATAATAGGGGTGAAACAATAACAAGGACTATAATTCCAATGACAAGAAGCCCGTAGAGAAAAGCACTCCAAAGTACCCGCCAAGGAATGAAGGTAACAAATATCCTACTCCCAATCCTAAAGGTTTTCAATATTTTAATTATCAAGGGTGGGGATATAAGGCAAGTTAATATCCCAACTAGAGAAATGTGATCCTTTGGGAAGGGAAATTATATTACCTTGGAGAAGAGGTGGGATTGAAAGATGAGAATGATGAAAAAGGCCAAGATAGAGAAGGGGTCCCAAGAAGATAAGCAAGTAAAAGGAGACAATGTAGATGCTTGGCCTCAAGATGGAGAGTATGAGGTTCTAAATTTTGTTGTGAGGCATGCAATGATTATTAAGGCGATAGATGACCTTAGTAAAAGGGAGAATCTATTCCATACTAAATGTCTTATAAAGAAAAATGTGTGCTCTTTGATCATTGATAGCGAAAGTTGTGCTAATGTGGCTAGTGCTACTTTGGTTAATTTCTTGAAGTTGCTCACAACCAAACATACCAAACCATACAAGCTTCAATGGTTAAATGATTTTGGTGAGTTAAAGGTGACTAGGCAAGTGGTGATTCGGTTCAAGGTCGGAAATTATCATGTGCATTGTGATGTGATACCTATGCAAGCTTGTCATCTCTTACTTGGAAGACCATGGAAATATGATCGTTCAAGAAAGAATGATGGTAAGACCAATCGGTACTTTTTTTAGTTGAATGGTCGAAAATTCACTCTCCATCCACTTTCACTATCTCAAGTGAATGAGGGTCACCAAAAATTGAGAGAATTGAAAGAGAATGGTAAGAAACAAAGTGAGAAAGAGGACCAAATTAAGGAGTGGAATAAAGAAGAGAAGAAGAAGAGGTTTAAAGGGAAGAGTCCCTTGATTATGTTGGCTAGGAACAAAGATCTTTTCAAAGAGCATGATGACAAAACACCCATGCTCCTCCTAGACCATGATTTTCATGCTAACCACTCTACTTCTACTATATCCCCTATTCTATTTCCCTTGTGGCAGGAGTATGGAGATGTTTTCCCAAAGGATTTTCCCCTAGGACTACTCCCACTTTGGGGAATTGAGCATCAAATTAATTTTGTGCCGGGTTCTCAATTACAAAATAAATCAGCCTACTGAAGTAATCCAAAGGACACAAAAGAGCTTAAAAGGCAAGTTGAGGAACTCCTCAACAATGGATACATCAAAGAGAGAATGAGTCCATGTGCGGTTCTGGTGTTGCTAGTGCCAAAGAAAGATAAAACATGGTGAATGTGCATTGATTGCCGAGCCATCAATAAAATAACGATAAAGTATCGCCACCCAATTCCCCGTTTAGATGATATGCTTGATGAGTTGAATGGTTCTTGTGTGTTTTCTAAGATATATCTTAGAAGCGGGTACCGCCAAATCCGGATGCAACCGGGTGATGAGTGAAAGACCTTATTCAAGACCAAGTTTGGTCTATGTGAATGGTTGGTCATGCCTGTTGGCCTCACCAATGCTCCTAGTACCTTTATACGATTGATGAACCATATGATCAAACCGTTCATAGGGAAGTTTGTTGTGGTATACTTTGATGATACTCTAGTTTATAGCAAATCCCTTAAAGAACATGTCTTACATTTACATGATGTGTTTGAAGTCCTTAGAAAAGAGAACTTGTATACTAATCTTGAAAAATATTATTTTGGTGTAAATGATGTTGTTTTCTTGGGATTTGTTGTGAGCTCAAGAGGAGTCGAGGTGGATAAATCTAAGATAGACGCCATCAAGAATTAGCCAACTCCGAAATCCATTGGTGAAGTAAGAAGCTTCCATGGGTTGACTAGTTTTTATTGGTGATTTGTCAAAGGATTTAGTACCATCATTTCTCTCTTGACCGAGGTGATCGGTAATAATAAACCTTTTAAATGGGGTGAGAGAAAGCCAATGCATTTGAAGCTTTGAAGGTTATTCTTAGCTCCACCCCATTATTGCAATTACCCAATTTTGATAAGATGTTTGAGATTGAATGTGATCAAGTAAAGTAGGAATAGGTACTGTCTTAATGCAAGATCATAAACCTATTGCCTATTTTAGTGAAAATCTCAAGGGCACAACTCTAAATTATTCCACCTATGATCTAGAGTTATACTCCTTGATTAGAGCCTTAGGTAATTGGCAACATTATTTGTGGACCAAGGAATTTGTGATTCGAACTGATCATGAGTCCTTGAAACATCTCTGGGCCTAAGATAAACTCAATAAAAGACATGCCAAATGGATTTCTTTCCTAGAAACTTCCTTATATAATTCAATACAAAAAGGAAAATAAAAATGTGGTAGGTGATGCATTGTCCAGAAAGCATGTACTTATCTCTACATTGTCTTCTAAATTGATGGGATTTGAGAGTCTAAAGACAATGTACCCCGAGGACCCCAAATTTTCTCAAATTTATCAAGAATGTGAGACATAGGATAGAGAAAGATGGAAGAGGGATGGTGTTTCTATTCCCTACTCCAAGTTTGATGGTTTCTTGTTCAAAGGAAGAAGGTTGTGTTCCCTCTAGATCATGATGAGAATTTTTTGTAAGAAAGGCACATGATGGGGGTATGATGGGTCATTTTAGAATTGACAAGACCCTTGGAATCCTAGAGGAACAATTCTATTGGCCCAAGATGCGTCATGATGTTGCTAGAATTTGTGGCCAGTGCATGGATTGTAGAAGTACAAAATCCCGCCTTCTCCCTCAAGGATTATATATCCCACTACCCACTCCTCAACGCCCATGGCTTGACATATCTATGGATTTTGTTTTGGGATTACCTAGGACAAGGAAGGGTAGAGATTGCATTTTTGTTGTGGTTAATAGGTTCTTAAAAATGGTCGTTCCATTCCATGTCATAAAATTGATGATGCTTCTAATGTGGCTTCTTTTTTTTTAGCACTTTGCCAAAATACATGGAATTCCTCGGAACATTGTTAGTGATAGGGACTCTAAGTTCCTTAGTCACTTTTGGAGGTCATTGTGGGGTAGGCTTGGCACCAAATTGCTTTTCTCAACATCTTACCACCCATAAATGGATGGGCAAACGAGGTGGTAAATAGAACCTTGGGTTCTATGTTGTGCACCTTAGTTAAAGGAAAAATGGCCTCTTGGGACTACCAACTACCTCTAGTCGAATTTTCTTATAATTGTGTCATCCATCCGACTATTGGTATGACTCTCTTTGAATGTATTTATGGTTTTAACCCCCTTACCCCTTTAGATCTCACTCCTTTGCCTAGTGATGTTATGATAATCTTAGATGGAAACAAGAGGGCAGAAACCATGAAGAAGTTGCATGAGAAGGTGAGAATTCTCCTTGAGAAGAAGAATCAAGAGGTGGCCAAAAGAGTAAACAAAAGAAGGAAGCGTCTTGTGCTTGAATCGGGTAATTAGGTGTGGGTGCACCTTCGGAAGGATAGGTTTCCAACCCAAAAATAATCCAAATTGATGCCTAAGGTAATGGTTCATTTCAAGTGCTTGAAAGGATAAACGAAAATGCCTATAAGATTGACCTTCCTTCGAAATATCAAGTACACAATACCTTTAATGTGTGTGATTTTTACTCTTTGACATGATAGAAGATGATCACCCTTTGAATTTGAGGTCAAATTCTTCTCAAGATGGAAAGGATGATATAATTCAGATTAGTTCTAAGTCATTCACTAGAATTCAAGCCCAAGAGCGTCAAATGATCCAAGGATTGTTCGTGAAGCAGAAGGTACTGTACTTGAAGAAGCCTCCTTACCATCAAGAGGGTGTTATTTTTTATGAACGCACTCACATTGGTTCAAGGATCATTGGAGGAGGCAAGCGAAGGCAAAATAAGGATAGAAATTCCCTTGGAAAGGATTTGAGCCTAAGGCGCTTTGGATCTTCTCTAGCATTTCAAGAGCGGATCAAAACAGCCCCTAGTGGGCCTTTTCTTGCAATTGGGTCACTTTTGGATCCTAAAATTGTAATAATTAGTCTAAACTACAAATACTTTTGAGGCTAGCTCATTTTCTTAGTTTTTGCTTGATTATTGATGAATTGTTGAATGCTTCTCCATTAAGTGAGAGTATTGGACAACTTTTGTTGAACTTTGGTTTAGAAACTTTGGTTTAGAGGGTGTTCATCTCCCTCTTGGTCACCGTAGGAATTAGGTTTTCGATTAGATTGTAATTGAGGGTATTGGAGTTTGACATACTCTTTTGTTCTTGGTTACTTCTTTTCTTGTATCTAATTATCTATCTTATCGATTATCTTTACTTTTTCGTATCTTCTTTAGTTTTTGTAGTTCGATTTCATATCAACCAGGCATCATCTCCTTGTTTTTCTAAGAAGCGTGATTGTTTTATAGTATTGAGATAGAGAGGAAATATTCTATTTGCAGTCATTTTTTATTGAGCAATTAAGCCCAAATTGTTATCTTAAACCCGACAAATTCCATTCTTAATGACAATCTCATACCCTTTCTCTTGTAATTGAACGAGACTCAAAAGATTTGACATCAACTCTGGAACATAAAGGACACCTGAGATTATTTAAGAAATATCCCTTTTAGTTTGAATCGTTACCTGTCCTTTTCCCATGGCCGCAACTTTTGAATCATTTCCAAACTTCACAAAATCTCTATATGACTCATCTAATATAGAGAAAATTGATTTGTTTCTGGACATATAATTACAGCAACCAGTGTCTAAGTACCAGATATTCTGCTGAATTTCCTTTGCCACCTGTTCCTTCTCCTGATAGGCCATTAACAAGAAAATCTCTTCTTTCTTTTCTGCAAAATTAGACTGTCTTCAACCATCTCTAAGTTAGTTCTACATTCTGATTTATAATGACCAACCTGTGACATCTATAACATTCAACCTTTGACTTGTCTACTGACTTCGGCTTACAATGACCTAAATGATTGTTGTTGTTAAGATTTCTTCCCCTTCCTAGAGAATTTGAAGAATTTTAATTTCTTCAAATTTCTGGTGTGAGTGTCTCCCACAACCAAAATTGTTTCCTCTCCCTCTTCCTCTTCCTCTTCCACAACCACCACCTTTCGACGAATGGTAGTTGGATGAGAGAAGAGCTTGTTCATCGCTACTTTGTCGATTCATTTTTTGCTCATAAATCAACAACGAACACTACAATTCATCAATTGAAAGTTCATTAGTTTCTTTTGATTCCTCAATTTAACAAACAACATAGTTGAATCTTGATGTCATGGAGGGGAGGATCTTTTCAATAATGGTGACATCTTCCATTTTTTCACCATGAATCTGCATCTTATTTACTATTGTCATAGTCCTCGAGAAGTAATCTGATATTGATTTGCCCATCTTCAACTGTAAAGTCTCAAAATTAGTGTGAAGTATTTGCAATAGTGCCCTTTTTGCCTTCGTTATTCCCTGATACTTCCACTTCATGGAATCCCATACTTGTTTAGAAGTATCCTTGCAAAGAATAGTTTCAAGTATTGAGCGATCAATAGCTTGAAAAGAATAATTCTTTGCCTTGAGATCTTTCAACCTTAGACTGTCCAGCTCTGTTTTTTGTGCTTCTGACAAAGCAGTACCAGCCGCTGGCTCTTGCACACAAATACTAACAACTGGCCGAAACTCCTTGGACCTAAGAAAATTCTCCATCAACATGCTCCAATGGTCGTATTGACCATCGAAGCGGGAATAGTGGGCTGAACAAAGTTTTCAGAGACCATCGTTTTGTTGCTGCAATAGTACTGCTAAAGGAACTCTCAATAAGCAGTACCCAACACTCACACTCGATCTGAGAAACTCTCTTTCTGGCTCGGATACCAAATGTTACAAAATATTTAGTAGAAAGACAGAGAAATTACAAAAGAATCGAGCAATTGTATTTTTATTGTACTGCTGCAAGTTCTCTTTATACAAGTGAGTAACAACGGCTAACTCAAGAAAAATAGGAACTAACGTAACTGATAGCTAAACAATTGCTAAACAGTTCTATTATAAAATATCCTACTCATTGCCTACTGCAAATCAAACTCTTGAAACAGAACTACTCCTAAGAAATAGAAATCTACTGCCAACAGGTCCTATAAACTAGGATAGCAGATAACAAACTAAGACATATCACATGTTTCAACAATTTTTCCTACTTTCATTAAAAAAATTATTTTCCTTATTTTTACAAAACTTGTTTTCCTCGAAAAGATATTTATCAAAAATTTTGTCCAATCAACAACAACAAATTCGGTACATTCCCACATAGTGGGGTCTGGGGAGGGTAGAATATAGCAGTCCAATCAAATATGAGAAAATAGAAGAATTATCCTGTGACCAGAAATCACCTGATTACAAATTCAAGCTGTGAAAACAACTTACTACATAAACGGATTTCTTTTTAAAAAAAATGACCCGGGCAAATGAAGGCGAATGAAACGTTTTAGATGTGGCAGACAGCGAAAGACCTGGATATAATTAAGTTTTTAATTGCTCAAATCAACTTTTTTATAATTTTATGGAAACTTAATCACGGATTCCGTGAAAAACTTAGAAACTGGTTGCCTTTAGAAAAAAAATGACCAGGACAAATTATGGCGAATGAAATGTCTTGAACACGGCAGGAAGCGAATAACCTGGACATAATTGAGTTTGTAATTACTCAAGTCTACCTTTTATTTTATATTATTTTATGGTAACTTACTTTCTTCCTTCGATAATACTTATTTATTATTAACTTGACATTAGTGTTAAAAAATAATAAAAATAATTTTACTATATCAGTCTTTGAATATAATGAATTTAATGTCCTGAAAAATGCAATGAATGATAATAATTCTAATAACAATGACAAAATGGGTAGAAAAAGACAAGTATTGTTGAACAGACAACTAATATCCTTATATTCGGATGTCTTAATCTTATTATTCATTTTATTACCAAAGAGAGCTAAAGTCAACTTTGCACTGCCTATATATATTCAACCCAACATCTTACTTTGTTTACTCACAATTATAGATTGATTGTTTACTCACAAAACTTTGTGTTACAATTCCAGTAATCAAAACTCCTTCCAAATAACTAATATACGTATGGCTGAAGCTTTCCTTCAAATTCTGCTAGACAAATTGACTTCTGTCATCCGAGGGGAACTTGGATTGCTTTTCGGCTTCGAAAATGAGTTCAAAAGACTTTCGGACATGTTTTCTGCAATCCAAGAGGTGCTTGAAGATGCTCAGGAGAAGCAACTCAAGGATAAGACAATAAAGAACTGGTTAAAGAAACTCAATGTAGCTGCATATGATATTGATGACATATTGGACGAATGTAAAACTGAGGCAACAAGATTTGAGAAGTCTCAATTAGGGCTTTATCATCCAGGGATTATCACTTTTCGTCACAAAATTGGCAAAAGGATGAAAGAGATGACGGAGAAACTAGATGCAATTGATGAGGAACGAAGGAAGTTTTCTTTGGATGAAAGGATTGTAGAGAGACAAACTGCAAGAAGGGAAACAGGTGCTCATCTTAAATTATATACTATTTTTTTTTACACAAACCGTGAGTTTTTCTGTTGATGAATGACAATGAATTATTGCATTCATTTCTCTCCAATTAATTGTACAGATTAAAATGCAAAGTAAAAATTCTGCATTCATTCACTCAAATTAATTATCGTGATGAGAGTTAAAGACAGTACATTCCTTAATGTGATGAAATGAAATACTTGTCTTAAATGAGACATTAACTCATCTTATTTATTTCTTTACCAAAACGTACATTTCCACACCTATATAAGTGTGCTCTTCACTTGATGAAAAAGTACATCCACAGAAAGAAATATCATTTATCTTTTCTTGGCTTTCTTTCTTAATTACTTTTCTCCTTATTGGTATTCTATTCCTTGTGAATTTCTGGACAATAGTTTTGTGCAACTCCAAACTTTCAGCCACGAGTGCACGTGTTTGAAAGTAGTCGTGGAACCTTGGGGAGCGATTGGCTAAAAGGATTTGCATCGAAATCGGGCCGAAATCGCTTTCAAGACAATGGCTTGTCAGGACACAATATTTGTGACTATTCTCTTACTATTAATAATTTCAATTTTAATATCAATATTATAGCATTTTTCTAACACAAACTAGTATCACAACTACCTAATTATATTAATTTATATTCATTGTTTCCCATGTGCGTTTTTGGTCTGAGGGGTAATTGCAAATATTTCTATAATATAAATGTTTGTCTCAAGCCTAAATGACCAAAACAAAAAATCTTACTTGTTTTAGATCTTATAAATTAGCCATGCAAAACTCTGTGAATTCAAGACTGTAGGAGCGACTCTTGGGGTGTGTTCACTGCAAGGAAAATATTTTGCGCGGAAAATGTGTTTTAGGAAAATAAATCCACTGATTTTCCAGAGATTCAGTTCACTGGAAAAATGAATAGCAGGAAACAGATTCTCAGTGACAAATGTTGGATTCAGTCAGCTCAAAAATATTTTTGCATGGTGTAATATTATTTGTTTTACTTTAGACCAAGCCCATATAATTTTTTCCAAAATTTCTACACCATTAAGAGATTTTACACCTTATATGTAGTTTCTCACCTTTGGGTTATCAATATGAGACTTTTGTTCACACTATTGGATTCAATTGGTGTGAATGGAATGTAAGCATAAAACGGATTATATAAACTTAAACAATCTTATACATAAACAATCATATCCATAATCCTTTGTATTATTCAGGAACGTTGAACTTAATGATTTTTACATACACATAATAACAGTAATTCAATAAAGAATTACTTACCTGAATTCTCCACGGTTTTAGCGAAAGCAAAAGCGTAATAGCAGAAGCACTGAATTGTTTCTCTCTCTTTACCTTACTTTCAGAATAATTGTGATGGGGCTTATTCTTCTTTTGGCAGAGAGAGGATCCCTTTTATAATGGGAATAGTCAGTTATGTTTTCACGTTCCATCAACATGATTGGTGGATACAATCATTATCCTACTAGGAGTCAGTAATTGTGGATACAATCCTACTAGGAGTCAATAATTATCCTACTAGGTAACTTTCCATATAGATTAAGAATTTAACTTATTCAATTATTGTTAAACCAATAAATAAATTAATTATGTGGGCCACAAAAATTTACATTCTCCCACTTGGCACATACAATGTTAATTTAATGGTTTAATAGGTACGTCAATCATGTGCACTATTAACGTTAAATCCAACATCATTTGTCATCGTTAAATAAATCACTTAAAATGAGTCATGACGGTTGTACGTCCCTTTACTTGACATAGTTCCTTTCATGTACTACAGTATTAGTCTATTACCTAACATAACCTTTCAAATACATAATGGGTCCAACGATAATACTTAGAATACTTTATCTAAGTCAGAACCTGTTATCATCATTCACAATGTTATGTATACAAGAGAAAATAGGTAACAACAGAAACATATATAATTTGAGCTCAAAGTGTCAATTACATAAACATAATAAAGACTTTACATAAAATCATTCATTGTTATCAATAAGACCCATTCTTTCAACATGTTCAATAAATGTTTTGGGCGGTAATCCTTTCGTCAAAGGATCAGCAATCATAAGCTTAGTGCTAATATGTTCAATGGACACTTTATGTTTCTGGACTTCTTCTTTAACCGAAAAGTATTTCAATTCCATATGCTTAGCACCTTTTGAATACTTATCATTTTTTAGAGAAGAAAACTGCGGCAGTATTATCACAATAAATTTTTCAGTGGCCTGGCTATATTGTCGACTAGTCCAAGTCCTGAAATAAAATTTCGCTGCCAATTAGCCTGGACTGTGGCATCAAAGCATGCCACAAACTCAACTTCCATAGTGGATGCAACTATAACAGACTGCTTCACACTCTTCCATGATATTGCTCCTCCACCTAACAGAAACAAATATGCAAATGTGGATTTTCTTGTATCCACACAACCAGCATAATTTGAATCTGAATATCCAACCTCATCTAGATGATCAGATCTTCTATAAGTGAGCATATGATCTTTCGTTCCTTGTAAGTATCGTAATACTTTCTTTGCAGCCTTCCAGTGATCCATTCCAGGGTTACTTTGATATCGACCCAGCATTCCAATAGTAAAACTGATGTCTGGTCTTGTACATGTTTGGGCATACATAAGACTCCCAACTATTGATGCATAAGGAATATCTTTCATTTACTTTCGTTTCAAGTCATTCTTTGGACATTGATTGAGACTAAACTTATCTCCTTTCTGAATTGGAACGGGACTTGATGAGCATTTTTCCATTCTAAATCTCTCTAATACTTTATTAATATAGGTTTTCTAAGACAATCCTAACAATCCTTGTGATCTATCTCAAAATATTTTTATTCCAATCACATAGGATGCCTCACCCATATCTTTTATTTCAAAGTTATTAGAGAGATATTTCTTGGTATCATGCAACAAACCAAGATCATTAGTAGCAAGCAAGATGTCATCAACATACAAGACTAACATAATAAACTTACTCCTACTGACCTTCAGATATATACACCGGTCAACAGTGTTTTCCTTAAATTCAAAGGTGACAATCGTTTCATTAAACTTAAGTACCATTGTCGGGAAGCTTGCTTAAGTCTGTATATTGAATTCTTAAGTTTACACACCACGTGTTCCTTTACTTTAATAGAAAACCCCTCAGGTTGATTCATATAAACTTCTTCCTCCAAATTTCCATTTAGAAAAGTCATTTTCACATCCATTTGATGTAGCTCTAAGTCATAATGAGCTACCAAGGCCATTATAATTCTGAGTGAATCTTTTCTAGAGACAGGTGAAAATGTCTCTTTCTAGTCAATGCCATCTTTTTGAGTAAAACCTTTGGCAACAAGTCTGGCCTTGTGACGTTCGATGTTGTCAGTTGAGTCGCGTTTGGTCTTAAAGACCCATTTACACCCAACTCTTTTGCAACCTTCGGGTAATTCAACAAGGTCCCAAAATTCATTTTGTTCCATAGATTTTAATTCATCTTTCATAACACTTATTCATTTATCAGAATTGTTGCTTTCAATGGCTTGTGAAAATGAAACTAGATCATCATCAATTCCCAAGTCAGTTTCTGACATCAGAAATAGCAGATCTTCTTTGTCTTTGAGATCTTCTTGATGCTACTTCTTGTGGTTCATCTACTACAGGTTCATCAATTATGGCTTCATTAGTAGGAATATTAATTTGTTGTTCTTGTTGATTACTTTGTTGTACAATATCTTCAGGAACAACAAATTTAAAAGAAGTACAGAGTAGAGGAATTTGCACCCTAACTTCTTTAATTTCCACATTACGTGGTTCTTCACTCCCACTAACTTCGCCATTCTCAATGAATCTAGCGTTTCCAGTTTCAACTATTCTTGTACTATGATTAGGACAGTAAAATCTATACCCTTTGATTTTTCTGGATAACCAATGAAGAAACCACTGATTGTTCTTGAATCCAGTTTCTTTTCTTGTGGATTATAAACTCTCTTCCGGGTAACCCCAAACATGCAGGTGTCTCAAACTAGGTTTCCTACCTGTCCACAGTTCAAAAGGTGTCTTTGGGACTGCTTTACTAGGAACCCTATTTAGGCAGTCCTTAAAGCATGCATCCATAACAAAGGAGCTAAAGATGAATTACTTAACATACTCCTAACCATATCCATTAATGTAAGATTATGCCTTTCTGCCACACCATTTTATTGTGGTGTGCCAGGCATTGTGTATTGAGCACATATGCCACGGTTTTCAAGGAATTTAGCAAATGGATCTGGGTGTTGTCCACTTTCATCATATCTTCCATAATATCCACCACCTCTATCAGACCTGATTATTTTCACCTTTCTATCTAGTTGTCTTTCAACCTCAATACTAAATACCTCTAAGGCATTAATCGCTTGAGATTTTTCATGCAACAAATAGATATATCCATAACGTGAAAAGTTATCAATAAAAGTGATAAAATATTGTTCTTTATTGAAAGATGTGATATCAAAAGGACCACATATATCAGTGTGTATAATTTCAAGAAGTTGTGTGCATCTTGTGGCTCCTTTCTTTGTGTGTTTTGTTTGTTTTCCTTTAATACAATCTACACAAATATTAAGGTCGGTAAAATCTAAATCTGGAAGAATTTCATTCTTAACTAATCTTTCCAGCCTTCTTTAGCTATGTGACCTAAACGTTTATGCCACAAGTAAGCAGATTGTTCATTCACCAAACTTCATTTGGTACAAACATTATGATGCAGAGTTAAGAGTGTTTCGGCAAAAAGATTATCAATATTCAGTTTGTATAAATTATCACAAAGAGTACCAGTACCAATGAGATAATTATGCTTAAACAAACTAAAACATCCATTACCAAAATTAAAAGAATATTCAGTTTTATCCAACTTAGACAAAGAAACTAAATTTCTCGAAAGAGAAGGAACATAAACAGTTTCTACTAAATCTAAGTGACGTCCAGTATCGAGAATAAGACGATAAGTTCCGACACCTTCAACTGGAGCCTTCACTCTATTTCCCATGTAAACAAATCTTTCATTCTTGTTTATGGTTTGGATTGTAAGGAATCCCTGCATAGTATTAGAAACATGAACAGTACAACCAGAGTCAATCCACCAAGTATTATAAGGAACTTCAGTTAAATTTGATTCGAGACATGTAAAAGCACAAGGCTTACCTTTCTTCTCAAACCATGCCTTACGTTTCAGGCAATCTTTCTGAAAGTGTCCAGATTTTCCACAAAAATGACACTTTCCAGTCTTGTTCCCTTTCTTATGTACTTGAGATGAGGACTGATTAACATTAAGTTGTTTCTGTTGTACCTTACCATGCTTCTTTCCTTTCTTTTCATCTTCTTGATAATTTACATAATTAATGGAGTGGCTTCCTTGATTCTTTAGCCTCGTTTCCTCTTGAACCAACATACCATGCAATCTATGCACGTTTCATTTATCTTTCATGGTGTTGTAGTTCATTTGGAAAGGACCATACTCAGACGGTAATGAGTTGATAATGAACTGCACAAGGAAATTCTGTTCCACTTCCATTCCCAATAACTTAAGTCTTGCTACTATGTTTGTCATTTCAATGACATGCTCATGCATAGTACGTGAACTATCAAACTTTATGGTGGTCAAAGTACCCATTAGTGTCCCAGCAAGAGACTTATCAGCAGTTTTGGAAGACTCTTTCATAAGTTTCAGAAGTTCTTTCGCACTTTCAGTTTTGGGAAGAGTAGTCTTAATGTTGCCCGCAATATTCATTCGCATGAACATTAGGCCTAATCTGTTAGACCGATTTCAGTGCTTATAATAGAACTTTTCTTCATCACTTCTAGCTTCAGTAATAGCAGTTGGCTTTTCAGAGTAAAGTGCATCATCAAGATCTAAAACTCCAAGATGGAATTTGATCTGTTCGCACCAAT
This sequence comes from Capsicum pubescens, assembly GCA_030864215.1. Classification (NCBI taxonomy): domain Eukaryota; kingdom Viridiplantae; phylum Streptophyta; class Magnoliopsida; order Solanales; family Solanaceae; genus Capsicum; species Capsicum pubescens. The sequence goes on along the minus strand of CM061538.1, from coordinate 327,662,932 downwards.
CTAAAAAGTTAAGTCCATTAAAAGTCATAACAGAGGCAAAGTGCGAATGAAGGGCAAGTGCTGAAAATAGAATATGCTTATTTGTTAATGCTTTGAGTTATCAAATTAAACACATTATCAAATTCAGAAATAATTTACTTAAATGTACATTGATGTTCTCCTTTGGGCGAAACATCAAAATACAACTTTAAACATAATGATGCTTAAAATATATTTAACACAAAATGATAATATTTAATGCATCAATTAATAATATTTATCATCTTTGGATAAATAAATAAAACTAACGATACATCAAAATTATCTCTTTAATATTTATTGGTCATATGAACAAACAATCAACCTTTGGGTGATCCACAAATATCTTATGACCAAAAATTTAATTTACCCATAATTATTAGATCAATTATAAGCATCAAGATTAATGGGTAATTAATTTAAACTTTAACCTTTATTTTGGAATTAATTTCATAAAGATTCGACCACTTTGGTGATTAACGAATCTTACATATATGATTCCAAGTTATATTAAGAAACAATAAATTTTATTATTGCATACTACAACGTTCTAACAACAAAGAGTTGTTTCTTTAATATTTAAAATAACAAAGATTAAACTCATATTATTTTAAATAGAATCAATTATAATAATATCAATATTTCAAATTTCGTTATTCAATAATTGTGAAATTTCTAACAAACATAATTAAAATTCACAAGATCTGAAGAAACATTAGTTTTAATGGAAAATCACTTGTTCCGAAACCTGGCTTTGATACCACATGTAAGCATAAAATGAATTATATAAACTTAAACAATTTTATACATAAACAATCTTATCCATAATCCTTTGTATTATTCAGGAACGCTGAACTTAATGATTTTCACATACACATAATAACAGTAATTCAATAAAGAATTACTTTCCTGAATTCTCCATGGTTTTAGCTGAAGCAAAAGCGTAATAGCAGAAGCACTGAATTGTTTCTCTCTCTTTACCTTACTTTCAGAATAATTGTGATGGAGCTTATTCTTCTTTTGGCAGTGAGAGGACCCCTTTTATAATGGGAATAGTCAGTTATGTTTTCATGTTCCATCAACGTGATTGGTGGATACAATCATTATCCTACTAGGAGTCAGTAATCGTGGATACAATCCTACTAGGAGTCAGTAATTATCCTACTAGGTAACTTTCCATATAGATTAAGGATTTAACTTATTCAATTATTATTAAATCAATAAATAAATTAATTGTGTGGGCCATAGAAATTTACATAGAAAATGGAGGGACACAACCTTTTATGAAAAGACATATTGTTTTGGAAAAGGAGTGACTGTTCAGATAGTTGTGTCTGTTCAGAAAAAGACACAATATTTCGAATGAACAGACATGACTCTTTCAAAGGATACACCTTTTTGGATGAACCATTGCCACCTTTCGAAAGGGGCACTTGATGGCTATATAAACCTGCATTTATCCACAGGTTTTGGAATGAAAATTTTTTTGAATATACAAACTCTTCTTGTCTTCAAAACATTCCGTGTGATCAATCAAATCGTTGAGTGAGTTTGAAAAGATTCCAATTGTTTGAGGTAACGCTACAGTTGGTTCGTTTGTCTATTTTATCCTGGGAGAAAAATTCCGCAACCTCGGGTACTTGAGGAAAATTATTTCCTTAAGGATACTCTGTGAATTTGGAGGACTTGGCTTTTTCTGTTTCATCTTAATTTTTGAAAAATAAAAAACACTTCTTTGAACGATTACTTTGATCTTGTGTTGAGGGTGTTGTTGTACTTCATAGTGTTTTTGTTTTAAACTTGAACTAGTGTTGAAGTTATTCTGTCAAATTACAGATTTTGTGTAGCCGAAAACATTGAAAAACAACAATCTTAAGGAAATAATTTTTGAAAAAAGGAAAAAAAAAATTGTTTGTTTGGTGAAATTTTCTTTTCACTAAAGTTTTTTTTTTTAATCTGTATAGCTTGATTTCTGGAAATTAAAGTTTTAAGCTTTCTACTCTGTTTGAACTTAACTAGTGATTTGAAGACATAAAATCTTCATCACAAGTTAAAGATCACTCGGTTGACGATTCAAAGTCGTAAAAACTTCATCGTTAAACTAGAAAAAAGAGGTGTTTAAAGTTGTTGCACCTTTTTAATAAGTAATTAGATATACTAAAGGTATTGTCTTGTTATTTGAGGAAAATGATGACTGATAGTCAAATGCATGATGCTGGAACGACTATGGCGGCAACTAGTATTGTCACGATGAGTCGTACTAATGCTCCGCAAGCTATGGCACCGGCGGAGAAACCCGAAATGTTCATGGGTATTGACTTCAAGATATGGCAACAGAAAATATTCTTCTACCTTACAACTCTGTGTCTTCAAAGGTTCACGGTTAAGGAAGCTCCGGAGGTGACCGCGGGAACCTCTGATAAAGAATGGTTCATGATTGTGGAGGCTTGGAAATACTCAGATTTTCTTTACAGGAATTATATCATGAGTGGTCTCCAAGATGACCTTTACAATGTGTATAGCGGAACCAAGACTGCAAAAGAGTTATGGGGAGCGCTAGAACGGTAGTACAAGATGGAGAATGCCAGAACTAAAAGGTTCTTTGTTGCAAGATTCCTGGAGTACAAAATGATAAACAACAAGTCTGTTGTTTTCTAAGTGCAGAAACTGCAAGTGATCATCCATGATCTCATAGCAGAAGGTTTGATTGTGAATGAAGCGTTTCAAGTAGCGGCAATAATAGAGAAGCTACCACCTATATGGAAAGACTTCAAAAACTAATTGAAACACAAGCGTAAGGAGATATCAGTCGAAGATCTGATTGTACGACTACGCATTGAAGAAGATAAGGAGAATGTGAAAAGAAGGTCAAGAGGCAATTCTGCAATGAGTGGAGCAAACATTGTAGAAGATGACCAAAACAACTCTAAAAAATGAAAGAAAGCTGAAAATGAAAGCAATCAACCCAAGAAGAAACTCAAGGGAAAATGCTTCAACTGTGGCAAAATTGGCCACAAGTCTATGGATTATCGTGCCTCAAAAAAAGGGAAAAAGAAGGACTAAGAAAATCTGGTTGAGTCTAAGAAAGAAATGAATGATCTGTGTGCTATGCTTTCCGAATGCAACTTGGTGGGAAATCCTCGCGAATGGTGGATGGATTATGGTGCCACCCGCCATGTTTATGCTAACAAGGAGTTATTTTCGAAGTTCGCTCTAGCTCAAGTAGAAGAAAAAATCTACATGGAAAACTCTGCTACTGCAAAAGTAGAAGGAACAGGAAAAATGTGCGTGAAGATGACTTCCGCCAAAGTGTTGACACTTAATAATGTCTTGTATGTTCCTGAGTTACGAAAGAACTTGATTTCTGTTTCACTTCTAGACAAGAATGAATTCAAATGTGTATTTATTTTCAAAAAAATTGTACTTAGTAAAGGAGGAGTGTATGTAGGAAAAGGCTACCGCAATTAGGGCCTATTCAAAATGAATGTAATGAATGTTGAAATCAATAAAAGTTTAAATTCTTCTTACTTGCTTGAGTCTCCCAATTTGTGGCATGAACGACTAGGCCATGTTAATTACAAAACATTACGAGAACTGATTAATTTAGAAGTTTTGCCAAACGATGTATGCAATAAATCAAAGTGTCAAACTTGTGTGGAATCAAAGTATGCTAAGCATACGTATAAGTCCGTTGAAAGGAATTCCAATCCCTTAGACTTAATCCACACTGACATTTGTGATATGAAGTCAACACCATCACGTGGTGGAAAAAAGTATTTCATAACTTTCATTGATGATTGCACTAGATATTGTTATGTCTACTTGCTAAATAGTAAGGATGAAGCAATAGATGCATTTAGACAATACAAAACTGAAGTTGAAAATAAGTTAGAGAAAAAGATCAAAAACTATAAGAAGTGATAGGGGCAGAGAATATGAATCTTCCTTTGCTGAAATATGTGTAGAGAATGGAATTGTCCATCAAACTACGGCCCCGTATTTACCTCAATCTAATGGAATTGCGCAAAGGAAAAACTAAACTTTGAAGGAAATGATAAATGTCTTATTTATAAGTTCAGGTTTACTGCAAAGCTTATGAGGGGAGGCTATCCGTACAGCCAACCGAATACTCAATAGAGTTTCCTAAAGTAAGACACAATCAATTCCTTATGAAAAATGGAAAGGAAGGAAACCCAACTTGAAATATTTCAAAGTGTGGGGGTGTCTAGCAAAGGTCCAAGTTTCTATGCCTAAAAGGATTATGATAGGACCTAAGACGGTGGTCTGCGTGTTCATAAGATATGCTAAAAGTAGTAAAGCATGTCGGTTTTTGGTTCATAAATCTGAACATCCGAATATTAATGAAAATACGGTAATTGAATCAGATAACGTTGAATTCTTCGAAAATATTTATCCGTATAAAACTAGACATGAACAGTCTATTGGAAGATCTAAACGACCTCGAGATGAACCGAGTGAGAATGTATATAATGATGAGATTCCAAGACATAGTACACGTCAAAGAACACCAACTTCGTTTGGATCGAATTTTGTAATATTTCTCTTAGAAAATGAGCCTAAAATATTTAAGAAAGTGATGACATCTTTGGACTCATTCTTTTGGAAAGAGGTAGTCGATAGTGAGATTGATTCAATCTTAAGCAACCATACGTGGGAATTAGTTGATATTTCTCTAGGAAACAAACCTTTAGGATCTAAATAGATCTTCAAAAGGAAAAAATAAAAGCAGATGGTACTATTGACAAATACAAGGAAAGACTTGTAGTAAAAGGCTTTAAATAAAAAGAAGGCCTTAATTACTTTGATACATACTCGTCGGTAACAAGGATAACGTCGATTCGGATGTTAATTGCCTTGGCGATGGTATATGGTCTTGAAATCCATCAAATGGATATGAAAACTGCATTCCTAAATGGAGAATTGGAGGAAGAAATTTACATGGAATAGCCTGAGGGTTTTGTGGTTCCAGGAAAAGAAAATAAGGTCTGTAAACTTGTTAAGTCACTTTATGGACTAAAATAAGCACCTAAGCAATAGCATGCAAAGTTTGACCAAACAATGTTGGCAAACGAATTCAAAATTAATGAATGTGATAAATGTGTTTATATTAAAGACACTCCAAATCACCATGTCATTATGTGTTTATATGTGGATGATATGTTGATCATCAGTAGAGACATTTCAGACATAAATGCAATGAAACGAATGCTCGGGAGCAAGTTCGATATTAAAGACCTTAGAGTTGTGGATGTGATCTTAGGGATAAGAATCCATAGAACTCCAAAAGGGTTGGCATTTTTATAGTCTCATTACATCAAAAAGGTACTTGAAAAATTCAAGTATATGAAATTCGGTATTGCCAAGACTCCATTGGATGTGAGTTTTGCACTTCGAAAGAATGAAGGTGAAAGTGACTCACAATTGAAGTACGCAAGAGTATTGGAATATTTAATATATATAATAAACTGTACACGACCAGAAATAGCATGTGTTATTAGCAAGTTGAGTCCGTATACGGGTAATCCTAATAAAACTCATTGAATGGCAATGAAAAGAGTTTTGGGGTATCTTAAATACACTCAAGACTACACTTTGTATTATAATAAATATCCTGCGGTACTTAAAGGATATAGTGATGCAAATTAGATCACCGGATCGAACGAAGTAAAATCCATGAGTGGATATGTATTTACTATCGGTGGAGGAGCGGTCTCTTGAAAATCATCCAAACAAACTTGTATTGCTTGCTCTACAATAGAATCTAAATTTATCGCATTAGATAAAGCTGGTGAAGAAGCAGAATGGCTCCGGAATTTCTTGAAAGATATTCCTTATTGACCCAAACCAGTGGCACCAGTATGTATACATTGTGATAGCCAAGCAGCGATAGGTAGGGCAGGGAGCATGATGTACAATGGTAAATCTCGTCACATAAGATGGAGACATAATACCGTTAGAGAACTTCTCTCTAGTGGAATTATCACTGTTGACTATGTGAAGTCAAAGGATAATATGTCGGATCCACTTACAAAAGGTCTATCTAGACAAGGAGTTAAGAGAACATCCAAGGGAATGGGTTTAAGGCCTAGGATAAGTCAGCATGGCGGTAACTCTACCTAGCAGACTGGAGATCCCAAGAGCTAGGTTCAAGGAGATCAAACAAAGTTGTGTCTGGCAGGTTCAACATTGTCAAAATACCAACCCATTCTCATAATTTAGACAATCTTTAGTAAACAAGGATAAGACTTAAGGTGAAAAGTCTTTTAATGATTATCTAAATTTGGCAGATTTGACCAAATAGGTTAATCTATAGAATTGAACGTTTAGAAATTACCTATGTGAGGGCTAAGTGAAATCCCCTTCAAGGAGAATGTTAGTAAAGGTCTATTCTCTAAGATCTCATGAAACCGAGACGTGTTCATGGCTGAAAAGAACAATAAAGTGAGAACCATAAATGGTAAAAGGCTGATTGTGTGACATGTGTTGTCTAGGTGTACATTAAAGCTCTACGGTTCAAGGATAAAAAATCTATCGATTGACCAAGTGCATCCAATGCATGTTCACTATGGAAAGTTCAAAGGAAAACTCACTTATCCTAATACAATCAGTCTTTGCTTGATGATCACATATTTATTCGTAAGGTTTTACAAAGAATAGCCATTCCCCATTCATATGGGGGATTGTTGGGTTCAATTAGTGTGAATGGAAAATGGAGGAACACAACCTTTTATGAAAAGACATATTATTTTGGAAAATGAGTGACTGTTCAGATAGTTGTGTCTGTTCAGAAAAAGACACTATGTTTCGAATGAATAGACATGACTCTTTCAAAGGATACACCTTTTTGGATAAACCATTTTCACCTTTCAAAAGGGGCACTTGATGGCTATATAAACCTGCATTTATCCACAGGTTTTGGAATGAAAAAATTTCTGAATATACAAACTCTTCTTGTCTTCAAAACATTCCGTATGATCAATCAAATCTTTGAGTGAGTTTGAAGAGATTCCAATTGTTTGAGGTACCGCTACAATTGGTTTGTTTGTCTATTTTATCCTGGGAGACAAATTCTGCAACCTCGGGTACTTGAGGGGAATTATTTCCTTAAGAACACTCCGTGAATTCGGAGGACTTGGCCTTTTTTGTTTCATCTTAATTTTTTGAAAAATAAAACACACTTCTTTGAAAGATTACTTTGATCTTGTGTTAAGGGTGTTGTTGTACTTCATAGTGTTCTTGTTTTAAAATTAAACTAGTTTTGAAGTTATTCTGTCAAATTACAGATTTTATGTACCCGAAAATATTGAAAAATAACACACGCACCCCAAAATCTCTTCCTTGAACTAAGTTCCACCTGGTCATTACCACGATTCATGGGTCACCAAAATTTACTGTGTGTCATCCATATCGTTTGAGTATTTTTATGGCAATCGAAACTCACAACTAGTTTCTCGATTCTCGTACCCCATCATGCCTTCAACAACTTGAGTCACCAAGGATATTGACTCTTTTTTGCCTCTTGAAGGTCACCCTCCAAACCCTAACCTCCAATCTTGTTTCAAGAAACTTTTTGGAGTGTTTGAGTCTTGTAAAATTAGGGCTTAGAAGGCTATAATGTCTTATATAGTGAAGGGACTTAGGGATTTAGGCAAGAAAAATTACTACAACACCCTTAGTTAAAAGCTGAAAAGTGACCCCGTTCAGGGGAACGACTCCCCCATACGACTCCTTAAGCAATCGTACCCTAGGAGACGAGTGGTACCCTGACTCATACCCTAGGCTCCTCCTAAGCCTTCTACACTGGTTAGGGTACGAGTTGACACCCTTGAGTCATATCCAAAAGGTATGACTCGTGCCCTAACCATATGCACCACTCATATACAAAACCTTCCACTCCATGGTTCAAGTCTAAGCTCTATACGACTCACTTGGTACTACTTGTATACTTAGGATACGATTGAGGGGAGGGTCACCCGTATAGAGGACAGAATGTCATCCTCCTAGACTGCTTATGATATGAGAGGGGAGGGGGAAGTGGGTACGACTCGTACCCAAGGGTACGAGTGGCTTGGCTAATCGTACCTTGGACAACATGCTCAAAAATCAAAAAAAATTGCAAGGTCATAATCTTGGGTGTTTCATTTCAGCTATTAATATGAAACTTTTGTTCGCACATTCAACAAAAAACTTTCCAATTTTTTTGTAAAAGAAAAAAATTAACTACTATCCACAGATGGTGTAAATTTTATTTTACACAATCAGATAATATTAAAGCCTATTATAGGTAACTAAGTTCTTAAGTATATTTACCTTTTAATATTTAGATTACAACTAAGGAAAAGATTAATAGAAGGAAACTAAGACTTTACATTTAATATACCAAAAGAATACAATGACCTTGTTTGTTGGGTTCGAAATCAAGAGGGCGTCATGCGAAAGCTATTAGTTGCAAACCATGTAAGCGATAATTCAGATGACACAAAACTAAACTAAAAACATAATATTATCTATGATTTGACCAATTGGCCTACACATAAAAATCTAATATTAAAAAGCATGAAAACTAATTGAGAGAAAATCTCCCCCTAACCAAAATTCTTAAACGACTGCATTGTAGATGCTATTGTGTTATGGTATGAGAAGAGGGATCTTCTATTTATAAAGTTCTAAAATCTTTCCTCCAAGAAAGAGGTTTGTCAAATATGGAAAAGTTTTATATTTTCCTTTAGAGAAAAGTAAAAGTAATTATGGTACTACTTTTATTTTTCTTAAATAGAAAACTAAAACTCAATTTTGGTAAGAAAATCAGGGCAAAAAACCTAACAAATCTTTCCTTTTTTGCTTGATTTTCTTAATTTGATCCGCCTTCTTCACATCTTTGATCTTTGTTCTTTACATAGTCATCACTGCTGCTTGACATGCTTAAAAATAGAGCTTTTGGGTTAAAAATATATGAGCCCTTTCGGGTTAAAAATATATGATCTCTTTATAGGGTAAAAAGTGAGCTTTATTTCCATATATGTAACAACAGGATTGTTGAAAATATGATTTAATCTCCTTCTCCACATTTAGCTAGACAAAAATCTTCATTATTGCCAAACTGTTGCAGCATGATTTTGAACCTGTTTAATCTCGTCTCACCACACCATTGGATCATTAAATCGTAAGCTCTGATACCACTTGTTGAGTTCGAAATCAAGAGGGCGTCATACGGAAGCTATTAGTTGCAAATCATGTAAGCGATAATTCAGATGACACAAAACTAAACTAAAAGCATAATATTATTTATGATTTGGCCAATTGGCCTACACATAAAAACCTAATATTAAAAAACATGAAAACTAATTGAGAGAAAATTTACCCCTAACCAAAATTCTTAAACGACTACATTGTGGATGTTATTGTGTTATGATATGAGAAGAGGGTCTTCTATTTATAAAGTTCCAAAATCTTTCCTCAAAGAAAGAGGTTTGCCAAATATGGAAAAAAATTATATTTTCCTTTAAAAAAAGTAAAAGTAATTATGGTACTACTTTTATTTTTCTTAAATAGAAAACTAAAGCTCAATTTTGATAAGAAAATCAGGACAAAAACCCTAACATTGTTTACCATATATACAAGGACGGTCTTCTTCTTCGTTTTCATCAGACTGTGGAGATGGGAAAATATTGTGGTTTATTAGTTTAAGTTAAGAGTAAAGAACTCTTTTTAAAAGACTAATCCAACAATGCAAAAACAATTCTTTCATCTCAGTTTTGGAATTTGTCAGAAGTCATATGATTAACTAGATCCCAATTAAAAAATAAATTTGGGCCAAATTGGCATCTTACAAATTGATAGTGTTGAAACGGTTATAAAAAATTGCATACAAAATTCAAGAGTTTTTTTTAAAACCTAAGTTGGACGAATTCTTCATTTTTTATGTCGCATTCGTGTAAGGTTCTCTAAAAAATACTCTATTTTTCAAGAATTCAAAACACAGCTATTGATGCTTTTTGAAGAGTTCGAATAATATAGGTTCAAACACAAACTTATTTGGAAATAGAATTGCAGATTTATTCCAAAAAGAAAAACTCATCAAGGGCTTGAGAATTGAAGGATTAAAAAGAAAAGTTTGAAAGTGGTGAGGGAAGAGTTTAAAAAGTAAATTGACCATGAAAAGAAAAAAACCTAAAAACTAGGAAGCTAATAGGTTGACTGTCAGTCAAAGTAGCTTGACTGTGGTAAAAAAAAATGTATTGTCAGCGGATTATAGTTAATCTCAAAAAAAAATATTTCAATCTTTTTTCCCACTGATTCAATTAGAATATTTATAGGTATAGCCAAATATCTTTTACTGGAAAATTTCAGTAGGGAAAAAGTAAATTTTAGGAGTGAATAGGTGTAAAATATGACCATATGCCAAAAAGTAAATTTTAGTAGTGAATGGGTGTAAAATATGACCATATGCAAATGACTAATCTGGAAGCCAAATAAGAAAAGTTGAAACAAAAGTGTTTTAACTTGGATTCATCTTTTTCCTCCCGAGAAATATTGGTCTTATTTCTTCATTTCAATTATCCCACAAATGGTTTAGAGTCTGTGTGGCCTAGCAGCTAAAAAAACTGCTTATTTGGAGAAATATTTTTATAAAATTACTCTTTAAAAAAGTGTTTTTGAAAAAAAAAATAATTTGTAGTTAGCTAATTGCTTTTAAAAGTCTTTTTGATAAAAAATATTGTGTTTGCTAATTTTTTTAAAAATGCTTTTGAGAGACAAATTACGAAAAAATATATGTATCAATGGACTTTTAATAACTTTTACTATTAAGATTATTTTATAGAGAGAAATTTAGTTTAAATATTTATTATAATATTTCTAATTATGTTTTTATTTTTATTTAATTAAAAGATACATAATACAAATTTTCAATCAATATTATACTTAGGTATATAAAAAAATATAAAAATTTGATATAATATTAATATAACGATTTAAATTTACTTGAAACATCAAATAAAATGGATTTAAATATTATTTCATAACTTAAATCACTAGAAATAAAAAAAAAAATCATCACAAAAATAAGTATTCTTTCATACATCGCGAAAATGTTTAACGATTATCTTTAATTTTATCATGCAATGTCTCCATAATAGTAGAAAATCTGTCTTGTATTTCGGAAGGTATACCAAAACATAAAATAATAGTATATAAATCATAAAATAATTATATATAAATCAAAAAATAAAATAAAAATTTGATGGTGTAAAAATGATGAATAAAATTGTAAGGTGAAACTCAATTAAAATTATGGGATATGGTAATTAATTGATAAGGGATATATTGATATAAATGTATAAATGATAGAGATATTTTTGTTTTGAAAAAATAATTCTCTACTTCTGCTTTTTTTTAAAAAAAAAAGTATAAATTTTCTGCTTCTTCCTAACAATAGAAAAATTGTTTGTGTTTCTATTTAAAAGCAATTTTACAAATTGCTCAAACACCCTACTTTATTCAAAAAAAAAAAAAAAAAAAAAAAAAAACTCGCCTCCCAACTGCTAGGCCAAACAGGTTCTTTGAAACGCATCTTTAGATTCTTTGTAATAGAGTCCTTTGTATCCCATAAAATTAGTATTTAGGAATACTTGGAGTGAACATCATCTTTCAAGTGGTATTTGTGAAATTGTTTTCAGGGAATAACTTTTGAGATCACTAGAGTTTTATCTCTAATTTTGTACTCATTTTCTATATTTTTTAGTATAGTAAATTTCCTCCTATTCGTTTGTAGTTGTAGGTCACATTGACTGAATCACGTTAAACTAATGCTTCTTTTATTTTCTCAACTTATTGTTATTGTCATTTGTTTGTCATTGTAACATTATTTGACTTTTGTTTTGCATTACTTTGGTTTCCAATCCTAATTCTTATTTATATTCTTGTATTTAGTACATAAGAAAATAATATATCTTAAAAATATTTATATATAATGTAGATAAATATTATGAGAGGTAGGGGTGGAGGCTATGACATATCACTTGTGGGAAGGTCATTTTTAATGAACTTATCTTTCTTTTGAAAAAAAAGTCAGAAATTATGACCACCAAAAGATAAGAAAACTGAAAAACATTTTCTCCTACCAAACACACCTCTGATGATTACTTAAACTTCTGTGTTAGAATGTAGAGAATAAATTCATAATAAGAAAAGTTAGGAAATCCTCTTAACATTCTTCCCCATTCTTATTCCATTTTTCACTTTGCAAATGATGGCACCAAGAAATAATCTGTTTTAGTGACCGGTTCACAACAGACTCTGAAAATGATAGCAGGAAAACTGGAGAAGGTTCAAAAATACATTTTCTCCTCTTAAATCACTTTTTGCCTAGTGGAACTAGCATGATTTTCTCAGTCATGTTCTACAACCAAGGGCAAATTTACAGGTAAAATTATGGGGTACCCGTACATGAGATCATAGTCTTTTCATAAAATTAGATCTTTTATGTATATATTTTTTTAAAATGGATATAATATTATATGTTGGCACCTATGCTAGGATAAACTAAATGCTGCTCCTCAAGCTTATCCTTGGTATCTTTTTGTGCAAACATCTTTTCTATTTTTTTCGCTGACTCCTAACGAGCTTGAGTGTAACAATATTCATATTGTTTGGAATATAGGTTTTGTTTTAACTGAGCGAGAAGTTTATGGAAGGGACAAAGAAAAGGATGAGATAGTAAAAATCCTGATAAACAATGTTAATTATGCGCAAGAACTTTCAGTGCTCCCTATACTTGGTATGGGGGGTTTAGGAAAGACGACACTTGCCCAAATGGTCATCAATGATCAGAGAGTAAGAGGGCACTTCAATCCCATAACATGGGTTTGTGTCTCAGTTGATTTTGATGAGAAAAGATTGATAAAGCTGATTGTAGGAAATATTGAAAAAAGTTCTCTTGATGTCGAGGACTTGGCTTCATTTCAGAAGAAGCTTCAGGAGTTGTTGAATGGAAAAAGATACTTGCTTGTATTAGATGATGTTTGGAATGATGATCAAGAGAAATGGGCTAATCTAAGAGCAGTCTTGAACGTAGGGGCAACCGGTGCTTCTGTTTTAACCACTACTCGTCTTGAAAAGGTTGGATCAATTATGGGAACTTTGCAACCATATAAATTGTCAAATCTCTCTCAAGAAGATTGCTGGTTGTTGTTCATGCAGCGTGCATTTGGGCACCAAGAACAAACAAATCGTAACCTTGTGGCTATTGGAAAGGAGATTGTGAAAAAGTGTGGGGGTGTGCCTTTAGCGGCCAAGACTCTTGGAGGTATTTTGCGCTTCAAGAGACAAGAAAGAGAATGGGAACATGTGAGAGATAGCGAGATTTGGAATTTACCTCAAGATGAAAGTTCCATTCTCCCTGCCCTGAGATTGAGTTATCATCACCTTCCACATACGCTGAGACAATGTTTTGTGTATTGTGCGGTGTTCCCAAAGGACACCAAAATGGAAAAGGAAAATCTAATCGCTCTCTGGATGGCACACGGTTTTCTTTTACCGAAAGGAAAATTGGAGCCGGAGGATGTGGGTAATGAAGTATGGAATGAATTATACTTCAGGTCTTTCTTCCAAGAGGTTGAAGAAGAAAAATTAGTAAAAAGTGATAGTGTAACTTATTTCAAAATGCATGATCTAATCCATGATTTGGCTACATCTCTGTTTTCATCAAGCACGTCAAGCAGCAATACCCGTGAAATAAATGTTAATTGTTATGGAGATACGATGTCTATTGGTTTTGCTGAAGTGGTGTCTTCTTACTGTCCTTCCCTCTTGAAAAAGTTTCTCTCGTTAAGGGTGCTTAATCTAAGTTACTCAGAACTTGAGGAGTTACCCTCTTCCATTGGAGATCTAGTACATTTAAGATACTTGAACATGTGTGGCAATAACATTTGTAGTCTTCCAAAAAGATTATGCAAGCTTCAAAATCTGCAGACTCTTGATTTAAGGTATTGCAACTCACTTTCTTGTATGCCCAAACAAACAAGTAAACTCGGTAGTCTTCGAAATCTTTTACTTGATGGCTGTCTATTGACTTCTATGCCACCAAGGATAGGATCTCTGACATGCCTTAAGACACTAAGTTACTTTCTTGTTGGTGAGAAGAAAGGCTATCAACTTGGTGAACTACGGAACTTAAATCTCTATGGATCGATTTCAATCGCACAACTTGAGAGAGTGAAGAATGATACTTAGGCAAAAGAAGCCAATTTATCTGCAAAAACAAATCTGCACTCTTTAATCATGAGTTGGGATCGTGATGAACCACATAGATATGAATCAGAAGAAGTTAAAATTCTTGAAGTCCTCAAACCCTACCCCAATATTCTGAAATCTTTAAAGATCACTGGCTTCAGAGGAATCTGTCTCCCAGCCTGGATAAATCACTCAGTTTTGGGGAAGGTCGTATCTATCAAAATTGAATGTTGCATAAACTGTTCCGTCTTACCACCTTTTGGTGAGCTGCCTTGTCTAGAAATTCTAGAGTTACACAAAGGGTCTGCCGAGTATGTTGAAGAGAATGATGTTCAATCTGGCGTCTCCACAAGAAGAAGGTTTCCATCCCTGAGAGAACTTCATATAAGCAACTTCCGTAATCTGAAAGGATTGCTGAAAAAGGAAGGAGAAGAGCAATTCCCCATGCTTGAAGAGATAGAGATTCAGTATTGTCCTATGCTTGTTTTTCCGAACCTGCCTTTTGTCAAGATATTGGAAATTTCAGGGGAGGCAGATGCAAGAGGTTTGAGCTCCATATCTAATCTTAGCACTCTCACTTCCCTCTGGATTGCGGATAACTACAAAGTGACGTCGCTCCCAGAAGAGATGTTCAAAAGCCTTGCAAATCTCAGATACTTGACTATCTCTGGCTTACAAAATCTCAAAGAGCTGCCTACCAGCTGCCTGGCTAGTCTCAATGCGTTGGAGTATTTGTATATTGCATGTTGTGACCCACTAGAGGGTCTTCCGGAGGAAGGGCTGGAAGGTTTAACTTCACTCACGCAGTTATCTGTTCGCTCTTGCAAGATGCTAAAATCTTTACCCGAGGGATTGCAGCACCGAACAGCCCTCACAAGTTTAACAGTTTATGGCAGTCCACAAGTGAAAAAGCGTTGTGAGAAGGGAATAGGAGAAGACTGGCACAAAATTGCTCACATTCCTAATGTGAATATAGATTAGAGTTATAATTTGTAAACGTTTTTTTGGCTGCTTCCTTCCATTGGATGTAATTTTCTTATGTATTACACTTGTTCTAATTATTGGCCAACAGTAGTTGTTGATTATTGCTTTCTGAATGAATATTGTGGCAGATGGAAAAAACAGAAAAAGAAACCGAACAATTCATGTTCTCTTTTCCTGAGTGCGGCGTGCCTATGCAAAATTTCTTTTTTCTTTTTGGCTAAGGATTATATTTTTCGTAAGGGGCCCTAATTCATTAAATTTATGTAGATGCATCATGCAAGTAAATGTGCATTGTTAATCTAGTATTTTTCGCAATGAGAGGTGAAAAAAATTAATTTGACTAGACGAGACATCAATGAAGAGATTGGCTTTACTAATAGACCATAAATAAGGAAAATAAATTACTTAACATGCGTTAATACAAAAATGGACTGATATAGTGAAAGTTACACGAAATTGGGTTTAAATACGTACTTTATTTATTTAATTGTCTTATTCCATTTGCTAGTATGTTTAAGACAATTACAAAGTTTGAGATATATATATATATATACTAGTTGGCTACGACCGTGCTATGCACGGTCCAATATTGATCATTGAAAATTTTACGTTATATATGATTCTATCATTTTATTAAAACCTTCATTTGTTTAGTTGATAAATTCCTAGTTAGGCATATATTATTATATTTAGATTAATAAAATTTGAGTAAGAATATTTTAAATTGTTAATATGACACCCATATAAATTTGATAGTCAATCAATTTTTTTTTACTTTTCACATAGTAATTATGAAATATATAATAAAATATTTTAAGTTAGTTAACTCTTGGAATTTAGAATACCTTTTATATAATTTTCAAATAAAACATGTTGCTCTCTTTGTCCAAACTTTTGTGGCATTAAGATTTATAATAACTTTTTTTCTATTCTAATTTAAGTGGCATTGATATAATTTTGAGAGTTAACCAAATATTTTATATCCTTTGAATATTTTAAGTTGTCAATTATTATGATTACTATTTTTTTTACACGTATTTTTTTGTATATATAATAGATTAATTATTTTTTAGATATTTTAAGTTGTTAAATGTTGTAATTTATTATGTATTTTCTTGAATATATAACAGATTAATTTTTTTAGATATTTTAAATTATTAACTATTGTAATTTATAATACTTTTTATGTAATTTTCAAATAATATATGTTACTCTCTTTGTCCAAACTTTTGTGGCATTGATAGTCAATTATGTTTTTAAAATAATTTCAATTATTGTGATTTATAATATTTTTTTCTATTCTAATTTAAGTAGCACAATGCTTAGATGACCATAATAATTAATTAGCGATGATATAATACAAACATGTCTTAAATGATTTATAACAACTAATTAGAAGTGATATAGTAAAATTACTATAAAAAAAAATATCTGTTAAAAAATTAAGTGAACTTCAAATAAGACGTCAAGTTAATTTAATATTAAATATTATTAATTTTTTAATATTTAGATGACTTATAATAATTAATTAAGGATGATATAGTAAAATTATTATTGAAATAGCTGAAGCAGACATGTAATAAATGTCTCTTTTATTTTGCTTGTTAAATATAATTAATATTTTTAATACGTAAATGACATATAATAATTAATTAGGGGTGATATAGTAAAATTACGGAGCAAGTACGTCAAATGACGGCAAGCAGGGATGTCGACGGTGTGGTGTGTGTTTCACCTGCCATACCATGACTTGTTATATAGGAGAATATTCTTTCTTTCTAAATGCCGCTCCATTTCTAGATATATCATGTGTTAGAGTTTGTGACCCAAATTTTGTTGATCTGGCCCTGAAAAGTTCGTGGTGTGACCCATGTTTGTGATTTTTCATAGGGTCTGTGTCGGCCCGATTTCGGGACGGTATGGACCTGTATATTTTTGGGCCTAGGATTTATTTGTACGCACGTATTATATAAGTGTAATTAGTGGGTCGTTTTTGGACGTTTAGAAAATACGTCATTCTCCTCATTGTATTCTCCATTCATTGAAGTGAAATTTCTCTGCCTCTGCCCGTGATTTTTTCGCAAGAATTTTCATATAACTCTGTGTATTCATCTTGTTTTTCTTTTGCTTGTGGTATTGTTTATTCTGTCCGATCATAACATCATGCAAATTAGAATGGATGGTATACTCATTGATCAGCAAAAACTAAAATCTGCCCATGAGTCAACATGAAGAACACATAAGATAGGAGGATGAGTGATAAATAAAGTTATGATAAATTGTTGTAAAATATTAATGAATTATGGAATTTCCGTAGCTTGAGGTGTGCTTATGTCACTGTTCTTAAAGATATTTTATTCACCAGTTAAGATGTATCTCTCGGAATTCAATAAGTTCTTTTAGTATTAAATTAAAAGTCAAAAGCTAAAAAATATTTCTTATAAGTAAAACCCAACACAAAATGAGAAGGAAAATGTATTTGCTCTCTAATCTTCCTCACTGTTTTTCCACCCTTCTATCATAAGCCAATAAAAAGTATATATAGAAAATTCAAGATAATACTCTATCATCTCATAACGTTAAGTAAAACTTGTAGTAAAATGTCATAAATATCATTGAATGACAATTGTCATTACAGTAAAAATTTATTGACTTTTATTTTTCACTAATTTTCTAATTGAATTTCTACTTTTACTTGTTATTTTTGACATATCAAGAAAAGATAACTTATTTTTTTCCTATTTTACCATAGCATTAATTATTTTTTCTTCAAATTAATTTCAAAACACAATGTAAACATTATTTAATGGAGGTACTATGATAAAATTGTAATATTATTAATTATTTTTCTTAATATGTGTGCCAAGTCAAAATGTGTCAAGTAAAATTAAACGGAGGAAGTACTTGTTAAAACCAATTTAAACGTTGGCGAGGAGTGGGCATGATATGGTAAATACCAAATTACCATACCAAATCGATATTTTTGATATTGTGGTCTTGGTATTATGGTATTTGGTATGGTATATGGTATACATTTTAAATTTTTTTGATATATGATACGGTATTTGATCTATATAAATGACATAGTGAAATACCGAATACCCTACCGAAATATATAGTTACATAAATAACTTTATATATATATATATATATATATATATATATATATATATATATATATATTAACAAATATACAACTTAGTATTAGTATAAAAATGTTAAGACATGAAACTCTAGCTACTCTATCTTGATTGTAATGTCTTTTTTTGTGTAATTGACTAACAAAAAGAGTTGTTTGTATTTTTTTTTGAATATTTCTACATGTAAAATGTGTAATTACGATACAATTATGGTTACCGATTACCGTACCACAAAATACCAAAATCAAATATCAAAATACCGATCATACTGAATTAATATGATATGATAGTAATAATGTATTTTTAAAAATCGAATATCAAAATTACCGTATCAAATTTTGAAATATCGTACCATACCATATCATGTACACCCCTAAGTTGGCCATCAATTCCTTTGACCAAAACGATACCAAAAGAATATTACCGTATTAAGGCTAACAAATAATAGTATGTAATTAAATATTATTAATTTTAAGCTACACTAATTATTTTTCAAATAATCCCTTATATATCTTAAAAATAATATTAAGAAATAAAATAAAAGTTGTGTTGGTTTTATCACATGAATATAATGCGTCAAATTTAATGTCTCGTAGACTATGAATAGAGGCGGAGCCAACCTAGTAATAGGGGATTCGTCCGAACCCTCTCCGACGAAAAATTATACTATTAATAATGATTAAAATAAATTTTACGTATATATTGTAGATGTTGATCCTCATTCGGTGAGTTTTTCTTCGGATCTTGAACCCCCTCAATAGAAATTCTGGCTTCGCTTCTGAGTTTATGAATCAGATCTAGATGAAACAAGATTAAGCCTTATAGAACAATTGGTGAAGTTTAAAATTTCTATGAATCAAAAATTCTTTTATAGGTTTAGAGTCTTCTTTTATCACATTATACCCACACAATCTTTATCGTTATAACAATTTTATGCTAAGAGGCCATGAGCGTGTCCTGGTATTCAGGAGTGCTCTAGAAATCTTTCATATTTCATAGAAGCGACACCATTTCGCACTCGTATAGGTCCAACCATCAAGTGTATTTTGCAAAGCAATACGCCATCGATAAAGTTATGGTAATGGACTAAGAGTTCACAACTCAACCTCACTTTCCTTGTGGATTTGCACTATATATACATCATAATAGATCACAGACGAGCTAATATTTAAAGTGCATAAAATCAAATATAACTTGTTATTATTCATATGAACCGAGTCTGGAGCCTAAAGGGCAAATTTTTTCAATCAAAATTCCATAAGGGCACATCAAAATGAAAAAATTCCAAAATTTGTATCCATTCAAAAGTTAATGGTGTTAGTCTACTTTACTCCACATGATAAAGTGTACGGTAAGATGGTGAGTTTACCTTATAAGGTAAATAGAGTCCCTTACCTTATCTATTATCTATTTGCCAGGCTTCGGGAAAGTGCAAGGTATTACAAGGTAAGTGGAATCGTTAACCTTGTAAGGTAAGATCTCATGTTCAGCTTGTAAGGTAAGAATCCATGTTTACCTTGTAAAAACTTCAAAATTCTCGGTGCTATATAAAGAGTGTGAGTGTAGGTTTATTTCTTGCATCAACTCAAAGAAATTTTTTTTGTTAAACTTCATAACTCAAAATATTTGTTGAACCTTATTCATTTGTTACTTTAAAATGGATAAGGTAAGAGTAAATTTACATTGGGGTGGTAAAGTTTTGCATGATGGGGATTCAGTGCGATATAGTCCACATCCTATAGTGGTTCAATCATTTCCTTTATCTCTCAAATATGATCGTTTGAAAATGTTGTTTAGGAGTAAAATGGGTATTACTAATCCGAAAGATGATGTGGTTATTTCTGGACGATATCCAAATTATTTTACGTTCAACGGACAACCAATATTTGGTGAAACTCCTATTTGGAATGATGATTCTTTATCTTTATTTCTTCACACCGTTGAAATTTTTGGTAATCGCCTTAATCTACAGACGCTTGACATGTATGTGTGTGTGGAACATTCCTCTATTGTTGAAGAACCCACAGATAGTGAATTTGATCTTCGAGTAAATCAAAATTCTTTGAATTTGAATATTGATTCTTCAAGAATGGCAATGGAACAACAATTTGATGGTAGGTTTGAAACACATTATCAAAACTCATCCGAACTTGTGAATAATTTTGATATGGGAGGACCTGGCAATGCGTCTATGAATTTGGGAAATTTTAATTCAAGTGGTCCACAATATTCTTCTTCGGTGGAGGCAATCGATAGGTAATAAACAACCCATTTTATTTAATTACATATTTTTTCTTGTAATTAATGAGATGATTTATTCATTTCGTAGATTTAATGATTGTCAATTTACACTCACTTAACTCACAGAAATTGTGAACAACAACTATGACATATAAGGGGAGTTGGATAGTGATGAACCTTTACAATACAAATCATCAGATGATGATAATAATGATGAAAATGTTAGTGGAGAGTCTACACCCATTGGTGTCTATACTGGCAATCATTCTTCCATAGCAGTTTCATATTTGGATCATACTGAAGAAAGTCCAGAAGAGTTGAGGTGCATAGTCAATGAAGATTGTTTTCTGACTCCACTTTGAAATCAAAATAATCCTGAACATATTAAGTCGGGTTGGTATTTTAATACATAAACTAGTAAATTGAAAATTTTCAGTCATTTGATATTATTAATAATATTTATTTTGTATCTGCATTTAGGTATGTTATTCATTAATTTCCAACCATCTCGTCAGAATAAAAATTCCGATCATCTCATCGGAATATAATTTTCGGTAAAGAGTCCTCCGGCGACTAGATTTTTGATCTTTCTTCTTCTCTCGGCTTTCTTTTTTGTGTTTTATAACCCCTTACAGGTACGTGAAGCCTGAGCGATCTGCCACGGCATACATTCTTCGATGAATAGTATATTTTTTAGTGATTGAGTTAAGGGCCGGTAGCAGCAGTAGATAAAGGCGACGACAGTAATTTCGGCGACCAGTTTCTACATCAAATTGCCGGAATCAGACGAACAGATTCAAGAACACGTACTTACTTCATCTTCATCTTCTCCTCAGATCAGGTGCACTCGTTTCATCTCTTTTAGTTTATTTGTTCTAGATTTCTTGACTATTGAATGCGGATACATCCTGTCTCATTTGATATATATATATTTCTCTTTTGGTTTTTGTCTGCCAATTTAGCAGTTTCTAGCCTTACCCTTTTGCTCGTCGTGTTTTTCTTCATTTTCTTCTATCATATCCATTTGAGTGGTGGCTGGGGTGATAGATGATGGACTACGGTCATATCATAGATTAGGTTCAGGGCTGGGATCAGGTCTAGGTTCGAGTCTGGGGTTGGGGGCGCGAGAGAGTAGGGTTAGGTGGGATAAGGGTTCTTCTAGGTTGAGAGTTGGGTCCGGGAACACAGGGTCACTTCAAGGTAAGTCTATAGAGCTAGTGAAGATTTCTTGAAAGAGGAGGGTTAGTATAGCATGTGTCCAGGAAACTAAATGGTTAGGCACTAAGGCGAGGGATGTGGATGGATATAAGTTGTGGTACTCGGGTAGCGTGAGAAATAGAAATAGGGTAGGTATCTTAGTAGATGAAGAACTTAGAGAGCAGGTGGTAGAGGTTAACAGAGTTAGTGATAGGTTGATGTCTATTAAGTTGGTCATTGGAGGGTCTACGGTGAATGTTATTAGTGCTTACACTCCGCAAGTAGGTTTGGACGAGGTGGACAAGAAGAGATTTTGGGAGGTTTTGGATGAGGTGGTGAGGAGCGTCCCGAGCACTGAGAAGCTTTTTGTGGGAGGAGATTTCAATGGGCATATTGGGTATTTGTCGAAAGGTTATGATGATTTGCATGGCGGTTTCGGTTTTGGGGAGAGGAATGAAGGAGGAGCTTCTCTTTTGGATTTTTCTAGGGATTTTGGGTTGTGGATAGTGAATTCGAGCTTTCCGAAGAAGGAGGATCACCTTATTACGTTTTGTAGTTTAATGGCCAAGACTCAAATAGACTTTTTGCTTCTTAGAAAGAGTGATAGAGCACTATGTAAAGACTGTAAAGTCATACCTTACGAAAATCTTTTGACTCAGCATAGGTTGGTGGTGATGGACTTGGTTATCAATAAGCGCAAAAAAAAAGAGTGGAGGCTCGGCCTAGGATTAAGTGAGGTAGCTTGACTTTGGCTAGTGCTTTGGAATGGAGGAGAAGTTGAAGAGTAGGGAGGCTTGGGACACTAGAGGGGATGTGAATAATATGTGGGAGACGATTGCTAGTTACATTAGAGAGACCGCTAGAGAGGTGTTGGGAGTCTCGAAAGGTCGATCTGGCAAGCATTGAGGAGACTGGTGGTGGAACAAAGAGGTTAAGAGGAAGGTGGAGTCTAAGAAGGAATCTTATGCTAAGTTGGTAGAGAGCAAGGATGACGACGAAAGGCATACGAATAAGGAGGAGTATAAGACAGCTATAAGAGAGGCTAAATTAGCGGTTACGGCGGCTAAGACAACAGCTTTTGAGATCTTGTATACGGATTTAGAGGAGAAAAGTGGGGATAAGAAGTTGTATAGGCTTGCCAAGGACAGGGAGTGGAGGGCTCATGACCTTGACCAAGTGAAGTGCATCAATGGATAGGATGGTACTGTGTTGGTTGAGGATGTCCTTATTAGGGAGAGGTAGCAGTCCTATTTTTATAAGCTTTTGAACGACGATGGGGACAAAAGTTTTGTGTTGGGGGACTTGGAGAAATCTAAAGAGTGTCGTGATTATGGTTATTTTAGGCGTATCAAGGTTGATGAGGTCAAGGGGTCTATTTGCAGGATGCGGCAAGGTAGGGGACGGGGCCAGACGAAATTCCAGTGAATTTTTAGAAGAGCACTAGTGGGGGAGGTTTGGAGTGGTTGACAAGGTTGTTTAACATCATTTTTAGGGCGTAGAAGATGCCTGAAGCGTGGAGGTAGAGTACTATATTTCCATTATATAAAAACAAGGGAGATATTCAGAGTTGCAACAACTATAGAGGTATTAAGTTGTTGAGTCATACGATGAAGGTTTGGAAAAGGGTGGTAGAGTTGAGGCTGAGAAGGATCGTGAATATTTCTAAGAATTAGTTTGGTTACATGCCAGGTCACTCGACCACTAAGGCCATTCACCTTTTGAGGATATCAGTGGAGCAGTTTCGGGAGGGGAAGAAGGACTTGCACATAGTGTTTATTGATCTTGAGAAGGCTTATGACAGAGTTCTAATGGAGATTCTATCGAGCTTCTTGGAGGCTATAGAGGTGCCCGTGGCGTACACTAGGTCGATTCAGAACATATATGATAGGTAGAAGACTCGTGTGAGGACGGTAGATAGATATTCGGATCACTTTTCAATTTTGATAGGGTTGCACCAGGGATCGACTCTTAGCCTATTTTTATTTTCCTTGGTAATGAATGTTTTGACACGTCATATTAAAGGACAGGTGCCTTGGTGTATGTTATTTATGGATAATGTTGTACTGATTGATGAGATTCGGGAAGGAGTTAATGATAAGTTGGAGATTTGGAGACTAACACTTGAGTCTAAAGGATTTCAGTTGAGCAAAACTAAGACGGAGTACTTGGAGTGTAAGTTTAGTGATGTGTCGCAGAAAGCTGGAGTGGTTGTGGAACTGGACTCTCAGGCCATTCAAAAGAGGGAGATTTTCAAGTATCTGGGATCCATGATTCAGGACAATGAAGAGATTAACAAGGATGTCATGCATCGTATTGGGGCAGGGTGGTTGAAATGGAGGCTCGCTTCAGGAGTCTTATGTAATAAGAAGGTACCCCCGAAGCTTAAAGGTAAGTTCTACAGAGTGGCAATCCGGCCGGCTATGTTGTATGGTGCGGAGTGTTGTCCAGTTAAGAACTCCCACATCCAAAAGTTAAAGGTGGCAGAGATGAGAATGTTGCGATGGATATGTGGACATACCCGGAAAGATAGGGTGAGGAGTGAGATTATTCGTTAGAAGATGGGAGTTACTTCGGTGGAAGACAAGATGTGAGAAGTGAGGTTACGTTAGTTCGGGCACATGATGAAGAGGACCTCGGATGCTCCAGTGCGGAGGTGTGAGACACCGACTATGGACGGTTTTAGGCGGGGTAGAGGTAGACCAAAAAAATATTGGAAGGAGGTGATTAGGCATGATATGGAGTAGTTACATCTTACGGAGGACATAACCCTTGATAGGAAGGTGTAAAGGATGCGGATTAGGGTAGAGGGCAGGGGGTGGGAGTGTGTCGGTAACGGTAAGGGAGCGTTCTTTTGTGTCTGTAGTTTTTTTATTCGTGGTGTTATGTGATGTCTATGATCCAGTAAGATAGTTCTTAGTATTATCTTGTGGATGTAGTATTATCTTGTGTCTAGCGGTGTTAGTTTATTTTGCATCGTACTACTTTATATACACTTATATTTTATGTTTGTTATACTGTTATCAGTTCTAAGCCGTTGGTCTATCGAAAACAACCTCTCTACTTCACCTGAGGTAGTGGTATGGTCTGCGTACACTCTACCCTCCCCAGACCCCACTATGTGGAAATACACTGGGCATGTTGTTATTGTTGTATTCATTAACAAAAAACAAATAAAATTGGTTGTGAGAAAGTATAATCTAATCAAGAGGATGGAGTTTCTTTGTGATCGATCTAAAGGAGACAGTTGGAAGGTTATTTGCAAGCAATATATGTCGGGGTGTGAATAGATGATGACCTTTTGAAAAGTTTTCAGTGGTATGTGGAAGGCGGAAAAAATGATTGACCATATTTATAATCCAGATAAATATAAGGAGGATCATTATAATTCAAATAGCGGCTTGATTGCTACTTCATTGATTCAGTGTATTAGGAAGGATCCAAATATTAGCATCAAAATGGTTCGCGAAAACATCAAAGGATTGCACCATTATACCCCTAGTTATCGAAAAGATCAAAAAGGTCAAAGAAAGGCATTTAAGATGGTATATGGTGTTTTTGAAAGTTCTTTTAAGGCATTACCTGCATATATGACAGCATTGTAATCGTTCAATCCAGGAACTATCGTAGAGCGGGAGCATGATTCAACAACAATGTAAGGTGAGCACATATTCAAGTTTTTATTTTGGAATTTCAAGGCCAGCATTGATGGATTTAAAAGTTATAGGCCTATCATTTCAATAGATGGCACTCATCTTTATGGCAAGTATGATATTAAACTATTAATTGTTGTCAAAATTGATGCAAACGGTAATATTTTTTCACTCGCATATGCTATAGCGGCGCTTGAAAGTTTTGACTCTTGGTCATGGTTTCTAACATTATTATGGAGGCATGTTGTTGGTGAGAGAAAATACATTGGACTCATTTTAGACCGCCATCAAAGAATTTTGCAGTGTGTTCAATCTTACGCCTGGTTGCAACCACCAAAAACACACCACAGATTTTGTGTTCAACATTTGAAAGCTAATTTAAAAAAAAAAAATTAAAATAGTGAACTCAAAAATCTGATGTGGCTGGCTGCTACGGAGCATCAGGAAAAAAATTCTTGCAGAGAATGCAATAAATTTAAGTAGTGTCCCCGAAAGCGTATAGGTGGTTATGTAATCATTCTTTTAAAAAATGGACAATGAACATGGATGAGGGTCGTAGATGGGAGGCTATGACAACCAATGTATCAGAGTCGTACAATGATTTGTTGAAGAAAGCTCGGGGGTTTTCAGTGACTGCAATGATTCGCATGACCTTTCATGCCTTAGTTGATCGTTTTGTCGAAAGGGACAAACTTGCTACTGTTTTGTTAGAAAAAAAAAAGGCATGTTTCCCTCTTGGTGTAGAGGACAATATTCAAAAATATTTGCAAGGAGCTTAATCACACACTGATATGATGACCTATTAGACTGGTGATGGTGTGTTTGAGATTTTGACATTCGCAAAAAATGATAAGGGTGAAAAAGTTCACAAAGTTTCTGCCAAGGGTAAGAAATGTTCTTGTGGAAAGTGGAGAAATTTGCATATGTCATGCTCACATGCTATTAAATTTTGTGAAATTCATGGGATCGAGCCGAAGGATTATATTAGTAAGTACTACAATACGAAGTATTACAAACAAAGATATAGTGGAAATTTCACTATCATGGGTCAGCAGACGTATTGGTCACCTTCTCCATTTCGTTTGATTACAAATATTGAATATTTGCAGACATCTAGTGTGTATTCAAGAACTCGACTCAAGAATGACATGGGCATTGCTCCTGCTCGCGTGGCACGAAAATGTAATATTTGTAACCAAATAGGTCACACTAAGGCACATTGTCCTCGAAGAAATTAGTAGTGTCTGTAAAATAAAATTATATTCATATATTATTTGCTGTGAAAGTTCTATATTTATTTATTGTTTATAGTGAAAATATCTTCTTTTTATGTAATTGCATGAAACTCAATTTGATTGATAATAACTATATTTTTAAGAAAAATTATTCTATTAATTATAGTAGTATTATGTAGTTTTCATTTGACTTTCATTGGTTTCATATTAAATAAGTAGTTGTAGATTGGTAGTTGAATTAAAATCAATATTTGAAAAGTGATAATGTTGAAAATACAGTGTCTAGTCATAACAATTCAAACAAGAAAATACTGTTGTATCAAATCCATCTGAAAAGTTTGAAGATACGTAAGGACTGTAAATCTTGAATCTTCATTGAAAAGAAAAGTTATAGAAACAAGATTCATAAGGATTGTGAATCTTGATGAAAAGAGAAGTTAGGGTTTGTGATTATGAAAAGGAATAAGGCAATAGTCCATGTGTACCTTATAAGGTAAAAGGGCCTACATACCTTACAATTTATATTTTTTTTATTCTTCCGTTCTAAATTATTTGACCTACTTTCTACATTTATTTGCTTCAAATTACTTGTCCTACTTATAATATTTTGCATGAAACTCAATTTGATTAATAATATTTATATTTTTAAAAAAAATTATTCTATTAATTATAGTAGTATTACGTAGTTTTCATTTTATTTTCACTGATTTCATATTAAATAAGTAGATGTAGATTGGTAGTTGAATTAAAATCAGTAGTTGGAAAGTGATAATGTTTAAAATACAGTATCTAGTCATATCAATTCAAACAAGAAAATAGTGTTATATCAAATCCATCTGAAAAGTCATAAGATTAGTAAGGATTGCAAATCTTGAATCTTGATGCAAGAGAAGTTAGGGTTTGTGACTGTGAAAAAGAATAAGGCAAGAGTTTTTGTATACTTTATAAGGTAAATGGCCCTGCATACCTTACAATTTATACATTTTCTTATTCCTCTGTTTTAAATTATTTGAGCTACTTTCTACATTTACTTGTATCAAATTACTTGTCCTACTTATAAAATCAAGACTTTAAAAAAAAAAATTTATTCATATTAAGTATCATATTTTTGAAAATAAAACTATTGAATTTCGAAGTCATTAAAATATAAATAACCCCTCTTTTTTCTATCACTACTACTCCAAAGTCATTTCTGTTTAATGACTCCAATTTTTCAAAAAAAATAATGTTTGATTTATACAACATGATTGTTTCTTAGTTATTAGGGTATAAGTATAAAAAAATAAATATACACCTTCAATTATTGACATCTTAAGGGATATGCTAAGTGCAAAGGAGTCATGCAATTTGAAACGGAGTAAGTATTTATTTCTCTCATCCTACCAAAATAATTACGTACTTGCAATAGCAATAGTGATTCAGAACTAGCCTGACATGCTTTCAATGCTCTATTCAATCTACATTACTATTACTATCAGCTTTCCTCCATTCAATAAATCTATTCAATTTATATTGCTATTACTAACAACTCCCTTCCATTCCTTATTTTATAAAAATAAATTTAATGTGTACTTGTAATTGTTCAAAGTTGTAAGCCACATTTCTAATGTGTTATCAAAATAAGCTATTCGAAATTATTTATCTCAATTTATTTATCTGAATGAATTATTTAAAAGGTGTATAAAATGATATTACAAATTTTGAGTTATAAACTAAAATTTTTAACTTGCAGCTTTCATTATAAAGTGGTATAATGAAAGGATGAAAAAAAAATTAGGCATTTTCAAAAAGTAAAAACTGATTAAGAAAAAAATATTTTGATATCAAATAGTAACCAATTAAGTACTACAAATAATAGGCATTTTCAAGTTTGTTACATTATACATAGAGAATTAAGCATTCAAAAATAAAATTACAAAGTAAATGAATTCTTAACGTCTTCTACGGGGAGCTTGTTCTCGAATGCAAAAATTTCTGGAACACAGAACTATTGGTATATGTGGCCTTGTTGATCTTCGAGGGTTATCTAAGTCTACAAATTTTTTATTTATTAATATATTAAAATTTTAAATCATTCATTTAAAAGGTAAGTAAATCAAGAAATAACACCATACGAATGTTTGGGAAGTCTCTTCAACAACATTGGGTTCATGGGATATTGATTTCTGTAATAACATAATAAGTTATTAATATACTATTTAACTATAAAGTTAACATAAATATAATATAGTAATAATGTTCATAAACTTACCTCAGAAAAATTTAATCTTGCAGTGAAAGGAGAGTTGTGCAATGAAAATTAACGCATTGTGGGATGAACATTAGAAAAGTATCCAGTAAATTGGTTAAAGCCACTTACCCCAATAGGTGAAGTTACAAAATCAGAACTTTGTTCATGAGAATAATTTATTCCACTAGTCGAGGCTCCAACATAAACACATGCGGGGTAATATGGCTCAACATTAGTTGTAGCCAACGACGGATTGAAATTATTTTCATATTGTACCTCATGATCACTCGAATTTTCTTCATCAACTAAATTATGTTCAACATGAACTTTGTTCCGTTGTAGTCCACCCCTCCCACCACCTCGACGAGCTCTCTCTCTTGGTGTAGCTAATCGTCGACGAACTTGAACTGGTGACGGTTGCTCATATTCATTTGATGGTGTGTACTTTGAATCAAAAGTCAAACGCGTTTTCAAAGAGGCTGCAGTCATTGACTCTAGGGAAATCGATGCAAATTGCGCTACGATTTGCTTCACCTCTTCTGATTGATTATTATCATTCACAAGACTTTGAGCAATTTGATATGACCTTATATGTCCCCTAGCCTAAAAAAATAAAAATTAATACATTAGTTGGTAAAAAAATCATTGACATGTATTAACAAAATATTAAAAAATGTACATGTTAATGCTTCATGTCTGCCTGCCATCGGTTGGTATCCAAGTTGAGCAATATGTATTAAATTTTCAATTATAAGGCGCGAGGGATAGAAATATCATTGATTGTAATCTTCTTGGTTAATCATGTAATGGGGGTGAACACTACTATCATAGCACTCATTTCACTTCTGTTTCGTTTCTTTTAACAACATAACAATCTCCTGTGTTATTTAAAATCGTTTATCGTGTTTAAAATGAAATGGTTTGTACTCAGGTGGAACAGGTATGTATTTTACATAACCACATTATCGCATAACACGATCAATCATGTGTCATTCACGATGAATTCCATAAATAAGTGAAACTTTAGTCATCCAAATAACACGTCTTCAACGACACCATTCGGGCAACTCATTAATAAGTTGCTCAAAATATGGCTGCCAAATAAACTACAAAATAATAAGAATATTATGATTAATGTGTCAAAGAATTTGTCAAATCTTTACTTAGTTTAGTAAATAACAGGTATATGTTTACTTCATCTTTACTGGTTTAATTTGTAACAACTCATAATATTTAATATAAAAAAATTTAAAAATATAAATATAAAATTTGACCTATGTGCGCGTAAATTTTTGCTATAAAATTCAACATTATTAGAACTACCTTCAATGAAGTGGATGATGTTAAGAATTTAACTCTAGCCCAAATATGTATTTTAAAAAATCCACTATGAGGTGGATGATATTAATGACAACTACCATTATTTATAAAGAAACATAATATGATTGTGAAATATCTCTTTGGCAATAATAAAATTTATATAATTAATCAAAAAAAACATTATATATAGCAGGGTCTAAGATTTATAGTGAAAGTTACTACACAGTGTATGGACATGACTCTCCAAAGTACAATAGTTAACATTTTGCATACTATAACAATTTAGCATTTCACCACTCTTATATATATGAGCTTTATTTAATTGGTGGAACATTGCGTTATATTACTACAAACAAAACAAACTAAGGAAAAAAATTTAAAAAATGACATGATAATATAAAAAATATCTGTTTCTCAGTAAGGTTATCTAATACATCTCTTATTATGACAAGCACACTAAGAGCCTCATTTTGATGAGTTCTGCCTCAAAATTATTTACGTGCATGTGCAGTCGGGACCTTCGAATTTTCCTCGCTCGGAGGCAGTGAAAGTGATTGCAATGGGACAATACATTCCCATGCTCATACCTAAAAAAATATAATCAACAATAGTTATCATCATAATAAAATTAAATAATTCAAAATAGAAAAAAAAATATTATAAAGTTCACATACCTGCAATAACAAAACAAAATCACTAATGCAGTGCGACTTCTCCATCGACGCATGACACAAACAAAAATAAAGGTACGATAGCGCAGCGGCTCCCCAAGCCTATGTTGACATTGCGGGTAAGTCACACATATCAATCAAAAAATCTATACTAAATTTGTTTCCAGATTTATCAAAAAATATTATTTCGCCGCACAATCAAAAAAGGTACACCCTAACTCTTCGTTGCACCTCTTATTCCTCAGTTTTATCTGTTAATTCATTTAGATTTTTCATGTATTCCTTTAATCTCATTAAAAAAATTCTGTTTCCTTGAAAAAAGTCTAGATCAGGTATCCATCCTGTTAATTCAGTAAACATTTGTTGCCTGTTAATAGGTAACATCTGAGCAGCGCCTGAATGAAGAATGGGTGTTTCATCTACGACTACTCCAAACATGAGTTTTATGTCTTGTAAGGTTCTAGTCGCTTCACCCATTCTTAGGTGAAAGGTATGTGTTTCTGGTCGACACCTTTCAACAAGTGCAGTAATAAGGGAATAATCGCATGGAACGAATCCAACATCTATAACGCCCCTAAAATCACAAATACTAAAATAATTAAGAAGATGGGGATGGAACAGATGATTTCTAACATGTTGCCAAAAATCATTATCATCACACCGCACTATCAAACATGTCTTTCCTTTAATTTGCCTTTACAAATAGCCTCGGATTGATGCTTACTTTGCATGGCATATATGTCATACTGTGATGGTCCTGGATGCACAAAGTGTTGATATTCCATATCTATATAGAAAGAAAATTAAAATTAGATTTGATATGGATTTCATACAAAGTGTTAATTTACACATGCATGCAACTAAAGGGCAAGCTTTTTACACATGCATGACAATACTAACTTAACGTAGGTTTCGACTTAACAAGTTAATATAATAACAATAATATTTGACAAATTAGTAAGCTACAAAAATGATTAATAATATTATACTACATACTTTTTTGTTAGATATTGAAAAAAATTATACAAAAAGGTGATTAAAGTATACCTTAAAGTGAAATTTTTTTGATGAAATAGACTTTAAGCAGAAACAAACACCCAAATAATATAGATGAATAGAGTGAAATGGGTAATGTGAATAAATGAATGAAATGAATGGATGGTATATTAAAAAAAATTGATAAGGTAAAAGACACAATTTACCTTGTAAGGTAAGGGACACATTTTACCTTGTAATGTAAGAAACACATTTTACCTTATAATGTAGTGCATTTAAAATAAATTCGTCACTAAATAGTCCCTACGTCCATAAATAATTGTTCACTTTTAACTTGACATATGCCATTGTTGGACAATAAAATTTCGAGGTCGAAAAATAAATAATTCGAGACAAGAAAAATATATTGCAACAATCAATTTATTGATTTCAATACGAGTGTTACAATCTCTATGAATCCTCTGATTCGTCTTTTCAAATATAAATTTAAGGGCTTAAAACTTGATCTTGAATTTGAACTTGATTTCTTGATTTGAGGGACTTGATCTTGACTTGTGCTTGAATTCAAGGACTTTTGAGCTGGTTCTTGAATACTGTGGTTTTGATCTTGAATCTTGATGAACTTGATTTGAATGCTTGAGCTTTTTAGAGAAATTGCGGCGTTTGATCCACGAGCTTTCTCTTGCTACTTGTTAGAGTTCTGGGGTCCTTTTGTCTGAATTATGAAACCCCTATTTATAGTTATAGGAAAGGAAGAGTCATGATGAATATAGACTTCCTTTGACCAATCATATTTAAGTGATGTGGCGCCTTTTATGGGCTCTTATTTCATGGGCCTGCATCATTTTGACATGTGGCATGGTCCTATTGGATCTTCTCTTGACTTGGCATGTCACGTCATTTGACACGTGGCACTTATTTGGGGCCTCTAGAATATGACAATATCTTGGGCTTAGTAAAGTGGGTTCATCATTTGTAGCCCAAATTAATAAACTAGCCTAATAAAGATTGAACTTTATTTAAATCCATATATGTTTGGACTTAAATAATTAATCCAATTATATTAATCCGCAATATTTATTTGGGATTAATATATTTTAAATTTAATATAATCTAAATTTTATACGAATTTTAATTTAATAAAATTTAATTATCCACAAGCTGCCCCTACTTTAAAACTTATCAAGATATTTTATCATTCGCAGAGTAGGCTTGAAGTAAAAAAAATAAAATGGACCAATATACGTACTACTACGTAAGGACATGCTGGAAAATCAACATTTTTTCCTTTTCCTTCTATATGCCCACGTGTATACATACTAAAGATCATTTAAGGTGAAGTGTAAATACTTTCTTGTTATTTAGCATTAGAATTAGGATTTCAGGACACGGCCACCGCCTTAATTCTCACTTTTATCTTTTCAATTATTATCATTCTTGGTAAGTAATATTTTAATCACTTTTATCTTTTCAATTATTATCATTCATCTTTTGTCAGGAAAATGTTGGTCCTTATAACTTGGGCGTAATTGCTCTTGATTCGCCATAACTCATGTAATCTTGGACTCATCCGGACAATATCCTTCTCCCTTTTTTTTCAGCAAGTATATTAATTTTAAAGAGAGCAACTTTCACAAATCTCTGACGGTTAATCATCTACCCATATTTAGGTAAATATCTTCTATGTCATGTGTTTGCTTTCTTTCTTGTTTCTCCTATATTTTTTTTATAGGGTTCAAACAAATAGCAATATGCAATCATTAATTGAAGATGGTGGCCATCGGCTTAAGGTGTGCGAGGCTTCGTCACCTCAAGACCCGACCTATTTTATTTGAAGACGGTGAACGTCGGCTTAAGGTGTGCGAGGCTTCGTCACCTCAAGACCCGACTAATTTTGCTTGAAGACGACGGACATCGACTTAAGGTGTGCGAGGCTTCGTCACCTCAAGACCCGACCAATTTTGCTTGAAGACGGTCCCTTTACATAACAAATCCATCAGAACGCCAGCTTAAGGTGCAAAGGGACAAATCTTGTCCACCTTAAGACATGAAAATTTTTTATATCCTTTTAAGGATAAACACGTAAGAGGCCAGCTTAAGGTGCAAAGGGGCAAATTTTGTCCACCTTAAGGCATGAAAATTTTGAGATCCTTTTTAAGATTAAACCCGTGAGAGGCCCGGTTAAGGTGAAAACGAACAAATCTTGTCCACCTTAAGGCATGAAAATTTTTTATATCCTTTTAAGGATAAACCTGTAAGAGGCCAGCTTAAGGTGCAAAGGGACAAATTTTATCCACCTTAAAGCATGGAAATTTTGAAATCTTTTTAAGGATAAACCCGCGAGAGGTCAGCTTAAGGTGCAAAGGGACAAATTTTGTCCACCTTAAGGCATGAAAATTTTGAGATCCTTTTAAGATTAAACCCGTGAGAGGCCCGCTTAAGGTGAAAACGAAAAAATCTTGTCCACCTTAAGGCATGAAATTTTTTTATATCCTTTTAAGGATAAACATGTAAGAGGCCAGCTTAAGGTGAAAAGGGACAAATTTTGTCCACCTTAAAGCATGGAAATTTTGAAATCCTTTTAAGGATAAACCTGCGAGAGGTCAGCTTAAGGTGCAAAGGGACAAATTTTGTCCACCTTAAGTCATGAAACTTTTGAGATCCTTTTTAAGGATAAACCCGCGAGAAGCAAGCTTAAGGTGCAAAGGGATAAATTTGTCCACCTTAAGGCATGAAAATTTTAATATCCTTTAAGGATAAGCTCGTTAGAGGCCCGCTTAAGGTGAAAATGAACAAATCTTGTCCACCTTAAGGCATATAAATTTTGAGATCCTTCTAGTTGTAGGCTTGGAGAACTTTGACATTCCAAATCGCATTGAAGGAACTCTCTTTCTTTTCGACGAGTTGCCCCCATTGAGTCACAAATATTTAGAGTAAGTCCAAACTTTAATTAGAATAGTTTCATACTTGATATCCATATGGTAGATACTGCAGGAACATATTTTTTTGACACTCATGCAACTGAACTCAGAATGAAATTCCAAGCACCTACGTACCTCAGTAAAGAGGATCAAGTCACAACATAGTTCTGGGTGAGTGTTTTTTTTTTGTGTCCTAACTTTTTCCTAGGCCGCCTCTTTCGAGGTTTTCAACCTAGCGGACTTTTATTTTTATTTTTATTTTTATTTATTTTTTTGAGCCGTACACAGTTTATACTCTTACGGGCTAGGAGTGGACATGTAGTTTATACTCGTGTCTTAAGGAGTGTACATGCAGTTTATACTCATGCCTTAAGGAGTGTACATCTTCCTTCAAGGATAGTACTTCTTTAAGAACTTGGTGTTGATAGGACCAATTTTTACATCGTCTACATCGACAAGCTTGTAAGAACCATTTGAATATGTCTCTTGTACGACATATGGTCCATCCCACTTCGGAGTAAATTTACCCCCAGACTTACGAGAAGTGATAATGGTCCTTCTTACAGAAAGGACTTTATCTCCAACTTGGAAGCCCTTTTATTGAAAGAACGAGAAAGCCGGGCTTGATAGCATTCAAGATTTTGTTGAGCCTCCAGCCTATTCTCATCAAGAGCTTCTAACTCCGCAAGATGCAACTTAGTATTTTCTTCATCTGTGAGCCCTTCTTGAATAGCAAGTCTCAAAGAAGGTATTTGACGCTCAAGTGGCAGGACTGTTTCAACACCAAAAGTTAGTGAGTATGGGGTTGATTGCATCAATGTACGGTAAGTTGTCCTATAAGCCCATAAAGCTTCTTTTATTCGCTCATGCCAATCTCGTTTGGATTTGGAGATGACTTTCCTTAACAAATTGCATAAAGTTTTATTGAATGTTTTGGCTAGACCATTGGCGGCAGCGTGGTACATAGAAGACTTGCGTTGCTTGAAACCAAAGAGATCACAGATTTTGTTCATCAGATTGTTATCAAATGGCTTTCCATTGTCAATTATTATGTACTGAGGAATCCCAAAGCGGTAGATGATATTCACTCGGATGAAGTTTACAATTTTTTTTTTCTTTATTTCCTTATGAGCAACAACTTCAGCCAATTTTGAGAAGTAATCTGTCGCGGCCAAGATTTTTATAGTGGACCAACAACATCCATTCCCCAGAAGATTTTGATAGTGGACCAACAACATCCATTACCCAAGCATTGAACGACCAAGATGATACAGTTGGGTGTAGTACTTCAGGAGGTTGATGAATGAAATTCGCATGGAATTGACAAGCTTTGCATCTTCTAGCATAGTCCAAGCAATCTTTTACCATCGTTATCCAATAATATCTCATCCTTTTAATATAAAAATGGAGCTTCGATCCAGACTGATGTTATCCACAAACTCCTGGGTGCGTTTCTTGAAAAGCTTGAATTGTTTCTTCCTCTCCCAAACATCATAAGAGTACTCCTTCGAATGATCTTCAGTACAATATGTCTTTGTAGTAAAGGAAGCGAGGTGCACGACGACGGATATCAGTCCTTGTCCTTGGATCTTCTGGAAGTATTCCATAACACAAGTAGTCAATGATAGGTTGTCACCAATCCTCTTTTACAGCTTTGGACACAGCGATGAGGTATTCAACCTTGCCTTTTTATGTCCTTATCTTCATTTGACGGCGATACAACCCATTTTTGGCGTATAGTAACTCGTGTTTGATTCGAAAGAGTTAGAGTTAAAGCCAAAGCAGCTAGAGCATCAGCTTTCTTATTTTCTTTCCTCGGCACATGGAGGGTTACTTCTCCAAGCCATCCCATCAACTTCTGTGCATAATCATGATATGGTCTTAACTCAGGCTTCTGGACTTCATAGTTTCCCAAAAGTTGCTTGATCACCAATTGGAAGTCACAAAAAACTTGTAATTGTAGTTGCTTCATGTTGACAACCATCTCAAGTCCGAGTATGAGCGCTTGATATTCAGCAACATTATTGGAGCAATGATTCATCAAGGTAAACGAGTAGAGGATGACCTTTTCTTGTGGAGTTACAAACACTACGCCAGCACCAGCTCCATCTCGATGTGCAGCTCCGTCAAAGTACATATTTCATGGGGATCTAACTTCAACAGCCATTGCATCTTCATCAGAAAGTTCATCGCTCAGTTCCCAATCATCGAGTATTGGGTGGTCTGCCAAAAAGTCAGCCGATGTTTGTCCCTTTACAGCCTTTTAGAGAACGTACACAATCTCAAACTATTGAAATTGAAGGTACCATATTGCAAGTCGGTCACTAAGGACTGATTTTGACATTACAAACTTGATGAGATTTGCCCTAGACACAAGGCGAACAACATGAGTCTGAAAGTAGTGCTTCATCTTTTAAATCGAGAAGGCTAATGCCAAACATAACTTTTCAATTGGAGAATACTTCAGCTCATTCGGTGTCATCATTCTGCTCAAATAGTAAAGAGAGTTTTCTTTTCCTTCACTATGTTTTTGAGCCAGTAGTGCTCCAACTGACCTCTCTTGTGTTGCGATGTAGAGTATCAATGGTTTCCCAGGTATGGGTGCTGCAAGAACTGGTGGCTTTATCAAGTATGATTTGATACTCTCAAAGGAATTACTACAAGCTTGGTCTCATTCGAAGGGAGTGTCTTTCTTCATGAGACGACTAAATGGTTGACATTTTCCGGCCTGTTCTGAGATGAACCTCCTTAAATATGCTAGCCGTCCTTTAAGGTTTTTTAACTCATGAATATTTTGAGGCTCGGGCATCTTTAAAATTGCATCGACCTTGGCTTGATCAATTTCAATTCCTCGATGTCGCACAATGAATCCAAGAAACTTTCCGGAAGTAACTCCAAAGGCACTCTTCAATGGATTCATCCTAAGTTGATATCTTCGAAGTAACTCAAATACCATTCTTAGGTCTTTTAAGTGGTTGTTTCTCTTTCTTGACTTCACCACTATATCATCAACGTAGAATTTAATATTTTTATGGAGCAGGCCATCAAAGATGTTCTGCATAGCCCTTTGATAAGTGGCTCCAGCGTTCTTCAAGCCAAAAGGCATCACCTTGTAGCAATAAATACCTTTGGGCGTACGAAATGCAGTGAGCTCTTCATTCTTTGGTGCCATACGGATTTGGTTGTAGCCGGATAAATCATCCATAAAGGAGATTGCCTCATAACCAGTGGTGGCATCAATCATCAACTCTGGTATGTGGATTGGAAAGTCATCCTTAGGGCAGGCGTTGTTGAGATCCCAAAAGTCGACACAAAGTTGAATTTGGCCATTTTTCTTCCGTACTGGAACAATACCTGAATTCCATGTGGGATATTTGACTTCACGAATAAAGGTTTCTTCAATGAGTTTGTTAACTTCATTTTCAATCAAAGGAACCAACTCCGGCCTAAAGCGTCTTTGGGCTTGCTTAACAGGACGGGCACCATTCTTGACTGCCAACTGATGGACCGCTACTTTTGGATCTAAGCCAGGCATTTCCTTATAGCTACAGGAGAAGACATCCATATATTCTTTGAGTATGTCCATATAAGTGATTTCCTCCTCTACTTCTAGAAACGCACTCAGGTAAGTTGGTCTTGGGTCATCATTGGTTCTAAGATTAACTTCCTTCAAGGGATCTATTATGGCCTTTAATCCTTCTTCAAGTTGCGATGGAGCATCACCAGCATCTTTCTCCTCTTGAGGATCATCGTCATTGACGGATATATGACAACACCAAAAGGCATCTTTTATCTCTTCATCAACCTTTATTTGAGATGAGACATCTTTCTCGTTCTGGGTCATAACAAGATATGAGGAGACAACACTCTCTTAATCTTCTTCGCGTTTCTTGGTATAAACCACAGTATGCACCTTTTATTTTAGCACTTCGTTGCATGAAACTACCAGTTCCGTCTGTTGCTTCATTCTAGAAGAAATCAGACTTTGGAAATCTTTCTGTATTTTAAGTAAAGAGTGCATTATCGTGCTTTGATGACTCCTCTTATGCTTGTTTATTTTCTTCTTATTTAGAGGTCCCAACCTTTCAAACACAGAATTTCTTGCAGTTGATTCTCCAATTCGGTCAAATACAGAGGGTCTTTTATTAGCAGCAGTGGATTCTTCTTCCACGGTGATGTAATTACTAACTGCCCTTCTTATGGAGATGCAAATTAGAGGTGGCTGCGTGTATCCTAGGCCTTCACGTGCCTGCCTGGTTGTACCCTCCGATGGAAGTTTACCCAACCTTGATGGCTTATTAGGATAGTATCCAGCCTTTATAAATATCTTATATGTATTTGGGTCAAAGCCTTCTTTCGTACGCTTCGTAGGGAGCGTCATATCTTGTGGAAGATTTTGAGCCACAGACTCTTCAAGAAGTCTTGAGGAAGGATTTATTGCATCAATCTTACTGATAGGTAAAGTTTTCCCCTTTAGCACATTATCTTGGAAATCTAATGGGTGATCTTTCTCTTTCTTTGCTTTCGGTACGTAGCGAAGAATGAGAGTTGCCTTTATTTTCGTAGAAGCGACACTTTCTTTATTTGAAGTGGAGAGAGGCTTCTTGGTGGCAACTTTTTCGACAGTCACCGCGACCTTCTTAGATACAAGATCATCACACTTGGTCTTGGTGACATCTTCAACCCTCTTATCATCCACAACATGATTCGTTAAGTAGAATTTTACATCGGCAAAATGTAACTCAGCTTCAGTGAATGTCTTGTCATCGGCAACTATCTTTCTTTCCACTTTGCCTTCGAGGTATTTCAAACATTGATAGTAAGAGGATGATATAATTTTGTTTTTATGTACCCAAGGCCTACCAAGCAATATATTTTATGACGTTTTGGCATCGATCACATGCATCAATGGGTTTGATTGAAAATCATCCATACGAATCCCCAAATCGATACATCCCATGGCCCTCTGGCCCCCTTGGTTGAAACCTTGGATCATTATACGGCTTTTGTCCAGTTCGCTAGTAGCAATACCAAGTTCCTTCATCATGCGGATAGGCAGGATGGTAACTCCAGATCCATCATCTATCAAGATTCTTTTGATCTTATTTCCTAGAATTTGACCCACCATGTATAAGGGATGGTTATGTAGGGCCTCACCAAGCAAAAGATCATTATTTATGAATGTGATTTTTGTATCACAGACCTGTGCCTCTTCGCCAAGAGTTTCAACAAGCTTTTCAGAAGGTGAAGGAACTTCCATGGGTAGATTCTCACCCTTTTCACCCTCTTTGGGGGTATTAAAACAAGACGCCTCAAGTTTGACTTGGGTTGTCTTTGCACGAAACCAACTCGGTAAGAATTCTTCCAAAGTTACTGGACACCATGGTTTTTGGTGGTGAAGCTCTGTCACTCTCGTCTTCTTTGGAAGTTCAACCAACTTTTATTTCCTTAGTTTCTTCACCATTCTCCTTCTGGATGGCTGCTCGGACGTCTCCTTTCACAGGCTCATCTTCTTGTGTCTATGTCTAGTTACCAGAGTCCAACCTTCATCATCGCCTTCGTCAACTGAAGACCTATCAGGCTCTAATATTTTCTCAGTGTGCTCTCCGACACATATTTGGAATGGGTCAAGCGAGCCAAAAGTGATAGAGATTTGATGAGAACTGGCCATCTCATCGTTGAGGAAGATCTTCTTCTCTTTTGCCAGTTGCATGACTTTATCTTTAAAGACAAAGCACTTTTCCAGAGGGTGACTTATGAGCCTATGATATTTACAATAATTAGGGTCATTGGTCCTTCCATCTTCATTGGGATGCTTCATCTCTGGGAGTTCAATGGGCTTATACTCAAGGAGTTCATCGAAAATCTCAGCAACATCAGAATCAAGGAAGGGATATTCCTTTTCTTGTATCTCATTTACAGTTTTCTGATTCGGACGTGCTCCAGAAGTCGTCTTCACACTTTGCTTCTTGCTTACTTTTGTGGTGACCTTCACAGGAGACACGTCAATATTCATAGATTTCTTGTTGTCATTTTTGGGGAAAAACTTGCCCCATCTTTTGGGTTTCTGCTTATCCTTTCCCCTTCGAGGGTCATGGATAGGCGTTGCCTCCTTTCCAGCAGAAGACATGCTCAACTCCATATTGTGAGCATGGGTAGCTAGCTCTTCAAAGTATTTAGGCTTAATGTCTTGCAAGATATAAAGAAGTTCCCAGTGCATTCCTTGGACGCACATCTCTATTGCAAAAGCTTCGCTGAGCCTATCTTTGCAGTTTAGGCTAGCATTTCTCCATCGATTGATGAAGTCAATGACTAGTTCATCCTTTATTTGCTGAGTATTCTTGATCTCTCCCATGTTAACTGTACGCCTTCTACTATAAAATGATTTAGGAACTCGTGCTCCAATTGCTCCCAGCTATTGATGGAATTAGGCTCAAGGTCCGTATACCAATCAAAGGCATTTTCCTTTAGGGAACGAACAAACTGTGTGACAAGATAGTCACCGTAAGTTCCAACATTATTACATGTCTCAACAAAGTGTGCGACATGTTGCTTTGGGTTTCCTTTGCCCTCAAATTGTTGAAATTTAGGGGGTTGATAACCGGAAGGAATTTTGAGGCTATCAATCCTTGTCGTGTAAGGCTTGTCATAAGCAAGGGAATACTTAGCGACAACATCATACTTGTCTTTGAGGGTCCCTTTAATAAATTCCCTCAATTGCCCAATCGGGATCATTTCCTCAGAAGAAACTTGTACGTCTTTAATCGGTGGTATTTGTTTCACAAGATTTTCTGTCTCATGAACCTCTGGAGATTTTCTAGGTTCATGGCTAGACTCTCCGTCTATCAGGCCTTCCACCCTATCCACTATCTTATCAATTCGAGCATCTTGATTTTGAACATAATTGGTTAGGCCATCAATTGCTTTTGCCAGATTCGCAAGTTGCTCCTCCATAGACGAAGCACCAGTTACCATCGCTTGCATAATCACTGGAGATGTTGGAAAGTAGCATGGATTATTGCACAAATTGATTTTTGAAGTGCTCAACTTATGCGGCGTAGTCGGAGATGATGAGTTGCTTGAACGATCATCGCTCTTTGCACCAGAGTATTTGGAACCGGAATGCTCAAGTAGAGCTAGAGTCTTCTTAAGAGATTCTGCCACACTGCTTCCTTCTTCTAAAGCATTTGCATTGGACTTCATTCCTTTTGGGGTTGAAGATCCAAAAATTGGAGTTGGCGCGGACGACACTGGATGTGTTTGTTGTCCTAGCAAGCCTGACTTGCTCCTCATGACAGCTCCTAAGCTTCCGAAAATGACACCAAGGATGCTTTCTACTTCAGCAGAGAACTTTGAATCAGCAGCCTTGGAAGTAGTTGATTAAGAGTTGACCTTCTTGGAAGTCATTTCAATGTTGTTGAACTTTGCAGTTGGAAAAGTTGAGATAAGAGGTAGATATTGTCCCACTGGGCGTGCCAGAATTTGTTGGACAATAAAATTTTCGAGGTCGAAAAATAAATAATTTGAGACAAGAAAAATATATTGCAACAATAAATTTATTGATTTCAATGCGAATGTTACAATCTCTATGAATTCTCTGATTCGCCTTTTCAAATATAAATTCAAGGGATTAAAGCTTGATCTTGAATTTGAACTTGATTTCTTGATTTGAGGGACTTGATCTTGACTTGTGCTTGAATTCAAGGACTTTTGAGCTTGTTCTTGAATACTACGGTCTTGATCTTGAATCTTGATGAACTTGATTTGAATGCTTGAGCTTTTTAGAGAAATTACAGCGTTTGATCCACGAACTTTCTCTTGCTACTTGTTAGAGTTTTGGGGTCCTTTTGTCTGAATTATGAGACCCCTATTTATAGTTGTAAGAAAGGAAGAGTCATTATGAATATAGACTTCCTTTGACCAATCAGATTTAAGTGATGTGACGCCTTTTATGGGCTTTTATTTCATGGGTCTGCTGCATTATTTTGACATGTGGCATGGTCCTATTGGATCTTCCCTTGACTTGGCATACCATGTTATTTGACACGTGACACTTATTTGGGCCTATAGAATATGACAATATCTTGGGCTTAGTAAAGTGGGTTCATCATTTGTAGCCCAAATTAATAGACTAGCCCAATAAAGATTGAACTTTATTTAAATACATATATGTTTGGACTTAAATAATTAATCCAATTATATTAATCCGCAATATTTATTTGGGACTAATATATTTTGAACTTAATATAATCCGAATTTCGTACGGATTTTAATTTAATAAAATTTAGTTGTCCACAGCCATAAGAAACAATAAATAGATGGTTGATCCCTTTGGATATAATAAATTTTTTACTTTGAAAAATACAATGAGTGGTGTATTGTTTTTAATACCAAGGGTAAATAGGTAAAAATGGATAAATTATCCATTGATTTTATAAACTAAACAGGTATTATTGGACATTCCCAAGTAGAAAAGTGGAAAATAAAGATATATGGAGGGAGTACATTGATGTCATTAAATTTTGAACTCCCACCAACTTT
This sequence comes from Capsicum pubescens, assembly GCA_030864215.1. Classification (NCBI taxonomy): domain Eukaryota; kingdom Viridiplantae; phylum Streptophyta; class Magnoliopsida; order Solanales; family Solanaceae; genus Capsicum; species Capsicum pubescens. The sequence continues at coordinate 327,619,535 of CM061538.1, read as the reverse complement.
TTCAGTCAAATACTAAGGTAAGGGACTCTATTTACCTTATAAGATAAACTCACATCTTACCTTACACTTTATTCATGTGAATTAACGTGGACTAACACCGTTAACTTTTTAATGGATAAGAAGGTAAACACATGCCGTTTTGAAAAAAAAATCATTTTGATGTGCCCTTTTGGAATTTTGATTGAAAAAATTTGCCCTTTAGGCTTCGGACTCCATATGAACCTATTTCATGTGATCTCCAATCACATAGGTTGGATTACCATCATGTTTGATATACAACTCTGACAAAAGTCTCATCCTCATTGAAGCTTCAGTTATAAATATTTTCTCAAAGACATAGTTAGCGAATTGGCCAAATTCACTTTCGACTTCATAATATTTATGGAAAAATTATTTTTTCACTACAACTAATGCTGCTTGGCAATCTCAAAATATATATAGAACTGCTGATTTTATTGAACACTCATTAAAAATTTATCTTAACCTCATTATCTACCAACTCCAAACCGCAAACTTATTAATGATCTATTTGACTAATTTCGTGTTATTTCTCCTCATTAAGAAAAAGCACATAATCACATATGAATTTTGAAATCCACTTAGCATAAATATATTTGTACCCCTCTATTACAAGAAATATTCATTTCACCATATCACTTTATCATCAATTGATTCTTTTCAAAATAATGCACTAAGAAAAGAAATACATATAATATTTTAAGATCACTATCAACAAAATAGTATTAAAGTTTTCACCAAAATATTTTTCTAACCTTGTAATTATTTTTCTCCGCAAATCCTCATTTTTTAAATCATCTTAAACAGCAAAGTCACGTAAATTATTATCACTATATTTAGAAAACACACAATTTATATGCAACACTTATAATTAGCATAGACATACAACTAAAGAATTAAAGAAAATAAATCATTTCACCTCTGAACTTGTCTGCATAACTTACTTTAGACCCTAAACTATACGGGTAATTATATACCCCCTTAATAACTTTCGAATAAATTTTTTACCACCTTAATTACTGACGTGAAAATTTTTAAAAAAATCAGCACGTTAATGGTCAAAAAAGGTGGGGCCACCTTTTAAATTGTACAAATTATATATATATATATAAAAGAAACCATCTTCTTCGTAACCCTGCTCCCCCCCCCCTCGTTCCCCTCACCCCCACCTCCTAACACACCATTTCTTTATCTTTTTCGTAACCCCCACCCCCCACCCACCCCGTTTCTTCATTTGAGGCGAAGCCATGGGATATTCCGTAAAAGGTGAAATTGAATGTTTTGAGAAGTTTGTGAATCAGTGCTTTTATGTTTTTGAGTTAACAATTTATGAAATTTATGGTACTTGATAGAAAATTTGTGTCAAAATTATCTCAAAGTTGACAAATTTTTTGTTTTAAATAATTTTTTTTATAATTCCTGACTAATTTTCTCTAATATCTGTTAATTTACCTGTACTTGAATAAAATTGGTTTGAAAAAAAAAAAAATCAATGAAATTTGCTTTCTTTGGCAAATACTGAAGAAATTCTTGAACCTGAAGTTCGATCATGAAAAGCGAAGCAGAAGGGTGGTTGATGATGCTCTTCAAGTCGATCATTTCTGGAATGATGAAATAGTCTGTCCAAGCTTTGACATCATAGGCAGTTTGTTGTCAATTCCTTCTTAATTTTGACTGTTAAAAGCATTGAGGGAGTTGAAATTGAAGGTTGAAATAATGTTTTAATGGAGGAAAAAACTTAAATGTCTTTATGGTTGTTCTCTGATAGTGTTAATGAAAAAAAAAATTGGACGAGGAGGCATTTTTATGGCAGGGGTGGGGGTTGGAAGAGGAAAAACAAAAGGGGCGAAGGGAGGGGATATGGTGAAGAGAAAGAAAAAAATGGGTGCAGGGGTGGGGGCGGGAAGAGGAAGAGGGGGGAGGGGGCAGGGTCTGAAGAAGAAGAAGGAGGGGGGGGGGGGCATTTTTAAAAATAATATATAAAAATAGTACATATATATGTTTAAAAGAGTATATTTTATATATATTTTTAAAAAATATATTTTTTATATAGAGAGAGAGAGAGTACATATATTTTTTTAAAAAAAATAGTATGTGTGTGGGATTACTTTTTCAAAAAAACTATAATTTCTTACGTGGAAATGACATGGCATCAGAGGCGAACTCAGGATTTGAGCTTGACGGGTGCACCTTTATATTTAAACATAATAATTGATAGTACCAAAGTTCGACATATAGTTCTTTGAAAACTTAATATTATTAAATATCATTGATTTGGTTTAATATGACAAAAGAGTGTTATTCACCGTACTTGAATTCGATGTACTTTTATATTTTCAACAATAATAGAGAGTTTTTGAAAAATAGAAAATCTGAGAGATTTATTTTGCTAAATGGTTGCTACGAGAAAACGTTGGATTTAAGCCTATTTCAAACTTTAAATTGCTAATTTTTAAATAGAAAATATGAGAGCTTGTATTTTTGGAATAAAATTAAAAATACATAAATAATGTATGTGTCAATATTGTCTGGGGGGAGAGAGCAGCAATAATGCTGCAGCAAATTGTACTTGGAAAAAGGAGCAATAAAACAATTATAGTTGGGTGGGTTTCGAACCCATGTCCTCCACCCAAATAAAATAATTGTAGTTGAGTGGGTTTCGAACCCAAGTCCTCCACCCAAAAAAGAGATTTTATGCTACAAGTTCAACCACTGCACAAACACAATCAATTGTCTTTCATGGTGCACAACATATATTTAGTTAAATTCACTGGTATATATACAGATATACAACTATATATACAGAGTTTTTCTCGAGGCTAGCGCATAATTAGGGAATCTTTCAAAAATAGCAGCATTTTGCTATAAAACCCACCTTCCATAGCCATATTTTACATAATTATCATTTATAGCCGTTGTATTCGATTTATGCCGTTGTATTCGATTTTACAGATAGTATGTATTCATATAAAATATGAATACAGTCCCTATTTAGTCGCGCCAAAAATGAAATTCAATATTTTTAAAAAGAAAAAAATCTCAATCATGTTTATCTCGTTGAACTGAATATTTTCTTGCCTAACACTACCATTATCTTTTTTTATATTTTCTTGCCTAACACTACCATTATCTTTTTTTATATCTTTTTATATTTTTTTATATTTTGTGTTTTTCTCGTTTTTTCTTCTTCTTTTTTCTATTTTTCCTACTTTTATTTTTTTCGTTTCTTTCTTTTTATTTTTTTATTTTTTTATTTTTTTATTTTTTTATTTTTTTATTTTTTTCTCTCTGTAATCTCTAACTTCTATTTCTCTTTCTTCTTTTCTTTTCTTTTCTTCTTTGATTTTTTTATTTTCTTTTTTTTGTACTTATTTTCTTTATTATTATTTTTGTTCTATTTTATATTTTTTGTATTTTTGGAAAATATGACTAGTCGAGCACAAGTCATGGATGATAACGTTAATACCACAATTGTTTATCGTATTTGTAGTCACACCGCCATTTATATTTTCATATTTATTGATACAATTGTATTTGTATTTGTATTTTAAAGTTCGCACTTGTATTTATATTTTATAGTTCGCATTTGTATTTAATAGTTCACACTTGTATTTGTATTTGTTAGTTTGCGCCATCATTTATATTTTATATAATTCACACTTGTATTTTAAAGAACTATTTTGTATTTGTATTTTATAATTAATTGCATATTATATTCGATTATATTTAAATTAAGGTTTTATTGTGTTTGTATATTAGATTATATTTGGATTATGCTTATATTTGTATTCTATTTTCTTCATTACCTTTTTATTTTTAAGAAATTATTGTGTATTTGTAAGTTGATTGCATATTGTATTTAGTCGTGACTATGTACAATGTATCATTTGTATTTGTATACAAACAAGTAAGTGCATTAATTGTATTTTCTTGATTTTAAAATATATAAATATGTAATGTATCATTTGATACAAATGTACCGTTTTGTATTTGCATATCAAAATTATCATTCATATTTGTAAATAAACAAATATCACTTGATACAAATATAATGACAAACAAATGATTTTACAAATACAAATACAATATGTATTTGTATATATATTGTATCTGTATAAAAATTTGAGTTGTATTTATTTGTATCAATAAATACAACTCGTATCAATAAATGCAAACAATATTCGTGGAAAAAAAATCAATCATTCCTTTTCAATAATTAAAAAATACAAATGATAGCTCACACTTGTATTTATATGTTATAGATCGCATTTGTATTTGTATTTTATAGTTCACACTTGTATTTATATGTTATAGTTCTCATTTATATTTGTATTTTATAGTTCACACTTGTATTTGTATTTTATAATTCACACTTGTATTTGTGTTTGCTAGTTCGCACAAATGAAAAGAAGGAGAAAAATTGAAAATAAAAAAAAAGGAAAAAAAAGAAGGAGAAAAAATGAGAAAAAAAGGAGGAAAAATGAGAGAAAAAGTAGGAGAAAAAAAATAAAAATATATATATATATAAAAGGAGAGTAATAGAAAATAAGAAAAAAATACAAAAAAAAAAAGGAGAAAAATAAAAAAATAAAAAAATGAAGGTGAAAAAATACAAAAAAAAGAAGAAGAAAAAAAAAGGAGAAAAAGGAAAAGGAAAAAAAAAAGAAAAAGAAAAAAATGAATAAAAAATAAAAAGAAAAAAGTGAACAAATAAAAAATAAAGAGAAAGCAACAAAAAAAGGAAAAGAAAAAAACTGAAAAATGAAAAAAAAAAAAAAAAAAAAGAGAATAATTCAAAATAGAAAAAGAGAGAAAATAGGCAAGAGGGGGTTATGAAGTGTAATTAATTAAAAATTAGGCTTTAAGTGGTAATAAAAGCTCAATAATGACTAATCCGGGTAATTTTTCCAAATAATTATAAGTTAAGTTAGAGTGCTAAAGTAAATTTTGACAACAAGTTCAAGAGGAAAATGATGTATTTTCTCAAAGAATTATTATACTATTTTTAATTTCTTAAAAAAAATTAAGTAGCACAATCTTAACAAGATACCCGTAATTTTAAATATTTAGGATAAGTGGATTAACTTTTGTAAAACACTTTCCTTTCATATTCCCAAAATTTTAAAATAAGATAACATGCTAATAATATAGCTTCGTTCGAAATATTAAAAATAGACTACATACTGTAAAACCATACCAACCTATAATGCCATATGACCCTAACTTTAAAGAATAATATAAGCCATGTGAATTAGGGTCTCTGTTACCTGGGACCAATTGACGTGCGATGACGCCCAATATTTACAAGCAACCATTATGGATTTAAATTTTTCAGTGGAAACTTAAGAATAAGAACAATTTTTCAATTCATCAAAAAATCCTCAGTGCATTACTCCTTTCTAGAAGTTCCAATTCAATCACGATTCACAATTCTATCAAACACCAAAACTTACCTTCAAAATCAAAATCTAGTGATGGGTTTATTTGTTCACCATCAATTATTTGCTTGGAAACTGACGACAGTGACAATATCATCTGTTTCATTCAAACTAATAATGATATTAATATATCGACATACCTTATGACGTCAGAATTAGAGCTAACATTAAATCATAGATCGGATAATATTACCTTCGAAAACATGACTTTTAACACGTCACTTTAAACATAACTTTAGTATATCAGCTTGACCAGTACCTTAAATGCAATCTTTTTTACTTCACTTTGTAGGAAGACAGGGTGTTGTTTTTCCAGCAATATTGACAAGAAATGACCGACCGAGGCTCCGATGTCTCATGTAATATGAGCCAAATAATTCTTGTTCACTACTAAAAAAATCTTGGTTTAGCCATGCGATTTAGTGAGGGCAGCAATCACTACAAGGTCTCTTGCTAATTTGAGTCTTGCATTTATTAGTGAGGGAGACCCTTGCAAAGTACCAACAGACTCCGACACTCATTCATCGCTATTTTGATCTCACAATTATTCAGAAAAATATAATGTAGTAAGGAATGTCCCTTGCTATATTAAAAATATATATTATATTAATTAATAATTTAGTGAGGGACGTCCCTTGCTATATTAAAAATATATATAATATTAATTTATTATTTAGTGAGAGACGTCCCTTGCTATATTAAAAATATATATAATATTAATTTATTATTTAGTGAGGGACTACCCTTGGTATGTAAAAATTAATAAAAAATTATAAATTTATATATAATGAGGGATATCCCTCGCTAAGTTAAATTAAAAAATTATTTGATATTTCGATATTTTGGGAGATATCCCTCCCTAAATTCCTTGCTAATTTGGTATTACTTTTAGCATTTTACTGCATCAAATTAAATATTTCAATAGAAAATCAACGTACAACCAATAACAACCAGCAAAAATTATATTTAAATTTTCTTTGAAATATGAATTTATTTGTTATTATTTGGCGAGGAAAATCTCTCGCTATAACAAATTTAATATTAACTTTTTATTATCATCATATTTTAGTGAGTGATGTCCCTCTTCGCCTTTTAAAAATAATGAAGATTAAAATATTAAAAATTATATCTAAATTTTCTTTGAAATATGAATTTATTTGTTATTATTTGGCGAGGGAAATACCTCGCTATAATAAATTTAATATTAGCTTTTTATTATCATCATATTTTAGTGAGGGATGTCCCTCTCTTTCTTTTTTAAAAAAATTAAAATTAAAATATTTGATTTGCACGAGGGACAACATCGCAAAGTCCCTCACAATATCAACATATAATTTGTCCCTCGCTAACCTTCGTAGCTAACAACCAAGTTTTTAGTAGAGGTTGTATAATATATCACAAATTATAATAATTATTATCGTTGAAATAAAATGAACAAAGATGAAGAAAATAAGATAATCTTCTTCTTGGCTGAGGCGCGGATATCTCGCTCTCTTTAAGGAGAGTCAAGTCCACTACGACATAATCTACACCGATCCAGCAGTATATCTCGTGACTTGTCTCCTCCGGAATACAACAACCCATCAACAATGTACAACTCAAACAACTCCGGATTAGTTGAATAGTCCAAAGCTCCACCATAAAAACACCTTCTTTCGACATATATTTATTCTTTTTGTATAGTGAATATAGTTAAAGACTTAGAATATTTTCTTTGTCTCAACTCTTTCTTTCACTAATATAATAACTTTCTTTTGTATAGTGAATATAGTTGTAGACTTAGAATATTTTCTTTGTCTCAACTCTCTCTTTCACTACTACACGCTTTAACCTTTTTCATACTTATCATATTTTCGTGTACATATAATAACATGTAAGACCACCTCTATTTATAGGTGAGGTATTCATCCTTGTATTGAATAGAAAAAATAAATGGGAAGATAAATAGACTAGAGGTTACAAAGGTTACAAGAGTTACAACACATAAAGAGTAGGGTAATGGAGGAATAAAGAGTGAAAATTACAAGAGTTGCATGAAACTTATGTCCACATTCTACCACCACTACCTTTAGAAATCAATGGCTCACTGTGGGGTCCAGCTCCATGAATGATGTCTCAAAGAAAGCTGGCAGCAAATTGTAATTTGGTAGGTGTAGTGTGGTTAATGATTTCTTGGCTAGGAAAGGCAAGAAAGGTGTACCATTCTTTTATTGGGTTTTGATGTCATGGATGACATCGATGAGGGTAGATCTTTGCCTATAAATAGAGCTCTTTAGCTCACTAGTTAGTCACACCAACAAAGAGAGAAAGAAAAATAGAGGGAGGCATCACAGAGAGTTTAGTATGTGAGGAAAAATAAAGAGTGTGAGTGATATTGTAGTGAGGTGAAAAAATAAAAAGAGAGATTTCTTTTTGAGTGTATAGTAGTCACTTTGAGTATTGTACTTGTGACAACGGTGTAAAATTTCTTACTGCAGAGATATCAGTTGCTCCTCTTGACCCGTGGTTTTTCCCTCATTGAGTTTCTACGTAAAAATTTTGGTGTCACTATCGCTCTTATTGTTGTCATATTTATTACTCTTTATTACCGCAATATGATTATCATGGCGGGATTTATTCCCAACAACTGGTATCAGAGCACAAGTTCTGCTCATTCATGAAAATAATAGTTGCGGTTGGTGGTACTATACTCGGTAAAAATAAAATATCCGGAGTAAAGTACGAGCTAGCAAAATTTAACGGTGATAGCGGTTTCTCAACATGGCAGAGGAGGATGAGGGATCTGCTCATCCAACAAGGATTACACAAGACACTAAGTGGCAAATTCAAAAAGCCTGAATCCATGAAACTGGAGGATTGGGAAGAAATTAATGAAAAGGCTGCTAGTGCAATCAGGTTGCACTTAACAGATGATGTGGTTAATAACATCATCGACGAAGATAGTGCATGTGGTATTTGGACAAAGTTAGAAAATCTCTACATGTCCAAAATGCTGACAAATAAATTGTACCTAAAGAAGCAGTTATACGCCCTAAATATAGGTGAAGGTACAAATTTTTTGTCACATTTAAATGTGCTTAATGAACTGATCACGCAGTTGGCTAACCTTGATGTAAAGATCGAGGAGAAAGATAAAGCTATCATACTCTTGAACTCGTTGCCATCTTCTTATGATACTTTGGCAACAACCATTTTACATGGTAAGGACTCTATTGAGCTGAAAGATATCACATCAGCTCTTCTATTCAACAAGAAGATTAGAAAGAAGCCTGAAAATCATGGGCAGGCTCTCATCACAGAAAGTAGAGACAGAAGTCATCAAAGGAGTTCAGATAGCTATGGTAGAACCGAAGGTCATGGAAAGTCCAAGGTCCGATCTAAATTAAGATCCAGAAAATACTACAACTGCAATCAATCAGGTCACTTCAAAAGAGATTGTCCAAATCTAAAAAGGGGCAAAGGTGAAAGTAGTGGTCAGAATAATGACGACAACACAGCTGCCATGGTGCAAAACAATGATGATGTTGTTCTCTTCATAAATGAGGAAGAGGAGTGCATGTACTTGGTAGGGATAGAGTCGGAATGGGTGGTTGAGACAGCAGCATCTTACCATGCTACACCGGTAAGAGATATTTTCTACAAGTATAAAGCAGGTGATTTCGGCACTGTGAAAATGGGTAACTTAAGTTATTCAAAGATCATGGGGATCGGAGACATTAGTATCAAGACTAATGTCGGATGCCCATTGGTTCTAAAAGATGCGTCATGTACCCGAGTTGTGGTTGAACTTGATCTCTGAAATTGCCTTAGATCGAGATGAATACGAGAACTATTTTGCAAATAAAAAATGGAGGCTAACCAAGGAAGCATTGTTGATTGCAAAAGGAGTTGTTCATAGAACGTTGTACAGGACAAATGCAAAAATTTGCAGAGATGAATTGAATGCAGTTCGAGAAGATATTTCTGCAGATTTATGGTACAAAAAAATGAGTTATACGAGTGAGAAAGGATTAGAAATCCTCACTAAGAAATCACTCATCTCTTTTTCCAAAGGTGCAACGGCAAAACCATGTGACTATTGCTTATTCGGTAAGTAGCATAGAGTCTCATTTCAGACATCATCTGAAAGAAAATTGAATATACTTGATCTGGTATACTCTGATGTTTGTGGTCCAATGAAGGAAATATTGATGGATGGTAACAAATATTTTGTTACCTTTATTGATGATGTTTCACAAAAATTATGGGTTTATATCTTGAAAACCAAAGATCAGGTATTTCAAGTATTCCAGAAGTTTCATGCTCTGGTGGAAAGGGAGACGGGTCAAAAGCTAAAACATCTTCGTACTGACAATGGAGGTGAGTACACTTCAAGGGAATTTGAAGAGTATTTTTCAAGTCACGGGATCAGACATGAAAAGACAGTTCCTAGAACCCCATTACAAAATGGTGTAGCTGAGCGAATGAATGCACTATTGTTGAAAAGGTGAGAAGTATACTCAAAATGGCTAAACTGCCTAAGTCATTCTGGGGTGAAGCAGTTCAGACGGACTGTTACCTGATCAATCGAAGTCCATCAGTTCCATTGGAGTTTGACATCCCAGAGAGAGTCTAGACCAACAAAGAGGTGTCCTACTCTCATCTAAAGGTGTTCGGTTGCAGAGCTTTTGCACAAGTACCGAAGGAGCAGAGAAAAAAACTAGATGATAAATTAGTTCCCTGCATATTTATTGGATATGGAGATGAAGAATCTGGGTACAGATTATGGGATTCTGTAAAGAAGAAGGTCATCAGAAGCAAAGATGTAGTCTTCTGGGAAAGTAAAGTCGGAATTGTTGATGATGTATTAGAGAAGGTCAAGAAACAAAATGGTGTAGTTCCTTATGTTATCACCATTTCTTCTACTTCTGACCATCCCAGAAGTGCAAAAAGTACAACCGATGAGGTTGCCGACCAGGGGGAGCAACCTGATGATTATGCTGAGTAGGGGGAGCAACCCGATGCTGAGAAGGTGGAGTACCCTACTCAAGAAGGACAACAATTTCAACCTTTGAGAAGGTCCGAAAGGCAAAGGGTAGAGTCATCCAAGTACCCTTCCTCAGAGTACGTCCTCATCAGTGATGAGGGGGATCCAGAAAATCAAAAGAAGGTGTTGGTCCATCTAGAAAAGAACAAGTGGATGAAAGCCATGCAAGAAGAGATGGAATCTCTGCAGAAAAATGGCACATACAAGCTTGTTGAACTTCCAAAAGGTAAAAAACCGCTTAAGTGAAAGTGGGTTTTTAAACTCAAGAAAGATGGAAATGGCAAGCTGGTCAGATATAAAGCTCGATTGGTGGTAAAAGGCTTCAAACAGAAGAAAGGTATTGATTTTGATGAAATCTTCTCACCTGTTGTCAAAATGACTTCTATTTGAACCATTTTGAGCTTAGCAGCTAGCCTAGATCTTGAAGTAGAGCAGTTGGACGTGAAAACTACATTTCTTCACAGAGATTTGGAATAAGAGATCTATATGTACCAGCTAGAAGGATTTGAAGTAGCTAGAAAGAAACACATGGTCTGTAAACTGAATAAGAGTCTTTATGGATTGAAGCAGGCACCAAGGCAGTGGTACAAGAAGTTTGACTCATTCATAAAGTCAAACCTACAAAAATTCTTATTTTGATCCATGTGTATACTTCAAAAGTTTTTCGAACAACAACTTTATTATTTTGTTGTTATATGTGGATGACATATTGATTGTAGGACAAGATAAGGAGGTGATTGCCAAGTTGAAGAGAGATTTGTCCAAGTCATTTGGCATGAAGGACGTGGGCCCAGCACAACACATTCTGGGTATGAAGATTGTTCGAGAACGAACAAGCAGAAAGTTGTGGCTATCTCAGGAAAAGTACATTGAACGTGTACTTAAACGCTTCAACATGAAAAGTGCAAAAATTATTAGCACACCTCTTGCTAGTCATCTGAAGTTAAGTAAGAAAATATGTCCTACAACAAAGGAAGAGAAAGAAAATATGGCTAATGTTCCATATTCTTCAGCAGTCGAGAGTTTAATGTATGATATGGTGTGTACCAGATCGAATATTGCTCATGCAGTTTTGGTTGTTAGCAGGTTCCTTGAAAATCCTGGAAAAGAACACTGGGAAGTAGTCAAGTGGATACTCAAGTATTTGAGAGGTACCACAGGAGATTGCTTATGTTTTGGTGTGTCTGATCCAATCTTGAAGGGCTATACAGATGTTGATATGGCAGGTGATCTTGATAATAGAAAATCCACTACAGGTATTTGTTTACATTTTCAGGGGGAGCTATATCATGGCATTCGAAGTTACAGAAGTGTGTCGCACTCTCTACAACTGAAGCAGAGTATATTGCAGCTACTGAAGCTGGCAAGGAGATGATATGGCTAAAATAGTTTCTTCAAGAACTTGGATTGCATCAGAAGGAGTACGTTGTCTATTGTGACAGTCAAAGTGCAATAGACTTACGCAGAAACACCATGTATCACGCAAGAACGAAGCATATCGATGTGAGATATCACTGGATTCGAGAAACGATAGAGGACAAATATATGTTAATCAAGAAAATCCCTACAAGTGAGAATCCTTAGGATATGCTGACCAAGGTGGTATCACGAGACAAGCTCAAGTTGTGTAAAGAACTTGTCGGCATGAGTTCTCTCTGAGAAAACGTGGATACCTCCTTCAGGTTCATGAGACTAGAGGGGGATATTTGTGGGGTCCAGCTCCATGAATGATGTCTCAAAGAAAGCTGGCAGCAAATTATAATTTGGTAGGTGTAGTGCGGTTAATGATTTCTTAGCTAGGAAAGGAAAGTAAGGTGTACCATTCTTTTATTGGGTTTTAATGTCATGGATGACATAGATGAGGGCAGATCTTTGCCTATAAATAGAGCTCTTCAGCTCACTAGTTAGTAACACCAACAAAGAGAGAAAGAAAAATAGAGGGAGGCATCACAGAGAGTTTAGTCTGTGAGGAAAAATAAAGAGTGTGAGCGATATTGTAGTGAGGTGGAAAAATCAAAAGAGAGATTTCTTTGAGTGTATAGTAGTCACTTTGAGTATTGTACTTGTGACTACGGTGTAAAATTCCTTACTACAGAGATATCAATTGTTCTTCTTGACCCGTGGTTTTTCCCTCATTAGGTTTTCACGTAAAAATCTTGGTGTCACTATCGCTCTTATTGCTCTTGTTTATTAACCGTATTATTATTGTCATATTTATTGTTCTTTATTACTGCAATATTATTACCGTGGCAGAATTTATTCTCAACACTCATAACACAAATGAAATGAGAGATTTTGAAAGCTCAAAATGCAGCCATGCAACGTGTGTACATTGCCAAATAATGGCATTAAGGATGAAAGGATTATGCTGCAATAGTACACAAAGAAACGGACCAAAATGTCACCATAATGACAACAAAACTCCCACTTTCTGTCAATTGTTATTTGCCATAAAGATCACTAAATATAGGCAAAATCTTTAGACACAATAATATTCAATAATATTAAAATGTTTATCCATCAATCCCCCACTTATTTTAATATTAATAAGAGAGTTCATCAATTTAGTTGAAGGGAGACTACTGTGCAAAATGAAGGTGTGCTCGGCATTGAACCTTCACTTAGTAAAATAATAAAGTTTACTCCGGAGTCAATAGTGTTCTCAGACTTGAACTATGACTGCTTAAGCGAAATAAAGTATTACTGCTTACACACAACAATCAAGGTATTGACCTAAGCTTTAATAGCCAGCACATTACATCCATGTGCTATCCCAATTTTTCATAAACGTTTTTTAGATTAAGCCTCATTCTCATAGGAAGCGGCCTACTTTCACACTCACATAGGTAAAATCTGTCAAGGATGTTCCTGTAATTTGAACATCCTACTCATAAGAGATACATAATTTCATTAAAAGTTTTTAGACTCAACCTTCACAAATCATTACAAGAACAAAATGCACTCAAATCATAGAAAGGATTAAATAATAGTGCATCTCACACCAAGTCATCATATGATCCGTTTTTCCCATTGACCTGGCTATAGGATCTCTAGTATCCAGGTTGGGTTTCCTCATATATGACTCATGATTTTTTATAGCCTTCCTTCCTCCCCCTCGATGCGTTTCAGACCTTTTATCTTGCCAAGGCCTAGTTCATCTGCAAGATTATCACAAAATTAATATAATTAATACCGGAATACCATTGATCAATATGATCCCACAATTTTGTATTTTTCTCCTTATGGTTTGAATTTACTATTATAATAATGGTTTATGCTCTACCAATAAATTTTGATGTTACCACAATAACCCAAAATTAGAGAAATCAATTTCTCAACATAAAGTGATTGATCAATTAACTTTTTCACTAGTTGAAGCTGAAAAAAATTAGTTCAAGCTTCATAATTGAGTTAACAAATCATAATTTATTTCTTTATTTCAGTAAATAGCACCAAGTTATTCTTTTATTTGCATCAAATACACTTTTAAGTACAGCGAGATTTATTTTAAAAAATAAGTCACAACTTTTTTTTTTCAAGTAAATATACTCGATTTGCTTGTATAATCTGCTTAAGTACTTTTACACAATTTCAAGCTAAGTGCAACTAGCCACATATCTCATGTTTTATTAGGCTAGTAAACTCCTTTTTTTTTGCACCACTTTCACATATTTAAAAAAGGAGTTGCATGACTTATACAATCAATAAAATTGTATTTCACAAATTTTCACCATAATGTGACATGTCAAGGAAAAGTTTATCACATGATTTAGGTATTTTTCATTTCTAGAATGAAATTTATCTCACCCAAATATTCAATGTCAAGTTGGCTATTCAATTTATCATTTATTTGATAACATGCATATTAGAGCCAAAGACATCAATAAATATACAAATATATAGTAGTAACATGTGATTTATTCCAAGACTAATATTTGCACTTGTAACTTTTTTTCAAAGTATTCTCAAAAATGCAAAATCACATTTTTCATGGTGATTTTTTCTCATTTCATTAGCCCCCACTATTTTGAGACTTTAAAAAAATAAACTTTCATAAAAAGTATCATCTTATTCATGAAAAATAATAGGTAATTTTTTACCTTTCCTCCGCAACAAGTAGAAAAGTTTTTACCTTTCCTTCGCTTTATTTGAGGAGTAGAAAGATACTTTACATGGCTATCTCTTGCCATCCATCTTTTGATATCTCTCATCTTGATATCCGTGATTTTTCAAACTGTAACAAAATATGAATCTCCTTAAAATTGTTGGTGTAATATACCACAAATTACAATCATTATTACAGTTGAAATAAAATGACGAAAATAAGATAATCTTCTTCTTGGCTGAGGCGCAGATATCTCGCTCTCTTTAAGGAGAGTCAAGTCCACTGTGTCATAATCTACACCGATCCAGTTGTATATCTCGTGACTTTTCCTCTCCAGGATACAACAATCCATCAATGATGTACAACTCCAGATTAGTTAAAGAGTCCAAAGCTTCACCATAAGAACACATTTCTTTGACATATATTTACTCTCTTTGTACAGTGAATATAGTTTAAAACTTAGAATATTTTCTTTGTCTCAACTCTTTCTTTCACTAATATAATAACTCTCTTTTGTATAGTGAATATAGTTGTAGAATTAGAATATTTTATTTGTCTCAACTCTCTCTTTCACTACTACACGCTATAACCTTTTTCACACTTATCATATTTTTTGTACATGCAAGACCACCTCTATTTATAGGTGAGGTATTCATCCTTGTATCGAATAGCAAAAATAAATGGGAAGATAAATAGAATAGAGGTTTCAAAGGTTACAAGTGTTACAATACATAAAGAGTAGGGTAATGGAGGAATAAAGAGTGGAAGTTATAAGAGTCACAGGAAACTTATGTCCACATTCTACCACCACTACCTATAGAGATTAATGGCTCATAACACAAATGAAATAGGAGTTTTTGGAAGCACAAAATGCAGCCATGCAACGTGTGTACATTGCCAAATAATGAAATTGAGGATGAAAGCATTATGCTGCAACAGTACACAAAGAAATGGACCAAAATGTCGCCATAATGACAACAAAACTACTTTCTGTCAATTGTTATTTGTCATAAAGATCACTAAATATAGGCAGAATCATTAGACACAATAATATTCAATAATATTAAAATGTTTATCCATCAATTCTTTCTGTTCCCGTGATTCCTATGGTGAAGATATTCTTAAGATTGTTGTAAAATATAGATAAATCATGCAATTCTCATAACTTGAGGTGTGCTTTTATCACTGTCCTTAAGGATATTTTACCATATTGAAATGTAGGGATCCACCAAATGTCGAGAAACCAGGTCCCTTAACAGTCAAATACAGTAAAACGGTTATGAAAGAAGAACAATGCAAAAAGTAAAATACACAATATGTTTACATGGAAACCTCCTTACTCAAGAGGAAAAAACCACGACCTGTCTCACAAAATTTTTCAACTTCTCTACTAAACTTCAAGCACCAAAATGTTTCCAGACTCGAATAATCATAAAGAGTAAACTATTAATCCTAACCTCTTGTAGCAACTCTGTTACAAGATTGATGTAGCAGATCTTCGATATCTCCTCATCGACTAACTCTAGTCAACAATTCTGAGCAATTCGATCGAGGAAAGACATCAATAAAAGATGAAAAGAAATTAACTTGACTAAATACAAAGTGATTCGAGCAATTAACTCTAATTAATGCGACTCAAGCTAAGACTCAGAAAAGCAACCAATCTAGTATTCTCCTTTATAACTCAGGAATAGATTTATAATATATGAATAAAAGACACAAAACTCAAGAATACAACAAGACTAGACAACACTACATCGATCCCTTGTTGAAATATGATGAATGGTCTTGTAGCAATGGTCTTGTAGAATGGTTTTTGCTTAAGAGATAAACTTGATTGCAAAAACTAGGTTTTACTCTTTGTGAGAGTTCCTCTTATAAGAAAGAGCAAAAGCTAGGATGCACGTCATTAGTCGAGGTTGGTTGCCTCTATTTCAGGGCTACCAACTTTCTGCAGAAAGTGCAGTTTCCAACTGTACTTAGTTGGCATCTTCTGAAGTCAATTTCATATGGGACTGGAAATGGGACCAGGTCCCATAGATACTGAAGTTGTCTGTCAATCGGGTCCTTTGTGGTATAGTTTGTTAATCATCAAAACTTCAGTAGTATAATATTTTCTCCCTTTTCTATTATGACAAACTATTTCACCCACCCACCCCCCACATCACCAGGATTGGATTCCTGCAGAACCAAAAAACTCTTCTCTCTTTTACCACTACTGATTTCCCCTATCACCACGACTAGGTTCTCGTGCACCAAAAACAACTTCCAAATAACTACCTTCTCCCTATCACTGCTACTGGTTACCCTTATTACCAAAAACAACTTTTTTGTGAAAATCAAGGTCTCTACAATCAATAGCATCGTCCGTCTTTTGGCATCATAAGAAATCAAAATAGTAAACCAAAAAAAGTAATATGCAAAGCAAGTTAATTCATGGTTATTGAGGCAACACGTACACGAATGAATTAGCCAAAAAGAGAGAAAGTAGACAGTAGACATGAACAGAGAGAATTCCATTAGAATGTGAAGAATAGTATCATAAGTATTATAAAAAATGAAAAAGAAAAAAGAAATTCATTCTTAATTAGCCATAGGATAACAAGGACTTTGAGCAAAACAGAACAAGAACGGATAACATTAGAGCTTAGAAGGTAGGAGGCTTAGAGGAAAGGGAGCGGACAACTAGGTCCATGCGCATATACGTATTATAAAAAATAAAATAAAAACAAAAGAAATTCATTCTTAATTATCCACAGGAGAACAAGGACTTTGAGCAAAAACACGGAAAGGATAACATTAGGGATTAGGAGGTAGGAGGCTTAGGAGCAAAGGAGCGGAGGACCAGGTCCATGCGCATACTCCCAGTAGCATGCGCATTAAGAAGTTGCTTGGTAAGATTCTTTTATTCATCATTGAGACCCTTAATTTCTCCAGTGAAGATCGTGGCTTGTGTCTTCAGATTCTCATTTTCTGCTTTTAAAACATCAGTGGTACCAGATCCCTCTGAGGAAAGTTGTTGCACTTGCGCCTTGAGATGAGAAATTTTGGCATCCCTCTTGGCTAAGGTTACCCTTATTTCCTCCAGATCAGCAGTCAACCGCTCTTGACTATCATCAGCTCAGATATTTTGGACCTGGTCCCCACTTTTCCTTTCACACACTATTTTTCAACAAGAGTGATCATTGTGAACATCCGCTTAACAGTTTCAGCCACCCCTTTCTCACACACGATCTTGAAGTGATCGAACACCTTGTTCAAAAGATGCCCATAGGGCATCCCATGTTTTTCATATTTTACATGCATAACTTTGTGTAGGTGCTCAATCATGATAGCAGAAAGACTAATTAGTTCAAATTTGCCGAGAGATTCCATTAGGAACAAGTCCACTACAAATGCAATTGTACATTTTCCTAAGAGTGGCGGTAGGACTTTGTTCACCAATTCAAACAACAGTTGAAATTCCCCCTTGAGGAATTCTTTCTCACTCCAGCCTTAGATTTTCCGCTAGTTCTCGAAACTTTCTACACAAACATAGAGGAGGGACGCTGATTTTTCACGAAACTAATCTCATACATTGGCACGTCAAGAATCTTCCCAAAAATTGATTCATCCATAAAAATTTCAACCCCTTACACCATGGTAGTCAAACTCAGTCCATCCTCAGAGAATTTAATTGTATAGTGAAAATTCTTGAATTCTTGCTCATGGACAGCAGCAAGTACAACAACAACAACAACAAACCCAGTGTGTTCCCACAAAGTGGAGTCTGGGGAGGGTAAGATGTATGCGGTCCATTGATAACGCCCAAACTACAGCTCTCATAAGAGTGTAAGTGGTCGCTGTCAAATATAAAACCCAACTGGGTTGGGTGTCGAATCCCACAGGGAATACTTGGTCACTAAGTGTTGCAACTATTATTAGACTGTTGATCAAAAATTCCACAGAAAAGGGGAGATTGTATTGTGGCGTGAATTAATGCTATCAAAGTAACAACAGAATGCTTTGTTTAGTAAGATTTGTTCACAGAGAAAAATAAGTCAGGGTTATGTCCACCTTATGAGTTCTACGTATCTATTAACTATGAGTAATGTGGAATTCAGACATGCATGCACTTATAGAGATTCGTATTCTAATGGTAAATCCTAGTGTTTCTCAACCATCAAGGATTATTTCACTTTAACTCTCTCGAGCTTAAAGCGTATAACTAATGGTACGAACTCTCCAAGAGATTAATCCGGTTAAGGCATTAATGTGTAAATAGGGGTTGGTAGCCCTATTTCCTTGTCACACTCTCTTTTCCAAACATGTAACTTTTCTCTCGAACAAGTTAATGCTATAATGGCGTATTCTATATGTTTGCAACCACAAGAATTTAATTAAAACGAAGAGAGTAATGATATAAGTAGCATACGCATCAAGAATTCACAAACTCATAGTAATAGATAGTATATCAAAAGGCTTCCATAACCCTAACAGAGAAGTTTAGCTACACATGATTGTAAAGGAAAACAACGAAGACATCATCATCATCATACCAAAACTAGAACAATCTTCGCGAGAGGATGCTTTTAATCGTCAAAGAGGGATGACGTTTTTCCTCTTAGCCGACTTCCCCAAATATGTAGCGTGTTTCTCTGTGTTCCAGTTACAGAAATTTGTAACGTGAATAAAAATACTAAAAGTGTCGACCGAATTCTGAAAGCAATCGTGAATGGATCAATGCATGCTGAAAAATTCAGCAAAATAGGGTTTTTATAACATCCTTGTCCTAGTCCTATTAAGTTACTGCTGCACCCCTAAGTATTTAAAAATACTGTTTTTGCCCGGGATAATTTCTCCATGCGTCACATTCAGTCCATAAGCTTCCAAAAGCTGCCTTCCCTCTTCTGTGAAGTTTTCCTTTGCTGCCCAAAGGTCCACAAAGTGCTGAAATCTTCATCATTAATACCTGAAAACATGCTAATCACGTAGGTTAGCTCACTTACAGGAAAATGGACTAAAAGTGCAGGAATTATATATTTTATCCTCAAAACTTAGCTATAACATGGGTAAATTATGGTGTTTAGGCGTGTAAATACACCCAACATCAACACCCCACACTTAAAGCTTTGTTCGTCCTCGAACAAAATATTACGTCCATGCAAACATCTAACTAGGATTTCACAGCAGTAACACAAAATATTCATCAAGACATGCACGACAATTATTAACAAAGAGTAGTTTTCTGGATCACTACTAGAAACCATTCAACCTCCAACATAGACTCGTGATGATGGCTAATTCGTATCCACAAGTTAAGGCACCAAGAATCATACAAAACTACCCAAAAATCATCAACCATGTGTGTCTCACACAAGATATCACCCATAATCACTCACAAGTTTTGCATTTTTCGGAACATGGGTATTAGATTCTCCTTGCTCTCACTCTCACAAAGAATTCATATGTTGCAACTGATGACCATAGGCTTGCCCTTAGTGTAAATCTCCACTAATATCAGAATGCTAAGCTTAGGATCAAGTAGGTCTTTACAGGTTGTAATGTAGGTTAAGGGACAGGTAGGACTATTTTGGCCAGAAATAGTGACTATGTTCCCTAAGCGCTTTAATACACTACGTTATGTCATTAACACTCTCTTTTAAACAACCCTTCTACCTTTTTTTTCATCTAACACCCCTTTTTACCTATTTTGTTATTCAATTATAAACACAAAGATGAGAATATACAACTTATTTTTTTTTATTTTTTTTTCTATTTCTATTTTTTTTTTATAAAACACCTCTATGATAGCCACTCCTTTTCACAACAATTTCAAGTACCAATACACTCTGAGGCATCACTCTCACCCAATTTCCTCTTATTTTGTCACATGACTCTACAATTTAAAGCGCTTAGGAATTTGGATCAAATTATGGTCTTGAAAAAAAATGGATTAGGCTACATATGAGGCTGTCAAAGAAAAAATAGCTAAAGGCTCAAAGGGGGTTAACTAGGATAATGTCCACGGGTAGGTAAAAAGAAGGTAAACAATCACAGGCTGCCAAAGAAATGCCTAAATCATCTCCTAAACTCACACTCTTTATTTCGCTTTACACACACACCAGGCAAGTTCTAGCATCAGTCACAACACAGAATATACTATAACCTCACACACACAAGGCACATGGTCAACTTTATTGGGAGCAGTATAGACTCTTTGACCCAACAGGTGAATAAATTAAACCACACAATTATCACACAGTGAGTCACACTTGAGCCTACATGTCTCAATAGTAATGATTTTGGCACAAACTCTTGTCATAATACCAAGCCGCCTATCAGAACAATTTCATGCAAAATCTAAAAAAATCTAAAATTAAACTAACTAATTACGACTAATTAAAACAAACAAGAACTAGAATAAATGTAGGCAAAGAAGTACAAGAAGAATACAAATACCAACACCCTACACTTAGACGGGACACATTGTCCTCAGTGGAAAATAAATAAGGAAAACCTGATTAGCCGGACTCTTCCTCTATGTCTGGGGTCATGCCCCCTGCATCAGAATCATCATCAGAGTCGTCATCATCAGAGTTATCCTCCACGTCTGAGTCTGGCTGTCGGTGATCATCGTCAGTCGGTACGTCATCATCGAGAGGTTCCTCAAAATTTACACCTACTCCACACATAGACCGCGCATGCTCATTCATCGGGTAGTCATAATCCAACTGCTGGAGCTCTGCATCAGTTGGAACACGTCCCCCACTCATCATGGTAAACCTCGTCATGCCATATAAATGGCGGAAGAAGCTTTCGTCGTGAGCATGTCTTTTTGCAGTGGTCAGGTTAACGCCATGCATAGTTTCAGGATCTTTAACGTTCGTAAGATCAACCTTCTTCGGGTTGTGTGGAAGCTTATGATCTACAGGTTCCTCTTCAATGTCCTCCTTCCTCAATATTGCGGTCAACAAATTGCCAAAGCTGAAGTGGGACCTCTTGTGCAGCCTAGCCTTACGCATTGACGCCTGTATAACCGCACCAAAGTGGATGGGAATATTAGTCATCAGAGCGTACACCAAGCATACTCTATCACGTGTGATCTTTGTGTACTGTGACCCTGGAATCAGGAAAGAGTTGACTATCCGCAACCATATCCGAGCTTCTCTGTTCAAGGAAGCATAGAGGAAGGTATTATGCCGACCGGTATCCTTGTGACGACTCCAACGTGCCATTGATCTTATTCCGCACAGTGTGTGTCTGATTTCCCTGTATGGAGGTCTGTGATAAAGCTCCTTGAGCGGTGATGGATCCACAGATGGAAGACCCAGAAAAGAGTTGAAGAACTCCGCATTCAGTTGCAAGACTTGTCCCCGAATCTTCACTTCACTTCCGGTAGTCTTTGGGGACCAATTGGCATAGAATTCTCGCGTTAGATCAAGATTGCATTCTCCCATATCTTGGAAAATGAAATCAAGATGTAGCGCCATGATTTTAGCCAAAATGCGAGATTCTCTCTTCGCTAGACTCTCATTTTGTATCAACTCCATGTGAACATATTTTTTCACTTTGTTGTTCTTGTACCACTCTTTTCCTTCCTCCTCTAGGACCCATTTTATCCCGAACATGCGGCGAGGTATTTGCAGCGAGGAGGATTCATCTTGCTCTTTTCTTCCCCATTTCTGACCTTTCTGTGAGGTGGACGCTTTTTCTTTTTCTGGTCGACCTTTTGGTGCCATTTTACCTGAGATTAAAATAAAGTCATGTTAGCTTATCTCGGAAGATTTGATCGACAAACAAACAATAATGGCACCACCCCACACTTAATTTGGTGGCACCAACTAATTAAGTGGATGATATCGATTACTCAGACTTCATCGACATACATGTAGGCGATATGTTCCAATAATATGTTCAGCACAGTCATACTTTCATGGAACCTTAACTATCCTTTTCAGCTCTATGTCATGTAATCTTGACCATACTTTATGGTTTGGATTAATGCACTTTTTGAACAAGACTACTACGTAGAGATCGAATCAAGTTGTGGCATAGAAATAATCACAACATCTCATGCTTGTATTCAGTCATGATCTTTATCTCGATGAACGAGTCATTCAAACATTCCAACTTTCGACTTACAAGATTATGTAATTAACTTTACCATTTTGATTCCACAAAAAGATGACAGTGTATAACAATCAAATACAAATCAGAACAAAGTCAAGAACACCCATACGTATTCTTTCACTCAACTAGATGTATCATAGCAAACTAACCTCATTCAAATCACCAACACCACTTCAAGCTTTAACAAATCATTATAGGCGTAGTATTGTAATAAGTACGAAATATAAAAGAAGAACTTACTTGGTGATGGACTTGGAAGATGATCTTGCAAGGTTAGATGAGCAAAAAGAAAAGTTTTGAGAGATTTGGGAAGGTTAGGCGGCGCCTAGGTTGAGCAAACAATGTGATTTTGTCTCAAGGTTGAAGTTCTATTTATAGACCAAGGCTTGGGTCGGGTTTGACCCATGAAAAATTGGGTTAGGAGACCAAAAAGCATAAGTAGGCGGCGCCTAATGCTTTCCCTAAGCTTAGCATAGGCGGCGCCTTTAGCAAAGCCTAGTTGAGCATAGGCGGCGCCTATGCTATGGCATTGTAGATTCAGAGAGCAAAGGCAATGGCATAGGCGGCGCCTTTATCTTTGCCTAGTTGAACATAGGCGGCACCTATGCTATGGCCTAGTTGGGTATAGTCGGCGTCTATGCTATGGCATTGTCGATTCAGAGAGCAAAGGCAATAGCATAGGCCTTGCCTTGTCCGTTGCCTAGATTTACATAGGCCTTGCCTTGTCCATTACCTAGATTTGTATAGGCAATACCTAACCGAAAGCCTTTTGCTCCTTCATTACTCACTTACTACCTTTAACATTGCTCACTTTCAAATCAAAATTTGAGACCAAGCTCCTCCTTTATACGTCTTCACCTACACTTAATCAAAAACAACAAAAACGATTAGAAAGATGGGTTGCCTCCCACCAAGCACCTTAGTTTTGGTCGTGGCTCGACTCTTCTTTTTGGATTTTTTATTTAACAAAACAAACTCCTAGAAAATAAAACAACTAAAAATGATGGGTTGCCTCCCATGTAGCGCATGATTTATTGTCGCGGCACGACATAGTTACCTCGATTACTTAGACTTCGTCGAGATAGATGGTGGCCATACATTTTATCGAGTCAAGAGGACCGATATATGGCTTCACACGTTGGCCATTCACCTTGAAGACACCACCATTTTTGTCTTCTAACTCTACTACTCCAGACGAGTAGACTTGGCTAATTCTGAACGGACCAGACCATTTAGACTTCAACTTACCTGGAAATAGATTCAGTCTGGAGTTGAAAAGAAGTACCATATCACCCTTCTGAAAGTTTCTTTGGATAATCCGCCGATCATGGTACTTTTTCATCCGTTCCTTGTAGAGGCCTGCCCTTTCATACGCATGTAGACGGAATTCATCCATCTCATTCAGTTGTTCCAATCTCAGATTAATAGCATCATCCCAATTCAGGTTAAGCCTCTTCAACGCCCACAATGCTTTATGTTCGAGCTCAATCGGAAAGTGACAAGCCTTCCCATAAACTAGTTGGTACGGGGACATGCCAACTGGTGTCTTGAATGCAGTCCTATAAGACCATAAGGCATCATTCAGCTTTCGGGACCAATCCTTCCTACTAGCATTTATAGTCTTAGCAAGGATCAGCTTGATCTCCCGATTAGAAACCTCTACCTGCCCACTAGTTTGTGGGTGGTAAGGTGTAGCTACCTTATGTTGCTTGACCCCATATTTCACCAATACGGCTCTGAACAGCTTGTTACAAAAGTATGATCCTCCATCGCTTATGATGGTACGTGGTACCCCAAAACGAGAGAAGATATTTCTCTTTAAGAATGCTACAACATGCTTACCTTCATTATCAGCCAGCGCTACCGCTTCGACCCATTTGGATACATAATCCACGACAACTAGGATATATTTCATCCCAAACGAACTCACAAATGGGCCCATGAAATCAATACCCCATACATCAAATAGCTCCACTTCAAGAACTTTAGACATAGGCATCTCATGGTGCTTCGAGATAGAGCCTTGCCTCTGACACTGATCACATCTTCTCACAAAATCGTAAGCATCCTTGAATAATGAAGGCCAATAATAGCTGCTTTGCAATACCTTCCTGGCTGTCCGATCACCTACATGGTGACCCCCAACTTGGGAAGCATGACTTGCTTCCAAGATGCTAGGCACCTCCACATCAGAGATGCATCGCCTAATAACACCATCAGCACATCATCAAAAAAGATACGGTTCATCCCAGAAGTAGTGTTTCACATCATGCATGAATTTTCTCTTTTGATGAAAGGAGAGATTCTCAGGCATCACTTTACTTACCACGTAGTTCGCAAAGTCTGCATACCACGGTAAGTCTTCCACCATAGCGGCTAGGATCTCTTTGTCGGGAAATGAATCATCAATCTCAAGGTCGGGTTGCGCTATGTGCGCACTCTCAAGTCTAGATAGATGATCAGCTACTTGGTTTTCGCAACCTTTTCTATCCTTTACCTCGAAATCAAATTCTTGAAGCAATAACACCCACCGAATTAGTCTTGGCTTAGCATCCTTCTTTGCCATTAAATATATCAGAGCCGCATGATCTGTATGAACCACCACTTTGGTTCCCAACAAGTAATCACGAAACTTTTCAAAAGCATAAACAACTGCTAGAAGCTCTTGTACCATGACGGTATAGTTCTTCTGGGCTCCATTCAAAGCCTTGCTCGCATACTATATTGGATGAAATAGCCTTTCTCTTTTCTGACCAAGTACAGCACCCAAAGCTACCCCACTTGCATCACACATCACTTCAAACGGTAGAGACCAATCGGGTGCTACAATAATAGGAGCATAAACTAGCTTCCCTTTGAGGCATTCAAATGCCTTCAAGCAATCTTCACCGAAGTCGAACTTTGCATCCTTCTCCAAGAGTTTGCATAATGGACTAGCAATCTTGGAGAAGTCTTTGATAAACCTTCGATAAAAACCTGCATGACC
Organism: Capsicum pubescens; assembly: GCA_030864215.1. Lineage (NCBI taxonomy): Eukaryota > Viridiplantae > Streptophyta > Magnoliopsida > Solanales > Solanaceae > Capsicum > Capsicum pubescens. The sequence goes on along the minus strand of CM061538.1, from coordinate 327,593,850 downwards.
GAGGAAACTACGAACTCCCTTTACAGAAATTGGAGGTGGTAGTTTCTCGATAACTTCAATTTTGGCTCGATCAACCTCAATTCCTCTTTCGGAGACTTTGTGCCCAAGAACAATGCCTTCTTTAACCATAAAATGGCACTTCTCCCAGTTTATCACCAAGTTGAACTCAACACATCTCTGTAACGCCATACTCAGATTCGCCAAGCACGATTCAAATGATTCACCCACAACTGAAAAATCATCCATGAACACCTCCAAGGTGTCTTCAACCATATCCGAAAAAATGGACATTATACAACGCTGAAAAGTGGCAGGTGCGTTACATAACCCAAACGGCATACGTTTGAAGGCAAACGTACCATATGGGCATGTAAAAGTGGTCTTCTTTTGATCCACAGGAGAAATACAAATCTGATTATAACCGGAATAACCATCTAAGAAACAAAACCATCCCTTCCCTGCCAATCAATCAAGCATTTGGTCCATGAATGGCATTGGAAAGTGATCCTTAAGCGTCCACGAATTCAGCTTCCGGTAGTCCATACACACTCTCCACCCTGTGATAGGTCTGAGTGGAATCAGCTCATTCTTTTCATTCACAACTACCGTCATGCCCCCTTTCTTGGGCACACACTGTACCGGACTTACCCACTTACTGTCGGAGATTGGATATACTACCCCAGCATCTAACCACTTAATAATTTCTTTCTTCACCACCTCCTGCATGGGTGGATTCAAACGTCGTTGATGCTCAATGGTAGGCACACAATTTTCCTCAAGCTGAATCTTGTGCATACATATCCCAGGAGGGATACCAATAATATCAGCAATAGTCCAACCGATGGCTCTCTGGTATCTCTTCAGAACAGAAATAAGAGTCGCAACCTGCTGCTCACCTAAATCAGCCGCAACAATAACCGGAAGTGTATCACCACTTCCCAAAAATGCATATTTCAGGTGACTGGGCAGCTCCTTCAATTCTAGCAGTGGTGGTTCTTCAATGGATGGCTTTGCTGGTGGTGAAGGGCGATTTTTAAGATCCAGATCTAGCTTCTTAGGAGCATGAGAATAGGAGCCAATTCCTGTTATAGCACAAATAGTTTCTTCATACTCTTCAACATCCTCACGCTCAAAATTCATAAGCACAGCAGCCAATGGATCAACAATAAGCTGCTTCTCTACAGATAATTCTTTCTCATCATCATAATAAACATCAGCTACAGAGAACACATTCATATCTTTGGGCTGCTTCATTGATTTGCATATATCAAAACGAACCACTTCGTCATCCATCCAAAATAAAAGCTCATTAGCTCTTAGATCAATAAGCACACTTCCTATTGCAAGGAAAGGACACCCCAAGATTATGGAAACTTCAGAATCCACCTCGCAATCCAGAATAACAAAGTCTGCAGGAAAGATGAAGGTGGAAACCTTTACCAATACATCATATAAGATACCAACAGGTCATTTTACCGACCTATCTGCCATCACGAGCCGCATATTGGTTGGTGTAGGATCACCCAAACCCAACTTTCTATAAATGGATAGTGGCATCAAATTAATGCTAGCTCCCAAATCGCACAATGCCTTAGCAAAATCCAAACATCCAACCGTGCACGGAATAGTGAAAGCACCAGGATCTGCCTTCTTCTGAACTAGCGATCTTGTAGCGATTGCACTGCAATGATGAACATTATCTGCCAGCTCATTGCTTGCTGCCCGCTTCTTTGTCAAAATGTCCTTCATGAATTTAACATATCCGGGCATCTACTCTAGCGCCTCCACCAAAGGAACATTAATAGTCAGCTGCTTCAACATAGTCATGAATTTACTGAACCTGGTGTCCTCGGCTTTCTTCTTCAGTCTCTGAGGAAAAGGTGGTGGTGGAAGGGGAATAGTGTTATCCGCCACTTCCTGTTTATCCTGCTTCCGATTGTCGATCTTTTCAGGCTGCAGACGTCTAGGGGTAACGTCAGGGACACTATCTTCAGCTTCTACGGCATCTTCGTATTCTGCATCAATAACATTATCTGCTATATCATCAACCACATGCTTGCCTTTGGATAGATTTTCCAACGTTTTACCACTCCTGGTAGTAATAACCATACATGATCCATCGTTCCTTGGGTTTTGCACAGTGTCGCTAGGTAAAGTGCTAGCCTTTCTTTGATTGAATGCCGCTGAGAGTTGACTCAATTGTTGCTCCAGTTGTTTTATTGCAGTAGAATGCGAGTCAACCAATTGATTCATTGACGAAAAATCATTCTTTACCTCAGTAACGCCCATATTGGTTGCCTCCACCCCTTTCAACAGCTTAGCCATCATATCATCCATGGACATCTTTCCAGAGCCAGACGCCACAGCCTCACGGTTTCCAGGAGGAACATACAAACCACTCCTATCAGTCTTATTCTTCCAACTGCCTTGATCGCGGTCCTTGTATCCAGATTTATCATAATAGTTCCGACCTTGGTTTCCTTGGGCATTGCCTCAGAAACCCCCCTGATTATTCAAATAATTTGCTTCCTCCTCATAATCTGATTTATCTCTTCCCTGTGACACTACAGCCTTGACTTTTTCGGTCTTCCCTGATAATAAATGCTTGGTAAGAAGATCCATCTGCATTTTCATGTGAGCCATATCCTGGTCACGTTTCTCTTGTCTTCGTCTCTGCTCTGCAGTCATGCCAATAGATACAGTAGAGCTCGCTACCTCAGAATCCCTGGTATGCCAAGCTCTACTCTGCTTTGTCATACGATCCAGCATATCACTCGCCTCAATTAAAGTAAGGTCCATGAATGACCCTCCTGCAGCATTATCAACCACTGGCTTTGTCACCGAGTTCAAAGCCCTATATAATATTTCCATCAAGTGGATATTCGTCATCTGATGGTTTGGGCACCGCATAAGCTTCTTCTTGAACCTCTCCCATGTTTCGTGGAGAGCTTCAGTTGGAAGCTGTCAGAAATTGCTGATCTCATCTCTTAACTGTGCTCTCTTGGATGGCGGAAAGAATCTTTCTAGAAAAGTGTCTTTCAGTTTCCTCCAATTAGTAATAGAATCAGGAGTTAGCCCGTTCAGCCATAGAGTTGCCTCCCCAGACAGAGACAATGGAAATAAGCGCAGCCGAATTGCATTCTGCCCAACTCCTGGATTGTCAAACGACTTGCATGTTGAAATAAAGTTGATCAGATGCATATTCGGATCATCGCCTGCGAGTCCACCAAATAAACCCTTGAGCTGCAATAACTGAATCATGGTGCTAGTGATATTGAACTTAGCTCCGAGTGCCAAGGGCGGAGGAATAATAGCCCCTGTGGCACCAGCTCCATCCAGATCGTTATCATCATCATCAAAAGGAGGCTGCACAGCTCGGCGTTCAGGTCTCATCCTAGCTTGATGATCTCTCCTGTTCACAGGCGTCACCACCTCATCTGCACGTCGTGGATTAAGTAACTCATCATCACCCAGGTCCTGATCATCAGGGTTTGTTGCCCGACCTGGGTTATCAATATTTTGTTGATGTACTTGAGCAGCTGCCAGTGCAGCTAATCTAGCCTGCTCCTGTTGAGCCGCTCTTCTGTCAATGTCACGCTGTGCATCCATTCTGCCAATAAGTTGAGGTTCAGGATTTATGGGTAATAATGGCTGACCAGAACTATGAGTATTTGGCATGCACTCAACAGAACCTGAATAAAACAAAAACAACAACTGAAAGTAAAATTCGAGAATCTTTGACCAAAGGGTCTAGTAACTATCACAAACTTAGTTGACAACTGTATTCCCCGGCAACGACGCCAAAATTTGATAACGCCCAAACTACAGCTCTCATAAGAGTGTAAGCGGTCGCTATCAAATATAGAACCCAACTGGGTTGGGTGTCGAATCCCACAGGGAATACTTGGTCACTAAGTGTTGCAACTATTATTAGACTGTTGATCGAAAATTCCACGGAAAAAGGGGGGATTGGATTGTGGCGTGAATTAATGCTATCAAAGTAACAACAGAATGCTTTGTTTAGTAAGATTTGTTCACAGAGAAAAATAAGTTAGGGTTATGTCCACCTTATGAGTTCTATGTATCTATTAACTATAAGTAATGCGGAATTCAGACATGCATGCACTTATAGAGATTCGTATTCTAATGGTAAATCCTAGTGTTTCTCAACCATCAAGGATTATTTCACTTTAACTCTCTCGAGCTTAAAGCGTATAACTAATGGTACGAACTCTCCAAGAGATTAATCCGGTTAAGGCATTAATGTGTAAATAGGGGTTGGTAGCCCTATTTCCTTGTCACACTCTCTTTTCCAAACATGTAACTTTTCTCTCGAACAAGTTAATGCTATAATGGCGTATTCTATATGTTTGCAACCACAAGAATTTAATTAAAACGAAGAGAGTAATGATATAAGTAGCATACGCATCAAGAATTCACAAACTCATAGTAATAGATAGTATATCAAAAGGCTTCCATAACCCTAACAGAGAAGTTTAGCTACACATGATTGTAAAGGAAAACAACGAAGACATCATCATCATCATACCAAAACTAGAACAATCTTCGCGAGAGGATGCTTTTAATCGTCAAAGAGGGATGATGTTTTTCCTCTTAGCCGACTTCCCCAAATATGTAGCGTGTTTCTCTGTGTTCCAGTTACAGAAATTTGTAACGTGAATAAAAATACTAAAAGTGTCGACCGAATTCTGAAAGCAATCGTGAATGGATCAATGCATGCTGAAAAATTCAGCAAAATAGGGTTTTTATAACATCCTTGTCCTAGTCCTATTAAGTTACTGCTGCACCCCTAAGTATTTAAAAATACTGTTTTTGCCCGGGACAATTTCTCCATGCGTCACATTCAGTCCATAAGCTTCCAAAAGCTGCCTTCCCTCTTCTGTGAAGTTTTCCTTTGCTGCCCAAAGGTCCACAAAGTGCTGAAATCTTCATCATTAATACCTGAAAACATGCTAATCACGTAGGTTAGCTCACTTACAGGAAAATGGACTAAAAGTGCAGGAATTATATATTTTATCCTCAAAACTTAGCTATAACATGGGTAAATTATGGTGTTTAGGCGTGTAAATACACCCAACATCATCCATACCGCTACCTGCAAAGAAGTAGAGAGGTTGTTTTCGATAGACCCGCAGCTCAAGATAAAGAATAAGTGACAAGGAGATAAAATACATAACAGAAAAGGCATAAGGAATACTAAAAAATAAATCAGAGAAATACGAAAATACGAGAGATACAGCAACACGAAGTAAGCAGATAGCAACTGAGAAAATATGAAAGGGACCCCCACGTATAAGTAACACATATTCGCCTCCATAGACACCTATAGACACAGACCTAAGGTTACTAACCCGGCTACACAAGATCTCTCCTGGTGGCTTGCTACAATCGACACCCTCCCGCTAGCCTTCTACCCTTATCCACGACCTTCACACCTTCTTATCTAGGTTCATGTCCTCAGTAAGCTGCAGCTGCTCCATGTCGTGTCTGATCACCTCCCTCCAGTATTTCTTCGGCCTACCTCTACTCCTTCTGAAGCCGTCCAACGCTAGTCTCTCACACCTACAGACTGGGGCATCCGCATCCTTCCTCATCATATGTCCAAACCATCTCAGCCTTCTTTCTCGCATCTTGTCCTCTATCGAGGCCACTCCCATCTTCTCCCGGATAATCTCATTCCTAATCTTGTCCCCTCTAGTAAGCCCACACATCCAACACAACATTTTTATTTCTGCCACCCTCACTTTTTGGATATGGGAATGCTTGACTGGACAACACTCCGCACCATACAACATGGCCGGACGGACTGCCACTCTATAGAATTTGCCTTTAAGCTTAAGAAATACTTTCTTATCACACAGCAACCCCGAGGCGAGCCTCCACTTCATCCAACCTGCTCCAATACGATTAGTGACATCCTCATCAATCTCACCATTCCCCTGGATCAAAGACCCAAGATACTTAAAACTATCCCTCTTACAAATATCTTAGGAGTCCAACCTCACCACCAAATCGTCCTCCTACCTCAAGTCACTAAACTTGCATTCCAAATACTCTGTCTTGGACCTACTCAACCTGAACCCCTTTGACTCAAGAGTTTGCCTCCAAACCTCCAATTTGTCATTTACGCCCCTCCACGTCTCATCAATCAACACTACATCATCCGCAAATAGCATTCACCAAGGCACCTCACCTTGAGTACTCCACGTCAACACGTCCATCACCAAAGCAAACAAGAACGGACTAAGAGTCGATCCCTGATGCAACCCTGTCTCGACCAAAAAATGGTCTGAGTCTCCTCTTACCGTCCTCACCTAGGTCTTTCCTCCACCGTACATGTCCTTAATAACTCTGGTGTACGCCACCGGGACCCCCTCACCTCCAAACACCTCCAAAGAACCTCCCTCGGGACTTTACCATACGCATTTTCTAGGTCGATGAACACCAAGTGTAAGTCCCTCTTTCTTTCTCTATACTTCTCCACCAATCTCCTCACCAAATGGATTGCCTCTGTTGTTGAACATTCAGGCATAAATCCAAACTGGTTCTCCAAAACGAACACAACCCTCTTCAGTCTCCGCTCAACCACTCTCTCCCAAATCTTCATAGTGTGACTCAACAGCTTAATACCCATGTAGTTGTTGTAACTCTGAATGTCACCCATGTTTTATAGAGCGAAATCATCGTACTCCATCTCCAAGCCTCAGGCATTCTCGCAGTCTTGAAAATACTGTTAAACAAATCTGTCAACCACCTAAGCCCTGCCTCGTCCGTATACTTCCAAAAATCCACCGAAATCTCATCCGGCCCCATCTCCCTACCCCTCCGCATCTTACCAATAAACTCTTTGACCTTCTCTACCTTAAAACGCCTGCAGTAGATGAAATCACGGCTCTCTTCCGAATGCTCCAGCTCTCTTAGCCCAATGCGTCTATCCCCTTCCTCGTTCAAAAGTTTATGAAAGTAGTCCTGACATCTCTTCTTAATGTGAGCATCCTCCACCAGAACACTACAATCCTCCCCTTTAATGCACTTCACTTGATCTAGGTCACGTCACTTCCGCTCTCTAACTTTTGCAAGCTTATACAACCTCTTATCCCTTCCTTTATCCTCTAACCCAACATACAAACACTCAAACGCTGCTGACTTGGCAGCCGTAACTGCCAACTTAGCCTCCCTCCTTACTACCTTGTACACCTCCTTATTCACGCGCTTCTCTTCTTCATCTTTACTCTCAATCAGCTTAACATACGCCCCCTTCTTGATCTCCACTTTCTTCTTCACTTTTTCATTCCACCACCAGTCCCCCTTATGCCGACCTCTTCGGCCCCTCGAGACACCCAACATACCTTTAGCAGTCTCTGTGATGCAGCTGGCCTCTCTATCCCACATAGCATCCACATCCCCCTACACTCTCACGCCCCCATACCTGCCACCTTTTCTCTTATCTCCAGTGCACTTTCTGGCGTCAAGCTACCCCACTTAATTCTAGATCGACCCTCCCCGACCCAACTCTTCTTCCTCTTCTTGATAGACAAGTCCATCACTAACAGCCTATGCTGGGTTGAGAGGTGCTCACTCAGAATGACCTTACAATCCTTACATAGCACCCTATCCCCCTTCCTAAGCAGTAGAAAGTTAATCTGAGTCTTGGCTTTCGCGCTTCGGAAGGTAATCAGGTGATTCTCCTTCTTCGGGAAACTCAAGTTCACAACCACCAGCTCAAAGGACCTCGCAAAATCCAACAGGGCCTCTCCCTTACCATTTCTAACACCGAAGCCAAAACTACCATGCACATTGTCATAGCCTCCAGGTAGGACCCCAATGTGCCCATTGAAGTCCCCTGCTATGACGATCTTCTCCGCACTAGGCACGTTTCTCACCACCTCATCCAAATCTTCCCAAAAACTCGCCTTTATCTCCTCTTCCAAGCCCATTTGCGGCGCATAAACACTACACACATGTAACGAAAAAACCACCAAAGACCAACTTAATCTTCATCAGCCTATCACTGACCCTCTTAACCTCCACCACCTGACCTCTCAGCTCCTCATCCACTAAGATGCCGACTCCATTCCGACGCCTATCCCTCCCCGAGTACCAAAGCTTGTACTCATCCACATCCCTAGCCTTAGATCCTACCCACCTAGTTTCTTGAACACACGCAATATTAACCCTCCTCTTCTTAAGAATCTTCACCAGCTCTATGGACTTACCCGGAAGAGTCCTAATATTCCACGACCCTGCCCGCAACCTATCTTTTCTCGTCTCTCGCCTCTCTCTACCACCCCTCCCCGACTCAGCCCTAACACCCGACCTATACCCTCCACCCACCCCTGCCCTCACTGACATCTAAAATAGGTGAAGCCAGCCTTGATGTCGGATGAACTACTCTACTAACTCACATATACCCAATTGATCGAAGATCTTAGGATCAAATACTCTACTGATCAGCACTTTTTAGAAATTAAGTACTTGAATTCTCTCCTCCCTAGTAAGGACCTTTTCAAACTTTTGCACTCTCCTTTTCTTAGGCGAGTAACCTAGTCTCTCTGCTGATGGAGTCACTGCTTCAGGTATTGTGGAATCAGCTTCAGGACCAGGTCCCATGGAAGCATCATCCCTCTTTCTTTTGACTGAAATATGCTTCTTCCCCCCTGCATCTTTTGACTTGGCATTGTAGATTTAGCGGGCCTTGAGACTCCTGATTCCTTCCTTTTCTTGTTGGTAGCAATGGCCACATCAAAATCAATTTCATCATCCTTTTTCTCGTCCTCCACTACTACAACATCTTTTGTGGGCAAGGCCTCTTAAAATAACTTCCCACCAAGGTAACTGAAGTTGCTCATTGTAATATTGACAAGCAAATACATTGGGTGTAATGTTCGCGAGAAGAATGCACTAAAACCACCACTCAGGTCTCAAGTACTTCATTATACTTTGCTCATTAGTTTAGTGTATTGTCCATTTTCTTCTCTTGGAAGCTTGATATTCTCTGCTCTGACATCTCCCTGCAATCGAGGGAACTCGTTATAACCTAACATGCCCCTTTCATGTATAGCATGCCGAATTAGTACAACTACTACTACTATATATAACTATGCTTCCGTTCCAAGCAAGTGGGATACCATATCCTTTATTTAAGCCCGTCTCGAACCCAGGAAGTACTAGAAGTTCACTGCATTTTCTTGTGGCATATAAATCTCCAACCCAAAAATAGACAACATATTACCATTGTGCCCCTATATATACATGTTTTCGATTGCTAAAAAGTACATATAGCATGTTGAATTAGTACAACTACTACTACTATTACACTTCAGTTCCATGCAAGTCGGTTTATCATATCCTCTATTTAAGCTCGCGTCTGTTTATGAGCGACAAGGACTTCTTTATCTTAGCATATTTTTCGTGATTAGTTACGGAGTTGGCTCAAAGTAGTACTGTCATGCACGTTCTCTTATTTCATGAACGGTATGAAACGATGTTTCATATATTAGTTTTTTCACTAATCGAATGTTGCATTGTCTCTTCCAATCCTATCACACATAAAAGAGCATTTCTTTTTGTAAGTCTTTTAGTTATATTGGAGATTTATATACCAAACGAAAATGTAGTGAACTTTTACCTTTTCATGTTGTAGAACATTTGGTTTGAAGCGAGCACAAATAGAGGATATCGGATGTCAATTTGCTTGGAACTGAAGCATAATTGTCATCATTGAACTGACTCTTGTGTGACAAACTCAAAATCGAATGGCTGGCTATAAAAATTCAACTGTTTTTATGCAACAATACAATAATTTAATTTAAGTACAACCACAATATTTACCCTTCAACAAGTTAACTTGAGAAATTAACAAGACAAAAAAAGTCATTTTTATCGATCATCAATTTTTAAATGTTCTAAATTGATAATTAAATCCAAAAGATATTAAAATTGATTCGCAGTTACCGCAATTATCAACTAAATTAAAAACAACTTCCCACTAACAAAAGAAGATAGACTCCAAAAAAAAAAAGTGAAAAGTTGGGTTGCACAACCAAAAGTTTTGGAAAACTTTATGAAGGGGCCCATTAGGTATTGCAATTATTGTACTTCCTCCATTTATTTATGTGTTCGTATTATTAAAAATAAATATTTAATAATATTTGTATAGTTTAAATGTCAAATGAATGATTTATCTAATTTTTTTCATTTCACCTTTAATATTAACTATAGTTATTATTTAATATATTTTTCAACACATTAAATGTATTATATTAAAAGATGATATAATAAAATTATTTTAACTATATATTATTTCTTGAAAAATATGTAAGTCAATAATTGACAGATAAAGATGGACGGAGAAAGTATCTTATAAATTTTTTTGTTAAAAATTGTCTAAGTTTTGCGAAAAAATTTAAAATCTCAAAACCTTTGAAGAAAAAGTAATTTTTGAGTCAAAAATTAATTTTTAGGTTCTTTAAAATTTAAATGTAACCCAATTTTTAGGAGCGAAGGAAAGAAAAACTTGTACAAACGGGGCAGAAGCTGCACATGTCAATTTATACTTTCTCATCATTTTACTTGATTCATTTAATAAAAATAAAAATAAAAATTTCAAATTATTTTTCTAATATATAAAATAAAAAAAATAGTATATTATTTTTTCTTTTCATTTTTAATATTAAATAATTATATAAAATAATACTATATATTAAAAATCCATAGCTTCAAACAAGGGCGGCTCTACCCTTATAGAAAAACGGCGATCGCCTTAGGCCCCCGAATTTGAGGGGTCTTATTTTTTTTTTTTAGTAATAATAGATCATAGATTTCTCTGAAAGATTTAAATATTATTTGTAGAAAAAATAAATTTTTTATATAAAAAAGAATAATTCAAATAAGTTTGATTTATTTAGAATACTATGTCACAAAAAAAGATTGAATGCAATAGACTTTATAAAAAAAAAAAAAAAAATTAAGTAAAAATTTAAGGCCTCCATTTAATTTTGGCCTTAGGCCTCTAATGCGCTTGGCCGTCCTGGCTTCAAAACATTAATAATAAAATTAATTTTAAATTATTAATTTTTTATCAAATAAAATAAAATAGAGAGTTAAATATATTGACAAAGAGGAAAACACACTGTTTTTTGTTGGACCCCAAAAGAAAAAGAAACTGCTTTTTTGGAGACCTTTTTTGGGAACCTATATGGTGGACAGATGTGGGCAATCAGTGAGCATATTTTCTTGATTTTTATTAACTGTGCATATTTTTTTTTTAAATATTAATTAAGAATATATTTTACTAAATTAATTTTACTAATAATATCTTAAAAATTTAAATTTTATTATCATTACTTTATGCAATTATTTAATACAAGAATAAAAAAAAATAGAATAGTAACAATACTTGTTTGATTTTACAATTAAACAAGTAAATTAAAATAATTATTTTTAGTATAGAGATCAAGTAAAATGAAACGGCACAAGTACTTTCTCCGTCATCTATTAGTAAAAATAGATGTCTATTTTAATTAATTTTATTTAATCAATAATAATCGTTTTACAATGTATTTTTTAAAATATTAAATTTATTATATTAAAAATATAATATAATAAAATAGTTATTCTATTTATGAATTTTGAAAGATGTGCTAAATTAAATACTAGCAAGTACTAAACAAGAAAAAAAAAATGAATGTAGGTAGGTAGTGTCAACTACCAAGTTAAGCTCTTATTAAAAAAACCATACATTTATTTTCTAGCAAACGCCAATTTTACGTACTCCATTTAGTTTCAAAATCATCATTGTGTACCTCAAATTTGTCTGGAGATTTGGATTGTGCAATTTAACTTACAAGAGTTTATTTATCCTTTTTATTCTTGAAGTGAAATTTATATTCCCTTTCTCAAAATAATCTCAGATTTAAAGTGTAACACATGACGTGTATAAGAATTTACGAAATTCAAATTGGATGATTAAATTTCAAATCAAATCATGTTCAATCACCAATGGACCCTCGACAAAAAGAAGTGGCCTCATAATTCATTTGATTAGCCAACTTTAACCAAGAAATAAAAGATGCATTATTTACTCATCAACTTTGCGTTACAATTCTCAACTCTAAACTCAAGCTGCCACAAAATATTCAACATATGGCTGAAACTCTCATTCAAGTTGTGATTGACAATATCACTTCTTTCCTTGAAGGAGAACTTGCGTTGCTTTTCGGTTTTGAAAATGAGTTGGAAAGACTTTCAAGCAGGTTCACAACAATCCAAGCAGTGCTTGAAGATGCTCAGAAGAAGCAACTCAAAGACAAGGTAATAAAGAACTGGTTACAGAAACTCAATGCTGCTGCATATAAAATTGATGACATGTTGGACGAATGTAAATATGAGGCAACAAAATTCAAGCAGTCCCGATTAGGGCGTTATCATCCTGGGATTATCACCTTCCGCTCCGAGATTGGGAAAAGGATGAAAGAGATGATGGAGAAACTAGATGCAATTGCTAGAGAAAAAACGGATTTTCACTTGCAGGAAAAGATTACAGAGAGACAGATTGCTAGGCGGGAAACAGGTGTTCATCTTAAATAAGTTTAAGATAACTTAGTTTATATTCATTTTTTTGGCAATTGTCAAATTCATGTGTGTGTTTGACCAAAAAAATAAAACTGAGTTGTTTAGACCTTGTAAAATTAACCACGAAAAAACTGTGAATTCAATACTGTAGGAACTCACTCAATGATTTACTTAATTCCACGTAGAAACATAGAAAGTGATTTCATAAATAAGAAAAAGCTATGAAATCCTCTATCATTCTTAATGCATTTTTCACTTCATATCAATTCTAAAAATGATTGCTGTACGAAATATAGAAACTTTAAAAATATATTTTTATTACTTCTTTGCCAATTATGCAACTCAAGCATGATTTTCACATGTCTCCTCCTCAGCTCATTCATATCTCTATTATCTGCTGACTCGTAATTTGCTTGAATGTAACAATATTAACGTGTGGATATTGCTTGGACCAGGTTATGTTTTAACTGAACCAAAAGTTTATGGAAGGGACAAAGATAAAGATAAGATGGTGAAAATCTTGACAAAAGATGTTAGTGGTCTTCAAGAACTTTCAGTCCTCCCAATAATTGGTATGGGGGATATAGGAAAGACGACTCTTGCCCAAATGGTCTTCAATGATCAGAGAGTAACTGAGCATTTCAATCCCAAAATATGGATTTGTGTCTCAGAAGATTTTGATGAGAAGAGATTGATAAAGGCAATTGTAGAATCTATTGAAGGGCCACTTGGTGACATGGACTTGGCTCCACTTCAAAAGAAGCTTCAGGAGTTGCTGAATAGAGAAAGGTACTTTCTTGTTTTGGATGATGTTTGGAATGAAGATCAACAGAAATGGGATAATCTAAGAGCAGCCTTGAATGTTGGAGCAAATGGTGCTTCTGTTCTAACCACTACTCGGCTTGAAATGGTTGGATCAATTATGGGAACTTTGCGACCATATAAATTGTCAAATCTGTCTGAAGACCATTGTTGGTCGTTGTTCAGGCAACACGCATTTGGAAATCAAGAAGAAATAAGTCCTAGCCTTGAGGCTATCGGAAAGAAGATTGTGAAAAAATGTGGTGGTATGCCTTTAGCAGCCAAGACTCTTGGAGGTCTTTTGCGCTCCAAGAAAGAAGTAAGACAATGGGAAAATGTGAGAGATAGTGAGATATGGAATTTGCCTCAAGATGAAAATTCTATTTTGCCTGCCCTGAGGTTGAGTTGAAATCATCTTCCAGTTGATTCCAGACGATGTTTTGCATATTGCGCAACATTCATAAAGGACACCAAAATGGAAAAGGAAAATCTCATCACTCTCTGGATGGCACACGGTTACTTGGAGGTAGAAGATATGGGTAATGAAGTATGGAATGAATTATACATGAGGTCTTTCTTCCAAGAGATTGAAGTTAAATCTGGTAAAACTTATTTCAAGATGCATGATCTCATCCATGATTTGGCTACATCTCTTTTTTCAGCAAGCACATCAAGCAGCAATATCCGCGAAATAAATTCAGAAGACTATAAGAATAGGATGTCCATTTGTTTTGCTGAAGTGGTGTCTTCTTACTCTCCTTCGCTCTTGAAAACGTCTATCTCGTTAAGGGTGCTTAATCTAAGTAACTTAGGAATTAAGCAGTTACCGTCTTCCATTGGAGATCTAATACATTTAAGATATCTGGACATGTCTCACAATGACTTTTGTAGTCTTCCAGAGAGTTTATGCAAGCTTCAAAATCTGAAGACTCTTGATCTAAGAAAGTGCTTCTATCTTACTTGTTTGCCAAAACAAACAAGTAAACTTGTTAGTCTTCAAAATCTTTTACTTGATAGCTGTCCATTGACTTCTATGCCACCAAGGATAGGATCGTTGACATGCCTCAAGTCTCTAGGTCACTTTGAAGTGAGAAGGAAGAAAGGTTATCAACTTGGTGAACTACGAAACCTAAATCTCTATGGCTCGATTTCAATCACACACCTTGAGAGAGTGAATAATGATAGAGATGCGATAGAAGCCAATTTGTCTGCAAAAGCAAATCTGCAATCTTTAAGCATGACTTGGGATATCGGTGGACCACATAGATACAAATCACATGAAGTTAAAGTGCTTGAAGCCCTCAAACCACACCCCAATCTGAAACATTTAGAAATCACTGGCTTCAGAGGACTCCGTTTTCCAAACTGGATAAATCACTCAGTTTTGGAAAAGGTCATATCTATTAGTATTTGTAATTGTAAAAACTGCTCGTGCTTGCCACCCTTTGGTGAGCTGCCTTGCCTAGAAAGTCTAGAGTTAACATTCGGGTGTGATGAGGTGGAGTATTTTGAAGAGGATGATGTTCATTCTGGAAGCCCCACAAGAAGGTGGTTTCCATCCCTGAGAAAACTTCATATAAAGGGCTTTCGTAATCTAAAAGGATTGATGAAAAAGGAAGGAGAGGAGCAATTCCCCATGCTTGAAGAGATGAACATTTCGTCTTGCCCTATGTTTGTTTTTCCAACCCTTTCTTCTGTCAAGAAATTGGAAATTAGGGGGAAGGTTGAAGCAGAAAGTTTGAGCTCAATATCCAACCTTAGCACTCTTACTTCCCTCGAGTTTCTTGGTAACCACGAAGCAACTTCATTCCCAGACGAGATGTTCAATGGCCTTGCGTATCTCAAATACTTGCAAATCTATGACTTAAAGAAACTCAAAGAGCTGCCTACCAGCCTGGCTAGTCTCAATGCTTTGAAGAGTCTGGTAATTAGAAATTGTTCCGCACTAGAAAGTCTTCCCAAGGCATTGCAGAACCTAACAGCCCTCACAACTTTAACAGTTATTGGCAGTCCAAAAGTGAAAGACCGGTGTGTGAAGGGAATCGGAGAAGACTGGCACAAAATTGCTCACATTCCTAATCTGCTTATTATGGAGAGTTAGTTGTAATTGTTTCTTTGTTTGTGAGTTTCCTGTCATTGGATGTAATTTTCTGATTTTCTTTTGGAAACAAATCAACAATCTTTTCGGATTTGTATTATATTCCCTCTGTTCTATATTAAAAATAAAATTTCGCATTAATTACTTGTTCAATTTAACATACCTAGAGAAACACTTTTTTTTTTCTCGACTTAACATTAGCATTAATTGTACTTATTTCAAGTTATTTCTCAAGTTCATTAAAAGACTACTCCTATACACTAATTAATCTGGGCATCATGTTAAATTAAACACAATAATTCCTTAAGAGGAGTGCAGAAGTGAATGGGTAACTACTACTTGTTAATGTTAAATCCAAAAAATGTTTTACTGGTTCTAATTATTGGCAAGCAGTTGTGGATTATCACTCTGCATGGTTATTATTGTGGCAACTAAATGGGGGGGGGAAACAGAACAATTCATGTTCTCTTTTACTATTTCCTCCGTCTCATTTTAGTTGTGCACTTTCTTTTCTCCATTTGGTGTCCTAAATAAAGTTTTACAGTGCGCAAGCTGGCAAGTGTTCAACACAGGGAGTGCACATGAGGATGCACCGCTGAAAATTGTAGATACACTTGTTGATACATTTAGTTCTTCACACTGCCACAGTAAATATTGGTTCTATTGATCCTTCGGTGCTGACTCACGGAGAGAGAGTGCTTTGATCTTTTTCAAACTTCACGACTCTATCCAGACAAATAACAACATTACTCTATTACCCCGTGGAGTTCCATCCGACTCAATAGTCCTTGCAAATGCAGTTGATGCTCATGCCGAATATTGTATCTTGAAATCTAAATCTAATGATTTATTATCTGTTACACGGGATAAATTTGGTAAGAACCTTGGTACAAGTACAAAATTTGCAGTCCATATGTCACAAGTTGAAAACCAGGAAGTTGTAGCAACTTTTGTTGACATTTTTTGCCAACTATGATGCATTTATGGTAGCACGATGTGAAATCGGAAGGGAGATTCCTATAGAAAAAGCTACTTCTGGCACAAAAGGTAATGATTTACAAGTGCTGCTCCGAATGGAAGCATGTGGTCAGAGCAAAACATATGTATGTGGCCACGCTCGAATATCCAAGACCAGATCATATAGAAACAATACTAGATTCAATGTTGTACTTGTTGGCACAGACTATGTCGCACTTAGTGGTGAAACAGATGGTGGAACTTCTCCTAAGCTTGAAGCTGGGACCCGTGACCAAAATTTATGCTGTAGCAGAAACCAAAATTGATTATGCAAGAAAGCACCATGTGCATTTTCTATCGAATGTTGATCCAATTGGTAGCCCCGGCAATATGCCTATGTCGATCCAGGAGACTTCTCTAGTTCCTTCCTTGAACCTTGAGGACAAGGTTCTTATATGAGGATGGGAGTATTGTTATCAATCAGTCCCAATCCAAATTAAGTGCGGTTGTCGCTGAATCAACTGTTGGCCCGAGAAGTAGCAACGGGACCAAAAGGACTTCACAAAGACTTGTTTGGGATCCATGCCCAATTAGAAACAACTTAAATAGGGCTAAGTATTGGAAAGAAAGGATTATGCAAATTGTGATTATGCTTAGGCAAAAGACTATGCTTCTCATCCCAAATTCTCTCCAAGTCCTTTCATCCCCACTACTATTCCTGTTCTTCATATCGTAATTGATCCTTTTTGTATTAATCAAAGTTTATTAGTTTCGTTCCCTCTGTTTATTCATTGTTGAGTTGAGAATTCGGGTTTGTTACAATCACCTAGTTCAATACTACATGATCATGAAGTCAGGTCGAACCGTCAGTCAAATTTTACAGAAGAAGAGGTGATGCAATTGTTGAACTCGAAACCTCAGTAAATCAGTAATTTATGTGTCCTTTGGTAGTGAAGTTGGACTTAGTTTAGAAGAATATACTCAACTGGCTAATGCATTAGAGGCAACAAACCACCCTTTTATTTGGTTTATACAGGCCGACATGATCCACCTCTGGGTCTCTTTGGAGGCAGACAACAGGAAGAAGGATATTATCCTCATGGATTGGAAGAAAGAATAGGGAACAGAGGGTTGATAATAAAGGGATGAGCACCACAATTGTTGATTTTGAGCCATCCTTCAACTGGTGGATTTCGATCACATTGTGGATGGAACTCAACTATGGAGGCAATAGGACATGGTATCCCAATTTTGGCGTGGACAATTAGGGATGGTTTTGGTTAGCTGAAAGATCAATTTCCCAACCAGTATAGAATCCTGAAGTACTTTTAGCTTATGTGTTTACTGATACTGGATGGAATTTTCAGTTCAGAAGGGATCTCTTGGATAGGGAAACGCAGGAAGCTGTTACTTCCATTCAGAATATGCAATTAGTAGAATGGTCTGAAAATGAAGATGGCCAACTATGGAAAGCTAATAAAAAGAAGCTTTTTTATTAAGTTTTATAGAATACTTAATGTTATCCAGCCAGAGCAAGCACAAAAATGGCCTTGCAAGATGAGATCGAAGAGTATAATCCCAACAAAAGTGGCATGTTTTAGTTGGCTAGCGCTAATGAAGCATGTCTGACTCATGAAACCTGATGAGAAAAGGCTGGATCATGTGCAACAGATGCTAACAAACGAGCAACTAGGGGTGGCAAAATTAGCCCATGAAATCATAACCCACCACGGCAAAATTAGGGAAGATATTCATCAACCTAAGAGGGAGATGGTAGTCATGCCAAGGAGGTAGCCGATCCAGTCAGAAGAGAGATGGAGGATTGTCCCAGGTTCATATGGCTCATAACTTACATTTATTAACCTTATCTCAACACTTGTAATTTGACATCTATCTCCGCAGCTATACTCGATAACCACATATGTGTACGTATAACATAACCCTACAATACTTCAAGCAACTCTAAGCCTTATTCATTTAATCCAATTATTCTAAGCTTTATTCGAAGGGGAGCCTTGGAGTAACTGGTAAAGTTGCTGCCATGTGACCAGGAGGTCACGGGTTCAAGCCTTGGAAACAGCCTCTAGCAGAAATGCAAGGTAAGGCTGCGTACGATACACCCTTGTGGTGGGGCCCTTCCCCGGACACCGCGCATAGCGGTAGCTTTAGTGCACCGGGCTGCCCTTTATTCTAAGCCTTATTCATTTAATCCAATTATACTCACCATTTTCACCCTCAAATCTGCGGCAAAAGTAGAACTCTAGAAGCTACTCTAAGTTGGCCAACATCACGAGACAATTTGATACTCAACAACAACAACAACAACAACAAACCCAGTGTATTCCCACCTAGTGGGGTCTGGGGGGGTAAGATGTACGCAGTCCATACCTCTACCTCTAAATAAGTAGAAAGGTTGTTTCCGATAGACCCCCGGCTCAAGACACGAGATACCACACAAATACATAGTAAAGCACAGAACAAGATTTCATAACATAAATACGGCACCCACAAGTAATAAAAAACAGAGAAAAGCACACAGATTCGTAATACAACATGGAACAAGGTATCATAACAAGAATAATACCCCCACCAAGTAATTCCCTACACTAGCGACCCAAACTGGCCCTAGCCTTCTGCCCTAATTCGCGTCCTCCAGATCTTCCTATCTAGGGTCATGTCCTCGGTGAGCTGTAACTGCTCCATGTCCCGCCTAATCACCTCACCCCAGTACTTCTTCGGCCTACCCCTACCCCGCCTAAAACCATCCAACGCTAGCCTCTCACACCTACGAACCGGGGTATCCATGCCTCTCACACCTATTAGACCTCATCATATTCCAATATTAAATAAGACAAGCATTCTCTAAAACTAGAGGTCTGTTGAACCTCACACCTAGTAAGCCTACTAACCTAGCAAAGATGGAAGAAAGTGTAACAACAAAAAAACAACTAAACTTTAATTTTCAACTATATCATACCAATTACAATCTAAATAGACACAATAGAAAAGAAAAAAAGACCATTTTCTAGGTAAAAAAATGAAATGGCTTAGTTGAGGTTAGCGCTAAACCAAATCATCTATATTCATTTCCCACTCTATTTCTTTGGGAAAGTAGTGTCCGAGCCAAGTGTCAACCTCAACTAATTCCATGTGATACCTATCACCTCCCACAAGCAACAAATGGGTCTGAACAAATGGGAAGAAATCACCTAGTATTTTTGGGATTTGAACTTGAGACCTCATGGTTCTCAACCCACCTCATTGACCACTAGCTCAAGTGCCATTTTTCGCTCTATTATCAGATTCCAATATACTAAAATAAGTTAAAGGGGTTTCCTACTAACCTAGCAAAGATAAAGCAAGTGTAACAACTAAAATTCAATATTTTTCAACTAAATTAGTACCAATTAAAACCTATATAGACCCAAAATATATATATTTTTAGGTAAAAATCGAAATGGGGGAACTGAAAATTTGCAGAAAGAGATACCCGTATTGATATTAAGGATTTTTCCAATCATTAGAGTGGTGCCAAATAACCTACTGCTTTTGTCTCCGCTGGGATTTGAACCTGAAACTTCATAATTCACACCCTTCTTCATTAACCACTAATCCACACCCTCGAGTCCTATTTTTCCCTGTATTGCAACTCATTAAATTCCAAAACTAAACAAGTTACAGGTTCTCTGAACCTCAACGCTTATGAGCCTACTAACCTAGCAAAGATAGAAGCAAATAGAACAAGTGTGACAACAAAAACAACTAAAGTTTAATTCTTTTCAACTATATTGTATCAATTACAATCTATATAAATCCAAAAGATACAATTTGTAGGTAAAAATCGAAAAAGGGAAAGTGTAAATTGGTGAAAGAGATACCCATAACGACGAAAACGCTCTCTAGTACTAAGATTTTCAGGGTTAAAATATGTAGGAGAAATGTCGTCGTCAATCTCCATCTTCACAAATATCCAAGGATTTTGACGCAAGGGTTTAAGAGCGGCAAGGGTTTAATAATACTCCAATTTGATACTCAACACATCAAAATTGCACAACCCTCAAACTCCATCAAGATCAGATTAAGAAAAGTGTAGGATTATCTAATTTTGTATATGTACCCACTAGATTCTATTGCTAGATTAATTAACAAGGGAATTGAGTAGCTATTCGGGCATTTGCTCATTTAAGTAAAGAGTTACTAAAGTTAAACAAAACGACTCACTTTTTGAATTACATTAGCACTACATTCCTAACTAGCCTCTCAATTTATAAGAATGGTAAAACAATTTATTTCAATTGATGTTTTCACTGTCAAAGAAATATAATAGAAGTCATGCTCACGTTTTTAGAGTTGCAAATGATTCACCTATATTTGAATTTCACAGACATATCCTAGTCCAACAGTAACAATTTAACAATTTGCATCCACCAGTTAGATGAGTTTCTCCCAGATAAATTTAATCATCTTGTGTATACTAACGGAAAACGAATATCAACAACAGTAGAGAACAACTCACATGTCCATGTTGAGTCTTCAAGCCACGATCCTCCACGTCCACCGACAATTTCCATCTATTAGAAGGGTTTTGGCTGGAACCTGATAATTATGGCAATAACAGATATCAGCCATTAAGCACTTTTAAATCAAGCACTAGCTTTTGCATTAGTCCCGTAGCAAGTGTAACAACTGCCCAATCACTTAATTTCAACTTCCCACCCTAAGCTTCTTTTTTAATAACTGTGGTGTCCATGTCAGCTTTCGCACACCTTGTAAATCCATGCGATGCATTTCATCTCCCACCAACAACAGATATCAGGTAACTCTATCCACCAAAGCTAGGAAAGACGGGAAGAATGATGTTTTTTTTGTCTCTGCTAGGATTTTGAACCTAAAACCTCATATTCCCAACCCACTTCATTGATCACTAGGCCACAACCTTGGGTGCAACTTCCTACACTAAGCTTGGATACTAATTACAAAAAGTTAAAAGTTTATAACAATTCAATTCAAAAATTAATCTCTCTCAAATCAAAAGATCAAGTAACCTAAATTCACAAAGCAGTAAACAACATACTATCAATTTCACTTTGGACGAAAATCAAATTAAGCAAACTCACCACATTGTCCTGAGGCTTCTTCTTGTAATACGCCAACAATCGAGTCTGGAGAACAAAATGTCGCATGTATGATTTGCCTATCTTCCTTCGCCCATACCTTACCATCCATCCTTCATACACCACCTTCGACATGTAACTACTCTCCAAATTATATATTATATATACACACTTCCAATGTCCAAATTGTTGGGGAAAAAAACTCTACAAATTTTCTGAAAACTGGAACCTTAATGGAATTCTCACTTCCACCAACTTAACGAATACCGTGCATATATTCCAATCAATCCGCAAATTTCAAATTTCAGACCTCATTGGTAAGTGCTACAACATCTCGTGCATTAGAACTCATGATTATGAACCCGAATTCGTCATGATTATGGACCCGAATTCGTTAGTATGGAACATTTTCAAAATTCAACTAAACGATTATTTTTATACAAAAGTTCCAAATTGATGATGATCAGCGCAGAAAATGAGCTATTGTGTGAGTGTAATGTAAGGGACATAATTCTGGTTTTACTTCAGATAGTAAACAATACGTCCGTGCACATATGTGCTGTACTCGATGCCTTTTGGGCAGTTTGGTTGGAGGATAAAGGATAACCGTGATTAATTTAAAAGAGAGCTTATTTTATATTTAATTCAGATAAAATGTATGAATAATTTATTTTGAAATTAGTTATTTTGGGATTATAGTATTTTTTTCATTTCTTTTTTAGAATAAAATAATTAAGGGATAATACCCACGAAAATACCTAAACTTTAACCAAATTTTCAGTGGAGCATACTGAACTTTGCGGGGATCCTATTACCCTTAGATTTTTTTTGTATTTTAATGGCATATATCAGCCAACTTTTATACTTACTCAGTCAACCCAATAGCGGTGGATACACGCGCCCGTTTAAATAATAATTATCCTATTTAATTTTTGTTTTAACTCCTACTTATCCACAAATGTAATAAAAGTTAAATACTTAATAAACAAAAGGGACCTTTCTTATTCTCTATACTCAACAAATACCTCACCTTTTCAATCATCTCTTTGACTCTTAATCCTCAGTTCTCACTTTGACTACTCTTTTAAAAAAAATTGCTTGCAAGATCAACGTTAACAATTGTTCGGGTGTTCCTCGAGGTGTGATTTCGTATCGGGAGCTGTGAGAGTGTTGGTGTTGAACAAGTCTTGAAGGTTAGCTTTGCTAAACTTAAAAATTGAAATTTTATGACAATTTCTTTAGGGTTATTGTTCAACAAGTCTGTAGTTTCATAATTTGTCAAATTTAGGATTTTTTGCTATTCTAAATCATTTTTATTTTTATCAATAAATTAGGACTTTTTTGTAATCTAAATTGACTCTTCCAGTCTGACTAATTACTACATGTTTGAATAATCAAATTTTCCTTAATTATAACTCGTTGTAAATGTGACTAAATTTCAGGAATGGGTGATTTCACATATATAATCCTGAGATATTTTCATGGTGGTGTTTTGAATAGTAAAAGTAAAAAATCAGAATATGAGGGTGGTGAAGTCACAAATATTTTTGATGTGGATGTGGATAAATTATCTTATTTTGAGCTAACTGGCTTTTTAAAAGAGTTAGGATATGCTACAACAAGGTGCACGTTTTATCTAAGGCGACCTAAAAAGGACTTTCTGTTATCTTTTCAATGTGATGAGGATATTTTTAAACTTTCACAATCCTTTGAAAATAGGGATATTATTGAGGTGTACGTTTGTCACATGGTTGATCAACTTGATCAAGTTGATGGTCCCATTGGTTTGCTGGAATACACTACTACCAGTGAGGCTTTTGTTGTTTTTAATAAAGAAGGGGACAAGGGGGTCCATGAAGGGGATAAGGTTGTTGAAAAAGGGGTTGAAGGTGGTCATTTTAATGAAGCGCCAACTACTGCAGCATATGTTGAGCTTGAAAATGAGGTTGCACCTTGTAAGGCCTCATTTGTTGGTGTTGTTACAGTTGGTGGTGAGGTTGCAGCTACTGCTGAGGCTTCACCTGGTGAGGCCTCATCTGCTGGTGTTGTTGCAGCTGGTGGTGAGGCTGCAGCTAGTGGTGAAGCTGCAGCTACTTTTGAGGCTGCAAATACTGATGCTTCTGACCTCTCAACTAAAAACAGCTCAGATTCAGACCATGAAAATCTATTTGTTGGAGATGATGCTGAATTTGAAAGTGATGTGCATGAGGAGGACATAAACTTGGGGGCTGAAAGGAGAAAATACCAGAGGAGGAAAAGAAGAGAAAGAAAACCTAATAACTCCACAGAAGTTCCTGTTGGTGAAGTTAGTTCAGCTCTGGGATTTGAAGAGATAGAAATTGCTGATAAAAGTTTAAAAGGTAAAGTTGTTGGGGATGAGCCTGTGTATTGTAGTTCTGATGACTATAGTGTGGACTCTGATTTAGAAGATGGGTTAGGAAGGACAGATAGTAGAAAGGTAGTGTATGATGATTCTGTAAAACAGGTTGTGTGGGCAATTGGGCATGGTTTTTGAGAATGTGAACGAGTTTAGAGATGTTACAAAATATTCACTTCAAAGAGGTGTTAAGTTAGAGAAGTATATTAATGAGTCTAAAAAGGTTAGGGTTAGATGTAGGGGAGGGTGTCCTTGACTATTATATGCAAGTATTAACAAGTCTACCAATGATTTTAAAATTAAAACCTACAATCCTAAGCATAGGTGTATCAAAACCACTAAAAATTTCATGTGTAATGCAAAATTCCTGCACAAGCATTTTAAAGATAGAATCGGTGAGCAGCCAAACATGAGAATATTTTAGTTCCAGCAGTTGATTAGAAAAGAATTGGGTATACATGTTAGAAAGACTACTGCCAGGAGAGCTAGAGGTAAAATACTTCAAGATTTAATGGGTAATCATGTGAAAGAGTTTGGAAGAATATTTGACTATAGGGATGAAATGTTGAGGTCCAATTCGGGTTCCACTTGTGTTGTGAAAGTTGATGATTCTGATGATAATGGTAAGCTTATTTTTTAAAGTTTCTACATTTGTTTTGATGCATGCAAAAAAGCTTTTTTGGATGGTTGTAGAAGATGTATTGGTTTAGATGGATATTTTCTGGAGGGAGTAACCAAAAGAAAGTTGTTGGTTGTTGTGGCTAAAGATGGCAATAAACAAATGTTGCCTATTGCTTGGGTTGTAGTACAATATGAGAATAAGAACACTTGGACATGGTTTGTGAAATTGTTGATAGATGATTTGGAATTAACAGATGACAGAGATTACACAATCATTTCAAATATGCAAAAAGTATACTTTTTCTTCATTTAGTTACGTGTAATGAATATTATGTGTAGTTATGAATATGTAATTTGTTATGATCTAATTTTCAGGGTCTTAGAGCAACATTGATGGAGCTTTTACCAGAGGTGGAGCATAGGATGTGTACAAGACACATCCTTGCCAATTAGGGAAAAAAATATAGAGGTCTTCAAAGAAGGAACGAGTTCTGGAAATGTGCAAGAAGCACCTTTGAAGCTGAAATGAAGAAAAATTTGAACCAATTGGCCATGCTAGGTGCTAAAGATATTGTTCCAGATTTACTTCATTACAAGATACAAAGTTGGTGTAAAATGTACTTTAGAACTGACATCAAGTGTGATAGCATAAATAATAACATGGCTGAGAGTTTTAATGCTTTAATTTTAAGATCAAGGCATAAAATAATTATTACTATGCTAGAAGAGATAAGGGTGAAGGTAAATGACTAGACTAGGTGAATTCACAAAGTTTTCAGAAACATGGGTGACTGAAATATCTCCAATGACTTTGAGAGTGTTAGAAAAAAACACTGAGAAGTCAATGACATGTAATATTGACTTCAATGGAGAGAGAGATTTTGAAATATCAGATGGACCATATATACATAGTGTGGATTTGAGGGATAACACATCCAGCTGTAAATCTTGGACGCTCAAGGAAATACAATGTCCACATGGGATTGCAGCCATACTCTACAAGAAATTGAACCTAATTAATTTTGTTGATAGCTGTTACAGTAAGGAGACTTATCTCAAAACTTATTGTCACTACATTCAACCAGTGACCAACATGAACATGTGGCCAGGGTCAACAAATCCTCATGTGGAGCCTCCAGTTGTTGTTCCTATGCCTGGTAGTCCAAAGAAGAAAAGGAATAGACAGTTTTATGAGACTAAAAGGTGTGGAAAGATGTCAAGAAAAAGGGTTTACATGACTTGTAGCATCTGTAATGGACAAAATCATAACAAAAGAGGTTGTCCTTTCAAAGTGTGTAACTTTAAATGACTTGTATTATTTATTTGTAGCTTAATTATTTTTTAATATGTGACTACTTCAACTATTTTTGTAGGATTTTTTTGGATCAAGTATTCTTAATGTTGGACCAAGTGATGTACCAAGTACTTCAAGACCTAGGGGAGGCAAAGAAACACTCCTCCTACTACTGATGCACCTCCTAGACCTAAGGGAAGGCTAAAAAAAATAAGTGATAATCCTGATGCACCTCCTAGACCTAGGGGAAGGCCTAGAAGGACAACACCTGCTGCACCAGCTGGACAAGCTACACCAGATACAAATATTGAACATGTTGCAGCAGCTATAAGAGGAAGGGGGAGAGGTGTTGAACATGTTGCAGCAACTGCAAGAGAAAGGAAAAGGGGTGTTGGACATGTTACAGCAACTGCAAGAGGAAGGGAGAGGGGTATTAAATATGTTGCAGCAACTACAACAGAAAGGGAAAGGGGTGTTGAACATACTGCAGCAGCTGCAAGAGGAAGGAGAAAGGGTGTTGAACATGCTGCAGCAGCTGCAAGAGGAGGGGGAAAGGCTATTGAACATGTTGCAGCAACTGCAAGAGGAAGGGGAAGGGATATTGAACATGTTGTAGTAGCTGCAGTAGCTGCAAGAGGTAGGAAAAGACTAAGAAAAACACCTCTTGGTGACATAGTAGTGGCAAGGAGGACACATTTGCATGAGTGGTTTGAAAATCCAACCAGTTATGCTCCACTAAATCCACCTGTTTCACCTGTTTATGCTCCACCAAATTCATCTTCTTCACCTGTTCATACTCCACCAAATTAACATGTTTCAATTGGTAAAAGGCCAAAGACAGTCGGAATAGGTGTTTTGATTGCTGAAAATGGTTTCACAACATATAATGTAAGTGCTAATTGATTTAATTTAAGTTTAATTTGTCTTTAGATGTTTATATGTGTATAATTTTCTTTCTTTCTTTGTCTGCAGCCTGGGTTGTCAAGTAGTAGGATACTACATACTGGTTCTGCACATCCTATAAGATTTGTTGATATTACTGGGGACCTTGGTTACAAATCAAAAACTGGAGTAAGGTGTAGGGGCAAAAAAACAATGACTGAAAATCAACTTGAAGTTATGAGAGATGAGATGATAATGAACAAAAGACAGAAAATAGCTTCATCACAATCCAAGAACCAATGAAAAGATGAGAATGAACAAAAGACAGAAAATGACTTCATCACAATTCAAGCAACAATGAAAGTAGTTTTAAAATGTTGATAGATTTTTACACTAAAATTGATGTTGTATTGTAAATTGGGGTAGGTTATTTTGACAAGATCATTTTTTGTGAAGGTTCTATGATGCACTTGAATGTTGCATCTCAGACATTTGTGCAATTATTTTGTAGTATATGTTGCACTTGAAAGTTCAAGTTGCATCTCAAACAGTTATGCACTAATTTTGTTCTACTGTATTGAATATTGGGATGTATTGAATATTGGGATCTATAAATTTGTATCTATCCTTTGTGGTTGTATTCTTTGTTTTCTATCAATTTTGGAATAATGAATTTAGCTCAACAAAATGAGCAAAATAAACAAGTATAATAAATTTAGCTCAACAATATGTGCAAAACAAACAAGTACTCAAAACCTACAATCAGTTTGAAATAAGAGATTTCATTTAACAAAATCAACTTCAAACCACCATACAAGAAACAGTCATAGGAGAATCAAGTTTAAACTACCATACCATGCAAGAAACACTACCAACAATAAATTCATATTACAACACTACACAAAATACTTCAACCAGCTATTTTAAACTATATAGCAATACACATTATGAAGATACACACCACGAAAATACTACTAAAGCTCTCTATCTTCTTCACTTCAATCGTCTTCTGTGGTGTATTTTCAGCTCGTCTTTCATCTTAACAAATAAGCTACATTGTTCTTCTATTTGAGTGAATGCAGATTCAGCTTCCATCTCCATTATTTCTCTATCACTATAAGCACCGACCAATTCTTCCTTCGTCTTCATTATCTTCAACATTTTATTCATGTCCTTCACTTTCTTCTCCAACTTTGGAATAATGAACTTAGATCGTTCATCAACCACACCATCCCTCCAAAGAAAAAAGTTACACTGACCAAAATCTTCTTTCTGGATTATTATCGGATCAAGAAGTCTTCAAATAGAGTAAGAGACCAATCAGAGTAAGAGACCATGATTGCATCGCACCTCTGCATTCAACATTGGATCTTCCTTGTCTAAATAAATCTTATTCAAATTCAATTTTACATCTTCCATAGCTAACCCTAATTTTAAAAATCACAAATTAAAAATTAGTGAAAATAGTGAGAAGAAGTTAGAAATTAGTGAGAAAAAGTTAGAAAATAGTCAGAAATTTATCAAAGAAAACAAAGAAATTCAATGCAAAAATTTTATCTTCAAGAATTGAGAGAAAAAGAGAGTAGAGTAGAAGAAGGAGATTTACCTCTCCTTAAATTGGTTAAATTAAACAAATAAATGAATCTAACCCAAATATATAAAGTTATGTGTCAAAAAAATAGGTTTATAACGTTTTTTTAATCACTCTCACGCGCTCAAAGTCGGTGATTACACGCACATGTAAAAGTTGGACGATATATGCCACTCAAATACAAAAAACAAAAGTCTAGGAGGTAATAGAACCCCCGCAAAGTTTAGTATGCTCCACTGAAAATTTGGTTAAAGTTCAGGTATTTTCATGGGTATTAGCCTTAATAATTAATCTAAAATTAATAATTTTGAAATAATTTATTTTCCAACCAAACGACACCTAAGAGTATCCCATATACATGAGAGAGATGCAAAGTTTTAGATTTTTTCTTTTGAAAACTCTTTTTGGTTTTAATAAAGTTTCTCTTTGATATAATATGTAAATTTTTCGTTCTACTTAGGCCTCAACGATATCTAAACGCAGTGCACCCGCAAAAACAAGGAACAAGATGAATATAGAAGAAGCAAGGATTTCAGATAAATCCTTATCAATATTGAAATTTTAAATGTGAGTAAATAGTCATTTAAATTCGTATAAAATAAATAAATATACATATTTTATATAATATTTTACATAACGTCTCACACTAATTATTGTAAGGGAGTATATACTTATTCATTTTATTGTCTACTTATGACTTATGTACATTAAAAGAAAATGAAAGGTCATACATATCAGCTTATGCCGAGCTAAAAGGCACTTGTTTTGTTATGCTGGCTTTTCCTTTTTTTCTTTTTATTGATTTTGTTGGCGTATTTAGATGGAATTTGATTTTTGGATTCTGAGGGCTCCGTTTGTGCATATTCAGTGCCAGGTGGCAAGTAAACATCAGCCTCTGGTGGAAATATTATTGTTACAGGAAGGTGACGGAATGTGGAATCCGACAGACACAACGTGTGATTGCCACGTTAAAAAGTACACGTGGATGGATCTGATCGTGGGTCGTGGAAAAGGAGGTGAGCGGTGACGGTACTCGATTTTATTTGTTTTACTGCTATAGAAGTTGATGATGGCGTAAGACGAGTTGGCATTTTCTCCCAGATTTTTTATGGTACACTTAAATAAGTATTATTTGTCCTTTTACTAGTACAAAGTGACGATAATAGCCTTAATCTTTTGGATAATATTTGGTGTGCCATAATATAATATTTCCCCCGTTTCAAAAAAAAGAACCTAGTTTAACTTGATACGGAGTTTAAAAAAACAAAAAAAAAAAATGAATCTTATGGTATTAAATTAAAGATATGTCAAATGTACCAAAATGACCTTCAATTTTGTGATCTTAAACATGAAAGTTAAAATTAAAGAAAGAGGTCATTCTTTTTAAAACGAAGAGAATAAATAAATGTACCTTTTACCTTATCTCAGCTTGGTATTTATGTATGTCAATTTTACGTGTATACAAGCATAAATTTAAATAATTTAAAAGTTGACTAATACATGTATAACTTTAACCATTTACAAACTGTTATTATTTATTTTCTCAACATTTGAATATACAAAGCTTGTTTTGATATAAAATTATAAAACTGAAATGATGTACTTTTTCCGTCTTATTTTATGTGTTATAATTTAATCGGACATGAAATTTAAGAAATAAGGAAAAACTTGATAATGTTTATCAAATTGTATTTTATTAAAAAATATATTACTATTATCTTTAATCAAGTGAAATCAATGCAGATAAAAATAAAATTATGTCTTTAAATAATTACCAAATAAGAAAAGATCACATTATTTTTTAGAAAAATCAAAAAGAAAACATAAAATAGGACGAAAAGAGTAATAAATTGATTGAACGATATATCAAAATAACTTCAAGAAATAATACATGAATTGGTGATTCTAGATGATGATTGAGAATTATAGTGGTTATTGATGGTGGTAATGGATATTAACTAATGGTGGTGACTATCAATAGTTAGGAGTGTTCACAGGTCGATTAACTAAGCCGATATGATCAGTTTTTAAATTATTAAAATCAAACCAAATTAAATATAATCAATTTTATTGATTTAGGTTCGATTTGATTCGGTTATTAAACATACACGAAGATAAATGAAAGGATTCATTCAAAAAAAAAACAATTCATTCAAAAAGAAGAAAAAAAACTCCTGAGATTACCACATAAAATAATAACATAGCTTACATCTAATACAAGATATTTAAATTATAAATAAATTTATGAAGACATATATAAGATATTTAAAATTGTTCATAAAAATAATATATAATGTATTTCTTCAATTTGTTTTGAACAAAATAAAAATCAATTCAAATATTTATTAATTCCAATAATGTAAAATCAAATCAAATAAAAATTGATTTATTTAATCGATTTTATTCGATATTTTGGTTGGAATCGATTTTACCCACATCGTGAACACCCCTAGCAATAGTGACTAATTGTGGTTGTTGATTGTGACAGCTAATAATTATGGTAGAAAGTAATTGATGAAGGAGATAAAATTTTCACCAAGGAGTTCGAAATAAATTTTCAAATTGTGTCAATAAAGTTGAATATGCAATATACACATAAAAATCAAAATTGACCTTATATATACAATATAATTTTTCGATGAAAGGGGTCCGAATAAATCCCTCTTGTCACTCTAGCTCCACCAATGATAACAGTAAATGAAATGGATAGATCTCTTTTACCCGAGTGTCTAATTGGATACAATGAAAAGCTCTCATGAGATCTCGTACCAAATAAAAAGAAATCGCAGGATCTTTCTACTTCAACATCAACTTTCATTAATCAATTACTAATTGGTCCTCGTCCATCTTTGGCTGACTGTTAGGAGGATTATGTTGAACTTATTATGCGATCTCATTACAACGTTCTTTATTTTTTTACAGGTATTTTTGATGAAAACTTCAATCCCAAACAATAAAAGCTTTTTAAGATATAGTGGTAGTGATAACGATGAAAATAACAATATATAGTGATGAATATTGATAAAGATTGGTGGCTGAAATGTTAAGTGATAACGATGATTATGAATTTTGGCTAGTGACGATGATGATTGACTGTAATGACTATCGGTAATAATGATTGTTGTTGAGGATGGCAAGTAATGATAGTTGACAATGATGGACGACAACGAAGGTAATGACGATTGACGAGCAACAATAGAGGTAAATAAAAGTAGATAGAGTAGGTGAATTGTTATTTATAAAACTTTCTACTAAATATCAATATTAAGATTTTATTATATATCCTACTCCCTTAAATTCACTTTATTTGTCTGATTTTAATTTGATATGAAGTTAAAAGAAATAAAATAAAGAAGATCTTTGAATTTTGTGATCTTAAACTATAAATATGTCGAATGATGTAAAATATCCTATAATTTTTTTTATCTTAAACATGCTATATGGAAAGTTGAAATTAAAGAGTTGTTAAAAAAAAAAAAAGACATTCTCTTTTCTAGACGGTCTAAGAAGACAAATAAATTAAAACGAAACTTAAACTAGTTTCTCCCTCTGTTCATTTTCACTTTTCTAATATACTAAAAATAGTTGTCCACTTTTATATGTACAAATTAAAAATCAAGAGATGATTTATCATTTTATCTCTATTCTATCTGTGTTATTAATTACTACTTATTTTTCAACATTCAAACAACTTATAATTAATAGAAATAATACAGTAAAATTATCATCTTATTTATTATCTCTCAAGGAGCATGTAGATGACTTATTATAATGGTTTATTTATTATTTCTAGAAAAGCGTGTCAAAGTAAATATGAACAAGTATAGATGAACGAAGGAAATACTAAATAATGAGAAAAACAAATACATCTACCTCCTTCATTTCATTTTATTTAGACCACTTACTAAAAATATATGTTTCAACTTACTTATCTAATTTATAAAATCAAGACAAGTTTATCATTTTCTTTCAATACTATTTCTATAATTAAATGAATATGTATTAGTGGTCAAATTTAATTTTTAAAATATAATTAATAAAATTTATCTAGTAAAATAAATCATGAATAAAAAATTTCTTAAAATAAATATCAAGTCAATATGAACGAATAGACTAAAAAAATGGAGTATTACAAAGATATCTCTCATTGGATTAGTTAAATCCCTTGGAGAAAATACATTATTTCACCCTCTGAACTTGTCGTCACAATTTACTTTTAACACTTTAATTTTATCGATAATTATTTACCCTCCTAAATAATTTTCAACTAAATTTTATACAACCCTAATAGGCTGACGTGGCAAAAATTATAAATATAATGCGTTAAGGCAAAGAAAAATTGGAAGGAAAATGGAGTCCACTTCTTATTTTCAGTCACCACCTTCATCTTCCTCATACCCCACCACCCCTCTTGATAAGAAAATAAACCACTAAAAACGAAATTAATCTTAAGAACCTAAAAATCAACAACTAAGAGAAAGGGAGATGAAGTAGAAGAGACACGAATTCAAACAAAAAGAAGAGAAAAGTGCATAAATGTAAAGGATAGATAGTGAGACATACACCTACACCAATGAATAGCACCCAGGTGTGTATCAAACACCAAGACACACAACACCAATGGAGGATAACACCACACTCTTAGGTGGACAGAAAGGGATCATCTCCTCAAGCACCCACTTTTCTTGCCAAAATGTCAACTCAAGTGAATCCACACTCAAGCTAACCCTAGTTTCAATGTCTTTTTCAAGACCTACACTACAATGATTTTTTCAAACCCTACACTAAGGAAAGAAAATACAATTTGAGTATCACTCAACAATTCATCAAAACTAAGGAAAATAGAAGTCTAATTGTCTATTTATACTTATTACAAATAAAAATTAAAATACCTTTAATGAAGGGTGCTCCTTTGGAGTGTAAAAGAGGAGTCTCAAAAGACCATAATACCCCTAAGTTAAGGCGCTCTTGGAGTGTATCCAAGGCTGCCTTGGAGTACATTCAAGGTCCCTCTTCATGTATTAGCAAGTACACTCCCTTGGATGAATGCAACATACTTTCACGAGCTTCCATCTTCATAAATGGTGCCTTGTGTGTTTGGACTTGATAAATGGTGCCTCTTTCATGCTCTCAAAATCGAGGATGGTTCATTCTTTAAGGCTTATGGTCCTCGGGTTAGTATCAAGGCAAGTATCCAAGCAACCTTCTACACACGAAACTTCTTTATGTCTTTCTCAAAATGGGCCTTCCTTGCATATTTTTGTGCCCTCGGGGTGATCAAGTCTTGGGCCTTTAGGTGTTGGCCTCCAAAGAAGTTATCAAAATCTAAGGCGGCCATTTGACTTGTATCACCTCTCTTCACCTTCTTCTTTTCTCACCATCTCCAATCCAATATTTACCAGAATATTTTTTCATCCCCAATCAAATACATATCAAAATATATTTTTCATGTGAATTTTTGTAATATATAAGACAATCTTCAAGAAAACTTAATTCATTCCATCAAAATTAGTTTTCCTTAACCTCCATAAACTGACAACCACCACATCAAAATCTTCACTTGTAACTTTTCATCAATCTTTCATGGATCCAAATCATTCATTTTTGGTGTATCTGATTCTTCAAAAATAGTAGGAAGTTCAATATCTCTAATTTTTCTAAGTTTCATCTTTAATTGTTCAATGAATTCTTGATGTTCCCACAACGTTTTCAATTTATTTGCATCTTTATTTTTTGATTTGACATTTTCTGAATCACCAATTTACTTAGAAAAATCATCCACAATTTTTTTTTCAAAAATGCAACCATTTCAAATTTGAACAATAAGAATTTCACTCTTTCTCTATCTCTAATTCTCAAATTGAAACTCGACATCTTTCGCATTAGGATTGTTGTTTTTCAAGAATCAAATTTGAACAATTTGAGTTAAAATCAAACTAATGAACCTTAAAAATGATGATGCCAATTCTGAGGGTGAGGTGAGGAGAAAAATGAAAAATTTCAAACGAAGAAAAAAAGAAGGGATGGGGTGAAGTTGAAGAAGAAGATTTGAGATTTGTGGGTGGATGGGGTGGGGGGGTGGAGAAAAAAGAATAAGGGTAGATATTTTTGCGTGGCTCCAATTTGGCATGTGTATACTGTACTCTCCATAGTGAGAGTGGTATAATATTTTTGCGGTTGTATAAAATTCACTTTAAAATTATTAAGGAGGGTATATAATTATCCATATAGTTTAGGGTATAAAGTAAGTTATGCGGACAAATTCAGGGTGAAATGATGTATTTTTTCAAGCCTTTTAACAACAAAACCAAGAGCACTCATAAATCATCATACTTTCATTCACTTTTACTTGGGAAAAGGCATCGTTTCCACCCTAAACTATACCCGAAAAGTCGAAGACACACCTAAACTATACTAGTGACCTTTTACACACCTAAACTATAAAAAAATGATATTTTTTACCCCCTAGATCTGACGTGAAAAAAACATAATTAATTAAATAAAAAATGGCACGTCTACATAAAAAAAAAAAAAAAAAAAATCAAAAACTTCCCTCCCCCACCCCCAAACATCTTCTTCTTCTTCATCACCCCCCCCCCCCCCAAACATCATCTTCTTCATCACTCCCACCCCAAGAATCCAACTCCACCCCAGCCAACAAATCTTCTTCATTACCCCCACCTCCAAATAAACAATTTCTTTACACCCCATCCACCACCTTCATCGAAACATCTTCTCTTTCATCACCCCCACCCCAAAAATTCAACCCCATCCCAACCAACGAATCTTCTTCATCACCCCCAACCCCAAATAAGCAATTTCTTCACACCCCATCCTCTACCTTCATCGAATCAATATCAATTTCATCATGAACAAAATCAAATTGAATTTTCTATCTAAACGAGAAAATTTCAAAATTTTTTATCACACTTCATCAAACACTTGACGAAAATGTCATCTTAATCCCACTGAATTTTGTACAATTGATTTCTAAAATTATCTATTGAATAATAAATTATGCCATTGGGAGAATTTTGATTTTCAATGTCTTCTTAATCCCACTGGTTGCATTTTGATTTTCAACTTTTTGCTTCTCTCTTTGAATTTCACCTTCCAATTCATTCATCTTCCAATTCAAATATGACAACAACAATGAGACTTTGATGTTTGCTAAAGAGAACAAAAGTATAAAAAAAATTTTGTAGGTGATGAAGAACATTGTTAAAAGTTGCGCTTGAAGTTCCTTGGTTTGGAAGAATTTCTAGATGATAGCCACTTCACCAATTTGGAATCTGCTTTGGTTGCAGAGAATGTCTTGTACCAACAGAGACTGGGCATTGAAGAATTTGGACATTGAAGAAAAAAAAAATTGACCTCATGGAGGATTTGGGCAGTGAAGAAGAAGAAAAAAAAATTAAATTTAAAAGAAAAAAGAAAAATTTATGAAAATAATAAATTTATTATTTTTTCGGATGATGCTGACGTGGTGCTGATGTAGCGCTGATGTGGCAGCGCGTGTAAAACACCATATCACATGCAAGTGGTGTAATGCCTGACAGGGTGTAAAAAATATCACTTTTTTATAGTTAAGGTGTGTAATAGGTCACTAGTATAGTTTAGGTGTGACTTAAACTTTTCGGGTATAGTTTGGGGTGGAAACGATGTCCTTTTACTTCTCATATTTTAACTTGGCATACTGATTAAGAAAATAAATATTAATATAATTATTTTATTATATTTTATTATTAATTGATAATTTAATATTATGTCTTGAAAATATTGGAGAATGAGTAATTAATGTTATAATAAGAAAATGATATATTAAAAGTGATAATTAAAAGTAAAATTAACTTTTAAAATAAGTAAGAAGTAAAAATAAAGAGATAAGCATTCAATACCCCTAAATTATGACCAAAGTTGTTACGACACACTCCAACTTTACTGGGTTCTATTATCCCCTGAACTAAATTTTTTGTCATCGTTTTATGCTGACGTGGTACCTTTATTACATTAAATGAGGCCCACATCAAAGGTGTCACGTCTGCTAAAAAGGTTGACAAAAAATGTCACTTCAGTTGAAAAGGATGATAAAAATGTGATAAAATATAATAGGATTCCCATGAAATTGAAGTATATTGTAGTAAATTTGGTCATAGTTTAGGAGGTACTAGATGCTTTACTCAAAAACAAGGAGTATCTAAGAGGTCGTTTGGTAGAGTGTATTGAAAAAAATAACGCATGCATTAATTACTATGTACTACTAGTACATTATTTGATATAATTTTTAGCATATGTATTACTAATACATAAAAAATGAGTGGTATTAGTAAATTAGTAATACAAAAATTTCAACACAAGTATTAACTTGGTGATTTACTAAATTAGCCCATCTTTGTCTTTCAGTTAAATCTACCCAATTTCTCCACACATCAAAGGACTACTCACCAGCTCTAGTGAGAGATCAAAATTTATTCTCATAGTAACAGTACCAATTTCATTTGTTTTAGTCGAGAAAAAGTACTCTAAATTCATTTCAAGATCAAAAAATTAAGATATTTTCAAGGGAGGTTGGGTGAAGGGTGAGGAGAAGCAGCACCCAATTAATTGGAGTTGGCGATTCCTCTACAGAATGTGAATTTGTAGGCAGATGTTGTTACTTTTCTTAATTGTCACGAGATATCGATGAAGATTTTAATGGAAGGAAGGATATTTTGATAAATAAATATTTTTTAACAAAATTATGTAATTATATTATTTTTAATACATCAAATCAAATACAGTGTAAGAAATAATATTTACATTACCAATATCAGCATTATTAATGTCTTGGTCCCTCAGAGACTCTCTTCCTTTTCACGTATCCTTAGTCATCCAAGGTAAGTATTACTTCATCTATCTAATTCTGTTCATATAAAAGTATTATTAATACACTTTATTCAACATTATTCTTATACACCCTATCGAACGATCCGAAGTTTAAAAAGCATGTCAATTAGAGGAAAAAAGAAAAAAAAGGTCACCATTCAAAATATAATATTGGCAGCCTATAATATTGATTGAAATTCAATAATACGTCCATAATTGCCGTCACCTCTCTCTTTCTTCTCTATCTATTGACCCCATCTCAACTTTCTCCCTTCCCCACCTTTCTTCCATCATCATTCCTTTCACTTTTTCTGCCTCCTTTTTCTTGCATCCCAAACAACAAGAAAATAATAATACCACTCCTTTTTATGCAATTACTACAAAAAGGTACGTTACATTTACAAAACAACTACCCTTTTCTGTTCTCTTCTTAGTCTTAGCATTTCCTTTTTTTGAGGCTGCGTTTGGATAATAAATTATAGATCTGAATTTGGGTTCTTTTAACCTTGTCAACGTTGACTATGGAAATGTGAAAATCTTGAATTCCTTCTTCCTTTTTTTTTTGTTTTCTAGCTGTTGTTTATTGACTAATTGTTGTTTGGTACATAGAATGGGATAATCTTATATATGCATATATTTCATGGAATTATTTTATAGAATGGGATAATCTTATATATGCATATATTTCATGGAATTATTTTATTTCACAATTTCATATGTGGTATTAATTGCATCATCTTAGTACAAACAGGATTGGAGCCAGCTTGATGTGAGGGTGAGGGGCTCATCCGAATTCCGAACAGAAAACTACACAATTTATATATGTTGAAAATTATTTTTTATATAGTACTAGATGTTTATTTTTCAAGTATTTTGAATTCTAAATAAAAATTTCGGCTCCGGCCACTGAATACAAATGGTGCAATGAAATAGTCTCAGACTTGCTCACACCAACTTTGATATAAAAATGAATTACAAATTTTATTTCGAGATTATTAGTCTTATCCAACGTATGAAATGATTAATTGATTAGTATTACTATTTTGACTTTTATTGCCTTAGCCATTCAGTGGGACTTTCCTTAGGAGTTAGGACAAGAATACACGGAATTCCCTGTTCTTGAGAATCTTTTTCCAATTCAAAAGTCTGCTTTTTGAGAAATTATTTGACTGAAAAAGTTTCCTTTTTTATTTGC
Source organism: Capsicum pubescens (assembly GCA_030864215.1). Taxonomy (NCBI): domain Eukaryota; kingdom Viridiplantae; phylum Streptophyta; class Magnoliopsida; order Solanales; family Solanaceae; genus Capsicum; species Capsicum pubescens. The sequence goes on along the minus strand of CM061538.1, from coordinate 327,555,461 downwards.
TTTGGAAAAGTAGTTTGGTATATGAGCAATTTTGTTTTGTTCACAACTAAATTTATTTGCTGTTTCTCTGTGAAACAGGTTGTAATTAACAAGTTTGTTGTCTTCAAAGGTTACAGTATCAGTTTTTGGGTAAGAAGGCATTGATTCAGTCTGTTTAAGAATATATTCTTACAGGAAGTTTAACTGTTTGAAGAGCACATCTTTCTTGCTTAGCTGTTTCTTAGATTCTGGAACAATTACAGAGAACAGGGTATATGAGAAAAGTGTAATATCTTTTCCATTTGCTGATATTGTGTTGAAGAAGTGTAGTAGTTTCAAGAATTGGGTCAATTTTGAATTTTGTTGAAATAGTTTTTTTTTTTTTTTTCAATTTGGTGATATTCTGTTGAAGAAGTGAAGTAGTTTCAAGAATTGGATCAATCTTGAATTTTGTTGAAATAGTGGTTTTCCCCTCTTTTGGTGATATTGTGCTGAAGAAGTGAAGTAGTTTCAAGAATTGGATCAATCTTGAATACTATTGAGATAGTGTTTTTTTCCTCTTTTGGTGATATTGTATTGAAGAAGGTGAAATAGTTTCAAGAATTGGGTCAATCTTGAATTTTGCTGATAACTCTTTGGTAGAGTGGTTATTTGAGAAGATCTTTTCTTGGTTGTGCAAGAAAAGATGGGTTCATTTCCTGGGCATGTTCTTCCTGGAACACTGTTTCTTGTGATTGGTGTGTGGCATATATGGTCAGCTATGGTTAGATATTCATCAAATCCCAAGTCATTCAGGGTAAGGATTTGGAACCCTGTTCCAGGTTTTAATGGGAAGCTGAAGTATTTGGAACTGTATGTGATAGCAATTGGAGGTTTTATTGATTTCTGCATTGAGCTCTTCTATTCGACACACCTCAAACTTTTCGTTCATGGGATATTGAATCCTACTCATATGAATAACTTTGAGCATGCTGGGATGCTTCTCATGTTCGTCATCTTCGGTTTGATTGTGCTCCTTTCTGAGAAAACCAGGTTAGTTTTCCTGATTCGCAATCTTCTTGACTTTGGTGCTTGTTGGCTTAAGGATATTTTTTTAGATTGTATGTTAAAGTAAATTTAAACCTTAGTAGTATTGTAGAGTGAAAAGATCTGGATGATCGCTCTCCTAATTAGTTTTGATCATGTGGAATCCAAGTGTCCACATGCTCAATGTAGTACTATTTTAGACTTTTGATGCTGAACCAAAAAGTTTTGCTTACCAACTCCTTTTCCTTCTCTGTCATCACAAGTGAATTGTGAAGTTGCTAGCTGTGGTGCTTGATATGATAGAAGGTTGAGTGAAATTATAAATTTACTTAATTTCTAATGATTATCTGCTGGTTTTTCTGTGTAAAGAACTTATATTTGGTACCATCTTTCTTTGTTTGTGAAGATGGTGAGGAGATTGAATGAGTATCCAATATCTTATCGCAGTCATTTTTCATTATTGCTTGTCCTTAGTGATCTCCTCATAATAGGAAAGTACATCACTACCTTTTGTTCTTCAGCCTAGTTATAATGTTGGAACTTTATACAGACTTCTTTTCTCTGCATCAATGTAGTTGTATGTATAAATTTCTCAATAATTGCAATGGACTAAATTTTGTCAAGTAATTCACATACTGTCAAGTTGGGTTACTGTGAATCAAGTAAGTTTGCCTTTAGCGTAGGCCTATATACCTTTGAGATAATTATATACATGTAACTGTAAGTCCTGATAGAGGAGGACTGCTCCACTATGATAAAATTCCAGCCTTCTAACTGCCTCTTCTTGATTTGTCCTCTGGATACTCCATCTACTTCCCTTTTATTTCTATTTTCCTGTTCCTAGATATCATCGTCTTTAGGCATTTCAACTCTTTAAGCAACACTTTAAAAGATAAAGGGAAGCAGCTAAAACAGGCACTATAGCACATTCCTCCAGCTAGATAAGTGTGGTACCAGTTAGGCATAACAGGTGCTTGGAAACTGACTGAACTAAGGAGCTTTTACTGGCAATTGTAGGAAATACAAGTGGGGATTTAGTCATATATAGTGTTAAAATTTGGTTGGTTAGAACCAGAACTTAGCCATGTTTCTCCAGCAAGAAAAGAAGCCAATTCTTGCTGTGTTATTTCACTAAAAGGATACTACATTCTTGAACTGAGTAGCCCCATTTACAAGTTCTAGAATCGATGTGAAGAATGAGACTTGCATCTGCAAGTTAATGAACATGCTTATACTTGAAAAACATACTATTATTATAATCACATGACTGATCTACAGTTTCTGGATGAACTACAACATGAAGATGAATAATGTGTGTGGTAAATTAATGATATCTGATGTTTCTTCCACCCACATCGATAATTCATTATCATTTGTCTTGCTGGTCGACTGTGATCCTTGGAAATTATGCTTGTAAGACTTGTTTTGGATTCAGTTTTTATTTGAAACGACAAAGAGAAAAATTAGAAGACTATACCCATCATCAACCTCATGCATATGCATGTCTTAAAGCCCATGAGAATCAGTTAAGAAGAATGCTATCATGCAATGACTTGGAACTCGTTTTTATAGTGATAATTTATTTCTAACCGTTTAGGAATTTTCAGAATGGATTACAGTTCGCTACCTTTTGCATTATTCACAATCATTCACCTTGGTGAGTGAGGGAAAATATTGTTAAAATGTAGAAACTACTTACGTTCATTGGTTTAAGCATATGATTAATAGCTTACCCTTTCTTGGGGTTATTTCCAACACGAGTTATCCTACTTTCAACTTGTATTAGGCTTTCAGCATGTGGAATATGTATGACCTATCTTGCCCAACTTCGATGTTTTTTTTTAAAAAAAAATCTTTATGACAATCTGTTGTCTTGGATTTTCCATTCCATCAATCTTTATTAACTAAATACGTTGTTACTTTCATCTTTCAGTTTGCTTCCCTTGCCTGATGGAGCTCTCTGCTTTATCGCTGCCACAGCATTCGCTGCAGAGTATTTCTTGTTTTTTTTCCATTCCACAACCCACAAAGGCCTTGAAGGGTACTATCACCTTATCCTTGTCCTCCTCATAGGCCTCTGCATACTGACGACCATCGCTGGAGCTCTTATCCCCACCAGTTTCCCTATTGACTTGGCTAGCGGCATATCTGTAGCACTCCAAGGCCTCTGGTTCTATCAAACTGCATTCACTCTGTATGGTCCTATGATGCCAGACGGTTGCCAGCTCAAGGGGGACAATATCATGTGTCGTTCAGCAGATAGCGAGGTTCGAGGGGAGTTGCTAGCAAACTTCCAACTTTTCTCCTTGATTTTGTTTGTCCTTGCTGCCTCTGCTGGAGCTTATGGTTTTGCAGCTTCAGAGGCTGATCATTCAGAAATTAGGAATTCTCATGTGGCTCTTGATGATTAGGAGGAACATTGACTATATAGTATAGCCATTTTTGTAACATATTCTTTGGTTAGGGAAAGGCCTTGAATGAAACATTTAAGGATGTTGCTCTTAAATTATTCATTTGACACTTAAAAATAGACTATTGTTGGGATTGCTACTTAATTATGAGGTAGTTGTTGCAATGAATCAAGCACAATAAACTTGAGTTGTGGTCATTACATGTACAAGGCAACTTGTAACATTTCTCTCTGAGTTTAATGTTTGCATCAGGTGTTTACACTAAACTTACTATGTACGGTAATCTGATTGTTTTGAAAAGAAAAAACTCGAGATATTTTGCTTTCTTCTACTTATTGTAAGTGCATTAAGAAAAATGTTAGATTTATGTGGAGAAACAAGAAATAATCAATTATATATAGCTAATATCATATTTAGTCGGACTCTAATACAGATATCGGATGCACCCCAAAAAAAAAAAAAAAAGAGCAAGGAGTGTCTGCTGTCATCAATCAACTGCATTGGACGCTTTAAAATGTTAGGTTACGCTGCAGAAATTGACGGTAATTCAAAACTCTAGAGTAGGTTTGGTACAAAGAAAAATGTTTTGTTCTACTAATTTTTTTTTTTTTTTCTTTTTTTAGGTGTCTTAGTAGTGCTTGAGAAAGACTTTCCAAAGAGCTTTTTTTTTCTTTTTTTTCTTTTGATGTTTGATTGGAGAGCAGAAATATTTTTTCAAAATACTTTTATAATATTATGGCAATTGTTTTGTCGCATATACTCCCTGCTCATTACTAATAAATTTCTTCAAATTCCTTGTTCCTGGTTTTGACTGATTCAAAAGGATCAGAACTCAGATATCTATTTTATTTAAAACCTACTAAAATATTCAAAATCAACTTCATCATAAAGTATTGAACACATCTTGTCATTTTTGTAAGAAAAAATCATTAGGAATAAAATAAAAAAAGTCAAAGGGAAGAAAGCTTTTAGATATGTGATGGTATCCATCTTTTTGTATATAGTTCATAAAACAACAAATATTGTTTAATAGAGAAGGAAGAACTAACTGGGCGATTTATATAAAAGAAAAAAACAAATAAAGGAAACAATAGGAGTAATGACAAAATATGGTTCTGTTTGGTGTAAGTTTAAAATAGTTTCTTAAATTTATTTCTGGACAATTTTGACTCTTTAAGCATACTGACTAGGATGGACATCTTATATCCTAAAATCAGCCATGCAATCATAATTTTCTTCCATAAACTATTTGCGTCGATGGATCTGTTCGATCCAAAATTTGAGATAATGGATGTAAATTGAAAAATAATTCATAAGTAATTTGTAATGGAGTTGAGATTCTTAAATTATGAAGTGTCAATGTCAATTTATGCCGTATTAATTACTCCACATATAGTCCCACAAACCACATTTCTAAAGAAACTAAAGTTAATCTCACATTTTCTAAAGAAACTATAGTTAATCTGAATCGGTCTTATAAAAATCTGCTACAAAATAAATGCATTCATTTTTCAAATAATTCATATCGGCAAGTGATTCATTTTTCAAATAATTCATATCGGCAAGTGCAAACTTTCCAAATTTCAGCTCAATCAAATGATATTCAACTAATTTTGATAGGTTGATTTAATGGAAATTGTGGGGAATTTTTTTTTAACGGATTCAATTTTATGCTATCTTCGTCTATTGCAGGTTTTTGTGTAGTACATGCTACTTTTGAAAAACAAAAATCTATTTCAAGTGTATAACGTTTTAGATGGGACAATCATGATGCTCCGGTGAATTATTTCATTATCATAGTTTTTGTCAAATTTAACAATCAACATTAGCACCATGGCTAATATCACCAACAGCAACAACAATAACATATGCAATGTAGTCAGTCGCACAAATAGGGTCCTGGGAGGGTTTACGCGAACATTACCTCTACCTCTGTAGGATAGAGGTCGTTTCCAATAAAGCCCTTCGCTCCAACAATATTATTAACTTGGACAACTTAAGGAACGCATAATATATAGTAACAAGTAACACTCAACCCCCCAATGATCATTACTCATTAGAGCAACCAAACAAAAAAAAACATTACTTTAGTTTTGTCCAGCTTCTATCCGTTTGATCTTCATTTAATCATACAAAAGGACTTTGCTAAAAGCAATACAGAAAAGCTACAATCATTATACATTAACAAACACTTCAAATTGTCAGCTGAGGCTATACACTTTGGATGACCACGACCACGACCACGAAACACTTTATTACATTATGGCTATTTAGTTCCAGCTTTAGCAGCACAACGAAATATCATGTTCTTCAGTATGGGACGATGATGGATTCGATAATCTCTTGGAGTGGAGCCAGCTCCTTCTTGTCAATCAGTCCAAACTCCTACAAGATAAACATACAATTATTAGTTAATTCCATATACAAAACAACTTATGTTACCGAATGACAAAACCTATATTGTCAAAAGCAACTCGCATAACCTCCTTCGAACAAATAGCCAAAGCTTCTTCCCCAAGACTAGTGAGTATCTTTCTTCTTTCCAAACGACAATATTCATTCCCTATGGATAAGGGTGCTAGAAATTTTGTTATTTATAAGGGGATAGGAAAAAAGGAAGAGCTACACAAAATTAGATACTTGAGGAATGTGATTCAGGTCATACGCAAAAGATCTAATCCTCAAAAGTTAAGCTCCATAATGACCCCTTCTAGCAGGAAAAAGATGCAAATCAGAATAAAAGAAGCAGGCTCCAGGAAATTTTTTACATTTCTCCTATATCTTCTTCAAAAGATGGAAAAATTTGAACTTTATGCTTTCTTTCGACAATTCAATACTTATCCGCTGGAAATAAAATTTTAAAAATGTCTGTCAAGGAATGGCCAATGTCAACCAACATATCTAAAGGGTCGAAATTACTTCCATCTTCCCTTCTTTCTATATACACCCGGAAACCACTATTCTTCTTGCAAACCAGGTTTCTGCTAACCTCCCTAGCTTCTATGGCCAACACCTTGCACGGTGCCCACCTCTTTCATGAAGTTGTGTAGAGTTTTACTCAATTCACACCTGGGTAACCTTTGTTTGAAAAGGTGCCATTATGCAAAAGACTCTCGCACCTCCTTCCTTCCCCAACTTCCTAGGAAATAATATCTGTAAGATCCTTCCCTCCGTGCACATGGCCTGACAACTATCAGTTATGCTATAATGACAGCAACGTATGTTCTCTATCCTCAACAACAAGAACTTGCTTTTTCAGTACGAAAGAGAGGATATTAGCAATTTGATTGAGCAGCTAAAAGATCAGCAATTAACCAGGTTCAACATTAAAAAGCAGTTCTGTAATCAACATTAAAAATATCAGTAACATGACCTGCATTCATTTTAAAGGAATTACCTTAAAAAACACTTTACTTTTTACCAAGAAATCTGTCTGGGGCCAACCTTTAGAACCTACCTCAACCTTTGAAACTCTGGATAATGGACCCGCCCCTCTACATTTCTCCACTTAAATACAAAACTTAGTTCACATGGCTCAGGGCTTGAACCTCTAGTCCACATCACAAGTCCCTCAACCTTTGGCGCTTGAACTAAGCCCTAGGGGCACCTTAATCAATATTTGACAAGGGCTATAAACTTAATCATCCATATTCCTCATAAACTAGCCAAAAAGATAGGTTCAGTGAAGTAAAGACTTTTCCATGATTCCAAAAAGATGTCATGTGGAGGCTAGGATGAATATGTTCCTTGTACTATTCGTAGAGAATCATATTTTTTATTAGAACTTTAGGTTCCCTATTTATGGTAAACCACTTGTATATGGAGTGTCTCCCAACAAATCAATCAAAAAACAAATTAGGTGGTCCCTAAGTTCATTACCATGACTGATTAACATACGTTATTTATGGATATCCTTGATGGCACCCTAAAATTAAGTTCAGATTTAAGGGATAAGAAAAGAGGGAAAAGTTTGCAATTCTTCTATTAACTTATCTGACATCATCAACTACATCATTCACACAATTAACTCGTAGGAGCTTCAGCAACCACATGACATCATTCGCTTGATTCCTTCATGTTAAAAGCACGGAAAAAGGCATAAAAACACACTCATCAAAATTGTCAATAACACACCTTTTCTCTCCAATGACCCCCACCCCAAAAAAGAACTATTTTGAAATTGAATTATTACCTCTCTAATAGCTGCAGTAACACAGTTGGTATATTTCTATGTTTATAATACCAGTTAACTTATCTCAAAAAAAAAACGGGGGGGTGGGGGAGTCCATTTCGCTTTCTCAAGAATGAGAAGCAAAAAACAATAAACAATTTTTAGAAACATTCCTTTTATTAAATACTAATTTTTCTAGCTTTCAAATTTTATTTTTCTATTTTCTTTTCTTTATGAATATTTCCTAGTATCAATTTAATCAACATTGTCGTCAACATTGCCGCCGAAGCTGGAAGCCATTTTCGGCGAAGAAGACAGTGTCACCCAGCTCTTCAACCTGTCTAAATCAGCCATAACCTCTCCAATCTGCCAAAATCGAGCTCCCTCACTTTCATCTCTCTATCCATCCTCTCCCTTTTCTTTTCTTTTCCGTTATAATTGTACTCAATTTTTTATGCGGAGTTCTTGTACTTTTCCAGAATTGAGATCCCTCACCTTCATCATGTATTTGCAATGGTGAGCTTAAGACAGTGATGGTAGGGTTTCTTAGCGGTGGAGTGGTGGTGGATGCCAGACAGGGGAAGGAGGACAAAGAAAGGGGGGAAAAGGTAAAAAAGAAAAAGAACTAAGTGAAAAATACAAGAGTAAGGCACATGTAATCCACTCTTTAGCACACATCTGGTTTGCTGCATGTCAAGGGCGGTTCTGTTCAATCTTGAAATAGTTCAGGGAGTCCCCCCGGTAAAGAATAAGGGTGAAAGTGACAATTTCGATGTAGTGTGCGTTTTTATGTCTTTTCCCTTAAAAGCACCAAATTTTATATATTAATTAATTTTACCTCAATCGAGCCCTAATTTTATCCGGAGAACACACACCTTGTTGATTTTTCCTACTATTGATGATTAATTTTCTTGAGGGAATAAACTTAATTTTATAGTGTGGTTGACCGGGTCAGCTTGTGCATTTTCACGGGCTGTTACCTCCCACCATCACAGATACCTGGTAACTTTGGCTCGGTAGGAGTGGAGTTGAACCTGATATCTCATGGTGCCCAATTGACCACTAGGCTACATCCTCGGGTGTTTCTCGAGATAATAAACTTAGATCACTCATTGAGTTTTAATGGAAAGTTTTGAATATATTCAGAAGTTCTTTGACTCCTGCTAGATTTGAGAGCCATCGATTATCGAAGCTTAATTGTTTCCTCGCTACCAATAGTACTTTGGTTCAGCAACAAGCAAGCAAACAGGTGATGGTAAACTAGAGTATGACGGACATCCATAGTAAGACAAAAAAATCCCCTCAGTTGTGTACTCAGATATCAATTCTTTAATTTTGTATAAGCTGATGGGATACATAATCCATTGGAAAGTTAAACAGACAACCAGAAAAAAAAAAGATACGACGACATTTATTCGGACATAATTTGTCCAGATACATGCAATTAACGTGTTTTCAAAATTTGGAAGAAAGATAAACTATTAAGTGCACAAGAAAGAGATTCAGAGAACTCACATGGGTGAAAAGTATGAAATGCTTAAAGCATGTATTCAAATGGGCCTCCTCCTTCAGACTCACAATTTTCTGAAAATGGGAGTGATAAATGTGTGCATACACACGAAAGAGACGCTTAAAAATTGTCTTCACAACATCCTTGAAGTTAGCTGGAAACGGCGCACCTACAAAATTTAGCACAAAGAATCAAAGACCAAAGGCATTAGTGTCCTCCAAACTAAGATGGAAAGAGAATTAATATCAGCAAGCTAGAATACCTCATCCCACCAACCCATTTCCAAGCCCAGACTCTGCCACGGTGCCACCACACTATCCCCCCCACCCCCACCCCACCCCACACACAAAAAGACTAATTAAAAGTAAACGACTAAAAAATGTAACTGTTTTCTTTTTGTGGGGCTTGTGCAGGCAAGGGGCCTCTCTACCCTATCTTTTCTGCCGATACAACTTTAGACGGCCTGAAGACAAAGAACCTGGGCTTCCATATTATATTAACCTTTTGATAAGTTGAAAAACCACATATCAAAAAGCAGAATGATAACAGAGTAGAAAAGTAGAATGAATATAGAGTAGTTTTTAAAGATGGTTTGATGTGGAACAATTAGATGATACTTCAACTTAGAATTACTAAATGAGATTTTAATCTAGAAACGTGTGAAATAGCAGAAAACGTCAATATTTTAGATGAGTGTCCAAATTTTGATACGTCCAAAGTAGATGTGTGATTTGCACCTATACAGTAAAATAGCATTATTACTTTCCATTTAAAGACCAGTAATTACCAAGCCTTTGAGGAAATAGAGATTCATCATCCAATTGAGTTTCAATCCAGTCCATCAAATATTCTACGTATTTTGGAGCCGAAACTTCAATAGGCTTCTTAATTTGTACTCCATCAGCCCACCTGTACTCGTACCTGAAATCAATGTATGAAGTAAGTCAGGAATACAGTCTGAATTTTTCTTCTCTTGAGACATTAATAGCATAGAAACATTTGGGTTTGATTTGATTCAGACTATCATTATCAAAGTTGGGCTTGATTAAGGAGGAAGATTACAAAGGGCTCACATAACTAGGAAATATATTATGAAAAAGAGATATATTAGTTAAATTTCTATATGAAAGTGCAGCGGAAAATGCAATTGACCAATAACTAATGAAAGCCAGGATTGCAGAAAAAATATATGATGAAAAAGAAAAAAAATCAACGTCTGGACTTCCTTTTTTTTAATTCCATACATCAAAACCCTTAATTTGTATTCTGCTCCCTCTTCATTGTAAAGAACCGCTCTTTACAAAAAGACTTTACTTCTACCAAGGAAGGGTCCATAATCTCTATTCAAGCAGGCATTTGGCCATAGATTCCAATTTTTTTTTACTTTATTTGGAATTTATGGAATTGGAGTTGAAGATGGAGTTGTGTTTGGCTATACTTTTTCCAAAGAATATTTGGAATACTTTTCCTGCTTGATTGTACTTAAAAATACAACTTCAAAGGTGAAAAGTGAGTTGGAAATTAGGTTATTAGGGGTTTTCCAAATTTGAAGTACAACTTCAAATTGGATTTGAATTTCTCATGGTCAAAACATCGATTTTCAAATAAAGTGAAAAATTATTCCGGAAAAAAAAAATGAATAATTTTTATTGCCAAACGGGCATTCGCAGAAGATTTGACTGGACCCTGCTCCTGCTACGATATTTGCACATTTAGATGCTACTATGGAAATCTCGAGTGGATTAGCTGCAAAAGGTATTTATCCAGTCTTAACGTAAACCACGCTGCAGAATTCAACCCAACCAAACCATATCCAACAATTATTAGGTTTAGGTTCTTCTAAATGAAGAGCATGCTTCGATGCATAGATCAAAAATTAATTCACCTAAACAAGCTGCATCATTAATACCTTAGTCACCTCCTCTACTAGTGCACCTATTGGGTAAACTTCTTAAAATGCCTCTTAAATGATTCTCATAATTTACCAGCTACAAGTGGAACCATTGTCAAAGCAGAATGCACGGAAAAGCGCCAGAAAGATGTGGTGTTAAAAAAACAAAGCACAACTAAAATGCTTGTTCAAGTAAAAAGATGCACGTATGGAGAAAAAACTGTGATCAAGAAATCAACTAGAATCCGCAATCACCAATGGTCATTTACCAGGCGGCCATGATACGACCCTGGAAAGCTCAATGGTGATTATGATTTGGTGGAGATTGACGTCAAGTCAGTGAAGAGACTTGAACCCATACATGGAAATCTATACCTAGATTATTCAAGACGTTCAAAGTAAAGAGATGAGGGAATCCACCCGCTAACCCTAGTGTTTGTAGATTGACAGGTGTAGTTATCAAGTCCTATGTTGATCAATCACAACATATAATTGAATAAATCCTTTCTTTCTTCTATCTCATCTCCTATTTCTTCTATCTAGCAATCAATTTCCCTTATCCCATATTATATGTTATTTTTCCGCATTAGAATCCTCAGTTCCCAACTAAGATCTTATCAAGCCATCTCCATTAAATTAAATGGCAGTTCTACATAAAAGCAGTGCAAAAAGCAACCACTTACGTCGTTGCCACTATTTGCCTCACCATATTTCATACAAGGAAAGGAGTAAGAAATTATCTCGAAACAAGTCCTTTTTTGGTCTTACCAAATTCCCAATCCTTAAATTTTTCTTCTTTTCCCCTTATAGGTTTGTCTTGTTCCGGCAGAAGGGGTGGAATAGAACACTTTACAGATATCATATATTAGACAATGGAAGAGGAAGAGAAGCACAACTCATTATAGATGGGAAGAAAAGTTAAGAGTGGTGCACGACAAGGTGAGAATAATTAAGAATGTTTGCATCAACTTTCTTGGTCAGTCCAAGAAAAAAAAGGCAAAGGGAATTCTCACAAGCAACATTCGTAGCTTAAATGTTTCTTTCTAATCAAAACACTTCCAACTGAAGAACTCAAGATAATTTCACAAAAACAGTGGTCTACTTTTTCTAGTTTTTTAGCATCTAAAGCAGAACCTAAATAAGTTAACTCCACTAAGAGAATAGCTTTCCCAAACTTTAGAACATTCACCAATTGGGAGATCAAACAAGTATTGAAATCATCAATGGAAGTGCAAATGCCAATTAAGGAAAGAAAGGAGGGAATGACTAATATAATTTTAACCTTCTCAAATATTGCTCAGGAAAGCAACCTTTTTGATATATAATCAGCAAGAGTTTAAATGATTACTCATTATTCCTATACATCACTGAACTATATAGAAAGAAAAAAAAATCTTTACACAAGTATCATCAACGCAGTCATTTACTGAACATACTTAGGGCCTGCGGTCATTGTAGGGCAGTTCTCTGGCGTGCAGAACTCAGTCAAGGTGCCATAAAGCAGATTCACCTGGTTGAAGAAATCTACAGCTGGATATTGCAAGACAAAATCTCCATTCAGTTTAAAATTTAGATTAGATAACACCAACAACTCACCAAAGAAAAGAAATTAATGTGCACGTGAATTATGAGAGCAACGAAAAGATAATGTACGAAGCACTCTGTTCTCGCAGTTGGCTTCATAGGGAAGTCACATGTAAGCAGCATGAAAGCTTCTATCTAGAATTCTTTCTGCTACACAGTTTAATTTACTTTTTTACCAGCCTTTATTTTATTCACTGTTAGTAAGTAAAACGTAAAAAGCTGTTATCAAAATGTGAATTACACTTGGTGGAACTTCTTAGATATGGTATGTTCATATGGCATTTGGATGACCCAGAAAGATAGAGATCAAGGTATTGCGTTATTTAAAATTTGTTTGTACTATAACAATACTCACATAAGCTTAAAACCTATCCACATTCTTTACAGCACCTGGTACAAAGAATTAAATCATTCAACATGTAAAATACTCCTGCAACGCCCCTGATCACATTTACCAACCTAATTAAACAAGGGAGGGGTGGGTACAACAAAAGAGTTCAAGCTATAAAAGATACTAAACCGTGGAGAATAAACCTCAGATGAATTGGAATTTCTGCTAGCTTTAAACACAATACCAGGGAACATTTGGTGGTGTATCTGGAAAGAAAGAAACAAGAGGGGCTTTGCAGGGAAGAAGAACTCAATCCTGAAGATCAAATTTGTTGATAACTTGATGTTAAAGGGAATGGTGAATAGAGGATAATGAAACCTTGTTACAATTCATTGCATCTTTTGCAAACTTTTTGGATGTAATCATGACACTTTCTTAGTTCTGGTTTTGACATCAATAATACTTACTATTTCAAGAGGAAAAAATCATTCAGATTTCTTGAGAAAAAAGCTCATGTTCTCATCTCTTGCAAGATTATATATTGAAATAATACCAGAAATTGTGAACTTTTGCAGAGTAGCGAAAATTTTTTGGGACAATACAAAAAAGTAGAGCAGTTAGTTTGGGATAGTGGATTATCCTTATTTCTCATTTTTAGCATCCTCTTTTTTTTTTCTTTTGGCTATTTAGAGTAACTCTTCTCCAGTGACAGATTAGGCCTGCAGTTCAAGGGTGACAGTGAACACAGCAATCACATGTGCTGTTTGTGTCAGAAAACTTGAGCAACAAAATAGGGCCAACATTAGGGCACTGGCTAATGATATGCACATGCATGAAATATAGAAAGGCAAAGAGGGAGAAAGAGTACTGTTGACAGCAAGCCACTCGTTAATATCTTCTCCTGGAGGGAGCCTTACAGCCTCTCTCAAGTTTCCGCTGCCCAATGTGGCATCAATATGCTTCCTTAATTGTGCCCCCTATAATAGCAGAAAAGAAGAGCAAATAAAGGAAGATGACCTAGTTAAATACATTTTTTTAAAAACAGTAAGTATTAGGAAAAGATATTACTCTTCTACTCCACAGCTTGTTGATACATTTAGGACCATAATAAAAATGTCTGGAAGAATGTTAAACTAGCAATTAGACTTGACTAACAGTGCTACTTAACCCAATTGTGTATCTTTAGGCATATCTGAACTGGTTACGAGTTCAATTATTGGACACAAGGGTCTAAACTCATAGCTTTCAATACTCTTAGAGTCTACAATTACGGCTCTCAAAGTCATGAGACTATTCAAAAGATTTCATATCACCCTGATGCTTCTAAGTTCTAACTGAAAATACAATCCTGCATATCTATGCCTCAAACCTTTCCAAATAGAAACCATACCTCATGTGAAACAAAAGCACTTATTTATCATTATATCAGAAATAAGTACCTCGTTAGCCATGTAATTAAATAGTTTTAGGAAGCAGTTACCTGGCATCAACTAGACAAAATGACTTGCTCACTTAAAATTCTAAAGTCCAATATATTATATATCTCATACGCAAAATTGAAAGCTTCCTATAATTAAAGCAATGCTAACTTTTGCAGCCAAGGCTCACATAGACACTGTCTCACCCTCTAAACAAGTACAATAGCTCTTGTAATTCTAAAAATCCTAAGTACCATGGTCAATCAGTCAGGTTAGAAAATCTAAGCTGCCTAAGCATCCTGAGAATTGGACAAACATAGTCAGCTTGCCCTAACACTTGAGGATTGCACTTCTTTGGTAACTGAAAAGATCCAGAATATGGATGTATCAACATAAAAATGTTGCAGTCGAAGAATTAACACATGGGAAATAAGTACACAAACACAGAAGACTGCAGGAGAATTCCTTCTCCTGGACTAGGAAACAGTGCAACCTTACTCCCTGAGGGTGCACTTTTTTTGGGCCGGAACGTTCTCTGATTCCTGTATAGAAAGAGCAAACAATACATTAGATGACAGATGTATATGGATACGGACAACATCCAGTCGAATTAAAGCAAGGCACACTAGAAGTTAAAGTTCAACGCAAACACAGGCAAACGCAAAAGCAAAGTACAGAACCAGCTTTAAGGAGGTCAAACTAAAGCCAGTAAAATTTAGGAGATTATGCAATACTCAATCAGTGTAAAAGAAAATATATACTTGAAATACAAACCCTCAATAATAATCAATAGCCAGATACTTGCTAAAAGGTTTCTTTGTTTTTTTGCCGTTGGTGATCTGTCAAATATCTTTTAGTTCTTAAGCCAATCAGGACAAGCAACCTAATGTTGCATACTTGAAAATGAAACTATGAAATAAAACTGATCAATTTACATGCATAATTTATATTACAAATAGGCTAATATGTGAAAGTTCCATTCTTTGGAATGTTCAGCTCCAATACAAATGAAGCAATGCAATAGGTCTGATTTATCCTAATAAGAATGCAAAAAATGCGTGGCGATTCATTCAATTGACATGTTCAGCTTCAACTAAACAGGTTACGAAACCACCTTCTGAAACTTGTACTATCTGACTATGTAAAATGCATGTTTAGAACACAGATAACTAACCCAATAACCAATTAGTATAATGGACAAGTAAAGATAGACGGGGGAGTAACACAAGATTTAGAAATATTCTATACTTTATTAAACTCCGTGTCCAAGTTAAAAACAGATAAACAAATTGAAACAGACACGTATCATCAAAGCCACCATGAAAAGAAGCTGCAAGAAAATCCCACATAGCTAACCCCAAATTGGCCACATGAATCAAAAATCCTTAAACCTCATCAACAGTATCAGCATTCCAAAAAATCAATAAAAGGTACCAGAAGAATGCTTATAAGACTCAAACAAATTTACTAATGAAGCAAAAATTAAAACAACACAAAGAAGATTAATTAATACATAAAAAAAAGAAAAAATCCCAGATCAACAGATCCACCAAAAATCAATCAGAGATCATGAAAACACAAAAATCAACACCCAATTCCCAAATTTTTTTAAAACAACAACAACAACACTCCCAAAACATTAATAAGATTGTAACTTTACCTTCCAAGACCAAAGAGACTCATGATGAAATTAGATAATAGAATTCAGGAGATTGGGATCGAAGAAAGCAGAGGCCCTGAGGTCTGGGGGGTTGAATGAGCGAAGCGGCAAAGAAATGGAAGAGTTCCCTTTGTTTTTTCTCTGTTTTTTTTTTGCTTAATAATTGGGAAAGAAAGTAAGTATATTATTTTAGTATATAGTAATAATTTGAGTGGAAGTGTCGAAAAATGCTGCCTCGCACTGACTTCGCATCTGGGTGACATGACAACTGACACCTCACTAATTATTGGAATCTTTACACAAATAGCCCACCCAATTATTTACTCTCTCCATATGTAGCACCGTCTGTCCCTCCAATATTTATTTTTTATTTCTCACTTGATATTTGATATTTATATTAGAGTCACAACTAATTTAAATCACAAATTACAGAGCTTATTATGAGGGTGACATTCCCAACATGATTTTCTCTCTACTCAACATTCAAATCTTAAAACTTTGATAATTAAGAATGAAGTAGTCCCATTACACCACAACTCATATTGGTGTCCATTCAAAAATTACAAGTAAGAATTAGTTAGCTATATAGCCTTTCCATATAATAAATTTAATATTTTAAAAACTACAATGAATAGATAGTGTTATAAATACATTACTTGAATGTCTATTTTGTCATATATAATAAATATCTACTTTATTATATATAGTGAATATCTATTTAGGGAAAAATTAGAAATTCAAAGTTAATTTTTCCTATAAATATATTAATAACGCTCAAGAGAACCCCTCGAGAGAAATAAAAATTACTTTTTTTTCTCTCTATTCTTCTTTTTATTTATTTTATATTTCATAACAAATAGTATTTAATAGTAAAAATAAAGCTCATAGAAATAAAAAACTATTCATTGACTTATCAAATAGGACAAGTGCTGCTGGATTTTTTTTATTACATGAACAGAAAAAGGTTCTTGAAATTTGTGTTCTAACACAATCTTTAGATATTTATATGATTGTAAATTATTTTATTAAGAGATAGTTTGATAGAGTGTATAGAAAAAGTATAAAATATGATGTATTAATACTGTTTAGATTAGTAATGCAAGTATTAGTTATACTAGCATTAGTTATTCAGAGGTTATTCTTATGGAGTGTTTGATTTCGTGTGTTAAAAATAACTTGCATTACAAATTTAAAAAAAAAAATTCAAAAAAACTTTCCACAAATATAATGAAAATATCGTGAAAAAGATTTTGAGGGAGTATTGTATTTTACCAATGTGCATTAAAGCCACTTGTTAAGTGTCGATTATTTTCTAAGTAATGAGGGTTTAGGGTAATTTTGATTCTAAATATTCAGCCTTGAAATAGCTTAAACGGTATAGTTTTGATGTTAAAAAGATGAAAAAAGATTGATGTGCCTTTTTAAATTCGTAATTGAAAAGTTGTTGGAAGGAAATATCTTGGGATCCACTTACGATTGTGGGTGGTGTTCATGGTTGGGAGCTAGATATGAACTCTCTGAACTCCATCAAATGAGCCTTGGTATGATTGCGGGACCCACCTACGCAAGTTGTAGGTTCCAACTAGATCAACTTTGCAAGTCAAGATTGTACCTAAGATCGTGATTTCTAACCATGGTTGTGGCTCCCTATTGTGGTTGGGAGGTATACTTGTTAATTTTCAAATGTTTGGGATTGTTTCGATCAGATGGGAGCATTGTATGATCATAAAATTTCACCATGATCGTACCTACGCTCGTAGGTTTTCACTGTTGGACAATGCTTCACTAAAATGATCATAACTTTTTACTCCGATATCACATTAAGGCAAAACTGAATGTGCTGGAAAGATAATTCAAATATCTATTATTCATTGGGTCTTGAGCTAAAAAATACTTCAGAATCTACGAATTATACTTGTTTAAACTTGAAAATAGAGAGAATCTTCACAAGATCGGTAAGAAAGTTTTTGACGTGGCCATGATCTACGAGTTACTTGTGGCCTTAATATATGTTTGAATCACTTCTCATACAATCAAAGCACGATGTTTGATTTTACATGTATTTGAAGCATGGTTCTAATTTTACTTTGAATTTTCAGGGTGCTACAGTTACCTGAAGAGATACGTAGCATTAGCACTATACATATGCCTAATTTTCTTTATTTATCCGAAATTTAAAAACTCACCCCTATCGTATTATTTTATCCGCATTAGATCTAGATAAAAATTTAGCCCACAATTCTTTCTACCAAAGACTCTCACCCTTTGCTATTCATCTCACTCACCTTCAACAAAGGATAAGGTCTTTTAATAGAAGAATTGGGGGTTAAATTTTTATCCGGGTCTAATATAGGTAAAATAATATGAATGGGTGGGGTTTTAAATTTATTAAAAAAAGGGGGCATACGTTTGTGATGATGCTACACGTCTCTTTAGATAATTTAATATGATCCAAAAGTACTACGATAAATGCGTTGACAAGCTAAACGTATA
This sequence comes from Capsicum pubescens, assembly GCA_030864215.1. Lineage (NCBI taxonomy): Eukaryota > Viridiplantae > Streptophyta > Magnoliopsida > Solanales > Solanaceae > Capsicum > Capsicum pubescens. The sequence continues at coordinate 327,536,987 of CM061538.1, read as the reverse complement.
ACATACGGTATTTGCGTGTCATTTTTAAAAGTTTGAGGGTATATATAGCCCAAAAGTATGACGACAAAGGAATTATCTAAAAATATAATGAAGGATATTTGCATACTATTTCTAAAAGTTTAGGGGTACATTCAACTTTTTATCGTTGTCAAAATATCCTGAATATATTATTGTTATTATTTTTTCTTATTATTTTATATATTTCTACTATATAGAAAAGCGGCCATAGGACAATCAAGGGTAGAATAGATATTTTACTCAGTCCAAAAAATCTTTTGCTCATTCCCATTCTTTTTCAGAGACACTGTATATCTAGAAAAATCCATTTATCACCATCTCTCTTGCATAATCTTAAAGTGTCAGTGTTCTTTCAATTTTATTCACCGCGAGTGAATTATTTTCATCCCCTTCATCTTTACAACAGGTTACAATTGCAGGTTTGTTTATAACTCAATTTTTTCACAATCATTATTCGTTGTTTCTTTCACCCTTTTATTCGTTTTCAGTCCTTGCCTTTTTTGAGTTCTTTTCACGTAGGATGATCGAGAGTACATTCAAAGACATATCTTTGCTTCAAGAAGTTGTATAACTATGTCGAATTACCCTCTCCTTCGGTACTATCTCCAATTGTTCATCTTCTAGCCTCTGTTGTATTTATTATATTCAGTAAGTGTTCTCCTTTTTTCCTGTTTCTTTTAAACTAAGTTAAAAACTTGAACTGGTTTCATAATGACTTTTTAATTGAGCATTGATGTAGAGATATTTGAGGTTGTTGAAGCTTTTCATTTAGTGGAAGTCAAAAAATCAAATGGCGATACATTAGAATATCAGTAGATATTGAATGAATGCCTAAGAAGGGGTCTTCAAGATATCGTTTGGACTTGGCAACCAGTTTGATGAGCAGCATCCAAATAATCAACTTCAGCAGGAACATTTAGATAACCAGCAACAACCTCTAAAGCAGAAGCAACTGCTACTCCAAAACCATCTGATTCAAAAAGAGCAGTTACCTTGATTACCCTACACTCCATCTTCACATTTTGTCCTAGATACAGGGGGTGACTAGGTGAATGTCGGGGGTTTCAATTAATCCCCTTCATTAGAAAAATCATACTATGCAAATAGGGTAGGCATATTATATACCTAAACCCCTTAACTTGGCCTTACATCTAAGACACCTCAGCTTGTCCCTCACCGCCTCTCAAAACCACCTGACACTAAAATGGCACATAAATTTTGGAGGTTTCTAGATTATTTTGTAAGTTGAAGTGTTCACTGGCACAATGGAGTGCATCCTCAAAGTTGGAGTATTTTATTGCCAGTTGTCTCTCAAATTAAGGCATATATCTATGCAACTGTTGAATCCTCTTGACATAAGAAGCAAAGTCAGATTAAAAGTTGCTTTAACTAGTATGTTCAGATATCAGGTGTAGCATTCATAAAACTTTTTTGTTTCAAATTCTGGTGTTAGATTTATTGGTTTGTTCACTGCCTAAACTAGATGTACGCTTAGTAGTTGAGGTTTCCCTAATCATGATTTTGTTTGTACAATACATATCTTTCAAGTGTAAATGCTTTCTGTTGTCATAGATAGTGCACTCTGCGTCCTCATAAATGTCTCTTAATGTTTGTATCATTCTTGCAATTTTCTTATTCCTTATTTGGTTGCAATAGTTGATGATTGAAATGATTCAACTTGCTTAGATTTTATCTTTAATCTGTTGGTGTTTCATGAGGAGAAATTCTTCGTAAGGATATATTCCATGTTTAATGGAAACTATGCAGTGCAAATCCTTCTGTCCTGAGCTGGGGGTCCATCGAAAACGGCCTCTCTACTTCATCTAGGTAGTGGTATGGACTGCATACACTTTACCCTTTCAAGACCCCACTTTGTGGGAATACACTGGGTTGTTGTTGTTGTTGTTGTTGTTGTTGTTTTGTGTTCTATTATGGGAGAAATATTCCAACTTTGATATAAGTAGATCATGTTACACCTTGCAAAAATGTAAGGTGAGGCTGCGTACAATAGACCCTTATGGTCCGGTCCTTCTCCGGACCCACACGTATTGAAAGTTATTAGTGCACTGAACTGCCCATTCTGTTTTCTTAAAAAGTATTTTTTTTTATGTTTAGTCACTAATTCATGTGATTATAATGCACATCAGAGAATTCAATGTGAGATGCTACCGACAAGTTACATCTGTATGGTGTCAAATTAGGCTATATGCTACATAGTACATATATCTTTTGAGTATTTTGAAATTTTGAATAATGCATCACATTTAAATTCTTCCTTTCAGTTATCATTTTAAACTTTCATAACTTTAGCTCCGCTTTGTCTCTGTGTTTACTTTCCTAATATTTCATTTTGTTGCACCAGACGTACCTCTGCAATCATATTGGCACACGATTCCATAACTCCGAATACTTAAATTTATGCAATGAAGAGTTCGACCGCAACATTTTGGTCGGAGTCCAAGAAAAATCAATACGGCGTAAAAATAGTTTGCTCTGCAATGACATCCTGACAAGAATGTTGACAACAGAGACAACAACAACAACAACAACAATAATAACATACCCAGTTTATTCCCACATAGTGGGATCTGTGGTTGTTTTTGTTCTTATTTGGGTTTTCAATGTCTGATATAATGGTGGATAAAATTCTCAATGGATCCAACTTTTTTCATTGTTTCTGTCTGTCATACCCGATTTTTACCTAAGGTCAAAACGAGCACGACATTATGGACCGTAAAATAATTAATTTTGTACAGAGTCATCACCTAAATTTGAATGAAAAATAGGAAACCTATTTATTTATTTAACAAATATGACTTTATTCTAATCTACGAAACCAATTTAGATTTTAGGTAAGAGTTCAAATTATTCCGAAGGGAAGGGGTTAGGCACCCTTCAGAATCCACAAATGTGGTTCCTGGCCAGACTTAGGTTTATTAAACGAGAAAGAGAGAAAAATCAATGTTTTTAAATGCAGATATAAAATGTATTGAAATAATATAACGCATATGCTATCGTTAAATAAAAGTATATAAACATATGTACATAAAGACAAGATTGAATAAAAAAAATTGTTCTAAATAAAAGACTACATAATATTTTTCAGTATAAAAAGTGTAAATTATTTGATTAAATAATTTAAATCAATTTAATATAAATATTAATGGCCTAAATTTGTCTAAACGCATGATAAATATCGTGTAAATAAAACATCTCCGCCCAATACTCCAACAATAAAATTTTCACTATAATAATATTTGTACAATTGCAAGAATGTAAAAATACAAAACATAAACTCTAACTCTTCTTTTGAGTGCTCTTTTGAATTATAATTCTTTTTTAACGATACATTAATCAATTATAATCTATTTTATGTTCCTGTTAATTTAAGATAATATGACTCCAAAAAGAAAAGAAACCGAATCAAGTCCTAGTAAAGGAACAAGTGCAGCAGCTCGGCCACATCCACCACTCTATAAGCTTGCTTTATAAGAGTTATCTTAATTAGGAGCAGAAGATAATGAACACGGGGAAGAGGAATGTCTCAAAAGAAATAATCCAAATGCTAATAGCCCTTCCACCGAAGAGTTGGTCAAAACCTTCAGCATTGATCGCTATCCTGTGAGAATGCAGTGCGATGGTTTCACAGATTTAACGGGTGATTTCGTGGTTAAGTTAGCAATGGGAAAATATTTTGACACCTTCAGAAAAATACTCCGAGAACAAAAATTGGATGCTTATTTCAGGAAAAGATGCTTTGGGCAATATCTTGATTTACCGGAGGACAACAATGCTCGTTTCCAAATGAAAATGGTATACGATCTTCTCAAGCTTAGGTTTATGTATGAAAACAAAGACAAGATGGATGAGGTGCGGATAAATTACTATGGCATGCCTATTTGTTTTGGTTGGAAGGAGTTTGCCATAGTTATCGGACTAAAATGTTATCCTCCTTCTTCTTCTCAAGTTATACCTACTCTGACGCAAAAGAAAGCACCCCTCACACCCAAAAAAAGCAAAGGCAAGTCGAGTGATCGTGAGGACCTGGTGTCCATTGTTGGTCCAAGCTTCAAAAATAAAAATTTGACAGAAGCGTTGAAAGGTAAAGGACTCTCAAAGAAGCACAAGAAATCATTGTGTGTGGTTTGGTTTGTACGTAATATTCTTTGGGTGAGAGGCGTTAACAACAACATAAGCCCCGATTTAATAAATCTCTCCGAGGATCTTGAGGTATTTAACAGCTATCCTTGGGGTTATGAAAGCTTCAAAATGACTGTCCAATATTTGTTGACTCCGTTGACGCCAAAAACAGTCAACTTATATGGCTTTCCATGGGCCTTCATGGTAAATATTTCTTTTATCATGATATGATTCATCATTTTTTTATTCAACAATGCTTTTGATTTATTGGCGTTATGTTATAGGCTTGGGCATTTGAAGCCATTCCTTATTTGAGACAACAAGTGAACTACCAGGAAAAAGTTTCTTGTCCAAGAATCCTGAGATGGTTGTCGGCCAAAACCGATAACAATGCAAAATTTCTTGATCTTTTCAATCCCCCCAAGGAAGCAGTGAGTCCAATTCTAATCAAGTTTTTGTTTTAATTAATGATTATTTTAAATAATTTCATCATCATTCTAATATATGTATCGATTTATTTTAGATTATCCATCCGTGGCTTATTCTGACCAACCAAAAGTTGAAGATGCCATTTTTTCTTACTTTACGATCTGTGCAAACTTTACCGGATCCTAAGGTCGTTGATGAAATAAAAATAGAATTATTTGGAGCAACAACCATCACCAGAAAAATAATTTTGAAGGGTGGGCTTGTTGTTGTGTACGATGGTAGTGGTAGTGGTAATGGTGCTGCTGTTGGGTCTAATGATGCTCCTCTTATCTTTTTTGAAACAAAAAGCCATTATGATTATGATCATACTAGTTGTACAGATTTTTCCACATCTAGCGAATGTTCTGCATGCAAATGTCAAGACTGCAAGGTAAAACACGATGGAATAATTAATACTATTAATGCACTAACTACTTCTGTAAAGAAAATGACATCTAAGAGGGGCGTTATTCCATCAAAGATGATTTCATATCCATACACTCCACTAGAGATCAAGGCTGCTAAGAGGAGAAGGAAAGATACTTTCAAGGCATCATCAAACATCGAAAGAAGAAAAATTGCAATGCCTCTGTCTTTGTCTTGCACCGATGTTCAGTGTGCAAGGGCCACAAGAGAGCAACATGAGCTGAAGAAGGTGAATGTACATCACCTGTTCCAAAAAACAAACATGCACATATCTGTTTTAAACAGATGATACATCTACTGAAAATGATCAAACAGATATATACATTTGTTGCAACTGTTGTCTAACCTTTTACATCAGATGCGTTATCTGTTGCAACAGATGAGTCTTATATTGCAACAGATGGATCATCTGTTTGAAATTATCGTACTGCTCTGATTTATCTATTTGAATCCATCCCAACAGATGATCCATCTATTGCAACATAAGAGTCATTTGTTGCTATAGATGGACGATCTATTGTATATCTGTAATTAGCATTGACAATTCTGACTTTTCAGGTGGATGTCATGGTAGAAGTCACTGCTGAAGAGCATAATATCACAGTTTATAATCCATTAACTATTTCTAAAGAAAAAAAAGTGGAGTCTGTTAGTTTGGGAGAACGAAAGAATTACACGTTTGAAGGGTTCAACATCTCGGATGAGGCTCCAAAAAAACTAACGCAGTTGATCAACGACTGTTCAGAATAGATTTCCGATGGGCTGTTAAAGCATCATGCCGGTAGGTACATAAATCAATTTTAAAAGATATTGGTTTATACGATTCTTGTTGTAAGAACGTGACATTAACACATATAAATCATCATGTAGAAAAAAATGACGAACGCTATAAAGTGAACAAATCGAGTTTTGGTTTTAATATGTTCGACTTTATTGTTGCACATCCCAAAATGAAGAATTGATTCTATTTGATGTCACAACCCCAAACTTGCTGGAATCTTGAGGTTTAAATGACATACATATTACTATTAATTAATACTTTATTTAATTGCATCTGCGTATTAATTTTTTCGTCACGTAATTTGAAATGTTTGATAATATGCGCAACACATCGATGCCATTTTTTACTACCTTCGAAAGAAGGCCAAGTTGCAAACACAGGAATAATACAGATACACGACAGATAATTATTTGTACAAAGTTTACATCAATAATGCCTACGATAGGTATTGTCAACAACAGCCAAAATTTTTCCGAAATGAGGAATGCATAATCAACATTATCAAAGGTTTTAGCATTTTGGCTGGCTTACCTTGGCATTTGGTCTATGAAGTGTACATCCTAGTCAATTATGGTGATGAATTCCATTGGGTTTTGGTTGTCGTCGTTCTAAAAGAGAGGCGCATCCGAGTTTATGACTGAATGTCGTGAAGGAGACATTCTGGGCCTTCGTCTGAGATACAAAAGCTGATCAAAATATTGCCTACTTGCCTTGATATGAGTGGCTTTTGTACTGATTGGTCGATGATTGAAGCATACCAGGATAAAATGGGTAATCTATTTGATGTACAATATGTTGAAGGAATTACTCAACAAACCATTGGTAGCCTGTAAGTATAAGTGTCATGATTTAGTTTCATTTCACAATGTTTACATGAATTGCAAGATATGGATTATCTATTTTTTTAAAATGCAGGAATTGCGGTCCTTTTGTTGTCGATTACACCGAGTATTTGAGCGATGGATTACAAGTACCAAATGATGGACTTGATGCCGTATTACTCCGCAAAAGATATGCTGCTCTTTTATGGAAATACAGAGAAGCAAAAGCTCAAAAGTCGTACGCAAGCGACACTAAAGATCTACGACGACCAAAGCCGAATTTTGTAATACCGAATAAAGAACAACTTGTCCATATTGATTAGATCTTTATAGCTTGAGTCCGTCAATGTAATAACCTATTCTCCTTTGTCTAACTTGTTGATTTATTTGTAGAGTAGATCATTTGTGCCCATAATGATTTTTTTATATTTCATTTATTTCATGTAATTTTTGAAGGTTTCGATTTATTTTATGTTGTCTATGAATATAATTTAATCCTTATTTTTTAACATGATAATTGAAATGGAATACTAGATTCAAATATCGCAACAGATAATACATCTGCTACAACAGACGACATATCTTATCAAACAGATTTAGACATATGTTGCAACATGAGATGCAATGCGTAGATCATCTGCTGAAAATTATATAACAGGTCTTCCTACCTTTTTTATTTTCTCCAACAGATTATTGATCAGTTTCAACAGATAGATTATATATTGCAACAGATTGTATATCTGTTGCGACAGACAGACTGGAAACATCTGTATAATCAACAGATGACCAACTTATTCCAACTAATAATCAATCTGTCATAACAGGTACTGTATCTGACACAACAGGTATACTATCTGTTATAACAGATATATAATCTATTGCATTTTAAAAATTCAACTTTCGCCAGACAGAGAAATTATTGCCACTACATGTAAAGTGAGGTAGCTTGAAATAAAAAATTATTACCGTGTTCGTCTCCATCTTTGTACATATTCTTCTTTATACACGGGCTCCAACCAATTAGTTAGGTCATCTGCTAGAAATTATATAACAAGTCTTCCTACTTTATTTATTTATTGCAATAGATTATCTATCAGTTGCAACAGATAGATTATATATTGCAACAGATTGGATATTTATTGCGACAGAAAGACTGGGAAACATCTATTAATGCAGCAGACAACTAACCTACTCCAATAGATAATCAATCTGTCATAACAGGTATTATACATGTTACAACAGATATACTATCTGTTGCATTATAAAAATCTAACTATCTACAGACATAAAACTTATTGCCACTACATGTAAAGTGAGGTGGCTTGACATAACAAATTATTATCATGTTCGTCTCCTTTTTTATACATTTTCTTCTTTATACACGAGCTCCAACCATTTAGTTAGTACCCCATAAGCCCAGACGGTGTCTTTCCCACCGTTGTCGCACATACCGATCATTTCTGTGCTGGTCAGCAAACACTCGATATATGCAAGCGAGTACGGCTCGCACGCTGCACCGGTTCTATTTCTCTGGAGCTCGATGTTCTTATTTCGACCTTCAAAATCCCATAATTCCTTCGTCAAGACTTCATCCAGCAAATGATCCATCAACTTACTCTGCGTCAACAACTTGGGCAACAACTTCAAGAGTGGCTGCATGTAGGCTAAAAACTTATCCTCGCTGAAAATAGTTAAGTTGCAATCATAAACCTTAATATTTCCCTCGTAGAGTAGTATCTCAACAGCGAGAAAATATTTGACTTTCATGTTCATGACAGCAAGGATTCTCTTTGCCTTGGTCCAGCTCTTGCCGTGTGGATATGGCCTCTTCCCTCTAACATATTTAATTATTTTTTCATCCCATTGGAACATAGAAACTAACTGATCAAGTCTCATGCCATCGAAATCAGCTTGCTTACGGAGATCAACGTACCTATCCTTGAAATTATTGTAGAAGTTGAGGTCCATTATCCTATCGGCAGCATCATAAGTATCCGGGTACGCTAATTGTCTGCCCCTCATGAGGCAGAGAATTTCATCAACATACTGTGGTATAAGAAGCCAATTAATTTAAATAGATTAGTAATTGTAAAGAATAAAAACACAGTGGAAAGAATACGATGCAGAGGGTTCTCTGAATCAGTTCACAGATTACCCAGCCAACGCAACTCATGCAACAGATGTGTATTATGTTGCAACAGAATACCAAGCTGTTGCAACAGATTACACATCTGCTGCATAGATTCTTCTTCGTGGAGTAGATTGGAAGGCTAGGTTAGCAAAAGTAAACTTACATTATCCTCGTACCACACACACATATTTGTCATAGTTTTGAAGTCTTTGGCGGAAAATGAATGCATGGTGTATTCTTTTTGAACCTTCCTCCTGCCATTCATGATTTGTTGCAGTTCCTCCTCTTTCTCCTTGACAAGCGCCGCGAATATGTCCACCTTCTTCAGCGGCCCCAGAACTTCAACAACTCTTGGAGCGGGAGGAGTTGCAGTTTTTGCTATTTTCATAACAGAGAGAATTTGTTTAATTTTTCTTCTTTTCCTCCTAACCCCCACTGTAGGAGTGCATGGCTCCCTTACCTCATTGGATGGTATGATAACTCTCTTGGATTTCAACTCCTTGACAACTTCAGCAATAGCCTCTAGTTTTTCAAGGAGTTTATCATCTCTGTCCTTACATACTTTGCATTTGCAATGAGAATATAAGGGTGAGAAGGGGTGAGAGGTACCACTGTAAGGGTAGGAGGGACCGGTGTAGGGGTGAGATGGACCTGTGCAAGGGGTGTTTTCAAAAGTATTTATTTTTTTGCTGAGCATGATTATAATCACAACTAGCAGCAGCAGCAGCAGTAGGATGGCTGCCACCATCACAAACAACTACACCAGCAACATCCCCAGAAGAAGCACCCGGATCTATTGCAGTTTGAGGTTGGTCCTGAAGAGCTTTAACATTAGGCAGATCTTGCCTAACTGCTCTTCTTATGTATGTTGCTCCAGCCAATTCCTTCTTTATTAACTCCACCGTTGGGTCTTCTTTTGTATCGATAAGACCCAGAGTAAGAAAAGAAGTCATCCCTAGCTCATCATCGGTAGGCACGATCCAGGATGCAAACCTATAAAAAAAAGACAGGAGACATTTAAATCATATAACAATAATTTGCAGTCAGTTGGGTTACATGGATGTTAACACAACCAACTTATGCAACAAATGATCTAGCTGCCACAATAGCTGATCTGTATGTCGCAACAGATTGATAATATGTTGCATCAGATTATGCATCTATTGCATAATTTACATCAGATGGGTAATCCATTGAGTCGGGTTCAAAGAACCAGAGCAACAGATAGTTAATCTATTGTGAAATATGGATCATCTGTTGCAATAATTTACCCATCTATTACACCAGATGTTGTTGTCAGGTAATCTATTGCAACAGACGAACCACTGTTGCAACAGATGGAATATCTGTTTCAATATCTTTCTTTGAGGCAAATTATTTTAGTTGAAAGAAGACGCACTGCATCATTCTGAGGGTTAAATAGATCAATGTCCTGCTCCTTAATAATTTTTTGCCTCCCTTTGCAGCCGCCAACCACCTAAGGATCCTTGGATGAGAAACCTCATCCGAGTAATCCTTGAACTACTTTCGAAGGGGAGGAATTGCTTCACATGCCCAAGCCTGAAAAATGTAAACATGAAGCAAGCAAAAAAAGTCATAATAAGTATATAGTCATTATAAATTAATGGATGAATAAAAATAGTGATCAATTTTACCATGAAAACCCAGGAAAAGCCGTATAATATGATCATCTCTGTGGATAGCTTTGTCAGTAAATATTCAACAGTCAAGTAGTAGCTATCATATCCCCAAGGATAGTCGTTGAATTTGTCAAAATCATCAGCAAGCGCCAATAAATTATCTTCTATGACTTTCCTGACATCTCTTGACAATAAAATGGAATGGAAAAACCAATATAAGCACAATTTCTCCCTGAAGTTCTTTGGTATGTCTTTTTCCTTGAGGTCTGCCATCAAATCCCTCGTTTTATTGCTACTACGTCCAACAATGCCCAACAGCCCATCTTTTTTCCCCTTGTATTAGTTGGACCCTTTGTGGGGTGTTTTCTTGATGAGAGGTTCTTCTGGAAAATCGTATATCAAGCCCGTCACTATGGCAAACTTTTTTAGCCCAAAATAAACCGGCATGCCACAGTAGTTGATCCAGATTTCATTCATATTTCATTCACCCTCCTTCGGATCTTTATCATCCCCCACGTACTTGATACTGCGCTTGAGAAAACCATATACCATGCTCATTGGGAAACGAAGATTGCGGTCCTTAGGCAGCTCGAGAAAGTATGCTTAGCAACTCTTGTTAAAAAGTCCGTCTATGTTTTCATTCTTCATAATTCTCCTTAATTTATTAAAATGTTTCCCCAACTGACATTTAAGTACAAGATCACTAGTTACTTTGTCAGGGCTATCCATCGGCATCGCAACTCGAAACCTGTCGATACTAATTGTTTTGACAAAATCATGCTGGGATTTAGATATTATTGCATGCTCCATTAGAGAGGTGAAGTTATCACTTTCCTCTACTTCTGTAATGCCCCAAATTTGGTACCCAGAATGCTACATGGTGCTCATGACCCTGAAGGACCACAAGCTAACCCATGACTGATATCTGTACCTGAATATTGTATAACATCATGTAAAATGCGGAAATTATAGACTGAAACATGCCATAAGGTTCAAAACGGATAAAACATAATATTTGAGAGTACGGTATATCAATACCAAAACATGAACTGAAATAAACTGTCTAAACATACTGTAGTCTGAAAAGATTCTAACTGACTGAACTGTCTGAATAAGGAGTTGATGGGACATGTCCCCAACTAACTCCATCTACTGAAAGCTAAACTAAAATTATGAAATAAATAATAATATCGTCCTCGAATGATGAGGACTCACTGCTAAATTTGGCTGCTGAAATTTGAAGTGCTACTGATGCTTTGGAACTCATGCTTCTGGACCTATGGTATAAAACACCATAACTCAAATGCGTCAGTACGATTAAATGTACTGGTATGCATGTGAGGTAGGCTGACTACGGAGGGTTCAAATGCATGAACAATGCTAATTGACTATATAACATGAATGTGAGAATACATGCATGAATAAATGACTGTAACTGAATTCGTGATGATACTGAATACTGAGTCTGAATACTGATAACATGAGTTACTAATAACTGATACTGAGCTACTGTATCTAACAGTCTAGGTTCTGATAGAACTAGCTGAGTTTCGTAATATTCTAAGTTGACTGTATCTGACAGTCCTGAATTTTGTAGAACTATCTGAGTTCTGTTATTGAGACTGAGACTGAAACTGTAACTGTAAGAAGTAGTCATCTAACCGACATGCCCCAAATAAAGTAATATAGCTGAGTTGGGGTCCAATCTGTAACCCCAATTGGAATGGTGTCAATACCGCACCACCGGTAAGGACAAGATGTGAGTGACCCTCAACTAGAAGGTACTCAAATAAGAACGAAGGGAACCCTCAACTAGCAGGTAATCCACCTCATCAACCCTCAACAGGCAGGTTATATGTCTCAACCTATGATGGCTATGTAGTTCTGGAATGCAAGAATTGCTTCTAAGAATCACACCCTCTACTGGCAGGTGAGTTCCCATCCTTGGGTTCACTCGGTGCTAAATCCTACTCCCATCTAAATAGACATGAACATGATTAACTGAGTTAACTGAGTTCCATTAACTGATGGAATACTACTGAGATTACTGAATTACTGAGCTTTCCTGAGTCACATGACTGACTGAGTTCTATTGACCATGGCTTGACTGAGAGTATCGTGAAAACATGATACTAGCTCTAGGCACACAGCTAAGTTATCGGGTACAAGTACCTCCAAGACTCGATAAAAGAAAACTGATAAGGCATGAAGTTCTTGAATACATAACCAACATCAACAATCCACAATATAATAAGTTGGGGATTTCATGAAGCACATGGTTATCATAAACTTGTACATGGTAGGAATGCATATAATAAGTATCATAATTTCATACTCTAACATCATGAGCATTCCAACAAATATATACATTGCACATCAATAGCATGAGAGTCATTTGAACATAAGGGTAAGACGTGCATTTATCATATGGGTTACAATTGAGCTATAATACACAATTTCTATCCTCTTAGGCATTTTATCAAACACCTTACATTCACAACTTAGGGCATAGGTGTAATCATCAAACTACACATTATGAACAACTCCATTCATGGATTTCAACTTGCATGCTAACGTAGTTTCATGAAAAACACATAAAGATTCCAACTTGGGAATCGTACAACAAGATAAACATGATTACAAAACAACCCGCAATATAAACATCATGATTTATAATTTGAAATAGGGTTCTTGATCTTTATGGATGAAAGAAATCCATAAATCAATACTATGCATACCTTGGATGGAATATTCTTGAAAACAAATAGTGAAATTCTTGAAATTGGAAACCCTAAGCTTGTTCTTGATGGATTTGAGAGAGAAACCACTATAATTTAGGTGAAATAGGGCTGAATTACGTGTTTGTGACTTATATAGGGGTAGGAAATTAAACCTTTTTCCCTAGAGGATGCGGTCATTTAATGACTAAAACTAGGTGTCGACGCTACAAGCGACGCAATGCATTGATGGCTGATATGCGATACTCGACACATCATGCCATGATCGCGTCGAGCCTCAGAAGTTTTGGCTCTGGCAGCCTGTACAAATATTGACCAACGCAATTGGCGATGCGGTGCGCCAAGATCGCATTGGTCCACTGTTTTGGGACTCCGAACATGATCTAAACGTGTTTCAAAAAATCCAAAACTTGTCCGGGAATACCTATTGACCTTCCTGATCGTGAATTAATGAAAATATGGGCCATTAAATGACATTAAGATATCAATATGAGATTGCCAACTTTCGAAGGCCAAAATAGGCTAAGTTTGGGAACTTGGTTAGAATTTTCTAAGTTTGGGACCCCTTGACAAGCTTAAAGGACTGAATTATGCTTAGAAGTTTTGAGGGGTCTTACAATACCTCCCCCTTGAGAATATTCATCCTCGAATGAGACTAACTGAGAGGGGAGAAGAGATAAACTGACGTACATTTTGAACATGAGCAACTGAAACATGATTCCATGACTGACATGATTGATAACTGAATACACCATACTGAGCATGTGTAACTGATTCATGAATGCATGACTGAGTGTTCTGATGAACTGAGTGTCTCACAAAGAGAATATATATCTGATGCATGATTATATGACTGAACTGATACATAAATGCACGACTGAATATGCAATGGTATTTAATACCAAGTTTATGATGGAATGCTGAACATGAATTGGATACCAAGTTGTAACTGAAATCTGAACATGAAACTTAAAAGCTTAAGGAGAACTGTTACCTTGAGCTAAATCTGAGTTAGCAGAGACGAGGTGAGGGTACTTGGTTCACATGTATGCTTCTGTTTCCCAAGTAGCTTCCTCAACGGACTGATTCCACCAAAGAACTTTGACTAGAGGGACTTCTTTGTTCCTCATTCTATGAGTCTGATAGTCAAGAATTTCAACTGAAATCTCTTCATCAGAAAGGTCGTTCTGAATATCTATGCTCTAAATAGGGACTACAACTGTTGTGTCACCTATGCACTTCTTGAGCAAAGAGACATGGAAGACTGGATGAATTGAGGCTAGATCTGAAGGCAATTCAAGCTCATAAGCTACCTTGCCGAAGCGACTAAGAATTTTGAAGGGATCGACATATCAGGGACTGAGCTTTCCCTTCTTTCCAAACCGCTTCACTTCCTTCATGGGATATATATTTAGATAAACATAATCGCCAATCTCGAACTCAAGATTTTTTCTGTGCACATCTGCATAAGACTTTTGTTGGCTCTGGGAAGCCCGGAGTCTTTCTCTGATCAACTGGACTTTTTCTAAGGCATCAATTACTAAGTCAGGACCTAGTACTGTGGCCTCACTAACTTTGAACCAACCGATTGGAGATCTATATTTCCTACCATAGAGAGCTTCTAATGGAGCCATCCGAATACTGGAACGGTAGCTGTTGTTGTATGCAAACTCAATCAAAGGCAAGTGGTCATCCCAACTACCCTTGAAGTCAATTGCACACGACCTTAGCATATCTTCAAAGTCTGAATGGTCCTTTCTACTTGACCATCTGTCTGAGGATGGAAGGTTGTACTGTGATAAACTTGGGTACCAAGACCCCTTTAGAACGCTTTCCAGAAATAAGAGGTGAACTAGATACCTCTGTATAAGATAATAGATAACAAAACACTGTAAAACTGACTAACTTTCTAATGTAGAGTTTGGCATAATCCTCAACCGAATAAGAGGTATGGGCTGGAAGAAAATGAGTTGATTTGGTCATCCTATCTTCAATGACCCAAACTGAATCATGTTGATGATGAGTACGAGGCAAACCCATCATGAAGTCCATGTTCACTTCTTCCCACTTCTAAGTAGGAATATTGAATTCCTGCATGTACCCACTAGGATTCTGATGCTTTATCTTAACTTGCTGACAAATAGAGAACTTAGCCATAGACTCTACAACATTTCTCTTCAGCCCACTCCACCAATAGACCTCCCGCAAGTTGTGGTACATCTTTGTGGACCCTAGATGAATAGATTAACGTGGACCATGCGCTTCTGTGAGAATTCGCTGCCTCAAGTCATTTACACCTGGCACACAGAGACGACCCTGACAACGCAAAACACCATATCCTCCTTGGGAGAAAACCTCTACTTTCTGATCCTTGACTGACTCTTTCAACTTGACAAGACTGGGATCTCTATCCTGATTTTCTTTCACTTTGGAAACTAGAGATGATTCTGAACTACTCTGAACCCATATATTACCCTTTGCTGAATCAACTATGCGGACACCTAGTCTGGCAAGCTGATGAAATTCCTGAGCTAACTTCTTCTTACTTCTCTCAACATGAGCAACACTACCCATAGATAGTCTACAGAGAGCGTCGGCCACTATATTGGCCTTGCCTGAATGATAAAGAACACTCATGTCATAATCTTTCAAGAGCTCTAACCACCTTCTCTGGCGAAGATTGAGATCTTTCTGAGAAAGGACATACTGAAGGCTCTTATAATCTGTGAACACATCTACATGCACCCCATACAAGTAATGCCTCCAAATCTTTAAGGCAAATACTACGGCTGCTAATGCAAGATCACGAGTCGGATAATTCTTCTCATGGGGTTTAAGCTGTCTGGAGGCATAGGCTATGACCTTACCATGCTGCATGAGGACACAACCCAAACTATACTACTCTGGATACATCACAATACACTACAAACCCATCTGAACCAGCTGGAAGAGCCAAAATTAGAGCTGAGGTGAGTCGAGTCTTCAACTCTTGAAAACTCTTCTCGCAAGGATCTGACCACTGAAACTTAACTTTCTTCTGAGTCAATCTGGACAAAGGGGGTGCAATAGAAGAGAATCCCTCAACAAACCATCTGTAATAGCCAGCCAAACCCAAGAAACTCCTGATATCTGATGGAGAGACAGGTCTGGGTTAGTTTCTTACTGTTTCGGTCTTTTGAGGATCAACCCTAATGCCATCACCTGAAATGATATGATCAAGAAATGCTACTGACCCTAGCCAAAATTCACACTTACTGAATTTGGCAAACAACTGATGATCTTTTAGAGTCTGAAGCACGATTCTGAGATAGTCTGCATGATCATGATCACTGTAAGAATAGATAAGGATATCATCTATGAAAACTATGACGAACATATCCATGTACTGCTTGAACACACGGTTCATCAAGTCCATGAAAGCTGTTGGGGCATTGGTAAGACCAAAGGACATGACTAAAAATTTAAAGTGACCATACCGAGTACGAAAAGCTATTTTCAAAATGTCACATTCTCTGACTCTGAGTTGATGATAGCCTGATCTGAGGTCTATCTTAGATAAATAGCTGGCACCCTGAAGTTGGTCAAACAAGTCTTCGATTATGAAAAGTGGATACTTGTTCTTAACCGTGACTTTATTAGTTGACAGTAATCAATGCAAATTCTAAGAGAACTATCTTTTTTTTGCACGAATAAGACTGGTGCGCCCCACGGGGATACACTGGGTCTGATGAATCCCTTATCTATGAGATCCTTCAACTGTTCTTTTAATTCTCTAAGTTCTGCTGGTGCCATTCTGTATGGCAGAATAAATATAGGTTGCGTATCTGGAAGAAGATCAATGCCGAAGTCTATTTTCTTTTTGGGAGGAATTCCTGGAAGATCTTTGGGAAAGACATCTGAATATTCATTCACGACTGGGATTGATTCAAGGTTGGGAGTTTTGGAACTAGAGTCCTTAACATGAACAAGGTGATAGACACATCCCTTAGATATCATTTTTCGTGCCCGAAGGTACGAAACAAGCTAACCTCTGAAAGCTGAAGTATTACCCCTTCACTCCAGTACGGGTTCATTTGGAAACTAAAACTGGACAATTGTGTTTCTACAGTCGACTGTGGCATAGCAGGAATAAACCCAATCCATGCCGAGAAATACATCAAAATCAGTCATCTCTAATTTGACTAAATCTACTGAGGTGACTTTCTAAAATATTATAATCGGACAGTTCCTGTATACCCATCGGGCTATGATGGTTTTACCCACTGGGGTAGAGACTAAGAAGGGCTATGCTAGAATCTTGGGACTGACTCCAAAATCAACTGCTATATAAGGAGTAACGAAAGACAAAGAAGCTCCTGGATCTAGCAAAGCGTAAACATGCAAGTGAAGAATTTGTAACGTACCAGTAACCACATCAAGAGAATTTTCCTGATCTTTCCAGGACTGGAGAGCATAAATTCTGTTTGGGCATTGCCCACTAGTAGCACTGGAAGTGGCACCCTATTGATTTGGACAATCGAACTGAGCTGAGGAATGGTTCTGCTGACTCTGGGAACCAATCTGAGGACAATCTCTGACTCTGTGGCCTGTATTTCCACATCCCAAATAAATATCCCTTCCAGCTCTGCAAATACTCTGATGGTGTTTGCCACAAGTTTGACAAAGAGGATTAGTTTGGGCATTGCTAACGCTTCCCTGAGACTTAGAGCCTGGCGCCCTATCTCTATTACTATTCCTGAACTTAGGAGCTAGAGCACTGGCTGAAGAAGGAGATGGAACTGATAAACTTAGGATGAAACTAAGAACGGTTTCCTCCCTCTGACTTAGGCTGAGCAAAGTTGAAACTACCTGTCCTCGCTCTCTTATTCTGCTTCTCCCTCATCTTAATCTTTTGCTCTTCTATCTGCTGAGCATGAGTCATAAGCCTGGCTATGTTCATGTCAATATTCAACATCGCAGACCTGCACTTATTGACCACACTATCGTTCACCCCAGAAACAAACTTACTCATCTTGGCCCTGTTATCTGCAACCATATGAGGTGCATATCTGGCTAATTGAGTAAACTTAAGAGAATACCCTTTCACCAGCATGTTTCCCTGCCTGAGATTAATAAATTCTAACAACTTAGCTTCTCTCAGCTCTAGGGGAAAGAATCTTTCTAAGAATGCGGTGACAAACTCCTCCCATTCTATGGATCCTGCATCAACTGACCTCTCTGACTTCCACTGCTTGAACTAAGTATGAGCAACATCCTGCAACTGATATGCAGCTAGCTCAGCACTCTCAATAGCTGACACCCCCATGATGTCTGTAACCTTCTGAACATAATCAAGGAATTCCTGAGGATCCTTTTCTGACTTAGACCCAAAAAAGGATGAAGGATTCATTCGAGTGAAGTCTCGAATCCTGGCTGCATCTAAATTGGCCACTAGGTTGGCTGGAATAATAGTTGGTCATTCATTCTGAGCAGCAACTGACTAAGAAAGAGTAGTGAATGCAGCTCTAAACTCTGCATGAGAGACATTCTTGCCCAAATGATCTTCGGGCTGAGGGGCTGACTAATTCCCAGTTCTCTTCTTGGGAGGCATGTTCTATACACGAAAGAGAAAGAGATTAAACTGAGAGATTAATTTGAGATTATGCTCACTGGCACGACATGAATACTAAAAAATGGGAAACTATTCCTAAACATCTTATAGCCTCCGGCACATAAGTGTGGCGCGCAACACACCCATGTACAAGACTCTACTAGATGCGGCTTTCAGACTTCCTAGGACACTATTGAACCTTAGGCTCTAATACCAAGTTTGTAATGCCCCGAATCTGGTACCTAGAATGCTACACGGTGCTCATGACCCCGAAGAACCACAAGCTAACCCATGACTAATATCTGTACCTGAATACTGTATAACATCATGTAAAATACAGAAATAATAGACTGAAACATGCCATAAGGTTCAAAATGGATAAAACATAATATCTGAGAGTACGGTATATCAATACCAAAACATGAACTGAAATAAACTGTCTGAACATACTGTAGTTTGAAAAGCCTCTAACTGACTGAATTGTCTGAATAAGAAGTTGATGGGACATATCCCCAACTAACTCTATCTACTGAAAGCTAAACAGAAATAATGAAATAAATAATAATATCATCCTCAAATAATGAGGACTCACTGCTAAATCTAGCTGCTGAAATTTGGAGTGCTACTGATTCTTTGGAACTCGTGCTTCTGGACCTATGGTATAAAACACCATTGCATAATACGTTAGTACGATTGAATGTACTGGTATGTATGTGAGGTAGGCTGAATACAGAGGGTTCAAATGCATGAACAATGCTAACTAACTATATAACATGAGCGTGAGAATACATGCATGAATAAATGACTGTAACTGAATTTGTGATGATACTGACTACTGAGTCTGAATACTGATAACATAAGTTACTAATAACTGATACTGAGCGACTGTATCTAACAGTCTAGGTTCTGATGGAACTAGATGAGTTTCATACTGTTCTGAGTTAACTGTATCTGACAGTCCTGAATTCTGTAGAACTATCTGAGTTCTGTTACTGAGACTGAGACTGAAACTGTAACTGTGGGAAGTAGTCATCTAACTGACATGCCCCAAATAAAGTAATATAGCTGAGTTGAGTTCCAATCTGTAACCCCAATTGGAAGGGTGTCAATACCGCGCCACCGGTAAGGACAAGCTGTGAGTGACCCTCAACTGGAAGGTACTCAAGTAAGAACGGAGGGAACCCTCAACTGGCAGGTAAGCCACCTCATCAACCCTCAACTGGCAGGTTAGATGTCGCAACCTACACTGGCTATGTAGTTATGGAATGCAAGGGTTGCTTCTAAGAATCACACCCTCTACTGGCAGGTGAGTTCCCATCCTTGGGTTCACTCGGTACTAAATCCTACTCCCATATGAATAGACACTGAACATGATTAACTGATCTGAACTGGATTGAGTTAAATGAGTTCCATTGACTGATGGAATACTACTGAGATTACTGAATTACTGAGCTTTCCTGAGTCACATGACTGACTGAGTTTTATTGACCATGGCTAGACTGAGAGTATCGTGAAAACATGACACTGGCTCTAGGCATACAACTAAGTTATCGGGTACAAGTACCTCCAAGACTCGATAAAAGAAAACTGATAAGGCATGACGTTCTTGAATACATAACCAACATCAACAATCCACAATATAATAAGTTGGGGATTTCATGAAGCACGTGGTTATCATAAACTTGTACATGGTAGGAATGCATATAATAAGTATCATAATTTCATACTTTAACATCATGAGCATTCCAACAAATATCTACATTACACATCAATAGCATGGGAGTCATTTGAACGTAAGGGTAAGACATGCATTTATCATATGGGTTACAATTGAGCTATAATACACAATTTCTATCCTCTTAGGCATTTTATAAAACACCTTACATGTACAACTTAGGGCATAGGTGTAATCATCAAATTACACATTATGAACAACTCTATTCATGGATTTCAACTTGCATGCTAACGTAGTTTCATGAAAAACACGTAAAGATTCCAACTTGGGAATTGTACAACAAGATAAACATAGTTACAAAATAACCCACAACATAAACATCATGATTTATAATTTGAATTAGGGTTCTTGAGCTTTATGGATGAAAGGAATCCATAAATCAACACTATGCATACCTTGGATGGAATATTCTTGAAAACAAATGGTGAAATTCTTGAAATTGGATCCTCAATTGGAAACCCTAAGCTTGTTCTTGATGGATTTGAGAGAGAAACCACTATAATTTGGATGAAATTGGGTTGAATTACGTGTTTGTGACTTATATTGGGGTGGGAAATTGACCCTTTTTCCCTTGAGGACGCGATCACTTAATGACTAAAACTGGGTGCCGACGCTACAAGCGACGCAGCGCGTTTATGGTTGCGACGTGATACTCGATATGTCACGCCATGATCATGTCAAGCCTTAGAAGTTTTGGCTCTGGCTGCCTGTACAAATGTTGACCAACGCGATTGGCAATGCGGCGTACCAAGATCGCGTTGATCCACTATTTTGGGACTCCAAACATGATCTAAACGTGTTCCAAAAAATCCAAAACTTGTTCGGGAACACCTATTGACCTTCCTGATCGTGAATTACTAAAAATACGGGCCATTAAAGGACATTAAGATTGGGAGATGAGATTGCCAACTTTTGACGGCCAAAATAGGCTAAGCCTGGGAACTTGGTTAGAATTTTCTAAGTCTGGGACCACTTGACAAGCTTAAAGGACTGAATTAAGCTTAGAAGTTTTACGGGGTCTTACAGGTTCATTTTGCCCCGATTGAGATTGTTCAGGAAGTTTCTCCGAATCTATCTGTACTCTAACCTTTTTTGTTGGGTGGTCAGAAGTTGATCCACTTTCAGTTTCTTTTCTTTTGGGAGACATCTTTTAACTACAAACAATAAAAAAATAAAAAATACATTGCATTTGTTGTTTGCATAATTTTTTTTTTAAAAAAAGCTAAGATAAATTTCAAAAAATTATTTTACACCACATTACAAAAAAAAAAAAATACTCCAACGGATAAGTCATCAGTTGGAACAGATGAGAATCTGTTTGAAGACCTATTTAATATCTCCCAACAGATATTTCACCTGTTACAATAGATAGATCACCAACACCACAACTAATTCCACCAAGACCACCACCAATACCAACACCACCACCAAAAATACAATTACCGACACCAACAACAACATCGACCAACAACACCAAAAACACCAACCAATAATACCACAACAGTCAACAAAACACTGAGATAAAAACTAGGATTTTCTCGGGTGCTTTCTATTTTTTAGCATAAAAACATAAAATTGTTAACCCATTCTCGCAGATAATATAACTAAAAGTCTTTTTTTTCATTATTAACTAAAAAGTCCTAATTTTTAGATTAAAGAATAAATGAAGAACACTTCTCGACCTCTGTTACCTGCGAAGATAGAGAAAATGATGGATACAAGCAAAAATAAAGTCGAAAATAACAACTATGTGGTCAGAAATGGAAAAAAAATTGATCTGTTTTGAAGGGTTGAGCAATATGTTGAGTAGTTGTTGTCTGTATTACTGAGAGAGAGAGAGGGGGGGGGGGAGAAACGAGAACTTGAGATTTGAAATGAGGAAAAGTTTTTTTCCGCAAATGGATGATTTGTATGGGTTGATTTGTAATTTTGAAAAAGAATGACAAGTTTTGAAATTGTTAATTTGATCTTTGCCCTTCTGTGGGCTTTCATCGAGTAAAGCAGGCTTGACAAGATGCGAATCACATGCTTATAAAAAGAAAATGGAATCATTTTCAGGGAAGACGATTCAACTACCAAATTGATCTTAATTATTTTTTAAAATTTTAAAAGATATACTCCCTCCGTTTCATTTTAGTTGACCCTTATTGACTTGGCACACCCCTTAAAAAATTATTTAACAGAGGCTTATTTTACTAAAATAACCCTAATAATTATGCATCGAAAATATGAATTTGAGTAAATACACTTTGTTTAATCATTTAATGTTGAGGGTAATATTGGAAGAACATAATAAAATTCTCTTGATTTCATCAAAGGGACAACTAAATTGAAATAAATATTTTTAAAAAGAGGGCCAACTAAAACGAAAAGTAGGGAGTACTAGTTTTAAAAACATTAAGTTAATGAGAGCGATTTTCAACTCAGTGTGATCAATCGACGGCCCGGGTCGGGATGAACGTAATACCAACGCCAATTGCAAAGACTCAGTTGAAGTTGTAGTTGACCCTATGAGCTCATTCGTTTATCCCTAGTTTCACCTAAATCAATGTAGGTATTATTAATCTCAACATTAAGTTAATGAGATCGATCGGCGACCCGGGTCGGGATGAACTTAATACCAACGCCAATTGCAAAGACTCAGTTAAAGTTGTAGTTGACCCTATGATCTCATTCATTCATCCCTAGTTCCACCTAAATCAATGTAGGTAATATTAATCCCAATATTAAGTTAATGAGATCGATCAATGACCCGGATCGGGATGAACGCAATACCAACACCAATTGCAAAGACTCAGTTGAAGTTGTAGTTGATCCTATGAGCTCATTCATTCATCCCTACTTCCACCTAAATCAATGTAGGTAATATTAATCCCAACATTAAGTTAATGAGATCGATTGACGACCCGGGTCGGGATGAACGCAATACCAATGACAATTGCAAAGACTAAGTTGAAGTTGTAGTTGACCCTATGAGATCATTCATTAATCCCTAGTTCCACCTAAATTAATGTAGGTAATGTTAATCCCAACATTAAGTTAATGAGATCGATCGACGACCCAGGTCGAGATGAACGCAATACCAATGCCAATTGCAAAGACTAAGTTGAAGTTGTAGTTGACCCTATGAGCTCATTCATTAATCCCTAGTTCCACCTAAATCAATGTAGGTAATGTTAATCCCAACATTAAGTTAATGAGAGCTCATTTCAACTCAGAGTGATCGATCGACGACCCGAGTCCGGATGAACATAATTTCTAACAGCTATTCACATCTGTTGCAATAGATGACATATCTGATTTAATTATCAAATAAACATTTAAATCTGTTGTGACAGATGACTGGGCTGTTGGAAATTTTCAAACAGATATTGGTATCTATTGTAACAGATGATATATCTGTTTGAAAATCTTTTTTTCTTTCAATTTTAAAGCAAGCTTCTGTCCAAGTAAGAGTTACTAGTAAGTGTAAGTACTACAAAATGCGGTAAAAAATGAAAAGTTTCTTTTCTTGGATAACCTAAAAATATGTTCATTGAGTAGTTTTATCTTGTCTTTTCAATGTCACTAGTCATCTGTTAGAACAGATACCAACAGATATTTAATTATCAAATGGATATCTGTCATCACAGATGACTGAGCTGTTGGGATATTTAAAAAGATATTGATATCTGTTGTAACAGTTGACATATTTAATTATCAAATGGAAAGGATTTTTTAAACAGATATTTGTATCTGTTGTAACAGATGACTGTGTTGTTAGGATTTTTAAATAGATATTGCTATCTGTTGCAACAGATGACATATCTGTTTGAAAATCTTTTTTTCTTTCAATTTTAAAGCAAGTTTCTGTCCAAGTAGATAAAGTAGTAAGTACTACTTACAAAATGCGGTAAAAAATAAAGAGTTTCTTTTTCTTGGATAACTCAAAAATATGTTCATTGAGTAGTCTTATCTTGTCTTTTCAGTGTAACTAAACTAAGTCTTCCCCGTGCCCCTCAAATTATTAATGAATATTAATTATATTAATTAATGAATATTGAAACCCACGTCTACGTACACGATTCATCTAGAATTATCTTATCTCCTCAGCTTCACTCCTAAATTTATTTTATTCATCTCTCATCTTTTTCTTTCTCTCCTCTTTAGCTTAGGGTTTCACAACCTTTTTTCTCTCTTCTCTTTCTCATAAAGATCCTTTCGGATCTTAACCGATCCATATCTTTCCTCGATTGAAATTGTTGTTTTGATCCCCTTATGACGATAAGGTATGGTTCACTATTGCTCTTTCATTCTCGTCTTCTTCTTTGCAAGTTATTTACATCTGTTTTTTTTATTTAATTACCATTTACCCTTATGATATTTATTTAAAAAATTTGAAGGAACTTTTAAGTGTTGAATAAACGAATCAAGAATTTTTATTACAATATGCGAAAAAAGTATTTTGTTGGGAGAAGTTTAAAAGCCTTGTTGGTAGTATCATTTTTTGGTATGTATTTTATTTATTTCTTTGTTGTTTATGTTGTTATTGATGTTGGTGGTGGGGTTGGCATTTTTGAAAGTTGTGGTGTGTTGTTGTTGATGGTGTTGGAACAAAGAATGTTGCTTCTTTGTTGCTGATGATGTTGAAACAAATGTTGTTGTTTCTTTATTGTTGATATTATTTTATTTGTTGTTTCTTTGTAGTTTATGTTGTTGTTGATGTTGCAATAGATGGAGCAACTATTGGAACAAATCAAACCACCAGCAAAGCTGGTTTGATGTACTCCAACAGACTCTAAATCTGTTGCAACAGACTCCAAATCTGTTGCAACAGACTCCACGTCTGTTGCAACAGACTCCACATCTGATGCAACAGACTCAACATCTGTTGAATAAATGAATAATGTTCTTTCTGATGAATAATGTTGTAGATATAAGAAACTGACAGTTGATCAACTTTTGCCCGGCTATCACAAGAGGCTGCAGTAAAGATGGGTTCGGAGGAATAAGTTGCATGCAGATGGAACCAATTCATATGTGATAGGTATGTATTACTGATAATGTTATCGTGGAAACACACATAGAGTACACTGATTTTGTGAATGCTATTTTTACCAATTAGTCATAGATCATTCAAACAAGATATCTATAATTTTACAGTTAAGTTTGGTAGGTTCGAACTGATAAGACCGAGGGACCATGAATATGGTTCTGATACCCTATTAAGATTTAATGTCACTTGTTTCTTATATTTCTTTGTCAAGCATTGTAAAAGGATCTAGTTTTGGTGTCGTTGTAAAGAAATTCAATAGCGATTGGACTAAATTTTAGGGTGCATTGGACTCTAAGAAGGCCTTCGAAGCCTAGCACTGCATCTAACAAGAACGAAAAACTAATATAGTTATTACCCTAGCCTAAATTTATATGGTTGGGTTGCTCGGGGTGATGATTATACACTAGTAGGTGCGGTAGGAGAATGCCTTCGAGGAAAAATGGGTGGTTGATGAAAGACTATATCATCTGAGAGCTGATTGAAAAAGAGACGTAGGATAGAAAGTAAGACTTCTAGCGATGATACTCAAGCCTATCAAAATGAGCGATTAGCAGAAAACCTGAGGGATTAATTTGTCATCTGTGGAAGTGATGATACTCAATTTGTCTCTCAATCACGTTTGTGGTTCCCATCAGGTCAACAACAATGGACCTAATCGTAACCATAAATAAGAAGGCGTGGGATGCAGTTTAAAATTCAGAAATTGCCGTCTTCACTTAGATTCCTTACTTTAACTGCAGTTGTTGTTGGTGGAAATTTTCTAGACTTACTGTACATTATTTCAACCCTTGATGCCCGTAAGGCTGATTTCTTGGACTTCTACTATTTTCTATCTAGGTGATAATACCGACCACGCTACCTAGTCGCAGCTCCCTAGCAATGTGTCCATCTGTATTATTTTTCTTTCAGAGAGACAACAGACGAATTTACATTGCTGGATACACTTTCATATTTGCACTTGATTCAAATTTCTCATGTTATTTTTAGATATTTCATCAGCCAGATTCGCTAGAAGTCTTACTTTCTACCCTATGTCTCCTCTTCAATTAGCTCTCAGATGATATAATCTTTCATTAACTCCCCTTTCCCTCGCAGGCATTCTCCTTCGGCTCCTTCTGGCGTATAATCATCTTCTTGATCAACCCTTCCATATAAATTTGTCCAGGGGAATTTCTATTAGTTTTTTGTTCTTGTTTGATGCAGTGCGAGGCTTCGAAGGTGTTCTCAGAGTCTAATGCACACTTAAAGTTAAGTCCAATCGCTATTGGTTCTCTGTAATGACACCAAATATTTATCCATTCTCAAAACTTGACACGCATAAACACGTGAAACAACCGTCAGTAATTCGTAACAGGGTATCTGTACCATCTTCATGAGGCCCTCAACCTTGTCAATTCGAACCCATCAAACTTTACAATGTAGGATCTTGTTTGAATGATCAGTATCTAATCGGTTAAAAACTGCATTCACAAAAACATTATACTTTGTGTGTGTTATCCCGGTGACCTTATCAATAATACTTCTTAACTCATACACATATGATAGTGGATCCATCTGAACGTACCTTATTCTTTCTAGACCATCTATGGCTTAAATTGAATAAACAGATGACTAGCAAGTTGCAACAGATGCCACATCTGTTGGAAAAACAAATTGATATATCCATCTGTTGCATTAGATTGTCAATATGTTGTAAGTTATCCGACAGGTGGATTAAATTTTGCAACAGATTACCCATCTGTTAGATTTATTTTAAATCAATTTTCTTTTCTTTTCGAAATACAATAAAAAGATAAATGTTGTATTTAGATCAATTTTTAAAAAAAATTATATATTCAAAAAATCACCAATTTTATTTAATTAAGGGATATATGAATAGTCATGGCTTCTTGTTTGACTATTAGTAACCCCTTCCAATTCAATCATTTATAAATAGGTCCCTCCGGCCTCCTTTCCTTACTCTCTCTCACTCGTTCATTCTACTACACTTACAGTACCAATATGGCTGATCTAGATTCGTACAAGAAGATTCATATGGAGTCCTTGCAGGAACTTCAAAGGCAGTTTGATGACCTTCAGAGGGATTTGA
The DNA here is from genome assembly GCA_030864215.1 of Capsicum pubescens. Taxonomy (NCBI): domain Eukaryota; kingdom Viridiplantae; phylum Streptophyta; class Magnoliopsida; order Solanales; family Solanaceae; genus Capsicum; species Capsicum pubescens. The sequence continues at coordinate 327,509,375 of CM061538.1, read as the reverse complement.
CCGACTTCAGAGCAAGGCTGAGGAGGGCGGCCCTGCTGCTGCCGGATGAAAATTTTTCGGTTGACAATAATAATAGTAATAGTAATAATAATAATAGTAATAATAATAGTAATGATAATAATAATAGTAGTAATAATAATTAGGTTATGTTTTTTCTTTCTTTTAGCGTATGTATTGGTTTGGTTTGGTCGACTTTTAATTTTTAATTCTTTTTTACTATTTAATTATCATTCTATTTATTCCATATTCTCAACATTTCGACGGTTGAGGGTAGGGATTGAGCACTCGTGGCAACAGATGGTGGGTGGTGAAAAGTCATGATTCTCCTAAAAATGATTCGTTGATAAATAATAAGGAACTAAATGATATACACAATTTATAACCGTAAAAGAAAGATTATTTAATTTAAAAAGAAGTCGCATCATTGGATTATATGATGATTGTTAAGGAAAAGGTAAATAGTTGTGACTGTGACTTTTTATCTAAACACATTCAACAAACAAAAACAAACAACGCTGCTGATGCATCAAATTCCTCATCTGTTGCGACTGGTGAATGAATTGTTAGAAGAAATCAAAAAAGTTCCTAAAACAGATGGTCGATTTGTTGCAACAGATGGTATATTTGTTTCAACAGATGGGTTATCTGATGCAACAGATATACAATCTATTGTCATAACTCAATAAAAATAATGGTTATTATTTTATTAAAGAAACGGTTATTGAAAATCAGGTGTCTTCGATTTTTAAATTGAGAAAAAGATTATTTAAATTTAAGAACTAATTATTATAATAAAAATGAGCTGAAAAGTCATGACTTTTCACAATAATAAAAAACTCAACAGCTTGATTTAATTAAGTCATTTTTTTCACAGAAAACAATAAGAAAATAAATGATAAAACATAATTTAAACCGTAAAAATCTCCTAAAAAATATTCTTGTTTTTAAATCTGTTTTATTAGTTTATATAATAAAAAGATCACCAATTTGGATTAATGATATGATGATAATTTTTTTTGAAAATAAGATAGATTATACGTTGCAACAGATATATTATCTGATGCAACAGGTTATCTATTGTTGCAACGGATGATATATCTGTTGTCACAGATGAGTTATCTGATGCAATAGATATATAATCTGTTGTCGGTTCCTGAAAAGAACTAATTATTAATAATAATAAGCTGAAAAGTCATGACTTATCGCAATATTGCATAATTTAATTAAGTCATAGCTTTTTACAGTAATCATGAATGTCATTAATAAATGGAGGTGAACAGTTGCGCATTTAAATCTGTTTTATTAATTTATATAATTAAAAAGTCAGAAAATTTGGATGTCATGATGATAATTTTTTTAAAAAAAAAGATATATAGATTATATATTACAACAGATATATTATCTGATGCAACGGGTTATCTATTTGTTGCAACAGATGATATATTTATTATCACAGATGAGTTATCTGATGCAACAGATATATAATCTGTTGTCACAACTCAGTATAAAAATGGTTCCTGGAAAGTCATGACTTATCGCAATATTGCTTAATTTAATTAAGTCATAACTTTTTACAATAATCAAGAATGTCATTAATAAATGGAGGTGAGCAGTTAATTAAAAAAGTCAGAAAATTTGGATGTCATGATGATAATTTAAAAAAAAAAGATATATAGATTATATGTTGTAATCGATATATTATCTGATGCAACAGGTTATCTATTTGTTACAAATATCTGTTGTCACAGATGAATTATCTGATGCAACAGATATATAATTTGTTGTAACAACTCAATATAAAAATGGTTCCTGAAAAAAACTAGTTATTAATAATAATAACTGAAAAGTCATGACTTATCACAATATTGCTTAATTTAATCAAGTCATAACTTTTCACAATAAGCAAGAAATGTCATTAATAAATAGAAGTGAACAGTTGCGACTTTTTGCTTAACACATTCAAGTTCAATCCTCTATAAATAGGTCCCTCCTTACTCGATCGTTCATTCTAATGCACTCTATTTATACCTTGCTCTTGTTACACCTTCAACTACTTTTTCTTCAAAGACTTGATTATTTTTTCCTGTCTCTGGTAAGTTTTCTATATGTCTCTCTTCCTGTCATTTTGCCATTCAATTTGAAATACTTGAACGATCGATTCTTATTTTTTTATCTTCACTTTCGCCTGAAAGCGAAAGAATGTCTCATTAATTATAACTAACCATTCTATTAAACAATTTTGAAATAAATATAGAATGAGAGAGATATATGATATAGAATCAAATATAGAACTGTAATAAAAAAAAATCAATTTTTGTGTAAATATACATTTATTACGTTCGAATTCTTTTTTTTTCTTTACTTTTATTTTTACATGTGTGTTTTGTCAACTTATGCATTTTCTCTAGATATGGCTGATCCAGTGTGGGATGTCGTTATTTTACGAGACGTCATGCAGGAACTGCAGAAGGAGGTTCATAACCTATAGTGGGAGTTGGCCGCCGTCAGGGTAAGGATGCTGCGGGAGATCCGCAGGCTGAGGAGGGCGCTGCTACTGCCGGTTGAAGATTGGCCGGCTGACCATACAAATAATAATGATGATAATAATAATTAAGCATTTTCTTTTCTTTTACCTATGTATTTTTATTTATTTATTTTTAATAAAAAATTTATGTTCGATGCATTTGACGTTTTAATTCTTATTTAATTTTCATGCTGTTTATTTCTTTTTCTCAACAAATGACATGTCTACAATTAAGGAATAATTTGAATCTAGTATCAATAACAAGAGATTAACATATGAGTTATTTATTGGGTTTGTGACAGGAGCTGTATTTTATTGTTCGAAACAGATTATTCATGTGTTGCAACTGAATAATTATCTGTTTCAACAGATTACTTGTCTGGTGCAGCAGATTACTTGTCTGTTGCAATAAACAACTAATCTGGTGTAACAGATTATTTATCTGTTGCAACAGATTAGTAATTTGGTACAACAGATTATTAATCTGTTAAAATAGACAACTAATCTGGTGCAACAGATTATTAATCTGTTGCAACAGAATACCCATATATACGATTCATATTATGAGCACCTAGAACCATAATCATGAATCCAACATGAGTCTACTGTTGCAACAGAATATTTATCTGGTTCCACAGATAATGGATCTGTTTAAACAGATTACTCTTATGTTGCATTCATGTTAGCGTGCTAGCTATTGTTGCAAAAGCAGCACACTAGCAGTTACCCAGATGACAAATTCAACTAAAAAGCATAATTTGACTTACCAAAGTCTCCTCTCAAAGTAAATGTCAAAGCTGAAAGTGATGTACGGAATAAAATTTGACCTAAAAAATTGGTCAAAAAGCAGCAGTTGCGGTAACAACAATGGTCAACAAGAAGAATACGAAGATGATAATAAAGTATAAGATGATGATAATGAATCAGAAGATGATGAATAAAACAGCAACAACAATGAGCAACAAATATCGCGAAGAGAGAGAAAATAATGACGGATGGGGAGAGAAAAAAACGCGTTTTTTTTCCCTTTGTTTCCCGTTATATTAACTAACATTTGAATCAAAGTATAAATTTAAAAAACTTATGGGTTATTTTAAAATTTTCCAAACTTTCTTAATCCATAGTTAAGTAATTATCACCTCCACTCAATTATTAAGACTTGTGTCACCTACACCTCATTTTAATTTTTTTTTGTCACCAATAGCCCAAAACCCCATGTCAGATGGTGAATTTCCTTTCTCATGAACTCCTTTCATGTTTTTTTACTCTTGTACCATCGGTGTAAGTTTTGAAATTAAAAATTAATGTTAGATATTAATTCATGAAAAAAATAAAACCAAAAAAATATATATTATAAGCCTAAATCAAACCAAAACAAACAAACAAATTGCAAAACATCAATAATAAAACAAATGGAAAAACGTGGTAGAGATCTTATATAGTCACCGACGGCCACGGGTTTGAACTTTGGCTCAACTCTGGTAATATCATATTCTTTTTCTTTATCACATATTTTAGAACTCATTAATTTATAAAATATAACTTTTTTTTCTTATCAAATATTTTAAAATTCTTTAATTTTTAAAATATATCTTTAGAAAAGGTGTATTCTTTTTTTTAGAATTCAATGTACTACTTACCCTATATTTCAGGATTCCTAATTTTAGAAAAAGTTTACTATATTTTTTAAAGTAATGATCCATATGCTCTAGGATTCAATATAAATATAAATAAATAATAATTTGAAAAAAGGAGTAAAAAGATGATTTTGCCTAAAGCAGAAACTTTTAATGAAGGACAAAAATTCAAACAACATTTTTAAGGTCCATCACACTTTTAATATATTTATAGATAATTACATATATATGGTTATATTTAATGAATTTCAATTATGACATATATAATATTTACATTAATAGCCGTTTTCTCATATTTAAATTTTTTAAATATGGATGTTATATTAACAGATTACTGTTTTCTATTTTTTAAGTAACAAATATTATCTTTCAAACAAATTTATTTTTTTAGGAATTTATTTAATTTATTTTCTTTATTTTTCGTTCCTAAAAAATAGAAAATGATGAGTTGTTATTAAATTTTAGGGTGCCGCTAATTTATTTCTTTAATTTTCTTATACATGAAAGATTTTATTGTGCGTGAATAAATTATTTCTATGTAAAACATACTTTGCATATTTATGGTATACTATATCATATACCATAAATATATAAACATGCTTAGTATGTTTCATACATAGTATAAACTTTATATATAACATTCTTTGTATATTTATGTTAGAAATATGCTTAGTATGTTTCTTAATACTTTGTATATTTATATATGTATGTATGTATATAATATATACATGATATAAACTTTATATATAACATACTTTGTATATTTCTGTTATAAATATAATACTTTATATATTTATGAGTATAAATATAATACTTTGTGTATAAAGATACCAAGTATTATGGTATATAAAGGTAGCAGTAGCAGTTTAATGTATAAATTTGTTAAATTAAATATATTTTTTTATGAAAAATATGTATCACCGATTTATATTTTTAGCATATATATGGTATAAACTATTTATATTTGAATAGTATAATAAAGATGTACACAATATAATATATATAATCAAATTAGAAATGAAAATAATTTGTGGTAATGATAAACTAATCTGCTACAACTTTATTAATTCCAAAAATATAGAAAATGATTATCCATTATTAATTACACGACTATAATTCCTTAAACGTCTGTATCACAACAGAAAAATTATTATTATTATTATTATTATTATTATATTATAGTAATTAGAATCATTAGTAATAAAATAATGTCTCAAATAAGAGAGAAAAATAATGATGAGAGAGAAAAAGAGATATATTAAGTAGGATAGCATTAAGTTTGAAATTATAATTATCTTTTTCTTTAAAACTGAAATATACGTAATATTGAAAAAATAATGTTATAAGAAGAGTTTTATGTAAAAAATTTAAAAAATTAGGGTTATATGTAATAATAAAAATTAAAATTAGAGTTGGAAAATTGTAAAAATACCAAAAATTTGTTTCCCTTTTCAGAATTTTTTTTTAAAATTATTTTCTAAATTTTCATGGTCAAACACCATGATTTTCAACTTCAAAAAAAATTCCCAGAATAAAGGAAAAAAATTTCATGCCAAACGGCCCTAAGTCTAACCACCCATGAAAACCAATAATCAGCTTGTGGTATCTCAAATAAGAAAATCTATCTATTTAGAATTTAGGAACAAAATAGTGTTAATATACTTTTATATTGATATCTTATTAATGAGAGAAAAATTCAAAGCTATGTTCCCTTAACAGACAGTCAACAAACAGTCAAAACTTAGAAGATAACATATCATAACAAAATGATCAAACTCTCAGTAATGAATGCTAAATTGAAACTAGAAAACAATCGCATACCACGGATTTAACATGTGAAAAATAATCTGAAGGTTCCAAGCATGTAAAAACATAGATAAAATAATAATCGTAAATATATATATGAAAAAGAGACTCCACCCTAGTGAAGAATTTTCCGGTCAGATTTGGTGGTGACAATGGGCGAAGGGGAGAGGTTGCTTCCACGGCAATGCCGGAGCAACACCGGAGAAGCAAGAAAAAGGGCCAAATCTGACCATTTTCGACCAACCAGTGGCAAAAAGGGAGAGGGAGAGGTGCGGTAATGGAGGTGTTCGCCGGTTTACTTCCGGCAAAGTGACTGGAGGACGGCTGTGGCAGTCTTGCCCGGGGTAACTGGAGGCGGCGATTTTCACGGCTGCCAGAGGTTAGTTGATGAGGAAGAGAGGTAAGAGAGAGGTCGTGGTGTGGTTAAGATGATGGCGGCGCTGGTGGAGCAATGGCCTTCGCCGGACAGTGTTTGGCGGCAGCCATGGTGAGAGAGAGTGGGATCCGATGGGAAATATGTGTGTGTATTGTGTGGTGTGGGTATTTAAAGGAAAAATAATAAAAAAATAATATTTATATCTACTTTTCCCAATAAGTCCCTTAAATTAGGAATAATGGGTGAAATAAAGTCAAAAAATTAAAAAATGATAAGACTTCAACTTGACTAATTTATTATTTTGTGCATTAAAATAATTAAATCGACTCTCATTTGTAAGTCGTATTAAATAATATATAAAAATATGAATGCCGATGTATACTCACAAAAAAAATATAAACAACAAATAAAAAATATAATTGTCTTGAAAAAAATATATTATGCCATAAATGATTAAAATTATACTACGCTATAAAGAATTGCAGTGCTATGTTATATTCGTATGCAGAGGACTGTGCAAAAATATTAAAATAATAATAAACTGATAAAAATCCTAAAATTTATGAAATTAAAAATAATTATCAATAAATCATGTAAAATTAAAATATGACAATAAATGAGTAAAATTGTAAAATAATGATGATTATCAACAATTTATTAACAATTGCAAGAAAATAGGTGAAAATTGCATATTGTGTCATTTAACGATCAGAGAGTCTAAATATGTTAATTTTAAGTATGGAGAGCCAAAATTGTATGTCAACACTGTCATTGTTCGCACATTTGTTAGTAATTCAAATTTCAAAGTACCAAAATCAGTAAGTGTGCTTGAATCTAACTTGGCTCTCTGAGACATGGCAATTGGAATTGTTGTAGATAAGTTGTTGGTGTAGTGGTTGATGCAAAAAAAAAACAGTTGCAAAATGGATAACCAATTATGAGGTAGTAATTCCAACTTGACTAATTTGCTTGGAATGTTTGTATTGTCAGTGTTGTTTATAGGTTTTGCAGTGATTAACAAGTGTCGTTAATTCACATTTGTAACACATAAATTCATTTCAATATAGTGATTATATACCTGGATGTAGGGGTGTTCATGGGTCGGTTTGAATCGGTTAGTGGTTAAAATCACAATCAGAATCAATTTAGTCGGTTTTTGAATTTCTAAAACCAAACCAAACCACAAAAAGAAAATAACCGTTGGTTTGGTTTGGTTTGATTCGATTCGATTTTTTAATTTTTTTCAGTTATTGACTAGCCTACTCCAACCATCTCTAGAATAAACTCCTTTTTTTAACCCATAGCAAAAAGTATCACATTGAACAATTTCTCATGAAATATTTGTACAGTGATAGATAAATGACACGATAAACTCTTAAAAATCAGAACAAACACATTAAACAAAATCAATATTGAGATGAAAAGCACCAGCTTTGTATTGTAGGCACTAAGATTATCTAACGACATACAAACACATACATGTACATTGTTAAAGCACCAACTTTGTATTGTAGACACTGAGATTATCCAACAACATACAAACACATACATGTACATTGTAAAACAGAGCTTTGTATTCTGTTGCAGTGTACTGCAAGAAGAGACAGAGTTGGACAAATTTGAGTTATCTGTTTACTTTATAGACTAGCTAGGTGAGCTAATCATATAGGAAAAAGATTGAATAAACAAAAAGATATAAATTAAAATTTAATTTAAGATTAAATTTAATAAAATATTTATATTTTATTCATAAATTATATATAAATAATTATAATATATATATAAAAAATTTATCAGTTTGGTTTGATTATTTTCACATTTTTTACGTAAAATCATAACCAAACTATGATAGAGTTAAGATTTTATCATCGATCTCTCATAAGAAAAAGAAGAGGCACGAGTTATTTGAGCAACAACACATTGGACCTTCATCACAAATTGAGCCTATTAAACCAGCTCACAACAACAATAGAAACTACAGCAGACTTTGGCCCAAATACACAGTTGTACATAATACATAGTAAAGAGATAAAAAACTTGTTACAAGTTAGGCAATAAAATAGTTACAAGTGTACAAAGTTTATTGGTTTTGTTTTGATTCTCTAGGTATATTCTCTAGGTATCTTGTATATATGCATTGAGTAGATGATTTGAGAAATACACAGAAAATTTCCACAATTCTTTTCTCTTCAAGTCATATTATTATGGTATCAGAGAACGGTTGAAATCCTTAGCTCTTCTTCCTTCTTTCTCCTTTTCCTTTCATCCTTCTTCATCATGTCGGATACCAGTACATCAGTAGCAACACCATTATTGAACACTGTTAATGGCAGTGATCCATCACACCCTTACTATCTTCATGCTTCTGACACACCTGGGATGGTTCTTGTTAACACTCCTTTCACTGGAAGAGGTTTTGCAGGATGGAGAAGATCCATCCTTATTTCACTCTCAGCCAAAAATAAGCTGGTGTTCATAGATGGTGTTTGCCCAACTCCATCTTCAACTGATGCTTCTTTCAGACTTTGGAATAGGTGCAATGACATGGTCACATCTTGGTTGCTCAATTCTCTTTCCAAGGATATTGCAGACAGTGTCCTTTATTCAAGAACAGCAAAGGACCTTTGGACAGATCTTGAGCACAGATTTGGACAACCAAATGGGGCAAATCTATATCACCTACAAAAGGAATTAACAGATCTGGTTCAGGGATCTAGTGACATAGCAGGTTATTTTACCAAAATCAAAAAATTATGGGATGAACTAGACACTCTAAATGTTGATGTTGTGTACAATTGTGTTTGCACTTGTAATGGAAAGAAAAAGATCATGCAGGTTAAGGAAGATGAAAGATTAATACAATTTCTCATGGGGCTAAATAATGTCTATTCTCAAGCAAGAAGTAACATACTCATGATAAACCCTATTTCTTCTGTGAATCATGCTTATTCCCTTTTGATGCAAGATATAAATCAAAGGGAAGTGCATATTCCCAATTTAACAGGAGAGGGTTCTGCTTTCTTAGTTGCGAATAATAGTAGAGGAGGAAACCCATCCTCTCAAAGATCTGGAAATGCCAATTTCAAAGTGAACAATGTGTACAAGGGAAAGAAGAATTTGTTCTGTACATATTGCAAACTTACCAATCACACTGTTGAGGATTGTCACAGACTTATTGGGTATCCTTCAGATTTTAAGTTCACCAAATCCAAAAGGTTTTCACAGCCTACAAAGAATAACTTTGGTCCTTCATCTACTGGACATGACATGAGGGTTAATAACGTGCCTCAGAAGTTTCAGCAACCTATAAAGAGCAACTATGTTAGTTCAACTATTCCACAAGAGATGGCATTCAATGTTATGCCACAGGGTACTAATTACTATAGCCCCATGCATGATCTTTCTCATTTTGCTCCACAGATATTCATAGGACAAGCTACTGTTCCATAAAATGTTATCTCTGAGAATCCTCATTTTGCTCAACAATTATCACCAGTTCAGTTCACCAAGATGACACACCTTTTGGATCAAATGCAAACAACGTCTTCTGAGGTTGCTGCAAATTCAGCATCTGGTATATTCTTTGAGAACTCGGAATCTTGTTACTCACTAGCTAATTCTAATTCTAAGTCTTGGATAATTGACTCTGGAGCAAGAGAACACATGTGTTTTGATTCTAATTCTTTTATGTCTCTTTCTCCTTTACCTATACCTATTGTTGTTAAGTTGCCCAATTCTTCTAAGGTCAGAATTACTCATGCAGGAAATATACTTCTTTCTCCGGGTCTAGTTTTGAATAATGTTTTACATATTCCATGTTTCAAATACAACCTTCTTTCTGTGCATAAACTTTGCCTTACATATCATTGCATTGTCAGTTTCACTTCCAATGGGTGGATTTTGCAGGGCCCTCATTTGAAGAGTCCACAAGTTTTTGGTGAAGTTAAAGGAGGTCTTTACACATTGGAGTCTTCTAGCACACAACATAGGACTGATTCTTCCAACAACTTAGCTCTTTTATCCAAGTCTAATGTCTCTACTTCTGTTTCAGATTCTGTTTTTCTTTCTTTGTCTGCTAAAACTACATCTGATGTAATGTTATGGCATGTAAGACTTGGGCATTTGCCCTTTTATGCAATGAGACATATTACTTCTATTTTTTTTCCTGCCAATCATGGTTGTTCTTGTACTGTTTGTCCCCTAGCAAGGCAAAATAGACTACCCTTTCCTATAAACTCTATCAAAACCAAGAGTATTTTTGAGCTTATTCACATTGACACTTGGGGTCCATTCAAGGTACCTACCTATAATGGATACAAGTATTTTCTTACAATTGTTGATGATTTTAGTAGAGCTACTTGGACTTACTTATTATCTACTAAAGGAAATATTTTTTCAGTTCTACAAACTTTCTTGTCTATGGTTGAGAGACAATTTAGTGCCAAAGTTAAGATCATTAGATCATATAATGCTTTAGAGTTGGGAAAAAGTTCTTCAGCCTCACTATTCCTACAGTCACAGGGTATTTTGCATCAAACTTCTTGTGTTGCAACACCCCAACAAAATGGAATAGTTGAAAGAAAACATAGGCATTTGTTGGAAATTGCTATAGCCCTTATGTTTCAATCTAATATTCCAATTTGTTATTGGGGGGAATGTATTGTAACGGCCACTTTTCTTATTAATCGATTTCCATCTAAAGATCTTAGTGGAAGAACCCCTTATGAAGTTATTTTTCACCAAAAAACTTCCAACCATTTCTTAAGAAGTTTTGGTTATCTATGCTATGCTTCTACACTTGCCCGACATAGAGATAAATTTCAGCCTAGAGCACGACCTTGCATCTTTCTCGGTTATCCTAGTGGTACCAAAGGTTATAAGTTGCTTGATTTATCTTCTAAGAAAGTATTTATCTCTAGGGATGTCCAATTCTTTAAGCAGAATTTTCCCTTTCTCCAAACACATTACACATCTCCTCACACTTCCTATTTTTCCATCTATATTCACCGACGGTGTTCCAGATTCACTAACCACAAGTCCAATAGCTACACCTTCTCCTCCTACCACTCACTCTAATTTAGAGACAACACCACCTATTTCATATGATACCGAGCCCACCTTTACTTCCCAAATCCCTGCTCATCCACCTACTGTTATGCCTACTGCTTTACCTACCAGGACATCTAGTAGAGCTAACAAAGGGACTCTCCCCTCTCATTTACGTGATTTCATTTGCAACAATGTCTACCCTAATGATCTCACTTCATCTTGTCTAAATTCATCAATTTCTAACTCCCATGTTCTAGCTTTCAATGCCTTATCCTCATCCAACCAGAATTTCATCAACTCAATTTCCAAAATCCATGAACCCATCCATTATTCTCAGGCTTGTAGTCATCTTGGATGGATAAAAGCCATGAATTCTGAATTAGATGCTTTGAAAGAAAATCAAACTTGGGATGTAGTACTTTTGCCTCCTGGCAAGAGGCTCTACCCTGTAAATGGGTTTATAAGGTGAAATAAAATGTTGATGGTTCAATTGAAAGACTTAAGGCACGTTTAGTGGTTCGAGGAGATGTACAAAGAGAAGGTTTGGATTTTAATGAGACATTTTCTCCTGTTGTCAAAATGACAACGATAAGATGTCTCTTAACTGTTGTAGCTAAAAAGAATTGGCCCGTCTCTCAATTTGATGTCAGTAATGCTTTTTTACATGGTGATTTACAAGAAGAAGTTTACATGAAGTTTCCTTCCAGTGTTACTCCTCCCAGTCCTTCCCATGTTTGTAGACTCAGGAAATCACTATATGGTCTCAAACAAGCCTCAAGGCAATGGTATGCCAAGCTTGCTGGAGCACTAAGTTTTAAAGGGTTTTCTTCCTCTCTAAATGATTACTCCCTATTTTTTAAACATTCAGGGGATCAGGTCACTTTCATAGCAGTTTATGTTGACGACATTTTGATCACTGGGAACAATCAGTAGGCTATTTCATATCTAAAGTGTTTCCTTCACTCAGAGTTTAAAAACAAAGATCTTGGGGGAAATTCACTATTTTTTGGGGATGGAAATACTTAAAGAAAAAGCAGGATTTATTGTGATGCAAAGAAAATTTACCTTGGATCTCCTTGAGGAATTTGGATGCTATGATCTCCCTACTGTTTCTACCCCTTTGGACCCCCAATCGAAGTTGACAGCAGACTATGGAACTCCTTTACGAGATGCTTCTATTTATCGGAGACTGGTCGGCAAACTCAACTATTTAACACATACTCGTCCAGACCTTTCCTTCACGGTTCTCATCCTCAGTCAGTATATGCAGCGTCCTTGCACTGGCCATTTTTCTGCTGCTCTTCGTGTGTTGCAATATATTCAATCTAATACAAATCAAGGTCTGCTACTCAATTCAAGATCATATTTTTTGCTTCTTTCTTTTTGTGATGCCGATTGGGCATCTTGCAAAGAATCTCAAAGATCCGTTAGTGGGTTTTTCATCAGTTTAGGAGGATCTCCTATCAGCTGGAAGTCAAAGAAACAAACCTCGATATCTCTATCATCAGCTGAAGCTGAATATCGTTCAATGCGTCGTCTTGTGGCGGAGTTGACTTGGCTCACCCGTTTACTTGCCGATCTTTCCATTTCTCCAGTGATGCCTGTTCCGATCTTGTCTGACAGTCAAGCTGCCATACACATCGCTCGAAATCCAGTCTTTCACGAACGGACGAAGCATGTTGAACCATCGATTTTTTAAAATTTAAAACCAAACATAACTAAACCAAACCAAACGTCATTTTTTTTAATCGATTTAGTTCGGTTTGGTTTTTAACTAAACCCATGAACACCCCTACCTGGATGTCTTTTCTTTTATTTAAAATAAATAATCAAAATCAAGTTTCAATTTCTTGCTCAGAGTAATGGCAGTTTTCACATGTTGGCATATATAGTCTTAGTGAATTATTAATGAGATGAACTACTAAGCATACCCGAAACTATTGTATCGGATTGAGTGTGCTGCCTCAACAAATTCACGTATGGCAATTTCTTATCTCTTTTAAAATTGCGCTTTCCTCTATTTGAGCAATCAAGTATCAATACTGCTATATAAATTTGCCAAGATTAACCACATAACTGAATCTAAATGTATATAATTCATTGATGTATCTTTTTAGGAAGATGAACTACTATTGAGTACTGACAACATGTGGAACACCAAATTATGTGGCTCCAGAGGTGCTCATTAGTTTGTTCCCTAACTTATTTTATTTCATATCTTCTGATTAGCATCTTTGATTCCTATTTTTTGGTTCTTGCTATTGTAGTTCATCAACATTAAAGATTATGTTGGAGATAAGGCTAATATGTGGCCATTTACATAGAATTCTAAACTTGCTTAAAACTAATTTGTAAATTTACATGTTCACAGATGGACAGGCCATCAATCTTAGGAGACGGAATCGAGTACTTAAAGGAGCTTCTACAGAAAATCAATGACCTGCATAATGAATTGAAGTCCACACTGCCTAGCTCTTCATTGTCCCAAACAACAAGCTTCTATCCTTTAACACCAACTGCAGCAGCTCTGCCGGGCTGCATCAATGAAGAACTCTATCTAAGTTCATTTACAGGCCCACTTTCTAGCCCGACCGGACAACCTGGAAGGGTAAAAAATTTTTAACCAAGAAGAACATTTCATCCAGAAGAAACTTATTAATACAAACATATATTTCTAATTAGGTATGTGTATATTACCTTTCTAAAAAAAAAGAGATGTTTGTGTATATAAATTGATTGCATTCAAAGCTATTATTGTGTTCTTCATGCCCGTAAAGTCTAAAGTCATCATATTATTGTTTGAGATTACGTAATGCAGATTTTGTTGAGATGGAAGCGCTATGAATATCCACATGTTTTGCAGCCGCAGACCAAGCCTATTACTCTCAACAATGAGGGCTCTCGATAACCTTGGATGGGACATCCAACAAGTTGTTATCAGCTGCTTCAATAGGCTTACCTTAGATATCTTCAGAGCCGAGGTACTTTATTTTTTTGTTTAGTGTACAATGCGGGACCTAAGCAGAAGTTTGTATATAGAAAATTGTAGTCCATTAGTTCCTACACAACACCTACTTAGCACATCCTTCTGGAGCGTGCTGAACCTAAACCTTATTAAGCTTTAAACATGGGAATGCCGAAGATCAAAGATAATAGGTTGTACTGATTTGATTCCTATTGGAATCTCTTATGATATATAAAAAATGTGATTACCAACTCATAACCGAGAAATAACCTTTTAGAAAGCTAGTAAGGTTTGTATAATCACAACTTTTCACCTTCAAGAACTTCATCTCCTCAGATTAGAACTAATCAAGATGTTGACAGGTATCTTGTTTTTTTCTGTTTTGTTCTGAATTATACATTTTCTTGATTTTATTGTGTGGTTTGTGATGGATATGTGTTTCTTTTTTCAGTAATCAGTACTTGTTAGAATTGTTGGCTGAACAGCAAAAGCTTGGTCGTTTCATGCAAGTTCTTCCCATAAGTAGCAGTCTCTTGAATCAAGGTAACTTCATTTGTAGTACATTCTTGTGGTAAATCTGCACTTTTTAGGGTGGTGATGGGGATCAGAGCTTTGCTGCATTGGTTCTGACTTTCTTATGATAAATCTGCACTTTCTATGGGTAGTGGCGGGGTTCAGAGGTTTTGCTACATTGATTCTGATTTCTTGTGGTTAAAAGATGGCAAGTTAGATCTGACTTGATTGGTTTTTACCTTCATAGACCACCGTTTGTGTTACGTTATCTGTTCTTGTCCAACTTCTCACTGTGATGGAGTTGTAAAAGAAATTATCTTTTTAAAATTTTACTCTTTTCTGGATTCTATATATATGTACTTAATGTTCATGTATATATGATTATTATGTGGTTGGAAAGGATTTGATTAGCTAATCGAGAGGAGTTTAATCGTTAAGGCACTTGGGACACATTCTACTCTTGGTGAAGCAGCTTATTTGTAACTTGATTTTCATACTCTACTTGTAAAATTTTGCAAATCGCAGGAGGAAAGGATACGGAAGTGCAAAACGATTTACACAATTAAATTCTTCTTGTAAAGTCATTTGTAATTCTTCGATTTCGTACAGTCGACTTTCTATTAATAATTTTGGAAATCCCATAAAGATTATATTGATTTTTCTTAAGGAAGTTGCTTCTTTTCAACTGTTATACATGTTTGCTCAAAATGGCCAATTAATGTCCATGATATTTTGTGCTATTATTTATCTTCAGAGGGATTTACAAGGACATGGACAAAATGTTCCGGAGGGAATTTCTAACTTTGACAATTTAATTACTATTCTTTGGAAATCTCAAATAGTTAAAATAAGAAAAATATGAGTTAGTTGATCAAACAATGATCAGGGAATAACGCGCTTGAGAGTGGACATTCTGCACTGGGTTTTGCTTGAAAGTGTTGGGTTCATAGAAGTGTGAATGGAAAATGGAGAAAAAAAAATGGTGGAGAAGAGGAGACATCAATTTGGAAAGTGTACTACTCAAATTGGAAAGTTCAGTAATTCTCCCACATTGGTGGGAGAAAGGAATTTTGGAGTGTTTATAATGATGAACACTTACTTCACATGGTAAGTGAGGAAAGAATAAGAGATGTCTCGCGCCGTCGTCGTCGCCGCTCGGCTCGGCTTTGGATTTGGATTTGGATCGATGAGATCTATGTTTAATACTCCATT
The DNA here is from genome assembly GCA_030864215.1 of Capsicum pubescens. Classification (NCBI taxonomy): domain Eukaryota; kingdom Viridiplantae; phylum Streptophyta; class Magnoliopsida; order Solanales; family Solanaceae; genus Capsicum; species Capsicum pubescens. The sequence goes on along the minus strand of CM061538.1, from coordinate 327,493,293 downwards.
TATATGATTTCAGTTTCATTACGAAAGCATGCATGCAGAAGCTATCTCGAACAGATAAACTGAACTGATGCATTGTTTCAATGAACTGACACACTTATTCACGAAATGGCATGCCTGTTCAGAACAGTCACAATGTTTGGACGAATAGACATGAATTTTCAGAAAAGGTTACACCTTTTAGATGAACCTTTGCCACTTTTCAGAAGAGGCATCTTGTGGCTATAAAAATCTGGTTTCATCCACAAGTTTGGATACGAAATTTTTCAGATTAAAAACTCTCTTCTTGTCTCAAAAATATTCTGTGTGATCACTCAAAACGTTCTGTGAGTTCGAAGATATTCCAACCGTTTGAGATACCGCTACTGTTGGTCTGGTTAGCCATTTTATCCTGGGAGGAAAAATTCCACAACCTCGGGTACAGTGAGGGGGATTATTTCCTTAGGGAAAATCCGTGAATTCGAACGACTTGGCTATTTTCCGTTTCATCTTTATTTTTCTGAAAAATAAATATACCTCTTGGAAAGGTCATTTTGATCTTGTGTTGAGGGTATTTGATACTTCATTGTGTTCTTGTTTATACTTGAACTCGAGTTGAAGTTGTTCTTGTAATATACAGATTCTGCATACCCGACTATATTGTGGGAAATAACGATCTTAAGGAAATAACACTATTACAGAATCTGTATAGCTTGTTTTTGGAAATTAAAGTTTTTACTTTCTATTCCACCTGAACTTAACTAGTGATTTTAAGTCATAAAAACTTCGTCACAAGTTAAAGATCATTCGGTTGACAATTGGAAGTCATAAAAACTTCATTGTTAACTAGAAACAAGAAGAAAAATTTAAAGTTGCTTAATTTTTAAAAGTAGTATTCTGAAAATACTAAGTATTTTTTGTCTGGTGGTGACAGAAAAATGGCAACTGAAAGTCAAATGATGGATGCGACAACGTCTGTGGGGGCAACTAATATTGCCACATCAAGTCGCACAAATGCTCCGCCAACAATGGCACCGGCGGAGAAGCCCGAAAATTTTTTGGGCATTGACTTTAAGCGGTGGCAGCAAAAGATGTTCTTTTACCTCACCACTTTATGTCTGCAATGGTTCACTAGCGAAGACGCTCCTGAGGTACCCGAGGGAACCTCGGACAAAGACCGCTTCGTTATTGTAGAAGCTTGGAAACATTCGGACTTCCTTTGCAGGAATTATATTCTGAGTGGTCTCCAAGACGACCTCTACAATGTTTATAGTGGAACCAAGACATCAAAGGAACTGTGGGGGGGCCTTGAACGAAAATATAAGACGGAGGATGCGGGAATTAAGAAATTCCTTGTTGCACGGTTCCTAGACTTCAAAATGATAGATAGCAAATCTGTTGTCTCTCAAGTACAGGAGTTGCAATTCATCATACATGATCTCCTAGCAGAAGGTATATCTTTGAAAAATACCTTAGTTGAACAAATTAAAAATGTTCTTAATACTCACATAAACTGTTTTATAGGTTTAATTGTGAATGATGTTTTTCAAGTAGCAGCGATAGTTGAGAAGCTACCACCTTTGTGGAAAGACTTCAAAAACTACTTAAAGCATAAACGCAAGGAGATGACTGTCGAAGATCTTATTGTCCGACTGCGTATTGAAGAGGAAATAAAGCTGCCGAGAGAAGGTCAAAAGGGAATTCTACAATTAATGGAGCACATATTGTAGAAGATGACCAAAACAATTCGAAGAAAAGAAAGAAAGTTGAACATGGAAGCAATCAACCCAAGAAAAAGTTCAAGAGAAAATGCTTCAATTGCGGCAAAATTGGCCACAAGTCCACAGATTGTCGAACCCGAAGAAAGGCAAGAAAAAAAATCAAGCAAATATGATTGAATCCAACAAAGAATGCGATGATTTGTGTGCTATGTTCTTAGAATGCAACTTGGTGGGGAATTCTCGCGAATGGTGGATGGATTATGGTGCCACCCGCCATGTATGTGCCAACAAGGAGTTGTTTTCTTCATTTGCTCCGACTCAAGCAGGAGAAATGATCTACATGGCTAACTCCGCTACTGCTAAGGTGGAGGGAACAGGAAAAATTTTCTTAAAGATGACTTCCGGCAAGGTCTTGACACTGAACAATGTGTTATATGTTTCGGAGTTACGTAGGAACTTAATTTATGTTTCACTCCTAGATAAGAACGGATTCAAATGTGTAACCGTTTCTGTAAAAATTATAATTAGCAAAGGAGAAATATATGTAGGGAAAGGCTATCTGGCCGAAGGCCTTTATAAGATGAATGTAATGACTATTGAAATAAATAAAAGTTCAAATTCTTCTTATTTGCTTGAGTCTTATTATTTATGGAATGAACGTTTAGGTCATGTTAATTGCAAAACGTTATGAAAACTGATTAACTTAAAAGTTTTGCCAAACTTTGAGTGCAATAAATCAAAGTGTCAAACGTGTGTAGAATCGAAGTATGCAAAGCATCCTTATAAGTCCATTGAAAGGAATTCCAATCCCTTAGACTTAATACACACTGACATTTGTGATATGAAGTCAACACCATCACGTGGTGGAAAAAAGTATTTTATAACTTTTATTGACGATCGCACTAGATATTGTTCTGTCTACTTGCTAAATAGTAAGGATGAAGCAATAGATGCGTTTAGGCAATATAAAATTGAAGTTGAAAATCAGTTAGACAAAAAGATCAAAATGATAAGAAGTGATAGGGGCGGAGAATATGAATCTCCCTTTGCGCAAATATGTGTAGAGTGGAATAATCCATCAAACTACGGCCCCATATTCACCCCAATTTAATGGAATTGCGGAAAGGAAAAATCGAACTTTGAAGGAAATGATGAATGCCTTACTTATAAGTTCTGGTTTAATGCAAAACTTATGGGGGGAGGCTATCATTACGGCCAATCGTATACTCAACAGATTTCCCCATAGTAAGACACAATCAATTCCTTACGAAAAATGGAAAGGAAGAAAACCCAACATGAAATATTTCAAAGTGTGGGGTTGTCTAGCGAAGATTCAAGTTCCTATACCTAAAAAGGTTAAGATAGGACCTAAAATGGTGGACTGCGTGTTCATAGGATATGCTAAAAGTAGTAAAGCATGTCGATTTTTGGTTCATAAATCCGAACATCCGGATATTAATGAAAATACGGTAATTGAATCAGACAATGCTGAATTCTTTGAAAACATTTACCCGTATAAAATTAGACATGAACAGTCTAGTGGAGGATCTAAATGACCTCGAGATGAACCAAGTGAGAATGTACATAATGAATAAAATCCAAGACGTAGTACACGTCAAAGAATGTCAACTTCGTTTGGATCGGATTTTGTAACATTTCTCTTAGAAAATGAGCCTCAAACGTTTAGAGAAGTGATGTCATCGTCAGACTCATCATTTTGGAAAGAGGCAGTCAATAGTGAGATAGATTCAATCTTAAGCAACCATACATGGGAATTGGTTGACCTTCCTCCCGAAAATAAACCATTAGGTTCTAAATGGATCTTCAAAAGGAAAATGAAGACGGATGATACTATTGACAAATACAAGGCAAGACTTGTAGTAAAAGGATTCAAAAAGAAAGAAGACCTTGATTACTTTGATACATACTCGCCAGTAACAAGGATAACCTCGATTCGAATATTAATTGCCTTGGCGTCGGTATATGATCTTCAAATCCATCAAATGGATGTGAAAACCGCATTCCTAAATGGAGATTTGGAGGAAGAAATATACATGGAACAACCTGAGGGTTTTTTGGTTCCAGGAAAAGAAAATAAGGTGTGTAAACTTGTTAAGTCACTTTATGGACTAAAGCAAGCACCTAAACAATGGCATGCAAAGTTTGACCAAACCATGTTGGCAAACGGATTCAAAATAATGAATGTGATAAATGTGTTTATATTAAAGACACTCCAAATCACCAAGTCATTATTTGTTTATATGTGGATGATATGTTGATCATCAGTAGAGACATTTCTGACATAAATGCAACAAAACGAATGCTCGAGAGCAAGTTTGATATGAAAGACCTTGGAGTTGCAGATGTGATCTTAGGTATAAGAATCCATCGAACTCCACAAGGGTTCATTGTCACAGTCTTATTATATCGAAAAAGTAATTGACAAGTTCAAGTATATGGAATTCGGTATTGCCAAGACTCCATTGGATTTGAACTTTGCAATTCGAAAGAATGAAGGTGAAAGTGACTCGCAATTGGAGTACGCAAGAGTATTGGGATGTTTAATGTATATAATGAACTGTACACGACCATACATAGCATGCGCTATCAGTAAATTGAGTCGGTACATGAGTAATCCCAACAAAACTCATTGGATGGCATTGAAAAGAGTTTTGGGGTATCTTAAATACACTCAATATTATGCTTTGCATTATAATAAATATCCTGCGGTACTTGAAGGATATAGTGATGCAAATTGGTCAGCGGATCAAACGAAGTAAAATCCACAAGTGGATGTGTATTTACTATCGGTGGAGGAGCAGTTTCTTGAAATCCATCCAAACAGACTTGTATCGCTCGCTCTACAATGGAATCTGAATTTATCGCATTAGATAAAGTCGGTGAAGAAGTAGAATGGCTCTGAAATTTCTTGGAAGATATTCCGTATTGGCCCAAGCCAGTGGCACCAGTATGTATACACTGTGATAGCCAAGCAGCAATAGGTAGGGCAGAGAGCATAATGTATAACGGTAAATTTCGTCACATACGACGGAGACATAATACCGTTAGAGAACTCCTCTCTAGTGGAATTATCACTATATACTATGTAAAGTCAAAGAATAATATGTCGGATCCACTTACAAAAGGCCTATCTAGATAAGGAGTAGAAAGGACATCCAAGGAAATGGGTTTAAGGCCTAGGACAAGTCAGCATGGCGGTAACTCTACCTAGCATACTGGAGATCCCAAGAGCTAGGTTCAAGGAGATTAAACAAAGTTGTGTCTGGCAGGTTCAACATTGTCAATTACCCAACCCATTCTCATGATGTAGACAATGTACAATAAACTAGGATAAGACTTAAGGTGAAAAGTCTTTTAATAATTATCTAAATTTGACAGATTTGACCAAATAGTTTAATCTACAGGATTGAACATTTAGAAATCACCTATGCGAGGGTGAAGTGGAAGTCGCTTCAAGGAGAATGTTAGTAAAGGCCTATTCTCTAAGCTCTCATGAAATCGGGACGTGTTCATGGCTGAAAAGAACAAAACCATGAGAACCATAAACGTTAAAAGGCTGGTTGTGTGACATGTATTGTCTAGGTGTACAATAAAGCTCGACGTTTCAAAGATATCAAATCTACCGATTGACCGAGTGCATCCGATGCATGTTCACTATGGAAAGTTCAAAGGGAAACCCACTTATCCAGATGCAATCAATCTTTGCTTGATGATCACATACTTATCCGTAAAATTTTTATGAAAAATAGCCATTCCCCATTCATTTTGGGGATTGTTGGGTTCATAGAAGTGTGAATGGAAAATGAAGAAAAAATGGTGGAGAAGAGGAGACACCAATTTGGAAAGTGTACTCCCCAAATTGGAAAGTTCACTAATTCTCCCACATTGGTGGGAGAAAGGAACTTTGGAGTGTTTATAATGATGAACACTTACTCCACATGTTAAGTGATACAAGAAATAAGAGATGCCTCGCGCCGTCGTCATCGCTCACTCGGCTCGGCTTCGGATTTAGATTTGGAAATCGATCGATGAGATCTATCTTTTTTGACAAAATTTATTTGAATTCCGAAAATACCAACAGGAACGCAGTAAATATTTTCTGTGTTTAATACTCCATTTATATGATTTCAGTTTCATTACGAAAGCATGCACACAGAAGCTATTTCGAATAGATGTTTCAGATAAATTTTCGAACTGATGCAATTTTTCACTGAAATGGTGCACAATTTTGAAACTGAACTGATGCACTGTTTCAGTAAACTGATGCACTGCTTCAGAACTGATGCATTGTTTTAATGAACTGACACACTTATTCACGAAATGGCATGCCTGTTCAGAACAGTCACAATGTTTGGACGAATAGACATGAATTTTCAGAAAAGGTTACTCCTTTTAGATGAACCTTTGCCACTTTTCAGAAGAGGCATCTTGTGGCTATAGAAATCTGGTTTCATCCACAGGTTTGAATATGAAATTTTTCAGATTAAAAACACTCTTCTTGTCTCAAAATTTTTTTGTGTGATCACTCAAAACGTTCTGTGAGTTCGAAGATATTCCAACCATTTGAGATACCGCTACTGTTGGTCTGGTTAGCCATTTTATCCTGGGAGGAAAAATTCTACAACCTCGGGTACAGTGAGGGGGATTATTTCCTTAAGGAAAATCCGTGAATTCGAACGACTTGGTTATTTTCTGTTTCATCTTTATTTTTCTGAAAAATAAATACACCTCTTGGAAAGGTCATTTTGATCTTGTGTTGAGGGTATTTGATACTTCATTGTGTTCTTGTTTATACTTGAACTCAAGTTGAAGTTGTTGTTGTAATATCCAGATTCTGCATACCCGACTATATTGTGGGAAATAACAGAAAGAATATTTGGCTGGTCTGGAAAGTTTCATACTTGTTTAGATGCGAAATATTAAGTGCGTATTCTTCATGTTAACATCCTTAATCTGGGTTAGTTTGGTCAATATGCCACTTGAGTTCTTATTATTCAGAATTCAGGAGGTTAATTCAAATTTAATATGTCATTATCCAGGTAGAGATAGTATAAGATGTTTATTTCTCTTAACCTCTTGGTATTTTATTGATTATCATGTTACCAATTTTTCTGTAAAACTATTCTGTGCATTGTAGTCAAACTGCTATCTGATTAATGCTTGATCACTATAAATAGATTCTAATTTTCAGAGACTTTAGGGGTAATTAACTGTTTATTGTCATAGTCATCATGTAATTATTACAATATTGATTTAATGATCAATTACCTTGACTACATTCTGTTTTTCAAAGATCATGAAGGTATCAGGAATGATGCCAAACCAAGGTTTTGGTGAGCTAGATAGGTTTCGGCATAGAGGTCCCAGCCCTATGACTTCACCAAACTTTAGGTCAAATGTTGGTGGAACAGAATTGGGTGGTTGGGGTGGACTTGCGCAGGAGGTAATTGGCTTTGTGATCTTATATCTGACAAGTTATCCATTTGTCTCATGTTGTGGATTTTTTCTCTTAGCAGGAGCATCTCTTTACTCTGTGTGCGTCATATGTACAAGAGGAAAAGAACCAATAGTATCATAGCTATACAGATCTAGATCTAATAATTCAACAAAAAGTTTAGTAGCTGGAGGATTTCTATGATTTTCTCAACAATATAAATTGGACGTAAGTTGCTTTTAGTAAAAGGATTAGCGTAAGCTTCAATCTTCAAGAAGTTGTTGTTATGTGACAAGGAGGTCACAGGTTCAAGCCGTGGAAACAGCCTCTTGCAAAAATGTGTGGTAAGGCTGCGTATGAACACTTTGTCCTCCTTGATTGAGTGTATCTGTCAGTCTCTCTATCCAGAAAGCATGTTTTCTCTTGCTTATTTGGATCAATATTGGAGAAATAGAAAACAACAAGAGTTAAATGACCTGTGATTTAGTTGGTTTGTTATCCTTGATATTTTTATGTGAAGTAACTCTTTTTTTTATGATCATTTTTTTAAAGTAATCTCAGCAATGCAAAGAAGGTCAAGACTTCCGTACCGATCAAATCAAAACATTATTACTGGATTCCGCCGCTTGCCACGGGATGATATAAGCTTTTATGATTGACAAAGAGAAACAATTACGGATTATAGTACAATATCTTTAATTTCTAATCATCATATTTTTTGAATACATTACTTAATTTTACATGGGTATATCACTTTTACACGAATAAATTATATTGTTCTGTGATGTATTCGAGTTTTAGTGAAGGAAAATGTTTTCCATGAAAAATATTTTCCTGAAAAAACAAGTTGATTTATTACTTGTTTTCTTATGTTTGGTTGGTGGATGAAAAATATTTTCTAGTATTTGGTTGGTGAATGAAAAAATATTTTTCAAAAAATATATTTTAGTGTTTAGCTAAAGCGTAAAAATACATTTTAGAATCCTTTTTTAAAAAATAAATTAAAAAAAATTAAATCCTTTTTTGGGAAGGGGGTTGGTAGGTGGGTGGGTGGGGGTGTCAGAATAGATAGTAAGGGTGGGGTAAGAAAAAAATTTAAATTTAAAAAAAAAAAAAATTGGCGGGGAAGGGGGGTTAGTAGGAGCTGGGGGTCAGGGTAGGGGAGTACAGGGGAAGAAAAAAATTTAAAAATAATTTTTTTTTTAGGTTGGGGGGGGGGGGATGGGAAAGGGGATAAGAGAAAATTTTGAATTTTTTAATAAAATGTAGATATTATTTTTGGAAGGGGGATGGTAGGGGTTGGGGTGGGATGGGAGTAGGGGATGGACTAAGAAAAAAATTTGAAATACTTTTTAAAACAATTGAATTTTGAGGGTGGGGTGGGGGTGGGGGTAGGGGTGGCATCGGGGTGATAGGGTATTGGGGGCGGGGGGCGGGACAGATGATTTTGAGAATTGTATGAACATTTTAACTTTAAAGTGAGGTTGAAAGAGAGTTTTGGAAAATGTTTTCCTTACTTTTTTAAGGGAAGTCATTTTCCTTTGATTTAAGGAAAATAAGTTGGTTTGAAAAATATTTTTCAAAATATATAAGTCAACCAAATATAAGAAAACTGGAAAACTTTTTCTGGAAAATGTTTTCTTCATACCAAACACACCCTTAAAGTAAAATCAGAGTTTTATGTAATTATTTAAAAGGATTGAGATTTTAAATAGTTAATGATAGGATAAAGTTGTATGATTATTCTTGAAAATTATATCAAAACCTAATGTGTTAGGCCGTGCCCAGCACAACTAATGCTTATCTAGTTTTATTATAGAAAAGCCAAGGAAGGACGACCATGGCTGTAAAAAATTGTACAATGTGCAATACAAATTGTACTATGTATTTTATCTTGTTTTATTTCGTCACCAATTATCTTCAATCATATGTAATACTAGGGCCCATTCTCTTTATTCCTACACAAATTTATTCAAATCTATTGTTTATTGTAAAAAAATTAAAATGCTCAATTATCATCAACTTTCTTTCATGTTCTATTTTTTCACGTTTTTATTTTTTTATTTTTTGTGAAAGTTTTGTTTGTCACTATTTAGTACTTTCTTCGGTTCAATTTGTTTGATTTATTTCTTTTTTATTTCATTTTAAAAGAAGATCTTTTTCATTTTTTAACAACATTTTTAATTTTAACTTTCCACATGTCACATTTAAGATTATAAGATTAAAGAATATTTTGGTATATTTGACATATCTTTTATTTAATATCACAATATTCAAAAAAAATATTTTACTTTTTAAAATTTCGTACCAAATTAAAACAGACCAAACAAACTGAAACAGATAGAGTATTAACAGAATGGTGCATTTCTAATAAAAAAAATACAAAACTTGTAGATGTTAAATTGTGCTTATAAATATGTATATATGTAATTTCAAAATTCAAAGCTTCTAAAATTATGTTTTAGCCAAAGATTATTTTCATAAACTTCTAATAATTATAACAAACTTATAAAATTCATTGAAATTAATTTATAAATCACTAGGGATATTATGTCATACCAAAGTTGAATTCCTTATTTAAAATTTAATCTATTATATAATATAAGATTATTGATGAGTAAAGCTTTAAACTATGGCTTGAGATTACTTTTAATAAAGATATTGAAATGAAATAATAAATTACCATGGAATTGAACTGATATGAAAACTATTGACACATTTAGTTCATACTCAGATAAAAGAGTTTAATTAGTTAGTGTTATTTATTTGTTTGATTTTGATTTGATATTGAATTTTAAAAAAATTAAAAAAAGATTTTTGAATCTTATATTAATAGGCTAAAGATATGTATAATGTATCAAAAACTCTTTAATTTTGCAGAATTGATTAAAAAATTATCAAAAATAAAGAGATGTTCTCCTTTTAAATAGATCAAAACGGATGGAGTACTATATTAATAGTAAAATAATAAAAAAAGATACTGATAAATGATGAAAAAGTATTCATTTAATTTTAAAACTATATATACTAAAGATAATTCTAAAACTATAATATATTTAATTTAATTGGTACTTTTGTTCATATTATATCAAGACGTTATAATTTGTACAATATCAAGACGTTATAATTTGTACACTTAACTTCATATATCCCTTTACAACACATTTACAATCTTCAAAATAAAATATATTATTTTGAGGTAGTATATTCTCTCATCAGGTATATAAATCTTTAAAACATATATATATATATAAATATATATATATATATATATATATATATATATATATATACTAAATTATTCTCTTGAATTTATAGTATATAAAATATGATGTGAAATCATAACTTTTTCATTTTTATTTCTTTGTAAAGAATGATATGATTAATTTTAACTTTCATCAAATAGGTTGAATTTCATTCGCTAAACCCCTGCAAAATGAATTTAAGTGCATTCAAGATTAGTTTATAGATGGATCATTTTTATTTTTTAGTTGTTTTGTATGATTCTATAAAAAAAACATTAATATAATTGACACTTTATTATAATGTGTATCTTTATCATCATTTTTTATTGTGCTAGTTTGAAAATATTGATGACCATTTAAAAAATTAATTAAATGACTATAAATATATTTAAATATCTAAAAATTACATACATACACAAGGTAACTTATATTTATTACATAAAATCCCATATTTGAAAAGAAATTACAAAAATCTCATATTAATTACTTAAATCCCTTACGTTTTTTACTTTCTCTCTCCTCTCCCTTATACATCCCAATACTACTGTGCTTTGCTCCTTGTTTAGTTTGATTTTTCCTCCATTACTACTCTCCATATTTCACACCCAAAATCAAGATACGTGTTCTGAGAGGTTTCAATTTTATAAATTTTCAAACATTAACTGAAGATATTGATTAACTTCATCATCACCCTAATTAATTTTAAGTTTTGTTTTCAACATTACCAAATCAAAATTAGTTTTGAGTTTTTAGATTTTTTTTCTGTTGCATGTATGTATTTATGAAATTAATTGCTTTTGCAATATCATTCCAGTATGTTAGTTGAATTTTGTCGTATTTTTTCATATAATACAAGTCAGATCTTTGTTGTTTTTTTATTTTTAGTTGCAAGTGCTTAATTAATAAAGTATAAATTTTGTAACAGAGTCTTGTCCTAACTTTAGTTTAGGAGTTAGTCAATTAGATTGTCAAGAACAAAATATTTTCATTGTTGATTTTGTTCCTGGTACATTTGATTATGAAGAATCCAATTTTGCAGAGAATCGATTCGAGCACCGAAACGACCCGATAACTATGAAGAAATTGAGGGAAGCTGCCAGTTCAAGTTCAAAAAGTCAGCTTCAAAATCGACAAGCAAAAAGAAGGTCGATGATTCAGGATGACCACGTCTTCCAAATGTATAGTTTTAAAATTACTTTATTTTCTTCAGTAAATAGGTAATTACACGTTGATAAATATTTTGTGGGACTGTACAGTATGAGAATATAAATATTATACATTACCAAGTTTATCTTACTTTGAGTAAGTTATGCTTTATGTATGTGGTTTCATTATATATTGAAATTATCAATTATGTATAAGGTTATGTTATACAATAAGGAAGGTATTCTCGACAATATGTAAAAAGTGCTCATACAATTTTACATAAAGTTTCCTTATACATTAAGCAAGATTACTTAATAATATGTATAAAGTTTACATATACAAGTGAACATATTGTATCGAGTTATCTTTATTATGTATAAGTTTGCTGCAATGTTGTTATCCTTAATTTGTGTTTTCTATTTTATGCTTTATGTATGAGGTTTCATTATACATCTTGAAAGTATCAAATATGTATAAGGTTATGTTCTACAGTAAACAAAGTATTTTTTACAATATGTAAAAGATGCTCATACAATTTTGTATAATGTTTTCTTATACATTAAGCAAGATTACTTAATAATATGTATAAGGTTTGCATATACATATGAACATGTTGTATCGTGTTATCTTTAATATGTATAAGTTCGTTGCAATGTTGTTACCCTTAATTTTTATTTTTCTATTATGTTATTTATGTATAAGGTTTCATTATACATCTTGAAAGTATCATTTATGTATAAGGTTATGTTATACAGTAAGCAAGGTATTCTTTACAATATGTAAAAGTTGCTCATATAATTTTGTATAATGTTTCCTTTTACATTAAGCAAGATTACTTAATATTATGTATAAGATTTGCATATACATGTGAACATGTTGTATCCTGTTATTTGTATGTAATAAGGAAGCTGCAATGTTGTTATCCTTAATTTTTTTTCTATTATTATCTCAGGGAATGAAATATCGTATTGACAAGGTTTCGGCTCACCCATTACATATTGGTAGCACGTGTAATCGAGATTTTGGAGAAGACATAAAGACTTATTTTGGAGAAGAAATTTATGGGGCACTAAGAAATACAATCTTTGGTGTATTTCTCTAAATGTCCCAGTACAATTGGATAGGGCAAATATCTAAATGTCTTCTGATGCTAGAAATTCAGCAGGATAAACATAATGAGATTCATGTTTATGTAAAGGGTAAAATTTTGAGATTTTCTATGCTTGAGTTTGTCATTATTATTAGTCTTAAATGTACCGATAATATTGATGAATATATGTACAGTTCATTGCTCAAATCAGCTTTGATGTCGTAGTATTTCCCTAATACTAAAGCCGAAATAACTAAGAAAACCTTGATTCAACGTGTGAAGATAGAGATTTTTGATAACTCTCAAGATGCACTGAACATTGCAATACTTTACTTTGTTCATACTTTTTTGTTTTCTCAGCATTGTGAATCACCTATTAGTTTAGCGCACTTTCAGATGGTGGAGAATGATCGTTACAGAAATTTTTCATGGGGAAAGATTACATTTGAGAAGTTGATCAATTCATGGCAACAGGATGTCAACATCGCAAAATAGCTATACTCTTTGGGTGGAATGCCACACGTTCTCAATGTTTGGTTATTTGAGTGCAGCTCCAAAATCGATAAAACAATTGCGCTATGTCAGAGAAACAACATTTCAAGGATATTCAACTGATCTGTAGAGTGTGTGAGGCCTAAATATGAGTCACCTATGGCTAGAATGTTCAGCAAGGTTGATGTATAACCTTTTCTTTATTTTTTTTCATTTCATTTTCTTTAAGTTTTAATACTTTTATGTGGATTTTCACTTTTCCAATTTGTTTACAAGAATATACAACCTACAACAACTAAAGAAGTTCAGAGATTGAATTTGTCTTTCACATAGAATTTTGAGATATGTCATGGACTTCGAACACCTACTGCTGCCATATCTGCTGATCGCAAGCTGAAAAGGATAGCTGGTGATTTTGATGATTTTAGAACTATATCACCACGGGAAATCTTGATTATGGCAGGATTATCTTCATCTTTATCCATTGAACAAACATCTAAGAGAATAAAGTCGGTGATGTTTGAGAAAGACAGTCCAGGGGTAAGAGATGATAAGGGTTCTACACGTGATTGTTCAGTAGGTGATGTAGTCTTTTTTAAAAAATCAAATTGCATCAACACAAAAATCATCATTCCAATTTAAACATGATCAACGACGACAATTTGTTGCATCTCCGGAGCCTGAGCAAGTCAAGAACCTTCCTTCCTCTTCCTTAATTCCTCATGGGACATCTAAGTTAAATTCGGACATAGAGGAGATAAAGTCTTACATCAAGTACTATGGAAGTTAACATTCTTACTGATATTTTTGTTTTAAAAATATAGCATGGTTACTAATTTTTTTTATTTTTATGTACATACTAAGGTTGATCAGAAGATTGCTGACCTGGTAACGGTAATATCAAATATACCAGCTGAGATTGTTAAAGCTTTGAAGAAAGAACAAAATAAAGAACCACCGATATAGCCATTTTTATACATTCATTTTTTATTTAGTATTGTAAAATATTCATACAATCGTCTTATTATTTTATATAGAATGAGAAAAATGATGATAAGGAATAAGAAGGCGAAGAAGAATCAAGAAAATAGGAAAGTTCAATCACAACGGAGATACCGATATATTTTTTTTTATAAATAAATGTGTTTGTTAGTATAAGTCTGTCTTTCTACCATTGACAAACATTTGTTTTCGTTCTTAAATAGAATGAAGATGTGGGCAAGGGTCAGCAGAATGGTACCAAAATTGATGATCCTATTGAATTTTAAACGGTGGACACGAATCTCAAAGGATGTGTCAATGAAGATACTGAATGTATAACAACAAGTGCTAGTCAAAGACAACAGAAGGCATTTTGAAATTATTTGTCCACATTTGTATGGAAGAACGAATATGTATGGGAGAGTTGTGTCGATATTAGAATCATAAATCTTTTCTTTTTTGGTCTTTTGATCCAATATAATAGATTTTCGAACTAATCATACGTATTTATTTTATTTAAGACACCTGCTTGTTCAGAAATATGTTAGGTTTTACTGATTTGATTTACTCCTGTGTATGAAATAGCTTATACATAAATAAGTTATGTATAAAAAACAAAATAAATACATTTGTTATGTGTTACAGAAAATTTTTAATGTTGTCAAACCATTTATAAATTGAAATGTTATGTATGTGAGTTTTTCAACTATTTAAAAAATAGTATGTGTTTGAAATTGCATATAATTATATGTTTTGTGTATTGATATTTTATGTTTTTAAGTACCAATGATTTACTACACATTATAAAATTATGGTTGTAAAATGAAAAATAAATCATATCATAAGTATTTACATCTGTAAAGTACGTATGAAAAATTTGCTCGTTATATATTTTTCGTTTAGGCTTCATTGCTCTCAATCTATCACCGCATAACACATTAATGTTCATATATGTAGGATAATTTCAGTGCCATAATAACAGATTCAGTTCAAGACGTTGTTGATGCACTTTTATTTGGATTGACAACAGCTTCAACTTCAAAGCCACTGAATATTGGTACTCCAAATACAGTGATCGAGAGTCAATGGACTTTTTTCGAGAGTCAGTTTCTACCTGATTTTTCAGATGCTCAAATTCGAAAATGTGATGCCGTTAAAGAACGAGTAAAAAGGGACCGAAAGAAGTCCAGAATTTTCAAGTTACCATACCTAATAAATTTGATTCGAGCTCTAAGGAAGAGGGAAGTTCTGATACTGAAGAGAAGCAGAAGTATAACTTCGATGGTTGTACCATTTCTTAAGATTTGCTTAACGAATTAATGTTGGATTACTCGAAATGAATTACAGAAGGGTTATTAAAGTATCATGCTGACAAGTAACAAATTTGAAACCTCTTTTTTTAAAAAAAATAGTACGTCAACAAAATTATAAGTAATAGTTATACATTGTTACTGGTATAGAAAATAGATCGATAATCGCTATCTGAAAAATTATTCAACCTAGATTATCCAGAGTTGAACTTCATTGTTGCACATACACAGTCAAAGAATTGATTCTACATGATGTCGCAACCTAACACATGTTGGAACGATAAGGTAACTTAAACTAAATTTCATTCAATAATATAGGTAATTATCCTAGACATAATGTTGTTCGACTGTAAATAACTTTTTTTAAAGTGTAAATTACATATATGATGACAAGTATTACACATAATGTGCAATGTATTTAAAATCCCTTATACAATAATGTGTCAGGTTTTTACTTAAATCTAACAATCGAATAAACTAGTATCATACGTAGAAATAAAAGTATAATACACTCTCATACATATAATACATGTTGTTATTGGAGTGTAAATCACACATATAACACTAACATCATACATAGAAAGAAAAGTACAATACATTATCATACATACAATGTGAAATATTTTTACTTAATTTTAAAAAATAAAATTATTTTGCACCATAATTACAATGTAAAGTATAAAACATTCTCACGCATATACAACATCTTGTTGTTGGAGTGTAAGATCATACATATAACACTAACATAATATATAAAAAGACATACATAATACGTTCTTATACATATACTTTATTATAGTTTCTCATACAATACTGAATAAATTTTTACTGACAACTATAAACTAATACAGTAGCATCATATTTATGTTTAATTGTGTAAAACCTTCTCATACAAAAATATTTTGCATCATACTTAGAATGTAAAGTATAAACATTCTCATGAACATACAACATGTTGTTTTTGGAGTGTAAGATCATACATATAAGTCTGACATAATATATAAAAAGACATGTATAATACATACTTATACATATAGTTTATTATAGTTTCTCATACAACACTTAGCAATTTTTTTCTGACAACTAAAAGCCAATGCAGTAGCACTATACTTATGTTTAATTGTATAAACGATTCGTACTTTAATTTTTTTCTATCATTGCGAATTATCCAATTTTCTTTTAATATGTTATTTTGGGTATGTCATGCATATGTTATTGTTAAGTATCATCATTTTTCATCTCTTTTTTATTTGTATATGTAGCATTTAGATGTGATCTTTTATCATTTGAGAAAAAAATTGAAGCTGCAAATTGAAGAAAATTATAGATATACAACAACAAGTTGCTTCTTCAAAACATATATCGAGAAGACATATCGTAGATATTATCCGGATGCTTCATATGCTCAGTCTTCAACGCAAGAAGACTATGCAGATTCATATGTTGTGGCTAGAAATAAAGAATCAATTACCAACTCAATTAATAGACTTTGTATTCCTGCGAATTTACTATGGTATATGATTGATGAGGTCTATGTTCCAGTTAACTGTGGCGAAGAGTTTCACTGGGTGTTGGCTGTAATTATGTTGAGGGAGAGATTGATACGTGTTTACGACTCTTTATTAGATACAAGATAAAGAGACCCATCACATGAAATACACAAGTTGACAGTGATGTTTCCTACTTACTTGTCAGACAGTGAATTTTTTGAAAAGACAGAACGTACTGACTAGGCAACACTTGATGCGTACAAAGACAAGCTTGGTCAGTGCACTTAACTTATCAATCAAACCCCATTTGATATTGTTTATATGCAAAACATACCACAACAAGCGTCTGCTAATCTATAAATACATTTGATTTATACTTTTTACATGTATAATCATGGATTAACTTTTGAACGAATTGTTAAAACAAATTTGTTTTTCATTACAGGGACTGTGGCATTTTTGTTGTTGCATATGCAGAAATTCTAAGTGAAGGACTGAAAGTGCATTCATGTGATTTTGACACACAAACTCAACGTGCACGCTATGCCTCTTTACTATGAAATTATGGACTAAGCAAGACAATGAAAGAATACACAAGTGATAATGATGATCCTCCGCGTCCAAGAAATAGTTATCTACAATCGATTGATGAAAGTGTCATAGTTACTTTAGAGTAGCATAGTTTTTTAACCATTCTGCACGAAAACATCTAATTCTTGTTTCAGTAATGGATGTTAAATAATTAAATTAATTGTTAGTTTTTATGTTTGTTTGGATTTTAATTTTTATTGATCTCTTGAAACTGCTTATACATACGTAAGTTCTGTATAATTAAAAGCATTTTTAATAGGGTCATGTTTACGATTTTTATTATGTGTACTGCAAGGACGTAAAATCTATTGAATTGGTACTTCTCAAACGTTAGAACGCTATTTATACATTATATATAACTTAAATACACTACATTATACGTTAAATATAAAATATAATTATAATATCATTGTAAAATCAGATGTTTATAATACCATTGTTTAATTAAACCTTATACATAAATGTGTACAAATACTATTTCAATTTGCAGCTATTACATTAAACTCTCATTTATAACTATAGTATAAGAAACTAATATAGTTTAAATTGTTAGTTATATGTAATGTATAACAAATAATAAAACATTAGATGTTTAAAGCTCAAACATTAAATGCATAATACATTAAACATGTGATTATATATAGGTACGTTTTATCATATTTTGATATTTTACTGCTTATACAATATAATAACATTATACATTTCTCATGTCTTTATACATTGAACTGCATGTATAACATACCATCATACTCTTTGTTTTATAACGTAAAGTAGGAAACAATAGTATAATATATAAATCATTTATGTGTTAAACAACTTATACTTCACAAAAAAATTAATCATATGTCGATTAATATAGCACAATAACATTATACATTACTTAAAGGTCCATACATTGAAACGCATGTACAAAAAAATATCATACAAGTAGTTTGATTACTCAATGTACGAAACAACAGTTCAACATATAAATCATTTATGTATGAACCAACTTATAAATATGTTCATAACATAATTAAATGTACATACTTTCCCTAACTTTAATCACATTCCACACATTGAATTATTTTATACTTTATTTAATTAATCTTAGAATGTGATATGATATTTATTAAAAATGTGATTATAAACATGGCTACCTTTCATCAATCTTGCACAATTAAGGACGGTATACTGTAATAACAGTCAGTAATTGAAAAATACACATAACAGTCAGTTATTTTAAATATTACGTACCATAAAACTACAAATCTCACAAACAGATAATTGAAAATATGAACTGACAATCTCAAATTATAATTAAGAACTGAACTTGAAACAACCTTAAAGATAGTTCAGAAATTTTTCAGATTATCTAAATGAACAACATAAATTGTTTTGTCAAACGAAATCAAAATACATGTCATAACATTGATAATCAAATCATATTTCTCAAATTTTCTTTGAAAAAAAATTACAGGTAGGTCGATTGTGACTTGCACGTCCGCATTTACCGAAACAGTTTGAGCTTAAAGAAAGTGATTCACTTGATTTCAAATGTCTTTCTTTTTTTGGTCTACTCAGAGGTCTTCTGTATTTGGGCGGTACTACTTCTTCATCTTCTACATATTGAGGAGCATTCCAATATTTCATGTCTGGCATTAAAACTATCAGAAGTTCATACATTTTAACAATGATTTTTGGCCATTAAAATTTCGAGCAGTAAGAATCATAATCTTCTACATTTTAATCTTCAGTATAACAATTGCGTGTGGACATAGAATTTCATCAATTTGATACCAATCACAATTACACGTGTCACGTTCAATATCGATAATGTACCTTCATCCGAATTCACACAGTAAAGATAACTTGCAGTTGTCTTAACCTGTTAGACACAAGTAAATAAATACGTATGATAAAATAAAAATTAATAATGACTTAAAAAAATTCATTTTCATAAATATTCAAATACATACCGTCATTCGTAAAGCCTTCACCCCATTAAGAGTGAGAATGTCTTCAAATCTTCTCCCTAATGTTGTGTTGGTATACGATGCAGTTTCGCTGTTCTTACAATTTCATGCCGCAAATAAAATTCTAACTTCTTCAAAAAATCCTAGAATAGTAAGTTCTATAGCCTCTACCAAACAATCATTAATACATTCGGTTATATTAGAGGTCATCATTCTACCTCTATTAACGGGTGAGTGACATTGAGACCACTTTTCATATCCAACTTCTTCTAGGTATTCCTTAACCCTATGATCAATCTTAGCAACCTTTGACATAATGTAATCAAAATCTTCTTTCCTATACGCTTTAGCCATAGAATAATAAATGTCACTAAGTCTATCTTTGCTTTTCCTAAAATGTGCAAATATTTTTTCGTAAATGCCAGATACATGCTAGATGCGGTATATTAGGATACATAATGCTCAAACCTTTTATGATACTCTCGTTTCGATCCGATACAACACACATGCTATCCCGTTCGCCAAATGCTTTCCTAAACTGACGAAAAAACTAAGTTTATGCGCTGTCATTCTCAGAATCCACAACCCCGTAAGCTAATGGAAAAATACAGTCTAACTTTTACCAAAAAATTATCAATAAAAACACAATTAATTATTTGAATGTAAAACAAATAGGTTCTGATTAAGCAGTTATATAGTTCCTTATACATACAGAGTAATGTATGAACACATCCGGCACATAGACTTATGAAAACGTTAAAAAAGTTAATAAAAGATAAGAATAATACCTGCACCATCAAGTGTGCTTGCCGATAGAAAGGTTCCTTGATATGGTCCGCTTAAATGGGCACCATCTACAATTACAACAGGCCGACAAACTTGGAAACCCCTTATCATGGGATTTAAGGCAATAAATAAGTATTTAAACTCATTATTAAATACCTTATGCATCCTAATGTGAGAGTCTGGATACACTTGGTTTAACACATAAACATAACGTGATATTTTTCGATATCCATCAGCTGGACCACCTCTAAGCATCGCAATTGCCTTCTCTTTTGTGTGTCATGCCTTCATGTAGTTAATATCAATTACATACACGACCTTCATCTCTTCAATTATGTCCGCCGATGTGTGTATTCTTTTGTGGTTAACTAATTTTGGTGCTGTGAATTCACTCACAAAAGTTGTTTTAGCAACCAAGTTTTGCAGCACTCTATCACTAAGACGGTAAGTATGTTCCAAATCAAATCGACGAATCTAAAAAATATTCGATTCATTCATACAAGACGCCTTTAGTACCTATTTGCAGTCTTTGTTACGACAGTCCAGGACAGAGCTGGAAAAAAATTATCACGAAAATAATGTACGATGATATAGATATCATGTCAAAATATCTCATCATACATAAGTCTATATGTATGATGAGTCATTATACATTAGTATACCAGATTTTTACACATTTTATACTGTATAGAAACAATCAATACAATAGTAATTACATTAACCACATTAACACATAAATAATAAACTTCTTTAAAATCTATAACAATAAAAAATTTCATATTTATTCAATGTCTAATATAATACAATACATACCAGTAAAAAATTAACAAAATTTAACAACTATAATAAGAAAACTGTAACTTCTATTAACGTTTTATAAATTTATAAAGAAATTATGCACATTCAACAAAATTAAAACTAATAACAGGTCATACCTTTGTTTGTCAGGTCGTTTAGCTTTGGTGTTGAAGTCATTCGCTAATGCATATTTTGCCATTACCACAATCAGAGTTTGTTTATCCTTATACAACTAATTCACTTTTATTTTTGTGTTCTCGCAATCAATGATGAAGTTTTTCAGTTCAAATTTTGGAACGCATAACGAATACTGATTTTGCATTTCAACTATCGTTAACGCAGAAGCATCAGATTCGATTCCTTCAACACAAAGAACATCACCGATTTCACGATAAAAAACAATCTCCTTATTGAACTTTATTAGAGTATGATCCCTACTGATTGTCTATCTGTGGAACAAGTAAGTATACGTGGTTCACATAAATAAAAACTGAACACAGTAATTTTTACGTGGAAAACACCCGACTCAAAAATGTGTAAAAAACCACGACCTGTACCTCTACAGGATTTAACCCCAATCTTCACTATAACTTTGAGCCTCAACAATCAACACAATTACAAGACTTCTTGTAAACAAGGAATTAAAACTTCTAACTCCTATTACTACAAAGACACAAATCTTCCCAAGATAAGTGTTCCCAAGTCTTCGAGTTCCCTAACTTGAAGACGTGATTCCTAACTCAATTTATAGAATACTGAGACTAGAACAATTTACTCATTACAATTCAAGAACCTTCCTATTACAAGCAGTCTAAAACATACTAAGTAAGAACTAGGTTCTTCTTCAAGTTGGTGAACGATTTTGCTGATTGTTGATTTTCTTATCTGTGCATGAGTGCATTATTTGAATGCAGCTTGTCGTCTATATATGCTCCCTCAGATGCAATGCCTTTTCTTCTTTACTTGTATCTTCTGTAGGACTCCTTCACGTAACTCACTCTTTGTTGTAACCATCTCACCTTCTTCTAAATTGAGTAGGACTCTTTTGTTTTATCCTTCTGCCTTGTAGACTTCTTGATCTACTCAAACTTTAACTGCTCCAATTATCTTTATATAGCCGTGTGAACATCCTTTGCTTATCCATGTGTTGACAGTTTTATGTAATAATATGCACTCCATATGTCCGAAGCAGTTTCACTTGTATGGACCAGCTTTGCACAACATGTTTCATTCATCTGTCTATCATCAAAACTTCTCATGCCCTAACAGACTTGTCAAACGTTGTAATACACAACAGATAATTAACAAAATCTGGAAATTTTTTCATCAACTCAATGTATACTCTCACTCCATTATCATTCCTTATAATAATTGGAGAGGACCTTCAACAATGTACTTTACTTTGATTTTTTTCCGACATTAATCAATATTCAATTCCGTAGCAATCGTCGAAATCAATTTCAAGAATGTTATACTTTTTGAAATCACAATTCCATCAATTTTATATTGTTCACAAATAATTTCTGATTGTCAAGAACCGGAACGCCGCAACAATACAACGATGTTCATATTGATTTTGAAAAAAAGCTAAAAGAAGATGTCAACTGATTTTTTTTCAGTTTGTATTCCAAATAGGAATTCCAAAAAAAAAATATTGTGGTGATGTTTTTGAATTTGAATATCAGTTACTACTTTTAAGCATCCAATAAATCACAACATATACTAATGTCGTTAATTAAGCAATTGAATAATGGTAGCTGATATTTTATTTCCATAAATATAAGCCAAACAGTTTCATCATACATTGGAGCAACGTATGAGGATCAACGACATGTACATGTAGATCCACGATATGTACATGTATTTTTTTTAAAATCGGGAGAAAGAAATAGCATAAGAAATATTATGTAATTATTTTCATTAAGAAAGGGATTTTATAAGAGACATTACGTAATTATTTTCATTAAGTAAAACGGGCCCTTCATTATCTAGTCTAACGGATAAGAGACAAAAATGATTGTTCAGGCGGTAAACAGAATATTACATCAAAAAAGTTAGAAAATTTTGGGCCTAGCCCATTCTGGTTCCTGGGAAATGTGTCAATAAGTGGGAAGTGTGCATGGACTTGACCCAAGTGATCGAGTGTTGAGATTATACAGGAAAATCCGTCCCCTTTACCTGTTCATTTTGGTATTTCATAATTTTTTTTAAAAATTTAGAACTATCATTCATAAGTCACTTGTGTTTTTTTCTTTCAAAAATAATTACTATCACCAAAATCTAAATTTGACACTTGAAATTTCAAGAATATATTCTTATCGAGTTAAATTATAATGAGTCTAGGCCCTCTAGACTCTGAAAGCACAGGAAATTGCATGTCATAGACCCAACTATGGGTGACTTTAGATATTTGACCCCAAATAAGAATGTCTTTGAAGAATAGTCTTCCTTACTTTTTAATATACTAAAAGTACTATTCTGCCCCTCTACACTTCAAATATATTTTTAAACTTTTCATACTCATTTATCTCTCAATTTTTTTTATTATTTTCACTTTTTAATTTTTCCATTACTTTTATAATTCTACTTTTTTTTCACTTTTTTATTTTTTCCTTTAAATTTATTAGACTGATTTTTATTATTTTTTATTTTTATTTTTTCCTTTAACTTTATTTTCATATTTTAATTTATTTGTCTCAACCTTTATTTTTTTTTCTCTTTTACTTTTTTTTTCAACCATTATCTATTTCTTCATTTTTTCCCTTTTTTTAATGTAGTTGTCTTTAACTTTTATTTAGAGATTTTTTAATTTCTCTTTTTTTTTCCAAGAATTTTCCTTAGATATTCATTCTCGTTCATCTTTTTTCCTCATTTCTCAAATACCCTTTCTCTTGCCCTATATTAAGGCTGTTAAGTGGGTCGGACCGGGTCAACCCAGAATCGGCCCTTTAAATTTATCCAGTTTGTGGGCCGGGCCGGGTTGGAGGTTAAGTGGGTCGGGCTCAACAATAAAAAAATTAAAATAGCCCTAACCCGGCCCACTTAACCCAACCCGGTCAAACACACCTAAACCCGATTAAAAATCCGGTCAAACCCGGTAAAAATAAAGTTTTTTTCAATGTACACTATATATACCCACCTATACACATTTTAAATACATTAAAAAATACATATACACTATATATATCATATATACTACATTATAATTTAAAAAATATATACACATATACACAATTACACATATATACGCACCATTCAATGTATATGTACTACTTTAAATAAAATATACTACAATATATATACATTACAATATATATATATATATATATATATATAGTTATATACTAATTTATAAAATATATACACATGTATACGTTAAATATACACGTCTATAGAAGATATATTCACATCTATACGCTCTATTCAATGTATATGAACTACTTTAAATAAAATATACTACAATCTATATACATTACAATGTATATATATATATATATATATATATATATATATATATATATAGTTATATACTAATTTATAAAACATATACACATGTATACGTTAAATATACACGTCTATAGAAAATATATACACATATATACGCACCATTCAATGTATGTGTACTACTTTAAATTAAATATACTACAATATATATACATTAAAATGTATATATATATATATATATATAGTTATATATATATAGATAGTTATAGTTATAGTTATAGTTATATACTAATTTATAAAACATATACACATGTATACTCTAAATATACATGTCTATAGAAGATATATACACATATATACGCACCATGCAATGTATATGTACTACTTTAAATAAAATATAATACAATATATATACATTACAATATATATATATATATAGTTATATACTAATTTAT
Source organism: Capsicum pubescens (assembly GCA_030864215.1). Taxonomy (NCBI): domain Eukaryota; kingdom Viridiplantae; phylum Streptophyta; class Magnoliopsida; order Solanales; family Solanaceae; genus Capsicum; species Capsicum pubescens. The sequence goes on along the minus strand of CM061538.1, from coordinate 327,468,358 downwards.
AAAATATATACACATGAATACGTTAAATATACACATCTATAGAAGATATATTCACATATATATGCTCTATTCAATGTATATGTACTACTTTAAATAAAATATACTACAATATATATATATATATATATATATATATATATAGTTATATACTAATTTATAAAATATATAAACATGTATACGTTAAATATACATGCCTATAGAAGATATATTCACATATATACCCTCTATTCAATGTATATATGTACTACTTTAAATAAAATATACTACAATATATTTACATTACAATATATATATATATATATATAGTTATATACTAATTTATAAAACATATTCACATGTATACGTTAAATATACACGTCTATAGAAGATAAATACACATATATACGCACCATTCAATGTCTATGTACTACTTTTAAATAAAATATACTACAATATATATATATATATATATATATATATATATATATATATATATATATATAGTTATATACTAATTTATAAAACATATACACATGTATGCGTTAAATATACACATCTATAGAAGATATATTCACATTTATACACTCTATTCAACGTATATGTACTACATTAAATAAAATATACTATAATATATACACATTACAATATATATATATATATATATATATATATATATATATATATAGTTACTTACTAATTTATAAAATATATACACATGTATACATTGAATATACACGTCTATAGAAGATATATACACATATATACGCACCATTCAATGTATATGTACTACTTTAAATAAAATATAAAACAATATATATACATTACAATATATATATACATAATTATATACTAATTTATAAAATATATACACATGTATACGTTAAATATACACGTCTATAGAAGATATATACACATATATACGCTCTATTCAATATATATGTACTACTTTAAATAAAATATACTACAATATGTATACATTACAATATATATATATATATATATATATATATAGTTATATACTATTTTATAAAATATATACACATGTATACGTTAAATATACACGTCTACATAAGATATATTCACTTATATACGCTCTATTCAATGTATATGTACTACTTTAAATAAAATATACTACAATATATATACATTACAATATATATATATATAGTTATATACTAATTTATAAAACATATACACATGTATACGTTAAATATACACGTCTATAGAAGATATATTCACATATATACGCTCTATTCAATGTATATGTACTACTTTAAATAAAATATACTACAATATATATACATTACAATATATATATAGTTATATACTAATTTATAAAACATATACACATGTATACGTTAAATATACACGTCTATAGAAGATATATACATATATATACGCACCATTCAATATATATGTATTACTTTAAATAAAACATATACTACAATATATATATATATATATATATATATATACTACAATATCTACAATTTTAAAATATATACACATATATACATTAAATATACACATCTGTAGAAGATATATACACAAATATACAAAACATATGCTACTTAATATAATAAATGAATAATACTTGGTAGTAAATTAATAATATATTAGAAGTAAACTTTTAATTTAAACTAAAAATTCAATGTAAATCATTAAATGAAAAAAATTACAAAGTAAAGACTAAGGAGTGAATGAATGTTGAATTTTATTGATTGCGAAATGATCCAAGATTTATAATTTACATGAATGAAAAATCTACAAATTATGCATCATTTTTTCCAACTCATTCATGTTAATATTAACGGGAACTTGCATAGGATAGTCAAAGTCAACGGGGGCAAAATCATGCATTGGACTTGATTCTGCTGAGTTCTCCCGTGAAGACATAATTTCTTCACGTTTCTGCTCGCCATTCGTCTCCGGTTCCATTCCTTGGTTTCTTCTTTCCGCTCTTATCCAATCTCTGAGGCAAACTAAAACATTCATTGCATTGCTTCCCAATGAGTGTCGGTTGTCTCCAAGATGTTGTCGTCCCTGACTAAAGGCGCTCTCTGATGCAACGGTTGACATTGGAACATTCAAGATATCTCTAGCTAATCTTGAAAGCACATGATATTGCGTTTCGTTACTCCTCCACTAATCCAACATGTTGATCCGTCGTCTGCGATCCTCTGGCGGCGATCGAAGATAATATTTCAGCTCTTCCCGATAAGTTGATGTGTAAGCTCTATCATCAACACTGTTCCAACAAGGTAAATCATAAAAGGAATCAGAAAAACCACTATGTGCCGGCCTTTTAGAAGATGATGGCTCCTCGGGAGGATGAGGAGCGACAGTTGGAGTGATATTTGTAAGTACGGCTAAATCAACTAAATCAGCATAGTGATTATATAATGTTTCTATGTATTCATTCGCATCACCAATAACCATCCACAAATCAGGTTGTACTTGTTTAGAATCATTGTTAGTATTTATTTCTAAGTTAGCATAAATAATAGTACTAAAGTGGTACATAGTATTATATTTCATGCACGGATTTAGCATAGCACCAACCAAGTAAATAGGGGGAATCGGGAAAAAATATTTTTAAAATTTAGTAAATATGGCACCAACAGCTTCTTTATAACCTTCTTTATTTTTATATTCTTTGAGCAAACCAGAAATATTGGCTATATATGCCAAAATATTACAAACAGTAGGATAATAAGCACCGAAAAATTCAACCGTAGCTACATAAATTTTTTCTAAAAACTTAACAAGATATTATATTACAACTCAATCAGAATCATATATCATGCAATCAGCAGAATCAGCAAATGAACCGCAATGTTGGTTAAAAGCTAGTGTAATAGGAACTCTATATTTATAACAAGTTTTTAAAAAATCATACATAGAATTCCATCTAATATCAATTTCCTTAGGCATCAATATCGGTGAAAGTCCATTTTCTTGACATTTAACTTTAAATTATCTAATTCTCGATCTACGATTATTTCCTTGAATAAAACCAACAACAAGACGAATTTTTTCAATATAAAACTCAAAAAACTCAAGACCATCTTTTACAATTAAATTCTATTTATGACACGCACACTTAATATGAAAAATTTCAGGCAACGGCGGAGATAGCTTAGATTTTAACTTTTTTATAGCAGTCTTGTTGTTAGAAGCATTATCAAAAGCAATACATAAGATTTTATTTTCGATACCATAAAATCCGAAAACTTTAACAGTAGAATCAGCAATAAAATCTCCAGTATGTTTACGATCTTCATCATATAAAAAAGCAAGAATACGTTTTTGCATCACAAAATTACTATCCATCCAGTGACAAGTAACGGTTAAATAATTATTTTTATTTACAGCACGACCAAGATCAGAAGTTAGGGACAATCTACATTGAATATTTTTTAACAATATTGATAAATAAAAACAATATTGTGAATGAAGTCTAAAAATATCAGATCGACAAGTACTTCTAGGAATACCATTAAACATAGGATTATAAATTGCTTGAATATAATGAATAAAGGCATCAGAAGAAGGAAAACTAAAAGGCAAACAACCCATAACTACCATTTTAGCTATTTCTTCCCGATCTCTCAATTTATTATACTTCTTCGTTACCTGACCGGTTGCTGGGTCCATTCTAGTTTGCGTTGGCCCACCAACATCCCCACCACCTCATGCAATATTTAACTCTTTTTCGTGAGCATCACCTATATGTCTCATTAATGTACCCGTACCCCCTTGCATGCCTCCGCTTTTATGCTTATATATTTGTTGACAAATATCGCATTGCACCTCAGTAGTTGATATACGTTCAAAAAATTGTCATGCAATACTAGTTGTTTTACGAGCTCTTGGAGCATGGGGAGGACGGAAAGGGAGATTAACCGATTCAGATCTAACGTTAGCATTTCCTACTGCGGGTGTCTCACCAATATTTTCATCATCTTCGCTAAATTAACCGCATCTACTTCATTTTCTTCTTCTATACCGTAATTTTCCTGAGCTTCTACATAATCCATATCGTGAGCACCTACACATATTTCTTCCTTAAAATGTGTACCAAGCAGTACCGGAGGCGAAGGCACATGGGTATATCTACTATTTGAAGTACCTCTACCACTAGTAATTTGCTTTTTACTACCACTACCGCTTCCGGGACAAAAAAATTTAACACCTTTAGTAGCGAGGTTTCTTAATTAATCCATAATATAAATTAAACTAAAAAAATTCAAAATACACAAATATAATAAAATTAAATATTCAACAATTAATACAATAAATAAAAATTAAACGTAAGAGATGGAAAGACAATACCAAATTTTGGAAGTATCCGAAGGTTGCGACTTTAGAAACTTCTACTCGTACTTTGTAATCGCAAAATTAAAAAATTAAAGTGAGCACTTTAGAAAATTAAATATATTAAATATTTGAGAATTGAGATTTGAGAGAGTGAAAAATTGTGTGAAAAATAATTTGAAGGTGTAGGGTATTTATAGAATTTTTTTGGGATTAAAAAATATTTAAAATTATTTTTTTTATTTTTTTTTAATAAATGGGCCCAAACTAGCCATTTGGACCCAAAAATGGCTATATAGTAGTTGGGCCAATGGCTAGTTTGGCCCAAATATTATTTTTAAAAAACGAAAAAAAAATATTCGGGCCGGGTCGGTTAACCGGCGGGCCTGGACCGGGCTTGGTCTGGGCTGGTTTAACCGGGCCCAACCAAAAAATTTAATCGATCCGGGACCCGGTACCCAGTACCCGGTACCCTATAGCCCATGGGCTGATCGGGCTGGGTCAAACTGGGCCGATTTTATTAAGTGCGCCGGTTCAGGTCAGGTTAGGCCGGGTCAACCCGGCCCATTTGACAGGTTTACCCTATATATGAGCAGTTTATTCTTTAATTGCACTACAAAAAATATGGGAGACCGCCCTATATCTTCAGGATGAGAGTGAAAACCGAAAACCATTAGGTCCACAATTTTCAAACGTATCTGTTAATCTAACTTCATCATATAACAAAACATCATCTTTCCCAATACTAAAGTTCAGTAGTATTTACTGTCAAGTGTCATGCAAAATATAAGAAAATAGATCAGTAATCCAGTAGTAACTTTTAACTGGTCGATTATACTCAAATGCTTGACAGATGACCTGTATCAAGAAATTAAAAACAAACTAAGCAGCATATAGAGAATGACAGTACTGCAATCTCAAAATAGAATACCACACAATTATGGAATTAGCATTTTGTGTAAGTATGAAGTCTAATTAGTCTATTCAGAAAGTGTATATCTTTCTGCATTTTGATCAGCATGAATAGGCTATCAATGTCTGCATTTTCGTCATTAGTTGGTTCATATTATCTATTCCATCAGCCAGTTGATCTACATCTTCATTCAGTTCATTGGGGTGCCTCCATCTTGATCATGATTTTGTTCATTAATGTCTTCATGTTGATTAGCATTTTGCTCAGCAGCTCCTAAATCTTGTTCATCAGAAACCTGTTCATTAGCATCTCCATATTGATCAACATTTTGCTCAGTAGCACCCACATCTTATTCATTAGGAACTTGTTCATCAGTGTCTCCATCTGGATCAACACTTTGCCCAGCAATACCTACATCGTGATCATTAGGACTCTGTTCATTAGCATTTCCATCTTGATTAGCATTTTGCTCAGTAGCGTCCACATCTTGTTCATTAGGAAACTGTTTATTAGTGTTTCCATCTGGATCAGCACTTTGCTCAGCAACACCTATATCTTGATCAACATTTTGCACATTAGAGCCCACATCTTGTTCATTAGGAGTCTGTTCATTGGTGTTTCCATCTTGATTAGCATTTTGCACATTAGATCCCACATCCTGTTCATTAGGAACCCATATCGTTCATCTTTTTTCCTCATTTGTCATATATGTTAAAAATTTAATCAATACAATTAAAGAATAAATTGTTGCCTCTTGGGCAAAAGTTTTCAATTTCAACAATTTTCTAAAATCTTGCCCATGAGACAAGAGTTGCATATATGTTAATAATCTAATCAGTGCAATTAAAGAATAAACTTTTGCCTCTTGGGGTAAAGTTTTCAATTTCAATAATTTTCTAAACTAAGTCTTGCCCATAAGGCAAGAGTTGCATGTATGTTAATAATCTAATCAGTGCAATTAAAGAATAAACTGTTGCCTCTTGGGCAAAAGTTTTCAATTTCAACAATTATGTTAATAATCTAATCAATGCAATTAAAGAATAAACTTTTGCTTCTTGAGAAAAAGTTTTCAATTTCAACAATTTTCTAAACTAAACATTGCCCATGAGGCAAGAGTTGCATATATGTTAATAATCTAATAATGCAATTAAAGAATAAACTGTTGCCTCTTGGGCAAAAGTTTTCAATTTCAACAATTTTCTAAAGTCTTACCTAAGAGGCAAGAGTTGCATATATGTTAATAATTTAATCAGTGAAATTAAAGAATAAACTTTTGCCTCTTGGGCAAAAGTTTTCAATTTCAACAATTTTCTAAACTAAGTTTTTCCCATGAGGCAAGAGTTGCATGTATGTTAGTAATCTAATCAGTGCAATTAAAGAATAAACTGTCGCCTCTTGGGCAAAAGTTTTTAATTTCAACAATTTTCTAAAGTCTTGCCCATGAGGCAAGAGTTGTATTTATGTTAATAATCTAATTAGTGCAATTAAAGAATAAACTTTTGCCTCTTGGGCAAAAATTTTTAATTTCAATAATTTTCTAAACTAAGTCTTGCCCATGAGGCAAGAGTTGCATATATATTAATAATCTAATCAGTGCAATTAAAGAATAAACTGTTGCCTCTTGGGCAAAAGTTTTCAATTTCAACAATTTTCTAAAGTCTTGCCCATGAGGCATGGTTATAATTCGTGTACATCAAAAGGGATGGATATTGTCTAGACTATCTCTAAGAAAGGCATGGTTGAAGATACCTGCAACAGCTTCTTCTGCCACTTTAGCATGCTGCTTAACTAAGTCTTCTTTAGCACTAACATTAACCAGAGCAGCTGATAACTTTTCTATAAATCTCTTTGGACTTTCCTTGGCTTCATTATCAATAGTTGTTGGTTTTGAGGTCACTTCTGGTGACTGATTGTCATTTTCTGGAGTTTCTTTTAACGAATCCTACTCCAAATAGCAGAAATTGCAAGTGTTGAAGTGAGAATAATGAAGTTAACAAGCACTAATGAGGAATTACCAGGAAAAAAAGGCAAGCACACAACAACATCAAGCTTGGGATAAAATTTCATTACTATATTAACTAATATAATGTAAAATGCACATGGAACTAACTAGCAGTCATTTAACTTTTCTCTTAATACTCTGGCTGATCAACAATTAAGGGACTGAAATAATCAACTTTCTTTCACACCTATATTGGCCTTTTGGCTTACGGATCTGAGACTCATGGTATCAGAACTAGAATCTTTGAATACAGAGCTTGAGTTATTTAAAACTATAAATTTACCACTACCACATCAAATTTAATAGAGAGTAAATTTAATGGATATCAATTCTACATAATCTAAATATACAAAATGTCATCCAAGTGCCCATTTACTAGGTAGCTAGCTGGCTCCAAGACTAAATGTTGTTCCCATACTTTCACTTTTACAATTAAGTCATTGATATTTTGGATCAATCTAAAGTTGAAGCTTCCAACTTCCAAGCATACTAAAATGACAAATGACAAATTCTTGGCAATGATTCATTGGAAAACAAAGGATTCTCAAATATTTATGTCTGAAACTTGAATCCTGCAGTTCCAAAGAACTGGTAGACACAACTCAGGGAGAAAGAGGCAGAAAAAAAATAAAGATATAATACATGAAAGACGGCCAAAGTTGCCAAGATACAGCATTTGCAGAAGGCATTGGAGCATACTAAAGTTTTATGAGTATAACCATTGGCAGTATAGCAGTTTCTAACTACGAAAATATGAGCTGAATATTTAGCTCGACCATTTCAGCTTGAAATAAACATGCATATAAAGATTTGAGTACGAATCAAAGTATTAGCTTCCTTATATCAGCACAATCAATTAGAAGGCCAGAAAGAGATTATCAAGACATCCTATGAACAAAAAAAATCTCTCTTTTGCCTTGTACTTGCTCTTCAGAGTGTCATTCTGAATGTGAAGAGAGTGAACTCGAACTCTCAGTTTCACCAATGCTTTTCTCAGAAGGTCTCTTTTTCCACAACCAATTCCTCTTGTCCATCGATCTCAATAACCAACTAAATCTCCTACAAGTTCATTGCCAATGACCACCTACATATAATTGACACCATTAATCAATAATAATCCAATGAATGAGTAACCAAACAGAAAATTCTTGATAAGTGGTGGTCCAAATTTACAAGCAATATATTTATGCTTGCAGTCACATGCTTGCAGCCTTTTTCTCCAAGACCACCCCCCCACAACTACTCAAACACAATTATAACCGCAATAACAAACTCCCCATTACCTGTTCGACGTAATTCCTCAATGGTAAATATGTTACTACAACAACAGTATATCCCAACTTCAGCTTACGTTCACCTCCCCAAAAATCAAATCAATATGCTAATTATATAACAAGCTAAAATTACCACAATGATCAATAAGCTAAAATTACCACAATGAATTTTGATGATGAAATTCATACTTGAAGAAACCTTACGGGCAAAGTCGATTCTGCGAATGATTGAAAGTCGATCTGGAATTTGGAAGAAAGAGATTTAACAACGAATATTTTGGAGGTCGATTCTGGAATTTGAAAGAAAGAAAGGAAGAAAGAGATTTAACAACGAAGAAAGAGAGTTCAACGAATATTTTGCAGAAGGGTATTTTTTTCCAAGAAAATATGACTTAACAAGTAAAGGCTATTTTAACAAAGCCTTTTTATTTGGGGCTAAAATTTGAAAGCCACCTTAATTTGGATCTATATTTGAGAATAACCCCTGAAAGCAAGTGGAAAATGGATATGGACTTAGGCCCAAGCCACCTTCACCACTCACGTTATTTCAACTCGACTCATTCTATCCGTTCAATTTCATTAATCCTAGATCTTCAAATTGTTTACCCTTAAAACTCAACCACAACAACAACATACCCAACCTAGTTTATTCCAATCAAGTGGGTCTGAAAAGAATAAAGTATACGCAATTCGTACCACTAACTCAGATGAAGCAGAGAGGTTATTTTCGATAGAATCCGTCTCAAGACAAAAACAGTATAAAAAGACATAATAAAAATAAAAAACAAGATGAAATAATACATTAATATATCATAACATAAATAAAACGCCACAGAGTAGTACTATAAACTATCTATCTGAAATTACAAACGCCACCAAAACACCACGAATAAGAAACTACAAACACACGCATAGCACTACGACTAGCAAGGACACACTTTCCTCTACTAACCATAGACCCTAATTTGCGTACTTCACAACTTTCTATATAAGATCATATCTTAGTAATTTATAGTTGTTTCATGACATGTTTAATCACCTCCCTTCAATATTTCGACCTCTGTCTGACTGAAACCAACCACTAATAATGAGATTTTTACTGGTAAATTGCCTATCATACTAGACGTGATTAAGACAATAAAAGAAAACAAACAGATCTGGCTTGATGTGCAACTTTCCTTTTTTAGTTCTAACAAAATAAAGTCCCACTAAAGAAGAAGCACGCCTAATGGAAAAATAACACAATTTATGGGGAGGATATGGCGGAAAGAGAACATAAAGCCAAGTCAACATTAGTTAAAACTGATACCTATGGGTAGGCAATCTAGTGACTGCAATACACAGAGTACCACAAACAATGGGTTTGAACATCTCTAGGAAAGAAGACAACCCAGAACAATCGTCCTCATACACATCCATTGAAATTTATTTAAGGTGGTATTTGATGCCTAATATACACGTTTTTATTTAGTAGTTTGGTTCAAGCAATTAATTGTTACAGGTTTGTCTCTGCCCCTACTCTGAAGCTGCTCATACTTAGACAACAGAGTCCTATCTGCTCGATTTCTGGCGAAGATTAGGGAAATACCAGCCACAAGGAACAAGATAGCTGCAAGTACCCAGCTAAACTGCAAGTTTGCCATAGCTCGGGCCCTTAAATCGGCTTCATCGGTTTGACAAATGATCGCTCCATGCACAGAGCTTTCATGACCTTCACTTGATTGCATAACACATCCTTGTGGAACGAAGTGCGGAAACCATAGGTTGAATCCCATGTTCATGAACCAAACCCCTTGGAAAATGACTGAAATCGGAAGAACAAGTGCTGCAGGGAAACAAGATGGGAAGCAAGTGACAACAAGAGCTGACATAAGGGATACACACACTACAAGCTGCAACAGCCAGTGGTAATGGCCTTCGAGTCCTACGTGATCAGTTGAATGATAATGAAGCAAGAAAAGCTCCTGACCGAAAATAGATGTAGCAAGTATGCCTAACATCCCATGTAGGATCTCAGTCAAGTTACTTATCTCAGAGAGAAGAGTAAAACCCGCAAATACAGTCAAGTGTAGGAATATGGTGGCATGCTCAACGTTATGAAGCTTGAATGATAAGTGGAGAGAAGGGAAGTCTATGAACTGGATAGCTATGCAAAAGAGGGACAAGGACAAGACAAGAATGAGATCAATATGTTGCAGAGTGGGAAGGGGACTGTTGAAAGGGTACCAAAACCTGGATCTGAATTTTGTAGTTCCATTTTGATAGTTGGATCTAATGGTGCTAATTGTATGCCAAAAACCAAGGAGGGCTAAGGCCAAGCCAGGTACGAGATGTCCAAGAAATGTTCCCATGGAAGTTTATGTCTCAGATTAATGAAGACTGATATTTGGTACCACGCTAGAGTAATGGTTAAATACTTTAATACTCACATATGCTCTGTAGAAAATTACCACTTATGATGTCCAAGAAACAATCTGGTGCATTATGCATGTGTTTCCACCATCAATACGCCAAAGGATAAAAAGTGAATTCCATTACTGCATAACCTTTTAGGATGATTAGGAGTTAAAGCACACAAATAATTTAGGTGGCGTGGCGACATGAGAAATGACATGAAAGCAATTATTAACAGAAAAAAGAAGGCAGAAAGGGGGTAAACTACATAATAACCCTTGTAGCGGTGACTTTGCTTTTTTGTCCCTCATAAAAAGGTCGTACGAAACTAGTCTTGTAACACTAAGGTGCCTACTGCAGTTCCCTTGGATTACAAGGGTTTCTTTAGAGTTTTCAAAGAGAGAATGTAACTACATAGGAGCTGTACAATTTTTGAATCTTACGTTGTTATTCAGATCTTGTGACACAACTTTAACTGGTATATTTGAATTGACTCGATCTTTTTCTTTTTGTAAATATTGTAAATCAAAAATTACAAAGCTTTACGAAGACTAAAGATTGAAACACCCTAAGAGTTTTCTGTGAAGTTGCCTGATGTCTTTGGTCTTCAATCTTCTTATTTATACTCTTCAACTGATCTGTTTTTTTGCTCTAAAAGGAAAGCTCAATGGATTTCTTCTCAAACAAGGATTTGAAATGATTCCTTGATTGAGGATTCACATCATATGTTACATTCATATCAAATATGTCAGTACGTATGATATGATCTTCCTTTCTCGAAAATAGACTCACAGTCATACATGTCCATGTAGAGGGTGTGATCTTCCTTCCTTTCGTGATTCCTTGTGAAATCTGTTTTCCATGTTTGTCTTGTGATTCTATTTAGTACGATTGGCTTCCTTGTAGTTAGGGATATAATGGGATTTACTCGTGATGCTATTTCAAATTCAGCTTCGACTTCCTTGACGTTAGGAATCTTGTGAGATGCTATTTCAAATTCAGCTTCGAGGATGATCCTTCTTGCCTTGATTATATATTTGGTGTATCCTACATATTTTTCTTTATTAGTTTGTCATTATTAAAATATAGTATATCATAGTAGGAGGCTAACAACTATAATCCGACCAACAAAGATGGTAAGTCCGGTCCTTGAGGAAATATGTACAATGACACCGTACAAGTTCATATATTAAGATTGGAATGTCTACATCCCGTCATGTTTGATCCATTTTAATTTCTACGTGTCATTATTCAATACTAGTTTAGGTATACGCGCCTCGCGCGTGTCACAACCCGAACCGAGGCCCTGGCCGCGACGGACATCCCGAATCGTGAAGGCTCGAGTGCCCTTCTCTAACTGGCAATCATATACACAATTCATATACTGTAAGGAAAATGCTAAAAAACATGACAAGACGGAAACATGGTCATTCTTTTACTTCAAACTACTCAATACTGAAATGAGTTCATAAAGATCAAAAACATCTAACACTAGTCTGTGTAATCTCAACTGAAAATAACCTCTGTCTGAAGACTGGGACAAGAATCCCAATCGAACCATGAATCAAAATAAAATAACAATGACTTATAAATTAGGCCTTCCGAAATAAGGGAGGCTCACCAACTGCAAATTTCTGACAAATCAATCTACGGCTTAGCTGGCTCCGGGATTGAGCCTAAGATCCTGAAATATATTGGGTCAATACAATTGTACTGGTACGCAGAGCAATCCAAAATAATGTATTTTTATACAACATAAGTGAGAGCAATTCATAAAACAGATTACATATGATATAGAAACATTTCTTTGAAACCATGACCCACTCTTTATTTTACTTCTGAGCTAGATGGTACACCCTACAATCTATAATTCCATAGGCTATATGGAATCCGCCTCTGACTCGGCGGCCAAGCCCCCAATCCATGTTTACTGCAAGTATTGGAGTATCTATAAGAGGGATACGCAAGATCACACAGCAGGGTGTCAAAATCCCCAATCAAATCAATATTTCATGGTAGTGCACAAGATCACAAAGCATAGCTCCTAACCATAGTCCCAATTTGGGATGACATGAATCAAGGTACACAAGATCACAAAGCAGGGTACCATAATCCTGTGTCGGCAAATCACGGTTTCTAGTGTTGAGTCTTTCAGCTCGTACTTTCTTTGGGTGACCATCTAACTCTCTTTAAGCCCATTTTTAACCTTTTCTAAACATGCATCTTTCTGAATTCAAAATCTGAGTAAAATCTATATTTTAGTCTGTTCTGAATCTGCTATGACATTCATCTATTTGGTATCGTCATACCAAGACTTGCAAGTCATATCTCTAAGACATAAAATATCATGCTACAGTTCTTTCATTCAAAACAAGAAGTTTGGACCACCAAATCATTCAAATAGTATAAGAGAGTTTGTATTTCAACATACATGAAAACTTATGCAATGATTTTCTCTTTCAATCCTTAAACATGGGGTGGTCACCTACTTTGTAGTAAATCATGCAATTCTTTCAGTAGACATCTTTAACATTTATCAATAAGTAAAAACACTCTCTCTTCAATTCACAACTATTCTCAAATCATTTAACAATAGCCAAGAACATTAATATCAGGCTTCTAAATATGAAGTTTTATCAATTCGCAACATGTGAATATCAAGAAGTATCATAACACGAGATGGAGTGAAAATATTCATCCTCTCAATTCACTTTCAAACTTCAATGCATACATACATATACATGAACAAAAATCAAATTTAGAGGAAGGCCTCAAGACCAAAACATTCTTATCAAGAAGGTTTCATAATGCATAATTGTAAATGTAAATTCAAAACCCTTTTGTAAATACATGATTTTCCAACATTCAAACATTATAAAAAAACATTTTCACCATGCCCATGTAGCTTAGAAAACCCCCACGTACCTTAGATTACTTAGTTCGAATAATAGAACCCGAATCTTGACTCTTTTCTTGAAATTCTTGACTTAGGAGCTTGATTCTTGATCTTTGGGGGAGGAGCTAGGGTTATGTTTTTTAGAGGATTTGAGATGTTTAATTGATGAAATAGGAGGAAAACATTGCCCCTTGAGGGTTATAAGTCGTGGGCTGGGTGTTATAAAGGAATAAAAGACTAAAAAGCCCTTAAAATGCGGAACCAACAGCTGTAAAAAGGGGTGGGCGTTGGAGCGTGCGACGCGGGCTAATCAAGCGACCTCACTGCCTCTCTCACGAAAATGGTTATAACTTTTTGCTCGGGTATCGAATTTTAGCGAAATTGGTATCGTTGGAAAGCTGATTCAATTATCTACAATTTTGTGGGTCTTGAGCTGCAAAATTCTACTTGTATAGAAAGTTATATACGTTCAAAGTAGACCCTTGTAAATTGAAAACAAAGATTTAGCCAAATCAAAGGTTCTTAGCTTCACTTTGCTCTAAGTGATTCCTATGAAGATTTTTCATCTCTAAAGCACTTCAAACACGAGGATAAAAATCATGAAACTTTTATTCTCACTTGGAAATAATTTCTATTAGATCTTTCACACGTAGGAATAATAGTTCGATTTCTAGTTCGAAAATGCAAGGTGTTACATTATCTCCCACTTGGGATCATTCATCCCTAAATGATGGGTAGGGACCTTTTGAAGCTATAAAAGTGTGGAATAAAGAACAAAATCTCGCATCGAATATTTTTCCTTATCAAAATATGCAAAGGCATCAAACGAGCCTCATGATAACCCCTAGTGCGAGGTAACGAGACTTTACATAGGGATGATCTTGCACGTTAGTTCTATGAATCATAATCATCACAACATAAGGCATGAGTTTATTTGGTGATCGTAGACCTGATTTATATTGGTACTAATTATGAAATAAGATTTCGCGGAAGATAAGAAATAGAAGCATTCTCTACCTTACAAGATACAACTAATAGACCCAAAATTGTGAGACATTACTCAACTATGCCCCAAACAACAAATAACATACTTCAGCATTTCCAACTTACAATCCTCCCATAACACTTATAACCACAAGATTTTGAGTTCCCCCACATAGTACTTCTATGTTGAAGCCTAACTCGGAGAAAAAAAATGTTAGCTTAAACTATGGAACCCCATACTCTACATTTCTTCAAGAATATTTCTTCACCTTATCACTGCCATCAAATGCACTCGAGTTTTAATTCAACGAGTACTACCACATAGCACATTGGTTTGTATTTTCATCTATCACAACATTCAAGTTTATCATTACTACACCTATTTCGCGGATCTCCCCACTAGAACCAGTAAATTCTATCACTATCACCACTATTTTCCGCCACATATCTCCTTCCTAACTATTTCACTTAACGAAAATTCATCCCCTTCTTTCCCCCTACGCCTATAACCTTAGCTCAAGAAATCACATCAAAATTTTCACATTGAAGAGCATTTATTCCCTTACCTAAGACATTACTACACTTCCATAATTACCATCACACTGATATACGGAGGGTCAATGAGGGACCCGAGCATAAACATCATGAATGAGAGTAACACTATTAGACTATAACTTATACTTATTACACTACTTAAGGAGGGACATGAGGTGAAGATACGATATAATCACGAAGTATTTCATAGGTCAAGTGTCTTGATCATAAGTAGAGAAACGCTCTGGCATAAACACAATGATGTGTGAGCTAATGCTAACACATTTGAGGCTTTTCACTAAGAATAATTGTGAAGTCTTAAGCAACTTTTATCGTTTTTGATTGGTTTATGTTTGATTTTGCATTTTGAGTTGATATGATAGAGAACCAACAGGAATGGAAGCAAAGAAGTTGAAATATGAAGAAATCTGAAGACAAGTGTGGCTAACGACATTTGTAATAAGTCGTCATCCCTGTGATAAGTTATCAAGCTCGTCATCAGCCATAGATAGAGAATTGGCCTAAGATTGAAAGCTGTGACGACATTTTGTGATAGGTCGTCAAGGATCTGATAGGGCATCACTTTTGGTCGTCAGCGGTAGACAGCAAGCACCAAAAGAATAAAGGAAGCTGAAGACATTTGTGATAAGTCGTCAGTCTCCTGATAGGCTATCACAAATTTCATCACCTAATCCGAGGGATTTTTGAATTCTATTATTTTGTTTCCATAATTAGGGTAAACTATTTAAAGCTTTATTTTAGGGTTTTCTAGAGAGTTCGACATATTGAGTTTTGAGCAATATACTTTTGATATCTTCTCTCTGATTTCTTGGCTTGAAAAAATAAATACTTTGAAGAGATTATTATCATTATTCTGGGATTTTCTTTTGTGATCTAATCTGCGATTCACTAGTTATTCTTCTTCTTGTGGTAAGTTTAACTTTCAAAGCATAAATACAACTTGTTGTTTTGATTTTAGCATTATGAGTGGCTAAATTTCCTTTAACCTGAATTATGGGATCTAGGGTTAGGTCTTGATAAGGTGCTAAGTGTTCAAGATTCAAAAGGTGGTAGGATTTCTTGATAATTCTGAGGTTTTAATTAATGTTTGTTGGTTGCAAACAACGGATAAAGCCTACTTTGATTTTCTTGAGAAAAAAATCAAATATAGTAGGAAGTGAATTATCAACAGGGACTTGGAAATACTCCGTTTAATAATCAGTGTTGTAACAAGGTTGGTTAACCTGAGGTAAAATCTGGGCAGTGAATATAGATTCCCTAAGTCCGAGAGGATTAGGTAATTAAATGCTTAAGTAGGTCGAGAGTCATTTAAGCATAACTTCGGTAAAGATAACTTGGTGTCTTACCTACCGTGAGAATCCTGAACCACTAGTAGCATCCGTCAAGTACCAAAATTCCTAGTGAACATAATTCTGGTTTTTCATAAACTCTTGATTACGAACATTGAAACTAACGTAACCAAAAATTGCTTGTTAAACTAAAAGCCCCCCATTTCTGGAACATCCAACTATCAGTTGATTAATTTGCAAACGACTTACGTTCACACCACATTCCCTGTGGGATTCGACCCCAACCTAGTTGGGTTTTATATTGACAACGATCGCTTACATTCTCATTGAGAGGTGTAGTTTGAGCATTATCACACAACATAGTATGAGTTCTTAGGATATATCATAGTGAGAAACATGAGTGCTTACATCATGAGTCGTATAACATATGTTTGGGACTCATGAAGTCAACGATTGAGATAAGGACTTCTACTCAAAGCTATCACTTCTCATTTTCAGAGCTGAAATAGGCATGAGTTCTCATAACTTTATCATTTTGGGTAACCCCAACATAAAGTGAATCAGTAGCATTTAGGAAGCATAGTTTCTTAGAACCAAGCATTTTGTGAGACATGAATTTTTATGGATCATGAGCAACATAACATAGAGCTTGAATATCTGACATATTGGATTACTGGGGACATTATTGCTTCAAGTTTGGAGGTCAGAAAATGACATGAGTTACATAGAGATCTCAAACCTTAGATATAGACAAGACTTGAATACAAAAGAATTTGGTAGATGTCCATTCAAATTAAAGTAGGAGGAGCTTGCTTGAATAGGAATTGATTTATCAGGATTCTTACTTGAAACTTGACACCACAAGAAAATTCGGGGACTACTTTAACCTATCATCTCCTTCTTAGATCAATGTCACACTCCTAGACTTGCGGACATAACCTCATATCAAATCTATATCCACAACTCTCAACACAAAAGTGACATTACTATATTCTTAAACTCTAAACTCTCCCTGATGAACTATACTCTGTAGGCCTCGCTTTTCGAAAATGCTACTCTTAACTTTTGCTAGCCTCTATAGCCATTACTCTACAACTCTCACTCTCATGAGCGTACGCCTCCACACTCCTTATCACAAAGGGGTTATCAATACACACATAAACACAAACTCCCCTCAATAATTTTTAAAAAATACTAAATTCTTGCTAGAACATCCCCTTTCAGGGACACTAATCATAATTTCCTCCATTCATCTCTAAATATCATCACACAATAAATTCCTTAGTCTTCTCCATACTACGAGATTAGAAAACAAAATCTAGGTATGTACGACACTCGTACACATGACGCCTTATCTAACAACATGCTATCTCGAGGTTCAACTTATTCCTATATACTCATGTTCTTATCCACTTAATGATTCAACCACAATTCATCGTTTTACTATTGTTCTCATGTATACATATACATCACAATTGACCACTCATTATTCCAAAAGTTTTCAACCTAGGCTCTTACACACCTCACATCAAGCCTACAAGTCTAACATCAATCATGTACCACCAACGAAGTATGCCACATACTATACTAATCCATCAAACTGGGAAATCAACTCAAAATACTTCATTTCATTTAACTACTACCTACATTCGCGCCCCATCCGCGACCTTACTACTACACCTGAAAATCTACTTCTCACACAAAGTACTAGTTTACAACGATTAGAGAAAAGACAATCAAGGGGGTAAAGTCACATAATAGGGATAGTTGATCTTAATCTTATCACGTAACCCGTTACGATCTTATCAACATAATCCACCTCCCCACGTCATATTTACTTACCCGTACATACATTCCCACTACCTTCAAATTCCATATACATCAATGAGTCTCTATGCATAACTTATTGACTAATCTACCCCTTGCCACTCACAACCTATAAATAATATCTACAACCAATATAACTATCCATTCTGAGATCCTTTCCTATTTTGAATAAATAATAATCATATCTTGTCACTTCCCTCACAGACTACTATACAATCTATAAATATTGCTACCACATTATCCAACCACCATAAAAGGAAATACCACCCTTCAATCAAAGGGTTAAACAACTAAAACTACTTATTTACGCAAAAGTCACCCTCACTCTGACTGTTAACCTTGTGACTTCATGTCACCAACTTCTGGACCATGCATCTCACTACCAATAGGTCATGACACTTCAACATATACTACTACTCGGGTGTAAATACAGTTTCAACATTCTTCTATACATCATTACCCTTATTCATGGTATCCACAACAAAATTTTTGAAAGGGTACTGAATACACTTTGTACCTCAAGCTGAAAAGCACGATTTCATCAGGATAAAAGTATACACTCAAATCAACACACCTTGAAGCAATAACGGACTCCTCTCAAGTCCTTGTGCTATCTCATAACTTTTATGGATAACTCAATCAGATGGGGGAACTAGACTCTTAGACTTGTGTCGCCTCGACAATGAGGTATGGTCCATGAAATCAAATAAGGAAGGAATTTGGATAACCTTCTTATGGACGACGCTATAGCACGAACTAGTGTATGAAAGAATAAAAAACAACTCCTAAATGCCTGGTAGCCTCCTAATTATAAGTGTGGTGCACAACACACCCATAAGAAAGATTCTACAAGACACGATTTCGCAGACACCCTGGGACCATGAACCGTGATCTGATACCAAGTTTATCACGACCCAAACCGAGGCCCTGGCAGCGTGGAGATCCTAAACAGTAAAGGCTCGAGTGCCCTTTTCTAACTGGCAATCATATACATAATTCATATATTGTAAGGAAAATGCAACAAACATGACAAGACAGAAACATGGTCATTCTTTTACTTCAAACTATTCAATACTGAAATGAGTTCATAAAGATCAAAAACATCTAACACTAGTCTGCTAATTGAAAATAACCTCTGTCTGAAGACTGGACAAGGCCCTCAGTCGGACCATGAATAAAAATAAAATAACAATACTTATAAATTAGGCCTTTCGGAATAAGGGAGGCTCACCAACTGCAAATCTCTGACAAATCAATCTATGGCTTAGCCAGCCCTCCGAATTGAACCTAAGATCCTGAAATATATTGGGTCAGTAAAATTGTACTGGTACGCAGAGCAATACAAAATAATGTATTTTTATACAACATAAGTGAGAGTAATTCATAAAACAGTTTACATACGATATAGGAAAAACACATAGGCATATTTTAAAGACTTTGAAACATTTCTTTGAAATCGTGACCCACTCTTTATTTTACTTCTGAGCTAGATGGTACACCTTATAATCTGTAATTTCACGGGCTATATGGAATCCGCCCTTGACTCGGCGGCCAAGCCCCCAATCTATATTTTTTGCAAGGATTGGAGTATCTATAAGGGGGACACGCAAGATCACACAGCAGGGTTCCAAAATCCCCAATCAAATAAACATGTCATGGTAGTGCACAAGATAAAAAAGCAGGGCTCCTAACCATAGTCCCAATTTGGGATAACATGAATCAAGGTACACAAGATCGCAAAGCAGGGTACCATAATCCTGTATTGGAAAATCACGGTTTCTAGTGTTGAGTCTTACAACTCTTACTTTCTTCGGGTGACCATCTAACTCTCTTTAGGCCCATTTTTAACCTTTTCAAAACATGCATCTTTCTGAATTCAAAATCTAAATAAAATCTGTATTTTAGTCTGTTCTTAATTTGCTATGGCATTTTTCTATTTGGTATCGTCATACCAAGACTTGCAAGTCACATCTCTAAGACATAAAATATCATGTTAAATTTCTTTCATTCAAAACAAGATGTTTTGACTACCAAATCAATCAAACAGTATAAGAGAGTTTGTATTTCAACATACATGAAAACTCATGCAATGATTTTCTCTTTCAATCCTTAAACATTGGGTTATCACCTACTTTGTAGTAAATCATGCAATTCTTTCAGTAGACATCTTTAACATTTATCAACAAATAAAAACACCCTCTCTTCAATTCACAACCATTCTCAAACCATTTAACAATAGCCAAGAACATTTTTATCAGGCTTCTAAATGTGAAGTTTAATCAATTCGCAACATGTGAATATCAAGAAGTATCATAACACGAGAGGGAGTAAAAATATTCATGGTCTCAATTCACTTTCAAACTTCAAACGCATACATACATATATATGAACAAAAATCAAATTTAGGGGAATGCCTCAAGACCAAAACATTATTATCAAGAAGGTTTCATAATGCATAATTGTAAATATAAATTCAAAACCCTTTTGTAAATACATGATTTCCCAACATTCAAACATTATAAAAAAACATTTTCACCATACCCAAGTAGTTTAGGAAAACTCCATGTACCTTAGATTACTTAGTTCGAATAATAAAACCTGAATCTTAACTCGTTTCTTGAAATTCTTGACTTAGGAGCTTGATTCATGATCTTTGGGGAAGGAGCTAGGGTTATGTTATTTGAATTGATGAAATAGGAGGAAAACATCGCCCCTTGAGGGTTATAAGTCGTGGGTTGGGTGCTATAAGGGAATAAAAGACTAAAAAGCCCTTAAAAACGTGAACCAACAACTGTAAAATAGGGGCGGGAGTTGGAGCGCGCGACGCAGGCTAACCGCACGACCTCACTGCCTCTCTCACGAAAATAGATATAACTTTTTGCTCGGGTATCAAACTTTGGCGAAATTAGTATCGTTGGAAATCCAATTCAATTATATACAATTTGGTGGGTCTTGAGCTGCAAAATTCTACTTGTATCAAAATTTATACACGTTCAAAGTAGATCCTTGTAAAATTGAATACAAAAATTTAGCCAATCAAAGGTTCTTAGCTCAACTTTCCTCTAAGTGATTCCTATGAAGATTTTTCACCTCTAAAGCACTTCAAATACGAGGATAAAGATCATGACACTTATTCTCACTTTGAAATAATTTCTATTAGAGCTTCCACACGTAGGAACAATAGTTCGATTTCTAGTTCAAAAATGCGAGGTGTTACATTATGTAACATCCCAACTTAGGATATGGAGTCCCACATCGACAAAACATAGGAGGGATGTTGGGTATATAAGTAAGTAAGCCTAACTCTCTAGTGACGAGTTTTAAAGTCGTACAGGCTTGGGCCCAAAGCGGATAATATCTAGTGGGTTGGGGAGTTACAGGGGTGTCTCAGACCTTGATAGTTCGGGATGTCTGTCGCGGCCAGGGTGATATGATAAAAATTTAGAAGGCACAAAATCAGTCCAAAACAGTCCACAAAATGGTCAAAATCGAGAGCCCCTTTTGAGATCTAGTCTCGGCCAACTACAACAACACAAGAAGGACACAATAATAACACGATATTGAGGTGTACTTCCACCTATTTTGCAGCGAATCACAAACTAACAAGAAGATTACAAGATGGAAACAACAATAAGTTGAACAACAACAAGAAGAAGCCTCACATGGCTTACACTAAAACAAAAGGAACAAAATAAGATTTCAATAAAGTAAAGGGATAGATAGATAGACCACATGAAGGTATAATCTTAAGAACCCAAGAATGGACACTCTTGGACCCTTAACACTACACACAACAATAAACCTATCTCTTACAAAGATAAAAGAGAGGAGTCCACTACTCAAGCATCGATGTTTCCAAGCAACACACAATCACTAGCGAAATCCACACTAGTTAGTGTCTAGTTTTGGGTGGGAACTCCTCAAGAACAAGAGAGAGCTTGTTACAAGTGTTCTATACTCACAAATATCATCAAAAACTAAGTAAACAAAACCCTAATATGTTCCTTATATAGTTATTACAAAATGGAATTACAAAAATATCCATAATACTCTCAAGGGTGAGGTTCCCCTCAAGTGTAAGAGTGGGATGATTTTTGGTGTGTTTTGAACCTATTCTACAATTCAATTGCACACACCAAGTTTTGGGACCAACGCGCACCCTCATAAGTCTATATCCGTGATTATTCTTGTATAACAGGGCCTCGGCTCGGGTCGTGACAGAATGGTCGCTCATGTGTTAGCCCTATCGATGTGGGCCAGAGTTCAAACTGAGTATAGGCGAATCTCGATAAGGCGGGGCAAACCTCAGTCCTAAGTGTAGGCAAATCTCATTCGGTGGGGTAAACCTCAGCGAGGACGCTGAGTCCATAAAGGGGGTGTATGTAACACCCCAACTTAGGATAAGGAGTCCCACATTGGCAAAACACAGGAGGGATGTTGGGTATATAAGTAAGTAAGCCTTACTCCCTAGTGACGCATTTTAAAACTGTGCGGGCCTGGGCCCAGAGCGGACAATATCACTAATGGGTTGGGGAGTTACAGGGTCTCTCAAGCCTTCATGATTTGGGATACCCGTCACGTCCAAGGCCTCGGGTCGGGTTGTGACAGCACGTGTACCTCACTTTATTGAGTTCAAACATTACACTAAATAAGATATTTGTTTAAATAATAAAGATAAATACAATAATTAAATTCAACATTTTTTGGAGAATTTATTTAATTATACCTAACCTTTACCAAAAAATTTGTTAAGTCAATCGACATTCATCTACCACCTGTAAACTATAACAAAATAATACGATAATAGATATATCAAAATAATACAACTAAACTTAACCTTTATACAAAAATATTCTCAAAACAAAGATATAAATACAATACAATTAAATCTAACCTTTATCTACAAGATTTCTCAAAGCCGGCTGACATTCATTCATCTACCACCTGTAAATTCATCTACGACCTATAAACTGCAACAAAATAACATAATAGTAATCACAAAGGTTCAATTTTAATGAAAATAATTTTTATCGGAGCAAGAAATTTGACCCTAAAGAATGACTTGAATGAAAACAAAGAAGATATATATATATTTATATACACACACGTTGAATTTTATTATGCTGAAAAAAATAGTGAAGAAGTTGAGGGTTAGAAAATTAAGCATCCACTAATCTATACATGCAACCGAATCAAGTTAGATGAGCATCAATCATACTTTTTCAATACGTAAATCGATTTATTCTTTAGTTTAACGTTCATCTCAATATTTGTAGAAATATTTCCTTAATAGAGTCCTATTTTAGGAGTTTTTTTTTTTCAATTTTAGGAGTATTTTTCTAATTAATCAGTACAAAGAAAAATATTAATTGATTCTCCTTCCATATATTTTAGGAGTCTCATATATTTTAGGAGTCTAGTTAATAAAATAAAAATAATTAAATAATAAATTGAAGAAAACAGTGAAACGACAGTTTTGTCTATCTTTTAATGAAGGGCAAGAAGTTCAAATCACTTTTATAAGGGTTTTCACACTTTTAATATATTACAGATTATAGATTATAGAAGCCTAACTGTCAAATTTGAATTTGATCCATACACTAATGATATGAAAGAATTAGTAAATTAATTAGTCAGTAATGCTACTATGTGAATTCAAGATTTATACTCCCACAAGGCCACTGATCCATAAAACTATAGTTACATTGTACATGTTATTACGGGTACAAAAATCTATATGTTTAAATTCAAACTTCAATATTAAGTTCAAGAACAACTTTCAAGTATTACAATGAAGTTACAACAACTTCAAATACAAGTTCAAATGAATAATCAAATGAACTATCAAAATGAAGTGTTTATCAACTTTAAGAAAGACGATGAAGCAGAAAATTGTAGAATTATGTCCACTGAATGCACGGTGTGTCCTTAAGAAATTTATTCCTCTCAAGTACCCGAGGCTATGAAATCTTTACTCCCAAGATAAAATGATTCTCTTTCTGAAAATGGTGATACCTCAAATTGTCAGAAACTTCGAACCCGCTCAACGATTTGATGATCACACGAGAGTTTTTAGAAGAAGAAGATTTTTTATTTTTCAACTCAAAAATTGTCTTTACCTGAGGAAAAATTCAGATACTTATAGCCATCAAGGTGTTGCTTCATGAAGAGAAGCAGTGGTTCATTAAGGTGAACCCCTTCAAAAAGGTGCAATTCTTCAAAAAATGTGCAACTCTTCGAAAAAGTCACAATCCATTGAAAAGGTCATAACCATTTAATCCAAAAAGGTGCCTATTCAAGTTGCAACCTTTCTCGTGGTGTCTTTCCAGAAAAAACACATATTCATTTTTTATTTACCCCTCTTAAAAACTCAATAATCTCCCACATGAATGAGGAATAACTATTTTAATAAAAAATTACGGACAAGTTTGTGATCAACAAGCAAAGACTGATTGCATCTGGATAAACAGATTTTCCTTTGAACTTTCCATAGTGAACATGCATCGGATGAACACGGTCAATCGGTAGATTTGATATTTTTGAACCATCGAACTTTAATGTACACCTAGACAACACAAGTCACACAACCAGTCTTTTACCGTTTATGGTACTCACGATTTTATTTGTTTCAGCCATGAACACTTCCTGATTTAATGAGAGCATAGAGAATAGTCCTTACTAACATTCTCCTTGAAACGGCTTCCACTTCACCCTTACATAGGTTATTCCTAAACGTTTAATCCTATAGATCAAACTATTTGGTCAAACCTGTCCTTAGAAACCATTAAAAAGCTTCAAACCATAAGTCTTATCCTTGTTCTCTGAACATTGTCTTAATGAGTTGAGTATATTGCCAATGTTGAACCATCAGTCACAACTTTATTTGATCTCCTTGAACCTAGCTCTTTGGATTACCAGGTTGCTAAGTAGAGTTACCGTCATATTAACTTGTCCTAGACCGTAAACCCATTTTCTTTGATGATCTTTCAACTCTCTCTTTAGATAGGCCTTTTTAAGTTGATCCAACACGTTATCCTTTGACTTCACATAGTCAACAGTGATAATTTCAATAGTGAGTAGCTCGCTAACAGTATTATGTCTCCGTCTTATATGATAAGATTTATCGTTGTACAATATGCTCCCTGACCTACCTATCGCCGCTTAACTATCACAGTGTATACATATTAATACTGGTGCCAAAGGTTTGGGCCAATAAGGAATATCTTCCAAGAAATTTCGGAGCCATTCAGCTTCTTTATCGGTTTTATCTAACGCGATAAATTCGGATTTCATTATAGAGCAGGCAATACATATCTATTTGGACGATTTCCAAGTCTGCTCCTCCACCTAAAGTAAATACATATCCACTCGTGAATTTTACTTCATCCAATTCGCTGATTCAATTTGCATCACTATATCCTTCAAATATCGTTGGATATTTGTTATAATGCAAAGCATAGTCTTGAGTATGTTTTAGATACCCCAAAACTCTTTTCACTGCCATCCAATGAGTTTGATTGGGATTACTCGTGTACCGACTTGATTTACTAATGACACATGCTATATCTGATCACGTACAATTCATGATATACATCAAACTTTCCAACACTCTTGCGTGGTCCAACTGTGATTCATTTTCACCTTCATTCTTTTGAAGCACAAAGCTCACGTCTAATGGAGTCTTAGCAATACCAAAATTCAAATACTTGAATTTGTCAAATACCTTTTCAATATAATGAGACTGTGACAACGCTAACCTTTATGGAGTTTTATGAATTCTTATCCCCAAGATCACATTTGCAACTCCAAAGTATCTTATATCAAACTTGCTCTCAAGCATTTGTTTTCTAGTATTTATGTCAGAAATGTCTACACTGATGATCAACATGTCATCCACATACAAACAAACAATGACCTTGTAATTAGGAGTGTCTTTAATGTAAAAACATTTATCACATTCATTTATCTTGAAGCCGTTTGGTTTGATCAAACTTTGCATGCCACTATTTGGGAGTTTGTTTTAGTTCATAAAGTGACTTAATATGTTTGTACACTTCCTTTTCTTTAGCAAGAACCACAAAACCCTCAGGTTATTCCATGTAAAAAAATTTCTCCAATTCTCTATTTAGAAGTGTTGTTTTCACATTCATTTGATGGATTTCAAGATCATATATTGCCGCTAAGGTAATTAACATCTGAATGAACGTTATCCTTGTTACAGGCGAGTATGTATCAAAATAATCAAGGCTTTTTTTGTTTAAAATATTTCACTACAAGTCTTGCCTTGTATTTGTCGATAGTACCATTAGTTTTCATTTTCCTTTTAAAGATTCATTTAGAACCTAAAGATTTATTTCCTGGAGAAAGATCAACCAACTCCCAAGTGTGGTTGCTCAAGATTGAATCAATCTCACTATTAACTATCTCTTTCCAAAAGGGTGTGTCCGAAGACGACATCGCTTCTTTAAACGTTTGAGGCTCATTTTCAAGAAGAAATGTCACAAAATCTGATCTAAAGGAAGTTGACATTCTTTGACGTGTACTACGACTTGTATTCTTATCATTAAATTCATTCTCGGTTGGTTCATCTCGAGGTCGTTTAGACCCTCCACTAGACTGGTCATGTCCAATTTTATACGGATAAATGTGTTCAGAGAATTAACCATTATCTGATTCAATTACCGTATCTTCATTGATATTTGGATATTCGAATTTATGAACCAAAAATTGACATGCTTTTAGCATATCCATTGAACACACAATCCACAGTCTTAGGTCCTATTTTTACCCTTTTAGGTACAAAAATTTTGACTTTCGCTAGACACCCCCACACTTTGAAATATTTCAAGCTAGGCTTCCTTCTTTTTCATTTTTCATTGTCTTCATATGGGGCACTCTATTGAGTACTCAGTTAACTGTAAGGATAGCTTTCCCCCATAAATTTTGCGGTAAATCCGAACTTATTAGTAAAACATTCATCATTTTCTTTAATGTTTAATTTTTTTTTCCGCAATTTCATTTGATTAAGCTGAATACGGAGTAGTAGTTTGATGGACAATTCTATTTTCTACACATATCTTCGCAAAAGGATATTCATATTCTCCACCCCTATCACTTCTTATCGTTTTGATTTTTTTATCCAACTGATTTTCTACTTCTGTTTTATATTGCCTAAACGCATCTATTTCTTCATCCTTACTATTTAGCAAATAAACATAACAGTATCTAGTGCAATTGTCAATGAAAGTTATAAAATACTTTTTCCCACCACGAGATGATGTTGACTTCAAATCACAAATATCTGTGTGAATTAAGTCGAAGGGATTGAAATTTATTTCAACAGACTTATACAGATACTTAGCATATTTTGATTTCGCATACGTTTGAC
This sequence comes from Capsicum pubescens, assembly GCA_030864215.1. Classification (NCBI taxonomy): domain Eukaryota; kingdom Viridiplantae; phylum Streptophyta; class Magnoliopsida; order Solanales; family Solanaceae; genus Capsicum; species Capsicum pubescens. The sequence goes on along the minus strand of CM061538.1, from coordinate 327,440,540 downwards.
ACTTTGATTTATTGCACTCAAAATTAGGTAAAACTTCTAAGTTAATCAATTTCTGCAAAGTTTTGCAATTGACATATCATAAATATTCCTGCCACAATTCATTTAAATAAGTAAGAAGAAATAAAACTTTTATAATCTCAACAGTCATTACATTAATCTTAAATAGGGTCTCGGTGAGAAAATCTTTTCCAACATATACTTTTTTGTTGTTAATTATAACCTTCTTTGAAATAAATACACATTTAAATTTATTTTTGGTCAGAAGTGATATAGAAACCAAGTTCTTTCTCAACTCCGGTACGTAAAAGATGTTGTTGAGTTCAACACCTTGCCTGATGTCATCTTCAAGCAAAACTTTCTCATTCCTTCAACCTTTGTTGTTGCGGAGTTAGCCAAATAAATCTTTTCCTCATCTTGAGTCGGAGCATACAAAGCAAATAACTCCTTGTTGGCACATACATAGCGGGTGACACCGAAATTAATCCACCAATCTCTAGGATTACCCACCAAGTTGCATTCTGAAAGCATGACACATAGATCATCCACTTTATTTTTGGATTTAGCCATATTAGTTTTATGTGACACCGAAATTAATCCACCAATCTCTAGGATTACCCACCAAGTTGCATTCTGAAAGCATGACACATAGATCATCCACTTCATTTTTGGATTTAGCCATATTAGTTTTATCTTTCTTCTTCCCTTTCTTAGAGGCCCTACAATCCACGGACTTATGGCCAGCCTTGCCACAATTAAGTAGTTTTCTTTGAATTCTTTTTTTTGGAGGACTACTTTGTTGTCCAGATGCTTTCTTGTGTTTCTTTGGGTTGTTAGAGTCATCTTTCCTTTTGACCTCTTCACTTTTTCGGTTTCTCCACAGGTGTCATTGCAGGTGCAACACTTGTATGGCTTGTCGTAGCAACAATTGTTGTTGCTACACTTGTCATTCCATCATTTGCATGACTTTCAGCAGACATTTTGTTGTCACAAAAGACAACCAATTTAGTATGTCAGAATACTAACTCTAAATTTTTAAAAACTTTAAACACCAACTTGTTTCTAATTTAACGATGAAGTTTTTATGTTCTTCTAATCGTCAATTGAACTCGTGATAAAGTTTTTATATCTTCAAATCACTATTAAGTTCAAATAAAGTAGAAAGCAACAAGCTTTAATCTCCAGAAACTAAACAATTCAAATTATGAAAGTACTTTATTTATAAATGGTGGGAAAAAATATTTCACCAAACAGGCACAAAAGAAATATATTTTTTTTCAATAAATTCCTTAAAATTGTTATTTCGGGTACAAAAATCTATATGTTTCAACTCAAACTTCAATACTAAGTTTAAGAACAACTTTCAAGAACTACAATGAAGTTACAACACTTCAAACACAAGTCCAAATGAATCAAATTAACTATTAAAATAAAGTGTTTATCAACTTTTAAAAAGAAGATGAAGCAGAAAATTGTAGAATCAAGTCTACCGAATGCACAGTGTGTCCTTAAGGAATTTATTCCCCTCAAACACCGAGGTTATGGAATCTTACCTCCCAAGATAAAATGATTCTTACCTCCCAAGATAAAATGATTCTCTTTCTAAAAATAATGGTACCTCAAATTGTCAGAAACTTCGAACACGCTTAACGATTTGACGATCCCACGAGAGTTTTTAGAAGAAGAAGAATTTTTTTTTCAACTCAAAAATTGTGTTTAGCTGAGATAAATTTCAGATATTTATAGCCATCAAGGTGTTGTTTTATGAAGAGAAGCAATGGTTTAGTAAGGTGCACCCCTTCAAAAAGGTGTAACTCTTCAAAAAGTCATAACCCATTGGAAATGTTATAACCATTAAATCCAAAAAAATGTCTATTCAAGTTACGCCCTTTCCCTTTATGTCTTTCTGAAAAAACAACAACTATTTATTTTCTATTTATACCTCTTAAAAATTCCATCAGTTCATATCTCAAATGAAGAAAGGAAAAATAATTTTAGGTTTATCTTATTTGTATCATAGTGCAGAAATATGATCTAGAGTTTTTAATAAGAGAATTTAATATTTGATTTTATTAGCAATCTTTGGGAAATGTTGTGTCATTTTCTGGAAGTTCCTATTTATTGTTTTTCATATACGTGGAACCGACTGACTTTTTCTAGAAAGATGAATCCTTGGATGACCAAGGGTAAAATAGTAAATTCAAACTAACAAATATCCTATCCTATTGACTCTAGAACCATCACTTTCGTCATATTCATTCCAAACAAACAACAGTCTTCTTCCAAAATCTCGCTCTTTCTTCTAAAAAAAAAAATTGTTCATCATCTCTCCAGAAACTCCAGAAGCATCTTCCATCATCTATTCATTACTTCTCATTCAACTCTTTTCTTCGTAATAGTTTTAACACTGACTTCCTTTTTGTTTGAGGTCTACTGATTTTCTTTTTGTTTCAGGTCTACCTGTTTCGACACAAACGCTTCAGTTAAAGCTTAAAGCATCGGAAGAATCGCTTATTCGTATTCGAAATCAGTATCTTGCACTACACGCCAAATTGAAAGAGAAAGATGAAACAAGTGAGCGCAATAGGATTTATACTTTTTCCCTTGTACTCTCTTCTTTAATTTAATTTGAGTAAAATAATATATGTTTGTTATAAATGTTGATGATCTTTTATATGCTTATATTAAGATTTTATTTGGTAGACTGTATAAGAATAGTGTTGAACAAGGGTGGGGTATTAGTAAAGCTGAGATTAGTTATTTTGAATTTTATCTGTTATCCACTGTTTGATTTAGGGATCGTTTGGTACAAGGAATAAGGGACTAAACCCGAGATTAGCTTTAGAATGGGCTCATTCCATGTTTGATTGGATAAAATGCATGGATAACTTATCCCAAGAAGAGATATCTCGGGATTGTAGTGTTATTTTATCCCACCTTGAGGTTGGAATAACTAATCCGGGGATAATTTATTGCCCGGCCAAACGACCCCTTAGTGTATTAAGGACATTTCTATCTTTATTCATGGTTATCTACGTACTTCCTCTGTTTTATATTACTTGGCTCTATTGACTTGGCAAATCCTTTAAAAAAATATTACTTAGAAAGACACTACATCCTTTATTCAAATCCTGGCTTTGCCTCTACCTACAACCCGCTATACCCTCTATTGCTATTTAATTCAGAGGTGTATCTATGATTTTAGTCCGTAGGTGCAGACTGCTGTTGCACCTAACTCCTGTCTGGCAGTCAACTTGAACTGATCATTGAATGCGTAAAATACAAAATTGCCTTCCCTCTCCTTTTAGTATGAGTACACCACTTTTGATATTGTTCAGGAAAGGAGCTTACATAAAAAAAATCAGCAGTATATGTCGATCAACTCAAGGAGATTTGTTGTATTGCCACTGCCGTTAATAGAGTATATCTATCACAAAATTTGGTTAGCATTAATTTCATGACGGTAACTTTTGGATGCTTTGTGGTTCTGAGATGGTTAGGTTTGTGTAGTGGATGATTCAGTGAAGTTCAAGGAGGCTGCCAAGCATGGGAATTTGATTGCTTTTACTTATATCTTAAATAAGAGAACTTAATATTATTTTTTATTAGCAATCTTTGGGTTTGCTGTGTCATTTTTTGGAAGTTTCTATTTATTGCTTTTCATTTACGTGGAACCAACTCACATTGATATAAAAAGTTTTTAATTATACCTTAAATTATTTACATGGTATATTTTTTTTTTCCACAAAATCAAGTGGCAGTAACTTTTCATATTTTATTTCACAAACTAGATATCGATGGTCCGTGTCAGCGCGGATCCAATACATATTATTTTTTATTTCAATTTAAATTATTAAAATAATTTATGCTTTTAATTATGCTGGTATAATTTCGAGAGTCAGTCAAATATTTATATTTTTAAAATTTCTTAAGTTGTTACTTATGTAAATTACAATGTCTTTTACATCATTTTTCAATAATATATGAATATTCTCCTTGTCTCAATTTATGTGGCACGGATAAAATTTTGACAATCAATCAACTTTTTTTTACATATATACCTTTATGTTAAGTTCTTAATTATTGTGATTTATAATACTTTTATCTCATTTTCAAATAGTATATTTTTTTTATGTCTTGCTCTATCTCATCCCAATTTATGTGCACTAATATAATTTCGATAGTCAATCAAATTTTTTATGTTGACATATCATTTTATGTCTTTTTTATCTTTTTAATAAAATATTATCAATTTTTCAATACTTAGACCATCATAATAATTAATTAGGGGTGATATAGTAAAATCACGATGAAAGAAATGAAGTACACATGTCTTAAGTGACTTTTAATAACTAATTAGAATTGACATAACATAATTACTATAAAAAATACTTGTATAGTAATTAATTAATAGTGGTACACTAAAATTATGATTGAAACAGCTGAAATAGCCATAAATCTCTATTTTACCTTTTTAAATTAAATATTATTAATTTTTTTACTATGTAAATGACTTATAATATTTAATTAGGGATACAATAATTAATTAGGGATGATATAGTAAAATTACAATTGAAGCAGCTGAAGCAGACATGTCATAAATGTCTATTTTAATATTTTTATTAAATATTATTAATTTTTTAACACATAAATGACTTATAATAATTAATTAGGGGTGATATAGTAAAATTACAGTTGAAGCAGGCATGTCGACCTCGTACCTACTTTGATGATACAGTAAAATTATGGTTGAAGCAGCTGAAATAGTCATAAATGTATATTTTACGTTTTTTTCTAATTAAATATTATTAATTTTATAATACGTAAATGACTTATACTATTTAATTAGGGGTACAATAACTAATTAGGGGTGATATAATAAAATTACGATTGAAACAAATGAAGTAGACATGTCATAAATATCTATTTTATTTTTTACTAAATATTAATATTTTTTTAATATATAAATAATTTATAATAATTAATTAGAATTGACATAATAATATAACAGTTAAAGCAGCTGAAGCAGGCATATCGAACTCTTGCCTGCTTCAGCTGCTCAACTACCTCTTATAAGATAGTAGAATATGGAAGTGGATAATAAACAAGAATATGAATGGTATAGGATATTATTATCACCCTTTTTGTACTTGTGCCTAAATTGTCTTAAATGTATATTTCTCCTTTTTGGTTTTATACATGGCCTCTTCTCATTTTCCTACTTCCTCCGTTTCGTTTTAATTGGTCCTTATTGACTTGAAATACCCTATAGAAATTATTTTATAAAAATTTATTTTACTAAAATAATCATATTAATTATACATTAAAAAGATGAATTTGAGTAATACACTTTATTTAATCATTTAATGTTGAGGGTAATATTGAAAGAACATAATAAAATCCTCTTGATTTTATCAAAGGGACAACTAAATTGAAACAAATATTTTTAGAAAGAGGGTCAACTAAAACGAAACGGAGGAAGTATTAGGCTGTGTTTGATACGGTGGAAAATATTTTAAATTTTATTTTTTTAATGTTAAATGATCAAAAATTTTAAAACATATTTTTTCTAAAATAATATTTTTTTTAAAAAGAGAAAAAATGACTCTCCTACATTAATAAAATTTGTAATCTATATCTATAATTTATAATTTATAATCTATAATTTATATCTATAATAAAAGTGTGAAGGTCTTTAGAAATGTGATTTGAACATTTTGTCTTTCATTAAAAATCTTTGCAATATATAAAATTATCTTTTCACTTTTTTCTTAAATTATTATTAATATAAAAAATTATAAATTTATAAAATTCATTAAATTTGTTTTTCTTATGCAAATTTTGCTGAAATTAGAATCCTTATCATATACTCCCTCCGTTTCATTTTACCTGTCCCAAATTGGGATGACACAACTATTAAGAAAAATAATAAATAACATGACTAGTTTACCATAATACCCTATTAAATGGTGTTTATAGTTTAATTTAAAGAAAAAGTAATTAATACAAAGGGTAAAACATGAAGAAGAAAAAATTGTCTTGTCTTGATAAGTAAAAAAGAACAAGTAAAATGAGACACCAAATTAGGAAATTTGAGATAGATAAAATGAGACCGAGGGAGTATTTTAAGACCTTTTATCATAAATTTTAAAATTTCTTAATTATTAATTCTATTCGTACACACAACCAAAACCAACTAAAACTAAAATTTCACTCAAACCAAGTAAAATTTAATTTTTAATAAGTTGTCCGAATATAGTATAATAACGTGTGATGATTACCTTATTTTTCTTCATTACTATTTTTAATGACTTCTGTTTGGATTCTTTTTAAAATTCAAAGTTTGGTTTAGGATTTTCTTTAAAAAAAAGTCAATACTATAGATTATTTAGATTAAAATTAATTAAAAAAATTTTATTTCATCTAGGTAAGAAATTATATATTTAATAATTCTAAATCAATTAAAATTCTACCTTATATAAAAAGAATGTCTACAATTTTATAAGTAATATATTTGTTCAAACTTTACAAGAAACATAAACATTCGGCTTCTTCTACTTTTAGTTTTCTTCTTAGGATTTTGATTCAAATTATATTCTTGGGTTCATTATCATCACTCTTTTTTTTTTTTTTTTTTAATTTCGTATAGTTGAAGAAAAAAAATAACTTGTTAACTACTTGAATTTCTTCAATTGTCGAAGCTTTTTATATTCATTGTTGTGTTATGAAATTTTCAAGTCACTTACTTTTATTTTTATCTTTATTTTTACAGATTCTAAAACTAATTTCAAAACTATCTTACATAGAAAAAAAAAATTATGTATACAATTTTTCTACCCATTGAAATCTTGATAGTATTTATGATTAAAGAGATAAATTTAATATGATTTGAGGTAAAGTACACGCGTTTGTACACTAAGACTAGTTATATTACTATTATATATAAGAGAGAATATCAATTTTTGGTAGTCCTCACAAGGCTATTATGGTAATTTTAATTAATTTCTAATCCTCTAAAATTGTGACACTTTGAATGATAAATATGAGGTTATTTATCTTCTTTTTTGCCATATGGACATTTGCACTTGGTGCATATGCCATGAAATGAGAAACTATTATTTAGTTTTTTCTTGTAATTTCTATTGTTTAACTATTTTTTTCTTTTGAAAAAAAATGATTAGGAGTAAAGGAAGGGGAATTAAGGAGGGGACTACAAAGAAGAAAATCAAACATTTACCAATAAAGTGAAAATTCATATTCTCAATCAATTGAGCTATTTAAATTTCTATGTTGTTTAACTAATCGGTAAATCATTCATTGAGGCTTTCATTATAATGTTTTGCTCATACTTACATATTATTTAATCAAGTCAATTACAAAATATAAACGTTAAATATTTAATAATTAATTTTTTACTTTTACTTCATGCTTCATGAATCATCTTTCAATGACATTATTTGTTCAAGATTTTAATAATAGTTATTTGACAAAAAGACCCAAAAGCTTTGATTTTTACTAATTTTTGTTAGTTTTTAATCAAAATTAATTATTTAATTAACTTTAAAATATTAAAATAGTATTAACAAAATTAATATTTTATATGAGCTTTTATTTAACGTAGTTTAAAATTGAAAAATATATTATGATTGTGGAGAACTTCCATCACCTTTTTCCTTCTTTCTTAGTATTTATATTTAATAATTTTATTTTTTCTATGAAATAAGTTTGTACAAATACCTTAATAATAAAGAAAGAGGTAAAAGAAAGGGGGGAAAATTAGTGATTGTATGGGGTTATATTTTATTTTATCGAATTGATCATGTTTTTCATGTATTTTCTAATTATTTTTTTATGATATGAATAGAATTTTTGTGTGAACAATTTTATTCATTGCTATTAAAAATATTTGACATATTTAATATACTAAAAATTTAAATTATTGATAATGTTAAAAATTAAGGGAGTGATATGAATAAAGATTAAATTATTTTTAATTTATTTTTTTTGGTTAATTGAGAAATAATATCGTTTAGCATAAAATGTATATAAAAAATTAATTGATTCTCGATGTTCTTTTTGATGGGTTTATTTTTTTCTTAATTTAATATAAAATTAAGCTTAAAGTACAACATTTAACTAGCATAAATTCTTGACTCATGAAATTATACGTAAAATTATATATTTTTCACTACCGACAAGAAGAGTTGAGGAAATCAATTAATCCCTTTGATGACTTTTTCCTTCATCAACCTGATTGTTAAGAAGATCTCGAACTGAGAATATTAGAAAAGAAAGAAAAAAGTATCAAAATTTATAAATAAATATATTTCTAGCTATAGCCAAAGAACTTATATGTTCATAAATTCATTAAAATGCTAATATTTTTTTAATTTTTATGATCTATACGAGTTATAATTATTTTATATTATTTTAAATTATGTTATTACATAAAATATCAATTCACTTATGTTTGGTAAGAAAGAATAGAGGTTTTTGGTAGTCCTCACATTACAAATTGATGGTGTAAAATTTTACATGTGGCAATTACTTTTCCACAAATCTCTTTTTAACAATTCACATATGGGTCTTTGTAATTGGTCAATGTCATTTTTTTGTTATTATTTTTTTCTTCATCTTAAATTATTTGTCACATTTTAATTTTCATGAAAAATTAAGAACTTTAATCAATATTTTAAAAAAGACACACTAACTTTAAATTTTCATATACTTTTGAATATCTAATTTTTAATTTTTAAATACTGAATTAATTAAACATAATTTTCTTAAGAATTTATTATAAACACGTAATAATATTTTTTTCATTCAGTTTATATCTTAATACAAATTTAGTTATCGAAATAGAATATTATTCTTATAATATTATTTATAGGTTATTCATGCTATTTAAAACTTGATATTTTAAATTTTTATTTGTCGATTAGAAATATAATTTATTATTTTTTTTGTAATTTATGGTGTACATGTAGACAAACATAAGCAATTAATAAAGATTTTATTTAATGTAGGATTAAGTTTTCTTAGATGAGTAAATACAATAAATACTCTCATTGTTAAATACTTTTAAAAGGTGCCAAAGTAAATTATAGTAATTCCATCTCAATCAAAAATTAATTTTAGAATATAATTAATGAATCTAATTTTATGTGCGTGCACTTTTAATGTAAAAATTACTTAATAAATAACTATATTAAAATTGATATATAAAATACATTTGATCTTCAAAAAGATTATGATAATGATCAAAATTGAATAATTGGAGATTATAATCTAAAAAAGAAAATTAGTCAAATAGAAACTAGCTTTCTTGTATGTATTTGTTTAATTTTATTTTTCTTTTAAATCTAATATATAAATAAAGAAAAATATTTTCCTACTATTTAGTGCTTTAATATTTTAGAATCTCTTACAGAATATTAAACTGCTATCACACAAACAAAGAAATAAGAGTTGAACCTTATTTTACAGAATATCTATAAATTTTAATGGTAATTTGAGCCCGGGCTCAGCACGGACCAAATAACACTAGTTATATTATAACTATATATAAGAGAGGGATGTTGTACTTTTGGTAGTCCTCACAAGGACATTTTTTTGGTATTCTAATTCTTATGGTCAAATAAGGTTATTACATATAGCAAGTGATTACATATAGCAAGTGATGATGTTTTTTCTTATTATTTTTATTTTTGCCCTTTTTCTTCTTGTTAAGATCATTGCACTTAGATTTTTGCAATTGGTTTCTTCTTGCCACTTGTTAGTTATCTTTTAACTAAAATTTCCTCCATAATCAACAATATCTTGAACTCAAAAAAATTAAACACAACTTAATACAAAATTAAATTTTACAATGATTTCAACTACTACTTTATAGATTTTTTTAATATTATATTCAATCCTCAAAAATACATAATACATAAAATAACTTAATAAATAATATCTTGTATTTATTATTTTTCTTGATGGATATGAAAAAAAGACAAAAGAATAATTAAAATGAGGCAAATAGGAAATCATTTTAAGGGGCATATAAAAATTATACATAATAACTAAATAGATCAAATGGAGTAATCTATTAATGTTAGTTTAATTATCGTTTAATATTCTTATAAACCATTATAAAGTTAACTTATATAATGACTCTAAATTAAGGTTATAATTGTTATAATATAAACTTGAAGTCATTGAAATATTTTATTTCAGATAATTCTATAAAATGAAAAAAAATATGTTGCAAAACTCTTACCACTAAAATCACGAGAGAACTAAAACTCAATAAATATAATTTTATCTATAACTAAAGAATTACGTACCCACAAATTTATAAAAATATCAATATTTTCTATTGTGATCTTCTTTGAATCCTAATTATTACATATTTTAAATCATATTATTTTATAAAATATTGAATTACTTGTTGCATTTTGATATGTTGTAATACTCTGATAATAATTTCGTATTCGCAAATTATTTTTTTAAAAATTATTCAATTATGTGATTAAATATTTTAATAATCATAAAAACTTATCAACAAGATATGTTTAATACATCATTCGATTAACTAATTATAAAGTAAAAAATATATGATATAAATTATATTTTTAAATTTAGATTATTATGTTTATATCTTAATTTTGGGCCCGGGCTTAACACGGGCCTCGTGAAACTAGTAAATTTTATAAGGGAAAAAGACACTCTATAATACTTTTTAAGATAAATAGTCCAAGTTTGATAACTTTTCAAAAAGTGGTCAGACGGGTATACTATTTTCGCTTTATAGCCATTTCCTAATTTGGGTCATTTTAACCCATGTAGTCCATATACAATACTGATACAATCCATATACAATACTGATACAGTTTTCAACTTGGGCCATTCGGCCATTTTTTAAAAATATTTTAGTTTTTTTTTTGCTATAAATTTTTTAACTGAAAAAACATTCTGCTTTTTTTTTATTGTTTAGAAATAATAATTAAATATAATTATATAAAAACGATATAATTGTTAAATAGAATATGTCTCTATACAAGATATATGTATAGAAATTGTATAGTTCTATCAAATATGTATATGTATAAAATATATGTAAAAAATATATAGAAAGTGTATAAAAATTATATAATTGTTGTGTAAAATGTGTAAAAAAAATAAAAAAATTATTGTATAAATTATGTATCGAAACTGTATAATTTTCGTATAGAATATTTATATGTATCAGATATGTATAGAAACTGTATAGAAGGTGTGTAGAAACGGTATAGAACAAGCCAGCAAATTGAAATGGCTAGAAAGTGAAATTTAAATTCCATGATTATTTTCATGAAAATAGTTTAATTTGAAGTATCGTTTCTGTCCTTTTCCCATCTTATAAGTGGTACTGCACATTAATTATTTTGTCTTCACCTTTAATTACATTTTATCCCCATTTCTATTAGCTCACACCTTTTCCCTTCCATAATATTTATTTAGAATACAAACAAATATTTTTAAAATAAGTATTTTTATATGCATATGAAACATAATAAATAAATAATTAATTTATTTTTCTAAAAACTATTTTTTATAAAATACATTTTCCTCCGTATGAAACACACCCTTCTTTCAAAATATATTTCCAAGTTACGAGTTAAGGAATGACAACGGAATAACCATTGAAGATCAATCTTTGTCGGGAAGAATTTGTGGCCATTTAAAAAAAAAAAAGAGAGAAAAAAGAAAAGAAATTTTCTACTACTCTAGTTAATTCCACTATGTTAAAACTTAAGAAGTACAACACTTTGGTGGCAAGTTAACTTTTAACTTCTTTTTTTCCCTTATAAACATAACCCAGTAGGAATAAGATTATACTAATTACTATATTATTATTATTAGAAAAAGGTTAAAATGTGTTAATTGTTATGAATGTATTTACATTATAATGAATGTCTATCAAGAATATAGATAAGATCTATCAAGATATAGTTGATATATATTAGGATATGAAATATCTATCTTTTAGAGAGAAACTAGGAGAAATAGAAGAGTTTTGTTCATTGTATCCTGAAGGATCCAAGAGCTCCTCAAGAGAAATAAAGAATTACTCTCTCTTCTTCTATTTATTCTTGTTCTTGCTTTATATTTTCTTGTTCTTGCTTTTATATTTCATAACACGTTCTCAACACGAGTCTCTATCATATTAGATCTAGACTACTAAATAGTATGTCTTGTGAGATTGACGAAGCTAATGCTTTTGGAGGTAATGTCGTTTGATTCATGTTAATAAATATTTGATCACTATCAGGTTTGTTTTCTTCTTAGTCATCCCAGTAGTGTTGTTTCTTAATAATCATGTGAGAGATGACTAATGAGTTTGTAAAAGCTTACCAAGTCATGCTTGTATTTTAGATTTATTCCATGTGGCCTAACAATAAGTTGGTTAATCTTATAAAAGCCATGAGTTGAAAAAAAGAAAAAAAGAAAAACAGGAGGCTTACTCGAATGAACTGGTTGGGCTACTCTGCCCATGATTTATTTTGAGAAAGTTTAAATTTATGATTCTACTTAATTGATTGAAATATAAGTCTGCCCAAAGCTTTCAGTATATACCTATTACCTCATAGTACGTGATCGACGCTACAATTTTATATTTTATGTTGAGGGATTTAATTTGTATTATATATGTTGTGACTTTTCTTGGATAGCTAATCCGTTTTTTTTATATTCTATTACTTGATGTCTAAGTAGTTAGCAGACTCTTCAAATAATACTAAATATCATAATAGTGTAATATGGTAGATCTAATTCTACAAAATTTGGACCTATTGTAATATTGGTTAAGGATAAGACTATGGATTCAAATCTCGTCGCATGGAAAGGGTAAGACATCGGGGTATAGTCTCGATGCATCATGATGATAAGATGTTGGGTTCACCATTTATTTATGCCTAAGATGCCTTTATATGGGTAAGACGTTGAGTTTGAATCTCAATGCACCATATTAATGATATTATGATGGCTAAGGCAAAATAATGTGTTTTTGATGGAAAGTCATGAAATTTGTCCATTGAATATGCTCCATTCCAAGAAGTGAATGTGGTAGCAATATATGATAAGTCTGAAAGATGACAATTTGCTCTATTGTTGAAGTGAATGTGGTAGCAATATAAAGAAATTCTCTCTATCATATTTATACCTCGATTTGCTCCTAAAGTAGCAATATCATGAAAGAGGTTATAAGCTATCAAAATTTGATAGACTTAGGGCACGATTATATTAAATTCTTGAAAATGAGGATTTCGATTGTTTCAATACAAACGTGCACTTGATTGTGATGGTATCACAACTCATCTCCGAAAGAGGCAGAATAACCAAGATGAGTTATTTTGAAATCTACTTCTAAAGTAGTATATTTGAAATTTATTCATGTAATAGTAAATCTGAAATTTACTAAAGTGAAAAATACATGTCATGGTAAACTTGGAGTTTACTAGTATAAAAGTTCATAAATTGACATGAACGATTGCGACATCCTAAAGATGTGCATATTAAGTATTAAATACATATTGAAGAATTCGAAAATTCTTTATGAGCTTTTAATGTTGCTTGTTCTTATGATAAGTTGGTTGGACCAACTAATGTTGGGATTTGATTCTTTAAAATCTGAAAAATATAAAGGGTGAATATGGGTCCGTTCACCTATCATGTGATATGTTGAAAAGATGCATCAATAAGATGATCACATGTACATTCATTGTCAACCTGCAGTTTGACATTCATAAAGTTGTTTGCTCAATAAAATTGAGTTAAGAACATAACTTTCAGATTGTATAATCAAGACAATTCATCTTGATGATGATGGTTTGACATTGAATGCCTTCGATAAATAGCTAAACCATTGCTAATGAGAACAAAACTTCATGCGTTGGTTTGAAATATGATATATTGTATACAATAGTACTTGTATGCATTAGACCAATAAATCATGATTATTTCTTCCCTCTCAATTGATTCAAGGCCAGGAACCAACTATTTCATCTAATAGTTTTGATGTGCGGTATACGATTAATGAATATACCATGATGCACAAAGATGGATTCCTTAAAAAAAATGGAGGATGTATGTTAATTTTTCTAACATAAGGGAGAGATTATAAGCGGCTATGAAATATGTTAGGAATTACCACCAGATCCTCATTCAAAAGATAATTCAAATCAAATGTCGAAAGCATCTCATATTTAAGCTGCCAGTGCTCGTCTATGCATGCGTGAAGCGTATTAGACCAATCGGTTACAAATAAAATAATCCTTGAGAAGGATAAAGAGCAAACAATCATAATAAGAAGATAATGTACTCTTAAAAAGCCTATGACATAACACTTCATGAAACCTTATGAGAGGTTCAAGTACCTGAAAATAATGAAGTGATGAGATCTCAAAATGTTATGTCATACGTACTGTAAACCGATACGAAATGATATATCATCAATGATATCTTTGATATAATATTGACGCAATATTGTAAAAGATTACGAGGATCCGAATTCTACGTGTATTTAAGCATGCGGACGTAGAAATATTTATCAAGTGACCTGAAAGGATGCATTTTGGTAAGCGTAAAACTTATTTGATTTGCAGTCCAGACACTTAAAAATGTCACACTTGACATGTCGGATATTATTACTTGACAAAAATTCTATGAAAATTCCTAAAGGATTCAAAATGCCTGAAGCATATAAAATTTTTGGGAAACTTTTATTACCCTTATAAGAGATAATTTAATGATTTGAGTATCATTGGAATTCTTGGAGAGTTTTCAAAAGCAATAGAATATTTGCTTAAATGAGAAGCATGCAAAATTGAATAAGGATCCATACCGACCTCAAGAAAAGAATGAGGAACTCTTTGGTTATGAAGTACCATATCTTAGTGCAACTGATGCACTAATGTATCTTGTAAATACTACAAGGCCTGATATAGCCTTTTTTTGTTAATTTGTTAGCAAGTTTGCAGTCCCGATCTTATTGGTCATGTTGATGTTGGGTACTTATCTGACCTACATAAAACTCGATCTCAAATAGGCTATATGTTCATATGTGGTGGTACTGCCATATCTTGGAGATATACAAAACAGTCTATCATAGCCACTTCATCGAATCATGCTGAGATAATAGCTATTCATGAAGCAAACCGAGAATGTGTATGATTGAGGTCCATGGTACATGTCATTCGAGAAAAATATGATGTGAAATATGAGAATCTACCCACAATTTTATACAGAGATAATGCAACATACATAGCATATCTTAAGGGAAAATTCATAAAAGGAGATAGAACGAAGCACACTTCATCAAAGCTTTTTTACATACATGAGCTACAAGAGAATGATGATATTAACATGCAATAGATTCGTTCAAGTGACAATGTGGCTGATTTATTCACCAAGTCTCCTCCAATTACAACTTTCAAGAAGATGGTGCACAAGATTGGTATGCAAAAGTTCAAGAATGTTCTCATTAGGGGGAGCAAATACGCGTTGTACTCTTTTTTCCTTTCAAGGTTTAGTCGCACTGGATTTTTCTTGTAAGGTTTTTAATGAGTCATCCTATATGTGTATTGTTAGAGATGTGTACTCTTTTTCCTTCGCTAGATTTTTTTTTCCACTAGATTTTTTCTAGTAAGGTTTTAACGAGACACATTATCTATCTAGACATTCAAGGAGGAGTGTTATGAATGTATTTACATTATAATGAATGTCTATCAAGAATATAGATAAGATCTATTAAGATCTAGTTGATATCTATTAGGATATGAAATATCTATCTTTTAAAGAAAAATTAGGAGTATTTTTCTTATAAATAGAGGGGTTTTGTTCATTGTATCCTGAGGGATTCAAGAGACTCCTCAAGAGAAATAAAGAATTACTCTCTCTTTTTCTATTTATTCTTGTTCTTACTTTATATTTTCTTGTTTTTGCTTTTATATTTCATAACATTACTGAAGTTATCTCAATTTTTTGAAAAAACACTTAAAGTTTGTGGGCATACTATTACCCCCTAAATAATTTATATTAATACACTTTTTTGAAATCAATTTCAATTTCTAAAACATAGATGCTAAACATGCACCAATTACTGATTGACATGTGTTAATTTATTTATATATATATATATATTTTTTTTTCTTCTCTCTCTAGCTCTTTTGACGTTCTTTTCTCCCTCTTATCCAATATCCCCCCTTCACGTCAGTCAATACCCTACCCCTCAAACCACAGACACATTCTTCTTCTTCTTTTCTTCAACTAATCTCCTTCTCCTTCGTTTCACTGTTCAAAGCTTCCATGATCAATCTTTAAACTTGAAAATAATAACCACTCCATTTTTTCTGTACTATTAAAATTATAGTGAATTTAGAATATTAAAATTGGACATAATTTTTGAATTTATTTGGCTAATTTCATACGAAAATTAATGATTTTTATAATTGTTTATGATTTCTTTTATTGAAATTTCGTTACAGTTTTAGCTCACTTTAACATTGATTTCTTCTATCATTATAATTCAACAATCCAACAAAATACCATCACTTTTTTGAGTGTCGGAAAATACCTTTTCACTTGAAAAAATGAGATACCATCTCCTTTTTATCGGTTTTTTTAAAAATCTCTTTATCATTTTTATCGAAAAATAAACACCGATCAAAATAAAATTTACCATCTTTCCATTAATGAAGAAAAAAAGGAAGGGGAAAACAAAGACACTATTAATGGAGAAGAACGAAGAAACAATAGAAAAGAAAAAAAATAGTAAAATACAAAAAGAGAAAAGTGAATTTTTTTTTATTATATGTGATATTTTTTAGTTTGCTAATTGAATAATTTTTTTTTCTCACATGCATTTTTTGCGTGATAAAATATATGAGCTGAAAATTCAATCACAATAATTTATTTATAATTTTTATGAAATAATAAGTTGTCCGTAATATTAAAGTATCTTTTTAAAAATTTCAAACAAATTCACTGGTGTTTTAATGTCTTTTTCTCTGGAGGTAACAAGACAAAAGGAGAGACCAATAGTGCATTAGTAACTAGCTAATGTTATCAAATCAAGAAGATTTCACTATTGATGAAAAAAGGGTCCATGGGCCTTCATATACCTTGACAATCTCTTTTCTTTTAAGTTAATTTTTGAGTGCAACTTAGGTTCAAAATTCATTCAACATGGTATAAAGTCGTATGGTGATGAAGAATGGAACCAACTTTCACATCAGTGATTGCTTTTATTTTGAGTTGGTCTTTAAATTTAGCCTTATTCAATAAATTTTGTAGGAATTAACTTATGCGACAAAGTTATGTAGTAATTTCATGATCTAATTTCTCATAAGTTTTGAGAACTTTGTCTCGCTTGACACAAGTTCGGTAGGAATTAAGTCATGCAGTACAACATAACTCGTGAGTTCTTGAAAAACTGAATTTTTACCTTATTCGACATAAGTTTGATAAAAATAAAATAATTTAGTACATAATTGGTCAGATTAATGATATTCACATTATTTAGAACTCATAAATAGGAAAATGCTCGATCGAGTGATCTCCTGTATGCCACTACAATGCTTGATGATGTCTTGGAGCTTATTTCTTAAGATATTTCACATTCTCACTCAAACAAAAAGCACAAAATTTCAAAAAAAAAGAAAAAGGAAAAACAAGCATATATTTATCATCACAAGAATAAGATCTTATGTAGGCCACTCTTAATAATTGTTGAGCCTTAAGGACAAAGTTTGCATCTTTGGTCATGATATAATCACATGACCAATTTTGAAAGATATAAAAAGAGATGTTACATCATTGGACCACAATAAGACATAATTCACTCTACCCCACTCCTTAAGGTCCCCCTTCTTTCAATCCCCTCTACCCCACTTCTTTAACCCCCCCATGCCCCAATGCTTCCTTAATCATCAACACTCCATTGCTTAAACCTTAAACCCTTCATTATCTTCCTCTACTAAGTACTTAGTACTAAACTACAATGTCAAGTGTCACCATTGAAAATGTTCTTCATTTTGTATTGTTCGCGCATCGTACACTTAATCTAATAAATAGACTCCATATCTAAGTTGTTCAGATTTTTTTAAAATATTACCTTATTCGTGTCGAATTCTTCAAAAATACATTACGTATATTTAATCTAATAAATACTCTATATCTAAATTGTTTAGATTCTTTAAAAATATTGTAACACCTGTGTGAAATTTTTCAAAAATACATTATTTTTAAATACACTCATATGATATTTTTGAAAAGTGCGAGCAACGCATCTCTGTACCACTATGTTGTTCATATTACTATGTTTGTTCTGCTTTATAGAATTTAATGTGAAGTTTGTGAAACTCCATTAATGTGATGAAGTATCTTGGTAATGTAATGGATTCATTAATTTTGTCATGAAGATAAGCACTAGTTGCTAGAGTATATTATTGCTCTGCTTAAATCTCACTTCTCTTTATATGCTTTTTTTTTTTTTTTTCCTCTGTGCTCTTCCTTCCATGCTTGTCCAAAAACCCTAGATCTGTCCCCCTCTTAGGTAACCTCAACAACCTTTGCTCTCTATAACTCACACACAACACGCATACACACAACACACACTGCACAGCACAAAAACACATTTTTCTCTCTCTGTGTGTATATGTTTGTATATTAACAGCTGTTGTGTTGATTTCTAGGTGCAGCTTTTTGAGTGAAGTGAAAAAGAGGTGACAAAGGGAAGTGGGGGGTGGGTAGAATTTGGAAAAGATACTTTCTTGGTGTGGGAGGAGATGAGTGGCACCTCAACATCAGTGGTGGGGGGTGGGGGTGGGGGTGGGGGAGAGGGGGGAATGGGGTATGGGTATGGTTTCCGGCCACCGTTTACTGCAGTGCAATGGCAGGAGCTAGAACATCAAGCAATGATATATAAGTACTTAGTGGCAGGTCTTCCTGTGCCACCTGATCTTGTTGTTCCTATTCGTCGTAGCTTTGAAGCTATCTCAGCTAGGTTCTTTCATCATCCCAGCTGTATGTTCTTTGCTCTTTTACTTATTTTTATCAATATCTATTTGGAAAATGAAAAGAATTTGCTCTCTGGCTTAAATAAGTAAGCATTTTGTGATCTGTTGAAAAGAAATTGAAGATTTAACTCACTTTGATGGTATAAATGAAGCATGCAGATCTGAGAAGATGTTTTTTTGGCATTCTTGAAAATTTTCTATCTTGTTGTGGATGTGGAATTATTACCATTTCTTGTTCATTGTTTGGGAATGGGGGAGCCTTGGAGTGACCGGTAAAGTTGATGCCATGTGACCAGGAGGTCAGGGTCCAAGCTTCGGAAACAGCCTCTTGCAGAAATGTAAGGTAAGGCTGCGTACAATACACCCTTGTGGTGGGTCCTTCCCTGGACCTGCGCATAGCGGTAGCTTTAGCCCTTTCTTGTTCTTTGTTTGGGATCAGAGTGATGGGTTTTTTTTTTTTTTTTTTTTTTTTGTATTTAATCTGTATATCCTTAATGGTTTGGTTCTAGGAGAGACTTTTTTCTTTTATCTGTTTATCCATTTTGATCTCTACCTCGAGGTAGAGGTAAGGTACACTCTACCTTCCCCGGACTCCAATTTGTGGGAATACTTTGGGTGTATAATGTTGCTGTTTATCCACTTTTAGTGGAAGATTGCTTATCTAGTCTATCTGGGGTTGGTTTCTAATGTATTATAGCTTTGTCTTCTCTGTGTCAATGTTGTAACAAAACACTTATCTTTGCCTTTCAGGGGCTTATCCGGTGTTTATTTAAGTTGTGTACTGTCATGAACGAAGGCCGATCCAGAATTTTAATTTAATGGATTGAACGATTTAAATTCCTAGCAATCAACTCAGTGTACTTCTAAAATAATGGCTTCAGAATCTAATCTTTGTTGAAATTCTGTTGTTTGAACCTGTAGCACTAAGGCTACATCCCCAACTGATCACGAATAGTATATATATACGTGCTTACATTCGATGAATGTGTTTCTGAAGGGGCTTCAGTAGTGGCAACTCTGTGGTCTGATATGCTCCTATTTCATTGATTTCTGATTGCTGTGTGGCTAGTTAGATCTTGGTATATATATATACACACACACACACACACACACACACACACACACACACATTCTTTTCTCGTAAAAGGACTTCTTTCAGGGTGGTAGCTCGCTCAGTATGGAGCTTAATGGTTTAAATCTTCTATGTGCAGTGGGCTATTGTTCCTATTATGGAAAGAAGTTTGATCCTGAGCCTGGAAGGTGTAGAAGGACTGATGGAAAGAAGTGGAGATGCTCGAAAGATGCATATCCTGACTCCAAATATTGCGAGCGGCACATGCATCGAGGCCGCAACCGTTCAAGAAAGCCTGTGGAATCTCAATCTACTTCCCAATCCTTGTCGACTAGTATGTCACAAATTACAACTGGGAGCAGTAATACAAGCGGAAGTTTCCAAACTAGCGGCAGCGGAAGCTTCCAAAACATGCCATTGTATTCTGTTGCTAATTCAGGAGCGCTGAATTATGGAAGCACTGCAACAAAGTTGCAGAAGGAGCCTGTCTCCTGTGGAATAGATAACAAGGACTATAGGTACATCGGTTTGTCCTCTGTAGTTCTTCTTTCCCTTGAATTACTGAAAAGATTGTTTCTTCAAGCCTGGATCTTGGACTTTGTCATGTTGTTTAACGCGTGTGTTTCAAAAAATGGTTCTGTTCTCTGTCTTTTTTCTATGGCTGATAAAAGATAGATATGTGAACTCAAAGCCACATTAGGAGGATGCTATATATGATTCGGGGGACTATAATCAGGACATTAAGGTTTTCCTTTCGTCAACTTATGACCCATTTTGTAGCCCGTACACCTAAGTGCATCTTTCCGCTTCTGCTAATTTGAGACCTACCTGCATTGTATAATTTTGATAGCGTAATAATTGATTATTGATCCACCTCTTAATACTATTTACTTCTCCCTTTGGAGCTGTTTATCTATCAAGGTGCTGACCTGAATAGGTGTAGAAAGACCAATTGTTTTCTTATGCATCAACTTATACCATTGACAAAGACGATATATAGTGAGGGTGAGAGCACAAATAGCTATTGTGTCTCAAGTGTTTCTTTAAAACATGGTGGCCCTTCAGGATTGTCAATTTTCAGGTCAGAGTTGTGTTTGGATCTTGGAAAATTTATGTAGTGGCTGGGTAAAGATATCCTAGGTGTGATACGGATAGAATTTCGTGCAACAGGAAAATGCGTGTCTGATTGCTGGTGTCAGTTGCAAAAGTGTATCCTTGAGTGTACTCTTCATGCTACTTGATGGCAATTGCTATTTGTCTTGTAAAATGAACTTGAGTTGCACTTAACCCAGAGGGAGAGGAGAGGGGAAGAAAGACGGAGAGAGTTGTGTAACCGAGTCACAGGAATCTTTCATCATTTTACTGGTATAGTTTGAAATAGTTCTTAGGGAATTGGAATATAGTTGGCTCTTTAGTACTTTCAAGGAGGAGCAGCGTCAACATTTGCATGCAAGAGCCAACTCGACTCCCATTAATATGTTAAAACCAGAATGATCAAGTATCTATCTACTTACTTACCTAGATCCCACAATGCATATAGAGTGTTTCATTAGCATGTCACTTACGTTTTTGATTGGTATTAGCATGACACATGCTTGCAGAGCTCAGTGATGAAATGTTGGAAATGTTCCGTACTACCACACTCATCTTGTTTTTCTCACTGGCATTACCCTTCTACCAAGTTGCCTTGTAGTCTTTGCCTAGTGTATATGGTGCTGAAGGATGCATAATCCCTGCTAACTGTGTACCGGCTGCCCTCGTCTTTCTTGTTTTCTTGCTAGTTACTTCCTTTTTGTTTCTATGTGAATTCCGTTTCTTTTCTTTTGTGGGGGGTATGGTGGGGGGTAAAGGTAGTACTTCTGATCCTTTTCCTTTTATGAAGTTGACAGTGGTCTTGGGAATTTGAAGAGGCTAATTTGATAAAATACTACATATAGTTAGGGTACTTTGCGTTATCCTCCTTTTAATACTGTTCTTGACTGCTGGCGATTGGTTAAAAAGTAAGATGTCTAATATGCTGTCAGTTTGTATTGGGTTCACAGAAATAAGTGTTGTAACATCCAGTTTCATTAATGACCACCACAGGTATCTCCATGGAATTGCTCCAGATGCTGATGAGCATAATTTATCTTCAGAAGCTTCTGCAACTGTCAGAAGTTTTGGGATGGGGACCAACACAGACGGTACCTGGGTATTTCCTTCTCAAGTTTCTTCAAGCCCCATGGCGAGACAAAAGAATGATTCCCAGATGCTGGGTAGCTCAACAGAGATGCATCTACCTAAT
The DNA here is from genome assembly GCA_030864215.1 of Capsicum pubescens. Classification (NCBI taxonomy): domain Eukaryota; kingdom Viridiplantae; phylum Streptophyta; class Magnoliopsida; order Solanales; family Solanaceae; genus Capsicum; species Capsicum pubescens. The sequence continues at coordinate 327,418,144 of CM061538.1, read as the reverse complement.
CTACTTGAGCCTATGATTGACTCAACAATTTCAAAGCGACGACACCAGCATTGCTTCTTTGGCAGTGACATTGATTCACCTGGAACAGTAAAGGAGGAGCAGCAGCATTCGATGCGCCCTTTCTTTAACGAATGGCCCACTGCCAAAGAATCGTGGTCCAACCTTGACGATGAGGGATCCAACAAAAACAATTTCTCCACTACACAACTATCCATATCCATTCCAATCGCTCCTTCCAACTTCTCTTCAAGGAGTGCTTGCTCCCCAAATGGTGAATATTAACATCCTTCCATTTGTAGTAGTCTAGTCTTTTACAACAAACTTACCGATATCTTTTGGTTTTCCTTATCGCCTGCAGATGCTTGAGGGAGCTGCTACTGTATAAACTCCAAGCAGTTTGGTGCAAAGCAGAGGAACAGACATGCTACTGCAAACCGACATCTGCTTGTACGAGCTATATGTAACCTTTATGTTGCTGGGATATTGAGTTGTTCCATGTCTTTGTAGTTGATTTTCTAATGTCAACAATGTTTTAAGAAGAAAAAAACGAGTTTTCTTCGAATGATGCTCATGTTTATTGTCGAAAATAAATGTGTTTTACCAGCCATTCTGCTGGGGTGAGATGATTACTCTTGTGATTTAAGTTGTAAATTTGATCTCCTTATGTGCATTGGTGCAATTTCATATCCACCTCATTGAATTAAATATTGTAGCTATTGGATTTATTTTCCTTCTAGATAAAGAAAGGCTTATTTGCTTTTTAAGACATTACATATTAGTCAAGTGACTTAAATTTTGCTCTGCAAAATTATGTGCTTGCACAAGTTTGCATTATTAGCACCTTACTGAAGTAATGATTTAACTACATTCTCATTATTAATTCATATGTTATGCTCTTAAGTCAACCTATGATTAAAAAAAATAAAAATTGTTCTATTTAGTGATTTGATAATTTGTGATAGTGTTAACACTTACATTTTGACTATTTGATAGCTCAATTTCAACAAATAAAAGGGAATGTATTCATTGACTAGATGGGGACTAGCACATTTATTTTAGGAAAAAGACTCAAATATGCCTCTGAACTATCAGAAATGACTTATTTATGTCATCAGTTAAAAATTGAGCTCATTCATGCCATCGTCGTTACAAAATCAGCTCATCCATACCATTACTTTTTAACGATGGTTTTCAAAAATAACTTTGCCATGTGGCATTTTATTAGAGGTTCATGTCATTAATTAAAATAAGAAAAAAGGCTCAAATATGTCATTGAACTATCAGAAATGGCTCATTTATGCCATCAGTTAAAAGTTCAGCTCATTCATGCCATTACCGTTATAAAATCAATTCACTCATGCCATTACTTTTTAATAATGGGTCTTTAAAAATTGCTTTGCCATATGGTCTTTTATTAGAAGTCCACGCCATTAATTAAAAGAAATCAATATTGATTTCAAAATATCTGAAATTAGTTAGTATCACGATTATTTATTTCAGCATTTATACCATAATGATGGGAGAAGTTATTCCGTATACATGGCGGGATAATTGGAATAGCAGACTTCTTTTAAGCCGTTATTTGAAAATGATTTTTCAACAATGTATGCTCCACTAATTTGTGATGGGAGAAGTTATTCCATATGCATGGCGGGATAATTGGGATAACATACTTCTTTTAAGTTGTTATTTGGAAATGATTTTTTTAATAATGTATACTCCCCTAATTCGTGATGGGAGAATGAAGAAGAAGTTTTATTGGTACGCCTCTTTCTTTTTCTTACTTGCCCTAATTGTTCATTGGTTTATTTTCTTGCAACTTCGGAGTATATATTGGAGTCACTGAAATTAAAACTAATCAGTTACTGTAGGATAGAATTTTTGAAGTTTCTGTTAAGCGTAACATTTATAATGATTTAGAATCAACTAGAAATAGCCAAAGGATATATATACATTAATCACTATTTTTTCTGATTAGAAAAATAGTTGTTGCTGTAGGAAAAAATACATTAATGGGTGTGGGCCGGGTTATGTTAAATGAATCGATTATTTTTAATGGGTCTAAGATATTTTGAAATTAGTATTGACTTATTTTAATTAATGTTGCGGACCTCTAATAAAAGGCCACATGACAAAACTATTTTTGAAAACCCACCATTAAAAAGTAATGACATGGGTGAGCTAATTTTATAACGACGATGGCATGAATGAGCTGAACTTTTAACTGATGACATAAATGAGCTATTTCTGATAGTTTAATGACATATTTGAGCCTTTTTCATTATTTAGTTAATGTCGTGGACCTTTAAAAAAAGGCCACGTGACAAAACTGTTTTTGAAAACCACCGTTAAAAATTAATGGCATGGATGAGTCGATTTTGTAACGGCGATCGCATGAATGAGCCAAACCTTTAACTGATGACATAAATGAGCCATTTCTGATAGTTCAATGGCATATTTGAGCCTTTTCCCTTTATTTTATTGTACACTGAAAAGAACTTGTAAGCAAATGTTTGAGACAATGATGACATCTATTGTCTTTTTTCTTGTAGACTATCCGGTATTCAGAACTCACTGGGCTTCGAACAGACTCATTCTTCTAGACTATTTGGTATTTGGAACTGATTGGGCTTCCAATAGGCCTATTAAGAGAGTACAACACTTTTAGCTAAAAAGTTACGTAGTATTTATTCTTGGGAACAAACCTCAAGAGATAATGAGTAAAGATGACGGTATTTAAACTATTCCACCACATCCGTTGTTGCCACCATATTCATTGGGCTTAAGTTATCGATAGATCCTTAAATTTATTTGGAAATTTAACTTGGATTTCTCAATTTACCATTGTACCTGTTATTATCGGGCAGAAAATAAGTAAATCACAAGCAAAAGAAAAACAAGAACACACAGATTTACGTGGAAACCCTTGCGGAAAAAAATACGGACAGGGACAAAGGAGGTTTCACTATAATGGAGAGAGAGTATAATGTTGGAGACAATAGTCTCAATTTTGGTATATGTAAGAATAATATCCGAAACAGCCCACTAAATCGCACTTATATAATACGTGCGTACAAATAGGTTCTACGCCCAAAAACACCCCTACCCTACCACCACAGACCCTATTGAAAATCACAAACATGGGTCGCACCGTGAAACTTTCAGGGTCGGATCAACAAAATTCGGGTCACAACTCTAAAAGTGCCTATTGAACACTTTAACTATTCAAAGGTCATTCCTATTAGAACAAAATGGTGAAATAGCCAAAAAAAAAAAGTGTTTCACACTCTTGAGGTGCGTGAACCAAATTTAAAAGGTATTTTTTTCAACTTTTACAACAAAAATTAATTTTTTAGAATGATTACTTTTTTTTTAGTCATCTTCTCTACTTCTATCCCATATCATCTTCTTCATCCAAATCGTCACTCTCTCTCCCCCTCTTCTTCCCTTTCTATTCAATTCGTTTTCTAAATATTTTTTATCTTGTTTAAATTTCTTGCACTTGTTTATAAGAAAAAATAGATATAAATTTTTAATTTTTTTTTGATTAAGTCCTTTTTTTTTTGTAAGAAAAAAAATCTTAAGGACGGACAAGTAAGAAAAAAAATCTTAAGGACGGACAAAAAGGAAAGGGAAGGAAGAAATTTTTTCTCTTATTCACCATTGATAGCAACAATCAGAGAATGGAGAAACTTAGCACAAAATCGACACCCATTAGCAATGACAATATACTCCCTCCGTTTTTCACCAGACTAACTTACTCAGGGTTTTTTTTCGGCGAATCTTGTCAGAAAACGCATCCTATCAGAAAAATCCTCCGATCAATCACCAACGAGCTCTACCTCGACTCACAAAGCTTCGATGCCTGCTAATTCAAGTCATTTTCGGCAAAATTTCATTAGCGAAATACCATCACCATCACCACCACCGACAACTCTGGTCATCCAACCAAGTTACCAAACAACAACACGTCATAGAAAAAAACAGAGAAAGTAATCGAAGAGATAAATCGAACTAAACTCGAATAATAAGAAAGTGGGATTCGATGGACAAGAAGAGGGTTTGGGGGGGGGGGGGGGTCATTTTTATTTGTCACTTTAACACATCATGAAAGACTATTTTTTTAAAAATATTTCACCTCTAACATTAAATATTTATTCTCCAAACTATTTTTCAATACTTAATACTCCTATTAAATATCAATTAATAAAGATAACACAATAAAATAATCACTTCAATCACTATTTTTTTTAATAAAAATGTCAAATCCAAATTAAACGTGTCAGGTAAAAATGGATGAGAAAGAGTATTTCTTGATTTTCTATGGGTTGGTATCCATTATTTCATTAGAAACTGAGACCTTGAAATCTAATTGATCACTTGTTTCTTCCAATAAGTTTTTCACTCTTGGATTCCACATCCCAGATAAGAGAAACAACTACAACTACTTAGCAATTTAGTAGAGAAAATTGAAGGAAAGGTGTCTTTTAAGTCTTGAATGAAGGATTGGTGACATTGACCAACAGATAGGGTCAAACATCATTAGAAAACTTGATTAAGTTAATTGAGGACTTGATTAATATTTTCAAAACTTTCTAATCTTTTCAAAAATACAAATCAACTCAACCCACACCCCTCTTCAATCCAAATCAATCACTCTCTTTCTCCAGCTTCTCTCAACTCTCTCCCAACCAACAGTTCTGCAAAATTTCTCCCTTCAACCTCCGACGACAAATAGTCGGGCGAGTTCCTTTTCGACTTTTAACCGTCAATCGATGTGAATACTTCTCCGGCGACAACAACTTCGAGTTCTTCGTCCTCCCATTTCCTTTTTCACAGGTAAAAAATTATGAAGAAACAGAGGAACTTGAGCCAACTACTCTTCTGGTATTGAAATGTGGACTGAATAAAACCCTAATTTTTGGCATTTTTGCATTTCTTCTTCTCGTTGTCGTACTGTTGATTCGAATTTGTTGGTGATTTTTTATCACAGTTGATGTTTTTAGTGTGTGTGTGTGTGTGTGATATGTTGGTGTTGCTGGGTTGATTTGTTGTTTGTCTTGGTAGAAATAGTATTGCAACAGTTGAAACATCTGATGTAATAGATGAAACATATGATGCAACAGATGAAAATCTGATCCAACAGATTAAAAATCTGATGCAACTATGAAAATCTGATGCAATAGGTGAACAATCTAACAGATCATTCATCTGTTGCGACAGACGACTCTTCTGTTTGGAAGAAATCTAAACAATATTGATCCAACAGATAACCGATTAGTGATCTGTTTTTATTCTTTCCAACGATTTACTCTTCAGTTTACAACATATTAGGACTGTTTTTATTCTTTCCAATGATTTACTCATTCGTTGCAACAGGTCGGTTATCTATTGCAACAGATAACATACTTGGTGCAACAGATTAGTGATCCGTTTTTATTCTTTCTAATGGTTTACTCATCCGTTGCAACAGGTCAGTTATATGTTGCAACATATAAAATACCTGGTGCAACAGATTAGTGATCTGTTTTTATGGTTTCCAACGGATTACTCATTCGTTGCAACGGGTCAGTTATGTGTTGCATCAGATAAAATATCAGGTGCAACAGATAGTGTTGTTTTTATGATTCCCACGAATTACCCATCCATTGCAACAGGTCGGTTATATGTTGCAACAGATAACATACCTGGTGCAACAGATTAGTTGTCTTTTGGAACTGTTATATTACTGTTATGCATTAATCAATTATAATCTATGTTATGTTTCTGTTAATTTAAGATAACATGACTTCCAAAAGAAAACAAATCGAATCAAGTCCAAGTAAAGGAACAAGTGCAGCAGCTCAGCTACATCCACCACTCTATGAGCTTTCTTTACAAGCGTTATCCTAATCAGGAGCAGAAGATAATGAACACGGGGAAGAGGAATCTTTCAAAAGAGATGATCCAAATGCTAATAGCCCTTCCGTCGAAGAGTTGGTCAAAACCTTCAGCATTAATCGTTAGCCTGTGAGAATGCAGTGCGATGGTGCCACAGATTTAACGGGTGATCTCGTGGTTAAGTCAATCATGGGAAAATCTTTCGACGCCTTCAGAAAAATACTTCGAGAACAAAAATTGGATTCTTATTTCAGGGAAAGCTGCTTTGGGCAATATCTTAATTTTTCGGAGGTAAAAAATGCTCATTTCCAGATAAAAATGGTATATGATCTTCTCAAGCGCAGGTTTATGTATGAAAACAAAGATAAGATGGATGAGGTGTGGATAAATTATTGTGGCATGCCTGTTTGTTTTGGTTGGGAGGAGTTTGCCATAGTTACCGGACTAAAATGTTATCCTCCTTCTCCTTCTCAAGTTATACCTACTCTGACCCAAAAAAAAGCACCCCGCACACCCAAAAAAAGAAAAGGCAAGTCGAGTGATCGTGATGACCCAATGTCCATTGTTAGTCCAAGCTTCAAAAATAAAAATTTGATTGAAGTGTTGAAAGGTAAAGGAATTTTAAAGAAGCACAAACAATCATTGTGCTTGGTTTGGTTTGTACATAATGTTCTTTGGGCGAGAGACGTTAACAACAACATAAGCCTCGGTTTAATAAATCTCTCGGAGGATCTTGAGGCATTTAACAACTATCCTTAGGGTTATGAAAGCTTCAAAATGACTGTCGAATATTTGTTGACTCCGTTAATGCCAAAAATAGTCAACTTATATGGTTTTCCATGGGCCTTCATGGTAAATATTTCTTTTATCATGATATGATTCATCATTTTTTTAATTCAATAATGTTTTTGATTTATTGGCGTTATGTTATAGGCTTGGGCATTTGAAGCCATTCCTTATTTGAGACAACAAGTGAACTACCAGGAAGAAGTTTTCTGTCCAAGAATTCTGAGATGGTTGTCGGCCAAAACCAATGAAAATATAAAATTTCTTGATCTTTTCAATCCCCCCAAGGAAGCAGTAAGTCCAATTCTAATCAAGTTTTTATTTTAATTAATGATTAAATGATTTCATCATCATTCTTAATATATGTACCGATTTATTTTAGATTATCCATCTGTGGCTTGTTCCGACCAACCGAGAGTTGAAGATGCCATTTTTTCTTACTTTACGGTTTGTGCAAACTTTATCGGACCCTAAGATCGTTGATGGAATAAAAATGGAATTGTTTGGAGCAACAATCATCACAAGAAAAACAATTTTGGAGGGTGGGGCTAATGATGCTCCTCTTACAGTTTTTGAAACAACTAGCCATTATGATTATGATCATAATGGTTGTACAAATTTTTTTCCAGATTTTACCGCATCTAGCGAATGTTCTTCATGCAAATGTCAAGACTGCAAGGCGAAACATGATGGAGTGATTATTGCTATTAATGCACTAACTGCTTCTCTAAAGGAAATGACATCTAAGAGGAGTGTCATTCCATCAAAGAGGATTTCATATCCAGACACTCCACTAGAGATCAAGACGGCTAAGAGGAGAAGGAAAGACACTTCCAAGGCATCATCAATCTTCAAAAAAAGCAAGATTTCAATGCCTCTATCTTTGTTTTACACCGATGTTCAGTGTGCAAGGGCCACAGAAGAGCAGCATGAGCTGAAAAAGGTGAATGTACATCATCTGTTCCAAAAAACAAACAAACACATATCTGTTTCAACAGATGATACATCTGCTAAAAATTATCAAACAAATGTATACATCTGTTGCAACTATTGTCTAACCTTTTGCATCGGATTCGTTATCTATTTCAACAGATGAGTCTTATGTTGCAACAGATGGGTCATCTGTTCAAAATTATCGTACTGCTCTGATTTACCTGTTCGAATTTGTCCCAATAGATAATCCATCTGATGCAACATAAGACTCATCTGTTGCAACAGATGGAAAATCTGTTGTATATCTCTACTTAGCATTGACAATTCTGGCTTTCCAGGTGGATGTCACAACTACTGCCAAAGAGCATAATATGACAGTTGATAATTCATCAACTGCTTCCAAAGATGAAGAAAAAGTGGAGCCTGTCAGTTTGGGAGAACGAAAGAATTACCCATTTGAAGGGTTCAACATCTCGGACGAGGCTCCAAAAAAACTAACACAGTTGATCAACGACTATTCAGAATGGATTACCGATGGGCTGTTAAAGCATCATGCCGGCAGGTACATAAATAAATTTTATGGATATTGATTTATACAATTCTTGTTGTAAGAACCTGATATTAACACATATAAATCATCATGTAGAAAACAAAATGACGAGCGCTACAAAGTGAACGAATTGAGTCTTGGTTTTGATATGTTCGACTTTGTTGTTGCACATCCCGGAATGAAGAATTGGTTCTATTTGATGTCACAGCCCTAAACTTGCTGGAATGATGAGGTTTAAAGGCCATACATATTACTATTAATTAATACTTTATTTAATTTCATCTGCGTATTAATTTTTTCATCAAGTAATCCGAAATGTTTGATAATATGTGCAGCACATCGATGTCATTTTTTACTACCTCCGAAAGAAGGCCAAGTTTCAAATACAAGAACAATATAGATACACAACAGGCAATTGTTTGTACAAAGTTTACATCAATAATGCCTACAATAGGTATTGTCAACAGCAGCCGGAAGTTCCGGCTGGCTTACCTTGGCATTTGATCGATGAAGTGTACATCCCAATCAATTGTGGTGATGAATTCCATTGGGTGTTGGCTGTCGTCATTCTAAAAGAGAGGAATCCGAGTTTATGACTCGATGTCGTGAAGGAGACGTTTCGGGCCGTCGTCTAAGATACAAAAGCTGGCTAAAATATTGCCTACTTACCTTGATATGAGTGGCTTTTTGGATCAAAAGGTTCGTACTGATTGATCGACGATTGAAGCATACCGGGATAAAATGGTTAACCCATTTGATGTACAATATGTTGACGGAATTGCTCAACAAACTATTGGTAGCCTGTAAGTTTAAGTGTCATGATTTAGTTTCATTTCACAAATTTCACAACGCTTGCATGAACTACAAGATATGGACTATCTATTTTTTTATAACGTAGGGATTGCGGTCCTTTTGTTGTCACCTATGCCGAGTATTTGCGAGATGGATTACAAGTACCAAATGATGGACTTGATTCCGGATTACTCCGCAAAAGATATGCTGCTCTTTTATGGAAATATGGAGAAACGAAAGCTCAGAAGCCATACACAACCGACGTTAAAGATCCACGACGACCAAAGCCGAATTCCATAGCACTGGATGAAGAACAACTTGTCCATATTGATTAGATCTTTATAACTTGAGTCCGTCAATGTAATAACCTATCCTCCTTGGTTTAACTTGTTGATTTATTTGTAGAGTGGATCGTTTATACTCATAATGATTTTTTTTGCATTTCATTTATTTGTTGAGTTATTTCATGTAATTTTCGAAGGTTTCAATTTATTTTATTCTGTCTATGAATATAATTAATTCTGAGTTTTGAACATGTTAATTGAAATGGAGTACTAGATTCAAATATCGCAACAGATAATACATCCGCTGCAACAGACGACATATCTTATCAGATAGATTTAGACACATGTTGCAACATGAGATGCAACACGTAGGTTATCTGCTGGAAATTATATAACAGGCCTTCCTACTTTTTTGATTTGCTCTAACAGATTACCAATCAGTTGCAACAGATAAGTTATATGTTGCAACAGATCGGTAATCTGTTGCGACAGACAGACGGGGAACATCTGCGTAACGTAACAGATGACCAACATATTCCAACAGATAATCAATCTGTCACAACAGGTACTATATCTGTTACGACAGATATAAAATCTGTTGTATTATAAAAATTCAACTTTGTCAGACATAAAAATTATTGCCCCTATATGTATAGTGAATTGGCTTGAAATGAAAATTTGTTATCGTGTTCGTCTCTGTCTTTGTACATGTTATTTTTTATACACGGGCTCCAACCATTTAGTTAGTACCCCATATGCCCAAACCCATTGCATCTTTCCCATAACAGTGTCGCACACACCGTTCATTTGTGTGTCGGTCAGCAAACACTCGATGTATGCAAACGAGTACGGCACGCACGCTACACCGGTTGTATTTTTTGGGAGATGGATGTTCTTATTTCGACCTTAAAAAACCCATGATTCCTTCGCCAAGACTTCAACCGGCAAATGATCCATCAACTTACGATGCGTCAACAACTTGGGCAACAACTTCAAGAGTGGCTGCATGTGGGTTAGAAATGTCTTCTCGCTGAACACAGGTAAGTTGAAGTCATAAACCTTAATATTTCCCTCGTATAGTAGTATCTCAACAGTGAGAAAATGGGTGACATCCACGTTCATGACTGCAAGGATTCTCTTTGCCTTGGTCCAGCTCTTGCCATGTGGATATGACCTCTTCCCTCTAACATATTTAATCGCTTCTTCATCCCATTGGAACGTAGAAACTAACTGATCAAATCCCGGGCCACCGTAATCAGCTATCTTACAGAGTTTAGCGTACCTATCCTTAAAATTATTGTAGAAGTTGAGGTCCATCATCCTATCGGCAACATCATAAGCATCCGGGTACGCTAATTGCCCGCCCCTCATGAGGCAGAGAATTTCATCAACATACTATGGTATAAAAAGACAATTTTTAAATAGGTTAGTAATTGTAAAGAATAAAAACACAGTCGAAAGAATCTGATGCAGAGGGTTCTCTGAATCAGTTAACAGATTACCCATCCAACACAACTTATGCAACAGATGTGTATTATGTTGCAATAGAATACCAAGTTTTCACAACAGATTACACATCTACTGCGTAGATTCTTCTTCATGGAGTAGATTGGAAGGGTAGGTTAGAAAAAGTAAACTTACCTTGTCCTCGTACCACACGCACATATTTGTCATATTCGAGAAGTCTTTGGTGGTAAATAAATGCATGGTGTATTCTTTTTGAACCTTCATCTTGATGAATTCTTCCAGTTCCTTCTTCTTCTCCTTGCCAAGCGCCGCAAATATGTCCACCTTCTTCGGTGGCCCCTGAACTTCAACAACTATTGGAGCGGGGGGAGTTGCAATTTTTGCTGATTTCAGAATAGAGAGAATTTGTCTAATTTTTCTTCTCTTCCTCCTAACCTCCACTGTAGGAGTGCATGGCTCCCTCACCTCGTTGGATGGTATGACACCCCTCTTGGATTTCAAATTCTCAGCAGCTTCAGCAATAGCCTCTAGCTTATCGAGGAGTTTATCCTCTCTGTCCTTGCACACTTTGTATTTACAATAAGAACATGAGGGTGAAGAGGGGTGAGAGAGACCACTGTAAAGGTGGGAGGGACTGGTGTAGGGGTGAGAAGGAGGACCTGTGCAAGGGGTATTTTCAAACATATTTATTTTTTGCTGAGCACCAATATGCTCATAATCACGACTGGCAGCAGAAGCAGAAGCAAGATGGCTGCCACCATCACAAATAAATCCACCAGCAACACCCCCAGAAGAAGCACCCGGATCTGTTGTAATTTGAGTTAGGTCGTGAAGAGCTTCAACATTAGACTGACCTTGCCTAACTGCTCTTCTTATAGATGTTGCTCCATCCAATTCCTTCTTTATTAACTCCACCGTTGGGTCTTCTTTTGTATCAACAAGACCCAGAGTAAGAAAAAAATTCATCCCCAGCTCATCAATGGTAGGCACGATCCAAGGATGCACAACCTATAAAAAAATGACAGGAGGAATTTAAATCATATAATAATAAATTGCAGTCAGTTGGGTTACATGGGGCTCGGGTTATGCTAACACAGCCAACTTATGTAACAGACGATCTAGCTACCGGAACAGCTGATCTATATGTTAAAATAGATTGATAATATATTGCATCAGAATACCCATCTGTTGCATAATTTACAGTAGATGGGTAATCTGTTGAGTAGGGTTCAGAGAACAGAGCAACATATGGTTAATATGTTGTGAAATATAGATCGTCTGTTGTAACAGATTACCCATCTGTTGCACCAGTTGCAGTTGACGGGTAATCTATTGCAACAGATGAAACATCTGTTTCAATATCTTTCTTTGAGGCAAATTATTTTAGTTGAAAGAAGACGCACTGCATCATCTTGAGGGTTAAAGATATCAGCCTCGTTAATATTTTTTTTGCTGCTCTCTACTACAGCCAACCACCTAAGGATCTTTGGATGAGAAACCTTATCCGGGTGATCCGTGAAATGCTTTCGGACGGGAGGAATGACTTCACATGCCCAAGCCTAAAAATTGTAAACAAGAAGCAAGCAAAAAAAAAAAGTCAAGTATATTCAATATAAATTAATGAATGAGTAAAAATAGTGATCAATTTTACCATGAAAGCCCAAGGAAAACTGTATAATGTGGTCGTCTTTGGCTTTATCTCTTTTAGTAAATATTTGACAGTCAAGTAGTAGTCGTCGTAACCCCAGGGGTAATCGTTGAATTTATCAAAATCATCAGCAAGCGCCAACAAATCACTTTCTATGACTTTCTTGACGTCTCTTACCAATAAAACGGAATGAACAAACCAACTAAGCACAATTTCTCCCTGTAGTGCTTTGGTATGTCTTTATTCTTGAGATCCACTATCAAATCCATCACTTTGTAGCTAGGTACAACAATGCCCAACAACCCATATTTTTTTACCTTGCGTTTGTTGGACCCTTTGTGAGGTGTTTTCTTGATGGCAGGTTCTTCTGGACGATCGCATCTCAAGCCCGTCACAATGGCAAACTCTAACAATCCAAAACAAACCGGCATGCCACAGTAGTTGATCCAGACTTCATCCATCTTATTTCCTCCCTCCTTCGGACCTCCATCATCCCCCGCATACATGATCCTACACTTGAGAAGGCCATTTACCATGATCATTAGGAAACGGAGAGGGTGGGGCCCAGACAGCTCAAGAAAGTATGCAAAGCAGCTCTTCTTAAAAAGTCCATCTATGTTTTCCTTCTTCATAATACTCCTAAGTTCGTCAAAAGGTTTCCCCAACTGACATTTAAGTACAAGATCACCAAATACTGCATTAGGGTTATTCATCGACATTGCAACCCGAAACTTGTCAATACTAATGGTTTTGACAGAATCATGCTGGAATTTCGATATTATTTCACGCCCCATTGGTGAGGAGGAGTTATCACTTTCCTCATTTTAACCTGACTGAGATTTTTCTGGAAGTTCCTCCGAATCTATCTGTACTCTAGCCTTTTTGGTTTGGTGATCGAAAGTTGATCCACTTTCTCCACTTTCTGTTTCTTTTCTTTTGAGAGACATTTTTTAACTACAAACAAAAGAAAAACAAAAAATACATTGCATTTGATGTCTGCATAATTTTTTTAAAAAAGGTGAGACAAATTTCAATAAATTATTCTTACCACATAACCAAAAAAATACTCCAACGGACAACCCATCAGTTGGAACAGATGGGGAACCCGAATCTATTTGAAGACCTATTTAATATCTCCCCACAGATATTCCACCTGTTGCAACAGGTGGAGAAATTTCAATAAATTATTCTATGCCACATTACAAGAAAATACTCCAACGGATAACCCATCAGTTGGAACAGATGGGGAATCTGTTTGAAGACCTATTTAATATCTCCCAACAGATCTTCCACCCGTTGCAACAGATGAACCACCACCACCACAACCAATGCCATAACCAATGCCACCAAGACCACCACCAATGCCACCAATACCAACACCAAGACCGCCGACACCACCGCCAAAAAACACAAATACCAACACCACCAACAACAGCCACCACCAACGCCACAAACACCATCCAACAATACCACGACAGTCAACAAAACACTGAGAGAAAAACTAGGGTTTTCTCGGGTGCTTCCTACTTTTTTAGCATCAAAACTCAAAATTGTTAATCCATTCTCGAAGATAATACAACTAAAAGTCTTATTTTTTATCATTAACTAAAAAGCCCTATTTTTAAAAATAAAGAAAAAATGTAGAACTCTTCTCAAACTCTATTACATACGAAGATAGAGAAAACAATGGATATAAACGGGAACTCTATTGCTCTTCTCGAACTCTATTACATGTGGATATAAAAGAAAATCCACCTGTTTTAAAGGGTTGAGCAATATATTGAGTAGTTGTTGTTTTTATTGTTGAGAGGGAGAGGACACCCCGAGAGAGAGAGAGAGAAGAGCGAGAACTTAAGATTTAAAATGAAAATTTTTTCGCGCAAATGGATGATTTGTAATTTTGAAAAAGAATGACAAGTTTTGAAATTGCTAATTTGGTCCGAATTGATCTTAATTAATTTTAAAATTTTTAAAAGATATAGTTTTTAAAACATTGAGTTGATGAGAACTCATTTCAACTTACTCAGAGTGATCGATCGACGACTCAGGTCGGGATGAACGCAATACCAACGCCATGCAATTGCAAAGACTCGATTGGATTTGTAGTTGACTCTGCGAGCTCATTCATTCATCCCTAGTTCCACTTAAATCAACTTAGGTACTATCACTATCCTAACATTGTGTTGATGAGAACTCATTTCAACTCAGAGTGATCGATCGACGACTCAGGTCGGGATGAACGCAATACCAGCGCCATGCAATTACAAAGACTCGATTGGATTTGTAGTTGACCCTGCGAGCTTATTCATTCATCCCTAGTTCCACCTAAATCAACTTAGGTACTATCACTATCCTAACATTGAGTTGATGATAGCTCATTTCAACTCAGAGTGATCGATCGATGACTCGGGTCGGGATAAACGCAATACCAATGCCATGCAGTTGCAAAGACATGATTGGATTTGTAGTTTACCCTGCGAGCTCATTCATTCATCCCTAGTTACACCTAAATCAACTTAGGTACTATCACTATCCTAATATTGAGTTGATGAGAACTCATTTCAACTCAGAGTGATCGATCGACGACTTGGGTCGGGATGAACGCAATACCAATGCCATGCAATTACAAAGACTCAATTGAATTTGTAGTTGACCCTGCGAGCTCATTCATTCATCCCTAGTTTCACCTAAATCAATTGCAATAAAATCTGTTGCAACAAACGACTAAGCTGTTGAAAATTTTCAAACAGGTACATATATGTTGCAACAGATGACATATCTGATTTAATTATCAAATAGATATTTGCATCTGTTGTGACAGATGATTGAGCTGTTGGAAATTTTTAAAAAGATATTTATATCTGTTGTAATAGATGACATATCTGATTTTATTAATTATCAAATGAACATTTTCATCTGTTGTCACAGATGACTGAGCTGTTGGGATTTTTAAACAGATATTTATATCTGTTGTTACAGATGACTGAGTTGTTCGGATTTCTAAATAGATATTTATATATGTTGCAACAGATGACATATCTGTTTAAAAATCTTTTTTTCTCTTTTAATTTTAAAGCAAGAAACTTCTGGTCCGAGTAGATAATATCAAGTAGTAGTACTTACTACTAAAGGTGGTAAAAACTATTTCTTGGATATCTCAAAAGTGAGTTCATTGAGCAGTCTTGTCTTGTCTTTTCAATGTCAGTAGTCTTAGTCTTCCTCGTGCCCCTCAAATTATTAATAAAATTAATGAATATTAATTAACGAATATTGAAAACCACCATGTCTACGTACACAATACATCTATAGAAATTATCTCATCTCTTCCTTCAACTGCAGTTTATTTTATTCAACTCTCATTTTTTTCTCTCTCCTCTTTAGGGTCACAACCTTTTTTCTCTCTTTTCTCTTCTCTTCTCATAAATATCTTCTCGGATCTAAACCCATCCATATCTTTCCTCCCCGACTTAAATTTCTATTTTGATTCCCTTTTTGATATTAAGGTATGGTTCATTATTGCTCTTTCATTCTCGTCTTCTTCTTTGAAAGTTATTTACATCTGTTTTTTATTTAATTACTATTTACCCATATCATATTTATTAAAAATATTTAAGGAACTTGTAAGTGTTGAATAAATAATCCAAGAATTTTTATTACAATATGAGAAAAAAGTCATCTGTTGGGAGAAGTTTAAAAGCCTTATTGGCAGTATTTTTTTTTGTATGTATTTTATTTATTTCATTATTATTGATGCAGTTATTGATGTTGTTGGTGGGGTTGGCGTTGTTGGAACTTGTGGTGTGGTGTTGTTGATGGTTCTGGCACAAAGGATGCTGCTTCTTTGTTGTTGATGATGTTGTTGGAACAAATGTTGTTGTTTCTTTTTTATTGATATTTATGTTGTTGTTGATGTTGCAACAGATGGAGAAACTGTTGGAACAAATAAAACCACCAGAAAGGCTGGTTTGATATATTCCATCAAACTCCACATCTGTTGCAACAGACTCCACATCTGTTGCAACAGACTCCACATCTGTTGCAACAGACTCCTCATCTGTTGCAACATACTCCACATCTGTTGCAACATACTCCACATTTGATACAACAGATGGATAATGTTCTTTTTGTGACATCAATTTTTTTCCTCTTCTTTCTAGATATAAGGAATTGACAGTTGATCCACTTTTGACGAACTATTGCAAGAGGCTGCAGTAAAGATGGGATCGAAGAAATAAGCTGCTTGTAGATGGAACCACTTCATATGTGGGAGGTATGTATTACTGATAATGTTATTGTGGAAACACACACAGAGTGCACTGATTTTGTGAATGATGTTTTTACTGATTAGTCATAGATCGTTCAAACAAGATGTCTGTAATTTTACAGTTAAGTTTGGTAGGTACGAACTGATAAGGCTGAGGGGCCATGAATATGGTTCTGATAGCCTATTAAGATTTAATGTCGAATGTTGCTCCTGTTTATTTGTCAAGCATTGTGAAAGGATCTAGTTTTTGTATCATTGTAAAGAGATTCAATAGTGATTGGACTAACTTTTAGGGTGCATTGGACCCTTAGAGGGCCTTCGAAGCTTAGCACCGCATCTAACAAGAACAGAAAATCAATATATTTATTGCCCTGGCCAAAATTTATATGACTGGGTTGCTTGCTCGGGATGATGATTTTATGCCAGAATGTGCGGTAGGAGAATACTTTTGAAGAAAAATGGGTGATTGATGGAAGACTATATCATCTGAGAGCTAATTAAAGAAGAGACATAGGGTAGAAAGTAACTTCTAACGAATCTGGCCGGTGGAATTATCTTAACTGATGCGAGATCTGAATCAAGTGCAAATATGAAAGTGTATCCGATAATGTAATTTCATCTGTTGTGTCAATGAAAGAAAAATAATGCATCTGAACACTTTGCTAGGGAGCTGCGTGGTCGGGATTATCACCTAGATAGAAAATAGGAGAAGACCAACAAAAAAGCCTCATGGGTATCGAGGGTTGAAATGATGTACAACAAGTCTAGAAAAATTATACCAACAACAACTGCAGTTAAAATAAGGAATCTAAGCGAAGGCGGCAAATTTCTGAATTTTAAATTTCATCCCATGCTTTCTTGTTTGTGTTTTCGATCAGGTCCACTATCGTTGACCTGATCAGAACCACAAACGAGATTGAAAGGCAAATAGAGTATCATTGCTTTCTTAGAAATATGGTTATAATTGATTGTGTTTTCTTGCCTTGACATGTTTTCAACATTCCTTGGAGAAGATCAGATGCTTGCTGTAGTATGTGAATCCCGATAATTTTCAAGCTTGCCTCCATCTTGTTGATTCTGTATTCAAGCTGGTTGTTGCCCTCTTCGAAGTTGGTAAGGAATTCCTCGTCTCTTGTGAGCTCGATCAGGAACACTACCTTCAAAGTTGTGGCATTCTAGAAGCCCTTCAGAACACTTTCTTCAGAAGCCTTAAAGGATACATGGAGGGTCTCTGTGTTTGTTTTAGGTTAAAATGTGTTGATGCACGTTGAAGATGTGGTCCTAACAGTTGAACAACACACTTTTATCGAGCGTTTCTCCATGCATCTTGCTCAACCAATTTGATAAATTAGTAATCATGGAGTTACATAGCGTGTGATCTAAACTGGTTCTACCAAACCTATCAAACGTTACGTAACTCTAAGATCATTACTCTATAAAAAAAATATGACCGAGTTAGTGCACAAATCGAATGAGATCATCTCTCAGCGTTTCTGCTAATCACTCTTCTCTAATATAGATGACAAGATAACTGCTATGTAAAAGTCTACACCGTCGCCAGACATGTTTGCCTGGGAGCAATTCTTCTGAAGGATCTCTGTTGATGTCTTTTGAAGAATTTCTCCCAGGAAAGCATGTCTGGCGATGGTGTAGACTTTTGCATAGCAGATATCTTGTCATCTATATTGGAGAAGAGTGATCAGCAGAAAGGCTGACAGATTGGAATTTTTTTATTTGTGCACTAACTTAGGCATATTGTTTTGATAGGGTAATGAGCACGGAATTACGTAACGTTTGATAGGCTTGGTAGAGCCGGTTTAAATCACATGCTACGTAACTCCATGCTTACTAATTTATCAAATTGGTTGAGAAAGATGCATGGAGCAACGCTCGATTAAAGTGTGTTGTTCAACTGTTGGGACCACATCTTCAACATGCATCAACACATTTTGACCTAAAACAAACACAACGACCCTCCATGTATCCTTTAAGGCTTCTGAAGTAAGTGTTCTGGAGGGCTTCTTGTAATACCCCGCATGTTTTTAAGCTAGGAAGTGAATAAGTTTTCCTACGTATTAAACCTCCTATCCTGTGAGTAGCATTTTAGTGCATGACTTACAATGAATATCCTAGCGATAGGATAGCTTGCGATGTCTTAAGCATGCTCATATGAATCGCTTAGAGTGATGCATGCTAAGAGTTTTTGAATCCATCAAGTCTTAGTGTTTGATTTTGCAAGGGCCATCTTTGAACAAGAATAATGTGATTTATATGTGACATTTTGGTAGATTTAGACCCACCAAATTGTATAGAATCGAATTAGCTTTCCAACGATACCAATTTCATCAAAATCTGACACTCGAGCAAGGAGTTATGGCCTTTCAAAGTAGAATGCGTCGTCTAACCAATCGCACATGGCCACTGGAAAGCATAGGCGATATCATATGCGGAGCCTATGTAAATATAGGCGATATCATATGCGGCGCCTATGTAAATATAGGCGATATCATATGCGGCGCCTATGTATGATTTAAGCCACGAAAACACTTAGTTTTTGAGTTATTTCGAGGGTAGTTAAGTCTTTTAACACTCCTTACATGTCCCTAAACCTAACCTCACGAAATTTATAGATTCTAAACATATTACAACCCTATTAACATCTCAAATTTCATTATCCAAGATTACCATAGGAGAAAAACAACTAGGGTTGCATAATCAAGCTTGAAGATCAAATTTCAAGGAAATTCCTCCGTCAATCATCAAGAACCTCCCTTCCAAGGTATGCATAGTGTTCATCCACGAATTCCTTTCATCCGTGGAGTTCAAGAATCAATCTTTAAAATACAAAAGCTTGGTTGGTTGTGGTGATATGATCATACCCATGTTGATGCTTGTTTGTTTTGCTATATAATAGTATCGTGACTGTATATCTCATGAAAGTTATGTTGTTAGTTGAAAAACATGATCTTTAGATGGATCGATAGATTGCAAGTATGAAATACACCTATGCCTTAAAAAATGCATGCAAGGTGTTCGATAAAATGCCTAGTATGTTAGAACTTCATATTTACATGATTTCATGATATCTAAATAACAAGTTCATGTTAGTCATACTCTCCAATATGAATTTCCATGCAAATTATGTGTTGTTATTGTTGTGGTATAAAGCATGTATGATAATGGAGATATAAATTATGTACACAAAATATATCCATGCTTTTCCTATCATGTTTGAAATGTTGAATAAATTCATGAAGTATACTATCCCCTGCTTATGATATTGTGAATTGTGGACTCATATCTTGTGATCAAGTCATGTCATGTGTGCCAGTTTTCTCCTATCGAGTCCTGGGGGTATTCGTACCTAAAAAATATAGCTGTGTGCCTAGAGCCATGTCATGTTTCATGATATTCGAACTCAAGCTATGATTCCATAGACTTCAGTCAGTCATGTGACTCAGGAAAACCTCATGATCTCAGTCAGTTGTCAGATATCAGTAACATTCTGCCAGTCAACGGAATTCAGTAAGATTAAGTCATGTATAGTCAGTTATTCATGTCCAGTCCCTCCAGATGGGAGTAGAGGTTAGCACCGAGTGAACCCAAGGATGGGAACTCACCCGCCAGTTCAGGGTGTGATTCATAGAAGCTGTCCTTGTGTTCCAGAACTACGTAGCCAGCGTAGGTTGAGACATCTTAACCTATCAGATTAGGGTTGATGAGGTGGTTTAACCTGTCAGTTTAGGGTTCCCACCGTTCTCATTAAGCACCTTCCAGATAAGGGTCACTCACAAACTGTCCTTAGCCGTGGCACGATATTGACACCCCTCCAGTCGGGGCAGAGATTGGACCCCAGCTTAGGCATAACGGTATACATGGGGCATGTCGGTTAAACACTACATCCCACAGTTTTAGTATCAGTCTCAGTAAAAGAACTCAGGGTGTTCTTCAGATTTCAGTATATACAGGACTGTCAGATACAGTCTTCCATGTTATCAGCTTGCAGTATCAATCATGAAAGTTATCAGTAAACCATGTATTAGCTTACAGGTCTTGCTATCACGCATTCATGGTCCCAGTTTCTATATATGTATGTTTGCACTCCCACGTTCATATTAGTCAGTCAGTGTTGTTCATGCATGAAACCCTATATGTTCAGCCTACCTTCCTCGTATACTCAGTACTCTAGTTTTACTGACGTATTTGCGCTATGGTGCTTTCTTTTCATGTTACACCATAGGTTCTGAGACACGAGATCCAGCCCAGCAGTAGCGGTAGCATTCCAGTCGCAGAGACACAGTGAGTCCTTATTGATTCGAGGAAAATATGATTTGATACATTTATTTTTATCTTCAGTTCAGTTTTACGGAGTTAGTTGGAGACATGTTCCTTCAACTCCTTATTCAGATAGTTTAGAGGCTTTCAGATTTATGTTCAGATTTACGTTCAGACTTAGCTTTCAGATTGATTTATTTTGGGTATTTTCACCCGCATGGACGTTATGATTTTCAGACATGGTTTTATTTAGTTAAACCTTATGGCCTTATATTTTTTACGTATTCTGCATTATTATGTCATGATTTGCAGTATGCAAGTACAGATATCAGTCATGGGTTAACTTGTGGTCCATCGGGGTCATGAGCACCGTGTAGCATTTCAGTTCAGCAAATCAGGACGTTACAAACTTGGTATCAGAGCCTAAGGTTCAATAGAGTCCTAGGAAGTCTGAAAGCCGCATCTAGTAGAGTCCTGTACATGGGTGTGTTGCGCGCCACATTTATGTACATGAGTCTATTAGATGTTTTAGGAATAGTCCCCTTTCTTCAGTATTCATGTCATGCTAGTGAGCATAATCACAAGTTAAACTCTCAGTCTAATTCATTCTTCTCTTATTTCGGACCATGGCCCCAAAGAGAAAAAACCAGCCAGCTCCTCATCCCGAAGATCCTTTGGGCGAACATGTTTCCTATGCAGAGTTTAGAGCCGCATTTACCACACTTGCTCAGTCCGTGGCTGCACAGAATGAACGGCCACCAGTCATTCTGGCCAATCTAGTGGCTAATCCCACAGCAGCTAGGGTTCGGGACTTCACCCGGATGAACCCTCCATCTTTTCATGGGTCTAAGTATGATGATCACCCTCAAGAGTTTATTGACTAAGTCCAGAAGGTCATTGACATCATGGGTGTTACTTCTATTGAGAGTGCCGAGTTAGACACCTACCAGTTATAGGATGTTACTCATGATTGGTACAAACAGTGGATGTCTAAAAGGTTAGATGATGCAGGCCCTATCGAGTGGGAGAAATTTGTCACAGCCTTCTTAGACAGATTCTTTCCCCAAGAGCTGAGGGAAGCCAAAGTTCTTGAGTTCATCAACCTCAGGTAGGGGAATATGATGGTTATGGAGTATTCTCTCAGATTTACTCAGCTAGCCAGGTATGCTCCTCATGTGGTTGCAGAAAATAAGGCTAAGATGAGCAAGTTCATGTCAGGGGTTAACAATAGCGTGGTAAATGAGTGTAGGTCTGTGATGCTGATCGGTGATATGACCTTAGCCAGACTCATGACACATGCCCAGCACGTAGAAGAGAAGAAGGTTAAGACTAGGG
Source organism: Capsicum pubescens (assembly GCA_030864215.1). Lineage (NCBI taxonomy): Eukaryota > Viridiplantae > Streptophyta > Magnoliopsida > Solanales > Solanaceae > Capsicum > Capsicum pubescens. Next base: position 327,395,930 of record CM061538.1, on the reverse strand, counting down.
AGAGGCAGAACAAGAGAGAAAGGTCAGGTAACTTCAACTTTGTTCACCCCAAGTCAGATGGAGGAAACCGTTCACAGTTTCGCTCCAAGTCAGCCGTTCCAGCCCCTTCCTCTGCCGTCGCTCCAGTGCCGAAGTTTAGAGATGGCAACAAAGACAAAGCGTCAGGCTCTAAATCTCAGGGAAGTGTTAGCAGTGCCCGAACGAATCCCCTTTGTCAGACTTGTGGTAAGAACCACAAGGGCATTTGCAGAGCCGGTAGTGATGTCTGTTTTGATTGTGGCAAGACAGGCCACAGGATTAGGGAGTGTCCGCAGTCAAGTCTTCAGGGTCAGCAAAATCATTCTGCAGCTCAGTTCAGTCGCCCGAACCAGCAAGGTGCCGTTTCCAGTGCTACCAGTGGGTAACACCCAAACAGACTCTATGCTCTTCAGTCCCGGCAGGATCAGGAAAATTTTCCTGATGTCGTTACTGGTACGTTACAGATTTTCCATGTTTATGTTTATGCTTTGCTAGACCCAGGTGCATCCTTGTCTTTTGTTACTCCATAAATAGCAGGCGATTTCAGAATCAGTCCCAAAATTCTAGCAGAGCCCTTTTCAGTCTCTACCATAGTGGGTAAAACCATTACAGCCCGACGGGTATACAGGAACTGTCCGGTTATGATATCTTAGAAATCCACGTCAGCAGATTTAGTTGAGTTAGAGATGACTGATTTGGATGTCATTCTCGGCATGGATTGACTTCATTCCTGCTATGCCACAGTCGACTGCAGAAATAGGATAATTCAGTTTCAGTTCCTGAATGAGCCCTTTCTAGAGTGGAAGGGTAGCATTTCAGCGTTCAGGGGTCAACTTGTTTCCTACCTTCGGGCAAGGAAAATGATTTCTAAGGGGTGTGTGTATCATCTCATGCATGTTAAAGGTTCCAGTTCTGAATCTCCCAGTCTCGAAACAGTCCCAGTTGTTAATGAATACTCAGATGTCTTTCCCGAGGATCTTCCAGGTATTCCTCCCGAAAGGGAAATAGACTTCGGCATAGACCTTCTTCCGAATACTCAACCTATTTCTATTCCTCCATACAGAATGGCACCAGCAGAACTCAAGGAACTGAAAGATTAGTTGAAGAATCTCTTAAATAAGGGATTCATCAGACCCAGCGTTTCCCCATAGGGTGCGCCAGTATTATTCGTGCTCAAGAAAGACGGTTCTCTCAGGATGTGTATTGATTACCGTCAACTCAACAAGGTCACGGTCAAGAACAGATATCCTCTTCCCAGGATTGATTATCTATTCGACCAACTTCAGGGTTCCAGTTACTTCTCCAAGATAGACCTCAGATCAGGCTATCATCAGCTCAGAGTTAGAGAATGTGACATTCTGAAGATAGCTTTCCGTACTTGGTATGGTCACTTTGAATTTTTAGTCATGTCATTTGGTCTTACCAATGCCCCTGCAGCTTTCATGGATTTGATGAACCGCGTGTTCAAGCAGTACTTGGACATGTTTGTCATAGTCTTTATAGATGATATTCTGGTCTATTCTCGCACAGAGCGTGATCATGCAGACCATCTCAAGATTGTTCTTCAGACTCTCAGCAATCACCAGTTATTCGCTAAGTTTAGCAAGTGCAAATTTTGGCTAAGATCAGTAGCATTCCTTGGCCATATTGTTTCCGGTGATGGCATTAGAGTAGATCCTCAGAAAACTGAGGCAGTAAAAAACTAGCCCAAACCAGTATCTCTATCAGATATCAGGAGTTTCTTGGGTTTTGATGGCTATTACAGACGGTTTATCGAGGGATTTTTTCCTATTGCATCTCCCATGTACAGATTGACTCAGAAGAAGATTAAGTTTAAGTGGTCAGATTCATGCGAGAAGATCTTTCAAGAGTTGAAGACTCGACTCACCTCAACTCCAGTTCTAGCTCTTCTAGATGGTTCAGACGGTTTTGTAGTCTATTGTGATGCATCCAGAGTGGGTTTAGGTTGTGTCCTCATGCAGCATGGTAAGGTCATAGCCTACACCTCCAGACAGTTAAAGCCACATGAGAAGAATTATCCTACTCATGATCTTGAGTTAGCAGCGGTAGTTTTTGCCTTGAAGATTTGGAGGCATTATCTCTATGGAGTTCATGTAGATGTCTTCACAGACCATAAAAGCCTCCAGTATATCTTTTCCCAGAAAGATCTCAATCTTCGTTAGAGAAGGTAGTTAGAGCTCTTGAAGGATTACGACATGAGTGTTCTTTATCATCCGGAAAAGGCCAATGTTATGGACGACGCTCTCTGTAGACTCTCTATGGGTGGTATTTCTCACGTTGAGGGTAGAAAGAAAAAGATGGCTCAGGAGATCCATCAGATTGCCAGACTAGGCGTTCGCTTAGTCGATTCTTCAGAGGGTGGAGTATGTGTTCATAGTATTTCAGAGTCATCTCTAGTTTCCAAGGTGAAAGAGAAGCAAGACAGGGATCCTAGACTTATCAAGCTCAAAGAGTCAGTTCAGAATTAGAAAGTTGAGGTTTTCTCCCAAGGGGGAGATGGTGTTCTTCGTTGTCAGGGTCGTCTATGTGTTCCAGGTGTAGGTGAATTGAGGCAGTAAATTCTTGCAGAAGCGCATGGTGCGCGATACTCTATTCATCCAGGGGCCACTAAGATATACCGCGACATGTGGGAGATCTATTGGTGGAGTGGGATGAAGAGAGATGTTGCAGAGTTTGTGGCTAAGTGCTCTATATGTCAGCAGGTTAAGATAGAGCATCAGAAACCTAGTGGTTCCATGCAAGAGTTCACTATTCCTACTTGGAAGTGGGAAGAAGTGAACATAGACTTCGTTACGGGTTTGTCTAGAACTCGTCATCAGCATGATTCAGTCTGGGTCATTATAGATAGAATGGCCAAGTCAGATCATTTCTTTCCTGTTCGTACTTCTTATTCCGTCGAGGATTATGCCAAACTCTATATCAGGGAGTTAGTCAGGTTACACGGTGTTCCACTATCTATCATCTCAGACAGAGGTACCCAGTTCACCTCTCACTTTTGGAAAGCGTTCCAAAAGGGTCTCGGTACCCAAGTCCATCTCAGCACAATGTTTCATCCTCAGACAGATGGTCAAGCAGAGAGAACCATTCATACTCTTGAAGATATGCTAAGGGAGTGTGCAATTGACTTCAAGGGAAGTTGGGATGACTACTTGACTTTGATTGAGTTTGCATACAACAATAGCTATCATTCTAGTATTCAGATGGCTCCATTCGAAGCTCTCTATGGTAGGAGATGTAGATCTCCGATTGGTTGGTTTGAAGTTAGTGAGGCCTCAGTCATAGGTACTGACTTAGTATTCGACTCCTTAGAGAAAGTTCAGTTGATCAGAGAGAGACTCCGGGCTGCTCAGAGCCGACAGAAGTCCTATGTAGATGTTCGTAGAAAGAATCTCGAGTTCGAGGTCAATGACTCAGTCCCCGATATATCGGTCCCTTCAAAATTCTTTGTCGCTTCGGCAAGGTAGCTTATGATCTTGAGTTGCCTTCAGATCTAGCCTCAGTCCATCCAGTCTTCCATGTCTCTTTGCTCAAGAAGTGCATAGGTGACCCGACAGTTGTTGTCCCTATTCAGAGCATCGACATTCAGAATAGCCTCTCTTATGAAGAGATTCCAGTCGAAATCTTAGATTATCAGACTCGTAGATTGAGGAACAAAGAAGTCCCTCTAGTCAAGGTTCTTTGGCAAAATTAGTCTCATGAGGGAGCTACTTGGGAACCAGAAGCAGATATGCGTACCAAGTATCCTCACTTCTTCCCCGCCAATTCATATCAAGCTCAAGGTAACAGTTCTCCTTAATCTTATTCAGTTTTATGTTCATGTTTCCAGTATAAACTTGGTACCTATTAACCGTTGCATACTCAGTCATGCATTCATGTATCAGTTATCCGTGCATCAGATATGCACGAGTTCAGTATGTTTAGTATGTTAGTCATGAGATCAAGTTTCAGTTCTTCATGTTTAATTCAGGTTCTGTTTTCTTGTATCCCTTCTCAGTAAATTCTTATTCAAGGATGAATGTTCCCAAGGGGAATATATTGTAATACCCCGCATGTTTCTAAGCTAGGAAGTGAATAAGTTTTCCTATGTATGAAACCTCATATCCTGTGAGTAGCATTTTAGTGCATGACTTACAATGAATATCTTAGTGATAGGATAGCTTGCGATGTCTTAAGCATGCTCATATGAGTCGCTTAGAGTGATGCAAGCTAAGAGTTTTTGAATCCATCAAGTCTTAGTGTTTGATTTTGCAAGGGCCATATTTGAACAAGAATAACATGATTTATATGTGACATTTTGTCAGATTTAGACCCACCAAATTGTAGATAATCGAATTAGCTTTCCAACAAAACCAATTTCATCAAAATCTGACACCCGAGCAAGGAGTTATGGCCTTTCAAAGTAGAATGCATCGCCTAACCAATCGCACATGGCCACTGGAAAGCATAGGCGATATCATATGCGGCGCCTATGTAAATATAGGCGATATCATATGCGGTGACTATGTAAATATAGGCGATATCATATGCGGCGCCTATGTATGATTTCAGCCACGAAAACACTTAGTTTTTGAGTTATTTCGAGGGTAGTTAAGTGTTTTAACACTCCTTACATGTCCCTAAACCTAACCTCACGAAATTTATAGCTTCTAAACACATTACAACCCTATTAATATCTCAAAGTTCATTATCCAAGAGCACCATAGGAACTAGGGTTGCACAATCAAGCTTGAAGATCAAATTTCTAAGAAATTCCTCCGTCAATCATCAAGAACCTCCCTTTCAAGGTATGCGTAGTGTTCATCCACGGATTCCTTTCGTCCGCGGAGTTTAAGAATCAATCTTTAAAATACAAAAGCTTAGTTGGTTGTGGTGATATGATCATACCCATGTTGATGCTTGTTTGTTTTGCTATATAATAGTATCGTGACTGTATATCTCATGAAAGTTATGTTGTTAGTTGAAAAACATGATCTTTAGATGGATTGATAGAATGAAAGTATGAAATCCACCTATGCCTTAAAGAATTCATGCAAGGTGTTCGATAAAATGCCTAGTATGTTAGAACTTCATATTTACATGATTTCATGATATCTAAATAACAAGTTCATGTTAGCCATACACTCCAATATGAATTTCCATGCAAATTATGTGTTGTTATTGTTGTGGTATAAAGCATGTATGATAATGGAGATATAAATTATGTACACAAAATATATCCATGTTTTTCCTATCATGTTTGAAACGTTGAATAAATACATGAAGTATACTATCCCCTGCTTATGATATTGTGAATTGTGGACTCAAATCTTATGATCAAGTCATGTCATGTGTGTCAGTTTTCTCCTATCGAGTCCTGGGGGTATTCGTACCCGAAAACTATAGTTGTGTGCCTAGAGTCATGTCATGTTTCACGATATCCGAACTCAATCTATGATTCCATAGACTTCAGTCAGTCATGTGACTCAGGAAAACCTCATGATCTCAGTCAGTTGTCAAATATCAGTAATATTCTGCCAGTCAACGGAATTCAGTAAGATTAAGTCATGTATAGTCAGTTATTCATGTCCAGTCCCTCCAGATGGGAGTATAGGTTAGCACTGAGTGAACCCAAGGATGGGAACTCACCCGCCAGTTCAGGGTGTGATTCTTAGAAGCAATCCTTGTGTTCCAGAACTACGTAGCCAGCGTAGGTTGAGACATCTTAACCTGTTAGATTAGGGTTGATGAGGTGGTTTAACCTGTCAGTTTAAGGTTCCCACCGTTCTCATTGAGTACCTGCCAGATAAGGATCACTCACAAGCTGTCCTTAGTCGTGGTATGGTATTGACACCCCTCCAGTCGGGGCAGAGATTGGACCCTAGCTTAGCCATAACGGCATAGATGGGGCATGTCGGTTAAACACTACCTCCCACAGTTTCAGTATCAGTCTCAGTAAAAGAACTCAGGATGTTCTTCAGATTTCAGTATATACAGGACTGTCAGATACAATCGTCCATGTTATCAGCTTGTAGTATCAGTCATGACAGTTATCAGTAAACCATGTATTAGCTTACAGGTTTTGCTATTACGCATTCACAGTCCCAGTTTCTATATATGTATGTTTGCACTCCCACGTTCATATTAGTCAGTCAGTGTTGTTCATGCATGAAACCCTTTATGTTCAGCCTACCTTCCTTGTATACTCAGTACTCTAGTTGTACTGACATATTTGCGCTATGGTGCTTTCTTTTCATGTTACACCATAGGTTCTGAGACACGAGCTCCAGCCCAGCAGTAGCGGTAGCATTCCAGTCGCAGAGACACGGTGGGTCCTCATTGATTCGAGGACAATATGATTTGATACATTTATTTATTTCTTCAGTTCAGTTTTATGGAGTTAGTTGGAGACATGTTCCTTCAACTCTTTATTCAGATAGTTTAGAGGCTTTCAGATTTATGTTCAGATTTACGTTCAGACTTAGCTTTCAGATTGAGTTGTTTTGGGTATTTTCACCCGCATGGACGTTATGATTTTCAGACATGGTTTTATTCAGTTGAACCTTATGGCCTTACAGTTTTACGTATTCCACATTATTATGTCATGATTTGCAGTATACAGGTACAAATATCAGTTATGGGTTAGCTTGTGGTCCCTCGGGGTCATGAGCACCGTGTAGCATTTTGGTTTAGCAAATCGGGGCATTACACTTCTAGAATGCCACAACTTTAAAGGTAGTATTCCTGATAGAGCTCACAAGAGACGAGGAACTCCATACCAACTTCAAAGACGGTAACGATCGGCTTGAATACAGAATCAACAAGCTGGAGGCAAGCTTAAAAATTATCGGGATTCACATACTACAGCAAGTATCTGATCTTCTCCAAGGAATGTTGAAAGCATTCTAAGGCAAGAAAACACAATCAATTAATCCATATTGCTAAGGAAGTAATTATACTCTATTTGCCTTTCGATCTCGTTTGTGGTTCCGATCAGGTCAACGACAGTGGACCTGATCGAAAACACAAACAAGAAGATGGGATGAAATTTAAAATTCAGAAATTGCCGTCTTCGCTTAGTTTCCTTATTTTAACTGCAGTTGTTGCTGGCGTAAGTTTTCTAGACTTGCTGACCATCATTTCTACCCTCGATGCCCGTGAGGCTGCTTTGTTGGTCTTCTCCTATTTTCTACCTAGGTGATAATCCCGACCATGCATCTCCCTAGCAAAGTGTCTATCTGCATTGTTTTTCTTTCAGAGACACAACAGATGAAATTACATTACCAGATACACTTTCATATTTGCACTTGATTCAGATTTCGCATCTGTTAAGATAATTCCATCGGCCAGATTCGTTAGAAGTTACTTTCTACCCTGTGTCTCTTCTTCAATTAGCTTTTATATAATATAGTCTTCCATCAACCACCTATTTTCCCTCAAAAGCATTCTCCTACCGCACCTTCTGGCATATAATCATTACCCCGAGCGAGCAACCCATCCATATAAATTTTGACCAGGGCAATAACTATATTGGTTTTCCGTTCTTGTTTGATGCAGTGCGAGGCTTTGAGGGCCCTCTAAGGGTATAATGCACACTTAAAGTTAAGTCCAATCGCTATTGGTTCTCTGCAGTGACGAAAAATATTGATCCCTTCTCAAAACTTAACACGCATAAACACGTGCACCAACCGTCAGTAATTCGTAACAGGGTATCTGCACCATCTTCATGAGGTCCTCAGCCTTATCAATTTCGAACCCATCAAACTTAGCGGTATAATGCAAGATCTTGTTTGAATGATCAATGCCTAATCGGTTAAAGATTACATTCACAAAAACATTGTACTTTATGTGTGTTGTCTCGGTAATCTTATCAGTAATACATACTTAACTCCCACACATATGATAGTGGATCCATCTGCATGCACCTTATTCTTCCTAGCCCATCTATGGCTTAAATTAAATAAACAGATGACTAGCTTGTTGCAACAGATGACACATCTGTTTATATTGTCAAACAATTGGAGACATCTGTTACGACAGTTGATCAACCTGTTGCAGAAATCAAATAGATATATACATCTGTTGCAAAAAGATTGCCAGTATGTTGTAAGTTAAGTTATCTAACAAAAAGAATATATTTTGTAACAGATTACCCATCCGTTAGATTTATTTTAAAGCAATTTTTTTTCTTTCCGAGATACAATAATTTATAAATAGATCCCTCCTTACAAATATGGATGATCCAGATTCGTACAAGAATATTCGCGTGAACTTCAAAGGCAGTTTGATGAACTCCAGAGAGATTTGGCTGACTTCAAAGCAAGGCTGCCGGATGAAAGATGTCTGATTGACAATAATAATAATAGTAGTAATAATAATTAGGTAATGTTTTTTATTTTAGCGATTATTTTCCTCCTTTTGTATATCAAATCTACCCAAGGGATTCAAAAATCTATGAACATTCATTTCATTTTGTTGTCGACTTTGAATTTTTAATTCTTATTTAGTATTTAATAATAATCATTTTGTTTATTGCTTGTTCTCAACATGTCGACAGTTGGTGGTAGGGATTGAGCAGCAATTTGTGTCAACAGTTAGAGGTTAATCTGCTACGACAGATTGATCATATGTTGCACCTGGTGGTTATTAATAAAAAGGGGCTATTGTTGTTATTGAGAGGGTGAAAAGAAAAAGACATGACTTTCCGTTCCGATTATTCAATATGAAAAATGTTTCGTAAATAAATAATAAGGAAATAAATAATAAACACAATTTATAACCACAATTTTAATAACTGATCGTGACTTTTCACCATTTTTATTTTTGAATTTATTTTTGAAATTATTTATTATATAATAAAATGGTTATTATTTTATTAAGGAATTTGAAAAGGTATTTTTTTTAATTAATAAAATAAAAAATTAAGCAAATTTGGATTAATGATATGATGATATAGTTTTGTTTTTTAAAAAAGTAGATTATATGTTGCAACAATTAAATTATCTGATGCAACAGGTTCACTATGGTTGCAATAGATGATATATCTGTTGTCACAGATGATTTATCTGATGCAACCTATATCGAGTCACAACTCAATAAAAGCAGTTCTTGGAAAGAACTAATTAATAATAATAATCTTGAAAGTCATGACTTATCACAATATTTCTTAATTTAATTAATTCATTACTTTTCACATTAACAGAAAATATAATTAATAAATGAAGGTGAATAGTTAGATTATATGTTGCAACAGATATGTTATCTGATGCAACATATTTTATATTTGTTGCAACAGATAATATATCTGTTGTCACAGATGTGTTATCTGATGCAACAGATATAGAATCTGTTGCCATAACTCTATAAAACCGGTTCTTCGAAAGAACTAATTAATAATAATAATCTAAAAAGTTATGACTTATATCACAATATTTATTTTCTTAATTTAATCAAAAATATAATTAATGTATGGAGGTGAATAGTCGCGCCTTTTTGCCTCTCATTCAAATTCAATCCTCTATAAATAGGTTCGTCCTTACTCAATCGTTCATTCAAATACACTCTATTTATTTATTGTATCTCGTCTTTCATATTACACTCTAGAAGATAAGATTATGGTTGACCCAGTGTGGGACGTTGCTTTTCTGCAAGACGTCGTGAATGATCTTCGGAAACAAGTTCGTGATCTGCAATGGGAACTGGGAGGAGTTAGATCAAGAATGCTCCGCGAGATATGCAGGCTGAGGAGAGCCTTGCTACTTCCGGTTGAAGATTGGCCGGCTGGCAATGATGATGCTGATAATAATAATAATAATAATTAAACTATTATTTTTTTTAGTCTATTATATGTATTTTTATTTGTTTAATAAATAAATTATGTTTGATCTTTGACGTTTTAATCCATATTTAATTTTCACTCTGTCTATTATCTTCTCAACAAACATGTCGACGATTCGACGTAAAAAGGAATAATTTAGAATCCAGTAGCAATAGCAAGATTTATCTGTTGGGTTTGTGGCAGGGGTTGATTTGTGTTGTTTCAAACAGATTAATCATTCATTGCAACAAATAATTTGTCTGGTGCAACAGATAAACATTCTGATGCAACAGATAATTAGTCTGGTGCAACAGATAAACATCCTGATACAACAGATAATACGTCTGATACAACAGATAATACGATGATGCAACAGATAAACAGTCTGATGCAACAGATAAATCTTCTGATGCAATAGATTACTTATCTGATGCACCAGATGATTGATCTGTTTAAATTGTGGGCACTTATGCTGGATTCATAATCCGGGTTCTATCCATTGTTGAAAAAACAGAAGTGTACCCAGATGATAAATACGAATAAAAATCATAATTTTACTTACCAAAGTCACCTATGAAGTAATGCCAAAGTGGAAAGTGATGTAGTAAACAAAATTTGACCTAAGAAATTGGTCAGATCGCAACAGTAGCGTTGTACCAACAACAACAACAACAAATGGTCGACAAGAAGAAGATGAAGATGATAATGAAGTAGAAAATGATGATAATGAAGCAAAAGATGATGAATAAAGCAGCAGAAACAGAAACAATTAACAACAAAAATCGCTAAGAGAGAGAAAACAACAATGGATGAGAAGAGAGAGAAAGACGCTTTTTTTCCCTCCGTTTTCCGTTACTTTATGTATACATTGGGATCAAAGTGTAAATTTAAAAACTTGTGGGTTATTTTTAAACTTCTCCAACTTTCTTAATACATAATAAAGTAATTGTCACCTCCAACTAATAATTAAGACTTGTGTCACCTACACCTTATTTTAAAACTCTTTTGTCACCTGTGGCCCAAATCCCCAATTTAGTATATCAAGTAGGTGTTTGGTCATGAAAATTTAAAAAATATATATTTTATTTAAAAAATTTAAAATTGAAATTGAAATTGTGCTTAGTCATAGTTTTTGCAATAAATAGTTAAATTTCTTATATTTTTTAAAAAATATATAAAATATAATTTAAACATGAAATATTATTTAAATGAGATTATTTTATGAAAATAAAACTTTAATTATTTTTTAAAAAATAATTAGAAAGTGAAAACATGATTTTGACTATTTTCATAATTTCAAATACAACTTCAAGTTGTATTTCTCTTTTACAACGAAAAAAAGGTTTAAAAAGAGGCTTGGGGTATATGTACTATAAAAGTTGGTTTGATTTATCATTATTAGAACATTGATCAATCTAGATTGAGCCGACACATTATGCATTGCGATGCGACGAGAATTTTCATGGTCAAACGTTGATTTTTTAAATAAAGTAAAAAATATTTCTAAGAAAAAAAGAAGTGAAATTTATTCATGGCCAGATGGGTATTAAGTCTATAATCACACACCCAGTATGGATGGGCAGCAGAGATGAACCTACATATTTTTTGAAATCTTTCAAAAAATAATTTATCATAATAATTATAGAAAATTCTTAAAAGCTTGAGGAGTATATTGTTAGAAAACTAAGTATTATTGTATATTAAAAATAATAATATTAATATTGCTAATTCCTTTTTAACTATAATTGCTAATCTTTAATACCTCTCTTTTATTAGCTATTATTTTAATACCAAATAAGGCATTGATCATATATTTGATAGCTGTTATAAAATAAAGACAAAATATCAATATCAAAATTAAAACAAAGGAGAGAACTAGAGAGAATTTAGTAGTACATTTGTTGCTACTTTTATGTGTCAATAAGATGTACAAATGGTGGCTATTTATAGACACCAAAGTTAGCTTCTAAGATTGTCAAACTTGACTTCAAATTAGCAAGTTGGCAATTTGGCCAACTAATCAAGTATTAAAATATAATTTGAACAAGTAATTTATGGTCTTCAAATCCAACTTGACTACTAACTATTATCTCTAATAAATGACATTTCACACATACACATGTCACATGACATCCATATTATATAACACTCCCCCTTGGATGTCCATTAATAGATAACGTGTCTCGTTAAAACCTTATTAGAAAAAACTCAATGGGAAAAAACTCAGTGAAGAAAAAAGAGTACACACATCTTGTAATACGCCTTTGGTGTTGCCTCATTAAAAACCTTATCAGGAAAATCCGATTGGGACAAACCTTGGTTAAGGGAAAAGGAGTACAACGCGTATTTACTCCCCCTGATGGGAACTTCAGTTTAATGACTTGAATTTTTGCATCCCGATCTTGTGCATCATCTTCTTTAAGTTGCAGTTGAAAGAGACTTGGTGAATAAATCAGTCATACTGCCACTCGAATGAATTTGTTACACGTTAATATCACCATTCTTTTGTAGCTCATGTGTATAAAATTTTTTTGATGAAGTGTGCTTCATTCTATCTTCTTTTAATGAATCCTCCTTTAAAAGGTTCTATGCATGTTGCATTATCTTTGTATAAAATTGTGGGTATATTTTCATATTTCAAATAATATTTTTCCCGAATGAGGTGTATCATGAACCTCAACCATACACATTCTCGGATTGCTTCATGAAAAACTATTATCTCAGTATCCCCACATGTCAACATATTGCATGTTTGAGATCGAAATTTATGTGGATTAAATAAATACCCAACATCAATATAATCAACAAGATCGGAAATGTAATCTTTAGAATAAAATAAGATCATGTGTTTGATCCCATTTCGATGTCTCCTAGTAGGAGCAGAATTATACCTTGCTAGCAAACTAACCGAAAAGGGTTATATCAGATTTAGAAGTATTTGCAGGATACATTAGTACATCAATTACACTAAGTTATGGTACTTCATGACCAATTTTTTAGGCATATTTCTCATGTCAGCAAATAATCTATTACTTTTGAAAACTCTCCAAGAATTTCAATAATTTTCAAGTTATAGATTTATGCAATATAAGGATTATAGATAAGTTTTCCAGAAACTTTTATATGCTTCAAACATTTTGAATCCTTAACAAGTTTTCATGTAAATTTTGTCAAGTGACAATATTCAATATTTCATCTGTGACATCTTCAAGTGTCTGGACTGCAAATCAAATAAGTGTTATGCTTATCAAGATGCATCCTTTTATGTCTTTTCAACGTATGTTCATCAATGGACAAATATTTCATTTGTCAAACACTCCAAGTATACATCCAGTAGTACGCATTGTTAGCTGTCTCATTAAAAATCTTACCAGGATAACCCTGTGGGATAAAACCTCAGCTAAGAAAAAAAGAGTGCAGCACGCGTATTGTACTCCCATTGCTTAAAACACACTTTATTCTTATAAATGATGCTCTGCAATTCATAAGCGCACCAACTTCACTAAAACATAGTACTTACCAATCATTTTCATAAGATCAAAATTGATTTATTTTCAAGTTAAGCAATCTTTATAATCATGGGGTATCCAATAGAATCGCTTTATAATATTTTAAATCCTTCAAGGATAGTCATATAAATTTGTCATCTAGCTAGACATGACAATAATTCATTATACATATTCAAGCTTTTAGATATTGTCAGACTGAAACAAACCTCATTTCATCCACCACAGGAGAACAATTCTCCTACAATAATGCCAGGAACCAGGAACTTTGTGAAATCTTTATGCCCCAAGGCACAAGTCATACTTTATATCTTACGAATTTTACTTTCGCATAGTAAATCATTTGTACCCCACTGGCATTATACCTCTGGTCTTTGAATTATGAGTCCAAATATTCACTTTTCAAGTGAAATAAACTACTTGAATTACATATTTTTATTTGGACAATAATTTATCTGTCTATACTCTTTGATAGATTTGTATTCAAGATCCTCGATACTCTTTATAATGTTGAGCGCTACATTATATCAAAGATATCATCGACGATTGTTTGATATCAGTTTGAATAAGACATAACTTAATAAAGATCTCTTCATATTCGTTACTATTCAGGTACCTGAACCTTTGTCAAGGTTTTATGAAGTGTTATGTCGGTGCTAAAGCACTTGCCTCATTATTATGATCATCTTGATCATTTGCTCTTATCCTTCTTTGAGGAATTTTACCTTTAGAACTGGTTGATCTATCACGCTTCAGGTGTGTCATAGACTCTGTCCTTTTACGGACTTTTCATTGGAGCATTTTACAGTTGAATTATCATATAGAGTTAGGAAACATATCTGACAATTAGTTTGCAATATTTTGCAAATGAATTATCTCTTGAACTTCAAGTTCACATATACATTTTTTATGAGGATCTAGATAATTCATTTCATGCATGATTTTCAACTGTTATTCAACTCTCCACCTAATGTTAGAAAATTTAAAATTTATTCTCAACTTTATTTTGGGATTCATATTTGTGCATTGTGATGAAACAATTGCATCATATGCCACACACCGAAATTTTTAGATGAAATTTATCTGGTTCTTGACCTTGAACCAATAGTAATAGGGGAGCCTTGTTGGCTTGATGCATATGAATGATGCCATATTTTGAATGATACATCTCATATCAAATTTCTTTTGGGAGATTTGTTCTCATAATCAATGATTTAGCTAGAATTAGAGGCATACAATTTTTACTAAACCAACCAGCATTATCAACATAATTTATAGTTTGGAGCCATGCTCTTAATTTAATAATTCGAGCAAACAACTTTGTAAAAATCAAATTGCAAGTTAATAGAAAAGCACATGTGACCATATCATAGATGCATCTATTAAATTATATAATAGCAATCGGTCCACATGGCAGGTGAACGGGCTCCTATTCACCTTTTTATATGTTCCAAAAAATTTAAAAAATACAATTCCAACCTTAACTGGTACAATGATCAATTCATTGTGAGAACAAGCAGTACAAGAGAATCCGTGAAGAATCTTTTATTTCTTCAATATATAACCACATGAATTCTCAATTATTTTTGCATCACATTTGAACCGAGATGGTCAACTGTCATGCCAACTGATATTTTTTTCAGTAAATTTTTAATTTACTATTGCATGTGATTCTGTCATCATGCACATAGTTGTGTATTACAATAAGAGAAAAAGCGTGGATAGCCTTATCAGCGTCGATTGTAGTAATATAAAGATATAACATCTTTCCATTAATTATAGTCTCAATATAATTTATTTTTGACAAAATATTTAAAACTTAATAAGTTTCTTTTGAGACTTACTACTAACTCAATATTATGAACAATTTCATTCCTCCAGATAGTAACACTTAAGCTCTTTTGGAGCTCTCAATTAATTTTGTGTACTACACATATTTCACACACCATTCATGTGGTGAACATCTCTTTCAAGGAGAAAATCATATAAGTACGGCCATAATCTTAAGACATTATATAGGCAAGACTTGTTTCTTGCTTTTACCCTTTGGCAATCCATGATAAACATATCAAAAATATTTATGCCATACTACAACTCTACAAGTACACGATCAATGATCGTTTATGTCAAAATAATTTATTTTTCTTCAAACCTTCCGTAGAGGTGAGATGTGACATTTATCCAACCATGCATCAACATGTCTTTATTAATAATTTTTATCTCATCTTGACACATTCATTTCAAGAATGGTCGAGCATTAACGATGCTTTATCACAAATCTCATTCTTTTCGAGGAATGAATTATAATCATATTCACATGCTTCATAAATTTTCATTAGAAGCTCATTCTCGCGCTATGAAATTTATTATATTTACATGACAAACCTCAACATCACTTTGAAAGGTCAAGTGCACCATTACTTTATATTCCTTTGTTTCGATGGAGGATTTATAAAACTTATATCAAATTAGTTCGCACGACAATCACACGTGCAATGAACTTTCAAACCATGCCCATAAGTGGCAAAAATTACCTTCATATTTTGAAGGATCATTTGAGAACTCGTATGTTCTTCGAAGAATATAACTTTCTAATTCTTTAATATATATGTTATGTAATACTCAATGTGCACATCTTCGAGATGGCAAAATCGTTTATGCCAACTTATGAACTTATTTGTACTAGTAAACTTCGAGTTTACCATGACATATGAGTTTTACTTAGTATATTTCAGATTTACTAGAACATGAATAATTTTCAAGTTTGCTATTTTGAAGTATATTTCATAATATTTCTTCTCAATTATTCTACCTCTTATGGGGGGTTACTCCTATCACATTCAATCACCCCAGGGAATGGATTTGTAGTTTTAACAATCAAAATTCTCATTCCCCAGAAATGAAATATAATGATGTCTTAAGCCTATAAAAAATTATGATAGCTTAGAATTTCTTTCAAGATATTGCTCCTTCATGAGCAAATCGAGGCATACATATAATGTAACGAAATCTTTTGTCCTTTTTACGCCTATATTCATATTCATAAATTCAATCACATGTCTTCTTTGAGACATACTATGCACTGCATGCTACCACATTCACTTCAAGGAATTGAGCATATTCAATGAAACATATTTCATGACTTTTTAACAAAATTTTGCCTTAGTCATTATTATATCATCAATATGTTGTATTGAGATTAAAACTCAACGAGTTATCCATATAAAGACGTCTTAGGCCAAAAATCAATGGGACTTGAACCCAATATCTTATCATCATGGTGCATGGGGACTCTTAACCCAATGTCTTACCTTCTTAATGGCATGAGATTTAAATCCATCATTACACCCTCGACGAATAACATATTAGGCCAAAGTATAATAAACTCAAACTTGAGTCTATAACAATATCACCACTTTGTGATTATCAATACGTATTATTTTCAAAATTAATTAAAGAACATAAGTTAATAATATACTTATCTTATTATAAATAGTAGAAAAGTGAAACCCAAGTCGTGATGATCACATAGTTCTTGCGGTCTTGCCTTCTCCACCTTTCGATTCAATTTTCTTTTCTTAGCCATCAAATTTTGAGACGGTAGAGTCTCGTGCTAATAACGTGTTATAAAATAAAGACAAAATATCAATATCAAACTTTAAACAAAGGAGAGAACTAGAGAGAATTTAGTAGTACATTTGTTGCTACTTTTATGTGTCAGTACAAATGGTGGCTATTTATAGACACCAAATTTAGCTTCTAAGGTTGCCAAACTTGACTTCAAATTAACAAGTTGGCAATTTGGCCAACCAATCAAGTATTCAATAACTATTATCTCTAATAAATGACATTTCACACATATACATGTCACATGACTTCCATATTATATAATACTAGCCTTAATAAGGCAAATTTAATTGGTATCTTTTTGGTCAAAGAAATTGATGCCCGAAGTTCCGTTTAAATTTGTTGTTGCCGAAAGTTTCAAGTTTCTTTCTTTCAATTCTTTAAATTACCTTCAGGCATTTACTATGGAATTTGCAGCGATTCTTTTTTCCTCTATAAATTGATCCATATTTTGTTTTTGTTGGGATATAAAGGAAGCTATAATCTTATTTTCCTCTTTTTCCTTTGGCTGGACTTCTACTATAAATGTTTATTAGTTTCTGGCTCTACTTTATTACTAAGAGAACTTGTTGCATATACATCTTAATCGATGAAATATCCTTGAATACAGTGTCATAGGTATACCTGATTTTTTTTTATTTTTTTTTTGCAATTCTTCAATATTTTTCAACAATCTTACGAATATTCTTACGAATTACAAGAACAAAAAGAGGATCGTTTTCTATCAAATGGCTAAATCAGCAGCAGGTTGCTATTATAAGCCCATAATATTATGCACCATAGACAATTAAATTGAACATTGTGGGGGGAACTCATGACTTTGTCTAACGGGGCTTTTGATGTAAAAGAAAAAAATCCATTTGTTAAGGATTGACTTTTGAGATTGGTGTAATTAAGGCTTTGAACTACATGATGCATTATCGAAGCAAATTTCTAAATGACCTGTTAATTGATCCTGTATTTGGAGCTAATATTGTAGAATTCATGCTTCAATGTCAATTGTAAAAGAAATTGTAGAAAACTTATATTAGATAGTTAGGTTCTCAGTCGGAATAACTTTGTAGTCCTTACAAAGACCTTTATCTCCCTTCTTCAAGAGAAAGTAGTCTATACTCTATACAGGAGGTAAGCAAGTGGCTTTCCTTCTTCGACTTAGCTATCACCATCTCGAACATAAATGCTATAAAATCTAATAATTAAATATGACCTATATAAAATTTATCTTCCGTGAAATGAGAAAGGAATAACAATATTAATGAGAAAAATATATACTAGTAATTGTAGTGCTCTTTAAAAACGATTTTAATTGGCGATTAACTTTTTTATATCACTAATATTCTTATTTAGTAAATCAAACTTCTAAAATATATATAAATAAATGTTATAATTGTAATGATGATGCGGAATAAACGTGCAACACACGTTTTCAATACTAGTACATAGTAAGCATACTCAAAAACAGAATTGTTCTCAAATCATGAACAAAAATAATCAAATATAACCAATCTGAATAAAACTAATCCCAACATCTTCAATACATCCTTCCTATTCAATACTTTCTTATATGCTCCACCGAACGAACCAAGTTAATTGGCTCTATAGCAACAACATAGTCAATAAAATATCACAAGTAAGATTTGAGAAGCGTAGAGTATATACACGCCTAACCACTATCTCGTGGAGGAAGATATGTTGTTTTCGAAATACAATCGACTCAAGTGTAGCAAATAAAACTATAAAGAATAAAAAAATAATGACTACAAACACATAACAACCGACAATGAATGCCTTTATATCAAAGAATAATTTTAAAATATTAAAATAGTGAGTAATTAGTACTTCATCTGTCTCAATTTATGTGACACTTTTCGTTTTTTAAGAATGAAACAGTTTAAATTTGATCGTGGATTTGGAAAAGATCTCAAATTTTTTGAAATAAAATTTATATATTTAAAAACTCCATAAAACAATCAAAGATAAATTGATTTGAATTTCAAAATCAAATGGTACTATATAAATTGTGACGGAATTATCTCCCTTCCTCAAGAGAAAGTAGTCTATATGAAAGGTAACCAAGTGGTTTTCCTTCTTTGGAGAGCACGAATTAGCTATTACCATCTCGAACATAAATGCTATAAAATCTAATAAAATATGACCTATAGTAAGTTTATCTTCCATGAAATGAGAAAGGAATGACAATATTAATAATAAAAATATACACTAGTAATTGTAGTGCTCTTTAAAAGCGATTTTAATTGGCGATGAACTTTTTTATATCACTAATATTCTAATTTTGTAAATCAAAACTTCTTAAATATATATAAATAAATATTATAATTGTAATGATGACACGGAATAACGTGCAACACACGTTTTCATAACTAGTACATA
The DNA here is from genome assembly GCA_030864215.1 of Capsicum pubescens. Classification (NCBI taxonomy): domain Eukaryota; kingdom Viridiplantae; phylum Streptophyta; class Magnoliopsida; order Solanales; family Solanaceae; genus Capsicum; species Capsicum pubescens. Next base: position 327,376,574 of record CM061538.1, on the reverse strand, counting down.
ATAAGCATACTTAAAAACAGAATTGTTCTTAATACACTAAATCAAATCATGAACAAAGATAACTCAAATATAACCAATCTCAATATTACCAATCTCAACATTTTCACTACATCCTATTCAATACTTTCTTATATGCTCCACCGAACAATCCAAGTTATTTGGCTCTATAGCAATAACAACACAGTCAATAAAGTAACACAAGTAAGGTCTCGAAAGCGTAGAGTATATATAGACCTGACCACTATCTCATGAAGGTAGATATGTTGTTTTCGAAATACACTAGGCTCAAGTGTAGCAAATCGAACTATAAAGAATCGAAAAACAATGACGACGAACACATAACAACCAACAATGAATGCCTTTATATCAAAGAATAATTATAAATATTAAAATAGTGACTAATTAGTACTTCATCTGTCTCAATTTATGTGACACTTTTCATTTTTTCGAGAATGAAACAGTTTAAATTTGACCGTGGATTTGGACATGATCTCAATTTTTTTAAAATAAAATTTATATATTTAAAAACTACATAAAACAATCAAAGATAAATTTGTTTGAATTTCAAAATCGAATGGTGCTACATAGACTATTTCAGATTTATCTCCCTTCCTCAAGAGAAAGTAGTCTATACGAAAGATAACCAAGTGGCTTTCCTTCTTTGTGAAGCACGAATTAGATATCACTATCTCGAACATAAATACTATAAAATCTTATACTAAAATATGACCTATATTAAATTTATCTTCTGTGAAATGAGAAAGGAATAACAATATTAATGAGAAAAATATATACTAGTAACTGTAGCGCTCTTTAAAAGCGATTTTAATTGGCGATTAACTTTTTTATATCACTCATATTCTTATTTTGTAAATAAAAAATTCTAATATGTATATAAATAAATGTTATAATTGTAATGATGACACGAAATAAATGTGCAACTCACGTTTTCAAGCTTAGTATATAATAAGCATACTTAAAAATAGATTTTTTCTTAATACATTAAATCAAATCGTGAATAAAAATAACTCAAATATAACCAATCATAATATTACTAATCCTAATATTTTTAATACATCCTATTCAATACTTTCTTATATGCTCCACAAAACGAACTAAATTATTTGGCTCTATGGCAACAACAACATAGTCAATAAAAAATCACAAGTAAGGTCCGAGAAGCGTAGAGTATATACAGACCTAACCACTATCTCGGCTCGCGGAGGTAGATATGTTGTTTCTGAAAGACACTCAGCTCAAGTGTGGCAAATCAAATTACAAAGAATCAAAAAATAATGATGATAAAAACAGTGACGCCGAACACATAACAACCAACAATAAATGCCTTTATATCAAAGAATAACTTTAAAATATTAAAATAGTGAGTAATTAGCACTTCATCTGTCAGAGTTTATGTGACACTTTCCATTTTTCGGGAATGAAACCGTTTAAATTTGATCATGGATTTGGACACGATCTCAATTTTTTTGAAATAAAATTTATATTTTTAAAAACTACATAAAACAATCAAAGAAATATTTGTTTGAATTTCAAACTCAAAAGGTGCTACATAGATTGTGACAGATTTATCTCCCTTCCTCAAGAGAAAGTAGTCTATGCAAAAGGTAACCAAGTGGCTTTCCCTTTTTTGAGAAGCACGAATTAGCTATCATCATCTCGAACATAAATGCTATAAAACCTAATACTTAAATATAACCTATATTAAATTTATCTTCCGTCAAATGAGAACGGAATAACAATATTATAGAGAAAAATACATAGTAATAATTGTAACGTTCTTCAAAAACGATTTTAATTGTCAGTTAACTTTTTTATATCACTAATATTCTTATTTTGTAAATCAAAACTTCTAAAATATATATAAATAAATGTTATAATTGTAATGATGACACGAAATAAACGTGGAACACACGTTTTCAAGATTAGTACATGACAAACATACTTAAAATCAGAATTGTTCTTAATACATCAAATCAAATCGTGAACAAAATTAACTCAAATATAACCAATTTCAATATTATTAATCCCAACATTTTCGATACATCTTATTCAATACTTTCTTATATGCTCCATCTAACGAACTAACTTATTCGTCTATAGTAGCAACAACAACATAGTCCATAAAATATCACAAGTAATGTCTGAAAAACATAAAGTATATCCAAACCTAACCACTAACTCATGGAGATAGATATGTTGTTTTCGAAAAACACTGGACTTAAGTGTAGCAGATCGAATTACAAAAAATCAGAAAATAATGGTGATGAAAACAATGACGACCAACACATAACAACTAACAATGAATGCCTTTATATCAAAGAATATCTTTATATCAAAGAATAGTTTTAAAATATTAAAATAGTGAGTAATTAGAACTTCATTTATCTCATTTTATGTGACAATTTTCGTTTTCCGAGAATTAAATAGTTTAAATTTGATCATGCATTTGGACATGACCTCATTTTTTTTATTTTTTGAAATAAAATTTATATATTTAAAAATTATATAAAACAGTCAAAGATAAATTTATTTAAATTTCAAAATGAAAAGGTGCTACATAGATTGTGATGGAGGAATAGTACTCTCTCCATTTCATTTTATGTGTCGTTATTTTTTTTTGTCCGTTCAAAAGAAAATGTCACGTTTTCTTATTTGATAACTATTTAGAGACATAATTTCACTTTTTATCCTTATTGGCCCGACTTATAAGGGCCGACTTAATTAAAGATAGTAATAGTATATTTTTTTAAAAAAAATAATTTGGTAAAAATCATTGCGTATTTTCTTATTTTTTAAACTCCGTATCCAATCAAAAATTATGATAGTACGTTTTTTTCCCTCTTCATTGGCGCATTACACATGGCAACATTTCATTGAGTGCGCACACATTACACCTTTTTTATTCCATTTTCCCAATGCATATAAAAGAAAGCGGACGATCCGAGAATTCACACTCATTGGCCACTGCTCTGCTTCTTCGTGTGAGTTGTGACTGCTGAAAAACTTTCAAAAAAGTTCAGCGAAAAGAAGCAAAGCAGAAGCTGATATACATTTTTGTAAGTACTTTTTTTGCTTATCCAAATCGTTAAAAAATGTACAGAAAATGTGGGTTTCATGATGATTATTTTGATACTTGTTTCAAGTTTTTGTGATTGTTTTTATGTAATCTTTGTGGGTTTTGTTTATTTTCAACATCTGTTTTTGATAGTTAATGATATATAGTTGTAATGCTGTACGGTTTGTAAAATTTTTTATGGAGTTTTAATGGAAAGAACTGGAGTTTTAGAGAAATGAATAACAAATGAGTGAGACGAGACTGAGATGGTTCGGGCATGTGAATAAAAGGCGTGGGAGGTAGCTGTAGGATTTTCACTTAGAGGGTTCGAAAAAATAAAAATGTGGTGTTTCATGATTATTTTTTTTGATACTTGCTTTATGTTTTTTGTGTTTGTTTTTATGTAATCTTTGTGGGTTTTGTTTATTTTTAACATCTGTTTTTGATTTTTAACGATATATAGTTGTAATGTAGTATGGTTTGTAAATTTTTATGGGGTTTTAATGGAAAGAACTGGAGTTTTAGAGAAATGAATAACAAATGAGTGAGGAGTGACTGAGATGGTTCGGACATGTGAATAAAAGGTGTGGGAGGTAGCCTTAGGATTTTCACTTAGAGGGTTCGAAAAAATAAAAATGTGGTGTTTTCATGATTAATTTTTTTGACACTTGCTTTATGTTTTTTGTGTTTGTTTTGATGTAATCTTTGTGGGTTTTGTTTATTTTTAACATTTGTTTTTTATTTTTAATGATATATAGTTGTAATGTAGTATGGTTTGTAAATTTTTATGGAGTTTTAATGGAAAGAACTGGGGTTTTAGAGAAATGAATAACAAATGAGTGAAACGAGACTGAGATGGTTCGGGCATGTGAATAAAAGGTGTGGGAGGTAGCCGTAAGATTTTCACTTAGAGGGTTCGAAAAAATAAAAATGTGGTGTTTTCATGATTATTTTTTTTTGATACTTGCTTTATGTTTATTGTGTTTGTTTTGATGTAATCTTTGTGGGTTTTGTTTATTTTTAACATTTGTTTTTTATTTTTAACGATATATAGTTGTAATGTAGTATGGTTTGTAAATTTTTATGGGGTTTTAATGGAAAGAACTGGGGTTTTAGAGAAATGAATAACAAATGAGTGAAACGAGACTGAGATGGTTCGGGCATGTGAATAAAAGGTGTGGGAGGTAGCCGTAAGATTTTCACTTAGAGGGTTCGAAAAAATAAAAATGTGGTGTTTTCATGATTATTTTTTTTGATACTTGCTTTATGTTTATTGTGTTTGTTTTTATGTAATCTTTGTGGGTTTTGTTTATTTTTAACATTTGTTTTTTATTTTTAACGATATATAGTTGTAATGTAGTATGGTTTGTAAATTTTTATGGGGTTTTAGAGAAATGAATAACAAATGAGTGAGACGAGACTGAGATGGTTCGGGCATTTGAATAAAAGGTGTGGGAGGTAGCTGTAGGATTTTCACTTAGAGGGTTCGAAAAAATAAAAATGTGGTGTTTTCATGATTATTTTTTTTGATACTTGCTTTATGTTTTTTGTGTTTGTTTTTATGTAATCTTTGTGGGTTTTGTTTATTTTTAACATCTGTTTTTGATTTTTAACGATATATAGTTGTAATGTAGTATGGTTTGTAAATTTTTATGGGGTTTTAATGAAAGAACTGGAGTTTTAGAGAAATGAATAACAAATGAGTGAAACGAGACTGAAATGGTTCGGGCATGTGAATAAAAGGCGTGGGAGGTAGCTGTAGGATTTTCACTTAGAGGGTTCGAAAAAATAAAAATGTGGTGTTTCATGATTATTTTTTTTGATACTTGCTTTATGTTTTTTGTGTTTGTTTTTATGTAATCTTTGTGGGTTTTGTTTATTTTTAACATCTGTTTTTTATTTTTAACGATATATAGTTGTAATGTAGTATGGTTTGTAAATTTTTATGGGGTTTTAATTGAAAGAACTGGAGTTTTAGAGAAATGAATAACAAATGAGTGAGGAGTGACTGAGATGGTTCGGACATGTGAATAAAAGGTGTGGGAGGTAGCCTTAGGATTTTCACTTAGAGGGTTCGAAAAAATAAAAATGTGGTGTTTTCATGATTAATTTTTTTGACACTTGCTTTATGTTTTTTGTGTTTGTTTTGATGTAATCTTTGTGGTTTTGTTTATTTTTAACATTTGTTTTTTATTTTTAACGATATATAGTTGTAATGTAGTATGGTTTGTAAATTTTTGTGGGGTTTTAATGGAAAGAACTGGGGTTTTAGAGAAATGAATAACAAATGAGTGAAACGAGACTGAGATGGTTCGGGCATGTGAATAAAAGGTGTGGGAGGTAGCCGTAAGATTTTCACTTAGAGGGTTCGAAAAAATAAAAATGTGGTGTTTTCATGATTATTTTTTTTGATACTTGCTTTATGTTTATTGTGTTTGTTTTTATGCAATCTTTGTGGGTTTTGTTTATTTTTAACATTTGTTTTTGATTTTTAACGATATATAGTTGTAATGTAGTATGGTTTGTAAATTTTTATGGGGTTTTAATGGAAAGAACTGGAGTTTTAGAGAAATGAATAACAAATGAGTGAGACGAGACTGAGATGGTTCGGGCATTTGAATAAAAGGTGTGGGAGGTAGCTGTAGGATTTTCACTTAGAGGGTTCGAAAAAATAAAAATGTGGTGTTTTCATGATTATTTTTTTTGATACTTGCTTTATGTTTTTTGTGTTTGTTTTTATGTAATCTTTGTGGGTTTTGTTTATTTTTAACATCTGCTTTTGATTTTTAACGATATATAGTTGTAATGTAGTATGGTTTGTAAATTTTTATGGGGTTTTAATGAAAGAACTGGAGTTTTAGAGAAATGAATAACAAATGAGTGAGACGAGACTGAAATGGTTCGGGCATGTGAATAAAAGGTGTGGGAGGTAGCCGTAGGATTTTCACTTAAAGGGTTCGAAAAAATAAAAACGTGGTGTTTCATGATTATTTTTTTTGATACTTGCTTTATGTTTTTTGTGTTTGTTTTTATGTAATCTTTGTGGGTTTTGTTTATTTTTAACATCTGCTTTTGATTTTTAACGATATATAGTTGTAATGTAGTATGGTTTGTAAATTTTTATGGGGTTTTAATGGAAAGAACTGGGGTTTTAAAGAAATGAATAACAAATGTGTGAGACGACACTGAGATGGTTCGGGCATGTGAATAAAAGGTGGGGGAGGTAGCCGTAGGATTTTCACTTAGAGGGTTCGAAAAAATAAAAATGTGGTGTTTCATGATTATTTTTTTTTATACTTGCTTTATGTTTTTTGTGTTTGTTTTTATGTAATCTTTGTGGGTTTTGTTTATTTTTAATATCTGTTTTTGATTTTTATCAATATATAGTTGTAATGTAGTATGATTTGTAAATTTTTATGGGGTTTTAATGGAAAGAACTGAGGTTTTAGAGGAATGAATAATAAATGAGTGAGAAGTGATTGAGATGATTCGGTCATGTGAATAAAAGGTGTGGGAGGTAGCCTTAGAATTTTCACTTAGAGGGTTAAAAAAAATAAAAATATGGTGTTTTCATGATTATTTTTTTTTATACTTGCTTTATGTTTTGTGTGTTTGTTTTTATGTAATCTTTGTGGGTTTTGTTTATTTTCAACATCTGTTTTTTATTTTTAATGATATATAGTTGTAATGCAGTATGGTTTGTAAATTTTTATGGGGTTTTAATGGAAAGAATTGGGGTTTTAGAAAAATGAATAACAAATGAATGAAACGAGACTGAGATGGTTCGGGCATGTGAATAAAAGGTGTGGGAGGTAGCCGTAGGATTTTCACTTAGAGGGTTCGAAAAAATAAAAATGTGGTGTTTTCATGATTATTTTTTTTGATACTTGCTTTATGTTTTTTGTGTTTGTTTTTATGTAATCTTTGTAGGTTTTGTTTATTTTTAACATCTGTTTTTGATTTTTAACGATATATAATTGTAATGTAGTATGGTTTGTAAATTTTTATGGGGTTTTAATGGATACAACTGGGGTTTTAGAGAAATGAATAACAAATGAGTGAGACGAGACTGAGATGGTTCGGGCATGTGAATAAAAGGTGTGGGAGGTAGCCGTAGGATTTTCACTCAGAGGGTTCGAAAAAATAAAAATGTAGTGTTTTCATGATTATTTTTTTTGATACTTGCTTTATGTTTTTTGTGTTTGTTTTTATGTAATCTTTGTGGGTTTTGTTTATTTTTAACATCTGCTTTTGATTTTTAACAATATATAGTTGTAATGTAGTATGGTTTGTAAATTTTTATGGGGTTTTAATGGAAAGAACTGGAGTTTTAGAGAAATGAATAACAAATGAGTGAGACGAGACTGAAATGGTTCGGGCATGTGAATAAAAGGTGTGGGAGGTAGCCATGCGGTGTTTCATGATTATTTTTTTTGATACTTGCTTTATGTTTTTTATGTTTGTTTTTATGTAATCTTTGTGGGTTTTGTTTATTTTTAACATCTGCTTTTGATTTTTAACGATATATAGTTGTAATGTAGTATGGTTTGTAAATTTTTATGGGGTTTTAATGGAAAGAACTGGAGTTTTAGAGAAATGAATAACAAATGAGTGAGACAAGACTGAGATGGTTCGGGCATGTGAATAAAAGGTGGGGGAGGTAGCCGTAGGATTTTCTCTTAGAGGATTCGAAAAAATAAAAATGTGGTGTTTTATGATTATTTTTTTTGATACTTGCTTTAAGTTTTTTGTGTTTGTTTTTTTGTAATCTTTGTGGGTTTTGTTTATTTTTAACATCTGTTATTTGTTTTTAACGATATATAGTTGTAATGTAGTATGGTTTGTAAATTTTTATGGGTTTTTAATAGAAAGAACTGGGGTATTAGAGAAATGAATAACAAATGAGTGAGACGAGACTGAGATGATTCGAGTATGTGAATAAAAGGTGTGTGAGGTAGCCATAGGATTTTCACTCAGAGGGTTCGAAAAAATAAAAATGTGGGGTTTCATGATGATTTTTTTTTATACCTTCTTTATGTTTTTTGTGTTTGTTTTTATGTAATCTTTGTGGGTTTAGTTTATTTTTAACAGCTGTTTTTGATTTATATCGTTATATAGTTGTAATGTAGTATGGTTTGTAAATTTTTATGGGGTTTTAATGCTAAGTATTGTGTTTATGAGAAATGAATAACAAATGAGTGAGACGAGATTGAGATGGTTCGGGTATGTGAATAAAAGGTGTGGGAGGTAGCCTTAGGATTTTCACTTAGAGGGTTCGAAAAAATAAAAATGTGGTGCTTCATGATTATTTTTTTCGATACTTGCTTTATGTTTTTTGTGTTTGTTTTTATGCAATCTTTGTGGGTTTGGTTTATTTTTAACATATATTTTTTATTTTTAACGATATATAGTTGTAATGTAGTATGGTTTGTAAATTTTTATGGGGTTTTAATGGAAAGAACTGGGGTTTTAGAGAAATGAATAACAAATGAGTGCGATGAGACTGAGATGGTTCGGGCATGTGAATAAAAAGTGTTGGGGGTAGCCGTAGGATTTCACTCAGAGGGTTCGAAAAAAAAAACATATGGGGTTTCATGATGATTTTTTTTGATACTTGATTTATGTTTTTTGTTTTTGTTTATATATAATCTTTGTGGGTTTTGTTAATTTTTAGCAACTGTGTTTGATTTATATCGTTATATAGTTGTAATGCAGTAAGTCTGCAATCTTTTATGGGGTTTTAATGGAAAGAGCTGGGGTTTTAGAGTGAAGAATGACAGATGAGTGAGATTGAGATGTAGTGGACGTGCTAGAATTTTCCGGAGTGGACGTGCTACCTCTCTGGAGGTAGTGGTATGGACTGCATACATTTTACCCTCTCCAGGCCCCACTGTGTGGGAATGCACTGGGTTTGTTGTTGTTGTTGTTGGTTTGAAATATAAAAAGTTAAACACACAAAGAGGTCAAAGAGGGTTCAAAACTTATTATATATACGTAAAAACTAATTTTAACTCATGTATAAACAGTGTACCCCTGGGCCCTTGCTAGCTCCGCCCTTGCTGAGAATTGAGATGGTTCGGGCGTGTGAAGAGAAGGTGTGAGAGGTTAGCTATCGTGTGTATAAAGAGAAATAGAGGTAGGATTTTTACTAAGAGGGTTCGAAAAATAAAAATGTGGGGTTTCGTGATGATTTTTTTTATACTCACTTTTAGTTTTTGTGTTTGTTTTTAAGTAATCTTCGTGGGTTTTGTTTATTTTCGACATCTATGTTTGATTCATATCGATAAATAGTTGTAATGCAGTATGGTCTGCAATTTTTTATGGGGTTTTAATGGAAAGAACTGGGGTTTTAGAGAAGGAGGCGAGACTGAGATGGTTTGAGCATGTGAAGAAAAAGGTGTGAGAGGTTGCTATAATGTGTATAAAGAGAGGTCGAGGAAGGATTTTATCTCTGAGGGTTCGAAAAATAGGTGTGAGAGGTTGCTATAATGTGTATAAAGCGAGGTAGAGGAAGGATTTAACTCAGAGGGGTTCGAAAAATAAAAAATGAATCATAGACTAGAGAGACCAGACTGCGACGGTTCGCGCAAGTAAAGAAAAGGTGTGGGAGGCTGGCTGTAGTGTGTATAAAGAGAGTCAGAGGTAAGAAATTCACTAAAGAGGGTACGAAAATTAAAAATGAATCACTTAGCCAACGTATACGGTTGTGTTAAGGAGATTCAGTAAACTTTTTACGTACATAAAAATAAATAGAATACCTGATTTATATAGTGTAATTTTTTGCGGAGGGGTACCAACCCCCTAGATCTACCCCTGAGAGATACGACATGACACACGTGCAACTTATAGAGGACATGACCCTAGATAGTAAGGTATGGAGGTGGAGGATCAAGGTAGAAGGTTAGTATGTAGTGGAGCATAGTGTTGATAGATGTGGGCGCATCATCGCATTTAGCGCTGATACGATGCGATGCGATGGGGACTCGCTACGAGTAAAGGAGGCGAGTCTATCTGCAGAAAGCGGGCACATAACCCTCTGATGCGTGATGTGTGCCGATGCACTCGTATCGTGTTGATTTTATTAGTATTTATGCGTGACGTGCCAGTCACTGGAGCGTTGTCTAGTTTCCATATTAGTATTGTTATTATTACTCTCCTACGATGATTTTCATCAATTCTAGTATTACCTGTTATTTCTTTTGCTTTAGTGATAGTATTATTTGTTGTTGCGCTGTTCTCTTTTGCATTTTTTTCAGCATGGCTTCTTCACTTCTGTATTTTCTTTACTTGCTTGATTTTTGATATGCTTTACTTGAGCCGGGGGTCTGTCGAAAACAGTCTTATTATGTCTCTGTTTCATGTTTCTGGGTTTAAGGGCTTAGAGGTGAATTGACTGAAATAAGAATATTAATGTGCTGAAATCCCTAAAGATAGTTGAAAGGACTTAATGAGTTTTTTTGAGGTGCAAAAGAAAAGAAGGATCTCCTTTTTAAATTTTTCAGTAGCTTATACTTTTCAGAAAATGTTGAAGGCAATTATTGGGTTTTCTAGAGGTGAAAAGAAAAGGAAAAGAACACATCCTTTAAGGAAGCTTATACATTTCATGAAATGTTGAAAGCTCCTTAAGTTTAGGTTTCCTAAAAATATTAGTAATGCGGGTAGCTTATACATTTCATTAGCTTTTTGTTTTCTGAAATGCTGATGAACATCTTTAGATTTCGAGATCTTTTAGTTTATATGATTTTGGAATTTCTCATATTTCTTAGAAGGAATGCACAAAGTTACATATACTCTCGTCATCCCAAGAAGAATGAGTCGATGCATTCCAATTTTCAGTGTCAATAGATAGCGATTCTTAATTTTTTAAAAAGTAAAATTCATATATTCAAATGCTTCATGAAAAATACTACAACTCACAACCTTTCATATAGTCTCTCTATTTCTTTTCTTTTTTTTTAGCTTTTATTTTCTTTAGAAATAGGTTGACTAGAGTGGAAGTGGTTTGTCAAAAACACAGTTTACATTTAAGAGCAAATTTCACCAAGCAATCTCGATTTTCACCTGATGGACATTTGTTTAATCTTTTGTTTTGTTGCTTTATTATTTTACTGTTTCTAAACAAATCCCCCTTTCTTGTTAGAAATAATAGTCCAGGCCTTAGTCCTTCCTCTTTTTCCTTTTAGAAAAAAAAAAAAAACTCATTTGGCCTTCCTAGAAGGACTATGTTTCGCAGTTTCAGCTGGGATAGCTAGTCTTTTAGCTGTCGATTGTCTCTGTACTGTACTATTGATTGAATATGCTTTTTGAAAGGAGAGATCACACTAGTGTACCAGTACAAGTTGGCACAAAATTAATTTACACTTTGATTTTATTTTTGATGTAGGCGCTTCATTCAGATGACAATCTCTGATATCGTGGAAGAAGTGGGATGTAGTAGTGGAAAAGAGAAGACATCCAATGTATCAACAATAACGGATTTTGATGTGGATAGTCATTTTGTAGTAGATGATGATGATTGGGATGAGGATGAGGATGAGGATGATAATTTTGATGTGGCATCAATTAAAGAATTGGGTGGAGGTTTCTTGAGAAACTTTTGCAAAAAGGCATCAAGTGGTTTCTTTGAGAAGTATGGTGTAGTTAACCACCAGATTAGTTCATACAATGACTTCATCAAGAATGGAATCCAAAGGGTGTTCGACTCGGTTGGGGAGATCCATGTTGAGCCAAGTTATGATCCATCAAAGAAACGCGAAGGTGATTGGAAGCATGCTTCTGTCAAGTTTGGGAAAGTAACCCTTGATCGGCCAAAGTTTTGGGCAGGGGAAAAGTTTGCTGTGGATGGTGATAAAGAGTACCTGGACTTGTGGCCACGACATGCCCGCCTTCAGAACATGACTTATTCTGCCAGGATGATGGTTGAGACTCATGTTCAGGTTAGAAAATGTTTGTTTTTGTCTAATATTCAGTTTCTTTTTTGTTTTTGTCTATGGTCTATAGTTTTACGTGTATTGATTTCCTTCTATTTATTTATATTGATTCTTTTTCTTATTATTTTCGATTTGAATTGGCCAGCTTGTATTTCTACTATTTTTGGTAAACTCCTTGTTTACGGGTGACTTTTTTCCCTAACTCTGATAAAATTATTACTTCATCAAAAAAGTTGGATTATCTAGCTATGTTCTAAAATGATTGCATTTTTGTGTTGTTCTTCAGTAGATTAAGTTGTCAATCTTGTTAGTCTCTCTTGAACAGTTCTTTATTAAATGCATTGCCCATCTGATGAAAAGTAAGAAAATGGTCATCGGAAAGGAATAAGAGCTCTGAGCTGCATGTATCCTAATCCTTGATACTTTGTTATCAATTTTTGAACTTCACAAAATTCACCCTTTATTTGGAGTATTACTAATGTTTGAAATATAACCCCTTCTCATCCATGTTGTGCAATAACAGATTAACCCTGTTAGCATTGAGGATACATCCCAAATGTTATTTATTTTCCCTGTTAGTTTCTTATTTTTTTAACGTTTTTGGCTGCCCTTGTATATGATTTCAGGTGTATACTGAAAAGCTAGTTAGAAGCGACAAGTTCAAAACTGGGGTAGAACGGTTTGTTGACAAGGAGTGTGTGATGGAAGATAAAAGAGATGTCTTGACTGGCAGAATCCCTGTGATGGTGAACTCAGAGTTATGCTGGATGAGTGGTGCTGACCAGCCTGATTGTGAATTTGATCATGGGGGATACTTCATAGTCAAAGGAGCTGAAAAGGTAGATCTTCCTGCTAGCACTTCGCTCTTGATGCCTCACTATCTTAATTCTTACCTAACGAGGTCACAGAAAACAAGGCTGGACACTTGGTCGAACTTAGTACACTATTTAAGCCCTAATGAATCCAAAGGGAAAATTAAAGATGCTATTCAAAGTGCAGTCATGTCAACCGTTTTACTGCACATCAACCTAGCATGACTCAAAACAGTGGGATTTCACTTGTTAATGTTAGAATTTATGTTTGAAAACTAAAATCTTAGTTTATTGGAATGTGACACCTTTTCCTAACAATTGGTTATATTGAGTATTGAAAACAAGATGAGTCGATTGGAGTCAAATGCATAAAAATAATTTGTTTAGTCAAGCCATACTAGTTTAGGATTGAGGCATACTGTTGTACTAGTAGTTGTTATTGCCTGAATAGGTGTGTCATTTGGCAGATGTTGTAACTTTGAAATATCAGATAATTGCAAAACTTGTCTCCCTATAATGTAAGATTTAAAAGAAGAGGACAGAGAGAAGAGAAAATTTAACTTTCATATCAGACATTGATTAGAATGATGCGAGTGTGAGGTTGTTCTGAAGGTGCTATCTACTTTTTGGGTTTGTTATTTGTTTTAATTGAAGATACCCTTGAAGATTGATCTTATGTACCACTTTACATAATGTCCCCTATTTTAGTTCGGGCTGATGAAACAGTTTTGTAGCATGCATAGACTTTTAGGAGGAAGGCGACGTGCCTCCATCATAATTTGATTTAGTTGGATATTGCATATTATAAGTAAGACAAGAAGTCTGATTTGTAAGACAAGCTGCAAAATATTGTGATAAGCTATTTCTCTTGTGAATGCCAGTCCAGGGATGATATAATAACTGTCTTTGACTCTTTGTATAATGTGTTGATTTCGAACTGATCATGCTGCATTTTTAATACAAGTTGCACAAATATGTGGTGTATGGGTTCCGTATTCTTTCTGAAAGCATGTATTTGGTCCTTGTATTTTTCTCCCAAAGTTGATTTCTTTGAGCCGAGGAATTTTTGCACAGCCTTTCTATCTGACAAGGTCACTCTACCCTCCTCAAACTCAACTTGTGGGACTATACTGGGTATGTTGTTGTTGTACTTTCCTCCCCAAAACAAAAACCTTTGACCTTGTTGATGTGCTGATTTAGAGTGGCGCATGGATGCCTTCTAATACTAGTAGCACAAATCTGTAATAGGTTATTTACTTATCTGAAAACCAATCAACTAGTCTCGGTTCTTATCTTTTAACCTGGAACATGTATTGGAAAGAACAAAAATAGAAAGAGCAACTAAGGAACTTGATTTTTTCAACAACTTTTGACATTACATAGAATATAGCGGAAGTATGATGGATCCTAGAGTCAGGCCCTGTATAACCTACATGTGTCAGCTTGAAATTCTGACGCAAGAATTCAAGGCATGAGCTTTGTGTTCCATTAGGACGGTAGGCAACTTTTGGAGTGCCTCAGTATCTTATATATGATTCAACGTCAACAACAAAATATCTTTCTGTAAAATGACACAGACCAATTGGAGATTGGATTTCATAGTTAGGAAGCTTAGAGACTCATGATTCTAAGTATATCAATTGATTTTTCGCTGCTTAAGGTCGTTTCTTAGATAATGAATTTGAAGTGAAAAAAAGGTGATACCCACTCAAGGATGCACTTATGGACTTAATATCTACTGTGCTTGTTGAGTTTAATGCAGTTGTAACAACTGTTCATTATTGAATGCTCTTTTTACGGCATCATCTGCATAACTTAGCTGGTGGTGACAAATGAACCAACATTTTTTAGAATAGTTAAAAAAGGGCAGCCCGGTGCACTAAAGCTACCGTCATGCGCGGTGTCCGGGGAAGGGCCTCACCACAAGGGTGTATCGTACGCAGTCTTACCTTGCATTTCTGCCAGAGGCTATTTCCAAGGCTTGAACCCATGACCTCTTGGTCACATGGCAACAACTTTACCAGTTACTCCAAGGCTCCCCTTCCATTTTTCAGAATAGTTAAACAAATTAATTTTTTCAGCTTCTGATGTCTTGGGGATAAAAGGGTATGTGATGCAGGAATGAGTGGGATTTATACTTTCAGGACAATCCTTTTCCAACTTCGAGGGAAAGGATAAGGAACTGGTCAGTGTCTGCTTTCATGTTAATTCTATTACATCTTAATGCCGTTGCATATGGAACTGGGATCAGATTAAGATTTTTTCTTATTGATGAAGTAATTTTGGGTGTGCATTCAAACCTCATGCTATTACTATAGTGGTATAGAATATTGTTTAACCTGTTTGGCCCTTTAGAAGTAAATTTCGTATTGCAGTTCTATTAAGATTGAAAGCTCTTGCAATTTCCATTTCAGATCTTCATTGCACAGGAGCAGATCTGTTTAAAAAGACTATGGGTGTCAAACAATCCCACTTGGATGGCTGCATATCGCTCAGGTGAAAAAAGAAAAAGAGTTTACCTTAAACTGGTTGAGACATTGAAGCTTGAGCACATCAAGGGAGAAGAAAAGGCCCTCACTGTGTACTTCCTGGCAGAAATGCCAATTTGGATCTTGTTTTTCGCTCTAGGAGTATCCTCTGACAGGGAGGTAGTAGATTTGATTGATGTAGATATTGAAGATAATAATATCGTAAATATACTAGTAGCTTCAATACACGATGCAAATGAGAAATGTGAGGATTTCAGGAAGGGGAAAAAGGCTCTCGCGCATGTTGACAGACTTATAAAGAATTGTAAATTTCCAC
Source organism: Capsicum pubescens (assembly GCA_030864215.1). Classification (NCBI taxonomy): domain Eukaryota; kingdom Viridiplantae; phylum Streptophyta; class Magnoliopsida; order Solanales; family Solanaceae; genus Capsicum; species Capsicum pubescens. Next base: position 327,360,951 of record CM061538.1, on the reverse strand, counting down.
CTCAAGAATCTGTTGGGGATTGCATAAAAGAATACCTGTTCCCTAATCTTAGCGGTCTCAAGCAGAAGGCTCGCTTCCTAGGGTATATGGTAAAGTGCCTCTTGCACTCTTACATTGGTCGCAGAAAGGTTGACAATAGAGATGATTTTCGAAACAAGAGATTGGATCTGGCTGGTGAGCTCCTTGAACGAGAGCTCAGAGCGCACATTAAACATGCCGAGAGGCGCATGGTGAGGGCAATGCAAAGAGATCTCTGCGGAGATCGAGAAGTGCAATCAATTGAGCAATACTTGGATGCATCAATAATTACCAATGGTCTCTCTAGGGCTTTTTCTTCTGGTCATTGGTGTCACCCTTACAAGAGAATGGAGAGGGTTTCTGGTGTAGTTGCAACTCTTAGACGAACAAATCCATTGCAAATGACTGCTGATCTGAGGAAAACACGTCAGCAAGTTACATACACTGGGAAGGTTGGCGATGCTAGATACCCGTAAGTGTTTATATATCGACCATTTTGTTCATGCTTTTCCGTTGGCAAAAGCGGTTATTTCATTTGACTTGCTTCCTGATCCTTTGCTCATTGTTATAATGTTTTGGTATTTTATTTATGTTTTCTTCAAGAAGGGGAGTCTTGGAGCCATGGTAAAAATGTCTCTATGTAACCTATAAGTCAAGGGTTCGAGCTGTGGAAGCAGCCACTAATGCTGGAATTAGGATAGGTTGTCTACATCACAACCCTTTGGGTGCAGTCCTTCCCCCGACACTGCGTGAATGCGGGATGCTTGTGCTCTGGGCTGCCTTTTATTTCTGTTTCCTTCAACTTAAGTATGATAAACTAATGACTTTCAAAATAACTTACAGACATCCTTCACACTGGGGAAAGGTGTGTTTTCTATCCACCCCAGATGGAGAAAATTGTGGCCTGGTGAAAAATTTGGCTAGTATGGGTCTTATCAGCACAACTGTTTTGAAGCCACTTCTTGAGACATTGTTCCGGTGTGGGATGCAAAAGTTAGTAGATGATAGTGCCACCTCACTCCACCGAAAACAGAAGGTACTTCTAGATGGGGATTGGGTTGGAGTATGTGAAGATTCTGCATCCTTCGTTTCAAAACTAAGATGTAAGCGCCGCAGGAATGAAGTACCACACCAGGTTGGCTCATGATCATTTTCATTTAATTATGCACAGCAGAATCATGGAACCTTGCTATTGAATATTTATTTGCATAGCAAGTTTGTCACTGATTCACCAAAAAGATGGTTATAAAAATGTCAACCAAACATAAAACTTGCCTTTTTCTCTTTTTCACTCAAGTAGGATGTAAATTTTTTGGCATACTGTATTGGAACATTATCTTGTAAGCACTGCTGGAATATAAGGTTTGTTAATTTGATAGTCAATACACTGAACAAACTAAAATTTTCTTCTAGGTTGAAGTTAAGAGAGACGAGCAGCAAGGTGAAGTTCGCATATTTTCTGATGCCGGAAGGATTATGCGCCCTCTTCTTGTTGTTTCAAATCTTAAGAAAATTAAAGCATTGAAAGACGTAATGAAAGGGGAAGAATATGGCTTCCAAACTCTTCTGGACAATGGGATTATTGAGCTTATTGGATCTGAAGAAGAAGAAGATTGTCGAATTGCATGGGGAGTTGAGTACCTCTTAAAAGCAGATAAAGAGAATCCACCAGCTAAATATACCCATTGTGAATTGGACATGTCATTTCTGTTAGGTTTAAGCTGTGGTTTAATCCCTTTTGCAAATCATGATCATGCTAGGAGGGTCCTCTATCAATCTGAGAAGCACTCTCAGCAGGCAATTGGATTTTCAACAATGAATCCAAATATTAGAGTTGATACGAATACACATCAATTGTATTACCCTCAGAGGCCACTTTTCGGGACAATGTTGTCAGATTCCCTTGGGAAACCAAAGTCTGCTCTTCACCAGAAGGGAATGCTTCCACGGCCTGAATACTACAATGGTCAATGTGCTATTGTTGCAGTGAATGTTCATCTTGGTTATAACCAAGAAGATTCACTGGTTATGAATCGTGCATCACTGGAGCGCGGAATGTTTCGATCGGAGCATGTCAGGACCTACAAGGCCGACGTTGACAATAAGGAAAGTATTGTAAAGAAGCTCAAGGTGGAGGACTCTGTTAACTTTGGGAAAACCCAAAGTAAAATTGGACGAGTGGACTGCCTAGATGATGATGGTTTTCCATTCATTGGGGCAAATCTCCAGAGTGGAGATGTCATAATTGGGAAATATGCTGAATCAGGTGCTGATCACAGTATCAAGTTGAAGCATACTGAAAGAGGCATGGTTCAGAAGGTTTTGCTCTCAGCGAATGATGAAGGGAAGAATTTTGCTGTTGTATCTCTAAGACAAGTAAGATGACCTATATGCATATGCTTCTACTTTTGTGATTATGTTTATTTCTATATGTAACTTAGGTTTTAAGATGCAGGTTTATGAGAAACCTGTCCTTATTTGAAAAACCATATTAAGTCTTTGGAGAACTGTGTGTTGGCAATCTGCAATCTTCTTAAAGTAGTTGCGCTTCATGCGGGATGTCTTCATGATAAAATAGACAATGCTACGTACATAAAGACCATATATAGCTTCAAGTGCCTTGAACCATCTTATTAATGAACACGTCGAAAGAGTAGCCACTGAACTGAATAAAAGCTGATTTGTCTATAAGTAGCATTAGTAGACTCTGCTGAAGCTTCAAAACAAGAAGCCGTTGTAGAAAACTTTCTGTTTTATGTTTTAAGGACTGCCTGATGTAAAAATCTGATGTAGATATTATGATCCAAACGTGTCCTTGTGAAGTATTATCCTGTGTCGAGGGTTTTATCCAGTAAGACTGGGTGATAATAAACTACCCAAGTTCCCTGTTTTCAACGAATGGAGGCAATGTCCAATGTACCAACAGAACACCCTCCCAAACGAGGGGTCCCTTTTTCCCCATCTATTGACAAATAGATCCTTCAACAAATCCTTATGAGGTATTACTCTGCCACCAATATGGTGAGGGAGTTTTTGTCCTGAAAAGATGCCTGATGAGGTGAGTGGAGAGAGCTTATAAGCTGTCCAAGCTCCTTTGTCTTTGACATATGTGGGTCAACGTTCCAAGTATCAACAGCTTATGTTAAGTTTTGACATGAATTGAACTTCTCTCTGCAGTACACTATTTGATATATCTATTAGAGGTTTTTGTACTCTTAAGAGTTCGCACAGAAAGCCTATTGCATAGTTTTTGTTTTGCTTGCTTGTGTGAATTGAAACATGTAAATACCGCGAATTAGTACAGATGTCAGAATCCCTACAGGACTAGATAGGGAATACTTTGCTGTTTTGCTTTGACAACATGGTACAGGGACATCCTTTGAGTCTTTGTGATACTTTTATCTATAAAGTTACTTTACCTTTTAAAAAGAGTTAGCGACGCAAGCTGTGTAAGCATTATGTTTCTGTACAGTGTGAGTAAGTTGGTCGCTTCCTACCAATCTTTTTGTTTCTTCAACCCTATCCTTCCATGAGATAAAGAAACTCGAGTACCTGGAAGACACTATATAACTAATCCTAATTCACTTTAAGTGACTCTAGTATTCTTGTACATTCTGTGCAGGTTCGTTCTCCATGTCTTGGAGACAAGTTCTCTAGCATGCATGGACAAAAGGGTGTCCTTGGATATCTGGAGTGTCAGGAGAACTTCCCTTTTACAATTCAGGGGGTTGTTCCAGATATTGTTATCAATCCCCATGCATTTCCTTCAAGGCAAACACCTGGTCAGCTTCTGGAAGCCGCTTTGGGGAAGGGCATTGCCCTAGGTGGTGGTAGAAAATATGCCACTCCCTTTTCCACTTTATCGGTTGACGCCATAGTAGAGCAGCTTCATGGGTAAGATACATGAAAGCTGTATCCTTTTTTCTAATTACATATTCTTGTGCCAACCAATCAAGTTGTGTTTGTTTTATTGTGCTCAATTGTGAATTCTGGTGAGTTGTGATTGACTATTTAATGCTACATGACCTGTAGGAGAGGATTCTCGAGATGGGGAAACGAGAGAGTTTACAACGGCAGGACCGGTGAAATGGTTCGTTCCCTGATTTTCATGGGCCCTACATTCTACCAACGCCTCACCCATATGGCTGAAGACAAGGTGAAGTACCGTAATACTGGGCCTGTTCATCCCCTCACTCGTCAACCCGTGGCAGACAGAAAACGCTTTGGTGGAATTAAATTTGGTGAGATGGAACGCGACTGTCTTATAGCTCATGGTGCTGCATCAAATCTGCATGAACGTCTTTTCACACTCAGTGACTCCTCCGAGATGCACATCTGTGGGAAGTGCGAGAGGATGGCAAATGTAATCCAGAGGTGTGTGCACGGTGGTAAGGTAAGAGGTCCGTTCTGCCGGTTCTGCGAATCAGTTGAAGATATTGTGAAGGTTGATGTGCCATATGGTGCTAAGTTATTGTGCCAGGAGCTCTTCAGCATGGGCATATCCCTCAAGTTTGACACTGAGCTTTGCTAATGTCTGATTAAGTTTCATCGTCCAGATTATACTTGTGAAAGCTGATATGTTGGTACAGTTTTTGATGGCAAACATTCTTATTTGTAAATAGCATTATTGATCGATCAAGGTTGAGATCGAACATACATGCATGCTGATCATTGGATTATCATTATAGATTTAAGTTAAAAGATCGAAATATTTGCATTTAATCTTTCGTTGTTGTTAACAACAGCAGATGACCATTGCTTGCTCTATTATTTGCTATGAGGTTCAACCTCGTGATTCAAATTGAAATTTTGAACAATGTTAGCAATTCTTGAATTCAAACTTAAATTTTGATCAATTTGAAACATCTCTCAATCTTTTCCCGTTGCCACCTAGCTGATTATGGTGCTTCTGCCTTTGCTTTTATACCCTTTTAACACCATTTAAGTCCTACCGTATACAAAATTTACTGTACGATGTATAGACAAATATTCAACATGAGAAATTCATATCACAAATCAAACTGCACCTAAATTTGAGAATAATGTATTCATAACTTTCGTTTATTCTTTATTTTTTTAAATTGGATCAGTACCCCTATGCATTCATGTTTCCAATAAACATTAGTCATATTTTATTTTCATAACTTTTTATGCTGTCGATGGTCACAAAAAAAATAATTATGTGATCAAAGTATTTCTTACAAAATCAGAGAATTTTATCGTTATAAAATAAGTAAGAAAATAATTCAACATGGATTATTGAAGTATTTCACAAGGAATTTTTCCAATTTTACACCTCTATTGCATATATACTTTATACTTTATTATGATTTGTATCTATATTTTTTTCCGAATTCTTTCTGCACCATATATATTAATACAGTAAAAAATAAATAAATTGGAATAGCGGCTTCTCAAACTTCTCTTCCACGCGGCAATTTCAAATTTTGATTAAAAAAGGAACGCGGCTCGATAAAATCCCCAAATTCAAATTCAAATAGCAGGCATTGTTGGCATTGCAGAGACAAACTTCTAGAAGCAAATGAAGAAGAGATCGAGAACAACGAGGAAGTCATCGGCGATGGATTTTCTGTCAACTCCACCGGCGACGGCGGCAGCAAGTCCTGCCCAGTCGATGAGTGAATCTCCGAAGCCATTCGAGTTTAATTTCAAAAAATTCAAAGCTGGTAAGATTTCGCCAACATCATCGAAGAGGAGGAGTGGAAAGAAGAATTTTATTTCTAGTCCAGTGCAGTTGAAGCCTGCTGGTGAACAAGCGTCGGTTAAAAATCTGAAATCAATTGCGGATCTGAAGGAATTTGCGTCGTCTCAATTGGATTATGTTAAGGGACAGATTGAGAGATCGCATATGGAGATTCTTAAGGATGTTGAGGCTTCTCAGTCTCGTCTTCAGAAACGACTCAAGGTCTGTGTGTGTTGTGTGTTTACGCACGTAGCCATTGGATAATGAAGATGATGTTTTATTCATACATTTCTGTGTTTCCTCGTTCTGCTACAGAGTGTTGATTCTAATTTCCTTCAACATCCATTTGCTAATGCTTTGTTCGGTGGTTGATGCATAGGTATATTTTATGTGTGTGTATGTACGCGTATGTGTGTGTGTGTGTGTTTACGCACGTAGCCATTAGATTATGAAGATGACGCTTTATCCATACATTTATGTATTTCCTCTTTCTATTATAGAGCATAAGCTCTTGCCGTTTGTTGATTATACTTTCCTTCAACATGCAAATGCTAATGCTTAGGTAAGTGGTGGAATTAGCTCTTATGCATATGTATAACTTATGTGCATCTTTGTGTGTGTTTGCAGTAAATATGAACGTATGTGTGTGTGTGTGTGTTTACACACGTAGGCATTGATTGTGAAGATGATGTTTTATACATACATTTCTGTGTTTTGTCTTTCTACTATAGAACATAAGCTTTTGCCGTTTGTTGATTTTACTTTCCTTTAACATGCATTTGCTAATGCTTAGTTAAGTGGTGGAATTAAATCCTATGCATATGCATATTTTATGTGTGTCTCTGTGTGTGTTTGCAGTAAATATGAATATGTGTGTGTGTGTGTTTACAGACTTAGCCATTGGATTATGAAGATGACGTTTTATTCATACATTTCTGTGTTTCATCTTTCTGCTATAGAGCACAATCTCTCCCTGCCGTTGGTTGATTTTACTTTCCTTCAACATGCATTTGCTGATGCTTTGGTCACTAGTGGAATTGGCTCTTATGCATACATATATTTTATGTGTCTCTGTGTGTGTGTTTGCAGTAAAGATGAATGTGCATGTGTGTTTGTGTGTGTGTTTTACACACGTAGCCATAAGGTTGTGAAGATGACATTCTCTTCATACAATTCTGTGTTTTGTCATTCTACTATAGAGCATAAGCGCTTGCACATGTTGATTTTACTTTCCTTCGGCTTGCATTTGCTAATGGTTAGGTCAGCGGTGGAATTAGCTCTTATGCATACATGTATTTTATGTGTGTTTTGCTGTAAATATGAATGTATCCTGGTAACAATATTGTATCCAAAGTCTCTGGGCATATATGGAATCCTTTTTGTTCTATGCTCCACATATTCGCGAGATGATTGAAGATTTTTGATTTGGTATTTCTGGATGGATATACTATGTGATGTGTGGTGAATTTTAACTAGTTTTCTCAAGTTGGCGATCTGTTCTGTTAGAAAAATGCATAAGAGCTGCAGCAGTTAAATTTTTATGTAAAATTAGTTTCTAATCCTTATCCTTATGTTTAGGAGTTGGTTATTTTTTCTGTTAGGATTGTAACCTATAAATAATTTTAATTCTGCAATAAACCTGTAGTTTTTGCTTTCATCAATATCTCTCTGTTAAACTTATCAAACTCATGTTCCACTTGTTCATCAACATGTAAAATCAGTTTCTTATGTTCTTCACTCTCTGGAAACTAACATGTTCTAATTTTCCTGTTTGTTGATCTAGTTTAAGAACTTGCATAAGTTGCATGAGAAACAGATTCTCTTCTGTTTCAATGTTGCTTTGAAGTTTTGAGATGCATCTTCTTTTTGATTGCTTGTCAAAGCTTATAACCTAGGAACTTAGATGTAAGATCCGTGATAAAATGAGCTAGAAAACTGGAATAGTGAATGTTCTAGAACATTCCTGGCAATATTTAAGTTTAATAATTGGATGGATGTTTATACTCTGATTTACTCAGAATCTTATTTGTAACAAGTATTTCCCCTCTTGTGATGTTTCAATAATGCTGGAGTGTGGAAAATTTAGATTTTCTGTGGAAAGTAGTACCAAGGGAGAGTCGGAACTGCTTGAGCCAGTTAGATAGGCTTTCGGAATAGTAAAACTATTCTGTTTTCTGAAATGAATAAGCTTATGGAAACTTCTTCAATTGATGGACTAAAATGTGTCTTATCTTTAGGATAGCTAGATTTGTCTCACAATATTCGAACTTAGCATCAAGTTCTGCAAATTCTCGGATGACATGGTGACATCTAACACAGAATATCTAATTATGCATTTCAATGTTACAATACCAAATTATTTGTACATTTTTTGTGACAATTGGTGCAGTTCTTTGTGCTCCGCCTTCAAATATGAACCAGAATGTTTTTCTGATCACTTTATTGAAAGGGATATATAACAGACTTACAGGAGATATTGAGTTTCCTTTTGAAGTAATCAGTAATGATCTTCTCTGCCATTTGTTCGATGGAAAGTAACCTGATATATCACATTGGGAAACCTATCATAGAAACTGGAGTTTGTTACATGCAAAGTCATGGTCTTCAATGATATCCTCAGACTAATAGAGAGAGCATCTATATAATGCCCTTTTTATGTTACTGAAGCTCAAACTTCTTTTATGCTGAATGAGATTAGGTCAGTCTTGAGTTATTGACCTAAGACCAATTGAACAAGGAATAGATTCTTGTCTGCTGTAAGTTGGTTTCATGCTTTTCAAGCTCCCATCGAACTTTGGACAAAATTAGTGATAATCCATTGAGTTAATGTGATTTTCTGTTGTTCATGATTCCATTGAACAAGGCGTTTGGTTGTAGTATTGTTGCACTTCTTATACTAAAGCAAATTAAAAGTGGTAGAATAACCATCTATGGCCAGTTTTTTAGATTGTATAGCCTATTCTGCATCTAGGAGCTGTTTCATATCTGTTGTAAATGTGGCATACTATTGCATTTTCCCTCTAATTTTTGGGTAACTAAGCAGATTCAGACACAAGGATGCCAGCAAGTGGCAGATGAAGCAGAAAGGGAGTACAAAAAGATGTCTGAGCGAATCAATGAAGGCAGGGAGGCAATGAAGGTGAATCTTCCATTATCTGCTATTACCTTTTACAAGTCTGATCCTATTTAATCTCAAATGCTGAGCCATTACCAGTAGTTAATTTAATTTTTCCTTTCTAGGGTTCATATTCTACGTTCATGGCAGAACTTCAAGCTAGTGGAGTTCGCTGTAAGTTCTAGCCTTATGTCAACTATTGAGGATATGCTTTTCTGAAACTGCAACTGTACTGCTACAAGTTTCTTACAACGCTGAACACTATGATAAACTTGAGACATTAGGCTTTAAATACTTGGAATGAGCAGATGAAGAGATTGATTTATTTGTTCTTCTTTTGGCTTGGCCAAAAGTGCAACAGATTCTTCTGAATTGCCTTCTGGATTAGGATGAACATCTCATAAACCTTGTTCACATACTTTACAGTGTGCAAACAAACCATCCCTGAGCTGTCACAATCTGTCGAGAAAGCCATAGATACTCTCAGGAGTCGTTATGGGATCCATTAAACTTCATCTTGCAGAAGGCATTGGCATTTGAGGTAATTCAGTTTGCTGCTTTGCTGTTGTACTTCTATCTATCTTGTGTTTCCTTAAACCTGAATTAAGAATCATATGGAGCGATAACTGTCTTTGTTATCTGTCCTAACTTATGTTAAGTATTATTTTTCCTGGTATATGGAACATGGATTAGGAGATTTTTTCTTTCGATTGTGCGAGATCACCTGAACAATATGGTAGCCTGTATAAGAGCATACAAAGTTGTGGTGTGTTCATTTTGACGTATGTGAAATCTACCTGTGGGGAAATGCCTATGAGATCCTTTTTCCTCGTATTGCCATATGGAAACTAAGTGATAAGATCCTATTTTGCTTAATACAGTCGTCATACTTTCTATTTGAATAGTGTTTTTCATGCAATTCTTTTATTTATTTCTCATAAGACTGTTTAACCTTGAGGAAGAAATTGAAAATAGAATTTAGCGCTTGTAAAAAGCGAGTATTTGGCATATCAGAGATAACTATTAGAAATCAGTACTTCCATAATCATTCTGTGTGCTTAGCTCCTATGCAGAACGATCCTTTTTACCTTCATAAGCTTTCATGTGTCCAGATAAAATTCCTTCATTCATCCTCTAAATCATTTCTATACTAAAATTTGAGCGCCAAGCTACTACATATCTCAGAGGGTTGAAACTCTGATTGATGTTACAAAGCACTGCCGTTTTGCTTTGGATGGACATTTTTTGAAATTCCTAATCCATTTTAATTCGAGCTATGGTGGAAACTAGTTTCTTTGAATTGCATTGAATAAAGTCAGTGTAGGAGACTAAGAGCACATGGAAACCAGTTCAATTGATGATCTTTCGAGGCCTGTTTACATTATAAATTCAGCTCACAAAAATTCAAACTCCCTTTTGGTGCTATCTTTTTGCAGGCATAATTTTTGATTGAATAGATTGGAAATAGGAAGATGGAATCTGAAGGGTCATCTGAGGCAGTTTGCAGCTTATAATTTCAGTTTCTTGAGGAATAAATGCAACATACAAATTTGACGCGTACTCTTGTAAATTCATATTTTCTAGATGCAATGTTGGATAATACTAAGAAGGTAATCTGTTCATCCCCGCTTATATTGTCCTTCTGGTAATGTTCTGCTAGAAGTTAGAGCAATACTTTCGTGCATGTCACACAAACCGGAAACTATGTAGGTTTATAAACCCCAAGATATTTGAAAAGAAAAGAAACCTGGAAGAGAGTTTATTTCCTTTTTATACTCCAAGAGTACCGCTCCAATTCCAATTTATTATTAGGGATGAAAGAACAGCTTATAGGGCATGTGATCAAGCTTTTAATTAAATATTGATAATTAGTCACAGTTAAGTTTGTTATAGTCATTCTTTTCTAAACTTTTGCTTAATGAAATATGAAAATATAAACGGTGTGTGATGTACGAGAATGGCATTGAAAATGGGTGGTCTTGAATGACCCTGTTAGCTTCATGAGCAATTTTTAAGTTCAACAAATTTTGCCTCATGGGGAGAAGAGAACTTTGGTGATATAAACCACAATAAAGTTGGAAGATAGCACAAGTTGTCATAGACTCTTAACCATGTGGCGATATCCAGTCTGTTATGAGTAAAAACTCACTCGGTCAGTTTAAGCCCGTCAAATTGGGTTCATAAATAAGTAGTAGGAGTACTAACTAATTGGACTTCACTGATTAAAAGCTTTAGAACTCCGTAAGTGTAAGAAACAGTATTCCCAAGATCAGACTTCACTGGATAATTGGCAAGTTAAGAGTTAATTCCTAGAGTACTCCATCAGATTAGAGATCCAAAATTCGCATAGATTGGTTCGAGCTGTTGGAATGAAGTTTCTTTAGGGAATATTAAAACCCCATGGATAATAGATTAGTGTGTAAATTCCAAACACCGGATGATTAAACTAAAAAGACCAAATGTATTTCCTTTTAGCATCAATATTTATTCAAAAGAGATACTGAAGTAAGTACGAAAAGAAGTAGTTGGTCAATTGTTAACCAACATCAATTGTTTATATCAAGCATAAATAACAATAAAAATGAACAACTTGAGTAAACAAATCAAGTTTTCTCACAGTAGTATAACTTAGAATAATCGCGAGTTGACTCAACGTGCAAATACTTGAGAGCCTCATGATGAGTCAATGAACAAATTTGATGCCTAATTAGAGTTAAATTAACTCAACCAGGAGCTTCGAATTTTAAAAGAATATGGCATAAACAAACTTAACCATTAAGGTCTCAAAATTTGTTCATTGAAAAAATTAATTTAATAAACAAAAATAAAGTACATCGATGGCACCTGGGGTTCTCTTCTTTTTAACTTTGAGCAAGCATACTTTATTAAATTAAAAAAAAAAAAAAAAAAAAAAAAACTGAAAGAAAACCAAAAAAGAAGCTAAGCATAAAACCAAAGGTAATCTTGGAAATGGGGAAAGGACTTGGGGATTGAGAGATGATGGCATAAGAATGATCAGATCTCTCATATTTTACTATTATTCTACTTTATAGAAATGATGATCATCACTGAATATTAATTTATCACTTTTTACAAGCATTGCAGGGTGTATAAGTATTTACAATATCACTATTTGCTTTTTTTTTTGTGTTTTGCTTGGAGCAAACTAAAGAAACATTCGTAACGTTAAAAGTAAGTCTTAAGACGACATGCAATAGCTTTTTCATGCATGTGTCTTTCTTTATAACCTTTATGATGAGTCTTGTTTAGATTTGGTTATGTTGGATTTGATGTGACCTCCTTGTATTGGAACATTAAGAAAAAAGCTTCTTGTTCAAAATCACTTCTTTCATCATGATTCCCCCTTTTCTTTTTCTTGAAGAAAAAACAAAAATAGGTTTCACTAGTTCAATCTATGTATTAAAACACATCTAGTTGAATAAATAGTGATAGTTCAAGTAGGAAAGAGGAACAACTGATAGTTGGTCTAGTCGATTTCGATGTGTGTTTTAATACATAGATAGTGGTAGTTCAAATAGGAAAAAGAAACAACTAATAATTGGAGCGTGAACTCGTGAAAACATGATAGCTCAGATGTGTTTTTAACCGTTTTTAAAAAATTGGTGACTTGATTTAGTTTTTACATTTATCTAATTAATCTTGTATACGTACAAGAACTAAGAAGATGTTATAACGGTGAAATAATAAAAGTATATTCGTACCGATATAATCTATGGTGAGATGGTTGGAGTTACTCCATCATTAATCAGCGTTCTCGATTTGAAACTTGGGTGTGGAAAAAATCTTGCTGCATGATATTGTCGAACTCCAATGGGGATACCGACAGCGGGTGGGAAACAAAAAAAGATTATTCCCCTCAGTTTGGGTACTAACAGATGAATAATAACTCCTTAATGATGAAACTATTAACCAAATTAAATCATATTTTGAATTAAAGGCAATTGAAAGTTGCCTAGACATATATGGCAGGATTTATTAGGTCCCATTTTCCAGAAGACAAAGATCACAGTTTAATTTGTACGACTAATATAATAGAGGACTGTGTTTTTACTTTAGTTAGCTCAGTTTTATTATTAGTCACATTTGCTTTAACCAAAAATCTGCACAATTCTATAAATGGGCAGTAGATAAATGAAGAATGTGAAGGTGAAAACAGTAGAAAAGTTTTTAACTCTTATCATTCAAAAAGTGTTACCACCCAAGATTGTGGTGGAATCGTAATTACTTTTTTATCCTTAATCAGAAGTCTCCGATTCGAGATTTGGGTATGAAGTTGCCTTTGATAGGGTGCATTTTACCAGAGAACAATAGGAAACTAAAAAATAGAAGTGTTGGAATTTTGAACTTACAATAATACTAACAACATATCCAATGTATTCTCACAAGATAGAATCGGGGGGAATTTTGAACTTAAAATGAGAAAAAAAAACATGTCAGTTAAATAGAACCCCAAATGGGAAAATTGACAGATATGGGGTGCTTTGCCTGATAAAGATTATGAAGAATAGATTGAAAGGAAGAAACTTTGACTATGCTTTTTAATTTCTTCTCTAACAAGATCTTGTAAGAACTCTTTATTTTAGAACAATTAAAAGCTTATTCCTCCATTCAGTGCCACGTGTCAAATCCCCATTTGTAAAAAACACACTTGCCCTAAATACATACTCAGATGCTTTTTGTCATTTTAGAAAATGAGTACATGTATAATTAATTGAGTATATTTTTCTCATTTTACCGTCATCACATTTTTCATTTATTGAAGAGAGAATATTTTTTATTAATTAAAGAAAAATAAATAAGAGTATAATATTAAAAATACACAGTTTCATAATGAGCGTGTAAATAAAAAATGTGACAAGTATCTAATAACGGTGAAAAGTTTCAACTTTGTATTGGACTTAGATTTCAAGTCTAATGGTTGTAAGTTGTAACTCTAGTTTCATCCATTTATAGCATAGGGTAATTGATCTACCAAAAGTTCTTTAATTGGTCTCTTTTACCTTTCTTCCTTTTTTTTTTTTTTTTTTTTCAGTATTTGCGGACCTAAATCCTAATCCATAATCCAAAAAATGATTCAAAAACTATGGAAACAATTTCTGACTTGTTGGTTAAGATTCAAAATTTAAAATCTATGTATGTTCTTAGAAGATTATCTAAAAGGTTTGGACTAACGGTAATTGAGTTCACATAAGTATATAGATTATGTTGTAAATTTATCTCTATACTACTAGCATTATTAATTCAAATTTAGCTTAACTCGTCCATTTATAAGCCTTTAAATCTGACATATTTATATTCCAAAAATATTCAAATCTGCTTTTTGGGACCAATGAAGGGTTCGTTCCTTTTCTCATCCAAGGATGTTTCTTGGCTTCTATATAGATGGCAATTCAACAAACCAATTGTCTACTCTTTCTAAAGATTCTTTCTTTTAACATCTATTCTATATACAAAGAAAAATTAACTTTACATATATACCTCTTCATAACAGTCCTCTATAGCAAACTCTGTGGTCAGTTTCCTACCGCTTAGTGCGCTGACAGAGGAACGGAGGATTAGTCTCACGGCTGCCGGCTGTGGGGATACCTTGGAAAACCAAAAAAAAAAAAAAAAAAATAATCCTTTATAGCAATGTTTCATTATAATTATCAAGTTTTCTTTGATATGGACTTTTCCATATTATGTTATATTATATACTCTCTATAACAACATTTCACTATAGCAATTAAAAATATCCGAACAAACAAGATTGATATGAACAAAATTCGATTGTATGCTTCCTCTAATCCAATATACGTGAATTATTGGGGGTGTGACGCACCCCTTGAGGAAGATATTTAAGAACACAAATCAAAGGTTGATTTTACAATGTTACCTTTTAATTTAATGTGAAACCATAAATACATAACTTTGTAAGTAGTGCAATTCATCTACTAGAAAATGCAAAGTAGTTAAAAAAAAAACTCATAAAATGAAATGGTAATCTGAAAAAGAACAACAAGAGCGATTTGCTCGGATGGTAAGCACCCCTTATTTTCAGTACTCCAAAGATTTTGAGTTTTGAGTCTCTAAGACAACAAAAGGGGTGAGAGCTCTTGGGAAGGGATTAAAAATAAAAATAATTAACACACTCTTGAACTTTGAAAAAAATTATACTTATTTTGAAATATAAAAAAGTCCGTACAATTCACTTATATTGAACTAAAGTGAGTGCAATTTTTCAGCAAAAAAATAGTTGGAATGATCCATCCCCTTGCGCCCTGAATGAGGATGTAGCTTGTTAAGGCCAATGAAAGAGACTGGCATTGAGTTGTCTCACTATGTTTCATCCATTGCTTAGAGGAATCAAGCTACAAGTAAACAACATTAAACTATTTCTTTTGGTATATCGGATGAGATAAGTAGAGATAAGATTATTTTATTTTATCTTTCATTTGGTATTGGATTATTTTTCTTATCCAATAATGTACCAAATGAAATTATTCAGAAAAAGGAAAAATTATATCATATCACTACTTAACATAACTATTTAAAATCACAACTCTTTTAAATTATTAAATAGATCTATGATTTAACTTAAAAGTTTTGTGATGTATCCGTGTAAAATTAAGTGATGTAACTAAAAGAATGTGATGTATTCATATAAAATTAAGTGATATATCAAAAAGAATGCGATATATCCACGGACTAAAAGGGATGGAAAGTAATTACCTTCAAAAGGGTTGGAATTTAGGTAACTTTTAATTAAAAAGAAAAAAACTGAAGAAGCAAAAAATAGAGATTAATGCAAAATGTGCCAAAAATATTATGCCAGAATTGTCAAAGCAGAACAGTAAGAAGCAGGAAAATACTTATAGAATAGAGAAACAGTGCTGACAAGAGACAATAGCAGGTTACACGTCTGAGTGAAATATTGGATTAGTAGTATATCTGCTCTGATCTGCCCAAAATTATGGCATTGCAGTGAAGGGTCACAGCTACTACTCAGTCAACAACATTACCTTTTGTTTTATGCTCTAAATGTACGTACGGTATAACTAATAATGTAAGAAACAAAGCAAATACAATCAACATTAATGTATATGTCAAGGTCTAAAATTAGGTTCTATGGACAAAAACAATATATGGAAGCTTTTGACCTTTCCCATTTCAATTAAAGGGAGGGCCGTTTGATATATACTAAACCTCTCGGCTCTCGGTATGTGGGGGTCAAGGAAGAGCCATAAAGGTATATTTGTATATAGTCTTATGTTGAAGTGGAACTAAGTTAACAAAGGATACAACACGGACTATATGTATGGTGTTCCCGATAGAGGGTAAGGTGATAGTGGCGGGTTAAAGAAAAGAACCGAGGGCGGTTTGATATATACTAAACCTCTCGGCTCTCGCTGTGTGGGGGTCAAGGAAGAGCCATAAAGGTATATTTGTATATAGTCTTATGTTGAAGTGGAACTAAGTTAACAAAGGATACAACACGGACTATATGTATGGTGTCCCCGATAGAGGGTAAGGTGATAGTGGCGGGTTAAAGAAAAGAACCGAGGGCGGTTTGATATATACTAAACCTCTCGGCTCTCGCTGTGTGGGGGTCAAGGAAGAGCCATAAAGGTATATTTGTATATAGTCTTATGTTAAAGTAGAATTAAGTTAACAAAGGATACAACACGGACTATATGTATGGTGTTCCCGATAGAGGGTAAGGTGATAGTGGCGGGTTAAAGAAAAGAACCGAGGGCGGTTTGATATATACTAAACCTCTCGGCTCTCGCTGTGTGGGGGTCAAGGAAGAGCCATAAAGGTATATTTGTATATAGTCTTTTGTTGAAGTGGAACTAAGTTAACAAAGGATACAACACGGACGATATGTATGGTGTCCCCGATAGAGGGTAAGGTGATAGTGGCGGGTTAAAGAAAAGAACCGACTTACTTCTAGACTAACAAGATATCAAAGAAGGAATGAGTATGATACATTATACTAGTATATAATTGAGCGCAAGTTCACATTATACGAGTGCTTTGAGCTCGATGATGACGTGTAACTCGATGAATTGTGATACAAAAATCATATGTTCCTCCTGGACACTATCTTCACCACATATAGTAATTAATAAGGAATCAAGAACTTTAGTATGTATCAAAATTAAGTTAGTCTATCATGATTAAGTGATAAATAAAAAGAAGAATGCATATCAATTGCTTGTGATAGCTAAGTTACAGATCATATGTAAGACACATGACATTAACTTACTAATTAATAGTAACGTATGTCCTTCCTTAACTAGGCATACTCGTTGTCTAACCAACCTATCCCCATAAAGGTTGAAATGAGAATAAGAATTGGAAATTTGGAATTGCTTAATGGTGAGGTAAGACAAAAATTATGATAGAATCAAGAATATATATATATATTAACAAAAAGAATCTCTTTTGTTGAAGTAGTTGCATGGGACTTGACAAGATGGGAAAGAACTTTGTTATATTCTCACTAAGATTTTGTAAATGTAAAAATGTGTACTTTTGATACTATTGGGTGTGATAAAGTCTAGGCACTCTTACCTTGCATCTTGATTTGACCTTTCATTTTACACGGCTGCATGCATTTCCTTTCCCTTTCTTTCCTCTTTACTATTTTCTTTTGCTTTACAATTTACACAACTTACATACTCAGTTGCTATATTTTGGAAAACAAAAAAAAAAAAAAATGTTTACTCTAGAAGTAATAAGGATGATAAGATTAAATAATAAATCAATTGTAACGGGATAAAAAGACGTATAAATACATAAAGTTTGAATTCCAACTTTGATGGTTTGTGCACTAAAAAATATTACTCCATCCGTTTCGGAATAAGTGAATTGTTGAGGTATTTATTGGTGTTTCAAAATAAGTGAATCATTGAAATTTTTTTTTCAAATTTACCCTTATGATTTGATAACCAATTAACTTTTGAAAAAGTATTACAAGGTCAACTTTTTCTTTTTTTTGTGGGTAAAAATGGAAAGTTGTGTTAAATTTATGTCTTTAATGTTTTTTTCTTAATTTGTGTGCCAAAATACAACAATTCATTTATTATGAAACGGAGGGAGTATGTATGAAATAATACTTAGTCAATTTATATGCATAATCAAACTTTTACTAGAGTTATCCTAACTTTGAACCCAAGTGTCAATAAAAATTAACACTTAATCCATGTGCCCACAACTCCATATGCTCAATTAAAACCAAATCTAATATAAGCGTTTCTTTTTTTATTTGGTTTTCCATCCGGTGTTCGATGTTCGTATTGGAGCCCCGACTAATCTGGATCGCGCGTTGCAGGGCCCATTAAGGTGACAGCGCTCCCAACTGAGTTTTCTCCATACCTAGGATCGAACCCTCGACCTCTGATTAAGGATGGAACAGCCCCATCCACTGCACCACAACTCATATTGGTAATATAAGCGTTTCAATAAAATTTGTTGACGAGTTTAAAGGTTCACATATTAATTTTATATATGAATATACAGGGTATTTTCTAATCAACTACCAAATATAATGCTTTCTCCGTTCTATTTTACTCGTCCCAATTTGACATTACACATTGATTAAGAAAAATATTTAATAATATGGCTACTTTATTATAGTACCCTATTAAATGATGTTTACATTTTAATTTGGAGATAAAACAATTAATACTAAGAGTAAAAAAGGAAAAAAAATTGCCTTGTCTTGATTAATGAAAAAATGAAAAGTAAAATAAAAAATCAAATTAGAAAATTTGAGACAAGTATAATGAGACGAAGAAAGTATTACTTATAAAGAATTTAATACGTGTATAACTCATCTCTAAATCAGCACCAAACGACCTTAGGCCTTTAAGAATTGAACTTAAATCGTATTGCAAAACAACCACTACGATAAAAAAAAAAAAAAAAAAAAAAAATTGTGACAAAACATTAAAAGAGAATGATTTGATTGTTCTTTAATCCAACAAAATCATTTGCTTAAATCCACCAATCAATTTAAGTATTTCCTAATCCCCCAACCAAAATATTTATTATTATTAAAAAATTTCAAAGCTTGATCCACTCCTAAATACTTCTAATCAAATCAAATCACGCCACGTGTATTACAACTACAACCTCGACATATGGACCCATCATGCCTTCCTCAATCAAAACAACATTTAACCCATTTGTCTAAATGACATAACCCACGTCAAAGTCCAACTCCTCAAAGCACAATGTACAACCCATCAATGCACCATACCCTCCTTATATCCATTATACAAATACACGGTTTCCGTTATGTAATGACGACAGAATTTGACGGCGTCACTTCCCCCTATAAATACCTCTGCAAAATTTTCCAATGTTGTTTCTATTATTTTTTTTTGTCTTCACTCTATATTTGTTCTCTCTTTACATTACATATTCTCCATGTTCTTTGTATATTTCTGAATATTTATATATCAGTTTAAAATTGTCACCGGAGACTCCCCCGGCTCCGGAGAATATTTTCTGTTATCTTACTTACTACAGTGTATTTATGGTGATTTGATTATATATTTCTCCAAGATTTGTAAAAAGGGTGTCCAAAAATAGCAAAAAGGAAGGGTCTTTTTGAATATTTAGTGAAGGGTTGCGCTGCAAATTTTGTTGTCCATTTTTGAGGTATGATTATTCTAACATATTTGGAAAAAAAATTACTATCTTCATTTTAAATTGTATTGCTTTCATTTTTAGTCCATTTAAAAAAAAAAAAAAAAATCGTTTTTGAATAATTTTTCTTAATATTATACATGACATGTTTAATACCAAACTAATAAGAATATTTTTGGTACATTCTACAAGTAACGTAGCCACATCCACTTATGAGTTGAACACCCTTTATCAAAAAATAAAAAATATAAAATGTGTAAGTCATAAATTACTTTTCGGGTGTAAAAACCTAGCAAAACTTTTATCTTCGCCGCCGTTGCATTCTACATATTTTTAATTTAAGCTTATAAAACTTTTGTCTTCACCGCCGTTGCATTCTACATGTTTTAGATTAAGGTCACAAAATTTAATTTTTTTTTTTTTTTTTTTAAACTTCATATCAAGTTAAAATCAGATAAATTATAAAAGAGTGAGGTTTATTATTTTTTATTTTTTTAGGGTGGGTCACTATCAGGAGTGTTTTGGGGTTAAATGGGGTTTGTCTGTATGTAGAATCAGTGGCCGCTTTCAAAACTCGACAATGTGTATTTAATTCTACAGCGATTTATCATTCATTCTATACTCTACTGCTACTACTCCTACTATCACTACTACTGCTACTCTCTTACACTCTTTTTCTTTTTACTCGTAATAAATACTTTCTTCGTTTCATAATAAATGAATTGTTGAATTTTGGCACACAAATTAAGAAAAAAACATTAAAGACATAAATTTAATACAACTTTCTATTTTACCCAAAAAAAAAAAGAAGTTGACCTTGTAATACTTTTTTAAAAGTTAATTGGTTGTCAAATCATAAGGGTAAATTTAAAAAAAAATTTAATGATTCACTTATTTTGAAAAAAAGGGTGTTATAATTGATTAATAAAGATTAATAATGATGACTAAATTTGTCAGAAAAATTCGGCTCTGGTCATTGATAAAATGATAAAAAAGATGATATATACTTGAATGAGGTTCTGTTTTTTTTTTTTTTTTGGATTGTTTTAATTATGAAGTTTCTTTATTTGTCTGTACATTAAAGTAATTATACAGAATGAGATTTCTTTTTGGGCTTTCTTATACACATGCTTTTTTTCCCTTTTGTATAAGTACTTGTTCTGATCCTTAGAGTTCTCTGTCTCTCTTTTTCTTGCTTTGTCTCTTTTAACTTCTTTTCTTTTTGTCTTTGGTTGAGAAAGAACATTCATGTTTTTATTATACCATTTACTACATGTTTCAAGAGTTTGATGATATCTTTGAGGTAGAAATAAGATTTATCTATATTCTATTATTTTTAGACTCTGATTTTTTTTGTGGAGATACACCGGATATATTATTGTTGTTGAATTTCATCCTACATTTGTTTGGTTTGTCCAAATTAAGGTCGCTTAGTACTTTTTTTTCAGGGTATGTCTTTGTTTAGATTTTACTATGCGTTGTTTGGTCTTGAGTGGGGTCTATCGGAAACAGCTCTCTATCTCATTTATGATATAGTGATATAGACTGCATACATTTTACGCTCCCTAGACCCTACTTTAGAGGAATATATTGAGTATGTTGTTGTTTTTGTAATTTTTTTTTTTTTTTTAGATTTTGTACAAGTAGTTGATTACCTACTTTTGTTTTGTGAGCCTAAAAGAGTATTATAATCTTGACTAGGCTTTCTTTTAGGAAATATGATTATGTCAAATGAAGATTGTCTCCTTAAGTATCTGTTAGTCTGTGAATTATTTATTATCGATATAACTCCTTCTCTTTTGTGGATAATCCATTCTGAAAAAAAAAAAAAAAAAATCCAAAAAAATTAAATAGACCCCACTTTGCTTTGAACTGTTTTTCTCTGAGCTACGAGTTGTAAGCGATCTCTCTATCTGACCACCTTCAGATAGGAGTAACGTCCGCAGACATCCAAATTTTCTTAATTTGTGAAATTACGTTGAGTATGTTATTATTGTAGAAATATGTCATGATTCTCCGGCCTTTACGTGACTAAAAGGTGTCAATGTTTTACATTTTCTTCCAAAAAAAACATAAAGTATGTTAATTTTTTATTTTTTTTTTCAATTTATATGTCTCGCTTTTCACTTTAATCTGTTTTCTGTATTTATCGAACTTTTAAAATTTAATATCTCGCATAATATGTATAGACTACAAGATTCATCCATAATAGAGTCCGACTACAACGACCAAATTGATTATCTTCATGCATAAGATACTGGATTACCTAGTAGAAAAGATTGAAAAATCATCACAAACCTCCCTTATTTCTTTTCTATTGCAACATTTTGTTACATATACATTTTTATTTTAAGATTATAATATTCAAGATTCTTTGTTTTAACATGAGGAAGTATATTTGTTATAAATAAGGGTTGTTATTGTTTTGTGCATATATATTTTTTAACCGAATAATATGTGTTGATTTTGTAGGGAGTGTAAAGGAAAAGATAGAGTAGGGGGGAGAAAAGATGTTGACATGTATAACATGTAAGCAAAAGATAGAAGATGATGGTGGTGAAGAAGGACCTCGTGGCCGTGCTACTACTCCCCATACTAAAGATTCCATCAAAAGCCTCACCTCACAGGTCCTATTTCTTACTTTATACCCGGCCTCTTCAAAAACATTAATAAATGTGTCTCGTATTCTCTGAAAATAATATATTTTTAAAAAAATTTCGACACAAGTACGGCATCAAATGTGAAGAGTCCGGGCAACTAGTTTACCATAGTACATTTCGCTCCAAATTTAAGAAAAAGGGATGAAAGAAAGCTCATCGATCCAACTTTTATCTTGAGTATCAATCATATTTGATTATTTAGTAAAATCGATCGTTGAAGATTGTCACCTTTCTTTAGTTTCGTGAATAATGTCATTCTATTTAATATCGCTTATTCTATTGAATTTTATTCACGTAATGTATCAAAAGTTATTTTAGATCATAACATTCTTGTTGCTACAAATTTATAGAAACTAAAAATAAAAAATAAGATGATGTAAACAATGTCTACTTTTCCTTTTTTTTTTTCTACTTTGTACAAAGCAGAGCTAAACTCATAGTACGAGACCTGTCACTTTAGCTACTAGAGTATATCTTTAGTGGGGGCCCACATGTCATTCTTTTGGGCCCACATTTCCCAAATGGGTTTTGGGCTATATTTGGACATTGGGTTAGAAGAGTAACATGAAATGAACATTTTGTTGGTCACGCGGGGCTGAAGTGAGGACCATACAAGGTCACTATAAAAAAGGAAAGTTACGGATATATATTTTTCGGCCAACTAGTTTACTAATATGATCGCAATATACACGGACTATCAGTGTGTATGTTGTGTATAGCACATGTATATTTAGTATAATGTATATAATATTACCAGTGGTGGAGCTACGATTTGCACTACGGGGGCTCAAAATATGACAAGGTAAGCACATTAAGAACTCAAAAGGGGTTCATCATCTACTATATACACATAAAAAATAATTTAATTTTAATCATGTATAACAGTGTAAGTTTCACCAAAGTATTCGGATGAACCCCCTCGAGCCTACTTAGCTCTTTGTAAACTAAATGGCCTAATGGATCATGTATGTAGTTATCCCCTATAAAAAGCCAGTGACTCCAAAGGTTCTCTCTTTTAATTATTAAGGCTGTTATTTGTGGGCAGTATGGTACTTATAATATGACTTTAAATTATTTGACCCCACCCTTTATGTTTAGCACGTAGATTGGGTCATTGTTCACGTTATTTCTTGGATCATGTGTCTTAAGTTCTTGGTCCCATAATGTTCCTTACTTTAGTTTGCTTTCATTTAGTGGTCCTTATTTTAGATCATCTTGCAATTACGATATAGTTGTACTTGTCTATCTATCTACTTCATTTCCATCCCTAAGTTCTTGAAAGTAACAATATTTTAAGTTGGTTAGGCTGACAAATTGGACCACTAAAGGACTAAGAGGCTTAGACAACTTTAATATGTACAATGTATAGGAGAGCCTATACCAAAGTTGTCCTTATAAAAACTATCTGATAAGGTATGTTGTTCGGATCCATAAAAAATATGGCACACGCCGAATCCTGAAAATGCACAACTTGAAAGATGCATAAGCAAAGGCAAATTCATGACAAGCTCTGTGAGCTCGTCTGAACTCATTGCTTTAGGATCGAATTGTATGTGCATGATACAAGGAAAATTTAAAATGCAACAAATAATGAGATCACACTTATTTTGAATTCTCTGACTCTAGATCTTGAATTTGCCTCTAGGCGTATGGTGACTTATCTTTAATGGTGGATGTGTTTCTTGGATGTATTAAACATAGGGCTATAATTAGTGTGGTAATTTTCCCTTGAACAGACATGAGGTTGTTGATGAAGTGATTGATTGGGTGTGAGTATGTTTTGGTCAAGTCTACTTAGAAGTTGCAAACCCAATAAAAAGAAGAGTCTAACATGTAGACAGACTAGTGCAGATTCTTAGAAAAGACAATACTCATGTCTGGCCAAAGACTTGTCTAAATTATCTTTGACATGACCAGCCATTGATAGACCTGTCCATTCACTGTAGTGGTTGTGCAGCCTCCAACTTAATCCTTCACAAGTTCAACTGTTAGTACCCCAGTAAGTTAACTTCTGAAATTAAAGTGGCTTTCAAATATTAAATTTTGCTTTTGGACCTATAATAACATCTTCTGTTCTTGACCATTTTTGAAAGTAAATGACAAATGCCATATATTGCAGCAGTAATAGGTGGAATCACTTCATATTGTCTGAAATTGGCAGAACATTTTAATCTGTTAATAATTTTTTATAGTCAATATTGTCAAAGACACACTTAAACCCTTAAGTGAGATGCGAATAGGGGCGAGTGTTTTAGGGCCGTCGCCAAGGCTCCAAGGCATTCTTTTCCTTGTCAATGAGTGTCATCCTGAAGAGGCGGTCCTAAACAATTTAAACTTCACTTTATTTTTTCATTCATGCTTATAGTTATGAGTATTGGACTAACACATATATTTTTATATTTTTTCTCCATTTGCGCCTTTCATCATTAAAGCCGATACTTTATTTGTGTTTTTTGCTTTTCGTCTTTGGTAACATTTAAACCAACATTAACTGTCTTAACTTATACTAATACTACAGTTCATCTTTTAATCAAGAATCCATCTTCTTGATGTGGTACTTAATTTCTATGAAGTTATAAGTCTTAAACATTTGCAGATCAAAGATATTGCTTTAAAGGTCTCTGGTGCATACAAATGCAAGTCATCAACGCCAACTGGTACTCATAGGAAAGGTCATAGACCATATCCTGATTTTGATACAATCTCAGAGGGAGTTCCATATCCTTTTCCACCAGCAAGTTCAAGTTCTACTCCAGCTTGGGATTTTACAAGTGCTGGCAATCTAAGGACTCCGCGGCCTGATTCAAGATTTGCTAGAGGATTTAGTGGTGGTGGTGGTGGTGGTGTAGAATCTATTTCTCAGTCTGGTGATGTGGTGGTGGAAGATGATGGACAAAAAGAGTGGACTGCACATGTTGAACCTGGTGTTCAGATCACTTTTGTTTCTCTCCCTAATGGCGGAAATGATCTTAAACGAATCCGATTTAGGTATATACCGAAAATCTCTTTTCATCTCCACCTCGAAACTTTATCATAGCATAAAATATTGGACTAAGATGAGCTTAAATGAAGTTACATGAACAATAAGGATTCTTACAACTTATCCCAACTTATTTTGGATCGAGTCGTAAACTAGAATGAAATTATGGGAATTATTGTTATTGACAACTTCTTGCCTGTGTGTAATGAAAGCTTCTTTACATAAGCTTGTCCTAGGCCAATGTTTAGTCCCTTTCACTCATGAAATGAATTCTTATTGAGTTTCCCTTTTCTTTGTGCCCTTCATGTCTGCTAAAATATCTCACTTGTTTAGTACTGTGCTTTCAAATATCTTACTTACTACATGTGCCATTCTTATTATTAAGTTGATGTGTTTCCACTTTCCAATGCCAACTGAAATGATGACCTATTTAATTGGATGTATCTGTGTTGCGTAGCTTTCTAACTGGCCCGATAAACTGTCACATTGTCCACTTGCTATCTCTATTATTCTTATCCTTGTGGAAAATATCAGTGTTATCTGTACCTTATTGAAACACCCGTTGATAGTCCTGACAATATATATCACCGGGTTCTTTTGAAGCCGGGACATGTTCAACAAATGGCAAGCTCAAAGATGGTGGGGAGAGAATTATGACCGAATTATGGAGCTCTACAATGTTCAGAGATTCAACAAGCAAGCTCTTAACACGCCTGGACGATCTGAGGATGGAGTAAGTCAGATTGATTTGAACTCCATTTTCTTTCCGCTTTGAATACTCAGTTATATCATATATGGATGAGTTTCTCAATTTACCAATATACTTGATTATAGTAGAGGTAAATCCATTTGGCATCCACTGTAGGGTACTTTTTATCCTTAAATGACCGATAGGGCCGGGATGCCCCTCGTGGGGCAGTTTTTTATGTGTATTAGCTGACAAGTTTCCGCTTCATTATCTAGTTACGCTGCTCAAAGTAACTAGCCAGCTGTACTCATCAAGTTTATAGGCCAGATCACCTTTATACTTTTTTAGCCTAAAAATCACTAAAAATGCTAAATTTACTTGATTCAGAACACCCTGAACTCTTCAAGCTCTATAAAGGGTCAAGTTTTAATAGCTTAGAGATCGATATCCAGTAACATCGATTCTGGAGTTGTTTAATATTAATTGATCGTTATGTTCCTAAAGGAATCTTGAAGTATTCAACTTATACAAGTCTAAAAACACAGCAGAAGAGAAGTATTTCTAGTACTTGTGCTGGCTGATCATTAGTTGGAATGTTAGATAAAGATCTAAAGTAAATAGTACTAATAGATTGGAATGGGAGATTGATGTACCTGAGATGTTTTTCTGCAGAGAGATTCCAATTATTCGAGGCTTGGATCTGCCATGGGGAGCCCAATGATGACTCCTGCAATAAATAAGGACTGGACACCAAGCAATTACCATAAACCATCTGGATCAACTGGTTTCCCAAAGGGTGACATGTCATATATGGACGCGTCAAGGACAACTACAGACTCTAGGGATGAAGCTTCACTTTCCATTAGTAATGCTAGTGAAATGGAGTCAGAATGGGTAGAACAAGATGAGCCTGGAGTGTATATAACCATCAGACAACTAGTTGATGGCACCAGAGAGCTACGGCGTGTTAGATTCAGGTACTTCTAAATCTCAACTCTGTGTATATGGTTGAAAGCCATAGCGCTATTTGGCTGACATTTGTTAGTTGTATTCATTTTGGATATTTTCTTCCAACTTCTTCTTCATTCATACAGTCGAGAGAAGTTCGGGGAAGTGCATGCAAAGCTGTGGTGGGAACAGAACCGCGAGCGAATACAAACTCAATACCTTTAAAAGAACAAACTTCTATCCACAGAAACAAGGATTATTCCATGGAGAAGGGAACAATTTTGCCTCTTGGATGTGAATGTGATGAAGCTGAATAGAGATCATTACAAGATACTTATGTTTAAAGTATTTATAGTAGTTCAGATAGAATGGCTCCATTCTACATAAAAAATCACTTTGGCCATTTAGCAATTTTCATGGCATTTCTTGATCTCTAGTTATACATGATCTTGCAAATTCTCTCATGAATCTCCTACTTTTCTTTAAAGTTTGAAGTTGTTTTCCTTGTAATATAATCTTTCTAGAAAATTTAAATGAACCAAATGCTAGATGATGCACACTGCTTTTCTCAGTACTGTTGCCAATATCTATAGCTCACTGGCATTTATCGCCTCTCAATTGATAATTTTGAGGTCTATTGTTCTATCTTTTAAGCAATGGATTTTAAACTAGAGCAAGACTACAGGACAGAATGGACATTCAAGCTCCATGTCTCAAGGCTTATGCCTCGCCCCATTTCACGAGCTCTCCCCCCCTCTTTTATCACACTGACTTAAACAAGTATCCCAACTTTGATTTTATGTTTGGAAAGAGCCAAGTTATAGCTGTACTTCATTAGTGAAGAGAACTAGGTATACTTGTCAAACGTCTACGCAGTAGGGGCAAAGACCCACCATAGAGTTGAAATTCCAAGTTATATTGATGAAAAAGTAGCCAAGACATGATGCATCTGCAACTCAAGCAGGCTTGGCCTGTCATGATAACAGAATCTTTTTTCCCGGACTCTGTGTGAATGCATGATGTTCGGTGCATCAGGCTGCTCCTTCTCACTACTACATATGAGAAAGGTATAGGAGCAAATACTGGCAATGTAAATAGAAAGTACACGATAAGGAAAGACCGAAATGTATTAGTTACCTAGGGGTTGAACAAGAAGAAATGTTAAAACCACACGTTGAGAACCAGATACAAGTCGGTCATCAGAAACACATGAAAAACTTCAAGTGTGCATTACACGCAAGTAAACACATAAGGCGTTTTTTTCTCTACCATGAGAAACTGCCTAGGTTCAACCAGAGGTAGAACATTATGATCACAAAGAATTTGAAGAAAAGAAAACAGGTTACATTTATTAGAGAAACCTTGTTATTCAAAGGGCCAGTTAGAGTACTCAGAGTAGTTATTGTATTGATGGCTGGACTGTGAACTGGTTTCAGCAGCTGGAGTACTACGCGAACTAGAACGAGATGAACGGAATTTCCAGAGGGAAGACCATGGTCTCCGCCTTTCTTGGTTCTGAGAAATGTTCTCCCTACCGCTAGATCGCCTACTGCTGCTTCTGCTTTCACTCCTCAAGTTTCGAGGACAATGATCATTGCCAGAACTTTCGGATATCAGCTCCTTTCTACAAACAGGACATGAACTCTTATGTTCTAGCCATGGAATGATACAATCCGGGTGATATAAATGCTTGCAAGGCAGTTTTTTTGCCTGAGTCCCTCGTGCAAATTTCTCTTTACAAACGGGGCAGTGGGAATCTGATCTAACATCCTTTTTCGATATCTTGACTGTTGGTAGGGAATCAATTGAAACTCTTGAGGCAGGAGGAGCACCACGCTGATTTCTGTTGATAATTTCCTCAAAAAATTCCTCCACTCCTGGACCAACAAAATAATCACCACCATTTTCCCGGCGGAAGCCAAGAGCCTCATTAAGAAACTCCAAAGCTCCACCATCCCCGGGCAATTGAACAGGCGTATCACCGCTGAAAATCAGCAACGGATTCCACAAATTTCCTCGCTCATCAGATCTCCCTGTCTCAGAAATATTACTTCTAGCTGAGATTTGTCTTCTTAAAAAGTTTGAGACAGATTCCATAAATCTCGGCCTCTGGCTTTGATTATCTGCACTACTACTCGTTATGTCTTCAAGCTCTTGAACAAATCCACCACGGCAGTTGGGACAAACATCATTTTGTCTACTTAGATTCACAGGTTGCCTACAACTATAACACCAGTGGCTGCAACTTTCACTTGACATGCTTACTCTTCCTAGCTCTTCTGCCCAACTTTATGCCTCTTTGAAACTACTATTCTGACAAATACGTAAACAACATAAAACGTGTGGCTCATTAAGCTCCTTGAAGAGACACTTTGGAACAACTAATAGGAGATATCATCACATCAATTTTTCACTATTCAACTGGAACCATAGAAGCCTTGAAAGACACCTCTCCGTTTAGGACAGCCAATAGAAGTATCAAATGAAAGATCATCATAAATCCAATATTAAATGTTAAGAAACTTGACCAAAAAAAACTTAAAGACTATAAAGAGCAACAATAATTAGCACATTTCAGCAATAGAAGAAATTCTTTAGATTTTGTAGGTGGATCGGACAGATAAAAGAAGATAATCATACTCACCCCCCGGAAAAATAAGTATGTTTTAGCTCATCGCACGCCCATTAAGAGAAACGATAAATGTAAAGTGCAATTTAGTAAGTTACCCCTATCTACATGTTCCTTGACAATTGACCACTATTAAGAAGTACTTCCTCTGATCCATTTTACTTGTCCCGTTTTGTTTTGCACACCCTTTAAGAAAAATATTAACTAGAGGATAATTTGACTACGGGTAAAGCTGGAAACAAACAACTAATTAAACCTCCATTTTTTTTAAAATGACAACTATCGTGGACCATCTGTTTTTACCAGAGATGACAAGTAAAATGGATCGGAGGGAGTATTAGTTCTTTAAATACAGGGATATATAGTTGGAAACGAATTGTTGAATTCCTGAAGTGACACTTCCTTTGGTACAAAGGTAGTAATTAAGTTCGGCCACAGTACAAGAAGAAAGGGGAATAGCTAAAATGTGCAGCTAGTTAGATGAAAAAGATCCATTTCCCATTTCCCCAATTTCAAGAACTATTTAACCCAATATGAAGAACGCTCAAATCCATAACCCCATTCGCTCAAAATCCAATTAAATGCACCACAAAAACAGAAGGTAAAAAACAAACTCAAATACAGCAAATCTTGCAAGTAGAACCAAAAAGAAGATAAAGAAAAGGATAAAGGGGGGAAAAGGGATTACCTGTGATGAAAATGGAAGGAGCCAGATGGATGAAAACAACACAATACAATGTAGCATCTACATAGAGAGAGATGGGAGTGGTAGGAAGGGACCAAAAAGGTGCAGACTTTGAGTGAGTGTAATAATGATGATGAATTGGTTATTTTATTACTAGTACACTCAATTTTATAAAGACTCATACAGTTGTGGCCTTCTTGGTGTTATGTGATGGGAGTGCCAATATACAATTGGCCTGCACGTGCCTCCAGTTATCCACCATTTACTTGTAGCATTTGGTAGTTATCTCATCATTAAACAAGTTGTAATGTGTCTTCGTTAAAAATTAATAAGTAATCAATATCAAATCAACCAATTTATCCAACCACTAAATGAGTGCCGAAAATCTTATTTATTACCCCCTCCGTTCTACAATAAGTTAATTGTTGGATTTTGGCACACATGTTAAGAAAAAAAAACAAAGACATAAATTTATCATGTTTTTTCATTTTTACCCTCTTCAAAAAGCAAAGACACGTGATACATCACTCTCAATACACATTTAATGGAGGGTAGATTTGAAAAAAATTTCCAACATTTACTTTGACAGCCTGTTTGGATGGTGGTTTTCCATGGTATGATATGGTATGGTTACCATGGGAACCATGTTTGTTTCCATGGTTTTCTAAAAATGGTGGTATGGTATGTTACTATTCCATGGTTTGATAACCATGGAATGAAGCAATTTATTGAACCACCAAATTGGTGGTGTGCCATGGTTTTCATTTTTCTTTTCCAACTATACCCTTATATAATTTTCTTTACTCCTATTTTATCCTTATCAACAAAATACATGCTAAGACTACGCATTTGTTAACAAGATCGAAGATTGCAAGACTTCCTGCTAGCAATATAAAAATTCAAAGAGTGAGAAAAATGATCACAGTTATTTAGTAGTAATAGTTTTTAATGCCAATAAAAACTCAATTCGATCAAAAAAAAATTAAAAATTGAAATGGAGGAAAACAGAGTGAATGCACAAAAAGCATATACATGGGAAGTGATTTTTGAACTCTAAGATACATACATGTATATCAATTGTTTTATTGATTGGGAAGTACTTCCCGAATGCATTAGTTTGCGTTCGTCAAACCTTTGGATTGGGAAGTACTTCCCGATTGCATTAGTTTGCGTTCGTCAAACCTTTGTTTAGCAAATACCCTTGTGAATTTGGCGTCTTAAAAGGATCATCGGGTAGCTATGAGAAGCATCAAGAAAGAAAGGACAACTGGTTACACTAGTACTGATATGGATAAAAGAGTTGATATCTCAAATGTATTACAATTAGGGGTATTTTAGTAAATTTACCTGTTACCATACCGTATCATACCATCAAACCAAACAAAAAATCTATTATTAAACCGCAGTGAACGATACAGTCCATCCAAACATGGTACTGTACCATACCATACTACACCATACCATACATTATGAAACTACGGCAAACCACCATTCAAACAGGCTGTGAATTGTGAACCATTCACTTATTTTGAAACACTAAAATTGCTCCAACAATTCACTTATTGTGAAACGGAGGAAGTATAAGAAAAATCCTCATAATTATTTGGCCCAAATTTGACCATAATTGCGGAAAAACTTTTATAGCTTTATTTTAATTTTTACCATGCTTTTCTAAATAAGTTTCTCTCCAAAATATATTAATAAATGCAGACACTTTTTTAAATTCTCTAAACTTATTGAACAACTAAAAATGATTTAAACAAAAACAATTATTTCTACATAAAATTTAAAAACTATACATTTACTTATACTTAAAAAACAAAATATCTCTATTTTATACTTTACTCTCCTTTTAATAATAATGTATAGATAAACTTATATTTCACTTCAAATTTTACTCGGTGTAATTTAAATATATTTATAACTTATTTAAATTAAAGCTTAATGGTTTGTCCCAGCAAAAAAAATTAAATTTCAATCATATTATTATTTTTTACTACGGCGCTCTTTAACTTATTTTTCTTTCTACTAGACTTACTAAAATATATGGTAGGAGAATTAATTAATATTTTTCTTTCTACGGTTCAATTAGAAAAATACTCTTAAAATAAGACCCTATTAAGAAAATACTTTTATAAATATTGAGATGTAGGTTAAACCAGAGAACAAATCAATTTGTCTATTGGAAGAATATGATTGATGCCCATCTAACTTAATTCGATTGCATGTCTAAATTGGTGGATGCTTGATTTTCTAACCCTCAACTTCTTCACTGTTTTTGTCAGCATAATAGAATTCAACATGTGTGTATATGTATATATATATCTTATTTGTTTTTATTCAAAATCATTCTTTACGGTAAAAAATTTCGCTCAGACAAGAATTAGTTGAATCAAAATGAAGCTTTGGGATCACTATTATATTTTTTTATTGTAGTTTACAGGTCGTAGATGAATATCGGTTGGCTTTAAAGAATTTCTTGTGTAAAGGTTAGGTTTAATTGTATTGCTTTGATATCTTTATTATCTTATTATTTTATTTTAATTCACAGATGCTAAATGAATGTGGGTCGGCTTTGAATTTTTTTTTTAGGTAAAGGTTAGGTTTAATTGTATTATCGTAATATCTCTATTAGTTTGTTATTTTGTTGTAGTTTACAGTTCGTAGATGAATCTCGATCGGATGCGATCATACCAGCACTAACGCACCGGATCCCATCAGAACTCCAAAGTTAAGCGTGCTTGAGCGAGAGTAGTACTAGGATGGGTGACCCCTGGGAAGTCCTCGTGTTGCATCCCTTCTTGAATTAGCCAAAATTTTTCCTCATTTTTTAATTCCCCCAAATCTCCCTCTCTGTCATTTCCCCCAAATCAGTTTCTCTCTCGCTTCCCCCCCCCCAATTGACTCCATTTCCCTCAAATTGACTCCGTCGGCCGGCCATTGCAATTGAGTTGGACTCCGAGATTGAATTGGGTTAGAGTAATTGGTGGATTTTTAGTTTAATGGTATTCTATTTGTAATAGCTTATATCGGGGAGGAGTTTGAGAAGATTGAAGATTTTGCTTCCAGACTACCAGTTGAGAGTTGGAACTGTTACAAACTACATATGATATCAATCACTGCAAGTACGTCCGCTGGCTTAGAGCAGATTTTACCTTGGTTATCCTCCCTCTCCCCCCTGTTGTTTTGTCATCTAGCCACTGCTATCGCCGGAGGATTAGTTTCTCCGCCGGCTCGACTCCGGCGACAGAGGATTGGTGAAGCACCGGTCAGATCCGGTTTAACTGATGAGGTAAGACGTCAATTGGAGACCAGCTTCTGGCAACACCAGAAAGAAATCCAGGTGACATTCCGGCGACGTGCAACCAACCGATTTTCGATGACTTTACTCCGGCAATGAATTTCGACATCAAAATTGTTGTGTCCAACATACGCAGGAGTATCTGGGTGACATCCAAACTTTACTACTTAGTTGTTTTACATTCTAGTTTCTTGTAATTTTATTCTCAATTTCCTGTGATTATTGTGTGCCTGGTCTGCTTATTGGCAGATATTGTTGTGTATTTTTGTGCGTGCCTGCTACTATTCTCCTACTGTTTTCCCGTTGTCCCTTTGTTTTGGTGGAGGGTTGTTTTTTTTGTTTTTATTTTTACCACGTATTGTTGGTATCTTCACTGCCGGGAATTTGTGATTGATTAAGATGCCTGTTAATTTGGTGCCTACTATCTGTTGTTTGCATATTTTAGGTATTTTTGGTGCTTTGCGGGTGCCTTTTACTGTTGTACTGTTGTGTACCATTTTTTTGTTGTCCGATTTTGAGTAGTGGCTTTGGGGGTAAATGGTGGAATAGGGTCATGTCCTGTGGGGTTGGGGTTGGGAGTGGGGTCTGGCGTTGGGGACAGGTGTAAAGGCAGAGATATTATGGGAGGGGTTTCTAGAGAGGATAGGTTGAGGGTAGGGTCGTGGAACATAGGGACCCTTCAGGGTAAGTCGATAGAGCTGGTTAAGATCCTTAGGAAGAGAAGAATTAATATTACGTGTGTTCAGGAGACTAAGTGGGTAGGTTTTAAGGCTAGGGATGTGGATGGGTACAAGTTGTGGTATTCGGGTAACGAGAGGCGTAGGTATATTAATGGATGAAGAGCTTAGGGAGTAGGTAGTGGAGGTTAATAGGGTTAGTGATAGGGTGATGACTATTAAGTTAGTGATTGGGGGGTTCACGATGAACATCTGTAGTGCTTATGCGCCACAGGTGGGCCTACACGAGGAGGAAAAAAGGAGATTTTGGGAAGTTTTGGACGAGGTGGTTCGTAGCGTGCCTAGCTCGGAGAAGTTTTTCTTAGGAGGGGACTTCAATGGGCACATCGGGGCTTTACCGGTTGGTTATGGAGGGTGCATGGTGGCTTTGGCTTTGGGGATAGGAACGATGCTGGAGCCTCTCTTTTGGATTTTGTGAGAGCCTTTAAGTTGGTGGTAGGGAATTCCTGCTTCCCGAAGAAGGAGGAGCATCTGGTTACTTTTCGCAGTAGGTTAGCCAAGACTCAGATTGACTTTTTGATACTTAGGAAGGGGGATAGAGCTTTGTGTAAGAATTGCAAAGTCCTTCCGAGTGAGAACCTTTCGACCCTATATAGACTTCTGGTGATGGACTTAGTTATGAAGAAGGTAAATAAGAGAAGGGGTAGGGAGGGTCGATCCAGAGTAAGGTGGGGTGACCTGACCCCGGCTACTGCTTTAGAGATAGGGGCGAATTTGGAGGGGATGGGGGCTTGGGAGTGTAGGAGGGATGTGGATAGTATGTGGGATACGACTGCGAGTTGCATCAAGGAGATAGCTAGAGAGGTTCTGGGTGCCTCGAGGGGCTGGTCTGGCCGGCATCGGGGGGATTGGTGGTGGAATAAAGAAGTTAAGAAGAAAGTGGAGTCGAAGAAGGTGGCTTACGTAAAGTTGGTACTGAGTAAGGATGAGGAGGAGAGACGAGTGAGCAGGGAGGAGTACAAGTTAGATAGGAAGGAGGCTAAGTTAGCGGTCACCGCTGCTAAGACAACAACGTTTGAGAGATTGTATGAGGGACTTGAGGAGAAAGGCGGGGGGAAGAGGTTGTTTAGGCTTGCAAAAGCTAGGGAGCGTAAGGGTCGGGATCTGGATCAGGTTAAGTGCATTAAGGAGGAGGATGGCAGAGTTTTGGTAAATGACGTTCTTATTAAGAAAAGATGGCAGTCGTATTTTCATGAGCTCCTGAATGATGCGGGGGACAGAGGCATTGTATCAGGGGAGTTGGAGCACTCCGAAGAATTTCGTGATTTCAGTTTTTGTCGGCGTTTTAAGGTGGAGGAGGTTAGTGAGGCTATTCGCAAGATGCGAAGAGGCAGGACGATGGGGCCCGATAAGATTCTGGTGAATTTTTGGAAGTTTGCTAGCGGGATGGGGTTGAGGTGGTTGACCGACTTATTCAACAACATTTTCAGGTCCACTAAGATGCCCGAGGCGTGTCGATGAAACACGATGATTCCTCTTTATAAGAACAAGGGTGATATTAAGAGTTGCAACAACTACCGAGGTATTAAGTTGTTGAGTCACACGATGAAGATTTGGGAGCGGGTGATGGAGCGGAGGTTAAGGAGAATAGTGTCTATTTCGGAGAATCAGTTTGGTTTTATGCCTGGTCGCTCGACGACTGAGGCAATTCACCTAGTGCGGAGAATGGTTGAGCAGTATAGAGAGAGGAAGAGGGATCTTCACATGGTGTTTATTGACTTGGAAAAGGCGTATGACAAAGTCCCTAGGGAGGTTCTTTGGAGATGCTTGGAAGTGAGGGGGGTCCCTATGGCGTACATTCGTTCGATTAGGGATATGTACGAGGGGGCGAAGACTCGGGTAAGGACTGTGGGAGGGGATTCTGATCATTTTTCAGTCCTAACTGGATTACACCAGGGATCGACTCTTAGTCCGTTTTTATTTGTCGTGGTTATGGATGTGTTGACAAGGAGTATTCAAGGTGAGGTGTCATGGTGTATGCTTTTTACGGATGATGTAGTCTTGATTGATGAGTCGCGTCGAGGTGTTAATGATAAGTAGGAGGTTTGGAGACAAACCCTGGAAACTAAAGGTTTTAGGTTGAGTAGGACAAAGACGGAGTACTTGGAGTGTAAGTTTAGTGACACGAGGCAAGATGACGAGGTGGTAGTGAAGTTGGAGTCTCAGGTGGTATATAAGAGAGATAGTTTTAAGTACCTTGGGTCTATGATTCAGAGGAATGGAGAGATTGACGAGGATGTCTCTCACCATATTGGTGCAGGTTGGTTGAAATGACGGCTCGCCTCGGGAATCCTTTCCGATAAGAAGGTGCCTCCCAAACTGAAAGGCAAATTCTACAGAGTTGCAGTCTGGCCGGCTATGTTGTATGGCGCGGAGTGCTGGCCGTTTAAGAACTCTCACGTTCAGAAGTTGAAGGTGGTGGAAATGAGGATATTGTGTTGGATGTGCGGTATCACGAGGGCTGACAGGGTTAGGAATGAGGCTATTCGGGACAAGGTGGGAGTAGCATCGGTGGAGGATAAAATTCGGAAAGAGGGGTTGAGATGGTTTGGGCATGTGATGAGAAAGGGCACGGATGCTCCAGTTCGTAGGTGTGAGAGGTTGGCCTTGGATGGTTTCAAGCGGGGTAGGGGTAGACCGAAGAAATACTGGACAGAAGTAATTAGACGTGACATGGAGAAATTACGGCTCACTGAGGATATGACCCTTGATAGGAAGGTTTGGAGGAAGAGTATTAGGGTAGAGGGCTAAGGGGTGTGGTTAAGCCATAGGCTGGAGTTAGGAGAGTTTCGTGTAGCTTGGTTGGTAGGTCTAGGGTTGGGGGGGAGGTGTCTTTTGTTGGTTCATGTACTTATTTGAGGTTGTTGTATCGTTGTTATTTTATCATGTTGTATGCTTGCGATATTTGAACACGGTCTCGATCCTTTTCTTGAGCTGGGGGTCTATCGAAAATAGCCTCTCTACTTCTTCGGATGTAGTGGTATGGACTGCGTACATTCTACCCTCCCAGACCCCACTATGTGGAAATATACTAGGTTTGTTGTTGTTGTTGTTGAGATGAATCTCGATCGGCTTTGAGAATTTTTTGTGTGTAAAATTTAAGTTTAATTATATTGTTAATATCACTTTTATCGTATTATTTTGTTACAGTTTATAGGTGATAGATAAATGTTAGTCGACTTTGAGGAATTTTTTTATGTAAACGTAAGGTTTAGTTGTAATACCCCATACTTCTACCTAGCTTGAAATCATCCCAAGTATGTTAGAAACTTACTTTGAAAGATGAATCCACTTTTATATACATGGGAATTTTAAGATTTTCACTTTTTGTCATGTGGAAAATTGAATTAACTTTCCAACGATATCAATTTCGTTCAAATTCGGTATCGGGGTAGAAAGTTATGACCGTTTTATAGAAAACAGTCAAAACTGCCCAGGTGCAACGATGAGGGCCGACGGACCTTCGAGCTAGCGACAGACCGTCGCCCAAACCGTCACAGCGGAGGCAGTGAAACTACCTTCTGCCTAAGGGTGACGGCTCAGGCCGACGGAACGTCGAGCTAGCGACGGACCGTCGCCCAAGCCGTCGCAGCAGAGACAGTGAACCCCTATTCTGCCTAGGTGCGACGGTCAGGACCGACGGACCGTCAACCCAGCGACGGACCGTCGCACCCACCGTCGCATGTTTCGTTCAGTTATTTTAAGTCATTTTTTAAAAGAGCTTTTTGGTCTTTTACCACCCTTTCTAATACCTAATAATATCAGACCAAGGCTCCTGCCTTCATTATTCATCTACAACATAAAAAATTAGGATTTTCTTCTCAAAGATCTATTCCCAAACTCAAGATCCAAATCCTTCTTCAAGAAAATCAAGAGATTCAAGTTCTTCAAGTCCAAGGACTTCAAGAAACTCACAATCAAGATATGTCATGTGTTGATTCATGGGTCTCTTTCACCCATGAAGCTCAAGGATCTCTTTTCAAAATCCAAGATTTGTGTATTTATGAATGTTCACGATTTAAATTAAATTGGAAATTCATGTTCATGATGTTGTAGGGTTTTGATTCATGTTTCGAAATACATGTTCCAATGATTGATCCCAATAAGTGATGATTTGCTTAGTATTCATGATAAACCCTTCAATTAACAAATTGATTGATGTATCCATGATTATTAGAAGTGTTGATGATTGTATAACCAAAGCATGTTTCCCATGTGTTTGATTAAATGCCTATGTGAAGGAAAAGTGTCATTCCAGTATAAGAATATGAAATCCCCATTCATGTACAAGTTCATGCATGTCAAGTGTTTGATGAAATCTCTTAGTCAATGAATTATGGATATATGTGTGGCCATTGTGGTGCTTTAGAACTTGTACTTTATGAAATCTCCAACTTATTATATTATGGATTGTTGATGTTGGTCATGTATTCAAGAAAGTCATGCTTTGTCAGTTTCTTCCCTTTAAGTCCTGGGGTACTTGTACCCGAAAATTTAGCTGTGTGCCTAGAATCAGTGTCATGTTTTCATGATAATCTCAATCAAGCCATGATCAGTAGAATTCAGTCAGTTACATGACTCAAAAAAACTCTGTAAATTTAGTATCAATCCAGTAATCTCAATAATCTCAGTAATCTCAGTCAGTTATCAGATCTCAGTAATTTTTCGTCAGTCCTCGGAAATTCAGTTAACTCAGTCCAATAAATTCAGTTAATCATGTTCAATGTCTATTCAGATGGGAGTATAAATTAACATCGAGCGAATCCAAGGATGGGAACCCACCTGT
This sequence comes from Capsicum pubescens, assembly GCA_030864215.1. Classification (NCBI taxonomy): domain Eukaryota; kingdom Viridiplantae; phylum Streptophyta; class Magnoliopsida; order Solanales; family Solanaceae; genus Capsicum; species Capsicum pubescens. The sequence continues at coordinate 327,322,041 of CM061538.1, read as the reverse complement.
TATATGAGAGTGTGATTCTTAGAAGCAATCCTTGTGTTCCAGAACTACGTAGCTAGCGTAGTTATATGAGGGTAGATGAGGTGGCTTAACCTGTTACATGAGGGTTCCCACCGTTCTCACTAGAGTTACCTGTTATATGAGGGTCACTCACAGCTTGTCCTTACCAGTGGTGCGGTATTGACACCCTTCCAATTAAGGTTACAGATTGGACCCCAACTCAGCTATAATAGCTTATTAGGAGCATGTCGGTTAAAGGACTACTTCCCAAGTTTTAGTCACAGAATCAGGACTATCAGATACAGTTATTCAGTCTTAGTAAAAGAACTCAGATAGTTCTTCAGATTTCAGGACTGTCAGATACAGTCAACTCAGAACAGTACGGAACTCAGCTAGTTCCATCAGAACCTAGACTGTCAGATACAGTTGCTCAATATCATTTATTTTAGTTATACAACTATCAGTATCTCATGTTATCAGTACTCAGACTCAGTAATCATGTTATCACGAACTCAGTTACAGTTATTATGTATTCATATATGTATTCCCGCGTTCATGTTATCCAGTTAGTTAGTATAGTTCATGCATGTGAACCCTTTGCATTCAGCCTACTTCACATGCATACCAGTACATTCAAACGTACTGAAGCATTTGCGCTATGATGTTTTATACCATAGGTTTAGAAGCACGAGCTCCAGAGCATCAGTAGCATTCCAGTCTCAGCAGTCAGAGTTAGCAGTGAGTCCTCATCCTTTGAGAACATGGCCATTACTTTATTATCTCATTAATTAATTTATTTCAGTAGTTGGAGTTAGTTGGGGACATGTCCCATCAACTCCTTATTCAGACAGTTTAGAGGCTTTTAGACTACAACATGTTTCAGACAGTTTATTTCAGTTTTGGGTATTGTTATACCCCATTATAGACATTGTTTTATATTCAGTATTAGTTTAGTTTTGAACCTTATGGCCTTACAGCTTATATTCCGCATAATTACAGTATATTATTTAGTGCTCAGTTACAGATATCAGTCATGGGTTAGCTTGTGGTCCTTTGGGGTCATGAGCACCGTGTAACGTTCCGGGTACCAAATTCGGGGCGTTACATTAGTTGTATTATTTTGATATCTCTATTATCGTGTTATTTTGCTATTATTTACAGATGGTAGATGAGTGTCGGACGATTTTGAGAAAAATTTTGTGTGTAAAAATTAGATTTAATTGTATTATTTTAATGTCTCTATCATTATATTGTTTTGTTGCAATTTACAGAAGGCAGATGAATGTCGATCGAGTTTTAAAAATATTTTTGGTAAAGATTAAGTTTAATAAATAAAATCTTCATCTTTACATACTCAAAAGATATTAAATTTAATTATTATATTCATCTTTATTATTTAAACAAATATCCCATTTAATGTAATGTTTGAACTCATTAAAGTAGGGTACACGCGCAAGACACGTACACCTAAACTCGTATAATGAAAAATACATCGCATCAAATGTGAAATTTAAGGGTGTTAGGATTTTGTACCACGTGTCATCAAAATTACATGTAGGGGCATTTCATGTCCATTATATTTACTCACGGAATTATGTCATGAAATTCCAATGGCCCTTAGTAAGCAACTGACCCTAAGCTCCTCACCGAAGTTACAATAATGCCCCTACATGAGCTGTTGATCCTAAGCGTCTCACATTCTGGCTTAATATATAGATTAATACTATAAGTTTTTCTCTAATTTTTCACGTTAAAAAATAAATTTGTGACTAGCAGTTCTTTAAAATGTACTCTTAAATAAGTGATTTTTTTTTTTTTGCTTCGGCATCCTTTAATTAATTACTCACTTCTACAAAATTAAAGTAACTTTACCAACTTATCAATTGTTAAATTTAATCCTTTTTTAAAAAAAAAAAATTATATTGATTACTATATTTAAATTCAAGGACATATTAGAAAGATTATGATTAAAGTATTCTTGAAGAATTAACATACACTTATTTAGAAATAAAATCACAATCTAAAAAAAATACTTACGAAGAAATTAAGGGACTAGAACATAAATTTTTCTTCTATACTTCTTTTGTTCAATTTTATTTGTCACAATCAAATAGGTAACTCATCTACTAGACATAAAATAAAAGGATAATTTTATTATATTATTCCTATTAATTGTAAGTCATCCGTATGTATAATAGATATAAAATAAAATTATCTCTTGATTTTATAATTAGATAAATAAAATTAAATAATTATTTTTAGTATACTAAACAAGTAAAGATAGATGAAGAGAGTATTTTTTTTTTTTATGAAATATGGTTATTTGGGGAGTATAGTTATAGATTGTTTCTCAATTTCATCTCTATTACAGAATCGGAACCCGAGAAATTCTTCACATCCAACTCCTCATTCAAGTATTATTATGATTCAAAGGATATACAAAATTGGGTCTCATGAAAACTTTTATCTGCCTTAAAAGCAAATATTAAGGACCAAATGAAAATAGATTTAAAATTAGGAAAAAGGACATGGGCTAGCCACTTTTAAAAAAAAGTATAAATAACATAAATATCAATTCTTTTGGAAGTAATTACACTCTCTTCTATTTTTTTAATTATTTTACTCTCTCTCCCTATTAATATACATAACATAGCCGACATATACATTAAATTTTGTGTATATGTTGGGATTTTTGTAATATATTTAGGAAGTTGGATTTTTTGTAATATTGGAAACATAAGTTGTGTATTTATGTAATTTTTAGTAAAAAGAATGGCCCATAATTGAAAAGGTGGACAACTTAGGTCAGTCGGCTCAATTTAATACCCTTTTTTAGTCATTTGGCCCAATTGGGCACATGCAGTCTGTATACTCAATTGATACACTTTTATAACAAATTGATACACTTTTATATTATATTGATGCACTTTTTAAAAAAGAAAAAGGAAATTCTATGCAAGCACATGCAGTCCCTATACCCAATTGACACTCTTTTATACCACATTAATGCACTTTTATACTACGTTGATACACTTGCAGTGTCCATATACTCAATTGATACTCTCTTATATTAGATTGATACATTTTTAGAATGCATGTAGAAACTATATAGAGTCGTATAAAATATGTATTTAAATAATAATTGTAGTTAAAAATTGTATAGAATGTGTATAAAAATGTTATAATTATTATATAGAATATGTATTTGTATAGAAACTGTATCATTATTATATATAAATATATATCTTTAACAATTTTATTATATTAAAAGTATATGATATTGTATTTTATTGTATAAATAAGTAAAACTAAACAAAAAAATTAGTATATTATTTTAATAATATTGGTGAATGCAAAATGAACCGTTTGTCGTATTTCTCCTTCGATGGAGAAAACCCAAAAGTTATGTTGCTGCGTTGAAATCATGGACCTACTGATTTTGCAAAAAGAAAATAATATTGATAAATTATTTTGTACCTTAAAAAAGGAGGGAAATAAGCAATTGCTATGTGTTTGCGATTTTGAGAATTAGTAACCTAAAAGGTTGTTCTTTCTTGTTTTAATATTTGGCCAGAAACCAACAAGGAAATACCCTTGACTAATGATGCCCACTCACAGATGCCACTCTCCACACATACCAAATGGCCATTCGGTTAGAATTAGTTTCGTCGAGTGGCTATTTACCGGGGTTAAAAATTTAGGTGTTTGTTTTGTAGAATTATTTTAATTTTAGGTGTTATTTTTGTCCTTTCCCCTTAAAATTACAACTAGCACTTTATCCACTCCTATTAATTTAGAATCGTAATTATAATTTTGGCATGTTGGAATGATTACCCAACCCATAATTTAATAGGACTGTATTAAGATTCTTAGAGTCCATTCACAAATAAGGATTTCGTCATATCCTCAACGATAAATTGAGACGAAGGAACTATTATACTTTAATAAATATGTAAACATCAAATTTTAAATTCTAACAAAAAATATAATTAAAACTTTACTTGAACTCAAACTTAAAACGAAACTATCAAATTTGTACCAAGACCAACATACCAATAAAAAACATCATATGTTACTAAAATTGTACTGAAATCCACAACCCAATTAAAAAGATCCCTACATAATAAACATTGCTAACAATTTAAAGCCTTGAATAATTAGTTTATTAAGTGTTATTGAGATCATTTAATTGTGTTTTGATCTTGTTAATGACACCAAACTGCTCTGGAATAGGCTAATTATCGGAGACAAGAATGAGTGAATCTATTTCGAAAGCATGCCTTACTCTAGTAGAGCGTAGATTTTTTTAGAGTTCTTGACCTCCATTCCAACTTAAATATCATATGCTTGTGTGAATAGCTACTAAAAGGGTATATGACTCGATGAGTCTTTGCGACTATGCCATTCTTGGTGACGATAATCGCCAACGAGAAGGTGACGGCCACCCTAGTCTATCCAATACTACCACCCTAGTCTAGCCAATACTATCTCTTAAATATTTATACAAGCATTTGAAGTGTGATATAAGTTTTAAAGGATAACAAAAATATTCTTTAATGATGGGTTGGCCTGACAGTAAATTTCATTCATGATCACTTAGCTTTGTGTTTATTATACAAAAGTCACTTTTCTTTTATTCATTACACAAAAGTTATTTTACTTTGCTCCGGCCATCACAAAAGTCACTATGATCAGATTTTACAATAATTTCACCGAAAAAATGATGTGACAACCTTAATTAATTCTTAATTTTAATTTAAGAGAATATAATATACTACCCTTATCTTGACCCTTTTTTGTACATGTCCAACCAAATTTTCCTTATGGATTATATAATGGAAGAATACTATTTTCTTAATAGATTAGGCTACTCAGTGAAGTGTATTTTCATAAAAATGGTTGCTATTTTTGTGAAACTAAAATTTATAAAAATGAGGAGAAAATAAAACAAGATAATAACTTTTGTGTAATGAATAAAAGAAAAATAATTTTTATGATATAGATATAAATCTAAGTGATCATGGATCGCTGGCCTAATTCTGCCCACAATCTATATTGAGCTGAGTTGGACTGGTCATTTAAGGTCCAATTGGTTGTGCAGGTGCCCAGGTTGGGGAGGGATGCAATAAGTTATGCGCTTCTTCGGGTAGGCTACAGATACAACTATTATAAGTATTAAAAATTATATAAATACACAATTTATGTTTTTAATATTATAAAAAATTTTAACTCCCTAAACATATTACAAAAATTTCACATATATATAGAATATTATGTATATATCAGCTATGTTATGTATATTAATAAAGAGAGAATAAAGTAATTAAAAAAATGGGAGAGAATGTAATTACTTTTAAAAGACTGATATTTATGTTATTTATACTAATAAGTATGATTTCGATTTGAGACGACCCACTCAACAAACTCAAAAGGCCACATGAGTTGAGTCAGGTTGGATCGACTTGTATTTACAGTTTTAGCCTCTACATTTAGTGATAAAATTTAGTAAAGGGGTAAAAAATCTTCATTTCCTCTCAAAATTTATTTTTATTAGAAATATTTACATGCAATTACCTTTTAATAAGTGATTTCATTTAGGCTCTATTTGTTTTTTATAAGATACAATCTAAATGCACATTTGAATGATTAAGATCTCTAGATCTGAAAATTGAATAATTAAGATTATTTATTTTTCAACATTTGAATGTGTAAAAAAAAATTATTTGTATACATAATAAAATAAAAAATACAATTCAAATAAAAAATTAATTATATATTAAAAAAGTATGTAATTTAATACAACAAAATTATTAGTATTTGATTGAGAAAAAACATTTATGTTTGTTAGTGATAGTGGAGATGACTTACAATATTGGTTGCGGTGACAATGATTGATGTTAGTGATTAATAATGTTGGTGGTGATAATTGTGATGGTTGGTATTGTAGGTATTGTTACGGCGGTGGCGATTGATGGTGGTGTCGGTTGTTGTGATGTGATGTTGCTTGATGTTAGTAGTTTAAGGTGTTGATTATGTTGGCTGAAACATGAATGCATGATGATTGACGATGTGTTGGTGCTAGTTGGAGATATTATTTGTTGTGATGGTGGAGATGGTTGTTAGTAGAGATAAATTGTAGCGATGGTACTGGTTGAAGTGGTGGTAGAGGTAGCGTTATTAGTGACAATGGTGGTGGCGGCCAAAGAATGTGTATAGGTTGTGATGTATTAGTGGTAGTTAGTGGTGGTGCTAGTTGTGATAAATGAGTTGGTTGGTAGTAGGGATTGACCGGTAGTGATTGCTGATTGTGGTGTTGTTGACGGCAGTGGTGACGGTGAATATAATTAGAATAAAAGAGATAGTAGGTGTGGTATCGGTCGATAATTGTGGTTGGTATCGATATTTTTTATCGATGGTGATTGTGATGGTGGAGGTGGTTGGTGGTTGTGAGTGGTGGTTGACAATGGTGACGGTGGCAGAGGTGGTTAGTGGTGGTGACAGCTAATTATGAATAGAGTGGTGAATATTATCAACACCAGAATATCGTTCAACCTATTAAAATTTGATTCTAGATCTGATTGATTAAGAGCTATTCAAACCTATTAAGAGTTAAAACCTTAATAGAAAATAAATGCACTTAATGATCTGAAGTCTGAACCATTCAGATTAAGAACTCTATTAAATGTAAACAAATGAGCAGATATGTTTTTAAACGAGTAATAGATAGAAGTAGAGATAATCAAGAAAGATACCCGGGAAAATTTTGATTTGCCCGTCCTTTCCTTTTCTGGGTTGGAATAAACCGTTAATTCTATATCTGATTTAACTCGGAAACTCAACACTTGAATCAATATAAGGGCAATTAGAGCCCTCTGTTCATTCATACTTCTTATTCTCCCAAAATATTACTCTCTCTCTCACACACAAATTGCTTACTTTCTCTGTTTACGCCATGGAAGACGACGACATTATTGTTATTGATGCAGAACCAACTAGCCATTCTCTTCCTCCGTCGACTTCCGCTACTGCTGTTGATCTCTCTTTTCTTAGGGAAGACGACGATGTTGATTCAACTTTCTTGTCTCTCTCTCCACCATTTTCACAAGACAGTGCTGGTATTCATGCTGAATCAATTAGCGATTCTCTTCCTCCTCCGTCGTCTAATTCCGGTACTACTACTGTTGTTGATCTCTCTTTCATGTTGGAAGAAGAAGATATTGATCCATCTTTCTTGTCTCTCTCTCTACCTTTTTATGAAAACCTTTCAGAACCCACTGTGTCTCCGTTTCAACAAGTTTCGAAGAACCCTTCAGAACCCACTCAGTCTCTGTTTCCAGAATTTTCTGAAAACCTATCTGCTTCGAAGCAAATTGCAAACAGTACTCCTCTTCCGTCTTCATCGGCGGCGTACACACCCGTACAGTGCTCCATTGGTAGTCAAGATTCTTCTGTCTTGGGTAATCCTGCCCCCAAAAGATGTTTGTTCCAGGAATCAGGGGAAGAGAAATTCTTTAAGAAAATCAAGGTGACAAAAGACTCGACGCCGAACAACCCCAAAGGGCTGCCGGAGGCAGGGCACTGGATAACTAAGCCGTTGACAAAGAGCGATGTGAATGGATGTTCAAGGCTTTTGCTACCTAGACAAGAAGTGAAGAACTACGTATTGCCATTCATGGATGAAGAACAACAATATACTATTTGCAATGATTCATGTGGAATTGATGTTACTGTATTTGATGTGGATACACAGACAGAGCATTCTTTGACCTTTAAGAAATGGAATGGTAACTTTTACCTCATTAAAGCATGGACGGCGGAGTTTGTAAAGAGAAGGAATCTGGAAAAAGATGATGTGATTTCGATTCGTTGGGACAAAAACTATTCCAGATTTTGCTTTCGAGTTCACATGAGGAATGGAGTTTTTGCTGTATGATCATCAATGCTGCTTAAAGACTTCTATTGTTTCGTTTTTTGTTAAATGATTCGTTTATTTTTAGCTACAATATAGTTGTTCATATACGATGATCCAGGCTATTTCGATGTTAAATAGCAAAATTCTTATAAAAGTAGTGATATGAGATTCATGTTGTTCGAATAGGTCGTTTTTGAGATAGGGGCAATGAGGATATAAAGTTGTGTGCATTTGCGGATTTTGATTGATGCTTGAATGATCTCTTCTTCAGTTGCATTCACTATTTAGAATGTACTTTGTTATGTATTTTAGTGATAAAGTTCTGATTACGAAATTATTTTACATTTAATGTTAAATATTATACTATCAGTGTTACCTGGAAATTTTAAAAATTTCACGACGACGAATACCTGGAAACTGTTATGAATGGGCCAGGACCATTATGGGTTAAGCACCCCAACACCGAATGTTGAGTAAGGAGTCTAGTTCCTCGCATCTCTCTTCTTAGCGTCTAAGCTTCTCATCCCTATTCTTATCTCTATCCTTTATTTACATGTAATTTCAATATTTCAATCTCCACTCAAGTGTTCAACGTAATTTCACACACAGTAGTGATCCCTGAAATTCATGATCTGAACACTATTTTCCATGAGGGTGCAAACTTTGTGACTACAGTAGCTAAAGTTTTTGATACTGAGAGATTAGATGTTGGAATCCTTACCGATGCAACGAAATGTGCTTTAAGCAGTCACAACCAGAGGAGGTCGAACTGTTTGAAGCACGCTCTTCCAGCAACCTTCCTGAGTCGATCTCTAATTTTGACACTGGACAATCGATGGATGGAATTTCTTCCATCATAGCATATCTACCAGGCACTCCTGATCCCTGCACCTTCCATGAAGATGTTATCTCTGCCGAAGCCATATTAAAAATATTTGTTGATATGTAACCAGTTGCTTTAATCGCGGATGCATCATAAAACTGCAGGCGCTAAATATTCTGCTCTCCAAGCGAAAAAGGAAAGCTGGAACTCTGATTTGAATGATAACAACGAAGAGGACAACATTGTGACTTTTGATCTGGAGTCTCAGTATTTTGTTATTACAGTTGGGGGTATAAAGCCGAATACTGAGGGCCACTTTGATATGCCTGTGGCCTCTATTTTCATGTATCTTGATTCTTGAGGTAACATTTGATTCACTTATATATTGAAAATGTGCCTACTCCGAGTATGTTGCGTCCTTTTGTCTATGTTTGATCCTGGATCAAGACGGACACCCACTCCATGTTGCCAGGGTATTTGGAAACTCGCATAAAAGAGATACATCTAGGTTCCTAGTTCATTTTGCTAGTCCACTATATGTAATGTGAACAATGACTGGGCAATCTGCTGATATCGAATTCCCATGTGTATACGTTTTGAGGTCATGGCTCTAACAGGTTGGCACTACAATTGCGGGGATGTTCTGGCATGTTTTTCTTAATTCCGTTTATTAATTCTATGTCTAGAGTGTGGTATCCCAGACAATCTTGGTGTGCGAATTCCCCCGTTTTGCATTCTGATTCGGCACTAGCAGTTGCTCTAGCGGACTGGACGCTAAGATCATCTTCAATCCTTTTCAACTGTTTATGACCAACTTCATATCTGGTACACTCGCTGGCACGATGATGACTTCTGTGCTTTTGGAGCTACCAAACCTCATTTCTCTAGATCGGCTTTGCTTGTTTCAACACAACTAGTTTTCACAGTGGGCTTAGGCGAACGACATTGCATTGTATATTCCATCAAAGCTGCTGTGTTCTTAACTATTGGAGTGGAGTGGGAATTTTCGATATTGGAAAAGGCAATGACTTGCCTCCAAGAAAGTCTATGGATGAGAAAATGATTGTCCCGCTGTATTACTTTTCGAACTGTTTCGGACAAACTCTTTATGTGTTCCATGGTACACTAACCTACTTCCTTCCCATAAAGATACACCGCGCGTCAGCTATTCTAGTGTTTGCAACTACTTCAAGAATCTGTTACACGGCCTTGAATTTGCACTGAATTCTCTTGGATCACCCATTTAACACTCATCGTCAACCAATCCTTTTGTTTAGAAAGCAAAAGGGAGGATCTGCATTGCATCTTAGTTATGGCATGCTTAGCACACTACCCCGTGATGGAATTGAGACGGAGAAGAATGTTTGACTTCACCAGAGCGATGGTCTTTCATCGTTGTCATTGATATATCTACTCGAACCTTGAGGACAAGGTTGTGGCCAGGACCATGATGGGCTATTAAGAGACTTGTTTGGGATTTGGATTGATAAATTCGACTTGGGGGAGCACAATATAATAGACTTCCACAAAATGTTGAATAAAGAGTTTAGTTCCTCTCATCTAACCTTCTCATCTCCTCTTAATAATATCCCTTTGGTTGCATGTAATTCCAATATGTAATTCTGTATTTTGAGCGTTGCAATTATAATTGTGTTCAGGATTTTATTAATATAGTGAGGAATTGGGGTTTGTTACAGACGCTCTAAGAGACGTTTAAAGAAGAAAGTGAATAATAACTAATATCTAAGAGACATTTAAAGAGGAAAGTGGATAACTAATACGAGACGGACAAAATATTTTTAACAATCAATACCGGAACTAAATCCAAAAAGATGTAATAATAAAATTTAGAAATCTAAAAATTTTACAAATCCTAAAAACTAGTAAAAAGATTTTGAAGAGCAATCTACACAAAAACTACTGTCACTAAGTAAAGTGAAGTAGTACATATCATTCTATAACAGAAGTTTCAGTTTCAAAAACGACAAAATCACAACTAAAAACTAATAGTAAATTAAATAATTTCAACAAATAAATTTTAAAAAAAATTATTATTGCCAAAAAAGTTTTGAAAAAGTGTTTGCAATATCTATGGTCAAACGAATTCCTAAGCTTGTATACATTAAAGGGTCGTTTAGTGTGATGAAAAATTCAATGCCTCTGACTATCTTGTTTGGTTGCACCACCTGGATAATTTATCTCATGACTGGGGCGGTTCAACCTAATAAAAAAATAGGTCATCGCCTTCGACCTCAAATTTAAGGGGCCTCATTTTTTTATTGATAATATATTGAGATAGATAGTGTTGCAAATTAAACTTAGACCTAAGACCTCTTTATGAAATATTGCCTTATTAGATGTTTAAGAGGAAGCTAGACTTACTGTATAGGTCCATTCAGATGCAGCCCCCATTAGTTCTGGTAAAAATTTATACGCACCCGGTGTATATATCAAACTAATGTCTTTTATAATGATTATATAACTAAATTAAGTAAAATATATTTTGATTAATTATAGTTAAGTAAAATGAATTTTAAATTCAAACACATGGCATGCATGTATTGGCTTGGTGTATACACCGAATACTGGTAAGTTTTTCCCGTTCGTTCTCGTGTTTTTGCAGTACATATGACTCTCTATACAAGAGGAATAGACTTCCATATTTGGTTATATGTTAAAATTCACATAATTAAAACTACATATCAAGAAAATAACATTAAAAGTGAGATAATATCCACGAAAATACCTGAAGTTTGACCGGATTACCAGTTGAACATACTGAACTTTGCGGGGGTCCTATTACCCCCAGACGTTTTTTTTTGTATTTTAATGACATATATCTACCACTTGGCACATTGTGTGTGATTCACGCGCATTGAGCGCGTGAACAGTGTTAAAAACGTTTTAAAACTCTTTTTTTTTTTGCCAAACAGCCCCCTAATTTTATAATTATTTAAAATTTTATATTTTTATTTATTTTTTCATTCTTCTTTCTTCTTAATGGAACTCAAAAAATCATGAAAAAAAATTTCATGTATGGAACTCGGAATCTTTTCGAATTAATGGAAAGATTAATGGTTATAATTAAAGGAAAGATTTTTCCGAATCTTTCGAGTTCCATTTATAATTTGAACTCAGGATTATAAATGGATTCGAACTCGGAATTATAATTCGGAAAGATTAATGGTTATAATTAATGAAAAGATTCCGAATTAAATTTCATGTATGGAACTCGAAAAATTTCTTAATGGTTATAATTTAATGAAACTCACTAAATGAAACTCAATGAATGATTCGGAAGATTCAAACTCGAAAACTCGCTAATTTAATTCCTAGTTTCATTAATGGAAATTGAATCTTTCGAGTTCCATTAACGGAAGATTGAATAGCTTCATGGAAATTGAATCTTCCGAGTTTCATTAACGGAAGATTGAATAGCTTCATACATGAAATTAAATTTTTTGAATCTTTCGAGTTTCATTAATGAATTTTTTGAATCTTCCGAGTTCCATTAATGGAAATTTTCTGAATCTTTCGAGTTCCATTAATGAATTTTCCGAATCTTCCGAGTTCCATTAATGGAAATTGAATCTTCCATTGAGTTTTCAATTAGCGAGTTTCATTGAATCTTCCATTAATGGAACTCGCTAATTGAATCTTTCGAGTTTCAATGGAAAATTAATGAAAGATTCCATTCAATTATTTGAAAAAGCTTTCTTCATAAATTCAATGGAATCATTTGGAATATTTAATATGGTTGTAATTGTGAAAAAATGTTGAAAAGTGATAAAATGGAGAAAAAACGGCGCGTGTACCACACTTTCCACGGAAAAAACTGGGTATACATTTTGAGGGGGGGATTAATTCCACTTTAAAAAAGTCTGGGGGGGAATTAATTCCAATTAAAAAAGTATAGGGGGTAATAGGACCCCCGCAAAGTTCAATATGCTCCACTGGAAATTTGGTTAAACTTCAGGTATTTTCGTGGGTATTATCCCTTATTTATATATTGGCCAATAAATAAATGCCATGTGTAAGATTTTGTCTATGTAGATGTTCTCTGATCTTTTCACATGCTTTTAGAAGATCTCGGAACCAAAATAAGTCAAGAAATTTAAAAAGTAATCAAAATAGGTCACCTATTTAAAAAGTTACCAAAATAGGCTAAACGTAATAAATTATTACGTTTTTCACTTTTTTCTTAACGGTCAACTAACAGAGTTGACTTTTTATAAAATGTAAAAATTTGTTACGTTTTACATATTTATTTGTAAAATGTAATAATTTTTTACGTTTTATGAAATTTTTTGTAAAACGTAACAAATTCTTACGTTTTACACGATTTTCAAAATAAAGTTAGACAGTGTTTTGTCACATCAATATTAAATAACTTTTTGTGCAAAAAACGTAACTAATACTTACGTGTTTAACTTTTTGGAAATTTGACTTTTAAGTCACATGACCCGTGCCCCCCCCCCCCCCCAACCCCAATTGTCTTTTTCTCTTTTCTCTTTTCTCCTTCCTCTTTCCTCTTTTTTTGTTTATTATTTTTCACACATTTTTGTTCAAATAATTTATTTTTTCTCTCTGTAATAAATTTTTACGTTTTACATAAAAACTTAAAAAATAATAAAAAAGAGAACTATCAATTACCTCATGAACTTAGCACTTTCTTTATATTTATTCTATATAAAACGTAAGAATTTGTTACATTTTACAAATAAATATGTAAAATGTAACAAATTCATACGTTTTATAAAAAGTCAACTCCGTTAGTTGATCGTTAAGAAAAAAGTGAAAAACGTAATAATTTATTACGTTTAGCCTATTTTTGTAACTTTTTAAATAGATGGTCTATTTTGGTCACTTTTTAAATTTTTTGGCTTATTTTGGTTCCGAGTTCCTTTTAGAAGGTGTGTTCTTTCTCTCTGCCATGTCATCCCTTAGGGGATATCTAATACACTATCAACAAGAATAGGGGTAAATAAATGTTCGCAAAGTTAAAAATGCAAAATTAAGTTTAGTGGACAAATTTAGTGAAATTTTATGCATTTTCTCTTTATAAAATATGTAAATGACAATTTCTAAATTCTAACCAAAATTACAATCAAATCTTTACTTGAAACCAAACTTAAAATAAGACTGTCAAATTTATACTAAGACTAATAAACCAAGGATATGACTCTAGATAAAAAGGTTTGAAGCACGCATATTGAGAAAGGTTGCGTTTCACGGGTAGAATCTTGTTTTGGAATTTTTGGATGTTGTTTGTGGTTTTGGATAGATTGTTGATAGTATTATTTGGTGATAATCTTGTTTCTGCTGCTTTCTGTTGTTTTGTTGACGTTTACTGTTTTGTAACTACCTTTTGTTTCTTGTTCTTATATTATGTCTTTGACTACGTTGTTTGATCTCGAACCAAAGGTCTATCGGAAACATTTCCACCTCATCTCTGAGGTAGTGATATGAACTGTATACATTCCGTCTTCCCTAGACCCCATTATGTGAGAATATACTGAGTATGTTGTCGTTGTATTCATGGTCAAATGCCTACTTAATTGTGATTTGAGTCTTGAGATTTTGTTAGTAACTCTATGCAATATGTATTCCAACTATCTATAATATATTAAAAATGTGAAAACCTTTAGAAAAGTGATTTGAACTTTTTGTCCTTCATTAAAACACTTTTCTTTAGACAAAACTGTCTTTTCACTATTTTCTTTAATTTATTATTTTATTATTTTTATTATATTAACTAGACTCCTAAAATATATGGAAGGAGAATCAACTAATATTTTCTTTTATACTAATCAATTAGAAAAATACTCCTAAAATAGGATAGAGAAATACACATAAAATAAGACTCTATTAAGGAAATTATTCTGTAAATATTGAGATGAACGTTAAACTAAACTAGAGAAAATACATGATAAAAAAAAAGAAGTAAAATTGTAATAGTACACCACCCAACGAAAAAGGGCTAAACAAGTAGAATGGTAGTAGTACTCGACCAAAAAGGAAAAACAAGTATGAATGTTCATTTATGAGTCTTTTTCTTATTAATAAAGATTTCCTTCATATTCAATCAACTCTTTCTTGAAAAGGAATAATTTTTGGACTTCAATATATTGAGCTTTTTTTTTTCTCAACTAATAACAGAATAACATTCAAGCGAGAATTTATTCTTTCAATAGATTTTGTGTTTTTAATAGTAGTTAAAATTTTAAATATCGTGCTTCTTTTATTATAGTTTATTGATTGAAAAAATATGATTGATGCTCATCTAACTTGATTCGATTGTATGTGTAAATTGGTGGATGCTTAATTTTCTAACTCTCAACTTTTTCACTATTTTTGTCAACATTATAGAATTCAACGTGTGTGTATGTATATATCTTCTTTGTTTTCATTCAAGTCATTCTTTAGTGTCAAAATTTTCGCTTAGACAAGAATTATTTTCATCAAAACTGAAGCTTTGTGATCACTATTGTATTATTTTGTTGTAGTTTACAGGCCGTAAATGAATTTACAGGTGGTAGATGAATGTCGGTCGGCTTTGAGGAATTTTTTTAGGTAAAGGTTAGGTTTAATTGCATTATTTTTATATCTATATTTTGAATATTTTTTTTGTGTAAAGGTAAAGTTTAGTTGTATTAATTATTTTGATATTTTGTTAATAGTTTACATGTGGTAGATGAGTGTCACACGACTTTGAGGAAATTTTTGTGTAAATATTAGATTTAATTATATTGTTTTGATGCCTCTATCATCATATTATTTTGTTGCAGTTTACAGGTGGTAGATGAATGTCGATTGACTTTGAAAATTTTTTTGGTAAAGATTAGGTTTAATTAAATAAATTCTTCAAAATATGTTAAATTTAATTATTGTATTCATTTTTATTATTTAAATAAACATCCTATTTAATGTAGGTTTAAACTCAATAAAGTGAGGTACACGCACGAGACACGTACACCTAAACTAGTTTATATAAGCGTTTCAAGTTAGATATAAATTTTACAAAAAATATACTTTTAACAGTGTGCTAGCCTAATCCAACCCATGATCCATGTAGAGCTGAGTTGGACTGGCCATTTTAAGGTCCATGATCATGTCGAGCTGGCCCCTTCCACCTGTGATTTACCGTATTGACAACTTTGAGAAACTGCAATACCTCCAATAATTTAAAGTTTAAAATTATAGTATATACATTGGCTAAAAATTTTTAGTAATAACATTTAATGTCACAAATTAATACTTATCAGAAAATATTACACCTAATTACCTTATAATAAGTGTTTTAAATAGGAGAAATAAGTTACTCCATATATTTGAACTAAGGGTGTTAAGTGGGCCGGGGACCGGGTCAACCCAGAATCGCCCTGTTGTTTAGTCGGGTTGTGGGCCGGATCGGGCCGGATTGTAGTAAAGTGGTTCGGGCCGGGTTCGGGTTCAACAGTAAAATTTTTTAAAATAACACTGAACCGACCCACTTAGTCCAACCCGGTCAAACCCACCAAAATCCGATCAAACCCGGTTAAAAACCCTGTCAAAACTCTTTTTTTCCCCCAATATACACTATATATACCCACCTATATATATTTTAAATACATTAAACAATATATATACACTATATATATAGTATATACTACATTAAAATTTTAAAAATATATACACAATTACACATATATATGTAACATTCAATATATACGACTATACGTACTACTTTAAATAAAATATATACTACAATATATATATATATATATATATATATATATATAGTTATAGTTATATACTAATTTATAAAACATATACACATGTATACGTTAAATATATACGTCTATAGAAGATATACACACATACATACGCACCATTCAATATATATGTACAACTTTAAATAAAACATTTACTGCAATATATATATACTACAATATATACACACACTATATATATAGTTATATACTAATTTATAAAACATATACACATGTATACGTTAAATATATCCGTCTATAGAAGATATATACACATATATACGTACCATTCAATATATATGTACTACTTTAAATAAAATATACTACAATATATATATACTACAATATATACACACACTATATATATATAGTTATACACTAATTTATAAAACATATACACATGTATACGTTAAATATATACGTCTATAGAAGATATATACACATATATACGTACCATTCAATATATACATACTACTTTAAATAAAATATACTACAATATATGCACACACACTATATATAGTTATATACTAATTTATAAAACATATACACATGTATACGTTAAATATATACATCTATAGAAGATATAGACACATATATACGTACCATTCAATATATACGTACTACTTTAAATAAAATATACTACAATATATATATACTACAATATACACACACACTATATATATAGTTATACACTAATTTATAAAACATATACACATGTATACGTTAAATATATACGTCTATAAAAGATATATACACATATATACGTACCGTTCAATATATACGTACTACTTTAAATAAAATATACTATAATATGTACACACACTATATATATAGTTATATACTAATTTATAAAACATATACACATATATACGTTAAATATATACGTCTATAGAAGATATATACACACATATACGTACCATTCAATATATATATACTACTTTAAATAAAATATACCACAATATATACACACACTATATATATAGTTATACACTAATTTATAAAACATATACACATGTATACGTTAAATATATACGTCTATAGAAGATATATACACATATATACGTACCATTCAATATATACGTACTTTAAATCAAACATATTACAATATATATATACTACAATATACACACACACACACTATATATAGTTATACACTAATTTATAAAATATATACACATGTATACGTTAAATATATACGTCTATAGAAGATATATACACATATATACGTATCATTCAATATATACGTACACATATAAAATATATGTACTTCTTTAAATAAAACATATGCTACTTAATATAATAAATTAATAATACTTTATAGTAAATTAGTCCGTTTGTTTATTTAAAAAATGTTAACCGGGTCGGTTAACCGGTGGACCTGGACCGGGCTTGGTTCGGGCTGGGTTAACCGCGTCCAAAACCAAAAATAAATCGGCCCAGTACCCGGTACCCTACAGCCCGTGGGCTGACCGAGCCGGGTCAATCCGGTCCGATTTTTGTAAGTTGGCCGGGTCGGGTCGGGTCATTCCGGCCCGTTTGACAGGTATAATTTGAACACAATTTTGAAGTAACTCAAGTTATTATGGTGGTAAATGGTAATAGAGATTATCAAGGAAAGGCGGGGAAATTTTGAAGTAGAGATTATCAAGAATGAATGTTAATTCTAACGCGGAAAAATAAACACTTGAATCGCAAGTAATCTCTACACTTCAATCCCAATTTGAGAATTAGAAATCTATATAAGGGATCATTAGAGCCTCTCTTCATTCATTCATACTCTGCTTCTTTTTTTTCACAAAAATATTACTCATTGATTTGTTTCTCGGTTTACGCCATGGAAGACGCTGTTGTCTTCCATGGTGATCAATTTCCAGTGTTGTCTCTCTCTCCGTCATCTTCTAAAGAAACTGTTGTTGTTGATGCCCAACCAATTTGTTATTGTCTTCCTCCTCCATTGTCTACTTCTACTGTATACGACGACGATGTTAATTCATCTTTGTTGTGTCTCTCTCTATTTTCTCAAGTTCCCATAAACCCTTCAAACCCCATTCTGTCTCTGTTTCCAAAAGTTTCTGAAAACCTAGCTGTTTCCAAACCAATTGGGAAACAATACTACTACTACGTCATCATCGGCGGCAGCGGCACCGTCCACTGATCTTTGTCTTTCTCTACCCTACACACCCGACACCATTTCTTCCACTATAACAACTCTCCGTCGCTCCATTGGTACTCAACATTCCTCTTCCAAGAGGTCTTTGTTCCAGGAAACAGGGGATGACAAATTCGTTCCCCTTAAGAAAATCATGGTGAGAAAAGACTCGACGACGAACAACCCTAAACGTCCATGGGTGGTGGTTCCGGTGTCTGCAGCAGTAGGGGAGGAGGAAGGGTACTGGATAATTAAGCCGCTGAAAAAGAGCGATGTGAATGGGGCTTCTAGGCTTTTGCTACCTAGACAAGAGGTCAAGAATTACGTATTGCGATTCATGAAAGAGGAAGAACAAACTATAATTTGCAATGAATTACGAGGAGTGGATGTGTACTGTATATGATGTGGATACACAAACAGAGCATAATTTGACACTCAGGAAGTGGCCGGCAACTAATAGCTTCCAACTGGTAAAATCATGGACAACAGAGTTTGTAAAGAGAAGGAATTTGAAAGGAGATGATGTCATTTGGACTCGATGGGACAAAAACAAACACAGATTTTACTTTTGAGTTCACATGAGGAATGGAGTATTTTCTGTATGATCATCAAATTTCTATTTTGTTGAATGATTCTTAGTAGTTAATATAGAGCTTTAGCTTGCTAATCAATTCTGTAAGTATGAGAACGAAGCTTTTTAGTGATGGTTCATTTATACCATCATTCTCTGTTCTGGTATGATCTTTACACTTGTTGGATGGTTGTTACGTATTGTTTCATAGTAGTACATGTTGATGGAAGAAATGTTACTTAGCTATTCTTACTTTACATGTACCACTTGCATTAGTGTTGTTAGGAAAGTTCCAGAAGTTAGTTATGTTAGTTAAGAAGGAAGTTAGGAATATCTAATTTAGTTAACTATTAACTAAGTACCAAGTCTATAAATAGGAACACTATCTCATTCATGTAAATAGATCATTATGATTCAATAAGAAGTAACTTCTCTTGATCCTAGCTTCTTCATCTTCTTTCTCTAAATTCTGTAAGTTCATCACTGATGAACTAATTCAGTTCATGGTATCAGAGCCACACGAGATTCTAATCACAGAACTCGTTCATCTTATCTTTGATCTTCTGGAACTTAATCTGTTCATACTCAGAGCAGTTATCTTTGAAATTATACTGTCTCAAGCTTCTGATAAGCTCAAGATTCATCAAGAAGTTGTCAAGCTCTAGCAATGGCAAACCAAGACGAAGTTCCTGCACCAATCAATGGTGTGAATCAAGGGACTGGTTCACAGGCAACACAGGGAATTGATTCTAACCACTCTCTCTTCCTACATGTAACTGATGTAAGTGGAGTTTCCCTCTTCTCTATTTAGTTAACTGGTACTGAGAATTACTCAGTTTGGAGTCGATCCATGAGAATAGCCTTACTAGGAAGAAATAAATTAGGTCTGGTAGATGGCTCATGAAAGAAAGAAATATTTTGGGAAGAACTGTGGGGGCAATGGGAGATGGTCAATGCAATTGTGCTGTCTTGGTTAATGAACTCTGTCTCAAATAGCCTATTGAGTGGTGTGGTTTATGCTTGTAATGCATCTATTGTGTGGGGAGATTTGAAAGAAAGATTTGATAAAGTAAATGGCTCAAGAACTTTTAATCTACACAAAGAGATCAACTCTCTAACATAAGGTACTGCATCTGTTTCAGTATACTTTACCAAGCTTAAAGGTCTGTGGAATGAACTAGAATCTATAGTTCCACCTCCTGTTTGTGAGTGTGTTAGGTCAAGGGAGTTTGTGAATTACTTACAGAGACAAAAACTCTATCAATTCTTGATGGGTTTTAATAACACCTACCAATAAACAAGAAGTCAAATTCTGTTAATGACTCCTTTACCAACTGAGAATCAGGCCAATGCAATGATCTTAAATGATGAAGGACAAAAGTCTATTGTCAATTGCACTAATGGACTGCTAGGTACTGTACCCTCATCAATTGCATCTTACTACGAGGCCTCTGCACTCTACTCCAAGAATGTATCAGGTTTGCAGAAACTCAAGAAAGACTACAATTTGCAATGTGACTGTTGTAAACTTAAGGGGCATGTAAAAGAAAATTGCTACAAATTGGTGGGTTATCCACCAAACTTTAAGAAGAGAAAGTTTACAGGAGGACCAGGAAGTAGTGGTCATGCAAATTTTAACCAGAGAGGGGTTAACACTCATAACAACAATGCAAGAGTGTTCAATGTGCAAACTAATCAAGTGTTTGATTCATCCTATAGCCAGGGACAAGATTCACATGTTGTAGCTAATGTTACAAGTCTTTATCAAAGACAACAGAGGCAAGAATGTGATTCTAGAGGTCAGTATAAAGAAAGTATACAGATGCAGCCTGGAGCATGTGTGTTTACCAAGGATCAATATGATCAAATTTTTCAAATGATACACAAGAACTCTTCCTCTCAAGCAAATGCTAATATGACCAATGCCCCTGACACATCAGGTAATATCAAAGGCTCAGGTATAAGCAGTGTATGTCTAGCTTGTAACAATAACACAGACTGGATTATAGATATTGGAGCCACTAATCACATGGTGTCTGATGTAAATATGCTTGACAAAGACTTCATTACTGAACAAAATAATCCTAAAATTGTATACCATCCAAATGGAGATTTCTCACTAGTCACACACCCTGGTTCAAGCACTATTTCTGATAGAAGTAGGCTAGAAAATGTTTACTTACTTTCACAGTTTAAATACAACTTGATGTCTGTAGCCAAAGCCACAAGGGAACTACATTGTGGTGTTTTCTTTTATCCTGACTTTTGTATTTTTCAGGATCTCTCAAGTGGGAAGGTGAGGGAGATTGGTAGACTAGAAGAAGGCTTGTATCTACTCACTAAAACCTCTGGATTTACCACTGATCAGACCAAGCTAGCTGCTAATAACACAAAGGAGTGTATGTCTGACTTAGAAATAAATCTCTGGCATACGAGATTTGGTCATATATCACCTATTGTACTTAGTAAACTACTACCTAGCACATCTGAATCTATAACTAGAATCATAGACAGATTTTCAGTGTGTCCTAGTGCTAAACAAGTTAGATTTCCATTTCCATCTAGTAGTATTAAAAGTGCTAGTGCATTTGATATGATTCACATGGATATTGGGGTCCTTATAAAACTCCTACAATTGATGGTGACAAATATTTCTTGACTATTGTGGATGACTTTACTAGAATGACTTGGGTATTTCTGTTAAAGTTGAAGTCTGATGCTTATGTGGCTATTAAACAGTTTCTTATATATGTTCAGACTCAATTCAATAAAACTGTTAAAATCTGTAAAACAGACAATGAAACTGAATTTGTGAATGATATATGCACTAATCTCTTTAAGAGTTTGGGTATAATTCACCAAAGGTCATGTGCATATTCCCCTCAGCAGAATGGTGTAGCTGAGAGGAAACACAAACACATCCTAGAAGACATAAGAGCACTTAGATTTCAAGCTCACATTCCTATCAAATTTTGGGGATATTGCGTCTTAACTATTGTCTATATCATTAATAGACTCCCATCATCAGTTATAGGAATGTCACCTTTTGAAAGACTATACAACAAAAACCCTCTTTACTTCACATGAGAGTTTTAGGATGCCTATGTCATGCAAAGATTGTCCAACAGTTTGATAAACTAGATCCTAAAACTAGACCTGTTGTATTCATGGGATACTCTGAGGTTCAAAAAGGTTACCTACTATATGATAGGATCACTAAGTCATTCTTTATAAACAGAGATGCAGTATTTAAGAAAGATGTTTTTTCTTTCATGACTAATAGTGTAGAATCACCTCTATTTCAACCTACAAATCCTGCCTTATGCTATTACACTGATGAGTTCTCTACTAATCTACCTTCTGTAGTTTCTAGAAATGAGCAGGTACCTAACCAAGTTGATCTAGTACCTCAAGAACTGATGCAAGACCCTGATCATCATGCACAACAAGAGAGTACTACTCAGGCTCCAGTACCAGCTAGGAGATCATAAAGGACCAAACAACCACCCATTTGGCCCAAAGACTTTGTGTCTTTAACTCAAAACCAGAATACACTATATCCTATCTCTAATCACTTGTCATATCATAAATTAGCTCCTCATTATCAAGATTACTTATGTGCTTTCTCTGTTATTACAGAACTTAAAACTTACTCAGAAGCTATCAAATATCCCAAATGGATTGAGGCAATGCAAGTGAAATCATTACACTACAAAGCAATCATACTTGGGATGTAGCCAGCCTACCTGAAGAAAAGAGACCTATTGGTTGTAAATGGATCTTCAAGATCAAGTACAAGTCATCAGGAGAGATAGAAAGGTTCAAGGTCAGGCTTGTAGCCAAGGGTTACAGCCAATAAGAAGGTATTGACTATCAGGAAACATTTTCTCCTGTAGTCAAGATGGTCACAGTCAGAACAGTACTAGCTTTAGCTGCATCAAGTCAGTGGCACATCCACCAAATGGATGTGTACAATGCATTTTTGCAAGGTGATCTCACTGATGAGATCTACATGGAACTTCCACAGGGATTTTTGAGCCATAGGAAGCACAAACTAGGTTACAAACCTGTCTGCAGGCTCATTAATTCCCTGTATGGGATGAAACAGGCTCCAAGACAATGGAATGCTAAACTATCTGAAGCACTGCTAAAGTTTAACTTCAAATAAAGCCAATATGATCACTCTCTCTACATCAAAAGGTCGGAGCATGGGACTGCGATGATACTAATCTATGTAGATGATATGCTGGTTATAGGAGAGAGTCTAAGTCTCATTAAAGAAACAAATAAGACACTGCAACAAGTGTTTGAGATAAAGGACCTTGGAGAACTAAAATACTTTCTTGGAATTGAATTTTCCAGATCCAAAGAAGGTATTTTGATGAATTAGAGAAAATACTCTCTTGAACTAATATCTGAGTTGGGACTAACAGGATCAAAACCTATTGCTACCCCTTTAGACACAAATATCAAACTGATTACAAAAGAATATGATGAACACTCAGGTTGTGATACAAGAAAGGATCCACTACTAACTGATGCAAGATCTTATCAAAAACTGACAGGAAAACTCTTGTACCTAACAGTAACCAGGCCTGACATTACTTACAGTGTTCAAACATTAAGTCAGTACCTGCAACATCCCAAGAAATCTCATATGGAAGCAGCTTTGAGAGTTGTAAAGTACATCAAATCTGAACCTGGACAAGGTATTCTTATATCTAGCAAACCTATACAGAAAGTGATTGCATACTGTGATGCTGATTGGGTAGCTTGTGCTCACACAAGAAGGTCAGTCACAGGTTTCCTAATCAAACTAGGAGACTCTTTGGTGTCCTGGAAATCTAAGAAACAAACTAATATATCCAGAAGTTCTGCTGAAGCGGAATATAGAAGCCTAGCCTCTACTGTGTCTGAGCTCACTTGGCTACTTGGATTACTAGTAGAATTAGATATCAAAGTTGATCTACCTATCGATGTATTTAGTGACAGCAAGTAAGCATTACAAATTGCTGCAAACCCAGTGTTTCATGAGAGAACAAAACATATAGAGATTGATTGTCACTTCATTAGAGAAAATATCCAACAAGGCAAAGTCAAGGCTCAATACATATCCACTACAGACCAGCCTATTGATTTTCTTGCAAAGGTATTGTCTAAATCACAACATCAGTATATCAACTCCAAGTTAGGAGTCCTGAACATATTAAGAGCACCTAACTTGAGGGGGAGTGTTGATGGAAGAAATGTTACTTAGCTATTCTTACTTTACATGTACCACTAGTATTAGTGTTGTTAGGAAAGTTCCAGAAGTTAGTTATGTTAGTTAAGAAGGCAATTAGGAATATCTAAGTTAGTTAACTATTAACTAACTACCAAGTCTATAAATAGGAACACTATCTCATTCATGTAAGTAGATCATTATGATTCAATAAGAAGTAACTTCTCTTGATCTTAGCTTCTTCATCTTCTTTCTCTAAATTCTGTAAGTTCATCACTGATGAACTAATTCAGTTCAGTATATCTTATTCTATTGTCTTTATGAATATATTTGTGTTTGGATAACCAGTGTTATTTTCCGTCGTTATATAATGTCAATTTTAAAATTGTGAATGATGAATCTATAAGAAAAGAAGCATATGATGTAGAGCTATTATAAAAAAGGATTATAAACAAAGATAAACTAAGGGGAAATATAAAATGGGAATTTTCATTGCCACATTTACGATGAATTTATTAAATACGATACAAAAAATTTAAGTAATAATCAAACAAACATGGGGGTTTGGGCCACAGGTGATAAAAGAGTTTTAAAATGAGGTGTAGGTGACACAAGCCTTAATAATTGAGTAGAGGTGACAATTACTTCATTATGGTTTAAGAAAGTTTGGAAAATTTCAAAATAACCCACAAGTTTTTAAATTTACACTTTGATCCAAATGTTAGTTAATATATAGCGGGGAAAGAACGAAAAAAAGGCGTTTTTTTCTCTCTCCTCATCCGTTGTTATTTTCTCTCTCTTCGCGATATTTGTTGTATCATCTTTTGATTCATTATCAGTATCTTATACTTCATTATCAACTTCATATTCTTCTTGTTGACCATTGTTGTTGTTGTTACCCCAACTGCTGCTCTTTGACCAAATTCTTATGTCAAATTTTATTTTGTAAATCACTTTCAACTTTGGAATTTACTTGAGAGGAGACTTTGGTAAGTCAGATTATGTTTTTTAGTTGAATCTGGGTAACTGGTAGTGTATTGTTTTTTCAACAATAGTTTGCACGCGAACATGAATGCAATACAAGAGCAATCTGTTTAAACAGATCCATTATCTGTGGCACCAAATAAATGTTCTGTTGTAACAGTAGACTCATGTTGGATTCATATTTAAGGGTTCTAGGTGCCCGTAATATGATTATGAATCGAATAGATGGGTATTCTATTGCACCAGATTAGTAATCTGTTTCAACAGATAAATAATTTATTTCATCAGATTACTAATATGTTTCGAACAACAAACTACAGCTCCTGTTACACACAAAACCTAACAGATAACTCATATGTTCTTGCTATTGATACTGGAATCAAATTATTCCTTAATTGTAGACATGTCATTCGTTAAGAAATAAAAATAGACAACACAAAAATTAAATAAGAAATAAAAAGTCAAGTGCATCAAACACAATTTTTTATAAAACAAACAAAAAGAAATACATAGGTAACAGAAAAAAGGCTTAATTATTATTAACATCATTATTATTTGTATGGCCAGCCGTCCAATCTTCAAAGGGCAGCAGCAGTGTCCTCCGCAGCCTGCGGATCTCCCGCAGCATCCTTACTCTGACGGCGGCCAACTCCCAATGCAGGTCATGAACCTCCTTCTGCAGTTCCCTGATGGCGTCTCATAAAATAGCGATATCCCACACAGGATCATCCATATCTAAAAAACGCATAAGTTGACAAAACACACACGTAAACACAAAAGTAAAGAAAAGAAAGAATTCGAATGTAATGTAATACAACGTATATTTACAAAAAAATCAAGAAAAAAACTTACCAGAGACAGGAAAAAGCTATCAAGTCCTTGAAGAGAAAGTAGTTGAAGGTGTAACAAGAGCGAGGAATAAATAGTGTGTAGTAGAACGAACGATTGAGTAAGGAGAGACCTATTTATAGAGGATTGAACTTGAATGAGTTAGGCAAAAAATCCCAACTGTTCACCTCCATTTATTAATGACATTCTTGATTACTGTAAAAAGTTATAACTTAACTAAATTAATCAATATTATGATAAGTCATGACTTTTTAGCTTTATTATTATTAATAATTAGTTCTTTTCAGGAACTATTTTTTTTACACTGTTTTGGACAACAGATAATATATCTGTTGCATCAGATAAATCATCTGTTATAATAGATATATCATGATTTGCAACAAATAGATAACCTGTTGCATCAGATAATATATCTGTTGCAACATATAATATATATATATTTTTTTAAAAAATATATTATCTTCATGACATCCAAATTTTCTGACTTTTTAATTATATAAATTAATAAAGCATATTTAAAGGCACAACTGTTCACCTCCATTTATTAATGACATTCTTGATTACTGTAAAAAGTTATGACTTAATTAAATTAATCAATATTATGATAGGTCATGACTTTTCAGCTTTATTATTATTAATAATTAGTTCTTTCCAGGAACCATTTTTTACACCGACTTGGACAACAGATAATATATCTGTTGCATCAGATAAATCATCTGTTACAACAGATATATCATGATTTGCAACAAATAGATAACCTGTTGCATCAGATAATATATCTATTGCAACATATAATATATATATATATTTTTAAAAATATATTATCTTCATGACATCCAAATTTTTTGACTTTTTAATTATATAAATTAATAAAACATATTTAAAGGCACAACTGTTCACCTCCATTTATTAATGACATTCTTGATTACTGTAAAAAGTTATGAATTAATTAAATTAATCAATATTATGATAGGTCATGACTTTTCAACTTGAAGCTTAGCTTTATAATTAGTAAAATAATTAGTTCTTTCCAGCAACCGTTTATTTTTTACACCGAGTTGCACAACAGATTATATATCTGTTGCATTAGATAAATCATCTATTACAATACATATATCATCCGTTGCAACAAATAGTTCAACTGTTGCATCAGATAATATATCTGTTGCAACATATAATATATATATCTTTTAAAAAAAAATTATCTTCATGACATCCAAATTTTCTGACTTTTTAATTATATAAATTAATAAAGAAGATTTAAAAACAAGAATATTTCTGGTGAGTTTTTTACGGTTTAAATTGTGTTTATCATTTATTTCCTTATTCTTTTCAGTGAAAAGAAATGACCTAATTAAATAAAGCTGGTGGTGACTTAATCTTTCAGTTTCTTTAATAACCATTTTTATTAATTGAGTTATGGCAACAGATTGTATATCTGTTGCATCAGATAACCCATCTGTTTCAACAGATATACCATCTGTTGCTATAAATCGACCATCTGTTTAAGGAGCTTTTTTTATTTCTTCTAACTGATTCATAAGTTGCAACAGATGAGGAATTTGATGCATCAGAAGCGTTTTTTGTTTTTGTTTGTTTGTTGAATGTGTTTAGACAAAAGTCACAGTCACGACTATTCATTAACTTTTTTCTTAAAAATCATATCATCATATATATATCTTAATTAAATTAATCCAATGTTGTGACTTTTTTTAAATTAAATAATCTTTATTTTACGATTATAATATCATTTAGTTCCTTATTATTTATTAACGAACCATTTTTAAGAGAATTTCTCATCATGACCGCATCCCTAACTCCAACCGTCGGCATGTTTTGAATAGGGAATAAATAGAATGATAATTAAATATTGAATAAGAATTAAAAATTCAAAATCGACCAAATCAAACCAAACAAAACCAAACCAAACATATACATGGATTTTTTTGAATCCCTTATAGGTAGATCGGATATAAAAAAAGGGAAATACATACGCTAAAAGAAAGAAAAAACATAACCTAATTATTATTATTATTATTATTATTATTATAATTGTCAACCTGACAATTTTCATCCGGCAGCAACAGGGCCCTCCTTAGCCTTGCTCGAAAGTCGGCCAAATCCCTCTGAAGTTCATCAAACTGCCTTTGAAATTCCTGCAAAGACTCGATATGAACCTTCTTGTACGAATATGGATCTAACATATTAGTATTGTAAGTATAGTAGAATGAACGAGAGTGAGTGAAAGTGAGTGAAGAGGACGGAGGGACCTATTTATAAAATGATTGAGAATTGGAAGGGACTGGACTTAGTCAAACAAAAAGCCACGACTGTTCATATCCCTTAAAAGGAAAAATTACACAAATCCTACATTTAAGACACCATATTACACAATATCCCTTAATGTTTTAAAAAATTACATAAAATTCCGGATTCATATTTACTAGTGATACATATGTTATATGTATCACTGCTTAACATATGTATCACAATTCAAAATTTCGGGATAAAATATAATTAGCAAACTATCCGGAATTTAATGCAATATTGCTGAAACTATCCGGATGTGGCCTGAAACTATTGGATTGAGGGCAAAAATTGAATTTGGAGACCAGCTTGAAGGATGCAAAGAAAAAAAGAGAAGCAGTCTAAGAGCAAAAATTGAGTTTGGCCAAGAAGTGTTTAGAAAAATCTATTGCTCTCGATGAAATTGAATAAACAGATGATTAGCAAGTTGCAACAGATGCCACAGCTGATGGAAAAGCAAACTGATAAATACATCTGTTGCAATAGATTGTCCGTAGTTGTAAGTTATCTGACAGGTGGAATATATTTTGCAACAAATTACCAATCTGTTTCTTTCGAAAATACAACAAAAAGATAAAATATTGTATTTAGATCTTTTTTTTTAATTTACATATTAATAAAGTCACCAGTTTTATTTAAGTAACACACACAACACATAAATCCTGGATAGTTTGCGTCAGATGTGGAATCTGTTGCATCAGATATGGAGTCTGTTGGAATACATAGCAGCCTTGCTGGTGGTTTGATTTGTTCCATCAGTTGCTCCGTCTGTTGCAACATCAACAACAACATAAACTACAAACAACAAATAAAAAATATTAACAACAAAGAAAACAACAACATTTGTTCCAACAACATCATCAACTACAAAGAAGCATACATCCTATGTTCCAACACCATCAACAACAAGGGATGGACCCACATGAAGTCCTTCGGGTGCGCGAGCACAGACTGAACTCGTATCGAACTTTATATATGTATGTGAAAATAAAGAAAAAAACGTATATAATCTAATCAGTGAGCACCCATAGTAAGAGTTATTTGGTTAGCCTAGTTGTTGTTTATGGGTGCTTAAGGCTATTTATTTCTTTTGGTCTTGAGTTCAATTCCTACTCAGCACATATTTTTAAAATTTTGGTAACCAACTCTTCTCTTCTTATTCACTTTAAACTTTTTATTTTTTTCTCCCTTACTCCTTGTGTTGATTGTTCGGACTCCACTATTTTTAAGCTAAGAAGCACCCACCGTCTAAACCACACCACACCATAAGTTTCAATAATGCCAAACCCACTAACACCACCATACCACAAGTTCCAACAATGCCAGCCCCACCACCAACATCAATAACAGCATCAACAACAAAGAAACAAACAAAATACATTAAAAAAATGATACTGCCAACAAGGCTTTTAAACTTCTCCCAACAGATGACTTTTTTTCGCATCTTATAATAAAAATTCTCGGTATGTTTATTCAACAATTAAAAGTTCCTCCAAATTTTTTAAATAAATATGATATGGAAAAATGGTAATTAAATAAATAAAAAAATATAAATAAAGTTGCAAGAAGAAGACGAGAATGAAAGAGCAATAGTGAATCATATCATACAATGTCAAAAGGGGGTCAAAACAACAATTTCAATTGAGGAATATAAGATATGGATATCGATCAGTTTAGATTCGAACGAAATTTTTTGAGAAAGAGGAGAGAAAAAAAAGGTTGTGATAACCCTAAAGAGGATAGAAAGAAATAAGATGAGAGATTTAGGACTGAAGGAGAGGAGGAGAGAGATGAGATAATTCTAATTTCTAGATGTACTACCCTTAATATTAAATAACTAAACAAAGTGTATTTATTTAAATTTATATTTACAAAGCATAATTAATAAGGTTAATTTGGTAATAAAATAAACTCCTAATTAATATTTTCTTGATGGGAGTGCCAAGTTAATATGAAAAGGAAGAAGTATTAGGGGTTTCAATATTCATTAATTAATATTCACTAATAATTTGAGGGGCACGAGGAAGAAAATGGGTGACATTGAAACGACAGGACAAGACTACTCAATAAGATTTTTGAGTTATCCAAGAAATATTTTTTACCGCCTTTAGTAGTACTACTACTTTATCTTCTCGGACAGTAGCTTGCTTTAAAATTAAAAGAAAACAAAAAGATTTTCAAACAGATATGTCGTCAGTTGCAACAGATTTAGATATCTGTTTGAGAAATCCCAACAGCTCAGTCATCTGTGACAATAGATGGAAATATCATTTGATAACTAAATCAGAAACGTCATCTGTTACAACAGATATCAATATCTATTTGAAAATTTCCAACACCTCAGTCATCTGTCATAATAGATGCAAATGTCTATTTGATAATTAAATAAGAAATGTCATTTGTTGCAACAGATATTGTTATCTATTTGAAATTCTCCAACAGCTCAGTTGTTTGTTGCAACAGATTTCATTGCAATTGATTTAGGATGAACTAGGGATGAAAGAATAAGATCCTCATTAACTTAATGTTAAGATTAATAATAGTACCTACATCGATATAGGTGGAATGAGGGATGAATGAATGAGCTCACAGGGTCAATTACAAATCCAATTGAGTCGTTGCATTTGCATGGTGTTAGTATTGCGTTTATCCCGACCCGAGTTATCGATCGATCACTCTGAGTTGAAATGTGTTCTCATTAACTTAATGTTAAGATTAATAATAGTACCTACATTGATCTAGGTGGAATTAGGGATGGATAAATGAGCACAAAGGGTCAACTACAACTTCAATTGAGTTTTTTGGCAATTGCATGATGAGACGGTACTGCATTCCTCCCGACAAGAGTCATTGATCGATCACTCTGAGACGAACCGATTCTTACTACCTCGTATGTTTAACTAATACCTTAATTGAATAATCTGGGACTAGGGGTGAGTTCTCGTAGGGTCAACTACAACTTCAATTGAGTCTTTTGGCAAATGCATGATGAGACGGGACTGCGTTCCTCCCGACAAGAGTCGTCGATCGATCACTCTGAGCCGAACCGATTCTTACTACCTCATATGTACAAATAATACCTTAATTGATTAATCTAGAACTAGGAGTGAGTTCTCATAATGTCAACTACAATAGATGACAACACCTATTTGATAATTTACAACAGATGGGTAATCTATTACAACGTATGACTCAATCTATTTGATATTTTACAACAGATGGATAATTTGTTGCAACAGATGACTTAATATGTTTGATATTTTACAAAAGATGTGTAATACATTGCAACAGATTACATAATCTGTTTGATTTGATCCAACAGAAAAGACATCTGTTGCAACAGGTTGAGCATTTGTTTATATATAATTTAATTGAGTTCATATGTTAGACTAATACCTTAATTGAATGTGAGTTCTCATAGGGTCAACTACAACTTCAATTGAGTCTTTTGTCAATTGCATGATGAAACGGTACTGCGGTTCTCCTGACCAGAGTCGGCGATCGATCACTCTGAGCCGAACCGATTCTTACTACCTCATATGTTAGACTAATACCTTAATTGATTAATCTAGGACTAGGGTACTAATACCTTGATTGAATAATCTAGAACTAGGGGTGAGTTCTCATAGGGTAAACTATCGATTACTCTAGGACTAGGGGTGAGTTCTCATAGGGTCATCCATAACAGATGGCAGCGCCCATTTGATAATTTACAACATATGGGTAATCTATTGTGACATATGACAATCCATTTGATAATTTACAACAGATGGGTAATCTGTCGCAACAGATGACTTAATCTGTTTGATAATTTACATCAGATTAGTAATCTATTATTACCTAATCTGATTGATAATTTACAACATATGAGAAATTTGACGCAATATGTTAAACATTTGTTTTTTACAATTTCAATTGAGTTCATATGTTAGAATCCTAAATTGATTAATCTAGGAACATGGGTGAGTTTTCACAGGGTCACCTCCTAGAGTACTCGGTCAACTACAACTTCAATTATTTTTATATGATTTTAAAAATTACGCATACATTTTATGATTTTAAAAATAATTAAGATCATTTCGGACCAAATTAACATTTTCAAAACTACTTGTCATTCTTTTCCAAAATACAAATCAACCCATACAAAATGTTTCATCATTTCAAATCTCGAGGTCTGGCTCTTTCTCTCTCATTCTCACTCAACAATACAGTACAGACAACAACTACTCAACAAATTTGCTCAACCCTTCACAACAGATCACTTTTCTTCTCATTTCCGACCACATAGGTGTTATTTTCAACTTCATTCTTGCTTGTATCAGTCGTTTTCTTTGTCTTCATAGGCAACAGAGTTCGAGAAGAGCTATATATTTGTTTTTTTTTTCTAAAAAATAAGGGTTTTTAAGTTAATGATGAAAAATAAAACTTTTAGTTATACTATCTTCGAGAATAGGTTTACAATTTTGAGCTTTGATGGTAAAATCGTAGGAAGAACTCGAGAAACCCTAGTTTCCGTCGCAGTGTTCTATTGATTGTCGTGGTATAGTTGGATGGTGTTGGTGGTGGTGTTTGTGGTCGTCGTGGTGGCATTGGTTGGTGGTGTTTGTGGTGGTTTCGGTATTCGTGGTGTTTGTTTTTTTGTTGGTGGTTGGTGGTATTTGTGGTGGTGGCTGTTGGTGTGTCGGTATTCATGGTGTTTGTAATGTATTTTTTTAAATCTATGCTTACATCAACTGTAATGTAATTTTTATTTTTCTTTGTCTGTAGGTAAAACATGTCTCCCAAAAGAAAAGAAAGTGAAAGTGGATCAACGTCTGATCACTCAAAAAAAAGGCTACAGTACAGAGGGATTCGGAGGAGCTTCCTGAACAATCTCAGTCAGGAAAAAGTAAAGCTGAGGAGAGATGTGAAAACAACGTTGAGAGAGGTGGACAAAGGTCCGTAGATGGTGATGAAGAAAATGAAAGTGAAAAAGAGGAGGAATTGGAGAGTCAGAAAGAGAAACAGGACCACATTATACGGCTTTCCTTGGGCTTTCATGGTAAAATTAATCACTAACTTTACTCATCCATTAATTTATATTGAATAAAGTTATTATGATTTTTTTTGCTTGCTTCCTATTTACACTTTTTAGGCTTGGGCATTTGAAGACATTCCTCCCCTCCGAAAGTAGTTAATGGATTACCCGGATGAGGTTTCTCATCCAAGGATATTTAGGTGGTTGGCTGCAAAGAGAAACACCAATATTAAAGAGGCTGATCTCTTTAACCCTCCGGATGATGCAATACGTCTTCTTCAAGTAAAATAATTCTACTCAAAGATAAGAAAGATATTGAACAGATATTATATCTGGTGCATGAGATGTTATATCTGATGCACCAGATGGGATATTTGTTGCGACAGGGTATATCTTGCATCAGATTACCCATCTGTGGGTTTGGTTCTCTGAACCCGACTCCTAAAAGATTAACCATCTACTGCAAATTATACAACAGATGTTTAATCTGATAACATATCATTCATCTGTTGCAACATACAGATCATCTGTTGCATAACAGATTACCCGTCTTGTGCAGTTGTTGCAACAGATGATTGATATTTTGCATCAGATTATCCATGTGTTGCTCTGTTTCTCTGAACATGACTCAAACAGATTTTAACCATATACTGCAAACTATGCAACAGATGGGTCTTTTTTTTTTAAATGTACCCCAACTGTGAAAATTATTATATTATATGATTTAAATGCATTTGTCTTTTTTTGCTTTTTTATAAGTTGTGCATCCATGGATCGTTCCTACTGAGGATAAGTAGGTGATGACTTCTTATATTACTCTTGGTCATGTTGATACTATTGCATACCCAACGGTGGAGTTAATAAAGAAGGAATTGGCTGGAGCAACAGCCATAAGAAGAGCAGCTAGGCAAGGTCAGCCTAATGTTGAGGCTCTTCTTGGCCAACCTTTTACTAAGGCAGATTCGGGTGCTTCTTCTGGTAGAGTTGTTGGTGTTGGTGGCAGGCATGATGATTCTGCTACCAAATAATAAATATGTTTGAAAACACCCCTTTTCACTCTTACACAGGTCCCTCTCACCCCTCTTTACCC
The DNA here is from genome assembly GCA_030864215.1 of Capsicum pubescens. NCBI lineage: Eukaryota > Viridiplantae > Streptophyta > Magnoliopsida > Solanales > Solanaceae > Capsicum > Capsicum pubescens. The sequence continues at coordinate 327,287,370 of CM061538.1, read as the reverse complement.
TCGTGTTCTCGTTGCAAATACGATGAGTGCAAGGACAGACAGGATAAACTCTTTAAAAAAGTAGAGGCTATCTTTAAAGCTATCGAGGAATTAAAATCCAAGAGGTGTGTCATACCATCCAAGAAGGTGAGGGAGCCACACACTCCTACAACGTTGGTTAGGAGAAAGAAAAGAGCAATTAGAGACGTACTCTCCGCTCGAAAATCAAAAGAAATTACATATACGCGGAATTTGGCGCCGAAGAGAAGAAGGATCTGCGATAGGCCAAGAATGCCAAGCCAGGTGCACCCGATTACCCCAGGCCTCCCTTTTCCCCCCAAGACTTTCAGACTATGACTGATATGCGTATGCCGTACGAGGACAAGGCAAATTTACTTTTCCTAACCTAGCCCTTCTAATCTACCCCATGAAGAAGAAGCTACGCAACAGATTTCATATTTTTGCAACAGCTGGGTATACTGGTGCAACTGGTTGTGGTTCTGTTGCAACTTATTATTCATCTGTTGCATAAGTTGCGTTGGATTATTGATTCAGAGAACCCTATGCAACAGATGGACCATCCGTTGCATCTTTACAATTACTAACCTATTTAAAAATTGACTTCTTTAAAAATTGACTTCTTATCTCACAGCATGTTGACATAATTCTCTACCTCATGAAAAAAGGCAATTAACGTACCGGAAAGCTTATGACGCTGCCGATAGGATAATGGACCTCGACTTCTACAAGAAGCTCAAGGATAGGTACGATCAACTCAATGGAGAGGCGTCAGCCCTTGGCGTGGGACTTGATTTCTTAGTTTCTACGTTGGTCTTGGATGAAGAAGAAACATTAAGATATATTAGAGAGGACAGGCCAAATCTACATGGCAAGAGCTGGACCGAGGCAAAAAGGATTCTTGCAGTCATTAGCGTGAATGTCATGCATTATCAGGCTGTTAAGATACTACTCGAGGAGGGAAAGATCAATGTTTATGACTCCAACGTACCTCTCGTCGATGGTTTCGATCTTTTTCTCCTCGTGGAGCCACTGATGATGCTATTTCCCATCTTGTTGAGGGAGAGTAAACTGATGAATCATTTGCCAAAAGAAGTGTTGATGAAGAAATCATGGGATTTTGAAGGTCGAAATAGGGGAATGATCCTTCCAAAAGATGATGTCGCTAAAGCGAGCGGGTCGCACGCTCTTGCACACATCGAATGTTTGCTGACCGGCACAAAAATGACCGAGCCAATGACTTTTCTGTGCGACAACGTTGTGGCAAACCTGCAAGAGGTCTGGGCTTATGGGGTACTAACTAGACACTTAAAGCCTGTGTATATAGAAGAGCCTGTGAAATAGAAATTTTTAATTTCAAGTCACCCTTCACTTTATTACATGTACATGTAGTGGCAATAATTTTTTTCTGATGAAAGTTGAGTTTTTTATAATGCAATAGATTAGATTGTCAATCTTTTGCAACAGTGGGAAGGCCTGTTTGATAATTTCTATGAATAATATAATAATCTAAGTTTAATCTGTTGCAACAGTGGGAAGACCTGTTTGATAATTTCTATGAATAATCTAATAATCTAAGTCTAATATGTTGCAATAGTGGGAAGACCTGTTTGATAATTTCCACAGATGACCTAAATTTTACAACATATGCCTAAATCTTTTTGATATTTTTCAACAGTTACGCTTGAATATCATGTGCTCGTCGACAACAAACCAGTAGCAAATACACACACCACCATGAAAATTTCAGCAATTAGGCTTCAATATCTATGTGCCCAACAACACCAAACCAGTAGCAATAACAGCAACAATGTAGTATCTTTTTGCTCGATTTTGTTTCTCTTTAGAAGCCTTGACTTTGTTCAACAAACCCCAGATTACACGATTTGCTTGTGAAGGGTGTTGTTCTTCATACCAATCAAAGTAATCCCATCCACCCAATTTCTATAAAAAGGAGAACACAATTACAAAACAATTACAAGTCAATAATTAATCAATTAATTAAATAAAAAAATATTACCTTTGAAATCTTACAAGTAAAAAACCTACGATCCGGATTTTGTTGAGTCCAAGAAGTCTTTAACAGAGCTTCATGACCACACTTACAATATCAAAAATCTTTATCACAAAAAATAGTAGAAGATGCGCTCGACATTGTCAAGGTCAGTTGGAAAAAATGAAAGTAATAATTTGAAGAATTTGGATAGATAAAAGAAGATGACTATGAAGAAGAAGATTCGAGAATTTAGGGTAAATTTTAGGAGGAAGATAAATATATAAGACAATGGAGGGGGGAATGACCGTTGGGGGCTAAGTGACGGCAAGTCAACGAAATGTGCCAGGATTGACACTAACACATTTGATGCCTATTTTATTTTACGTCTTTAAAATGAACATGTCTACTTGATGCCTATTTTATTTTAGGTGTTTGAACTGAACACCGTAGATGGGTTGCGCCTTTATTATTTCAATTCACTTTAACCTTTTTAAACGTAGTGGCAATTTTTTATGTCCAACAAAAGTTGAATTTTTATAATGCAACAGATTCTCCATCCGTTGTAACAGTTATCCTATCTGTTCTGACATATAGTTTATCTGTTGCAATAAGTTGGTCATCTGTTGCATTATCTCGATGTTTTTATCTAAAGTCCATTTGTTACAACAGTGGGAAGATATGTTTGATAAATTCTAACAGATAACCAACCTGTTGCAACATATGTATAAATCTATTCAATTATTCCAATAGATGTGTTATCTGTTGCAACAGATAAAGTCTATCTGTTGCAATATGTGTCTAAATCTATTTTTTTGTCAATAGATGTGTCATCTGTTGCATTATCTTGATGTTTTTATCTAAAGTCCATCTGTTGCAACAGTGGAAAAAACTGTTTAATAAATTCCAACAGATCACCTACCTGTTGTAACATATGTCTAAATCTGTTCGAATTTTCCAATAGATGTGTCGTCTGTTGCAACAGATACATTATCTGTTGCAATATTTGAATCTAGTATTCCTTTTTAATTAATAAGTTCAAATCTAAGGAATAAATAAAATTCATAGACAAAATAAAATAAATCGAAGCCTTCATAAATTAGCTGAAATAAGCCAACGAATAAATGAAATGTAAAAAAATTATTATGGGTACAGATCTCAACAAATACATCAACAACAATTTAAGTATACTGCCAAGGATTGCTTTGACAAGCTTAAGCTATAAAGATCTACTCAGTATGGACAAGTTGTTCTTCATTCGGTGCTATGGAATTCGGCTTTGCTCGTCGTGGATCTTCATTGTCACTTGCGTATGGTTTCTGTGCTTTCTGTTCTCCGTATTTCCATAAAAAGAGTTGAATATTATCAATATTGTTCAACAGTATCTTCTTCTACATCCACCTGGAAAGCCAGAATTGGTCAATGCTAATCACAGAGATACAACAAAATGAAAAAGGATAATTCATCTCTTCTAGCAAATCAAACAGGTCTTTCTCCCATTTTAAATTTTCCCAAACATATTATATTTTTGATGCAACAATGAATCAACTGTTGGGACAAATTTCTACATGAGGAAGACCCTGTGTGATAATTTCCAATGGATGAACCATCCATTGCAACATATGAATCATTTGTTACAGCAGATAGGTCGTCTGTTGGTACAAATAAAAGTTGTACGAAGAGCTATTTGATTTGCTAAAACAGATGAGACATATGTTGCACCAGATAAAGTATCTGGTGCAATAGGTTAGTCAACTATTGCAACAGATGTATATATCTGTTTGATAATTTTCAGCAGATGTGTCATCTGTTGAAACAGATATGTGTCTGTTTGTTTTGTCAGTTGGAAGACATATAATATATTCACCTTATTCAGTTCGTGCTGCTCTCCTTTGGACATTGTACATTGCTCAGTGCAACACGCAGATAGAGGAATTGCAATTTCGCTTTTTTGGATGCCTGATAATGCCCTGAAAATCACTCTCTTTCTCCTCTTAGCCCTAATCTCTAATGGAGCGGATGGAAATAAAATCCTCTTTGATGAAATGAGACCCCTCTTAGATGTCAATTCCTTTACAGAAGCAGTTAATGCATTAATGGCATTAATCACTACATCATGTTTTGCCCTGCAGTCTTGACATTTGCATGCAGAACATTCGCTGGGAGAGGCAAAATCTGTATAACCAGTATAATCATACTCATAATGGTTTGCTTTAAATACTGTAAGAGGAGCATCATTAGCACCAACAGCAGAACCACTACACCACCAACAGCTCCATCAACAACAACAAGCCCACCCTCCAAAATTGTTTTTCTTGTAATGGTTGTTGCTCCAAACAATTCTATTTTTATTTTGTCGATAACCTTAGGGTCCGATAAAGTTTGCACAGACCGTAAAGTAAGAAAAATGGCATCTTCAACTCTCGATTGGTCGAAACTAGCGACGGATGCACATTCTAACATAAATCATTACATATATTAGAACGATGATTAGATCATTCAAAAAAAACATTAATTAAAAGAAAAAAATAATTTTAATTATACTTATTGCATCCTTCGGGGGGTTGAAGAGATCAAGAAATTTTGCATTTTTATGAGTTTTGGCCGACAACCATCTCAAGATTCTTGGACAGAAAACTCCTTCCTGGTAGTTCACTTGTTGTCTCAAATAAGGAATGACTTCAAACGCCCAAGCCTATAAAATAACGCCAATAAATCAAAACCATTATTGAGCAAAAAAAATAAATGATATCATAATAGAAGAAATAAACATTTATCATGAAAGCCCATGGAAAGCCATATAAGTTGACTGTCTTTGGCGCTAACGGAGTCAACCAATATTTGACAGTCATTTTGAAGCTTTCATACCCCCATGGATAGTTGTTAAATGCCTCAAGATCCTCGGAGAGCTTTATTAAACCGAGGCTTATGTTATTGTTAACGTCTCTCGCCCAAAGAATATTATGTACAAACCAAACCAAGCACAATGACTGTTTGTGCTTCTTTGAAAGTCTTTTACTTTTCAACGCTTCTATCAAATTTTTGTTTTTGAAGCTTGGATCAACAATGAACACCAGGTCATCACGATCACACGACTTGCCTTTGCCTTTTTTGGGTGTATGGGGTGTTTTTTTGGGTTAGAATAGGTATAACTAAAGAAGGAGGATAACATTTTAGTCTAGTAACTATGACAAACTCCTTCCAACCAAAACAAACAGGCATGCCACAGTAATTTATCCACACCTCATCCATCTTATCTTTGTTTTCATACATAAACCTACACTTGAGAAGTTCATGTACTATTTTTATTTGGAAACGAGCATTATTGTCCTCCAGCAAATCAAGATATTTTCCAAAGCAGTTGTCCCTGAAATAAGCATCCAATTTTTGTTCTCGAAGTATTTTTCTGAAGGCGTCGAAAGATTTTCCCATGGTTGACTTAACCACGAAATCACCCGTTAAATCTGCGGCACCATTGCACTGCATTCTCACAGGATAACGATCAATGCTGAAGGCTTTGACCAGATCTTCGATGGAAGGGCTATTAGCATCTGCATCATCTCTTTTGAAATATTCCTCCTCCCCGTGTTTATCATATTCTCCTCCCGATTGAGATAACGTTTGTAAAACAAGCTGATAGAGTGGTGGATGTAGCCTAGCTGCTTCACTTGTTCCTTTACTTGGACTTGATTCGATTTTTGTTCTTTTGGGAACCATATTATCTAAAATTAACAGGAACATAAAATAATATATTATTATTGATTAATGCATCATTAAAAAGGGATAACAGTAAATCAAACAAGCAAAACAGTAAAATAACAGTTGCAACAGATCACCGATCTGTTGCACCAAGTAGTATATCTATTGCAGCATATAACCAAACTGTTGCAGCGGATGAGTAATCTGTTGCAATAATACAAAACATACCATTCATCTTTTAAGACAGATGAATGGTTTGTTCAACAGATCACACAACTGTTGTGACATCATCTGTTGCAACATATGAGTGATCTGTTGGAACAGTTAAATAATTCGTAGAAATGGCTGAGTAATCTGTTGTGAAAATACAAAATATATCACTCATCTGTTGAGAAAGATGAATGGTCTGTGCAATAGGTCACACATCTGTTGCGACACATGAGTGATCTGTTGGAACAGTTACCAACGGTCAATATTGTTTAGATTTCTTCCAACATAGGGTCGTCTATCGTGGCAGATGAATGATCAGTTGGAAAAATCAAGTCTTGGACTTTTTCTGAGGAAGAGTTGGTAGGATTTTATCCAACAGGAGGTTCATCTGTTGCATCAGATCATTAATCTGATGGTTCTTCCATTGCACCAGATGGTTAATTAGTTGCATCAGATTTTTTATCTGAAGCTTAATCTGTTGCAATATATGGTAAAGCTGTTGCATCAAATTATTAATTTGTTGCATCAGAATTGTAATCTGATGGTTCCTCTGGTGCATCAGATAGTTGATCTGTTGCATCATATGATGAATCTGTTGCATAAGATGATTAATATGTTGCACCAGATGGGTAATCTGTTGGAGAAAATAGTAGAACGATTTTGTTAAACAAAAAACAACAATTTCACCATTTTTACCAAGAACAAGAACAGAACAACTCAAACCAAATTGTCCTTTTGTTTTTATAAACACAAACAATAAAAATCAAACTTCAAAAAAATGCAACAAACAACAAAATATCATAATTCACTTCGAAAAGAGAAGAGAAAGAGAAGAAATACCAGAAATTAGGGTTTTATTCAGACCGCATTTCAAATTAGTGCAACAAATATTGAAATTGTTAACCAATACTATTAGAGAAGTTGGCTCAAGTTCCTCGTTTTCTTCAAAACTAAAAAGGCCATAAATTTTTACCTGTGAAAGAAGAAAAGGACCGATGAAGAATTCGAAGCTGTTGTGGCTGGAGAGCAAGGTTGTCACGTCGATTGAAGTCGAAAAGGAACTGGAATCCCAACTATTTGTAGTCGGATGTTGAAGTCGCCGAGGATTGAAATAAGAAATTTGCAGAACAGTTGGTTGGGAGAGAGTTGAGAGAAGCTGTCGAGAGAGGGATGAGAGACAGGTTGATTGAATTGAAGAAGGGAACTCGAAGCCCAACTATTTGTCGTCGGGGGTTGAAGGGAGAAATTTTGCAGAAATGTTGGTTGGGAGAGAGTTGAGAGAAGTTGTCGAGAGAGAGGAGAGAGTGGTTGATTTGGATTGAAGAGGGTGTGGGTTGGGTTGATTTGTATTTTTGAAAAGATTAGAAAGTTTTGAAAATATTAATCAAGTCCACAATTAACTTGATCCAGTTTCCTAATAATGTTTGACCCTATCTGTTGGTCAATGTCACCAATCCTTCATTCAAGACTTAAAAGACACCCATTCTTCAATTTTCTCAACAAACATTGTATTTAGACTAATAACACAATAGAATAAAGTAGGTAAAAAAACATCCAAACAAGCTGTTAGTTTAGCAGAAGAAAACGTTGAGGTAATGTTGAAAAATTATATATTCCTTGACTAAATATAAATGGGTAGTAATTTAAATAGAGATAAGAGTAACAAAATTAAAGGGAGTTCAATTTGTGTTAAAAATGAGGAAAATCACTTCCTTAATTGAAGTAGGAAAACCAGTTTTACAAGTAATAATTTATGTTTATTGTAGCCTGCTACAAGTGACATCGACAACCCAATGCTCCAACTCCTACCCCTTCACCACCCCATTTCGACCACTACCGATGTCCCACACCCCACCCCTCTCACCTTTATAGCTTTTTTCTAGATCACATATAAATGCTTTTGAAAAAACATTTTCATTTTGCTTACTCACCAAACACTAGAAAATAAGTAAGAAATCAACGTTTTTCAAGAAAACATTTTCTCCAAACACACCGTTAGCTGTGGTTTGAGATTTTGTTAGTACATAACACGGTGCAGTATTTTATACAGTAAAAACTTATCCAAGTGATTTAAGTTGTATATTCTTTAACGGTAGGCTGGCCTGATCCACCCGCAAAACTCAAAAGTAGTTTGGATTTTTGTTACTGGTGTGTTCAAAACTAGAAAACTGCTAATCTGAAATTGGATTAATCTGTGGAAAGTTTAGTCTCCTTGTTGTGTTAACTGAGTGTGAGCTACTTTGTTCTCCAATCAAATTTTGAAACAATAAGGTGTGACCGATTCTTTTACTAGACCAGTTTTCACCCGCCAAAAAGTTAACCCGAACTAGCCATTTGTCTCACCTTTAGTTTCTAGCAAGTGCTTAGTAAGATTACAAATGAAAGATCTAAAGATTTCCCAAACCAAATTAAAACCAGCATGGTGTGGAACTGTCTTGAGTTTCAAGTTTGCTTTAGCCGGGGCAACAACATATTATGCGCAAAAGATATAATGATAGAAGGATTTAAGTTATACACGCCTTAAGATGCTTGGTGAGTTCTATCCTATGATACGTATTAGATAGATAGCCATGGAACAAGTCAAGCTGCCCATGCCACCCACCAGCCATCATTGGCTTAACTACTGCCTGCTTTACAGGTCCTCTTGCCAGAGCCAATGCTAATGTTCCCCAGCTTCTTAGATGGACCAGAAATGGCAGAACTTTTAACTCCAGAAGCAATCACTGCCAAGGCCGAAAAAATTAACTAGCTTTAGGGGCACAATAATACAAGTATACAGAGAAATTCGTCCCAAGATGAGGGACGTCTGGCCAAGAGAACTTGTCAAAAAATGGAAGTAGAATACTCACTTGGATCACTTGGAATGTTCCTTCCGGGAGGTCGATATTTTAGTTATTGGTTAACAGAGCCTTGCAGAGATTTATTGTTCCTCGTTGGATCCTGAACGATTGTTTGCAGAAATTAGATTCAGGTAGAGAACTACTACGTCTGGGCACAACATTTGTCTTGCCTTTCAGATAGGAACAATAAGAAAAGGTGGTTTCCAAAGAAAACATACCTGATAATTCATATCCAGCTTCCTTTGGGCTTTGTACACCTGCATTAAATGGCAGGCTGTGACTTGACAGAAGAGAAGTTGCCCCTAGGTTTGGGGCTGTGCGACAACCCAGACTGTACTTCGGCTCCAATGCATCCCTCATGACAGCTACAATTTCATGTTAGATTAGTATCTCCCTTGCACCACAGTCAAAATATAGCGCTTCTTTGTAAATTAACAGTTCTAGCCTTAATCCAGCTATCCTTAAGTGTGACAGTCAACGAGCTGCTGTTTGAAACACCACCAATTGATTTTTGCTTGCTGTATGCTAAATCCAATCCATGAAAGGTCATTTTGAGGTTCAAACTAGTGAAGCAGACTCCTTCAGATAGCTATATCTCGAAAAAATCAGCTTGAGCAACACTGTTTGCTAAAGCTATTTATATGAAGAATTACTATTATTATGCAGAAAACTCAGAAATTCATCCACAGCTACTAGAAAAAAAAAACTAATCGAAACAATCCATTCGTGGAAGAGCCAAATTTGAAGAGGCAACACATGGGAAATTCCAATGAAAAACTTGCTAATTCATCATAATCTAAGTCAGTTCTATACACAACCCCTTCACTTCAACAATTAGTCAGACAAATATGGTTATGATGGCTCCACCATGAAATATGTTGCTTACTTAATGTTGAATACCATGACATGTAGATATCACGCATAAACTTGAATAGATGATATATAAGGGTGGCTCAGTGGACTTGGTATCCTAAAAATAAAATATATTAGAAAGCCCTTAAGTTTCTTTTATAAAACTAAAACCCATATTATAATGACACAAAAAAAAAGATGGTTTTACCTAATGGAAAGAGGGCAATGCATGATGTGTACGGTAGGCGTATGTTATGGTATTGAACTACATGAAAAGGGTATCAGGGTGAGCCATTATTCACGAGTTTCAAGCCTTGCGACACCATCCTTGGGAATTTCTTAGTTAAAAAAGATGAGACGTAAATACACTTCCTTTCTGATGTATGGATCAATCCCACATGACACAAAGAAATAGCTAACTTAGAGAAACTGGGTTGAATCAGACAGTGAAATCGTCACAAACAAGAAAATGGAGACTATACACATAAAGGAAGAAAAATTAGAATTGATGAGAAGCTAAATCTACTTAAGCTAATGAGAGAAGATTTATCATTATTTACTCAGTCGGATGTACAACTTCTACTAAATTCAGAAAATATTAAAAATTAATATCTTCTTTTAATAAGTTACATAAATATAGTACTTCATATCTTCGGGGCCTAAGAAAGGGATTCACTTGCCTTGTCCTAGAGCCGCCCCTAATGATATTTCAACACTTAAAAGTTCAACAATCAATTACAAGCCGTGCAGGAGGTGAAACGTGCATTTTACTTTTTCTTTTTTGAACCCAGTAAGCTTTTATTGTTAAATCATTCTCACAAGACTATCAGCTAAGCTTTAGATGACCGAACGATGAAACTGTAAAAGTTCCCTGTTCAAGCCAAACGAACCAGATTCTCAGGCTTCTGCAGGACTAAACTAATATCAGCTACTTTTTCACTGTACTAAATGCATTTAGTTGCATGTTATGAGAATAAGCAGACCAACAAGCTCATAAAAGAGAGCGATATGACAAGAAATGTTTAAAGAAAGAGTAAACTAAATTATGACAAGACACCCTTTGAGATATATAAAGTGTCACAAATTTGCTAACCAGGTTTTTCCCCTCGACAATCACACGATTTTGAGGACGTACGACACGCTTAACGATACCAGTTTCGCCTTATAATCACGACCTGAGTGTTGAGGGGAAAAAAAGGGAAACATGATACAAAAGTATTAAGAAAGTGAATCAGCCAGCCATGGAAATCGAGATGAATGAGCTTACATTACCCCCTCTTAGAATTCTCCACTGATGAATGAGTTTCTGATAACTTTTCCTCCCCATTTTCAGCTAAATCAAAGTAAAGCTCCCTTCTTTGCATTCAGATGTGCAAAAAAAAGAAAAACACTAATCAGATGAATATCAAATAAGGCCAAAAAAAAGAAGTAAAATCAACAAGAATCATGATCCAAATCTATTGCAAACCCATCTAAGTTGCTATCATTAATAATTAAGCAACAAAATTCTCATAACATCGCATTCAGAGCTCCACAAGTCAAAACCGTATCCAGCATTGCCTTGAGACATGAAAATGAAGGCATAGTAAAGCCAAATCATGGAAATGGAGAAGAACTCCATTCAAGTTACCAAATTCAATCTCCTAAAATTTGCGAAAGCTCTAGTTGCCAAAGCTTGTCAAAATTTTGATACAGAAGAATAATCTATGGTCAAAATTTCTTGTGAATAATTAACCCCAATATTATGGTAACCCCCCTCCCGTCCAACAATTTTGTTATATCACTCTCCGAATATAATAAATTTCATATTTTAAAAAATATATTGAGCAATGAATAATATTTAATAGTGAGGATAAAATGAGTAGGAAAAATAAATTATCTATTAATTTTTTTGAATAAATATTATTAAATATCTATTTTTAATATAATAGACAAGTAAAAATTAACTAAAAAAAATAAGTTTCCACAAAAATAAGGGATTTTCTTAACAAAAAGAGGAAAAATAAGTTATATAAGTGACACTTCATTTTCTATCGCATCCTACAAGTGATATACCCATCCACTGCAAAACATCCCCCATCCACCCCCTCTTTTCCACCTTTATAAATTTTTGTTTACTTACGAAAAAGCAACACAGCACCTTATCAAACTAACCTTCCACTTGAATAGCGTCAAAGGTCATGTCTTCGATAAATAAATCTATGCAATATTATATTTTAAATATTTATATAAGCGTTTTAAGTTAAATTTATCTTTAATAAATAAGAAAAATATTCTTTAATGATGGCCTGAACTAATCCACCTGAGATCATATGGGGTTGATCCAATCCACTGGCGAAACTCAAAAGCCCTCATGAGTTAAGTCAAGTTTGATCGTCTCGTATCGAAAAACTATAATGACTCCAAAATTTTAAAGTTACATATATATATATTGGCCAAAAATATTTAATGATATATTTTTATGTCACAAATTAATAATTTACAGGAATTACCTTATAATAAGTGATTTTAAATTGGATTAATAAGTTTTATTATATTTTTCACAAAAAATTGAAGTAATTCAAGTTATTATACGGTAAATAGAAGCAGGGATGATCAAGAAGCGTTGATCGTATACTGATTTTGACGCGGAAAAATTCTCAACACAATTGAATCCCCAATTACAAATCAATAGAAGGGTCATTACAGCCTCTGTGTTTTATATTATATAGCAGTAATACAAGTAGACGTTATCAAGAAAAGGCGGGAAAAAAAAAATTGAAGTAGTAGTGATTATCAAGAATGAACCGTTAATTCTAACGCGGAACAACTTGAATCCCAAGTAATCCCAATTTGGAGATTTACAAATCTATAAAAGGGTAAGTAGATCCTGTGTGTTCTTTCATTCATGCTCTGCTTATTTTCACAAAAATATTGAAGTAGTTTCTCTGTTCATCATTCACATTGCTTACTTTCTCTGGATACGCCATGGGATACGCTGCTGACACTCTACTTGTTGGGGAATTTCCAGTGTTGTCTCTCTTTACACCATCTTCTGAAGACGACATTAGTGTTATTGATGCCCAACCAATTAGCTATTCTCTTCCTCCTCGTTCCTCGTCTTCCACTACTACTTGTGACAGCGGCGAGGATGGTAATTCACCTTTCTTCTGTCTCTCTCTCTTTCTGGAAGTCACCCAAAGAAACCCTTCAAAGCCCACACTCTCTCTGTTTCCACAAGTTTCTGGAAACACTTCAAAGCCCACTCTCTCTTTCTTTCCACAAATTTCTAAAAGCCCTTTGTCTCTGTTTCCACAATTTTCTGAAAACCTAGCTGTTTCCAAACAAACTGGAAAAAATACTCCGACTACTACTAATACTACGGCGTCATCGCCGTCCACTGATCTGTGTCTTTCTCTACCCTACACACCCGACACCACTATTACGACTCTCCATCGCTCCGTTGGTAGTAGTCAACATTCTTCTGCCAAGAGGTCTTTGTTCCGGGAAACAGGGGATGACAAATTTGTTCCCGCCAAGAAAATCAAGGTGAGAAAACACTCGACGCCGAACAACCCTAAACGGCCGCAGGCGGTGGTTCCAGTGGCTGCGGCGGCAGGGGAGGGGGAGGAGGAAGGTCACTGGATTGTTAAGCCGCTGACAAAGAGCGATGTAAATGGGGCATCAAGGCTTTTGCTAGGCCGACAAGATGTGAAGAATTACGTGTTACCATTCATGAAAGAGGAAGAACAAGCTGTAATTTGCAATGAATTACGCGGAGTGGATGTGAAGGTCTATGATATGGATACACAAACAGAGCACATATTGAATCTGAGGAAATGGGCGACAAATAGCTTCCAACTGGTTAAAGCATGGACGTCAGAGTTTGTAAAGAGAAGGAACCTGAAAGAAGATGATGTCATTTGGATTCGTTGGGACAAAAACAATTACAGATTTTGCTTCGGAGTTCACATGAGGAATGGAGTATTTGCTGTATGATCACTAATGATTATTTTTTAAAAAAATTTGTTTGATAGTTATCTGGACTTTGGCTAAAAGAATCAATTTTGTAAGTATGGAAACAGAACTTCTAACTGTTGCTTCATTTATATACATATAATCATTCTTTGCTCTGGTCTGTGTTGTGTTAATTTAGACACAATGTTTGTTTTAATTGTTGTTTAAATTTTATTGTTGTGTTGTTAAATCTATCATTAGGTAACAATGAAAAATCTCATTTTGTTAATGATTGATTTTGTGTGATCATATCGTTACCTTTTTATGGTAATGAAAAATGATACTCCATTTATGTAAACGTTATATACATAAAACAATACATACAATACTTAACAATAATCCAAACTTAGTGTTACAGTTCACCAGAAGGAAACGTTTGAAGTGATATTGAGTAACAAAATTAGCAAGAGCTTAATTTGTGGTCATTGGTAACAAAATTCTTTCGAGAGTTGGTGTTGAAGCATCCCTTGTGTGCCACAATGAACTCCAGGCATACCGCTGACCTGGATTGAGTTGGGACCTGCAATAACACCAATGATGTATCAGGTTACTAGCTTCTGCACCACTTATTTCTTTAGAGATCTGGCATGCCTTTTCCTGTTTTTGGATGATCAAGAAAGAAAGGATCAGACTCAGCCAAACACACACGCACACAAAAGAAATTGACCGGGCAGAGCACTCAAACATCTATAAGTCAAATCCTGGTCCATAACCAGATCCACTCATAAAAAAACCATCTATAAGCTGGCAGAAAATGAAAAAAAAAAAAAAAAAAGGAACATCATAAGCAACAATGTCAAATAAGCACTGCTTGGCTGGCTAAGCAACAACTACCATCAACCGCGTCAAATGCATATTTCAACAAAAATTGTCTTGAATGAAACCTGTCCTACTACATTAAGGTTGCATCGTACTCTTACAACTGATTTTTATTGTTCATATCTTCTAAAATCAGATTACAACTATAAGGCTATAAAAGAAGAAGCATGCAGCTTTTAATACATTTGAATGCAAAAGAATATTCATCTAGAAGCATATAATCCAATGAATGAGAAAAGATTTGATTATTACCAACTGTAGGTCTTAGTTTAGTTCTTATTTTTAAGGTCTGGGGCTGGGGAATGATCGAGCCTGATGCTCCTACACCTTTTGAGACTCTTACTTATGGAGCCATCCTCCGGGTATCTAATTCGGACCTTGGTTGGTTTCATATGGAAGATGACTCAAGAGAAAAAATAAAAGGTAGAGAGAAATACAGTTGTACCCTGTGACTGGATCTACAAACTGAACATTGGATACATGCACAGCGGAGCTGTAAATATTCCAACCTCATGGCCTTGCCCTTGTTTAATATGTTTCTTGACCTGCAAAAGGGCATATAGTAATACAGTAAGGACTAGTTTTGTTTTTACATACTAATTATTTTTTGATAGAATAAGGAAATTTTATTAATGAACATTATCAACTATTTAGTGGGTACTGAAAGATGTAACAAAGTAATCATTTGTCCTCCACCAAAGATTTAGAAATTAAAAATATTTGTCATGTTAGATAAAGGATATCCCTTACACCAACAGTCTAACTATATTGTTTACATACGAAAGAGCTTGAAGCACTTCTTCTTAAACTAACAGTTCTCCTCCTTAACCCAGCTATCACTAAGTCTGATAGTAAACAAGCTACTTGTCTAAAGCACCATCAACTGCTCTTGCTTTATGATCACTATTAATCCAATCATGGAAAGGCGGTGTTGAGGTTCTTACAAGAGAAGTAGACTCCTACAGCTAGCTATATCTCGATAAAACCACCTTGAGAAACTCAGTTTCTTGTACTTTCTAATAATCTTGATGTCGATTCCTCCCACATAGTTTGACAGACGTGTAACACATAGTTATCTCATATTCTTGATGTTACGGTCACCAATGAGGATTTACTACATTGAAATTACTTTATGCTCTCCGATTACAATCGCAGATCATAGGATAATTAGAACCTAAACATTCTTCAGTCTACACCCATTCTCCAACACCACTACCAAACGTCATGTAAACAACACAGCAAAGGCTGATACTATCAGCACTTGAACCCAGAGAGAAATAATACAAATTCAGAGGTACCGTGAAACACCATAACAGAGTAGTGTCATGAAGGTCGCATCAAGTTTTAGAGGATGATATAGGACTGCCAATTTCTCAAGATCCTAACCTCTGTCCAATTTGAGCTTTTCAATTTAAAGCTTCTCTTGCCAGTTATTGCTACATCTGCAAACCTTCCGATAATATATGCTGGTAACTGATTAACCAGCACATTATGATTAAGAAAAATACGAGTTTAAGATATATCCACCATCAATGTAAATTTTTTTTTACACCATCAAGTCAATTTTACCTGGTGTAGCAGGTAATCTGTCCTATTTTCAAAAATACGAATCCACGTTTAAGGATGATTACCCATAGATATCATGCAAAAAGTTCATTATACTGACCGTGTATATAACTTAATATATTTTTCTTTACCCTTTACTTTACTTTTGGTAATGTCCGCAAACTGTCTATTGTTTAGTGTTTGCTCAAGGGTTTTTATATGTATAACTATTATTATTACGCAGAAAATTAGTACACTTCCGCATTAGATTTTGTAGCGTCAAAAAAATCTCTTTTTCTTTCCAATATTTTAGTAAGGCTACAAATCTAGTAATCTTTGTATACAGTGAGTTGTACCTACAAATTGCAACATGCCTTTTGCTTTAAAAGCAGGAACATTTTCATTCTTTATGTAAGTTGAAAAGACATCATAGCATACAAACCAATTATCAGATTGTTAGAACCACTTATCAATCTTTCATGTAAAAATCACAAGACAGAGACACCATATATTTTAGACCACAACTATTAGAAAGAATCCACTCGTGTAGAGCCAAAACTTGAAAAGGCAACGCCATAGGAAACTCTAACTTGCTAATTCATCATACCTAAGTCCTCAGTTCTATACACCACTTTGACCATATGATTCAACGTCAGAAAAAACATTTATGATGGCTCCATCATGAATTATGGGACACGCTTAATGTTGAATACAATGACACTGCAGATATACACGTAACCTAGAATAAATAGATGATACAGTATACAATACTTCAGGCTCAACAACCAATTAAAAATTGTGCAGGACGCTAAACATGCCTTGTACTTTCTTTTTGATCAGTAAGCGTGCCTTTAATGTTTGAGACAGCCATTTAAACTTGCAAACTTACAAAGTAGCTTTAATTGTTAAATCATTTAACATACATTAGGTGAACGAAAGGTCAAACTGTTAAAATTCTCTGTTCAAGCCAACATAACCATTTTCTCAGCTACTTTTTGTCTGCACTAAGTGCAGTTAGTTTCATGTTATGAGAATAAGCAGACCAATTAGCTCATAAAAGAGAGTGATATGACGATAAATGTTTAAAGAGAGGGTAAATTATCACAAGATATGCTCAGAGATATATAAAGTAAGTGTCCCAAAATTGCTAACCAGGTTTTTCCCCTCCACAATTACACGGTATTAAGAAAGTGAAAATCAGTCATGTAAATAGTAGTGATGAATGAAACTTAATTATCTCCTAATGAATGAGTTTATGATAAGATTTGGTAAGGTGAACTTTTAATAACACGTTATGTGGCAAAAATAATAACAACAACAACATACCCAGTATATTCCCACCAAGTGGGGTCTGGGGAGGGTAAGTGTACGCAGTCCATACCACTGCCTCAAAGGTGAGATAGAGAGGTTGTTTCCAATAGACCTCCGGCTCAAAATAAATCAATCTAAGATAAGATAAAGGAATAGTAATAGAACAAGATACAATAGAAATTAACATATTCAATAGTACCAAAAGCAGGATACTCCAGGTACACACCAAAACATACAACATCCTAACTCGGACTAACCTTCTACCCTAATCTGCCTCCTCCACAACTTCCTATTCAGGGTCATGTCCTCCACAACTTACTCAAAAGCACTTATTTTTCTTCCAAAGCTTGCCAAACACCTTGCTTTTCTAAAACAAGCCCTTTTGAAAAAAAGCAGCACTTTGTGCCTCCCAAAAGCTTGGGCAAACAGGCTATAGTGATTTTGTTAAGTTGCAAAATATTCTCTTGTTTCTATGAAGGATTGGTTTTCTTTCGTAGAGAGCCATATTTTGTTGTAGGTTCTCTTTATTTGGTATATGGCTTTTTAGTATTTTCCCATCATTAATAAAATTATTTACCTTATCAAACAAAATACACACATCCATTTAGAGGGAGCGATGGGGAAAAGGAGGAGACAAAGGGAGTGAACGCAAGGTGCAGAACACTTACAGCCAGCGCCACAAGGATTCATCAGAAGAAGCAGCAAAATTTAAAAACTTGCAGACCATTGTACATGCCACAAGATCCTGACAGATTTTACATAGAACAGACAGTTTTAAACAACAGAAATGCACATCGAAACCACAAATGGCTCTAGCCTTCTACTCCCTATCCGTTCTCCTTTTCTGCAAATGCATATATTTGGACAAGCTAAAATAATGGAAAAAATTATCGTTGTAGAATAATGGTATAAATAAATTTTCTTGTAAGGACAGTATCAATCAAACTTATAAATGTGATGGCATAAATTAGTTATTTTTAATAATTTAATGACATGTTTAAACTTTTTTCGATAAAAGAAAGAACAGAAAAAAGAGAAGGGTACCTGAAGATAAAGGTTTTAGCTTAAGAAGTGGGGGTTTAATGGAATTTAGGTAAATTACATAAAACCACAAACTTAAAGAGATCATATTACTCAAAATCTCTTATCTTTATAAATAATTATTTAAAATTCTGAATTTACTATTTTACTCTTGATATAATTTCACATTCAATTTTTACTCCATCGTCAACGCATGCAAGCCTTTTTTTTTTTCCAAAGATTTCCTTCCCTCACTCCCTACAAATTATCATCAGTTAAAACACATTTCATCTCCATTACTCTATTTTTTTCAAGTCGTTAATTTACTATGTTAAATTATAAATTTTTTCAGTTATTTCAAAAAGGTGAGTTAATTGTGTAAGTGAATTTTAAGTTAATATTTAACAACACAGATCATTATTCTTATATGTTTTCATCTTTGTTGTGTTAATTTTTCTGATTTTCAATGGCTAATGAAGATTCACCCTCAAACGATTTGAGAATTTCCCAAATTGAAACACAAAAAGGTGTTTCTATAAGTCATCAAATTGTGGGTTTTACTCTGGGTAACTTTGAATACATAGGAAAAGGTTTGCGTGAGAATAGGTCAAAGCACCGCAATAACTCAAAAAAGACGAAGGTTCTTAGGAAAAATTTTCGTGCAATAAATTAAGTATCGGACATGCACATGGAAGATCAGGAGGAATTAGAGCAGATCCCTAATTTAGTAATTTTGAAATTCATCGGTGATACATATAGGTGATACATATTTTTTGTTAATCCGCTTGATACATATATAAAAATATAAATTTCTAGATACATTTTCATAATGTAACGGTGATTCATATGAATGATACTTTTGTTATCAGTATATGGGTGATACATTTGTTGGCAGTGTATGAGTGATATATTTTGTTGTTAGATTATTGGTGATACATTTTATTGACAATGTGTGAGTGATATATTTGCGGACAAATTATTGGTGGTACATATGTCCTAAATGTTTCTATATCTATTATATTTTTTGATTCATTTATAAACGAATGATACATTTAACATATGAATATATGAATTATTTTTTAAATTATATTTTTCTCGGTATTTATTTTTGGCTGAATTATAGTTTGGTTGTAAAAAATTGATCTGCCAACAACTTAAGGTATGACAATGCACACAACCTCAATATAGTAGAGAGGCTTACAAAAGTTCTGAAAAATCAAGGAATCAAAATCTTTTAAATACATGGATTTTATATAACTGACCACTATCACTTCTAAACTAATCTATTAATATGTTGCAGAGATTGTGGATTGTTTGTTGCGGCATATGCTGAATTTTTAAATAATGTGCTTAAAATACCTTCTTCAGATTTTAATCCAGAGTTGCATCGTACCAGATACGCTTCACTGTTATGAAATTATGAGGTGAACAAGGCATTTAATAGATATATTAGTGACAATCAGAATCCTCCTAGGCCTAAACGCCTTTGTGATACATATGACAATTCAAATTTTTAAGTGATACATATGTTTGATATATTTTAGGTAATGTAAACATTTGTGTAGCATATTGCCTACACAAGTTAGTAAAACACATATATAGTTGATTCATATATTGCAGATTTGTTATAAGTAATATGAATCACAATTATAATATTTTTGGCATAATTAGTTTAAGAGTTTAAAACGTATTACATATATGTAGCACATTTTTTTTACTAGAAAAATGTTATCACTAATATATCAGATATATCAAAACATCTTAAAAATAATTCAGGCACTATTAATATGAATGACATAACTTTCATAAACGTTTAACCAGTATTATATAACATTCACAATTATATGAATCACAAATATATTTTTTTTAAAAAAAAATAATTAAGGAGTTTAAAACGTGTCATATATATGTATCACACTTATTTCAATTATAAAAATGTAACACTAATATAACAGATAACCTCTTAAAATTAATGCAGACAATATTAATATGAATCACATAACTTTTATAAACGTTTAATATGAATCATATAACTTTCATAAAAGTTTAATATGTATCAACTACAAACAATTATTTGATATCTCATGAAACATATTTTTGAGAGATTAACTCAAATTATTTAATTCATAATATTGAACTTCATAAATATTTTATATTCCAATTCAAACAAAAATATCACATCTCCTTTGGGAGGTAGCTACAGCTATGTCTGTTATGACCTTCACGCCCACACTTTCCACAACAATTTGAGGTTGATGAAAACGTTTCACTACTTTTCTTTTGACTCCCTCTCTTAGGTCTTCTTGGTGGTCTTTTATATTTTGGAGATAAAATCACTTTTTTCAACTCCTCCGTTGGTACATGTCAATTCAGTTTATCGGGCATTGGACAAAGTGGTATTTCACACATCTTGACTAGTGTCTCCTGTTGTTAGTAATCAGAACAATATGTCTTCATTTTCTTTACACGTTTTCTTTTCAAAACAATACATGTGTGCAAGGTATCTCGTCAAGCTAAAATATCTTACTTTGAAAGTATCAGAACCACACATACATGAAGCCTTGAATAGCCAACTACATTTTGGAGATTTACACATCAAAATATAACTGAAAAAAAAAAAATATATCATAAATATGAATCTCTATTTTACTGTTATTAAATGTATCACATATATTCTAAATGTATCTCTCACAACTTTTGCACTAACTCACACTCTTTAAATATGAATCAGAAATTTCAAACTTCAACTTATATGTCAAGTATGCTAAATGTATCATATATATTGAATATCTAATTTTGGAAAAAAAAATTCATAGAAATACAACCAAATGTATCACAAAGATTTCAAATGTACCACATAGTAATCCTCATCTCTCAGCTCTTCAAAAGGCAATTCTTTTACGTCTAAGGCACTATTTTGGGCTAAATCATCTAGATGCTTCCACATTCTCTATGTAGGATTATACTCTGGCAATCTCTTCTAGCCCTGTTTTTGCAGTGTCGTTCATTCCATCTGAGTTGGAACTGGAAAGGTAATGAATTTGCGATCCACTGGAACAGAAATTTCATATGATCAATTTCAACACAGAATCAAGTATCATGTTCAAATAAAAGAACTCAAAGCAAGTCGGCTTGATAAGTAACAAAAAACTTAATAGCTGAAAAGGACGATGGTTTAGAAATGTCCATCTTCACAAATAGAAGAACTCGTCTGTCTCTTCACATGCACACAATCTCGATAGTTAAGCATTTCAAATAGTTCGGTACAAAGATTTTTCATGAATCACAATACCGTCAACTCGATAGTTGCATAGTTAATATCTGAAATTCAAACACTGAAAATTGCAAAATCACAGATATGATCGCCATTGAAAATAATCAGAAAATTAAAGACGGAAGAAGGAAGAAATTTTGTTGTTTTGAAATTTGAAAGTTGGAGACGGAAGAAACTGAATTTGACTCGATGGTTTGCTTGAAATTTGAAAGTTGATTGGGGATATTGCTGATTTTGTGAATCTCATTAATTCAGTGTGTAACTGATTCTGCGTGATTTGCTCCACAGAATAAAAAAGAATCCGTTACTTCCTTAAATAAATAACAATTTTGTTTTAAATGTATCACAACTTATATGTATCACAGTATAACAAATGTATCACAAATATAAAAATCCGGGGTATGATGTAATTAAACATAATTACGGGATAAAGTGTTAGAGCCCATAAAAAAATCAGGATTTATGTAAGTTACCCATTTTTTTTTGTTGTTGTTTATGGACTACTATTGGAATTTGTAAAGGGCAAAATTCAGAAATAGCATACTTAAGAGCCTAATTATTATTTTTATAGCAACAGTTTCATAATTACATTTTATAACAACATATATTTTGTATTTTTTAAAAATGTTACTGTAAAAATACATATACAATAAAGTTACAACCCTTAATTAACTGAAATTAGTTGACCGATATATGGTATAATTACCAATCCAGTAAATTTATAGATTCCTTTTCCATTTAAAACTCACAAAAAATGTGACTTCCATTATATTTCTCTTCACGTTTGAAATTCAAATTTCAGTTTTTCCCCATTAGCAATTCCATCCGAAAACCCGTTAATCAGCTGCACGTTTTCTTAGCAATTTATTCTAATCCAACCCTGTTTTGGAAATTCAACTATTGTTGTTGCTGAATTAAATTGGACTGATTCTTCTTCGGAAATCAACAACAATTGCAAAACGATGCAGTAATTTATTTGAACCAAATTCAATTGTTGATTCTTCTGATCAATTTGTTTGAATTCAACTGTCAGTTGAAAATTCATCCATTACTACTGTTTAAGGTACATAATCATTATTGTTGTTTAGTTTGATTTTCTTTTTAACCATTATTGATGTGCCTATCGAGTTTCTGTTGTCGTCGTTACTTTGTATGTGAAAAAATTGTAAAAGAAATTCGAGTTAGAAGCATTTCAATAGTAAAATTGAACATATAGAAACAAAAATTGGGAATTCATCTTGGTGTTGCAAATTTCAGCTTAAAACTTGTGTGAAGTGTAAAAAAGTCAGTATTCGACTATTATTTTGAGGATAGTTTGTTGTTATTTTGATTGTTTTAATAATTCTACAAATTCTGAAGCTTTGTTGTTTAATCGTTTATGATCGAATTCAGCTGTTGAATTTGATGATATTCTATGAACACATATGAAAGTATAAATTATCTGCTCCAGATGTAATTTTGATCTGTTTAATGGTCACATTGCATATGTATTTTTTGATATGGTTAATGTTAATACTGCATATGTATTTTTTTGTTGTTGTCGGAATTTTAGACTATAACTATATATTTGGAAATATATTTTGTACCTGTTTTACTTCCGTTTGATTCAATAATTTCTGTATTTGGTTAAAAACTTTTTCTGTGTTTGTAATTTAATTTATACAAATATTGTTTAAATGTATTTTTTACAGGTTGATGTTGGCTGAGTAACTTTGTTTACACTTAAAGTTGTAAATTGTGTGTTAAAACAAGTAACATCTGACAAATATATATATTTATTTATTTTTTGGTTAAATCAATTGGAGATGGGAAACATACCAGTCCTTGTGAAGCACTCTAGTCGATGGATGTATGAAAAAAACTACGAAGAATATGTCACTGATGCTATACTGTTGAGCATATCAGCAACATTCGTTGAGCTGCACGATGTTTTGGCATCTCACTTAAGTGTGGATTTAACCAGCAAACGTATTCTAGTGGAATATCAAATAAGTGCTAATACAGGGAAGATAGAAATACATAATGATATGGGATTAAAGGTCTATATTTTTCAGAAAAAACAGATACAAGACATGAATTGTCGTCCTTTATATGTAAGCATTTTGGAGAAAGTTGTAATGAGCAATTTCGCGAGTTCATCTATATGTGATGCTGAAAGAAGAAGTAACTGTAACAGCTTGCAAACAGTGATAAATACAATAAATGAAGGAGCTTTGGTGATTTCTGAAAATGCACAAGCATTAGATGTATTTGAGATGGATATTGTTGAGGTGATTATCTCAGACCCACATCACAAGCATGTTGAGGATGATCAGGTTTACTTGACAATTTTTTTTTTAAAGTCAGCCATGAAGGACTATTCAATTAGGGAAAAGTTTCAAACGCGAAGTAAAAGGTCAAGTAAGAAAACGTACGTACATTCTACATCACTCTAATCTTGTTTAATATTAGTTTGGATATGTATTTTGAATGAATTAAATTATGTTGGATGCAGTTACACATTGTTTTGCAAATTAAGAAACTGTGAGTTTTTAATGCGTGCTTCAGGCATTGGAGAAAGTGAAATGTTTAGAATAAGAAGATTCATACCTGAACATACTTGCCCGGTGAAGGACAAGATCTATCCAAAGGTGCATGCTACTAGTATGTTGATAGGTGGTATGGTTAAACAGAAATTCAAAAATCACAAACGAAAATACAGTGCGACGGAAATCAGAAATGACATGAAGGAAGATTTTGGTATGAATTTGACATACACTTTATGTTGGAGGGTCAAGGAAAGAGCGTCAGAAGATTCGAGGGGTAAGCCATCAGCATCTTATGGAAAACTGCCATCATACTTATATGTGCTGAATACTACCTATCCAGAGTCACATATAAGAATGAAGTAGACAGATGATAATACGTTCTTGTATGTATTTATCGCTCTACATGCATTCATTAAAGGAATCGATCATTGTAGACCAGTCGTAGTGGTTGATGCTAGTCATATATTTCTTTTGGCATATGGTGTGCTTGATTCTGAAAATGATGCATCCTGGACGTGGTTCTTCGAGAATCTAAAGGAAGCGTACGTGGAAAGACAACATATGTGTGTTGTGTCTAATAGGAATCCAAGCATCATAAAGGTTGTTGGTGATGTGTACAAAGATGTTCCACATTATGCATGTATGTGGCATCTATGGGAAAATGTGAAAAAACTTTACAGAAAGTCACACGATGCATTGTCGGAGATCTTTTATACAATGGTCAAATCATATTCAAAGTCAGAATTCCACATGTTAATGAAAAAAGTTGAGGCAGTTGATATTAGGGTGAAGAAGTATTTGGAATTGGCGGGTTACAAAAAGTGGGCTAGGTCGTATGCAACAGTTCACCGAGGATGGACTTTGACTTCAAACATTGCGGAGTCAATAAATGGAGTGCTTGTATTAGCTAGAGAACTGTCAATTTATGACTTTCTTGAGGAAGTTCGATTACTGTTTGCAAAATGGAATTGCGCAAATAGGCAGGAGGCTTCATATACCTTCACAACACTCATTGAAAAGTTTAATGACATACTCAGTGAGAACGAGATTTTGTGTACTCATATGATGGTATGGCCTTTTAGATTTGTACAAATTATAATTATGAAAACATAAATATGAAAATACTTTCCACTCAGTTGTAAATTAATCAAAATATATACAACATAAACAATATGATCATTTAAAAACATAATATGTATTTTGCATATATATTTTTTGTATTGAAAATTATTAACACTGCATAAGTATTTGGATGATCTGTAAAAATGTAATCTGCATATGTATTTTTATTGCATATGTATTTTTTTTGAAAAATGTTGGCATGATTACAACATATCATGAAATATGGAATTCATCTTTTTGTATCATTGTATTTAACTTTTTATGTTTATATCAAGTTGTACCATCCACAGAATATATGTATACGGTACACGACAAATAAAAGCACTTCATTAATTGCATCAAGGAAAAAAAATGCTCATGTAATGCATTTCAAATAGATGAGATACCATGTGCACATGCTTGTGCTGTGTTGGAGAAAAAGAATTTTGACAAAGGGTCATACTGTTGTGATTTGTTTAAACCAAAAACTGTTTTGAAGACGTATGATATTTCAATCTACCCGTTGTCATACAAAGAAGACTGGATAATACTAGAGAGCATACTTGGTGAAATAGTGTTGCCTCCAAAATTCAAAAGACCTCCAGGAAGACCTGTAAAGAAGGATCGTAAAAAATCAGGCTGGTATATGTTTGGAAAGAAGAATTTCAACTCATGTGGTGGTTGTGGGGCTAAGGGTCACAATAGGCGTTCTTGTAGGAAATATCGGAAATGATACATTTCTTCTTCTGTATTATTTCTTAAAACTTTATTTTTCATTTGTTATAATCATGAACTATTTCAGTTTAGTTAATACATTTATGAATCATTTGACAATTGAAGACAGTAATGTCTGATTACTGGAGCTATCTATGTTTCAAAATCTGAAAATTTTCAAGCAGCAGTTCATATGTATTTTTTACATAATATATATATTTTAGGTTAAAATGTGGTAACTTTTATTGAGCCAAACAAGTATATGTTTCCTAATTGTTCAAAGGTTTAAATATATGTGACATATTCTGCAAATATATGTTTGAAGTGCATAATGTTAGTACTGCATATGTATTTATATGCTAAAAGTACATTTGATGTATAATACATATGTGTTTTTTAGCAAAATATCATCAATGCATATGCATTTTGTAACTAAAATCAAATCTATAACTGCATAACATAGTCAAAATTATCTTTTATTCGAGTTCTCTTGTATAATGATTTTAAATGAACACATAGTAGGTATGTTCCAGTTGTATTTTTGAAATATTTGATTTTAACACTGCATATGTATTTCTAGTCTGAAAACATTTGGTTTATACTGCATATGTATTTTTAAAGCATAATATGTACACTACATATGTATTTCTTAACTAAATGCCAGAGTAAACGGTATAGCTCCATAAAACTACATGTTATATTTAACAATGTAGGAAGGCGGTGAAAAACTTTAAAGAACAACAACAACATACTAAAATACATATTAGGAATGGTCCATATGTATTTTTGCAATGCATGATTTTAACACTGCATATGTATTTTTAGGCTAAATATAATTAATTTATACTAAATGTGTATTTTTATGCTAAGTAAATATGTATTTTCAAGCAGCAGTTCATATATATTTTTTACATATTATATATATTTTAGGTTAAAATGTGGTAACTTTTATTGAGCCAAACAAGTATATGTTTCCTAATTGTTCAGAGGTTTGAATATATGTGACATATTCTGCAAATATATGTTTGAAATGCATAATGTTAGTACTGCATATGTATTTATATGCTAAAAATACATTTGATGTATAATACATATGTATTTTTAATCAAAATATCATCAATGCATATGTATTTTGTAACTAAAATCAAATCTATAACTGCATAACATAGTCAAAATTATCTTTTATTCGAGTTCTCTTGTATAATGATTTTAAATGAACACATAGTAGGTATGTTCCAGTTGTATTTTTGTAATGTTTGATTTTAACACTGCATATGTATTTTTAGTCTGAAAATATTTTGTTTATACTGCATATGTATTTTTAAAGCATAATATGAACACTACATATGTATTTTTTTAACTAAATGTCACAGTAAAAGGTATAGCTCCATAAACTACATGTTATATTTAACAATGTAGGACGATGGTGAAAAATTTTAAAGAACAGCAACAACAGACTAAAATAAATATTAGGAATGGTCCATATGTATTTTTGCAATGCATGATTTTAACACTGCATATGTATTTTTAGGCTAAATATAATTGATTTATACTAAATATGTATTTTTATGCTAAGTAAATATGTATTTTCAAGCAATAGGTCATATGTATTTTTTACATATTATATATATTTTAGGTTAAAATGTGGTAACTTTTATTGAGCCAAACAAGTATATGTTTCCTAATTGTTCAGAGGTTTAAATATATGTGACATATTCTGCAAATATATGTTTAAAGTGCATAATGTTAGTACTGCATATGTATTTATATGCTAAAAATACATTTGATGTATAATACATATGTATAGTATGAAAATTACATATGTATTTTTTACCTAAATCTCACAGTACAAGGTAGAACTCCATAAAATAAACAAAATAAACTTTAATTCAAATCAAAATTATTCCCACATCAAAACTAAATTAATTTCATTCAGTCTGAAAATAAGTACTGTTATAACCTACAAATAGAATCAATTCAAAATATAAAAATTAGTCTGTAAAATCAAAACCTACATCCATAAATCAGTTTCAAATCTACAACCAGTTTCACAAGTAAAAAATTCATCAACCATCATCCATCAAAAACTTCAGTGACACTAGTTATTCTACTTTGCCTTGCAGGCCTCAAGGGTGCTTCGACATCACTAATTGCATTTGCTTTTTTTTTTCGAATCCCATAGTCCTACAAAAGTACAACATATCTTGTACGGAGTGCGTTGGGGTCAAACTCAGTCGGAATAACTTTGTGACCGTAAGAAAGGCACTCTGCATACATAACCATAAAGACACCACAATCCCTACAAAAAAAAAAACTTTTGATGAAATAGTGAAATATATTTTGTACAAACATATAATTTTTGTATATGTAAATTCAAAACTTACAAGCTTCCACTCGGTTGTTGAGGCAAATCATCCTCAAATAAAACATCAAACATATCTGAGGAGTCTTTGTCTTTGTATCTTGGATGATTTTAAAGATCAATTCCTTTCTTAACATAGAATTACAACCTTGGAGACACAATGGAATAATCTTTGCTATTTTCTCGATCTCAGCAAGAACAACAGCATAATGACCACTGGATTCATATGAATCATACAAGAATATACACCTCTCTAAAAATGATAAAACTACGAGAATCCAGTGATGCTTTTCCTTTAAATTGACCGGAATAAAAATGTCTTCCACTGTATGTCATGGCACTGCAGCATGCATACGGAACCCATTGATGTATTCGTTAAGATGGTGTTGTTGTTCTCCAGCATTAATGTTTTGATGATCCATAGAATAAACATCTATCAAAGATCTAATTACATTCATAAAGTTGCAGTCAACTGTACTGTATTTGTACGATTTGTTTGGCTTATTTTTGTACGAACTATGCGGCTCGTACTTTGACTTCTTCCTCAAGTAGTAAAAGCAGACATCAATATGCTGCATTAGTGAATACCACAAAATTTAGAATATTCAAACAAATTATATACTAAATATTAAAGTGTATGTAAGTAAATAATACATATGCTTTTTTAATATTAATGTTGAAGATCAGTTACTTCAAGACTATGTTATCTAATAGTATATGCAACCGTATGTGATGTACTATACTATATCATATTTATATTTCTGAAGTATATATGTATTTTAAACACATATATGTTAAATCATATGTATTTCTATATAATCTAATATGTATTTTTAAGTAGTGTTTCAGCCGCAATGGAATAAATTTCAAAATAATATACTAACCGAGTCTGTCCATGTCTGATCTACAAACTCCATAGTATAGAACCAATTTTTATCTTCAACAGTCTCAACACCAAAATGCATCATTGAAATGTCTGACTTTCCCCTCTTGTAATGTTCTACTTTTCCTTTCCTAGGTATTGTAATGAGATGGTAAATCAGGAAAACATAATTGATACAAAAAAATAATTTGAATCAAGTCAAAAGAACAATCTCTTGGCAGTAGCTTTTAATAGGTCGGCAGAAATCCATTCCATGAAGTTTTTGACAATCTTCGTATCTATTATTTCATCAATTGGGTGATATAAAAATGGATGTTTCTGGGGAAATATGCGTATTAGCCCTGCTGAGCTCCCTATATAATTACAGATTACAAAAATTTAATTAATACAAATGTATTTTCAAGACATATTACATTAAAAATTATATATATATTATTGTACTTACTAGCTGCTGAACCAAATTTTTTGGTGTTTGGCGATTCCTTGAATTTTGATGGTCGCCTAATCCTTAACTTTGGTCTAGGAGTTTTAACTTCACGATTATCGGATAGATGAATCATGATGTTTTTTTTATCGTACACATTCAAGCTAGGTAGAAACTCATCTGGGATTGTGTTTTGTGAATCAGGCCACAATTGTTCAACCCTCTGTTCATCATTGTTTACTTCTTGTGTATTAGGAGGTGTCCTAACTTGCTCCTCTGTATCAAATTCGACCTCTGAATGCACCAGTGACTTTGAACTCAAATCAGTGATCCCTCTGTTCATCTAACAAAAAAATTTAAAAAAGAATATTACTTTTTTTCTATCAAAACAAACCTAAACAAACTCAAAATATATTATAGACAGATACATACTTGAGCCTGATCTTCAATGGCGGTGTCAGAAGTTTTTGCATCCAAAATTTTATGATGAGATTCTTCTTGACGGTTCGCCGATGGATGTATGATGATGCTTTGTCTTCGATAGGCATTTAGGCTCTGTAACATCTCATCAGGGATTGTGAATTAAGAATCAGACAAAATTATTTCATCAATTTTCTCATCGCTGGTCTGAAAAAAAATAATTTAATTGTCCTTTGGATTATTACATCACATGAAGACAAAGTTAACATCACTATACATACTCAACAATCATGTTGAACAACCTTGTCAGAATGTAAGTAATCCAAATTTATACTTCGGAGAAGCTCATCAGGGATTACTTGTTGAGAATCAATTTCAACATTCATTTTTTCAGAATGCAAATCAGTGCACCCGTTGAAAACAAGTAAAAAAATCAAAAACTACGTCAAACAAACATGTTTTTGTATCTGTTTATATATGTGAATTCAAATGAATATATATATAAAACATAATTATTTACCTTTGTACCAAGCAAACTTGCCTCCAATTCCTGATCAACCTCAGAACTTAATCGCTGTGGTGATTTTTTGGTACCAACATAAGCCATATTTTGAAGGTCAGGATCTTTATCTGCATGTTGTTGCTACAAATACATATATAAATTCAAATACCCTATTAATACTTGAATCAAACATAATATATATATTTTTTTATGAAAATGAATATATATATATATATATATATCAATATGTATATATATATACATATATACACTAAAAATACATATTGATATATAACATCAAACTGAAAAATACATATCAAAGAACATAGCAAAAAAATCACTATCAGTGTTAAAATACATCTTCAGTGTTAACAAGTACATATGAATAAAACTAAAAATACAGATGCAGTGTATAGAACATTGTAAAAATACATATTGATATATAACATCAAACTCAAAAATACATATTCATTTACAAAACTAAAAACACACTCTGTTTCAGGTTATAATGTTTATAATCAACCAAATAATATATATTGTTATGTGAGCATCCTCAAATGTATTTTGAATATAAACTATAAATGTACTAGTAAATATGTATTTGGAACTTTAATGTTTACCTTTGTACCGTCAAAAATATTATTCGAAGATTGAACAACATCAGGACTGAAATGTTGTCCAGAATATTGTAACCCTCCCTCATCAACATTTGATTTATCAGCTTCCATATCTACAACCTGCTCCTTAAAAAATTTTGTACAATAACATAACAAGTTATTTTATAAATATGTTGTATTTGTATAAGGAAGTCCAATAAGTATACATATTCAAACCAACTAAGTTTTTTAAAGAAAAAATTTACCTTGCTTTGAGCAAATGCTTTCTTCATCTTTTTTAATTTTTTTCTCATTAGACCACGAATTCCTTTAAACTCGCGACGAACCTGTTTTGATACAAAATCAATAAATAATTTTTTTTTCATGTAAAACAAATATTTTCAAAAAAAAAAATTACCTCATCGCAGAATGCATCAAAATGTTTCTTAGAAATAAAGGCTTCTTTCTCAACATGACTCTGAGGCTTTGACACGGCTACTTCCTCTACATAACTATCTGGCTTTGACTGTACCTGAGGAAAAATAACTCGAGTTGTTTGCTTTTCTTTCTTCATTTTTGAAGAAGATGCCTGTCGTGTTAAAATTATCTTGAAAACTGGTGTCTTCGTTCCAGCAGACTTTGCAGCATGAAGAGTTGGTGTCCTCGTTTGGGTATGCTGGTCAATAATATTTACTTGCTTTTTCCTTAAAGGTTTCTTCGTTGCTGGTGTTGATGAATCAACCTTCTGTTTCTTCTTTGAATGTTCGTTGATCTTTCTTGGTGGTGGATCCTGAAAGTCGTCATCAGAATCAACAGAACGTTCATGTTGGATTGCATCCTTCTGTGGTATTTGTAATTTTGTCAGCTCCTTTTTTGTTGGCTCTATGTTCTTAAAGACAACCTAGAATAATAGGTAAATAATATATGTTAAAGAATCAGTTAAACAATTGTAAATGAAAATGTATATATGTATGCTGTAAAATACATATTAATACATATGTATTTAGTAACAACAAACCTTGCCATTGTCCTTGAACATAACATTCATCAAAAACTCAAAGCGTGGACAAGGTGCAATCGTCTTTCAATTTAATAATCGGGGAATCCGATTATCAACCTTTGATGCAATCTTTGGTGGTACAGAAGAACAACACTCATAAAGCCACACTTGGATTGCCAATGGCATTCCCTGAATCAAATAAAATTAACCACTAACTTTCAACCGGTTGGTCAAACTTCTAGCCAGATCTTCAAAAGATAAAGAACCCCATGGAAAATCCTTATATCTTCCACTATCGACGAAATCGAAATGAAGACGTGGTATAACCACAATTTCTACATTAGAAAAAACAGATAAATGCAAGAAATACAGGATTGCAAATTTTTCAGCATCCTCGTCGTTGTTCTCCCCCCATACTTTCTCCGTGAATGCTAGAAATAGTTATTTTTTCTGTGTAATTTCTACCCCATTGAAATATTTTTCAACCAGCCTATTTGATACACCCTCATCAAAAGTAAAGTCATACATATTTGACATACAATTCAATTCAGTTATGATAGCAAATTTCCTAGGAGTAAAATTAAGAAAGGTGCCATTAGCACAAATCAGAATCCCAGAAGAAGAACTACCCTTCGCCTCAAGCGTCATAACGCATCTGCACAATTGTTCTTGCACTACACATTGCTGCTTTTTCATAAAATAACCAAAATTGTGATTGTTGCAAAAGTTTTTAAACTGTTCCTTCTTTAAAATTGCGCGTATGCTTCCATAAATATCTGTCACTGTACGAGCACATGTATGGTGCAAATCTTGAAAGTTTTCTGACAATGAATATTTCATCCCGCATCACCTACATAAAGTAAAACAACCACTTCTTAATCTGTAACAAAAAATTCAAGCAATTAAAAAACTGGAACTAACAGTTAAAAAAATACATATCACATATACTAAAAATACATATAGCCAATACAGTGTTAGGGTATTTAAATTAATATTAACATGCATATGTATTTTGACCATATAAAACCACAACCAACATTGAAAAATACAAATTAAGTATGTATTTCATATGATTAAAATGCATATGTATTGTGATCTTATCAAAACTGCAACCAACAGTTAAAAATACATATCACATATACTAAAAATACATATAGACAATAGAGTTTTAGGGTATTTAAACTAATATTAACATGCATATTGTAATACCCCGCATGTTTCTAAGCTAGAAAGTGAATAAGTTTTTCTACGTATGAAACCTCCTATCCTATGAGTAGCATTTTAGTGCATGACTTACAATGAGTATCCTAGAGATAAGATAGCATATGATGCATTAAGCATGTTCATATGAGTCACTTAAGGTAATACAAGCTAAGAGTTTTTTAATCCATCAAGTTTTAGTGTTAGATTTCATAAGGGTCATATTTGAACGAGTATAACTTGATGTTAATATGGTATTTCTGCATATTTAGACCCACCAAATTATAGAGAATCAAACTAGCTTTCTAAAGATACCAATTTTGCCTTAATCAGATACCCGAGCAAAAAGTTATGCCCATTTTTGTGAGAGACAGTAAGGATAGGCGATTGGTTAGGCGCCGCCCAACCAAACTTAGGCGATTGGTTAGGCGCCGCCCAACCTGACTTGTGCAATTACTTGGGCGCCGCCTAAGTCAGTTCCAAGTGCCAAAAACACTCTGTTTTGAGTTATTTTGAGGGTAATTAAGTCTTTTAACACTCCTTACACGTTCCTAAACTTAACCCTACGAAATATATAGCTTCTAAACATATTACAACCCTATTAACATCTCAAAGCTCATCATCCAAGAGCACTAAAATAGAAAAACAACTAGGGTTTCATAATTAAGCTTGAAGATCCGATTTCAAGGAAATTCCTCCATCAATCATCAAGAACCTCCCTTCCAAGGTATGCGTAGTGTTCATCCACGGATTCCTTTCGTCCGTGGAGTTCAAGAATCAATCTTTAAAATACAAAATCTTGGTTGGTTGTGGTGATATGATCATACCCATGTTGATGCTTGTTTGTTTTGCTATATAATAGTATCGTGACTGTACATCTCATGAAAGTTATGTTGTTAGTTGAAAAACATGATCTTTAGATGGATTGATAGAATGCAAGTATGAAATCCACCTATGCCTTAAAGAATGCATGCAAGGTGTTCGATAAAATGCCTAGTATGTTAGAACTTCATATTTACATGATTTCATGATATCTAAATAACAAGTTCATGTTAGTCATACACTCCAATATGAATTTCCATGCAAATTATGTGTTGTTATTGTTGTGGTATAAAGCATGTATGATGATGAAGATATGAATTATGTATGCGAATTATATCCATGCTTTCCCTACCATGTTTGATATGTTGAATAAATACATGAAGTAAAATATCCCCAAATCATTACAATATGAACTAAATGCTACATGTTGTCGTTCCCTTATGCTTGAATGGTTTCCATGCCATTGCTATGAATAGTATATGTTGTCGGAATGCCCATGATATTAGAATATGAGATTTATGACTTGATTATAAGCATTCCTATTCATGATAGATATTATGATGACCATGTACTTCATGAAATCCCCCACTCATGTATTATGGATTGTTATTGATGGTCGTGTACTCAAGAAATTCAAGTTGTGTCAGTTTCCTTCCTTCGAGTCCTGGGGGTACTTGTACCCAAAAACTATAGTTGTGAACCTAGAGCCATGCCATGTTTTCACGATACTCTCAGTCAAGCCATGATCTATAGAATTCAGTCAGTCATGTGACTCAGGAAAACTCAGAAATCTCAGTAATCTAAGTAGTCCAGTAATCTCAGTAATCTCAGTAATCTCAGTGCTCAGTAACCTCAGCAACCTCAGTATTCACAGTCAATCTCAGTAACTTCAGTATCCTCAACCAGTCCCCAGAACTCAGTATATTTCGTTAGTCATCGGAATCCAGTAAACTTAGTTTAGCTCCGCTAAACAATACCACTAGTATCAGTCTAGTTAATCAGTATCAGTTCAGCTAATCAGTTCAGTTCAGTTATTCAATTCAGCTTAGTTATTCAGTTCAGTGTCCTTCTGATGGGAGTAGAAGTTAGCACCGAGTGAACCCAAGAATGAGAACTCACCTGCCAGTTCAGGGTGTGATTCTTAGTAGTCATCCTTGTGTTCCAGAACTACGTAGCCAGCGTAGGTTGAGACATCTTAACCTGTCAGATTAGGGTTGATGAGGTGGCTTAACCTGTCAGTTTAGAGTTCCCACCGTTCTCATTCGAGTACCTGCCAGTATAGGGTTCTCACAACTGTCCTTACCAGTGGCGCGGTATTGACACCCCTCTAGTCGGGGCAGAGATTGGACCCCAACTTTGCTATATGCGTTATAGGGGCATGTCAATTAGATGACTACTTCCCACAGTTTCAGTATAAGTCTCAGTAAAAGTACTCAGATAGTTCTTCGGGATATTAGGACTATCAGATACAGTACAGAACTCAGCTAGTTCCATCAGATTTACGACTGTCAGATACAGTCATTCATGCTATCAGTTATCAGAACTCATGTTATCAGATATATCAGTTATCAGAATTCAGTTATCATTCATGATATGTTATCAGTAAATACATGTCATCAGTATTCATACTCAGTAGTTATGTTATCACGAGCTCAGTTTCAGGACTGTTATATACAGTCAATCAAATCAGTTCTTCATAATCAGAACTATCAGAAACAATCACTCCTTTATCAGTAACATAGTATCAGTCTCCTAGTATTCAGAAATACAGTATCAGTTCCTCACTTATTAGTGAATTACATATTAATATCAGTAAACTCAGTCATTCAGTATCTCAATATCAGTAAACTCAGTCATTCAGTGTCTCAATATCAGTAAGCTCAGTCATTCAGTATCTTAACATCAGTAAGCTCATATTGTCAGTATTCAGACTCAGTAGTCAGTATCACCACGAGTTTAGTTGCAGTTACGTATGTATGTCTGTATTCTCATGTTCATATCAGTCAGCATTGTTCATGCATACAAAACCCTTTGCATTTAGCCTACCTCACTTGTATACTCAGTACATTCAGTCGTACTGACGCATTCGCGCTATGGTATTTTATTTGAGGCCATAGGTACAGAGGCATGAGTTTTAGAGCAGCAGTAGCATTGCAAATTGCAGCAGTCAGTGCTCATCTTCATTTGAGGACAATATTATTATTACTTTATTTCAGTATTTTAGATTAGTTTTGCAGTTCATGGAGTTAGTTGAAGACATATTCCTTCAACTCCTTATTCAGTTTAGTTAGAGGCTTTCGAACTAGATGTAAGATTAGATATTCAGACTTTAGTATTTACGTTTCTTTTTGGTATTGTTATACCATGTTTTTTTCAGATATGTATCAGTATTGAACCTTATGGACTTACAGTTCATGTTTCCGCATATTTTATGAGATATTATGCAGTTTATAGGTACAGATATCAGTCATGGATTAGATTGTGGTCCTTTGGGGTCATGAGCACCTTGTAGCATTTCGGCTTAGAAAATCGGGGCGTTACAAACTTGGTATCAGAGCCTAAGGTTCAACAGTGTCCTAGGAAGTCTGAAAACTGCATCAAGTAGAGTCTTGTACATGGGCGTGTTGTGCACCACACTTATGTGCAGGAGGCTATGAGATGTTTTAGGAACAGTTTCCCTTCTTTCAAGTCTCAAGATCGTGTTATAGCAAGTTTCTCTAAGGAACCCATGTAGATTCACATCAAGCTTTCCTCATGTCAACCTTACCTTACTTTCAAGGTAACAAAAATAGTGAAGCTTAAGTCCTAAAGATAGGGATTTCTCATGCAGTCCCTGGAGGCAGTTATGGGATTTTTCATATGCTCAGACAATATCCCCTCAGTCCAGTCATGTTCCAAAGTTGTACAGATTTCATTTATGATCATGAGAACTCCTTTGTAAACTCAAATCCAATTTTTGATATGCCGTTAGATCCCTTCTCAGAATCCTATGACAGTATAGACCTAGCATTTTAAGCATGGACCCAAGAGTTTAGCAGTATATAAGTTGGGATAGTATTATCTAGTCTGATTAGATTATGTATTCATGGGGAGAGTTGTACCAACATAAATTATTAGGTTTGAAAAGTGCTAGCAGGCAAGCAAGAATTTAAGTTTATTGACTTAAAATTAAGCATAAAGGTGTGAATGTGATATTAGCAGTATATGAGGAAACAGAATCAGATGATGTGTTTAGTAAGACAAGCAGGTGTCGAACAGAATATAGGTATGTGATAATAGATCAAGTGACCAAGTCAGTCCCTCAGACTCCAGTAGTAGAGCCAGTATGTATAGAAAGCAGTAAGGGAAGACAATTCTTGACCCATCCTCATCTCAGTGCAGAATTTTGCACCTCAGCTATCTAAAAAAAAATCCACTCAGGAGTTGCATGTCAACTCCATGGTCACGAACCAGACTCATGCATTTCTTTTTCCCATAAATCATGTATGATTTTTGTTCCCAGTATAAGGGGTTTAGTTCCAGCTCTCTTAGTATTACAAATCATGTCCCATGAGTACAGAAACTCTAGACTCAGGTCATGCAGCTCATGACTCATGTACGCATATCATGCTTTCCAGTATACTTAGCTTCCATGACTCATGCTATGCCCCTACAGATCAGATACATTTAGACTACATCATGTATATCCTCAGTTCAGACCTTATTGGTAAATCCAAACTATTGATATTTTATTCCTCAAGTTTCAGTCATGTGTCAAGTTTAGTTTGTATCTATTCATGTCTCAGGTCCTGTTGATTTACTCCTCCAGTTACCTCTCCTTATGGAACAGTGTAGTGATGAGCAGTTGTTTAGATAAGAGAAGATTGTTGCATGCTTACTTTGCACGAGGGTGTAGTTGTGAAGATAGGCTTGAATGTCATGATAAATGCGCAATAAAATGTCTAGCAAGGGGTTGTATTTAGAAGTTGGGAAAGTACAAAGTGTAAGTGCACATTTAGATCCTTGACTTATGTCAGTCCCCAACATGTAGCCATCAAAAACTCAGTTGCCAACTCAATTATAGTTTCAGTATCCAGCACTCAGTGATCAGTGTTCAGTCCTTGAATTCAGTACTTCAGTATCAGTCTAAAACTTAGTTACAGCGATAGTTCAGAAATCAATATTCAGTAAAGGACTCAGATAGTCCTACAGTACCATGGCTTCAGTTACCAGTTACTTATACTTAGAATTCAGTACTTCTGTACTATCTATAGGCTTAGTTATAATGTCATCTTCAATTCAGTAACCAGATTTGAAACTCAGTTCAGTTCCATACATGCTTGACCATAGCATTCAGGTTGTCAGTACTCAGTTATCAGTGTTTCAGTACCCCAGTTTATAGAATACCTCAGAGCCATGTCGTACGCTTGGTCTCGCATTCGCAAATAATACAGACTTCATAAATCCATGCTCAGATACCTCATTCTACTCAGTTAGTCCTTATCTCCTATGCATAAAACTCAAAAATCTCAGCCTAGTTATTCAGACTAAGTACAATTTAGCTTTGCAAATCCAGTAGTCAGCTATCAGTTATTCAGTTAATCAGATAAGTTAGTATATTTATGCACTCGTGTTCAGCTCAGTTCATGCATCATGTCTCAATTTCAGATCCTAGCTATTCAGTCATGACTCAGTTTCTAGGTGTCTTGCGCATCGCCTCAATTCCCCTCAGTAGATCATCCAAGTCAGTATTATTTGAGGGACATAGTGTTCCAAGGGGGAGATACATCATACCCCCAAACTTTCATGACATAAACATGTTGCTCTCTTTTCTTTTGATGACTCCAGTTTGGAGAAGGGGTACTCATAAGTTAACCCTCAAACTCACACTTCAGTCGTATGCCATGTTTTCAAGATTTAGTTCAGATCATGATATTCAGTATATCTACCATGTCCCAGACTCAGTTATGTTCTCATGTTTCCGATCATGCATATTGAGTAATTAATCTCAAACTTATCGGTATTTTCAGTTCAAGGTAACAGTTTTCCTTAAACTTACTCATTATCATGTTCATATTTCAGTACCAAACTTGGTATTCAGTTCCATGCTCAGTTTTCAGTTCAAACTTGATACCTTTACGATTGCATGTTCATGAGTAAGTTTAGTCATGAATTCACACATCAGATATGCGTGATCAGCTCATCAGTACTTTCAGTCATGCATTCACGTATCATGTCAGTCATATAATCATGCATCAGATATGCATGGATCCGCCTTATCAGTTAAGCTTCAGATATGCATTCCTGTTTGAGAAACTCAGCTCACCAGAACACTAAGTCCTACATTCAAAAATCAGTTATACATGCATCAGATATGCATGTTCAGTATGATATATTCAGTTCATCAGTCACGTCAGTCATGAGATCATGTTTTATTTATTCATGTTCAGTTCATGTTCAGTTGGTCTTTTCCCCTCTCAGTCAATTCCATTCGAGGACAAATGTTCCCAAGGGGGAGATATTGTAATACCCCGCATGTTTCTAAGCTAGGAAGTGAATAAGTTTTCCTATGTATGAAACCTCCTATCCTATGAGTAGCATTTTAGTGCATGACTTACAATGAGTATCCTAGAGATAAGATAGCTTATGATGCGTTAAGCATGTTCATATGAGTCACATAAGGTAATACAAGCTAAGAGTTTTTGAATTCATCAAGTTTTAGTGTTCGATTTCGTAAGGATCATATTTGAATGAGTATAACTAGATGTTAATGTATTATTTCTGCATATTTAGACCTACCAAATTGTAGAGAATCGAATTAGCTTTTCAACGATACCAATTTCGCCTTAATCTAATACCCGAGCGAAAAGTTATGCTCATTTTTGTGAGAGACAGTAAGGATAGGCGATTGGTTAGGCGCCGCCCAACCAAACTTAGGCGATTGGTTAGGCGCCACCCAACCTGACTTGTGCAATTACTTGGGCGCTGCCTAAGTCAGTTCCAAGTGCCAAAAACACTCCGTTTTGAGTTATTTTGAGGGTAATTAAGTCTTTTAACACTCCTTACACGTCCCTAAACTTAACCCTACGAAATATATAGCTTCTAAACATATTACAACCCTATTAACATCTCAAAGCTCATCATCCAAGAGCACTAAAATAGAAAAACAACTAGGGTTTCATAATTAAGCTTGAAGATCCGATTTCAAGGAAATTCCTCCATCAATCATCAAGAACCTCCCTTCCAAGGTATGCGTAGTGTTCATCCACGGATTCCTTTCGTCCGTGGAGTTCAAGAATCAATCTTTAAAATACAAAATCTTGGTTGGTTGTGGTGATATGATCATACCCATGTTGATGTTTGTTTGTTTTTCTAGATAATAGTATCGTGACTTACATCTCATGAAAGTTATGTTGTTAGTTGAAAAACATGATCTTTAGATGGATTGATAGAATGCAAGTATGAAATTCACCTATGCCTTAAAGAATGCATGCAAGGTGTTCGATAAAATGCCTAGTATGTTAGAACTTCATATTTACATGATTTCATGATATCTAAATAACAAGTTCATGTTAGTCATACACTCCAATATGAATTTCCATGCAAATTATGTGTTGTTATTGTTGTGGTATAAAGCATGTATGATGATGAAGATATGAATTATGTATGCGAATTATATCCATGCTTTCCCTACCATGTTTGAGATGTTGAATAAATACATGAAGTATAATATCCCCAAATCATTACAATATGAACTAAATGTTACATGTTGTCGTTCCCTTATGCTTGAATGGTTTCCATGCCATTACTATGAATAGTATATGTTGTCGGAATGCCCATGATATTAGAATATGAGATTTATGACTTGATTATAAGCATTCCTATTCATGATAGATATTATGATGACCATATACTTCATGAAATCCCCCACTCGTGTATTATGGATTGTTATTGATGGTCGTGTACTCAAGAAATTCAAGTTGTGTCAGTTTTCTTCCTTCGAGTCCTGGGGGTACTTGTACCCAAAAAATATAGTTGTGTGCCTAGAGTCATATCATGTTTTCATGATACTCTCAGTCAAGCCATGATCTATAGAATTCAGTTAATCATGTGACTCAGGAAAACTCAGAAATCTCAGTAATCTCAGTAGTCCAGTAATCTCAGTGCTCAGTAACCTCAGCAACCTCAGTATTCACAGTCAATCTCAGTAACTTCAGTACTCTCAACCAGTCCTCAGAACTCAGTATATTCCGTCAGTCATCGGAATCCAGTAAACTTAGTTTAGCTCCGCTAAACAATACCATTAGTATCAGTCTAGTTAATCAGTATCAGTTCAGCTAATCAGTTTAGTTCAGTTATTCAGTTCAGCTTAGTTATTCAGTTCAGTGTCCTTCAGATGGGAGTAGAAGTTAGCACCGAGTGAACCTAAGGATGGGAACTCACCTGCCAGTTCAGGTTGTGATTCTTAGTAGTCATCCTTGTGTTCCAGAACTACGTAGCCAGCGTAGGTTGAGACATCTTAACCTGTCAGATTAGGGTTGATGAGGTCGCTTAACATGCCAGTTTAGGGTTCCCACCATTCTCATTTGAGTACCTTCCAGTATAGGGTTCTCAAAGTTGTCCTTACCAGTGGCGCGATATTGACACCCCTCCAGTCGGGGCAGAGATTGGACCCCAACTTTGTTATATGTGTTATAGGGGCATGTCGGTTAGATGACTACTTCCCACAGTTTCAGTATCAGTCTCAGTAAAAGAACTCAGATAGTTCTTTAGGATATCAGGACTGTCAGATACAGTACAGAACTCAGCTAGTTCCATCAGATTTAGGACTGTCAGATACAGTCATTCATGCTATCAGTTATCAGAACTCATGTTATTAGATATATCAGTTATCAGAATTCAATTATCATTCATGATATGTTATCAGTAAATACATGTCATCAGTATTCATACTCAGTAGTCATGTTATCAGGAGCTCAGTTTCAGGACTGTTATATACAGCCAATCAAATCAGTTTTTCATAATCAGAACTATCAGAAACAATCACTCCTTTATCAGTAACATAGTACCAGTCTCCCGGTATTTAGAAATATAGTATCAGTTCCTCACTTATTAGTGAATTACATATCAATATCAGTAAACTCAGTCATTCAGTATCTCAATATCAGTAAACTCAGTCATTCAGTGTCTCAATATCAGTAAACTTAGTCATTCAGTATCTCAGCATCAGTAAGCTCATATTGTCAGTATTCAGACTCAGTAGTCAGTATCACCACGAGTTAGTTGCAGTTACGTATGTATATATGTATTCTCACGTTCATATCAGTCAGCATTGTTCAGGCATATAAAACCCTTTGCATTTAGCCTACCTCACTCGTATACTCAGTACATTCAGTCGTACTGACGCATTCGCGCTATGGTGTTTTATTTGACGCCATAGGTACAGAGGCATGAGTTTCAGAGCAGCAGTAGCGTTGCAGATTGCAACAGCCAGTGCTCCTCTTCATTCGAGGACAATATTATTATTACTTTATTTCAGTATTTCAAATTAGTTTTTCAGTTCATGGAGTTAGTTGGAGACATGTTCCTTCAACTCCTTATTCAGTTCAGTTAGAGGCTTTCAGACTAGATGTAAGATTAGATGTTCAGACTTCAGTATTTACGTTTTTTTTGGTATTGTTATACCATGTTTTTTTCAGATATGTATCAGTATTGAACCTTATGGCCTTACAGTTCATGTTTCTGCATATTTTATGAGATACTATGCAGTTTACAAGTACAGATATCAGTCATGGGTTAGTTTGTGGTCCTTCGGAATCATGAGCATCGTGTAGCATTTCGGTTTAGAAAATCGGGGCGTTACACATATGTATTTTGACCATATAAAACCACAACCAACATTGAAAAATACAAATCAAGTATGCTAAAAATACATATAGCCAATATAGTTTTCATGAGTAGCTAAACTATGATACTAAAGAAGTCAAAAACATATATAACAAGCATATATATTTATATCATATCAAAACTGCAACCAATACTTAAAAATACATATCAACTATACTAAAAATACATATAGCCAAATACTATTTATGAGTAGTTAATTCAACACCTTTCAACAATATATTTTCACAATTACGCTATCATCTTCACAAATCAGCTTATACTCCCTAAATTTCATCATAACAGAAAATACATATTAACTAGTTGAACACAATACTTAACAGTAAAAAAAAATACATTTACAGACAAAAAAAATACTTCTTCCTCACTTTCTTCTTCAGATTCATCAGCATAAGATTTGTCAACATCGTCTTCAATTTCTGTAGATTTTCTTTTCTTGTCGTAGCTTTTTTTAGTTTTTTTCTCCTTTGGATAAGGAGTTTTCTTCAACCCTTTTTTTTTCAAAATTTTGATCATCTTCACTACGTCGTTGCGAAACTTCGACCTAATCTCCTTCGATCTCCCAAATTTGTTCAACTGTAAAGGATTTGAAACAACTCTAACTAAATCTTCTTGAGTTAACCCAAGACTAAAAGATGATGCATCAGACAGTAAATTCATAGTACTTGCAACACTGATTGTATGTGTTTTTGCTATGTGTTCATCCATTAAAACACAAAATCCTTAAACTCTGATTTTCAGATGAACTAAAGTAGAACAAAAAAAAAATTAAACCGCTAACATGCAATTAATAGTTACCTGAAATCGCTGAACCAAATCCTTTCACAGATCGTGGAGGAATCGTGCAAAGGGCGGGATTAATGGTTAATGGCGAAAAAAAAACGAAGTAAAAATTTAAAAATAAGGAAAGATAATGAAGAATTAGTGAAAAGGGAGATTTTATCACAGTAAAAATAATTAGGCGGTAAAAAAATAGGGGACCACTTAAAATAATGCTATAAATGCTACATAATGTAATTATGAAAAGATATTACTATTTTTTGTAATTTAGTACTTAGGTATGATATGTCCTGTATTTTTTTCATTTGTAAATGATTTCATTATTTTGGGCTGGTTAAAGTTGGCTAGCGGCCCAACTACCGTTAGGAGGAACAAAATTTGAAAAATAGACACTTTTTACATCGTTGGTCTATCATTTAAAACAAATCAATGTTTAGTTACTCGAAGATTCAATTTGTATGTCATACTTTTCTTTTTAATACATTTCAAAAGAAAATGTCTTTTTCTCTTTTTGCATCTCACTAATTCTAACCTAACATATGACATCACAAAATTAAAGAAGATTTAGTTACATTCTACATATCTTTAATTTTCTTTATTTTTTTAAAATAAAGGGACTATTAGTTTTGTATGTGTGGATGAAAAATTTAATTAAATTTAACAGATCAATCAAATATGTCACATTTTTTAAAAATATATTTTCTTATTTTTTATGCTTGGTTGGATAAAAATTTA
The DNA here is from genome assembly GCA_030864215.1 of Capsicum pubescens. NCBI lineage: Eukaryota > Viridiplantae > Streptophyta > Magnoliopsida > Solanales > Solanaceae > Capsicum > Capsicum pubescens. The sequence goes on along the minus strand of CM061538.1, from coordinate 327,242,864 downwards.
AAAAAAAAAAATTCTCTAGGAAAATAAGTTCCGTAAAAATGAGGAAAATGACTTTCTTAACGAAAGTATGAAAAACAAGTTCTACACGTGACATTCTACATTTACTGTAGCCTCCTACAAGTGAAATTAAGCCCATTTAACACCCCAAACTCTCACGCTTTTGACCATCCCAACCCCGCCATCTCCGAGATTCCACACCCCGTCCATCGTACCTTTTATAGTTTTTGCTATTATTTATAAATGCTCTTGAGATAAGATTTTTTTTTTTTCTTACTTTGTTGAAAAACTTAAAATAAATTCACCCAAGATCACATTTAAATCATTAGATAAAGATACGAAACTAGAAGAATGATACAATACTAACCTTGTTCCATTTGTAAACAACTTGATTTGTTGAAGATGAATCTTTTCTTTTATAATTAATTTTATGATCTTATAAGCCTTAATACACGTTTTGTATTCTTTTCTAAGAAAGGGTAGAGAAAGAAAAGTTGCATACAAACTTAGGGATCATGATATTTATATTCGGACTCTTCTAAAAGGCAATCCTTCAAATATGCGTTTTAGAAGAGGTACCTTTTCAACTAAGTTTCTATCACACTTATGAAAAGGTCCATGAATTTTAACTTATTCAAAATAAACTCATACTAATAGATATTTACATTTTAGGCTCAAATACTTCAATATTTTATTAGATCATAAAATAAACTTTTGAAAGATAGCATATCTATATATAATACATTATTAATATGTGAGTCTTCTAAATATAAACTACTAAAATACTTATCAAACACTAAAACAAAAATAAGAAATCAACCTATTTTTCTAAAAAATATTTTCTTCAAAAACACCCTGAGTTGCGGTTTGAGATTTTGTTAGTAACTCTTGTATTGTAAATATGTATATAAGTGTTTCAAGTAATATTTAACTTTTACTAAATACGAAAAGTATTCTTTAACGGTAGGCTGGCCCAATTCAGTTGAGTTGGACTGATCATTTTAACGTCCATGATCATATTGACAACTCAAACAAACTACAATAATGTCATAAATTAATATTTATTGGAAAAATTTACTTGCAATTACCTTATGATAAGTGATTTAAATAACTTTTAGTATATATTTTTACAACATTTTGAAGCAAGTCCAAGTTATTATACCGGTAATAGAAGTAGAGATTATCAAGAACAGGGGGGGAAATTTTGGATTAAGTCAAGTTGGGAGTGAACCGTTAATTCTAACGCGGAAATAAACCTCAACACTTGAATCCCAAGAAACCCCAATTTCTCTGTTTTACAAATCTGTAAAAGAGTTCATTCGAATATTCATTCATTGATACTCTGCTTATTTTGAAGTAATCATATTGCTTACTTTCTCTGTTTACGCCATGGAAGACGCTGATAATGTTGTTGTTGATCACTTTCCAGTGCTGTCTCTCTCTCCGGCATCTTCTGAAGAAACTGCTGTTGTTGATGCAGAAACCAATTAGCTATTGTCTTCCTCCTCCATCGTCTGCTACTACTACTACTGTTGTTGTTGATGTCTCTTATTCACCGTTATTGTCTCTGTTTCCACAGGTGTCTGAAAACCCTTCAAAGCCCACACTCTCTCTGTTTCCACAAGTTTCTGGAAGCCCTTTGTCTCTGTTTCCACAATTTTCTGAAAACCCAACTGCTTCCAAACAAACTGGAAACAATACTCCGACTACTACTAATACTACGGCGTCATCGCCGTCCACTGATCTGTGTCTTTCTCTACCCTACACACCCGACACCACCTCTTCCACCATTACCACTCTCCGTCGGTAGTAGTCAACATTCTTCTGCCAAGAGGTCTTTGTTCCGGGAAACAGGGGATGACAAGTTCGTTCCCGCCAAGAAAATCAAGGTGAGAAAACACTCGACGGCAAACAACCCTAAACGGCCGCAGGCGGTGGTTCCAGTGGCTGCGGCGGCAGGGGAGGGGGAGGGGGAGGAGGAAGGTCACTGGATAATTAAGCCGCTGAAAAAGAGCGATGTGAATGGGGATTCAAGGCTTTTGCTACCTAGACTAGAGGTGAAGAATTACGTATTGCCTTTCATGAAAGTAGAAGAAGAGGCTAAAATTTGCAGTGAATTATGCGCGGAGTGGATGTGAGAGTATACGATATGGATACACAAACAGAGCATCTTTTGACCCTCAAGAAATGGCCGGCAACTAATAGCTTCCAACTGGTTAAAGCATGGTCGACGGAGTTTGTAAAGAGAAGGAATCTGAAAGAAGATGATGTCATTTGGATTCGTTGGGACAAAAACTGTTCCAGATTTTGCTTTCGAGTTCATACGAGGAATCAACTTGATGCTCTGGGATCATTGTTTGCAGATGTATAGTATTTTGATTTTTTTAGTTATTTCGAGCTTTTTGTGATCAATTTTGTAAGTATGGAGACAAAGCGGAGTACTAATTTTGTAGGTCATTTCTTTATTTTTACGAGAGTTGAATTAGTGTTGAAAGTAGAAAGCTTCATTTGTTCATGTCAACAGATTTTTCTGTTACTGGGGTATTCATGACCAGAGAACTGCTAAGAGGTTATTACCTCATTATTTCATATATCTCAACTCAACCCATAACGCAAACTACTTACGTTAGAAGAGATGGCTACGAACTAGTGCAAATAATTTATTGAAATACTCTCCCTTCGTTGACGCTTACTTGTCACATTCATAAGACGCTAAGGGTAAAACCTGAAAAAGATAATTGTCTAATCTTGTTATATTAAAAGTGACAGCTAAAAATGAGACATTATGTTGAAATAATGGGCAAGTACAATGAATAGAGGGAGTAGTGTTTAGTAAAACCAGCAAGACTCGGACTTCATATCATGCGCAAAATTTGCAATTTTAAAAAGAATTGTTATATACACTGTTGATATAAAGCACTCTTAGATGCTAATATCCTATGATAGAATATTGGTTGAGCAAAAACAGTTATTCAACTTGAAGAAGCAAAAACATTATCCAAACATCTAAATGTAGATGCAACAGTATCACCAAAAATCTTGCAATCAGAAGACTGCTGGCATCACCAAGGTAACAATAAATTTACCCACGCACCAAGACTCTTATCGCAAATAAAACACTACAAAGTACCGACACTCTCAGCAATAAAATTTCTTCATCCAGCAACTTTCCTCGAAAAGCTTCTCCCCGGAAGAAACTCTTTAGACCGTCCATGGAACAAGTCGTGTTGCCCATGCCATCCTCCTGCCTTCATTGGCTTAACTACTGGCTGCTTTATAGGTCCTCTGCCAGAACCTATGCTCATGTTACCCAGCTTCTCAGCTGCATCAGAAACGGCAAAACTCTTCACTCCAGAACCAACCACTGCCAAGCCTTTAGAAAAAGAAAAAAAAGTACCTAGCTTTATTAGGGGTAGAACAATTAAGTATACCAAAGAAATTCATCACAAGGCGAGGGTCGTCTGGCCAAGAGAACTTGTGAAAAAGAAGTAGGATCACTCACTTGGAACGTTCCTTCCAGGAGGTCGATATTTTGGTGGTTGGTTAACAGAGCCTTGCAGGGATTTATCGTTCCTCATTGGATCCTGAACAATTGTTTGCAAAAATTATATTCAGGTAGAATACCACGATGTCTTGCCATAACATTTGTCTTGCCTGTCAGATAGGAACAATAAGAAAAGGTTGTTTCCAAGGATACAATACCTGATAATTCATATCCAGCTTCCTTTGTACACCTGTTACACAAGTTTCAGTGAGAAATAATTGAATAAAGAATCAGATTAAAGAAGGCAAGGACGCCAGTGCGTGGAGACGAAAAGATGACTGGTTCTTTCAGTCACATTCAGGAAAGGAAAACATTGAACAGTTTGTACAAAGAATGCTAGCCCTCTGATTTAGCTGGATCACAGTATAATCCTTTAAATTCTTATACACTCACCTGCGCTAAACGGCAGCTGTGACTTTACAGTAGAGAAGTTGCCGCTAGGTTTGGGGTTGTGCAACAACCCAGACGACCACTTGTTCTTCGGCTCCACTGCACCCCTCATGACAGCTATAATTAAAAAAGATCCTTCTAAGTTTATCATAGAAACAAAAAACCCAAGTTTCTTTCAAGTAAATATAGAATACAGTACAAACCAGAAGGAGGAGTCTTAGCAACAGCAGCCTTGGTGCGTAGTGATGGAGGTACGTAAAAGCAACTCTGCCATGTCACAAAAGATATCATCTAATCTCATAGAGAGACAGAAACTGACTTAAGTACATTATAGGTTAAAAGGGGGAAGGACATTGTCACCTGAAAGAAAGGATGCTGAAGAGCATCGACTGCTGTTGGCCTCTTACAAGGATCCCAAGAACAAAGTGCCTGTAGAAAGCAACAGAAACAGATGAGATGATAAGCTATCAGATGGTCCGTTCTCTTTGAAAAGTATATTTAGAAACTTTGCATACATGACATGTTGCGAACAACTAACAAAAGTGATACAAATGTTTTAAGCCACTTCTTACCCTGATAAGACTAATAGCATTTCCACTGGCAGATGGAACTAGCAAGGCGAGATCTGCAGCAGCAATCTACCAGATAAAACCAGGGAAGGAATCAACCCACATTCAAAAGAAATCACTTAGCTAGCTAATATTGTTTCTTTCCATGAGGGAACTAAAAGGGCCTCCTTTTCAATAGTTGAAAGGCTAAGAACTGAATTTAAAGGAAAAAGTAAAAAAGGAAGCGGGCGTGGGTGGGTGGGAGGCAGGGGCAACAGGGATAAAACGTATCTTCATTTTTTTTAAAATCAACCTGTCGACATGCAAAAGGGCAATATGACACATATCTTCATATCAAGGAAGAGTCATGTTACCTGTGGAAATTGGTAGTTAATATCACTAGCAAGCGCAAGTCCCTGAGCCCAGTCCCTCTTGGTTGGGGTCCCTATAACACTGCATATTTTGTAGATCTCATCTGCCTCACTGCACCCAGAAAAAATAAGAGCATACAGACAACTGTCATCAGAAAGTAAAGGGGTTGCAAATGACACTCCACAATCCAGCATCCTTCCCTCCCTCTTCTATTTAAATTTCTATGCCATATCGCAAAGAAATAGATATTATAACCACGGAAGCATACCTTGAACCCGGAAACAGAGGACGAAGACTAAACAACTCGGCCATTATAGCACCCATTGCCCACATATCTGCAGTATTGAAAGATAATCAATATACATCCAAATAGAATATCTGAAACAGACATTCTGTATCTTATACTTACCGACCGCAGGACCATAGATGTGTGACTGTAGAAGAATTTCAGGAGCACGATACCTGCAGTGCCACATAGTAGATATCAGGAAAGAACAGTTTAGACCAACAAACATGTAGGGAAGGCATACTAACCAACGTGTTGATACATATTCTGTATATGGAGGCTGAGAGTTGATCTCCCGAGCAAGACCAAAATCAGCAACTTTAATTATATCTTTTGAAACCAACAGGTTCTCTGCACGACCATCAGGATCATATGTTAAAATGGGAAAGATCACAATGGAATGAATTATGATGTCATAGTCATGAACATAAAAGACATATTCAACTGCTGTAACATGCAGATTGTCATGACTGCATGCATCCTGAATGCATCTTTAGTTTTGCCTAGCTCAGTGCACCCAATGTAAAAGGCAGTAGACATTTCAAAAGAACTTTTTAATAGTCGACATTTCAAAAGGATAACAAAATGACAACTGGAAGTAAGAGCGGGAATAAGTAAGGAATTTGACTTAAACTGTTGGAGGGAAAGAACAAAACTAAAAAAAATAATAAATAAAAGGAAGGGAGCAAGGATACTGTATCATCATAGATATATATATGTCTCCAAGACAAAGGATTCTCCAAGGAAAACAAAAGAGAGTATAGTACATATCATTCACTAAGATAGCTTCCGTTATGTCAACTCTTCATCATCATCCACAGTTCACAGAATAAAATGAAGAAAGGTCAAAACACCTGGCTTAAGGTCGCGATGAAAATATCCTTGCCGATGCATGTAAGCAAGAGCCTGAAATACTTGGAAGCACCAATTTCTTACTTCAGTTTCTGAAAAAAGCTTTGATCTGTCCTTCATAAGCTGGTACAAATTGCATTCCTACAAAAGCTCATTCAATTAAACTGACTGATAGCAAATACACATAAAAGAGGAAAACCATAACATACCATGTATTCAAACACGAAGTACAAAATGTCATTCTCCCTAATCACTTCCTTGAGCTTCACAATATTCGGATGGTTCAATTTTCTTAGAGACTGCAAGAGAATTCATGGTTACTAAATTCTCAGCAAAGGAGAAACCAAATATGACTAAAAGGAAGGAAATCACCAAACCTTGACTTCTCTCAAGTTTATGCATTCTTCCCATGAATAGTAGTTCTTCTTCATCTTTTTAATCGCAACCTGTGTTAGACAAATGAATATAATTTAAAAAACTTCCAAAATACAGTAACATCAGTAGGTTTTAGTTGTTCCTTGCACATCTGCACCTACCACTTCACCAGTCTGTTTATTAAGTGCACGCCAAACATTTCCAAACGTACCGTTACCAACTTCATTAATTATCTGGTACCTGCAAAATTAAGCAGGGTTAGATAAGCATACAGAAAAATAACCCCAAAAACAATAAGGGAAATGAGACCAGCACCTTTCCATCGTAGCAGCTTCAATAGCACGTAGGGCTCTTATTTAATGGAGTAGAGGGACGACAAGCACATAAACAAAGTGGAGTTGTTCTGTCTCAGGATGACTGGAAAAGAAAACAATATACTAAAAGGAACTATGGCTGATTCAGCAAAATCCCCTTAATTTGCTTCTGCTAAAATGATGAGGGCAGAATCGGCAATGATTGGGAGGATGGGCCTCACAGCCTTATTTGTAAGATATATAGCATAAGAAAATCCAAAACTGTAACAGAGGAGAGAAAGCAAGCAAAGGCAAGTGCTGCAGTGCATCCTGATGCCACTTCAAAGCTAACTAAGACTCAAACTGCTCAATTCAACAGGTTGAATTATATTCCAAGTCATGGAACCTTCTTTCTGAAAAACACTAGCTCCTTGCCTCCAATACACTTTAGTCTGATACCAAGTCTTCAGTCAACCGAATTGTGAAGAAGAGGTCTCTAGAAACTACCAAACCCGAAGCAAGGGTATAAGAAGATAACTAATTCTCAATGATGTACAGAAACATCATACATACATCTGCAGAATTTAACCCTGTTGTGAATAGACAGCGGAAAAAAAGTAAGGCTATCAGAAAATATGAGCGCTATCACATAGTAAAATACAACCCACAGTAATACCTCAGGGGATGGTTTCTGAAGGGTCCTGAATGGCTGTATTATTGGTGATGCGCTAGAAATAAAAAACTTGCACGACGTAGTTAACAGTACAGTCACAATTGACATCATAAGAAGGTGTGCTGCTCACTAGTGGAACTGCAGCAAACATCCAACACCTAGCTTATGTAGAAATCGCATATGGCCTCCTGTACTGATTACTCAAGAGGAGTTGTTCACTATGTGCTGTTGATAAAGGAAACAAAGAAATCTCCACGGGTGAGGCACCGCCAATCAAGGACTTCCTGAAATGAGAAAGCTTGATACTCGAAGTGATCTGAGAAAAAGCAGACTTGCTCCATGTCCTAAACAATACTATTCTGTTGGAATTGAAGTCTATTGGACCCTGAAAATCACAACCAGGACAAAAAGGTTGAGTATGTCAAGGCATAATACAACATAAAAGGAGAAAATCCGTAGAAGCCAACTAAGAAAATAAGGCTTTAAAAAGACTACAGCACAGCAACATTTTGACAAGTTCAGTAATGCAAATATGCTATAGCACGAAAGCACGCTAATCAAGGATCCAGTCAACATCCTTGCCTAGACAAGCACAACAAAGACCAGCTCATAAATGGTTGTTCAAGACTTCAAGTTATCATTAGGACAGTAGCAGGTAATAATAACCATTCCCTATGTCACAACAAACCGACTTCACATTCGTCGCTCAAAGCACATCAAAGGAACAACCACTAAGGCACATACAATCCTTTCATTACATAGTGGAACAAGATAATGGGTAGAAAGGCAACTTAGACTTTACTTACAATTACAATACTACTCATTTAAACAACTCAAAAGTCCAAAGAACTTCGGTGTATCCTTAGTAAGGCACACAAACACACACACACACACACACACACACACCGAAAAAACAAGATATAGCAGTGGAAGAACAATCAAGATTCCTCAAAATAGAGTATTAGTTTTTTCCAAGCCTCAACAGAACCATTAATTTCAACAAGATACAGTTAGGCTCAAAAAGCCAAAACTTAACTTCACCCTAAAGCCTAGGTCGCCATAATGATTCCCACAAGCTCATCACAAATAGCCACACAAAAATTCCAATTATACAGCCTAAACCAATCTCCCACCTCCAATAACAAAATTACCATGAATAACCAAAACCTTATTAGTTATTACAAATAGAATTAGCACTAATTCCAATAAATAAAAGATTCCCAAACAGCATACACACCACAACAACAACAACATGCCTAGTTTAATTCCACAAGTAAGGCCTGGGAAGGGTAAAGGGTACGCGGACCTTACCCCTACCTCGCAAAGATAGAGAGGCTGTTTCCGATTAACTTTCAGCTTAAATAAAGCCACAACATAAATCTAACAATTGTTTTCCAACTCATACCCCAAAAGAACAATATGACAAGATTCAAACCCCAAGAAATAAAGAATCAAACTTTATGCTCAGATTCAAACCCCAAGAAATAAAGAATCAAACTTTATGCTCAGATTCAAACCCCAAAACAACAAAGAATCAAACTTTAGGCTCAAAATCAAACCCAAATCAATAGAGAATCAAACTTTACATCCTAAATATTCATATCTAAAGCATAAACAACATAGAAAATACCTTTTTAATCAGATCTAATCAAAAACTCAATCACCCCACCTTAACATATCAAGGAAATCCACACCCAGATACCAAAATCACATAAAAACAAGAAAGAAAGGGAAAATATTATACCTGGAATTGAAACGGCATAACCAAGAAAAAGCCACAAAAAGAGAGGAAAAGGAAATTTAATAGCTCATATATACCAAACCCTATTAAAAAAATAATATATTAATTATTATTATTCTGACTTTTCCCCTTACATAAAAGCAGCTGCAGCCCACCCTATACGTATAACATTGTGTATATAATATCTCTTGGCTGCTGGTGCTATAATAATGATGAAGGTATCATCATGATAATTATGATGTGAAATTTTGGCTTTATTTGTGAGGGAAAAAAAAAAGCAAAAAATCCTATTGCATAATTATTATTTAGTATTTTTTTCCATATATATATTCACCTTCCTTAATTTAATTTCCATGTTTTTGTTGTTTTTCTGTGAAAAAAAAAAAAAGGGTAGGAGAAAAGTTAAAAGAATGATTCCTTTATGGGTATTGGGTGGGATCAAGTCGGCTTAGGTAGTGATTTGGTGCCACGCAATACTCACGTGGTTCGTTAGGATTTTCTCATTGTTCAACAACTATAAAATATCTTCTTCTTTTTTTTCTACTATTAAAATAAAAATTAGTTCTCGAAAATTGTATATAAGATTTTACTCACCACAGAATAAGAAGGTATTTTTTTAAAAAAATTTATAGAGCACTTACAATTTTGTGGTTGTGAATTCAAGTCATCTAGAGAATAAGAAGAGTGAGAATTGTTAGAAAACATGTTGGGTGAAAGCTATCAATTAAAGTAAGAGTCGAGGGTTGTTTGAATTGACTTGTTTTAAGTACTTTTAATTTAAAATTATTTTTAAATAACTATTTATAAGCTAAAACATAAAATAAATAAAAAATAATAAGTTAGAATTTCAATTCTAACTGATATGATTTTTGACTAATAAACCAAAAATTATAAGTCTATCCAAAATCGACGAAATCAAAGTTACCACTAGTGAAATAGTTTGGGTACCTTGCAAAAGCATATCAGAATCGTATTGTTTATATGAATTATAGACAATCAATATAAACACATAGTTCACACAAAAAATGTGCTTGAGCAGACAATCGAACTCTCTTAATAGAAAAAAAAAAAATTAGGCTAGGTGGATCCCTATTTATAGAAATACTCTCCTAGTGCAAAGAGAAAATAAAAAGGCACACATTTTTCTACTTGAACAAGGAAAAAATGGTGACTTCTTCTTTTCTCATAGAAAATAGGAATTCGAATTCTAGTTTAATTTGGGCACTATAGAATCACAAAATTAATTATTGAGGCTCTCTATTATGAAAATCATACTAGTTTAAATTATTCTTATCATAATAAATTACAAATCACTCCACTAAAAATTCGTAATTACGTTCCTCTATTTTTATTTTGAAAATTTTCATTAATAACTTATGTAATTTTCATGTTAAGATTATAATACAAATCAATAAATTAAATTATTGACGAATTTAATATAATGATCAACTTACTTTATAGCAATGCTTAACTTATTTCATATGTCGGATTCATAAATTCATCGGCCACATTTATACGTGAAGACTTATAAGCTTCTCATCAAAGATATATCATCAAACTCTATACCGAGACATAAACTTCATCAACTAACTTATTATTTCACCAATATATATTGTTATCATTCAATCAAGGGAAAAGGATCAAATATGCCCCTAAACTTTGCGAAAAGGTCCAGATATGCCCTCCGTTACAAGTTTGGTCCATTTATGCCCTCGTTGTTAAAGTTTAGGAGTATATATACCCCTTTGAAAGTTAAATGTTGTGCTGGAAATTAAAAAGCTACTTTTCTCTTTTTCTTTTAAAATTTTAGTTGCTACATAAGAAAAATAATTGCCACATCATAAAAAAAAAAACACCCAACTCTTCTACAATCTAAACTCGACCCATCTATTTGAATCAGCCCATGACCCGACCCAAATCCACACCCCATTTAACACTGCAATACTAAAAACTGATCAGTTTTGTACGACTAAATTTTCAACTCTTGATCAGAAAATCTAGTAAATTCCAAGTAAAAAGCTACCATGAGAGACGGAGCTTTGAGGAAACTCTCTATTCCTTCCTTCTTGATGCATCTCTCATGAACTTGCTCTGCCATTAACGTGATTAGGTCTAGTTTGTTCCATCTCATTCAGCTCACACGTTATGCTTAATGTGGCAGAGAAAGAAATCCAACCTATTGAAAATTATGTGGAGGAGGTGTAACATTATTTTGTAAGAAAACTAACGTAAACTTTCATATTTGTCGTTCTCCTTTCTTTGAGAAAAACTTTTCTCATATCCTATTAAAAAAAAACTACTCCTTGGTAGCATTCAGAATGTACACTTGCAGAATTAGAGATACTATGAAGTTTTAGGTTAGCAGTTTAGTTCTATGTCAACCATATTTAGTTAATGGTACATCACATGAAAATCAAGCATGGGCGAGTGTATTTTATAGCTGTTTTTGCCTAAATTTGGATTGAAAGAGCATTATAGAGATCAGATAATGTTATGTGGTAGCGATGCACCCAATGACACCACCAAAAAGAGCATTTAACAAAGTCTCTATCCCCTGCCAAGAGTTAAGGTTCAGGAGGTAAATAAGGTTGATATAGATGGATACATATCCAAAACTCCAATACATTAATAGGAAATTTACTTGCCTGTGAGTTGACAACCATGTCTAATACAATAAAGCAGATTTACTAAGTTCACAAATGACAACAAACTTTGAATCATTTAAGTAAATTTTAACTTAGTATTTGGTTATACAACAATAACATACACAGTATAATCCCACAGGTGGATACTGAGGAAGATAGGATGTATGCAGATCTTACCCCTATCTCTGTGGGGTAGAGAGGTTGTTTCTAGTAGACCCTCGATTCAAAATAGATGATTTTGAAGCAAGATTGCAAGAATAGTATGACAGCAAAAATAGCAAGATTATAAATGAAGCAACAAGTACGACAGATGAAACATTAAGTTAATATTGAGTGAAATAGAATAAAAGTAAAGTAAAGAATGAAAGGTAAACTAAGAATGGGAATTTACTTACCTCGAAAACTTCACACATGCAACAAATTCTTTACTGGTTTGGCAACCAACAATAGTAGTCCCTTTTCCGTTGAAAACTCTCAAGACATAAATCATAGTATTAAAAAATTTATCTAAAAAGAAAATAAATTGTACTACCTTACTTGAAATGGATCTGTTCTACATACTCGTACACTGTTCTAAAAGAAAACAAATTGCACTTTAGAATTCAAGTTTAAGCATTGTTTGCTTTAAGATTCTCTTTGACACAACCACATTAAAAATGTTGCAATGATTGTTGTCTAGACCCAAATCTTATATAAAGTCAAATAGAATTCTAAAATAGCTTAGATATGTTTTATTATGTTATTTCGAGTAAAAATCAAGTGGGTTTAGCGACTGGACTCCAGAAAAACACAAATATCTCTTTCAAACTTATGGGAAGTGCAAAACAGTTGAAGATATAAATCTGAGATAAAATATAAATTGTGTTACCCCTCACTCAGATTTTGCTTTCTGAGACTACACTGGTATATTAATGTTGCTGAGATAAAAAAAAGAAGGCAATAGATATGTGACACTTGATCAATGCACAATTACATGTAAAATTGGTTCTGCCGGAGAATGTTTCTTTTGAGACCCTAAGCAAACTATCTATGCTTGTGTGTTGCAATAGTTCTTATGCAACTGCAATACTAACTTCCCGTGAGCTTGTTTACGAGTTCTTATTTGTAGGAGGTAGTTTCAGATCAAATCTTGCTTTCAGATGTTAACATTGTATCTCATCTTTCTATTTCACTTTCTCAAAATTTAGGGATGGTCCATGATTAGTAGTTGCATCAGGTCGTGATACTATCTCTATTTCAAGCTCAATAAAACAGTTAGCTCCAGAATATATATTCACTGTGCAGGTTTGACAAAACTAAGATGCTTGACTTGGGTCAATATCTGTATATAATAAAATATAGAATTTGGATAATAAGGACGCTTTGACAAACTTGGGAGAAGCTGATGCGTGTTCTGAAACTACAGTAGTCGAAGCTCTAGTCTGTTGTAGGCTTTGGTATGTATAGTATGTATAGTTTTAGATGATTTGAGAAACATACAACAAACGAGAGAGCAAGATGTTGGTTGCTAGTCTAATTTACATATCCAGAATTGTAATGTTAAGCATCTTGCTCTCAAATTCAAGTTCGTATATATTCATGTACATGTAAAACAACCTCTCTATTCTTGGACATTATTGACACAGAGATGTGGAAGATGGCTTCTACTAAAACAAAACAAAATAGGATAAAAAAACAGCACAAAACTGAATAAAAACAGTAAAAAATCTGAATAAAAACAACAAAAGAAATTGGGCGAAACAGCACCAAAATAGCTCAAAAAAAAAGCAAAAGAAATTGGGCAAAACAACACAAAAACTGCGCAAAAAAACAGCAAAAAAATTGGGCAAAAAAGCAGTAAAAAACAGCACAATAACTGAGCAAAAGCAACAAAAATCTGGACAAAAAACAGTCAAAAAGGGACAAAATTACACAAAAATTGAACAAAAAATAGCAGCCAAAAAACAAAACAAAAACAACATCAAAATTGGACAAAAAAAGTAAAAAAATCTGGATAAAACAGTTAAAAAATTGGATAAAATAGTAAAAAATCTAGACAAAAAAAGAACAAAAACAACAAGAAATTAGGACAAAACAACAACAATACCATTCATTCATGGGCAAAGGGTCAACAATACCCCTCTACTTTTATTTATTAGTTAAATTTGCCCTTGTTATACTATGTGGTCAGATATGCCCTTGTCGTTATACTATAGGGCCAAATATGCCCTTATCATTACCAAACTTCACAAATAAATTTTTAAAAAAATTGATTTCACTTAAATTACCCAATCATCTCATTTAATCTGATTCGAGCCACAAAAAAGTATTAATTTTAACATATCAAATAACAATAATTATTTATTTCATGTTTTACCATTTACATTAATTACTTATTCCTTAAATTATTTTCATGATTAATACTAAACATTAATTAATAAGGAAAATGTGATGAAATGGTTATGTCAATCATTATTTTCTTAGTGAATTAAATAAAAATTTATTTTTTAAACAGTAATAAATAAAAGTGAATGGAAGAAATAATTTTTCCCCATTCATATTAATATGTGTCGTTCTTTCAGTTCATTGTGCTTTTGAGAATGGCGTGGAGGAGTAACTTGATCATTAGTTTGAATAAACTAATAGTGATTGAATTTCAGCACGTACATGTTATAAAATTATGATTCATTCTGACTCATTTGATAAGAAGCCAATTTATTTTCACATGTTCAAATTTAGTCTATATCTAAAATCTTGATTGATTATGGCTAAATATTTATTCAAATTGAATAATGAAAAATCCGTCAAAATAGTTTTCAAAACTTTTATTAGTTGAAATGTTATATAAAACTATATAAAAAAAATCTATTGGTTTTGATTGAGCAACCATATGCATAAAGTTGTGAAGTATATAAAAGAAATGCAAGCAAATATCAAGAAATTGGAGAAATGAAATTGGGTGTTATTTCAACGGATTAAAATTAGTAGGTGGCTCGGGTTTGGTTAAAGAGATAATTGGATAATTTTAAGTGAAATAAATTTTTTTATTTGGTTTAAAAATTTCATCCAATTGAGGGGTAAATATGTGAAGTTTGATAATAGAAAGGGCATATTTGGCCTTATAGTATAACAACAAGGGTATGTTTGGCCCCATAGTATAACGAGGGACAAATTTAACCAATTAATGAAAGTGGAGGGGCATTTTTGACCCTTTTCCCTTCATTCATTCTGTCACACCCCTTTTTGGCTCGAGGCGATCGAGATCGAAGGGTTTTTCCAATTAAAGTGACGATATTGAATAGGGATTAAATTATTTACAGAGTCGCCACTTGGAATTGAGTTTTGGTGTTCCAAGTCACCCTTTTTTTTTTTTTTTTTGAATCCCTAATCAAAAGGAAATGACTCTTATTTGGTCTGCGAAAACAGAAAATGGGTAAGGAATTCTGTTGATCGAAGGAAAGGTGTGAGGCACCCCTCGAATCCCGTGGTTCTAGCACGGTCGCTTTTATTAACTTATTTTGATTTAAATTATTTTAATAAAATTATGTTAAGGCCTAAATCACTCATTTTATATATCTAAAATCTCGTTTATTATTAAATAAATCGGTGATAAGTTGAAAAATATTTGTCAAGTAAATTTTAGAAAAATATTTACCAAGGTGTATTTTTACATCCTTGAATTATTTTTTAAATGTCTCAGGAAGATGCGTGCACCGCATTCTTAGTTGAAAATAAATAAATAAATAAATAAATAAATAAAATAAATAAATAAATTAAAACGTGCCTAAAATTTATCTGGCGTTAAAGGAATTTGTTTTGTCTTTTGTAAACTTTGAGACGATTTTTTATCTATTTATTTCGTTTTCATTTTTTTTTTTTTTACCTCGACACAAAAGGAGCATGATTAATATAAACGGATGTGAGGGTCAAGCAACAGATCACAACACCAGCCACTAAATTCATCAACTGAAACTTGCCATCAGAAAGCACATGCACATTTCTCTAGCAAAAATAGATAATAAAGACTAGAATCATGGCCACGGCCAACTACATGAAGCCAACAACACCACTTACAAAAGTTGGAACAACTAGGATATCACACCAAATAGCACTCTACATTCTATATACGAAAGCTGAAACATAACCTACCTGAGTGCATTGCTCAAGCTTAGCTGACCATCCCAATCATTAAAAGGATACTTAGATATACCAGTTTTCAATCACAGGATCAATCAAAGGAGATAAAAAGAAAAGTATAAGCGCATTTAACACGGTGGTCATACAACAACGTAGTAATTCCAAGATCAACTTTTCTTGAACAAATTTCTTCAAAGGAACTAACTTTAGTGTCTAACGAAAGGCTATCAAAAACCCTAAGCAGAACAAATGTGAAGTCCCGGATGTGATCTAAAAATCTCTAATAACACAATAAGCTTTTTCGAAAAATAGTTAACGAACTAGCACCTGTCAACTTGAAGTTTACTAAGAAGACATAACTTACACCCTTTTCAGTCGCTATAATTTCGCAACTCGCCTCATTTCTTCACACTAATAAATAATTTAGCCTAAAAAAAATAATAATCTAGGCCGATAATCTAAATACTAAGAACATAGAGTGATTAACAAACATCGTGGAACGATATTATAATGATTACGTTAAATATTTTCATAACCAAACATACCATTCATGATAACAACCTCATATAATAATTGACTTTACATATTAAATAGTGTTTGGAATCATTGAAATAACTTCAATCATGCTTCTATTAACAATGAAATTTATGAAAATAAATAATACGGAAGTGATAAGAACCTGGATGATGAATTATACTGAGTAAAGAAGCAAAACGTCGTCACCGAAAAACTCAAGACGAAACCCGAACTTTAACTCAAATCGTCTCTCTTTTTTTTTTACTTTCTGCTTTCCTTTCTTTTCTAAATTTCTATTGTTTTTTTTTTCTTGTTCTTCTTTGGTTTTGATTTTTGTTTTCAGTGTTTTTTTTTTCCCCCCGTCCCCTTTCCGTGTGTATTCTTGTAATATATATTGTGCATGTGTAGTGTTGTGTTGTTGTGGGAAGTTGAAGTGAGTTAGACGTGTGTGTATGGTATGGGAACGTGGGGAGGTTTTCGAGGGACATGTAGGGAGGTTGGGGTAGGTTTTAAGATTCTTCATTTTTCATTTCATTTTTTTTTTTTTTTTTAATAACGAAAAATAATTAATAAGTAAATAAATAAATAGATAATAGTAACAAATAAAATAATAATAATAAAAATAATAATTAATTGATTTTTATATTTAAAAAAAATACAATAACAATCTAAAAATAGTCAAAAAATAAATTATATAATTAAGATAGTACAAAACTATATATATATATATATATTTATATATATATATATTTTTTTTTATTTTTTTTTAAAACAAAATAATATCCTAAAATTAAATTCATTTAATTATTTATATTATATTAAAATAAGATAATAGTCAAAATAATAGATGACTAAATATAAATATAAATATTTAGTATCGATAAACAAGTTAAAATTTAGGGAGGGTCAAAAATCACGTGTCTACATTTTTGCCCCTCTTTGTGTGAAATCTCGAAGAGTTTTCATACAAAGAAGTAGACAAGATATGATTTTTGACTCTCCAATTATTTGAAAGGTAAGAATAAAAATAAAAATAAAAATAAAAAGACAAATATGACCGAGTCCTGTTTTTGGACTTCCTATCTATCCATGGTTACAAGGGAATCAGGTCATGAGTAGTTCAAAAGGTATTTTGGTGAGAGAAAAAGTGAAAGTCGAGTGAGATTCCGTTGAGTTTCCGGTTGACAACTTCTGCCTTTACATTCAACTGACTAATAAAAATCAAAAATGGAAAAATACAAGTAAAAATTGTAATCTCTTGATTCAAATCTTCATGACTTGAACTTGAAAATTTACCTTACTCTTTCAGGCGGGCTCCTGAACTTTCTTTTTCTTCACCCTGTTCTTCAGGCGGGCTCCTGGACTTACAATTCTTCACCCTGTTCTTCAGGCGGGCTCCTGGACTTACAATTCTTCACCCTGTTCTTCAGGCGGGCTCTTGAACTTTCTTTTTCTTCACCCTGTTCTTCAGGTGGGCTCCTGGACTTACCATTCTTCACCCTGTTCTTCAGGCGGGCTCCTGACTTGCAACTTTTTCACCCTGTTCTTCAGGCGGGCTCCTGGACTTACAATTCTTCACCCTGTTCTTCAGGCGGGCTCCTGACTTGCAACTTTTTCACCCTGCTCTTCAGGCGGGCTCCTGAATTGCAACTTTTTACCCTGTTCTTCAAGCGGGATCCTGGACTTACAATTCTTCACCCCGTTCTTCAGGCGGGCTCCTGAACTCAAAGCAAATAGGGAAACAGAAAAATAACGTCCTATTCTTCAAGAGGGTTCTGTATATAAAATAAATTTTCATTCTTTAGAGAGGTCTTGAGCATAAAAATAAATTCCCATTCTTCAGGAGAGTCCTGAGCATAAAATAAATTCCCATTATTCAGGAGGGTCCTGAGCATAAAATAAATTCCCATTCTTCAGGAGGGTCCTGAGCATAAAATAAATTCCCATTCTTCAGGAGAGTCCTGAGCATAAAATAAATTCCCATTCTTCAGGAGGGTCCTGAGCATAAAATAAATTCCCATTCTTCAGGAGGGTCCTGAGCATAAAATAAATTCCCCTTATTCAGGAGGGTCCTGAGCATAAAACAGATTTCATATAAAACACATAAAATTTTGCCCCAGTTTGTACTGAAAAAATTTATGTGTTACTGGATCTTAATATATCTCGCAAAGAATAAAGTTTATCATGACCGAGATCCAGTATCGGACGTTGTAATCATGCTTCTTGCATTGAATGAAGTGTCAAAATTGCATCCTTTAGCTGAAAACATTATTTCATCTCTGTTCCAAACAAAGAAAAATTATGAGTTTTAAAACATGTGGTGGTTAGTTTGTGGCATTTGGCTTTTGAAGTGGCCGCTCTCGCACTTGCCATGCTCGGCTCCTTTCCAATCCATGATAATCTTCTTTGAATTGTCATATTTCTGAATCAGAATTCTGACTACTGAGATCCTCGACTTAGATCATATTTCTTACTTTTACTTTGAAATGTTGTCTCTGTAGATCGACCCTTTGTCTTGCTTTGTACCCTTAAAGGAGTTGGTAGCGAGTTTGAAATCTTTTCTGACTCGACCTGATGTGAATTTGACTCAAAAGACAACAAAGATTTTTGTTTGATGACAAAGACACAACAATCAAAAATAAAAATAAAACAAAATAAAAAGACAATAGATATCTCTTTCCCAAAACAAAGAGGAAACTTATCTGAATGTGGAAGTCGATTCTGGTGATTATGACATGCATTTTGAATAAAACAACCAGATCTACCCACACCAATCATTACAACTTTTGTCCACATATTGA
This sequence comes from Capsicum pubescens, assembly GCA_030864215.1. Classification (NCBI taxonomy): domain Eukaryota; kingdom Viridiplantae; phylum Streptophyta; class Magnoliopsida; order Solanales; family Solanaceae; genus Capsicum; species Capsicum pubescens. The sequence goes on along the minus strand of CM061538.1, from coordinate 327,223,715 downwards.
GCTTTAAATTAAGCCAATCTTGAATTTGTTCCCTCTTGATAACACTCTTTCTTAAACTAGTGGCACCTCAATGGATTTTGCCAACGAGTCTATCTCCTTTTGTTCCTGCCTTAGCTCACAGTCGTCTTACGGTGCCCGAAAGGGTTTTCACCAATAAGACTCTCATTTTTATTTTTCATCACTTTTTTTTATTTAATAAACATCCAAAATATGAAATATCATGCACTCATAATATGTTTAGCCTTAACATTCTCAAAGATTAATCCGAAGGTCTTTCTTTGGTTGTAACTTGGCTTTTGGATAGGGTTAGAAAGAAAGGTAGGCATGAGTCTCAAAAAATTTATAACATTGGGTGAAACATACAACTTTTGGAATCTATCCTTTTAAGAAAATAAATTTTGCCCCAGTTTCATTTCATTCTGGGTAATTTAAATTTTCTTCTGGTTAGACCGAACCACGGGGTAGGGCTGCCTACGTATCTTGTCATAGCAAGAATCAGGTCAAACGTAGTTCATGAAACATCATTCTCTTTTTTTTTTTTTTTTTTTTTTTTTTTACACACCTTTTATTTTGATTCCAAAAAGAGGGGTTCGAAGAAAAATAAAGGCTCAAAGGGGTAAGCAAAGGTTTATATATTATTCAGATAGCAGAACAAAATGCCTTCATCATTTCAATCTTTAAAAATATAAGTACAAAACATACATAACATAATTGTATAGGAATATCATACATAATATCTTTTAACTGCATCAGCATTGACCGACATTCCTTCCATTTTTCCTTCTACATCAGTCAGATATAACGCGCCATTAGGTAACACTTTCTTTACTATGAATGGCCCATGCCAATTAGGAGAAAATTTGCCTTTGGCCTCAATCTGATGAGGAAAGATACGTCTTAGTACTAACTGACCAACTTCAAAATGTCTGTGGCGCACCTTTTTATTATATGCTCGTGCCATTCTCTTCTGATATAGTTGTCCGTGACATACTGACGCCAATCTTTTTTCATCAATCAAGCTTAATTGCTCCAAATGAGTCTTGACCCATTGGTCTTCATCAATTTCAGCTTCCACAACTACTCGAAGAGATGGAATCTCAATTTCTGCAGGTATAACTGCTTCAGTTCCATACACTAACAAGTAAGGAGATGCACCAATTGAAGTCCGAACTGTAGTACGATAACCCAACAAAGCAAACGGTAACTTTTCATGCCATTGTCGGGAACCTTGTACCATCTTACGGAGTATTTTCTTTAAGTTCTTGTTGGCAGCTTCTACAGCTCCATTCGCCTTTGGACGATAAGGAGTTGAATTTCGATGCATAATCTTAAATTGCTGACACACTTCTTGCATCAGATGGCTATTGAGATTCGCGGCATTATCCGTGACGATTATCTTTGGAATGCCGAAATGACAAATGATGTTGGAGTGAATAAAATCAACCACAACTTTCTTGGTCACTGACTTGAAAGTCACTGCTTCTACCCATTTCGTGAAATAATCAATGGCTACCAAGATGAACCTATGTCCATTCGAGGCCTTTGGTTCAATTGGTCCAATTACGTCCATTCCCCAAGCCATAAAAGGCCATGGAGCAGTCATTGTATGCAACTCAGATGGAGGGGAATGTATCAAGTCTCCATGTACCTGACATTCATGACATTTACGAACGAAATTGATGGAATCTCGCTCCATGGTGAGCCAATAATAACCTGCTCGAAGTATTTTCTTTGCCAAAACATACCCACTCATGTGTGGTCCACAGATCCCAGAATGTACTTCAGTCATGATTTTTGACGCTTCTTTAGCATTTACACACCTCAGAAGTCCCAAATCAGGAGTCCTCTTATACAAGATTCCTCCACTTAAGAAAAATCCACTAGACAAACGTCGAATGGTTCTCTTTTGATTACCATCAGCATGTACGGGATACTTCCCAGTCTGAATATATTCTTTGATATCATAGAACCAAGGCTCCCCATCAAATTCTTCTTCAACCACATTACAATATGCATGTTGATCATGAATCTGTATATGCAAAGGGTCAATATAAGTTTTATCGGGATGTTGAAGCATCGAAGATAAAGTCGCCAAAGCATCAACAATCTCATTATGAGCTCTGGGAATGTGTTTGAACTTTACTAATACAAATTGTTGACAAAGATCTTGCAAACAACTTCTATATGGTAGGAGTTTCGAATCACGAGTCTCCCAATCTCCTTGGATTTGGTGGACTAATAAATCTGAATCTCCTAATACCAATAATTCTTGGACCCCCATGTCAATGGCTAATCTCAAACCTAGAATGCAAGCTTCGTATTCTGCCATATTATTGGTACAGTAGAATCGAAGTTGGGCTGTTATGGGATAATATTGTCCTGATTCAGAAATAAGAACCGCTCCTATCCCCACTCCTTTTATATTAGCAGCTCCATCAAAGAACAATTTCCAGCCTGAATGACAATCTTCTGAAATAAACTCATCAGCATACAAAACCTCTTCATCTGGAAAATAAGTCTTCAATGGCTCATACTCCTCATCAATAGGATTTTCAGCCAAATGATCCGCCAAGGCTTGAGCTTTCATTGCAGTTCGTGTCACATAAACAATATCAAACTCTGTGAGCAACATCTGCCATTTCGCGAGTCTGCCTATGGGCATAGGCTTCTGAAAGATGTACTTTAAAGGATCCATACGAGAGATGAGGTAAGTAGTATAAGATGACAAGTAATGTTTCAGCTTTTGGGCTACCCAAGTTAAGGCGCAGCACGTTTTCTCAAGAAGAGTGTACTTAGCCTCATAAGTGGTAAACTTTTTGCTGAGGTAGTAGATGTCTTGTTCTTTTCTTCCGTTGACATCATGTTGACCCAATACACAGCCAAAAGAATTATCTAAAACAGACATGTACAATATCAAGGGTCGGCCTGGATCTGGAGGAACCAAAATAGGCGGATTCGACAAGTGTCTCTTAATTCTGTCAAATGCCTCTTGACATTCTTCAGCCCATTCAACTTTAACATTCTTTTTCAACAACTTGAATATTGGCTCGCAAGTTGTCGTAAGCTGAGCAATGAATCTACTGATATAATTCAACCTTCCAAGTAAACTCATTACCTCCGTTTTATTTTTCGGTGGAGGTAAATCTTGGATAGCTTTTATTTTTGAAGGATCTAACTCAATGCCACGTCGACTGACTATAAAACCCAAAAGTTTCCCTGACGGAACTCCAAATACACATTTTGCTGGATTAAGTTTGAGATCATACCTCCGAAGCCTTTCAAAGAATTTTATCAAATCTTTGATATGATCAGATTGTTCTCTCGACTTAATGATCACATCATCCACATAAACTTCAATTTCTTTGTGCATCATGTCATGAAACATTGTGGTCATTGCCCTCATGTAAGTTGCCCCAGCATTCTTTAATCCAAAAGGCATAACTCTATAACAATATGTTCCCCATGGAGTAATAAATGATGTCTTTTCCGCATCTTCTGGATCCATAATGATCTGGTGATACCCCGCATAGCAATCCACAAAAGAAGCAAGATCATGTTTGGCACAATTGTCCAATAAAATATGAATATTGGGAAGTGGAAAATTATCTTTCGGACTTGCTTTGTTTAAATCGCGATAATCAACACACATCCGAACTTTACCGTCCTTCTTTGGAACAGGGACAATATTTGCCAACCAAGTAGGATACTGGGCCACTCGAATGACTTTAGCTTCAAGTTGCTTCGTGATTTCCTCTTTAATTTTTACACTCATGTCAGTTTTGAACTTTCTTAGCTTCTGCTTGACAGGAGGAATAGCAGGATCAATTGGCAACTTGTGAACTACCAAATCAGTGCTTAAACCGGGCATATCATCATAAGACCACGCAAAGATATCTTTATACTCATGCAACGCTTTAATTATAGCTTTCTTTTGTTGTGGTTGAACATGTACACTTATCTTAGTCTCCCTAATATTTTCATGATCTCCCAGATTGATCGCCTCAGTTTCTTCCAAATTAGGATTTGTCTTATTCTCAAACTGTTTGAAATCTTTGTTTATATCCTCAAATGCTTCTTCTTCATCGTATTCAACCTCCTTATTCATTATTTCAAAATTAGATTGTTTTTTTAACTCTGGTGAACAATTCTTCATGCATGTCATATCATTAGAATCGGCATAGAAAGAACTGTATGATAAAAAATAAATAAATAAAAATTAGACTTAAAATAAAACCAAGGGAAACTGCACTTAATTAGAAACATAGATAGAAAGAGTTTTAACCTAACATACCAGATTTAAAGTTCTGAATTATAATCCTAGAATAATTTAAATTACAGAAGTAAAAACAAGCAAACTACTAAGACTGTAAGAAAACAAACAAACTACTAAGACTGTAAGAAAACAAACAAACTACCAAGACTCTTTTATAATAGGGAGAGGAGTGGCCTCCTAATTGTTAAGCTGGACATCAGGGCCGAAAAACTGCACATCTGCATTACTGGTACCTTCCCCAATTTCAACCATATCTGCTTCAATGAACATATTCTGAAAAAGGTCAATCAACTCTGTATCATCATCATTCATTGATTTTGCATCAGGTAACTTGGAGGATCCAACAACACCGAATTTGATGAAAGACTCATAAAGTGGCGGTATAGGCTTGGCAAGTGACCACGACTCTTTCTTATGCTTTTTAGCCTTCTTTATATCTTCAGCAGTAGGCTCGTATCCCAGACCAAAAGTACCAAAGTTCTCATAGAGGTTTACCGGATGAACTATGCCTTGCAAAAACATCCCTAGACCTTTTCCTGGTTCAAAACCATGCTTCAACATTTCATTCACTACCATAATAGATGCAGAGGACAATTGTGGTTTTGCGATGAGATTCCCCTCGAGGATATGCTCAACAGCCACTACCTCAGAAGCTTGATGAATTAACACATTGGCAGTATTTGTTTCGATGGAAGAAACAGAGTAGTCTTTATACATTGATAAGTCTCCTTCACCATGAACCACTATCTCTTGCCTGTCATATTCGAATTTGACCATTTGATGCAACGTTGATGCGACTGCTTTAGCCCTATGAATCCATGGCCTTCCCAATAACATATTATATGAAGCATCAAGGTTCAGTACTTGAAAATCCATAGCAAAATCCACAGGCCCAATTGTTAATATAAGTTCTATTTCACCAATGGCATCAGTTTTTGATCCGTCAAAACCTTTGACGCACACGTTGTTAGGTTGGATTCTTTCCACATTAACATTCAACTTTTGTAAAGTTGACATAGGACAAATGTTAGCGCCTGATCCTCCATCAATTAACACTCGAGTGATGATGGAATGTTCGTATTTCACAGAAACGTACAGACCTTTGTTATGCTCCGTACCTTCTATAGGTAGTTCATCATCTGAAAAAGCAATTTTATTTGCTTCAACGATCCTTCCAACAACTTTTTCCAGCTGATTTACTCTAATCTCACTAGGAACACATGCTTCATTAAGAATCTTCATTACAGCCTTGCGGTGTTCCTCTGAATGTATCAATAAAGACAACAAAGAAATCTGTGCTGGTGTCTTCTTCAACTGTTCTATAACAGAATATTCTGGCAATTTCATTTTCTTTAAGAATTCTTCAGCTTCTTCATCAGTGACAGGCTTCTTGACTGTCATTCGTTCTTCACCGCCATGTTTATTCTTTCTTAACTCTACGGGAACATAACATCTTCCAGATCGAGTTAATCCTCCTACTTCATCTACATCTTCAATTACTTCTTTCCCCTTGTGCATCACCACAACGTGATTATAATTCCAAGGGACTGCCTTGGTATCAACCATAGGCAGCTGTGACACTGGTTTAATAACAATAGGAATTACAGAAGCTCCTTTTATGATTAAAAGAGGCTTATTGGATCTTCCAGGAATAATGAGTTTCGGCTTTATTTGACTTGACCCAATATTTTCTGAAATCTCTTTCCCCATCGCCAAGGGATCATTCGATGATTCGGGTTTTGCTATCACCACCTCTGCTTCTGCAGGTTTTTCTTTCGTTAAATCTACAGCATTTGCTGATTTTTCCGAATCAGTTTTAATTTTAATGATCGGTTTAAAGGGAATCGTAGTGTCTTCACCACTGAGTATCACATCGAGCATGCTTGTTTCATTATGATCTGGCAGTGGATTTTGATTGACATTTGGAGCGCCTGGACTTTCTACCATAATCTGTTGGGTATTAATCAACTCTTGAATGGCTCTTTTCAGATACCAACATTTCTCTGTGTCGTGCCCTGGGGCATCAGAACAGTATTCACATCTTCTAGAATAGTCCAAATTCTTCGGAGGAGGATTCGGGATCCTTCTCTCAATTGGGTTTAGAACATTCATTTTTCTCAGTCTATGAAATAAACTGGTGTAAGATATTCCAATAGGAGTGAAATTATCTTTTACCATGTTATCCCTTTTGAATTCTGCTCTAGGCCGAAAATTAGACCTCGAAGGACCTCTTTGAACTTGCGGGGCCATTGGATGATTTTGGATTGCTGGTGTACGCCACTGCGGGTAAGAAGGACCTCGAACATATGATTGTGTATTGTAAATAGGATATTGGGGAGATGGAACAAAATATAATGGATTCTGCTCGTATGGTTGACGCGCACCTCTCCAAGTTTGTCGTGGACCTGCCATGACAGTTGCTACATCCTCTTTTCTTTTCTTTCCCCCAAAACTTCATGTACCACTTTGAATTGCCTGTGTTGTTGCTTTCAAAGCGGCCTGGCTGATGATCTTTCCTGATTTGATTCCGTTTTCTACCATCTCTCCAACTTTGATAACTTCTACAAATGTGCTTCCGATAGTAGAAAGCAAATGATGAAAATAATCAGGTTCTTGTGCTTGCAGAAAAATATCAATCATTTCAGATTCTTTTATCGATGGTCTAACTCTTGAAGCCCGCTCTCTCCATCTGACGGCATATTCTCGAAAATTTTCAGTCATCTTTTTTCGCATGTTGGCAAGCGTAGTGCGATCTGGAACTATCTCAATGTTATTCTGAAATTGTTGAACGAAATCTCGAGCCATGTCATCCCACACATGCCAACGGGAAATGTCTTGGTCAATGAACCATTCAGAAGCTATCCCTGTAAGGCTTTCTCCAAAGTACGCCATCAATAATTCTTCTTTTCCTCCTGCTCCCCTTAATTGATTGCAGAACTTTTTCAAATGAGCTACAGGATCGCCGTGTCCTTCATATTTGTCAAATTTTGGCATTTTGAACCCTATCGGTAAATGGACATCAGGAAACATACATAAATCCTTGTACGAAACACTTTTTGGTCCACCTACTCCTTGCATATTTCTCATACTTTGTTCCAGACTTCTAACTTTTCTAGCCATCTCCTCTTGTTCCTCATTCTTAGCAATCTTCTCAATCACGATAGGAGTATCGCGTGGATGAACATAATAATGTGGATTTTGTGACTTAAAAGTCATTTCAGGAGGATATAACATATCATGATTTGGTTTTCCTATATCTTTTGGTATTGTCGATTGAACACCCGCAGTAGCTGGCGCTACAGAAGTAAAGAGTGGGTTATTTGCAACCGATGGATTTGGTGGGTGCACGGTAGAAGTACCAGCAACTCCAGACATAGTAGCGAATGAGCCAAATCCTGGTGGGTAAAATGGATCACTAGTCTGAGCTGGGTCAGAATTTGGATCATTTGAAGTTGAAAGTCCAGGGATTGAAGAAGGCGGGGCTTGTCCATTCAACCAAGCTTTGTACATCTCCGCCATCTGTTGTTTTAATGACTTTATTTCTTCCATTGATGCTACTTCCTGCGAAGTCAACTGATTCTGCTCTTCTTCACTATCAGACTCTATATCTTCTCTACGAGTCATTCTTCTTTTACCCTTGTATCTGGTATTATACGGATGTGATGCCAGTTTAAACCACAAACCAACCACCAATTATTTTATCTTTCTGCGATCAAGTAGCAAACAGGTGAGTGTTATATATTTAACACATTATAATGCCACATTATATGTCATGTTTCTATATGCATTTCCCAACCTATCATGGAAGCTTTGTGTTTCATCCCGGCTTTTCTAGGCATATTTTCAAAAGTTATGATCGAACCCTTTGGAGGGTTGCCTACGTATCATGTTAGAACATGAATCAGATCTTGCGTAGTTCGGGTGTAATTTAACAATTTTTTTTTTATTTTTTTTTTAATATTATTATTGAAGAAAATAAATAAAATGAAGTAAAACATATGTAATATATATAGAAATAATCGTTCAACTTCATTACATTCTACGATAAAATAACTGCCCCAACTCCTAAAATAAAACCTACTAACTGACATCTGAAAACTAAAAGACATAATATCTAAACAAGAAAATTTTTTAAAACTGAAAATGAAAAAAACTATGACAAAGAAAACAACGATCCTTTCAAGGAGATTTCGATTTAATATGTCCTCCCAAACTCAGATATATGTCCTCCAATGAAGTAGTGAGTCGCTGTGCGAAAGCAGGTACTTGTGCCAAAAAATCCTCACAATCCAGTTGCTGATAATCTAAGCCCATTCTGGCAGTATCCTGTGCTACACGGTGGACCTTCCCTCGAAGAGAACTGAAAGCCTGATCCCATTCCTGTGCCTGTCGATCTCGAAAATCAACCATCTCTCTTGCACGTTGTTCACGAGCGGAAACAACCTCCAACTGTTCTCACAATATTCCCCTTTCACAAATCCATTGAGATCTCTCTCGATCAAATTCTTCTTGCATATTCTTTTCAACTTCTTGAAGTTGTTGTCGGCGAGATGCGGCAAGTTCTGCAACGTGTGACCCTCTAGTGGTAGCAAACTTGATTTGTCCCCGAAGTGCAACCTCAATAGCTGCTGATTTAGCTTTCTCTTCAGAGAATTCCCTTTGTTGTTCGTCTATTTTTGCCCTGGCATGCTCTAATTCTTCTCTCAAAATTTGGTTGGCTTCATGATGTTCTCTCATGGCTCTTTCAATTCCTATCCTGATTGCAGCTTCCTGATCTATAGGTCCTTTAACCGATCTTTCTGGTCTGACTGGAGGACTCGACTGTTCTTCAAACCATTCCCGATAATCTGGGTGCACTTCTCCTTTCTCACGCTCTATGACCATCGTTTCGATTCCCATAATACGGCGACCCTCCCAAATCTGCTGGGCCAAATCTTCTGGAAGTGAAATCTCTGGTCTGACCTCAAATACGAACTCAGCCATGTCTTCCGTTACGAGAATTATTTGACGTCTGCCTAGCTGACGTAGAACTCTCAATGGAACATACGGTTGAACACCTCTAATACCCATTAATAACAAGAACGGACGGATGACAGAACTATATATGACTTGCCTCCAAGGGAACCAATGGAGATTCCAAGTGATTTTATCTGTTGTCAAAGAACGAAAAAGTTTAACCCAATCTCCAATCTCTTTTGGACATTTATATTTCTCCATCCTTTCCTCGTAATCGTTGATTCGATTGAATCGCTCGGGATTGAACCTTGTCAATGTAGGACGTTGATAAAGATGCTCTACAATCCACATCTGTAACAAGATATTACATCCCTCGAAAAAACTTTTTCCTTTCTGACAAACGGTCAGAGCACGGTAAATATCGTCTAGGATCATTGGCACCATAGTGTAATCTTTCTTAATCAGTATCTGTACTACTCCCGCTAAACGAATATTAATTTTTTCTTCTCTTCTTGGGAAGACCATAGTGCCCAAAAAGGCTACCATGAATGCAAATCGTCTGTGAACTTTCCAAGTCTCAAAACTTCCCTTATTACAAAGTTCTTTACCGTACTTCTGAAACCCCTCTTGCCTTCCGTATCTGTCATACAAAAACTGCAAGGAAACCCAACCTTTTTTCATTGATTCTTCTTTTGTGTTCCTTAGGTTCATGAGCTTGCAAAATTTATTTATTGAAATAAGTCTTGGGGCTATAAGTTTCTTCCGATGCATATCACCATATCCGACATAGCCTGCTATCTCTTCTAAAGTAGGTGTCAACTCAAAATCTGAAAAACGGAATACATTATTCTTCGGGTCCCAGAAATTCAGTAATGCATCAATCACCTCCCTATTAGGGTTGATTCTCATGATACTCGTCAAAAAACCCAAATACTTATGTATCTCGTCATAATCGAAGGTATCCATTGCATTCCACCATAACCAAAGTTGCAGAGGGGTACAATCCACAACCTGAAGTGGTACACTCCCATCTCTCTTTCTCTTTGAACGCTTTCCACGAACAGGGGGAGACATTTTATACCTATTGACAGGGACATAAGATTAATAAATATCTAGATTTAGACAAAACTTAATTTATTAATTTTGAAAAGAATTTATAACTTAACTTGTAAAACTTAGTGCGACCATTATTTAAACTTAGTTTCAAAGAACAATTTTATCAAAAATTGAAGCGAGAGAAACAAGATTGGTAATTTTTTATTTAAATTGACCCTATCAAAAACAGACTTCTAGACAATTTTATCTATATGTTTGAAGACAATATTCCCTAAGTAAAAATAAAAGGACTCAGAAATAAAGAAGAATAGAATGACCGTTTTATGTATGAAGTTGTATAGAATTTTCAGTCTCATGACCCTAAAGATTTAGGACTTGTTAAAATTAATATATATATATATATATATATATATATATATATATATATATATATATATATATATATATATATTGTAAAAACTTAGCCTCAAGATCCCTAAAGATTCTGGGCTTTTGAAATATATTTTTATTTTATTGTTATTATTATTATTATTATTAATTATTATTATATTTTTTTTTTATCTTAGCCTCATGATCCCTAAAGATTCAGGGCTGTCAAAATATATACAAAAATTTGAACTTGAAAATTAGAAAAATAATTATGAAAAATAATCATATTTTCAAAATATTTTCCAATAGATCTATGAACAAAATTTTTCTTTAAAAGATAAGGTTGTATCCTGGAAAGGACTTCCTACGTATCTCACTAAGATGTGAGAATCAGACCCTCGTAGTTCATAAAGATTGTAAAATTGTGTTGATGTATAAAAAAAAATTCTTTATTTTAAAAATAAATTTTTTCTTTCAAAATGATCAACTAAATTTGAAAATAAATTAATCTCTCGTATTTTAAAATTGCCTAAAGCCAGTCAACACACAAATAGCCTTCCAAACAAATATCAAAGAGCACATAGGATGCACATGTTGGTCTTTATTAAGTAGGTGACCTGTCCTAGACAGACCCGACCCCTGTGCCGAGTCCCGCTAAGTCGAATGCATATGATGCAAATAAAGCGGTACCTAATAGGGATAACCAGATTCTGAGTTTTCAGTTCTTCTAAGTTAAAACCTAATAGGGATAAGTGTCTAGACTGGCTTACTCGAGCGGACACTCGAGCCGGGGAGGGACAACTTGGTCGGTAGCAGGGCAACACCGCCTTCGTTGTCGATCCGAACCCCGCCTAACATGTGTGACTATATCCTTCACCAGGTGCCTTGACACTCCGGTTATCTTAAAAAGAAGGTGGGATGCATATGCTGCATTCCCTCTATCCTATTTCAGAGACTCAGAGGGGGTACGTGAGAGAAGACAATATATAATACAATTCAAATAATATCAAAGCAGTAAATGAGCGACAAGTAGCACATAAGACCAATAAACACATTATAAAATAATTAAAGCAAGTAAAGTCAATATCAAAGCTCGAATTCTTATTTAGTCCCCAGCAGAGTCGCCAGAGATGTCACACCCCTTTTTGGCTCGAGGCGATCGAGATCGAAGGGTTTTTCCAATTAAAGTGACGATATTGAATAGGGATTAAATTATTTACAGAGTCGCCACTTGGAATTGAGTTTTGGTGTTCCAAGTCACCCTTTTTTTTTTTTTTTTTGAATCCCTAATCAAAAGGAAATGACTCTTATTTGGTCTGCGAAAACAGAAAATGGGTAAGGAATTCTGTTGATCGAAGGAAAGGTGTGAGGCACCCCTCGAATCCCGTGGTTCTAGCACGGTCGCTTTTATTAACTTATTTTGATTTAAATTATTTTAATAAAATTATGTTAAGGCCTAAATCACTCATTTTATATATCTAAAATCTCGTTTATTATTAAATAAATCGGTGATAAGTTGAAAAATATTTGTCAAGTAAATTTTAGAAAAATATTTACCAAGGTGTATTTTTACATCCTTGAATTATTTTTTAAATGTCTCAGGAAGATGCGTGCACCGCATTCTTAGTTGAAAATAAATAAATAAATAAATAAATAAATAAAATAAATAAATAAATTAAAACGTGCCTAAAATTTATCTGGCGTTAAAGGAATTTGTTTTGTCTTTTGTAAACTTTGAGACGATTTTTTATCTATTTATTTCGTTTTCATTTTTTTTTTTTTTACCTCGACACAAAAGGAGCATGATTAATATAAACGGATGTGAGGGTCAAGCAACAGATCACAACACCAGCCACTAAATTCATCAACTGAAACTTGCCATCAGAAAGCACATGCACATTTCTCTAGCAAAAATAGATAATAAAGACTAGAATCATGGCCACGGCCAATTACATGAAGCCAACAACACCACTTACAAAAGTTGGAACAACTAGGATATCACACCAAATAGCACTCTACATTCTATATACGAAAGCTGAAACATAACCTACCTGAGTGCATTGCTCAAGCTTAGCTGACCATCCCAATCATTAAAAGGATACTTAGATATACCAGTTTTCAATCACAGGATCAATCAAAGGAGATAAAAAGAAAAGTATAAGCGCATTTAACACGGTGGTCATACAACAACGTAGTAATTCCAAGACCAACTTTTCTTGAACAAATTTCTTCAAAGGAACTAACTTTAGTGTCTAACGAAAGGCTATCAAAAACCCTAAGCAGAACAAATGTGAAGTCCCGGATGTGATCTAAAAATCTCTAATAACACAATAAGCTTTTTCGAAAAATAGTTAACGAACTAGCACCTGTCAACTTGAAGTTTACTAAGAAGACATAACTTACACCCTTTTCAGTCGCTATAATTTCGCAACTCGCCTCATTTCTTCACACTAATAAATAATTTAGCCTAAAAAAAATAATAATCTAGGCCGATAATCTAAATACTAAGAACATAGAGTGATTAACAAACATCGTGGAACGATATTATAATGATTACGTTAAATATTTTCATAACCAAACATACCATTCATGATAACAACCTCATATAATAATTGACTTTACATATTAAATAGTGTTTGGAATCATTGAAATAACTTCAACCATGCTTCTATTAACAATGAAATTTATGAAAATAAATAATACGGAAGTGATAAGAACCTGGATGATGAATTATACTGAGTAAAGAAGCAAAACGTCGTCACCGAAAAACTCAAGACGAAACCCGAACTTTAACTCAAATCGTCTCTCTTTTTTTTTTTACTTTCTGCTTTCCTTTCTTTTCTAAATTTCTATTGTTTTTTTTTTCTTGTTCTTCTTTGGTTTTGATTTTTGTTTTCAGTGTTTTTTTTTTCCCCCCGTCCCCTTTCCGTGTGTATTCTTGTAATATATATTGTGCATGTGTAATGTTGTGTTGTTGTGGGAAGTTGAAGTGAGTTAGACGTGTGTGTATGGTATGGGAACATGGGGAGGTTTTTGAGGGACATGTAGGGAGGTTGGGGTAGGTTTTAAGATTCTTCATTTTTCATTTCATTTTTTTTTTTTAATAACGAAAAATAATTAATAAGTAAATAAATAAATAGATAATAGTAACAAATAAAATAATAATAATAAAAATAATAATTAATTGATTTTTATATTTTAAAAAAAATACAATAACAATCTAAAAATAGTCAAAAAATAAATTATATAATTAAGATAGTACAAAACTATATATATATATATATATATATTTATATATATATATATATTTTTTTTTTTTTTAAAAACAAAATAATATCCTAAAATTAAATTCATTTAATTATTTATATTATATTAAAATAAGATAATAGTCAAAATAATATATGACTAAATATAAATATAAATATTTAGTATCGATAAACAAGTTAAAATTTAGGGAGGGTCAAAAATCACGTGTCTACACATTCAACTAACCAAAAGATAGTGTCATCAATACCATTCATCAATAACATCATTAGGACCAAAAAAGATATGTCCATAATGTCATTCATCAAGGCATATAAAAGTTTGACCTAACTTAATTATTAAGTACTTAACCAACCAAAAAAAAAAATTACTTCCGACCATAATGTTTGTCAATCAACTATGATTAACCACCGAAAAAATAAGTCAAATATATACATAGAAATTAAACTACATCACAGAAAAGCACCATCAGGTGCACGTACTCTTTTGTCTTTAATCCCCATTTTGGTCCTTCTTTTTTTTGCTTCCATTTGTAATTGTCCAGAAGAAACTGCTTCTTTCCCCTTCCAGGTTGTCTTGACTGGAGAATAAGGTAGATTAGTTGGCACTGAAACACCAGTTGGCACTGAAACACCAGTGTGATCTCCAGTTAAAGTAATTTTTCTTATACCAGTTGGAGCACCTCTTGTCATCAACTTCTCAACCCAAGATTCAGATTCAGGATATACCACTAGTCTTAGGGGCGGATCTTCTTCATTTTCAACATCGGGACCATATGGTTCAAAGTCTTGCGTTGCAGCTTGTACTTGTTCGAAGTCACCTTCTTCTCCTACTATTTTTGACTGCGAATTGTTTTTCGTTATTGGTCTTTTTCCTTTTTTTGATGCATTTTCATTTGACTTTTGCTACAAAAATATTATCAATAATTATGTTGTTAATCCAATAAGAATTAAAAATATATTGTAAAAAATTATTTTGTAGCTTACCTTGTAACAACCTCTTATATTATGATTTGGTTACACAATTACTGCATGTTTATGAGTGTCCTTTCTAGACTGTGACCATTCACCCTTTTTTTTTCTTGCTTCATCAGGTTCTCTATTCCTCTTCATTTTAGGCCTGCCAACTTGTTTCACAACATCAGGAGGCAACATTACATGAGAAACCTCAATCTTCCAAAACCTCTCACCCCTTACAGGCTGCATCTTGTGTTTGTAGGTTAATATGTAAGCCTCCTTGGTATACCACCTATGAATTTCACTTTCTGGAATCACCTTTTTGTGCATCAATGCTTTGATGGCATGAGGAAAAGGAATACCTGATAAATCTCAAAGTCTGCAAGTGTATTTTTTGTGCTCTAAATTAACAGTGTGTCTATCTTCTACATCAGAAACCTCATACCCCCAATCATCATTGAATTCCACCTTACATATATGTTTTATAGACCTCCAATCATTGAACAAACTCATGCATTCTGGACAAATACCATTAGCTCCCCAAGTCCTTATCTTGTTTTCATTTTTTACTAACAGATTCATCACTTTCACTCTTATCTCTTCTAACATCTTGATTATTGGCTTACCTCTAGGCACCAGGATCCAGGGATTGAATGACTCAGTGAAATTGTTGTCAACCAACATGTTCTTACACTGAGTATCAAAATAAGCCCTACACCATGCATGATACAAGAATAATCATGGATATGGGCTTATGAGAGTACACGTTGGACCCGAGACTTGGTGTGTGCAATTGAAGAGACAAAGAGGACTTAATTATGCACCAAAAACCGTCCATACACTACACTTGGACTACACTCCATAGGCGTCTTTTGTCTTCTCTTCATTAAGGGTTTTTTGGACATTTCACTTATATTATAATAAGTCTATAAATAGGCTAGTATTAGGTCTTTATTTCTTTAGTTATTTGTTGATATTGAAAGTTGTAACACTTGAACCAAACTCTCTCTGGTGTGAGGAGTGTACCACCTTAGTTTAGGGCTTGAAAAAGCCACCAAATCTGAAATGAGGGTGATGCTAGGGTGGAATCGCTAGTATTGCCAAACATTGTTAGAAACCTTGGCACTTGAGTGGTTCACGCCCTCTTGTGTCATTGTAAGAGTGTTGGTGTTGCATATTACAAGTATTAAGGGTCTTAGTATGTGAAATACACTTAGGTTCTTAGTTCTTGTGAGTGTTGATGTCTCATTTCCTATCCTTACACTTCTTGTAATCGTGTTTGTGTTCTTTTCTAGTAAAGCTGTATATTGTTGTTATCTTGTTGTTGTTGTCTTATCATCTAGTGTTCTTGTTGTTGTTGGCTATTTTTGGTGTAAAGTACACCTTGTATCATCTCGTTCTTGTGGTATTATTGTTGGCCGAGACTTGTTCCCCTTTTGGTCCTCGATTTGTCTTGTGTTTTGTATCTTGTTTTCGTATTATGGATTAATTACGTTATCATTTGGTATCAGGGCTAAGGCTGGTTGTGTTCCTACACTACCAATCTTGGGGTCTCTAAGTCGAAAAATAAAAAAAATAAATGTTGAAAACTGAAAATTCCAAAAAGTAGCAAATTTGTCCATTCTTGTTGTCTTGGCCAAAATTGTGTCTTGTTGTTGTTTTGGGATGAGATTTGTGTCTAGATTTTGGTGTGTTTTTTGTTTGTCTTAGTAGTTTATTGTGTTAGTTTCTTGTTCACTAACACTTGTTGAGTCAAATTCCAAGATTTGAGCTCTTGACAAGATTGTTGTTGAAGGTTGTGGCCGACTAGAGTTGTTGAAGTTCTTATTGTTCTTGGAAGTGTGATGTGTTGTTGGTTCAAGGTTTGAACGTGTATTGTGGATATTGTGCTGTGGTTTTAAGCTTGAAAATGTGTTGTTGTTGTTTGGTAGGTCCAACTTAAACCTTAGGACTCCAAGATTCAAAAGTGTGTTCTTGGTGTTCTTCACCATCTTCATGTTTTGTTGAATAAAAAGTATTTAGAGTTATTTGTTTGATCTAAGTGAGTGAAGAAAGAGAGTGTGGTCTTGTTAAGCCTTGAAATTTATTCCAAGACTCTTACAAGAAAGGAAAGGGACCAAAAGACTTTTAAAAAGTCTTGTTACCAAAAGGGAGAAAGGGCACTTTCCAAGACTAACAAAAGAGGAAAGAGCCAAAAAGCTTTCAAAAAGGTGTTTTGCTAAAGGGGTGCAAGGAAGCCGAGGTTCAAAATAAGATGTTGGCCGAACCTTGTGTTATTGAGCCCTCGGCTTTCTCATGTGTTTTGCAGACTATTTTGTGCCATCTCCATGTTTTGTGGACTGTTTTGAGTGATTTCCTTAAAGTGGCCAATTGCATGAAGTGAAGCCGTGAATTTGTGGGCAAATTTCTCTCAAGATGGAGAGGATGATACAAGAATAATCATGGATATGGGCTTATGAGAGTACGCGTTGGACCCGAGACTTGGTGTGTGCAATTGAAGAGACAAAGAGGACTTAATTATGCACCAAAAACCGTCCATACACTACACTTGGACTACACTCCATAGGCGTCTTTTGTCTTCCCTTCATTAAGGGTTTTTTGGACATTTCACTTATGTTGTAATAAGTCTATAAATAGGCTAGTATTAGGTATTTATTTCTTTAGTTGTTTATTGATATTGAAAGTTGTAACACTTGAACCAAACTCTCTCTGGTGTGAGGAGTGTACCACCTTAGTTTAAGGCTTGGAAAAGCCACCAAATCCGAAATGAGGGTGATGCTAAGGTGGAATCGCTAGTATTGCCAAACATTGTTAGAAACCTTGGCACTTGAGTGGTTCACGCCATCTTGTATCATTGTAAGAGTGTTGGTGTTGCCTATTACAAGTATTAAGGGTCTTAGTGTGTGACATACACTTAGGTTCTTAGTTCTTGTGAGAGTTGATGTCTCACTTCCTATCCTTATACTTCTTGTAATCGTGTTTGTGTTCTTTTCTAGTAAAGCCGTGTATTGTTGTTATCTTCTTGTTGTTGTCTTATCATCTAGTGTTCTTGTTGTTGTTGGCTGTTTTTGGTGTAAAGTACGCCTTGTATCATCTCGTTCTTGTGGTATTATTGTTGGATGAGACTTGTTCCCCTTTTGGTCCTCGATTTGTCTTGTGTTTTGTATCTTGTTTACGTATTCTGGGTTAATTCCGTTATCAATTCCCTTGGTAGAAAATTCACCAAATTGAGTGACTATCTTCCCAGAAAGAATGGATGAGAAATTTTTTGCAAAAATACACTCTTTGATTTCAGAGTTACCAACCCCAAATTTTGAACTAGACTAAAATTTTCTCCTTCAACTGTTTCAAAACCTCGTCTCTAACCTTTCACCTTAGAGCTTCGACCCTCGAATCTCCAAAAAAAAAGAAAAGAACACCCAAAATTACCAACTTTTGTCGACTGCCAAGGAATCAAACCCCTAAAATTTTTAGCCAAACTTTCAAATCCTTCAAAGAAGAGAAAAATAATCTGAACCCTCCAAAATTTTCGAACACCACCTGATTTTCTCTACCCCAAAATTTTTGAACCCCACCCGGAAAGAAGAAAAAGAAACCCTAAAATTTTCGTCCTAATTCTCGAAACCTAATTTTTTACCCCAAAAAAAAAAATCCCCCTTTCAATGAACAAAAGGCCTCCTTATATAGGAGATGACAAGGGGTATTTTAGGGACTCAAAAGAAGGGAACCCTAGGATTTAAAATTTGAAAATTTTTCTCTCACAGCCAATCGAAAATCGACGCACCTGTACCTTCGTGGTACGGATTTAACGGATTCAAAACAGATTTGGGAATATCCTTTGATACCCATGAATCAGCTACTATCTGGAGATTTCTAGAAGCTGCTCAACAGTTCTCGTACGAACTCGCGTAAGCATCACGCGATGAAGAGGGAGAAAGAAAATTCGGGTTAAGGGCTGATGTTGGTGAGGTCGTTCTTGTTAAGGTTGATATTGTTGTGGGTTGAAAGCGTATGCGTGAGGTTCAATTTGTTGTTCTTGTTTTCTGAAGTTGAGGGAGAAGAGTTTATTGAGAGTGTGGGCCGGGTTAGGTTTGAAATGGGCCACTGGTGGTGGGCTGTTGTATTGTTAAAAGAAAATGGGCTGGTTTGGTTGGAATTGTTAAGAATTTGGGGGTTATTTAAAATATAACCCCCAATTAAAAAAAAGGATTTGGCAAAAATTAATCAATATTTCAATCCAATTAAAAAATTAGATTGGTCACATTATATTGCAAATATGACCAATTAATTTTAATTAGGATCAAATTTAATAATTTGACTAAATTGATTCAAAATTCGATACGAATTAATCCCTTCTTTGATCTCAAGCTTCTTGATTTAATAAAATTACACAAATATTTATCCAAATAAATTAATTTTTGAGAGTAAAATTATATTCAAATCGAAATTTTAATCATTTGAATTTATTTTCGATATAAACCTTGATAAAAATACGATATTATGTAAAATAAGCATTTAAGTAATAAAATTATAAAATTTCGTATAATTGAACACGATAATATATAATCTCTACTTAAATGATCAATTTACCCAAATAAATACTTTGAAAATCCTTTATTCGGATAAAATATATGCTGTAATTTTATTTGAAAATCGAAGAAGCTATGAATTAAACTTAGTTATGGAGGTCAAAAATTAGGTGTCAACAACTGCCCCCTCCCTTTGGGTAGGATGGATGCAAGTAATCCTGGGCAAAGGGAGGTTGACGTTCCTAATTTTTGTTCGACCACAAATTCGTATCTAAGAGAGGTTGGTTTTCCGCATGAGTTTCATGGAGTTATGGCCAACCCTCGGTATCAGGTTTCCTACATATCTCAGGTTTCATGAGAATTCAAGCCACTTGTAGTTCATAAAGTTTGATTGCAAGCACGATTTTCAGGGAAATTTCACCAACTATCACGGTTTTAGAGTTTTTGGTAAAACCGAGAAACTGGGGAATAAAGGGATTAGGGGAGAGATTGGAATGCAGTCAAGTTTTCTACATAGATCCCAGCCTACATATCCCAAGATTCAGGGAATTATACTGCTTGTAGTTCGACTCAATCGGTAGAAAAGATAGTCCTTTATTTTGGACGATCTTTAGCTCGGGATGAGTGACAAGTTAATCGAGTTGCAGAAAAGAGGCTCGTAACCTCTTAACCATGAATGTGGAGATCTTCACATCCATAGGTAAGAACTTACCCAGACATAATTTCCAAAACTCTAAGTGTGTTGCCACCCGAATTTGAAAGAAAAATAAAGTTCCCCTCAGTATGAGTTAACAAACATCCCAGAGGTAAAGGTGAGACTAGAATATCCGAAAAATACCCACATGCCTTCTAATAGAAGCGTGGTTAAATGGTGGTGGTGATCATCATTTAGCTCGCGTCTAGAGAGTTTGACATCCCTCTCTAGACTATGTCCTGTTTTGCTGCTGAGAAAGAGTTCCACGTTGTGCTGCGTCCTTTTTGGAGTCGTTCGCACCTGTGGTTTTGATTTGAGATTTTCATTCTCTCGGATGCTCTCGGCAATGCTTCAGGCAAAAAGTGTTAGTGTTAAACATAATTCACGAAAGAGGTAAGTAATCTTTTATCATATCTCCACGTGAGTTGTGGCCTGAAAAGCGAAGTCATCCTTTGTTGTACCTGTTTGATGGGAAATAACTCGCAATAATAGACACAACAACCTCCTTGGTTGTTGTATAATTAGCTCATCTGTCGAGCGAATATGTTTTCAAAGTGGGGTGTCCCTTTTGGTTACCTATATCAATTGTTATATGTAGCATGATAACCTCTCCGGTTGTAGCCGATGATCGATTTATAAATTTCCCTTAAATTGTCAATCTTCAGATAATCTTGCGCATTATTTGATGTTGGATACGAGGCGACTTACAGATATCCTTTGAATTTCTAGTTTTAAGGAAATCCTGCACATCATCCGACTTTGGATAAGAGATAACTTACAGATATCCCTCCAATCGCTAGCTTTCAGGTGTTCCTGCACATCATCCGACCTTGGATACAATATGACTTATAGATAATCCCTCAAATTGATCGTCTTTGGGTAATCCTGCACATAATCGATCTTAGATATGGCGCGGCTTATAGAGAACCCTTGGACGTATCAATTTGACAATCTTGCATATCCTCCGGTAAGGATTTAGTTGCGACTTACGGATAACTTTTGAACTATCAACTTTTGGGAGATCTTGCACACTATCCGGTTAGGATGTTATTGTGACTTACGGATGACCTACAGGCTATCAACTCATAAGTGATCTTGCACACTATCCTATTTCAAATAATATGACTTATAGATGACCTTCAAATTGTCAACTTCTAGGAAATCTTATATATCATTCATCCTTAGATAGCGACCTGAAGGCGTCCCTCCAAATCGTGTGCTCTTAATGTATTCAGATGCTGATTCATGAAAAGATGATGATATCCTCGACACCAGCGTTGTGTCTTGCGTGTCAACAGATATATTGAATGTTGATGATATCCTCGACCCCAGCGTTGTGTCTAGTGTGTCGACAGATATATTGAATGCTGATGATATCCTCGATGCCAGCGTTGTGTCTAGCGCATCAACAAATATTGAATGTTGATGATATCCTCGACGCCAGCGTTGTGTCTAGCGTGTCGACAGATATATTGGATGCTGATGATATCCTCTACGCCAGCATTGTGTCTAGCGTGTCGACAAATATATTGGATGCTGATGATATCCTCGACGCCAGCGTTGTGTCTAGCGTGTCGACAGATATATTGGATACTGATGATATCCTCTATGCCAGCGTTGTGTCTAGCGTGTCGACAGATATATTGGATGCTAATGATATCCTCGACGCCAGCGTTATGTCTAGCGTGCCAACAGATATGTAATGGCCTTTGCGGCAATGATATGCAATGGCCATTGTGGCAGTGATAAAATAATTTTACCTGGCTTCATTTGTCAGTGTCCTGCTTTCTACATGTACCTGTACTCAAGGTAGACGATCAGTAGACACAAAGTCGCTTTTACTAGCGACTATTTTTAGGAAACTTCTAAATACGATACGTGTAAAGAAGACAAAGTGCTTTTATTTGTCGCCTACAAATCTACAATCTCAAGAAATGAGATGGACAAATCAAAAGGTCCTCAATAAATGGGCATTAAACCTAGTTTTAGGGCTGCCCTAAAATACCGTTCTTGGGCATTAATGATCTGTTGTGGCTCCCAATTTGCTCGGGGATTTTTGAAAGAGACTCTCATTTTGCGTATTGATCCCTACATCCACAGAAAAATGATTAGTTGAATGAAATTACTCCATGTTGACCTTTTTCGATCCTTGATTTGCTCCTTACCATCTCTTGGGCATTCCACCATATTGAGACTTCCACCCTGACACTCTATCCCAAATGATGTCTAGGCATGTACTAAGTAAGTGAGTCGTAAGATTTTTGAAAATAGTCTTAAATTTTTGAAAATAATTTTGAAAACTTCTGTAAAATTTTAGAAAATTTCTGCCAGTCATGTCATGTACTAGCTCAATGAACGCCTTCCTCGCGGTTCTGACGATATCCGATGGATGGTTTCCAAAACTCATGATTATTGTTGGAGGGTTTCTTCAAGTAGTTCTATCATAGCCAAAAATTGAGTCTACCCAGACTTTGTTACAGTTGGTGGTTTCCAAAGCTTTAACCTCTGGTGCTGGGGAATTTGGAATATGTTCCGGCATTTGGTGGAAATTTTGAGGTTTTCCTTAAAATTTATGCCCCAGTTTAAACTTGTTTGAGATAATACCAATCTGAGTGGATCTGAAGTCTTTGCTGATCTTCATTCTCTTTGTTGGATGTCGATCTTCTCTTGTGAATTTTTGAGATTTCTTCTCAAAAATTCTGCCCCAGTTTCCATTTCCTAGGGTTATATGACCGAGCCGTTGGGGCGCCTACGTATCCCATTGAAGTAGGAATCAGGTCAAACGTAGTTCAGGCCTACGCTAGGGATATATATAGAAAAATCTAATGGGTTGACCGAAGCCGACATAGGTCGCCTACGTATCCCTTTCTTGGGAATTCAGGTCAAACGTAGTTCGTACATAAAGAGAAACGATAAATTATCCTAAGGGGTTGACCGAAGCCGACATAGGCCGCCTACGTATCCCTTTCTTGGGAATTCAGGTCAAACGTAGTTCGTACATAACATAAAGAGAAACCATAAATTATCCTAAGAGATTGACCGAAGCCGACATAGGCCGCCTACGTATCCCTTTCTTGGGAATTCAGGTCAAACGTAGTTCGTACATAAAGAGAAAGGATTCTAGGCAGTTACACACTAGCAAACAACATTATTACAAAGGTGATTACAAACAAACTAAGAAAACACAAAAACTAGAACGTCATTCAAACATAATATCTCTTTACCGCATCAGAATTGATTGGTTTGATCCACTCTGTGCCATCCATCTCAGACAAAATCAGAGCTCCTCCAGATAGCACCTTGCGAACTATGTATGTCCCTTGCCAGTTTGGAGCGAACTTGCCCTTGTACTCCTCTTGGTGAGGGAATATTCGTTTGAGAACCAGTTGCCCCACTTCAAATGCTCGAGTTCTTACATTCTTGTTAAAGGCACGAACTATCCTGTGTTGATACAGCTGACCATGGAATATAGCGACCATTCTTTTTTCTTCAATTAACATGAATTGTTCATAGAGAGCACGAACCCATTCTTCGTTACTCAGTCCAGCTTCCTGAATAATCCTTAGGGAAGGTATTTCGACCTCAGCAGGTATCATAGCTTCATTCCCGTAAACTAGTAAATAGAAATTTGCTCCTGTGGAGGTTCGAACTGTTGTTCGATACCCTAGCAAGGCGTAAGGTAACATCTCGTGCCATGATCTATCATTTTCGACCATCTTTCTCAAGATCTTCTTGATATTCTTATTAGCAGCTTCTACGGCTCCATTTATTTGGGGACGGTACGCTGTCGAGTTGCGATGCACAATCTTGAGCTGATCACAAATTTCTTTCATCAAGTGACTGTTCAGGTTTGCCCCATTATCAGTAATAATCGATTCCGGCACTTCGAATCGGAAAATCAAGTTATTCCTGACGAAATCTGCAACGACTTTCTTAGTGACGGCTCTGTACGAAGCAGCTTCGACCCACTTAGTGAAATAATCAATGACAACCAAAATAAATCTATGCCCATTCGAAGCTAGTGGCTCTATTGGTCCGATGACATCCATGCCCCAAGCTACGAAAGGCCAAGGAGAATTCATTGTGTGAAGCTCGTGTGGAGGCATTAGAATCAGATCTCCATGTATTTGATATTTTGGACATCTCTGCACAAACTTACTACAATCATTTTCCATAGTCATCCAGAAGTAACCGGTTCTCATGATCTTTCTGGCAAGGACAAACCCATTCATGTGGGGCCCACAAACTCCAACGTGTACCTCGTTTATCAACTTATTGGCTTCCGCCGCATCGACGCATCTTAGGAATCCCAAATCAGGAGTCTTCCTACAAAGAATTCTCCACTTGGAAAGTAATTCTTTGCCAAACGCCGGATTGTCTTCTTTTGGTTGTTACTAGCCTCTTCAGGATATATTCCAGATTCCAAATACCTCTTAATATCATAGTACCAAGGCCTTCCATCAGGCTCCTCTTCCATATGAATGCAACGCGCGGGTTGCTCCTTCAGGCTTATTTCTAAAGGATCGATATAACTCTGATTCGGGTGCTGAATCATGGAAGATATCGTGGCCAAAGCATCATCAAACTCATTCTGTGTCCGTGGGATATGTCTGAAATCAACATCCTTGAATCTTCCGCATAATTCTTGCACCAGTTCCACATAAGGAGTAATCTAGGAGTTTTTTACCGCCCATTCTCCCCGTACCTGGTGAATTAGCAAATCTGAATCTCCGATGGCTAGAAATTCACAAACACCCATAACAAGTGCCAATTTGAGCCTCAGGATGCAAGCTTCATATTCAGCCATATTATTGGTGCATGGAAAACGTAACTTAGCAGTTACCGGATAATGCTGGCCCGTTTCTGACACCAAAACTTCTCCAATTCCTGAATCTTTGAAGTTGACCGCCCTATCAAAAAATAGCCTCCATCCGGGGTAGATTTCTGTGATATCTTCTCCTACGAACAAAATTTCCTCGTCTGGAAAGTATGTCCGAAGTGGCTCGTATTCCTCATCAACTGGGTTTTCAGCCAAACGATCTGCTAAGGCTTGCCCCTTGATTGCTTTTTGGGTTACATACACAATGTTAAACTCACTTAACAACATTTTCCACTTGGCTAGCTTTCCTGTAGGCATGGCCTTCTGGAATATATACTTCAATGGATCCATTCTCGAGATGAGGTAAGTTGTGTAGGACGATAGATAATGCCTCAACTTTTGTGTCGTCTAAGTCAAAGCACAACATGTCCTTTCTATAAGAGTGTAACGGTCTTCATATGATGTGAACTTTTTACTCAAGTAGTAAATGTCTTTCTCTTTCCTGCCGGTCTCATCATGTTGCCCAAGGACGCATCCGAAAGCATTTTTTGAGACTGACAGGTAAAGCAATAATGGAATTCCTTCTCTCGGTGGGACAAAAACCGGTGGTGCAGACAAGTATTCCTTGATGCGATCAAAAGCTCTCTGAAATTCTTCTGTCCACTCATTTAGTGCATTTTTCTTCAACATCTTGAGAATTGGCTCGCATATGACTGTTGATCGAGCGATGAATTTGCTAATATAATTCAGACGACCCAGGAAACTCATAATTTCTTTCTTGGTCCTCGGCGGTGTCAAGTCTTGAATTGTTTTGATTTTGGATGGGTTTAGCTCGATCCCCCTTCTGCTGACTATGAACCCCAGCAACTTCCCTGATGGCACACCAAAAGCACACTTAGCAGGATTTAACTTCAAACTGTACCATCTTAATATGTTGAAGAATTTCTTTAGATGATTTAGATGATCCGAACTCTTGCGGGATTTGATAATTACATCATCCACGTACACCTCAATCTCTTTATGGATCATATCATGGAAAATCATTGCCATGGTCCTCATATATGTCGCACCTGCATTCTTGAGACCAAACGGCATTACCCTGTAATGATAAACACCCCAGGGCATAATAAAAGCTATTTTTTCTGCATCTTACTCATCCATCAGTATCTGATGATAGCCGGCGAAACAATCAACAAATGACTGCATTTCATGTTTCGCACAGTTATCGATGAGAATGTGGATGTTGGGCAACGGAAAATTATCTTTAGGACTGGCTCTGTTCAAGTCTCTATAGTCAACACAAATTCGAATCTTGTCGTCCTTCTTTGGCACAGGGACGATGTTGGCCAACCATGTCGGATATTTTGTGACCTCGACAACCTTAGACTGGATTTGTTTTGTCACTTCTTCCTTGATCATTAGACTTAAATCTGGCTTGAATTTTCTCATTTTTTGCTTGACTGGATCAAACTCAGAATTTATCGGCAATTTATGTAACACAATACTGGTGCTCAACCCTAGCATATCATTATAGGACCAAGCAAACACATCGATGTACTCCCGCAACAGGTGGATGAGCTCTTCCCTTTATGGCGCCGCGAGATGGACACTGATACTGGTCTCTTTGATTTCATCGTGATCTCCCAAGTTGACTGTTTAAATTTTTTCCAGATTGGATTTTTTGCGATTCTCAAATTCCTCCATATCTTCAACTAACCGTTCCTTGTCATCGTCCTTCCAACCATCATCGTCCCCTTCATTTTGTTCGTTCAGGCTTTGACATGACAGAACATTGGCAGGTTTTAAGCTACTGTTACTGTAATGGACAAACAAACTAAGTTAGATGATAAGAAAATAACAAAACATATGACTAGGAGAGTTTTAGAACTAATATAGTTTTCCAAATAAATGAAGGCCTTTTCATTGAAATTTGAGAAATAATTACAAAACTATGGCTTGTGACTTGCACAAATACAAGACCCCGCCTTTTTTGAAATCGGTAAGATACGAAAATAAAGTTTTGAAATATAAAAGGTGGAACGCGGGGCCTCCTTCGGATCATCACCGATTTCAAAACTATTAGTAATTGCCCTTTCATCTACCACGACGGGCGACGGGTTATGAGTGGAGTGGAGGTCCAATTTTACAAAGCCTCCCCTGGCGCAATCTGTTTCACCCCGCTGGACACTGGGAGATCTTCTGGTACAACATTGCATCCTTCAAACAAATCTCCTATCCCATCCCCAAGACCATCATCATCTGATATCTCTCGTACGGGAAATGAATGGAACATGAGTGGCAAGAGCCTAAACAGACTCTTTTCTGGCTCATCCTCAACCCTATCTTTTCTGGTAGGCTGATACCCTAACCCGTGCTTAGAGATTCTCTCTGGGATCACAATAGGCTCGATAATTCCTTGTAAATTCTTGCCCAAGCCTCGACCAGGTTCGAACCCATTTCCTAACATCACAGTTGCAATCATTTTGTAGACAGAAGGCATTGATATTTTGGGTGTCGAATCTCTTTCCGCAGCATTTACAATTTCCACTGTATAGAAACTGCTACCTTTTGGAACATCTTCAATCACCGGCACATAACCATTGGGACGGTCCGCTCGACTTCCTTCTCCTTGGATGACTACTTCATGATCTTTCCAAATGAACTTCAATAATTGATGAAGGGGTGATGAAATTGCCTTTGCCCCGTGTATCCATGGTCTTCCCAAAAGCAGGTTGTAGCTAGGATGGATATCCATAACATGAAACTTAGTCTTAAACTCAGTAGGCCCCATTTGGATGTGTAAATCAATATCTCTTATGGTATCTCTCTGCCCTCCATCTAATGCTCTCACATTTACGTGGCTTTGACAAATTTTCCCAAGATCATAGCCTATTTGGACCAATGTGGAGAGGGGACAAATATTCACACTAGATCTGTCGTCTATTAATACCTGATTAATTGCATAATCTCGATAAATGACGGTGACATGCATGGCTTTGTTGTGCATTGCTCCTTCAAACAGCAACTCTTCGTCACTGAATGATATGCGATGGTTCCCCACAACGTTCCCTATCATCGCAACCAAATTCTCAATGCTCATTCCTGCAGGAACATACGCTTCCTCCAAGACCTTCGACAGAGCCTGTTGGTGGTGTTGCGAGCTCAATAATAGTGCCAAGACAGAGATTTGGGCTGGCGTTTTCTCCAAGTGTTTGACAATTGAGTAATCCTTTGGTTGCATACGCCTCCAAAATTCCTCAGCCTCTCTTTCAGTGATTAGCCTTTTTTGTGAATCTTTCTTGTTGGTCAATTCCTCAGGGATATAACATCTTCCTGATTGCGTCATCCCCTGGGCAGCGGCGATTTGCAAAATAAATTTCTTCTTTGGAGGGGAGCGTACACTTGAGTCGGTGCAGTCATCACTATAAATGGGGCTTTCTCGCTGATACTTAAGGCAGCCACAACTTTCTCTATCTTTCCTACCTCTTCCGCCCTTTTGCATTTTTCGGAGTTCACCTGGGTAATGGTCTTGCCAGATGCCCATTCGCCTTCTATTTTAATCATGTTAATTGTAGATCCCCCATGGTTGGGCAGTGGATTACTGCTAACATTTGGAGTAGGTGCCTGAAGCGTGATGACCTTTTGATCAATCAGATCTTGGATTCTGTGTTTCAAGATAAGACAGTCCTCGGTACTATGCCCTGCTGCCCCTGAATGATAGGCATAATTTTGATCAGGGTGATAAAATCGGGAGCTAGGATTGACAGGCTTTGGCTGTACTGGTTGCAAATGACCAGCATTCTTCAATCTTTCAAATAATTGGGTGCGACTTTCAGCTAGTGGGGTGAAGTTTCGGGGAGGTTTCTTTTCATGGTTTAGACACTGGGGGTTATACGGGATTAGGTTTGTAGGAGAGGTACTTGGTAGTAATTTGGAGGTGTTTGGAAATTTGTTCGGCTATTTGGGGGAGTAGTTTGGAAATGACACTGATAATTTGGAGGTGGAACTGGGTATTGGGGAAAGATATTTGGCTGTGGATCTTGGTACGATGGTGGGATTGTTGGGAGTGGAGTTTGGTATTGGGGGTGGACGTAGAATGCGTGGGGAAGGTTAGGTGATGGCGGGGAAGATAAAACGTTTCTAAAGTTGAACCGTTGTTTCGATTTTGTAACAGAATTGGCAGAAACCCCATCTACCTCTTCCTTCTTCTTCTTTGAAAACATGGCAGTTCCAGATGATATCGGGGTTTTGACAATTTTTCCTGTCCGAATACCTTCCTCTAATGATTCTCCTATTTTTACCAAATCTGCAAAGGTTGCTCTGACAGCGGACACCATTCTGGTATAATATTCTCCTTCTTGAGCGCGAGAGAACACGGATACCATTTCCTCCTCGGACATGGGGGGCTGTACTTTGGCAGCTTCTTTCCTCCAACGAAAAGCATAATCTCAAAAACTCTCAACGCTCTTTTGTTTAATCCGATCTAGTGAATATCGATCAGGGACTATTTCAATGTTGAATGCGAACCGGTCAAGGAAACTCTTGGCCAATGTCTTCCAACCAGTCCACATTTTCGGCTCCTGAGATATGAACCACTCCAAGGCTTCACCATTCAAACTTCGACTGAATAGGCGCATTAATAGCGCCTCATTTTTCCCTATCCCTACTAGTTGCTCGCAGTACCTTCTTAGACGGTACATTGGATTTCTGGTACCGTCAAACATATCAAACTTAGGGACCTTGTATCCTTCTGGTAGGTCTACTCCTGGGTGAACACACAAATCGTCATACCCCAAACCGTCGTGGTCCTTGGCCCCATGAGACTCTTTGATCCTCATGATCTCTTCTTGCATGGCTAGTAAATTTCTTTCATGCTGGGCCCTCCATTCCTTCTTTTTCTCCTTGTAATGGTCCATCTCGGGGTTAGGAAGGGGTTCATAAATATCAGGGGATATGATGGCTTGGGGAGGATTTGGAAGGAAGGCTTGATTTTGCAGATGAAGGGAATTTGGTTGGTAAGTGGGGAGAACGTTTTGGAAATTGTGAAGGTTGTGTGGGCCTTGTAAGTAGTTTGGCGGAATATGAGAGGGATTTTGGGGATTTGGAAATGAATTTGGTGGATTCGAAGGTAGGTTTGCCGTATTTTGTGGATTTGGGAGTAAATCTTGCGGATTTGGGAATGCGTTTTGTTGATTTGAGAATGTGTTTTAAGGATTTGGGAATGGATTCGAAGACGGGTTCTGTGGGGTTGCGGATGGATTTTGTGGATGGTAGGCGTCTGGATTATTTTCACGATTAGTGTTTTGGACAAATGGAGGAGCGGAGTCGATGATACGTTAGTTGGTTGGTCCCCGAGAATAGGGGTACTGAGGGGAGGGATTTGGAGTGGAGTCTCGTGTCTCCCCGGAGCAGAGGCATTGACGGTGATTGCCAAGTTAGCCAATTCTCGAGTGCGATTTATTTCCTCCTGAAGCAATTCTAATTTTCTTGCAAGTTCCGCAATCATCTCATTCTGTTCCGCTATCACATTATCCCGGATAGCCAGTGCGCTTTCTTCATCATTTCCTGTCATTTTTGAATAATGGTCCGAGGATGGGATTTTCTGTGCTTTCGATCGGGTGAAGTAGGGATGTTCTGCCAGTTTATCAACACGGAGTAATTTCTGTTATCTGCAAAGTAAAACAACTCAAAGGCAAATGTGTTAGTTTTCGTATGTGATAAGTAATGCAAAATATTTGACAAGAAATAATCACACAGAGTTGTTCGAGTCATAGCCAAATTCATCTGTAGATCATAGTGGATAAACTTGCCTTTGATCTCAACAAACGCATATGAGCACATAAAATAGTTATATCACACAAGACATTAAAATAACGCGTATCCTAATTGGGGTGACCCTTTTTTAGCCAAGGGTTCAGGCCTAATGATTTTTTGAAGAAAATATATGCTTCCTCAAAGTCAATCCATTAACCCCCAACTCATATAGACACAAAAAGGGCATAAATGCCTACAAAAGATAACGAAACAGGGATACAATTTTTAGGGAAAAGGGGAAATAACATGAAAGAAGATAAGTTCCCGCACAGGGGAGAATAAAAAAGCTAGTTACTGGAGGCTTCTTCGTCTACTTTCGCCTTCTTTGCCTTGTTTACCTCATGTGCTATTTGATACCTATTGATGATAAGATGACTCTCGCATAATTGTGCCTTGCAGTCGTTAGTCATTTCTCCTATGTTGTCGAGTTGGGAGGCCATGCTATCGTCCAAATCGATTAGGCATTGTCTGGCATCATCAGTGTCTTGCCTAGCTCTTTTCAACTCTTCCCTCAATGTATGTATGGTCAAAGCGTCTTTCATGTGCATTTGTCGGTGCACAATTTCACTTTTCTGGAACTCATCTTGTAGCCTGTGAAGCCGAATTTGATGCTCGGATTCTACATCCACAACCCGAGTGGGCACATTTGGTCCCGGATTCAATGCTCCAGCGAGTCTCTTTTTTAACCACTCCTTGTAAGTGTCGCTGACTTCAGGTTCATACCCTATACGAAAAGAGACTTCTACCCACTTTTTCCTTCTCCATCCATTTATCATGTAGTCTTTGAGCGAGGGCTTACTTTCATCATATTCGGTGAAGAATCTGAGCATAGAATCGATTTGAGGCGTCTCCTGCTTGATCTCGAATTGCCTAAGAACTCTGTCAGGATTGTAGGGGCGGGTTCCCCTGAGACCCGGGAGCACTAAAAAAGGCCATTCGCCCCCTCGAATGATGTATTTCCCTGAACGAAGATAGTTAAGGGACCATTGGACATCACCATCTCTTAATTCCCCAAGAGTCTTAAACCAAAATTCGTGGGATGCTTCCCTTTTGAACTTGTGTAAAAATAACCACATGTCGTGCGATTCTAGCATATTTCTCCTTGTTTTGTGATCAAGTTGTGCCGTTCTATGATTTTTCACCAAATGCATCATCATCCACCATTGTAATATAAGGTTGCAGCCTTGAAAGAAATGATTCTCGACTTGACATCTTCCCAAAGCGCGATATATGTCAGCGACAATCATGGGGGCTAAGTTGTGGAATACTTTTTTAGAATTGTATTCCAATCCAAAGAAGAGTGCATGGGTCACTGTGACAACCCTCGGATGAATTGTGCCATTTTCCCCCTGCGGGAACACCATGGTTCCAAGTAGGCCTACCGCGAATGCAAAAGCTCTCGTTTCCTTCCATTTTGCTTCCGATCCAATTTATGCCCAAATTTATGAAAAGAGTTGAATCTTCCGAACCGATGGTACAACTCACGAAAAGTGATATTTTCTCCATCATGTTCTCCTAGCCAGGTGTCATCATCAGTTAAAAATACCTCCTTGATCTTTTGACGATCCCACACATCCGGGACTAAAATATTCTTATCCGGTGTCTCCCTTCTCTTAAAATACATTTTCGTACTCTCGTAACAGATTAATACCTCTTCAATGGTGGGGGTCAATTCAACATCCCCGAAGCGAAATACCATGTTCTGATCATCCCAAAAAGTTGTTAGTACATGGATCATTTCGGGCCAAGCGTCCATTTCGATCAAAGAAGGAAGATGCCCAATGTGTGTTCTAACCATCTTTCTCTCTTCTGCGCTCATGTGGTCCCACCATAGTTTCAAGAAACCTTCAGGTTTGGTAACCATCTTGAAATTTTCGCGAGAATGTAGTTGAGCCATATCCTACATGAAAGCAGACAAAGATAAGTCTTCCCCTGACCCTAAAGGATAATGGATTGAATTTAGATAAGCATGTATTTCTTCAACACATAAATATGATTCGTCTGTAATTGACTCGGGGTCAATAGACGCAGGGCAGGTTTTCTAATGGGACCAATACCCCGCTAGGATATTGGATCGTCCTAGGCATATGCCTAAAATAGGGTTTTGGTTTCGTTCTATCCTCGGTGTCTAGAGTGGGCTTGGACACTAGTTCTCAAGCGGACAACTTGAGTTTGAAAATACGAACAACATAAGATGACTCACGTGCTGATAAGTTGTTCGTATTTCCAACATATTTTGGAATTGAACAACAGGGGCCAGGACATCCACGAAACCCCAAAACAGTTTAAATAATGTAGGAATATGCCATGAGATGCGATAATTAAACTTTACATAATCGTAACACATAAACAGTTAATCAAAAGACGAAATCAATCATTTGGTTAGAGCCTAGTTAAAGATCCCCAGCAGAGTCGTCATTTCTGTTTTGACGAGAAATTTTGGCTTTTGAAAGAGAGTCGCCACTTAATTTTGAAAAGGAATTAAGAAACCTTTATAAAGTACTTCAAACGATTCAAAACAGGAAAATCATTTTAAGTTAGAGATTCTGAGTAAGTGGTTCCTATTAACGTTTTAGGAAGGTGTTAGGCACTTAAAACGTCCGCTAACTTGCGGTTGTCCGATCTGTTTGAAACGTCTTTGATTAGCTTCTAAAATTTGATTCGTTGAGAAGTGATTGATTTTAGAAATATTTTGAAATTTTGCAATGATTAGTTTTTAGCGAAGTCATTAGGGGATTTGACTAGGTTCGCAAGAAGGCATGCAAAACATATAATAATAAAAAGAAAGGGGAAGGGGGAAGAAATAGTGATTTGGGCTTTGAAGCCCAAACCGTTAAACCTGTCCTAATCTAGTTGGGTTTTCAACCCGTTTCTCCTTTCACCTGTATTAAGTACAACTTTGGCTTCGAGGCCCAAATAAATAATTGAAAGAATAAATAATGACAACAGATAAATAAATATAAAGGAGACACGAGTCTCGTTGCCGCTTCAAGAATGGGACTTTAACCCACTCTTTCTTCTTTCACTGGTGACAGTTTCTTTTCTTCAGAAATATATCAAAATTTCAACACTTGAAGGGATTGACTTGAAAAGGCCATGGACCTCCTTAACCCTCACAGAGATGCAACTGGAAAGAGTCCAATTGGACTCACGACAATTTTATATGCAAAGAAGGAAAGGAAAGAAAAGATAAGAATCTAACAAACATCATTAAATTCAAAAGACTAAGTAAAATGCGTATTTAAAAAATAAATAATAATTCTGCGTGACCATTATGGTCCTAAAGATATATGCAAAGGACAGATTTTAGCACAAAACGATGAACGAATCGATTTGTCCCCAAAGGAAACGAATAATGATGAATTATCTCAAAATTTACTCTTTGGGAATCAACACAGTAAATCAGTGAATAGCCACAGAGGGAACATAAAAGGCAAAAGAAGGTAATCACGAGTCCTAAATCAACACAAATCACTTATTTTGACATGAATTGTAAAATATATGAAAACACTTAAAAATACTATGAAAACACTTATTTCGTAGCCCTAAAAAAAACCTTCATGCATTGAACTAATTCCTCTATCTTTGAAGAAAATTGACGAGCTAACCATTAACATATAATCACAAGGGAAGTGAACAAAAACCTCAAACAAAATAAAGATATAAGACTCGGAGCTTCTCTCAAGAATAGACCCGAAAATCTACTAGCTAATCCAAATAACACGTTTGTCGAAAGAAAAGAAGGGTGATAGATAGAATCGAATGTCTGTTAATCAACATCTGTAGACTAATACTACTGCTATAAGACAGTGATTCAATGTAAAGAGAAGAAAAAGGAACATAATTGACTTCAAAGTGAAGGTTATGAGAACTAATATCACAAACAACAACGCCTATACTCTTTTTAGTAGCATAATTACTGATTCCCGAATTTACAGAATGCAACAAACAAAAACAATTTTATGTAAATGTAAGGCCCAGTTGACACTATCATTGAGATGGCCTGGTGTGATGCCCTTTCCCTCTCAATTTCGAGCATGAATCAGCCTATGGATGGCTTTGAATTAGCAAACCAACCAACAATATCCGAACATGGAAAGACAATGCATCAGTGACTAACCACAACTAACCTTGCAGTAGTTTTGAAAGAAAACTAAACATAAATTTGCAGCCTTAAAAATCAATCCTACGATAATTTCGACGAACATTATACATTGAATCCTCACTGAAACAAAATCACCATAAAAACGGTAGACGAGATCTATCTAAGGAAAAATGCTGACACGAAACGACGACCTAACCACACTGACAGTGAGGCAGTGGGTTTCGAACAGCAAAACAATCGATGAAAATAAGACGAGAAAAACATGAAATCGACAGCGGGGCGACGGTTGCGAATGTCTAATCATTAAAACAATACAACAATCATTGTACACCAAATCCTATGGTTATCACAACCAATCTGCAGGAAACGGTTCTCAGGCTCCAATAACACCACAGATAACAGAATCATAAAGAAAGAACGACTAAAATAAGACCCCAACAAAACTTTAGGTGAAGAGAGTCGTTTACCTCTTGTGTGGCAGCAAACGAGACTCGAGCTATCAGCAAAATTTCACCACTTGGAGTTGATGTCGTCGACTCAGGTACTTCCCAATTGAGTGACTATCTTTCCAGAAAGAATGGATGAGAAAATTTTCGCAAAAATACACTCTTTGATTTCAGAGTTCCCAACCCCAAATTTTGAACTAGACTAAAATTTTCTCCTTCAACTGTTTCAAAACCTCGTCTCTAACCTTTCACCTTAGAGATTCGACCCTCGAATCTCCAAAGAAAAAAAAAACACCCAAAATTACCAACTTTTGTCTACTGCCAAGGAATCAAACCCCTAAAATTTTTAGCCAAACTTTCAAATCCTTCAAAGAAGAGAAAAATAATCTGAACCCTCCAAAATTTTCGAACACCACCTGATTTTCTCTACCCCAGAATATTCGAACCCCACCCGGAAAGAAGAAAATATCCCTCTTTCAATGAACGAAGGGCCTCCTTATATAGGAGATGACAAGGGGTATTTTAGGGACTCAAAAGAAGGGAACCCTAGGATTTGAAATTTGAAATTTTTTCTCTCACAGCCAATCGAAAATCGACGCACCTGTACCTTCGTGGTACGGATTTAACGGATTCAAAACAGATTTGGGAATATCCTTTGATACGCATGAATCAGCTGCTATCTAGAGATTTCTAGAAGCTGCTCAACAGTTCTCGTACGAACTCGCGTAAGCGTCACGCGATGAAGAGGGAGAAAGAAAATTCGGGTTAAGGGCTGATGTTGGTGAGGTCGTTCTTGCTGAGGTTGATATTGTTGTGGGTTGAAAGCGTACGCGTGAGGTTCAGTTTGTTGTTCTTGTTTTCTGAAGTTGAGGGAGAAGAGTTTATTGAGAGTGTGGGCCGGGTTAGGTTTGAAATGGGCCGCTGGTGGTGGGTTGTTGTAGTGTTAAAAGAAAATGGGCTGGTTTGGTTGGAATTGTTAAGAATTTGGGGGTTATTTAAAATATAACCCCCAATTAAAAAAAAAGATTTGGCCAAAATTAATCAATATTTCAATCCAACTAAAAAATTAGATTGGTCACATTATATTGCAAATATGACCAATTAATTTTAATTAGGATCAAATTTAATAATTTGACTAAATTGATTCAAAATTCGATACGAATTAATACCTTCTTTGATCTCGAGCTTCTTGATTTAATAAAATTACACAAATGTTTATCCAAATAAATTAATTTTTTAGAGTAAAATTATATTCAAATCGAAATTTTAATCATTTGAATTTATTTTTGATATAAACCTTGATAAAAATACGATATTATGTAAAATAAGCATTTAAGTAATAAAATTATAAAATTTCGTATAATTGAACACGATAATATATAATCGCTACTTAAATGATCAATTTACCCAAATAAATACTTTGAAAATCCTTTATTCGGATAAATATTGTAATTTTATTTGAAAATCGAAGAAGCTATGAATTAAACTCAGTTATGGAGGTCAAAAATTAGGTGTCAACAGTATGTTGTGTGATATGTTGAGTAAAGACTGTCAGTTCACCCTCCTCCACAACAAAAAAGTTGACGACTTTAAATTGATCACACAATAAGCCGAGAATAGCGCTAATGCCACTATCTCCATCTACAATATAATACTTACCAGAAGGCCTATTCACTAGCAATTGTTTAACTTGAGAAAGTCCTAGCCTTAAAATAAACTCATCACATATATCTTTATAACTCAGGAATTCAGGATAAAAACGAAGTCATGAGTGCACGAATTTTTTAATGTAGACAAGCTCAGGTGAAATGACCCAAATACCCCCATAGTTGAACAGAATATCAACTTCATCTATCATCCTTCAAATATACATGAAAAAAATGGTAAATACACAACAAAATTGTAAGGTCCACATCAGACCAAACACATTAAAAGCACAAAAATGGAATAAACAAAATTCTAAAAAACAGATTCATATCGGGACCATCAAAAATAATAAAACTGATCCTATAAAGACATGAAAAAGCACACCATTTTTCATTACACAATAAATTTCATGAGATTTTGACAGACACAATCGAATCTCCCCACATGAAGTCGACTTTATTAACGCAAAAGAGTATAATTTTTTTGAAAAAGAGACTTACTTTTCACGAGTATATCCGTAACTAGCTCAAAAATGA
This sequence comes from Capsicum pubescens, assembly GCA_030864215.1. Taxonomy (NCBI): domain Eukaryota; kingdom Viridiplantae; phylum Streptophyta; class Magnoliopsida; order Solanales; family Solanaceae; genus Capsicum; species Capsicum pubescens. Next base: position 327,186,251 of record CM061538.1, on the reverse strand, counting down.
GTGTCTCCTCTTTTAAATGTACAGAAGATCAAAACCCTAGCAACAACACACTTATTTAACTAGATGATTGAGAAGATACGCTGAAATAGATTAGGGTATTGCAGGGTTAAAAAAGGTATAAATTTGGATCGGGTCATGAGCAGATTCAAATAGATGGATCGGGTTTAGATTGTAGAAGAGTTGGGTGGATTTTTTTTTATGATGTGGCAATTATTTTTCTTATGTGGCAACTAAAATTAAAAAAGAAAAAGAGAAAAGTAGCTTTTTAATTTCCAGCACAACATTTAACTTTCAAAGGGGTATATATACTCCTTAATTTAAACAGCAAAGGCATAAATGGACCAAACTTGTAACGAAGGGCATATTTGAACTTTTTTACAAAGTTTAGGGGTATATTTGACCCTTTTCCCTTCAATCAATCAGGAATATTGATCCATCTCAAAATCTCACCTTTTAATAAATCAAAATTATAAATAATATATACAAATCATAATAGTTATATCAAAATTGAGATAGTAAGTGCATTTAATAGTTTAGAGAATATGTTTTTATCAGTCAGTCTAACATAATTATTTCTACTCGATCTTATTCAATACATACGAAATGCACTATCACGAGAAGTTAGAATTATACCATTTTCGTAATCAAAGTAAATTACATTTAATCTCGTGCTACAGTCATGTTGATGGTTTGTTCAAATTTTCATCTACGATTGTGAATTATAACTTTAACTTATAAGAACCGATGATTTAATCTTATGTGTATAAACTAAACTCTAAACATCAAATCATCTATTATATAAGTTGAGAACACATAGATGACAATCAGTGGCGGAGCCACATTGAATTCACGGGGTCTATCCGAACCCCCTTCGTCGGAAAATTATACTAATTTTACATGATCAAAATATTTTTATGTATATATAGTAGATGTTGAACCCCTTTGACTAGTCCGTATATTTACTTCTGAATCCCTTTAATGAAAATTTCGACTCCACCACTAATAATAATAATCTATTTCATGTAATAATTTATTAAATTGAATAAATAAATAAGTTATTGTACAATAAATAATACTAGAGAAAAACGCATAATTTATAATATATTCTAACATTATGTTATAGTATATCCTAACACTATGTTAGAGACTTTAATTACTTCGCATCAGTTGCTTTTAATTTAATTAATAATGGGCTTATTGTATTTTAAAAGAACTTGTCTTCTAGCCTCACATCAGGGCGGCTCAAACACATTGTAGCCTAAGACAAAAATCAAATGGAGGCCTTACATTTTTAAGAAAAATAATTTTTTTTAATAAACTTTATTTTTTAAATTATATAATCGATTTTTTCTTATTATTCTTTTTCAAGTAATAATATAATCAATACATTTAATCTTTTGGGGACATAATACTCTAAATATATGAACTTTTTCTAATAATTCTTTCCTTTTATATAAAAAAATTATTTTTTCTATAAATAACATTTATAAAATATCAGGCCCCTCAAATTTGGAGGACTAAGACGGCCGTCTATTTTTTTAAAGAGGTAGAGCCGCCCTCGCCTCACATAAACACTCTTTTGAAACAGTGATAATATCAAGCTTCAAACTTTTTCTTCCTATTTTTTTCTTTTATTTTCTAACAGTAAGCCTGAATGATAAATCTGAAATTATTTACCAACCTTAAGGGGTCATTTAGTACATCAAAGTAGATAAGTAGGGATATTTCATGAAATTATATTATACTGTTCTTCACATAAAATAGCAATTTCATTATTTTAATGTAAATGATAAAATAAAATAGTTTTAAAACTAATTTAACATATCATATCATATAGGAGATAAATTTAACTCCAAACTTTATTTCAAAATTATTTTTCTTATTCAGCACACAAACGACCTCTAAAGGTCTTAGGGCAATTAAGGAAAGCTTTAGGGGGATGATATTCTTCCAATATTAATCGCAATTTTGAGTTCGAACAATAAAAATACTTCTAATACATAATATTTTGCTTTTAATGAACTTTATGTAGGGTGAATCTAATAGTTGAATAGTGAAGTCAAATATCACCGAATAGTTTTTAGAAATTTAAGAAAAGAAAAAGAAATCTTGCGACAAGCTACAACCATTTGACCAAAATTTTTATGATCATATAATGCAAGTTGTGCAAACATTGAGTCATGATAATTATCAAGTGGTACATGTGCATACAATTTATTATTACTAAATAGAGTTCTGGTCATATGTTTAGTCTATTATCACAAAGAAATTAATTGCTATATATCAGTCAGGAAAGAAAATCTGCTTTGTTATTATACTACGTTAGAAATTGAACCTCTCACTTAAATGAGGAGAAAAGCGTGAAACTAAAATTTTCAATAAAAAAAAAAAAATATAATAAATGATGGAGAATATAATATAATACTCACTCTGTAAATAAGTACTTTTTAACTCCGATATATTCTTTAAAAAATTACTAATTCCTCCCTCAATAAACATTTTTAAAAAGATATAACTGTTATAAATATACCATGTATAGTGAATATCTACTTTACCATATATAGTGAATATCTACTTTATCATATATAGTGTATGACTATTTATGGAAAAGTTACAAACCCAAGGTTAGTTTTCCCCTATAAATAAATGGGTTTTCATTCATTGTAATTCATCCCTCAATAACCCCTCAAGAGAAATAAAGAAGTTTTCTCTCTCTATTTTTCTTCTTATTTGCTTTATCTTTCATAACACGTTATCAGCACGAGACTCTACCAAACAAGGTGAGATTATAAATCTAAAGATAATTATAAGGTTAGTAATTCTTTATGTTATTCATGTTGTTTGCTACTAATGATATAATTATTGTTGGGTTTGAGAAAAAATAATTGATTTGGAACCAATTATACTTTAAATTTGTTCATGAAGAACAATATTGTTAAAAATTATGATGATGATTTAAGTCTCATAGGGTAAGACATTGGGTTAAAAGTTCCAATGCACCATGATGATAATATGTTGGGTTTAAGTCCCATCGATTTATGCCTAAGACGTCTTTATATGGATAAGACATTGAGTTTGAATCTTAATGCACCATATTGATGATATAATGATGGCTAAGGCAAAATAATGTATTTTTTTTATGAAAGGTCATGAAACTTGTCCATTGAATATGCTCCATTCTTGAAGTGAATGTGGTAGAAATATAGAGAAATTCTCTCTATCATATTTATGCCTCGATTTGCTCCTAAAGTAGCAATATCATGAAAGAGGTTATAAACGATCAAAATTTGATAGATTTAGGGCACAATTATATTCCATTCCTGGAAATGAGGATTTCGATTGTTTCAATACAAATGTGCATTTGATTGTTATGGTATCACAACTCACATTCGAATGAGGCAGAATAACCGAGAGTAGTTATTTTAAAATCTACTTATGAAGTAGCAAATTCGAGAATTTATTCATGTAATAGTAAATCTGAAATTTACTAAAACAAAAGGGCACATATCATGATAAACTTGGAGTTTACTAGTATAAAAGTTCATAAATTGATATGAACGATTGTGACATCTCGAAGATATGCATATTGAATATCAGACATGTATTGAAGAATTAGAAGATTCTTCGAGAATTGTTTACGTCGTTTGTTCTCGTGATAAGTTGGTTGGACCAACTAATATTAGGATTAGATCCCTTAAAATCTAAAAAGTATATAAAAGGTGAATAAGGGCCCGTTCACCTATCATGTACTATGTTGAAAAGATGCATCAATAAGATGATCACATGTACATTTATTGTCAACCTGCAGTTTGACATTCATAAAATTGCTTGCTCAATAAAATTGAGTTAAGAGCATGACTTTCAGATTGTATAATTAAGATAATTCATCTTGATGATGATGGTTTAACATCGAATGCCTTAGATAAATAGTTAAACCATTGAGAACAAAAGCTTCATGTGTTGGTTTAAAATATTATATACAAAAGTACTTGTATGCATCAAACCAATAAATTATGATTAATTTCCCCTCAAAATTGGTTCTAAGTCAGGAATCACACGTTGTCTATCTAATAATTTTGATGTACGGTATACGATTAATGAATATACCATAATACACAAAGATGGATTCTTCAAAGAATATAGAGGATGTATGTTAGTTTTCCTAACATAAGGGGGAGATTATAAACAGCTATGAAATTAAGAATTATCATCAGATTCTCATTCAAAAGGTAATTCAAGTCAAGTGCCGAAAGCATCTCATATTTAAGTTGCAAGTGCTCCTATTTTGTGTTCCTAAAGGACAAAGTCTATGCATATATGAAGCGTGATAGACCAATCGGTTCCAAATAAAATAATCCTTGAAAAAGATACAGAACAAATAATCACAATAAAAGGCAATGTGTTCTTGAAGAGCCTACAACATAACGCTTCATGAAACCTTATGAGAGGTTCAGGTACCTGAAAATAATGAAGTGATGAGATCTCAAAATGTTATGTCACACTGTGAACCGATACGAAATGATATATCATCAATATTTTTGATATAATATTAACACAATATTGTGAAAGATTACGAGGATCTGAATTATACGTTTATTTAAGCATGCCGACGTAGAACATTTATCAAGTGACATGAAAGGATGCATCTTGGTAAGCATAAAACTTATTTGATTTGCAGTCCAAACACTTAAAGATGTCACTCATGAAATGTTGAATATTGGCACTTGAAAAAATTTATCTGAAAACTTTTAAGGATTCAAAATGTTTGGGAAAACTTATTTATAATCCTTTTATTGTATAAGCTTATAGCTTCAAAAATTATTGGAACTCTTGGAGAGTTTTCAAAAGCAATAGAATATTTGCTTAAATTAGAAACATGCATAATTGATTAAGAGTTCATTCCGACCTCAAGAAAAGAACGAGGAACTCCTTGGTTATGAAGTACCATATCATAGCGCAATTGATGCACTAATGTATCTTGAAAATAATAAAACATAGCCTTTTTCGATCAATTTGTTAGCAAGGTATATATAGTTCTGCTCCTACTAGGAGACATCGAAAATGTGATCAAATATATAAGCTTATTTTATTTTAAAGATTGTAGTTCCGATCTTGTTGGTTATGCTGATGTTGAGTAATTATCTGACCCATATAAAGCTCGATCTCAAATAAGCTTTATGTTCACATGTGGGGATATTGCCGTATCTTGGAGATATACAAAGCAGTCTATCTAGCCACTTCATTGAACCATGCTGAGATAATAGTAATTCATGAAGAAAGCCGAGAATGAGTATGGTTGAGATTCATGATACATCTCATTCGAGAAAAATATGGTGTGAAATGAGACAATGTACCCACAATTTTATACGGAGATAATTCAGCATGCATAGCACAACTTAAGGGAGGATTAATAAAAGGAGATAGAACGAAACACATTTCGCCAAAGTTTTTCTATACAGATGAGCTCCAAAAAAATGGTGATATTAATGTGCAACAGATTTGTTCAAGTGACAATGTGGTTGATTTATTCACCAAGTCTCTTCCAACTGCAACTTTCAAGAAGATGGTGCACAAGATCGGAATGCAAAGGTTCAAGGATGTTCTCATAGGGGGAGTTAATACGCGTTGTACTCTTTTTCGCTTACAAGGTTTTATCCCGCTGGTTTTTCCTTATAAGATTTTTAATGAGACAACATTTATGTGTATTATCTATCAATTAGACATTCAAGGGGAGTGTTATAAATATATCATATATAGTGAATGTCTACTTTATCATATAGAATAAATATCTACTTTACCATATATTGTGTATGTCTATTTATGAAAAAATTACAAACTCCAAGGTTAGTATTTCCCTATAAATAAAGGGATTTTCCTTCATTGTAATTCATCCCTCAATAATCCCTCAAGAGAAATAAAGAAGTCTCTCTATTCTCTCTACTCTTCTTCTTTATTCTTTATTGTTTTTCAACAATAATCTTTTAATAATTTCATAATTATGTTAAAAAAAATTATTTAAAAATAAAATAATAAAGAATAACTTATTTATGAATTATGAATAAGTGAAAGACAAATGAATCAATCTTATCCAACTGAACAATAAAGAGGGGTTATATACCCCATGCAACGAGCTCATAAATGGGTGGCATACGAAGGCTGAGTTCGATCTCAGATCTCCACGTAGAAGATTCACCTTTAAATAACTCAATCATATTCTTGCGAGCAATTTTATTTTTATTGATCTTTTTTTTCTATATATATTACTACATAATTTAAGGGACAATTCATAACTTTCGTCGTCCTCACAGCCAAGAATGATGAATCAAATTGCTACACATGTTCTTCAGTTTTTGTTTTCACTTTCCCACTTAACGTTTTTTTTTCTTTAAATTATTCAATGTGGCCTCTACCATTGGTGTAGCAAATTGTAGTAATTTGTGTGGGTATTTTCTTTCCCATACTTTATCTGGTCTATTAGTCATTTTGAATTAATTATCCCTAATTAATTATTATAAGTCATTTATATATTAGAATTAATAATATTTTTTATTATATTATCCCTAATTAATTATTATTAGTCATTTATATATTTGAATTAATAATATTTAATTAAAAAATAGATATTTATGACGTTTGTTTCAGCTGTTTTAATCGTGATTTTACTATATCATCCCTAATTAATCATTATAAGTCATTTATGTATTAAAAAATTAATAATATTTAATTAAAAAAATAGATGACATGTCTGCCTTCACTGGTTTCGACCAGTGCTTCGTCATTTACTATATTATCCCTAATTGCTCTGTGATTTACTATATTATCCCTAATTAATTATTATAAGTTATTTATATATTAGAATTAATATTTTTTTTATTATATTACCCCAAATTAATTGTTATAAGTCATTTATATATTAGAATTAATATATTGAATTAAAAACTAGAAATTTATGACGTTTGTTTCAACTGCTTTAATCGTGATTTTTTAATTGAAGAGGTGGTTTCAACCATCTCTTCGTGGATTTACTTTTTTACCCCCATTATTTACTATATTACACCCTAATTGTTCCGTGATTTATTATATTAATCCTAATTAATTATTACAAGTCATTTATATATTAGAATTAATAATATTTTTTATTATATTACCCCTAATTAATTATTATAAGTCATTTATAGAAAATTAATAGTAGTTAATTAAAAAAATAGATATTTATAACGTTTGTTTCAGCTGCTTTAACCGTAATTTTACTATATCATCCCTAATTAATTATTATAAGTCATTTATGTATTAAAAATTTAATAATATTTTATTCAAAAAATTAAATTACTATATTACCCCCTATCATTTACTATATTACCCCTAATTGCTCCGTGATTTACTATATTATCCCTAATTAATTATTATAAGTCATTTATATATTAGAATTAATAATATTTTTTTATTATATTATCCCTAATTAATTATTATAAGTCATTTATATATTAGAATTAATAATATTTTTTATTATATTATCCCTAATTAATTATTATCAGTCATTTATATATTAGAATTAATAATATTTCATTAAAAAATAGATATTTATGACGTTTGTTTCAGCTGCTTTAACCGTGATTTTACTATATCATCCCTAATTAATCATTATAAGTTATTTATGTATTAAAAAATTAATAATATTTAATTAAAAAAATAGATGACATGTCTGCCTGCACTGGTTTCGACCAGTGCTTCGTCATTTACTATATTATCCCTAATTATTTCGTGATTTACTATATTACCCCTAATTAATTATTATAAGTTATTTATATATTAGAATTAATAATTTTTTTATTATATTACCCGTAATTAATTATTATAAGTCATTTATTTATTAGAATTAATATATTTAATTAAAAACTAGAAATTTATGACGTTTGTTTCAGTTGCTTTAATCGTGATTTTACAATATCATCCCTAATTAATTATTATAAGTCATTTATGTATTAAAAATTAATAATATTTAATTAAAAATAGATGACATGTCTGCCTATATTACCCCTAATTGCTCCATAATTTACTATATTACCCCTAATTAATTATTACAAATCATTTATATATTAGAATTAATAATATTTTTTTACTATATTACTGCTTCGTCATTTACTATATTACCCTTAATTGCTCCATGATTTATATATTACCCCTAATTAATTATTATAAGTCATTCATATATTAGAATTAATAATATTTTTTTACTATATTACCCCTAATTAATTATTATAAGTCATTTATATATTAGAATTAATAAAATTTAATTAAAAAATAGATATTTATGACGTTTGTTTCAACTGCTTTAACCGTAATTTTACTATATCATCCCTAATTAATTATTATAAATCATTTATATATTAAAAAATTAATAATATTTAATTAAAAAAGTAGATGACATGTCTGCCTTTATTATCCCTAATTGCTCCATGATTTACTATATTACCCCTAATTAATTATTATAAGTCGTTTATATATTAAAATTAATAATATTTTTTTACTATATTACCCCTAATTAATTATTATAAGTCATTTGTATATTAGAATTAATAATATTTAATTTAAAAAATAGATATTTATGACGTTTGTTTCAGCTTCTTTAGCCGTGATTTTTCTATATCATCCCTAATTAATTATTATAAGTCATTTATGTATTAAAAAATTAATAATATTTAATTAAAAAATAGATGACATGTCTGCCTATATCATCCCTAATTGCTCTGTGATTTACTATATTACCTCTAATTAATTATTATAAGTCATTTATGCATTAGAATTAATAATATTTTTTACTATATTATCTCTAATTAATTATTATAAGTTATTTATATATCATAATTAATAATATTTAATTAAATCAATGTACATTTATGTTTATATCTCATCAATATTAAATTTTAATGCTAAAAAATATTTATATTATTGAGCCCGTGCTGACAATTGTCATGCACCTCTAGTACAGGAATATGCCAAGCTTATCTAATTTACCACTCTATATTAGTATATCATACTTGTGACATTATCTGGTCATGCTGGAAAAAAATTATAAATAAATAAATGAATGGATCCTCCAATGTAATAGTTTCAAATAATTTAGCAAATTGCAAAAAGACAAAATATTGTTTGGTGGATAATGAGGTGTATGAGTTTGGTCTTGTGGTGGCGCCCCTATTATTTCAAGCCACTAGTCCTATAGGTGTCAATTTACAAATTCGTCTATTGAAATAAAAAATGCATGTTACTCTTTTTTGTTCTTGTGTGTCCAAAAGATAGATATTCTATTATATTAAAAGTTTTACGTATAATATGAGTAGTATTAAAGCTCGTAGGAGCGGCTATAGCTAAGAGGGATGTAACAAAAGGTGAAAACCCCCCAAAACCTAAAAATATACACCAATAAATAATTCATAGTTGTGGCAACACAAAAAAAGTGTTGGTTGGAATTCTTTTGGTGTTAATGTAACAAAGAATTTATTATTATATAGATTATCTTAAATAATTAATTTATAAGATATGATGGATGATTTTAAAAAATAGTATCATGCTGTCAGTATTATGTTGGACAGGTGTGTCTATCATTGTATTGGCCTGCATATGTTTTTATAATTGATTTATACAGTTGCTTCATTAAGTATTTTTATTGTGTGCATTCACTTCAAATCAAAAAATGAATTAGCCTTGGCATGAGGAGATTATTAGCCTCTAGTCCTGATTTCATTTGAATACTTCCATAAAGGGAGAGGATATGAATATGGAAATAATGCCCCGAAAAATTATCAAAATTTTTAACAATTTTACTAGTGTTTACAAGTTGGACGAAGAGATCAAGAAAGAGGAAAAACAATGGATAGATATTGTCTTCAAATAGTTATATGTGTACTGTAAAATTAAGCTATCGGAGAAAGATTAAAAATATCTCAAATTTTTGGAAAAATGACTCTAAATATTATCCTTCACCTTTGGATTTAAAATATCCCCGAGGCTTCTTTTTTGACTCTGGAATATCCCTCAAACTAACAACTTCAATCTGATTCTTTTTTTTTTTACAATTTAAACTAGTCACATGACGTATTATGATTTGTCACAAGTGTTATTTAATTTAAATTAAACTCACCCATTTTTTGAACCCACCCTTAATGATCTGACCTGTTCCTTTTTCAACCTATGCCCATTTTCCATTCTCATTAGAACACATAATGTTCAGTGGTGCCGCTGATACTTAAACTTCCCAGTGATTCTTCATAATCAACCTGGCGATTCATTATTATACACATTAATCCGACATTATTTGTGAGTAATTCAACAGAATAGCTTGATCGAATATAGAAAGTCATATCGAGTTGTCATGACTTGTTTGCCACAATTATGAGTATCTCTTTACCATCTATCGCTCAACTTAAGAATATTTTATTATGTAGTTTATATTAAATTCACAAAGACTATTTTCACACAAATATTAAATCTGAAGAACAGTATTTAAATAGTAGCACCACAGTATTCATTTTGTGCAAATTAGCCATTTGATGAAACTTGAGGACCCCTCGAAGTGAGCCTTCTTGCATGAGCACAATCTGGTGGGCCTCTCAAGTTTGTTAATGGGCCTATTCAGAATTCAGATATTTGTGGGAGGAAAACTTACCATCCAATACCTTTGGGTCATCTACTTTACAAAGGTTAAGTCCAGAAATGTCCCTAAAAATCTTGATATTTTGTCTCCCATAAATAAAAGTCTTACGAAAATGCCTTCGCAGGGGGTGATCTTGATTTTTTGATCTTGCTTAGTAAATTTCGTCATAAAGCTGATATTCAGGTCATTTCAAGACAATAATATAGGAAAAATTTAAAACTTAAATATGTTGCCCATAAGGCACTTTTATGATATTTAAAGACAATGAACCTGAACAATTGAACTGCAAACTATCACAAAATAACAAACTAATAGAGATATTACGATAATAAAATTAAACCTAACATTTACCTAAAGAAAAAATCCAAAGCCAACCCACATTCATCTAGCCTCTGCAAAATTTAAATAAAATAATAAGATAATAAAGATATCAAAATAATACAATTAAACCTAACCTTTACACAGGAAATTCTTCAAAGTCAACCGACATTCATTTACGACCTGTAAACTATAAAAAATATATAATAGTGATCACAAAGCTTTGATTTTGATCCAACTAATTCTTGTTTGAGCGAAAAGTTTGACCCTAAAGAATGATTTTGAATGAAAACAAAGAAGATATATATATACACACATATTGAATTCTATTATGCTAACAAAAATAGTGAAGAAGTTGAGAGTTAGAAAATCAAGTATCCACCAATCTAGACATGCAATAGAATCAAGTTAGATGAACATCAATCATATTCTCCCAATAGGCAAATTGGTTTGTTCTCTAGTTTAACGTACATCTCAATATTTATGAAAATATTTCCTTAACAGAGTACTATTTTAGTAGTATTTTTCTGATTGAATAGAAGAAAGAAAAATATTAATTAATTCTCTTACCATATATTTTAGGAGTCTCATAAATTTTAGGAAGTCTAGTAGAAAGGAAAATATTAATTAATTCTCCTACCATATATTTTAGGAGTCCCATATATTTTAGAAGTCTAGTTAATATAATAAAAAATAATTAAATAATAAATTAAAAACATAGAGAAAAAACAATTTTATTTGAAGAAGAGTCTTTAATGAAGGGTAAAAAGTTCAAATCACTTTTCTATAGATAGATTATAGATTATAGATATTTATATTTATAAAACCTAAAAGAATTTTATTTATGTTATAAAACTATAAAGAACAAAGAAGAAGAGTAGAGAGAATATAGAGAGTGATTCTTATTTCTTCTCTTGAGAGATGAGAGATCATAAGATTGTCAATACAATAAACAAAACCCCTCTATTTATAGGAAAAATTTACTCCTAGTCTGAGTAAAAGACGGATGCTTCAAATCCTAATAGATATCAAAGTAGATCTTGACAGACATTCACTATAATGTAAATACATTTATAACACTCCCCCTTGAATGTCTAATTGGTAGATAATGTGTCTCGTTAAAACCTTACTAGAAAAAACCCAGTAGGAAAAAAATCTAGTGAAGGAAAAAGAGTACACATCTCTAATAATACACATTTCGGCTGCCTCATTAAAAACCTTACAAGGAAAACCCAGTGGGACAAAACCTCGTAAGGGGAAAAGAGTACAACGCGTATTAACTCCCCTTAATGAGAACATCCTTGAACCTTTGCATCATGATCTTGTGCACCATCTTCTTAAAAATTGTAATTGGAGAAGACTTGGTGAATAAATCAGTCACATTGTCAGTTGAACGAATCTGTTACACGTTAATATCATCATTCTTTTGTAGCTCATATATGTAGAAAAGTTTTGACAAAATGTGCTTCATTCTATCTCCATTTATGAATTCTCCCTTAAGACGTGCTATGTATGCTGAATTATCTCTGTATAAAATTGTGGGTAGATTGTCATATTTCACACCACATTTTTCTCGAATGAGATGTATCATGGACCTCAACCATACATATTCTCGATTTGCTTCATGAATAGCTATTATCTCAGCATGATTCGATGAAGTGGCTACGATAGACTGCTTTGTATATCTCCAAGATATGACAGTATCCTCACATGTGAACACATTGTATGTTTGACATCGAGATTTATGCGGGTTAGATGAGTACCCAACATCAGCATGACCAGTAAGAACGGGACTGCAATCTTTAGAATAAAATAAACTCGTGTATCTTATCCCATTTCGATGTCTCCTAGTAGGAGTAAAAATATACCCTGCTAACAAATTGAGCGAAAGTCTATATTGGGTCTTGTAGTTTTTTACAAGATACATGAGTGCACCAATTGTACTAAGATATGGTACTTCATAACCAATCCAAATTGGTATATTTCTCATTTCAGCAAATAATCTTATTGCTTTTGAAAACTCTCCAAGAGTTTCAATAATTTTCAAGCTATAAGCTTATACAATATAAGGGTTATCAATAAGTTTCCTAGAAACTTTTATATTTTGAATCCTTAAAGAAGTTTTCATACAAATTTGTCAAGTGACAATATTCAACATTTTACGTGTGACATCTTCAAGTGTCTGGACTGCAAATCAAATAAGTTTTCACTTACCAAGATGCATCCTTTCATATCACTTGATAAATGTTTCTACGTTAGCATGCTTAAATAAACGTAGAATTCAGATCCTCGCAAACCTTTCACAATATTGCGCCAATATTGTGTCAAAGATATTGATGATATATCATTTCGTATCGATTCACAATGCGACATAACATTTTGAAATCTCATCACTTCATTATTTTCAGGTACATAAACCTCTCATAAGGTTTCATGAAGTGTTATGTCATAGGCTGTTCAAGCGCATATTACCTTCTTATTATGATTATTTGCTCCTTATTCTATACAAGTACTATTTCGTTTGGAACCGATTGGTCTATCACGCTTCACGCATGCATAGACTTTGTCCTTTAGAGACATAAAATAGGAGCACTTGCAGCTTAAATATGAGATGCGTTCGACATTTGACTTAAATTATCTTTTGAATGAGGATCTGATGATAATTCCTAACATACTCATAGCTTCTTATAATCTCTCCCTTATGTTAGAAAAGCTAACATACATCCTCCATCTTCTTTGATGGATCCATCTTTGTGCATCATGGTACATTCATTAATCGTATACCACACATCAAAACTATTAGATGGAATAGTTGGTTCATGACCTTGAACCAATTGAGGGGAAGAAATAATCATAATTTATTGGTCTAATGCATACAAGTGTTATTGTATGCAACATATCATATTTCAGATCAACACATGAAGCTTTGCTCTCATTAGCGATGGTTTAGCTATTTATCAAAGGCATTCAATGCCAAACCATCATCATCAAGATAACTTTCTTGATTGCACAATCTGAAAATTATGTTCTTAACTCAATTTTGTTGAGCAAACAACTTTATGAATGTCAAACTGCAGGTTGACAATGAATGTACATGTGATCAGCTTATTGATGCATCTTTTCCACATATCACATGATAGGTGAACGGGCCCCTATTCACCTTTTATTCTTTTCAGATTTTGAGGGATCCAATCCCAAAATTAGTTGGTCCAACCAACGTATCATGAGTACAAGCAACATTAAAGTTCATGAAGAATTTTTGAATTCTTTAATATATGTTTAATACTTAACATGCACATCTTTATGATGTCGCAATCGTTCATGTCAACTTATGAACTTTTATGCTAGTAAACTCCAAGTTTACCATGATATGTGTTTTTGCTTTAGTAAATTTCAGATTTACTATTATAGGAATAAATTTCAGGTTTACTACTTCAGAAGTAGATTTCAAAATAACTTTTCTCAATTATTCAACCTCTTTCGGAGGTGAGTTGTGATACCATCACAATCAAGTGCACGTTTGCATTAATAAGCTTCTCATTCCCCAGGAATGAAATATAATCATGTCTTAAGCGTATCAAATTATGATAGCTTAGAACCTCTTTCAAAATATTGCTACTTTAGGAGCAACTCAAGGCATACATATGATCTAGAGAATTTTTCTCTAACATATCTTATGATCATAATACGCGTGCAAAAATATCATCATTTTTTTTATCATTATCATATTGTTCGTCCACGCGTATATTCGTGCATTCAATCACTTGTCTTCTTTCAGACATATTATGCACTGCTACCACATACACCTCAAGAATGAAGTAGGTTGTCATATTTCAGACTTATATATATTGCTACCACATTCACTTCATGGAATAGAGCATATTCAATGGGTCGAATTTCATGATTTTTCATCAAACACCTATTATTTTGCCTTAGCCATCACAATATCATCAATACATGCATTTAGATCCAATCTTAATGTATTATTCATATAAAGACGTCTTAGGCATAAATTGATGAGACTTGAACCCAACGTATTATCATCCCTTTTGATAATATTGTTCTTGAGGAATAAGTCTAAAATATAAATGGTTCCAAACCAATTATTTTTCCTCAAATCCAATAATAATTATATTAGTAGTAGCAAAAGAAAGATAATATAAGGAATTACTAACCTTGAAATCCTTCAGATTTATAATCTCACCTTGTTTGACAGAGTCTCGTGCTGATAACGTGTTATAAAACTATAAAGAACAAAGAAGAAGAGTAGAGAGAATAGAGAGAGTGATTCTTATTTCTTCTCTTGAGGGGTGAGAGATCATAAGATTGTCAATACAATAAACAAAACCCCTCTATTTATAGAAAAAATTTACTCCTAGTCTGAGTAAAAGACGGATACTTCAAATCCTAATAGATATCAAAGTAGATCTTGATAGACATTCAATATAATGTAAATACATTTATAACAATTTAGAACTTCTATAAGATTTGTATGACACATATATTTTTTGTATTAAATTAGGATAACACTGAATTTTCTAAAAAAAGAAGGCAATTTGTAAGGGCAAAATAAACGATTTTTAAAGTTTCTTATTTTCCAAAAATAATGCTAGTTTTCATTAATTACTTCTTTATTTTTCAAAAATAACAGTCGTAAAAAATAAGTTCAATTTGTTAGGATAAATCACACGGTTTTAAAAGTTTTTTCTATTTTTCAAAAATAAGTCAAGTTTGCATTAATTACTTGCTAGATAAAATAAATCGAAACCTTCAGAAATTACATCAAATAACTCAACAAATAAGTGAAATATAAAAAAAATTATTATGGGTACAAATGATCTACTCTACAAATAAATCAACACGTTAACCAAGGAGGATAGGTTATTACATTGACTGTATTTTTCCAAAAAATTAAAAAAATACTCCTAATATTAATTTCTAATTGAGTTTTTTTCTAATTTATGGTAGTTGTTTTCTATCCTAATTTAGTCTTTCTTTTTCTAATATAATTTAGCAACACGAAAACATTAATAGTTCTCTTTCCTATATATTTTAAGAGTCTAGTAAGGGTGTCAAGTGGGCCGGGACGATCCGGCCCGATCCGACCCTCGTAACTAACCCGGCCCGATAAGCCCTATGGCTTTAGGGTTTCGGGTCCCGGGCCGGTTATTTTTTTAAAATGGGCCCGGCTAACCCGGCCCGGACCAAGCTCGATCCTGGCCCGTCGGTTAACCAGCCCGACTACCTTTTTTAAAAAATAAAAAATAATTTTTTTTTGGGATTTTGGGCCAAACTAGCCGTTGGCCCAACGACTATATAGCCGTTTTTGGGTCCAAGCGGCTAGTTTGGGCCCATTTATTAAAAAAAAAAAATTAACTTTAAAAAATATTTTTTAATCCCAAAAAAAATTCTATAAATACCCTACAACTTCAAATCATTTTTCACACAATTTTTCACTCTCTCAAATCTCAATTCTCAAATATTCAATATATTTAATTTCTTAAAGTGTTCACTTTAATTTTTTAATTTTTCGTTTACAAAGTACGAGCGGAAGTTTCTAAAGTCACAACCTTCGGATACTTCCAAAATTTGGTATTGTCATTCCATCTCTTACGTTTAATTTTTATTTATTGTTTTAATTGTTTAATATTTAATTTTATTATATTTGTGTGTTTTGAATATTTTTAGTTTAATTTAATTTATATTATGGATAAATTAAGAAACCTCGCTACTAAAGGTGTTAAAAAAAAAAATTCGGAAGCGGTAGTGGTAGTAAAAAGCGAATTACTAGCGGTAGAGGTAGTTTAAGTAGTAGATATACCTGTGTGCCTTCGCCTCCGGTACCGCTTGGTACACCTTTTGAGGAAGAAATAGGTGTAGGTGCTCACGATATGGATTATGTAGAAGCTCAAGAAAATTATGGTATAGAAGAAGAAAATGAAGTAGATGTGGGTAATTTAGACAAAGATAATGAAAATATTGCTGAGACACCAGCAGTAGGAGATATTAACGTTAGATCTGAATCGTTTAATCTCCCTCTCCGTCTTCCTAGTGCCCCAAGACCTCGTAAAAGAACTAGTGTTGCATGACAATTTTTTGAACGTATATCAGATATTGAGGTGCAATGCAATATTTGTCAACAAATATATAAGCATAGAAGTGGAGGCAAGCAAGGGGGTACGAGTACGTTAATGAGACATATAGCCGAAGATCACAAAAGAGAGTTAAATATTGTACAAGGTGGTGGGGATGTTGGTGGGCCAACGCAAACTAGAATGGACTCAGCAACCGGTCACGTAGCGAAGAAGTATAATAAATTGAGGGACCGAGAAGAAATAACTAAAATGGTAGCTGTGGGTTGTTTGCCTTTTAGTTTTCCTTCTTCTGATGCTTTTATTCGCTATATCAAGCAATTTATAATCCTATGTTTAACGGTATTCCTAGAACTACTTGTCGGTCTGATATTTTTAGACTTCATTCACAATATTATTTTTATTTATCAACATTGTTAAAAAATATTCAATGTAGATTGTCCCTAACTTCTGATCTTGGTCGTGCTGTAAATAAAAAATGATTATTTAACCGTTACTTTTCATTGGATGGATAGTAATTTCGTGATGCAAAAACGTATTCTTGCTTTTTTATATGATGAAGATCGTAAACATACTGAACAATTTATTGCTGATTCTATTATTAAAATTACCGAATATTATGGTATCGAAAATAAAAATTTTATGTATTGCTTTTGATAATGTTTCTAACAACAAAACTGCAATAAAAAAATTAAAATCTACGCTATCTCCGCCCTTGCCTGAAATTTTTCATATTAAGTGTGCATGCCATATATATAATTTAATTGTAAAAGATGGTCTTGAGTTTTTTGAGGTTTATATTGAAAAAATTCGTCTTGCCATTGGTTTTATTCAAGGAAATAATCGTAAATCGAGAATTAGAGAATTTAAAGTTAAATGTCAAGAAAATGGACTTACATCGATTTTGATGCCTGAGGAAATTGATACTAGATGGAATTCTACGTATGAATTTTTAAAAACTTGTTATAAATATAGAATTCCTATTACACTAGTTTTTAACCAACATTGCGGTTCATTTGCTGATTCTGCTGATTGCATGCTACATAATTCTGATTGAGTTGTAATTAATGAATAATGTTAAGTTTTTAAAAAAAAATTATATAGCTACGGTTGAATTTTTCGGTGCTTATTATCCTACTGTTTGTAACATTTTGGCATAAATAGCCGATATTTCTGGTTTGCTCAAAGAATATAAAAATAAAGAAGGTTATAAAGAAGTTGTTGGCGCCATGTTTACGAAATTTAAAAAATATTTTTTTTTGATTCCCCCTATTTACTTGGTTGGTGCTATGCTAAATCCGTGCATGAAATATAATAATATGTGCCACTTTAGTACTCTTATTTATACTAACTTAGAAATAAATACTAACCATGATTCTGAACAAGTACAACCTGATTTGTGGACGGCTATGGATGATGCAAAGGATTACATAGAAAAATTAGATAATCACTATGCTGATTTATTTGATTTAGCCGTACCTACAAATATCACTCCAACTGTCGCTCCTCATCCTCCCGAGGAGCCATCATCTTCCAAAAGGCCGGCACATAGTGGTTTTCCTGATTCGTTTTATGATTTAAATTGTTGGAACAGTGTTGATGAGAGAACTTACACATCAACTTATCGGGAAGAGCTGAAATATTATCTTCGGACGACACCAGAGGATCGCAGACGACGGATCAACACGTTGGATTGGTGGAGGAGTAATGAAACACAATATCCTGTGCTTTCAAGATTAGCTAGAGATATCTTGAATGTTCCAATGTCAACCGTTGCATCAGAGAGCGCCTTTAGTCAGGGACGACAGCAGCTTAGAGACAACCGACACTCATTGGGAAGCAATGTAATGAATGTTCTAGTTTGCCTCAGAGATTGGATTAGAGCGGAAAGAAGAAACCAAGGAATGGAACCGAAGCCGAGCGACGAGCTGAAACTTGAAGAAATTATGACTTCACGGGAGAACTCAACAGAATCAAGTCCAATGCATTGTTTTGCCCCCGTTGACTTCGACTATCCTATGCAAGCTCCCGTTAATATTAACATGAATGAGTTGGAAAAAATGATGCATAATTTGTAGATTTTTCATTCATGTAAATTATAAATTTTGGATCATTTTGCAATCAATAAAATTCCCCAAATTCATTCACTCCTTAGTCCTTGCTTTTTATATTTTTTCATTTAATGATTTAAAATTTTAAATTGAATTTCTAGTTTTCTACTTTAAATTTAAAACTTACTTCTAATATATTATTAATTTACTACCAAATATTATTAATTTGTTATATTAAGTAGCATATGTTTTGTATATTTGTGTATATATCTTCTATAGAAGTGTATATTTAACGTATACATGTGTATATATTTTATAAATTAGTATATAAGTATATCTATATATATTGTAATGTACATATAATGTAGTATATTTTATAAGTAGTAGTATATATACATTAAATGGTGCGTATACACGTGTATATATCTTCTATAGTAGTGTATATTTAACGTATACATGTGTATATGTTTTATAAATTGGATATCTTCTATAGAAGTGTATATTTAACGTATACATGTGTATATATTTTATAAATTAGTATATAAGTATATCTATATATATTGTAATGTATATATAATGTAGTATATTTTATAAGTAGTAGTATATATACATTGAATGGTGTGTATACACGTGTATATATCTTCTATAGAAGTGTACATTTAACGTATATATGTGTATATGTTTTATAAATTAGTATATAAGTATATCTATATATATTGTAATGTATATATATTGTAGTATATTTTATAAGTAGTAGTATATATACATTGAATGGTGCGTATACACATGTATATATCTTCTATAGAAGTGTATATTTAACGTATACATGTGTATATGTTTTATAAATTAGTATATAAGTATATCTATATATATTGTAGTATATTTTATAAGTAGTAGTATATATATATTGAATGGTGCGTATACACGTGTATATATCTTCTATAGAAGTGTATATTTAACGTATACATGTGTATATGTTTTATAAATTAGTATATAAGTATATCTATATATATTGTAGTATATTTTATAAGTAGTAGTTTATATACATTGAATAGTGCGTATACACATGTATATATCTTCTATAGAAGTGTATGTTTAACGTATACATGTGTATATGTTTTATAAATTAGTATATAACTATATCTATATATATTGTAATGTATATATATTGTAGTATATTTTATAAGTAGTAGTATATATACATTGTATGGCTCATATACACGTGTATATATCTTGTATATTTAACGTATACATGTGTATATGTTTTATGAATTAGTATATAAGTATATCTATATATATTGTAATGTATATATATTGTAGTATATTTTATAAGTAGTAGTATATATACATTGAATGATGCGTATATATGAGTAATTGACTAATTGTGTATATGTGTATATATTTTTTAAATTCTAATGTAGTATATACTATATATATAGTGTATATATATTATTTAACGTATTTATAATATATATAGGTGGGTATATGTAATGTATATTGAAAGAAAGTTTTTCTTTTTTATATTTTTGACCGGGTTTGACCGGGTTGGGTTAAGTGGGCCGGGTTAGGGTAGGTTTTAATTTTTTTACTGTTTGGCCCGGCCCAGCCCGGCCTGTCTAGCGCCCAAACTGGCCCCTCAACCCGGTTAAAATAAAAGGGTCGGTTCCGGGTTGGCCCGGCCCGGCCCGTTTGATACTCATAGAGTCTAGTTAATATTGTAAATACAATAATATAATATTTTAATTTTATATTCGATGCTAAAAACTTTTTACAGATTTACTTGCTTGATGCACAACTTCAAATGGACGCGATTGAAGTTAAAAATTTACGTCTGATGACTTCAATTTTTTTTTGTCCTGAAGGCTGAAACTGAGCATCCCAAGCTTAAGTAGCTAATTTACTTCTTGAAACTTAAAAGGATGAACTAAAGAGGTATAATTTGATGATTAACCTTACCTTAAAATTAATCTAGACTACACATTCCATTAATGTATATTGTTCTTCTATTTACCTCTTGATCACTTGTATCCCTAATTGTTTGGAGTTATATATATACCTCAACAACTCCAGTGACTACCTGCCCAACCAACACTTACAAAAAGTGGGTGAGTTTAAATTGCAAAAACCGCATCAAATTTAAGCTGTTAAATTTTGTTTGAGGGATATTATTGAGTTAAAAAAGAAACTTTAGGGGACTATTAGACCTAAAGTCTGAAGATGGGGAGAGTACTTGTGAGTCATTTTCTAGGAGCATTTTTAGCTCTTTTCCGTTAGATTGCTATACGTAAGACATATATAAATTTCAGTATGTCAATATTTTTGATAAATTCTTTAATAGAAAATCACAGTCAATTCGGTTTACTGAATTACCTTAAAAAACCTAGCCGAATTATGATTTTACTACAACTTATAAAAGGAAACATTTCAAATTATGAAAACCCCTGAATAAATTAAAATCTTGAGAAAGCCTTAAACAATGTATTCAGCTTAATACTTGCATGCTAAAGTTAAAGAAGCCCAATATTTATATGCTTCACGTGACATGAATTTTCTTCCGTAGATATTCGATATTTGTATCGAGGTTATGATTCATTTAGATCTACATGTAGGATTCTTTAAAAGAGAAAATACTTTTTAGAGTTCTTCTAGTATTTAAGGCTCAAATTTGAAATCTCTAATTAATTGGTGATTGCCCGATAATTACTTTCTTATTATAAGGTGAAAAATATATACGAGGGAAGAAAAGTAGAGAAATTACTAAATTCTTTTCATTCTTAACCACCAAAAACGTCTCACTTTCATGCTCTGATTTTTGTTCCACCTGTAAGTTTATCAGCACATGTCAAATGGGAGTTTATCAATAACTCTCTTCCTACTCATTAGGATTATATCTACTAATATAGTTGTAGTACAATAATCTAAAATATAATCAATTCTGATAATGAAGGTTAAATCGATTTCTTTCCTCAATGATATTGCCCGTCGAAATGTAGCTACAACATATTTCTCCGGGTTAATTGCTCAGATAGTCACTCAACGTAACTAATAGTTACTACCTCAAAAGTCGTTTTATTTGTTGAAGAAAATTGAAGAATCCATTATCTCTAGCAGTGAACCGAAAAAACTGAAAGCTGAAGGGCCAAACAGATGACTGAGACAGCACAACAACATACTCAGTGTATTCCCACAAAATGGGGTTTGAGAAGGATAAAGTATACGTAGTCCGTACCACAGATTAAGTAGAGAGACTGTTTCCAATAAACCACCAACTCAGGAGCGTGAAAATTTGAAATTAGCTAGCTTTGAATTTCACGGCTAATCGATCACTAATTAATTGCTCCATATATAACTACCAAAATATTTTTATAATATCCATCGTTAAATAGGATTACTGACGAATTTATCTTGTTTCCCTATAAACTTTTGTTGATCGCTAATTTCTATTTTTTTTAAAGTAGTGAACAGCGAATTGATTCCCTTAATTTGTTATTGCTCATAGTTCATAGGTTATATTCTTGCTTTCATGTTTGAGCATAAAAAAGAGGATAAACATGACTAAGTCTTCCACTTAAGAATCTTATCTTGTCTTTGAAACACAAAGCAGAAAATGGGAGAATATATTACAATAATATTCATACAATCAGTGTTATTATTCCTCCTACTGGCAAATCCTAAAACACTGCTAATACACGGAAAAAAAAAAAGAAAGAAGAGCATACATTCTTCAATAATAATAAGAAGAATAACAAATAACATCGGCCCTAGCTAGTTGAGTCAGCATTCCAACTAATTTAATTTATATGCCACCACTAATTGCTTCATTATTTTTGACAAGAAAAGGTTAAGTACAATTTAATAATTCAGCTTCTAAGATCTTCCTTCGTTAAATAAATTAACAAAAAAGAAGAAGTAAGGTTGGCTTTTTTTCTTTTTTTCTTTTTTAAAAAAATGTAAGTTATAGAACTTAATAACTTTTATTGATAGGAGAGTCTCAAAGGAGCCGTTTTATTTTGCATATCTCGAGTATGAAATTCTGCTGACTTTTTTTTTTTAAATTTTTTTTTTTATTTGAGAGTGATATTTCACCTGTGTGAAAACATATGAGGTATTACTGAATTACTATAGAAAGCTAACTCAGTAATTAAAAAAAAAGAC
This sequence comes from Capsicum pubescens, assembly GCA_030864215.1. NCBI lineage: Eukaryota > Viridiplantae > Streptophyta > Magnoliopsida > Solanales > Solanaceae > Capsicum > Capsicum pubescens. Next base: position 327,162,981 of record CM061538.1, on the reverse strand, counting down.
TTTCCTTTTCACCTCAAATTTTAAATCATTAAAATATTCGTCCAAGAGATGCATGCAATAGTTTAATTAGAAGTAATATGATGCTTTGGAGAAAATGGGCATGGAGATGTTGTTCTATACTAAGTTTTTTTTCAAATAAGGTTACTTTCCAAACACTACTTAAAAAATAGTAGGAACTAGCGGCGCAGAAATTCCGTAGATAAGTTAAAAAAAATCCTTCTCTAATCTCATTTAGCAATGGATTACAAAAAAAAATTGTTAGCTACGAACAATTTAGTAACGAAGTTCATAGCTACTTCCTCTTTTTTCTTAGCTAAACTTATTCACGTGACCTATAATGTGCAGAAAGTTAATTCCTTAGGCCCAATTGTAGAAAATATCATGTGATGCTTCAATAGTGTGAACTATACATTTTTAAGTTTGGTGACTAGATTTAATTAAAAGAAGATGGTGACAGTGAGTTCCTTTCTCCACCCCCTAAGAAAGGGGTTATTTAGAGAATATTTTTAACTTCTAAACATGTTTGATGATGGATATATATATATATATATATATATAAGAAAGGAGATATTTAGAGAATATTTGATTATGCTTTGCATCAAAACATGTCAATTTGTGTTTGTTTAAGCCCATCCATCTCCCACAACACCCCTTATATTCCCTCATCTCCTTTAATTATTTTAGTACTCTCAGTTTCTTAGCACCTAGCCTAGCCATATAGGCTTCATCCACTCTTCACGTTTTCATCCACCTTAATTAATTTATTGGATTTCATCACTAGCAATTAAGCATCTCTATAACAATATAGTTTATTTCCCTATATTTTCTTAATCATAACAATAACAACATATTCAGTATATAATCTCATAAAATGAGATCCAATAAGGATAGAGTGTAAGCAAATCTTACCCCTATCTTAGAGGTAGAGAAATTGTTTTTGATAGACCTTTTGCAAAAAAAGAAGCAACAAAAGTACAAGAAATAACATAGTAACTAAAAACAATATATAGTAATAGAACATTAACTACAACAAAAATAATATGATAGATGAAGTACAAGTAACAAAAAAATATGACAAAATGGAAGGTCAAGGAACTACCGGAGAGATACTAATAAGGACGGATAACAAGACAATGAAACTTTCAACCTAACTTTTATCTCTCACAACCTCCTAGCTATTAATAGCATAATTTTATTATAGACAACATATAATATAACACAATACGTCCTTCGGGACGGTTCAGTTGGTTTGGAGGGCGGTTATTCACACGGATGACCCGAGTTTGATCCCCCCACACACAAACGCCTTTTGAGTCGAGCCTGTCGTATAGGGTTTGCGTGGCTAGTACGGTTTACATCCCCTGTGTGGTTTATGCAATGCTCACCACAGAATGCTCACCCGAAGTACAAAGACTCCATTCTACCAAAAACATGCCTGTTATAGTGAAATGACGTTAGAGAGTTCTGAGTTTGATTAGACCGATACCATTATTCCTTCCCAAAGGAATACTTTTGCTATTTTATTTTTTATTCTTTATAAAAGAAAGAAATTAGATAATGTATTTATGCATGACTAAGAAAGTGAAGGCAATAATTAATTCGAAATATTTAAATTACAAACTAGGAGTTCAATTTGTTGGTTTACTAGAATCTATTTGCCATGAGATTGGAACTTAAGAAAAAGATGCCTCGGGTTGGACGTTGGAGGAATATTTCATAAATGGGGATAAAGCTTTCTAAAAACTACAGTATTATACTTCTTCCTCCCCCTTCTCTTTATATAAATGTTGTAATTGCTACCTAGAAATATTCAACCTACATACATATAGGAAAGGAACCTATTCACAAATGGTTAACTTACTAGAGAAATTATTTGGCTCTTTTGTATCTGCCATCACTAGTTATTTTCACTATCATCAACCTCATGATCAAACTCATCACCAAGGAACCAACAAACACAAAATGACTAAGTCCCGTCCAATTTCTTTACAGGTTTTAAGTCCATTACTAGTTTTCTTTAATTAATTTCCTTCCAATACAAGTTTAATTATTGCATCCTTAAAAACTTTTTTTTGTTTGTACATACAGACTGTGGAACTCAAAGTAAGGATGTGTTGTAGTGGGTGCGAGAGAGTTATCAAAGATGCTGTCTTCAAGCTTAGAGGTATAATAAAATAAAATGATATCATCCATAGGTAGATGGATCACCACTTGAAATAAAGGCTTTTTGTATTAGGAATTAATATCAGGAAGTTTGTGTAAATTAAATATGATTTTTTTTAATTCATTTTCTATCAAATAAGCTTACTGGAAAAATATACTGTGGAAAATAAGTTCTCACTGAAACGTGGGAAGCTTCATAAGGATTCTACGTATATGTAGCTCAGTTACTCATTTTCAATTGTCATATTGCCCTTCATGAGAGTTAATTTGATTAACCTTCATAGTTAATTGAATTAAATTAATTAACTATTTTAAATTTATAATTTGGATATTTCGAAACAATATGAAAAAAATACTATAAACTGCAATCCTTCTCATATCAATAACAATATACACAGAGAAATTTCTCAAGTGGTGTCTGGGTAGGGTAGAATTTGCAAACCCTTACCTCTACTTCGTGTAGGTAGAGAGGTTGTTTTCGTAAGAACCCGAACTCAATCCTTCTCAGTTAAATATGATGAGAATAACATCTTAAATTGGTCAAAGTCCAAGTAATTTGACTCTTAAAAAACAAAACATGACAAGTAAAAGAAAATGGAGGAAGCTAGTAATAATTAATTATAATCAAACCTTTTATAACTACATCGTATATCCCGATATTTTTTGGTTGCTAAGCGAGATGTTGTTAGAAAGAATATATGATACACTCTCTATCTTAATTATTTATGTGGTATCTTTTGAATTTTGAGAATCAATGAGTTTTTTTTTAATAACAATCTTTTGATATACCTTTTAAATCTTTTAAAAATGATTAATTATACGGCTTATAATACTTTTATCTGGTTTTCAAACAAATTTTATTTCAAAAGACATAAAGATTTTATATTCAAATTCACTGTCAAAATTTAAAAGTATGTCTCTCAATTTTTTAACCGCGTCACAAAATAGAGATAGAGGGAATATAATATAACACAAAAGTTAGTTCCACAGCAAATTAAAAAAAATAAATGGCTGTTATATGAAGGTTTGACTCTATATAATATATGCATGCAGGAGTGGAATCAGTGTCAGTCGAGCTAGAAATGGAAAAGGTAACGGTAGTCGGATATGTGGAACGAAATAAGGTGCTAAAAGCAGTGCGGAGGCATGGAAAGAGAGCGGAGTTCTGGCCATACCCAAACCCACCACTATACTACACATCTTCAAGTCACTATTTCAAAGATATGACGACTGAGTATAGGGACAGTTACAATTACTGGAGGCATGGGTATAATGTTGCAGACAAACATGGTACTCTTCATGTCACTCATCGAGGTGATGACAAAGTTAGTAACCTCTTTAATGATGATAATGTCAATGCATGTTTCGTCATGTGATCGATATATATTGATAGACGTGTTGTGTAATGTAATGATGAATGTATAATGCAATAATGTATGTGTAACTACTAGATATGTGAATGCAACTAGTGTTAATTATAGTTACCTTATTCAATTGCTTTCACTTTCAGCGTTTCACTTAGATCGATAATCTGACACATAATATTCATTTTTTTGACCTTCAAACGGACTTGTCCAAAACAATACACTTGCAAAACTATTTAATATTGGATATGAATTAAGTGACGATCTCAAAAATGTTTTTTTTATTCCTCGAAGGCAAAATGGCCAGTTGCATAAGATGACTTGTTTGAGATATCCAACAAATACGTAAATTCTGAATACGCCCATTAAGAAGCTTGATAGGCCCACCAAATTGGGGTCAGGCAAGAAGATTTCAAGTCTAAAAAAAATGGGTGATTTGCACAAAATGCATACTATTGTGAGTACTATTTAAATATTGTTCTTCGGATTTAAATTTTGTGCGAAAATAGTCTTATTAAATTGTGTAAAAATATTGGTATGGTATACGAGTCATGACAAATCTATATGACTTCCTATGTTCAATTAAGTTGTTCTGTTGAATTACTTGTAAATCATACTGGATATAAACCATCGGGAGGAGAAAAAAATACATTTCAGAACATTAGCATTTGGATCATTACGAATCGATGACACGTCATGTTATATTCAATCTACCATCATGTTGAATAATTCATAAACTCTGTCATGCATGTTGTCTTGATATCAAGATTTCATTCATAGTTACACATCTAATCATTCCGTACAGCGTATTCTGTGTCTTCTTGACGACAGCTCCATCTCATGCCCTTAGCCATAGTGGCAATGATGTCTGTGAAGTAACTGGATTCCCGGATAATTGCATAACCATTGGGACATAAAATACGATCCATTTCCAGCAGAACGTACTTCATTTCACATCTGTAAGATGATCATAACTGATGTCAGGATACTCGTTTTTGCTCGCTTAAAATGATATTTAATTGGTACAACATTATTCACTAAAAGATGGGGTGAGGGGTGAGCTTTAAAGGAAAGGCGCTAAGTCCTTACCTATGACTTTCAGCAGTGAATAGATTGTCAAGATGAAGGAGATCATACGTTCGAGGATAGGTTGAAAAGGCCTCGCACCTATAGAACAACAAACAAAGAGACTTAGCCTAAAAGTGGAATCATGAAAGTTAGAAATGAATCAATTCTGCAGTTTAGGCATCAATCTTGCAAGTAAATATAAATTACCAGTCAGGAAACGCCCCGATAAGACCTATGTCGTAGACCACTGAGTGTATTTGCGGCATAAGAGGAAACCACATTCATGACCCAAAGTGGATCCTCAGCCAGAGCAGCAGCAAAACCTCCATACAAGGTGTTCATGTCCATCGATCACATTCCTGATCTTGTCAGTTCCAATAGCAGGGAGCAACTTCTTGTAGTGCTTGGCTCGCACCTTCCACTTACTATCGTCGTGCTTGAAGGCACCCGCGCTACCTCCACAAACATCAGAAACACGTTCTGGGGCAATATGTAATCTTTCTGGCCATTTGGCTAGAGCATTCAACTTAAGTTTCTTAGCACCTGGATTTGGCATGACCACACAAGGTCGAGGAGGAGTGTACCACGCGGAATCAGGTTCAGTACCATCATCACATTTTGGTGGGTAGTTATCAAGTTTCTTATAGCAGGTGTTGTCTGCCAACTTCTGCCACAAGGCAATGTCATCCTTCTTGTTAAATAATTTGAAGCACATTGAAGTTAGCAAATCTTGCAACTTCTCGTAATCTGATCTCTGCTCCTCAATGGTGGTATTCCATCCTCTCCAACGGTTCTCATAGTTCACTTGGGGGGGGAGGGGCAGAAAGGACCCAGAAACCTCCAGGGCACAGTATACGATGTACTTCAAGAAGGTACAACAGCGAGGACTGATTTAGAAAAGCAGCCGAATAAAGAATTTCCAATTTCTGGCATGCTTAATATGCTTCTGCGTTGAAGTTTAATAGCCCTACACCCTGATACTCATGCCTATCGACTGTGTCATAGTCATACCATTAAAGTCTAACATACTCATGACTTTAAAAGGCAATCTCCATTAGCAAGGCATATGCTTCTGCATTCAGCAGGATTCACTCCTAAAGAGCATATCTTAGGTAGAGAAATACTGAAAACAAAAGAAAGATACATGTTGTCGTGATGACAATGCAAAATTAGCGTATGTTCAGTACAAATTAAATTTCCGAAATGTCGTATAATTTATATGACTACAAATGCATGTGATTCACTCTGTCGTACACTGGAATTAGGCCATTTTCTTGGCTGTAAGATATTTACTTTAAATAACAGTGTCTTGATACAGGGCTTTGCTTTTGTTACTATATGTGTATTTGGTGCTTCTGTTTTGTTTTTTCCCATATACAAATGGTTTTTACATTTGAGCAAATATTGGTGTGTGTCACAATTCACATCCATGCTGGCTGGCAAACGTTTCTTGCTGCTAAGAAACATCCACGGACAGGTATCTGTTCCCTTGTGCATTGAATTTGTAATTTCGTACGCGCACAAGATGGGCAGCCTAGAGCATTTAAAGGTAGTAGTAGTACGCCGTCTAGAGCATTTCTCATCACTGAGAGAAGCTAAACTAAGCACTTAGCACTATGTACAGAATGAGCTTTGGCAGAAAAGTGGCTCAGTCTATGATACAACTTCCTTTGTCGAAAAGGTTGGTTGGTTAGATTTCAAACCTTATGAAATCAGAAAACTGAGATTTGTGACTCAAGTAAAACATATCAAACAAAAATTTTAATCTTAAAAGGTAGTCCAATTTATAAATAGAATTTAGCCTAGGCGAAGAATCAAAATTATATTACCGAAAACGAATCGAAATAACACATACCGAACCAAATTAAACTAATTCCGTTTGATTTTCGATACACATGATTTCAACACCGGAAAAAACAAAAACAAAAACAAAATCAAATCAAAATACCGAACGGCCACCCTATGGCAAAGTTGGTACACATTCTTTTTCCAAACAAAAGACTCGGTGTGGATATAAGAAGAGATGCAAGATATTAAGCAAGTGAATATATAAATACCAATACTCTTTTTGTAACAATAACATGCAGTCTTTACATACCCATTAGAGCCACCGACTCTTTTGCAAAACCTAATTACTGCTAAACTTTTTTCTTAAGCAAAAAAGCAAACCCCTGATATATAAAACTTAGTCATCACGGTCTACAGCACCATCACCCTCAAATCCCCCACCAATTTCACAGATCTTATCCCAAAAGACCTTGTCCACAGGCACAACAGACAATCTAGGCTGTTTAAAAAGCCCAAAACCCTTCAACCCTTGATCCTTTTTCATCTCCGCAAGGCCCACAGCCCTCCTCATCTCTCCAACCGCCTTGACATCCACCGCTCCGCCGCCACCATCATCATCATCTGTGTACCATTCACGCATCACTGATACTGCGCCGACAACGCGCCGGGCTTTGGACCCAGAGTGGTAGAAGAAACAGAGATCTCCGACGTTCATCGACTTCATATACTTCTGGGCTTGCTTGTTTTTCACTCCGTCCCACTTAGAAATGCCACCATTAGCTTCTTGATCCTCCCATGACCACTCCCCTGGCTCTGTTTTCAGTAACCAGTACTGCCTTTTTTTCCCCATTTTTATCTCCTTTCGCCTTTTCCTCCTCAATTTTCGTTATTTGTAAGTTGCCCATTTTTTAATGGCGGGAAGTTTCGCGCAAAATATGATTTTCTTTTCTGTTTATGTTATTACCGGGGTGTGCATCGACCGGTTTAGTTCGATTTATATATTATCGGTTCAATTTATTAGTTTTTAGTTTTTAAATATACTAAATCAATAATCAAATCAATAAGATATTTTTTATTGATTTTCGATTTATCGATTTTTAGTTTTTAACGGTTCGATTTTCAATTTAACCGATAAAAAAATACTCATAAATAGAAATAGTAGTAACAAACATGAAAAAAATTAAATCTTAGTTGCAACCAAAAATCCTACATAATGTATTTTAATTTACAAAAATCTTCAAATTTAAACTAAATGTTGTTGGGAGAAATTAAGAGTTTGTATACTTGAAATAATATGTTTGTCAATTGGTAGAAATTAAAGAGAAATTAAGATATATATATATATATATATATATATATATATATATATATATTTATTTATTGGGTTATCGATTAACCAATAAGAAAATATCAAAACGAACCAATAAACCAATAATTTTTTTTATAAAACCATTATAAAATCGTTAGCCCAATAACAATAAACCAATAATATTTTTATCGGTTCAGTTTATCGGTCGGTTTGATTTTTGCACACCCCTACTTATTACTAAGTTTAGTGTACGATCTTTGCACGTGTATATCACGTTAATCAATAAAAAAAAAATATTTTCTATTAATCTTTTATCGTAATTTGTGTCTTCCGCACCCTCCTATATTAGGTCATGTTTTCAGTAAATTGTAATTGCATCACATCCAGTCTAATCAATTTCTTTAATACTTAGTCGGTCTAGTTCTACCTCTCCTAAAATCATCTATAGTCAAACTCTCACACCTCCACATTGGGACATTCGTGCATCTCTTTTTTTCACATGTTTAAACTATTTCAGCCTCACTAATTGTTGTTATTTTTTTTTAAAAATGTGAACTAAACAATATGACAATTGAAATATTAAAGATCTATAATTAAATCTACGGAAAAGACACTTTTCCCCCTAAAGTTATCACCAAAACTCACTTTAGCCATTAAATTTAACCTATAATTATTTATCCCCTTACAACTTTTATATGAATTTTTTATCACCCTAAAAAAATTATACCACTCTCACTATGGAGAGTGCATCACACTCGCGCCACGTTGGAGCCATGTCGTAGCCACGTCGAATCCACATCAAAGCCACATAAATAAATTATCTTTTTTAAAATAATATATATATATATATATATATATTAACCCGTAATTTAAATAAATTTTACAACAAAGAACCAATAACTAGAACCTTGAGAGAGAAAAATGCCAATAGAAGAACCCATTAGATTACAAGAAGGTGGTAACGAAGGAAAAATTCTAGTATAGATAGATAGTATAATGTAAAGAACAGAAGACAAATATAATAATAGATATATAAAGATAATAAAGAGACAATAACAATAATAGTATATACGGATGGATAATATTATAAAACAGATGTTTAATACTAATAAAGCGTATATATAATAGACAGATAATAATAATAATATTATAAGACAGGTGTATAATAATAATAAAGCGTATATATAATATATAAACAAAGCAAATAATTAATAAATAGGTTTTAGTATATGTTATAAGCAAAGTAAATAAACTAGTAATTAAAGCAGGTAAGTAGATGTGAGAAAATAAAACAGAGTTAATGCGAATGTGTTTTTTATATGGTGTAAAATCCTACTCAGTACTCCCTCCTTCGTTGTCCTTAGTCCAGTGTAGTAGCAAGATTGTATAGATCAAAGTATATTTTCTCCCAATAAAATAGATTATTTTTTGCATTTTATGATTTTTATTTTATACCCTATTCATCTCTTTCTCTTCAGTTTTAAGTATTTTACCAATATCTTCTTTAATCACACCCCCGGAGAGTAACAACAATCCTTTTTTAATTTTTTATGGACTTTTCAAATCCCTAAAAATTTACAAATTAATCCATTGTTATTGCTTAAAACACTGAGAGAATAACCATAAACTGGGGGTATATTTATAAGTAATTTACTAATTTTACAAGACTAGAAAACGGGCGGTGAACTGCCGGCGATCCAGATCTTATAATATTAAAGACACATCTACTAATAATTAAATATGTACACATCTACTAATAATTAAATATGTATTAATAAGTAATGAATTTTACAAGATCGAAAAACTGGCGGTAAACCGCCGACGATCCAAATCTTATAATAAAAAACACAACTGAAATAAAATATGAACTTGATTAATTCAAACATAATTTACAAACTTGGGATAAAAATACAAAGATCCATGTAACGAATACTTACATGTCTTAAGGAAGAAATGAGGTTTCTCTTTCGGGAGTCCCCTGAAAACTTGACAGCTATCGAAAAATGAAGAACTAAGAAACTAATATAGACTTTTTTACACTTTTTTTTTTTTATGAAGAACTAACTTACAAACTTTGGAAACTAAGAACTTTATTAAAACTGAAGAACTTTCTCACTCTTGATTTTTTCTCTCTACCTACTTATTTTTAAGTCTTTCAAAGGGGGGTATTTATAGGCATTTGTGGACTTCAAATATACTTTATGGATTTCAAATCTTTTTATATTTAATAAGACTTTAGCAAGACTTTTGACAACTTGGACGGGGCCCACGATCACATGGTTATGTCTTCACTTTATTCGTCTATTTATTTATCTGCTACATCATTGCATACGTCTGTAATTTGTCTTTCGCGGATATGTCATTGCTTACGTATCCAGATTGTGTAATGCTTCTGAGTCAAACTTCATTCCTGAATCTTCATCAATATTTGGGTCTTGTGCAAATTGATCCATGGCTGAGTTGTAGTCTCGTTCATACTCGTCACTGTCTCTGTCTGATAGTCCCAGTCTTGTTCTTGTTCTGGGTGATCTTGTCTCTTCTTTTGGAATTAAGGAAATTCTGGGTCTTAGCTCTGACGGTTATGGATTCATTGCTATTTCTTTGGGCAGTTGTTCTGCTAATAATTTTTTTATAGAGTCTACTATCATTTTTTCTATATTTCTTTTTCATTTTTCTTTTTTCTTAAGCAGAAACCTTTCTTAGTCTGAGAAAGACTTCTTTCGTCTTTGGTCTGAGTACCTATGTTCTTGAAACTAGCTGGGAGTATTCTACCTACACTTTTTGGAAAAGTATCAGCCGTCAACGGATTTGATAAGTCTTTACCAGCTACCGTTTGAGCTGAACTAGCTGTATCATTACCCGATACAGTAGGTCTTTCTACATTCGTTGGGGAATGCATACCCATTAACGGATTTGATAAGTCTTTAGCAGCTACTGTTTTAGCTGAACTGGCTGTATCTTTACCCGATACAATAGGTTTTTCCATTTTTGAAAAAGATGGAGAATTATTTAGAATTTTTTGAGTCTCATTAATTGGCAGAGTCTGTTGTGAAAGTTCAAAATGAAGAATTTTTATACGGTCTTGTAAAATACTTATATGTTCTAACATTTGTCCTTTTTCATTTACAAGATTTTCATTATCTTGTCTTAAAACCTTATTGGCGTGATTTAGTTTTTTAAAACTTCAGTCATAGAGGAACAATGATCACAAAATATAATTTTGTTTGTGTCTTTTTTAATATTATATTGAGGATTTTTTTGCGTTTCTGATCTTAAAACTGGGGTGATAAAATAATTTAGCCCTAAATTTATACGAGCATAATTTAAAGCCTCTGTTAAATCATCAAAGCCTTTGTAGAGAGGGGTTGTATAATCTTTTACAGAATCTATTACCTTTGTCCATGTCTGAAATACTCCCTGTGTCTTTCCCCTAAGAACAACATAAAATTTAAATCTGTTAGTACTATTTTTCTCAGTAAAAGAATAACTTAAAGCATTCAGGACTGAAAGAAATTATCTAATGTCTTTTGGTGTCTTGTTGTAGGAGATTCATAAATTATCGATCAGGCAAATCTGTCGTTTGTCCAACCTTACATCTGATGGTTTCAATTTGAAAGTTAGATTGGATGGCTAATAACTGGCTAGATTATGAGGCACGAAGATCAGACTTTCTAATATCGGTTGTTCCAACATCGTTAGTGGCCTGTAACGAGTGTTGCTTAGTAATTTGTTTAAGTAGTCTTGAGAGGATGAGGCCTCCGCCTTTCCTTTGTTTTTGCCTGTATACATACTGAAACAAAAATTAGTAGTTGTCTTCTTTTATTAGTCTACTTAGCTGATCTGCTAGGTTATTATCTTTATATTTAATATGTTCTAGAACAATTATTATAAATTGAAGTGGCATCTAGGAAATTTAGCCATCTCCTTTTACTACTATTCTTCTCTTTTATTTTCTGATAGAATTTTACTATGGCCTCGTAGTCTGTTCTTACTAGTATTTCTGGTTTATTTAATATATAAAGTTTAAAACTATTCAAACCGTAAATTACTGCTAGTGTCTCCGTATCTATGCTATTTAATTTACCCTCTTCTTTATATTTTCAACTTGAATAAGCACATAGTTTCTCATTCTTTTTGTCACTATATTTGATAGGCTTCGCTTTTAATACTACTCCCCATCCTTGAAGGATTCCGTCTGTCTCAACTATTAAATAATCTATTTCTAATGGTAACGTTAAGTCTGGGATGTCTTGTATCATGCTTTTAACTTGTTGGACTAATTTTATGTCTTGAGTATTAAAAATTTTTTGGCCTGTTGATCCTGTTTTAGAATAAATGATCCTGCTACTTTACCTAAGTCTTTAATAAAAGTTCTAGCTGCAACTTGGGTGGGGCCCACGATCACATAACTGTGTCTTTACTTTATCCGTCTATTTATTTACCTGCTACATCATTGCATACGTCAGTAATTTTGTCTTTCGCGAATATCGTCATTGCTTACATATCTAGATTGTGTAATGCTTCTGAATCAAACTCCATTCCTGAATCTTCTTCGGCATTTGGGTCTTGTGCAAATTGATCCATGGCTGAGTTGTAGTCTCTTTCATATTCGTCACTGTCTTCGTCTGATAGTCCTAGTCTTGTTCCTGTTCTGGGTGATCTTGTCTCTTCTCTTGGAATTAAGGAAATTCTGAGTTTTGGCTCTAGTGGTTTTGGATTCATTGCTATTTCTTTGGGCAGTTGTTCTGCTAACAAATTTTTTATAGAGTCTACTACCATTTTTTCTATATTTATTTTTTCATTTCTCTTTATTCTCAAGAGGAAACCTTTCTTAGTCTGAGAAAGACTTCTTTCGTCTGTGGTTTGAGTACCTATGTTCTTGAAACTGGCTAGGTGTATTCTCTCTACACTTTTTGGAAAAGTGTCAGTCGTCAACGGATTACTGCAAGCCCTTTCCAGAGAACAACCGGTATGCGAAGAGTACCAGTAACAACAGGAAATTTACCTAAAAAATTTTGTAAATCTTTAGTCTTATCTAACCTATCTGGCATTTCTAAGACTTTTCTTTAGCTATGTGTGGTTTTAATTTTATTATACCATCTCCGATAACTACTCCTGAAAAATTAATATTATTTTTACATAATTTTATTTTCTTTCTACTTATTATTATTCCATTATCTACAAATAATTTTTAAACTTGTTGTAAATGTCCTAAATGTCCTCTCATATTATTACTAAAAACTAGAATATCATATACATAAACTAATACAAAAATTTTTTAGACTCTAAAAATACTATTCATTTTTCTTTGAAAAATTTGAGGAGCCGTCTTTAATTCGAACGGCATGACCAACCATTAAAAATGTCCTTCTGGACATGTGAAACTGTCCATTCTATACTATCTTCATGCATTTTAATCTGCCAATATCCAGATTTACAATCAAATTTACTAAATACTTTTCTTCCTTGTATTCTATTTATTAATTTTATTTTTTTCTGGTAACTTATACCCATCCATTACAGTATTATCATTTAGTCTTTTGTAATTTATTACCAAAAAGCTTTTCCTTTTATTATTTCACTATGGTTTCTTACTATGAAAGTTGCTGATCTATGTCTTGATGTAGATCTTCTAATTATTCCTAATTCTAATAGCTCTTTTATTTGTATTTCAAAGTCTTTAAGGTCTTCATAGCTGGACTAGCTGTATCATTACCCTATACAGTAGGTCTTTCTACATTCGTTGGGGAATGCATACCTTATACACGTAAAAAGAAACAAAAAGGCGAAGACGCATAATCGATTTATAGTATAAATAAAGTATAAAAGAATTTATGGAAAGTGCAGCAAGCACTGCAAGCCCTTTCCAGAGAACAACCGGTATGCAAAGAGTACCAGTAACAACATAAAACTTACCAAGATATAGAGTATTCGGAATAAACCTAGACATCCAAGCAGAACAAGACATAGAACCTAGAGGGCAAGACATAGAACCTAGAGGGAGAAGAATGCCAATAGAAGAACCCATTAGATTACAAGAAGGTGGTAATAAAGAAAAAATTCTAAATTTACCAGCTCATGACCCTTAGGCATGGAATAATGTAATAGACATATGGATAAATGTAGTTGTAGCAGACTACATACAATATATACAGGGTAATCAAGAACCAGATGCAGAAATTATGTATAGATATTTAGAAACATTTATAGGAGAAAGTACTAAAGCACTTTGGGAAGCTTATAAGACAATATTCTCATAAGACTTTCAAGAATTAGTAGAACTAGGCTCAAATCCATACAATTTTGTAAACAAAGTACATACTCTACTAACAGGAGAAGATCCCAATAGTGGATTAGTGGTATTGCAACAAAAAGCCCAAATAAATTTAGAACAACTAAGTATTAATAATTGGTCAAGGATTAAAGAATTTCTAAATGATTACTTTTATTATTGCACAATTAGTAGAAACTCATTTGATCAAACTCTAGGAGCTAGATTATTTAATAAATTACTAGGGGCTCCAAGAAGAGAGATAGAATAAAAATGGTCTAAGAGAGAAGGAGTAATACAAAGTCCAAACAACCCATGGTCAATAGAACAAATAATTCAATATGTAATGGATGTATTACAAGAAAAATGTACAAATATACTGATACAAAAACAATTAAAAAGAAGTGATACAGATTTTTCTAAAAACATATATACTACACAACATTATGGCCAAGATTTACTAAATACTTTTCTTCCTTGGATTCTATTTATTAATTCTATTTTGTCTGGTAACTTACACCCATCCATTACAGTACTATCATTTAGTCTTTTATAATTTATTACCATTCTAGGTTTTCCTCTTATTATTTCACTATGGTTTCTTACTATGAAAACTGTTGATCTATGTCTTGATGTAGATCTTTTAATTATTTCTAATTCTAATAGCTCTTGGCTGAGTTGTAGTCTAGTTCATACTCGTCATTGTCTCCGTCTGATAGTCCCAGTCTTGTTCCTTGTATCATGCTTTTAAACAAATAAATAAAAAATAGGGCAGACAAAGTAGCAGAAGAATCAGTTTTGAGTAACTATCTAGACTTATTAGCAACTCTAGAAATATCACAATCAGAATTTTTCAAACAATATTTAAGTGAAATAACATGAAATTTACATGGACTTAGAATCGACATAACATATTACAATAGAAGGATAAGTTATCTAAAGAAACGGTGTGACCTAGTAGATATTCCTTTAGGATAAAATTAAGTAAAAATATATGAAAACGCTTCCTTTTGCGAGACAAATACAAGAAGAATATAATCGATTATTTAAAGAAATAAGACTAAAAAATGAAATTTTGAAAAAAGAACAAATATTAATAAATCAAATAGAAATATTAGAAGTTATAGAATTATCAGAAGCCATTATAATCTAAGACCTTACAACATTAGTAAACTGTGTAGATCGTATAAATTTGCTTAAGTGTAAATTAGAAAGTATTAGATACTGTATAGACTATAAAAATTATAGAATAAAGACCATTAGAAACCACTGTACTCTTAAAATACCTTTAGGATAAAAAATAGTAGTGTAAAAATTGATAATTTAAAGAAATTAGAATATTTAGATCTAACAATCCAAGCTGAAAAGAAATTCTTCTCCCTATCAGAAGAATTAGTTTTGAGTAACTATCTAGACTTATTAGCAACTCAACAACTAAGTATTAATAATTGGTCAAGGATTAAAGAATTTCTAAATGATTACTTTTATTATTGCACAATTAGTGGGAACCCATTTGATCAGACTCTAGGAGCTTGATTATTTAATAAATTACCAGGGGCTTTAGAAAGAGAGATAAAAGAAAAATGATCTAAGAGAGAAGGAGTAATACAAAACCCAAACAACTCATGGTCAATAGGACAAAGAATACAACATGTAATGGATGTATTACAAGAAAAATGTACAAATATACAGATACAAAAATAATTAAAAAGAAGTGATACATATTTTTGTAAAAACATATATACTACACAACATTATGACCAAGATTATAAAAAGAAGAAATATAGAAAGGCATATAAAATAGACTATCGCCCCAAGAAGAAATATTATTTAAGAAGATCAATTGCAAAGAAGCCATACCTAGATAAGAATAAACATGTAAGAAAATATAAAACCAGTAGAACCTACAAAAATAAATTAGAATGTTTTACCTGCGGTAGCATAGAGCACTTAGCAAATACTTGTCCAAAAAGAATCAATAATAGTTCTAGGAATGCACAATTAATAGAAGATGTAAATGAAAATTTAATAAATGTAGATGAATATATGTCAGATAATGAAAGTATATACTCTATTAGAAGTATGAAAATCATTGAAGAAGAAATAAATAAATCTGATTCTTCAGATTCTGGAGAAGAGGAATTTATATCTAGGAATGCATAATTAATAGAATATGTAAATAAAAATTTAATAAATGTAGACGAATATATGTCAGATAATGAAAGTATATATACTCTATTAAAAGTATGAAAATCATTGAAGAAGAAATAAATAAATCTGATTCTAAAAAATAGTAGTGTAAAAATTGATACTCTAAAGAAATTAGAATATTTAGATCTAACAATCCAAGCTGAAAAGAAATATAGACGTTTAAAAGACAGTTCTCTTATTAAGTGCAATTTTAACAACGGAGAACATATATTACATGGAGATAATCCACAACTAAATACTATTACAGACTTTATAATAAACCTAGGAGAAAAAGTTCAAAAAGAAAATACAAAAATATTAAAAACTCTAGAGATATTAGAAGACCTGCAAAACAAATAAAAGAATTTATTAAGTAAAATAGAATTAAATTTTGATTTCTAAAAGAAATAACAAGCAGAATTAGACAAAAAATTCAAAGTTTTAATTAATAAAGACAAGGGTAACCTAGAAAATCCTGAAATAAAGCTAGTATTACTAGAAGTACGAAAAGAAATTAACCAAATAAGACATATAATACTCTCATGAATGATATACTACAAGATAAACTTTATTTAGCAATATTACAAAAGGCTGCACAAATTCAATCAAATCCCGAAGAATTATCAGATCATCAACCCCAAGAAAAAACAAACTCTTTAATCATAAAACAAAATAATATTATAATTTTATTACTATTAGAACTTAATAAAAACATAAAAGATGAAAAACAAAGAGACAGTCAAGATAAAACTATAGACAAACTAATAGAGCAACTAAAAAAGATAGAAATATGTCAAATAACCTCTCAAAAAGAATTAAAAGAAGCTAAAATAACTAAAATAAAATCATGGACATTTTTTCAGCATCCCCAAGCAGATCAAGACCAAGTTTTACCCAAGAAAGATTAACAACAAACATGTTATCAAGAATCATAAATAGACCCAAAATGAATTCAAGACAACAACTAGAAGAAATAGTAGACGTAGATAAAGATATACAACTTTTCCAACAAAATAAATTAAAATTATTAAGTGCTAAGACTTTATACAATGAAGGAATGTTTTCAATGGAACAATTATATAAACATTATAGGAAAGAGCAATTATGCGTAATTGGAAATGATAGTGCTAGTGTAAATTTAATAAGTCCAGAATCTTTAAAACAAATTGAAAAATCAAACATGAGCCTCATACATAAGAAACTCATAGTAGTAGGATTAAAAGGCCTAACTAGAAAAAATCTAGGAACTAAGGTATTAGTTACAATATATGATAATAGATGGTCAGACTTGAAAAGATCCATAATAGGAATAACAGAAGTAGACATGTCGACATATGGAGGACTTTTTTATCGTAGTCCAGATTATATGATAAATTCTTTAGAGTTTGGACAATATATAAAGATAGGTATTCAGACTAAAGGATACGAAGAAATGAATAATGAAAATAATGTATTAATATGTGTAGGATTTATAGGAAAACTTGTCACTAATAGTAGTATAAAATTTAATCTAAAAATAGATGATTTAGTAAGTATAATGGGAAATAAAAGAATTAGATTAATGAAGCCTTACATTTCTTGAGGAATAAGTGAGATTTTCCTTTCGGGAGTCTCCTGAAAACTTGACAGCTACCGGAAAATGAAGAACTAAGAAACTAATATAGACTTTTTACACACTTTTTTTTTCTTGATGAAGAACTAACTTACAAACTTTGAAAACTAAGAACTTTATGAAAAATTAAGAACTTTCTCACTCTTGATTTTTTCTCTCTAGCTACTTATTTTTAAGTCTTCCAAAGGGGGGTATTTATAGGCATTCGTGGACTTCAAATATACTTTATGGATTTCAAATCCTTTTATTTTTTATAAGACTTTAGCAAGACTTTTGGCAACTTAGGTGGGGCTCACGATCACATGGCTATGTCTTTACTTTATCCGTCTATTTATTTATCTGCTACATCATTGCATACGTCTGTAATTTTGTATTTCGCGGATATCGTCATTACTTACGTATCCAAATTGTGTAATGCTTCTGAATCAAACTCCATTCTTGAATCTTCATCGGCATTATTGCAAGGAAGTCATACCTAAATAAGAATAAACATGTAAGAAAATATAACACCAGTAGAACCTACAAAATAAATTAGAATGTTTATCTGCGGTAGCATAGAGCACTTAGCAAATACTTGTCCAAAAAGAATCAATAATAGATCTAGGAATGCACAATTAATAGAAGATGTAAATGAAAATTTAATAAATGTAGACTAATATATGTCAGATAATGAAAGTATATACTCTGTTAGAAGTATGGAAATCATTGAAGAAGAAATAAATAAATTTGATTCTTCAGATTCTGGAGAAGAGGAATTTATAAATGAAATAGGATTAGAAAAGACAAATTCAGACTATTATGATTTAGTAAATTTGATAGAAGAATGTGAACATGAATTTGAGTAAGGAAAAAGATTAGACAGTAATCAGTTTTGTTTTTGTAAGTGGTTTTCAAGTAAAAACAAAAGGGCAAAATGTAGGAAACGTCACAAGGAAGGATGCATAAAATGTATAGAGAAGACATCAAAAATCTTAGAAACTCCAAAATTAACTCGTAATTTAAATAAATTTTACAACAAAGAACCAATAACTAGGACAACAAAAGACAGAATATTAGAATTAGAAGAAAGACTAAGAAAATTAGAAATAAGAGTGTACAACAAAGAGATAATTAGAGAAGAAGATTTAGTAGAGGTAGAATTATTAAATACATTTGTTGAAAATAATAAAGTTAAACTAAAAAAATCAATGAATTTACCATTTGAAGGAATAGTATGTAATGAAGAAAAGAAGATAAGTACAGTCAAAGTTTTAGCAATAATAAAAATTCAAGACTATGAGTTTCAGACATTAGCTATAGTTGATTCAGAATGTACAAAAAATATTTTGAATAGTAGAATTTTACCATCAAAATTAATTAAAAAATTGCCAAAACCTCAACTATCCATGCAAATGGACGGAACCTATACTACCTATACAGATTATATACCAAGACCAAGGGTACGTTTTATTAATACTTGTGAAAAATTCTACCAACCATCATATACACTCAGTGAAATACAGGTTAGAGATTTAAACATAAAAGTAGACTTTTTCTTAGGATTAGATTTTATGATGCAAAATAATGGCGGATGTCTTGTTACGAAAAATTGGGTAATATTTGCTAGTAATATCACTCACTCACCAGTGCAGACACAACCCTTGCTAACTAAATATCATTTCCTTAAAGATAAGACAGAAGAAAGAATCGAAAGCTCAAATGATCAAATAAAACCGCAAAAAAACCTAGAGTGTGATAAAGGAGAAAATTATACTTGCAATGATAAGATAACAATGTATGAAGAATTACAAGATTTATTAATAGTAGAAAAAATAGAAAAAGATTATACTTTAATAGAAATGGATACAAAATTATACAATTTTAAGAAGAGTATACAACAGATAGGAGTAATAAAGTATATATCTTTGTATTTTTCTCACAAGTTTGTAAATTATGTTTGAATTAATCAAGTTCATATTTTATCTCAGTTGTGTTTTTTATTATAAGATCTGGATCGCCGGCGGTCTACCGCCAGTTTTTCGATCTTGTAAAATTCATTACTTATTAATACATATTTAATTATTAGTAGATGTGTACATATTTAATTATTAGTAGATGTGTCTTTAATATTATAAGATCTGGATCGTCGGCGGTTCATCGTCAGTTTTTTAGTCTTGTAAAATTAGTAAATTACTTATAAATATACCCTCAGTATATGGTTATTCTCTCAGTGTTTTAAGAAATAATGATGAATTAATTTGTAAATTCCTAGGGATTTGAAAAGTCCGCAAAAAATTAAAAAAAGACTGTTGTTACTCTCCCGGGGTGTGATTAAAGAAGATATTGCTAAAATACCTAAAACTGCAGAGAAAAAGATGAACAGGGTATAAAAAAATTCAAAAAATCAAAAAATGCAAAAAATAATTAATTTTATTGGGAGAAAATACAGTTTGATCTATATAACTTTGCTACTACACTGGACTAAGGACAATGAAGAAGGGAGTACTGAGTAGGATTTTACACCATATAAAAAACACATCCGCATTAACTCTGCTTTATTTTCTCATATCCACTTACCTGCTTTAATTAATTATTTATTTACTTTGCTTATAACATAGACTAAAACCTGTTTATTAATTATTTGCTTTGTTTATATATTATATATATGCTTTATTATTATTATACACCTGTCTTATAATATTATTATTATTATCTGTCTATTATATATACGCTTTATTAGTATTATACATCTGTCTTATAATATTATCCATCCGTATATACTATTATTATTATTGTCTCCTTATTATCTTTATACATCTATTATTATATTTGTCTTCTGTTCTTTACATTATACCATCTATCTATACTATATAATCTATTTATTATCTAGTCTGTTGATTATTGATATCAGAGCCCTAAGATTCTAGGAGACTTTACTATATATGGTGTTGTCAAGAACTGAGAAACGAAAACCTAGGCCCTACGAACGTCTAGTAATACCAGACTTTGAATATTATTGGCCCAATAGAAATTTAAGGAAAAATATATAAAATTATATAATATCTTAATAAAACAAAGGCAGTTAAATATTGAATTATTTCAGCTTTCACCAGAATCAAAAGAAGAAGTCCTAACAGAACTACAGGAAATAGACAATAGATTAAGAGAAGTCAGAACCCAAATATTTTATATTACTGACGAACTAAGGGTTGACAAGATTTTAAGAGAAAAGTATCCTTTTTATTTAGCTTAATGATCACACCTCATAGAAATACAAGATCGCTAGAAGAAATCAAG
This sequence comes from Capsicum pubescens, assembly GCA_030864215.1. Classification (NCBI taxonomy): domain Eukaryota; kingdom Viridiplantae; phylum Streptophyta; class Magnoliopsida; order Solanales; family Solanaceae; genus Capsicum; species Capsicum pubescens. The sequence continues at coordinate 327,141,940 of CM061538.1, read as the reverse complement.
ACTAATTTATATAGTTTATACTTAGAATATAAAAGACTAAATAATATAAAAGAAAATCCGAGAAGACTAGATAATCTAATCACCATAATATTCGATTTAGAGTACGAATTGATAAAGCATCTTAGGTCTAGAAATAATAATAAATGAAAAGACATCCTTTTGCTAACGATATACGATTCAGATATTGGCTCTTAAACAAAGAAATAAAAAAGAGGGCAAACAAAGTAGCAAAAGAATTAGTTTTGAGTAACTATCTAGACTTATTAGCAACTCTAGAAACATCACAATCAGAATTTTTCAAAGAATATTTAAGTGAAATAACATGGGATTTACATGAACTTAGAATCGACATAACATATTACAATAGAAGGATAAGTTATCTAAAGAAACGGTGTGACCTAGTAGATATTCCTTTTGAATAAAATTAAGTAAAAATATATGAAAACGCACCCTTTTGCGAGACAAATACAAGGAGAATATAATCGATTATATAAATAAATAAGACTAAGAAACAAAAATTTGAAAAAAGAACAAATATTAATAAATCAAATAGAAATATTAGAAGTTATAGAATTATTAGAAGCCATTATAATCTCAGACCTTACAACATTAGTAAACTGTGTAGACCGTCTAAATTTGTTTAAGTGTAAATTACAGAGTATTAGATACTGTATAGACTACAAAAATTATAGAATAAAGACCATTAGAAACCACTGTGCTAGGGTAACCTAGAAAATCCTAAAATAAAGCTAGTATTACAAGAAGTAAGAAAAGAAATTAACCAAATAAGACATATAATACTTCATAAATGATATACTACAAGATAAACTTTATTTAGTAATATTACAAAAGGCTGCACAAATTCAACCAAATCCCGAAGGATTATCAGATAGCCTAGTTCTTCTAATTCTTGAAAGTCTTGTGGGAATATTGTCTTATAAGCTTCCCAAAGTGCTTTAGTACTTTCTCCTAGAAATGTTTCTAAATATCTATACATAATTTCTACATCTGTTTTTTGATTACCCTGTATATGTTGTATGTAGTCTGCTACAATTACATTTTTCCATATGTCTATTACATTATTCCATGCCTGAGGGTCATGAGCTGGTAAATTTAGAATTTTTCCTTTATTACCATCTTCTTGTAATTTAATGGGTTCTTCTATTGACATTCTTCTCCCTCTAGGCTTTATGTCTTGTTCTGCTTGAATGTCTGGGTTTGTTCTGAATACACTATATCTTTGTAAATTTTCTATTGTTACTGGTACTCTTTGCATACCGGTTGTTCTCTGAAAAGGGCTTGCAGTGCTTGCTGCACTTTTCATAAATTGTTTTATACCTTCATTTATACTATAAATCAATTCTGAGTCTTCACCTTTTTGTTCCTTTTTACGTGTATAACCATAATTATCTGTTCTTAATTCACATTTTATAAAATGTTCTTTCATTTTTTCAACGGATTTGATAAGTCTTTACCAGTTACCGTTTGAGCTGGACTAGCTGTATCTTTACCCGATACAGTAGGTTTTTCTATTTTTGAAGAAGATGGAGAATTCTTTAGAATTTTTTGAGTCTCATAAATTGCCTGAGTCTGTTGTGAAAGTTCAAAATGATTTTTTTTTATACGGTCTTGTAAAATACTTATATATTCTAACATTTGTCCCTTTTTATTTACAAGGTTTTCATTATCTTGTCTTAAAACTTCATTGGCGTGATTTAGTTTTTTAAAAGCTTCAGTCATAGAGGAACAATGATCACAAAATATAATTTTGTCTGTGTCTTTTTAATATTATATTGAGGAATTTTTTGCGTTTCTGGTCTTAAAGTTGGGGTAATAAAATAATTTAGCCCTAAATTTATACTGGTATAATCTAAAGCCTCTGTTAAATCATCAAAGCCTTTGTAGAGAGGGATTGTATAGTCTTTTACAAAATTCATTACCTCTGTCCATGTCTGAAATACTCACTGTGTCTTTCCCCTAAGAACAACATAACATTTAAATCTGTTAGTACTATTTTTCTCAGTAAAATAATAACTTAAAGCGTAATGATACAGCTTGTCCAACACAAACGGTAGCTGGTAAAGACTTATCAAATTCGTTGACGGCTGACACGTTACCAAAAAATGTAGGGAGAATACTCCCAACCAATTTTAAGAACATAGATACTCAGACCACAAATGAAAGAAATCTTTCTCAGACTAAGAAAGGTTTCTTATTGAGAAAAAAGAAAAATGAAAAAAGAAATATAGAAAACATGGTAGTAGACTCTATCAAAAAATTGTTAGCAAAACAACTGCCCAAAGAAATAGCAATGAATCCAGAACCGCCAGTGCCAAGACCCAGAATTTTCTTAATTCCAAGAGAAGAGACAAGATCACCCAGAACAGGAACAAGACTGCGACTATCAGACGAAGACAGTGATGAGTATGAACGAGACTACAACTCAGTCATAGATCAATTTGCACAAGACCCAAATGCCGATGAAGATTCAGGAATGTAGTTTGATTTAGAAGCATTACACAATTTGGATACGTAAGCAATGACGATATCCGAGAAAGATAAAATTACAGACGTATGCAACGATGTAGTAGATAAATAAATAGACGGATAAAGTAAATACATAGCCATGTGATCGTGGGTCCCACCCAAGTTGCCAAAAATCTTGCCAAAGCCTTATCAAATATAAAAGGATTTGAAATCCATAAAGTATATTTGAAGTCCACAAATGGCTATAAATACCCCTCTTTGGAAGACTTAAAAATAAGTAGCTAGAGAAAAAAAAATCAAGAGTGAGAAAGTTCTTAATTTTTCATAAAGTTCTTAGTTTCCAAAGTTTGTAAGTTAGTTCTTCATAAAAAAAAATAGACTGTGTAAAAAAGTCTATATTAGTTTCTTAGTTCTTCATTTTTCGATAGCTGTCAAGTTTTCAGGGGACTCCCGAAAGGGAAACCTCACTTCTTCCTTAAGACATGTAAGTCGTTACATAGATCTTTGTATTTTTATCCCAAGTTTGTAAATTATGTTTGAATTAATCAAGTTCATATTTTATTTCAGTTTTATTTTTTATTATAAGATCTGGATCGCCGGCGGTTTACCGTCAGTTTTCCGATCTTGTAAAATTCATTACTTATTAATACATATTTAATTATTAGTAGATGTGTACATATTTAATTATTAGTAGATATGTTTTTAATATTATAAGATCTGGATCGTCGGCGGTTCATCGCCAGATTTTTAGTCTTGTAAAATTAGTAAATTACTTATAAATATACCCCAGTATATGATTATTCTCTCAGTGTTTTAAGCAATAGCGATGGATTATTCTGTAAATTCTATAAATTTGAAAAGTCCGCAAAAAATTTAAAAAAGATTGTTGTTACTCTCCCGGGGTGTGATTAAAGAAGATATTGCTAAAATACCTAAAACTGAAGAGAAAGAGATGAACAGGGTATAAAAAGAATAAAAAAATGAAAAAAATAATTTATTTTATTGGGAGAGTATGCATTCCCCAACGAATGTAGAAAGACCTACTGTATCGGGTAATGATACAGCTAGTCCAGCTCAAACGGTAGCTGGTAAAGACTTATCAAATCCGTTGACGGCTGACACTTTGCCAAAAAGTATAGGGAGAATACTCCCAGCCAGTTTCAAGAACATAGGTACTCAGACCGCAGACGAAAGAAGTCTTTCTCAGACTAAGAAAGGTTTCTTCTTGAGAAACAAGAAAACTGAAAAAAGAAATATAGAAAAAATGGTAGTATACTCTATAAAAAATTTGTTAGCAGAACAACTGCCCAAAGAAATAGCAATGAATCCAGAACCGCCAGAGCCAAGGCCCAACATTTCCTTAATTCCAAGAGAAGAGACAACATTACCCAGAACAGGAACAAGACTGGGACTATCAGACGGAGACAATGATGAGTATGAACGAGACTACAACTCAGCCATGGATCAATTTGCGCAAGACCCAAATGCCGATGAAGATTTAGGAATGGAGTTTGACATAGCCATGTGATCGTGGGCCCCACCCAAGTTGCCAAAAGTCTTGTTAAAGTCTTATCAAATATAAAAGGATTTGAATTAGTTGCTCTATTAGTTTGTCTGTAGTTTTATCTTGCTGTCTCTTTGTTTTTCTACTTTTATGTTTTTATTAAGTTCTAATAGTAATAAAATTATAATATTATTTTGTTTTATGATTAAAGAGTCTGTTTTTTCTTGGGGTTGATGATCTGATAATCCTTCGGGATTTGGTTGAATTTGTGCAGCCTTTTGTAATATTGCTAAATAAAGTTTATCTTGTAGTATATCATTCAAGAGAGTATTATATGTCTTATTTGGTTAATTTCTTTTTGTACTTCTTGTAATACTAGGTTTATTTCAGGATTTTCTAGGTTACCCTTGTCTTTATTAATTAAAACTTTGAATTTTTTGTCTAATTCTGCTTGTTGGTTCTTTAAGAAATCAAATTTAATTCTATTTTACTTAAAAATTCTTTTATTCGTTTTGCAGGTCTTCTAATATCTCTAGAGTTTTTAATATTTTTGTATTTTCTTTTTGAATTTTTTCTCCTAGGTTTATCATAAAGTATGTAGTAGTATTTAATTGTGGATTATCTCCATGTAATATATGTTCTCCGTTGTTAAAATTGCACTTAATAAGAGAACTGTCTTTTAAACGTCTGTATTTCTTTTTAGCTTGGATTGTTAGAACTAAATATTCTAATTTCTTTATATTATCAATTTTTACACTACTATTTTTTATCCTAAAGGTATTTTCTAGTACAATGGTTTCTAATGGTCTTTATTCTATAATTTCTGTTGTCTATACAGTATCTAATACTTTCTAATTTACACTTAAACAAATTTATACAGTCTACACAGTTTACTAATGTTGTAAGGTCTGAGATTATAATGTCTTCTAATAATTCTATAACTTCTAATATTTCTATTTGATTTATTAATATTTGTTCTTTTTCAAAATTTCGTTTCTTAATCTTATTTCTTTATATAATCGATTATATTCTCCTTGTATTTGTCTCACAAAATGGTGCGATTTCATATATTTTTACTTAATTTTATCCTAAAGAAACATCTACTAGGTCACATCGTTTCTTTAGATAACTTATCTTTCTATTGTAATATGCTATGTCGATTCTAAGTCCATGTAAATTCCATGTTATTTCCTTAAATAATCTTTGAAAAATTCTGATTGTGATGTTTCTAGAGTTGCTAATAAGTCTAGATAGTTACTCAAAACTAATTCTTCTGCTACTTTGTTTGCCCTCTTTTTTATGCCTTTATTTAAAAGCCAATAGTTGAATCGTTTATCGTTAGCAAAAGAATGTCTTTTCATTTATTATTATTTCTAGACCTAAGATGCTTTATCAATTCGTACTCTAAATCGGATATTATGGTGATTAGATTATCTAGTCTTCTCGGATCTTCTTTTGTATTATTTAGTCTTTTATATTCTAAGTATAAACTATATAAATTAGTTTTGATTTCTTCTAACGATCTTGTATTTCTATGAGGTGTGTTCATTAAGCTAAATAAAAAGGATACATTTCTCTTAAAATCTTGTATACCCTTAGTTCGTCAGTAATATAAAATATTTGGGTTCTGACTTCTCTTAATCTATTGTCTATTTCTTATAGTTTTGTTAGGACTTCTTCTTTTGATTCTAGTGAAAGCTGAAATAATTCAATATTTAACCGCCTTTGTTTTATTAAGATATTATATAATTTTATATATTCTTTCCTTAAATTTCTATTGGACCAATAATATTCCGAATCTAGTATTACTAGACGTTTGTAGGGCCTGCCTGAATGCTTTAAGTTATTATTTTACTGAGAAAAATAGTACAAACAGATTTAAATTTTATGTTGTTCTTAGGGGAAACACACAGGGAGTATTTCAGACATGGACAAAGGTAATGGATTCTGTAAAAGACTTTACAACCCCTCTCTACAAAGGCTTTGATGATTTAACAGAGGCTTTAGATTATGCCCGTATAAATTTAGGGCTAAATTATTTTACCACCCCAGCTTAAAGATCAGAAACGCAAAAAAATCCTCAATATAATATTAAAAAAGACACAGACAAAATTATATTTTATGATCATTGTTCCTCTACGACTGAAGCTTTTAAAAAATTAAATCTCGCCAATGAGGTTTTAAGACAAGATAATGAAAACCTTGTAAATGAAAAAGGACAAATGTTAGAACATATAAGTATTTTACAAGACCGTATAAAAATTCTTCATTTTGAACTTTCACAACAGACTCATCCAATTTATGAGACTCAAAAAATTCTAAAGAATTCTCCATCTTCTTCAAAAATGAAAAAACCTACTGTATCGGGTAAAGATACAGCTAGTCCAGCTCAAACGGTAGTTGGTAAAGACTTATCAAATCCATATAGAGGCTACAAATGAAGACCTTAAAGACTTTGAAATACAAATAAAAGAGCTATTAGAATTAGGAATAATTAGAAGATCTACATCAAGACATAGGTCATCAACTTTCATAGTAAGAAAATATAGTAAAATAATAAGAGGAAAAACTAGAATGGTAATAAATTATAAAAGACTAAATAATAATACTGTAATGGATGAGTATAAGTTACCAGATAAAACAGAATTAATTAATAGGATACAAGGAAGAAAAATATTTAGTAAATTTGATTGTAAATCTGGATATTGGCAGATTAAAATGCATGAAGATAGTATAGAATGGACAACTTTCACATGTCCAGAAGGACATTTTGAATGTCTGGTCATGCTGTTTGGATTAAAGACGGCTCCTCCAATTTTTCAAAGAAAAATGGATAGTATTTTTGGAGGTTATAAATTTTTTATATTAATTTATGTAGATGATATTCTAGTTTTTAGTAATAATATGAGAGAATATTTAGGACATTTACAAAAAGTTTTTAAATTATTTGTAGATAATAGAATAATAATAAGTAGAAAGAAAACAAAATTATGTAAAAATAGTATTAATTTTTTAGGAGTAGTTATTGGAAATGGTAGAATAAAATTACAACCACACATAGCTAAACAAGTCTTAGAAATGCCAGATATATTAGAAAAGACTAAAGATTTATAAATTTTTTTAGAACTTTTAAATTATGCTAGAGCTTGTATTAAAGACTTAGGTAAAGTAGCAGGACCATTATATTCTAAAACAGGATCAACAGGCCTAAAAAATTAAATCACGCCAATGAGGTTTTAAGACAAGATAATGAAAACCTTGTAAATGAAAAAGGACAAATGTTAGAAAATATAAGTATTTTACAAGACCGTATAAAAATTCTTCATTTTGAACTTTCACAACAGACTCAACCAATTTATGAGACTCAAAAAATTCTAAAGAATTCTCCATCTTCTTCAAAAATGGAAAAACCTACTGTATCGGGTAAAGATACAGCTAGTCCAGCTCAAACGATAGCTAGTAAAGAGTTATCAAATCCGTTAATGGGTATGCATTCCCCAATGAATGTAGAAAGACCTACTATATCGGGTAATGATACAGCTAGTCTAGCTCAAACGGTAGATGGTAAAGACTTATCAAATTCGTTGACGGCTGACACTTTGCCAAAAAGTGTAGGGAGAATACTCCTAGCCAGTTTCAAGAACACACACACACACACATACACACACACACACACACACACACACACACACACACACACACACACACATATATATATATATATATATATATATATATATATATATATATATTCTCCCTATATATAAATGAAAACTTGGTGTACTACTATTGTCCTTACATGAGAAGGGTCTTTGGGTAAATATATCTTACAACGAAGAGTCTTTTGCTAAATATCACACTTTCAACAATCATCAACAATTGTGGTGAGTATTATTTCAACGTGTTTTCTTTCTTTGCCTTTAATAACTTTCCCAAAATTTACTTCCTCTTTTTCTTAACAAAAACAAAAAAAATTACTCTGAAAAATTGGGAATTTTGCTTGATTTTGGCGCCCTTAACTTCTGGTAAATTCTTTCTTTTTGATTTCTATTGGTGAATTCATGTCTCAAATTTATGTTACTGTTGTGATATTGATTTCTATTGTTGAATTTATGTCTAAAGTTTTTATGTGTTTTGAAGATTGTTGTTTTGTCAATTTTAGCTCTATTTTATTGCTTGTTTGATATTTTGGTATGTTAAAGTTGAAAATTATGAACAGATAGATACCATTTTCAATACCTAAACCTATAACATTTTGTTTGTTTTTACCCATAGGTGTGGGTTAGGCTATGGTAAGAGAGAGAGGGGTGTGTGACAAGGCATAAGACGTCATCCCCATTTTCCCAATTTCACCTGCTTCTCGTCTCCGTACTTCTTTCCTTCCTTCCTACACCGCTTCATTATTAATCGGCTGATTGTAAGCTTCACTTGATTTCGTCTTACTGATTCACACAAACAGCTGGTGAAAATGACTCAAGTCCCGTGGTTCTAGCACAGTCGCTTTTATTGATTTATCTTAATTTAAACTATTTTAATAGATTATGTTTGAAGACTTAATTTGCTCATTTTTATTATACCAATAATATTTGTCTATATCTCTTATATTAAGCTAGTGAAAGTTATTCTTAAAACAATCTTTGTCAAGGTGCATTATTACATCCTTGAATTATTTTTACACGTTTGAGAAAGATGCGTATGCCGCATTCTTAATCGAGATAAACATTTTAAAACGTGCCTAAAGCTCATCTATCGTTAAAGGCATTGATTCATCTCTTGTAAACTCGAGGCCATTTTTATCTACTTTCTTTTTTTACTCTTTAGCTCTTTTATTTTAAAATTTGCAACGGATTTTGGATTAGTCTGCAATTTACCTCGCCCCCTCACAAAATAGGTTTTTCCCCCTTCTTTTTTTTTTTACGCGATGAAGTTTAGAATAAATTTGTAGTTTCATCTGTCTTATCTTCACACTATTTGACACTAAATATTAGTTTAAGCCAAATTTCTTTCTAATATACTTTCACAATCTGTGTCACTCGACAAACATGTAAAATATAATTATAATATTAAAACCAAAATTCCGTTTAAATAAAAAATACTGCAAAACATTAAATACTAAAGTCAAAAACGAAAAAGAAGTTTTAATTGAGGAAGATCTGTAGCGATTTTTCCTTGATTAATCTAAAATAAAAAAGTCAATAGTTAACTTTGATTTAAACTCTAAGATGATATATTAACCTTATTCCGTTTTTAACTTCCTAGTTCTAATTAAATACCTCTATCAATACATTAACTCAAATTAACAGCGGCCTAAATACACAAAATAATATATATAAAAATAAATTAAGTTAATAGTATTCACAAATGATTCAATTAGGATATTCATCAGCCTTATTTTTGTCAACAATCATTTTAATCAACTCTCAAATTTCGAAACAAATAAATAAGCTTGAAAAGTTAAGACACACAACTTATAATACTATCATATAAATAATTAACTCTACTTACTACACGATACGTGAAAATACTCACATAAATTAATTCATTAAAAAAAATTAAAAAAATGAATAAAGAATCCGAATAGGAGCCTATTAATAGTCGGCGAAAACTTAGATTAAAACGTAATACTCAAACTTTATACCACAACCTTTAAAAATTCTAGTTTTTCTGCATATATAATTGTTTTTAAAGCTCTATTATTATTATTTTTTTATTTGTAAATACATATATATCTTGTGAGGCTTTTTTTATTTTTTTCTAAAAATCTTTTATCGACTCATGTTATTACTACTCTTTTTTTTTTTTTAACTGGTTTCCACTATTTCCCCTTCTGTTTCTAAGCCTTTCACTTCTTTATCCCTTTTTTTTTTTTATCTCCTTTCTCTTTGTTTTTATTATGTAAATCTATGTCTGCATGATTTTCTTTAACGTGTGTGCATGTGCCTTTTTTTTTTTTTTTTCTAAAAATCTTTTATCGACTCATGTTATTACTACTCTTTTTTTTTTTTTTTAACTGGTTTCCACTATTTCACCTTCTGTTTCTAAGCCTTTCACTTCTTTATCCTTTTTTTTTTTTTTTTTTTATCTCCTTTCTCTTTGTTTTTATTATGTAAATCAATGTCTGCATGATTTTCTTTAACGTGTGTGCATGTGCCTTTTTTTTTTTTTTTTTTTATAACTCTTGAACCACTACTTTTAATTATACAATGAAACTTTCATAATCCACTAAAAACAAAATTAAAAATGATAAAATAATAAGATTTTTTTAAAAAAGGAAACGGTACATTTTTTATTATCCAAAAAACAAAACACTCTAATGTTTATAATTTACAAAATGAACCAAAAAAACAGTAAGCAAACAAATCACAACATAGCAATTGAAAATCACTTAAAAACTAATTAAGATTACATTTTTCTAACTAACTTTGATCATGATTTTGATTAATAACACAACTTATAAAAATAAATCGAAAGGATCTGAACTCGAACCTGTATGATAAGTTAACTAAAGATGAAAATCAGAATGTCGTCATCGGAAAACTCGAACGCAACCACGACTCTTTCTCCTCTTTATCTTCTTCTTTATTTTTTGCTTTATTTTCTCTCTTTTTTGTTTGGTTGTTCTTTTTCTCTGATGTTCAATGTACGTAGTTTCTGTTTGTGTTTTTCTCTGTCAGTGATGGTGATAGTCTGTAGGTAGAATAGTACGTATATCTAATAATAATAATAATAATAATAATAATAATAATAATAATAATAATAACTGAATAATTTTATATTTAAGAAAATACAATAAAAGTTTATAAATAGTCAAAAATAAATATAATTATGGTAATACTAAAACTACTAGCTTATTTATTAAAATTTAAAAGGAAAATATATTTTTAATTTTTTTTTTATTATTATTTTTAAAATAATAAAAAAATGAAAAAAATAAATAATAATAAAATTCCAAAATGTAACTTTATTTATTTATTTATTTATTTATTTTTAACTAAAAATTTATTAAAAATAAAATAAGAGTTAAAATAATATCAGACCAAATATAAAACTTTAATACCAAAAAATATATATATATATTAAACTCGGGGAGAAACTCGGAGAGGGTCAAAAATTACGTGTCTACATTCACTCTATACACAAACACTAAAACATACATCCGAAAGATACACAGTCCACTGGGTATCAACTCGGTGAGGTGAATTTGAAAGATAGAGAGTTGATGAGGAGGAGGAAAAGCTTTGAAACATACATGAGTTAAAACACAACTGAGTTTACCTCCAAATAAATTCCCGTGTTTTAAACTTGCTGCATTGTTTAAAAGTATGCGCTAGATTAAGTTTAAAGAAAAAGAACCACAATATTACAAATTTTGAGTAGATGTTATGCTTCCTGTTGAAGTTATGCTTCTGTGAAAACAAACACAGGTCGTTAAGCTTGGTGAGGTAAACTTCAAAGATACACCATCCATAGGGCGTTGTAGTGCTCTCCAAGAATTTTAAAGCAGATTCCTTTTTGTACCGCTAATATACAAAATTTACTTTTACTCTCAAATAAGTCAAGTGTAAATAATAAAAATTTCTTCCAAAGTGGATCTTTAGGATGCTGAATACAACATTTAGTTTGTCTTTGGGACTTAGGAATGAAATGACTTTCCTATGATAGTTGCTTTTCTTTCATTTTCTTTTTCCCTTTTAGTTTTCATTCTTTCATCTTTATGATTTTGTCAAGTGCTTCCTCTATTTTCATGACCTTTTCCCTTCTTTTACGAATATAGAAACTTTATTTAAAAATTATCTGTTACTAAATGCAGGTCATATATTTGAAAATAATTGCAGCCGGTTACTACTTTATTGTGCAGTCATCCTTTAGGTACATTCCTGCGTATTACTTAGGTGAAGTGCACAGGTACTATAGAATTCTTTTGCTTTGTCTCACTCTCATAGGCATTTGTCCACATCCATTCTTTCGCTTTATGCTCACATATATCCCATTAGTATCTGTACCAATTTTCGTTGTCATACTCCGAATTTCTGTCCCATCAAATAGTACTTCCTTATTGTTTTTTCAGTTTTCGCGCCCTAATTTATTCGAACTGCTGCTTGTTTCCTATTCTGTGCATTTTTCATCCTTTCTTGGCATTTCTTTTTTTTAACCGTCTTTGTGGTGCCATCTTCAACAGCATCGACAAATATGTTCATTCAGAATTATATCATTTTTACCAGTCAATGTAATTCTTCTCTTATTCTTACCAGCTGTAGCTATCCTTCTTACCAATAGTATCTTCTCTTGGAATCCCCACCAGGTAATCAGTTATCAGGCCACTTTATTCTCATCGTCGTCACTCATATTCCTTTCTCCAACTCCATGACCATAACAAACATCACTACAACTGCTTATAACCGTTTTATTTTTACTCTTTCAACCTTTTAGCCGTCCAAGGACATTGTGATTCTGTTCTTATTCTCGCCATTGCATATAAGATGTATTTCATCTTCACCAGTAGTATTACTATTACTCAAATAGCCTAATATGAGCTCCTTCTTACTCTTTCACTCCTTGGGATGGAAAGTTTCATTTGTTGACTTGACAACAACTACTACAGAAAAGTAAATACTTTTCAACTTCTGTAACTGTTTTTTTAATCTTGATGATAATGCAATTAATTATGAAAGCAGAAGATAGTACTTTGTTATATTCAAGTACATTAATTATTGAATAAAGATGATGATTTCCTGGAAAAGTTGGTAAATGTGTGGGGTCCTGCAAATCTAACATTGAAAATGCAGTAAAAACTATCAGAAGCGGAGCTAAAATATCTATTCTTTTGGTTTATTTGTTTGCTGAATAATTCAGTACATAAGAGGGGATTTTTGAATAAAGAATGTTCATACGCTTCAACTTTTATTTGTTTTCCTTTCTTCGCAGTTGCAACTTTTGTACGCGAACTCTTTATTTGTGTTGTTTACAGTCTTTCACTTAGTAGGTAATATTTTCATTACCATATGTAAGTATCATTTATGTTACAGATTCTTATTATTTCCAAGGTCTTCAGTTATGTACTTTGTAATCCTTGCATATGACTTACGATTTAGTGTAACTACTACTACATGTAGTACTATATGTAAAATTCTGATAATTTCATTTATGAGTATTTGGATACTAATAACTAAGACGCATTCAAGTGTTTATAATAGGTCATACAAGTTCTTATTCGTTTTCTTATAGAAATAGTTCTTGAATAAAGAATGTTAATATGTAATACTATATGTAAAATCTTGATAATTTCATTTATGAATATTTGAATAATAATAACTAAGATCAATTCAAGTCTTTATAATAAGTCGTAAAAGCTTTTATACGTTTGGTTATAGAAGTAGTTTTTGAGTAAAGATGTAGTGCTCTCCAAGAATTTTAAAAGCAGATCCCTTTTTGTACCGTTAATATACAATATTTACTTTTACTCTCCAATAAGTCAAGTGTAAATGATGAAAATTTCTTTCAAAGTGGATCTTTGGGATGTCAAATACAATATTTAGTTTGTCTTTGGAACTTAGGAATGGAATGACTTTCCTATGATAGTTGCTTTTCTTTCTTTTTCTATTTCCCTTTTGATTTTCATTCTTACATCTTTACGATTTGGTCAACTGTCTCCTCTATTTTCATGACCTTTTTCTTTCTTTTACGAATATAGAAACTTTATTTAAAAATTGTCTGTTACTAAATGCAGGTCATATATTTGAAAATAATTGCAGTCAGTTACTACTTTATTGTGCAGTCATCCTTTAGGTACATTCCTGCGTATTACTTAGGTGAAGTGCACAGGTATTATAGAATCCTTTTGCTTTGTCTCACTCTCATAGGCATCAGTTTATTTGTCCACATCCATTCTTTTGCTTTATGCTCAAATATATCCCGTTAGTATATGTACAATTTTCCGTTGTCATACTCCGAATTTCTGTCCCATCAAATAGTACTTCCTTGTTGTTTTTTCAGTTTCCGCGCCCTAATTTATTCGAACTGCTGCTTGTTTCCTAGTCTCTACATTTTTCATCTTTTCTTGGCATTTTTTTTAACCATCTTTGCGGTGCCATCTTCAGCAGCATCGACAACTATGTTGATTCAGAATTACTCTATTTTTACCAGGCAATGTAATTCTTCTCTTATTCTTACCAACTGCAGCTATCCTTCTTACCAATAGTATCTTCGCTTGAAATCCCCACTAGGTAATCAGTTGCCAAGCCATTTTATTCTCATCGTCGTCACTCATATTCCTGTCTCCAACTCCATGTCCAGAATAAACTCTTGAATTCTTCTTAGTCATTAGTATCCAAATACTCATAAATAAAATTATCAAGATTTTACATGTAGTACTACATGTAGTAGTAGTTGCACTAAATCGTAAGTCATATGCAAGGATTACAGAGTACGTAACTGAAGACCTTGGAGATAATAAGAATCTGTAACATAAATGATACTTACATTCTTGAATAAAGAATATTAATATGTAATACTATATGTAAAATCTTGATAATTTCATTTATGAATATTTGAATAGTAATAACTAAAATCAATTCAAATCTTTATAATAAGTCGTAGAAGCTTTTATACGTTTGGTTATAGAAATAATTTTTGAGTAAAGAATGTTAATAGTCTTCAACTCTTATTTGTTTTTCTTTCTTTGCAGTTGTAGCTTTTGTATGCAAACTCTCTACTTTTGTTGTTGTACAGTGTTTCACTCAGGAGGTAATATTTTAGTTACCACATTTAAATGAGAGGTCTTCTTACTTTGCCTTTTCGTATTCAATGCACACTATGATCATATGTTTCCAATTACATAACCAAAGTTTGTTCTATTTGATTTTTAATCCTATTGTGTAACCATATCTTTTGTTTGTAGGAATAAAAAAAACAACCACAAAAAAGTATAAAACGAAAATATTGTGAAATCAAATGTCTCAAATAAAAAAAAAGATGACTAATACCCAAATGGAGAGAAATCTTCGATGTCGTGTTGCTTATAGAGAAATGCCATCGGAACAAAAAAAAACACTTCTTGAATGACGAAGAGTACAACAGGCTACAAAAAAGCAACCTACAACAGAAAATTCTACTGCTAGCGCCTCTAATTCATCATTTCCTTCTTCAGAGCCTCACAACATGTTTCTTCCTCAGCTTGCTCTATATATTAGGGATAAGCCTCCTGCTTCTATAAATGGTTAGTTAAATCAAATTTCACTTTCATATCTTACCACCATTTATGTTTAACTTTCATGAGTCTAAAATGTTGCAGGACACAAAGCAACACAAATGGGTTGTTGGAATATCAACCAATTATCTTCCTCTCCCACTATTTTAAAATATATTCCAGATTGTAAATTTTGAGCAGCCAAAATATTTTAATAAGAAACTCCAACCTTCTGTTGTAACAATGGTTTCATAAAATTGGCTTCACACCAACTACCTCCTGCATTAAAGTATCTTTATTATGGCCAATCTGAACAATCTAAACATTTTCGTACTTATATTAGAAAATACAATAACATGTTTGACTTTACCTCACTTAGCGTAAAGTATAATAAGGAGTTGGTAAATATGACTAAAGGTGTTTACACATTTAAGGTACAAGGACAAATGTATCATTTTTTACCTAGCCTTACTACTGTAGATAATAAAACCAAAAATTTACAATTTTATTTCTATGACAATGAGAATGAGAGAGTAAATAGAATGGCTTTCTCAAAAAAGCTAGACAAATATGTTATTGAAAACTTGGTGGATATTCTACGAATTAATCCATACTCTCAATTTCTGTTAGCAATAGTTGTCAGCTGTTTTGCTCCAGAATATGTTACCATCATTGAAAAAAGATTGCAACAACTCCTTGTTATTGATACCGAGTAAGCATATTTGCCAAACTTAGCATAATTTTTCTTACTTTACAAAAAAAAATTATACAATATATTAATTACTATAATATACTCAGAGTGATATTCAGAGTTGCAATAACTATCGAGGTATTAAGTTATTGAGTCACACGATGAAGATTTGGGAGAGGGTGATGGAGCGGAGGTTGAGGGGATAGTGTCTATTTCAGAGAATCAGTTTGGTTTTATGCCTGGTCGCTTGACGACTGAGGCAATTCACCTAGTGCGGAGACTGGTTGAGCAGTATAGAGAGAGGAAGAGGAATCTTCACATGGTGTTTATTGACTTGGAAAAGGCGTATGACAAAGTCCATAGGGAGGTTCTTTGGAGATGCTTGGAAGTGAGGGGGTCCCTATGGCGTACATTCGTTCGATTAGGGACATGTACGAGGGGGCGAAGACTCGAGTAAGGAATGTGGGAGGGGATTCTGACCATTTTTCGGTCCTGACTGGATTGCACCAGGGATCGACTCTTAGTCTATTTTTATTCGCCGTGGTTATGGATGTGTTGACAAGGAGTATTTAAGGTGAGGTGCCATGGTATATGCTTTTTGCGGATGATGTAGTCTTGATTGATGAGTCGTGTCGAGGTGTTAATGATAAGTTGGAGGTTTGGAGACAAACCCTGGAAACTAAAGGTTTTAGGTTGAGTAGGATAAAGACGGAGTACTTGAAGTGTAAGTTTAGTGACACGAGGCAAGAGAACGAGGTGGTAGTGAAGTTGGAGTCTCAGGTGGTGTGCAAGAGAGATAGTTTTAAGTCCCTTGGGTATATGATTCAGGGGAATAGAGAGATTGGCGAGGATTTCTCTCACCGTATTGGGGCAGGTTGGTTGACATGGTGGCTCGCCACGGTAATTCTTTGCGATAAAAAGGTGCCTCCCAAACTGAAAGGCAAATTTTACAGAGTTACAGTCCGGCCGGCTATGTTGTATGGCGTGGAGTGCTGGTCGGTTAAGAACTCTCACGTTCAGAAGTTGAAGGTGGCGGAAATGAGGATGTTGTGTTGGATGTGCGGTATCACGAGGGCTGATAGGGTTAGGAATGAGGCTATTCGGGACAAGGTGGGAGTGGCGTCGGTGGAGGATAAAATTTGGGAATGGAGGTTGAGATGGTTTGGGTATATGATGAGAATGGGCATGGATGCTCTAGTTTGTAGGTGTGAGAGGTTGGCCTTGGATGGTTTCAAGCGGGGTAGGGGTAGACCGAGGAAATACTGGACAGAAGTAATTAGACATGACATGGAACAATTACAGCTCACTGAGGACATGACCCTTGATAGAAAGGTTTGGAGGAAGAGTATTAGGGTAGAGGACTAATGGGTGTGGTTAAGTCATAGGCTGGAGTTAGGAGAGTTTTGTGTAGCTTGGTTGGTAGGGCTAGGGTTGGGGGGAAGGGGTGCTTTTTATTGGTTCATATACTTATTTGAGGTTGTTGTATTGTTGTTATTTTATCATGTTGTATGCTTGCGATATTTGAACACGGTCTCGGTCCTTTTCTTGAGCCGAGGGTCTATCGAAAACATCCACTCTACTTCTTCGGATGTAGTGGTATGGACTGCGTACATTCTACTCTCCCCAAACCCCACTATATGGGAATATACTGGGTTTGTTGTTGTTATACAATATACTCAGCAAACAAGCTTACACATTCACATTATGAAAAAAAAACTCTCATTGAAGAAAAAGGAAAGAAGCTCCTCGCACAGTTTCAACAACATCCAATCATCTGTATCAGGCGTGTTGGAGTATCCAAGTACAATGGTAAACTAACGAAAATACCATAATTAATTTACTTATATTACCTTTTGTTTTCTTCTATAACATCATTGTTGTTATTATAATTATTGTAGGCATATCGTTGACCATAAAATTTAACACAACATTACAAATTGATCCAACATATTTAGAATGCCTTCAACTGCACTCATGGTATCAACACATTTTACTCTACTTTGTACTAATTTGTACATTATTATTGATATGCTAAAATTCATCAAACACCAACTGAAACAGGGTTGCAGAAAATGCTGAAATGCTCAACTCTTTTGATACGAGAAACATATCCCTATCTGGATCTCTGATATCTGCTCCAGTAGATGAAGAGATAGTGTCAATTGCTATCATTCAGTCACAACAAGATGTTCGTACCATCTCTATTCACCTAATTCATGACTTATGGTAAAATTTATCCTTCTCATGATAAATAACACTTTCTCTACAGGGTCATGCTTTCATAATAGAGGCACAAATAATTCTACCAAACAACCTCAAATATTGCTATGTCTTAGGCTGCCCAAAGTGCTTCCATGAAGTACGAAATACAGAGAAGAGAAAATTTCACTGTATGAATTGTCATGAGAGAAATATGCTGACTCCCAGGTACTTGGGTACTAATACTATACACACATACACCCACAATATCAATAACATATTTCTCTTTATTAACTAAAGTACTAATGCATACTACTTCATGTGTCAATTCGATGTAAATCTGAAAGATGACACTGGCTCAATATTAGAACTATAAGTGAAAAAGACGGAGAAAAAATATTGTATCTTACAGCAGAACAAATTTACGAGCTTGCTTCAACTAAGGTAAAAAATTTAGCCATCAAATATATACATCAACATAATTATTCAACAAACATTAAAACTAAATATCTTTTTCCACAGAATGAGTCCCAATCAAGTAAACATGATGAAATCAGATGAAATCAGAATCTGTTCAGAATTCTAGTGGAAAAAGTAGCTTCCCGCACTGATCATACAATCTCTGAAAAAGTCTACATTTTAGCCTGTACTGAAAAAGGAAACAACATGTCCTCCCTTCCTGCACCATCCACTTATCAAAGAAGTAAACAAGAAGCAAAAAAAAAATATTCTACTTCTTCAATTGAACAAGTCGAACAACAAAGTGAACGCCAGAACATGCTCAAGATGAAATAAAAAATGGAGCCATCAACTCCAATGAAAACAAAATAAAATGTTGCAAATAAATTGCTTTCATATTCTTTCTCTCAATATTTATAATATCTTCAATATAATTACTATAATATTTTCTCACTACTTGTATTACACTCTCTTTCATTCTTGTTAAATATATTTGCAGGTTGGCCAACTTTTTTTTTGCAGTTACTTTTGAATTTTGTGAAACAAAGGAGTTTGTGAATTTTGTGAAATATTGTTCTTCCTTGTTTGCACCACTGTGAAGATTTTTAGAGAAAAGAACTACCAACTTACCCTCCATCATCTACCCAATGTCCCAATAGGTCAGTCATCTCCTTAATATACATTCTAACACATTTTCTTCTTTCGTTCATTGTTGTTCCGTATTGAAAGATTACAAATTACTGAACTATCTTCTCTTCCAAATGTATTCATATATTAAGAGGACAAAATTGGCTTACATCAGGTATTTGAAGACTCAGAATGTTTTGGTAAAAAATATTTCAAACTACTAAATTCATGTAGCAAATTATCGCTTTTTCCCCTTATTTCATTGTTTGTTTTTGCATGTGGGGACCCTCTTACTAACCCAATAACAATCTGTGATTTTGAAAATCAAAAGTATTTGTAAGTGTAAATCAAAAATTTATTTTTGTAGCTCTTCTCAATTTATACGTAACTATTTGATTAATTTATGGTTTTTAATAATTACCTACCAAAAGAATAAATGGATTTTTCATTTTGAAATTGATAATTATCAAGTAATTTTCCGTAACAATTAGCTAACATATATAAGTTAAATCCATCAACAAAATTATGTTTAAATTGGCTTTCTTGATCAAGATAATTATTTATGGTCTGTTGCAGCTTGAAGTTCTGGTATTTCATGATACTGATCATAATCATAGGCCTTTTGCCAAATCCATTGCTGCCAGTTGATGCTATGTCTATCTAGTACTTTCTCATCTACTCTTTTCTAATATAAATATACATTCCATTCACTAAATCACTTTTGAATCTGAGAGCTGTCTAAATTTTTTGTTATTGACTAATAACTTTAATATATGTTGTTATTATTATTTCTTTCCTGTACCAAAGTTAATAAGTATACCACTTCGACGAATAGCTCATAATGTTGCATCTCTTTCGAGATCGGGACCTTTTATCATAACCTCTGCTTGTTGCATATCTTGATTTACATTGTGTTCAATCTATGCCCTTCAAATACAAAGTTGTAACAAAAGATTAGTGAATTGATTTGATTTAGGAGTCTAAAATAGATTAGAACATAACTGAAGCTTTGGCTATAAATGTCCTAAGCTGAAGAGGATTAACTAATATATTGGTAGGTAACTAATTACTTGATAATTACCTACAAATATATTGTGTTCTTTCGAAATTGATACTATTGACTTTATAATTAACTTCCTTATTAGGATAGATCTTTATAATCTATTTCATATATTAGCATGTTGGGTTTAGATATATTACCTTATTTGTGTCTGAATTTTAAGTCATTTTTGTATCATAACTACAGTTTGATTAATTTAGAAAACAACCAACAATTATTTAATAAGGCAATAATTAACTATCTAAAAATCAGTTGCAGATTCCAAAATAGATAACCTGCTGTTGTGAACTCTGCTTTATACTATTTTTTCTTATATGTAAACGATCACTTTGTATTCATATGTTCAGTTATATACTTTGTATTCATATGTTCAGTTTTATTATTAAGGGCTACACAATTCTTTTCTTTTTTAAGCTACATGTTCCCTACCAACAGATACAAGAAGTTCAAATATTGATCCATACTTTCTAATGTACTAATTTTACACCAAAAATACAAATTATGCAAACATTTGCTCTTGACTGTAGAGATACAACTTCTCTTCCCTTCAAATTAAAACATTGTTTCTTTCTATCCATGTGGTCCACAATATTCAAATAAGAATGGTCTTCCATACTTCATACTTCTTGACACTTTTTGGCCTTGCTAGATTTTCAATAAATATTGAATCTTCTAAGGCATAATTCATGATATACCAACAATATTTAGAAAGAGCTCTCACCATTGTCCAGAAAACCTGTAATGAAGTAGTAAATGCTCCTTAATCCTTTGAGGTCCACAAGGCAGAATTAGTCTCCTTGCATTTGCCGCAATAAATTTGAACAATAATATTCTTTATACAACATGATGTATAAAGATTCTTTTCGTCAAAGATTTTATTGATTATATTTGGTATGAAAGGAACCCTAGATCTAGGAATAAAAGTTTTGTTATGTGATTAGGGATGGGTTGATAAGAAACAATGCCTCTGTTAGATTGAGATTGGTTAAGAAGTTTTTGCTAAGGTACCATTGTTCTGAATAAAATAGCTTGATTATAGGAATATTCTAAGAGTAGTGTTTCTTTGGAGGACTTTGAAAGAAGTTTCATATTATTTTTGCTAATGACCACTTATGTTCCTATTATTCTTTTTTGAACCTTTTTTAGATAAGAAAAGGAGGCAGAATAGTCATTAATGATGCTGCAATGTGCCAGAACAATAAGTAGTTTAAAGAGGTAAAAATCTTGCATTTTCACCTTTATATGTAACTTTACCTTATATTTCTATTTTCAATTTGTGGCAATCTATGAACTGCTTTTCCATTAAGGTTTTAATAAATACACTTCTCTATTATTTTTTATATTTTAACAAATTTTTTAATGTGTTTTGATTTTTTCGTACTAAAATAGGCAACTATTGAAGGTGATGTTGCAACACAACACCCAAAGAAAAAGACATTTAAGAAGTTCAATTCACAAAAGCAGATCTTAGTTCTACACTATTGTCTTCAAGAAAATGTTGTTTCTACAACCAACCAACAATGTACCACTCCTGTAGCAATAACTTTCAGTTTTGACACTTTTTGTACTAACAAATAATTATATGTAGTACTTTCACAAACTAACAACATAACAATGTAGTCTTTGTTCCACGTACTATGAAGCATAACTCTTTATACCACATATTATGAAACATAACTGATTTATCTGTCATTATATTTCCGCTCGTGCATAACACGGGTAAAGGCTCACTAGTATATATATATATATAAACTCCCCCTCCCCCACCCCCACAAACCTCGCAGCTCCCTTCCCCCCTCCGCCATCATAACGCCCCCCACCCCACTCCACAAACCCCCAGCTCTGATTGTAAGAAATCATTGATATGTTTGAAAAATGCTCTTGAATCTGCTAAGGAGTTGCTTAAATTTGGTAGTGAAGGTAGCAAGATTTATCTGCTACCTATGTTTAATTATTTGTACTTGCTTTCTTTAGCTTATATTTTTTCTTCGATTGGATTTGTGTCTTACTTGCCTGTTGTTGTTTGGAATTAGAAGCAAGTTTGTTCGTTTGATGTTGTTATGTTTGGAATTAGAAGCAAGTTTGTTGGTTTGAATTAAAATCAAGTTCAGTGAACTGAACTTTTTCTGTTTGACTTGTGTTTTGCTTGATTTTGTTGTTTGAAATTGAAAGTAAGTTCGGACAGGTCAGGTTCTTTTTTTCTTCAATTTGATTTATGTTTTTCTTGCCTTGTGGTGTTGGAAAGTAGAAGCAAGCTCGTTCAGTTGATTTTTTATTTTTCGATTTGATTTGTGTTTTCCTTGTTTGGTGTTGTTTGAAAGGAAAAGACAAGGGGATGGTGGGGGTATGAGGAAGAAGACATAGGGGTGGTGGGGTGTGAGGAAGAAGAAGACATGCAGGTGGTGGGGTGTGAGGAAGAAGACATAGGAGTGGTGGGGTGTGAGGAAGAAGAAGACATGCGGTGGTGGGGTGTGAGGAAGAAGAAAAAAAAGTAATGTTTGAAAATTTTAAAGTGGGCCTACTTAATTTTTTTATACTTTATTTTACTGAAATGCATTTTGAATTTTTTTAAATTTTTTTTGTCACGTCAACCGTTAAGGGAGCAAAATAATAAATTTTAAAGTTCATAAGGGCGTAAATAATTACAGGTTAAGTTTAATGGCTAAAGTGAGTATTGGTGACAACTTTAAGGGGGAAACATGTCTTTTCCCTTAAATCTAACGTTTATACAAAAAATTTCTCAAAGTCGACCGACATTAATCTACCATATGTAACTACAATAAAATAATATGTAATAGAGATATCAAAGCGACACAATTAAATCTAACTTTGACATAAAAAATTTCTTAAAGCCAGCCGACATTTATCTATCACCTGTAAACTAAAATAAAAAAACATGATAATAAATATATCAAAGCAATACAATTAAACCTAACTTTTACACAAAAAATTTCTCAAAGTCGACCGACATCCATCTGTCACCTGTATTATGCAAAAAAAGAAAAAATAAGATATTAGAACAATACGATTAACTCTAACATTTACGTAAAAAATCCTCAAAGTCCGACCAAACATACAAAACAATATGATATTAGTGATATCAAAATAATACAATTAAATCTAATTTTTGCACAAAAAATTTCTCAAAGCATTCATCTACCACCTGTAAAAACAACTAATCAGAAAAGAGAAAACAAATATTTCAACATTAAAATTGTAACCTATTTTGAATTTGTTCCGTAATTTCGTTATATTTGACAGTTTTAGCATAATGCAAGCAAACAACTTGAATCAAAATCAAAATAAGAAGAAAAAGAAAATAGAAGTAGAAGAAAGACTATTTTTTTAGGGTAAAATTTAATCAAAATATTACTTAAATAGAATTATATAAATTCTCTTTTAAATAAGGTAATATTTTAATTAATTTAAAAGTGTTAAATATTATAATTAATCCTAAATCAAATTCCGCTAATAAAAAAAAGTAGAGTTTGATGTCCTTAGGTTTCCTTAATTATATTTTAAAAACGAAGTGTCTTTTTCTTTATTTTTTTAAAGTAAAAGTGACCGATTGGATCATGGTTCATTCAAAAGCAAAATTATTTTTCAAAAATAACGTAACGTAGGATTTATATTCGGTTCCTAATTCTAAAATGAAATAATTAAATAATTATTTTTACTTAAATTTTACAATATAAAGTTAAATCTTTATCAACAAAAGTTAATAATTAAATAATTATTTTAACCTAAATTTTATAATATAAAATTAAATCTTTATCAATAAAAGTTAAGTTTAAATTAAATAATAATTATAGAAAAAAAGTAAAAAGACGATTTTATTTAAAGCAGAGTCTTTTAATGAAGGGTAAAAAGTTCAAATCACTTTTCTAAGGGTCTTTACACTTTTAATATATTATAGATATAGATATAGATTCTGGATTATAGATATAGATATAGATTATAGATTATAAATACTTTTAATATATTATAGATTATAGATATAGATTATAGATTATAGATACAGATTATAGATATAGATCTAGATTACTACAAGGAAAGAGAGTTCGTGTTAGCACGCGCCTAATATTATGAAAGGTAAAATTACTAGCATACTCATCTCAATTTATATGTTACTTTTCGAATTTCGGGGTTCAAATAAATATTTCTTTGACTATAGTTTTCTTATATGATCTTTTAAATATTTGAAATGTCAATAATTATGGTTCTTTGTACTTTTTACATAGTTTCAAATATATAAATTTTATTTCAAAAATCACCTATCGGGGGAGGAAAGACATTCTTTTTGGTCTTGACGAAAAAGAACGAGCATAAAAAAAACACTACTATGAGTTCGTTTGGATAAGATTAAAAAAATTACTTTTTAGCTTAAGTAATTAAAAGCTTAAAATAAGTGCTTTTAAATTAAGCAGATAAGTGTTTGAATAGAAGTATTGAAACTGAAAAAAAATTGTTGATGTGTTTGGTAAACAAGTGTTGTCAATCACTTTTTTGTTGTCAAAATGACTTAAATAACCTTAAATCTGTTAACACATAATAACGTGATTTATTTATGATTTTTAATTCTAATACTTCAAAAATAATTTCTATTTAAATACACTTTCAACATAAAGTGATTATGTCAGGTCAATTTATAAATATAAGTTACTTTTTTATTTTTTAAATATTAAAAAATAAAAATTTTAAGATAGTTTTTATATAAATATAGTCTTATATTGTAATATTGCAAGCTTGTAAACAACATAAAATTTTTAGGAATGAAACAAACTATTAAAAAGAATCAATTTTTAAAATTTAAATAACACGCAGAGATTCTATATGAACGGATAGAGAAGAACTTAACACAAGCTCGATTTGATGATGAATTTTTTGAGTGTTTTCTTATGTAATGATGGATTCTCCGAAAATAAAAGAGAAAGCTGAAGAGAAAATTGGAGGAAAAAGATGAAAAAAAGCGGCAGAAAGAAAAAGAAAGAAAAATCAATAAGCGCTACAAAGTTTAGGGTATTATTGAAATTAGAAGAAAATATAAGGGATAAAGAGGTAAATGTTTTGGTCAAACCTAAAAATATTTTAATCTAAAAAATAAAAAGCTGGGGGTATCCAACTTCTCAATTTTTGTTTTTTTTTAATCCACTTTTAACTTTTTTTAAGCTCTTTTTAATTTTATCAAACACCTAAAAAAGTAATTAAAATCTAGTTTGACCAAATTTTAATCCTATCCAAACACTCTCTGTCTTTTCTTCTTTACACTACATCTTCCGGTCAAGTTTCACCCAATACATCATTATCACATGTTTATAAACTTTGTTTAAATGCTAGGTTCGACGACTCTATTAACTTATCTTTGATAATGTTTTAAATTGAACAAGTAAATAACAAATAAATTCTACTAGTGTGATTTTAATTTTAATATTAATTTGCTATAAATGTTATTTTTAAATATTTTGGAAGTATGTTGTTTTATAATAACTCTATAAAAAGGGTAAAATTGTCACACGTACCTTGTTTGGACACCATTATTTTATCTATGGCCAATTTATTAAAATTGTTTTACACGTCTATCCACTTTGGAACAATTTCTTCTATGTGGAATTTCATATGTTTGAATTTCAGGCAAAATTCACTATCAGAAATTGGACCTATAAAAACAGATAAATTATAGACATAGATATAAATTATAGATTAGAAATATAGATATAGATATAGACAAAATATAAATAAAAGTACTTTTAGCTTTTTTTTCGTTAAAATGCTACAGCAGCCTATAACACATAAGAAAAAATGTAATGAAATAAAAGAGTAAAGAATGTATGAAAATAAAAGAGAATTAAAATACTAGTAAATTACAAGTCAAATGTTACCTTTGTGGAACTTTTTGGTCTTCCTCTTCCTCTACTTGTGCTTGTTGCTGCAGAAGAAACCACATTGATTCTTGTTGAACGTGAAGTCAATGGAGAACTCCTCTTATTATGACCCTTGTTATGATATGTGTTGCAGATCATCTCAACACCTCTCTATGATAATTTTCAGTTTTGTTTTCATTCTGCTCCTTTCTTCTAGATTTACTAGGTTTACCTGGAAGCTTTCTTATTGTAGGTGGTATAAGAAAAGGGTTGGTTGACTTGGACCACATTTGTATACCAGTGACAGGCTGAATGAAGTAACTATAGGTCTTGAGGTAAGTTTCCTTGGTATACCAATGTGCAACATCATTAATGAGTTCTAATCTTTTAAAGTGTAGTACAACTATGGCATGCCAACAAGGTATTTCTTTTAACATCCAAGACCTACACTTCATTGATTTTATTGTGTTACGTCTTTTAGTACCATTGAAGAAATTTATGTTATCCATGTTACAGAAAACTCTCTCAATCGTCCTATTCTTCTCATTACCTTGACCCTTATTTTCTCAAGCATTGTTATGATAGTCTTGTATTTTGCCTCCAATATTCATGAGTTGAATCTTTCAGTCATGTTGTTGTCAACACTAGTAAGTCATCACATATATTATTTCCTAACATCTCCATATGATCCAAATTTCTTCTCAATTCTTGCTCATCTGTAGACTCAACACACTTTCAAAACTAATTTTTTCTTTTAATACCTCTCCAATCTTTAGACCAGTTAGCTAGAACATGTCTAACACGTATTTTTATTCTGCATTTGACAGTAAATTTGAAATTGCACTGTCAAAATATTTGAATAAACAAAAATATATTAGGTGACATAATTATAAAACAGTCAAAAAAATTTAAAAATCCAAAATATGAATAAGAGAAAATAGATGAGGTTATCTTTTGCATATCAGTAATGGTGGTCACTTCATACCCATCTCGCAATTGAATTTGTTTTCAATTTCACCCACTGCCCAGGCTAGTAATAACATCTGGTTATTCTCATCCTTACAAACAGTCACAAGTAATTGACCCTTACAAACACTTTTCAAAAAACAGCCATCCAACTCAATACATCTCTTGGCACCAGTGTTAGCAATAAAATTTTCGAGACCAAAAATAAATAATCGAGACAAGAAAAATATTGCAGCAATCAATTCATTGATTTCAATATGTGAGTGTTACGATCTCTATAAATCCTCTGATTCGCCTTTTCAAATATAAATTCAAGGGCTTAAAGATTGATCTTGAATTTGAACTTAATTTGTTAATTTGAGGGATTTGATCTTGACTTGTGCTTGAATTCAAGGTCTTTTGAGTTTGTTCTTGATTATTGCAGTCTTGATCTTAAATCTTGATGAACTTGATTTGAATGCTTAAGTTTTGTAGAGAAATTGTAGTGTTTGATCCACGAGCTTTCTCTTGCTTCTTGTTAGAGTTAACGGGGGTCCTTTTTCTGAATTATGAGACTCCTATTTATAGTTGTGGAAAGAGAAGAGTCATGATGAAGATGGACTTTCTTTGACCAATCAGATTCAAGTGGCGTGAAGCCTTTTATGGGCTTTGATTTCATTAGGCCTGTTGCATCATTTTGACATGTGGCATGGTCCTATTGGCTCATTTACTTGAATTGGCATGCCACATCATTTGACACGTGGCGCTTATTTGGTCCTCTTGAATTTGACAATATCTTGGGCTTAGCAAAGTGGATTCCTCATTTGTAGCTCAAATCAATGGGATAGCCCAATGAAATTCGGACTTTAAGTAAATCCATATATGTTTGTACTTAAATAATTAATCCAATTATATTAATTCGCAATATTTATTTGGGACTAATCTATTTTGAATTTAACATAATCCGAATTTCGTACGAATTTCAATTTAATAAAATTTTATTGCCCATAAAATGCTCCCTACTTCAAGACTTGTCGAGATATTTAATCTTTTCGAGACTAGACTTGAAGTATGATTTATTTAAACATGCTTTCTTTGTGCTTCAAAGATTTCTATAAAGCTGAACCATGCAATTTACATATTTATATTGCCTCTTAAAGAATCTCTTTTTTTTATGAATCTCTACACGTAAGACCCGTTGGTGAGGCATGATATCTCATTCCAAATAGATTTTGAAAAAAATTTTACCGCCTTACTTAATCAGGAATAAAACTCTTCCAATTTGAATTTATATTGGAGAAGGAAACAACTCTCAATTTGAATTTGTATGGGAGAACAAAATAACCTCCAATTTGAATTTGGAGATGAAAACTCTTCCAATTTGTATTGGAGAAGGAAACAACCTCTAATTTGAATTAGTATGAGAGAAGGACATAATCTCCAATTTGAATTTGTATGGAAGAAGAAAACAACCTCCAATTTGAATTTGTATTGGAGATGGAAGCTCTTCCAATTCAAATTTATATTGGAGCAAGAAACATACATCCTACAACTTTATAAAAGGATGTAGGTTTCACACTTTTTCAATAACAATTTTGAGGTTTTCAAGCCATGAACAATATTGAGGTAATTTTTTCCCTCCTACTTTTCTTTGATTTTCGTCACTATTTTTCAGCATAACATCTTAGTG
This sequence comes from Capsicum pubescens, assembly GCA_030864215.1. Classification (NCBI taxonomy): domain Eukaryota; kingdom Viridiplantae; phylum Streptophyta; class Magnoliopsida; order Solanales; family Solanaceae; genus Capsicum; species Capsicum pubescens. The sequence goes on along the minus strand of CM061538.1, from coordinate 327,113,232 downwards.
GTAGAAAATTCATATCTTATTGTAGGAATATCTAAATCATGAACCGTTTGATATTATAGAAACTAAAATTAGAGATCTATAACATATCAAAAATTCATCTTTAAATTCCATCAATATAATTCTTGAAATTTTTTTAAATTTAGCCCTGAATTTTATCATGCTGAAAATTTCAGATCTGTGCGTCTTTAATAAAACTTTTATAGCTTGAAGCAGGAATGAAGAAATTACAAGCCGCTTGATTCTTGTGAAACTATACACAAATATCTACAGCATATCTGGAATTCATAATTTAATACTTTTGAGATTATTTTAGGTGTTATCCCGAAATCAGCATTGAGTTTTGATGCATCAACAATTTCAGATTTATGCGACGTCACCTAAAAAATTATATCTCAATATGGGAGTATCAAAATTATGTTCCACTTGATTTTATAGATCCCAGAAACATGCATATATAACATATCCAAAATTTGAATTTTAACACTTCTTGGGTTGTTCTAAATGATTTTTGAAGTCGATCTTATATGTTGTCCGACAGAGAATTCTAGATTTGCATCGCCTCATCAAATAATTTAATTTTTGATGTGGGACCATCACCACCAAAGAGAGTTTTGATTGCTTCAAATTAGATTTTGAGGGTTTTATTCTCATCAAGGCATCTTGTCTCAACCCAAGTTGGTGATATACAACTTTCAAGATCACAATGCTCTGACAGATAATATCCTTTCTATTTGTGTTTTTACTTTCTTTCTTATTTTCTCCTTTTTTTTGCGGGTTTGAAACAAATATGCAACAATAGACTTAAGGTGTGAGAGTTTAACTTTACCTCCATCACCTTAAGACCGAAAAATTTTGGTGCAAAGGTTTAAGGTGCAAAGGTTTAATTTTGCCTCCGTCACCTCAAGACCCGATCAATTTTGCTTGAAGACAGTGGACGTCTTCTTAAGGTGCGAAGGTTTAATTTTGCCTCCATCACCTCAAGATCCGACCAATTTTTCTTGAAGACGGTGGATGTTGGCTTAAAGTGGGAAGGTTTAATTTTGCCTTCATCACCTCAAGACCCGACTAATTTTGCTTGAAGATGGTGGACGTCGGCTTAAGGTGCGAGGGTTTAACTTCTCCTCCGTCACCTCAAGACCCGACCAATTTTGCTTCAAGATGCAATGGTTTTATTTAAGTATGGGTCCTTTCACCGATGCATTTATCCAATGGTCTTCTCTAAGTATGAGCCCTTTTACTGATGCATTTATGCAATGGTCTTCTTTAAGCATGGGCCCTTTCATTGATGAACTTATGCAATGGTCTTATTTAAGTATGAGCCCTTTCACCGATGCACTTATGCAATGATCTTCTTTAAGTATGAGACCTTTCACCGATGCACTTATGCAATGGTTTTCTTTAAGTATGGGCCCTTTCATCGATGCACTAATGCAATGGTTTTTTTATCAATGGATAGCTTAAGGTGCGAGAGTTTAACTTCGCTTCCTTCACCTTGAGACTGAACAAGTTCGGCTTCAAGTATGGTCCCATAGCAAATCCGTTCAAATGCCAGCTTAAGGTGCAAAAGGGCAAATCTTGTCAGCCTTAAGACATGGAAATTTTGAGATTCTTTTAAGGATAAACCCGTGAGAGGCCAGCTTAAGATGCAAAGGGACAAATCGTATCCACCTTAAGGCAAGGAAATTTTTAGATCCTTTTGAGGATAAACCTGTGAGGCCCGCTTAAGGTGCAAAGGGACAAATCTTGTCCACTTTAAGGCATGAAAATTTTGAGATCCTTTTAAGGATAAACCCTTGAGAAGCTAACTTAAGGTGCAAAAGGATAATTTTTTTCCATCTTAAGGCATGAAAATTTTGAGATCTTTTTAAGGATGAACTTGTGAGAAGCCAGCTTAAGGTGCAAAGGGACAAATCTTATCCACCTTAAGGCATGAAAACTTTTTTATATCTTCTTAATGATAAATCCATAAAGAGACCAACTTAAGGTGCAAAGGAACAAATCTTGTCCACCTTAGGACATGAAAATTTTGGAGGCCTTGATTTGAAGACTTGGAGATTTTGTCAACTTTCACTCCCAAATTTGATGATTTGAGTGGTTCAACTTTCAAATTTGGTAAATTTGGACACTTAATCTTATGTGAAAGAATTTCATATTTTATTGGGGTTTGCCCCCTTCGAGATACCAATACTTGGAGTGAGTCCAAAATTTAATTAGAATATTTTCATACTTGATATTCATATGGCGGATACTGCAGGAACATATTTTTTTGACACTCATGCAACTGAACTCAGAATAAAATTTCAAGTGCTTAGGTACCTCAGTAAAGAGGATCAAGTCACAAGGTAGTTCTGGGTGAATTGTTTTTTTATGTATGTGTCCTAACCTTTGCCTAGGCCGCCTTTTTCGAGGCTTTCAACCTAATAAATATTTTTTTTAAGTCGTTCACAGTTTATACTCTTTCATGCCAAGAATGGACATTCAATTTATAATCGTGCCTTAAGGAGTGTTATGTCCCTTTAAGGATAGTACTTCTTCAAGAACTTGGCGTTGATAGGGACAATCTTCATGCCATCTGTATCACCAAGCTTGTAAGCACCATTAAATATGCCTCTTGTACAACATATGACCCATCCCACTTTGGGGTGAATTTCCCCCCAGATTTATAAGAAGTAATAATGGGCCTTCTTACTGTAAGAACTTGATCTTCAACTTTTAAGCAGCTCAAGTGAACTCTTTTGTTGAAAGAGCGAGACAGACAGGCTTGATAACATTTAAGATTTTGCCTCTAGTCTTTTCTCATCAAGAGCTTCTAATTCCGCAAGACGCAACTTAGCATTTTCTTCATCGGTGAGCCTTTATTGAATAACCAGTCTCAAAGAAGGTATTTGACGCTCAAGTGGTAGGACGGCTTCAGCTCCAAAAGCATGTGAATATGGGGTTACTTACATTGGTGTGCGGTAAGTTGTTTTATATGTCCATAAAGCTTCTTCCTTTCGTTCATGCCATTGGTTATTATATATTGAGGGATTTCAAAGCGGTAGATAATATTCACTTGTATGAAATTCGCAACATTCTCATTCTTTACTTCTTTGACACCAACAACTTCGGCCCATTTTGAGAAGAAATCTTTTGCGAACAAGATGTATAAGTATCCACCAGAAGATTTTGGTAGTGGACCAACAACATCCATTCCCCAAGCATTGAATTACCAAGATGCCACAGTTGGGTGTAGTATTTTAGGATGTTGATATATGAAATTCGCATGGAATTGACAAGCTTTGCATCTTTTAGCATAGTCCAAGCAATCTTTCACCATCGTTGGCCAATAGTATCCTATTCTTTTAATGTGAAAATGGAGCTTCGTTCCAGACTGATGTAATCCACAAACTCCCGAGTGCGCTTCTTGTAAAGCTTGAAATATTTCTTTATCTCTCAGGCATCGTAAGAGTACTCCTTCAAATGATCTTCAACATAACATGTCTTTATAGTAAAGAAAGTGAGGCACACGATGATGGATGTCAGTCCTTAACCTTGGATCTTCTGGAAGTATCCCATAACACAAGTAGTCAATGATAGGTTGTCGCAAATATTCCTTTCCAGCTTCAGATATGGCGACAAGGTATTCAACATTATTTTTCACATCCTCATCCTCATTCGATGGTGGTACTACTCATTCTTGGCGGATAGTAACTCATGTCTGATTTGAAGGAGTTAGGGTTGAGGCTAAAGCGGCTAGGGCATCCGTTTGCTTATTTTCTCTCCTTGGCACATGTTGGAGGGTTACTTCTCCGAGCCACACCATCAACTTCTGTGCATAATCATGATTTGGTCGTAGCTCCGGCTTTCTGACTTCATAGCTTTCCAAAATCTGCTTGATCACCAATTGGGAGTCACCAAAGACTTGTAATTGCAGTTGTTTCAAGTCAACTGCCATCTCAAGTCCAAGTATTAACGCCTGCTTTTTAGCAACATTATTAAAGCGATGGTTTATTAGGGTAAAAGAGTATGGGATAACCTCTTCTTGTGGAGTGACAAATACCACACCGGCACCAGCTCCATCTCGATGTGCGGCACCATCAAAGTATATCTTCCACAGGGGTTTGGCTTTAATAACCATTTCATCTTTATCAGGAAGTTCATCGCTCAGTTTTCAGTCATTGGGTGATCTTCCAAGAAGTTAACCAATGCTTGTCCCTTTACAGCCTTTTTGGGGAACATACACAATCTCAAATTGTTGAAATTGAAGGTACCACCTTGCAAGTCGGTCACTAAGGACTGGTTTCGATATTTCAAACATGATAGGATTGCCCTAGACACAAGACGGACAACATGATCTTGAAAGTAGTGTTTCAACTTTTGAATTGAGAAGGCCAATGCCAAACACAACTTTTCGATTGGAGAATACTTTAGCTCATTCAGCGTCATCATTCTGCTCAGATAGTACAGAGAGTTTTCTTTGCTTTCACTATTTTCTTGAGCCAGTAGTGCTCCAACTGAACTCTATTGTGTTGCGATGTAGAGTATCAATGGTTTCCCAGGTATGGGTGCCGCAAGAACTGGTGGCTTCATTAAGTTTGATTTGATACTCTCAAAAGCATTACTACAAGCTTGGTCCCATTCGAAGGGAGTGTCCTTCTTCATGAGACAGCTAAATGGTTGATATTTTTTCAGCTAGGTTTGAGATGAACCTCCTTAAATATGCTATCCTTCCTTGAAGGCTTTTTAACTCATGGATATTTCGAGGCTCGGACATCTTCAAAATCGCATCAACTTTTTCCTGATCAATTTCAATTCCTCGGTGTCATACAATGAAGCCAAGGAACTTTTCAAAAGTAACTCCAAAGGCACACTTCAATGGATTCATCCACGTAGCATTCAACATTCTTATGGAGCAAGCCGTCAAAGATGTTTTGGATAACCCTTTGATAAGTGGCGCCAGCGTTCTTTAAACCAAAAGGCATCACCCTATAGAAATAAATACCTTTAGGCGTACAAAATACAGTGAGTTCTTCATCTTTTTGTGCCATGCGGATTTGATTGTAGTCGGATGAACCATCCATAAAGTACATTGCCTCATAACCAGTGATGGCATCAATCATCAACTCTGGTATGGGGATTGGAAAGTTATCCTTAAGGCAGGCGTTGTTAAGATTTCGAAAGTCGACACAAACTCGAATTTGTCCATTCTTCTTTCGTACTGGAACAATACTTGAAATCCATATGGGATATTTAACTTCACGAATAAAGCCAGCTTCAATGAGTTTGTTAACTTCATTTTCAATCAATGGAACCAACTTTGGCCAAAAGCATCTTTGGCCTTGCATAACAGGACGAGCACCATTTTTGACCGCCAACTGATGGACTGCTACTTTTAGATCTAAGCCAGGCATTTCCTTATAGCTCCAAGCAAAGACATCCATATATTCTTTGAGTATGTCCATATAAGCGATTTTCTCTTCCACTTCTAGAAACGTACTAAGGTAAGTTGATCTTGGGTCTTCATTGGTTCCAAGATTAACTTCCTTCAAAGGATTTATTGTGGCCTTTAATCCTTCTTCAAGTTGCGACGGAGCATCTCCAACATCTTCCTCCTCTTGAGAATCATCGTCGTTGATGGATATGTGGTAGCACCAGAAAGTATCTTCCATCACTTTATCAACCTTTATTTGGGATGAGACCTCGTTCCCATTTTGGGTCGTAACATGATATGAGAAGCTAACACTTTCTTCATATTACTCATGCTTCTTGGAATAAACCATGGTATGAGCTTTAGCTTTTAACACCTCGTCGCATGAAACCACCAGTCATGTCCGTCACCTCATTCTAGAAGAAATTAAACTTTGGAAATCCTTCTGGATTTTAAGTGAAGAGTGCATCATCGTGCTTTGGTTATTTCTCTGACGTTTGTTGCTTTTATTTTTATTTAGAGGTCCAGCCTTTCGAACATAGAAGTTCTTGCAGTTGATTCTCTAAGTCGGTCAAAGATAGAAGGCCTTTTGTTAGATGCAGTAGAATCTTCTTCTACAGTGATGTAGTTACTAACCGCCCTTCTTATGGAGATACAAATTAGAGTAGCTGCGTGTATCCTAGGCCTTCACATGCCTACCTGGTTGTACCTTCTGACGGAAGTTTGCCCAACCTTAATGGATTATTAGGATTATATCCAGCCTTTAAAATAGCTTGAATGCATTTGGGTTGAAGCCATCCTTCGTACATTTTGTAGGGAATGTCATATATTTTGGTAGATTTTGAGCCACAGACTCTCCAAGTAGTCTTAAGGACGGATTTATTGCGTTAATTCTCCTGATAGGTAAAGTTAGCCCCTTTAACACATTATCTTGGGCATCAAATGGGTAATCATCCTCTTTTTTTACCTTTGGTACGTAGCAAAAAATGGGAGTTGCCTTCTTTTTCGTAGGTACAACGCTTTCTTTATTCGAAGTAAAGAAGGGCTTCTTGGTGCGACTTTTTCGACAGTCACCGCGACCTTCTTAGATGCAAGATCATCACACTTGGTCTTGGTGATATCTTAAACCCTTTTCTCATTCACAACAAAATTCTTTAAGTAGAATTTTGCATCGGCAAAGTGTGACTCAGCTTCAATAAATGGCTTATCATCGACAACTATCTTTCTTTAAACTCCACCTTCGAGGTACTTCAAGCATTAATAGTAAGAGGACGAGACAATTTTGTTCCCGTGTATCCAAGGCCTACCAAGTAATATATTGTATGAAGTCTTGGCATCAATCACATGCATCAATGCATTTGATTGAAAATCATCCATACGAATCCCCAACTTGACAATTCCCATGGCCCTCTGGCCCCCTTGGTTGAAGCCTTGGATCATTATACAGCTTTCGGCCAGTTCGTCAATAGCGATGCTAAGTTCCTTCATTGTACGGATAGGCAGGATGTTAACTCCGGATCCCTCACCAATCAAGATTCTATATATATTTTTTCCTAAAACTTGACCTACCATGTACAAGGGACGATTGTGTAAGGTTCATCCAAGTAGAATATCGCTATTTGTAAATGTGATTTTTGTACACATACATGTGTCTCTTGGCTAAGTGGCTCCGTAGGCTTTTCAGAAGAGGGAGGAACCTCCACGAGTGGGTTTCACCCTTTGCCCCTTCTTTGGTAATATTAAAACAATATGCCTCAAAGTTGACTTGAGCAGTCTTTGAAACAAACCAACTTGGTAAGAATTCTTCCAAAGTTACTGGACACCGTAGTTTTTGGTGGTGAAGCTCTGTCACCCTTGTCTTCTTTGGAAGTTTAACCAACTTTTGTTTTTGGTTTTTTTATCATCCTCCTTCTAGTTGGCTGCTCGAACGATTCCTTTCGTGGACTCATCTTCTTGCGTCTGTGCCTGGTTACCAGAATCTAGCCTTCATCATCTCCTTCATCAACTGAAGACCCGCTATGCTCTAATAGTTTCTCATTATGCTCTTCAACACATATTTGTACTGGATCAACCGAGCCAAAAGTGATAGAGATTTGATGAGAACTGACTGTCTCATCATTGAAGAAGATCTTCTTCTCATTTGCTAGTTACATAACTTTGTCTTTAAAGACAAAGCATTTTTCTAGAGGGTGACTTACAAGCCTATGATATTTGCAATAATTAGGGTCATTGGTCCTTCCAGCTTCGTTGGGCCGCTTCATCTCTGGGATTTCAATGAGCTTATGCTCAAAGAGTTCTTCGAAAATCTTAGCAACATCAGAATCAAAGAAGGGATATTCATTTTCTTGCATCTCATTCAAAGTTTTCTGATTTGGACGTGCTCCAGAAGTCGTCTTCACACTTTGCTTCTTGCTCACCTTCGTGGTGACCTTCACAGGAGACACGTCAATATTCATAAACTCCTTATTGTTATTTTTGGGGACAAACTTGCCCCATCTTTTGGGTTCTTGCTTATTCTTTTCCCTTCGATGGTCATGGATAGGCATTGCTTCCTTTCCAGCAGAAGACATGCTCAACTCCATGTCGTGAGCACGGGTAGCTAACTCTTAAAAGGATTTAGGCTTAATGTCTTTCAAGATATAGAGAAGCTCTAGTGCATTCCTTGAACGTACATATCTATTGCAAAAATATCTCTGAGCCTATCTTTGCAGTTTAGGCTAGCATTTCTCCATCGATTGATGAATTCAATGACTGGTTCATCCTTTTTTTGTCGAGTATTTGTGAGCTCTACCATGCTCACTTTACGCCTTGTTCTATAAAAGCGATTCAGGAAATCATGCTCCAATTGCTCCCAACTATCGATGGAGTTGAGCTCGAGGTTTGTATACCAATCAAAGACGTTTCCCTTTAGGAGATGAATAAAATTTCTGACAAGATAGTCACCGTAATTTCCAGCACTATTACATGTCTCAACAAAGTGTGCAACATGTTGTTTTGGGTTCCCTTTGCCCTCAAATTATTGAAATTTGGGGGGCTGATAGCCGGCATGCATTTTGAGGCTATCTATTCTTGTAGTGTAGGGCTTGGCATACGCAAGGGAAGACTTGGTGACAAGATCATACTTGTCTTTGAGGATCCCTTCAATGAATTCCTTCAATTGCTCAATTGGGATCATTCCTTCAGAAGAAACTTGTACCTCTTTAGTTGGTGGTGTTTGTTTCACAGGATGTTCTATCTCGTAAGCCTCTGGAGATTTTTTAGGTGCATGGTTAGACTCTTCGTCTATCAGGCCTTCCATTCTATCCACTATCTTATTAATCCAAGCATATTAATTCTGAACATATTTGGTCAGACCCTCAATTAGCTTTGTCAGATTCGCAAGCTGCTCCTCCATATATGAGGCATCAGTCACCATCGCTTGCATGATTACTGGAGACGTTGAAGAGTAACATGGATTGTCGCATAAGTTGATCTTTAAAGTGCTTGACTTATGTGGTGTAAGTGGAGATGATGCATTTGTTGAATGACTATCGTTCTTTGCGCCAGAGTATTTGGAACTAGAATGCTCAAGTAGACCTAGAGTCTTCTTAAGCGATTCTGCCACACTTCTTACTCCTTCTAAATCACTTGCACTGGACTTCGTTCCTTTTGGGGTTGAAGATCTAAAAACTAGAGTTGGCGCGGACAATACTAGATGTGTTTGTTATCCTAGCAAGCCTGCCTTACTCCTCGTGACAACTCTTAAGATTCCAAAAGTAACACTAAGGATGCTTTCTACTTCAACAGAGAACTTTGAATCATCAACCTTGGAAGCAGTTGATTGAGAGTTGACCTTCTTGGAAGTCATTTCAGTGTTGTTAAACTTTGCAGTTGAAAAAGTTGAGATGAAAGGTAGAGATCGTCCCACTGGGCGTGCCAGAATTTATTGGCAATAAAATTCTTGAGATCGAAAATAAATAATTGAGATAAGAAAAATACTACAACAATCAATTTGTTGATTTTATTATGTGAGTGTTACGATATTTATGAATCCTCTGATTCGCCTTTTCAATTATAAATTCAAGAACTTAAAGCTTGATCTTGAATTTGAAGTTGATTTGAGGGACTTGATCTTGACTTACGCTTGAATTCAAGAGCTTTTGAGCTTGTTCTTGAATATTGCGGTCTTGATCTTGAATCTTGAAGAACTTGATTTGGGCATTGAGCTTTGTAAAAAAATTGCAGCGTTTGATCCACGGGCTTTCTTATGCTTCCTGTTAGAGTTCACGAGGGTCCTTTTTCTGAATTATGAGACCCCTATTTATAGTTGTGGAAAGAGAAGAGTAATGATGAAGGACTTTCTTTGACCAATCAGATTCAAGCGACGTGGCTCCTTTTATGGGTTTTGATTCCATTAGATCTGTTGCATCATTTTGATATGTGGCATGGTCCTATTGTCTCCTTCACTTGACTTGGCACGTCACGTCATTTGACATGCAACGCTTATTTGGGCCTCTAGAATATGATAATATCTTGGGCTTAGCAAAGTGGGCTCCTCATTTGTAGCCCAAATCAATAGGCTAGCCCAATAAAAATTGGACTTTAATTAAATCCATATATGTTTGGACTTAAATAATTAATCCAATTATATTAATCCGCAATATTTATTTTGGACTAATCTATTTTGAATTTAACATAATTCAAATTTCGTACAAATTTTGATTTAATAAAATTTTGTCGCCCACAACCAGCTTTGGATGCTTTCTTCAAAGCATCAAAACATATGTAAAATGATTGAAATTGTTTTCTACCACCTTCAAAAGTTTCTTCACTGAGCCTCACTACACATGTGCTACCTGGATTGGTCTTTAAGAGCTCATCCCTATAATTCAAAATTCTTTTGAACTTCTCTACATGATCACCCATAATTTGTTGCAACACAATATTTCTAGCTTTTATTGCTACAATCCTCCCTATATATACCTCCAACTCTTTTTTCACTAACTCTTGAAACTGACAAACTCTAATTTCAGATTCCGAAGTGATTCTAGCATTGTACCTCTCAGCCAAGTACTTAGAATTCACCAATTTATTCTTTATTGTGGCACTATACTTTTGTACTAGAATGTACTTCTTAAGTTGAAAATCTCTGGTCCTAAAATCAAGACTTGCAAGCAACAACCATAGCCAATCATCTAAACACTTTACTTTAACCCTTTTTAGTTCATTTACAAGCTTATCTAGCTCTACATGCTCTTGAACAGCATACCTAGTAAGAGCTGTTCGAAACTCTTCAACATTTGCAAGACAAAGCTCAATCTCTTAAATTATTAATTTACAAGTAGAATCAAACAAAATTCTCGTACAATTTATTTTTGCTCTTTTTATTTTTCCTTCTCTTCTAGTAGGTTGTTCAATCTCTGCATCCCCATAATTATCATCCTTATCAGAATGTATTTCGAAACTTACCGCTTCATCTGAATCAATATATGGCTCATTCTAGACTATTTTTTTCTTGGATAAAACCTCATCATATTTCACATCAGCTCCCTTTTTACCTAAACTAGCACCTTTTGTTCAAGGCTATTTTTTTTTCTCCTTTTTGTTTCATCAGACCTTTTCTTTTTTGGCAGACATTTTTTGTTTCCTTAGAATCCTTACCTCCTCATGAACATCACTACCATACTCATCATTTTCACCTTCATCAAAGAAGTCATTATAATCTGAATTTTTACTAACATCAGTTTCACTTTTCCAATTTGATGAAATGATTGGGACATCTGTTGCTGTAACAATAGCAATGTCACCTAAATTCTGCTCAATACTAGCAGAAACATCACCCAAGTCTTCACTACTAGCACTACCACTATCACCACTTAAAATTTCACTCCTAGTAGCAATACTACCAGCACCTAAGTCCTCACCAGTAGTAGAAACATCACCATCAACACCACCTAACTCCTCTCTAGTAGTAGAAACACCATTAACACCACCCAAATCATCACTTTTAGCACTATCACCACCACCACCTAAGTTCTCACCCCTAGCAGCAACACCATCATCACTCAAGTCCCCACCAGTAGCTGAAATACCACTACCACAACCACCTAAGTTCTCACCCCTAGCAGCAACATTACTATAACCCAAGTCCCCACTGATAGCAGAAACATCACCACCATAACCACCTAAGTTCTCAACAATAGAAGAAACACCATCTCCATCACCTAAGTCTTCACCCCTAGCTATCACTACTCAAGTTCTTGCTAATTATAGGTTCTTGAGGTGCTTCAGCCTCTACAAAGCCTCCTTCAAACTCTAAATTCTCATAATTTTTTAAGTCTCGATAGAACTCTTTATAAAAAATAGTAGAACAAGATTCTCCTCCCATATGGGGTCATATTCAAAAGCTGGGACCACATCAGACTCATCAACTAAATGTGTCACATGTAACTCAACAACATCTCCATTTTTACGTTGAGGTCCAATAGCCAAAACGTCCCTATCACATGTCACTTTTACTAAATAATTTCTTTTAGGAGATCTGATATAAATAATGTTATGACCTATTTTTACTTAGGTTAAAACAAACACGATATTATGAACTCAAAAAGAATTAATTTTTGTATAGAGTCGTCACTTAATTTTAAAGAAAATGAGGAAACATATTTATTTATTAACATATATAACTTTATTTCAATCTGTGAAATCAATTTAGATTCTAGGTAAGAGTTCAAATTATTCCGAAGAGAAGGAATTAGGCACCTTCAAAATCCACAAATGTGTTTCCCGATCAGACTTAGGTTTATTGAAAGATAGAAAAAAATCAACGTTTGTAAATATAAATATAAAATGTGTATTAAAATGATACAAATAATTTATATATAAAGAATGTATAAATTACATAAATTATCGTAAAAATAAAAATTATGTGAAGATAAACAAAAGTATATAATAATATGTATGGAAAGAAAAGAAAAATTGAATAAAGAAAAAATCGCTTTAAAGAAAAAGATTACGTAATATTTTTTAGTGTAAAAAGTGTGAATTATTTGATTAAATATTTAAATCAATTTAATATAAATATTAACGGTCTAAATTTGTCTAACACATGATGAGAATTGCATAAATAAAAAATATCCCGCCCAACACCCAAAAAATAAAGTTTTCACTGTGATAATATTTGTACAATTATAAGAATGTAAAAATACAAACATAAAAATTTGAACTCTCCTTTTGAGTGTCTTTTTTAATATGTATTCCCGAGAATCTGTACAAACACTCGTGATAAAATGTTAGTAACAAATCAAAATAAATTAAGAAATATATATATATATATATATATATATATATTTTGTTAAAGCGTGGATCGGATAAAGTTTTAAATATTATAAAAATTTCGTCATCATCGAAATTTATTTATTTTATTTCTATTTGTATACGAAATATCCATTTTTTATTTGCAAATGCCTCAAGAATCGAGGAAGAATTTTTTTATCGGCCAAAATCATGTAGTATCTTATCGTTATCAGACAAGCATACCTAAAAATCAGTAAAAGAAATAAAATACCACCCAAACAGTCTCAAAATTTGCGCACACAGTAATGGGGTAAAACAGGACCATCGCAACAATTAACAAGAAAATCAAAAGGTGCAACCAAACAAGAATCAATCTAAATGCCAAAGTCAGTAGCAAAATGAAGCAACAATCAGCAAAATCTATCATTAATAGAACCCATAAATAGTGATCTTCATCGGAGAAGACCAAGTTTCTTAGAAAATCAACGCCGGCCCCACTGAAAAAATATTTTGCTCGGGTTTGGCCAACTCCGGTCGGATCTAAAAATAATTTGGACAAAAACAAACATAATACAAATATTATCAAGCATTGAAATAGCCAAAAAAAAAAACAATCGACACCGCTACTTCAACGATGATGGAACGCTGGAGCAGCGGGATTTCTTGGCCGAATCCAACCCATTTTTCGACAAACAGTAGCAAACGGGAGAAGGGAAGGGGCGGCACAGTTGGTGGTGTAGTGGCTTGAATTCCCCGACCATAAACTCCGGCGAGCCAGCAAAGAAAGTGAACGGGGAAAAGGATCGATGGCTAGTGGAGCTTGAAGCTCATCGAAATACGACCATAGTTTCACTAGAGAAGACAAAGAGAGAGCACTGTGAGAGAATGTTAGAGTTAAAGGAAGAGTGAGCAATCTGATGTTTTTGTGTATATGTGTGTTGTGTATTTTTGTATGCTAAAAAAAAAATCAACCCACCTCTTATTTATTTATAATAAAAGAACTCATCCTCTATTAATCAAAAAATAAAAAATCTTCCCCTGAATTATTTTTTTTAGTCCAAAAGTTTTTAACCGAAGGATTTTGCATCCTTTTAGTCAATGTGAAAAGATTTTTATCCAATAGATGAAAATTCCAATCCGTCATCTAATGTATCACCTTTTTAAAAAATGACGAGATCTTAACTTGACTGATTTATTGCTCAACATATTAAAATAATTAAGTCAATATTATCATTTTCAGACTATATTAAATAATGTACAAAAAATATGGATATCGATATAAAATTATTGAAAAATGCAAACAACAAATATAATATAATTATCTTTACAAAATGCATTACGCTATAAACAATTAAAATTATATTATGTAAAAAAATATTACAACGTTATGTTATGTACGTATGCAGATGACTGTGTAAAAATATTAAAAGGATAATAAACTGATAAAAGTTTTAAAATTTACGAAATTAAGGAAAATTATCAATAAATTGTGTAAAATTAAAATATGACAGTAAATTGGTAAAAATCCTAAAATAATGATGATTATCAATAATTTGTTAAAAATTATAAAAAGTATCTAAAAAATTGTATTTTGTGCCTTTAACAATTAGGAAGTCTGAATGCATTAATTTTTATCATGGAAAGCCAAAATTGGGTGTCAACAGTTTGCCTCTTTTCGTTATGAGTAAATTTTTATCACAGAGATCCAAAATTGGGTGTCAATAGTTTGCCTCTTTTCGTTTGAAGACGATGTAGAAGTCTTCGAACGAAAATATTAACGTGTACCCAATTTTGCTCGATAAAATATTATTTTTTCTAAAAAATTCGACCGAACTCTAATTTAGAGTTTCCTACATACCTCGAGTTGCATGAGGATCAGGTCGAGTGTAGTTCAAAAGATTAGGCAAATTGCCCTGTTATTAAGGGTGAATGACCATGTGAAATGATTATTGAGATAAGGACTATTTTGGAATAGAAGTGCTCATGTATTTTCGATGCCTCTTTCAAAATTATCCCAGTATCGAGCTGTGAGATGCTGAGAATGCAACATTGTGCACTTGTTAGGGAGAAAGAATGATTATGGGGTTGTGACGATCGAACTCTGCATTGAGCTTCCTACATATCTCGAGTATCATGAGAATCGGGCCAATGTAGTTCGAAATGAGAAAATAGGGTAGATTTTGAGGTGGTTCTCAAAATTTGCCTCAGTGTATGATTCATGGCTAACACTGTCTTCTGGGAAAGAGCAAAAAAATGTCTTGTTATTGTGGATTGTATTTGACTGAAAAGATGTGTGACGTCTCCGATTGTCTACGGTGACTCGAGGATGAACAACATCTCTGTTTGTCTGCGGGGACTTGATGTATGAAATCTCTAATTAATTATGGAGACTGATATTGATTGTCGTCTTCGATTATGTACGAATACTTGAGAATGAAGGATGTCTCTGATTGTCTATGGGGACTTGAGAATGAAAGACGTCTCGAATTGTCTATGGAGATTTAATTGGTGATATCTTCAATTGTCTATGGAGACTGATGTTTGATTGTCGTTTTCGATTGTCTACGAAGACTTGAGAATGAAAAATATCTCTAATTATCTATGGGGACTTGAGAATGAAAGACGTCTCTGATTGTCTACGAAAATCTAATGGATGATATCTCCAATTGTCTATGGAGACTGATACTTGACTGTCGTCTTCGATTAACTACGAAGACTGATGTTGGTTGTCATTTTCTATTGTCTATGAAGACTGACGGATGACATCTTCAATTGTCTATGGAGACTGATGTTGATTGTCGTCTCCGATTGTCTACGAAGACTATGCACGATATCTACAATTGTCTATGGAGACTTGATGATAAATAACGCCTCTGATTGTCTACAGAGACTATGTAATGAATGATATCTCTGAATGTCTATGAAGACTATGTCATGAATAATGTCTTCGATCATCTATGAAGACTATGTTGATTGTGGTAAAGTCCACCGGTTGTCTGCGAAGACTTGATGATAAAATTATGTCTCCGGTTGTCTACAGAGACTATGTAATGAATGATGTCTTCGATTGTTTATGAAGACTTCGTTGATTATCGTCTTCGATTGTTTACAAAGACTATGTGATGATAGATGTCTTAGATTGTCTACGAAGACTATGTTGATTGTTGCTTGATATCTGCGATTGTCTGTGGAGACTGATGTTGGTGACCATCTTTAATTGTCCATGAAGGCTAAGGCCTTAAGCTAGTAAGGTGATTGAAATCTAATAGTCTCTCGACTGGCGAGGCTAATGAAATGTAAAAGGCTTTCAACTAGCCTAATAAGTGTAATAGCCTCTTGACTGACGAGGCTATAAAAAATGTAAAATGCAAGTATTTGAAGTTGTGTCTGAAAGAAAAAGTCAAAATGCTTGTAATTGAAAACTGAGAGCCTTAAATAAAAAGTAAAAATGCATGTATGTGAAAGTGAGTGCCTTAAACGAAAAGTAAAAAATGTCCGCATATGAAAATAGGCGTCTTGAAAAAAGGAAGAATTTTTTTTATATATATATTTTCTCAGTAAAAAGTGCTGAAAAATAAAGAAAATACAATCATGTCTTGACTTCAGTTGGTACTAATAATTAGTAGTGTGCATAAGAATTCCCCCATCTCCTTCCCAGCTAACCAAGATCGACTTTAGGATAACTCTTATAGTTTCAAGTGGTCTCTCAGACATACCTAAGTATCGACAAGATTTGATCGTCTTGCTTTAAACAAAGGTTTCAAACTACACTTATCCCCATGTTTCAAGCACCCTTTCCAAGAATAAAAGTTCTATTTCACACATATTTGCATAATTTTTTTTTTGAATTTGGGGACATCTACAGAAATACACTCACTCGAAAAGAAATTCAATACATGCAATTGTGATACCATAGGCTTGACCTTCATGTAAGTATCCCGAATTTATTTATTTTGTTACGTATTTGCATACGTAATATCCGTCTTTTATTTGTGGAGGTCTCGAAAATCCACAGAAAATTTCTTCATTGACCAAAATCATGTATTATCTTATCATTATCAGTCAAGTATCTCCAGAAATCAGTAAAAGGAATAAAATACTTTAGTTCCAAAATTTACGTACACGGTAATGGGGTAGAGCAAGACCATCGAAAAATTAATAAAGTCATCAAAATGTGCAACCAAACAAGAATCGGTCCAAATGCCAAAGTAAGTGGTAAAAATGGAGCAACAATCAGCAAAATAAATCATTAATGTAACCCATAAATAGTGATCTTCATCGGAGAAGATCAAATTTTCTTAGAAAATTCAAGGCCACCGGAAAAATATTTTGCTCGGGTTTGGCCAACTCCGATCAGATCTGAAAACAACTTACGCAAGAACAAACATAATACAAATATTATCAAGCATTGAAATAGCCAACAGTAGGAAAAAATACATTCCAGAATGTAAGAACTCAGACTCATTACGAAGCGATGGCACTTCATGTTACATCAAATCTTGAAGGTATATTAAATCTTCCATCATGTAGGATAATTCATAAACTCTTTGTCATATCGTCTTGACATCAAGATTTCATTCGAAGTAACTCATGTCAAGCATTTCATTCATGAGAAATTGATAATGACCAAATGAATCAGATACATAAATAAGGAGGCTGTGATGCTGTTACATTCCAACAAGCTCTATAAAAAGGTACAGGAAGAGAGAGATGGAATACAACTTAATGATCCTTACAAAGAATATTATAACATGAAATTGAACTTTGAGACTACTAGCACAACATGGTTATTTTTTGGACTCAATTTTTTCAAAACCAGAATCTCAATTTCCTCATAATCTATAGAAACAAATAATTCTCGTTGAGCTCTGGAGCTTTTCTCCTATGGGCTGGTGGCCGGTATGGTAAATATATTGACTCCTCTATCCAAAGAGATTTAATCAGAACTTTGTATAGTTTATCATGAACTCTCCTTTGAATACCAGAGTGTCTTTTGGCAAATCAATACCTTCTCATTCTGTACACCGTATTCTGTGTCTTCTTGACGACAGCTCCATCTCATGCCCTTAGCCATAGTGGCAACGATGTCTGTGAAGTAACTGGATTCCCGGATAATTGCATAACCATTGGGACGCAAAATACGATCCATTTCCAGCAGAACGTACTTCATTTCACATCTGTAAGATGATCATAACTGATGTTAGGATACTCGTTTATGCTCGCTTCAAATGATATTTAACTGGTGACGACATTATTCACTAAAAGATGGGTTGAGGAGTTAGCTTTGAAGGCACTAAGTTCTTACCTATGACTTTCAGCAGTGAATAGATTGTCAAGATGAAGGAGATCATACGTTCGGGGATAGGTTGAAAAGGCCTCGCACCTATAGAACAACAAACAAAAATACTTAGCCTAAAAGTAGGATCATGAAAGTTAGAAATGAATCAATTCTGCAAATTAGGCATCAATCTTGCAAGTAAAAATAAATTACCAGTCATGAAACGCCCCGATAAGACCTCTGTCATAGACCACTGAAAGTGTATTTGCAGCATACGAGGAAACCACATTCATGACCCAAAGTGGATCCTCAGCCAGAGCAGCAGCAAAACCTCCGTACAAGGTGTTCATGTCCAACACATTCCTGATCTTGTCAGTTCCAATAGCAGGGAGCAACTTCTTGTAGTGCTTGGCTCGCACCTTCCACTTACTATCGTCATGCTTGAAGGCACCCGCGCTACCTCCACGAACATCAGAAACACGTTCTGGGGCAATATGTAATCTTTCTGGCCATTTGGCTAGAGCATTCAACTTAAGTTTCTTAGCACCTGGATTTGGCACGACCACACAAGGTCGAAGAGGAGTGTACCACGCGGAATCAGGTTCAGTACCATCATCACATTTTGGTGGGTAGGTATCAGGGTTATCAAGTTTCCTATAGCAGCTATTGGCTGACAATTTCTGCCACACGGCAATGTCATCCTTCTTGTTAAATAATTTGAAGCACATTGAAGTTAGCAAATCTTGCAACTTCTCGTAATCTGATCTCTGCTCCTCAATGGTGGTATTCCATCCTCTCCAACGATTCTCATAATTCACTGGGGGGCCAGAAAGGACCCAGAAACCTCCAGGGCGCAATATACGATGTACTTCAAGAAGGTAAACTCCACCTGTCAACAGTGAGGACTGATTAGAAAAGTAGCCTAACAAAGTAGTTCCAATTTCTGGCATGCTTAATATACAAAGGCTGGATTTTGCAGCCAGCCTTATAGCAGAATTGGGATCACATTGCATAAAATCAAGACAAGCATTTATCTTTTTTCTGAATATGCTGCTTACCAAATTCGGTCCATGGAATTAGGCATCTTGAGCAATGAGCCATGTCAAAAGAGTTTGAAGGGAAAGGAAGACGCTGCGTTGAAATAATGCCCAAAACTGCAGGAATTCCACGTTCCAGAGCAAACTGAACTTGAGCTTCATGATTATCTCTTGGGGCAAGAGAGACTGTCAGAATTCCACGATCCAGTAGGTCACCTCCCCAACTTGCCACCTAGATTAAGAAGGAAAACATAAAATAAGTAGAAATTCTAGTTTATATATCAATCAAACAATTAGGCGGCGCCTCAATCTCAAACAAATTCCAGCTAATATATTTCATCAAAACTATTCGGGATAAACATCATATAATATAAAGTTTTGTAATTAAGTAATTTGACAAGAAGAAGTGATATTACAAACAATAATGATCAGCTAGTGGCTATGTAGGATTGAGAAAATACACAATTAGCAGAATGGTTATGACATTATGCCCAAAGATAGCTGAAAATGTAGCGATAAATCAAGAGTATCTTATGACAAAAGCCTAACGGAAAGCAAGCATGGCTATGGATGTGGAATCTTCATCGGCACTCTTATATTGTAAACTAAAGCTCCCCATCCCACCCCACCCACCTGGATGAAGATCAAACAGTAACTTTTTGCAAGTTGGCTGCTTTTTGTATTAGTTGGTGCTCATATATATCCATTATGAAACGTAGTTTAGATATTTAAGCATTAATAACACATTGTCTTTGAGTGACGATGCTAGCTAAAATTCCCATACAACTAACTAAATTTATCGGCACTCACCCCACAACCAGTATCAATGGCAGTCCGGATGGTGCCATCTTTCATTTCTGGGATCAAATCTTCCATCAGATCAACATACTTCCCAACACCATTGGGGAACATAGTACCACCTCCAGGAAAGATGAACTTCTCCCCTTCTTTAACGAGCCAATGTTGATTGGATTTTTGTTTGTTAATCCAATCATATGGAACATTCCTGAAGCCAGATCGGAACAGCAAATTAGCAGAAAACAATGCTAGGAACGAATACATCGACAAAGAACAAAACAAAGACAAACAAATATATCGAATATAAGTATTACCTGTACCAACATTCATTTTTGCTCTTTGGCCATCTTATTGGAACCTTATAACCATCTGGTGGGGGGACTAAGCATTCCTTCCTTTCAAAATTAGGAGGGCAATGTCGTTCCATGAAAGTAAGGCGATGAAGACCGTACTTCTTCCATCTCTGCAATATCAACAATATATCATTCACATGGTTGATTACACCTAAGGAATAAAGTTATAAGAACTATAAATTAGTCAAGAGAAAATACCCTTGGATCTGTGCACGGGGTATAGTCCTGATAGTCAGCACTGCATTCAGGAAAGGAACTGGCTTTGGTTTGTAGAGAGCCAGCAGAATTCCCTCTGGGAGTTTCGTCTTCCCTGTTAACCTCCTTAGTTACAAATGACCCCTTTTCGGAGCAAAATATTCCTCCAAGATAGAATGACAACCCACAGAGCACCACAACCATTAATCCCACTTGGACTTTCCATGAATTTTTATTTGGTGGAAATGGTTTTCCATCTTTGTGCTTCATGTTGTAACTTTTTATTGATTATTTACCTGCACAAGAAGCAAAGAATCCGATAAAGCATTTCCACCTCTTTAATTAATACTTAAGTCTTAGTAAAAGAAAAACAAACACTTGAAAATCTTTCAATCCTAGCTGCTTTCAATAGATCGTCAAGAAGAATGAAAGAATGGAAACATCACTCAACAACAACAACAACAAAAACATACCCAGTGTAATCCCACAAGTAGGGTCTGGGTAGGGTAGTGTGTACGCAGACCTTACCCCTACAAGGTAGACAGGTTGTTTCAGATGGACAATGAAAACATCACTCAAGCATATGAAAAGTAAACCATCTTATGCTGGTTGAACTTAACATACATAAGAGAAGCATCAATCAGAAAGGAGATGTTGCAGCATAAATACTTAACTCAAAACAAACAAGTCTTGCAGCACAGAACAGAACAGAAAAGTGCAACACCTAAGAGCACAGTACTCAACTACCTATGCAACCAGAAAACTCACAAGCCCAAATCAGGAATAAACAATAATGCATCAAACATCCACCAAGTATATAGGGTCTTTTCTAAAGGGGGCAATCACAGTTCTTGGTAAAGCATAGGACCATTACAGATCTAACTGTCAGAGTCAGCAATAATAACTAACTATTGGTAACCATGAGATCTGTTAAGACTCAAAGGAACACTTTAGACTTTACAAGTCATATCATCTTTATACTTTCCACACATGACACAGGGCCCCCATAGCTTTATCAAATTCAGCTGTCCTAATGAGGGCCCTCTAAACCAAACCAATACATGTGGATCTAACTTGAATTGCATAAAAGCAACAAGAAAACAAGAAAGGAAGGAAAGCACAACTCACAACAGTCTTATGACAAAAAAATCAAGCAAGAAGAATAATACCAACAAAACTTGACAGCTAACCAATCAGTTGATATTTCTCATATAGAAATTAATGGGGTTGGAACTTGAAACCTATGTTGCTCAGACTCTTCAAAGATGTCACTAGGTGTATGTCGGATCCTTCAAGCATTTTTTTAGGATCTAACACGAGTGCGACTAACATTTTTGAAGAGTTCGAGTAACTTATCTTGAAACCACATTGGTTGAAAAACTTAATGACATTCAGATTATGGGGTTGTTAATTGTTATTTATTCCCAAAATAAACTTGCCAACAAAGTATGAACAGAAGAAAAAAGAAATACATATTAAATGCAAGTATCTGTGCAGTAGAGTTCAAAATGACAAAAAGATTCAATCTTTATGACCATTTTACTCCTCCAAAACCAAAAATCTTCCCCATAATATCACTCATCCTCATTCAAGAAAAAAAAGAAAGAAACAATGATGAAAAACATCCAATTAGCATCTAAAAATCAAGATTATAGACAGCAAAGACACAATGCCAGGATCTGAAAAAGATCTGACACACACCAAAAAGTACCATAATTTTTACATGAAAAGAAATGCAACAGCACAATTGAAAGATTTAAAAAAAAAAAAAAGTACCTCCAATATTACAGTATGATGATATAATTATATATATCAAACAAATGTTAAAAGACCCACAAATTCTCCTCTCTCACTGTATTTCAGGAAAGATTAATGGGTCCAGAAAGATGAACCTAGAAAAAGAGAAGAAGAATAGAGTGAGATATATAAATATGAAAACAACACATACATAAATAAGAAGAAAAAAGGCACATCCCCATAAGATTAATTATAGGGGAAAAATAAAGATTTTTTTTTAAAGAAAAAAGATGCTAGTTGAATATGATGGTTCTTGGTAATTACCTTTCTTCATGATTGTCCTTTCTTTTTTATATATCTGTTACTTTTGTCATATGTATGAACCAAAAATAAAGAAACAGAACAAAAGAAAATTTAGTGCAATAGATTTGTTTTGTCTTTTGTTTTTGTTTTTCTGGGTGTTCTTGATCAGGTAAACGGTAAAAAGGAAAATGACTTCTATTTTCACGCACGATCGATGTTACAGGTGACTTCTCTTTTGTTTTTTCTCCTCTTTTTCTTTGATGGAAATTTGTATTTTCTGTGTCTCAATTTATACATGAATATCGTTGACTAAAGTTGAATTTCCTTTTTTCTTTTTTTTTAAATATGTAAATATTTATGTGATTTAAATTATTTTGTTAAGATTAAAATAAAAAAATTAAATTTAAGCAATTATGAAAAAAAATATCATTCTTTTAACGTAATAAACAAGTTAATTGATCAAAATCGTCGAGCATGATAGGCTCGACTTGATTCGACTTTTTTTCCTCTTCGATCTCTCACTTTGTTACGCTCTTTTTCTGTACCATCTCTTAAATGAAGATATTGAATCGGCGACTTTCACAAATATCTTCCACCGATCCTTTCTTCTTTACCAGTTTGAATTTTTCAAGTCATTCTATTACTATGATCAACGGAAAAAAAAATATAAAATAATATACCTATTAAGATAAAAATCAAATGTGAATCTCGTAGGTGCACGTATCAAATTAAAATAATATGTATATATCATAAAGCCACAGATGAATCTTGGTAGATCAAAAGGAAAAAGAAACATTACATTCTATACTGCATTTTTTTAAGAGAACTTCAATAGGTAAGGCTTTTCAATTAAAAATTAATAAAAATTGTACATAGTTGAATTTATTTTGCTTTTAAATCAAAATTTCCAATTTCAAGCATGGAGTTGCAGAACCTATTGCTAGATAGAGTTTTACTCCTTTTAGTAAGCGTAACTCTACCAAATACAAATTATTCCAAATATAGAAATTCTAAATTAAGAAGAAAAAACAATTGCTTGATAAAATAAGTGTACGTGTCCATATCTATAGTTTTATCCAAGTCTCTACTAAAGAATGAAAAATTAAAAATGCATAGTTTTTGCACTATAGTTTGCCTAACCAATAACCATGGCAAGATCAAAAATAAAAATACATATAAATCAAATTTACATTTTTGGGAAAATTGAATCTTTGGTGAAGGCAAGTTGTACTAATAAGATTCAAAACTAACTTCTTTTTTTTTTTTGAGGAAAATGTTCACGTGAGTTATGACATTACAGAAAATTAAGGTCAAAGGGCGGCGGTTACTTTATTGATTATAACTTCCCCTAGTCGGTTGCCACCAAGGTTTTCATTTATATTCTCATTAAAAAAAAAAAAAAAAAAAAAAAGTAAATGCCAATGAAATAAAAAAAACATAACACTCCTCTCTCTTGCTTTTACTTATCATCACTAATATTTCAATCTAATATTTATAATATTTCAATTTAATTTTATATTTTAATATTAATTATTTATAATCTGAACTAATTTTATGATACAATAATTATTAATTTTATGATACAATAATAATAGTGCGACCATCCACGAGGGCCATTTAATGAAATAAGAAACGGGAAATGTACATTTGCCGTCAAATCCGTACACTTGCACCTTGTAATATTGATTTATTTTTGGTTTCCTTTGAATTATTTTTTCTCCTTCTCTTGTGAAGTGTTCATATTTGTATTGATAGAATTAGTAATTATTTCCTGGTTTACTATTAATTGGTATCAACATGCTTCTTCATTACAAGTAACATGCCATTAAAAAAATACTATTTAATACTTCCTCCGTCTCAAATTACCTGTTCCAAAATTTCTCATTTTACCTGTCTTTTTCATTAATCAAGAAGAGATAAAAAAAAATAACATGTTTTACCCTTTGCATTAATTACTTTTTCTTCAAATTAAACTGTAAACATCATTTAATAGGAGTATTATGGTAAAATAAACATGTTATTAATTATTTTTCTTAATTCATGTGTCATCTCAATTTGAGACGGGTAATTTGAAATGAAGGGATCTCAATTTGAGACGGGTAATTTGAAACGAAGGGAGTGTAAAATTAAAGCATCAAAGTGAAGTCATAATTAGTGAACTTGGCCCATCTTACATAGTACTCTTTCAATCTTCAATTCTTTGTTTGATAATTTTTGTTTAACATATCAACTGTTGTACGAAGTTTGTGGGGAAAAATGGGGAAAGACAGGCCAACCACGATGTCGTCAATGCATATAGTATTATTTTTCTTCCCTACTATGATCTTTGACAAACTAAATATAATTTATTAATAAACACAGAGGTTTCCAAAAAGGATAAAATATAAATAGATCACCGACACATATCTTTTTATGTATTTTTTACTTTATTCTTTGCTTGATTCTTTTGTCATTCCTAGATTCAAAAAGGGAATTGTCTCGTTGGATGCCTTTGTCTCTAACAAGGGAAGTAAGATACAGTTGGTAAGTAAGTATAATAAGGTAAATTTTATTATTTTCTGCATGCAAAGTACAGAATAAATTATTTCTCTTTTATTTTTATTTTTTATAAAGAAAGCACATACAATTGTTATCTTTTGCAATTCCGAGAAATTTAACAGTAAGAATTAAGTGAAATTATTGATCAACTTTAAGTACATAAGTATCCTCACAATTCTAGTTAACTATTATCACAAATTTCTGTTAAATGCCAGAGATTTATTGATGAACAATTCGTACACAAATTTCACTTTTTAAAGTGTAATTGTTGCTACATATGTACGATACAAATTGACTAATTGCGACAAAATTATAAAATGAAAGAACTAATAAATGTGCATGTAATAAACATTTTTAGACAGCTATCCGCTAGCTACTTTAAATGAAAAGGACGTATTTAAATGTTTTCGATCAACTAATTTCACACTGAAATTATATTCTTGTTCTTCATAGGCAAAATTCTGGGATTAAAAAAATAAATTAATCGAAAAAACATATTTATGAGAAATGGAATTCAAACAGCAAATTTTGCTACCAATCTCTAGTAATTTACATGGGAAAAAAGGACAAGCAGTTTAGATAATCAACCGACTAAAGTACTAACTAACAAATAATTAATCACAAAATTAATTTTGATTGGAAGCCCAACGCTTTCATGAAGATATTTAATTTTCAATTTATTTCTTCAATTTCTCAACTTGAAAGTCAGATTCTTTTTCTAACTTCAACTAAATCGAATGATGTGTTTATACAAAAGAGAAAGAATTATGTTGTACGTAAACAATTACTATTGTTATATAGTATTATATTTATAAGTATGTAGTAATAATTATAGTATATTTCTTGGAAGGTAAGTGTTATCTCTTGCATGGCAACTATACGTAAACGATAAATGGTTTCAATCAATCTCACTGGACCGCGTTAAATATACTATAAATAATTTCATTTTCTCCTTTTCATCTTCCTTTTTTTATACTAATAATTTTCTTTTGGCCTTTGTCTTTTTCCCCTTTTGGACGTTGATTGTTTGTTAAGTTGAACATAATTGAGGAAAACTTATAATTCAAGAGTTATGTTACCACCTTCTTCTGTCGGTGAAGAGTTTTACATGTTGAAACATCACTTATCTATTAAGTATTACCTTAATCATAGTTTATTTAATTTGGTTGCATTTTAAATATATACGTATTTTGAGAGGCGTGTTTGTCAAAAATATTTTTTGAAGAGTAACATGCATTTTGTGTAGAGCTGTCAATACGGGTTGGTCCAGCCCATCTGGGCTAGCCCATACGGGCTTTGAGTTTGACGGGTCAGACAGGGTTGGCCCATTTAAATGACGGGTCAAAAAATATCAAGCCCACATTATTACCCTGTGGGCTGCGGGTCTCATGGGTCAGCCTACTTTTTAAAAAATAATATTTTATAATTTAATTTTATACTGTTAATAAACATAAATATTTATCACACAATAACACATAGTATTAATATTTGTTAATCAAAAGGGAGCCAGAGCTCGAATCACCCAAAGTAGGAAGAAAACGAAGAGGTGGCACTACTCAATCGTAAATTTTTTAATATGTATCACTTTATAATTTCATATAGAAATGTTTCACTAACATTCCTCATGAACTCTAACATATCTGCACAAGAGAATAGTACTAATGAATTATAAACAATGATCTTAAAAAAACATTTCTCTTTCAATTGTAAACAGAATATATCAAGCAATGAATTTTTGAGTAATTAACTCAAATTATTAAATTCAAAACTTTGAACTAAGTAAACATGTCCGATTAAACTCTAAAGAAACATGTCACATCTCTATTGGAAAGTAGTTGCAAGTGTGTCTGTTATGGCCTTCATATCCACACTTGCCACAACGATTTGATGTTGATGAAAACTTTTCACTACTTTCACTACTTTTTTTTTATCTACCTTTCTTGGGTCTTCTTGGTGGGCGTTTATATTTTGGAGGCAAGACCACATCTTCTAACACCTCTGGTGGTACATGCCAGTCTCATTTATCGGGCATTAGACACAGCAGCATTTCATAAGTCTTCACCAGTGCCTCATTCTTGTAGTAATCTGAACAATATGGCTTCATTTCCTTTACATGTTTGCTTTTCAAAACAACAATAGCGTGCGCGCATGGTATCTCATCAAGTTGAAATCTACCACAGTTGCATGTTCTATTATCTAACCGAACAATGTATTTTCTTCCTTCTTCATACACACCGTATATGTAGTTAGTTGATTCCTTAATCTGTAAATATTATTTCATAAAGGTTTATGTAAGTCAACATAATATATGAATCATAAAAGACCCAGATTAATTAAATATAAAGAACAAAAATTCAACTGGAGGCATATTTCAACAGATGTATCAAAATGATACATATGACTCCCAGATGTATCACTTTGATACATCTGTTATCAGATAGTTAAAAAAAAATCTGCAAATCAACTTACATAAGTATAATAAATATTAGTAAATAATTTACCATCAAATGCGATGACTTTGCTTCGTTCAATTGAAGAATTTGTTGAAATCTATGTCCAAATCAAGTTTTCTTTTAATATCTTCAATAATGTCACTTGGGGTGATTATTCTTTTGTGGTTCACCAACTGTGCAGCTGCTATTTCTTCTACAAAAGCAATTGTTGCATGTTGCTGCTCAAAACCTCTGTCCATTATTGAGCAGGTGTGTTCATCGTTGAACGTACGTGCTATGAATGTATCAGTACCAAACTTACAGGACGCCTTGAATAACCAACTACATTCCGGAGATTTGCATAGAAAGACATAACTGAAAAAAATGCCAAAATATATATCACCAATATAAAGTTACGTTAATCGATTTTTATATGAATCACCAAATACCATATGAATCACCAGTTAAATTAGAATTTGAGCCATTTAACATATGAATAACTAGTTACAATATTTCACTAATATGAAGTTAATCTGTTAATCTAAAATTATATAAATCACTAATATGAATTACCAGTTATATGACCCAGTAATATAAATCACCATTTATATGAAACACTAGTTATATGCATCACCAATATGAATGACCAGTTTTATGAAACACCAGTTATATGCATCACCAATATGAATCACCAGTTATATGAATCACTAGTTATATGCATCACCAATATGAATCACCAGTTATATCAATCACCAGTTATACGAATTTGTTGTACGAATCACCAATTATTTGAAACACCATTTATATGCATCACCAATATGAATCACCAGTTATATGAAAACATCGGTTATATGCATTACCAATATGAATCACCGATTATACGAATCACCGGATATATGAATCACCAATTAATCATACTTACATAAATCCCTAAATCTTTGTGCATTGTATGCAGAACTAGATTTCAAGTGGAGGCATATTTGTGCAGATGTATCAAAGTGATACATATGAGTTCCAGATGTATCACTATGATACATCTGTTATCGGATAGTTAAAAAAGTCTGCAAATTAACTTACCATCATACTCATGACTTTGCCTTGTTCAAAATCTGAAGAAAAAGTTTCACAGACATATCATTATGAATCTTCAACGCTGATGAATTTCCTTGAACAACGTATTTGACATGAATTCTTTTCAGAGAAACGTCAATTTTCAATTGAATTGATATGGCGTCCATTAAATGGTGGTACGATATTTTTTCATGAATTACAACATCGTCGATCCGATAGTTATCATACCTTATTTCTGAAACTCATTCTCCAAAATGACGCAACAACACCGTCACGAGTTCCATTGAAGATATTCAGAAATTTTAGAAGAAAGATCGATTTTTTTCCCAAATTTTGAAAAATTTGATCTTGTAATCTGGTATGGTTCAAAAATATTGGTTTGATTCAAATTTGAGCTCTTGTTGAATGGGATTGCGTTTTTAACGCTTGTAACCGTTTTGTCGTGATTTGCGTTATTGAAATCAGAGAAAATCCATTACTTCGTTAAATAAAGAACTGATTTGTTTCATATGTATCACCTTTTTATATGTATCACCGCTTAACATATGTATCACCATTTCAAAAATCTGGGATAATATGTAATTAGTAAAATAATCGGAATTTTATGTAATATTACTTAAGTAGGCGTTTGGCCATAAAAACTAAAAAAAATTGAAGTTGGAGCTGAAGTCCGAGTTGGAGTTGTGTTTGGCTATGTGTTTTTTAAAGATGTTTTTAGACTTTTGAAAAGTCTTTTTAAAATTTAATCTTATGTCCTAAACCTTTAAAAACTATCAAAATTGCCCCGCTAATTTATCTACTGATTTAAATTGCTTTAATGTCTCAAGAAATTACCTGCCGAAAAAATATTCTGACGATTTTGGCTTTGGTTCACAAAATGTATTCCATAATATATTCTGACAAAAAAATATTGATTGCTTAGGGCAAATGCAACACAAATAATTTACTTGCCTCGTAAAAATGCATTTATTATTAGTCTGCATAATTAGTTCTGAATCATGAAGTGCTTGTCTGGGCAACTTATTGTCCATATACTTATCACAAGAGGTGAAGGTTGTAATTTATATTGCTAATCTTAGTGCTATGCAACTACTTTTGACATTTTAATTGCTCATTGCAACACATAAAGAAAAGTTAGCAAATAAGTATTGAATATAACATTTTTTGCACTGTTTAAGTGATATAGGACTGCGGATATGTGTTCCAAATTGAATTTACAAAACTCTCGAGTTTTTCCAATCTAGTGTAGTTAATAAGCTTTGTGTAATATTATAGTGAAAGAAAAATACTGGCATTTGTTTATGATTGTTGGTTGTGGATTTGTTCAATTAATAAGGGCGTTGTGTAATATTAAAAAAATTGAGGTTATATGTAATAATAATAAAAATTGAAATTGGAAAAAAGTGAAAACAACAAAAAGTTATTTTTACTTTTCAGAAAATAATTTTAGAATTGCTTTTGGAATATCTATGGCCAAACACCACAAATTCTATAAAGTGGAAAAAAATTCTGAAAAAAAGTGAATAATTTTTATGGTCAAACCGGCCTCTAAGGATTCAGAAATTTATGTAAATTAGTCAATAAATAAAGAGTACCAGTACATAAGGAAAGGGCCAGATCCAAAAGTCATCCGGCCCAAAGAAAATAACCAAAATACAATCAGACAACAACTACATAGATGAAAAAACATTTTGAAAATATCTTTGGAAAAGCAAGAAGCTTCTTGTCCAAAATCCTCAACTTCGGTAGAATCTCTTCTTAACAATCAACATCATCATCAGTTAGCTCTAGAGAATCATGTGAAATTTTTCTTCTATCTTATCAGCTATCCGCAATTGAAATCTATTCCGTTCTTCTATCTTAACCAATGCTTCAAAAATGATTTTTAAATACCCTTTACATTATAATTTAATTACTACTATGTGTTATGTTCTATGAATGAGATCACATGATGAGGTGGCCCCTCCAAATGGTGAGAACATGAGCTTCTTCATGGAATGGCGGTGCTAAGAATAACATTTTCTTTTTCTTTTTAAAATATGGTACCTTCTTGTGATGAGAGCAACGCGTTTTATTCTGTAGTTTTGTTTGATAACAATATTGGTATTCCTCTGTCCTTAATCAGATATTTTAAATTTTATAGTTAGAAAAGTTTTACCTTTGGTTGACTTTGAATTTTGAAAATTGATAATTTCTTTGTTATAAAGTATAGTTTACTTATTTCCAGCGACGTAGATTCAAAATAGAAAATGAAAAAAAATATTTTTAAATTTTTCGTGTTCAGTTGACTAATATATTTTGAAAATTAATTTTCAAATAAACTTATTTTTCTTTAATTTAAAAAATATTATTTCTCCATTAAAAGTAGAAAAAGTATTTTCCTAAATTTTATTTCAACCTCACCCACTGCAACCATCTAATCCACCCAAATGTCCCTCAACTTACTGCCACATAGCACGACCTACCCTGCCACAGATCGACTCAGAATTTCAACTTGGGATTTTCCGATCTGATATCTGAGATCTAATTCAAACATGAACCTTGTAAATCTAATTTGAAATTCGATGTCCTATCTGAGACCCACTCTAATCTAGAATCTAACTCTAAATCGTGATCCAACTCCCCCCGAGCCGGCCGGCCAACTCTGTTCCTAGCTATAATAGCTACTTGTTATTTACTTTCTCAACACTAATCATTCAATCAGTAAATTATGAATTCTAAATGATACTATATTTTTAACATATAGTTTCTCAATAGAAAAAAAAATCAAATTAGGCGAAGGACAGTATTACGTATCAGTAAATTTTGAATTCTAAATGATATTATATTTTTTAAATATAGTTTCTCAATGGAAAAAGAAATCAAATTAGGCGAAGGACAGTATTACGTTATGTGATGTCGCTATTTGGAGAATTAAAACTAGTTGTTCTTTTATGACACTAGGGATCAAATATTTCACTATCAGTTCTTTTTGATTGGGAATGATGAGCCCAAACTCTGCATGTGGCTTCTTCAGTTCTTCTTCAAGTCCCATGTGACCCTGCCTCATGATGTTATATTAAATTTGAATCATTGAATGGGAGAGGTAATATGCTATACTTCTAAATCTTTTGTGCATAATAAATATAGTTTACTTAATTTAATTTTATAGAAAACCAGAATCATAATATGCTGGAGTAGAAAGGCTTACTTCTAACTGGAACAGAAAAAATATATTAAAAAATTAATTTTCCAAAATGCTGAAAAAAAATAGATACTACTAATATAAGAAGACTCCCGTATCATTATCTTTTATTTTGCTCAATTGATAATTGCGTTTAAGTTTTATTTCTGCATAAGATCTTAGTCATTTAGTTTGTTAACTACATGAATAATTACCTTCTCAATGAAAGTTTAGTTAACTGTGTTGTAACTTCTGTTATTTTGTATATATTCGGATACAAGAATCTATATATAAGCAACAGAAACTTCAAAGAAAGTTCAAGTTCAAGACAAGAACTTATGAAGTTTCTTAACACCTTCAACACTAGATTATGAATAATCTATCTTAGAAATGTGTTAATATTCAGAAAAAGATGAAACAGAAATTTAGACCAAGTCCCCCGACTCCACGGAGTGTCCTTAAGGAATAATTTCCCTCACTGTATCCGAGGTTATGGAATCTTCCTCCCAGGATAAAATGGCCTTCAATCCGAACAATAGTGGTACCTCAAATTGACGGATTCTACGAACTCACTTAACAGCTTGATTGATCACACAGAATATTTGAAGACAAGAAGAGCTTGTGTTTTAGATTATTTTTTTTCATGTCTAAATCTGTGGATGAAAGCAGGTTTATATAGTCATAACATGCCTCTTCTGAAAAGTGACAATGATTCACTTAAAAAGGTGTAACCTTTCCTGAAAAATCATGTATATTCGTCCAAACAGTGTGTTTTTTCCGAACAGGCATGCCTTTCCATGAATCGGTCTGTCATTTTACTGAATGGTTGCATCTTTCTGAAGCATCAGTTCATAACATTGCATCAGTTCAGTTCGAAACAGTGCATCAGTTCACTGTATACATGCATATAAATGGAGGATAAAACACAGAAATTTTTTTTGCGTTTCTGTCATTTTTCCTTTGGTATATTCGGATCGGATTTTGATCAAATAAATTTTATCCAAAAAGATAGATCTCATCGATCGATCATTTGACAAATCCTAATCCAAATCCTAATCCAGATCCAAATCTAAATCTAAATCCGAAGCCGAGCGAGCGAGCGAGCGACGACGACGACGCGAGGCACCACCTTGTTCTTGCCTAACTATCCATGTGGAGTAAGTATTCTTTATTAAAAATACTCCAAAGTTCTCTTCTCCCACCAATGTGGGAGATTTAGTGAACTTTCCAATTTAGGAGTACACTTTTCTAAATTAGTGTATCCTTCCCTCCACCATTTTTCTCTCCATTTTTCATTCACACTTTTTCCATACATATTGAACCCAACAATCCCCACATGAATGGGGAATGACTATTTTTCGTAAAAGTTTTATAGACAAGTATGTGATCATCAAACAAAGACTGATTGCATCTGGATAAGTGGTTTCCCTTTGAACTTTCCATAGTGAATATGCATCGGATGCACTCGGTCAATCGGTAGATTAGATATCTTTGAACCATCGAGCTTTAATGTACACCTAGACAACACATGTCACACAACCAGACTTTTACCGTTTATGGTTCTCACGGTTTTGTTCTTTTCAGTCATGAACGCGTTTCGATTTCATGAGAGCTTAGAGAATAGGCCTTTACTAACATTCTCTTTGAAGCGGCTTCCACTTCACGCTCACTTAGGTGATTTCTAAGCGTTCAATCCTATAGATTAAACTATTTGGTCAAATTTGCCAAATTTAGATAATCATTAAAAGACGTTTAACCTTAAGTCTTATCCTTGTTTACTAAACATAGTCTGCATCATGAGAATGGGTTGGGTAATTGACAATGTTGAACCTGTCAGACACAGCTTTGTTTGATCTCCTTGAACCTAACTCTTGGAAACTCCAGTCTGCTAGTTAGAGTTACCGTCATACTGACCTGTCCTAGACCTTAAACTCATTCCCTTGGATGTTCTTTCCACTCCTTCTCTAGATAGGCCTTTCATAAGTGGATCCAACACATTATTCTTTGACTTTATGTAGTGAACAGTGATAGTTCCACTAGAGAGAAGTTCCCTAACGGTATTATGTCTCCGTCGTATGTGACGAGATTTACCGTTGTATATCATGCTCCCTGCCCTACCTATTGCCGCTTGGCTATCACAATGTATACATACTGGTGCCACTGGCTTGGGCCAATACAGAATATCTTCCAAGAAATTCCGGAGCCATTCTGCTTCTTCACCGGCTTTATCTAATGCGATAAATTTAGATTTCATTGTAGAGCGAGCGATACATGTCTGTTTGGATGATTTCCAAGGAACTGCTCCTCCACCGATAGTAAATACATATCCACTTGTGGATTTTACTTCATTCGATCCGGTGATACAATTTGCATTACTATATCCTTCAAGTACCGCAGGATATTTATTATAATGCAAAACATAGTTTTGAGTGTATTTAAAATACCCCAAAACTCTTTTCATTGCTATCCAATAAGTTTTGTTGGGATTACCGCAGGATAACTTATGAAGTTTCTTAACACCTTCAACACTAGATTATGAATAATCTATCTTAGAAATGTGTTAATATTCAGAAAAAAAGATGAAACAGAAATTTAGACCAAGTCCCCCGACTTCACGGAGTGTCTTTAAGGAATAATTCCCCTCACTGTACTCGAGGTTATGGAATCTTCCTCCCAGGATAAAATGGCCTTCAATCCGAACAATAGCGATACCTTAAATTGACGGATTCTACGAACTCACTCAACAGTTTGATTGATCACACAGAATATTTGAAGACAAGAAGAGCTTGTGTTTCAGAAAAAAAATTTCATGTCTAAATCTGTGGATGAAAGCAGGTTTATATAGCCATAACATGCCTCTTCTGAAAAGTGACAATGGTTCACTTAAAAAGGTGTAACCTTTTCTGAAAAATCATGTTTATTCGTCCAAACAGTGTGTCTTTTCCGAACAAGCATGCCTTTCCATGAATCAGTGTGTCGTTTTACTGATGGTTGCATCTTTCTGAAGCATCAGTTCATAACATTGCATCCGTTCAGTTCGAAACAGTGCATCAGTTCACTGTATGCATTGCATCTTTCTGAAGCATCAATTCATAACATTGCATCCGTTCAGTTCGAAACAGTGCATCAGTTCACTGTATACATGCATATAAATGGAGGATAAAACACAGAAAATTTTTCTGCGTTTCTGTCATTTTTTCTTTGGTATATTCGGATTAGATTTTAATCAAATAGATTTTATCCAGAAAGATAGATCTCATCGATCATTTTCCAAATCTAAGTCGAGCAAAAAACGACAACAGCACAAAGCACCACCTTGTTCTTGCCTCACTATTCATGTGGAGTAAGTAGTCTTTATTAAAAACACTTCATAGTTCTCTTCTTCAACCAATGTGGGAGATTTAGTGAACTTTTCAATTTGGGAGTACACTTTCTAAATTAGTGTTTCTTTCCCTCCACCATTTTTCTCTCCATTTTCCATTCACACTTCTTCCATACATATTGAACCCAACAACTCCCTCCCCTACGCCCCCCCCCCCACCACTCACCCACTCCCACCCTAACTTTTGGGCTCACTCGAGTCAAGGACCGCTTTCTTTCTTGGTTTTTATCGAGAATATATGTACGAGGTTGGAGTACATTTTTATTCGGTCTGATACTTTGGGTGAAATCAATTCTCAGAATGTGACGAGTGATGCGCAGAAAATCTGATGGGTACATACTCAACGCGATATGTTGATCCCGCCACCCCACCCCCTCCCTCTCCCCACCTCCCGTAAAGAAGTTTCATTTTCGTTGGGCGATGAATTGTATTTCAAAATTGGAAATCTATTTGAAATATTTCCAAGTGAAATAAAATTTTCAGTCATAAATTCAAATATTAATTTTTTTATTGACCAAATAATATGTTGCCATCCCTATTTGTTCCTCAATCAGCGCAAACCTCAAGAGTCAAGATGGTCCATTCTGTCTACAGTGTGCCGACACAATTTTGAAGTCGTCCACTCATCCAAGTTGCAGTATACCTATGTTTCATTTCGTTTGATCTTTATATTAAAAATAATTTCTTTATTATGATAAAAAAAAAACAATCATTTACTTTTTGTACTATCAACTATTAGATAAAATTAAATTTTAAAATATAATTAATAAACATAATTTTTAAGTAAAAATTCTTAATCAGAACTTTTTAAAGAGTGTGATGGTTAATAATATATGAGTCAAATAAAATAAATGGAAGGTTTATAGTTTTTGTAACAAAATTATTATAGATCATTGACTTTATTTTGTTTCTTATGTATGTTTTTGTTTACATTTAGTCCATGATTGACAAATTACAGCTAGCTCTAGTTAGTTGCATATCCATATGGAAATATGCGATGCACTAATGTTGTAAGGGGTCAACACGTGACTTAGATTTTTATTTTTATTTTTTTAATTTTATGAAACTCTTCTTAAAATCTACAAGAAAGAACGCGTAAATAATTAACCAAAAAAAATGGATTGAATAAGTTCCATGACCTACTATTAAATCCCCTTCAATCAATCTCGTGGCTTTTATTAATTATCGTTTTCAAATACCAGACTAATCATGCTGGCCCTTGGATTATGAATTGGGTTAGGGACTTATCAAAGTATTGTCAATGTCACCAAATTAATGGACACAAAAAAATTAGTTTGATGGATTATGCAATAATTTCAAGCTTCGTTTTTTTGCTATACTCATCTAGTGTTCGAAATTTACTGATTCGACTACTTTAGATTCGTATCGCGTAGGATTCATTTGAGCGAAATCGCTTCCTTCCTGCAGTTTCGTCAACTCAGAGCACGAATTCAAAATTATTGACTAAGAATGAGGGATCTTATTCATCTCACCACGTCCTTTGATGTTTTTTAATTATTTATTTTCATGTGGAGTTTTAATGTCTTATATTTTCGGTTCTTCATATTCTCGTTATGCTTTTAACAAGCCGAAAGTGCAAAAGTGAGAAAAATTAGAGAAGTACTCCAAGCTAATGTTATTAGGAAAAATTTAGTGATTTAATTAGGCAGCAACAGAATAAAGAAAATGGATTGTCAATAATTAAATGTAAAATTAGAGCAGTACTCCAAGTAATGCTCCTAATTATTAATTATGCTTGCTTTTGAAAGTGCAAACAAACTGCGTGAATCTTTGAATCAAATCTTTTTTATCAAGTCCTAAGATAATATTCATCATAAGCACAGAATTTGTAGTTGGTTTAATAATTAACGGTGCTTTATTTTAATTTGCAGAGCTTTTAATAATGAGGAAATCTCATAAATAGCCATAGTATAGAGAGTGATTAGGAAATGTAGCTATTAATTGTCGTATTAAGCGGAAGAGATGTATCAGGCAGGTATCAACTATTTTAGTGAAATAGTTATATTCAGTAGGTATCAACTGTATCAAACGGATAACAATTGTATCAGGCAGGTATCAATTGTCTCAACGCTTATTGCATAATCTCAAAGCATTCGAAGAGTAATATCAGCCAAATACACATTCTGTATTTGCTACAAAGGCCAAAATGTAGTTATATTTCATAACTTTTAGAAACTATTGTTATATAAATAGTGTTACGTTACTATTTACTATGTTGCGTAATTTATCCTTTGTATAATGAACAATCCCAGAATGGTTGAATGTTCTATCCATCAGTAGCCAATTGAGGCCCAGTTGTGTTTGTGTTAAAGTAAATAACATAAATTCCAACCTTTTCAAACATAATTACTTTCTCTCCCTTTTTTTTTAATTAAAATTTTTCTCTCCCAATTTTTATACATAAGTAACCACGCATATACATAACAATGTTATGTATATTGGTTAAATATGGCAATCTTAAAAAGGGAACGAAACACACATTTCTTAATTATGGGACACAATGCAACTTTTTTAATATTAGATTACTAAATCCCTTTAATTTCGTAATAGCTATTCAAATTCAAAATTTGAAAAACAAATTCAATTAGTAAGATAAAAAAACACACATAAAAGGGACAAAATTCAGCTATCCAAATTCAAAATTTAAAACACAAATTCAACTAGTAAGATCAAGAAAACACATAAAAAGGGACAAAATTTAGCTATCCAAATTCAACTATATCTCAAATTCAAAATTGAGAAAATGGTCAAATACCCCCCCCCCAACCTATACCCCAAATCCCAACTACACAACTATACTTTGAAGTGGTCCTATGACCCCCCTGAACTATTTAAAAACGGAATATATACCCCCCCAAACGCTGACGCCCAGATGCGTAATGGAAAGTGAGCAACACACACCTGTCATGTAATGCCACCTAATTTTCACGTAATATTTTTTTTTTATATAAAGAATTAATTATTATTCTTTAATATATATATATATATATATATATATATATATATATTCTCTTCTTTGAATTTTCCTTTCCATTTTCCATTTTTCTTTCCTTTTGGAAGCATTTTTGGAAGCACAGGAATTCGGATTAATTAAGGAGAAGGACCAGATTTTGATTCATGAATATGTTCACATTTCCAAAAATTCATGTGAGCAACTCAACTTGAATCAACCAAGTTGGCGTCGCCGCCGCCGCCGCCGTCAAATCATGAATCCACCACTGCCTGCCGCCATCGCCGGAGCTCCGGTGACTTTTGGCGTCGCGGACCAGTCCCAACAGGTGCGCCACCTCAACGCGAGCACACCCCAACAAAAATCATCCAAAATCGATGCTCCAATCGCCGTGAAATCGTATTTGAGCGCAGCGCCGCCGCTGACGAACTCCGGTGAAGGCGGCGCCGCCACTGTCCACCACCAATCGACGCAACACCACCACCAAATTTTATTTTAGCTATTGCACCAATTGTTGAAATAATTGTTAATTTTGTCATTTTGATGAAATTGAAGATAGACCCATTTGGGGGGGTGTTCTTGAAATGGAATGGAATTAGATATTTGTTTTTTATGGAATTTCAGAATTTGGTGTGTGTGGGGGGAGCAGCCATGGTGTTTTGTGTTTTGTTGAAGAAGAAGAAGAAGAAGAAGAAGAAGAAGAAGAAGAAGAAATGTTATTGATGAGTTCTTAGTGCCATTGTTTGTGAAGAAGAAGAATTGAAGAGGAAGAAAGAAAAATGTCATTGATGAGTTCTTGGATGTCATTGATGTTATTGTTTGTGAAGAAGAAGAAGAAGAAGAAGGAGAAGAAGAAGAATTGAAGAAGAATTGAGGAAGAATTGAGGAAGAAGAAAGAAAATGAATTGAAGAAGAAGAGAAAGAAAATAAATAAAGAAAAATAATAATTAAAATTATATATATTTATTTAAAGAAATATTAAAATTAAATTTTTAATAAAAAAATCGGTTTTCACTCTCTTTAAAGAAAGTGAAACGCACACTCTTGCCACGTCAACGTTTGGGAGGGTATATATTCCATTTTTAAATAGTTCAGGGGGGTCATAGGACCTCTTTAAAGTATAGTTGTGTAGTTGGGATTTGGGGTAAAGGTTGGGGGGGTATTTGACCATTTTCTCTTCAAAATTTGAAACACAAAATTCAACTATTCAAATTCAATATTGAAAACACAAATTCAACTAGTAAGATCAATTCAAAATTTGAAACACATACATAAGAAAATATGTATATGATTTTATATACATACCAGCTTAACAAAATTCTTCCCCTATTATGTATATGCAGTTTTAAAAAAAGGATAGACAGTCTAACAACTTATATAGTTATGTATATACTATTATATACATAACATAGATATGTATATGATCTTATATACATAAAAAATGTTATGTTCATAGTTTCATATACATAACCTGTGTTATGTATATATGCTAAAAATACCAAAGATGATTAATGTACATAAAAAATGTTATGTATATATATAACATATATATAATCCGCAATTCTATACACAACACAGAACCTTACGGGGTCATGATGTATTCCTTTTTTTTTCTCTTCCTTGAAGATTCACCAACTTGCTTTTTTGAATTACTAGTAGCAACAACTTCTTCATCATGACGGGGTCGTTCCGGTTTTTGAAGTAACAATAAATTTCATAATGTATATAGTGTTTTTCTTCTTCTTCTTCTTCTTCTTCTTCTTCTTCTTCTTCTTCTTCTTCTTCTTCTTCTTCTTCTTCTTTTAATTTCTCCAATTCTTTCATTCCTAAGTCTATACCTTCTCCCCATTTTCTTTTTTTTTGTCGAAAAGGATGAAAAAGAGTGATACAAGTACGACCACGAGGATGGACGTGTGAAAGTGTAATGAACTCGAGGCTTGGAGTGTGCAAGAAAAATGCAAAAGAGGGCACACCAAAACTGAACCTACACTACACTCCATGGGCTGCATTTTGAGATTTTTCATTAAAGGGCCTTTTGGTTATTTTGTATTCTAGTTGTAACCTAGTATAAATAGAACATTGTAGGTCATTTTGTCTAAGACTTTGCTGAATATGGATATTGTATAACACTTAGAAACATTTTCTCTCTAAGGAGAGAAGACTACAAATCTGAAACTTGTAACTAGGGAAATCAACTTGAGTGTGGAATCACTCGTGTTGGATTCAAGCTTGGAAACGTTGGATGCTTGGGAGATCGAGGTCACTCTTGTACCAACGTAAGAGATAGGTTTGTGTTGTGTGTAGTATTAAAGGTCCAAGAGTGTAAAAAGTCTTGGGTTGTTAATATTATTCCCTCATTTGGTCTATCTACCTATCTTTATCTTATTGCACTTTGTAGATTCATAGTGGACTATTTTTGTGACTTGCTGAATCCGAATTTTGTAACCATTGTGTTCATCTTATATTGTGGTTGTTTTGGTGTTGAAAACATACCTCTTTATCTTGTTATTGTGTTGTTGATAGCGAATCAGAGAGTGGTCTTCAAAAGGGTCCTCAAATCCTTAAGATTAGTGGACTGTTTTGGAGTTGTTTTGTGTTCCCTTGTCTCTCTTGTATCATTTGGTACCAAATTCATCGTTGATTTTGTTCTAACAAGATCAATCTTGGGCTTGAGACTTGAAAACTACCAAAAAAAAAACTGAAAACTGAAATTTCTAGAAAATAGCAATCTGTCCACTTTTTGTTCTTGGCCGAAAATTGTGTTCTTGTTGTATCTTGGCCGAGATTTTTACTTGTCTTAAGTGTTTCTAGTGCTAGTATTGTTCTTCACTAACACTTTGAGTCTATATCTTGATTTGAGCATTTGTTGTTGATGTTGTTATTGTGAACTTGGACTTGGCCGATTGTTGTTGGTATTTTTGTTGCGGGTTCAAGACTTGAACGTGTGATGTGTTGTTGGTTCAAGTTTTGAACGTGTATTGTGGACATTGTGTTGTGGAATTTAAGCTTGAAAAGTTGTTGTTGTTGTTTGGGAGGTCCAACTTGAACCTTAGAACTTCAAGACTCAAAGTTTGTGTTCTTGGTGTTCTTCACCATCTCCATATATTGTTGAAAAAAAAAGTGGTTGTTGATCTTAGAAGTTGAAGAAAAGAGAGTGTGTATTGTGTTAGTCTTGCAAGACATAGATCATAGTT
Organism: Capsicum pubescens; assembly: GCA_030864215.1. NCBI lineage: Eukaryota > Viridiplantae > Streptophyta > Magnoliopsida > Solanales > Solanaceae > Capsicum > Capsicum pubescens. Next base: position 327,072,098 of record CM061538.1, on the reverse strand, counting down.
TCAAGGTGTAGTACTTGTGACTCAAATACTTTTCCTACACACTAAAGACTTTACATCACTTCTCAACCACTTTCCCATGAAACAAGGGTCCATATTTTAAGGAAAAGTACTATAAAAGTCAAGTCTTGAAAACTTGAATTTGAAAAGGCTCCAAGACTTGTTTGAATTTCCCTCCTTAAAACAAATTCCACCAATTCCTAAATTGTAAATTGACCAAGACTTGAAATTGGACAACGAAAATTGTTAGAAACCGCAACCAATTACGTGCTGTCACGTCATCCTTGTTACTGTTCACGCAATAATTTTGGCTCAAATTTCAAATTTTCTTAGTTTCTTTGTATTGTTCCGTAGTTTCGTTTGATTGGTCCGAACGCTAATTGACAAGCTAGTAAACTCCTACTAGATTGTAAATTAGTTTGTGTCCGTTTGTTCGTGTTTACGTTTGTTGTGTATTTTTATCGTTTTGAATTCGTTGTTAGTTCTTGACTCAAGTCCTACAAGATTTCATTTGAGTTTCAAACAAAAATCTATTCCGGGATAAGAGTAGACTCGACCCTCAATCACTCATGAAGTACAAGCCGGCTTTCAACACTTGTGAAACCAAGTCTAACAAGTTTGTTTGTTTTCTTTGTTTGTTGTGTCTTTTTATTAGGTACAATGGCTACCCATGATTTCAATGCCACATGTGATCGCATCAATGACAATATTGAAGACATGAAACGGCACATTAAAATTATACGCCAATTATTTCCCAAACTCTACCCACAAAATCCAATTGTCCAAGCACCTTGCGATGAAAGCTTCCCAAAGGAAGAGGTGGGCTGCCCCGACCCACACCAAGGTAAAGAGGAGATTGAAACATCTTTGGTACTTGATAGTGAACTTATAGAGAGTAAAGCACTTGCTAGTTCTAAATCTGTCCACGATATAGATCATGATCTCTTTAGGTTTAATATCTTATTTGAAGATAATATAAATACTCCTAATGGACCTAGTGGTGAAAATGATGGTATAGCTTGCCTTGGAGGCTATATTCGATATGCTAATCCACTATGGTGTGACAACATTCCTCCTAAAGATGAAAATCTCTTCTTGGAAGATGAGAGTACTCTTATGGGCAAGGAATGTGTAGTCTCAAAAATGAGTAATCTTGGTGTGCATGATGATCAATTTACTCTTAAATGTAGTTCACTACTTGATCATGTAAATGGAGTGTTTAAAAATTCTCAAGTTAGTGATGGTGTCTATAGAATTGATCTTGATAATGCACATGTCTCTTTGAACATCTTGTGTGGTAAAAATATTGCAATTAGTTTTGTTCATAGAGATCACGTGTATGAAAATGTTTTTGTGTGTGAATATGGGAGTGACATTCTAGGGGAAAGAAGGGCTAGCCTCGGCTTAGGCCCTTGGCTAATTTTTTCATTTGATCCCAGTACCATCTTTGGGTGGGAAAGGATGACTCTCGGCCTATTTTCCTTTTGTCTTGATGCTTGTCCAAGCTACTTCCTTTGTAGCATTTGTACTAAGCTTTTCATGACTAAAACGAAGGACCCGTGGCTATACTTTAAGTTTATTCCGCCTCGGCATGGCATGTTGATGTGTTATTTTTTTTTTGCTAACCCTAACCCCTCAGTCATGAGGATGTGTGATTGTTTGTCTTCTCTTGATTTTGCAAGGTACGGATTCGAGGTCGAATCCTTTTCAAGAAGGAGAGGATGATACAAGTACAACCTCAAGGATGGACGTGTGAAAGTGTAATGAACTCGAGGCTTGGAGTGTGCAAGAAAAATGCAAAAGAGGGCCTAAAACACACACCAAAACCGAACCTACACTACACTCCATGGGCTGCATTTTGAGGCTTTTCATTAAAAGGCCTTTTGGTCATTTTGTATTCTAGTTGTAACCTAGTATAAATAGAACATTGTAGGTCATTTTGTCTAAGACTTTGCTGAATATGGATGTTGTATAATACTTAGAAACATTTCCTCTCTAAGGAGAGAAGACCACAAATCTGAAACTTGTAACTAGGAAAATCAACTTGAGTGTAGAATCACTCGTGTTGGATTCAAGCTTGGAAACGTTGGATGCTTGGGAGATCGAGGTCACTCTTGTACCAACGTAAGAGATATGTTTGTGTTGTGTGTAGTATTAAAGGTCCAAGAGTGTAACAAGTCTTGGGTTGTTAATATTATTCCCTCATTTGGTCTATCTACCTATCTTTATCTTATTGCACTTTGTAGATTCATAGTGGACTGTTTTTGTGACTTGCTGAATTCGAATTTTGTAACCATTGTGTTCATCTTGTTCATCTTATATTGTGGCTGTTTTGGTGTTGAAAACACACCTCTTTATCTTGTTATTGTGTTGTTGATAGCGAATCCGGGAGTGGTCTTCAAAAGGGTCCTCAAATCCTTAAGATTGGTGGACTGTTTTGGAGTTGTTTTGTGTTCCCTTGTCTTTCTTGTATCAAGGAGGAAGAAGAAGAAGTAGACGAGGAGGAAGAAGAAGAAACCCAACAGTTAATTAAATGAACCAGAAAATGATCCAATTCGCCGCTTCTTCTTAACCCGGACAACAATCGTCGGAAAGACAAGTTATCTTTTCAAGAAAATCGTAAAACGAATGATGAGAGGAAAGAGAAAGTTAAGTAATAGAGATATATTAGAAAACAAATACCAATTTAAAATAATATATTAGGTAATTTGCTTCTTAATTACTTTCTCTGACATTTCTTGATTTTACGCATCTTGTAAGGTAAAAATGCTATAAATAGGGAGATAGAGTTATGTATATGAATTATATAAAGAGAAATTGTAAAAATAAGATATTTGTAATTAGTTTTGAAATTTGAAATATTGTATAATAATAGAAAGTAAAATTGTAGTTTGAAGTAATTTTTCCTTGTGTTAATTGTGACCAGATCATGAATTTCAACTTCAATTTAAGCTAGCCCAAAAATAACTTTTGAGCTTGCCCCCAATAATTTAGAGGGCTAATCTAAAAAATAGACCCAAATTAGGGTGACTTTCAAATTTTAGCCCCAAATAAAAAAGCTTCCTTAAAATAGCCTTTAACTGTTAACTAGTATTTTTTAGACTAAATTATCCCTGATCAATTGAGTAAATTACATAAATGATCCTCATAATGGATAACAACTCCATATTTATATCTTTCAACTTATATTTTTTTCTCTTTTTAATTTTACTTTTATTTTTATTTTTTATTTTTAATTTTCTCAACCCTTACTTTTTTCCTCTCAACTTCTTTTTTTTTATTTTATATTTTATATTTTTTCTTTCCTCTTTTTTTTTTAGGGGGGGGGGGGGTTCTCAACCCTTACTTTTTTTTCTTTACACCTTTCAACGTCTACTTTTATAAAGAAAAAACTTTTTTTTTGTTTTTCTTTGATTTTTATTTTTTTAAAAAAAATAAAAAAAATTCTCAACCTTTATTTTTATTTAATCTTTCTTTTTTTTTATCAACCTTTATTTTTTTCCTATTCTCTCTCAACTTCTACATTTTCTTTGATTTTTATTTTTTTAATATTTTTCTTCATTTTCTTCTTTTTTCGCAGTTTTTATTATTTTTGTTCTTTGCTTCGATTTCTTTCATTCAAGTTACATCTCCTGAGTAAAAGTTGACACTATCACATTACAAAGGTAAAATTTACGACTTTCAAACAATAAGCTACGTTTCATGGGCAAGAGTTGACACTACTACATTGTAGAGGCAAGACTTATGACTTTCAAACAAGAAGTTATGTTTCATGGGAAAGAGTTGACACTACCACGTTGTATTTTGATTTATGAGATGTTCTACAACTATTGCCCTAGAGGCAAAACTTAGCTTAAGGACTTTCAAGCAACAAATTATGCCCCACGGGCAAGAGTTGACTCTACCACGTTATGTTTTCATTTATGAGATGTTCTACAACTATTGCCTTCGAGGCAAGACTTAGCTCAAGGACTTTCAAACTACAAATTAGGCCCCACGGGCAAGAGTTGACTATACCACATTATGTTTTCATTTATGAGATATTCTACAACTATTGTTTTAGAGGCAAGACTTGGCTCAAGGATTTTCAAACAACAAATTATGCCCCACGGGCAAGAGTTGACTCTACCACATTATATTTTTATTTATGAGATGTTTTACAACTATTGCCTTAGAGGCAAGACTTAGCTGAAGGGCTTTAAAACAATAAATTATGCCCCATGGACAAGAGTTGACTCCACCACGTTATATTTTTTATTTATGAGATGTTCTACAACTATTGCCTTAGAGACAAGACTTAACTCAAGGACTTTCAAATTACAAATTATGTCCCACGGGCAAGAGTTGACACTATCACGTTATGTCTTTATTTATGGGATGTTCTACAACTCTTGCCTTAGAGGCAAGACTTAGTTCAAGGACTTTCAAATAATAAATTATGCCTCACGGGCAAGAGTTGACACTACCACGTTATGTCTTTATTTATGGGATGTTCTACAACTCTTGCCTTAGAGGCAAGACTTGGCTCAAGGACTTCCAAACTATAAATTATGCCCCACGGGCAAGAGTTAACTCTACCACGTTATATTTTTATTTATGAGATGTTCTATAACTATTGCCTTAGAGGCAAGACTTGGCTCAAGGATTTTCAAACTATAAATTATGCCCCATAGGCAAGAGTGGACTTTACCACGTTATGTTTTCATTTATGAGATATTCTACAACTATTGCCTTAGAGGCAAAACTTAATTAGCTCAAGGACTTTCAAACTACAAATTATGCCCCACGGGCAAGAGTTGACTCTACCACGTTATGTTTTCATTTATGAGATGTTCTACAACTATTGCCTTAGAGGCAAGACTTAGCTCAAGGACTTTCAAACTATAAATTATGTCCCACTGGCAAGAGTTGACACTACCACATTATGTCTTTATTTATGGGATGTTCTACAACTCTTGCCTAAGAGGCAAGACTTTGTTCAAGGACTTTCAAATAATAAATTATGCCTCACGGGCAAAGTTGACACTACCACGTTATGTCTTCATTTATGGTATGTTCTACAACTCTTGCCTTAGAGGCAAGATTTTGCTCAAGGACCTTCAAATAATAAATTATGCCCACGGGCAAGAGTTGACACTACCACATTATGTCTTTATTTATGAGATATTCTACAACTCTCTCCTTAGAGACACGGCTTATCTCAAGAATTTTCGAAGAACTTCGTAACAACAATTCATGCCCTTAAATTTGCTCTGATGTCAAAAAAAGAAAATTTCTTTGTGGATTATCCAATTTTTTATTTATTAGCAAAATATAATAGAAGTTGAGAAAACAGAAAAAAAAACGATCAAACAAAATAGAGAAATAAAAAAAAATTGAGAAAAAAAAGGAAAGAAAAAACATAAAGATCAAGAAAAATTTTAAAAATTGAGAAAAATAAAAATGAGAGGAAAAATAAAAATAAAGTTTGAAAAAAAAGAGAACTGAAAAAAGAAAAAAACGATCAAACAAAATAGAGTGAGAAAAAAAAAGGCAAGAAAAAAATAAAGATTAAGAAAAAAGCGAAGAATTAAAAAAATTGAGAAAATAAAAAATGAGAGAAAAAAATAAAAATAAAGTTTGAGAAAAATGAGGGGAAAAAAGAGAATTGATAAAAAACAAAAATAAAAGAAAAATAAATGTTAAAGACAAATGAATTAAAAAAAAAAAGAAATAGATAATGCTTGAGAAAAAAGAAAAAAGAGAAAAAAATAAAGTTTGAGACAAATGGATTAAAACATGAAAATAAAATTAAAGGAAAAAAAATAAAAAGTGAAAATAATAAAATTAAAGAAAAAAATAAAAAAGTTAAAAAAAAGTAGAATAATAAATTAAAGAAAAAAATAAAAGTGAAAATAATAAAAAATAAAATTTGAGAGAAATAAGTATGAAAAATTTTAAAAATATATTTGAGGTGTAGAGGGGTAAAATGATACTTGTACTATACTTAAAAAGTAAGAAAGATTATTTTTTAAAGACATTTCTTATTGGGGTCAAATATCTAAAAATCACCCATATTTGAATCTATGGCATGTAATTTCCTGTAATTTAGAGGCTTCTGGCCCATTGTAATTGCCGAAACTTTCCATAATTAGCGCTATTAGTGTTCGTTTTTGCAAAATATAATGAAAGTTTTTTTAAAACAAAATATAGCAGTACCTTTGAAAAGGTCCTAAAATTCTCTTTATCTATTGAAAGTCGTGCAAAAATATCTTTCATCCACCTTTTGTCTCTACAATATTATTCACATCAACCTTTGGACTTCAAAATACCCTTTATTTACCATTCCTAATATTAAATAAATAAAATATGTTTCATTCATAAAGTGACACATTCCTATTGATCCGCATTTTATTAATTAAAAAAAAAAAATTCTAACTAACAATGTCTTATTTTGAAATTCATGATCTAGTACTTTCTGTGGGTTGAAATTCATGTGATGAACAACTAAAAACTTGTTGTACACTCATCGAACATGTCATGATTCTTAGAACGGAATAACATTCACCACATGACTTTTATAAGCTGGAACCTAATTATGGGAGCCTCGATTTTAAAAATCTTTTGAAGCATACAAAAGAAATGATGGTTTGTCTGGTGAACTACAATGCTATAGTGCATGTAAATGAAAAATGAGTTTAGAAAATAGTTGTAGTAGTTCAGTAGATGATTCTATCTATCTTCAGTATTTTCAGGATTTTAGATAATTTCTCTAAAGTGATATCAATTACACTGAATAAAACAACACCCACCTCCTGAAATGTGTTGTGAACGCTATTATAATAGAAGTAGTCGTGATATTATTAATTTGCATCTAAATGTATCAAAGTAATTTGTCATGGTATTTGATCATAAAGTTCAGTAAATCTCATTTCTCCTTCCACGCATAAAACAGTACAAGATAATTTACCTCTAAAGTAGAGATCAATAATTAAATTTTCGCTTGATTTCACAAACTCTAAAGGAAGAAAGTAACTTATGGTATAATTCTTAGAAAGAGTACCGGACACATATATTCATTCATAAAAGAAAGATGCACATTTTGGTATGATTTCTCATTTAAAAGTACTAAAATATTAGTAATATATTAGTATTGATCGACGGTTATAGATGAGGTAGGTGTTGCGGGTTAGAATTTTTTAAATAACAAAACGGGGACCAATGAAAATGTGTCACTTCATTAATGCAATAATTTTTTATTTATTTAATAAAAATGTTAAATAAAGGATATTTTGGAACCCAAAGTTAGATGAGGAGGGTATTTTAAAGTCCAACGGAAGATGTGACGGACATTTTGGAGCCCAAAGGTGGATGAGAAGGGCAATGTAGAGCCGAAAGGTGGATGAAAGACATTTTTACATCATTTCTAATAGATGAAGGACATTTTAAGTCCTTTTTCGTTTAAAATATAACAAAGTACTTTAAATCCGCGTGCATACAAAATCCAGCACAAACTGAAATCGCGGCGATACAATATCCCGATTATAATTGTATGAGTATGTATATGTGATTAACTAAAGTAGAAACTTGTATGTGTGGCCAACTATATAAGTATCTATCTATTTTCAAAGTAAAAGTTGAATATTTATATATGTATGTGAATACTTCAGCCATATGTGTAACCGTGATTCCAATGCATGTATGTGGACAACATTGACCAATTGTATGTTTAAGGGTAATATAGAATATATGTGAAGTGTATGTGTATGTACAGAGAATCCAACATCTAAAATGTATTATGTATATCATACGTGTGTGCCAAGTCTTTGTTCTTACATACGCCATACGGTAATAGACATACAACATACAATTTCCATGGATATGGCATACAAATTATTAGTTGGGATTCTTTAAAGTTTGAGAGTTGCCTAGAAATGCTTTATCAATTTCGTTACCATAATCTTAAAATCTCCAAAAAAAAAAAAAAATGGAAATAATTAACCAAAAAAATGGATTGAATAAGTTCCATGGTCCTACTTTAAAATCCCCTTCGATCAACCTGGTTGTTTTTGTTAATTATCGTTTTCAAATACCAGACTAATCATGCTGGCCATTGGATTATGAATTGGGTTAGGGACTTATCAAAGTATTGTCAATGTCACCAAATTAATGGACACAAAAATTAGGTTGATGGTTTATGCAATAAAATCAAGCTTCTTCTTTTTTTTTTTTCAATAATCGTCTAGTGTTCGAAATTTACTGATCCGACTATTTTAGATTCGCATTTCGTAGAATCCATTTGAGAGAAAGCTCTTCCTACCTGCAGTTAGCACGAATTCAAAAATTTTGACTAAGAATGAGGGATCTTATTTATCCCACCACGTTCTTTGATATTTTTTTTTCTTGTGGATTTTAATGTCTTTACATTCTTCGGTTCTTCATATCCTCGTTATGCTTTTAAAAAATGAAAGTACAAAAGGGAGAGAAAATTTAGATAAGTACTCCAAGCTAATATTAGCAGAAATTTAATAATTTAATTTAGGCAGCAACAGAATAAAGAAGATGGATTGTCATTAATTAAATGTGAAATATACTCCAATTAAAGCTTCTAATTATTAATTATGCGTGCTTTTTTTGAAAGTGCAAACTGCGTGAATCTTTGAATCAAATCTTTTTTATACTGAAGTCCTAAGATTTTACTCATCATACCCAGACTTAGTAGTTGGTTTAATTTGCAGGCTTTAATAAATCATTTAAAAAGAAAAAATAGTTTGAAGCATAATTACAAAATATAGCTATAATTGTTGAATTAGGCGGAAGAGATATATCAGGCAGTTAGTATCAACTGTTATTATAAAAGAGTTGTATTCAGGTGATAAATATCGACTGTACCAACCAGTTATCAATTGCATCAAGCAAATATCAGTTTTATCAATGCATATTGCACAATCTAAATACGTGCGAAGAATTGTATTAACGTGCATGTGTACTATGTATTTGCTACAAAGCTCAAAATACATTTACAATTTTTCAAAACTGTAATTGCACATGATAACTGACTTATATTGCCTCTAGTCCATTTGTAATGTTGTTTAAGTTTAATTCAAAAATAAATATCACCTTACAAAACCAAGAAGACATTAGCTATCTTTTCCGAATCTCCCCGGCTCGAATAAATGATCCATACAATTTTCTAAAAAATCTTTCAATAATTACTACTCATTTAATTTGAAAGGAGATAAAAGATAATTTAATCAGATGATTCTTTTTTTTTTTTGTTTTGTTTTTGGAATCCCCCAAGGAAATTTATAATCTTTGTCCTTTGGGTGAGCACTTTGTGGTAAACTGTTCACTCGTAATAGCTCGCAAGTCGCAACTCACAGAGGAGATGTAAACCGCACTAGACAAGCCCCGTGTGATAAACTTATGGTTGAGTTCACCAATATCGTGAATGACATTTAAAATGAACCGGAGGCAGTACTATTTTTTGTTTCAATCTGAGAGAATATGGAGGGCAAAAAAAATGATAATTTCAAATATATACAATAAAGTAATTAGTTTACAACAAATATAGTCATACTGTTAATTACAAAAAATAGCCAAAAAGTTAAAAATTTGCACGTTTTGACGGTGGCTAAATGGTATGAAAAGGCTAAAAGGCCGATTTTCTCATTTGATAACTAATAATTTTACCAAGAGAAATTCATATATAACTTCCTCAACCGCTGTATATGTAATGCATATATAATGTATCAATATAATATAAATAACTAAATAGTGTATATATAAGGTATATGAAATATATCGATATTCATATATAACTTCTCGAATATTGTATATGCAATATATGTTTAATATATCAATATTATATAAATAGTTTAATACTATATATGTGATGTATTGATATTATATAAATAGTTATATAATGTACATGTAATGTATAATATAATATAAATAATGTATAAGCGTGTACATATGATTTGTCGATTGTCTAAATGATGTATATATTATAGTATAGCTATATATCATATACATCTATATATCGTTTACACAATATTTATACATTAAGATTGACCTGTTCTCCATTTCTAATATCTTTCATCTAGAGAGACAGGTAATTTGACATTCGCTTGACTATTCATTCAGAGCCCAAAACATCAACGTATCACAACACTTGGATGATACAGAATAAGCATTGCCTATTCATGCCTATTCATTCCATTTTCTCCTAAACAATCGACAATTTCTTTTTTAACCACTAATTAAAATACCCCAAATCAATTAACAAATCTTTTTTACCACTAATAAATTTTAAAAATAAAACCTTCTCAATGGCCATCTACTATCTACCCCATAATAAACTTTAAAATAAAACCTTCTCAATAGTCATCTAAGAAACACAAAAAAAGCGGCAAAATCAAAACAAATAAAAGACAACCTGATATGTAAATCTTATACAAGTCATAAAATAATCTTATACACTTTCACATGTATGTGTACACCTTATACAACTCACAATGTAATCTTATACAGCTCGGACCAAACTCCATTGCAAGGTTTATACTTTATGGATTAACCACTTTCAAATAAATAACAAAAAACAAAGATCTGACTTTGAAATATATGGAAAAATACGAAAAAATTCAACTCTCACAGTGGTATTGAATTACAAAAGTGGATACTTTAATGAGTACAAACCTCCAACAAAGAAAAATTTGAATCCAAACTTAAGTTAGTAAAGTTGAAAAAAAAAAACTTAAAATTAAATGAAGAAGGTGAACTTTGTTCAGTTAATGATTGATAACTGAATAATTTGAAACTCCCCATATCACGTTAGCTTGATTTTAGGCGTAAATAAAGGAGCACAGATATGAAGCAAAAAATGGTGCACAAAATATGGAACAAAAAATGTTATTTTGGTATGTATGAGGGGGATGGGAGAGAAAGAGTAAAAGTAAGGGATTTTATGTAATTAATATAGAATGTTTGTAATTACTTTTCAAAATAGGAATTTTATGTAATATTTAATAATTAACTTGTGTAAATATGTAAATTTTCCTATTTACAAACCGATCAAATTTAAGGATGTATATATGTCTCTAATTAGTCTAATTAATTAAAATACATGTGCCCTTAATAAAACAGAGCAATTAATATAAGAAGAAATTCTTTCAATCCCAACTAACATAAAATCTCCTTTAAACATTCCTAAATTTTAAATATAAGCTCCTTTCAATGTTTGAGTCTTTTGATATATATATATATATATATATATAATTCGCCTCAAAATAATTCATGTTTACGGTATGTTGGATTTTACAATCATGATTTTGAAGAAGAAGATGAAGAAGAAAAAGAAATCATTAATTGCTGAAGTAAAAGGAAGAAGAAGAAGCGGTATGGCCAAATGACCATTTCAGGTAATTTTAATAATATTGATCCAATTTTTTTTGAAACTAAAATGATCGAGTGTTCATAAATTACACAAAACCACAAACCTAAGAGGCCTCATTACCTCAAACCCCTTATTTTTTAAATAATTACTTAAAAATTTAAATTTTATATTTTACTCTTGATACATATGAATAAAAATCACCCTACTTTTATTCCACAATTAAAGCATGCAATTTATTTATCTCTGAAGATTTTTTTTTCTAAATATTTCATCCCCTAAAATCTCTCCCAAATTATCATCAATTGATACAATTTTCATCTCCTTTACTGCAACTTCTTCACTAATTTCATTAAAAAAAATTTAATCTTTTTATCAACTTTTCTTTTATCAATTTTGAATTCTTTTTCAACTTTTAAGTCAGTACCCATTAAGAAAAAGTCATTAAAGAAAAGAAGAGAAATTGAACAATCAGCTGTTAGATTTCCAACGAAAACGACCAAAGTGACGGTGGTGGTGAGGACGAACGAAGGAGGTGTGGGGTAGCCAAGCGGCGGTGATTGTGCGGACGAATGACGGAGGGGGATGGTGGTGGTGGATTATATGTATCAATCATAAGTAAATTGAACAATCAGTTGTTAGATTTTCGACGATAATGACCAAAGTGACGGTGGTGGTGAGGACGAACGACAGAGGGGGTAGTCAAGGTGGCGGTGATGGTGCGGACAGATGATGGATGGGGAGGATTATATGTATCAATCATAAGTATCAAGACATATACATTTGTATCAATCATATGTATCAAATAAATGTATTTAATACATCTATAAATATATATCAAGAATTTGTATATTCTTTTCATAATTTTAAGGATGGTGCATATATTTTTTGTTCATTTAATGATTACACCACCCTCATTCAGTTTGGATATTTATCAATTGATACATATGATATTTTATTTAATTCTGTGATACATTTCATATGTGCACCATTGATACATTTTATTCTGTGAGAAACGACATGTGTAACACTGATGTAATAGTAATACATATGGCATATATTTTGTGATAATGATTCATATTTTTAATTTATTTATAAATATTTGATACATTTAACATATGTTTGACACATATAAATTGTTTATTTTGGTGTGAGATTGAATTTTTAATGGTTGATGAGTAATTTTATGAGATGTATCATTTTGATACATCTGGAACGAGATGTATCATTTTGATACATCTGAAATCAGATGTATCATTTCCATGATTTGTGCCTAATTTTATTCTCCATAATAATTGAAAATTAGTTACTTCCTTATTTAACTAACTACTAAATTACAAATGTATCACAATGCATATGTATCAAGGTTAAAAATATGTATCATAAATATTAAAATCTGAGATATCATGTAATTAAATAAAATTATGGGAAAAAGTGTTAGAACCCATTAAAAATCCGGGATTTATGTAAATTATCCTTTTCTATAATTATCCTTAAGAAAAAAATGAATTTTTCCCTTTTATGTATAATGGACAATCCAGAATGGTTGAATACTCTATCAGGAGTAAACTGAGGCCCAGTTGTATTTCTGTTACTGGTGGGCCAGATCTACATTTCAACTTTAACTTGAGCGGGCCCAAACATTTTTGAGCTTGCCCCCAACAATTTAGAGGCTTCTGGCCCATTTGAATAGGGGAAAATTTCATAATTAGCACAATCAGCCTTCATTTTTGCAAAATATAACCATTTTTCTTTAAAAAGTACTCTTCTTTCAAAATATAGCAAAATACATTTAATTCACGCACATACGAAATATAACTCTAAAATTGTGAGGATACAATATCTGATTATAATTGTTTGTGTATGTACATGTGGCCAACTATATATGTATGTATGCGGTTTCAAAACATGAACTACGTATGTTTATGTATCTATTTTCAAAGCAAAAGTGAATATATGTATATGTATGTGAAGACATCAACCGTATGGGTGACCGTGAATCCAATGTATGTGTTTTCAAACTCCATGTGCAGAACATTGGCCAACTATACGTGAAGGGTATATAAATATATGCGAAGTGTATGTTGTATGTACGGAGAATCCAACATCTAAAATGTATATTGCATGTATATCATACGTGTATTCCAAGTCTTTGTTCTTACATGTGGGAATACACATAAAACATGCAATTTCCATGGCTCTGCCATACAAATTGTACATGGTAAAAGAAATTGAAGAAACAATGGAGAGGGGGTTAGGTATTGCTTATAATATCATCGAGCCATACAAATTGTAATAATTTTCGTTTAATATATGGTTTAGTATTTAATTATAGTAAATTAATGCGATTTTGTTTATGCAATGAATTTGATTAGATTAAAATCCAAGTGCTTGATCCATTACAACTCTTTGATGGAAGGGTGTTTTCTTTTAGTGGGGAGGGGGCCTATAGTGAAAAAGTTGACAGATAAAGTCACTCTTATTGTTGTTCTACGGGACCTCATGACAAAGAAAGAAACGCAAGTTCAGGTGATTCATCAACTCATTTTGCTCAAGCTCTGCCTTTTTTGTTTCTTCAAAAATCAATGAACAACGTCAACAAGCAAGGAGAGAGATACACTAACGCGCAATTAACTTGTTACTGATTACTATCTGGAAACATTTTTAATACAAAAAGAGCACCTCCCGACTTACATATATATATATATATATATATATATATATATGAAAACATTTTTAATACAAAAGAGCACCTCCCGACTTACAAATATATATATATACAGAGAGAGAGATTTGAATTGTTGAGAAAATGGATGTGTCGATGCACCAATTAAGTCCACAATTTCTTAGTGCAACTAAAAACAAAATATGGAATTTAATGGTATGTGTAGTTGGCATAAACAAGTGTTCGGATATAACATAAAAAACAAAAAATGGAATAAATAAGAATGTGTTAAGATATATCACAAAAAATAAAAATCGGAATTTATCAAAAAATAAAAATTGAATAGTGAAATGGTTAATAATTTTGATTTTTTCAAATATTCATAAGTAATAGAATCAAAAGTTTACATTTCAAATAATTGAAGATTAAATATTACAACGGCTAAAATAAAAATTTGTAAATAATAGATGAACTAAAAGTCTATTAGCCCATTTATTTATTTAATTTATCCTGCATTAGTGGAGTAGTGGTGTTCTTCACCAAGTCAAAAATATTGTATATTCAACCATTAAATAGTGGTATAATTTTATGATCAAATGAACCCTCAAATTTTGTGGTGGGGTATAAAGTATTTCTTTATTCCTAATTAGTGATCTCGATTTAAGCCATTGATATAGCGTTGTCTTTGGAAGAGAGCATTTTTATCCCCTCGTAGTGAGATTTGCTTATGTAAATTTAAATTAATCAAATTTAATATACATACCGAAGAGTAAATGAAAAACTAAAAAAAAAATAGGGACAAATGACAAAGGCCTGCTATACTTCCAAGCACATTAATTTGCGTGCGGATCATTTTGTCCGGCCAACCGGTTATAACCGGTAAAACCAACCAAACCTGACCTTCTCAAAATGCAAGCCACCAAATCCTACCATGATTCACATCATTTTCTATTTGTTTTATTTATTAAAAAAATAGTAGAGATCAAACTATTATTCCAATTTTCAAAAAAAAAAAAAAAAAAAAACTAGTTTTCTTAAATTAATAATATTTTAATTTTTCTTGTAACATATTTAATACCATTAGATTAAAAGATATTTTGATACGTTTGATGTAACTTTAATTTAAAATTAATAAATTAATTTTTTATTTTCTTAAATTTTATATTAAATCAAAATAATTTTTTTTTTTTGAAATGATAGAATACTATTGAGCCAACATTTTATGTCATTAATTTCTATACAACTAATCTCTATATTAAAATTTTTGTATGACTTATCTTCTAACCAAAACCCACCTAATTCTTTCATAACTATGAACGAATTAGTACACGATTCTTTGAAATATTACTATTTAGTACTCCCTCCATTTTAGAATAAGTGAATTATTGAAGTATTTATTGATGTTTCAAAATAAGTGAATCATTAATTTTTTTTTCAAATTTGCCCTTATGATTTGACAACCAATTAACTTTTAAAAAATATTACAAGGTCAATTTTTTTTTTTTTGGGTAAAATGGAAAGTTGTGTTAAATTTATGTCTTTAATATTTTTTTCTTAATATGTGTGTCAAAATCCAACAATTCATTTATTATGAAACGGAAGGAGTAATCTTTAAAAGAGTTCTTGATTTTTTATATTACTAATAATGAAGTTTTCAAGGGCTACAGTTGTCATTTGCTTTTTTCTCTCTCCTGAATTTCTGCCAAACTGTCTTTGCATGTTCAATATTCTTCTTTTTATATATTAAAAAATGAATAAGAAAATAAAAAGTCTAGACGAGCACGAAGCACGCTTGACTTGCTTATTTGTGGCAAAAACATTTAAATGATGCAATAGACAAAAAAAAAAAATTAACTTAATAATTTATGTATATTTAATAAATTAAAATAAATATAATATTTTAATTAAATTAATGAGTTAATCCAAATGAGGAGGGGCTCTGATACTCCAGTGTGGAGGTGTGAGACACTGGTTATGGAAGAGTTTGGGCGGGGTAGATGTAGGCCGATGAAATATTGGAGGGAGGTAATTACTCATGATATGGAGCAATTACAGCTTACGAAGGACATGACCCTTGATAGGAAGGTATCGAGGATGTGGATTAGAGTAGCGGGTTAGGGGGTGGGAGTGTGTCGATAACAGTAGGGCGCGTTCTTTATTTGTGTTTGAAATTTCTTGTTCGTGGTGTTGAGTGATGTCTATGGTTTCGGATAGTTAGTTTTTAGTATTATCTTGTGGCTGTAGTATTATCTTGTGGCTTGCGGTGTTAGTTTATTTTGCATACTGTACTAATTTATATATATTTATGTTTTGTTTTTGTTATACTGCTATCGGTTCTAAGTCGGGGGTCTATCGGAAACAACCTCTCTACTCACCTAAGGTAGTTGTATGATCTGCGTACACTTTACCCTTTTCAGACCCCATTATATATAAATACACTGAATATATTATTGTTGTTGAGTTAGTCCGAACCCGTAAGCTCTACTCTAAGTCTCTAACTCGACTCTAATGAAGAGGAGAAAAATCCACCTTCTAGATATACTTTTTTTCTTTGTAGTTGTTAGCACTTAATGATGTTTAGGTTATTAATTAGGTTGTCTTTAAGGGGTCCATACTTTAGAAAATACATGCCAATACTAGTCAAAATTACTCTATTTTAGAGCCTTTTTTTTTCATCATTATTTTCTTTTTATTAAATACAATTTGTATTCTGAATTAGAATTCATACTCTTTAACTAAGATTAAAATAGTATTGATCATTTTATCACAAACTTGATTAATGATTTAACCACTTCATAAGTGAGTTTATTATACTCCCTCCCTTTATTTATTATGTTTACTTGTTAATTATTCCAAAATAGATTTTTTTTTATTTGTCACTTTTAATATATTAAGATTTTTTTTACTTTTTTCATGTTTTAGCTTTAGAATTAATTACTTATTCTTTAAATTATTTTTTAAAATTTAATATTTAATGACAACTTATACGAATATTATGGTAAAACATTCATATCAATCTTTATTTTTAAGAGACGTACAAATATCGAAAATGGACAAATGGATGGTGGAGTAACAAAAATTTCAATCCAAGCATCCAACATGTTTATTAAGCCCTTCTAGAATAGTACTATATTTTACCATTATAAGTAACATAATTTGTTTTACGTATTAATCAATATTTTATCGAACTATTGAAAGTGATCTTTGATACGACAAAGTTCCCAAATCATAGGATTCCCACTTGTAGATCCGATTACTATTGAAAATGAAATAACGACGAAAGTTTGTTTGAAAATTACTATATTAATCAACTTTTTCCTAATTAGTTAAAGAAATTTACTGAACTACTCCTAATAAACTTTGAATAATCTAAATCAAACTAGGTAAAGCTTTCTTTTTCTATAAAAGAGAGTACTCTCTCCGTTTTATTATACTCAATCTTTTTCCTAAAAATTAGTTTTTCCGGACATGCATTACATGAATAACCTTGATCTCGTTTAAATTTAAGATAACAATAATATGTAGCACAACAATCTTTTAGAATCATGCGTACGACATACAACAATAAGTAATGTAAGTATTATGTAAGAAAACATTAATGAAAGCAAGAAGTTGACTTAAATCAAAACTAAAATAAAAAAGAAGAAGAAATTGAGAATCAAACTCACAATTGATAACTTGATACGTGAAATTATAGGTAAGGTTTAGCTGTAAGTTATGTTCTTTATTAGATATTTTTATAAATGTGTTTTCTAACCTAAATAAGTTATTTTAATCCTAAAAAAAACTCTTAAAGCTAAAGTGACAAAATTGATATTAAAAGAAAAAAAATAAATGTGAGAAAAGAAAAATCTATAGAACCTTTCCACATAAATAGTGTACTTATTCTTCTAATATTTAGGAAAACATAAATGCCCTTTTAAATGTCTTTTAGAGTCCTTATTTTTAAATTTTTTAGTTACTTTTTACTATATATTTTAGGTCTTCTAATTTAAGAAAAAATGTTATCATAAATTTTAATCCTGCAATATTATGAAAATAATAAATAAAAATTTAAGTAAAAGAGTGAATATTTTTTAACTATTGTATATACTTTTAATAAAGTTCAAATAATTAAAACAAAATCCGTCACACTTTTAATATAAATAGTAATAGTTTTTAAATTTATTTATTCAATTTATAAAATACAATAACAATAACATGTTCAATGTATAATTATAAAGATAAATTTATAATTTTTATTGTAATACTATTCATATCATTAAATAATTATATAAAATACATTATAATTTAATTTAATTTAATTTAATAAAATAAACCTCAAATAAAATGAAGAGATAATTACTCCATATTTTAATGAATTTAGATTTCCCAACTTCCACATTTCTTACGTGTGGAGCACCATTTCGGTTCAACCAATGCTGCTTTGATGATGACCGGTTATAGCCGGTCATAAAAAAACCTTTGACTTTTCTTAAATTGCAAAAAATATAGCCATAAAAAGTTCCCTTCATTTTTTGCTCCGATCTGTGTTAACCACACGCTTTCTATTTTGCTTGTGCCCAACTCCTCCGCCGGCCCATCGGAATTTATTACTCCAATCTTCCGGTAACGTCCGATTCGATATGTTGTAATTTATTATTATTATTATTATATAGAACAATAATTCCATTTTGTTTCAATTTGTTGAATATTGTAGATTTTTTTTTTTTTAAATTTATTTTGGGGGTTGTGTGTGTAGGAATTCGAAAAAATCTATGGATGATGATTTCTTCTGTATGTGTTTAGCTGAGATTTAGTTGGATTTTTTTTTTGTTTTGTTTGGGGATTATTGATGAATTTTGATCTTTGACCTTGCTAGTTGATGATATAACATTAGGCAGAAAGGAATGAGCTAAATGTTGTAGTTTTTTTTTTTATAAAATAAAAGTGGGAGTAAGAGGGGGTTTTGGGGTGGGTGGGTGGGTTGGGTATAATTGGGTAATTGTTGAGGAAGTTGGACTGAAAAGTTTCGATTCAAGTTCGAGAATGAAGATTTCATAGAGTATCCCGTGGAATTAGTTGAGGTGTACGAAAGCTGGCATAGACACCTTGGTTATCAAAAAAAAGGTTAGAAGTTTATGTCTTCAAACCTAGCAAATGAGTTCATAGCTAAATGGATCTTGACATATAATTAACAATTGGATAGAAAGGATGTCTTGAAGGAGCCTATTGCTGAACACCTTAGCACTTACCATAATACCAAACTAGGTATCAAATACTGCTGGAGCTTTTACCTGCATATGTTTGCTGCGTTTCTTTCCAAGCAACGTGGTAAAATAAGGACAACACACGTATTTTATAGTTGTAGGTAGATTGCCCAGTTCAGACATTTAACATTCTAACTCTTCTTGCTAGGTGATAAAATCTCCCAACACATGTTTTAGTTATGTTAGCATGTTTATTTTAGGTCCTAAACTTTTTAGGAGTCTTTTGGTTCTACTCGAGAATTTAATGCTAGTAGAAAACATAGAAACTTCTTGTACCTTTCATTTTTTATTTTCACTTCGTATAATGTTGGCTTGAGTTGAATTTCATTGGAGAAAAATGGTTAATGTGGATTCATATAGCCCCAACTTGTTTGGGACTGAGCATTGGCGGAGCCAGGATTTTCATTCAGGGGGTTCCGAAGTAAACATACAAACTAGCAAAAGGGGGTTCAACATCTACTATATTTACATAAAATTATTTTTAACCATGTAAAAATAGTAAAAAAAATTTGTCGAAGGGGGTTCGGACCCCCTGGATGAAAGGTGGCTTCGCCCCTAGGACTGAAGCGTACTAGTTGCTCGTCTTTAGTTTTGCGTGAATGTATCCATATAAACATGAACATAAATGTCGCATACAGTTTCTAAAATTTGTAATCAATATTTAATACCTGTTTTAACAGTCTTCTTTGCTGATATATTTGTTTAGGATCAAAAGAAATGGAGTTCTTCTTCAGAACACAGAGTGAGGAGACATCTGGTTGCTCCTTCAATGGCCAGGACCTTCAAAGATGCCCCTTCTTGAGTAACATCAGCAAGCCAACAAACTTTTCCCTCTTTTCTGCTTTGAACTTTCCCAACCCTGTAAGTTAATGTTTCTTAATCTTATAGTTCGTGGTTCAAGTTATATGGTTATCCATGTGCTGTTGACTATTTAAACATAAAAATGCAAATTTTTTGAACTATAAACACGCTAGTTTATTCTCTTTTGTTCTTATACTGGTGATATGGTTAATTATTGCTTCTGATGCTTCATTGTTTCACACTTTAAACTCTATTACCTTTCAGGTAAAGGGAGGTAAAGGTCCAATTTTTGAAGATGGCCCCAACTTCGATATGGCATTTAAAGTCTTCCATGGAAAAGATGGGGTTGTCCCACTTTCTGGAAGATCTCAATTTTCCAATGACAACACGGAAGTAGAGTCTGCCCCTCAATTTCATCCTTTAGCTGCAAAAGCTGCCACCATAAGTTTGTCATCATTCGGACCAGGAGGTCCTTTTAGTTTTGATTCATTCTCTCGGAAATGGAATTCACAGAAGAAGAAGCCAGAATCATCCAAAAAGAAAAAACCTTCTTCTCAGGTTTGTTTGCTGCGATTAATAAGAATGTGTATTGAAGAACCCAGTGATGTTATAATGTGATCATGATTCTAAATTATTGATATTGATTAATGGAAGTTTTCACTGTTGATTATTTTTGGTGAAATGTTTTTTTGCTTATCACTGCGCGTAAATGTTCTAGTCTATTGCTAGTTGTGAATTGAATTTGTGTAGGATAAATGACTACTTTAAGTCACTGCAGGTAAAATTTCACAATGTTAATTAAGTAGATTAAAATGTTCTGGTATATGGCCATTCTGGATTCTCTTCTGAGCAACAGGGGGGGCTTCATGGAGTTAATGCTCATTGTTGACTCTTAAAGTTGGAAAGTGGCATTAATCAAATGGCATGGTTATCATAATCATAAATGTTCATAGTAGTTGGCTTAATTTGATGAACTTTTCTTGAATATCACTTCACAACTTATTTTGATTGGTTTTGTTGTCTCTGCTAGATGTTGAGAATGTGCCTTTGCAAAGTGAAACTATATGATATATAATATTTTTAAGGAAATTGGCTATAAGTCTTCTTCATGAAGCTGCTGCTGTTTTCTGCAATAATGGCATCTTATTAAGTTTGCCTTCTTTTTTCATCATTTGGTTTTTTAATCTTCAGGACAAATCCACTAAGCATGAGGCAATGGGAAATGAGTGGTTGGAGTCAGGAAACTGTCCTATTGCCAAATCTTATAGAGCTGTCAGCGGTGTTCTCCCACTTGTGGCGTCAGCTTTTCAGCTGCCTCCAGGAATGAAGCTCAAATGTCCACCTGCAGTTGTTGCAGCCAGGGCTGCCCTCGCTAGGACTGCTTTTGTCAAGACTGTGCGGCCGCAACCACTGTCTTCAAAGATGCTTGTTATTGGAGCCTTGGGAATGGCAGCTAATATTCCACTAGGCATATGGAGAGAACACACTGAGAAGTTCTCACTAGCATGGTTTACTGCAGTCCATGCTGCTGTTCCCTTCATAGCTATGCTGAGGAAGTCAGTTGTGATGCCAAAAACAGCTATGGCATTAACCATTGCTGCTTCTATCCTGGGACAGGTCATTGGCTCAAGAGCAGAGCGACTTCGAATGAAAGCAAAAGCTGAGTGTGTTAAATTGGTAGCACAGACTGTCTCAGATGGGGTTAGTGCAGAGACTGGCACAGATGGTGTTGTTGCAGGTCTCAACTCAATCCAGGTCAGTGGTGTACCGGGGGTTCATTGTGGCACACAGGGGATGCTTAAAGACCAACCCTTGAGAGAACCTGCCAATACTATCTCCCCGTCTGCCAGTCTTTGTTATTAGAACTGGATTTAAGCAGTAGATCTATAATGCTGCAAATAAGAGGTGTTGACCTTGCCACAGAGAGCAAGAGATTTAATAGTAATATGCGTTATTACATGTTTAGTGTTTGTATAAGCTTTTATGTAAAGGACAAATATTTCTGTGACCTCTATGGTCCGAGTGTTGCAGAATCCTCAAATACAATGTGTACTATTGGATGGAACCTCTATTAATAATATATGAATCCATCATGTTCCTACATCTTACTCCCCTCCAGCTGACCTTATCGCTGTTGTAAACTATTCATTGTCTTCTTTTCTTGAGTTGGATGCTCTTTCTAACTCCGTGTTGCACTGATTTTTTTTGTTCTTCTTGTTGAGTTGAATGTTAGTTGGTGTTGGACGTCACTTATGTAAGTTTGGCATTAGTTTCTGATCGCTTAGGTTACCCACAGTTGATACAGCAAGGAGACTAAATTCCCACAAATTAATCATACTTTTGAATAGTAATTTTCTCGTTTCGAACTCACCAGTAACCAAACATAGTTTCTTCTAGAGTTAATACATGTATGATCCTAAACTTGTCACCAAATTATAACTGACTTTAAACTTTGATAGTGCACAAATAGGACCTTTAACTATTCAAAACCTGAACAAATATGACCTTCAATTTTGCAACCCCATGCGTGAGTCTCACTCACGCCTACGTAGAAAGGTAATCCAATCATACGGTGTCACGTCGTTAAAAAGGCTGACTTGGAGAGAGGTCATATTTGTGCAGTTTTAAATAGTTAAATGTCATATTTGTGCACTGTCTATTATTATTTTTTTATTTATTTCTATAGCAGCAACACCTAGCTTTTTTTTAATTTAAAAAAAAGGCCACTAGCAGGGATCGAACCCACGCAGTAGGCTGAAGGAAGCGCCCAAGAAGAGCAAATAACACCACTGGGCTATCTAAGTGCCTTGTTTCATGTGGTTCAACATGAATATACGTACATAAATATACATTTTCTATCTTATATATATACAACGTAATTTTTTTACCGACGGGGGTTCGGGTGAACCCCATGGAAACCACGTAGGTCCGCCCCTCGTTAATTTAATAACATTTTAATTACGTTAATTTGATAACGTTAATTTAATATACTACTACTACTATCCTTAATAACATTAATTTAATAACATTTTATTAAAACTATAATTTTTTTTTTATTAGTATAGTTTCATCTTTAATTTAATATTTAAATAAATAATATTTAGATATATTATATAACTTAAATTTGTCTTCTCCTTTATAATATATATATATACCCGCGTGATTTTTTCGTATGAGGCTGACCCGCCTAATTAATAAATCTTCAATATTACTCTTTTTTCGCAATGACAAAAGAAATTAGATGCCATTTTCATCTTGAAACCGAAAATAATGAAAAAATAATAGTGAAGAGTCATTTAAAGGTCATATTTGTGCAGTTTTGAATAATTAAAAGTTATATTTGTACACTGTCAAAGTTTAGGGTCATATTTATGTATTATGCCCTTAGATTTTAAGCTGAACGCACCCAATTTTACGTGATGAACACGCGTTTTTCCACGTAGGATCATAGGTCATATTTGTGCAGTTTTGAATAGTTAAAGGTCATATTAGTACACTGTCAAAATTTAAGATCAAAGTTATAATTTGGTGATAAGTTTAGGGCATATTTATGTATTAACTCTTTCTTCTACTATTGACCACAAATTAAGCTCTAGTTAATTTTGTTTTGGTGAACTATTACACACTGTTTGGATTATTCATGTATTGTTTTATGTATGTAACATTTACACAAATTGTATCATTTTTCGTTATCATAAAAAGGTAACGAGATCAACAACAACAACATATCCAGTGTATTCTCACCTAGTGGGGTCTGGGGAGGGTAGAGTGTACTCAGACCATACCACTACCTCAAGAGAAGTAGAGAGACTGTTTTCGATAGACCCTCGGCTTAGGACCAATAACAGTATAACCAATACAAAAAGTAAGTGCATATAAACTAGTATGGTACACAAAACAAACTAACAATATAACAAACACAAAAGATAAGTGCATAATAAACTAGTACGGGATGCAAAAAAGCCAATACTACTAGCCCCAAAAACTACAACCACCACACTACGAACCAGAAACTCCAGACCCAAAGGAGCACTCCCCTATTACTACCGCCGCGCTCCCACCCCCTAACCCTCTACCCTAATCTGCGTCCTCCACACCTTCCTATCAAGGGTCATGTCCTCTGTAAGCTATAATTGCTCCATATCATGCCTAATCACCTCTCTCCAATATTTCTTCGGTCTACCTCTAGCCCGCCTAAAACCATCCATAGCCAGAGTCTCACACCTCCGCACTGGAGCATCAGGACCCCTCTTCATCACATGCCCAAAATAACGTAGCCTCACTTCTCGCAACTTATCCTCCACCGAGGCAACTTACACCTTCTCCCGAATAATCTCATTCCTCACCCTATCTTTCCTGGTATGTCCACACATCCATCGCAACATTCGCATCTCTGCCACCTTCACCTTTTGGACGTGGGAGTTCTTAACTGGCCAACACTCCGCTCCATACAACATAGCCGTCCGGACTACCACTCTGTAGAACTTACCTTTAAGCTTCGGGGGCACCTTCTTATCACAAAGGACTCCCGAAGCGAGCCTCCACTTCAACCACCCTGCCCCAATACGATGCGTGGCATCCTCGTCAATCTCACCATTACCCTGAATTATGGACCCCAGATACTTAAAACTCTCCCTCTTTTGGATGGCCTAAAAGTCTAGCTTCACAACCACTCTATCTTCCTGCGACATATCACTGAACTTACATTTCAAGTACTACGTCTTGGTTCTACTTAACCGAAAATCTTTAGATTCAAGCGTCTGTCTCCAAAGGTAATGAGATGATCACACAAAATCAATCATTAGCAAAATGATTAATGATAAATTTAACAACACGACAATAAAATTTAAACAACAACTAAAACATTGTGTTTAAATTAACACAACACATCATAATACCAAGAACAAAGAATGATTATATAAAGAATGAAGCAACAGTTGAAGTTCTGTTTCCATACTTACAAAATTGATTTACTTAAGCCAAAGTCCAGATAACTATTAAAACAAAATTAAAAAAAATCATAAACACCATTGATCATAGAGCATCAACTTGATTCCTCGTATGAACTCCAAAGCAAAATCTGTAATTTTTTGTCTCCCATCGAATCCAAATGGCATCATCTTCTTTCAAATTCCTTCTCTTTACAAACTCTGTTGTCCATGATTTTACCAGTTGGAAGCTATTAGCTGCCGGCCACTTCCTGAGTGTCAAAATATGCTGTGTGTGTGTATCCAAATCATATACAGTAACATCCACTCCTCGTATTTCATTGCAAATTACAGTTTGTTCTTTCTCTTTCATGAATCGCAATACGTAATTCTTGACCTCTTGTCTAGGTAGCAAAAGCCTAGAAGCCCCATTCACATCACTCTTTGTCAGCGACTTAATTATCCAGTACCCTTCCTCCTCCCCCTCTGCTGCTGCTGCAGCCATCGGAATCGCCGCCCGTGGACGTTTAGGGTTGTTCGCCGTCGAGTCTTTTCTCACCTTAATTTTCTTAAGGGGAACGAATTTTCCATCCCCTGTTTCCTGGAACAAAGACCTCTTGGCAGAGGAATGTTGAGTACTAATGGAGCGACGGAGAGTTGTTATAGTGGAAGAAGTGGTGTCGGGTGTGTAGGGTAGAGAAAGACATAGATCAACCGAGGGCGATGACAACGTATTAGTAGTAGTAGTAGTAGTATTGTTTCCCAATTGGTTTGGAAGCAGCTAGGTTTTCAGAAACTTGTGGAAACAGAGACAGAGTAGGGTTGGAGGGGTTTATGGGAACTTGTGGAAACGGAGAGAGACACAACAAAGATGAATTAACATCGTCAAGATGACGGAGAAAGAGACAACACTGGAAATTGATCAACATGGAAGACAACAGCGTCTTCGATGGCGTAAACCGAGAAACAAAGCAATGTGAGTAGTATTTTTGTGAAAAAAAAGAAGCAGAGTATGAATGAATGAACAGAGACACTAATTAGCCCTTATATAGATTTCTAATACTCAAATTGGAATTAAAGTGTAGACATTACTTGGGATTCAAGTGTTAAGGTTTATTTTCCCGCCTTAGAATTAACGGTTCATTCTTGATAATCACTTCGAAATTTTCCCGCCTGTTCTTGATAATGTCTACTTCTATTACCATTTACCACTGTAATAACTTGAGTTACTTCAAAATTGTGCCCAAATATATAACTTATTTATCCAATTTAAAATCAATTATTATAAGGTAAATTGAGTGTAAATTTTTGTGATAAGTATTAATTTGTGTCATTAAATTTTATCACTAAATATTCTTAGCCAATGAATATATAACTTTAAACTTTAAATTATTGGAGTTATTGCAGTTTCTCAAAGTTGTCAAAACGGTCAATTGCAGGTGGAAGGGCTAGCTCGAAATGATCATGGACCTTAAAATGGTTAGTCCAACTAAGCTCTACATGAATCGTGGGTCGGATTGCATAGAGTTACTAACGAACTCTCAAGCCATAATTAAGTGGAGGTTTAGCCAGGAATACAACAACAATAACTTACCAAGTGTATTTCCACATAGTGGGATTCGGAGAGGGCAAAATGTACGCAATTCGTACCACTACCTCAAAAGTGAGGTAGAGAGGTTGTTTTCGATAGACTCCGGCTCGAGACCAAACGACTTAGAAAAAGATATATAATATAAGAACAAGAAACAAAGGGTAGTAACAAAACAACAGAAAGCATCAGAAACAAGATTATCACCAATAATACCACCAACAATCTACCCAAAATCACAAACAACACCCAAAAATTTCAAGCAAAAGATACTACCCGTGAAACACTACAACTACTAGCCTCCATCCTACTAATCTTCTACCTCAATACGTGTCCTCCACACGTTTCTATCTAGAGTCATGTCCTCGGTATGCTGTAACCGCTCCATATCCTATCTAAGCACCTTCCTCCAATATTTCTTCGGTCCACCTCTACCTCGTCTGCATCCATCCATAGTTAACCTCGCGCACCTATGGACTGGGGCATGAATGCTCCTCCTCATCATATGTTTGAACTAGGGGTGGCAAACGGGCGGATTGGATTGAATTTGGACGGATTAAAGATGGATCGAGCAAAAATGGTTTGGATTGCAATCCGCCCATATAAATATGAGTAAATATGGATTGGGTAAAAATGGTTTCAACCCACTTTAACTCCCAAGTCAAAAACTTAAAACTTCTATATCATATCAACTTGACTTTTTTCCCATTTCTTTTTAGTTTTTTTGTCTCTCTTCTATATGTAGCTTTTATTTTTATTTTTATTTTTATTTCCATTTTTTTGTCATTTTTTTTTCCTTTCTCTTCTATCTCTACCCTCTACCCTTTGTTTCTCTTTTTTTTTCCTTTTCCTTTTTAGTTTCCTTTTTTTCTTTTTTCTTTTTACTTCTTTCTCATTTTTTTCTTTTTTGGTTGTATTTTATGTTTTGTATTTTTTTTATTTTCGAAGAACATGGTTAAGTCGAGTACAAATTATGGATGATGACTAAAATATCGTAACCACTCAGTAAATTTGTTTTCACAATCATCTTTTTTCCTTTTCTCCTTTTTCATTATTTTTTCTTTTTGATTTTTTTGTATTTTTTCCTCTTCAATTCTTTCTTTACGCTTTTTTCTCTTTTCTATCTCTAACTTTTACCTCTCTTTCTACTTTTTTTTTTTTTTTTTCTATTTTTTTTTTTTTTTTTTTTTTTTATGATAACGAAAATACCATAAACACATATTGATTTATATTCGCCCAACATTTATAATTCGAGGGCTATGTGGATCCTCAACCATATATATTTTAGTCTCAAGAAAATACAATTAATTCATATACTTTTTTTTGGTGTTTCATCTGGTGTCCGGTGCTTGCATTGGAGCCCCGACTAATTCGAATCGGGCGTTGCAGGGCCCATTAAGGTGGCAGCGCTCCCAACAGAGTTTTCTCCATAACCAGGGTCGTACCCTCGACCTCTGGTTAAGGGTGGAGCAGCTCCATCCACTGCACCACAACCCATGTTGATTTTAATTCATATATTTATTTGTATATAAATACAAATGATAAATTGCACATATTGACAATTAAACTATTCAAATACAAATAATAAATTTATTTGAAATATATAGTATGACAAAAATAAATTTAAAGTAAAAAAATATAAAATGCAATGACAAAAAAAATGAGGAAAAGAATATAAAAAAATAAGAAAAATGACGAACCAAGAATGAAAAAGGGGGAAACGGAAATACAAAAAAAAAAGAATGCAAAGAAATAAAATTGAAAAAGAAAAAAATGATGAAAAAGAAGAAAGAAAAAAAGTGTAAGAAACGAGTAAAAAATAAGTGGAAAAACAAAAAAAAAAAACAAAAAAAAATAATCAAAAAAAAAAAATAATCAAAAAAATCAAAAAAAAAAACAAAAAAACAAAAAAACAAAAAAAAACAAAAAAAACAAAAAAAACAAAAAAAACAAAAAAAACAAAAAAAACAAAAAAAACAAAAAAAACAAAAAAAACAAAAAAAACAAAAAAAACAAAAAAAACAAAAAAAACAAAAAAAAACAAAAAAAAACAAAAAAAACAAAAAAAACAAAAAAAACAAAAAAAACAAAAAAAACAAAAAAAACAAAAAAAACAAAAAAAAAAAAAAGAAAAAAAGAAAAAAAAAAAGAGAAATAAAAGATAGAAAAAAATAATAATAAAAGAGTGAGACTATGGATTATATTTAATTGATAAGAGATGTTATGAATTATATAGGTTAAATGGGATAATTAGAAGCTTATATTAATTAACCCATGTAGGTCTCAAGCGAATACGAATGATGAAATAAGAATAAGAAAGGGGAAAGCGAAAAAAAAAAAAGAATACAAAGAAAAAAAAATTAAAAAAATAGATGAAAAAATGAGAAAGAAAAAAAGAAATTATAAGGAATGAGTAAAAAATGAAAAAGAAAAAAAATAAATTAAAGAAAAAAAGAAGAAGAAAAGAAACTAGAAAAGGAAAAAAACTGAAACTTTAAGCATAGGTATGTGATCTCTGTGTTTAAATGGGTACCCATATTTTACCCATTTTGTCCATATTTGTATGAGCTTTTAAAATGAGTTGAAGTCCATATTTACCCATTTGAAATACGAGTGATCCAATTCACTAAATATGGGTTAAATGGACTCTTTTCACAAATATAGGCTGAAATTGTCACCCCTAGTTTGAACCATCTCGACATTGCTTCATGCATCTTGTCTTCTATCAAAGTCACTCCCACTTTGCCACGAATAACCTTATTTCTGATCCTATCAATCCTAGTAAATCCTCACATCCGTCGCATCATCCTCATTTCTGCCATTTTTTTTTTGAATGTGAGAGTTCTTAGTTGGCCAACACTTCGCCCCATATACTATAGCTGACCTAATCACCACTCTATAGAACTTGCCTTTAAGTCGAGGGGGCACCTTCTTATGACACGAGACTCCGATTGCGAGATTATTTCGATATTTGGGAATGCGTTTTCACTTTATTCGGAAATACTAATTTGACCATAAATATGTTTGAAAAACTTCTTCACAATATTTGAATTTTTGGAGAACACCTCAAGAGGTGTTTTCACTATTTGTGGATTCAGTTTTTAAACTTTTTAGTTTAGTATTTTTTTTCAAGAAAATCTAAATTTTTTATTTTCATAAAACTCAAAAAAATTTAAAATTTATTTTCACTTTTTATATTTTTTAACTTCAAAAGTATCCCATTTAAAAAATACTACACCCGAATACAACCCAACTTTATATTTAACTAGAAAAATACCAAACATAGTGAATATATTTTTTATTTTTATGGCTACATGGGTCCCGAAGGGTGTGTTTGGAGAAAATATTTTGTTGAAAAATAATTTAATTTTTTAAACTTATTTTCGAGTGTTTCGTAAATAAGCAAGATAAAGATGTTATCTCAAAAGCATTTATATGTGATCTTAGCAAAAGCTATGGAGGGGAGGGGTGTGGGACCTCGGGGATGCCACTTGTAGAAGGTTACAATAAACATAAAACATTATTTGTGGAACTTGTTTCTCATTTTCCTCATTTTTAAGGAACTTAGTTTTTTATAGAAAATATTTTCTAAAAATTTTGTCCAATCAAACATTAGAATTTTATTTTTTTTGAAAAATATTTTCCACGAAACCAAACACAGCCTAAATGATCTCAATAGTAGTTACTATTAAACTAATTATTGAAAGCTTTAAATTTTTAGTAATGTCTTATAATTTAGGGAATTTTTTTAATTGGTTCGTTGATTTTAGTACAACTTTAGTTGCTTAAGTATTGGTGTTAGTACAAATTTGATAGTTTTATTTTAAGCTTGGTTTCAAGTAAAGATTTGATTGTACTTTTTGTTAGAATCTTAAAATTTTCATTTACATATTTTATAAAGTGAAAATGCATAAAATCTTCCTAAGCTTGTCCACTAAACTTGGTTTTGCATTTTTAACTTGGTGAGCATTTATTTGCCCCCTATTTTTGTTGATAGTGTAATTAGATATACCCTAAGGATGACAAGGCAGAGAGAAATAACTCACCTTCTAAAAGCATGTGAGAAGAAAGGAAAAAATTTAAGTATAATATTTGTTTTGTCATTACATAAATTTAGTTGCATCGTATCAATAAATTCAACGTAAATGTGGCGATGAAAAGTCTCATTTATTCCCCCTCAGTTTGTCTTTGTTTGTTATCATTTTTTATGATAGCTCTACACCACATGCTTCTTTTCTTATAGATTCATCATTCACATTGTTAATATTGACATTATATAAAGACGGAAAATGATACAAGTTATCCAAACACTATATTGCTAAAAACAACAGAATATGATATACTATAAAACGATACGCAACAACCATTCAAAGTGTAGAAAGATCAGACCAGAACAAAGAATGATAGTATATCTAAAAATACCCCTTAACTAAAAAGCTTTGTTTCCATACTTGCAGAATTGATTAGCAACCTAAAGCTCTAGATTAACTATTAAGAATCATTTAACAAAATCGAAACAACAATAATGTTTAAACACCGTTGATCATGCAACACCTTGATTCCTCACGTGAACTCGAAAGCAAAATCTGTGATTGTTTTTGTCCCAACGAATCCAAATGACATCATCTTCTTTCAGATTCCTTCTCTTTACAAACTCCGTCGACCATGCTTTAACCAGTTGGAAGCTATTAGTTGCCGGCCATTTCTTGAGGGTCAAAAGATGCTCTGTTTGTGTATCCATATCATATACTCTCACTTCTACTCCGTTTAATTCATTGCAAATTACAGCTTGTTCTTCCTCTTTCATGAATGGTAATATGTAATTCTTCACATCTTGTCGAGGTAGCAAAAGCCTTGAAGACCCATTCACATCGCTCTTTTTCAGCGGCTTAATTATCCAGTGCCCTTCCTCCCCCTCTGCTGCTGGCTGCCGTTTGGGGTTGTTTGGCGTCGAGTCTTTTCTCACCTTGATTTTCTTGAGGGGGACGAATTTGTCTTCCCCTGTTTCTTGGGAAAGTGACCTCTTGGCATGAGAATGTTGACAACCAATGGTGCGATGGAGAGTGGTTATTGTGGAAGAGGTGGTGTCGGGTGTGTACGGTAGAGAAAGACACAAATCAGTGGACGGTGCTGCCGCCGATGATGATGGAGGGATAGTATTGTTTCCAATTGGTTTTGAAGTAGCTAAATTGGGATAATTTTTAGAAGCTTTTGAAGAGATAGTGGGGTTTGCAAGGTTTTTATAATATGGCACAGAGAGAGACAAGAAAGATGAATCAATATCGTCGTCTTCCAACATAAACGAGAGATCAACAACAGGAGTAGTAGACGAGGGAGGAGGAGGAGTATTGTTTCCAATTTGTTTCGAAGCAGATAGGTTTTCAGAAAATTCTGGAAACAGAGACAGAGTGGGTTCTGAATGATTTTCATAAAAAGGTAGAGAGGGAGACAAGAAAGGTGAATCAATGTCATCCTCTTTCAACATAAAAGAGAGATCAACAACACTAGTAGTACCGGATGTAGACGACGGAGGAGGAGGACGAGAATAGCTAATTGATTCGGCATGAATAACAGTAGTGTCGCCTGAAAATGGTGGAGACAGAGACAAGAAAGAGGCAGAGATATCGTCCTCGGCCAATATAGAAGAGAAATCAACGACGGTAGAGGTACTAGAAGGCGATGGACGAGGACGAGAATAGATAATTGGTTTGGCATGAACAACGCTGTCTTCTGAAAAAGGTGGAGAGAGAGACAAGGTTAGAAAATCATGGGGAAATTGATGAACAACAACATTATGATCACCACCATTTTCCATGGCGTAAGCAATATGAGTAATATTTGGAAGAATGAATGAAGAGAGGCTCTAATTACCCTTATATTGATTACTAATTCTCCTAAGTAACATCAAATTGGGATTTAGGTGTTGAAGTTTCTTGCGATTCAAGTGTTAAGATCAAATATGGAAATATATTTTCCCGCCTATTCTTGATAATCTCTACTTCTATTACCCGTATGATAACTTGAGTTAGTTGGTTCAAATATATAAAAGTTGTTATTTAACCAATTTAAAATCACTTATTATCAGGTTATTGAGTGCAATTTTTTCTAATAAATATTAATTTTTGACATAATTAATACCCCTTTTCTCCAATTTCCATAATTGGCTCCGTCAAAATTGATATTTATGAGATTCATTCCTGGTGAATCCGAAGGAGTGAGAAAATAGGGATGGCTGCCTTCAACCATCTTGGAAGGAGCCTGCTCAGGGCTTTTTGAGGTACCGTCTGTTTCACTCATGATGGGTGATTTTGGTACGAAAGAGAATTAAGAGTGGGAATCGTTAATTTGATTCACTGTGCTTCTGATACCATGTGAAAACAGAGGAATCTGAGAAATTTTCCCTCTATATTATATCAGACTCTTTTACAACGCCATACATTTATACACAAACAGTCCAGACTATCCGGGCTTCTACAACTATCTGCTAGACTCCTAATAGAATTACAAAAGAGGAAATAAACTGTACATATCCTAATGTAGTGCAAATACAACCTTAATAAACTGTACATATCCTAATTTAGTGCAAATACAACTCTTAATAAGTCTTAAAATAGTAAAATTGTAGAATATGTAATATTGAAAATCAACCATCCTTTGTCTTGATCTGGAACATAAATATTTGGCCCAAAAAATGAGTTGCAAACTGAATTCCACAATTAAGTGGGGACCAAAGCCCATATCAAACATACTCACTCAGTTGCTCGTCGACTTGTCAGTCATCGTCTCTGTGAGCAGCTTCAAAGAAGTTGGCTTAAGGTTCCAATATTGTCAACACCCCCTTTCAAGTGGGATCCCGAGGATCGGATTCCTAACTTGCCTAAGAAATGCCGATGAAGTGGTCCGGCCAACGCCTTGGTGAAGATATCGGCAACCTGGGAAGAAGATGGCACAAATGAAAGGGAAATGAGTCCATCAAGCAATTTTTCTCTAACGAAATGGCAATTCAACTCGATATGTTTCGTCCGTTCATGAAACACGAGATTTTTAGCTATGTGTATTGCTGCTTGATTGTCACAGTGGACACCGACAGGGAGAGATAAGGAGATAGATAGGTCACTAAGAAGACGAAAGACCCAAGAGATTTCTGCAACAAGTCGGCGAAAGGATCGATATTCTGCCTCGGTTAATGATAGTGAAACTACTACTTGTTTCTTTGATTTCCAAGAGATGGGGCAGTCCCCCATTGTTAAAAAGAGTCCACTCACTGATCGACGAGAGTTTGAACATGAGGCCCAATCCACATCGCAAAAGCCTAGAAACTGGAAGGAAGGTGAAGAAGATAAAAAATGCTCAACCCAGGGTCATTTCTAATGTAGCGAAGTGTATGGAGTGCAGTCTGTAAATGACCATGTGCAGGTTTTTGCATTTACTGACTCAGGGTCTGGACGACATAAGAGATATCGGGACATGTATGGGTGAGAAAATTTAGTTTTCCCAACAGTCGCCTTTACATAGTTGGATCCTGTAAATAATCTCAACATGAATCACCAGACAATTTTAATGTGGGATTGAGCGGAGTCGAAATAGTGCGATGCTCAATGTTATCATATTCAGCAAGAAGATCAATTGCAAATTTTCGCTGGGTTACAACCAGTCCACCAAGTTCATGCAAAATTTCCCTCCCCAAAAAATAGCTTACTATACCTAAATCTTTGATATGGGAATTCTGAATCAAGAAATGATTTTGTTTCTGCGATTTCTTCCTCATGGCTACCTGTTATCAATATGTCATCAACATAGACTGCAATAACAATAATCAGAGTGCCAGATGATTTGAAGAAC
Source organism: Capsicum pubescens (assembly GCA_030864215.1). Classification (NCBI taxonomy): domain Eukaryota; kingdom Viridiplantae; phylum Streptophyta; class Magnoliopsida; order Solanales; family Solanaceae; genus Capsicum; species Capsicum pubescens. The sequence goes on along the minus strand of CM061538.1, from coordinate 327,037,657 downwards.
AGAGAATAGTCATTTAAAGATGAAATAAAACCTCTAGTCCCTAAGGTGGAGGATAGCCTTGCATACCATTGACTAGAGGCTTGTTTTAACCCATAAAGTTATTTACGAAGTTGACATACATGAGACGGAGATGGAGGGACAACACCTGGTGAAAATTTCATGAAAACCTCTTCATCCAGTTCACCGTGAAGAAAAGCGTTATTCACATCAAGCTGGTATAAGTTCCAGCCCTTCTTTACTGCAACATTTAGTATACATCTGATGGTCGTCACTTTTACAACTGGTGAAAATGTCTCGGTGTAATCTATTCCTTCTCTCTGTATATCACCTCTAATTACCAGTCGTGCTTTTAGACGTTCTAATGTTCCATCAGATTTAACCTTAAACCTTGTATACCCATTTACAAGGAAATATTTTCTTACCAGGAGAAAGTTGGAGCGCATCCCATGTGCGATTAGAGTTCAATGCTTCAAGCTCTTTATCCATCGCAGATTGCCAACCATGGTGTAATGGTGCCTCTTGGTAAGACCTAGGCTCAAAAATATTACATATAGAACTAACTTGTTGATTATGTTCTGAAAAAGTAATAAGAGTGGAAAAGAATTAATGGAGGATTAGGAGAAATAACTGAATATGTTGTATCACAAATATAGTCAGAAAGATAAGATGGAGCATTGTGTTGTCTGGTAGACCTGCGAAGAACATCTACTGGACTTGACTCCACCCTGGGCAAAATAATATTATCTGAAGAAGTAGGATTATATGAGTCTATTTCACCTTGTAATATTTCAGGACTGTTAATCACTTCTGGTTCAGAAGAAAAAATAGGTGAATTGTCCTGTGAAGGGAAGGCAACTGGAAATAATCTAGACATAGAAGTAGAATGAGAAAATGGAAAACTGGATTCAGAGAACTTTACATCCCTGGATACGATAACTTGACTTGTTTGAAGATTAAGGATCTTATAACCCTTCTGTGCGAAAGGGTATCCCAAAAATACTCCCTACAAAGCTCTAGGCATTAATTTATCCTTATTTTTTGTTAGTGTAGAGACAAAACATAAGCATCCAAAAGGTTTTAAGTGTGCATATTTTGGTGGTTTTCCAAATAGGACCTGATAAGGGGATATATTATTCAGAACTTTTGAGGGAAATATATTTATTAAATAAGTCGCTGTAAGGATACAATCTCCCCAGAACTTCTTTGGTAAGTGTGACTGGTATAGTAAGGCTCTACATGTTTCCAATAAATATTTATGTTTTCTTTCGACAACCCCATTCTGTTGTGGGGTTCCAACACACAAAGTTTGATGTATAATTCCTTTTGAGAGAAAAAAATCTGATAGATGTGTTCTTGTTCCTAGTTCATAGGCATTATCTGATCGAATTATCTTGACCTTTGCTGAAAATTGCCTCTTAATAAGGGAAAGAAAGGATTTCAAAGTGGAAAAGGCACTTGATTTTGTCAACAAAAGATAGGTCCATGTAGCTCTAGAGAAATCGTCTACAATAGTGAGGAAATATTTCACTCCTTTGTGGGTCGGAACGTTGTACAAACCCCATGTATCTATATGAATTAATTCAAAAGCCTTTTTAGATGAGATAGTACTTGTTTGGAAAGGCAATTTAGCTTGTCTAGCCATAGGACAAATATCACATGGAAAATCTAGTTGATCACTTGGTTTAATTGGTAATTCCTTAATATTTTGGATAGCCTGGTAAGGAAAATATCCCAAACGAAGATGCCAAAGCTTTGTAGAAATAAAAACATTAGAAACCATTATATTATTGATAGATTTGAACTGCGATGGAGATTCTCCATTTACAGTAGACTCATTAGATTGTAAAGCTTGATTATTGGACTCTAGATCTAAAGAACTAACTCTATTCTTAGAAGATAAAAATTCTACTGAAGCTAAATGCCACACCCCTTTTTTAACCAAAAAGATTATGTTTTAAGTTTCAAAGGGTTTTTATTATTAGGTGACAAAATGAAGATTTGTTTCGAAAAGGACTGTTTACATTCAAAACTCAGAGTCGCCACTTGGCATAAATCAGGTGTGCCAAGTCACCTTTGGAAATTCTTTTTTCAAAATGATTTTGACTCTTTAAAATTGATCCGCGAATGGAGATTTTGGTTAAGGAATTCTGTTGATCGAGGGGAAGGTGTTAGGAACCCCTCGATCCCGTGGTTCAACCACGGTCGCTTGGTGGAGCATATCGGCTAATTTGACACTATGAATGTATAAACCACACAAAACAATCAATCAAACAAATAAAACAAGTCCAAAAATATAGTGTCCAGTCCAATTATTACAACCCAAAATAAAAAGGTATTGAAAAGTAAACCTACACTAATCCTAAACTACGCTCCAATGCTTTACCCGATGTCTCAGACCTTGATCACGGGCCTCTTTTGCGTACACGATACTTCGGGGCATTCTCCGGCAAATAAGTACAATTTCCTCGGGGCATTCCCCGGCCAAATGAATACATTTTCCAAATGCAAAAAAATAAAATCATTCAACAAATATTCCAAACACTCAATAATCCACAATCCTTAAGTTTTGCCTACTCGAACCTATCATTTGCCTATTAAATTTTCGGCCTAAAACATTGTACTACCGAATTCAACAATATCCATCAATGAATCAAAATCAACATTCGCCTTTATCAATTTTCAATTTCCTCCCCACTTTCATTCTTGATAAATTAACCAATTCCAATACAAAATCAACCAATCAAAATCATGACAATCATAGACGTTCAGATATACTATCAAAATTATATCATCAATCAACACGAACCACGCAACTCACTACATTAACACACCAAATTATGTAAAACAAAGAGAAAGAGTTGAAGAATTGAACCTTCGATCAAACTTTTATTGTGTAAATTATGCAATTGAAAGATGGAGCCGGACCCGAAAAGCCTCGACGAATACCAAAATCTCAACTAGGACCCAACTCCGACACAACAGTCTCTAAAATCTGGTTCGAACACCAATCAGTAAAAACCAATGAGTAACCCAAAACATAAAATTAGGAAAAAATGGAGACCCATGTGACGATTCCCAATGAGATTTCGTCGGAATCGGCTCAAACGGCTGATTTGGGATTAACGTATAACTGGAATATGTTTCCTGGTGGAGTTACATCCAAAAATCAAGAAAAACGCCAAGATTATTGGGGATTTCGAAACTGGGTGGGTTACCTCAGTGAGCCGACACCGCCGATTCCAGTGAGATTTCACCGAAAAAACTTGAAAAGACAACCGAATTCTCTCCGATTTTGCTTTTCGATCAAATATCTCCATTTTCAGTCCATTATTTTCTCTTTTCCTCCTTCTTTCTCTCCTCTCAGATTCTCTCTCTTGTCTTTCTAATCTTTTTCTCTATCGATGGATGCGTGTGTGTATTCGGTGCACTATGTGCGATGGTGTATGCGTACAGTTTTCTGTGGAGAAGAACCAATTTTCCAATTGGATCTTTTGTATTTTGGTGTCCAGGTGTATGTGTATTGCGAGAGGTCTGTGTGTGCTACTATGATCCGAGTATGGTTATTGTGGTGAGTATGTATTGTTGTGTGTTAATTTGTGAGATCAGTGAAGAGGAAAAGAAAAATGGCCTTCCTTCTATGAGTATTCAGTGTGTGTGCATATATCATGGGTGGGGTAGGGGGTTGGGTAGAAGTAGGGGTAGGTGGGGTAAGAGTGGTTAGGATGAGGTATAAAAATTAGTTAGGATAAGGGAATATTAGAGATTAGGGATTTAATTTGTTAGGATTTGTTGTATTTGTTTTCTTGTGGGGAAAATGTAGAATGGGTGAGGGTACGTGGTAAGGTAAGCTAAAATGAATAAAATTAAACTTCGGGAGCGGCAAAATTAGGTGTCTACATCATGCCTCTTTTTGGGTGTAAATACAAAGTGTTTTCAGACAAAAAAATAGACAACAAAACTAAATTTTGACCCAACCATTATTCGAAGAAAGAAACAGAAGAAAGACGGACAACCGAGTTATACTTCAGACATCCTACCTACCCAAGTTATGAGGGAATCAAATCACAGATATCTCAAATGGTTGGAAGGAGAGGAACTATATCGAGTTGGAGAGTCGAGTGAGGCCCTGTCGAGGTTCTGATCCGCGACTTTGTCATTACATCAAAAATAAAAATTACAAGTTAAAACATAAATGAAATTACAAAAATCCAATCTATGCAGCTTCTTTTGGACTCTTGACTTGAGTTTCATCACTCTATTCTTCAGAAGGGCTCCTGACTTGCAATTTCTTTAAATTGTTGCTTGGCTTTCAATTTCTTCACCTTGTTCCCCAGGCGGGCTCCTGACTTGCTATTTTTTAATCTGTTGATTTTTAATTTCTTCACCCTGTTCTTCAGGCGGGCTCCTGACTTGCTATTTTTCAATTCGTTGACTTTCAATTTCCACACCTTGTTGCTTGACTCTCAACTTCTTCACATTGTTGCTTGTTTTTTAACTTCTTCACCTTGTTGTTTGACTTCAACTTCTTCACTTTGTTACTTGACTTTCAACTTCTTCACCTTGTTGCTTGACATTCCATTTATTCGCCCTGTTCTTCAGGCGGACTCCTTAAATCACAACAAAATTAAAAAGAAAATTATCCCAAACAAAGATTAGTATAAGAGAGATTCCATTTGCCGGAAGAGTAAAATTCCAAACAACAGGAATTAGATTTGTTGCCCCAGTTTATCATTAGAGGACTTTTGTAAATGTCAAATCCAATCATAATTACTTGTATGTTGCAATAATGAATTAAGACTCTGACCAAGAAATGCATCTCTTGAGAGTAAAATTTAATGACTAAGACTAGAAAGTGCATCTCCTAAGAATTAATGTGAGGAGTTCCAACTAGAAAGTGCGTCTTCTAGATGTAAAAGTTTAAGTTAAGAAGTGTGCCACCTGACAAATAAAAACTGACAAGGAAGTGCGTCTCCTAAGGGTTAAGTGCAGTGATTCGACTAGAAAGTACATCTTCTAGGAATCAAGGGGACTGACTCGACCAGGAAGTACATCTACTAGGAATCAAGGGGACTGACTCGACCAGGAAGTACATCTTCTAGGAATTAAGACTTAAGTTAGAAAGTGCATCACCTAACAAGTATAATTTGAATTACCCAATCAAGGAAGTGCATCTTCTTACGAATGCCGCTTGAATTATCAAAATAGGAAGTGCGTCTCCTTACCAATGACGCTTGAATTACCAAAACAAGGAGGTTTGTCTCCTTACAAATATCGCTTGAATTACCCAAACAAGGAAGCGCGTCTCCTTATAAATGCCACTTGAATTAACCAAACAAGAAAGTGCGTCTCCTTACAAATGTCGCTTGAATTACCAAAATAAGGAAATGTGTCTCCTTACAAATGTCGCTTGAATTACCCAAACAAGGAAATACGTCTCCTTACAAATACCACTTGAATTACACATACAAGGAAATACGTCTTCTTATAAATGCCACTTAAATTCCACCGATAAGGAAATTTGTCTTCTTACAAATACCTCTAGAATCATCCAAGGAAGGAAGTGCGTATCCTAGGAGTTAACTACTCAACTAAAAAGTACATTTTCTAGGAGTAAAGGCTTAAATTAGAAAGTGAACTACCTAACAAGCGAAACTCGAATACCCACCAAGGAAGTGTGTCTCCTAAGGGTCAAGTTGAATGACTCGACTAGAATATGCGACTTCTAAGAGCGAAGGTTCAACATAGGAAGTGCATTACCTAATAAATAAAATCTGAATTACTCAGATAAGGAGGTGCATCTCCTAGGGGTTGCATGGAAAGACTCGACTAGAAAGTGAATCTTTTAGGAGTAAATACTTTAGTTAGGAAGTATGTCATATAGCAAGCCAAAACTTGAACTACCCTAACAAGGAAGTGTGTCTCCTAAGGGTTAAGTGTAAGGACTCAACTGGAAAGTGCGACTTCTAAGAGTGAAAGTTCAATTTAGGAAGTGTATCACCTAATAAATGAACCTGAATTACTAGGACAAGAAAGTGTGTCTCCTAGAGATATTGGATTATGAGTTTTACCATGGTTTTGATCATCAAACCTATGCAACAACATTGCCTCCTGAATTTGTGGAAGTGAGGAATTACAGTCTTTGATGTTTAGACTTTGAAATCCTTGATTTGAAGGTAATATGTGTTCCTATTTCATACAAAGAAATCTTGTGAGTTTAAAAACATGGTGACTGGTTTATGGCTTTAGCTTTCGCGACAATCGCTTTTTCCCCCATCACATTTAACCTTGCTTCCAACCATTAGAATATGTCATTGACTTGCTGCCTCATTGACCCAAACTCAGATTATTAAGAGTGACTCTAAAAAAACACATTATCTCTCTTTGCCATGCTCCTCAGATAAACCCTTTGAACCTTGGTATTTCCTTGAGTTCCCAGACTTGTCTGTTCACAAAATTTTTTGCATGCCTAATTTTGGCTCATAATCATGTCTCTTTCATGTGCTGGCCTTTTGTCTTGCTTTGTGCAATTGAAGAAGCAGGTAGCCAGTTTTGCAATCTTTTCTCACTTATTTTGACATGGACTTGACTCAAAGACAAGAGAAAAATGACAATGATTTTTTTATTTGAATATCTTACTCAAGAAAATAAAATATAAAAATAAAAATAAGAAAGAAAAGACAATGAATGTCCCCATTTGAAAGAAAAAAACAAAAATTTTATCTAAAAATGACAGTCAACTCTAATGATTATGCCATGTATTTTGGTTTAAACTGCCTGATATTTTCATCCAAACTTTCTACCTATTGTTCTTGAGTTAATGACCCTGAAACTGAGTTACTTCCTTGGTCCAATTGCATTCGAAGACTTCATTCGGCTAGTGGCGCCTTGAAGGATTTTTGCCAACAAGCCCCTCTCATTTTCTTTCTCTCAGCTCACCATTTTTCTATGGTGTCCGTGAGGGTTTTCACTAATGAGACTTTGTCATTTTCATTTCTCTCAGCTTAACATCGCCTTATGGTGCCCGTGGGGGCTTTCAGCAATAAAGCTCTCTTATTTTTATTTCTCTCAACTTACCATCATCTTACGGTGCCCGAAAGGGTTTTCACCGATAAAACTCTCTCATTTTATCTCTCTTGATTTCTTATGCTGAGGAAGACAAGTAGTACCCAAAATGCGTGATCATATCCATTGTATGCTTAGCCTTAACATTCCTAAAGATTGATCTGAAGGTCTTTCTTTGGTTGTAATTTGGCTTTTGGATAAGGTTAGAAAGAAAGGATGACATGAGACCCAAACAACACTTGAAGTGAGGTGGGAGTTACAACTTTTGGAATCGACTCAAATAATGGATATCAACCCATGCCCCAATTTCGTTTGACTGGGTAATTTAAAATTATTTATTTGATTGGACCGAGCCCAAAGTGGGCAGCCTACGTATCTCACCTCCGAGAGAGGAGAATCAGGTCACACATAGTTCTGACAGCTTATTTTTTGATTGATTCTGATTTTTTTTTTTTTTTTCTCTTTTATTGACTCTTTTTTTTCTTTTGGGACCTTTCTGACTCTGTTTTTTCTTGACATTCTTTTCTTTTCTATTTTTTTGACATACTTTTTTTTTGTGTGAAACTACTCTGACTCTATTCTTTTATTCGATACTCTTTCTTGAACTTTTAGACTATATCTTGATTCCAAAATAGGGGTATGAAAGAAAATAGAACTAAGGCTCAAATGAGTAAACAAAGGATGACACAATGTTTGGTTAGCAGAATGAAATTCCTTTATCATATCAATCCTTAAAAATGCAAGTACATATCATGCAATATGAAAGTTAAAGATGAAGATCATTTGTGACACTTTAACAATACTAACTTTAACTGAGCATGTGTGCCACTTCTTCTTCTACACTTGTCAAACATATAACTCCATCTTTGTTATACATCCCTTAAGTTAAATGACTCATGCTTTTTTGGAGATGATTTTCTTTCTGTTCCTCTTGATATAGGATCACACATCCACTGTTTAACCCATTTGAGACATGTCTTTTAGTTGATGAGCAAGTTTTTCTTGTGATTCTCAAAATAATTGCCTTAATTTTTAAAGAAGGCTTCAACATGTCACCAAATGCCTCAGTACTCTACCTATTTTCTCAGATGCTTTTTCTAACTTTAGCCCTCTGATTCAATGTTTCATGGTTAAATCGAATTTTAAGATCTGGCTGAAAATTCCGCAGGCATGTCATATCACTAGAATCAAAATAAAATGTACTGTATAAAAAAATAAACAAACAACACATATTTCAAACATAAAGGGAAATGGACACTCCATTTAGTTGAAATAAAAGATAGAAAGGTTTGAACATAAACAACAAAAGGGACAAAACAAGATAGATCCCGAACTACAACCCTGAAGTAATTTGGATAATAGAAAAGAAAACAAAACAAATTACCAAGCATCCATCCTAGCAGAGAGAGGAGTGACTTCCCAATTGTTGAGCTTGACATCTTATCCACTGGTTTGCATATCAGCATGACTAGAGCTTTTACCACTGTCAATGTTCTGCATCATAAGTGATTTATCTTGAATCATCTTTTCTATTTCTCTTTTTAAAGCACGACAATCTTCAATACCGTGACCCTGAACATCAGAATGATAGGCACATCATACATTAGGATCAAAACTTCTTGAAAACGGGTTAGGAGTATACCTAAGGAGAGGAGTGGTCATGCCCTATTATACTAATATCTAGAATAAACTGGTATACAACTCTCTAATTGGTATGAAACTATCCCTCGACTTCTACCTCATTTCATTATTTGGCTTAAATAAAAAATCGGGCCTAGAAGGGCTTTGGTATGTTTGTGGAGTTGGAGGATGACTCTGAGAAGTTGGTGTGTGCCATTGTGGATAATATAGGGGTTGAACACATGGTTGTGCATTATACACTGGATATGGAGGTAGGGGAATAGAGTATGATGGATTTTAGGAGTGATTCTGTGGAGCTTGGGCATAAACTTGGGTTTGAGCCTGAGGGTAACGATGATGTGGTCTTCTTAACCGTACCTGTTGTCCAACTACAATAGCAGATGCATCTTACTCATTCTTTTTTCCTCTGACACTTCCCGAATATTTTTTAATTGCTTGAGTAGTCATTTTCAATGTTGCAAAATTCACAATGCGATCGGTCTTAATTCCATCCTCTATCATCTCTCCCATTTTGAGGACCTCAATAAATAATGGCTTGCCTAATACAGGTAACAAGTGTTGATAATATGTTTCATCTTGCGCTTGAATAAACACCTCCACTATCTTACTTTCTTTCATTGGCGGTTTTACCCTAGTAGCTTATTCACGACATCTAATTGCATGCTCTTTGAAACTTTCAGCACTCTTTTTCTTCAGATTAGTTAGGGATTTCTCATCAGGAATCAACTCCATATTATATTTGAATTTTTGCACGAATTCATTAGCTAGGTCATTCCAACTATTCCACTTGTCGATGTCTTGGTCAACAAACTATTTTGAAGCTAGACCTGAAAGACTCTCACCGAAATATGCCATGAGCAATTCTTCCTTCCCTCCAGCTCCCCTTAGTTAGTTCCAATAACGTCTCAAATATGCTATAGGATCGCCATGTCCATAATACTTCTCAAACTTTGGCATTTTAAAACCAAAAGGGAGATTAACACCTGGAAATATGCATAGATCTTTATACGAGACACTTTTGTACCCCCAAGTCCTTGGAAGTTCTTCATAGCCAGTTCCAAACTTCTCAATTTTTTGGTAATTTCCTTTTGTTCTTTTATCATGATAGGCTTCTCAGTGTTAAGAGAAAATTCACGAGGTTGAGTGTAGCCATAAGGACCAGACAACTTAAATGTGGGCTCAATAGCATGATGTTGATCACCAGAAATATTTAATACAGGCTCACTTGTAGAGTGAGGAATCACAACCGTTGGATGGACATTAAAAATAGAAGTTTTAGGCGGGGGTGGCGCCACAAAATCATGAATAGCAGGTGGAGTCGAGCATATGGTAGTTTTGTGTTGAGGAGTGAGGAAATGAATATTGGAAGTATTTGGATAGTTTCACCTTGGAGTAGACCCTGATGCATGTTGTAGCATGTCAAAAAAAATAGGAAACTGTACATGTGATACTGGAGGCAAGCTAGAAAGATATTCCAGATTATCAGTGGGAAATAGAGGAAGTGGCAACCCACTCGATGCATTTCTATCAGTTGCTGCCTTAATTTCTAAATCTCTTCATTAGCTTCTAAATTCTCATTCCCCAAACTCTTTATCTGATTAGTGACAACAACCTCGGTATTCTTGTTGGCCATAACTTTCTCTTTGACTTGGTGCAATATGGAGGATCAGCCAAAATGCCACAAATCAACCACCTTAAACTAATTGGATAAGAGATAGAAAATGCGTTAGAGTTCAACACTTTTTCAAAATATCTTTTTTCTTTTTTTCTTTTGAAAATATTGCAGAACCCAAGAAGGGCACTTACATATCTCACCCCCGAGAGGGGAGAATCAGGTGTGCGTAGTTCGTGAAGTTCGGCCATAAAATGGCTAATAAAATTCTCTTTCTTTTTAATTTTCTTGAAACTTTAAGAAGAAAAGAAAAATAACAAATTTGTCAAAAGAATTGACGATTTTTTTTTTGAATTCTCAATTTTAAACTCCCTGTACAAAATAAAACCTATGATTACCAAAGAAAAATCTTTTTGGATTTTCGATTTTGAATTTCATATGAAAATGAAACTGAAACTATTAAAGGAAAATCTTTTTGTAGTTTTCTTTTAAAGATGTACATGAAACATCTACTCTAAATGAAGAATGAAGAAAATATTTTTTTGCATTTTTTCAGTTTTAACATCCCTATACAAAATGAAACCGATGATTACCAAAGAAAATCTTTTCGGGTTTTGATTTAAGATCACCGAATCCTAGAAGGGCTACATAAATATCTCACTCCCAAAAGAGGAGAATCAGGTGTGCATAGTTCATCAGATTAGACAATTAAGGATTAAATAATCGACTGAATCCTGACTTAAGAGACACGACCAAAGACAGGCGATGAAAAATGTCAATAAAATCTTTTTGGAATTTTAATTTGACTCTTCACACGAAAATGACACCAACAACTATGAAAGATTTTTTTTTTGGTCTTTTCATTGTATGAAATGTACAAAACTTCTACCATCTTTTTTTGTAATACCCCGTACTTTTTCTTAGCTTGAAATCGTCTAAAGAATGTTAGGAGCTTTCTTTGAAATATGAATCCAATTTTGTACATATGATACTTTTAAGATTTTCACTTTTTGTCACGTGTGAAATTGAATTATCTTTCCAACGATATCAATTTCGTTAAAATCCGACATCGGAGGAGAAAGTTATGGCCAAAATATGGAAGACAGTACAAACCGACCAGATGCGACGGTGAGGCCGACGGACCGTCACCCACGACCATCGCAGCAAGGCAGTGGGGACTACCTTCTTCCTAGGAGTGATGGCCCCAGGACGATGAACCGTCATACTAGCGATGGACCATCGCTCAGGCCGTCGCAAGGAAAACAGTGAGGCCATCTTCTGGATAAGGTGTGATGGCCCGGTTGACGGACCGTCGAACTTGCGATGGACCATTGCCCAAGCCATCGCAGCCTAGGCAGTGAGACCCTATTCAAATCTATGTGCGACGGTCAGTCCGACGGACCGTCAACCCAGCGACGGACCGTCGCACCCACCGTCGCAGACCCGTTCCATTATTTTTTAAGTCGTTTTAACTGGGGTATTTTGGTATTTTACCACCCACTTATATATACCCAGTTATATCCGATTTTAGCCCATTTTGTTCATTATTATTTCAACAACAACATTAGGGTTTCTCTTTGAGATTAATCCCCAAGAACAAAAATCCAAATCTTCTCCAAGAAACTAAGAGATTCAAATCCCTCAAGTTCAAGAACATCAAGAAAACTCAACCCAGGTATGCATAGTATTCATTCATGGACTCCTTTCATCCATGAAGCCCAAGAATTCCTTTCTAAGTTCAAGTTTATGGATTTTTTTTATGAATTTCATGTTGGGTTGCTCTTGTTCATGTTGATAATGGCTAATTGAATTTTAATCCATGTTTGGTGATAAATTTCATATGGAATTGATTAGTATAGATATAGATTCATAAAATCCTATGACTAAACCCTTGAATGACTAAATTAGAATTGAATCATGATGTTTAATTGTTGTCTAATGTTATTTACACATACTATGCCTACCATGCATTTGATTAAATGCCTAGATGAAGGAAAATGCCCAACTAGCATGATTTTATGAAATCCCCATGTATGTACAAGTTTATGCAGATCGCATATTTGATGAAATGCTTCAATAAATGTATTATGGATTTTGAAGTTAGTGATGTGTTCAAGTAGGTCATGCTTTGTCAGTTTCCTTCTATCGAGTCCTGGGGGTACTTGTACCCGAAACATTAGCTATGTGCCTAGAGCCATGTCATGTTTTCACGATACTCTCAGTCAAGCTATGTTCCTTAGACTTCAGACAGTCTTATGACTCAGGAAATCTCTATGATCTCATGAACTCAGTCAGTTATCAGATATCAATAGTATTCCCTCAGTCAACAAACTTCAGTAATTCAGCCCATGTTTAGTTCAGTTAAAGCATGTTCAGTGTCTATTCAGATGGAAGTAGGAATTAGCACCGAGTGAACCCAAGGATGGGAACTCACCTGTTTTATGAGGGTGTGATTCTTAGAAGCAATCCTTGCATTCCAAAACTATGTAGCCAATATAGGTTGAGACATCATAGCCTGCTATATGAGGGTAGATGAGGTGGCTTAACCTGCTATATGAGGGTTCCCACCATTCTCATTAGAGTTACCTGTTATATTAGGGTTACTCACATGTTGTCCTTACCAGTGGTGCGGTATTGACACCCTTCCAATCAGAGCACAAATTGGACCCCAGTTCAGCTATTATAGCGCATATGGGGCATGTCGGTTAGATAACTACTTCCCACAGTTTCACGGTACAGAATCAGGACTGTCAGATACAGTCAATCATTCTCAATAATAGAACTCAAATAGTTCTACTGAATTCAAGACTGTCAGATATAGTCACTCATGTTATTAGTTAGATAAGTATTAATATGTCATGTTATCAGTATTCAGATTCAGTAATCAGGTTATCACGATATCAGTGTCAGTTATTATATCTTATGCATGTATTCTCATGCTCATGATAGTCGGTCTGTTATTATTATTTATCATGCATATGAACCCCATGCATTTAGCCTACCTCACATGCATACCAGTACCTTCAAAGTACTGACACATTTGCGCTATGGTGTCTTATACCATAGGTTCAGGGATACGAGCTCCAGAGCAGCAGTAGATTCCAGTCTCACCAGTCAGAGTTAAAAATGAGTCCTCATCTTTCGAGGACATGATTATTCCTTATTATCTCATTTATCGGTTTATCATTTGAAGTTAGTTGGGGACATGTCCCATCAACTCCTTTCTCAGATAGTTCAGTCAGTTAGAGGCTTTCTAGACTATTATGGTCAGACAGTTATTTCAGTTGTTTTAGGTATTCCATACCCCTTTTCAGATGTTACATTTTACTTCAGCTATGTGAACCTTATGGCCTTTCAGTTTATATTTTCTGTATTATTTAGTATTTTATGCAGTATACAGGTAAATATATCAGTCATGGGTTAGCTTGTGGTCCTTCGAGTTCATGAGCACCGTGTAGCATTCCGGGTACCAAATTCGGGTCGTTACAAACTTGGTATCAGAGCATAAGGTTCAATAGTGTCCTAGGAAGTCTGAAAGCCGCATCTAGTAGACTCTTGTACATGGGTGTGTTGCGCGCCACATTTATGTACAGGAGGCTATAAGATGTTTTAGGAACAGTTTCCCCTCTTTTAGTATTCATGTCGTGCCAGTGAGCATAATCTTAATCTAATCTCTCAGTCTAATCTATTTTTTCTCCTTATTTTAGAACATACCTCCCAAGAGAAGAGCTCAGTCTGTCCAAGAAGATCCCTTGGTCGAACATGTTTCTCATGCAGAGTTCAGAGATGCATTCGCTACTTTGCTCAGTCATTTGCTGCTCAGAATGAATTACCAGCTGTCGTTCCGGCCAATCCAGTGGCCAATTCAGCTGCATCCGGGATTCAGGGCTTTAACCTAATGAATCCTCCATCCTTTCTTGGGTCTAAGACATATGAGGACCCTCAAGAATTCCTAGATCAGGTGCAGAAGGTTACTGACATAATGGGGGTTACGTCTAGTAAAAGTGTTGAGCTAGCTGTATATCAGTTGCAGGATGTGGCTCATACTTGGTTCAAGCAGTGAAAGTCAGAGAGGGCAGACGATGCAGGGTCAGTTGAGTGGGAGGAGTTTGCTTCAGCGCTTCTTGATAGATTCTTTCCCCTAGAGCTTAGAGAAGCTAAGGTGCTAGAATTTATCAATCTCAGGCAATATGATAGTGAAAGAGTATTCTCTTAAGTTTACTCAATTAGCCTGATATGCCCCTCATGTAGTTGCAGATAGCAGGGCAAGGATGAGTAAGTTCGTTTTAGGGGTGAATAATAGCATGGTTAATGAGTGTAGATCCGTCATGCTGAATAGTGACATGACTTTAGCCAGGCTCATGAGTCATGCTCAGCAGATAGAGGAGTAGAAGATTAAGATGAGGGAGAAGCAGAATAAAAGAGAGAAGATAAGTAGTTTCAACTTTGCTCAGCCTAAGTCAGAAGGAGGAAATCATTCTCAGATTCATCCTAAGTCATCATTTCCAGCTCCTTCTTCAGCCAGTGATCCAGTTCCTAAGTTCAGAGAGGGTAACAAAGATAGAGTGCCAGGTTCTAAGTCCCAGAGCATATTAGCAGTGCCCGCACTTATCCTCTTTGTCAGACTTATGGCAAGTACCATCAGGGTATTTGCAGAGCTAGCAGTGGTATTTGTTTCGGATGTGGTAAGCCAGGCCACAGAGTCATAGATTGTCCTCAACAAGGTCCTCAGGGTCAATAGAACCGTTTCACAGCCTAGTTCGATCGCCCGAATCAGCAGGGTGCCACCACCAGTACTACTAGTGGGCAACACCCAAATCGTCTCTATGTTTTTCAGTCCAGATAGGATCAAAAAAATTCTCCTGATGTGGTTATTGGTATGTTACAGATCTTTCATGTACACGTTTACGATTTGCTAGATCCAGGTGCTTCCTTTACTTTTGTTACTCCCTATATAGCAGGCGATTTTGGAATCAGTCCTAAAATTCTAGCAGAGCCTTTTTCAGTCTCTACCTCAGTGGGTAAAACCATCATAGCCCGACGGGTATACAGGAACTGCCCGGTTATGATATCTCTGAAAGTTACTTCAGCAGACTTGGTTGAATTAGAGATGACTGATTTTGATGTCATTCTCGGCATGGATTGACTTCATTCCTGCTATGCCATAGTTGACTACAGAAATAGAATAGTCTAGTTTCAATTTTCGAATGAACCCGTCCAAGAGTGGAAGGGTAGTGTATCCGCTTTCAGAGGTCAGCTTGTCTCCCACCTTCGGACACGAAAAATAATATCTAAAGGATGTGTCTATCATCTTGTTCAAGTTAGGGACACTAGTTCCGAAACTCTCAGTCTCATCAGTCCCAGTCGTGAACAAATATTCCAATGTCTTTCCCGAAGATCTTCCAGGAATTCCTCCCGAAAGGGAAATAGACTTCAGTATTGATCTTCTTCCAGATACTCAGCCTATATCTATTCCGCCATATAGAATGGCACCAGAAGAACTCAGAGAAATGAAAGAACAATTGAAGGATCTCTTAGATAAGGGATTCATCAGGCTCAGCGTTTCCCCGTGGGTCGCTCTAGTATTATTCGTGCACAAGAAAGACGGTTCTCTCAGAATGTGTAAAGATTACCATCAACTCAATAAGGTAACGGTCAAGAACAAGTATCCTCTTCCCCGAATTGATGACTTATTTGACCAACTTCAGGGTGCCAGCTATTTATCTAAGATAGACCTCAGATCCGACTACCATCATCTCAGAGTCAGAGAATGTGACATTTCAAAAACAGCTTTCCGTATTTGTTATGGTCAGTTTGAATTCTTAGTTATGTCCTTTGGTCTTACCAATGCCCCAGCAGCTTTCATGGACTTGATGAACCGTGTGTTCAAGTAGTACTTGGACATATTTGTCATAGTCTTCATAGATGATATTTTGGTCTATTCCCGCAGCGAGCGTGATCATGCAGACCATTTCAGAACAGTACTTTAGACTCTCAGAGATTATCAGCTATTTGCCAAATTTAGTACGTTCAAATTTTGGCTATGGTCAGTAGCATTCCTTAGCCATGTCGTTCCTAGTGATGGAATTAGAGTATATCCTCAAAAGACCGAAGCAGTAAGAAACTGGTCTCACCCTATCTCTCCATTAGATATCAGGAGTTTCTTAGGTTTGGTTGGCTATTACAGATGGTTTATCGAAGGATTTTCTTCTATTACATCCCCTATGTCCAAATTGACTCAGAAGAAAGTTAAGTTTCAATGGTCAGATCCTTACGAGAAGTCTTTTGAGGAGTTGAAGACTCACCTCACCTCATCTCCAGTTTTATCTCTTCCAGATGGTTTAGATGGGTTCGTAGTCTATTATGATGTATCCAGAGTAGGTTTGGGTTGTGTCCTTATGCAGCATGGTAAGGTCATAGCCTACGCCTCCAGACAGTTTAAACCCCATGAGAGAAATTATCCTACTCATGATCTTGAGTTAGTAGCCGTAGTCTTTGCCTTGAAGATTTGGAGGCATTATCTCTACGGAGTTCATGTATATGTCTTCACTGATCATAAGAGCCTACAATATGTCTTTTCTCAGAAAGATCTCAATCTTCATTAGAGAAGGTGGTTAGAGATCTTGAAAGATTATGACATGAGTGTCCTCTATCATCCGGGAAAGGCCAATGTAGTGGATGACGCTCTCAGTAGACTGTCTATGGGTAGTTTTACTCATGTTGAGGATAGTAAGAAGAAGTTAGCTCAAGAAGTCTATCAGCTTGCCAGAATAAGAGTTTTCTTAGTCGATACAGATGAGGGAGATGTACGGGTTTAGAGTAGTTCAGAATTATCTCTAGTTTTTGAAATAAAAGAAAAGCAAGATAGAGATCCCAGCCTTGTCATGTTGAAAGAGTCAGTTCAGGATCAGAAAGTAGAGGTTTTCTCCCAAGGGAGAGATGGTGTTTTGCGTTGTCAGGGTCGTCTTTGTGTTCCAGGTGTAGATGACTTAAGGCAGCGAATTCTTGTAGAAACGCATAGTGCGTGCTACTCTATTCATCCAGGGGACACAAAGATGTACCGCGACTTGCGAGAAATCTATTGGTGGGGTGGGATGAAGAGAGACATTGCAGAGTTTGTGGCTAAGTGCTCTACATGTCAGTAGGTTAAGATAGAGCATCAGAAGCCTAATGGGTCCATGCAGGAGTTCAATATTCCTACTTAGAAGTGGGAAGTTGTGAGCATGGACTTCGTGACGGGTTTTCCTCGAACTCGTTATCAGCATGATTCAGTCTGGGTCATTGTAGACAAAATGACCAAATCAACTTATTTCCTTCCAGTTCATACCTCTTATTCAGCCAAGGATTATGCCAAACTCTACATCAGGGAGTTGGTCAGATTGCACGGTGTTCTTCTATCTATTATCTCAGACAGAGGTACCCAGTTCACCTCTTATTTTTGGAAGGCATTCCAAAAGGGTCTTGGTACCCAAGTTCATCTTAGTACAACCTTTCATCCTAAGACAGATGGTCAAGCAGAAAGGACCATTCAGACTTTAGAAGATATGTTGCGTGCGTGTGCAAATGCTTTCAAGGGAAGTTGGGATAACCATTTGCCTTAGATTGAATTTACATACAACAACAACTATCATTCCAGTATTCAGATGGCTCCATTCGAAGCTCTCTATGGTAGGAGATGTAGATCTCTAATTAGTTAGTTCAAGGTTAGTGAGGCCTCATTTATAGGGCCTGACTTAGTATTCGACGTTTTAGAGAAAGTCCAGTTGATCAGAGAAAGACTCTGGGCTGCTCAAAGCTGACAGAAGTCTTATGCAGATGTTCATAAAAAGGATCTCAAGTTTGAGATTGGTGACTATGTTTACCTAAAGATCTCTCCCATGAAGGGAGTGAAGCAATTCGGCAAGAAGGGAAAGCTCAGTCCCCAATATGTCGGTCCCTTCAAGATACTCAGTCATTTTGGCAAGGTAGCTTATAAGCTCGAATTGCCTTCAGATCTAGCCTCAATTCACCCAGTCTTCCATGCCTCCTTGCTCAAGAAGTGCATAGGTGACCCAACAGTTGTAGTCCCTATTCAGAGCATAGGTGTTCAGAATAGCCTCTCTTATGAAAAGATTCCAGTTGAAATCTTAGACTATCAGACTCATAGATTGAGGAACAAAGACGTCTCTCTAGTTAAAGTTCTTTGGTGAAATTAGCCATCAAGGGAGCTACTTGGGAAGCAGAAGCAGACATGCGTACCAAGTATCCTCACCTCTTCCCCGCCAACTCAGATCTAGCTCAAGGTAACAATTTTTCTTAAGCTTCTCAGTTTCATGTTCAGTGTTCATCACAAACTTGGTACCAAGTACCATTGCATATTTGGTCATGCATTCATGTTTTGTTTTAGTTATATAATTATGCATCAGACCTGCATTCTCATCGTGATAAATTTAGTTCCTCAGAACATCCAATCATACATTCATGAATCAGTTACACATGCATTAGATATACATGTTTAGTATGATATGTTCAGTTATCAGTCATGTCAGTCATGAGATCATGCTTCAGTTATTTATATTCAGTATGTACATTGGTTATCTTCTCCCCTCACTCTCAGTCTCATTCGAGGATGAATGTTCTCAAGGGGGAGATATTGTAATACCCCGTACTTTGTGTTAGCTTGAAATCATCTCAAGAATGTTAGAAACTTGCTTTAAAATATGAATCCACTTTTGTACATGTGGTATTTTTAAGATTTTCACTTTTTTTTCACGTGGTAAATTGAATTAGCTTTCCAACGATACCAATTTCGTCAAAATCTGACATCGGAGGAGAAAGTTATGGCCAAGATACAAAAGGCAGTACAAACCGCCCAGATGCGACGGTGAGGCCGACGGACCATCGGACTAGCAATGGACCGTCCCCCATGACCATCGCAGTAAGGTAGTGAGGACTACCTTCTTCCTAGGAGTGACGACCCAGGCCGATGGACCGTCAGACTAGCGACGGACCGTCGCTCAGGCCGTTGCAAGGAAAACAATGAGGCCACCTTATGGATAAGGAGCGACGGCCAAGTTGATAGACCATCGAACTTGCGATGGACCATCGCCCAAGCCGTTGCAGCCTAGGCAGTGAGACCCTATTCAGATCCATATGCGACGGTCAGTCCGACGGACCGTCAACCCAGCGATGGACCGTCGCACCCACCGTCACAGGCCCGTTCAATTTTTTTAAGTCATTTTAACTGGGGTATTTTGGTATTTTACCACCCACTTATATATACCCAGTTATATCCGATTTTAGCCCATTTTGTTCATTATTATTTCAACAACAACATTAGGGTTTCTCTCTGAGATTAATCCCCAAGAAAAAAAATCCAAATCTTCTCCAAGAAACTAAGAGATTCAAATCCCTCAAGTTTAAGAACATCAAGAAAACTCAACACAGGTATGCATAGTATTCATTCGTGTACTGCTTTCGTCCATGAAGCCCAAGAATCCCTTTCTAAGTTCAAGTTTATGGATTTTTTTTATGAATTTCATGTTGGGTTGCTCTTGTTCTTGTTGATAATGGCTAATTGAATTTTAATTCATGTTTGGTGATAAATTTCATGTGGAATTGATTAGTATAGATGTAGATTCATGAAATCCTATGACTAAACCCTTGAATGACTAAATTAGAATTGAATCATGATGTTTAATTGTTGTATAATGTTGTTTACACATACTATGCCTACCATGTGTTTGATTAAATGCCTAGATGAAGAAAACTGCCCAACTAGCATTATATCATGAAATCCCCATGTATGTACAAGTTTATGCCGATCGCATGTTTGATGAAATGCTTCAATAAATTATTATGGATTATGAAGCTAGTGATGTGTTCAAGTAGGTCATGCTTTGTCAGTTTCCTTCTATCGATTCTTGGGGGTACTTGTACCCGAAATATTAGTTCTGTGCCTAGATCCATGTCATGTTTTCACGATACTCTCAGTCAATCTATGTTCCTTAGACTTCAGACAGTCTTATGACTCAGAAAATCTCCATGATCTCATGAACTCAATCAGTTATCAGATATCAGTAGTATTCAGTCAGTCAACGAAATTCAGTAATTCAGCCCATGTTCAGTTCAGTTAAATCATGTTTAGTGTCTATTCAGATGGGAGTAGGAATTAGCACCGAGTGAACCCAAGAATGGGAACTCACCTGTTATATGAGGGTGTGATTCTTAGAAGCAATCCTTGCGTTCTAAAACTATGTAGCCAACATAGGTTGAGACATCATAGCCTGCTATATGAGGGTAGATGAGATGGATTAACCTGCTATATGAGGGTTCCCACCGTTCTCATTAGAGTTACCTGTTATATTAAGGTTACTCACATGTTGTCCTTACCAGTCTCGTGGTATTGACACCCTTCTAATCAGGGCACATATTGGACACTAGTTTAGCTATTATAGCGCATATGGGGCATGTCAGTTAGATAACTACTTCCCAAAGTTTTACGTTACAGAATCAGGACTGTCAGATACAGTCAATCAGTCTCAGTAATAGAACTCAGATAGTTCTACAGAATTCAGTACTGTCAGATACATTCAACTCAGATATAGTACGAAACTCAGACAGTTTCATCAGATTTAGGACTATCAGATACACTCACTCATGTTATCAGTTAGATCAGCATCAGCATGTCATGTTATCAGTATTCAGATTTAGTGATCATGTTATCAAGATATCAGTGTCGGTTATTATGTCTCATGCATGTATTCTTACGCTCATGATAGTCAGTCTGTTATTATTATTGTTCATGCACATGAACCCTATGCATTTATCCTACCTTGCATGCATACCAATATATTCAAAGTACTGACGCATTTGCGCTATGGTGTCTTATACCATAGGTTCAGAGACACGAGCTCCAGAGCAGTAGTAGATTCCATTCTCAGCAGTTAGAGTTAGAAGTGAGTCCTCATCTTTCGAGGACATGATTATTCCTTATTATCTCATTTATCAGTTGGAGTTAGTTGGGGACATATCCCATCAACTCCTTACTCAGACAGTTCAGTCAGTTAGAGGCTTTCTAGACTATTATGTTTAGACAGTTATTTCAGTTGTTTTGGGTATTCTATACCCCTTTTCAGATGTTACGTTTTACTTCAGATATGTGAACCTTATGGCCTTTTAGTTCATATTTTCCACATTATTCAGTATTTTATGTAGTATACAGGTACAAATATCAGTCATGGGTTAGATTGTGATCCTTCGGGGGCATGAGCACCGTGTAACATTTCGGGTACCAGATTCGGGTCGTTACATTTTTGAATTTTCCTTTTATAAAAAGATCCTATTGAAAAAAAAATCTTTTTGGAGTTTTTGAATTATGAATGCTCACTAAAGGAAACAAAAAAAATCTTTTGATGTAATTGTTTTTGACAACTGAGTGAAAAAGTTAAAAATCTTTTTGAATTTTTGGATTGTGAATAAACAAAAGTCATACCAAATTTTAAAAACTACAAAACTCCTTTTTTCTTGATTCACTTTTCTTTCTTTTTTTTTCTAAACTTTTCCTTGCCTACACATTTTCTTTAATTCTAGCACATGCTCTTCCCAAATCAGTCCGTCAAATGACCCTGTTACCCTCAAAGATGCAACATTTAGCACGTAGGGATGCATTAAAGGTGAGTCTCCTACAAAGGACCAAGTAGGTCCTGCTAGGTCTCCATATGATGCAGATAAGCATGACCTAAAGGCTGACCTACGTTGGGGTTACTAACAAGGCTTTTCGGGAGAGCGTATGGTCGATAGTGACTGCGATTGCTTTCCACCTACTCCATACCAGCCGATGGCTCTTCCTCCTAAAATAAGGGTGACTCAACTATAGGTTGTGTACATAGCGTGTACTACAGAACTTATTGCAGAAAGAATTGACTCGGGTTATGCAAATAATGCCAGTTATAAAGCAGTAACACATAGGAGAGAAAAACTGTAAACACGTAGCACGTAGACACTCAACAATGATAAAACAAATACAAACTATAACACAACCAATGTCTATACACCTATAGTGTCAAATTAAGCCGATACAACTCGAAAATAAGCTCGAATTCTGAAAATTCTCCAACAAAGTCGTCAGAGTTGTCACACCCCTTTTTAACCAAAAAGATTATGTTTTAAGTTTCAAAGGGTTTTATTATTAGGTGACAAAATAAAGATTTATTTTGAAAAGGATTGTTTACATTCAAAACTCAGAGTCGCCACTTGGCATAAATCGGGTGTGCCAAGTCACCTTTGGAAATCCTTTTTCCAAAATGATTTTGACTCTTTAAAACTGATCCACGAATAGAGATTTTGGTTAAGAAATTTTGTTGACCGAGGGGAAGGTGTTAGGCACCCATCGATCCCGTGGTTTGACCACAATCTCTTGGTGGAGCATATCGGCTAATTTGACACTATAAATGTATAAACCACATAAAAACACACAAAACAATCAATCAAACAAATAAAACAGAACAAGTCCAAAAATATAGTGTCCAGTCCAATTATTACAGTCCAAAATAAAAAGGTACTGAAAAGTAAACCTACACTGATCCTAAACTACGCTCCAATGCTTTACCCGATGCCTCTAACCTTGATCACGAGTCTCCTTTGCATACACGATACTTCGGGGCATTCCCCGGCAAATAAGTACAATTTTCTTGGGGCATTCTCCGGCCAAATAAATACATTTTCCAAATGCGAAAAAATAGAATCATTCAACAAATATTCCAAACACTCAATAATCAACAATCCTTAAGTTTTTCCTACACGAGCCTATTGTTTGCGTATTAAAGTTTCGGCCTAAAACATAGTACTACCGAATTCAACAATATCCATCAACAAATCAAAATCAACATTCACCTTTATCAATTTTTAATTTCCGGCCCACTTTCATTCTTAATTAATTAACCAATTCCAATACAGTATCAACTAATCAAAATCACGACAATCATAGACATTCAAACATACTATCAAAATTATATCATCAATCAACACGAACCAGCAACTCACAACATCAACACACCAAATTAAGTAAAAAAAAAGAAAGAGTTGAAGAATTGGACCTTCGATCAAGCTTTTATTATGTAAATTATGCAATTGAAAGATGGAGCCGGACCCAAAAAGCCTCTACGAATACCAAAATCTCAACTAGGACCCAACTCCGCCACAATAGTCTCTGAAATCCGATTTGAACACCAATAAGTGAAAACCAACGAGTAACCCAAAACATAAAATTAGGAAAAAATGGAGACCCGTGTGACGATTCCCAATGATACTTCGCCGAAATCAGCTCAAACGACCGATTTGGGATTAACGGGTAACTGGAATATGTTTCCCGGTGGAGTTACGTCCAAAAATCAAGAAAAATACCAAGATTATTGGGGACTTTGTAACTAGGTGGGTTACCTCGGTGAGTCGGTGCCGATTCCGGTGAGATTTCTTCGGAAAAAAATTAAAAAGACAGTCGGATTCTCTCCGGTTTCACTTTCCAATCAAATCTCTCTATTTTTAGTCCATTCTTTGCTCTTTTCCTTCTTCTTTATCTCCTATCAATTTCTCTCTCTTGTCTGCCTAATTTCTCTCTATCGATGGATGTGTGTGTATTCGATGTACTATGTGTGATGGTGTATGCATACAATTTTCTGTGGAGAAGTTTTAATTTTCCAATGGGATCTTTTGTATTTTGGTGTCCAGGTGTATGTGTATTCTGAGAGGTTTGTGTGTCCTACTATGATCCGTGTATGGTTATTGTGGTGATCATGTATTGTTGTGTGTTAATTTGTGAGATCAGTGAAGAAGAAAAGGGAAATGGCCTCCCTTATGTGAGTATTCAGTGTGTGTACATATATCGTGAGTGGGGTAGGGGTTGGGTAGGAGTAGGGGTAGGTGGGGTAAGGGTGGTTAGGATGAGGTGTAAAAATTAGTTAGGATAAGGGAATATTAGGGATTAGGAATTTAATTTGTTAGGCTTTGTTTTCTTGTGGGGAAAATGTAGAATGAGTGAGGGTACTTGGTAAGGTAAGCTAAAATGAATAAAATTGAACTTCGGGAGGGAAAAAATTAGGTGTCTACACTGAAAATGACTCAGAATTTTGTGACTTGGTGCAGGTTTCATCCAGTACATAAAGTCCTCCAACTGCTCTACCAAATACCACTTCCATCCTCAGAGAAAAGACCTATAGCATGCAAGCATATTTGTTAAAGATAACATCGCAGTCAAGTTGTCTGCATAACTGATTGATTTAAAGAAGGTTATGCTTGAAATAAGGTACATAAATCACATTTTGCAGTTCAATGTCAGAATTTAAAGTTATTAAACCAACAACAAAGACCTTGACTTTATATGAATTTGGTAATCTTACTAGAATTAGATTTTCTAAACGTTTGATGCCATACAGGATATTTTTGTTACGAGTCATATGTTGAGAAACCCCTGAATCTATTATCCAGAGGCTGGAACCAAGAGTAGTAAAATAACAATCAAAGACATCAGAGATGGAGCATTTATCCACACTGTTGGCACTGTGATTGGCCTCAGAACCTGAACCACCTGAATTTCCAGCCTACACGGCTTGTAGCATTTGGATTAATTTTTCACATTGATCATTCGTGAATCCTTGTGGACTCATTCCTTCAGGTGTTTTATTCCCCGAAGTCTGCATGGTGTTTTCTTCTTCGGTGATACCTGCATTTGCTTGCCCGTTTTCATAGACTCTCTTTGACTTTGTAAACTTGAAGGATTGCGGAAATTCGACTAGTTTATAACACTTCTCCTTAGTATGTCCCTGTTTCTAACAATAAGAACAAAAATTGTTAATCCTTTTCATATCCGTGTTAGCATACTGATTAAAATTTTGATTGTTTTCTTTGTTTCCTGTCCATCTTTGTTGGCTAGCATTAAAGGCAATAGATTCAACATTAACATTAACCTAATTTGCAGAATTCACTCCTCTCTGAGTTTCTTCATGTAATATAATTGAGTACACTTATGTTGTGGTAGGAAGCGACTTCATCATGAATATATTACCCCTTATGCCACAATAATTTTCATTCAGTCCTATAAGGAACTGTATTAATTGTTGATCTTCATTCATCTTTATATTGTGTGTTTTTGCACCACAATTATAATCACAACTACATATCATAAAAATATTGAGTACCTTTGTTTGGTCCAAGATTTTTTCCAGTCTGTTGAAGTACCCAGGAACATCATTAGTTTCCTGAGATATGTTGTTCAACTCTCTTTGTAATTAAAACATCTTGGTACCATCTGTTTGTCCATACCTTTGTTCCAGCTCATTCCAAAGGTCCTCTGTTGTTTTACAGTAAATCACAGACTCTGATATTTCCTTGCTAAGAGAGTTTAAAAGCCAGGCCAGTACCATGTCATTACACCTCCTCTATTGTTCAAGCAAAGGTGTGTCTTCTCCTGGTTTCTTACATGTTCCATTAATAAATCCTATTTTATTTTTAGCAGAAAGAGAGATTAGTACCCCTCTTCTTCAATTTTCATATTTGGATCCATCAAAATTGATATTTATGAGATTCATTCCAGGTGAATCCGAAGGAGTGAGAAAATAGGGATGGTTGCCTTCAACCAACTTGGAAGGAGCCTGCTCAGGGCTTTTAGAGGTACTGCCTGTTTCACTCATGATGGGTGATTTCGTATGAAAGAGAATTAAGTGTGGGGATCGTTAATTTGATTCACTGTGCGTCTGATACCATGTGAAAACAAAGGAATTTGAGAAATTTTCCCTGTATATTATATCAGACTCTTTTACAACGCCATACATTTATAACAAACAGTCCAGACTATCCAGGCTTCTACAGCTATCTGCTAGACTCTTAATAGAATTACAAAAGAGGAAATAAACTGTATATATCCTAATGCAGTGCAAATACAACTCTTAATAAACTGTACATATCCTAATGTGGTGCAAATACAACTCTTAATAAGTTTTAAAATAGTAAAATTGTAGAATATGCAATATTGAAAATCAATTGTCCTTTGTCTTGGGTTGTCTTGATCTGGAACATAAATATTTGGCCCAAAAATGAGTTGCAAACTGAATTCCACAATTAAGTGGAGATCAAAGCCCATATCGAAACATACTCACTCAGTTGCTCGCCGACTTGTCAGTCATCGTCTTTGTGAGCAGCTTCAAAGAAGTTGCGCTTAAGGCTCCAATATTGTCAACAAATTCTATCCATTAATATATTTTAGGCAATGTAAATATAATTTCAAATGATTGGAGTTATTGTGGTTTTGTTGAGTTATTAATACGAATCGATCAAGCTTTGATTAATCAACTCATGTGGGCTTTAGAATTTCGCGGTAGATCAGGCCACCCCAATATGATCATGGACCTTAAAAAGGTCGGTCCAACTAAGCTCTAAATGGGTCGTGGGCTGGATTAGGCTAGCCTACCGTCAAAGAATATTTTTCTTATTTTTTAAAAATTTTAATCTAACTTAAAACACTTATATAATTATTTATAATATAATACTGCACAGTGTTATTGAAAAAAATCTCAAATACAATTAAGGGTATGTTTGAGAAAAATATTTTCTTGAAAAATAAGTTGATTTTTTATTTATTTTCTATTGTTTGGTAAGTAAATAAAAATAAAAATATTATTTTAAAAGCATATATGTGTAATTTAGCAAAAAGTTCTATTAGTGGGAAAGGGGAGGGAGGTGTGGGACCCCTCAGGAATGGTTAAAAGAATAGGAGTTGAGGGCGTTGCTGGGTAAATGTAACTTGTAGAATGTTTTTCAAAAATTTTGTACAACCAAATTATGAAAAAATAAGAAAAAAAATTCAAAAGTCTTTTTCTCCGTACCGAACACACCCTAATGATCTCAATAATGCTTATGAGAACTAATTATTCAAGGCTTTAAATTTTAAGTAATGTCTATTATGTAGGAATTTCATTAAATTGGTTGAGTGATTTCAGTACAAGTTTAGTTGCATATTGGCTTCTCTTATTGGTTTATGGTCTTAATACAAATTTGATAGTTTTATTTTAAGTTTGGTTTCAAGTAAAGATTTTGATCGTAATTTTGGTTAGAATTTAAAAATCATTATTTACATATTCTATAAATGTAATTTCTCTTTTGTCTCAATTTTGGCGGCACATTTTCTTTTCTTTTAAGTTCGTTCTAGGAAAGGGGTCACATTTTCATAAAAAATTAATTGAACTTAAAATTTCTCTTTTAGCGTTAATAAAATAATTTATCTATAATCTATTTATATCTATGTCTATATTTGTATCTATAATCTATATGTATATCTATAACTATAATCTATATCTATAATTTATAATCTATAATCTATATTCTATATCTATAATTTATAATATATTTAGAGTGTGAAGGGTCATAGAAATATTGTTTGAACTTTTTGTCCTTCATTAAAAGTCTTTGTTTTAGACAAAATCGTATTTTCACTATTTTTTCTAATACTAAGAGTTGAAAATTAATTAAATATATTTATGGTAAAATATTTTTTTATTATAAGTCATCAGAATTAATGACAACTAATACTTTTTTCATTAGTTTAAGAAATTTTAAATCAACTAAATTTGATTTTAAGAAGATCTGGAAAATCTAGAAATAAATATAAAAACGTTAGAATAGAAAAAATTTAATAAGTACCAAATTTTAAGAAAAGGAAAGATTTTAAACATAGAAAAAAATAATCGTACCACAAATATGGTTCAAATTTATGTGTCTCTCTTAACCTTTATCAGCAAGGAAAAGAGATATTGCATGACAAACGCAAAAGTGATGATCGATCAACCACTTGAAATTTGTGGTCGTAAAATATATATGTGCTTATATTATTATTATATTAAAACTAGTTTAATCACACGTGTAACGTTTAATTATTTAAAATTAAATGATTTTATTTATTGCGGAGATTTTTAATAAAGTGTAAAAGTTCAAATCACTTTCCAAAAAATCTCTCACACTTTAATATAATAATGTAAACATATATATGTTTTACCACCAGAAGTTCCAAGTGATTGATGAATCATCCTTTGCGTTTGTCATAAAGTACCTCTTTCCCTTGTTGCCACAGACTATTTTTTTTTTGTATATAGTTAAAATCTTTTCTTATTTTTAAAGTCAAATCACAGACTAAAGAGATGCATTAATTTGAATCATATTTGTGTTATTTTTAAAGTCAAATCTTTACAAAATTATTAATTACATTTTATTACGTACTTAAAACTTTTAAAAATTTGGTACTTCTTAAATTTTTCTTATTCTAATAGTTTTATATTTATTTCTAGATTTTCTTAATTAATTTTTCTAATATTTAGATTTTTATTAAAATCAAATTTGGTTGATTTAGAATTCTTAAACTAGTGGAAAAAGTATCAGTTGTCATTAATTTTAATGATTTCGAATAAGGAAAGATTTTACAATAAATATAATTAATTAATTTTTAACTCTTAAATTAGAAAAAAAATATTGAAATTCTGATCACTTCTAATAAGGAAGGGTTTACCATAAATATATTTAATTAATTTTCAACTCTTAAATTAGGAAAAAATAGTGAAAAGACGATTTTGTCTAAAGCAAAGACTTTTAATGAAGGGCAGAAAGTTCAAACAACATTTCTAAGGTCCTTCACACTTTTAATATATTATAAGTTATAGATATAGATATAGATATAGATATAGATATAGATATAGATATAGATATAGATATAGATATAGATATAGATATAGATATAGATATAGATATAGATATAGATTATAGATATAGATATAGATATAGATATAGGCTTATGCTTACATTATTATATTAAAATATGAAGGATCTTTGAAACGTGAGTTAAACTTTTACACTTCACTAAAAACTCCCGCAACAGATAAGATTATTTAATTTTGAATAATCAAATGGTACTCACGCAAGACACGTGCGGTTAAACTAGTTACCAAATAAATATTTAAAATTGATTTTAAACCACAAATTAAAAATAAAAAATAAAAAAATCTCCTTAAATGTGGTACCTAGCCAAAAAATGTCATTAATTGGGACGAAAGGAGTATAATTATACATTTTACATTTTAAGACTTTGATGTTTAGGCTTTGCAATGGACTGTATTTATTTTTGGTATATTCTATTTTACTCTAGTCTCACGTAGGGCTAAAACCTCCTATTTGAATGAATTCTACGACTCTTAATACAATCTTATTAAATTAGGGGTTGAGTGATCATCCCAATAGGCCAAGCTCATACTAACGACTCTAAAATTAATAGTGTGTATAAAGGGTCATTTGTACTTTGGATCCTAATTTGTGATGATTCTTAAATTTTGCCATCAAGGTAGAAAAATGTTTTTCATTTGCTTTACAAGGTGAGGGAAATCAAAAGGTATGCCAATTTTCTGGAGGAGTGGAATTACTAGCTGGCTTCAAAATGATAATCTCCTTTCTTGCCTTCGAATCGAACCTACCGTCCAACGACATGGAAGACTTAGCATTGGCGTATCTTTCTAATTCCGCATGCGATATTATATATATACATATATTATTCTCCATTTTTTTCTTCAGTGTCCTTGATGGAGGCAGCCAAAAGCAGTTTCATCTTGCTTCAAATGAAGAGCATTAGATTATTTTCATTCACAAATTGTTTCTTCACATGGAAAATAAAGACTTAATACATAATCATCCCCCAATTCATGAACACTACCTCAACTCTTAATATAATGTTCCAATTGAAAACTTCCAATTCATTTTTTTGAAAAAAAAACACTTGTGCGCCTGTCCTCCTTCCTCTATTAGGTAGTCAAGTTAGCCGTATAAGTTAAAATATGTCATCTCCTATAGTTTGATTTGATGCTAAACAGAAAATGTTCCTTTGTATCCTGCTCAGATCTTTACATAGATCGATGAGGAGTTGAAATAATTATATGTTCAGGGACTTTAATGGTATTTGTACTGTCAATACTACTACTACACATCTGCTGGTTCTTCTATGTCATATTTTGCATAATACGTATTTTAGATTCCCATTAGAGCTTCTCTATTATCTTATTATAACTGTTGAATGTGTAATGCAGGTCTGTGTCAAGAGAGACTTGAAGGTAGAATGTTCAACTAGCTCTACTTATGGAAGTGAGAATCGCGGACAGAAGATTTGTGTTTAATATAATGGGTACAGAATAGCTCGATTTGAAAGAGATATTGAACAGAATGCTACAACTCGCAAGGAAATCCAACCTAAAACCGAGTGACAGTGGTGACTGATGTCATATGAAAGATTTTATGACTATTAAATGAGAATACGAGAGAGATAGTTGATCACTGTAGCTCAAGCCAACAAGGCTAATTACCGGCTTATCTACCAGCTCCTTTTTATGAATGTGAGGGAAGGATTGCAACTGTTCGCCTTTCTGGATATGCTTTTGAGAATTCTTAAATTTCATTCATCGGTGTACTTCACAGCAAGGATAGATAGAACGGCTTGGTTTGGTGTCTTTGATATCCAACAGTGAAAGGATTACCAATGGTACTGGTGTGTACATATCTTTGATGTCTAATACAGTGAAAGCATCACCAAAGCATTGGTGTGTACGTTTAAATATGGTGATAAGAGCTTAAACATGACTGTGTTTGAATGAAAAAGATAGAGCTGTCCCGCGTGCAGGAAAGGTTTTTCACATGCTTAACAAATGCTAGTAGACCTTTCTCTCAGCCCCAGGGATAGCAAATATCAAAATTGTTGATTTGAAGTAATGAAATTCCAAAGCTTTTCTTTGATTTGTAGATCTTGACTGTTCGTTTTTATCAATAAACACCAACATGGCCACGACTGTATTTTTTTTAGAAAAGATGTAACAGGCGTAACAAAGGAAATTGGATTAGAATTATCAGGTATGTTTTTCTTCGAAACAAAATTCTCTTATTCTTCCTATCTGATAGGCAAGACAAATGTTGTGACCAGACTTAGTGTTATTCTACCTGAATTTAATTACTGTAACAATTGTTCAGGATGTAACGAAGAATGATAAGTCCCTGCAAGGATTCGTTAACTAACAACAAAAGTACCGACTTTGGAAGGATTGTTCCATGTAATCCAAGTGAGTGATTCTACATTTTTTTTTTTCCGGCTAGTTCTCTTGGCCAGAATACCCCATCATGGAACAAATTTCTTTGGTATACTTGTATTATTGTGCCCCCAAAGATAGCTATTTATTTCGGAGTTTTTCCATTTCTGATGCAGCTGATAGTCTTTTAGTTTATAGCTATTGCTAGATGTGGCTTTTGGTAGCTTTTTTGTTCTGAGATGATGAGTTTGCTTTAGTGTACGTTTAATATGTGATCTTTCTGATCAAACATTTTGATTGTTCAACGCTTTGCAGAATGAAATTATCCCAACTTTTATTTTAAAAATAGTGAATTCAGCAGAAGAAGAGATCATTGAAGCATCAAAATCCGCAAAGGCACGCACGCAACTTTATATCATCAATGCCTCTATCTCAAAAACGACCTATATTCGTACAACATGAATCTCATATCAAGAATTTCGTTATTTAACATTGAAATGGCCTGTATCATCTTATATGAACGACTAAGTTGTAACTAAAAATAAAAGAATCATTTAACAAAAACGAAATAATAACAATCATAGGAACAACATTGATGATCATACAGTATCTACTTGATTCCTCATGTGAACTAGAAAGCAAAATCAGGAATTGTTTTTCTCCCAACGTATCCAAATGTGACATCATCTTCTTTCAGATTCCTTCTCCTTACAAACTCCGTCGTCCATCCTTTTACCAGTTGAAAGCTATTTGTCGCCCATTTCTTGAGGGTCAAAAGATGCTCTGTTTGTGTATCCATATCATATACCTTCACATCTACTCCGCTTAATTCATTGCAAATTATAGCCTGCCGTTCCACTTTCATTAAAGGCAAAACGTAATTCTTCACATCTTGTCTAGGTAACAAAAGCCTGGATGCCCCATCCGCATCGCTCTTTTTCAGCAGCTTAATTATCCAGTGTCCTTCCTTCTCCCCCTCCACTGCCGACACAGGAACCACCGCAGGGGGCCGTAAAATTACACGCAATCGTTTGATTTTCTTGAGAGGAACAAATTTGTCATCCCCTGTTTCCTGAAACAATGACCTCTTGGCAGAAGAATGTTGAGTACCAATGGAGCATTGAAGAGTTGTAATAGTGGACGAGGCGGTGTCGGGTGTGTAGGGTAGAGAAAGACAGAGATCAGTGGACAGGGCCGCTGCCACCGACGGAGTAGTAGGAAGAGGGGGAGGAGTATTGTTTCCAACTGGTTTGGAATCAGCAAGGTTTTCAGAAACTTGTGGAAAGAGAGAGAGAGTGGGGTTTGAAGGTTTTTTTTTGGTAACTTCCGGAAAGAGAGAAAGATAGAAGAAAGGTGAATTACCATCCTCGCCGCTGTCGATAGAAGAGAGATCACAAGTAACAGTGGAAGACGAGGAACGAGGAGGAAGAGAATAGCTAATTGGTTGGGCATCAATAACACTAATGTCGTCTTCAGAAGATGGTGTAAAGAGAGACAACACTGGAAATTCCCCAACAAGTAGAGTGTCAGCAGCGTATCCCATGGCGTATCCAGAGAAAGTAAGCAATGTGAATGATGAACAGAGAAACTACTTCAATATTTTTGTGAAAATAAGCTCTACTTGCCCTTTTATAGATTTGTAAATCTCCAAATTGGGATTGTAGTGTAGAGATTACTTGGGATTCAAGTGTTCCGCGTTACGATTAACGGCTCATTGTTGATAATCACTGCTTCAAAATTTTCCCGCCAATTATTGATAATCTCTACTTGTATTACTCCTATAATAGAACAGAGGCTCTAATGACCCTTTTATTTGGGATTCAACTGTGTTGAGATTTTTTCCGCGTCAAAATCAATATACGAATAACGCTTCTTGATCATATCTACTTCTATTTACCGGTATAATAACTTGGCTGGCTTCAAAATTTTGTGAAAATATATAAAGCTTATTTATCCAATTTAAAATCACTTATTATAAGGTACTATAATTGAATGCAATTTTTTTGTACTTTGCGTCTTTAAATTTGGCTGTGAGATGGCATGTCATGGTGAAAGTTGTTAAAAGTAGGGGTATCTCTGCAACTTTGATAATGACAAGGGTATATTAAGTCTAATAGTATAACTTATGGGTGTCAAACGGGCCGGGCCAATCCGGAACCGGCCCTTCCTTTTTAACCGGGTTGAGGGACGGTTAAGGGCCGGTTTGGAGGCTATTCGGGCTGGGCCAAACAGTAAAAAAATTAAAACCCACCCTAACCCGGCCCACTAACCCAACCCGGTCAAACCCACCAAAATTCGATCAAACCCGGTTAAAAACCGGTCAAACCCGTTTAAAAAATAAATAAAAAATCCAATATACACTATATACACTCCAATATACACTATATACACTCCAATATACAATATATATTTTTAAAAAAATATACAAACAATTACACATATATACGTACCATTCAATATATAATTATATATGACTATACGTTCTACTTTAAATAAAACATATGCTATAATAGTATACTATATATATATACACTACAATATATAAATATATATATATAAATATATATATATATATATATATATATATTTATATATATATATATATTTATATTTATATTTATATACTAATTTATAAAACATATACACATGTATATGTTAAATATATACTACTTTAGAAGATATATACACATATATATGCACCATTCAATATATATGTACTACTTTAAATAAAATATACACTACAATATACATATATATATATATACAACAATATGTATGTATATATATATAGTTACATACTAATTTATAAAATATATACACATGTATACGTTAAAGATACACGTCTATAGAAGATATATACACATATATACACACCATTCAATATATATGTACTATTTTAAATAAAATATATACTAAAATATACATATATATATACTACAATATGTATATATATATAGTTATATACTAATTTGTAAAACATATACACTTGTATACATTAAATATATACATCTGTAGAAGATATATACACATATATACACTTCTATAGAAGATATCCAATTTATAAAACATATACACATGTATACGTTAAATATATACACTTCTATAGAAGATATATACACTTGTATATGCACCATTCAATGTATATATACTACTACTTATAAAATATACTACATTATATATACATTACAATATATATAGATATACTTATATACTAATTTATAAAACATATACACATGTATACGTTAAATATACACTTCTATAGAAGATATATACACGTGTATATGCACCATTCAATGTATATATACTACTACTTATAAAATATACTACATTATATATACATTACAATATATATAGATATACTTATATACTAATTTATAAAACATATACACATGTATACGTTAAATATACACTTCTATAGAAGATATATACACGTGTATACACACCATTCAATGTATATATACTACTACTTATAAAATATACTACATTATATATACATTACAATATATATAGATATACTTATATACTAATTTATAAAACATATACACATGTACACGTTAAATATACACTTCTATAGAAGATATATACACGTGTATACGCACCATTCAATGTATATATACTACTACTTATAAAATATACTACATTATATATACATTACAATATATATAGATATACTTATATACTAATTTATAAAATATATACACATGTATACGTTAAATATACACTTCTATAGAAGATATATACACGTGTATATGCACCATTCAATGTATATATACTACTACTTATAAAATATACTACATTATATATACATTACAATATATATAGATATACTTATATACTAATTTATAAAACATATACACATGTATACGTTAAATATACACTTCTATAGAAGATATATACACGTGTATACACACCATTCAATGTATATATACTACTACTTATAAAATATACTACATTATATATACATTACAATATATATAGATATACTTATATACTAATTTATAAAATATATACACATGTATACGTTAAATATACACTTCTATAGAAGATATATACACGTGTATACGCACCATTCAATGTATATATACTACTACTTATAAAATATACTACATTATATATACATTACAATATATATAGATATACTTATATACTAATTTATTAAACATATACACATGTATACGTTAAATATACACTTCTATAGAAGATATATACACAAATATACAAAACATATGCTACTTAATATAATAAATTAATAATATTTGGTAGTAAATTAATAACATATTAGAAGTAAGTTTTTAATTTAAAGTAGAAAACTAGAAATTCAATTTAAAATTTTAAATTGTTAAATGAAAAAATATAAAAAGCAAGGACTAAGGAGTGAATGAATTTGGGGAATTTTATTGATTGCAAAACGATCCAAAATTTATAATTTACATGAATGAAAAATCTATAAATTATGCATCATTTTTTCCAACTCATTCATGTTAATATTAATGGGAACTTGCATAGGATAGTCGAAGTCAACGGGGGCAAAACCATGCATTGGACTTGATTCTGCTGAGTTCTCCCGTGAAGTCATAATTTCTTCAAGTTTCAGCTCGTCGCTCGGCTCCGGTTCCATTCCTTGGTTTCTTCTTTCCGCTCTAATCCAATCTCTGAGGCAAACTAGAACATTCATTGCATTGCTTCCCAATGAGTATCGATTGTCTCCAAGCTGCTGTCGTCCCTGACTAAAGACGCTCTCTGATGCAACGGTTGACATTGGAACATTCAAGATATCTCTAACTAATCTTGAAAGCACAGGATATTGTGTTTCATTACTCCTCCACCAATCCAACGTGTTGATCCGTCGTCTGCGATCCTCTGGTACCGTCCGAAGATAATATTTCAGCTCTTCCCGATAAGTTGATGTGTAAGTTCTCTCATCAACACTGTTCCAACAATTTAAATCATAAAACGAATCAGAAAAACCACTATGTGCCAGCCTTTTAGAAGATAATGGCTCCTCGGAAGGATGAGGAGCGACAGTTGGAGTGATATTTGTAGGTACGGCTAAATCAAATAAATCAGCATAGTGATTATATAATTTTTCTATGTAATCCTTTGCATCAGCCGTAGCTGTCCACAAATCAGGTTGTACTTGTTCAGAATCATGATTAGTATTTATTTCTAAGTTAGTAGAAATAAGAGTACTAAAGTGACACATATTATTATATTTCATGCACGGATTTAACATAGCACCAACCAAGTAAATAGGGGGAATCGGAAAAAAATATTTTTAAAATTTCGTAAACATGACACCAACAACTTCTTTATAACCTTCTTTATTTTTATATTCTTTGAGCAAACCAGAAATATCGGCTATATATGCCAAAATATTACAAACAGTAGGATAATAAGCACCGAAAAATTCAAACGTAGCTACATAAAATTTTTCTAAAAACTTAACAAGATCATTAATTACAACCCAATCAGAATTATGTAGCATGCAATCAGCAGAATCAGCAAATGAACCGCAATGTTGGTTAAAAACTAGTGTAATAGGAATTCTATATTTATAACAAGTTTTTAAAAATTCATATGTTGAATTCCATCTAGTATCAATTTCCTCAGGCATCAAAATCGGTGTAAGTCCATTTTCTTGACATTTAACTTTAAATTCTCTAATTCTCGATCTACGATTATTTCTTTGAATAAAACAAACAGCAAAGCAAATTTTTTCAATATAAAACTCAAAAAACTCAAGATCATCTTTTACAATTAAATTATATATATGACATGCACACTTAATATGAAAAATTTCAGGCAAGGGCAGAGATAACGTAGATTTTAATTTTTTTATGGCAGTGTTGTTGTTAGAAGCATTATCAAAAGCAATACATAAAATTTTATTTTCGATACCATAATATCCGGCAATTTTAACAATAGAATCAACAATAAATTGTCCAGTATGTTTACGATCTTCATCATATAAAAAAACAAGAATACGTTTTTGCATCACGAAATTACTATCCATCCAATGACAAGTAACGGTTAAATAATCATTTTTATTTACAGCACGACCAAGATCAGAAGTTAGGGACAATCTACATTGAATATTTTTTAACAATGTTGATAAATAAAAATAATATTGTGAATGAAGTCTAAAAATATCAGACCGAAAAGTAGTTCTAGGAATACTGTTAAACATAGGATTATAAATTGCTTGTATATAACGAATAAAGGCATCAGAAGAAGGAAAATTAAAAGGCAAACAACCCACAGCTACCATTTTAGCTATTTCTTCTCGGTCCCTCAATTTATTATACTTCTTCGCTACGTGACCGGTTGCTGGGTCCATTCTAGTTTGCGTTGGCCCACCAACATCCCCACCACCTTTTGCAATATTTAACTCTCTTTTGTGATCTTCAGCTACATGTCTCATTAACGTATCCGTAGCCCCTTGCTTGCCTCCACTTCTATGCTTATATATTTGTTGACAAATATTGCATTGCACCTCAATATCTGATATACGTTCAAAAAATTGTCATGCAATACTAGTTCTTTTACGAGGTCTTGGGACACTGGGAGCACGGGGAGAGAGATTAACCGATTCAGATCTAACGTTAGCATCTCCTACTGCGGGTGTCTCAACAATATTTTCATTATCTTCGTCTAAATTAACCGCATCTACTTCATTTTCTTCTTCTATACCGTAATTTTCCTAAGCTTCTACATAATCCATATCGTGAGCACCTATACCTATTTCTTCCTCAAAAGGTGTACCAAGCGGTACCGGAGGCGAAGGCACACGAGTATATCTACTAATTGAACTACCACTACCGCTAGTAATTCGCTTTTTACTACCACTACCTCTTCCGGAACAAAAAATTTTAACACCTTTAGTAGCGAGGTTTCTTAATTTATCCATAATATAAATTAAATTAAACTAAAAATATTCAAAATACACAAATATAATAAAATTAAATATTAAACAATTAATACAATAAATAAAAATTAAACATAAGAGATGGAACGACAATACCAAATTTTGGAAGTATCCGAAGATTGCGACTTTAGAAACTTCCGCTCGTACTTTGTAAACGAAAAATTAAAAAATTAAAGTGAACACTTTAAGAAATTAAATATATTGAATATTTGAGAATTGAGAATTGAGATTTGAGAGAGAATGCGATTTGAGAGAGTGAAAAATTGTGTGAAAAATGATTTGAAGTTGTAGGGTATTTATAGAATTTTTTTCGGGATTAAAAAATATTTTTTAATGTTAAATTTTTTTTTTTAAATAAATGGGCCCAAACTAGCCATTTGGACCCAAAAACGGCTATATAGCCGTTGGGCCAACGGCTAGTTTGGCCCAATTTTTTTTTTTTTTTTTAAATAATGGTATCCGGGCCGGTTAACCGGCGGGCCTGGACCGGGTTAGCCGGTTCAATTTTAAAAAAATAGCCGGCTCGGGACCCGGAACCCTAAAGCCCTAGGGCTTACCGGGCCGGGTCAAACCGGGCCGATTTAGTTACTAGGGTCGGGCCGGGTCGGATCGGCCCACTTGACACCCATAGTATAACTAGAGGCAAACTTAGCCAATAAACTAAAGGAAAGGGGTATTTTTAATCGCCAACCCAATATGATAATGGACCTTAAAATGTCAACTCAACTTAGCTCTACATAGGTCGTGGGCTAGATTAGGCCAGCCCACCGCTAAAGCATATTTTCATATTTTTAAAAATTTAAACCTAACTTGAAACACTTATATAAACATTTGCAAGACAATATTGCATGGAGTTACTAACAAAAACTCAAATCACAATTAAGGGTGTGTTTGGAGAAAATGTTTTCTTGTTTTTCAAGTTGATTTTCTTACTTAATTTTTAGTGTTTGGTAAATAAGCAATAAGAAAATGTTAGCTCAAAAATATTTAGGCAAAATGACCTTATGGACCCCTGTACTATGTCGGTTTTGTAAGTTGGACACTTCTACTTACATATTTGTCATCTGGACCCCTGAATCCACTAAAAAGCAATATTTTAAACCCTTTTTTGGTGAGTGTAACACACTCCCCCCCACGTCAATTGCCCCGTCAGCTGCCACGCCTGACACATCTGCCACGTAATTTTTAAAAAAAGTATTACATTAAATTCCAAGTCATTTTTAAAATGCTACATAACAAATTAAATATTAATTTAATTAAATAAGAAAATTTTTTAATTGTAGAAAAATTTGAATAATCATATTTTTATTTTTGCTCACAAATTCAACATCAAATCCATTCCAAATAATTAAAATTCTTCTCCAACTAATTTAAAATTTTAACTATAAATTCATATATACAAACATAATAGATTTTTTATTTTTAAATTTGAATATTTTTAACAAATTCACAAAAAAGTTTAATTTTTTTCAATATTCACTATCACTCACTTTCAATTTAAATTTAAATTTTAATCCCCAAAAAAACAAAAAGATTTAAATTTAAATTTTAATTAAAAAAATGAAAAGAATTGAGTTGAGAAGAAAAATTAAAATAAAAAATAAAAAGTGAACGTGTGGGGGGGGGTGTTGGAAGAGTATTGGGGTGAGGTGTGGGGGGTTTTGAAGGGGATAGGGGTAGGGTGTGGGGGTTTTGAAGGGGATAGGGGTGGGGTGAGGACGGGGATGGGAGGGGTGTGGGGAGGGGCTAGACGGGACTGGTGGGGTGTGTGGGGTTGGGGACGGGCTGGGGTGGGGGTGGGGAAGGGTTGGACGGGGCTGGTGGGGTGTGGAGGGTTGGGGATGGGCTGGCGTGGGGGTGGGGAAGGGTTGGATGGGTGTTGGGGTGGGGTGGAGGGGCTGGAAGGGGACTAGGGTGGGGTGGGATGGGCTGGGGGTGGAGGGGGGCTGAGGTGAAGTGGGTAAGTTTTGTTTTTTTTTAAATATATTATTTTTAAATTTTTAAAAATATTTTTAAATTAAAAAAGATGGAGGAAAAAAAAAGCCTTTTTTTAATTTTAATATTTTTTATTTTTTTAAAAATTATTTTATGGAAGGGGTTGGGGGTGAGGTGGGATGGGGCTGGGTGGGGGGTGGGGGTGGGGACGGGCTGGGGTGGAGTGGGGAAGGTTTTTTTTTTTAAAAAAAAAAATTATTATTTTTTTATTTTAAAAAAATAAATTACAAAAGATGGAGGAAAAAAAGATCCTTTTTTTCTTTTTTTTTTTTAAATTATTTTAATGTAAAATTTGCCTAAAATTGACCTCCACTCGCACCCCCAGGCGAGTGACTACACTCTCCTTGTCTTAGTCTCCATTTCAATGCCACACAAGCGAGGTCAACGGTCAAAGGGTGCAAAATATTGCTTTTTAATGGGTTCAAGGTTCCAGATGACAAACATATAAATAGAAGTGTCCAACTTACAAAACCGACATAGTACAGGGATCCAAAAGGTCATTTTGCCAAATATTTATATGTAATCTAACAAACAAATCAAGGGTGGGGTGTGGGACCTTGATGCAGTATTGGAGGGGGTGGGATGGTCAAATGATAGGAGGTAGGTGCATTGGATGGGTTAATGTTGTCAGGGTTTTTGCCCTGATTTTCTTACTATATTTAAGTTTTACTTTTTCTTAGAAGGAAAATAAAAGTTACCATAATTACTTTTACTTTTCCTGAAAGAAAAAATATAATTCTTTTTCATATTTGGCTAACCTCTTTTTTGGAGGAAAGATTTTGGACATCTATAAATAGAAACTCCCCTTCTCATACCATAACATAAGAGCATCCGCAATGTAGTCGTTAAAAGAGTCTGGCTTAGGGGGAGATTTTCTCTCTTATTAGTTTTATGTTTTTTTTTTTATATTAGGTTTTATATGTAGGTCAATTAGCCAAATCATAGTAATAATTATGTCTTTAGTATTGTTTTCTTTGTTGTCTGAATTATCACCACGATAGTTTCCAACTAATAGCTTCCGCATGACGCCCTCTCGATTTCCAACCCAACAAATGTCACTTGTAGGAGGCTACAATAAAAGTGGAATGTCATTTGTAAAATTTGATTTCACTACTTCTGTTAATGAAGTGATTTTTCTTATTTTTAAGAAATTTATTTTTCTAAATAAAATATTTTTCAAAAAAATTGTTCAATCAAATATTTTCTTTCAAAACATGAAAGCACCAACAAACAAACTTACTTGATTTTACTAGTCGTATAAGAGCAAAAGTTTTTGAGCACCTAAACATCACCTTGTTAGAATGGGAAGGATGTTATATGTAGGTACTAGAGTTTTAAATTGACCATCGGACATGAAATTAATAAAATAAAAGCATGATTAATAGAGTCTGTAAAAAGGAATTGACGGTAATAAATATTAATTGCTCAATTCCAAGTACAATCCAAAAGTAGAGTATTATTCGACCATAGAGTACTAATAAAGGTAACATAAATTGAGGTTACTGTTAATAAATATGAATTGTTCACTTTACAACAATTTTCTAAAAGAAAATCTAACCCTAGATTATCCCTTTCTGTCCAAAATATAATGACCGATATATAAAAATGATCCACACATACAAAAACTAACAATTAAATGCTGATTAGTTTTCAAACGATAATTAATATCTTATTGGCGATGTAAAAAGTGACTATATGTCTATTTTGCCCAATTTTCTTCCGGCCATTTCCACAAATGCCAAATGCCACTATTTTGGGGTGCTTACGTAAATTTCAATTCTTTTTGAGTTAATTAATTAATATTTTAATTATTTAAAAAATTATTAAAAATTTCTGATTTAGTCTACACGAATACATTATTCTTTCGATTATATCACTTAATTTCATGCGAATACATCACATTCTTCTGAATACATCTCTTAATTTTTATACGGATACATCACATTTTTTTGTGTTATATCCGAACTTTTAAGTAAAATTAGAAATTTATGTAATCTTTAAATGGATTGAGATTTTAAATAGTCATGTAAGTTAAGTTGTGGTATGATGTAATTTAATTTTAGAAAAAATTACGTACCACAACTTATCTTTATTAAACTACACAAAATTCCTACCCTTTTTATTAATTACCTAATTTTTTTTTTTAATATAGCCAGGTACATACACAAATTCATAAACTTTCGGCTACATAATTTTAATTATGTATCTTTCTTTAGTCTAGTCAATGTATTAGGTATCTCGATCAAATAATTTTAAAAATGGATGTATAGTAATCAAAATTATGTATCTCAACTTCAAAATTATGTATTTGGATGATAATTGTATATCCAAAAATTACAAAATAAAGGATTATTTGTAATTTAACAAAGAGTAGGGATATAAAATAATTAGGGGTAAACTTGTTGGGAAATATGACGTTTGACTTAATTTTATGCCATCAAATTTGATGGTACTTAATTTTTTGTCTTTCAATATTTTAAGTATTTTTTTTTGTTCGACGATATCTGTCTACTTTTGAATTGACACATTGGTTAGGAAACAATAAATAATAGAGGTAATTTTATTATATCACCCTTTAAATATAATTAAATCAATGCTTTGAAAATGGTCTTGGGTAATGATTATAATTAAAAATTAAGGGTATTTGACCAATTAAATTTCATTAAATACGCAACACGGACAAAAATGAAAGACCACTCCAAAAATAAAACAATTCAGGCAAAAATTTCAAGGAAAAATAACGTACACACCTTAGCTTATTATATTTATACAAACTCTCCCTCTTACTAGGTAATTACAAAAAATTTAATAACTAATTATGTATCTCCGTTGAATGTATCAGGAGCTAATTATGCATATTCACAAATAAAAAAATATTTCTTCGCTGAATGTATCGGGAGTTAATTATGTATTTCAACAGACTCAAAATTGAGATATTTAGTAATTATATAAAATATCAGAACTTTCTATAATTAAACTCCAAATTATCGGGATTTATATTGTTTGCCAAATTTCAAAACAATTGGGCCGCTGGCAAACTTACCCAGCCCAACTTCAAAAGTCCAAAAATCCGCTAAACCCCATCATCTTCTCAGGCTACACCATATGCTTCTTTTCTTATAGATTCATCATTCACATTGTTAATATTGACAT
This sequence comes from Capsicum pubescens, assembly GCA_030864215.1. NCBI lineage: Eukaryota > Viridiplantae > Streptophyta > Magnoliopsida > Solanales > Solanaceae > Capsicum > Capsicum pubescens. The sequence continues at coordinate 326,994,192 of CM061538.1, read as the reverse complement.
TATATAAAGACGAAAAATGATACAAGTTATCCAAATGCTATATTCCTAAAAACAACAGAATATGATATACTATAAAACGATACGCAACAACCATTCGAAGTGTAAAAAGATCAGACCAGAACAAAGAATGATAGTATATCTAAAAATACCCTGAACTAAAAAGCTTTGTTTCCATACTTGCAGAATTGATTAGCAACCTAAAGCTTTAGATTAACTATTAAGAATCATTTAACAAAATCGAAACAACAATATTGTTTAAACACCGTTGATCATACAGCACCTTGATTCCTCACGTGAACTCGAAAGCAAAATCTGTGATTGTTTTTGTCCCAACGAATCCAAATGACATCATCTTCTTTCAGATTCCTTCTCTTTACAAACTCCGACGACCATGCTTTAACCAGTTGGAAGCTATTAGTTGCCGGCCATTTCTTGAGGGTCAAAAGATGCTCTGTTTGTGTATCCATATCGTATACTCTCACATCTACTCCGTTTAATTCATTGCAAATTACAGCTTGTTCTTCCTCTTTCATGAATGGTAATATGTAATTCTTCACATCTTGTCGAGGTAGCAAAAGCCTTGAAGCCCCATTCACATCGCTCTTTTTCAGCGGCTTAATTATCCAGTGCCCTTCCTCCCCCTCTGCTGCTGGCTGCCGTTTGGGGTTGTTTGGCGTCGAGTCTTTTCTCACCTTGATTTTCTTGAGAGGGACGAATTTGTCTTCCCCTGTTTCCTGGGAAAGCGACCTCTTGGCATGAGAATGTTGACAACCAATGGTGCGATGGAGAGTGGTTATTGTGGAAGAGGTGGTGTCGGGTGTGTACGGTAGAGAAAGACACAAATCAGTGGACGGTGCTGCCGCCGATGATGATGGAGGGATAGTATTGTTTCCAATTGGTTTTGAAGTAGCTAAATTGGGATAATTTTTAGAAACTTTTGAAGAGATAGTGGGGTTTGCAAGGTTTTTATAATATGGCACAGAGAGAGACAAGAAAGATGAATCAATATCGTCGTCTTCCAACATAAACGAGAGATCAACAACATGAGTAGTAGACGAGGGAGGAGGAGTATTGTTTCCAATTTGTTTCGAAGCAGATAGGTTTTCACAAAATTCTGGAAACAGAGACAGAGTGGGTTCTGAATGATTTTCATAAAAAGGTAGAGAGGGAGACAAGGAAGGTGAATCAATGTCATCCTCTTTCAACATAAAAGAGAGATCAACAACACTAGTAGTACCGGATATAGACGACGGAGGAGGAGGACGAGAATAGCTAATTGATTCGGCATGAATAACAACAGTGTCGCCTGAAAATGGTGGAGACAGAGACAAGAAAGAGGCAGAGATATCGTCCTCGGCCAATATAGAAGAGAAATCAACGACGGTAGAGGTACTAGAAGGCGATGGACGAGGACGAGAATAGATAATTGGTTTGGCATGAACAACGCTGTCTTCTGAAAAAGGTGGAGAGAGAGAGACAAGGTTAGAAAATCATGGGGAAATTGATGAACAACAACATTATGATTTCCACCATTTTCCATGGCGTAAGCAATATGAGTAATATTTGGAAGAATGAATGAAGAGAGGCTCTAATTACCCTTATATTGATTACTAATTCTCCTAAGTAACATCAAATTGGGATTTAGGTGTTGAAGTTTCTTGCGATTCAAGTGTTAAAGATCAAATATGGAAATATATTTTCCCGCCTATTCTTGATAATCTCTACTTCTATTACCCGTATGATAACTTGAGTTAGTTGGTTCAAATATATAAAAGTTGTTATTTAACCAATTTAAAATCACTTATTATCAAGTTACTGGGGGGCTTTGGCCACAGGTGACAAAAGAGATTTAAAATTAAATTTGCTCTTGGATTGATGGTAAAAATTAAATTTGGAGGCCAGCTTGAAGGATGCAAAGAAGAAAAAAAAAAGCAATCCAAGAGAAAAAATTGAGTTTGGCCAAGAAGTGTTTAGAAAAATCTATTGCTCTCGATGAAATAGAATAAACAGATGACTAGCAAGTTGCAACAGACGCCACAGCTGATGGAAAACCAAATTGATATATCCATCTGTTGCAACAGATTGTCAATATGTTGTAAGTTATCTAACAGGTGAAATATATTTTGCAACAGATTACCAATCTGTCTTTTTCCGAAATTCAATAAAAAGATAAAATGTTGTATTTAGATCTATTTTTTTTAATTTACATATTCGAAAAGTCACTAGTTTTATTTAATTAGGGGATATGAACAGTCTTGGATTTTTGTTTGACTAAGTCAAGTCCCTTCCAATTCAATCATTTTGTCATTGTGGTCATTGAGCTCAGTATAGAGCTCTTGATCTTTTGCGAGTTTGTCAACGAGGACCACTTTCTTTCTTGGCAACTTTCTTATAATACTCCTCTTAATCCTTCTTAGCTCTACGCAAGGTCAAGGAGAAGTATGGAAGGTTCTCTTTGAGTTTTTCCAAGGCAAGCGCTCTCTTGGCTGATAAATTCGGTGCTGCAGCATATATGGATGGCGCAACACTCAATGCAGAACAATTTTTTGGTAGAAGCAAGTCTTCAGAAGACATAATCAGTAATCTCTCGCTATCAGCTTTCGCTGTGTCAAACAGTTTTGTTGATATCTTGTCTTCTACGGGAGAAAATTGATCAACAGAAAAAACAAGTTATTGAGATCGTTTAATCTGTTGACTAACTCGAACAAAGACGTCTTCTGGATTATCAAACTTCACAAGGCAATCTGGTGGTTCAATAACATCAGATGTCTTATTTTCGGTAGTAACTAATGATGGGGAGATTCTGCCTTCCTCACCATCCTGAAAAGAAAAAGCACTCAAAATTAGATGAAGTATCTCTACATAACGACACAAGATGAACTAAATCTAGCATTCAGTTTTTCCTTCCTATTTCTCCCCCTTTATCTTCTCACCTTTTTCAGATCCGAAATTTTTCTTTTTTCGGATACTTTATAATGCCTTGGAAATTATTTGCTTTCTCCCCTTAGCCTTAATCTCTAATGGAGTGAATGAAATTGAAATCCTCTTTGATCAAATGACATTACTGTTAGATATCAATTCTTTTACATCAGCAGTTAATGCATTAACAGTATTAATCACTCCATCATGTTTTTCCTTTCACTCTTCACATTTGCATGCACAAGATAAGCAAGGAGGGGCAAGATTGATCATTTTTCTCCCATATAGAGGACAACATATTCGTCATATAAAAGTCTACACCATCGCCAGAAATGCTTGCCACAACGAAAGTCTGTAGAAGGCATGACAAATAAATATGAGCAACATCCGACATTAAATCTTAATAGAGTATCAGAACCATATTCATGGTCCCTCATCCTTATCAGTTCGGACCTACCAAACTTAACTGTAAAATTGCAGATATCTTGTTTGAATGATCTATGACTAATCGGTAAAAACAACATTCACAAAATCAGTGTACTCTATGTGTGTTTCCATGATAACATTATCAGTAATACATACCTCCCACATATGAAGTGGTTCAATCTGCATGCAGCTTATTCCTCCGAACCTATCTTTACTGCAGCCTCTTATGATGATCAGGCAAAAGTTGATCAACTTTCAGTTCCTTATATATCTACAAAGAAGAAGGAAAAAATTAATGTCACAGAAAGAACATTATCCATCTGTTGCAACAGATGTAGAGTCTGTTGCATCAGATGCAGAGTCTGTTGCGTCAGATGTGGAGTCTGATGCAACAGATGTGGAGTCTGTTTGAATACATCAAACCAGCCTTGCTAGTGGTTTGATTTGTTCCAACAGTTGCTCCGTCTGTTGCAACATCAACAATATCATAAACTACAAATAACAAATAAAAAATATCAACAATAAAGAAAACAATAACATTTGTTCCAACAACATCATCAACAACAAAGAAGCATACATCCTATGTTCCAACTCCATCAACAACCAGGGGCGGACCCACATGGAGTCCTCCGGGTGCGCGAGCACAGACTGAACTCGTCTCAAACTTTATATATGTATATAGAAATTAAGAAAAAACGTATATAATCTAATCAGTGAGAACCCATAGTAAGAGTTATTTGGTTAGCCTAGTGGTTGTTTATGGGTGCTTAAGGCTATTTATTTCTTTTGGTTTTGAGTTCAATTCCCACTCAACACATATTTTTTTAATTTTGGTAACCAATCTTCTCTCCTTATTCACTTTAAACTTTCTTTTATTTTTTCTCCCTTACTCCTTGTGTTGATTGTTCGGACTCCACTATTTTTAAGCTAAGAAGCACCCACCGTCTAAAAAACCTGGATCCGCCACTGTCAACAACACCACGCCACAAGTTCCAACAACGCCAAGGTTTTTAAACTTCTCCCAACAGATAACTTTTTTCGCATTTTATAATAAAAATTCTCAGTTCGTTTATTCAACAATTAAAAGTTCCTTCAAATTTTTTAAATAAATATGATATGGGTAAATGGTAATTAAATAAAAAAAAGATGTAAATAACTTGTAAAGAAGAAGACGAGAATAAAAGAGCAATAGTGAATCATACCTTAATGTCAAAAGGGGATCAAAACAACAATTTTAGTTGAGAAATCTAAGATATGGATCGGTTTAGATCCAAAAGAAAATTTATGAGAAAGAGGAGAGAAAAAAAAGGTTGTGATAACCCTAAAGAGGATAGAAAGATAAAGATGAGAGACGAATAAAATAAATTTAGGGCTGAAGGAGAGATGAAATAATTCTAATTTCTAGATGTACTACCCTTAATATTAAATGACTAAACAAAGTGTATTTATTCAAATTTATATTTTCAAAGCATAATTAATAAGACTAATTTGGTAAAATAAACCCCTAATTAATATTTTCTTAATGGGAGTACCAAGTTAATAGGGGCCAGCTAATATAATATGAAACGGAAGAAGTATTAGGAGTTTTAATATTAATTAATTAATATTCATTAATAATTTGAGGGGCACGAGGAAGAAAACGAGTGACATTGAAAAGACAAGACAAGACTACTCAATGAGATTTTTTAGTTATCCAAAAATCATTTTTTACCGCCTTTAGTAGTACTATTTTATCTACTCGGACAGAAGCTTGCTTTAAAATTAAAAGAAAAAAAAGATTTTCAAATAGATATGTTGTCTGTTGCAACAGATATAAATATCTGTTTGAAAAATCCCAACAGCTCAGTCATCTGTGACAACAGATAGAAATGTCCATTTGATAACTAAATAAAAAATGTCATCTGTTACAATAGATATCAATATCTATTTGAAAATTTCCAACAGCTCAGTCATCCGTCACAACAGATGCAAATGTCTATTTGATAATTAAATCAAATATGTCATCTGTTGCAACAAATATTATTATATGTTTGAAATTCTCCAACATCTCAGTCGTTTGTTGCAACAGATTTCATTGTAATTGATTTAGGTGGAACTAGGGATGAATGAATGAGCTCACAGGGTTAACAACAAATCCAATTGAGTCTTTGAAATTGCATGGTGTTGGTATTACGTTCATCCCGACCTGAGTCGTCGATCAATCACTCTGAGTTGAAATGAGTTCTCATTAACCTAATGTTAAGATTAATAATAGTACCTACATCGATCTAGGTGGAACGAGGGATGAATGAATAAGCTCACAGGGTCAACTACAAATCCAATTGAGTCGTTGCATTTTCATAGTGTTAGTATTGCATTCATCCCGACCCGAGTCATCGATCGATCACTCTGAGTTGAAGTGAGTTCTCTTTAACTTAATGTTAAGATTAATAATAGTACCTACATCGATCTAGGTGGAACTATGGATGAATGAATGAGCTCACAGGGTCAACTACAACTTCAATTGAGTCTTTTGGAAATTGCATAATGAGACGGTATTGCGTTCCTCCCGACTAGAGTTGTCGATCGATCACTCTGAGCCGAACCGATTCTTACTACCTCATATGTTCAACTAATACCTTAATTGAATAATCTGGGACTAGGGGTGAGTTCTCATAGGGTCAACTACAACTTCAATTGAGTCTTTTGGCAATTACATGATGAGACGGTACTGCGTTCCTCCCGACTAGAGTCGTCGATCGATCACTCTGAGCCAAACCAATTCTTACTACCTCATATGTTAAACTAATACCTTAATTGATTAATCTAGGACTAGGGGTGAGTTCTCATAATGTCAACTATAATAGATGACAACGCCTATTTGATAATTTACAATAGATGGGTAATCTATTGCGATATATGACTTAATCCATTTGATAATTTACAACAGATGGGTAATCTGTCGCAACAGATGACTTAATCTGTTTGATAGTTTACAACAGATTCGTGATATATTGCAACAAATGATGTAATATGTTTGATAGTTTACAATAGATGTGTAATATGTTGCAACAGATTACCTAATCTATTTGATTTGATCCAACAGAAAAGACATCTGTTGTAACAAGTTGAACATTTGTTTATATATAATTTCAATTGAGTTCATATATTAAACTAATACCTTAATTGAATGTGAGTTCTCATAGGGTCAACTACAACTTCAATTTAGTCTTTTGGTAATTGCATGATGAGATGATATTGCGTTCCTCCCTACCAGAGTCGTCGATCGATCACTCTGAGCCGAACCGATTCTTACTACCTCATATGTTAGACTAATACCTTAATTGAATAATCTAGAACTAGGGGTACTAATACCTTAATTGAATAATCTAGGACTAGGGGTGAGTTCTCATAGGTTCAACTACAACTTCAATTGAGTCTTTTGGCAATTGCATGATGAGACGATACTGTGTTCCTCCTGACCAGAGTCGTCGATCGATCATTCTGAGCCAAAACGATTCTTACTACCTTATATGTTCAACTAATATCTTAATTGATTAATCTAGGACAGGGTACTAATACCTTAATTGAATAATCTGGGACTAGGGGTGAGTTCTCATAGGGTCAACTATTGATTAATCTAGGACTAGGGGTGAGTTCTCATATGGTCAGCTACAATAGATGGCAGCACCTATTTGATAATTTACAACATATTGGTAATCTGTTGTGACATATGATAATTCATTTGATAATTTACAACAGATGGGTAATCTGTCACAACAGATGACTTAATCTGTTTGATAATTTACAACAGATTCGTAATCTATTATTACCTAATCTGATTGATAATTTACAACAGATGCGCAACATGTTGAACATTTATTTTTATACAATTTCAATTGAGTTCATATGTTAGACTAATAGTACCTAAATTGATTAATCTAGGACCAGTGGTGAGTTCATAGGTTCAACTAGAGTACTCGGTCAACTACAACTTCAATTATTTTTATACAATTTCAATTGAGTTACCCTTTTGGCAATTGCATGATGAGAGGGTTAAAAATTATGCATATCTTTTATGATTTTAAAAATAATTAAGATCAATTCGGACCAAATTAATATTTTCAAAACTTGTCATTCTTTTCCAAAATATAAATCAACCCATACAAAACGTTTCATCAATTCAAATCTTGAGTTCTCGCTCTTTCTCTCTCATTCTCACTCAACAATACAGTACAGACAATAACTACTCAATAAATTTGTTCAACCCTCCACAACAGATCAATTTTCTTCTTATTTCCGACCACATAGGTTTTATTTTCGACTTCATTCTTGCTTGTATCAGTCATTTTCTTTATCTTCGTAGGCAACAGAGTTTGAGAAGAATTCTATATTTGTTATTTTTTTCTAAAAAATAAGGTCTTTTAAGTTAATGATGAAAAATAAAACTTTTGGTTGTATTATCTTCAAGAATGGGTTTACAATTTTGAGTTTTGATGGTAAAATCATAGGAAGAACTCGAGAAATCCCTAGTTTCTGTTGCAGTGTTTCGTTGATTGTCGTGGTATTGTTGGATGGGGTTTATGGTGTTGGTGGTGTTTGTGGTCGTCGTGGTGGCACTGGTGGTTGTCGGTGGTGTCGTTATTCATGGTTTTTGTTTGTGGCATTGGTTGGTGGTGTTTGTGGTGGTGGTTGGTGGTGTGTCGGTATTCGTGGTGTTTGTAATGTATTTTTTAAAATTTATGCATACATCAATTGTAATGTAATTTTTGTTTTTCTGTTGTTTGTAGGTAAAACATGTCTTCCAAAAGAAAAGAAAGTGAAAGTGGATCAACGTCTGACTACCCAAAAAAAAGGCTACAGTACAGAGGGATTCGGAGGAGCTTCCTGAAAAATCTCAGTCAGAAAAAAGTAAAGTTGAGGAGAGATGTGAAAACAATGTTGGGGGAGGTGGACAAGGGTGTGTAGATGTTGATGAAGAAAATGAAAGTGAGAAAGAGGAGAAATTGGAGAGTGTGAAAGAGAAAGAGGATGATCATCAACATAATGATAATGGATCACCAATGGGGCGTGAATTAATATCGACGTCCCAGCATGATCCTGCCAAAATTTTTAGTATTGACAGGTTTCAAGTTGCGATGACGATAAATGACCCAGAAGCAAAACAACTAACTGGTCAAATTGTACTTAAATGTCAGATGGGGAAATTTTTTGAACATTTTATGAAAATTATGAAGAACGAAAACATAGGCGGACTTTTTAAGAAGAACTGCTTTGGACTCTTTCTTGAGTTGTCTGAGGACCCCTCTACCCGTATACGTTTCCCTATGATGATGGTATATGATATTCTCAAGCACATGATCAAGTACGTGGGGGATGATAAAGATCTGGAGGAGGGGGGCAAAAAGAAGATGGATAAAATCTGGATCAACTACTGTGGCATGCCTATTTGTTTTGGCTTGCAAGAGTTTGCCATAGTGATGGGCTTGAGATGCCATCATCCAGAAGAACCACCACCCCGCAAAAGATCCAAGGTAAGAAAACGCAAAGAAAAAATAGATGGGTTGTTTGACATTGCTCGATGTGGCTACAAAGCATCGGATTTGTTGACAGATCTCAAAGATAAAACCATACCAGAGCAGTACAGGGAGAAATTGTGCTTAGTTTGGTTTGCCCATTCGGTTATATTGGTAAGAGACGTCAACAAGGTCATAGAAGATGATTTATTGGCGCGTGCTGAGGATTTTGATAAATTCAACAATTATCCCTTGGGATATGACAGCTTCTACTTGACTGTCCAATATTTACTGACAAAGCTATCCTCAGGGACGACCACATTATACGACTTTTCTTGGGCTTTCATGGTAAAATTAATCACTAATTTTACTCATCCATTAATTTATATTGAATATAGTTATTATGACTTTGTTTTGCTTGCTTCCTGTTTACATTTTTTGGGCTTGAGCATTTGAAGCCATTTCTCCCCTCCGAAAGCAGTTAATGGATTACCCGAATGAGGTTTCTCATCCAAGGATGTTTAGGTGGTTGACTGCAAAGAGCAACACCAATATTAAGGAGGCTGATCTCTTTAACCCTCCGGATAATGCAGTACGTCTTCTTCAAGTAAAATAATTTTACTCAAAGAAAGACATTGAATAAATGTTATATCTGGTGCAAAAGATGTTATATCTGATGCACCAAATGGTACATCTATTGTGATAGTGTACGATTGATATCTTGCATCAGATTACCCATCTGTTGCTTTGGTTCTCTGAACCCGACTCCTAACAAATTAACCATCTACTGCAAATTATGCAACAGATGTGTAATCTGATAACATATTGTTCATCTATTGCGACGTACGAATCATCAGTTGCATAACAGATTACCCATCTTATGCAACTATTACAAAAGATGATTGATATTTTACATCAGATTATCCATGTGTTGTCTGTTTCTCTGAACCAGACTCAAACGGATTTTAACCATATATTGCAAACTATGCAACAAATGGGTCTTTTTTTTAAATGTAGCCCAACTGTGAAAATTATTATATTAGATGATTTAAATGCATCTGTCTTTTTTTTTCTTTTTATAGGTTGTGCATCCATGGATCGTGCCTACTGAGGAGGAGTCGGTGATGACTTCTTATATTACTCTAGGTCATGTTGATACTATAGCAGACCCAATGGTAGAGTTAAAAAAGAAGAAAGTGGCTGGAGCAACAGCCATAAGAAGAGCAGTTAGGCAAGGTCAGCCTAATGTTGAGGCTCTTCATGACCAACCTACTAAGGCAGATCCGGGTGCTTCTTCTGGTGGAGTTGTTGGTGTTGGTGGAAAATATGCTGATGGTGCTACCACTTGTGATGATGAGCATGTTGAGGCTCAAGAAAGAATAAATATGTTTGAAAACACCCTTTTTTCACCCTTACACAGGTCCCTCTCACCCCTCTTCACCCTTGTGTTCTCATTGCAAATGCGAAGAGTGCAAGGACAGATAGGATAAACTCTTTGAAAAAGTAGAGGCTATCTCTAAAGCTATCAAGGAATTCAAATCCAATAGGTGTGTCTACCATCCAAGAAGATGAGGGAGCCACACACTCTTACAGTGTTGGTTAGGAGAAAAAAAAGAGTAATTAGAGACGTACTCTCCGATCAAAAATCAAAAGAAATTGTAATTCCTCCCTCTCCAAAAGCTGTTAAAGTTTAGAGTCCAGTCAAGAAGGTGGACATATATGCGGAATTTGGCACTGAAGAGAAGAGGGATATGCGACAGGCGAAGAATGTCAAGCCAAGCGCACCAGATTACCCCAGACCTCCCTTTCTCCCCCAAGACTTCTAGACTCTGACTGATATGCGTATGCCGAACGAGGATAAGGCAAGTTTACTTTTCCTAACCTAGCCCTTATAATCTACCTCATGAATAAAAATCTACGCAATAGATTTCACATCTGTTGCAACAACTGGGTATAATGGTGCAACTGGTAGTGGTTCTGTTGCAACTTACTATCCATCTGTTGCATAAGTTGCTTTGGATTTTTTATTCAGAGAACCCCATTCAATAGATGGACCATCTGTTGCATCATTACAATTACTGACCTATTTAAAAATTGACTTTTTATATCACAGCATGTTGACATAATTCTCTGCCTCATGAGGAAAAGACAATTAACGTACCGGGAAGCTTATGACGCTGCGATAGGATAATGGACCTCGACTTCTACAAGAAGTTCAAGGATAGGTACAATCAACTCAATGGGGAGGCGTTAGCCCTTGGCGTGGGACTTGATTTCCTAGTTCCTACGTTGGTTTTGGATAAAGAAGAAATGATAAAATATGTTAGAGGGGAGAGGCCAAATCCATACGGCAAGAGCTGGACCGAGGCAAAGAGGATTCTTGCAGTCATTAGCGTGAACGACATGCATTATCGGGTTGTTGAGATACTACTCAAGGAGGGAAAGATCAATGTTTATGACTCCAACGTACCTCTCATCGATGATTTCGATCTTTTTCTCCTCGTGGAGCCACTGATGGTGTTGTTGCCCATCTTGTTGAGGGAGAGTAAATTGATGAATCATTTGCCAAAGCGAGTGTTGATAAAGAAATCATGGGATTTTGAAGGTCGAAACAAGGGAATGATCCTTCCAAAAGATGATGCCGCTAAAGCGAGCGGCTCGTACGCTCTTGCATACATCGAATGTTTGTTGATCGACATAAAAATGGCTAAGCCAACGACTTTTCTGTGCGACAACGCAGTGGTAAACCTGCAAGAGGTCTGGGCTTATGGGGTACTAACTGGACGCTTGAAGCCTGTGTATATAGAAGAGCCTGTGAAATAGCAATTTTTAATTTCAAGTCACCCTTTACTTTATTACATGTACATGTAGTAGCAATAATTTTTTTCTGATGAAAGTTGAGTTTTTTATAATGCAATAGATTGTCAATCTGTTGTAAAATATATTTAATCTGTTCTGGCAGATAGTTTATCTGTTGCAATAGGTTGGTCATCTGTTGTATTACGCCAATGTTATTTCTATGGATAATCTAATAATCTGAGTCTAATCTGTTGCAACAGTGGGAAGACCTGTTTGATAATTTCCAATAGATGACCTAAATTTTACAACATATGCCTAAATCTTTTTGATATTTTTCAACAGTTACGCTTGAATATCCATGTGCTCGACAACACCAAACCAGTAGCAAATACATACACCACCATGAAAATTTCAGCAATTAGGCTTGAATATCCATGTGCCCAACAACACCAAACCAGTAGCAATAACGACAACAATGTAGTATCTTCTTCCTCAATTTTGTTTCTCTTCAGAAGTCTTGACTTTATTCAACAAATCCCATATTACACGATTTGCTTGTGAAGGGTGTCGTTCTTCATACCAATCAAAGTAATCGCTTCCACCCAATTTTTATAAAAAGGAGAACACAATTACAAAACAATTATAAGTCAATAACTAATCAACTAATTAAATAAAAAAAATATTACCTTTGAAATCTTACAAGTAAAAAACCTACAACCCGAATTTTATTGAGCCCAAGAAGTCTTTAACAGAGCTTCATGACCGCACTTACAATATCAAAAATCTTTATCACAAAAAATAGTGGAAGATGCGCTCAACATTGTCAAGCTCAGTTGGAAAAAATAAAAGAAATAATTTGAAGAATTTGGATAGATAAAAGAAGATGACGATGAAGAAGAAGATTTGGGAATTTAGGGTTAAATTTTAGGAGGAAGATGAATATATAAGATAATGGGAGAAAAAATGACCGTTGGGGGCCAAGTGACGGCAAGTCAGCAAAATGTGCCAGACTAACACATTTGATGTCTATTTTATTTTACGTATTTAAAATGAACATTGTATACTTGCTGCCTATTTTATTTTAGGTGTTTGAACTGAACACCATCGATGGATTTCGCCTTTTTTATTTCAATTCACTTTAACCTTTTTACACATAGTGGTAATTTTATATGTCCAACGAAAATTGAATTCTTATAATGTAACAGAATCTCCATCCGTTGTAACAGTTATTCTACCTGTTCTGACATATAGTTTATCTGTTGTAATAGGTTGGTCATCTGTTGCATTATCTCAATGTTTCTATCTAAGTCCATCTGTTGCAACAGTGGAAAGACATGTTTGATAAATTCTAACAGATTACCTACCTATTGCAACATATGTCTAAATGTGTTCGATTTTTTCAATAGATGTGTCGTCTTTTGTAACAGATACATTATTTGTTGCAATATTTGAATCTAGTATTCCTTTTCAATTAATAAGTTCAAATCTAAGTAATAAATAAAATTCATAGACAAAATAAAATAAATCAAAGCCTTCAGAAATTAGCTGAAATAAGTAAACGAATAAATAAAATGTACAAAAATTATTATGGGTACAGATCTCAACAAATACATCAATAACAATTTAAGTATGATGCCAAGGATTACTTTGACAGGCTGTAACACCCCGATTCGCTGAACCGGAATACTACACGGTGCTCTTGACCCCGAGGGACCACAAGCTAACCCATGAATGATATCTGTACCTATATACTACAAATCATGATATAATAATGCAGAATACGTAAAACTGTAAGGCCATAAGGTTCAACTGAATAAAACCATGTGGGTGAAAATACCCAAAACAACTCAATCTGAAAGCTAAGTCTGAACGTAAATCTGAACATAAATCTGAAAGCCTCTAAACTATCTGAGTAAGGAGTTGAAGGAACATGTCTCCAACTAACTCCATAAAACTGAACTAAAGAAATAAATAAATGTATCAAATCATATTATCCTCAAACCAATGAGGACTCACTGTGTCTCTGCGACTGGAATGCTACCGCTACTACTGGGCTGGAGCTCGTGTCTCGGAACCTATGGTGTAACATGAAAAGAAAGCACCATAGTGCAAATGCGTCAGTACAACTGGAGTACTGAGTATACGAGGAAGGTAGGATGAACATAAAGGGTTTCATGCATGAACAACACTGACTGACTAATATGAACGTGGGAGTGTAAACACACATATATAGAAACTGGGACCGTGAATACGTGATAGCATGACCTGTAAGCTAATACATGGTTTACTGATAACTGTCATGACTAATACTGCAAGCTGATAACATGGACGACTGTATCTGACAGTCCTGTACATACTGAAATCTGAAGAACGCCCTGAGTTCTTTTACTGAGATTGATACTGAAACTGTGGGAGGTAGTTTTTAACCGACATGCCCTATGTATGCCGTTATGGCTAAGCTGGGGTCCAATCTCTGCCCCGATTGGAGGGGTGTCAATACCGTGCCATGGGTAAGTACAGCTTGTGAGTGACCCTTATCTGGTAGGTACTCAATAAGAACGGTGGGAACCCTAAACTGACAGGTTAAACCACCTCATCAACCCTAATCTGACAGGTTAAGATGTCTCAACCTACGCTTGCTACGTAGTTCTGGAACACAAGGATGACTACTAAGAATCACACCCTGAACTGGCGGGTGAGTTTCCATCCTTGGGTTCACTCGGTGTTAACCTCTACTCCCATATGGAGGGACTGGACATGAATAACTGACTATACATGACTTAACCTTACTGAATTTCGATGACTGGCGGAATGTTACTGATATCTAACAACTGACTGAGATCATGAGGCTTTCCTGAGTCACATGACTGACTGAAGTCTATGGAATCATAGCTTGAATTCGGATATCGTGAAACATGACATGGCTCTAGGCACACAGCTATAGTTTTCGGGTACAAGTACCCCCAGGACTCGATGGAAGGAAACTGACACACATGACTGACTTGATCATAAGAGTAGAATCCATAATTCACAATATCATAAGTAAGGATTTCATAATAATAATGATTCTCAACAAACTATCACATGATCGGGAATGCACACAACATGTATATACTTGCATGGCTTCAATAATATGGTCATTCCATATCACAACAATATCATGAGCATCTCATACAACATCTTCAATTCAAGACAATAGCATGGGGATCATGTTGAACATAAACTTAGAACATGGAATAGTCATTTAGGACTTATTATGTCATAAAAGCATGATTTCTATTCCCTTAGGTATTTTCACAAACACCTTATATGCACATCTTAGGCATAGGTGGATTCATCAAGATTACAAATATTCAACCACCAATTTCACATATTTATACATTAAATACCACCATATCTTCACACAAAACATACAAAGATCCCATCTTAGGCATCATCAAACTCCAACCATATGAACATCAACCAACAACAACATAAACATCATAATACATAATTTAGAAGATGGTTCTTGAGCTTCATGGACGAAAGGATTCCATGAATCAACTCACGCATACCTTAGAAGGAAGATTCTTGATGATTGACAGAGGAATTTCCTTGAAATTGGATCTTCAAGCTTAATTATGCAACCCTAGTTGTTTTTCTCTTTTAGTGCTCTTGGATGATGAGATTTGAGATGATAATAGGGTTGTAATATGTGTAGAAGCTATATATTTCGTTGGGTTAAGTTTAGGGACGTATAAGGAGTGTTAAAAGACTTAATTACCCTCAAAATAACTCAAAACGGAGTGTTTTTGGAACTTGGAACTGACTTAGGCGGCACCCAAGTAATCTCACAGGCTAGGTTGGCCGGCGCCTAACCAATCGCCTAAGTTTGGTTGGGCAGCGCCTAACCAATAGCCTATCCTTACTGTCTCTCACAAAATTGGGCATAACTTTTCGCTTGGTTATTGGATTAAGGCGAAATTGGTATCGTTGGAAAGATAATTTGATTCTATATAATTTGGTAGGTCTAAATCATCCAAAATACCACATTAACATCGAGTTATACTCATTCAAATATGACCCTTACAAAATCGAACACTAAAACTTGATGGATTCAAAAATTCTTAGCTTGTATTACCTTAGGTGACTCATTTGAACATGCTTAGCGCATCATAAGCTATCGTATTGCTAGGATATTCATTGTAAGTCATGCACTAAAATGCTACTCATAGGATAGGAGGTTTCATATGTAGGAAAACTTATTCACTTCCTAGCTTAAAAACATGCGGGGTATTACAATATCTCCCCCATAGGAACATTCGTCCTCGAATGAGAATTTACTGAGAGGGGATACAAGACAAAAAAACCTGAACTGAACATGAAGAACTGACACTTGATCTCATGACTGACATGCTAAACATACTGAACTCGTGCATATCTGATGCACGGACAACTGATACATGAATGCATGACTAAGTATGCAACGGTTAATAGGTACCAAGTTTATACTGGAAACATGAACATAAAACTGAATAAGCTTAAGGAGAACTGTTACCTTGAGCTTGATCTGAATTGGAGGGAAAGAGGTGAGGATACTTGGTACGCATATCTGCTTCTTCTTCCCAAGTAACTCCCTCATGAGACTGATTTTGCCAAAGAACCTTGACTAGAGGGACTTCTTTGTTCTTCAATCTATGAGTTTGATAATCTAAGATTTCGACTGGAATCTCTTCATAAGAGAGGCTGTTCTGAATGTCGATGCTCTGAATAGGGACAACAACTGCTGGGTCACCTATGCACTTTTTGAGCAAAAAGACATGGAAGACTGGATGGACAGAGGCTTGATCTGAAGGCAACTCAAGCTCATAAGCTACCTTGCCGAAGCGACAAAGAATTCTAAAGGGACCGACATATCGGGGATTGAGTTTCCCTTTCTTGCCTAACCTCTCCACTCCCTTCATGGGAGAGATTTTAAGATAGACATAGTCATTGACCTCGAACTCGAGATACTTTCTACGAACATCTGCATAGGACTTCGGTCGGCTCTGAGAAGCCCGGAGTCTCTCTCTGATCAACTGAACTTTCTCTAAGGCGTCGAATACTAAGTCAGGACCTATGACTGAGGCCTCACTAACTTCAAACCAACCAATCAGAGATCTACATCTCCTACCATAGAGAGCTTTGAATGGAGCCATCTGAATACTAGAATGATAGCTATTGTTGTACGCAAACTCAATCAAAGGAAAGTGGTCATCCCAACTTCCATTGAAGTCAATTGCACATACCCTTAGTATATCTTCAAGAGTCTGAATGGTCCTCTCTGCTTGACCATCTGTCTGAGGATGAAACACTGTGCTAAGATGGACTTGGGTACCGAGAACCTTTTGGAATGCTTTCCAAAAGTGAGAGGTGAACTGGGTACCTCTGTTTGAGATGATAGATAGTGGAACACCATGTAACCTGACTAACTCCCTGATATAGAGTTTGGCATAATCCTCGGTGGAATAAGAAGTACGAACAAGAAGGAAATGAGCTGACTTGGTCATTCTATCTATAATGACCCAGACTGAATCATGCTGATGACGAGTTCTAGGAAAACTCATCACGAAGTCCATGTTCACTTCTTCCCACTTCCAAGTAGGAATGGTGAACTCTTGCATGGAATCACTAGGTTTCTGATGCTCTATCTTAACCTGCTGACATGTAGAGCACTTAGCCATAAACTATGCAACATCTCTCTTCATCCCACTCCACCAATAGATCTTCCGCATGTCGCGGTACATCTTAGTGGCCTCTGGATGAATAGAGTATCGCACACCATGCGCTTCTGCAAGAATTCGCTGCCTCAATTCATCTACACCTGGAACACATAGACGACCCTGACAACGAAGAACACCATCTCCCCTTGGGAGAAAACCTCGACTTTTTGATTCTGAATTGACTCTTTGATCTTGACAAGGCTAGGATCCCTGTCTTGCTTCTCTTTCACCTCGGAAACTAGAGATAACTCTGAACTACTGTGAACACATACACCACCCTTTGAAGAATCGACTAAGCGAATGCCTAGTCTGGCAAGCTGATGGATATCCTGAGCCATCTTTTTCTTGCTACCCTCAACGTGAGAAATACTACCCATGGAGAGTCTACTGAGAGTGTCGGCCATAACATTGGCCTTGCTCGAATGATAAAGAACACTCATGTCGTAATCCTTCAAGAGCTCTAACCACCTTTTCTGACGAAGATTGAGATCTTTCTGGGAAAAGACATACTTGAGGATTTTATGGTCTGTGAAGACATCTACATAAACTCCATAGAGATAATGCCTCTAAATCTTCAAGGCTAAAACTACCGCTGCTAACTCAAGATCATGAGTAGGATAATTCTTCTCATGTGGCTTTAACTGTCTGGAGGCGTAGGCTATGACCTTACCATGCTGCATGAGTACACAACCTAAACCCACTCTGGATACATCACAATAGACTACTAAACCGTCTGAACCATCTGGAAGAGATAGAACTGGAGCTGAGGTGAGTCGAGTCTTCAACTCTTGAAAGCTCTTCTCGCATGAATCTGACCACTGAAACTTAATCTTCTTCTGAGTCAATCTGTATATGGGAGATGCAATAGAAGAAAATTCCTAGACAAACCGTCTGTAATAGCCAGCCAAACCCAAGAAACTCCTGATATCTGATAGAGATACGGGTCTGGACCATTTTTTTACTGCCTCGGTTTTCTGAGGATCTACTCTAATGCCATCACCGAAAATAATATGTCCAAGGAATGCTACTAATCTTAGCCAAAATTCGTACGTGCTGAACTTAGCGAATAACTGGTGATCCCTGAGAGTCTGAAGAACAATCCTGAGATGGTCTGCATGATCACGCTCTGTGCGAGAATAGACCAGAATATCATCTATAAAGACTATGACAAACATGTCGAAGTACTGCTTGAACACACGGTTCATCAAATCCATAAAAGCTGCAGGGGCATTGGTAAGACCAAATGACATGACTAAAAATTCGAAGTGACCATACCGAGTACGGAAAGCTGTCTTCGGAATGTCACATTCTCTAACTCTGAGCTGATGATAGCCTGATCTGAGGTCTATCTTGGAAAAGTAACGGGAACCCTAAAGTTGGTCGAATAGATCATTAATCCTGGGAAGAAAATATCTGTTCTTGACCATGACCTTGTTGAG
The DNA here is from genome assembly GCA_030864215.1 of Capsicum pubescens. Classification (NCBI taxonomy): domain Eukaryota; kingdom Viridiplantae; phylum Streptophyta; class Magnoliopsida; order Solanales; family Solanaceae; genus Capsicum; species Capsicum pubescens. The sequence goes on along the minus strand of CM061538.1, from coordinate 326,975,373 downwards.
TTGACGGTAATCAATACACATCCTGAGAGAACCATCTTTCTTACGCACGAATAATACTGGCGCACCCCATGGGGAAACTATGGGTCTGATGAATCCCTTATCAAAGAGATCCTTCAACTGATCTTTCAGTTCCTTAAGTTCTGTTGATGCCATTCTATATGGAGAAATAGAAATAGGTTGAGTATCCGGAAGAAGGTCTATGCCGAAGTCTATTTCCCTTTCGGAAGGAATGCCTGGAAGATCTTCGGGAAAGATAACTGAGTATTCATTAACAACATGGACTATTTCGAAACTGGGAGATTTAGAACTAGAATTATTAACATGCACGAGATGATACACACACCCCTTAGAAATCATTTTTCTTGCCCGAAGGTAGGAAACAAGTTGACCCCTGAACGCTGAAATGCTACCCTTCCACTCTAGGACGAGCTCATTCGGGAACTGAAACTGAACTATCCTGTTTCTGCAGTCGACTGTAGCATAGCAGGAATAAAGTCAATCCATACTGAGAATGACATCAAAATCAGTCATCTCTAACTCAACTAAATTTGCTAACGTAGATTTCTGAGATATCATAACCGGGTAGTTCCTGTATACCCGCCGGGCTATGATGGTTTTACCCACTGGGGTAGAGACTGAAAAGGGCTCTGCTAGAATTTTGGGACTGATTTCGAAATCGCCTGCTATGTATGGAGTAACAAAAGACAAGAATGCACCTGGGTCCAGCAAAGCATAAACATGAACATGGAATATCTGTAACGTACCAGTAATGACATCAGGAGAATTTTCCTGATCCTGCCGGGACTGAAGAGCATAGAGTCTGTTTGGGCGTTTCCCACTGGTAGCACTAGAAATGGCACCCTGCTGGTTCGGGTGACAGGACTGAGCTGCAGAATGATTTTGTTGATCCTGAAGACTTGACTGCAGATACTCCCTAATCCTGTGGCCTAGCTTGCCATAACCAAAACAGACATCACTACCGGCTCTGCAAATTCCTTTGTGGTTCTTACCACAAGTCTGACAAAGAGGATTTGTTCGGGCAATGCTAACACTGCCCTGAGATTTAGAGCCTGGAGCTTTATCTCTGTTGCCGTCTCTGAACTTCGGCACTAGAGCGCTGGCAGAGGAAGGGGCTGGAACGGCTGACTTGGAGCGAAACTGTGAACGGTTTCCTCCATATGACTTGGGGTGAGCAAAGTTGAAGTTACCTGACCTTGCTCTCTTGTTCTGCCTCTCTCTAGTCTTAACCTTCTGTTTTTCTACTTGCTGGGCATGGGTCATGATTCTGTCTAAGGTCATATTACCGATAAGCATCGTAGACCTACACTTATTTACCACACTATCGTTGACCCCTGACACGAACTTTCTCATCTTAGCCCTATTTTCTGCAACCACATGAGGAGCATACCTGGCTAGCTGAGTAAATCTGAGAGAATACTCCCTAACCGTCATATTCCCCTGCCTGAGGTTGATGAACTCAAGAACTTTGGCTTCCCTCAGCTCTTGGGGAAAGAATCTGTCTAAGAAGGCCTTGACAAATTCCTCCCACTCGATAGGGCCTGTATCATCTAACCTCTCAGACTTCCACTGTTTGTACCAATCATGAGCAACATCCTGTAACTGGTAGGTGGCTAACTCGGCACTCTCAATAGAAGTAACACCCCTGATGTCAATGACCTTCTTTACTTGGTCAATGAACTCCTGAGGGTCCTCATCAGACTTAGACCCATGGAAAGATGGAGGGTTCATCCGGGTGAAGTCCCGAACCCTAGCTGCTTTGGGATTGGCCACTGGATTGGCTGGAATGACTGGTGGTCGTTCATTCTGTGAAGCCATGGACTGAGAAAGTGTGGTAAATGCGGCTCTAAACTCCGCATGGGAAACATGTTCGCCCAAAGGATCTTCGGGCTGAGGAGCTGGCTGGTTTCTTCTCTTTGGGGCCATGGTCTGAAATAAGAGAAGAATGGATTAGACTGAGAGTTTAACTTGTGATTATGCTCACTAGCATGACATGAATATTGAAGAAAGGGGACTGTTCCTAAAACATCTTATAGCCTCCTGTACATAAATGTGGCGCGCTACACACCCATGTACAAGACTCTACTAGATGCGGCTTTCAGACTTCCTAGGACTCTATTGAACCTTAGGCTCTGATACCAAGTTTGTAACACCCCGATTTGCTGAACCGGAATGCTACACGGTGCTCATGACCCCGAGGGACCAAAAGCTAACCCATGACTGATATCTTTACCTATATACTGCAAATCATGATATAATAATGCAGAATACGTAAAACTGTAAGGCCATAAGGTTCAACTGAATAAAACCATGTGGGTGAAAATACCCAAAACAACTCAATCTGAAAGCTAAGTCTGAACGTAAATCTGAACATAAATCTGAAAACCTCTAAACTATCTGAGTAAGGAGTTGAAGGAACATGTTTCCAACTAACTCCATAAAACTGAACTGAAGAAATAAATAAATGTATCAAATCATATTATCCTCGAACCAATGAGGACTCACTGTGTCTCTGCGACTGGAATGCTACCGCTACTGCTGGGCTGGAGCTCGTGTCTCGGAACCTAGGGTGTAACATGAAAAGAAAGCACCATAGCACAAATGCGTCAGTACAACTGGAGTACTGAGTATACGAGGAAGGTAGGCTGAACATAAAGGGTTTCATGCATGAACAACACTGACTGACTAATATGAGCGTGGGAGTGCAAACACACATATATAGAAACTGGGACCGTAAATACGTGATAGCATAACCTGTAAGCTAATACATGGTTTACTGATAACTTTCATGACTGATACTGTAAGCTGATAACATGGACGACTGTATCTGACAGTCCTGTACATACTAAAATCTAAAGAACACCCTGAGTTCTTTTACTGAGATTGATACTGAAACTGTGGGAGGTAGTGTTTAACCGACATGCCCCATATATGCCGTTATGGCTAAGCTGGGGTCCAATCTCTGCCCCGACTGGAGAGATGTCAATACCGTGCCACGGGTAAGGACAACTTGTGAGTGACCTTTATCTGGCAGGTACTCAATGAGAACGGTGGGAACCCTAAACTGACAGTTTAAACCACTTCATCAACCCTAATCTGACAGGTTAAGATGTCTCAACCTACGTTGGCTACGTAGTTCTGGAACACAAGGATGACTACTAAGAATCACACCCTGAACTGGTGGGTGAGTTCCCATCCTTGGGTTCACTCGGTGTTAACCTCTACTCCTATCTGGAGGGACTGGACATGAATAACTGACTATACATGACTTAACCTTACTGAATTCCGATGACTGGCGGAATGTTACTGATATCTGACAACTGACTGAGATCAAGAGGTTTTCCTGAGTCACATGACTGACTGAAGTCTATGGAATCATAGCTTGAATTCGGCTATCGTGAAACATGACATGGCTCTAGGCACACAACTATAGTTTTCGGGTACAAGTACCCCCAGGACTCGATGGAAGGAAACTGGCACACATGACTGACTTGATCATAAGAGTAGAGTCCACAATTCACAATATCATAAGTAAGGATTTCATAATAAGAATGATTCTCAACAAACTATCACATGATCGGGAATGCACACAACATGTATATACTTACATGGCTTCAATAACATGGTCATTCCATATCACAACAATATCATGAGCATCTCATACAACATCTTCAATTCAAGACAATAGCATGGGGATCACGTTGAACATAAACTTAGAACATGGAATAGTCATTTAGGACTTATTATGTCATAAAAGCATGATTTCTATTCCCTTAGGTATTTTCACAAACACCTTACATGCACATCTTAGGCATAGGTGGATTCATCAAGATTACAAATATTCAACCACCAATTTCACATATTTATACATTAAATACCACCATATCTTCACACAAAACATACAAAGATCCCATCTTAGGCATCATCAAACTCCAACCACATGAACATCAACCACCAACAACATAAACATCATAATACATAATTTAGAATATAGTTCTTGAGCTTCATGGACGAAAGAAGTCCATGAATCAACTCACGCATACCTTAGAAGGAAGATTCTTGATGATTGACGGAGGAATTTCCTTGAAATTGGATCTTTAAGCTTAATTATGCAACCCTAGTTGTTTTTCTCTTTTAGTGCTCTTGGATGATGAGATTTGAGATGATAATAGGGTTGTAATATGTTTAGAAGCTATATATTTTGTAGGGTTAAGTTTAGGGACGTGTAAGGAGTGTTAAAAGACTTAATTACTCTCAAAATAACTCAAAACGGAGTGTTTTTGGCACTTGGAACTAACTTAGGCGGCGCCCAAGTAATTGCACAAGCTAGGTTGGGCGGTGCCTAACCAATCGCCTATCCTTACTATCTCTCACGAAAATGAGCATAACTTTTCGCTCGGGTATTGGATTAAGGCGAAATTGGTATCGTTGGAAAGATAATTCGATTATCTATAATTTGGTGGGTCTAAATAAGCCAAAATACCATATTAACATTAAGTTATACTCGTTCAAATATGAACCTTACAAAATCGAACACTAAAACTTGATGGATTCAAAAACTCTTAGCTTGTATTACCTTAAGTGACTCATATGAACATGCTTAGTGCATCATAAGCTATCCTATCGCTAGGATATTCATTATAAGTCATGCACTAAAATGCTACTCATAGGATAGGAGGTTTTATACGTAGGAAAACTTATTCACTTCCTAGCTTACAAACATGCGGGGTATTACACAGGCTCAAGCTATAAAGATCTACTCAGTATGGACAAGTTATTCTTTATCCGTTGCTATGGAATTTGGCTTTGCTCGTCGTGGAATTTGGCTTTGATCGTCGTGGATCTTTACTCCATATTTCCATAAAAAGAGTACATATTGTCAATGTTATTCAGCAGTAGTTTCTTCTACATCCACCTGGGAAGCCAGAATTGGTCAATGCTAATCATGAAGATACAACAAAATGGAAAAGAATAACTCATCTCTTCTAGCAAATCAAACAGGTCTTTCTCCTATTTTAAATTATCCCAAATAGATTATATTTCTGTTGTAATAATGAATCAACTGTTGGGACAAATTTCTACATGAGGAAGACCTTGTATGATAAATTCCAACAGATGAATCATCTGTTGCAACATATGAATCATCTGTTGCAACATATGAATCATCTGTTGCAGCAGATAGGTTGTATGTTGGTACAAATAAAAGCGGCACGAAGAGCTATTTGATTTGCTAAAACAGACGAGACATATGTTGCAACAGATACTTTATCTGGTGCAACAAGTTAGTCAACTATTGCAACAGATGTATATATTTGTTTGACAATTTTCAGCAGATGTATCATCTGTTGAAACAGATATATGTCTGTTTGTTTTGTCAGTTGGAAGACATATATATTCACCTTCTCTAGCTTATGCTGCTCTCTTTTGGACATTATACGTTGCTCAGTACAACACACGGACAGAGGATTTGCAATTTCACTTTTTTGGATGCTTGATAATGCCTTGAAAATCACTCTCCTTCTCCTCTTAACCCTAATATCTAATAGAGCGGATGGAAATAAAAACCTCTTTGATGAAATGAGACCCCTCTTAGATGTCAATTCCTTTACAGAAGCAGTTAATGCATTAATAGCATTAATCATTACATCATGTTTCATCCTGCAGTCTTGACATTTGCATGCAGAACATTCACTGGGAGAGGCAAAATCTGTATAACTAGTATGATCATACTCATAATGGTTTGCTTTAAATACTGTAAGAGGAGCATCATTAGCACCAACAGCAGCACCACTACCACCAACAACAACTCTATCACCACTAAGACCATCAACATTAACAAGCCCACCCCCAAAATTATTTTTCTTATAATGGTTGTTGCTCCAAATAATTCCATTTTTATTCTGCCGATGACCTTAGGGTCCGATAAAGTTTGCACAGACCGTAAAGTAACAGAAAATGGCATCGTCAACTCTCGATTGGTCGGAACTAGCGATGGATGCACAATCTAACATAAATCATTACATATATTAGAATGATGATTAGATCATTCAAAAAAATCATTAATTAAAAGAAAAAATTAATTATAATTATACTTACTGCATCCTTCGGGGGGTTGAAGAGATCAAGAAATTTTATATTTTTATCAGTTTTGGCCGACAACTATATCAAGATTCTTGGACAAAAAACTCCTTCCTGGTAGTTCACTTGTTGTCTCAAATAAGGAATGGCTTCAAACGCCCAAGCCTATAAAATAACGTCAATAAATCAAAACCATTATTGAGTAAAAAAATAAATGATATCATAATAGAAAAAAGAAACATTTACCATGAAAGCCCATGGGAAGCCATATAAGTTAACTGTCTTTGGCACTAACGGAGTCAACAAATATTTGACAGTCATTTTGAAGCTTTCATAACCCCAAGGATAGCTATTAAACGCCTCAAGATCCTCGGAGAGCATTATTAAACCGAGGCTTATGTTGTTGTTAACGTCTCTCGCCCAAAGAATATTATGTACAAACCAAACCAAGCACAATGACTGCTTGTGCTTCTTTAAAAGTCCTTTACCTTTCAACGCTTCTATCAAATTTTTATTTTTGAAGCTTGGATCAATAATGGACACTAGGTCATCACGATCACACGACTTGCCTTTGCCTTTTTTGGGTGTGCGGGGTGCTTTTTTGGGGTTAGAATAGGATAACTTGAGAAGGAGGATAACATTTTAGTCCAGTAGCTATGGAAAACTCCTTCCAACCAAAACAAACAGGCATGCCACAGTAATTTATCCACACCCCATCCATCTTATCTTTGTTTTCATACATAAACCTACGCTTAAGAAGTTCATATACCATTTTTATTTGGAAATGAGCATTGTTGTCCTCCGGCAAATCAAGATATTTTCTAAAGCAGCTATCCCTGAAATAAGCATCCAATTTTTGTTCTCAAAAGTATTTTTCTGATGGCGTCGAAAGATTTTCCATGGCTGACTTAACCATGAAATCACCCGTTAAATCTGTGGCACCATCGCACTGTATTCTCACAGGATAACGAACAATGTTGAAGGCTTTGACCAACTCTTCGATGGAAGGGCTATTAGCATTTACATCATCTCTTTAGAAACATTCTTCTTCCCCTTGTTCATAATATTCTGCTCCCAATTGAGATAATGCTTGTAAAGCAAGCTCGTAGAGTGGTGGATGTAGCCTAGCTGCTTCACTTGTTCCTTTACTTGGACTTGATTCGGTTTCTGTTCTTTTGGGAACCATATTATCTAAAATTAACAAGAACATAAAAAAATATATTATAGTTGATTAATGCATCGTTAAAAAAGGATAACAGAAACAAGCAAAATATTAAAATAACAATTGCAATAGATCACCGATCTGTTGCACCAGGTAGTATATCTGTTGCAGCATATAACCAATCTGTTGCAGCGGATGAGTAATCTGTTACAATAATACAAAATATATCACTCATCTTTTATGACAGATGAATGGTCTGTGTAATAAATCACACATTATTGCGACATATGAGTGATCCGTTGGGACAATTAAATAACTTGTTGCAACAGATGAGTAATCTGTTGCGATAATACAAAAAAAATAACTCATCTGTTGAGAAAAATGAATGGTTTGTGCAACAGATCACACATCTGTTGCAACATCATCTATTGCAATATGTGAGTGATCTGTTGGAATAGTTAAATAACTTGTAGAATCGGCTGAGTAATCTGTTGCGACAATACAAAATATATCACTCATCTGTTGAGAAAAATGAATGGTCTATGCAACAGATCACACATCTGTTGTGACATCATCTGTTGCAACATATGAGTGATATGTTGGAATAGTTAAATAACCTGTAGTAACGGCTGAGTAATCTGTTGCGACAATACAAAATATATCACTCATCTGTTGAGAAAGATGAATGGCTTGTGCAACAGATCACACATCTGTTGTAATATATGAGTGATCTGTCAGAGTAGTTATCTAACCTACAGCAATGACTGAGTAATCTATTGCGACAATACAAAATATATCACTCATCTGTCGAGAAAAATAAATGGTCTGTGCAACTGGTCACACATCTGTTGCAACACATGAGTGATCTGTTGGAACGGTTATCAACGATCAATATTATTTAGATTTCTTCCAACATAGGGTCGTCTATCACGGCAGATGAATGATCAATTGGAAAAATCAAGTCTTGGACATTTCCTGTTGGAAGAGTTGATAGGATTTTATCCAACAGGAGGTTCATCTGTTGCATCGAATCATTAATCTGATGGTTCTTCCGTTGCATCATATGGTTAATTAATTGCATAAGATTTTTTATTCGATGCTTAATTTGTTGCAAGATATGGTTAATCTCTTGCATCAGATAGTTAATCTGTTGCATCATATGATTAATCTGTTGCATCAGAATTTTAATCTGATGGTTCCTCTGGTGCATCAGATGGTTGATCTGTTGCATCATATGATAAATCCATTGCAACAGATGGGTAATCTATTGGAGGAAATAAAAAATATAGTACGATTTTGTTCAACAAAAAGACAGCAATTTCACCATTTTTACCAAGAACAGAACAAATCAACCCAAATTGTTGTTTTGTTTTTATAAACACAAATAATAAAAATCAAACTTCAAAAAAATGCAACAAACAACAAAATATCATAATTCACTTCGAAAAGAGAAGAGAAAAAATACCAAAAATTAGGATTTTATTCAGACCGCATTTCAAATTAATGTAACAAATATTAAAATTGTTAACCAATACTATAAGAGAAGTTGGCTCAAGTTCTTTATTTTCTTCAAAACTAAAAAGGCGATAAATTTTTACTTGTGAAAGAAGAAAAGAAACGCTGAAGAATTCGAAGTTGTTGTGGATGGAGAGCAAGGATGTCACGTCGATTGAAGGTTAAAGTCGAAAAGGAACTCGAAGCCCAACTATTTATAGTCGGATGTTGAAGTCGCCGTGGATTGAAATGAGAAATTTGCAAAACAGTTGGTTGGGAGAGAGTTGAGAGAAGCTGTCGAGAGAGGGATGAGAGACAGGTTGATTTGAATTGAAGAGGGGAACTAGAAGCCCAACTATTTGTCGCCGGAGGTAGAAGTCGTCAGGGATTGAAGGGAGAAAAGAGGGGAACTCGAAGCCCAACTATTTATCGTCAGAGGTAGAAGTCGCCGGGGGTTGAAGGGAGAAATTTTACAGAACTATTGGTTAGGAGAGAGTTGAGAGAAGCTGTCGAGAGAGAGGAGAGAGTGGTTGATTTGGATTGGAGAGGGGTGTGGGTTGTGTTGATTTGTATTTTTGAAAAGATTAGAAAGTTTTAAAAATATTAATCAAGTCCACAATTAACTTAATCAAGTTTTCTAATGATGTTTGACCCTTTAAGTTGGTCAATGTCACCAATCCTTCATTCAAGACTTAAAAACACCTTTCCTTCAATTTTCTCAAGTTACTGAGTGCAAATTTTTCTAATAAATATTAATTCTTGACATTAAATTCTATCTGTTAATATATTTTAGGCAATTTAAATATAATTTCAAATGATTGGAGTTATTGTAGTTTTGGATAGAGTTATCAATACGGATTGATCAAGTTTCGGCTGATCAATTTATACGGGCTTAAGAGTTTCACGGATAGATCGGGCCACCCAATATGATCATGGACCTTAAAATGGTTTAAAAATTATACAAATACACAACTTATATTTTCAATATTACAAAAAATTCAAACTCCCTAAACATATTACAAAAATTCCAACATATACACAGAATACTATGTATATGTCGGTTATGTTATGTATATTAATAGGGAGAGAGAGTAAAGTAATTTAAAAAGTGGAAGAGGGTGTAATTACTTCCAAAAGGATTGATATTTATGTTATTTATACTAAAATGATTGGTCCAACTAAGCTCTAAATGGGTTGTGGGCTGGATTAGGCTAGCCCACCATTAAAGAATATTTTTTTATTTAACTTAAAACACTTATATAAATATTTATAATATAATATTGCATACTGTTACTAAAAATAATCTCAAACCGCAATTAAGGGTTTGTTTGGAGAAAATGTTTTCTTGAAAAACAAGTTAATTTTTTATTTATTTTCTACTGATTGGTAAATAAACAAAAATAAAAATATTACTCCGTCTCATTTTATGTGTCGTCATTTTCTTTTTGGTCCGTCCCAAAAAGAAAGTCACATTTCCGTATTTAGTAATTATTTAATGATATCATTTTCATTTTATTCTTAGTTGGTCTCACTTATTAAGAAAAGACAACTAAAAAGTAATAATTAAGAGGAACAATTTTATAAACTTTACAAAGTCATCACTTATTTCTTAAACTTCGTATTCGATCAAATGACGACACATAAAATGAAACGGAGATAGTATTTCAAAAATATATATGTGTAATTTAGCAAAAAGTTATATAAGTAGGAAGGGGGAGGGAGGTGTGGGACCTCGCAGGGATGGCTGGGCATGGGATGGTCAAGGTGTAAGAGTTGAGGGCATTGGGTGGGTAATGTCATTTAGGGGCCGTTTGGTCATAAGAAATATTTTTTTTTTAGAAATTTCTTTTCACTTTATTAAAATTGTGGTATTTGATCATAAAAATTCCAAAAATTATTTCAGAATTGTTTTCTGAAAAGTGAAAACAGTTTTTTGTTGTTTTCACTATTTTCCAATTCCAATTTCAACTTTTATTATTATTACATCTAACTCCAATTTTTAAATTTTTTACAAAAAGCCCCTCATAATGTTTAAAAATTTGAAGTGTTTAGTCACTGATGCCATCAATGATGATTTTTTTCCATAATTGCTGATTGAACGTGATTAATACAAAAATATCACCATCTTTCGGCTGAGATTGCATCTAAGATATTTTTGTATTATCTTTCTTCAAATTTGTTTCAACTCAATCTTTCTTCAATTTTTGCATTATCTTTCTTCAATTTTTGCATTTCGGCTGATTGAACATTTTTGCATTATCTTTCTTCAATTTTGTTTCAACGGCTTGAGTTAATTCTTGCAATTGAAAAAAACTGGAAAGTTATTTGAGAACAAGCGAGGACCTAGTGAAGATCCAAATCAAAAAACAAATGATGCGTCTAATAATGCATCTTAACAAATGATCCAAATCAATCATTCTATCTCCTGTAGTTCTGATGCTTGTTAAAAGAGTCATTAGATGTCAATCTTTGTTCTCGAGTGCTATTTTCTTCGTTAATGTAAACTTGGTTCGAGTAATAAAAGTGTCTATATATAAGAATCACATTTGGTTGTATGTTAGTAGGTAAATTAGTAGTTGGGTAATTTTGATAGTTTTTAAAAGTTGAGGGCATAAAATTATATTTAAAAATTTTTTCTCAAAAGTTTTAAAAAAAAAATCAAAAAGACATGACCAAACACAACTCTAACTTCAAATTTTTTTAGTTTTCATGGCCAAATGGCTACTTAATTTGTTCTTTAAAAATTTTGTACAATCAAATACAAAAAATATAAGAAAACAACAACAACAAACCCAGTGTATTCACACAAAGTGAGGTCTGGGGAGGTAGAATGTACGCAGTCCATATCGCTACCTCCAAAGAAGTATAGAGGCTATTTCTGATAGACCCCTGGCTCAAGATAGAGAACAGTAAGCAAGAGCATAATGCACCATTAAGCATGGTGGGTGGCATAACATAAAAGGAATAAGACATATTAAAAATAAAATAGAAATCAGAGCAATACGAAATATGATAAATAAGCGCAATATGAAATAAAAGATAAGAAATATGGCATCCGGAAAAAATATAAGAAAATGTTTTTCTCCGTACCGAACGCAACCTAATGATCTCAATAACGCTTTTTAGAAATAATTATCAAGGCTTCAAATTTTAAGTAATGTCTATTACATAGGAATTTCTTTAAATTGGTCCGGTGATTTCAGTACAATTTAGTTGCATATTGGCTTGTTGGTCTTAATACAAATTTGCTAGTTTTATTTTAAGTTTTGTTTCAAGTAAACTTTTTTATCCTAATTTTGGTTAGAATTTAAAAATTATTATTAACATATTTTATAAATGCAATTAATTTTTTGTCTCAATTTTTGTGGCACATATTCTTTTTTTTTTGAGAAAAAACATGTTTTCCCCCCCTGAACTTGTCCTCCACACGCACTGTAGCACTTAAACTTAACTTCTTTTTATTTATCCCCCTTAACATTTTTAAAGTGTATTATTTTCACCCCTCAAAACTGAATACCACTCTCACAACGGAGAGTGTGTTACACTCGCCTACACATCAACGTCACGTCAATGCCACGTCATAGCCACATCATTGCCACGTAAAAAGTTTTATTTTTAAAAAAAAAAAATTAATCCCCCACATTATTTTTATATATATATTTTAAAAAAATAAAAAAAATATATTTACTATTTTATTTATATATATATACTAAATAAAAAAGGCACCCCCACCTCCATTTTCTTTCTTCTTCACACCCCACACCTACCCCGCCCCCTATCCTGCAACGCAGCCCCCTCCCCTCTTTTTCTGTCTTCTTCAAACCACCTCACTTCTCCCCTCTCCTCCATTTTTTATCTTCTTCAAACTTAAAGCATATTACCACTAGCCATTGTTGATGTTTATTAAGCAAAAAAGAAACCCCAATTCAGATAAGAATCAATTAAATTTACCGATCAAACAACATAATTCACGTGCTCGTTCAACAGATTATTCAAAGCCACAAAATTCACAAGAATCAGAAAACCAAATTCACCATTGAACTCATACATTCAATTGAAGGCAAAGAACAATTAACGGTGGCAATCACACAATACTAGGCAAAGCTGACCCGCGTTAGAAAAAAATCATTTCTTCATCTTTTTAACTGCTCAAAGTCATCAAACTTTCATCTTCTTAATAGCTCAAAGTCACAAGAATCAGATACCCACTCCACCATTTTATCATCAGCAACTCATGCATCCAAAAAAAAAACTGAAAAGTATCAATTTTTCATCTTCCTTATAGCTCAAAACCATCAAAATTTCAAGAATCAAAAACGCAATTCAGCATTTTATCAACAAATCATGCATCCACAAAAAAAATGTAAAGTATCAATTTATTCATCTTCTTAATAGCTCAAAGCCATTAAACTTTCAAGAATCAAAAACCCAATTTAGCACTTTATCTTCTTAATAGCTCAAAGTCACCAAAGTCAAAAGAATCAAAATCCTAATTCAGCATTTTATCATCAACAACACATTTTACAGGTATCTGAACTTATCTTCTCAAATTCACCCACCATTAAATTTCATCCACACCTCACCTATCGTTTTCTTCTTTTCTCTTTTTCACCTTAAATGATGGGGGTTGGGTGGAGGTGGCGGGTATGGTAGTTGAAAGATGAGAAATTGGGGCGAGGTGGAGTGGGGGTGACGGATTTGGTGGATGGGGGTTAGAAGGAGATGAAGAAATGGGGGTGGGGGGTATGGAGAAGATGAAGAAATGAGTAGGGGTATTAAGAAGATGAAAAAGATAGTTTTTTATAAAAAAAAAAATATTAATATATATATATATATTAAAAAGTGGGGTCATATCAGTTTTTAAATAAAATAACGCATTTTTTTTTAAATTCCACGCCAGCTTAAGGGGTGAAAATAATACACTTTAAAGATGTTAAGGGGGATAAATAAACAGAAATTAAGTTTAAGTGTTAAAGTGAGTTTGGAGACAAGTTCAGGGGAGAAAAGATGTCTTTTCTCTTTCTTTTTAGTTTGTCCTAGATATGGGGTCACATTTTCATAAAGAAACAACTGAAATTATTGTGCCCCTAAAGCTAGCTAATCCTTCTGTTTAAAAAAGAATGACCTAGTTTGACTTGCCATGGAGTTTAAGAAAATAAAGAAACTTTTAAATCTTGTGGTGTTAAATTAAAGATATGTAAAATGTACCAAAATGTCCTTCAATCTTGTGATCTTAAACATGTCATGTGGAAAGTTAAAATTAAAAAGTTGCTAAAAAAAGAAAAGGAATCATTCTTTTTTAAATGGAGGGAGTATTTTTTTCGGGGTTGGCAGTGGTTGGTTCTGGAGTGAAGAGTTTTGTCATTTCTGATGCAGATTGTTTCTTTTATAGCTATTGCTAGATGTGGCTTTTGGTAGCTTTTTTGTTCTGAGATGATGAGTTTGCTTTAGGACTTAATACATAAAAATGACCTTAAACTTGATACCAAATTATAACTTTGATCTTAAACTTTGATAGTGCACAAATAGGACCTTTAACTATTCAAAACCTGAACAAATATGACCTCCGATTTTGCAACCCCATGCGTGAGTCTCACTCGCGCCTACGTGGAAAGGTAATCCAATCACACGGTGCCACGTCGTTAAAAAGGCTGACTTGGAGAGAGGTCATATTTGCGCACTTTTGAATAATTAAAGGTCATATTTGTGCACTGTCAAAGTTTTGTTTTTTGTGTTAAAACGACGTCGTTTTTATTATTATTATTATTATTATTATTATTATTATTATTATTATTATTGTTGTTGTTGTTATTATTATTATTATTATTATTATAATAATAATTTTTTATTTATTTCTATAGTAGCAGCACCTAACTTTTTTTTAATTTAAAAAAATTATTATTATTATTATTTTATTTATTTCTATAGCAGCAACACCTAGCTTTTTTTAAATTAAAAAAAAAACAGACACTAGCAGGGATCGAATCCGCACAGTAGGCTGAAGGAAGCGCCTAAGAAGAGCAAATTACACCACTGGGCTATCTAAGTGTCTTGTTTCATGTGGTTCAACATTAATATACGTACATAAATATACATTTTTATCTTATATTTATACAACGTAATTTTTTTACCGAGGGGGTTCAGGTGAACCCCATGACAACCACATAGGTCCGCCCCTCGTTAATTTAATAACATTTCAATTACGTTAATTTGATAACGTTAATTTAATATACTACTACTATTATTATCCTTAATAACATTAATTTAATAACGTTTTATTAAAACTATAAAAAAATTTATTATTAGTATAGTTTCATCTTTAATTTAATATTTAAATAAATAATATTTAGATATGTTATATAACCTAAATTCGTCCTCTGCTTTATAATATATATACATATCCGCTCGATTTTTTCGTATGAGGCTGACCCACCTAATTAATAAATCTTCAATATTGCTCTTTTTCCGCAATGACAAAAGAAATTAGATGTCATTTTCATCTTTGAATCGAAAATAATAAAAAAATAATAGTGAAGAGTCATTTAAAGGTCATATTTGTACAGTTTTGAATAGTTAAAGGTCATATTTGTGCACTGTCAAAGTTTAAAGTCATATTTATGTATTATGCCCTTAGATTTTAAACTGGAAACGCCCAATTTTTTGTGTTGAACACGCGTTTTGCCACGTAGGATTTGAGGTCATATTTGTGCAGTTTTGAATATTTAAATGTCATATTTGTGCACAGTCAAAATTTAAGATCAAACTTACAATTTGGTGTCAAGTTTAGGTGAAATGTGATCTTTCTAATCAAACATTTTGATTGTTCAACGCTTTGCAGAATGAAATTATCCCAACTTTTATTTTAAAAAAATAGTGAATGCAGCCGAAGAAGAGATCTTTACAAATTCCGGTGTCCATGCTTTTGAGAGGAGAAAGATATCACTTGACCATCTCTTAAAGGTCAAAATATGCTCTGTTTGTGTATCCATATCAAATACAGTAACATCAATTCCACATAAATCATTGCAAATTGTATATTGTTGATCTTCATTCATGAATGGCAATACGTAACTCTTCACTTCTTGTCTAGGTAGCAAAAGCCTTATTCACATCGCTCTTTGTCAGCGGCTTAGTTATCCAGTGCCCTGCCTCCGGCAGCCCTTTGGGGTTGTTCCGCGTCGAGTCTTTTGTCACCTTGATTTTCTTAAAGAATTTCTCTTCCCCTGATTCCTGGAACAAACATCTTTTGGGGGCACGATTACCCAAGACAGAAGAATCTTGACTATCAATGGAGCACTGTACGGGTGTGTGCGTCGCCGATGACGACGGAAGAGGAGTACTGTTTCCAATTTGCTTCGAAGCAGATAGGTTTTCAGAAAATTCTGGAAACAGAGACTGAGCTTGTTCTGAAGGGTTCTTCGAAACTTGTTGAAACGGAGACACAGTGGGTTCTGAAAGGTTTTCATAAAATGGTAGTGAAAGAGACAAGAAAGATGGATCAATATCTTCTTCTTCCAACGTAAAAGAGAGATCAACAACAGTAGTAGTTCCGGAATTAGACGACGGAGGAGGAAGAGAATCGCTAATTGATTCAGCATGAATACCAGCACTGGCTTGTGAAAATGGTGGAGAGAGAGACAAGAAAGTTGAATCAACATCGTCGTCTTCCCTAAGAAAAGAGAGATCAACAGCAGTAGCGGAAGTCGACGGAGGAAGAGAATGGCTAGTTGGTTCTGCATCAATAACAATAATGTCTTGCGAAGATGGTGGAGAGAGAGACGACACTGGAAATTCACCAACAAATACATTATCACCACTCTCGTCTTCCATGGCGTAAACAGAGAAAGTAAGCAATGTGTGTGTGTGAGTTATATTTTGGAAAATAATAGGTATGTATGAAGAAGAGAGGCTGTAATGAGCCTTATATTGATTTGTAATTAGTTGGTTACTTGGGATTTTAAGTGCTGAGTTTCTTGTTCTTTTTCCGCGTCAAAATGAATAGAGAGTTAACGGCTCATTCCAAAACAGAGAAGGAAACGAAGGGAAAATCAAAATTTTCCCGGGGTACCTTTCTTGATAATCTCTACTCCTATTACTAAAATGTATTAATACTCAATCAAATCACTTATTATAAGCTAATTACATACAAATTTTTCTAATAAAATTAAATTTGTGACATACTAAATTTTATTGCTAAATATATATATTTTTTTGCTCTGGATAACTTTGAATTCTTGAAATTTTGTAGAGTCGTTAATACGGGTTGATCCAACCTGATTCAATTTATGTGGGATTTTGAGTTTGGTGGGTCGGTCAGTCGGTCCACCCTAGTATGATGATGGACCTTAAAATGGTTATTCCAACTCAGCTCTATATGAGTCGTGGGCTGGATTAGGCAATTCCACCGTTAAAAAATAGTTTTTTTTTATTTTTGAAAATTTAAATAGAATTTAGAATGCCTATATAAATATTAAGAAGACAAAATAGCATAATGTCTTTAGAAGATCAAAACACAATTAAATGATCTCAATAAGTAAATTATTCAAAGCTTGAAATTGTTAGTAATGTCAATTATGTAAGGGCCCTTTTCAATTGGTTTCTTGATTTAAGTACAATTTGAGTCGCATATGGTGTCTTTATTGGTTTGTTGGTCTTACTACAATTTTGATAGTTTAATTTTAAGTTTCGTTTTAAGCTTAGTTTTGCTTGTAACTTTGGTTAGAATTTAAAAATCATTAGTTTAGGTGTGAAACTAAAAAAGAAGGGATAATTTAGGTGTGTTTTTAATACTTTACTCTTTTATAAAATATAAAACTTTCTTCGCCTCAATAGATGATCCAACCCAATTTGCTCCAGCCTCACGACATCGAAAACCTCATTTGTGAATGGAACCATGAAGAAACATGAGGATGAGCTTCAAGAAGGTAACGATGAAGAACCATGAGACTTTTAATAAATGTCAAATATCCTATGTTTCTTTAAATAAATTTAAGAAGGTAACTAATGTTAATTTGACGTCCTCCTCACATAATTCTTATGTCATCATTAAGTAGATTCTATGTTTTTATAACTTTGGTTAGGAACGAAATTGTTTTTTACTTTATCCATTTTTGTCTTGGAATGTGCAACGCAAGGAATCTGGTACTTGTATCAGCTTGTGTGATATGGTAACATGGGTTGAGAGTAATTGGAGTAGGACAGTAGGTATCATTGCATTGCTTATATCTATTTGAACCTTTCTATCTTTAGGTTGAAAAATGTTTGTGAAGAGCATAAGATGGTACAGTCAACTAGTTCTGCGTAATAGGTAGCAGTAGTTTAACTTCAGTCATTTTGTTGTACATGCCAGCACACTGGCTTAAGTCTAAACTTTGTTTCAGTTTTGCAACAACCAAATTATAGACCTCTGGTAGTTTGAAATGGGCTTTGTCATTTTTACCTGGCGGTTACAGAAGAAAGTTCGACTCTTTCATCACATGTATTTGAGAATATTGCAAATGAAAGAAGGTTAAAAATGGATGAAACTTAGGCATAAAGCAGTAAGAATTGAGTAGACATCCAAAATTTGAAATATACTGCTAATCAAGGGAGAAAGGAGAAAACTGAAGCTGAATGGAATATTGATGTGGATGAAATGATGTTCTCAGAGTGGTATTTTTTAGATTATAATGATTCAAGTCCGTAAAATTCACTTTGTACGTGTTGCTTGATATTAAGCTCCTTCCGATCATTCTCGATAATGATACTGTTCCTATCTGATAGGCAAGACAAATGTTATAGCCAAACATATTGGTATTCTACCTGAATCTAGTTTCTGCAACAATTGTTCAGGATGCAATGAGGAATAATAAGTCCCTGCAAGGATCTGTCAACTAATAACCAAAATATCGACCTCCTGGAAGGAATGTTCCAAGTGAGTCATTCTTTTTTCACTAGTTCTCTTGGCCAGACCGCCTCCACCAAATTTCGGCCATTTCTGATGCAGCTGAGAAGCTGGGGAACACGAGCATTGACTCTGGCAGAGGACCTATAGAGAAGCCAGTAGTTAAGCCGATGAAGGCAGAAGGGTAGCATGGGCAGCATGACTTGTTCCTTGGACGGTGTTAAAAACTACACAGATAATAGAAGAGGAGGAACCGGAAGAAGAGAAAATTGATTCTCATTACTGAAAAAACTGTCCACGTGATAGCTAAGAGCTCAGATATATACACACATGTTGAAAATGTGTAACTAACTACCCTATTGTGCTAACCATACTATCATTACTTTAAGTTAGTAACAACTAACTATTAGTTAGCTGCCAGCTGCCAGCTCACCTAATTTCTTACTCTCAACACTCCCCCTTAAGTTGAGGTTTGAAAAACATCTAACAACCTCAACTTGCTCATCAGATAACTGCGTTCTTGTCCTCCCAATGCCTTAGTCTGTATATCAACTTCTTGTTCAGTCCCTACAACATGCACTGCATTGATTAATCTCTTCTGTATTTTCTCCCTCACAAAGTGTCAATCTATTTATATGTGTTTGGTTCTCTCATGAAATATGGGATTCTCAGCTATTTGTATAGCTGCTTTATTGTCACAAAATAGGTCTACTGGCATCTTCACTTTCATATTGATTTCTTCTAAAAGTCCTACCAGCCATACAATTTCTGCCACAGCAGAAGCCATACTCCTGTATTCATCTTCTGTTGTGCTCCTGGAGATGTTTTCTTGTTTTTTCTTTATTTCCATGAAATCAAGGATTGTCCCAACTTTATGCAATATCCTGTTATTGACTTCCTAGTAACTGAACAAGATGCCCATTCAGAGTCACAAAATGCCTTCAATATGTCATCCACATTGCTGCTTAAGAGAATACCCAAACCCGGACTTCCTTTGAGATATCTTACTACATGAAGTGCAACATCCAAGTGAGACTGTTTAGGATCATGCATGAACTGACTTAAAGTCTACACAGCATAAGAAATATTTGGTCTGGTAATTGCTAAGTAGAGTAACTTCCCGACCAACTTTTGATAAGCACCTTTGTCCACCAGTTGAGGGTCCCCACTCTCTTCTTTCCTTAAATGTTTGTCAAACTCGACAGTTGTAAATTTCATATGCTGTTCCAGAGGTGTTATTACAGGTTTAGCATCTGCTAATCCCCATTCTGAGATTAATTCCAGAGTAGATTTCCTCTGTGTCATAAGAATGCCTTTGTAATATCTTAGAAATTCTATTCCAAGAAAATATCTCAACTCTCCCAGGTCCTTGATCTTACAGTTTTGGTGTGGATAAATTTGTGATTCCTTAATGAGCATCAAATCATTCCCAGTGATCAATAAATCGTCCACACAAATGAGTATCATAACTATTTTCTTGTCATCCTTCTTTGTAAAGAGGGAATAGTCATGTTTACTTCGTTGGAAATCAGATGTAAGTAAAGCATTTGTGAGTTTTATGTTCCACTGCCTAGAAGCTTGTTTGAGACCATATAGGGATTTCATCAACTTACACACTTTAGTAGTATTATGTAATGACTCCCCCTTGCTGCAAAAACCAGGAGGCAACACCATATACACTTCCTCGTATAAATCACCTTGAAGAAAGGCATTAAAAACATCCGTCTGAAACACAGGCCAAGAGTGCATAGCAGCAATAGCAAGAGTACACCTAACAGTGACCATATTTGCAACAAGAGAAAAGGTGTCATGGAAATTCATACCTTTCTGTTATGTGTAACCCTTAACCATAAGCCTAGTTTTATATCTTTCAACAGTACAATCAACATTATACTTAACTTTGTACACTCATTTGCAACCTATAGGAACTTTTCCAACTGGTAGATCAACTATCTCCCAGGTTTTGTTATCTACAAGAGCAAAAACCTCTTGGCTTATGGCATGTATCCACTTATCATCTTGAATGGTTTCATTGTAAGTCTGAGGTTCAGCGGTAAAAGAAAAACTGGATAGGAAAGCTTGATAACTAGAGCTAAGATGAGAGTATTGAATCACATTTGCAAGGGAATGAGGGGAAGCCCTGGATGAAGGTTTGGGATATACATAGTTAGTCAACCAGATAGGTGGTTTGGAGTCCATGGTATGTCTGCTGGGAGTGAACTATGATTAGAAAGAGGGGTTCTAGAGATGGAAAATATAAAGAAGGAGAAGCATGAGAAGGCAAGGGACTTGCAGGTTCTAATAGTGCAGTGTCATGCAACTAATAATCATGAGATAGAGTTATATCATGAGAGGGTGTAGAGGTATGATGAACTAGAGTAGAACAGATTACATCATCTGCCTCTGTAAAATATGTAGGAGGAAAGGAAGTGGAAGTAGAAGTAGAAGGAATAGGATAATGTTTAAAGGGAAAAATATGCTCTCTGAAGTGAACATCTCCACCAATAAAGAAAGAATGAGATTGTAGATCGTACAGCCTGTAACCCTTCTAGATTGTAGAGTATCCCATAAAAACTGCAGGAATAGCTCTAGGAGAGAACTTGTTATGTGGTGTGAGAGCATTAGCATAACATAAACATCCTAAGGTTCTCATGTGACTTAAAGGAGTGGGTGCATTATGAGACTTCTCATAAGGAGAAAGCCCATTTAGGACTGCAGTAGGGAGCCTATTAATGATGTAGGTGGCTGCAAGTATGCATTCCCCCTAAAATTTAATAGGGATATGACCTTAAAATCTCAATGCTCTAGACACATCTAGGAGATGTCTGTATTTTCTCCCAGCCACCCCATTTTGATGTGGGGTGTAGACACAGGTTCTCTAATGTATGATGCCAAAGGATTGAAACAAAGATGTACCTAATTCAAGTCTATTATCTGATCTGACAGTTTTGATAGTAGTATTGAATTGATTGTGAATGAGTTGAATAAAGGTTCTTAAATGCAACGGACAATCATTTTTGAATTTGAGAAGAAAAATCCATGTCATTCTACTAAAATCATCCACAAGAGTAAGAAAGTATCTACTGTCATTATAAGTGTTGTGCTTATAGGGGCCCCATACATCTATGTGCACTAACTGAAAAGCATGAGTAGACATGATCTTATGAACAGAAAATGGTATTCTAGTCTATTTAGCAATATAGCAAATAGGACAATTACAAATCAAGGAATTATCTAGAGTATGCTTGATGGAAGGAATCTAATTGAGAATATGAACTAGTTCTTGTCCCAGCCTTTGATGCCACATAGAACTCTTGGAGTTGAGTTGGGAAGATAAGCAAATATTTGAAGATTGTGATCCAGCAAGTGATGGTGATTTGGTATAGAGAAGATAGAGGTCATCCTTTTTCTTACCAATCCCCTTCACATTTCCAGTGTAAAGGTCCTGGAGAAGAAAGAAATCAGGATAAAATAAGACAAAACAATGCAAGTCTTTTATGAGTTTGGAGGCTGATAGTAAATTGAATTTGAATAAAGGGATGTCGAGAACATCCTGAAGGAGTTGATCTTTCACTAGAAGGCAGATTCTTTTATAAGTAATTCTAGTTGAATCTCATTAGGTAAATGAACTTGATGTTTATCAGAAGATGAGAGTGGAAACTTAGATGACAACAAATCTATGGATTAAATCATGTGATTTGATGCTCTTGTATCAACAGCCTAGAGATTAGTCTTAAAACCAGCTACAGTTAATTGTACCTATTTTGTTAACTACATTCTCAGGAGATTTCTATTTATCAATCAGATTAAGAACCTTCTGAAATTGGTCTGCTGTGAATGACTGTTGCCTAGAATGATTTGTAGGAGCTTGGTACCCATATTCATCATTATAATTCACATAAGCACTATGAGCACTATAGCCACCATTTTTTTGACTTGGTGCACTTCTAAAACTAGAATTATTATAATTACTTCCCCTGAATCCATGTTGCTCTCTCTTCCTATTTCTGGTGAAATTGAAGTCAGATGAATATCCAATGAGTTAGTAACACTGATCCTTAGTTTGTCCTTTGAGATGACAAAAATCACATTGAACACTGGAATTTCTCTTCATTCGCAAGTTGTGAGTGGTGTTGCCTTTTGTAAAGTTTGCTACAACAGCTGGTGTACCTAATGAGTCCCCCTTCTTAAAGTGAGATGGCAGTGTGTGTTTCTGTTTTAAGCTACCCATGCCTCGTGAGCTAGTAGACACATTCAAAGGTGAGGATTCACCCTCTTCATAGTGTGAAACATATGAGTTTGTGTTCAAGTGTGCACGTTGAGCTTCTTCATGAATAATCAGAGAATAGGCTTGATTTACAGAAGAAATGGGTGTCATCATTAAGATTTGGCTCCTGGACTGGTTATAATGCTCATTCAACCCTCCTAAAAATTGCATAAGTTTATGTTGGTCCAAATTACTAACAAATTCATAAGATGTATCACATGTACATGAGGGAGAAGGTACCAGGGATTCATATTCTTCCCAAAGCTCACTTAATTTTGAGAAATAAGCAGAAACAGTAGATGTACCTTGGACAAGTGTAGTAATTCCTCTGTGCGCATGATAGATTTTGGTAGCATTCACCTTATTAAAACGCTCTTTGAGGTCCATCCACACTTTGTGAGCATTGAAAGAATACACAATTCCATTCACTAAATCCTTCGAAACTGAGCTCATGATCCAGGAAAGCACAATCGTGTTCACACGCTCCCACTGGTATGCCATTTGACCTTCATACATCTTCTTTTTGCACGTACCATCCATAAAACCAATTTTATTTTTCCCAAGCAAAGCAATTCGCATTGATTTGATCCAGAGGATATAGTTCTACATACCAGTGAGAACACAGTGAGCTATGTTAACACCAGGAACATTGGATGATTGTAAAAATGGAGGATCAAACGAATCATAAACTACAGGTGATCGAGAATTTGTTGCTTGCCTTGATCCACTAGCATCAACACTAGAGCATCAGAAGAAGAGGAATTTTCCTCAATCTCCATGAATAAATACCAAATTAATCAAGAAAACTGGAGAAATAGCGAGTATAACCAAAAAATTGGAGAACAACTTGGGAACGGAGAAATGAAGGCCGGAGAAAGAGGAATCTAATCGAAAGAGATGAAAGCAACTTTAATCACCATTGTTGGATCTGATACTATGTTAAAAACTACACTAATAATGAAAGAGGGGGAACTGGAAGAAGAGAAAATTGATTCTCATTATTGAAAAAGTTGTCCACATGATAGCTATGAGCTAAGATATATACACACATGTAGAAATGTGTAACTAACTACCCTATTGTGCTAACTACACTTTATTACTTTTAGTTAGTTACAACTGACTATTAGTTAGCTGCAGCTGCCAGCTCACCTAATTACTTACTCTCAACAGACAATCTAAAGAGTTTCTTCCAGGAAGAAGCTTTTCGAGAAAAGTTGCTAGATGAAGAAATATCATATCTGAGTGTCATACTTAGTTCAAGCATTTTATTCGCGATATAGTCTTTATATGTGTGGCTAAATTTAATGTTTATTTTGAAGCCAACAATCTTGTGCATGCAAGATTTGGTGATACTTCTACATCTGCATTCAAAATATTTTGAATAATGTCTTTGCTTGTTTTTTATTCTTCAAGTTGAATGAATGTTTTTGCTTCTTCAAGTTGAACAAATGTTTTTGCTGAACTAATATGTTGTCCTAGGATAGAACTGTTGTTTTTCAACATTTTTGGGTACACGAATCTATAATTTTGACACAATAACTTCAACACTAGTTCAAGTTTAAAATAAGAACACTATGAAGTACAACAATACCCTCAACAAAAGATCAAAGTGATCTTTCTAAGAAGTGTGTTTTATTTTTTCAGAAATTAAGATGAAACAGAAATGTAAAAAGCCAAGTCCCCCGACTTCACGGAGTGTCCTTAAGGAATAATTTCCCTCACTGTATCCGAGGTTTTGAAATCTTCCTCCCAGGATAAAATGGTTTTCAATCCAACTATAGTGGTATCTCAAATAATTGGATTTGTCGAACTCACTCAATGATTTAATTGATCACAAGGAATGTTTTAAAGACAAGAAGAATTTGTATTTCAGAAAATTTTTCATACCAAAATTTGTGGATAAATACAGATTTATATAGCCATCAAGTGCCCCTTCCGAAAGGTGGCAATGGTTCATCCGAAAAGGTGTATCCTTTGGAAGAGTCATGTTTGTTCATTCAAAACATTGTGTCTTTTTTTTTAACAGATAAAACTATCTGAACAGTCACTCCTTTTCCAAAACAATATGTTTTTTCATAAAAGGTTGTGTCCCTCTATTTTCTATTCACTCCAATTGAACCCAACAATCCCCTACATGAATGGGGAATGGCTATTATTTGTAAAACTTTACGGAAAAATATCTGATCATCAAGCAAAGACTGATTGCATCAGGATAAGTGGGTTTCCCTTTGAACTTTTCATAGTGAACATACATCGAATGCACTCGGTCAATCGGTAGATTTGATATCTTTGAACCGTCGAGATTTAATTTACACCTAGACAACACATGTCACATAACCAGCCTTTTAACGTTTATGATCCTCATGATTTTGTTCTTTTCAGCCATGAACACGTCCCGGTTTCATGAGAGCTTAGAGAATAGGCCTTTACTAACATTCTCCTTGAAGCGGCTTCCACTTCGCCCTCACATAGGTGATTTCTAAACGTTCAATCCTATAGATTAAACTATTTGGTCAAATCTGTCAAATTTAGATAATCATTAAAAGACTTTTCACCCTAAGTCTTATCCTTATTTACTAAACATTGTCTACATCATAAGAATGGGTTGGTATTTTGACAATGTTGAACCTGTCAGACACAAATTTGTTTGATCTTCTTAAACCTAGCTCTTAGGATCTCCAGTCTGCTAGGTAGAGTTATCGCCATGATGACTTGTCCTAGGCCTTCAACCCATTTCCTTGGATGTTCTCTCAACTCCTTCTCTAGATAGGTGTTTTGTAAGTGGATTCGACACATTATCCTTTGACTTCACATAGTCAACAGTGACAATTCCACTAGAGAGAAGTTCTCTAACGGTATTATGTCTTCGGCTTATGTGACGAGGTTTATCGTTGTACATCATGCTCCCTACCCTACCTATCGCCGCTTGTCTATCACGGTGTATACATATTTGTGCCACTGGTTTGGGCCAATAAGGAATATCTTCTAAGAAATTCCGAAGTCATTCTGCTTCTTCACCGGCTTTATCTAATGCGATAAATTCAGATTCCATTGTAGAGCGAGCAATACAAGTCTGTTTGGATGATTTCCAAGAAACCGCTCCTCCACCGATAGTAAATACATATCCACTCATGGATTTTACTTCGTTCAATCTGGTGATCCAATTTGCATCACTATATTCTTCAAGTACAGCGGGATATTAATTGTAATACAAAGCGTAGTCTTGAGTGTATTTGAGATACCCCAAAACTATTTTCATCGCCAACCAATGATTTTTGTTGAGATTACTCGTGTGCCGACTTAACTTACTAATAGCGCATGTTATGTTTGATCATGTACAATTTATTATATACATTAGACATTCCAATACTCTTGCATACTCCAATTGTGAGTCACTTTCACCTTCATCTTTCAAAGTACAAAGCTGACATCCAATGGAGTCTTGGCAATACCGAATTAGATATACTTGAATTTGTCAAGTACCTTTTCGATATAATGAGACTGTGAAAATGCCAACCCTTGTGGAGTTCTATGGATTCGTATCCCTAAGATCACATCCGCAACTCCAAGGTCTTTCATATCGAACTTGCTCTCGAGCTTTCATTTTGTTGTATTTATGTCTGAAATGTCTCTACTGATGATCAACATATCATCCACATACAAACAAACAATGACTTGGTGATTTGGAGTGTCTTTAATATAAACACATTTATCATATTCATTAATTTTGAATTCGTTTTCCAACATGGTTTGGTCAAACTTTGCATGCTATTCCTTAGGTGTTTGTTTTAGTTCATAAAGTGACTTAACAAGTTTACACATCTTATTTTTCTTTCCTGGAAACACAAAACCCTCAGGCTGTTCCATGTAAATTTCTTCTTCCAATTCTCCATTTAGGAATACAGTTTTCACATACATTTGATGAATTTCAAGATCATATACCGCCGCAAAGGCAATTAACATTTGAATCGACGTTATCCTTATTACCGGCGAGTATGTATCAAAGTAATCAAGGCCTTCTTTTTGTTTGAAGTTTTTTACTACAAGTCTTGCCTTGTATTTGTCAATAGTACCATCCACTTTCATTTTCCTTTTGAAGATCCATTTAGATCTTAAAGGTTTGTTTCCTGGAGGAAGATCAACAAACTCCCACGTATGATGCTCAATATTGAATCAATCTCACTATTGACTGCTTCTTTCCAAAAAGATGAGTTAGAAGATGCCATCGCTTTCTTACATATTTGAGGCTCATTTTCTAAGAGAAATGTTACAAAATCTGATCCAAACGAAGTTGACGTTCTTTGATGTATACTACGTCTTGGATTCTCATCGTTATGTACATTCTCACTTGGTTCATCTCGAGGTCGTTTAAACCCTTCACTAGACTATTCATGTCTAGTTTTATAAGGATAAAGATTTTCAAAGAATTCAGCGTTATCTGATTCAATTACCGTATTTTCATTAATATCTGGATGTTCAGATTTATGAACCAAAAATCGACAAGCTTTACTACTTTTAGTATATCCTATGAACACGCAGTCCACCATCTTAGGTCTTATCTTAACCCTTTTAGACATAGGAACTTAGACCTTTACTAGACACCCCCACACTTTGAAATATTTCAAGTTGGGTTTCTTTTCTTTCTATTTTTCATAAGGGATTGATTGTGTCTTACTATGGGGAACACTATTGAGTATTCGATTGGTTGTAAGGATAGCCTCTCCTCACAAGTTTTGCGGTAAACCTGAACTTATAAGTAAGGCATTCATCATTTCCTTCAAAGTTTGATTTTTCCTTTCCACAATTTTATTAGATTGTGGTGAATACAGGGTCGTAGTTTGATGGACAATTCCATTCTCTACTCATATTTCGACGAAGGGAGATTTATATTCTCCGCCCCTATCACTTCTTATTGTTTTTATCTTTTTCCCTAACTGATTTTCAACTTTAGTTTTATATTGCCTAAACACATCCATTGCTTTATTCTTACTATTTAGCAAATTGACATAACAATATCTAGTGCAATCGTCAATAAAAGTTATGAAATACTTTTTCCCACCACGTGATGATGTTGACTTCATATCACAAATGTCAGTGTGGATTAATTCTAAGGGATTGGAATTCTTTTCAACGAACTTATACAGATGCTTAGCATAATTTGATTCCACACAAGTTTGACACTTTGATTCATTACATTCATTTTGAATAGCCCCTCATTGAGGTAGCCTTTTCTTACATACACTTCTCATTTACTAAGTACAATTTTTCCGAAAACAAATACACATTTGAATCTGTTCTTGTCTAGAAGTGAAATAGAAATCAAGTTCTTTCGTAACTCAGGAACATACAAGACATTGTTAAGTGTCAACATTTTGCCGGAAGTCATCTTCAAGCACACTTTTCCTGTTCCTTCCACTTTTGCAGTAGCGGAGTTTGCCATGTAGATTTTTTCTTCTACTTGAGCCGGAGCGAACGTCGAAAACAACTCCTTGTTAGTACAAACATAGTGGGTGGTACCAGAATCCATCCACCATTTGCGAGAATTTCCCACCAAGTTGCATTCGGAAAGCATAGCACACATATCATCCATTTCTTTCTTAGACTCAACCAGATTTGTTTGGTCCTTCTTCTTCCCTTTCTTTGGGACACGAAAATCCATAGACTTGTGGCCAATCTTTCCACAGTTAAAGCACTTTCCCTTGAATTTCTCCTTGGGTTGATTGCTTTCATTTCCAGCTTTCTTTCACTTTTTAGAGTTGTTTTGGTCATCTTCTACAATGTTTGCTCCACTCATTGCAAAATTGCCTCTTGGCCTTCTTTTCGCAGCCTTGTTATCTTCTTCAATGCGTAGTCGTAGAATCAGATCTTTGACTGACATCTCCTTACGTTTGTGTTTCAAATAGTTTTTAAAATCTTTCCACATAGCTGGTAGCTTCTCTATTATTGTCGTTACTTGAAATGTTACATTCACAATCAAACCTACAATAAAGTTCATGTGAATACTAAGAACATTTTTAAATTGTTCAACAACGGTATTTGTCAAAATCATACCTTCCGCTAGGAGATCATGGATGATCACTTGCAGTTCCTGCACTTGGGAAACAAAAGACTTGTTGTCTATAATTTTGTACTCCAGGAATCTTGCAACAAAGAACTTTTTAGTTCCGGCATCCTCCATCTTGTACTTCCATTCTAGCGTTCCCCATAACTCTTTTGCAGTCTTGGTTCCACTATACACATTGTAAAGGTCATCTTGGAGACCACTCAAGATATAATTCCTGCAAAGAAACTCTGAGTGTTTTCAAGCCTCCACAATCACGAAGCGTTCTTTTTCAGAGGTTCCCTCGGGCACCTCCGGGGCTTCCTCAATCGTGAACCTTTGAAGACAGAGAGTTGTGAGGTAGAAGAACATTTTTTGCTGCTATCTCTTGAAGTCAATACCCGCGAACTTTTTGGGTTTCTTTGTCGGTGCCATAGCTTGCGGAGCATTAGTACGACTCATCGTGGCAATACTAGTTGCCGCCATAGTCGTTCCAGCATCATGCATTTGACTATCAGTCGTCATTTTTCTATCACCATAAGACAATACCTTAAGTATATCGAAATACTTATTAAAAAATTGCAGCAACTTTAAACACTTCTTGTTTCTAGTTTAACGATGAAGTTTTTATGACTTCCAATCGCCAACCGAGTGATCTTTAACTTGTGATGAAGATTTTATTTCTTCAAATCACTAGTTACGTTCAAACGGAGTAGAAAGTTAAAAGCTTTAATCTCTAGAAATCAAGCTATACAGATTTAAAATAAAAAAACTTTAGTGAAAAGAAAATTTCACCAAACAAGCAAAAAAAAAAAATCTTTTTCTAAAATTTATTCCTTAAGATTGTTGTTTTTTAACATTTTCGAGTACAAGAATCTGTAATTTGACACAATAACTTCAACATTAGTTCAAATTTAAAATAAGAACACTATGAAGTACAACAATACCCTCAACAAAAGATCAAAGTGATCTTTCTAAGAAGTGTGTTTTATTTTTTCAGAATTAAGATGAAACAAAAATGTAAAAAGCCAAGTCCCCCGACTTCACGGAATGTCTTTAAGGAATAATTTCCCTCACTATACCTGAGGTTTTGAAATCTTCCTCCTAGGATAAAATGGCTTTCAATCCAACTATACTGGTACCTCAAATAATTGGATTCGTCGAACTCACTCAACGATTTGATTGATCACAAGGAATGTTTTGAAGACGAGAAGAGTTTATATTTCAGAAAATTTTTTATACCAAAACCTGTGGATAAATGCAGGTTTATATAGCCATCAAGTGCCCCTTCCGAAAGGTGTCAATGGTTCATCCGAAAAGATGTATCCTTTGGAAGAGTCATGTCTGTTCATTCAAAACAATGTCTTTTTTTGAACAGACACAACTATCTGAACAGTCACTCCTTTTCCAAAATAATATGTCTTTTCATAAAGGTTATGTCCCTCTATTTTCCATTCACACCAATTGAACCCAACAAGAACTCACCAATAGTGACTACGAGTTCTTACATTTTGGCGGGTGAAAATGAGTTAAGTCACTCATTTTTCAAAATAATATGTCTTTTCATAAAAGGTTGTGTCCCTCTATTTTCCATTCACACCAATTGAACCCAACAAGAACTCACTAATAGTGACTACGAGTTCTTACATTTTGGCGGGTGAAAATGAGTTAAGTCAAAGAATTGGTCATAATGCAATTTTCAAAATTTGTTTGTGTCAATACGAGTTGAGTTAAAATGTACGAAATATGGGGTTATCACCTTACATCTCCCCCTTTTATTTTGTTACTATAATAAGATTGGTATAGAACAAGCATCAAGGAGACTAACTTACCACAAATTAATCGTACTTTGGATTAAAAAAAATTAGTTATGAATTATCTTGTAACAAGAACATTTGTTGCCAGTGATGAACAAACTAAAATTTTACTTTTGAACACAAATTGAACTCATGTAAAAATAAAGATCTTTTATAAAATATTGTGAACTTATAAATGACCTACAAAATCAATTCTCCGAGCTTTGTTTCCGTACTTACAAAATTGATCATTAAGTCATAGTTGAAGATAACTAAAAAAAATATATGAAAGAATCATATTTAGCAGAATCAAAATAATAAACATCTTAAAACACCATTGATGATCATAGAGCGTCAACTTGATTCCTCATGTGAACTTGAAAGTACAATCTATGTTCGTTTTTGTCCCAACGAATCAAAAGGACATCATCTTCTTTCAGATTCCATCTTTTTACAAACTCTGTTGTCCATGCTTTTACTAGTTGGAAGCTATTAGTTGTCGGTCATTTCCTAACTGTCAAAATATGCTTTGTTTTTGTATTCATATCATATACTCTCACATCTACGTCTCCGCTTAATTTATTGCAAATTCTAGTTTGTTCTTCCTCATTCATGAATGGTAATATGTACTTCTTCACATCTTGTCTAGGTAGCAAAAAACTTGCAGCCCCATTCACATCACTCTTTGTCAGCGGCTTTATTACCAGTGCCCATCCTTCCCTTCCGTTACTGTTGGAATCACCTCATGCCGTAATTTGGGATAAGTCGTGCCTCTAAGATAAGAGTCGTATAATATTTAATAAATCAAGACATAATGTGGTAATGTCAACTGTTGCCTATGGGGCATAACTTATCATTTAAAAGTTCTTGAGCTAAGTCTTGCCTCTAAGATAAGAGTTATAGAACATCTCATAAACCAATCACAATGTGATAGTGTCAATTTATTCATGAAGTATAACTTTTTGTTTAAAAGTCCTAAGTCTTGTCTCTAAGTCAAGATTTATAGAAGGCCAAACACATCGACAGACCCCTCAACTTGACACCATCTTTCACTTTGGCACCTCAAGTGGACCGTGTTCATTTTAAACACCTTAACAAGATATAAACTGTGTTACTTTGGAACTTTTTGCCCTGATTAAAAATAACCCTAGGCGCGTGTGTTTCAATCCACCCACATGGATTTTATAAGCCAATCAAAACCTGCCATGCAGGAATGAGCTTTCCACATCATCCTTGAGAACTTAGGGGGGGTAAAATCCCAAAAATTCTCATTTCCCACTCAATGAAACCGATTGACACCCTTGGTAATTCAAATTTTTTTCACTTTTGATTTGATTTTTTTTATTCATAGTGATTTCTAGCTAATAATGGTGTATTTTTTAGGTACAATGCTTGCAATGAAGTATTGATTAATTTTCATTAACGAAATTGAAGGGATTTGTTTAAAACTGACGAAATTGAAGAAATTGGAGGTACGACTAAACTTGTTCTTTAAGTTTTTCTCTTTTCCTTACTGTCTGGACTTTTTACCCCAATAAATTGTAGTGTTGTATTGCATTTTCATTTTTAGGGTTTTTTGAGGGATTTCAGTGATAAAGTTAGGGTTTTGTGTCGATTTTTAAGGGATTTCACTAATTTAGATTTTATTTTTCAGATTTCACTAATATATACAGGGTTATTTTTGTACTTTTCAGTTCAAGGGCATTTTGGGTATTTCTTTTTGTTGAGAATCTTCTTGGGGTTGTTAAGGAAACATAATGGACAGCTATATTTTGACATGTTTCCATCAGGGAGGACTATTGTAGCTGGCCCTAAGCTTAGTTATAAAGGTGAAGTAGATGTCTTTGTTGTTGCTATTGATAAAGACCATTATAGTCTTGTTGAGTTTCTTTCCTACACCAAAGATCTTGGGTATTCAAATATAAAGGGGTTCTATTGTCAACATATAGATGGTGAAGAGTTAGTTCCAAGTAGTTCTGATAGTGAGTTATTAGACTTTGTGAATAACTTAAAAGATGGTGATGAGCTTGATGTGTTTGTTCTTCATGGCATTGATGAAGATATTGAGGTTGTGTCACAACCTTCTCTTTTTTAGAAGGGCCACCTGAGTGTAATGATGAAGATGATATAGGCTGTGATGGTAATGAGAATAGGGGTCTTGATAAAGACTGATAGTAATAAATCAAATCTACCTAGTACTAATTTAGATATTAAAATCCCTGATGAGGATGGTTCAAACATTGATGAAGAGTTGAGGGCCTTTAAGGCTGAAAGTAGAAGCAAAAAGAATCCAAAAAGAAAAGCAAAAGCAAGAAAAGAAATACATGTAGGTGAAGCTGGTATTGACAAAGGTTTTCATGACATTTTCAGAAATAAGAAAGACAGATATGTAGGTAGATTAGGAGGTGATGAAGAGTTCAGTGATAGTTCAGACTGTAATAGTATAACACTGATTTGGTAGATTAGGATGTTGTTGTGGGTGTTGAATTACCAAGGAAAGGAAGAAATAGTAAAGTCAGATTTGATGATGATTGTGGTGTTGTTGTTTTTGAACTTGGTATGATTTTTACTGGTCCTAAGAAATTTTAAAAAACATTGGAGTGGTATGCAGTAAAAAACAGAGTTTAGATTGTTTTAAAACCTAATGAGGCTTATAGAGTGAGGGTTAAGTGCAAATTCAAGCCAAAACGCAGTTGGTTGTGTTATGGTGCAATTGATAGATTTTGGTGATTTTTTGATTAAAAGCTATAATCCAGTGCATAAGTTCTTAACATCAAACAAGAACATAATGTGTACAACTAAATCTGTTGCTAACAGATTTAGAGATGAAATAATTAAACAACCATCTTTGAGAATTTGGAAAATACAAGAACCGCACAGAGAAAAATTGGGATTATATGTGGGTAGAAAAATCTGGTATAAGGCTATATTACAGGTTTTAAGAGAGTCCATGGGAGACTAAAACTTGGAGTTTGCAAGATTATGTGATTATGCTGAGATGATAAAACAAATCAATCCTGGTAGTTCTGTTTGGCTAAGAATGGATACAAAAATTGTCCTAAGTAAAACTTTGTTTGTGTATTTCTATGTGTGTCTTAATGCATTGAAGAAAGGGTGGGTGAAAGGATGTAGAAGAATTATAGAGTTTGATGGATATTTCTTAAAGGGTTCTTGTATGGGTGAACTTCAAATAGCAGTTGGGAAGAATGAAAATAATCAGATGTTTCCTATAGCTTGGGCTATTGTGGACAAGGAAACCAAGCATAGTTGGAGTTTTTTAATCAAGAATTTGAAAAAGAATCTGCAGTTGGGTACTGGACTAGGTCTTACTGTGATGGCTGATATCTAAAAGGTAACATTTAAGTTTTTTTAACTGTCAATAATTTGAAATACTTAATTTCTTTTTCTAGTACTTTAACTGTTTTCTGTATGTAGGATTTTCTTGCTGCTGTTTATGACTTGCTACCAAATGCTGAAGTTAGAAGATATGCTAGACACATCTAGTCCAATTGAAGTCAACAGTGAAGGGAGAAAAGAGAAGAAAACAGTTTTGTAAATGCTTAAAGGCAAGTTTTGAAGTGAAGTTCAAAGAGGAACTTGATTACAGGTAAGTTTTGAAGTGAAGTTCAAAGAGGAACTTGATTACATGAGCCAACTTAGTAGTCGAGGTAAGGATATTGATGTTGATTTGTTGCATTATCCTAGGCAGTCATGGGTTAGGGCATTCTTTAAAGAAGATTGTAAGTGTAATGTTGTTGAAAATAACATATGTGAGACCTTTAACTCATGGATCTTAGTTCCTAGACACAAATCTATCATTACCATGTTGGAGGATATTAGGAGAAAAATCATGACTAGAACAGTAGATATGATTAGGTTTGACAATACTTGGATATGTGATATTTCACCTATGGCTAAACTTATATTGAAGGAGAATATGGACAGGGCTAGGGATTGCAAGGTTCTTTAGGATGTTGATGTTGGATTTGAGCTTGGAGAAGGAGAGTATAGGCATACAGTGGACATGAGTATTAGGATTTGTAGTTGTAGAATTTGGCAATTGAGAGGCATTCTCTGCCAACATGCTATTTGTGCTTTTTATCACGTTGAACAAGAGTCTGAACCTTATGTAGAGCATTGGTATAAAAAGGAAACCTTTATGAAGGCTTATAGTCACTTTATACAATCAATCTCCAATATGAAGATTTGGCCTGAGACAAACAATCCAAAGATTGAGCCTCCTGAACCTAAGAAAATGCCTGACAAACCTACAAGAAATAGAAGAAGAGGCAAAGATGAACCAAGGAAGAAATATGGAAAGTTTTCCAAACAAGGGGTGAAAATAACATATTCCAAGTGTCATCAACAAGGACATAACAGAAGATATTATAAGGTAAAGCGATGACTTTTAATTTGATTTTATATTGATTTAATTGTTGTGTATGTGTTTATAGATTCCTAATTCAAATGCACAAGTACATATCCAAAGGTTCCAGCCTAGTGATCATAGTTCACAAGCAAGTTTCCAGGCTAAAAGTTCAAGCCAACCTACACCTTCAATCTCGAAAAAATCAGCAAAATATAGCTCAAGTCAAGCTGCATCTTCAACAACAGTTTGTGGTGATACAAGCAGAGTTAGGAGCCTGAAGGCAACTGCAACATCTACCTTTTGTGGTGATACAGGGATCCCTGTTACAAAAGGAATCAACAGCCAACAACCTCTTAGAAATAAGGAAATTATTGAGCACAAGACAGGAAAAGTTGAAACAACAATAAATGCTGATTGTGGTGGATCTAAAAGGTCAAAGAATGCTGAATTTGGAATCTACATATGTCCAAGGAAAACCCAAATACTAAATGTAAGTTAACTTAAACATTATTTCTTTAACAAGAAAGTGCATAATTAATTATTGTTACTTTAAAAAAAAAAATAGTCTGGGACATCAAGCCAAAAGATCCTACAAAGTGGTGCAACTTACAAGGATACAAGTTCTACAGTTGTTGATCTTGGTTATAAGCCTAGAGGCTTGAAATGAAAAAATAAAGATGTTGTCACCACCAATCAATTGCAGCAAATGGCAAGCAAAAAAAAAGAAGAAGAAGTATATTTTAATGGTGTATTTTGATTTTGTTGTGTAACCATGGTACCAAACAATCAATTTATGTTGTGTTTTAATTCTGCTACTAATGCATAGCAGTAAACAATTTAGTTCTTTAGTTAAATCTGCTAGTATATAGCAAGTAAACAATTTGGTTGTTTGAGCTCAATATGAAGTATGTTTTGTATGTACATTAGTGTGACTTTGAGCTCAATATGGAGCATACTTATGAGGTTATTGTCGGTGTTACTTTAACCTCACTATGGAACATATTTATTAAGTTATTGTTGGTGTTGCTTTGAGCTCAATATAGAGAATATTTATGAAGTTGTTGGTGTTGTTGCTTTGAGCTCAATATAGAGCATATTTTTGAAGTTGTTGGTGTTAGTTTGAGCTCAATATGGAGAATGTAATAAGTTGTTGTTGCTTGTTTATTTGACACCTTGTTTTACTATAAATTGTGTGACCAAAAGTTAACAATAAATAAATATTTCTTTTCATCAAATGTAAGAAATATTACAAGCCGAGATTACATCAACAAACTACACCTTAAAAGGCCTAATGCATATCATAGCTATACACCTAAACTGTAATGAAAAAGAAACGAAATTTAGGCCATTTTGCAACATCAAAATCAGTTGAATGAATTCAATGCCAAACTTCAACAATTAGGTTTCAATGCCCATATTCCCGACAACACCAAATCAATAGGAATGACACCAATAATATATAATCTTCTTACTCGATTTTGTTTCTCTTCAAACACCTTGACTTTTTTCAACAAATTCCAAATAACCCTATTTGCTTATGAAGGGTGTCGTTCTTCATACCAATCAAAGTAATCATACCTGCTCAATTTCTACAAAATCAATTAAAAAATCGATTACAAAATCATAATTAATCAACTAATTTAATTAAGAAGTAAAAAACATTACCTTTGAACTTTTACAAGTAAAAAGTCTACGACCTGAATTTTGGTGAGTACGACCTGAATTTTGGTGAGTCCATGAAGTCTTTAGTAATGCTTCACGACCACATTTACAATAGAGTCAATCTTTTTCAGAAAAAACTATGAACGACGAGCTTGACAATTGTCCAATTCAATTCGAAAAAATTTAGAAAAAGATTAAACTTTTGAGAAATTTGAAGAATAAATTTTTCGTTCAAAATGAAATATGAAATTAATTTACATAAGGAAGTTGAAGAAGAGAGAAGAAATTTGAGAAATTAGGGTTATTTTGGGATGGTAGAATGAAAAAGAAGATGATATAAATGTAGGAAAGAGAAAAATTACCGTTGGGGGCATTTTTATGCCAAATCAGCAAAAATAAAGCTTGGACTAAGGGTGTTAAACGGGCCGGCCTGGGTCAAATCAAAACCGGCCCATTAAGTTTAGTCGGGTTGTGGGCCGGGCCAGGCCGGGTTGTAGTTAAGTGGGCCGGGTCCGGGTTGAACAGTAAATTTTTTAAAAACAACCCTGAACCGACCCACATAGCCCAACCTGGTCTAACCCACCTAAACCCGGTCAAAATCCAAAAAAAAATTCCAATATACACTATATATACCCACCTATATACATTTTAAATACGTTAAACAATATATATACACTATATATATAGTATATACTACATTAGAATTTAAAAAATATATACACAATTACACATATATACGTAACATTCAATATATAAAACTATGCGTACTAATTTAAATAAAACATATACTACAATATATATATAGTATATACTACATTAGAATTTAAAAAATATATATACATATACACAATTACACATATATACGTAACATTCAATATATACGACTATACGTACTACTTTAAATAAAATATACTACAATATATACACACACTATATATATAGTTGTATACTAATTTATAAAACATATACACATATATACGTTAAATATATACGTCTATAGAAGATAAATACACATATATATGCACCATTCAATATATATGTACTACTTTAAATAAAATATATACTGCAATATACATATACTACAATATATACACACACTATCTATATAGTTACACACTAATTTATAAAACATATACACATGTATACGTTAAATATATACGTCTATAGAAAATATATACACATATATACGTACCATTCAATAAATACATTCTACTTTAAATAAAATATACTACAATATATATACACACTATATATATATATAGTTATATGCTAATTTATAAAACATATACACATGTATACGTTGAATATATACGTCTATAGAAGATATATACACATATACACGTACCATTCAATACATACGTGCTACTTTAAATAAAATATACTACAATATATATACTACAATATATACACACACTATATATATAGTTATATACTAATTATTAAAATATATACACATGTATACGTTAAATATATACGTCTATAGAAGATATAAACATATATACGTATCATTCAATATATATGTACTACTTTAAATAAAATATACTATAATATATATATACTACAATATAAACACACACTATATATATAGTTATAGACAAATTTATAAAACATATACACATGTATACGTTAAATATATACGTCTATAGAAGATATATACACATATATATGTATCATTCAATAAATATGTACTACTTTAAATAAAATATACTACAATATATATACTACAATATATACATACACTATATATATAGTTATATACAAATTTATAAAACATATACATATGTATACGTTAAATATATACGTCTATAGAAGATATATACACATATATACGTATCATTCAATATATACATACTACTTTAAATAAAATATACTACAACATATATATAGTACAATATATACACACACTATATATATAGTTATACACTAATTTATAAAATATATACACATGTATACGTTAAATATATACGTCTATAGAAGATATATACACATATATACGTACCATTCAATATATACGTACTACTTTAAATAAAATATACTATAATATATATACTACAATATATACACACACTATATATATAGTTATATACTAATTTATAAAAGATATACACATGTATACGTTAAATACATACGTCTATAAAATATATATATACATATATACATACCATTCAATATATATGTACTACTTTAAATAAAATATATCACAATATATATACTACAATATACACACACACTATATATATATTTATACACTAATTTATAAAACATATACACATGTATACGTTAAATATATACGTCAATAGAAGATATATACACATATATACGTACCATTCAATATATACGTACTAATTTAAATAAAATATACTACAATATATACACACACACTATATATAGTTATATACTAATTTATAAAACATATAAACATGTATACGTTAAATATATACGTCTATAGAAGATATATACACATATACACGTACTACTTTAAATAAAATATACTACAATATATATATACTACAATATATACACACACTATATATATAGTTATACACTAAGTTATAAAACATATACGCATGTATACGTTAAATATATACGTCTATAGAAGATATATACACATATATACGTACCATTCAATATATACGTACTACTTTAAATAAAATATACTACAATATATATACTACAATATATACGCACTATATATATATATATATAGTTATATACTAATTTATAAAACATATACACATGTATACGTTAAATATATACGTCTATAGAAGATATATACACATATATACGTACCATTCAATATATACATTCTACTTTAAATAAAATATACTACAATAGATATACACACTATATATATATATAGTTATATGCTAATTTATAAAACATATACACATGTATACGTTAAATATATACGTCTATAGAAGATATATACACATATACACATACCATTCAATATATACGTGCTACTTTAAATAAAATATACTACAATATATATATACTACAATATATACACACACTATATATATAGTTATACACTAATTTATAAAACATATACACATGTATATGTTAAATATATACGTCTATAGAAGATATATACACATATATACGTATCATTCAATATATACGTACTACTTTAAATAAAATATACTACAATATATACACACACTATATATATAGTTATATACTAATTTATAAAACATATACACATATATACGTTAAATATATACGTCTATAGAAGATATAGACATATATACGTATCATTCAATATTTATGTACTACTTTAAATAAAATATACTACAATATATATATACTACAATATATACACACACTATATATATAGTTATACACCAATTTATAAAACATATACACATGTATACGTTACATATATACGTCAATAGAAGATATATATACATATATACGTACCATTCAATATATACGTACTACTTTAAATAAAATATACTACAATATATACACACACTATATATCTAGTTATATGCTAATTTATAAAACATATACACATGTATACGTTAAATATATACGTCTAACACATATATATGTACCATTCAATATATACGTACCACTTTAAATAAAATATACTACAATATATATATACTTCAATATATACACACACTATATATATAGTTATACACTAATTTATAAAACATATACACATGTATACGTTAAATATATACGTCTATAGAAGATATATACACATATATACGTACCATTTAATATATACGTACTACTTTAAATAAAATATACTACAATATATACATACACTATATATATAGTTGTATACTAATTTATAAAACATATAAACATGTATTCGTTAAATATATACGTCTATACAATATATATACACATATATACGTACCATTCAATATATATGTACTACTTTAAATAAAATATACTACAATATATATATACTACAATATACACACACACTATATAAATAGTTATACACTAATTTATAAAACATATACACATGTATATGTTAAATATATACATCAATAGAAGATATATATACATATATACGTACCATTCAATATATACGTGCTACTTTAAATAAAATATACTACAATATATATACTACAATATATACACACACTATATATATAGTTATATACTAATTTATAAAACATATACACATGTATACGTTAAATATATACGTCTATAGAAGATATATATACTTACCATTCAATAAATACGTACTACTTTAAATCAAATTTACTACAATATATATACTACAATATAGACACACACTATATATATAGTTATATACTAATTTATAAAACATATACACATATATACGTTAAATATATACGTCCATAGAAGGTATATACACATATATACGTATCATTCAATATATACGTACACATATAAAATATATGTACTTATTTAAATAAAACATATGTTATCTAATATAATAAATTAATAATACTTTATAGTAAATTAGTTTGTTTTGTTTATTTTAAAAAGTAAAAAAAAAACTACCAGGCAGGTTAACCGGAAGGCCTGGATCGGACTTGGTTAGGGCCGGGTTAACCGGGCCCAAAACCAAAAATAAATCGGCCCGGGACCCAGGACCCCACAGCCTGTGGGTTGACCGGGCCGGGTCTAACCGAGATGGTTTTTGTAAGTGGGCCGGACTGGACCGGATCGTGTCGAGTCGGTCTGGCCCGTTTGAAAGGTATAGCTTGGACACGCCTTTGAGGCGTGTTCCATACACAATTTGCCAATACGGGGAAAAGTGTCAAAGTAACACAGTTTATATCTTGTTAATGTGTTTAAAATGAACACGGTCCACTTGAGGTGTCAAAGTGAAAGATGGTGCCAAGTTGAGAGGCATGTCGATGTGTTTGGCCCATTTAGAACATATCATAAATCAAGATATAATATGATAGTTTCAACTCTTATCCATAGGGTGTAACTTATTGTTTTGAAAAATCGACGAAAAGAAAAGAAAAATAATAAAAGTAGCATAAAATAAAAGAAAAATGAAGAAAAAATTAAAAAAAGAAAATAAAGAAGAAATAGAAAGAACAAAGAGAAGTTTAAAGGAGAAAATAAAAAAATAAAGGTTGAGAAAAAATAAAAAAAAATAAAGGTTGAGAAAAATTGAAAAATTAAAGGTTGAGAAAAAAAAAAGACTGAGAAAATAAATAAATAAATAAATAAATAAATAAATAAATAAATAAATCAAAAAAAAATCAAAAAAGAGAAAAAATTAGAAGTTGAGAGGAGAAAAAAAAATAAGGGTTGAGAAAAATTAAGAAGAAAAAAAAGAGATAAAATAAAATAAAAATTAAAGTAAAATAAAAAATAGAATAAAATAAAATGAAATAAAAATTGAAAGGAGAAAAGAAAAAAAGCTAAGGATTAAAAAAATTAAAAATAATAAAGAAAATAAAATAGAAAAATTAATTTAAAAATAAATAAGAATGGAGTTATTTATAAACTAGTTTAGGTATACGCGTCTCGCGCGTGTACCTCACTTTAATGAGTTCAAACGTTACACTAAATAAAAAATTTGTTTAAATAATAAAGATGAATACAATAATTAAATTCAACATCTATTGAATATGTAAAGATGGAGAATTTATTTAATTAAACCTAACCTTTACTGGAAAAAAATTTCAAAGCCGATCGACATTCATCTACCACCTATAAACTGCAACAAATTAATACGATAATAAAGACATCAAATGATACAATTAAATCTAACTTTTACATAAAAAAATTCTTAAAGCGTCTGACACTAATCTACCACCTGTTAACTATAACAAAATAATACGATAATAGAGATATCAAAATAATATAACTATACCTAATCTTTACACAAAAAAAATTCTCAAACCAGAGATATC
Organism: Capsicum pubescens; assembly: GCA_030864215.1. Classification (NCBI taxonomy): domain Eukaryota; kingdom Viridiplantae; phylum Streptophyta; class Magnoliopsida; order Solanales; family Solanaceae; genus Capsicum; species Capsicum pubescens. The sequence continues at coordinate 326,932,740 of CM061538.1, read as the reverse complement.
AAAGCAATACAATTAAACTTAACCTTTACCCGAAAAAATTCTTCAAAGTCGACCGACATTTATCTACCACCTGCAAACTACAACAAAACAATACGATAAAAAAGATATCAAAATAATATAATTAGATTTAAACTTTACACACAAAAATTTTTCAAAGTCGATCGATATTCATTTATGACCTGTAAACTACCACAAAATAATAAACTAATAGAGATATTAAGACAATATAATTCAACCTAATCTTTACCTAAAAAAAAATTCTCAAAGCTGACCGACATTCATCTACCACCTGTAAATTAAAATAAACAATATGATAATAAAGACATCAAAATAATATAATTAAACCTAACATTTATATAAGAAATCCCTCAAAGTCAACCGGCATTCATCTATGACCTGTAAACTATCTTAAAACAATACAATAGTGATCACAAAATTTCGATTTTGATTAAAATAATTCTTGTCTAAGCGAAAATTTTGACTCTAAAAAATGACTTGAATGAAAATAAAGAAGATATATATATATATACACACACACACATACATTGAATTCTATTATGTTAACAAAAATAATGAAGAAGTTAAGGGTTAAAAAATTATGCATCCATCAATCTAGACGTGCAACTGAATCAAGTTAGATGAATATCAATCATATTCTCCCAATAGGTAAATTGGTTTCTTCTCTAGTGTATCGTGCATCTCAATATTTATAGAAGTATTTTCTTAATAGAATCCTATTTTAGGAGTATTTTTCTAATTGATCAGTACAAAGAAAAATATTAATGGATTCTCCTTCCATATATTTTAGGAGTCTCGTATATTTTAGAAGTCCAGTCAATATAATAAAAATAATTAAATAATAAATTGAAGAAAATAGTAAAAAGATAATTTTGTCTAAAGAAGAGTCTTTTAATGAAGTAAAAAAATTCATATTACTTTTTTTCCCACTCAGATATAGATATAGATATAGATATAGATGATAAACATAGATATTTAAGATATAAAAAAATTAATAAATAATTGCACTTAAAGGAAAACTAGTTTTACAGATCAATTTTTTGGGATAAAAACTAAAGCCATCATTTATGTAGTTCAGTAGTGTCCATAAACAAAAAAGAATCCATTAAACAATCAAAACAAATATGGTTCCATGGTAAGCATGCCATACCATACCATGGAAAACTAGCGTCCAAACAGACACTAAACTCCACCACCTTCTCAAGATAAAACCTTTATCTTCAGGTACCCTCTTTCACATATAAAAGTTTGATTGATACTTTCCTTACAAGAAATTTTATTTATACCATTATTTTACAACGATAATTATTGGAAAAAATACATAAAGTAGCATAATTAAGTATTAAATTACAAAAAAAAGTAACACTTTTATCAAATTACATTTTGTAGCATATGTATTTGTATTTTTGTATTGTAGCAACAGTTTGCAAAAATACAAAATACATATCGATCATAAGGCAGTAAAAATAATATGTATTTGTATTTTTGTAGCAACAGTTTGCAAAAATACAAAATACAACTTACTATATTATGTAATTATGAAACTCATAATTAAGGGGATAAGTATGCTATTTCTGAATTTTGCCCTGATTATTTTTGCCTCTTAACGTGTTATTAAAAGTCCACCTTACCAAATGTTATCATAAACTCATTCATTAGGAGATAATTAAGTTTCATTCATCACTACTATTTCCATGACTGATTTTCACTTTCTTAATACCGTGTAATTGTGGAGGGGAAAAACCTGGTTAGCAATTTTGGGACACTTACTTTATATATCTCTGAGCATATCTTGTGATAATTTACCCTCTCTTTAAACATTTATCGTCATATCACTCTCTTTTATGAGCTAATTGGTCTGCTTATTCTCATAACATGAAACTAACTGCACTTAGTGCAGACAAAAAGTAGCTGAGAAAATGGTTATGTTGGCTTGAACAGAGAATTTTAACAGTTTGACCTTTCGTTCACCTAATGTATGTTAAATGATTTAACAATTAAAGCTACTTTGTAAGTTTGCAAGTTTAAATGGCTGTCTCAAACATTAAAGGCACGCTTACTGATCAAAAAGAAAGTACAAGGCATGTTTAGCGTCCTGCACAATTTTTAATTGGTTGTTGAGCCTGAAGTGTTGTATACTGTATCATCTATTTATTCTAGGTTACGAGTATATCTGCAGTGTCATTGTATTCAACATTAAGCGTGTCCCATAATTCATGATGGAGCCATCATAAATGTTTTTTCTGACGTTGAATCATATGGTCAAAGTGGTGTATAGAACTGAGGACTTAGGTATGATGAATTAGCAAGTTAGAGTTTCCTATGGCGTTGCCTTTTCAAGTTTTGGCTCTACACGAGTGGATTCTTTCTAATAGTTGTGGTCTAAAATATATGGTGTCTCTGTCTTGTGATTTTTACATGAAAGATTGATAAGTGGTTCTAACAATCTGATAATTGGTTTGTATGCTATGATGTCTTTTCAACTTACATAAAGAATGAAAATGTTCCTGCTTTTAAAGCAAAAGGCATGTTGCAATTTGTAGGTACAACTCACTGTATACAAAGATTACTAGATTTGTAGCCTTACTAAAATATTGGAAAGAAAAAGAGATTTTTTTGACGCTACAAAATCTAATGCGGAAGTGTACTAATTTTCTGCGTAATAATAATAGTTATACATATAAAAACCCTTGAGCAAACACTAAACAATAGACAGTTTGCGGACATTACCAAAAGTAAAGTAAAGGGTAAAGAAAAATATATTAAGTTATATACACGGTCAGTATAATGAACTTTTTGCATGATATCTATGGGTAATCATCCTTAAACGTGGATTCGTATTTTTGAAAATAGGACAGATTACCTGCTACACCAGGTAAAATTGACTTGATGGTGTAAAAAAAAATTTACATTGATGGTGGATATATCTTAAACTCGTATTTTTCTTAATCATAATGTGCTGGTTAATCAGTTACCAGCATATATTATCGGAAGGTTTGCAGATGTAGCAATAACTGGCAAGAGAAGCTTTAAATTGAAAAGCTCAAATTGGACAGAGGTTAGGATCTTGAGAAATTGGCAGTCCTATATCATCCTCTAAAACTTGATGCGACCTTCATGACACTACTCTGTTATGGTGTTTCACGGTACCTCTGAATTTGTATTATTTCTCTCTGGGTTCAAGTGCTGATAGTATCAGCCTTTGCTGTGTTGTTTACATGACGTTTGGTAGTGGTGTTGGAGAATGGGTGTAGACTGAAGAATGTTTAGGTTCTAATTATCCTATGATCTGCGATTGTAATCGGAGAGCATAAAGTAATTTCAATGTAGTAAATCCTCATTGGTGACCGTAACATCAAGAATATGAGATAACTATGTGTTACACGTCTGTCAAACTATGTGGGAGGAATCAACATCAAGATATTAGAAAGTACAAGAAACTTGAGTTTCTCAAGGTGGTTTTATCGAGATATAGCTAGCTGTAGGAGTCTGCTTCTCTTGTAAGAACCTCAACACCGCCTTTCCATGATTGGATTAATAGTGATCATAAAGCAAGAGCAGTTGATGGTGCTTTAGACAAGTAGCTTGTTTACTATCAGACTTAGTGATAGCTGGGTTAAGGAGGAGAACTGTTAGTTTAAGAAGAAGTGCTTCAAGCTATTTTGTATGTAAACAATATAGTTAGACTGTTGGTGTAAGGGATATCCTTTATCTAACATGACAAATATTTTTAGTTTCTAAATCTTTGGTGGAGGACAAATGATTACTTTGTTACATCTTTCAGTACCCACTAAATAGTTGATAATGTTCATTAATAAAATTTCCTTATTTTATCAAAAAATAATTTGTATGTACTGTATTATTATATGCCCTTTTGCAGATCAAGAAACATATTAAACAAGGGCAAGGCCATGAGGTTGGAATATTTACAGCCCCGCTGTGCATGTATCCAATGTTCAGTTTGTAGATCCAGTCACAGGGTACAACTGTATTTCTCTCTACCTTTTATTTGTTCTCTTGAGTCATCTTACATATGAAACCAACCAAGGTCCGAATTAGATACCCGGAGGATGGCTCCATAAGTAAGAGTCTCAAAAGGTGTAGGAGCATCAGGCTCGATCATTCCCCGGCCCCAGACCTTAAAAATAAGAACTAAACTAAGACCTACAGTTGGTAATAATCAAATCTTTTCTCATTCATTGGATTATATGCTTCTTCTTTTGCATTCAAATGTATTAAAAGCTGCATGCTTCTTATTTTATAGCCTTATAGTTGTAATCTGATTTTAGAAGATATGAACAATAAAAATCAGTTGTAAGAGTACGATGCAACCTTAATGTAGTAGGACAGGTTTCATTCAAGACAATTTTTGTTGAAATATGCATTTGACGCGGTTGATGGTAGTTGTTGCTTAGCCAGCCAAGCAGTGCTTATTTGACATTGTTGCTTATGATGTTCCTTTTTTTTTTTTTTTTTCATTTTCTGCCAACTTATAGATGGTTTTTTTATGAGTGGATCTGGTTATGGACCAGGATTTGACTTATAGATGTTTGAGTGCTCTGCCCGGTCAATTTCTTTTGTGTGCGTGTGTTTGGCTGAGTCTGATCCTTTCTTTCTTGATCATCCAAAAACAGGAAAAGGCATGCCAGATCTCTAAAGAAATAAGTGGTGCAGAAGCTAGTAACCTGATACATCATTGGTGTTATTGCAGGTCCCAACTCAATCCAGGTCAGCGGTATGCCTGGAGTTCATTGTGGCACACAAGGGATGCTTCAACACCAACTCTCGAAAGAATTTTGTTACCAATGACCACAAATTAAGCTCTTGCTAATTTTGTTACTCAATATCACTTCAAACGTTTCCTTCTGGTGAACTGTAACACTAAGTTTGGATTATTGTTAAGTATTGTATGTATTGTTTTATGTATATAACGTTTACATAAATGGAGTATCATTTTTCATTACCATAAAAAGGTAACGATATGATCACACAAAATCAATCATTAACAAAATGGGATTTTTCATTGTTACCTAATGATAGATTTAACAACACAACAATAAAATTTAAACAACAATTAAAACAAACATTGTGTCTAAATTAACACAACACAGACCAGAGCAAAGAATGATTATATGTATTTAAATGAAGCAACAGTTAGAAGTTCTGTTTCCATACTTACAAAATTGATTCTTTTAGCCAAAGTCCAGATAACTATCAAACAAAATTTTTAAAAATTTAATCATTAGTGATCATACAGCAAATACTCCATTCCTCATGTGAACTCCGAAGCAAAATCTGTAATTGTTTTTGTCCCAACGAATCCAAATGACATCATCTTCTTTCAGGTTCCTTCTCTTTACAAACTCCGACGTCCATGCTTTAACCAGTTGGAAGCTATTTGTCGCCCATTTCCTCAGATTCAATATGTGCTCTGTTTGTGTATCCATATCATATACCTTCACATCCACTCCACGTAATTCATTGCAAATTATAGCTTGTTCTTCCTCTTTCATGAATGGTAACACGTAATTCTTCACATCTTGTCGGCCTAGCAAAAGCCTTGATGCTCCATTCACATCGCTCTTTGTCAGCGGCTTACCAATCCAGTGACCTTCCTCCTCCCCCTCCCCCTCCCCTGCCGCCGCAGCCACTGGAACCACCGCCTGCGGCCGTTTAGGGTTGTTCGGCGTCGAGTGTTTTCTCACCTTGATTTTCTTGGCGGGAACGAATTTGTCATCCCCTGTTTCCCGGAACAAAGACCTCTTGGCAGAAGAATGTTGACTACTACCAACGGAGCGATGGAGAGTCGTAACAGTGGTGTCGAGTGTGTAGGGTAGAGAAAGACACAGATCAGTGGACGGTGATGACGCCGTAGTATTAGTAGTAGTCGGAGTATTTTTTCCAGTTTGTTTGGAAGCAGCTAGATTTTCAGAAACTCGTGGAAACAGAGACAAAGGGCTTTTAGAAATTTGTGGAAAGAAAGAGAGTGTGGGGTTTGAAGGGTTTTCAGACACCTGTGGAAACAGAGAGAGTGTGGGCTTTGAAGGGATTTTTTGGGTAACTTCCGGAAAGAGAGAGAGACAGAAGAAAGGTGAATTACCATCCTCGCCGCTGTCACAAGTAGTAGTGGGAGACGAGGAACGAGGAGGAAGAGAATAGTTAATTGGTTGGGCATCAATAACACTAATGTCGTCTTCAGAAGATGGTGTAAAGAGAGACAACACTGGAAATTCCCCAACAAGTAGAGTGTCAGCAGCGTATCCCATGGCGTATCCAGAGAAAGTAAGCAATGTGAATGATAAACAGAGAAACTACTTCAATATTTTTGTGAAAATAAGCAGAGCATGAATGAAAGAACACAGGATCTACTTACCCTTTTATAGATTTGTAAATCTCCAAATTGGGATTACTTGGGATTCAAGTTGTTCCGCGTTAGAATTAACGGTTCATTCTTGATAATCACTACTACTTCAATTTTTTTTCCCCGCCTTTTCTTGATAACGTCTACTTGTATTACTGCTATATAATATAAAACACAGAGGCTGTAATGACCCTTCTATTGATTTGTAATTGGGGATTCAATTGTGTTGAGCTTTTTCCGCGTCAAAATCAGTATACGAACAACGCTTCTTGATCATCCCTGCTTCTATTTACCGGTATAATAACTTGAATTACTTCAAAATTTTGTGAAAAATATAATAAAAAGTATTAATCCAATTTAAAAGACAAAATGCTCTATTATATCCTGTACTATGTAATTTTTGTAAGTTGGACACTTCTACTTATATGTTTGTCATTTGAACACTTGAACCCATCAAAAAACAACATTTCACACCCTTTGACCGTTAACCTTGCCTACGTGGCAAGGTCATGGTGACTAGGACAAAGAGAGTGTAACTACTCGCCTAGGGGTGCGAGTGAGGTTCAATTTTTGGCCAATTTTACATTAAAATAATTTAAAAAAATAATAATAAAAAAAAAATTTAAAAAAAAAAAAAGGGGTCCTTTTTTTCCCTAAATCTTTTTAGATTAAAATTTAAAAAAAAAGCTTATAAATAATTTTAAAAATAAAATAAAAAAATTTTAAAAAAATTTTAAAAAATATAAAAAGGATCCTTTTTTTTCCTCCATCTTTTTAAATTTAAAAATATTTTTAAAAATATTATTAAAAGTTTAAAAATAATTTTAAATTTTTTAAAAATAATTTTAAAAATTTTAAGAAATATAAAAAGGATCATTTTTTCCCTCCATCTTTTCAAATTTAAAAATAATTTTAAAAATAATTTTAAATTTTTTTAAAAAATATAAAAAGGATCCTTTTTTTCCCTCCATCTTTTTTAATTTAAAAATATTTTTAAAAATATTATTAAAAATTTAAAAATAATAAATTAAAAAAAAATTCCCACCCCACCCTCCTCTCCAGCCCCTCCCCACCCCACCCAACCTCCCCCACCCCACACACCCCAGCCCCTCATTTTTTTCCTCCATCATTTTTAATTTAAAAATATTTTTAAAAATTTTAAAATAATAAATTTAAAATAAAATTCCCATCCCCTCTCCAGCCCCTCCCCACCCCACCCAGCCTCTCTCACCCCCACCCCAGCCCCTCCCCACCCCCACCCAACCTCTCCCACCCCCACCCCAGCCTCTCCCCACCCCCACGCTGCCCCACCTATCCCTCTCCCCCAGCCCCCACCCCACCCAGCCCCACGCAACCCCTTCCTAACCCCCACCTCACCCAACCCCCTTCCTCCAGCCTCCCACGCCCACCCAACCCCTCCCTCAGCCCCCACCCCACCTAGCCCCACGCAACCCCTTCCCCCAGCCCCCACCCTATTCAGCCCCTCCCTCACCCCCCCCCCAGCCCTTCCCCTCACAATTAATTTAAATTAAATACTTTAAATATGTAAACCATATTTAAATTAATTAATTATTTAAGTAAAATTTATTTAAATTAGGTAAGAATTTTAAATTTGATAAATTAATTAATTTAAAATTAGTTAAGAATTTTAATTAATTAATTTTTTACTAATTTAAACTAATTTAATTAATTTTAATATTTAATTAATTTTAAAGTAATACTTTTTTTTATTTTTTTATTTTAAAAATGATTATTCAGATTTTTCTAATTTTAAAAGCATGATTATTCAAATTTTTCTACAACTTATAAATTTTTCTTATTTAATTAAATTAATTTTAATATTTAATTTGTTATGTAGCATTTTAAAAATGACTTGGAATTTAATATAATACTTTTTCTACTTTTTTTTAAATGACGTGACAGATGACGTGGCACGCGTGACAGATAACATGGCACACGTGGCAGCTGACATGGGAGAGTGTGTTAGACTCTCCAAAAAAGTATTTAAAATGTAGTTTTTTCGTGGGTTCAGGGGTCCAGATGACAAATATGTAAGTAGAAGTGTCCAACTTACAAAACTGACATAGTACAGGGGTCCAATAGAGCATTTTGCCAATTTAAAATCACTTATTGTAAGGTACTTAATCGAATGAAATTTTTTCTAATGAACATTACTTTGTGACTTTAAATTTAGTTGTGAGGTGGCATGTCATGGTGGAAAGTTGTTAAAAGTAGGAGCATTTATGCAACTTTGATAATGGCAAGGGTATTTAAGTCTAATAGTATAACTAAAGGCAAACTTAGCCAATAAATGAAAAGAAAGAGGTATTTTTAATTCTTTTTCCTAACTTTTAATTTCTAGAGATATTGAAGCTTTCTAGAGTTGTTAATACGGGTCGATCAAGCTTGAATCAACTCATGTGGGCTTTCGAGTTTCACAGGTGGATCGAGCCACCCCAATATGATCATGGACCTTAAAATGTCTGCTCAACTTAACTCTACATAGGTCATGGGCTAGACTAAGCCAGCCCACCGCTAAAGCAGATTTTTCATATTTTTTAAAATTTAAATCTAACTTGAAACACTTATATAAACATTTGCAAGCCAATATTGCATAGAGTTGCAAGCAAAATCTCAAACTACAATTAAGAGTGTGTTTGAAAAAAATATGTTCTTGAAAATAAGTTGATTTCTTACTTAATTTTTAGTGTTTGATAAGTAAGGAAAAAGAAAATATCAACTCAAAAACATTTATATGAAGCAAACAAGCCATAAAAGTTGAGAGGGTGGAGTGTGGGACCTTGATGGAGGAGGGGGGATGGTCAAATGCTAGGAGTTGGGTGCACTTATATGATCAATTGTTGGAGGCCACAATTAAAGTTTATCAAGAGAATCATTTTTCTCATTTTTAAGGAACCTATTTTTCTAAAGAAAATATTTCTTAAATTCAATCAAACATTAAATAAAAAATATCTTTTCAAAAAATATTTTCCTTCAAACAATGAAAGCACTAAGCGACCAACTTACTTGATTTTACTAGTCGGATATGAGCAAAAGTTTTTGAGCTCGTAAATATCACCTTTTTAGAATGCGAAGGCTGTTATATGTGAGTTTCAAATTGACTATCGGACCTCAAATTTATTTAATAAAATAAAAGCATGATCAAAAATACTACAAACACCAATATAACAAATAAATAGATAAGGGTATTTGACCCATAAATTTCATTTAATAAGCAACACCGACAAAAACTAAAGACCACCCCAAAAATAAGAACAAACAATTCACGCAAAAACTTCAAAGCAATTGGGCCGGTAGCCAAGTTACCCGGCCCAATTTCAAAAGCCCAAAGATCCATTAAACCCCACCATCTTCTCAGGCTAAAACCCTGTAGGAAGTTTAGAGCCTTAGCAACTTCACCTTCGGGTACTTTTCTCTTTCTCTCTTCTTCAATATTATTGGCATTTTTCTTTTCCTTTTTTAAAAATGTTTGTGAAAATTAATCATTTTTTTTCTCAATTTTGTTTATGGGATATCAAGATTCCTCAAGTTAAGAGTTAGGTGACCATTTGATTAATTAAGCTGTTGTATTGAAATTTTTGTGCTTAGAGGAAAAAATCACGTTTAACTGGATTTATTGACTTGGTGCTTAGATGGGTTTCCAATAGATTTCACTTTTTCATGATTCTTGATTAATTTTTATTTTATTTTGGACTTTATGTGTTTTATGAAAAATACAACCATTCTTGAAAATGTGATGTATATTTTGTTGGATAACCGTGGTGTCTGGGCCAGCTTACACTCAGCTCGAAATTACCCAGTGTTTGTCTCTGTTGGTAATTGAATGAATCTGAGACCTCGTGGTGCTCAATCCACTTCATTGAATGACTAGGCCACACCCTTAGGTGTGACAATGTCCTTGGATATGTTGCAGCAGTTATATACAAAAATTCGTCAAGGGCACATTTGCTTTTATAAAGAAAGTTCTCTCCAGATCACAGTATGAAGCTGTAAAATATGAAACAGACCTGTAAAGTTGCATCTGTTGGCTCTGCGATTGATGCTTCATTTGTACTTATACCGTTCCCCCCTGCTATTTGCGGGTTGTAATTTTGTTTTTGTTTGTTTTAGGTTTTTGTATGTGAGATTTTGTATATAGTGTGTATGAGGAGAGGTAGAGGTAGGCTGAAGTATGGAGGACTTGATTAGGCAGGACATGACACAACTTCAACTTATCGAGGATATGACCCTAGAGAGGAACGTATGGAGGCTGCGGATTACATAGAAAGTTAGTAGGTAGTTGAGCTTTGTCTTGCTTTTCAAAGGTATTAGGGTTGGTGGTAGTCTGGGGCACTGTGTCTGCCGTAGTAATAGCCTTATTCATGTAGTTTCTTGCTTTTGTTATCTGTTATCATCTGTTGATTGTTTATTATGTTTAGATGATTGCACTATTTTGTTGATGTTACTGTTCCTTGTCCGTATGCTCTGCACTGGTTTCTTATTAGTTGCTATATTTTCTTCATTGCGATTTTTTCTTTTCATTGCTACTTTGCTTTGCTTCCCTTGAGTCGAGGATCTTTCCAAAACAGCCTCTGTACTTACACGTGGTTACGTAGCCACGCAATGTACACATAGCGAACAATTCTTTCGCCTTTTACTAGAAAATACATGTGTGCGTTGCAAATAGTGGCATACGCCAATTTTTGGAGGGGTTCTCTTAACCAAGGATCCCAACACTAGAAGCAAAAAAAACTACACGAGGTTGGGGTAAGGTCTGCGCACACTGTACCTTTCCCAGACCCCACTTAGGGATTTCACAGGATATCTTGTTGCTGTTGTATTTGATATTCATCTGATTAGTGTTTTTTCACACAGCTGACTGCAAAGAAGGGAGCTTTTACTTTGATTAAGCTCAAATGGGGTGGAAAAGTTATCAGAAACTCATTCATCAGTGGAGAATTCTCAGAGGAGATAATGTAAGCTCATTCATCACTACTTCCGTGGCAGATTCACTTTCTTAATACTTTTGTATCATGTTTCCCTTTCCCCTTACAATTCAGGTCATGATTATCAGAGGAAAAGATAAAGGCGAGACTGGTATCGTTAAGCGTGTCGTACGTTCTCAAAACCGTGTAATTGTCGAGGGGAAAAACTTGGTTAGCAATTTTGTGACACTTTATCTATCTCTAAGCATATCTTGTCATAATTTACCCTCTCTTTTTGATCATTTATCGTCATATCACTCTCTTTTATGAGCTAGTTGGTCTGCTTATTCTCATAAAAAAAACTAACTGCGCTTAGTGGAGACAAAAAGTACCTGATATTAGTTAATCCGGCAGAAGCCTGAGAAATGGTTATGTTGGTTTGAACAGAGAATTTTGACAGTTTGACGTTTCGTTCAGCTAACTCTTCTATGGTAATCTCGTGGGAATGATTTAACAATTAAAGCTACCTTATAAGTTTTGTGAGTGTTAATGACTGTCTCAAACATAAAAGACATGCTTACTGATCAAAAAAAAAAGTAGAAGGCATGTTTAGCCTCCTGCGCAATTTGTAATTGTTTGTTGAGCCTAAAGTGTTGTATATCATCTATTCTAGGTTATGTTTATATCTTGTCATTGTATTCAACATTAAGCATGTGCCATATTTCATGGTGGATCCATCATAACTGTTTTGTCTGACGTTGAATCGCATGGTCAAAGTGGTGTATAGAACCCCTCTATGTTTGGTTTTACATAAAGGAAGAGAACAAATTTACATTTAAAGGTGTTTCTGTTTTTTTTTTTTAAAAAAAAAAAGAAATTTAGAAAGGTAACAGTAAAAAGGATTTTTAATCCAGCTTAATATTGAACAGATAGAGGTCCATTCCAATGAGTCGCACTCGCTGAGAATAAGCCAACTCCCAAAAGCATCAAAACATCTGTTTGCAGGTGTAAGCTGAATTATATGCTTAATCTCACGTCATTGGCAGACCTTTATTGAAAAGCTCCAAAAGAACTCATACCTGGAAAGCCTCTAGAACTTCCCCTTCCTCCACCACCGCGGCCTCTTCATCCACCACTAGGAGATCCTTCTGCTTAACCATATGTTAGTGGTCGCACCGAAAGTTACCAACATCCGCATCCAGTTATAAAAGAAACAAACCTCCATCATAGTCAAAATCTGTTGAAACTTTCACCTTGTCTGCTGGCAATGGTGGTTGGCCTTTTCAAATTTTGGCTCTACACGAGTGGATTCTTTCTAATAGTTGTGGTCGAAAATATATGGTGTCTTGTGATTTTTACGTAAAAGATCGATAAGTGGTCTTAGTAATCTGATAGTTGATTTGTATGCTATGATATCTTTTGCAACTCACATAGAAATGAAAGTGTCCCTACTTTAAGGCCAAAGACATGTTGCTATTCGACGGTACAGCTCACTATATGCAAAGATTTCTAGATTTGTAGCCTTAATCCAAGTATTGAAAAGAAAAGGAGATGTTTTTGATGCTAAAAAACTAATGAAGATGAGTTGTCTGAATAATAAAAACCTTGAGCGAGCACTAAACAGTAGACGATTTGCGAACATTACAAAAAGTAAAGGGTAAAGAAAAATGTAGTATTAATTTTATATGTCATAAAATGCTCGTTAATCAGTTAAGTGTATAATATTGTTAGGTTAGTAGAGATGTAGCAATTCCTAGCAAGAAAAGCTTTAATTTGAAAAGCTTACACTGGATGGAAAACTTAGGATCTTGAGAAGTTAGCAGTCCTATATGATCCTTTCAAACTTTATGCGACCTTCATGACACTTCTCCGTATGCCACATTTTCTCGTTAATTTGGATTCTATCTGTTCAAGTGGTGATAGTGTCAACCTTTGTTGTGTGTTCTTCGCATTAAAGTTTAGTGGTGCTGCTGGAGAATTGCATACATTGAAGAATGTTCAGGTTCTAATTACCCAACGGTATGCGATTGTAATCTTAGAGTATAGAATAATTTTAATGTAGTAAATCCTCATTGGTGACCGTCATATAAAGAATATGAGATAACTATGTGTTACAGCTTTGTCAAACTATGTGGGAGGAATCAACATCAAGGTTATTAGATAGCACAAGAAAGAAACTGAGTTTTTCAAGGTGGTTTTATCGAGATATAGCTAGCTGTAGGAGTCTGCTTCTCTTGTAAGAACCTCAACACAACCTTTCCATGGATTGGATTAATAGTGATCAGAAAGCAAGAACCAGTTTATGGTGTTTTAGACAAGTAGCTTGTTTACTAAACACTATCACACTTAGAGCTCATTTGGTACAAGAGATAAGAGATCCATGTTTGGTTTAGATAAAATGCATGGGATAACTCATCCCGGGATTGTAGTGTTGTTTATATCCAATATTGTGGGTGGGATAACTTGTTCCCCAACCAAACAACTAGTAACTGATAGCTGGATTAAGGAGGGAACTGTTGATTTACAAAGAAGCACTTCAATCTATTTTTGTGTTAAAAATATATTTAGACTGTTGGTGCAAAGGAGACACTTGATCGACCATGAAAAATAATTTGGCCTTAGACTTTCTAAATCACTTGCTTTGTTACATCTTTCAGTACCTACTTGGTACTGTTCATAACTATAGTTACCTTATATCAAATATAGTTAGTGTGTAAAACAAAGCTATCCCTTATACTCTATGCCCTTTTGCAGGTCAAGAAACATATCAAACAAGGGCAAGGCCATGAAGGTGGAATATTTACAGTTGAAGCCCCGCTGCATGTATCCAATGTTCAGCTTGTAGATCCAGTCACAGGGTACGGATGTATTTATTTCTCTTTACCTTTTATTTTTTGCGCTTGGAACATAGTAGCTCATGTCTTCTTCCACAGGAAACCAACCAAGGTCGGAATTAGATACCTGGACGATGGCTCCAAAGTAAGAGTGTCGAGAGGTATAGGAGCATCAAGTTCTATAATTCCCCGGCCCGAGATCTTAAAAATAAGAACCACACCAAGGCCTACAGTTGGTAATTATCAAATCCTTTTTCATAAACTGGAGTATATGCTTCTAGATGCCTATTCTTTTTGCATCTCAAATGTAGCAAAAGCTGCATGTTTCTTCTTTAGTTTTTTTTTTTTTCTTTTAAGAAGTTGTGTTTATAGCCTTAGAGGTATTCTCCGATTTCAGAAGACATATTGTTGAACTATGTATTTGCATAGTTGATGGTAATTGTTGCTTAGCCAGCTAAAATGGTGCTTATTTGACATTGTTGCTTATGACTTCAAGACAAATGTTTGTACTTTATAGAGTTGCTTGTTTCTACCAACTTATAGAGATGTTTAATTGTTCTGCCCGGCCAATTTCTTGTGCGTGTGTTTGGCCGAGTCTGATCATTTCTTTCTTGTGGATGATTTTGTTTCTCTTTGCAGCTGGTCCTAAGGATACTCCAATGGACGTTGTCATGGAGAGGACATATGATCCAAAAACAGGAAAAGGCATGCCAGATCTCTAAAGAAAATGTGGTGCAGAAGCTAGTAATCTAATGCAATACTTTTGTGAGAACACGGTTCTTATTTATTTCATTTAAGAAACTCTTAACACTGTTTGGCTTTAGACCAACAGAATTTGCTACCTCCTTTGTAACAGATAAATATCGTCAACCGTGAGAATTATGGTAAGAGAACATAAAAGTTTTTGGCAGTTGCATCATGTTTGAATGTCTTCATCAATATTTAAGCTAAAGTTTTTTTCTTTTTTGACATCATCTAAACTCAAGTGTATATTCAAAATAATAGGCTGCTATTAACCACGAAATTCAGAAAGACGTTTGGGCTGATGGTGTTCGACTGTTGAGGCTGAATGTGAAGTATTTGCCTCTTATTTTCTTATGCCCCATCAAACTAGTCAGTTGCAATCTCAGTTCTCTTTTTTGTTCTTGTGAATTTTTGTAGCCGGTGGCGTTGTCTATAATCTGCAGGGAAATTTGGACTGGTGTGTAACGTGGCGGCAAGTCGAGGTTGGAACAGAAACCAAAAAAGAAAACAATGACACATAATTTGATTGAGTTCAAGTGTTTAATAGATATAACATTTAGTCTGAGATCTAAATAAATAGATCAGACGAATTTGAAAAGAAATTCATTGCTGATCTAGCTCTACACTGTCATAACCCGCTTCTGACTGCAAGCGAACATGAATTAGCTTCTAAAGATTTGATCCAAACTGAAACCAAGATATTTACTTTTTTTCTTCAATTTGTTTTTGACCCAGCGTATTCCCACCTAGTGGGGTCTGGGGAGGGTAGAGTGTACGCAGACCATATCACTACCCCAGTAGAAGTAGAGAGGTTTCCAATAGATCCCCAGCTTAAGACCGATAACAGTATAACACACAAATAAGTACATATAGACTAGTATGGTACGCAAAACAAACTAACAGTATAACAAACACAAAAGATAAGTGCATATAAACTAGTACGATATGTAAAATAGACTAACACCGCTAGCCACGAGATAATACTACAGTCACAACACCACGAACAAGAAACTCAAGACACAAATGAGCGCTCCCCTACTATTACCTACGCACTTCCACCCCCTAACCCTCTACCCTAATTCGCGTCCTCCACACCTTCCTATCAAGGGTCATGTCTCCACACCTTCCTATCAAGGGTCATGTCCTCCGTAAGCTGTAACTGTTTCATATCATGCCTAATCACCTCCCTCCAACATTTCTTCGATCTACCTCTACCCCGCCTAAACCATCCACAGTCAGTGTCTCACACCTCCGCACTAGAGCTTCAGAGCCCCTCCTCATCACATGCCCGAACCAACATAACCTGACTTCTCGCATCTTATTCTCCACCAAGGCAATTCTCACCTTCTCCCGAATAATCTCATTCCTCACCCTATCTTTCCTGGTATTTCCACACATTCATCGCAACATTCTCATCTCCGTTACCTTCAACTTTTGAACGTGGAAGTTCTTAACTGGCCAACACTCCGCTCCATACAACACAGCCGGCCGAACTACCACAACGCAAATTTTATGATGGATACCGCACTACATCAAGAAAAGAAAATTATAATTCAAGATATTTTAGTCCAAAGTCCTTAATTTTTAAAAGTGAATTCCATAATTCATGTAGCAAAACGTAAATATTCAAAAGTTACTACAAATGACATGTCAACAGATGAAAAAGATGGGATAACATATTCTAACATTGTAAAAACAGGAGTTTTTATCTTAAAAGGTCGAAACCACAAAGAAAGACTACCTAAAAAGAACCAAAAAAAAAACAAAAAAAACAAAGAGATCACTAAAGCGGGAAAATAATATACAGGGAAAGAGCAACGAAATGTCGGTCTTCAAAACAAGGACAAGACTTGTAAAACAGCGCTGCATAACTTAAGCCCCAAGTGGCCACTGTACAGAAAGGCAAACCGCAAGCCTCAAGAAGCTTTCTCCAAAGCAGAAAGACATCTAAACCTGTACAAGACAACTTCATGCGCTCAAAGGTTCTTCAAAAACCACCAACATGTTGCCTTGGGGTATTCCCATATCTTCCAGGGACCATGTTATTGGCAGCAGGTGCATTGCTTACACCTGGGCAATCTCTTGCCCAATGTCCAGCCTGATGGCATTTATAGCACTCACCAGAATTACCACCACTGCCCATGCCTGAAGTTGCCCTATTGCCAAAACCACCACTTCCTCCATATGCCTGGCTCTGACCACTTATCATGCTTGGACAGTTCATAGCACTATGGCCGGCTCCACCACAACTATTACAGCTCATATGCATGCCGGTAGAAGAGCCAGTTGGAGCAAACTGTGAGCCAGTAAACTGATTTCCAGATGGACCTTGCAGATTTCCCTGAAGTCCACTTCTGCTGATACTGCTATTGCTGCTGCCACCATAATTTGTAACAGGGTTCATTGGTTCTTTGAGTTTACTCCCGAATCCAGCATGATTAAACCCTGAACTTGGAGTTGCATCGTCTGTCTTGGGAGGTAGAGCACCGGATTCTTGCCCATTGAGCTTGTCTATCAAGTCCAACAGAAACCTGGTCTCTGATTGGAAGTTCAGCTTCTCAGCTCTGACCACTGTTGACTTAACACGCTGTTCATCACTATACATCTCTTCTTTCACTTTCAGTTTAAATATAAACTTGCTGAATAAAATATTACGCATGATTTCTGCAAACTTATCATCATCCTGCTCCTCATATTTTAAGAAATACAACTCTTTTGCAGATACACCCATGATCTGGTCACCGCACTCCTGAAATGCAGTAACCCATGTTAAGCCAGTATGGTCCTGAATCTGGAGCTGAAGAATGTATCTATATTCACATTCATCAACAGACTGATCACACCTGTCACATCGCCATTTTCCATCCCCATTATTTGTCACTTTTTTGCTGCACTGTCGATCTCCTATCATGAGGGGACATGCAGTATAGCAAAAATTGTCAACCTTTATAAATGTCACAGTGGCACTTATAGTGATCCAATCTGGTTTCTCAGAAGTACCTAACCGTTCATCTTTGATTTGAGATATAGTTTTTCGCACATCTGTCCGACCAATGCTGCTCACTTCTCGTGACAATGATATTGATGGCACATTCTTTCCCTCCCTTTCAAACCATGCCTTCGTTTTCAGAGCTTCAGGAAAATCTGGCTCTATAAACAACTTGCTCGTAGATATAGTACCTATAGATTTGCCATTAAAATCATTTACTCTCCCAGCTTTGACTGCCAAGACAGGGAAAGCCCCAGAATCACACATACTCTGAAGTGTTTGACCTTCTGCATTGCAGAAATTTCCCCATAAAGTTAATTCAACACATCTGCCAGACATGTCCTTCAGCTGGAGGACTCTTTTCTGAGTTTCTGTACCATTTTTCCTCATTATTGAACTAGATGGACTTATTGAAGACACCACACCAATCACATCGACCACATTGTTGTTTTCCATGGCTTCAATATCACTGATTGGCCGAAAATGAAATTGCTGCTGAGGAATAGTCCTGTCATCCTCAAAAATAGGTTGAATTACAGAAGTGCTCTCAAGCATGATTTCATGGTCATTTGGAAGGTGGTTGTAATTTTTCTGAGCTGGTCTCAAGTTTCCTTTTGATATTAGATACACTTTACCTGGCTCAATCTGCTGGTAAAATTGGTCAGCTACAGAGTTGAAACAAGTTACCCTTATTTCTCCTCCATCAGAATCAAGAAGATCAAAAGAGAATACTTTTCCATCACCCTTTTGATTGTTGTAGAGTCTGAGTTCCGTCTTCGAAATTACTCTGGCCTTGATAGTCCACCGACCCTGATATGGATTGAGAGCATTAATTGGAATAATCCTCGGAGGTGCTTCATTCTTGGCTATAGGTCCTCTGTTTGAGTACATTGGTGATGGCTGCTGGTAAGAAGACAGAGGTGACTGCTGATAAGAAGGCTGAGGAGGCTGCTGATAAGAAGGCTGAGGAGGCTGCTGATAAGAAGGCTGAGGTGGTCGGACATAATTCACTGGACCTCGTGAGATCGCAGGACCAGATTCTGCTTTGGGGTAAAGAGGTGCCCCTGAACTATATTGTCCATTGTCAGTATTGCCAACAGTGGAAGTATTGTAACCACTGCTACGGTTTGTCTCAGGAGATTGCATTCCTCCTGACATATTTGGTCTTGGAATTGAGCCTGAAGTAGCTGAAACAGAAGCAAATGATTGGGGGTTTACGCTTACACCACCTAATTGATTGGTGGAAGGCACTGAAGGAGTATTATCATCAGCTCTGATATAATGCTTTGGGTCTCCAATTTGATCACATGACTGATATAAAATATCTAATTCAATGATAATGATGATCCTGTTTGAAGAATTAGAGAATAAATATCAAATAAAAAAAAATAAAACTGCACGTATGATCAACAAGCATTTACGAAAAGTGAAATACATAAAATATATACATATATTTAGCTCCTTCATTGGAAGGAATAGCCGGAAATTACTGACATGGTAAGTTGATTGCTAAGTATCTTTCCAAAGAACCAGTCACAGAAAGCTCTTCATACAAAAGTGTCACACGCTCACCTTAGAGGAAGAAAATTAACAACTATGGCCTAACCATAGACATATAAGATGTGATTCCAATCAGAGATTCTTAGTAGTTTATGAGACCAAAATGACAATCTAGAAACATACAAATTTGCGGTCCTAATTACTGAAGCACTAAATTGTTAATTCAGGTAGATGCTTATCTAACAACCTACACAGTTGCTGGCAGCAATAGCAGAACTTTGTTAATTTTGAAAAAGCCAATCTACAAACTAAAAAAAGATTCAATACCAACTGCAGGAGCAAACCACTGTCATTTAAGGAATCCTGTCATAATAGGAAAAAGGTTTGCATATAATTACAGAAATTTAAACCCGAGTTGAGCCTATTATTTGATTATTTTAGGTTTAGATGAGAGGGATGGAGTAATGCCTGTAACATCCATGTCACCATCTTAGTATTAATTGATCTAAAAGAAAATTTAGGCAAATGCAACAACAACAATTAATCACCACCACCAACAACAACAACAACAACAAACCCAGTGTATGGGGTAAAATGTACGCAGTCTATACCGCTACTTCCGAAGAGGTAGAGAGGCTGTTTCCGAAATTAATCACCATCAACAGTAAGGAAAAAAAATTCCAGGACTCTTACAATATTGGAGTTTCACAAACTCACAGACACAAAATAATTGCACAGGCATATAAGGAACTTTGCACTAAAAAATTGAGCACGCAAATGACAACAGACAACTAAATGGTAAAAAGTACTTCCATCTGTTTCAATTTGCTCGTCTTACTTTACTTTTAATATGTTTAAAACAGAATGGCGTTTCCAAGAGAAGACATTTTGGTACATTATAAGTATCTTTAATTTAAATAACAAAATTCAAAAGTCTTTTTTATTACTTTCTTAAACTCTGTCATAAGTCAAAACAAGACAAACAAATTGAAATAGGAGTATTATTAAGCAATTGACTTTCTGAAGAACTGAAAAATATCTCAACTGAAAAACTCAATTAAGATGCACACATGCAATTTGAAATTCCAAAAAGTTAATCTTTTTTTTTTTTTAATAAGTGAGATATCAATAACAATTTCAATAATTCATATTATTACTTCAACCAAAACATCAAAAACACTCAGGTGCACTTCATGAACCATATAATTGAGAGAGATTGAAAGGAAATTAGAAGTAATCACACTCACATCCTTTCGAAACTCACATCCTTTCTAAATCGTTCGAAACCAAATAAGACCACTAATAATTTTAACAATTTATATCTTTTTAGTGAAATCTTATTTAAAAAATTCATGAATTTACATCCTTTTTTAATAAAATAAGCAAACAGCCATTAACAATTTCACGAATTTATATCATTACTTTAACAAACATAATACTAAAAACATCAATTAACAAAATTTGAGAGAAAGTTGGAGGTGTGCTTACACTCGACCCCGGATGACATTACGAACGAACTCCTTCAACTGAATAATACTTCCTTTCTGAATGTTCTGAGACCGAATAAGATCATTCTTTTGAGTAGCTAACATTCCTTGCTGGTGATGCACTCCGTCAGATATCAATAGCCGGTATCTTTCAGCATTGTTAGCCTGAGTAGTCACTAACCTAACATCTACGATCTGTAAAACCGGCTTAAACTCATCGGCGTCCCACTCGCCGATCGATAGCCTCTCTACTGCGCCGTCCGTTAAGTTTACCGGCGGCATGTTTTCCGGCGAAATTGAGGAGTTTACTTTGAGAGAAACTGAAAGTGAGAGTGGGGGGAAAGTGGAGCGGTAAGAGGTTTTTGAAACCCTAAATAACTCAGCGGGCAGGCGCGAAAACGAAAATATAAGGGGGGAAAGGCTTTTTATTGTTTCGTGATTTATGAAATGACGGAATTGTCCGTTTGTGTTCAGTGTTTGAGGATTCCAAGGGAAGCTTTGTGGGGATTTTGCTAGAAGGATCTAAATAATGGAGTAATTGCAAAGAGACCACTTAGAGTTTTTTGATGTTAATGATTTGGACTGTAAGTTTAAAAACGAAGTAATTGAACCCCACAAATTATTCTACTAGCAAAATAGGCCCTACTTTGTGGGATTACACTCTATATATGTTGTTGTTTGTTGAGAAAAAAAGTATTGCCCCGTCTCATTTGCTCAAAGAAAATTTTAAAAATAGTTATCACTTAGAAATTCAAGATTAAAATTGACATTTTTTTTTCAACTATATTAGGAGTTGGTTGGTGTGAGGTATAAGGTATAATAATCTCGAAATAAAATATAAAATTATTTTATTTTGTATTGTAGATATTAGTTAGTCCCAAAATTGTCTATCCTACCATTTACATATTAGTGATGGAATAAATTATCTCATATACATATGATGGAATAATTTATCCTGAGATAACGATCCCTTAACATTAAAATGTGTTGTTCTTTTTAATATAACTCAATTCTTAAAAAGTTTTTAATAAACGAAAAAGGTACAAATATGCCCCCAAACTTTGATAAATGGTACAGATATACCCCTCGTTGTACTTTAGGTACATATATACCCTCGTTGTTAATGAAAAGGTACAAATATACCCTTATCACTAACGGAGAACACGTGTCGCTTTCTTATTCGCTAGTATTTTTTTTAATCGAATTCAGCTAAATTCATCCCAAATTAAAGCCAAACCCGACCCAACTTAAAACCACACCCGACCCGATCCAAAATTATTCAAACGCATATGTTGTACGCGTATATTCAGTCCATTTTCTCGGGCAAATTAATTAGGCGTGACTAAAATATTTCAAAACTAAAAAAGAGTGATACAAATCTTAAACATTGAATAAAGGTGACAATTTAAGATTAGTGTTAATGATACTAATTTTAAAACCTCAAGTTTTATTATTTACACAAAGATCCATGTACCATATTTACACAAAGATCCCTACACCATCACCTCCACTCCTCCTCCACACCCTTTTTGTTGCCGCCGCCATCACCTCCTCTTCCTCCATTATCACTATTACTACCATTGTCACCTCTTCCAGATTCACCATTATTTCCTCCCTCTACATAACTGTCGCCTATTTTTCTTCTTTCTCCCCCACCACCGTCACTATCAACACCACAACAAATGTCATCTTCTCATTCGACGTCACCACCAACACCATCACCTTCATTTTTACCATAAATATCAATTTTTCGTGGGTTTCTCCTCCAATCAGATTTTTTTTCAGAAATTAAGTATGTATCGAAGTTGTTGCAGCAACAGTCGAAGTTGTTGCAGCAACAGTCGAAGTTGCTGCAATAATTTCAATAGTTGCTACAGCAACTTCGATAGTTATTGCAATAACTTTGATGATTGTTGTAACACAATAACTAATAGTAGTTGTTGCAGCAATTACCGTAATTGCTAAATTTGCTGAATTATTTCTTTATCATTTTTAAAAGAAATCAAAAAAAAAAAAAATCAAACTTTTCATTTATTTTTTTTAAAATAGTCCATGAAAATTTTTAAAAAGGAAAAAGAATGAAATGAAAAAGAAGAAGATAAGATGGAAGAAGAAGAAAATCTAGAGAGAGAAAAAATAAGAAGAACAAGATGGGGAGAAAAAATTTGAAGAGAGAAATAAAAAAAAAAGATTGAAAGATAACAAAAGGTGAGAAATTCTAAAATTCGAAATTTGGAGAACTTTTAAAAAATTTAAATTTTTAAAAAATTACTCTATACACCCCAATTAACTTAATCACAATTTAAATAAAACTTTGATTTTAGTTGATCAAAGTTATAATCATTTTTTATTTAAAGACTTTTTTGTCCCCTTCCCCCTCCCCCCTCCCCCCTCCCCCCAACCTAATTTTCTCCATTTTCTCTCA
This sequence comes from Capsicum pubescens, assembly GCA_030864215.1. Classification (NCBI taxonomy): domain Eukaryota; kingdom Viridiplantae; phylum Streptophyta; class Magnoliopsida; order Solanales; family Solanaceae; genus Capsicum; species Capsicum pubescens. Next base: position 326,909,457 of record CM061538.1, on the reverse strand, counting down.
CATCTCCTACCCTTTCTCTCTTTACGCCTAAAAATAACCCTAAAAAAAAAGAAGAGAAAATGATCTATTACTCCCCAACCTTTAGTCGAAATCTCAACTACACACTCAACTTTTAAATGTGACCTATTACCCCCTAAACTTATTTTTACCGAATTTATTACCCCTCAGTTGCTAATGTGTCAACGGACATGACTACACCGCCCATGAGCGCGTCAGCTGAGTCCATTTCACTTAAAATTCTTTATTTTTTGATTTCCACATCATTATTTTTAATAATATAATAAATATTTTAATTATTATTTTTTCTTAATAAATTGTAATTGTCACATCATGTCTTCTTCTTCTTCTTCTTCTCTTTTTTCAAAACAAAAATTCAAGAACTCATTAATGAAGTTCATCTTTCTCATCTCTCAATTCTCATTAATGATATTTTTTGATAATTTGCAAAATGTTATTATCGAAATCAATAAACACTTAAACTAAAGAAATAATAAGATTTTTCCGATTAATGAATTCTTGAATGAGGAATATGAGGAACTCCGATTAAAAAAACTTGTAAAAATTCAAGAACTTCGATTTTCTCTTTTTTTGCTTAAGATTGCCATTAATAACGAGTTTAAAGCTTTGAATTTTCACAATGCCATGTATAATTTCCAACACAAACCACGTATAATTTTCAACCCATTTCTTCAATTTTCTCTATTTTTGCTCAAGATCCGCTATTAATGGTGAACTCAAAACTTTGAATTTTCACAATGGGAAAGAATTCACCATTAATGGCGATCTTGAGCAAAAAGAGATGAAAAGCTTTGAAGAGCACTTATCCACTATTACACACTCATTAATCCGCTATTTCTTTCTCCAGGATTTTATTTTTTGACCCAAGAAGATAAAATTGGGTTGAAGAAGAAAATGGAGCAAAATGAGAAAGAGAAGAAAAAGGAAAATAATTATGTTAAATAATTATTTTTTTTAAAGTAAAAAAAGAAAAAATAATGTGGAAATGACGTGACAGCATGCGTCACACTACATGCCAAAATGACTGGTTATCAATTTATGAGGAGTAATAATTTCACTTTTAAATAATTGAGAGATAATAATTTTACTTTAAAATAGTTCGAACTCGTACGAGTGTGTAGTTGGATTTGGGGTAAAGTTATTGTTGTCCGGTGAAGAACAACAAAAGAGCTTCTTCTTCGTCTGTCATTCTTCTTCACCGTCTCCTCAAACCCTAGAATTTTTTCTGTTCAAGCTCCAATTTTTTGTTCTAAACTTCGATTCAAACAACAAAAAATTATTTTTTGCTTTCATTTTAATATCATAAATTAGACATTATTCTTGGTTGTATTAGTTGATTAGGCCTTGGATTTGCAATATTATGAATTGTCTTATAATTGCACAAAGATTTCTCTGTTTCTCTATTTTGTTTTCCTTTGATATAGCTCAAAACTGAGCATTGAAATAGATAAATTCTGCTCGATAATTAAGATGCAACATACTCAATATAATTCCACAAGTAGTATTTACGAAGGGTGGGTGTACGAAAGTCGGATGCTATATACAATTGGATCAGGCAATAGCTTTCATCCTGGGATTTCAAATACCAAGATGAGGAGAAAGGAACATTTAACTTCAGGAAGCGATGAGGAATTAAGCAGCCAACATAAGGTAAAGATTTTCCCTTGCACTGCAAAGTTGCTTTTTCTGCTGTAATTCTAGTTTTGCGACTAGTACTTACAAATTTAGTTTGTTATTCTTGACCAGACAAGCAAATGTTGGTATGAGTCTTTACTCAAGATGAATAAACGTGATAGATTTAAGGTTCAACTCGCTGTTTTGCAGATATTAAAGCTGGAGAAGTTCATTACAAGAATGAGCTTAAAGGAGCTGCAGAGCGGGACTTCTGATTTTAGTGACGACGACTACTTAGTAGGAATTGGAATGTTGGGCAAAGTGTATAAAGCATTTCTTCCAAATGGATGGACACTTGCAGTAAAGAAGCTCAATGACTTGGACGACGAGTTTGTCTCCGAGATAACAACTCTTGGTGGTCTGAGGCATCGGAACCTATTGCCTCTGATAGGTTTCTGCTCCGAAAAGCAAGAAAAACTTCTTGTTTACAAGTACATGCCTAATGGAAGTCTTCATGAACTGCACTCAAACAAAGGTAAGACCAAGATTTTGGATTTTCCACTAAGAATTAGAATTGTGCTTGGAATAGCAAAAGGTCTGGTTTGGCTTCATCATGGCTACAAATTACACTTTACACATGGAAGCATAAGCACGCGATGTATCTTGCTAGATCAAAATCTTGAACCCAAAATATCAAACTTTTGGGAAGCCAAATTTTGGAGTAAGAATGACACTGCATTAAGTTGGAGTCTTTTCCCAGTAGCTGAGTATTCTGGTTTTAGGCTCTTACAAGCAAGACATACTGCTTTGGTGTTGTACTTCTCGAGCTGGTAACTGGAAAAGAACCCCATGAACTGACCAGCTCAAGAAATCTGTTTGATCACTCGCCTTGTCTACTTGATGCAGGCATAGATTTGCTTGGGAAAGGAGTTGACGATTTGATCCTCCAATTTCTAGAGTTAGCTTGTCAATGTGTGAAGTTCTTTCCTAATGAAAGGCCAACAATGCTGGAAGTGTATGACACCGTCAAGAATATTTCTCAAGGTCGAAGGGACTAGATACGAACGATAGCAGTATCATCTGATATTTCAAGTCTATATGACTAGTGCTATTTCATTATGGTTACTGAGAAAATCAATTAGGGATTAACTAACTTAAAGAACGAAAATCATGTTTCGAATTTGTATGTTGATATCTTCTGTTGCAACTGTAATATTTGTGAATCCATATGTAATCTACAACATTGGAAAGCCTTACCTGTTGCAATTTTCAAGTGATGGCATTAACATCTTGCAGTTTCCTTATTTAGATAGCTTTTATTTGCATATTAATAGAACTATTCAAATAATCTTGTTAGTATGCTTTTATGAACACAGTTCTAGTCTCCATGTGACGACCCCCTTAGAACTGTTAGGGATACATGAGAAACAACCAAATTCAGAACTCATTGCACCAGCTGTTCCCTGACTCTGTGTTGTCCACCTTTTATACAATAGATGGAGAAGAAGAAGTAGTAATAAAAATGGTAATAACCATTATAACAAATGGAAACACTCTTTCACCAACAATAAATTAAGAAAAAAAAGCTTGAAGGGTCACAGGGACCATTATAACAGAAATATATGCTTAATCTATATCTATAGATATGTATATTAAAAGTGAGAAAAGTGATTTGAACTTTTTGCCCTTCATTAAAAGTCTTTGTAGCAGATAAAATTATCTTTTCACTTATTTTTTTTAATTATTATATTATTATATTTAAATATTTAAAATGAATCTTACAATATATGGTAAGAAAAAAATATATGAAAAATTAATATTGATAGGTTTTTTTTTTCTTGTGTACTTAAAAAAGAAGTCCTATTAATATAGAGGGGAAACATGCATAATAAAATGCACAGTTGTACACCAAAAACAAAAAAATAATATTCTAGATAAAAGGAAAAAAATAAATCTACTAAAAAGTTGAAAGTTGGCCAAAAAACAAAACAAAAAAAGGAAAAAACCCTTAACATGCGTAATTTTAAGGGAAAACAAAACAAAAAAAAGAAAGGAAAAACCCTTAACATGTTTAATTTTAAGGAAATTTTGTTTAGCTTTTGATTCACTTTAACATTAGGATTCTTTAATTAATTAATCAATGATAGTTATTTTTTTTTATTTAGCTTTAGATGTTTTTCTCCAAAATTACTACATGTAGAGAAAAAATGGGTTTAGATATAAAATTTTCTTATTAATGTATATAAATTTTCATGTGATTTGAGGTAAGTTTTTAAAATTTTAGTATATTTTTGAAATTTATAATAAATAAATTATCTTGTATTCTTGATAAACAGTTGCTCATTGAAAGTTTTTTTTTTTTTTGTGAAATCTCGATGTATCTTATGATCGAAGGGACAAATTCACTTGTGATGTGAGGTGAGTTTTCCAATGCTTTAGCATGTTTTTGATATTTACAATCTTGGCAGTAAATGCGATTAAAGAGATAAATTTGCTTGTTATTCGAGGTAAGTTTTCTAAAATTTTAATATGTTCTTAAAATTTATAAAATAAATTATCATGTATTTTTTATAGACAATTCCTTATTGAGAAGCACTTTTTTTGTGTGAATTTTTGATGTATCTTACAATTGAAGAGATAAATTGCTTGTGATTTGAGGTAAATTTTTTAAAATTTTAATATATTTGTGATGTTTAAAATCTTGATAGTATCTATGATTAAATAGATAAATTTGATTGTCATTAAGTTGGAGTAAGTTTTCTAGAATTTTAATATGTTCTTGAAGCTTAAAATAACTAAATTATAAAGTATTCTTGATAGACAATTGCTAATTAATTTTTTTGTGTGTGTTTATGAAATATTGATAGTATGGTCCATTGAAGCGATAAATTTGCTTGTGGTTTAAGGTACGTTTTTTTTTAGATTTTAATATGTTTTTTATATTTACAAGAATATATTATCTTGTATTTTGATAAACAACTGCTAATTGAAAAGTTTTCTTTTATGATTTTAGTATGTTCTGAAAGCCGAAAGCAATAAGTTATCATGTATTCTTGATAGATAATTACTAATTGAGAAGTTTTTTTGTTTATAATAATGACATAATAATTAATGATTTAACATTGACTTATTTACAATTTTTATCAAATTCTTTGAATCGCTACATTCCATCACAAGAAATTGATTAGTCATTCCAATTTTATATGAATTCTCTTCTAAAATTTAATTATATGTAATTGTTTCAATTGTGAATAAATGATGAGCTCTGTTATATCATTCTTATTTTTTAAACAATATGATTTAATGATTGTCTTCTTTTTTTTTGTTTTGCTACACGTTATTTGATCCAAATGATATACAATTTAATATATCATCGATATTGCTGATTTCTAACAATTTTTTTGTTAATTTTATCCTTTAATAAAAGTTTCTACAATCACAAAATAGTCATATACTATTTTTCTAAAATATTTATCATTTAATTATTATCTTTAGATTTAAGACTTAAAAATTAGTTAAAATTCTTATTTGAGCTAAGTAAAAAATCATAATTTTATTACTCCTAAATTAATAAGAATTTTACCTTAATCGTCATTTCATCCAGTTAATCACATTAAAGATTATATATGAATATACAAAATCAATACTTGATTTGTATGAAGCATGATCTTTAATTTTATACAACGGACAATGACATATTTGATATACAATATTTATTTACATCATTTGAATATACATAAATTCATTTTAGCATTGTTGCTATTTTTAATTCTTTTAGTTTTTTATACATAATTTTACTTATTGATGCAAGTTACACGTGCAAGGCAAGTAAACTAAACTTACGGGGCTGAAATACATAGAAGTGAAAGTAGTTTAGTAGAAGTGAAATTGAGGCAATGCAAGAGTCAAAAAGGGAAAAAGATTATTTGCATACTAATAGGAAAAGATGTTATATTAATATGCAAATAAAATGACAATAATTTTCAAGAGAAGTTGACTTATAAATCTGCATACTAATAGAGTTCTATTGTTTTATAATCACTAGTTAGGAGCTAAGATCATGGATGTCCAGTGCATGTAAAAAGTAATCTCTGGTTCATGAGAAGTTTTGCTGTGATCAACTTACTATTTTTAGAACTAAACATCTCCTTGCATAACTTTCCCACGTATATATCATATCACTTCTACGCTAAAATGAAAAAGATGCTTGAAGAAATTACTCATTTAAATGTTCCATTGTTTTGCCAATGTCAAGATATGGTGAATGTACGTAGCAATCGAGAATAAAATTAATGTCACAACACTTGCCAAAGAATAGCAAATACATATCCAGAAAGTTTAATCAATACATGAATGAAGCTACTGAATATGAACCACTACGAATTTAGGTACCGATGAGACCACTGGCAACATAATTTTCCAAGCAAAACACAGAGAATACAAACAGCCCTTTGAACTTTGGCCAAGTCTCCACCAGGGACAACAGTTGGTGGTTGGTAATTGATACCACATTTGAACCCAGTTGGGCACCAGTCCACAAACTGAATGGTTCGCTTGGTCTTAATTGTGGGGACAACAGCGTTAACATCCTAGGGCACAACATCACCTCTGTACATCAAACAGCAAGCCATGTATTTGCCATGTCGCGGGTCACACTTGACCATCATAGACGATGGCTCAAAAACAGTTCAATTCGCTTCGATCCAGTTGAGGGTACAGCATAAATGGACACACAATATTTGCCAACTCTTAATGAGCATTTTTCGGAGAGACATGTTTCACTTCATGTATTTCTGAAGAAACTTCCTATGGAAGTCATTCCGGATAGTGTCGTTGACGAAGCGCTTAGTTGCCTTCATTTCACCGCGAGCTTGGTTCTTGAAAACCACATCATCATCCCACCTGATAACGAGACAGAGAAACAACGTATCTGATAAGACACGAAGAATCGGAGTTGTAGAATCTTATAAAAGCTAAGAGTTTAACGATGATAAAACCTTCGCTTGACGCTGAAAGTTGTTGGCTGATTGTTTAACAAAGGGTTTCCTCTCAATAATTCTGCCTCCTTTGCTTTAAGCTCTTCTTCTTGCTCTTGCCTTTCCTGCCAAAATTACACGATTCCAAAGGGATAACAAGTTAGTTAAACTACATTACGTGACTGGTTGGCATATACTTGACTGTGAAAATCGTATTTCCTCTTTTGGATCAGATAACGTCATACTTGGATGGCAGAAGGCAAAATTACAGAAATTTCAGGCGAAGACACGTCCAAGAGAGAGCACTCTCGATCCATATGATATAAACCTCAATAAATGTAGTCTATGGAACGATGGAATTGGTAGCGAAGATTACAAGTAAATAAACTATGAGCATCTAGTTGTACTTACTTTACGAAGTTTCTCCTCTGCTTTTTCTTTCTTTATCTGTTCAAGTTCTGCCAAGAGAGCTTCGGTATCATCTTCGTCGTCGTCGTCATCATCATCATCACTAATCTCAGAGAAAATAGAAACTTCTAAGTTCCTGAACTCACAATTACTATTAAAGTTTAAACAGCACATTCCAGAAAACAAGAGAAGAAACCACATCAAGGAAGCAAAATTCATTTCGTACATGACATATTCTAACAGTCTAACAGAAGTTACAAACCTCTCATCATCACTCTTAACATCCACATCAGCATCAGCACTCCGTGGAACAATACGATCTTCAATTTCTCGTTTAGCTCCTGCAACAACAATGTTGTCAGTTAATAAAGAAAGTTCATGAGAAACTTGTAAGGAATCCAAGTAGATAAAGAAACCAATAGTGATGGTGACACTACAAGAAGATCTATAAAAATCTATGATAAAGCAAAATACTAGAAAAACAGACATTTCTTTAACATAAAAATGCACAAACCCCAAGCACATATCTGAAATCGAAATCAAAGTATGACCCTAGACAAAAAAAAGTCAAAAATTCTAAAATGAACAATATATAAGCACACAAATCTTAAAAAAAGGGGACATTTTGTTAAAATAAAAACGCACAAATTTCAAGCAAATATATGAAAACGGCGTCAAACAAAAGCCCTAAAAAAACATCAAAAATCCTAAAATCAACAACGGAATCAATAATATAAAAGCTCACATACCCAAAATCGACAACTACACATAAAATCGAACTGAAAAATAACTTTCGATTCAAACAACAACGCACCAAAATAAGAAAATAGTTAAATGAAGGGTCGTAATTGAGAAGAAACATACATGCAGATTCCTACGCGATTCTCAGTTGAAGAAGACGAAGAAACAATCGTAAATGAAGATTTTTTTTTAGGCGTAGAGAGAGAGAGGGTAAGAGATTTGAGAGAAAGTGGACTGAATTACGCGTACAACAGACGCGTTTGAATAATTTTGGACCGGGTCGGGTGTGGTTTTAAGTTGGGTCGGGCTTGGCTTTAATTTGGTTCGGATTTGGGATGAATTTAGCTGAATTTAATTAAAAAAATACTAGCGAATAAGAAAGTAACACGTGTTCCTCCGTTAGTGATAAGGGTATATTTGTACATTTTCATTAACATCGAGGGTATATATGTACCTAAAGTATAACGAGGGTATATCTGTACCATTTATCAAAGTTCGGGGATATATTCGTACCATTTCCGTTTAATCTATAATATATTATCTATATCTATATCTATAGTCTATATCTATAATATATTAAAAATGTGAATACCCTTAGAAAAGTGATTTGAACTTTTTACCCTTCATTAAAAGACTCTTCTTAGGTTAAACTGTCTTTTCACTATTTTTTTAATTTATTATTTAATTATTTTTTATTATATTAACTAGATTTCCTAAAATATATGATAGGAGATAATCAATTAATATTATTTTTTTTTACTAGACTTGCTAAAATATATGGGACTCCTAAAATATATGCGACACTATAAGGTAATTTTACCTTTTTTCCTTTAGCCAAGACCGAAGTTAGTGATGCTGATACTAATTTTAATAAATAGACAACGTATCCGATAAACATTAATTGAGCACAAGTTTAATAAGTTTTAGGATTTAAATAAGAAAAATTGATGAATAAAATTTTAGAATTTTAATATGTGCGTGAATCATATTTTAGTGTGATGAAAGAAGAGTCTTACCACATATTTTATGTCTCTTTAAATATTAATTCTCTTAATAATTTTTGCCATATATTTCCTCTTATCAAATATTTTAGGACTATTTAATATTTAAAATATTTTTTTCATACTATAGATTTTAGGAGTATTTAATTTTAAATATTATAAAAATCTATAATTTATATTAAATATTTTGAACCTTTTATCCTTCATTAAAAGACTCTTCTTTAGACAACTATTTTTTCACTATTTTTTAATTTATTATTTAATTATTTTTTTATTAAATTAACTAAACTTCCTAAAATATATAATAGGAGAATTAATTAATATTTTTCTTCCTACTAGACTTCCTAAAATATATGGGGCACCTAAAATATATGGTAGGAGAATTAATTAGTATTTTTTTTTCTACTGTTCAATTAAAAAAATACTCTTAAAATATGTCTCTATTAAGAAAATACTTCTATAAATATTGAAATGTACGTTAAACTAGAGAACAAATCGATTTTTCTATTGGTAGAATATGATTGATGCTCATCTAACTTGATTCGATTGCATGTCTAGATAGTGGATGCTTGATTTTCTAACCCTCTACTTCTTTATTGTTTTTGTCAGCATAATAGAATTCAACATGTGTGTATATATATCTCTTCTTTGTTTTCATTCAAAATCATTCTTTAGGGTCAAAATTTCCATTCAGATAAGAGTTAGTTGGATCAAATCGAAGCTTTGTGATCAAAATTAGATTTTATTTATAGTTTATAGGTCGTAGATGAATGTCGGTTGACTTTGAATAATTTCTCGTGTAAAAAGGTTAGGTTTAATTGTATTGTTTTGATAACTTTATTATCTTATTGTTTTATTTTAATTTACAGATGCTAGATGAATGTGAATTGACTTTGAATTTTTTTTTAGATAAATGTTAGGTTTAATTGTATTATTAATATCTCTATTAGTTTGTTATTTTGTGGTAGTTTACAGTTCGTAGATGAATCTCAATCGGCTTTGAAAATTTTTTGTGTGTAAAATATAAGTTTAATTGTATTATTTTGATATCACTTTTATCATATTATTTTGTTTCAGTTTACAGGTGATAGATAAATATTGGTCGGCTTTGAAGAATTTTTTTCTGTAAAGGTTAGGTTTAATTGTATTACTTTGATATCTCTATTATCATATTATTTTGTTATTGTTTACAGGTGGTAGATGAGTGTCAGACGACTTTGAGAAAATTTTTATGTGTAAAGATTAGATTTAATTGTATTATTTTGATGTCTCTATCATTGTATTATTTTGTTGCAATTTACAGATGGTAGATGAATGTCAATCGACTTTTAAAAATATTTTTGGTAAAGATTAAGTTTAATAAATAAATTCTCCATCGTTACATACTAAAAGATATTAAATTTAATTATTATATTCATCTTTATTATTTAAAAAAATATCTTATTTAATGTACTGTTTGAACTCATTAATGTGTGCAAGGCACGCACACCTAAACTAGTAAATATGAATAACTTAGAGCCTGTTTGGATTGATTGAAGCCAGTGTTGAAGTGCTGGAGCTTAATTTACGAGGAATACAAATAACTCTAAAGAATAAAAAAAAAAAAAAAACTAAACAAAGCAAAACAACCTTTAAGCCAAAATTAGTCAAAAACAATAAGTTGCTTTGGCGTATTTTTTGACTAATTTTAATTTATTTATAAAATCACTTTGCTTAAAAGCTACTCTGAATTTTGTCAAAAACTTCAAAATATTGAGAAAACAAATATTAGTTAGCATAAAAATAGATTTATAATTAATAGGATGCATAATAAATATGATCTTCACAATTTAATAGCAAAATATATTATAGCACCAATAAGTTGGTATATATGAGACATTGTTAAATGTGAAAAATAAGCGATTTTTTTTCACAAATGTGATCTTCACACTACCAGGTATTGATAATGGCAGAGTGGCCTTGCAACCAAATAGTTGCTAAGCAGCCAATATTTTTGCATTTAGCTGCTTGAAAGCTGTTGTTGTTGTTGTTGTTATATCTTGTCAACAAGATACCTTCCAAGGGAATTGATAGGCTTGGAGTCAGAATGTTGCATTCCCCTCTGTCTAATTTTAATTCGAGCAAGATAATCTGCTGCTATCCAAGCAAAACTTAACACAACAGTACTTGAGACAGCATCTGGCGTCTGCAACTCGCGTGCTCTAGTCACCCAGTGAGGATGGTAGGTGACCCGATACCATGCAGATGCCTTTCGCTCATACATATCATTCTTCTCATCAAAGGAAAGTTGATCAAAATCAGGCTCCATATGCTCGAAAACATTCCTGAACTCTTTCCGCAGTACATTATATGAGTGCTTCAGCCTCTCTTTTAATTCCCCTTGCTTCTTAGCATTGTACTTTGCCATGGACCGTATATGTCCGGTAACCACCTCTTCCTCCCTCTTAACATTGTATTGTCCTAAATGTCCATTCAACTGACCATCATAAGAACATTTCCGGTTCCATGCATCATCTATGAAATCTTCATATCCCGGGATCTCAAGATTAGTGTCATATGGGATGTCTTCAGGGACAAACTCAAGTCCAGCAGATTCTCCATCCTCTGCATCAAATACATCTTCCACTTGCCTATATAATTTGCCCGAAATTTTCTCCGACTTGTATGACTGAAATTCCTCTTTCCCCATGAAGGCAGGATACATTTTTGGTTTGAGGTCAAATGGCATGGTGACAAGTTTTCCAGTTTTGGGGAAATCAACGGCTAGCGCAGCAAGCTCTGCCAATTTAAGGCACTTCTTGTTATTTCCCACAATATAGTCGGGTATGCAGAATCTGTATATTACAACAACAACTTCAACTCTAGTTCAAGTTTAAACAAGAACACAATGAAGTATCAAATACCCTCAACACAAGATCAAAATGACCTTTCCAAGAGGTGTATTTATTTTTTCAGAAAATAAAGATGAAACAGAAATTGAATAGGCCAAGTCGTCCGAATTCACGGAGTTTCCTTAAGGAAATAATTCCCCCACTGTACCCGAGGTTGTGGAATTTTTCTTCCCAGAATAAAATGACCAACAATCCAACTATAGCGGTACCTCAAATGTTCGGATTCTACGAACGCACTCAACGGTTTTTATGATCACACAGAGTATTTTGATGACAAGAAGAATGTTTTTTAATTCAGAAAATTTCATACTCAAAACCTGTGGAAGAAAGCAGGTTTTTATAGCCATAACATGCCTCTTCGAAAAGATGACATTGGTTCAATTTAGAGGTGTGACTTTTTCCTGAAAATGCATGTCTGTTTATCCTAAACAGTGCATCTGTTCCGAACAGGTATATCACTTCGTGAATCAGAGTGTATTTTCGTTGAACAATTGCAACTTTCTGTAGCATCTGTTCGAAAACAGTGCATCAATTCATGAAGCAGTGCAACCTTCTGCAGCAACATCAGTTCGAAAATGTACACCAGTTCATGAAACAGTGGCACCAGTTCATTCAAACCAGTGAAGCAGTGCGCTGCATGCATGCATTTATAAATGGAGTTTCAAAACACTGTTTTCGGATTGAATTTATTTATTTCTGTCAAATAAAATTTGTCCAAAAAGATAGATCTCATCGATCCAAGTCCGAAGCTGAGCCGAGCGACGACAGCACGAGGCATCATCTAGTTCTTGCCTCACTATCCATGTGGAGTTAGTGTTTCTCAATATAAACACCCTCAAGTTCTCTTCTTCCACCAATGTGGGAGAAAGAGTAAACTTGCCAATTTGGGAGTATACTTTCCATTTTTGTGTCTCATTCCCTCCACTCTTTTACTCTCCATTTTTCCATTCACACTTCTTTCATCTACTATGAACCCAACACTTCTCATCCATAGCTCCAAGTTCACAGAGGTCAGCATGAACAACATGTGCATTACAGATTTCTCCTAGACTCTCTACGACCATGTTCTTTGAGAAAAAATCGATTATGTCCTGTAAATAAAGAAAAAAAATAGTCAAAAACTGAAACAAATAAATAGCGCATCCGAAAAATAAAATACAAAAGAATATTAGGCAACCAGTTGAATGATCCAACAGATAACCAAGTGCCAAAAGTAGACTTAAATTCCTAATGAAGTGCAAAATCAGTTGAATATACCCAGATATGAGATACCACAGATGATCACAAATATTCTGAGCCATGAAGAGCACTCATCTATTATAAGTGTCTTTAGCTAGTTATTTATATTTTAGTGAGTGTGCCTACAGAAAAGTCTCTCCCACTTCAATTACCACTAAATCCATTATGGATAAACCATACAACTTAAATATGAACGATGCAATGGAAAATACATAATCACAGAAGAGTCAACTAGGGTGCATAATACAAGAAAAGTGAGCAACAAAACTCAAGACAGTTGTTAAAAGATAAATATAAGCTAAGGAAATGCTAGTTTTCAAGAAGGCTTATACTTATCTTATCAGCATTCTAACCAAGTTAACATTATGTTGGGTTCAATTGGTGTGAATAGAAAATGGAGGGACCCAACCTTTTATGAAAAGACATATTGTTTTGGAAAAGGAGCGACTGTTCAGATAGTTGTGTCTGTTCAGATAAAGACACAATGTTTCGAATGAACAGACATGACTCTTCCAAAGGATACACCTTTTCGGATGAACCATTGCCACCTTTCGGAAGGGGCACTTGATGGCTATATAAACCTGCATTTATCCACAGGTTTTGGTATGAAAATTTTTCTGAAATACAGACTCTTCTTGTCTTCAAAACATTCCTTGTAATCAATCAAATCGTTGAGTGAGTTCGACGAATCCAATTATTTGAGGTACCACTATAGTTGGATTGAAAGCCATTTTATCCTGGGAGGAAGATTCCAAAACCTCGGGTATAGTGAGGGGAATTATTCCTTAAGGACACTCCGTGAAGTCGGGGGACTTGGCTTTACATTTCTGTTTCACCTTAATTTCTGAAAAGATAAAACACACTTCTTAGAAAGATCACTTTGATCTTGTGTTGAGGGTGTTGTTGTACTTCATAGTGTTCTTGTTTTAAACTTGAACGAGTGTTGAAGTTATTGTGCCAAATTACAGATTCTTGTACCCGAAAACGTTGAAAACACAACACATTACACTGTAAAACCAATTTATAGGATGATATGAATCAAAGCTGCGAGAAATATCACTATAGTTGGGTTACCGAATTGTTAACATCACGACCCAGCTGTTTAAGTTCTGCAGGTGCATTGTCCATTGGCATCCAGCTTTTCTTACTGGGTGGGATGAGATTTTCATCCCATGTCGCAAAGTAGAGGTCACCGTCAAGGTCACTCCCTGATGCTTCATTTGGATGTGGCCTATCTCCCTTCTGAGGGAAGACCAGACAATCATAGAGATGGTGTAAACCAGGAACATCTACAGCCTCCAGAATCCTCACATCCCCGGGATGAAGACACGGGTTCTTGTAATTATAACAAGGCCCTTTATTACTTGAAGATTTTTCTTGAGATCAGAAAACTTTGGACCATGCTTAACAAAACAATTTTCCAAAGAAGGGCTTGACACTTGAATAAAGCACTGGCCTAGCTCAAGTTCACCTAATTCATCCAAACAGCGCATCAACCACCTTCCTGAAGGAACAAATATCCTTGCCTTATACCTGAGGTCACCAAGCTGAGCAGCTCTAATGCTAGTCAACATCCCTCTTAAATGAGGCTCACTTTGAGGTTTAAAACCTGCACTTAACATTATAGCCACGGTATTTCCTGCCTCAGCACATGAAGATGTAATGATATCAAAAGCCACGTCCGAATCAACGAGTATTTTATTCCACCTTGATAACATTTCCCTCTGCATTTCCCAAAATATTTTATCTTTAACTTCCAAGGATGACAGCAGGGTTATTATTTGCCGGTTCAGAAAACCAGGCTGTAATCTCGTCCAAGAGCAGATTTCAAGGATAGTGTGATTTGAGTCAAATTTCTTCATACTTAACTGCAACTTCTCTGCAACTTCTATAGCTAGATCGGCTGACATCGTGCCGATTCCATCGGAGAAAACATACCCATTTCTTTCTATATCTGGAAGCTTGGAGTTAACCTCGCTTGGAAGGACTTCCACTGTTGCATAGGTTGATGAAAAGCACTGTCCCATCCTAGCTGCACATTTTGCAACATTCCTGTTACGGAACTTCCCCATCCAGCTTATGATGCTGGTCACCCTAATTTTTGGGACTTCTGCAAAAAACCAGGCAGAGCGATCCCTCAGCTGGTTAGCTGAGAATGCCAGAAAGGTGTACTTTCGACCACACAGATAAAATCCTTTATTCAGAATATTTTTCACCCTTTGGAAGATAGCAGTTCTCTGGGGATCAGAATTTGATGTAATTTCTCTCACAATGGTGGCAGCATAGTACGTCAAAATATTCCTATTCAAGTTCCACATGCCCTCATCCATGAAAGTAACTCGCAAAAAACGATCTGAAACATGCTTATAGTTCCTGAGGACTCTATTGGATAGCTCCACAGTCGGCGGAAGACAGTATGCTTTGGTTGGGGTAATAACCAACCTCCTAACCTCTACAACATCATCAAACTCTCCAGCTCTCTTGAGAAGGTTAGGATTATTCAACAGCCATCTCTGGATGTGCTGCAACTTCTGAATAGCATCATTGACAGGCCTTTTGTAAGAAAATATGTGCTTCAGTGCAGCTAAGTTAACCCCCTCCTGATATCTTTTAAGCAAAGAAAAGAATTCATTTGTCATCTGATGCTGATTAACTATGCCTTTGTGCAAAACTGCATTCACCAGAAACAAGACCTTAAAGCTTATACTATCATGGTTTTGGAAGCAGAAGAAAGGTTCTGACATGGAAACCCCAAAATCAGGCTCATCTCTCTACTGTATCTCAATTCGGCCTCGCAATACCTACCGTATCTCAATTCGGCCTCGCAATACCTACCGTATCTCAATTCGGCCTCGCAATTGTCCTAGCTTTGAGAAGGCCAAGAAACATTTCAAAGAAAGTAGGGGTTTAACTATTCATAGAACGAGTTATGATGAGAGCCAACAGAGAATAACAGGAAAGCAAGCTTGACTTGAATTCACTCGTACCATTGATCCAGCCAGTCATAAAACTTAAAAATTACCAGCATTTCGGAAAACAAAAAATTAAATGAAATGTATAAGCTACCCATGCTACAAACGTTTTTAAGAAACCCTTAGCTTAAGGTGATTTCAACATTTCCTGAAATGTATAAGCTGCCTAAAGGATCTCTTCTTCTCTTTACTTTTCATCTCTATAAAACCCATAAAATGGCTTCAACATTTTCTGAAAAGTATAAGCTACTGTATTTTTTTTTTATAAAATCCTTCTATTTTTGCAACTCAAGGAAGTCCTTAAAGTACTTTCAACCTATGTTGCTTGGACTCTTCCGGGGGCGTGTCGGATCCTCCAAAAAGTAGTGCATTTTTGGAGGATTTGATACGGGTGAGGGAGTATTTTTGGAGGGTTGAAGCAACATAGTTTCAACTATTTTTAGCGGATTTTAGCACACTAATATTCCTATTTCAGTCTATTTAACTCTAACTCTAAGCCCAGAAATACGGAACGAAGACTAAACAACTCAACCTGTACGAAGTATCGCAAAAGTACTTAACTTTCTTACTTTCTACTTCCAAAAATAGGTAATAATCAGTTTCATCCCTCTGAAATGCCTGACCTTTCTGATTCACCAACTTCTAGATGGGCTTTTTATGATTCAACAAAGAATCAAACTTATTTAAATGTTCCTGCCACTTTATATTTCCTTGAAAAAGGGGCTCAACCTACTGGAACTGTTCAGATATTTTAAAGAAGGTGGAGGTTTTTAAGGAACTTCGTATTTGCAGAACAAACTGCATTATTAGTTACTCCCTCCATCCCTAAATAAATGATTATTGTCTAAGTAAAGGTAAAATTGGAAGAACATCATTAATGTATCTTGATTATCTAAAGGATCACTTATTTAGTAACAAAATAAAAAGGCTAAAAGAGCACTGATTTATAAACGGAGGGAGTAAGAACCAACTACGGACAAAACACCACGCCCACAGGCTCGGCCGAACCGAGCCGCCCAGGCCGCAAGCGACAAAGAGGCGGATTCTCAGACTGAAGAAGCAGTGGCTACCATTGCTGAAGTCCAGCATCAGGAACAGCCTCAAGCTGGTGGCCCATCCCAAGAAGCTGCTGCTGAGCTCGCCAACTTCTAAATGCTAAAACCCCTAAAAGAATTTGCATAACAAACTGCATTGTTAGTTAAGAATGAAGAAAACCCACAAAGATTACATAAAAACAAACAGAAACACAAATACATGAAGCAGGTATCAAAAGATAATCATGAAACTTCACATTTTCTGTATCAGAATTTCATTTCATAGTGAAGCCCCACATTTTTATGAATAATATTAACGATTTAGAAAAAGCAAAGAAGAATTCCTTACAAATATTATAGCTTCTGCTTTGCTACTTTTGGCTGAAATTTCTGAGAGCAACAGCAGTGAGTGAGTGTCAATTCGAGTCTCATCAACTTTTGGACAAGTGTACGGATCAGTGAAACTTCTGTCTTAAAGTAATAAGTCAAGTATCTCTGCACGTGTGAAGTTGATCATTTGGAATTGTCCGGTACCTCCGTAAATTTAGTTAAAGTATTTAATACGAAATGGCTTGGTATATCAATATGAATAATTGTATAGAATGTTTGATAAGAGGCATCAACTTATTTCAAAATAATTTTATCTCGTCATTTATATTAAAAAAGTGAAATTAGGGTGGGATATCTTATTGAGACAAAGTTTTGATAAAGTATTTAATACGAAGTGGATTGGTATATCAATATGATTTGAATCGATAACAGCTTGGAGGGCGCCTTGCACATTTTGGAAAAAACATGTTTTGTATTTAAAGTTATTCCTATGGTCCTTATTGCGGAAGGGACTCATCAAACCAATAGACATCTTATTGGTTACGTTAGCAAATTAGTATGTTTAAAAATTAATAACTGATAAGCTGAATAGTTAAACGCAAATATCCAACCGACGACCGATTGGCACACCATTAGAAGTGTATATACACTATTATATATACATCATGTTATGTAGAATCGAATGGAGAATGAAACAATAATGAAGGTTTTGTGGCAGCTCGTTGGAAAAAGTTGAAAAATAATATCGAAAGACATTTCGCTTCGTGCAATTCAATGTAAACATATGTAAGCTAGTCCAGATGTAAATCATTGTAGGATTATGCAAGATGTAAACTGTTTATTTGGACCATAGATTTGCATAAAGAAACCCAATCCAAAATATAAATTTGCATAAAGAAACCCAATCCAGAATAGTGCAGCCAGCAAATAACGTAAATAATAGGAAAGGTAATAAGTAAATTGTATTTTTGCCAATTTCAACATCCCAATTCTTTAGAGTTTGCTAGCTTTCGGAATACTTCCCATGGCTTTGACTCTCTGTCTCAGAACAAATTTTTGAGTTTTTCCTGTTGAAGTTTTTGGCAAATCGTCGAAAATTACTGTCTTAGGAGCCATGTAATGCGGCAAACGATCACGACAATGCTTGATAATCTCATTAGCACTGGCATTGCATCCATCTTTTAGTTTAACAAATGCACAAGGTGTTTCACCCCAGTGATCATCTGGTCTTCCCACTACAGCAGCTTCAAGAACAGCTGGATGGCTAAAGATTATGGACTCCACTTCGATTGTGCTAATGTTTTCTCCACCAGAGATAATGATGTCCTTCGAACGATCCTTTAATTCTATGTAACCATCAGGATGTTTCACTGCCAAGTCCCCACTACGAAACCAGCCACCTTTAAAAGCATCTTCTGTGGCTTTGAGATCCTTTAAGTAACCATTCATTACAGTGTTTCCTCTAATCATCACCTCACCCATTGTTTTTGCATCAGAGGGTACACTCTTCATTGATTCAGGATCTTTTACGTCAACTTCCTCCAGGCCAATATGGTTCACTCCTTGACGAGCATGAATCTTAGCCTGCTCATCAGGTGACAGAGAGTTCCACTCTGGTTTCCAAGCGCAAAAAGTTGCTGGACCATAGGTTTCCGTTAGACCATATCCGTGATTAACATTAAAATTGAGCTCTTTCATCTTAAGTAGAACATAAGGAGGTGGTGGTGCACCACCTGTCATAATGTTGACTGTCCTTGGAAGTGGTCTTTGGACACTCCGTGGTGCATTTATTATCATGTTCAAAACCGTAGGTGCACCAGCCATGTTAGTCACTTGGTACTGAACTATGCTGTTGAAAACCCCTTCCTCAGTGACACTTCTCATGCAAATGTTCGTGCCACCCTGTGCCGCCACAGCCCAAGTAAGACACCACCCATTGCAATGAAACATGGGAAGAGTCCATAAATAGACAGGCATCGAAGACATTTCAGCGAGAAGAGCTGCAGACAGAGAATTAAGATATGCCCCTCTGTGACTATAAATGACCCCTTTGGGTCTCGATGTTGTCCCAGAAGTATAATTTAGAGCAATAGCATCCCATTCATCCTTTGGCCATACTATCTCAAAAGTAGGTTCTCCAGTAGCTAAAAATGACTCATACTCTAGAATTTCTGTCCCCAAGCTATTAGTCCTGAATAACTGAGACTCTTTATCAGAGATCAAAATTAGATGAGGCAACCTGGCACCTGCCTTTGACAGAATTTCTAGTGCATCCTTAGCAATATCGAGCAACTGGTGATCTACTAATATAATTTTGGCCTCTGAATGTCTAAGTAATACTGAGACCATTGCTGAATCATGACGCGTATTAAGTGCACAAAGAACTGCCCCAGCCATCGGTACCCCAAAGTGCAGCTCATACATTGCAGGAATATTTGGAGCCAAGGCAGCAACCTGCTCAGAAATTCAGAAAGACTCAAGACCAGTACCAATACAAAAGATGGGGATCTGAACGAGAACTCATTTCCTTCTTGGTAAAAATATTTTTAAAATCTAAGTGGTAGAGGAGGCAAATGCTTAACTGATTCCAAGATATGTTTTATTTTCAAGGGCACCTGTGTTTCTTGGACTCATCACTGGCACCGAAGTCTTAATGCCACATCTTTTATCTTTTCGAGCAAGTCTTTCAAATAAAATTTTGTCGTCTTTTATCTGAGTTCATAATTTAATAACTGACCGGATCATTAATAAAAAGGGAAGTGCAGGCACGTACTCAATCTGAACCTGTGTAAGTATCTGGCATTGGTAGACACTTTTTCTATTAATTTTCAGTGTATTTTGAAGAATTTGCATGAAGTAACTGTACCCATGTCAAATCTTTTTGATGTAATTATGCCAAGATAAATGAGGATATGTGTAACAGTAGAATAAGACTAGTTTAGCCTGCAAAAATTACTCAGGTTGTTGCTTGAAAGATCTCGATAGAAGAAGTTAAACCAACACAACTAAGGGGGAGGGTGTCCTATTGTTGTCTACTACTCCCTTTCAGGAGAGGGTTATCTAACTTATTTGGTGAGTAATGCAGGAACATAAAAAGATGATCAACTCGTTACAGATGTGGAAATGGCCCTCTCAAAGACATTTTTCCATTTAGTATTATAACCTCAAGCAACTACGGCAGAGAATTGAGGACAGCAGGAGTGGAATTTTACGTTTAGAAGACTTCTGAATAACTGGGAGGTTGCTAGAGCGGATGAGCTCTCAAGACTTCTCAGAAGTTTCAAAGGCACTCTTGAACAGGAGGACAGTCTATCTGGTACAGAGACAGCAGAGGAGTTTTCTCAGTGAACAACTTATGCTATTTAAACAGGTCTGAAACATAACACAATGTGCCTTGGAACTGGAAGCACATTTGGAAGGTGAACATCTCATCCGAAGTGGCTTGCTTATGCTGGTTAGTTGTGAAGGAGACAGTCTTGACACATGACAGCTCGGTGAACAGTGGAATATAACTGTGCTCTAGGTGTTTTATGTGTGTGTGAGAGAGAGAGATGGAAACAAACAGCCACTTGTTTCTCCATCGTACAACTGCCAGCAAGTTGTGGCAGCTGTTCATGAGTTTGAAAAGTCTAAACTGGATTATGCCTACGACAACTGCTGAAATGATAGTATGCAGGAATGACCCAGCCAACTTATTGAGGAAGAAGACTTAGTGGAATATGGCCCCTGCATGCATTTGGTGGATAATTTGGAAGGAAAAAAAACTCAAGATGCTTTGAAGGGACAGCAAACTCTGAACAAAGGATCATTATGAATTGTATATTTTTGGTGCAAAGAGGCATTAGTAGAAGATGTAGATTAAGCTGCAACACGTGTTGGGGTCTTTGTAACTAGTTTCAGGACTAAGGTTCCTTTTTTGGGTGTCCTGTAACACTGGTTTCCTCTTAGCACAGCCTTTGTGCTAAGGGTTACTTGACTTGTTAATAAAATATCTGTTGTTTTAAAAAAGAAGTCATCTCACTACCTAAGAGGGAGAAGAAAGAGGAAAAGCACAAAACTTTGTGAAATGTAGAGGTACAAGTACTTCTCTAGTTGAATTCTTGAAATTGTTTCATTGTTTGAGAAACTTCAACGTGAGAAAAGAAGTGTCTAAAGCCAACAACTAGCATTTTTCTTTCTTCAGATCTCCCTCTCCTTCACCATCTGCTACATCGTCTCTGAAACCCCCTTTCCTAATAGTTCTAAAGAAGTGGCGTACATCAGATTGAGGGACAGGGACTTGTATCTTTCTTTTGTTCTCTTTTAGAAGTGTATCCTCAATAGTTCTAAAGATTCTTTCTTTCTTGTCCTGATAGCTATTATCCATGCATTACCCTACAAAACTGGTACTGTTTTTATTAATCAGGTGTATTCCTTTATATCATACACATGATTCTCGATAATTTGATTAGTTTAGTGTCAAAGACAAACTTATATTACCTAAAATAAAACCAAAACAAGATTCAGCCTGCATCAAAAATTGATAGTTACTTATACTGAATACACAAGAAAGCCAGCCTCCGCCTAATGCAGCCAAAAAAATAATCTGTGTGGTACTAACTGTAGACAAAGGTATCTAAACTTTTCAAAGTCACCAACACTCAAACTTAATGATGAGACTCTTCTTTCTGCAGTAAAGAGAACTAACTCACACCAGAAAACTACTCCTTTAATCCCAATTTATTCAACGAAAGTTAATTTAACTAATCTTTCAAGCTAAATTGGATTAAATCAGCTCAATATTTAAAAATTTTAAACATAGATATATTCAAAAGCTATATAAAAAGCACAACACAATAACATACCCAGTGAAATTCCATAAGTGGGGTTTGGAGAGGGTAGAGTGTATGCAGACCTTACCACTACCTCAAGAAAGTAGAGAGGCTGTTTCCAAAAGACCCTCGACTGAAGTGCAACAAATTCAAATAAAAGAAGAAGAAAACAATAAAAGAAAACATAGCAATTAATAACAACAACAAAATAATATTACAATCAAACACAATAAACAACATATGATCATAGATATGAAAAGCAAGAACTACAAGAATACGACTAGTACTGAGACAGACACTAATACAACAACAACAACATGCCCGGTAAAATCCACAAGTGAGGTCTGGGGAGTGTAAAGTGTACGCACATCTAACCGGGGAGTGTAAAGTGTACGCACATCTAACCACACTAGGCTGGACAGACACCAATAAAAAGCACATTAAATTGCACATTTTTCCATGCCAATATAATGACAAATACATCTTACTCCCTCTATTCCCTTTTAATTGCTTCCTTTTTCCTTTTTTTAGAGTCAAACGATACAAACTTTAACAAATATTTTAAAATTTATTTCTTAATTAAATTAAAAAAAAAAAGAAAATTATAATTTATAGTACTTTTTATGTAGTTTTTTAATATCCAAATTTTAATTTAAAAAATTAAATTAATCTAATCTAATTTAATTTTAAAACTTAGTGAAATTGACTCATGGAAAAAAGAGCATACCAATTAAAAAGAAAGGAAGGGAGTACTACTCTCACATAAATTGGGAAATAGCTGGTCCCTCCAACAATCATGTAGGGAAAAGGCACACATATATGCACCAGCCACCAATTAAAAGTTGCAACTTTAAAGAGGGGAGTATTAATTAAAATACCTTAAATTTAATAAAACAGCAATAGTCTAGTAACAATTAAGTGCATGAGATGGAGAAATACATACGACATCACCGCGAGAAATTCCAAGTTGAGTGAGAGCAGAAGCAAGACGGAGACACCTATCACGGGTTTCTCTCCAAGTAAACTTGACATCTCCGTGAACGATTGAAAGCCTATCTCTATACACAAGTGCTGATCTTTCTAAGAAGCTTATGGGACTCAATGGCACGTAATTTGCCGAACATTTCACCGTGCCCTCCATTTTCGTATGGAAAAATGAGGCAGGGGCCGAGGAATCTATGCTGTCGCTGGAGTTGGGAGGAATTAGGAGAAATATACTACTGTACTATTTCAGTTACGTAATTATACTGAAATAGTCTGAATAGTAGTACTACTTCATCTGCCTCTGTTTGGTTAGGATATTGGGGTGTGTACCAATTTTCTCGGTTGGTTCAAAGTATCTATTCCCTTCGATTAACAAACAATTTTATCTATTCAACTTAACATAAAATTTAAGAAAATATATAATATTTTTAAATTATCTAATATTAAATTAAAATAATATTATTCGATTTTGTTAGTTTATATATAAATAGAATAATATTTTTTTTTTACTTACCAAATACTAGAAAAACTATCTCATCAGATAGTTTTTCCAAATACTAATTTTGGAAAAATTATCTCATCAAACCGACAATCTGCAAATCGAGTAGTGAACATATCTCCCGTTAATGGTTCAAGATAGCGAATAATGGAGGGTGATTCAAACCCAACATAAATTCCTAACCTTCTTTGGGGCCCATCTTGGTGCGGTTTGGTGGCGCTATAGGCACATAAATACCGCACCTAAAAATTCTCAAATGAGATATATTAGGCCCTTGACTCAAAACCAATTGCAACAAAGAAAATTTATGATAATTTATCGATCTAAGATGAACAAATGTTGCAGCATGCAAAATTGCATGACCCCAAACAGAAGTGGGCAACTTAGTTTTCATAAGCAATGGTCTTTCTATCAACTGCAGATATTTAATTAATGACTTAGCAAGGGCATTTTGAGTATGAACATGGGGTACAGGATGTTCCACTCTTATCCCAATCGATAAGCAATAGTCATTAAATGCTTGGAATGAAAATTCTGCAACATTATCAAGGCTGATACGGGAATAATCATGGATATGGACTTATGAGAGTGCATTTTGGGTCCGAGACTTGGTGTGTGCAATTGAAGTGCAAAAGAGAATCTAAGTGCACTAAAAATCAACCAACATATTACACTTGATAGGCACCTAAGTCTCTAAGTGGCCTTTTGGTCTTTTTGTATTTTATTTGTAACCTAGTATAAATAGAACATTGTAGGGCTTTTAGACTTAGTTTATTGATGATGTTGTAAGTCTTAAGACATTAGAAAACACAAGTCCTCTCTTCTCTTGGGAGGCAAAACCGAAACTAGGATACAACAATAGGGTGGATTCTCTTTTGTTGTTGTTTGCTTGGAAA
The DNA here is from genome assembly GCA_030864215.1 of Capsicum pubescens. Lineage (NCBI taxonomy): Eukaryota > Viridiplantae > Streptophyta > Magnoliopsida > Solanales > Solanaceae > Capsicum > Capsicum pubescens. Next base: position 326,885,043 of record CM061538.1, on the reverse strand, counting down.
CATTGATGCTTGGGAGGTGGATTCCGATCTTGTGTCTTTGTAAGAGATAGGTTTATTGTTGTGTGTAGTGTTAAGGATCCAAGATTGTCCATTCTTGAGTTCTTAAGATTATACCTTCATGTGGTCTATTTATCTATCCTTTTACCTTCTTGTAATCTTGTTTATTGTTTGTGTTGTAATCTTGTGTTCTTGTTGTTATTGTTAAATCCAAATCTTGTGTCTTCTTTTTTATCATCTTTTGTTAATCTTGTTCTTGTTCTTGTTCTTGTTGCTGTTTTGGTGTTAAAATACACATTGTAATTCTTCTTGTTGATAGCGAATTCGAGAGTGGTCTCCATCTTGGTCCTCGGATCCTTAAGATTGTGGACTAATTTGGAGTGTGTTTTGTGCCTTTCGTTGTCATTCTTGTATCATTTGGTATCATAGCATGGCTTGATATTGTTCCCACAAGATCAATCTTGGGCTTGTTAGTGGAAAAATAAAAAAAAAGTGTTCAAAACTGAAAATTTCAGAAAAAATAGCAATCTGTCCGTGTTGTGTTCTTGGCCGAAAAGTGTGTTCTTGTTGTGTCTTGGCCGAGGTTTTTACTTGTATTTGTTATCTCTAAGTGTTAGTTTTGTTCCTCACTAACACATTGAGTCTATATCTAGATTTGAACTTTTAAAATTGATGTTGTTGTTGTGAACATAAAACTTGGCCGAATTATTGTTGAAACATTATTGTGGTGGACTGTTTTGGCCTTGTGGTCTTCATCTTGTTGTTGTTCTAAGCTTGGCCACGTGGTATTTTTCCTTATTGGTGGCCTAAGAACCATCTTGTTGAAGTTGTAGTTGTCTTGGCCAAGTGTTGAAGATATTGTATTGTGAAAATTGGAAGTTGGCCGTGTGAAAATTGTTGGTGTTCTTGAAGATTGTTATTGGTTGTTTTTGGTGATTGTTGATGTTGTTCATGGAGTTCTTCACAATCTTCATAGCTTTTTAAAATAAGGTGAACCTTAGATCTATAAAGGTGAAGGGAAAAAGGTAAAGCTTTGTTAGTCTTGAAAGACTTACCATCACTCATCAACTAGTCAATCACATCTCAACCACTTTCCAACAACTTTCCATGATTCAAGAATCCATGTTTTAACGGTAGTACAAGTCTAGTCAAAGACATTTGAGTCTTGAATTTTGAATTGAAAAGAAGCTCCAAAGACTAGTTTGTATTTCCCTTCATTGAACAAGTTCCACCAAAGGTCCCAAATTGAAAATTGACCAAGACTTGAACTTTTGAAATTAACAACTTGATAAAACCAAACCAATATGTGGCTGCCACATCACGTTTTACTATTCACACGACAAAATTTTAAGCTCAAATTTTGATCTTTTAGTTTCATTGTGTTGTCTCTTTAGTTTCGTTTGTTGATTCCATTACTAACGTACGAGTTAGTACTAGATTGTAAGTTAGTTTTGAAACCGTTCTTCGTGTTAACTTTCCTTTGTGTGTCTTAATCTTTTGAGTCATTTTAACGTCCTTGTGTGTTTTTTTTCTTACTCTTTAGAGTCATTTTCAATGTTGGATTCACCTCTCAACACCTCTCGGAGTATAAGCAAGCTTTCAATACTTGTGAGATTGAGTGTGAGTGATCCGAGAGACCCGAAATAAAAGAGAGAGTGAGGATGTTTTGTATAACTAACGTGTTTTCTATTTTGTAGGTAACTTCTTTGCCACAATGGATATCATTTTGGCCCACCTTGATGCTATTGCCTGAGAAATAGCTAAGACAAATGCGGGTCTTGACAAATTAGGCTCGGATATGTCTACTATATTTGAGAGGTTGGATTGAGTGGAGAGTCGAAGGAATTCTCGTGATTCTACTTCCGAAGCTTTACCTCAAGCAATCAATCCTCCAAGACCACCACCAAATGACATAGACATAAACCAAGCCACCAAATGTCCTCCAACCCGAGACCTACATAGGTCGATCCCTCCTTCATTCGATCAAGTCCAACAAAAAGGACTTGGAAGCCAAATCTCTCCCGTCTAAGCTCCACAACCGAATCTTTACTTTACCAAATCAATCCTCTCAATTGAAACTCCACTTCACCAAAGCCGACATGTCCATGTAGAAGAGAATGGTAGAAAGGAACATGACGGATATAAAGTCTACGACGATGCTTGTATGATGGTAGGAGACTTATTTCGAATGAGATTGAAGACAAGTCTCAAGATGAAGAGGAAACCTAGATTCAAAATAAAGATGTTGGCCAAGACTTATGTTAATATTTTGCGGGCTGTTTTGAGTGGTTTATTTTAAAGTGGCCGATTGAACGAGGTGAAACCATAAATTTGTGGGCAAATTTCTCTCAAGATGGAGAGGATGATGCGGGAATAATCACGAATATGGACTTATGGGAGTGCATTTTGGGTCCGAGACTTGGTGTGTGCAATTGAAGTGCAAAAGAGAATCTAAGTGCACTAAAAATCAGCCAACATATTACACTTGATAGGCACCTAAGTCTCTAAGTGGCCTTTTGGTCTTTTTGTATTTTATTTGTAACCTAGTATAAATAGAACATTGTAGGGCTTTTAGACTTAGTTTATTGATGATGTTGTAAGTCTTAAGACATTAGAAAACACAAGTCCTCTCTTCTCTTTGGAGGCAAAACCGAAACTAGGATACAACAATAGGGTGGATTCTCTTTTGTTGTTGTTTGCTTGGAAACATTGATGCTTGGGAGGTGGATTCCGATCTTGTGTCTTTGTAAGAGATAGGTTTATTGTTGTGTGTAGTGTTAAGGATCCAAGATTGTCCATTCTTGAGTTCTTAAGATTATACCTTCATGTGGTCTATCTATCTATCATTTTACCTTCTTGTAATCTTGTTTATTGTTTGTGTTGTAATCTTGTGTTCTTGTTGTTATTGTTAAATCCAAATCTTGTGTCTTCTTTTTTATCATCTTTTGTTAATCTTGTTCTTGTTCTTGTTCTTGTTGCTGTTTTGGTGTTAAAATACACATTGTAATTCTTCTTGTTGATAGCGAATTCGAGAGTGGTCTCCATCTTGGTCCTCGGATCCTTAAGATTGTGGACTGATTTGGAGTGTGTTTTATGCCTTCCGTTGTCATTCTTGTATCAAAAACGAATAGACTTAATTTGATTATCAGGAAACTGTGCCCGTAATCATATTATTTGTGCCAATAATTTTGTAAATGCCAAGTTGTGAGATGACAATAGGCCCACATGAGACCATCTAGATGAAGCATCTATTAGGACCATAAAGTATCTAAATGACCCACTAGGTGGGTGAATGGGTCCACAAATATCCCCATGTATGCGTTCCAAGAACGCGGGAGACTCAATTCCAACTTTTGTTGGTGATGGCCTCACAATCAGCTTGCCTTGATAACAAGCATTGCATGAAAATTCACCATTCGAAAGAACCTTCAAGTTCTTTAATGGATGCCTATTTGAATTTTCTATGATTCGTCTCATCATTATTGATCCTGGATGTCCCAGACGATCATGCCAAAGTACAAAAGTATTGGAATCAGTAAACTTCCGATTTACTATAAAATGTGCCTCAATTGCACAAATCTTTGTCCAATACAGGCTAGAAGATAAAACAGAAAATTTTTCAATAACACATGTCTGCCCAGAAACATTCTTGGTGATACCAAGATATTCAAGATTCATCTCATCAATTGTCTTGATATGATAACCATTTTCACGGATATCTTTAAAACTCATCAAGTTTCTTCGAGACTTAGGAGAAAACATGACATTATTTATGATGAGTTTTGTTTTCTTGGGCAAGATTATAATGGCTTTTTCGAAGCCTTCAATCAAATTAGCACTACCAGAAATTGTAGTGACATTAATCTTGCCCATGTTTAGATGATAGAAATATTTCCCGTCTTTGAATATCGTATGTGTAGTGCCAGAATCAATCAAACATATATCTTCACAATTTGACAGCTTACTTTGAAAATTATCCATATCTTCAAATAAAAGGACATACACCAAATAAGATATATATTAAATTTTTGTACAAAGTGAAAGCTTATACTATAAAAAGTTGTTAATCCGACATTATTAAGCAATTAAAAAAAATATGTCCAAAAACTATTGAAACAATATAATATTTGATAAGGAATCTAATATGTAATATATTATATATAATTAATAGTACGGAACAGTATCATGCAATACATACAATAATAATATAATATTATTATATTATATTTTATCCAGTACGTTAATATGCAAATATAACATTATTATATTATATTTTCTGAACACATATGGATAAGTAATGAATATATGTGAATATTATATTAAAAATATTAACATGCAAAACTAATATTAATATTAACATGCAAAATATTAATATGCAATAATGAACACAATAGAAGTTCGTGCAAGTTGCACGTATCGTCGTCGTCTTTTTTCTTTTTTTAAATTTAATAATGACAAAATTGAAATTCCATTCACTTCAATAATAAATTACAATAATATAATTGAACTAATCAATACAAATTAAAAATCAATACTCATGCAAACAACTATTTTTACATGATTTTTATTCTCTAACTCTTATCAACAATAAATTTTTTTTAAAAGCATTCATTCTTCCATGTTTACGGAACCATCATCAATCAAGTGATCAATCTTTCCTTCTGGGTGCTCGTAAAAGTCTGCTACATCCAAGCATGTGATGTCAACTTTATTTTCAGAGAGAAAGTTAGCCTCGGGACTTCTCTCTTTCTTCTTTAGTGATGCTTGATAAAGGTCCACTAAGTGCTTGAGAGCACGACAGTCATGTGAATAGTGTCCTTTTCCACCACATCGAAAACAAGTAATTGTTTCACATTTCTCATTTTTTTTCTTTTTGTTAGATGAATGATTAACACCCGAAACAGGGTTTCTTTCTTGATCATCACGACCACGACCACGTCCATGACCAGGGCCGCGACCTTTTCCACGCCTAGCATGGTGAGCATGCACATCATTCACCTCAGGGAATGATGTAGATCCAGTTGGTCGGCTCGTGATTTTTCATCAACAAATCATTATTTTGTTCAGCCACGAGAAGATGGGAACTCAGTTCAGTATACTTCTTGAAACCTTTTTCTCGATATTACTGCTGTAATAGCACATTCGAGGCATGAAAAGTGGAGAGTGTCTTTTCCATCATATCGTCATCATTGACCGTCTCTCCACATAGTTTCAATTGAGAAGAAATTCTGAACACGACAGAATTGTATTCATGAATAGACTTGTAGTCTTGAAATCTTAGATGCATCCACTCATATCGTGCTTACGGGAGGATGACCATCTTTAAGTGGTCAAACTTTTCTTTTAGGCTATTCCACAATACGAGTGGATCCTTAGTAGTAAGGTACTCAATTTTTAGAACTTCATCAAGATGATGACGCAAGAAAATCATAGCCTTAGAACGATTTTGACTAGATGCTGTATTTTCATTCTTTATGGCGTCTCCAAGACCCATAGCATCTAGGTGGATTTCAGCATCCAACACCCATGAAATATAGTTCTTGCCCGAACTTTGAAGGGCAATGAACTCACACTTCGTAAGATTGTTAGCCATAAAAAAAAAGAAAGAAAAATAATAATACCTTAGCATTCAAATTTGAGACGGTAGAGTCTCATGCTGATAACGTGTTATAAAACAATAAAGAACAAGAAGAAGAACAGAGATAATAAAAATAGATTCTTATTTCTTCTCTTGAGGGATGATTTACAATGAAGGAAGCCCTCCTATTTATAGGGGGAATTTGCCCCTAGTTTCATACTAAAAGACAAATACATAAAATCCTGATAGACATCAAATAGATCTTGATAGACATTCACTATAATTGATATATATCATAACAAAATTTGTGTAATTTAACCTTATTTGTGATAAATCTTTCCTTATTAGAAGTCATCAAAATTTAAGTACAATTAATACTTTGTCATTAGTTTAAGAGTATATTGTTTGTTTATAAAAATAGCCTTTACCTTGTATATGTGAAAAGTGATAATCAATAAATTTGGAGGATAATTTTGTTATTTTATAACTTTATTTCAAGATAAATTATCTTGAGATTATTATACCACCAAAGATTATTATACCACCAAAAAGATGGATAACTTATTTTGATACTATTTGTTAATTTCGAAATAAATTATTCTAAACTCGACAACCAAATAAGACACCAAATATTTTAACCCTTAATTATTTTTTTATCCCGAAACTATTTATTTTAATACTTACACCAAACAACCCATCAACACACAATTTTCTTTTTATTACTTCTATTCGGTTATTTTAACTCTAAGGTTCTTGCCACCAAAAGTTGTGATGCAGTGGATGAGACCGATCCTCTCTAAATCAGAGGTTTCGATTCGAGTCTTGAGTATGAAAAAATCTTTGACAGAGAATGCTATTTCTTAATGAGCCTTACTCAGCGTGAATTTAAAATTAATTGAATTTCAATATGAATTTCGGAGATCGGTGCCCTCTTATGGTTCTTTATTGTTTACTCGATGAAATTATTTATTATTGATTTAAAGAGAGAAATGCTTAATTTTTTGGGAGTGGAGTGGAGAGCTAGTTATGATGTATGCGAGCTTATCCTTTCCTCAGTCATCAATATTTGAACCCACAAGTAAAAGACAATTGCTGCCCTCCACCTTTAGCTTCTCTTATCATCATTCTTCTCTTCGCAAAAATTGTCAGTTGTATAAAAAACGACGCCGTTTTGTGATTGCTGCTTCCTCCTCAGAGCTTCCGCTTCTTCCTTTCCCTATTGACCAGGTGAACCTACTTACTGAATTCTTTGTTTTCTTATCTCGCTTCCTTTCCTTTCCTTTCCTTTCATTTTTTTGGGTAGTGAACTTACCATTTTCTTCAAGTCAAATTGAGAGTTAAATTGGTCAGATTTTGCATTTTTTTTTGGTAAAGTTTGAGGTTGTTTGCAAGCTGAAGCTAAATACTTTTGTTATGCATGCAGGTATTAGTCCCTTCAGAGAAAAAGACACTACATTTGTATGAAGCAAGATACTTGGCACTGTTAGAGCAGGTACCAACATATAAACAGTAATTTCCAACTTAACATTCTATAATCATCAAATTAATCTGTATATATACCCGAATAACTCATTTCAACTGGCCACGTAACTGTATATCTAGATAATAATTAAAAAAAAACACAGTTGTGGTCTTTCTGACTTTATAAACATTTTTCTTACTATTTGATCACCTGCATAATGTTCTTGGATCCCACCTACGTTAGATCCCAGCAATTATCTTTGCACGAGAGAGTTATTGGTGCAATATGTGAAATAGATATTGTTGGAAATTTGAGAAAAGTAGAGAATCAATCGAATATCCTCACAAACATTGTCATTTTTATGAGTAGTGACTACCAAAACATTCTATCTTAACCACGGTTAGTTTCTCCTGCTCATTTTTGCAGTCTCTTTTTAAGAATAAGAAGTTCTTTGTGCACTTTGTTCTGGATCCCATAGGCATCAATGATACATCAGGAGAAGCATCTTTTGCTGCCAGATACGGTTGCTTGGTTGCAATAGAGAAAGTGAGTTTACTTGCTTTGCTGCTCTAAAAAATTATCAAATAGAACTCACAATAATTGAGATCTTCACTATGTTGCGCAGGTTGAGAAATTGGAGATTGGTGCATTGGTCACTATTAGGGGTGTAGGCCGTGTCAAAATTCTGAAATTTGAACAGGTAAGAACCCGACATGGTAATTCTCCTACATGGCTGCTGACACATTTTTCTATCTAGTAAACATGGTGGTAGATAGAATCACTTTAACCACTTCAAAGGACTTGGAATAATGAGTTTCTACTAAATGACTCATTTTTGTATTGCCTATATATGTACTGTACTGTACTGTAACAATTCAACACCTGAAAATGGAGTTGGACAAGGGACTTTCTACAGATAAAGGTAACTTTAGTCTTTGCCAATTATGTGCAACGTATGTTTCTTCTAGGCAGTAACCAGAGTCGTGGCACTCTACATGTGTGGCCCGGTTCTTCCCAAGCCATCTTCTCCTTTTCAATTCAATTGTTAGATACTAAAAAATAGTGTGGGAAGAAAATCTTTCAAGTAAAATTTGACGAGAAAAGGTACTAAGAGTCGAGGGATGTCAAAAGTAGGGTATGGAGCGAGGTACGTCCAATTTTCCCTATCAATGTTCAGCTTACTGATGGGAAAGGAGGGGCATTCGACTTTGCGCTTTTATAAATAATAGGTAGTTACGCCAACCGAGTAAGTTATTTTATGACATATGGGATTATAAGTAGTATAGAATCTTTACTTCATGTTTCTGGTAGCAATCATTTGCCATGAATATTGACTTAAGCACTATAGACACTCTTATGCTCACAACCAGAATATCCAAGAAGATCTTCACTTTGACATAATTTGTAGGCAGAACCGTACTTGACAGGTGCGGTTATACCATTGCTGGACAACATTCCACACAGTGATACAGAACTAAGTTCCAAAGTTTTGGAGATAAAAGAAGCCCTCCACAATTTGAATTGCTTGGAAATAAAGCTGAAGGTTCTCCTTTTCCCTTCCTCTCTTCTCTCTTTGTGTCAGTCTATCGTCTTCGGGAGGCTTTGCAGCTAATTAGCATATATTTCTTCAGGCTCCTGACGATGCTTTGTTGCAAACTTTAACTGTGAACTCTTTGAGATGGTCTGAGAATACACCTGTTCTGGATTGTGACAACAGCTTCATACCACCTCTTGCTGAGCTTGTATCCTTTGCAGCACTTCAGCCTGTTTCTGGTAAGTATTCAGTCTCCAAGTATATCTATGAATTATGCATAAACCTCATTTGTATCTAAGACATTTGACAGCTTCTGAATGGATTGGGAGCATGTCTCTGTTACAGGTCTAACTTGTCTCTATAAATAACTATATATTGAAACTCTAGGTTTGGAACAGGATGATTGTCATCTGCCTGTTTAGCTTCAGCAATACTTTTAGTAGTTGCTGCGTTCTGAAGTCCGTTAAGGTTTGTCTAACTTGGCTCTATAAATAACTATATATTGAAACTCTAGGTTTGGAACAGGATGATTGTCATCTGCCTGTTTAGCTTCAGCAATACTTTTAGTAGTTGCTGCGTTCTGAAGTTCGTTAAGGTTTGTTAGTTATAAACATGTGAGCATGTGATTACTGTTCATTCAAAACTCAAAATTGTGCCAACTCTTGAAACAACTTACGCTGAATTGAAATGCCCCGTTGGACTGGATTATTATGTACGTTTGACTAAATTTAGCTGGGAAAGCATAATCTGGACTATTGTTTTGCCTCCTCTTATCTACCTTACTTGACCTCTTATCAGGATAGCTAGCCCCTTGTTAGGCATAGATTTGTTCATATCTAAATATCCTGGAGCAAACAAGTTTATTTCGGGTTAGAGCAAATCACCATAATACTTGAAGGCATATTAACAGTAATATAATAGTTCCAGAGTTTGCATATGAAGATCAATGCTCTCATTTGTCACTCTTTTTTCCCTTTTGTGCTTCAGTTTACCAAAGCCTATAGTTAGATCTTTGCCTAAACAAAGGGGAAACGGCTTAAGAAATATCCCAACTTTCATATAGCATAGGGAGATGGGACAACCAAAGGGACTTTAATTAGCAGCAAGAAACATATCTTCTCCATTCTTGTTTGTATGTTGATCAAAAGAGAACAAGATCCTTGGTGTTACATCTCGCTCCTCATCAGATTTTCTCAACCAAAAGGGGTAACCTTTATGTCCCAAATATTGCACATTGCACACATTGGATCTGCAACAATGGGTATTTGACTAAATGTTACAAGATGTAGCATGCATATGTAGTTATGGATTGTGATGGTGGAAACCATTAGGAGCAGTCCAACATTCAAGAAAGCAAACTGATGATCTATTATGTCTGTTTCTAATTTTTCAATCTTGCATTCTTTCCATTTCACAGGATCCTCCGAGTCAGAACTGCTAAAGCTGCAAAAAAAGAAGTTGAGGGCAATGGACATCAAGGATACCCTAGAGAGACTTGAAGATTCCATAGGATATGTGCGAGATAATATTTCCTTGGTAGCAGTCAAGCTTGCAATTCAATCTTTAGATTCCCGGTTGTGAACGAATTCCTTAACAGGTTTCAATCTCTGGAACATGAAACTTTGCATGAAATGCTAAACTAGGTTCCTGTTGTTGGCACATTAAATTTGGTTACATGAAGAGATGCTGTATAGAAATCATGACATGGCCTCATGTATATTTGTTTTGGAAAAGACCGCTTATATATCTGTTGGCAAATATGCTGAAAACCGAAGAAAAAATGTTTGGCAGGAGAGGTAGCTCAGTCTATGCATCTTCAAGTTGAAAGAAGAGCATCGACAGTAAAAGGAGGACGGTTATCATCATTAGTCCCACTGTATATCAGCAAGTCTTTGGCATTTCAAGGAAATCATAGCATGTAATATTCACAAGGGAACAATGTTAATTTACTTGGTTTATTCAGCAAAGTGTTGGTTTAATTCATTTATATGTTTTCTACTATATTTGAAGTGTCAGTTAGAGATCAGGTATCAACATGTCTGTTCTATGTCATTTAGACGTTTGAGCACTAATTAAAGCTACGTGTCCTGTAAACAGCAAGTGAATTTCCCACGTTTGCCCACTTCATTTTCCTCTTCCCCGCTCTGAATCTCCTTCCTTTCGTTTAATGAATTAGTATCAAAAGATTTGAGAAGCAAAAGTGAAAAGTTGAAACACTCACTGGAGATTGTCAAAATGAATGAAACCAAGGAACAGAGAAAAAAAAATTCAAGATAGTAACAAATTATGAGGTGGCACAACTTGATGTTCAATTTCAGGGTAAACGTCACACATGCGTTATTCAAAAACTAATACACCCTCATAATAAATTTGTATTCTGGAAAGCAGATGATGCGTCCATTCAGATTCTACACGCTTCTACGTAAGTGATCGCTAAACTTAGTCATATATACTTTTTGTTGTTGCTCTGAATAGCAGTCTCGAGTTCGATAAGTATCGGTATTCTATTGGCTTCCGTTTATCTCTTAGCTTCTTCGTAATGAGAAGGGTCGATGTCTCAAAGTGAATCCTCATCTGTTGAAAGATGATTGCTTTATTCATTTCAAGTCTTCTTAGTCATATTTGGATGCACTTTTCATAAACGGTACATACTCCGTCTATTTTTGCTTATTTAGGTACATTTTATTTCAGTTGCTAATAAGATTCTACTTGGATATTGTATATTCATATTAAATAATGTCTTTGTCAATTGATTTTAGTAGAGTTCATCAGTTCACTCCTTGTGAAGCCAGATTTCTAGTGCTCGGATGAAAGGGTGTCACAATGCGAATTATATGAACTGAAGCCTCTTGACAAAATGAGGCCTTTGTTTAGCGAGCAAGAACAAACAGGTAATAATACAATGTTCCTTTGAGGCTATTTGTTTCTCTTTACTGAGCAAAGTTCTCTTGGTATGCAAGCGATGCATTGCTTGTTGTTGTAACAGGTGAGACACAACTTGATTGTCATTTACTGATTATAAAGATAGTTATACAAGCATATGTGTATGGGTTGTCGTCATAATAATATGTTATTTATTTTTAACTACTATGTCGGCTATTAAGTTTTGGTCTTTCCTTTAGTTCCACGAGTCAAACTCTCAGAAGAATAGAAATTAAGGTAAAATTTAAGATTAAAAGCTTATTAAAAATTGTAGAACCTCTATAAAATAACTCTTGCATTATTTTAATACTTCAATTTTCTCAACCTACTTCTACATTCTTCAGGTTATATACGACTGATGTTCAGATTTTGTTAACATCATTTTCAATCCTTAAATTCGGAGAAGAGAGTTTTTAAATGTAAGTAGAGGGTTGTCAAAGTTGCTTATTGAACCTAAAATGCTAACCATGGCGTTCTCATTACCATATCTAAGAAGTTATAAGTTTTTCAAATATTTGTATAGTACAATTAAATTTGTTTTCGAATAATTTTGAAGCTTTAAAAATAGCGGTTATTGAATTACATACATATATAATATCTGTCATACATTCATACATTTTACATGTGAATTTACACACATAATATATAGAAATCTCTGTTACGTACATGACTAAGCTAAATAGCTATTATCAAAAGGTGTTTATAAAATAATATCTCTAAATGTTGTAATTAAATAGGAACACACTCACGTTAAAAACATGCAAGTGATGGTGAATAGCAACTTAAAATGATCCAGTCTGAAAAGAATAAACGGGCAAAAACAACGGCAACTTTCATAAGCCCCAACTGTTTAGTACCTAATGACATCTTAATCCCTATTTTTTTATAATTAAATAAATCTCGGACTTTGAACTTTCGGATACATTACTTGATGTCTGGATACATCACTTTTCGATACATAACTAATCAATCAAATTCTTATGTATCATTAACACAGATCTCATTCCGATACATAAGTCTTATGCATCAGTAAGATAAAAAAGAATTTTGATACGTATTTTTTGTCATATGTTCAATCATATTTATTATTCTTATGTATCTATACACAAAAATTAAATTCATGTTTATAGTAATACAAATCTCTAATTATGTATCGATAACACAAAAAAAAATTATGATACATATTTTTTTATCATATGTTTAATCATATACATTATTCTTAATAACAATATAAAAAATAAAATATGTAAAATAAAGAATGACATTAAATAGAGATAATTGTACCAGGTGTGTACACCAAATTAATAAATGAGTAATATGTATTTGTACAAAGAGTTTTAGCATTGTATCATGAATAATTAATATATATTCTAACTTTATTAAATAATATAACTATAGTAACTCATATGCTTTGATGTAAACACTAATTTAGATAAGTATTTACCTATCAAAACATATGAAATATTTGTAGACCTTGAAGTTAGCAAAAAATTTAAGATTAAGAATGTGAAATAGCAGCTTAATATAATGAATAAGAGATAATAATCTCAAAATAAAATGTAGGTTCATTTTATTTGCATTTGATTAGGAGTATTAGTTAGTCATGAATTATTCATTCCACCATTTATATCAATGATGAAATAAGTTGTCTTATATATATGATGAAATAACTAATCTCATCAAATGTCCCAATCTATAAAATAGTTTTATTTAGTCCATTTCATGTCAAACAATACCTGATTGATTTTAGGTATTAAATTTCTAACTTGAGCACAAAGTCTACCAACAAATACATATTAGGTAGATTGAAGGTATTAATTAACCATCAAAGGATATTGTATAGTGGTTATTTCGGATTAGAGTCTTGGGTATGAAAAAATTCTTGGCAGGGAGAACTTCCCTCGAATGACCCCTACGTGGCGCGAATTCAAATTAATCAAACTCCAATTCGAATATCAAAACATAAGATGAAAAAACAAAAAAAGGCACTAATCAATAACCTTAAAAGAATATCCTTAAATATTAACTTTCTTTATTTATATTGGATATTGTAAATATTAGTTACTATCTTTGTTTATATTGTAATTAACATATCTTCTATGCCTTAATTAACATATCTTCTATGTCTAGCCTCAGCCAAATTCAAGCATTATTTGAACAATATTCTCCAAAATTCAGCTTCCAAGGGCAACTACGTCTTTTCAGCAAAACTGTTATACGTGTTACACTCCAAAATCATCCGCTGCACGTGTAACTCTGAAAAACAAAGTCGGTTTCTTAATTTCAGTCTCACCGTTCTTAATAAATCATAATCTAATGGTTTTGTTCATCCGCAGCTTCCCGCACTTTCTGGGTAGAGTAGCTTCCTGCTTCTGTATGAGTTCTCCTCCGTATACGCTTTATTTTTTCGATTCCACTGTTTGACTGTTTCTGTATTTCAACATTTCTGATCTATTTCTCAATTGCTTAGGAGAGTGTTTCAGTGTTTTAATCTTCAGTGATGATTTTTATTGTTTCGTTGATCGGGATACTATGGTTTTTGATTCCTTACTTCTGCAAGTTGCTTACTTTATTATCCGTTATTTCAAGCCTTTTACTAAGCTGCTATGGTATGTAAGAAATTATAAAGGTTGGGACGTTTGGGTTAAACATTTTCACGAACAAATTGAATCGTCCACCTTCTATTCCGGTGCTTCGAAGGTAAATTTTGTTTCTTTATACGCTTACCGCTACGCACTGAAAGGAAATATTTACAAATCTTGAGAAAGTTCAAAAGCATTGAAAAATTCTAGTTGGATAATAAAACGCTCCATTAGAAAATTCTTCTGTTGTGTTTGAAATGGTTAATCGTATAGAAATGTCAGTGCCTTTAGGGGGGACATTGGGTTGAACAATCACAGTTACCCTTCCATCGTTGTATTAAGTTTTGAACAGAATTTGCTTCCTGCAGATTCCAACAAGATTACCAGTAACCAACACCTTTCTCCAAATGAGAGGTCAGTAGAGAACACATAAAGAGAACACGTTTAGGTATCTAGGCTGGAAAATCATTGGCTTGAACACGCTTCTCTAAGTTTCCGCCAAAATTTGCTTTTTAACTACTACAAAAAGATTAGCAGTACCTAACACTGACTGGAGTTTAACCACCAGATAAATTCATAAATGACTAGAAAATCAAAGCAGAGTACAATTTACGTAACAATATATTGTTTCTATTCTCATAACTTATAGAGGATCATAATGAAACAGGGACAACATAATGGATAAGAGACTTCTTGTGAACGCCATCACAAAAGAAACTACAGCCTGGAGCTGTAAGGTTCGGGTAGTAGACAAGTTTCGGCCTCGCCAGAGCAAAGACTCATATGTTCTTTTTAAAACAATACTCGTGCAAGATGAAAGCATAAATGTCACGACCCGAATTGAGGCCCTGACCGTGACGGACATCCCGAACTATGAAGGTCCGAGAGCCCATCTTTAACTGGCAGTCATATACACAATTCATACTCTATAAGGAAATACAGAAAAATATAACAAGACGGAAACATGGTCATTCTATTAATTCAATCGAACAATACGCAATTAAGTTCATAAACATTCAAAAACACATGACACCAGTCTGCGAAATCTCTAACAACACGAAAACAACTTCTGTCTGAAAATTGGGACAAGGCCCCCAGTCGGACCATGAACAAAAATCAAATGACAGTGTCTCATAACAAGGCCTTCCGAAATAAGAGAGGATCACCAACTGCAAACTTCTGACAAATCAATCTACTGCTTAGCGGGATTCCGGAACTATGCCTCAAATCCTGAAATATATGGGGTCAATACAAATGTACTGGTACGTAGAGCAATTCAAAATAACATACTTTTATATAACATAAGTGAGAGCAATTTGTGAAACATTTTACATACAATATATGAAAATGCATGGGCATACTTAAAAGACTTTGAAACATTTCTTGAAATCACAACTTATTCTTTATCTTACTTCTGAGTTAGGTGGTACACCCTACAACTTTACAATCCCATGGGCTATATGAAATCCTTCCTTAACTCGAAGGCCAAGCCCCCAACCCATGTTTGCCGCAAGGATTGGAGTCTCTATCTCTAATACGCCAAGGGGCACTAGGCCAGCATATGATCCCTCTTGGGGACATAATAAACTCGTATCGTCAAAACACGATTTCTAGCAATGAACCCTTACACTCAAATGCCTTTTTTGGGTAATCACCTAACTCTCTTTAAGCCCATTTTTAACTCTTTAAGACATGCATTCTTTGAAATCAAAATCTGAAAATCTTACTCTGTTATGACATTCATTTGTTTGGTATTGTTATACCAAGACTTGCAAGTCATATCTCTAAGCCATACATTATCACGTTACAACTCTTTCATTCAAAACAATGTTCAGACCACCAAGTCATTCAAACAATACAAGAGGATTTGCATATCAAATTAGATGAAACTTATGCAAAGATTCTCTTTTTCAATTCATAAAACATGTGGTGGTCAAGTATCTTGTAACAAACCATGCAACTCTTTAAAATCATCACTTTTCATTTATATAAACAAGAAAACACTCTCTCTTCACTTCATAACTAAAATCAAGCCTTAAACTATAGTAAAGACATTTGTATCATGCTTCTCAATATGCAATCGAATAATTCATAACATATGAAAACAAGAGGCTTTATAACAAGAGAGGGGCATGCTCTCAATTCAACATTCAAACTCAAAACGTATACATACTTATATACGAGTACAAATCAAATTTAGGGAAAGGCCTCAAGACCAAAACATTATATCATTGCAAGAGTTCACAATGCATGTTTTTTTAATGAAATTCAAGAACCCTTCGTAAATATATGATTTTCTCAACATTCAAAACATTATTAAAATGATTTCAACATGCCCATGTAGTTTAGGAAAACTCCACGTACCTTATGTTCCTTAGATGAGGAATAGAACCTTAATCGTGACACTTTTCTTGGGAAATTTGGGATTGAAAGGCTTGAATTCTTGCCTTGCAAGAAACCCTAATTTCTCTTGTTCTTGAGAGTAGAGAGGATTTAAGATGTTTTAAAACTGATAAAAGATGATTAATAACGTCTTTTGGATGATTTAAGTCGTGTGTGAGGAAAATACCAAAATACCCCTTTAAAAACGTTATATCAGTACAACTTGGACTCGACTGACGGTTTGGGTAACAGACCGTCACTTTGTGTTGGGTTCGAAATCGAGAGGGCGTCATGCGGAAGCTATTAGTTGCAAACTATTGAGACGATAAATCAGACGAAAAGAAAAATATACTAAAAACATGATTATTATATAGTTTGGCCAATTGGCCTACATATAAAAACTTAATATAAAAGAAAACATAAAACTATTAGAGAGAAAATCTCTCCCTAAACAAAGACACTTTAAAGACTACATTGTGGATGCTATTGCGTTATGGTATGAGAAGGGGGGTCTTCTATTTATAGATGTCCAAAATCTTTCCTCCAAGAAAGAGGTTAGCCAAATATAGAAAAGAATTATATTTTTTTCTTTTAGGAAAAGTAAAAGTAATTATGGTAACTTTTATTTTCCTTCTAAGAAAAAATAAAACTTAAATATAGTAAGAAAATCAGGGCAAAAACCCTAACAAAGCTCCCCTTTTTGGCTTGATTTTCTTCACTTGATCCGTCTTCTCTTCATATTACGTGCATGAACTTCGTTCTTGATATAATCTTCATAACTGCTGCTTGCCATGGTTAAAAATAAGGTTTAAAATATCATGGTTAAAAATTGGTTTAAAAGTAATATTTTATTTTTATTTTTAAAGATGCAACAGCAGGAGTGTTGAAAATATGGTTGAAACTTATTCTCCACATGTAGTTCGACAAAAATCTTCATTATCATCCAAATTGTTGCAGTTTGATTTTGAAACCGCTTTGAACCTGTTTAATCTCGTCTTACCACACCATTGAACCATTGAACCGTAAGCTGTGATACCACTTGTTGGGTTCGAAATCGAGAGGGAGTCATGCGGAAGCTATTAGTTGCAAACTATTAAGACGATAAATCAGACGAAAAGAAAAACATACTAAAAACATGATTATTATATAGTTTGACCAATTGACCTACATATAAAAACCTAATATAAAAGAAAACATAAAACTATTAGAGAGAACTCCCCCTAAACAAAGACACTTTAAAGACTATATTGTGGATGCTATTGTGTTATGGTATGAGAAGGGGAGTCTTCTATTTATAGATGTCCAAAACCTTTCCTCCAAGAAAGAGGTTAGCCAAATATGAAAAAGAATTATATTTTTTTCTTTTAGGAAAAGTAAAAATAATTATGGTAATTTTTATTTTTCTTCTAAGAAGAAATAAAACTTAAATATAGTAAGACAATCAGGGCAAAAACCCTAACACTTTGGTGAATGACCGTCACTCCAACCGTCAGTTTATGACCAGAAGTCGACCTTACTGTTTAAGGTTGACGGTTTGGCTTGACGGGCCGTCATTGGATTGACGGTCCGTCACCCTTGCCGTCGTACTTCAGCAAATAGACACCTCTTTGGTAAAACGGGCATAACTTTTTATCCTGATATCGGATTAAGGCAATATTGGTGGCGTTGGAAAGAAAACTCAAAAAACTTTCATTTGATATATAGTAGGACCTCTAACTCGTCATATTCTAGGAGGAGTAGTCGATGGAAGTTGAGCCAAGTTGAAACGTTCACTAAAACTTAATCGATAGAAGAGTTTTCAACTCGTCTTTGAGTTAGAGGATTTTTGTGACCTCAATTCAAATTCAAAGGTATTCCCACACTATAGGATTGACCATCACACCTATATTAACAAGGAATCATTGGGTTCGGGCCTATACGCGTTGGAACAACAGTTTAAATTCTAGCCCAAAGGTGCGGGTGTTACAGTAAGTTTTCCTCCCACAGGTTATTTCAGCTATTTTATGCTCATTCGGGAAACCAAAGTTTATGAAAAATACAGAATCCCCATATCTTCCATCAGCCTTAAAAAAGTTTCTTTGCGAAAGGTGTATTCTAATTGAAATACTTTACACATCTCTACTTTACTCTCTATCGGTAATAAATCTTATGGCCGTTTATTTCAAATGTCGATTTGAGATTATATCACTTACAACTTTCTACATATCCATTCTTGGTTTATCCAAGCTTCAGTTATTTTGGTATCTGTGTTGAAGTCTCTTTGTTCGTTTGCACGTTGATGTTTGATCGAAACCTTGTTGCTTCTTTTAGTGCGAACTGCTGAATTTATAGGCATGTGAATGTTTTTTTTCCGATACACTTTCATGTTTGCGATGTCTTCCCTTTGAATCAGGTAGCATGGTTGTTGATGATCTTGAACTTCATAGTAAAGGGATTGCCCCATCTTTTGGTCTATTTTAATGTACTCAGTTACTGCTTTTATGAAATGAAATTTTTGCTTTGCTACGCAATAACAGCATCACCTTTTAGTTGAGTATATGGTATACTTTGGTCAAGTTTCTCCAGGGTTGTGGGTATGCTTGTCCTGAGTTCCTTTCAACGGGGCTAAGTTGTCAAGCTCACATTTGAAGGAACTCGAATCAGCAGATACTCCCAGTCGCCGCCCAAAAGTGTAATCCAGTGGTCAATGAAATATGTGAAAATCATAGGAGACCAAAGTTGTAATCCCAAAGAAATAACGCCAGCTGACTTCTTAGTATTAGCTTAAACATTGGTGGACACAGCTGATCGATAGTGTCGTAGGGTGTTCAGTGAAATAGTCGCAGTACACGATAGTATGTCAGCGTGCTCAATGAAATAGTCGAGGTGCACGCACGCCAATTACACCGTTAAAGTGAATAAACGAAGAGGTAACAAGACAGGGATCATGTAAATGTTTACTGCTTCATTTTCTAACTATGCAGGAGCATTGATTCTTGCTCTCTGCATTAGAGTTAGTATATGCATACAAGAATATACTCGGTGTATTCTCATAAAATGGAGTCTGGCAAGTTAGTAAAGACATCCTCTCTAAAATAAATGATACCACTCCAACAAAATAGCTGTTGAGTAACTGAAGACTTGGAGTGATTGTGCCTTCCCAATTTTTTCTATGTAAAAATTAATTAGAAGATTAAACTATATACTAATTAACATCTACGAATATAATATATAACATGATAAGATGATTAAATCCACAACCCTCCCTCCCAAAATAAACGGGGAGGGGGGGGGGGGGGGGGGGGGAGAACAAGAGATACATATGAATGGATGGAAGCCATGAGCTTTATTAATGAGGTACTCCTTTTCTTCTTCTTGTTTTGACTTTTAACCCTTTAACTTGTCTTTTGATTTGACCATTAAGCTGTAGATTTTATAATGATAATACTGAGATTATATTACATGACTTAATTGCAACCACGCTAGTCAATTGATCTCCCACAAAAAAACGTTTTGTTGAAAATTGGTATGCATGTATGCTTCTGTTTCACCAACCTAAAAGAGAATAGTATTGCATGTAGCTAGGATTATAATAATTATCAAATGACTGCAATCATGAATAATGTTATATATAGTTTTACTAATTAATTAAGCTCATGAATAATGTTATATGTAGTTTTACTTTGCTTCTATTTGAATCGCAGCTGCCACTTTGAGCTTAACAAAGGGCTTACAAAGTTATGAACAACTAAAAATTGTAACAACTTCCTCTATAAATTATTCTCACGTATGTAAAACTTTTCTTTCTTTACTCGACTACAGGAACAACAGGTTTCCATAGTACTATACGGTAAACCTATTAAGTGGGCCGGTCCGGGTCTGATACGGGACAAAACAAAGGAACACGAAATCACACCCCAAAACAGTCCACAAATCACAACAAATCGCGGACCAAATGGGGACCTCTCTCGGATTCGACAAACAAACAAGAATACAAGATATGTAGGTTTATTTGACACCAAAAACAGCAACAACAACAAGAGATAATCAACAATATGGTAGGAAGAAATAACACTATGATAACAAGAACCAACGGTTACAAGATTACAAGAACAACAAGAACCAATGGTTCACTAGACAACACAAACTAAAACATGAAATGTTAAGATAGGAAGTGAGACATACACTACAATAAGATCCAAGAACCCATAGACATATTCCATCTAAGGACCCCTAGAACTTACAATAGCAACACCACACTCTTACGAAGACATGAGAGGGATTCTACCGCTCAAGCACCAACGTTTCCAAGCAATACACATTCACAAGTGTTTTCACACTTGTCATGCCCTAGTTTTCGGCCTAGAGAGCCTTCTCTCAAGTGTTCTTACATCAATATTCAGCAACCAAATGAAATAAACCCTAACATGTTCTATTTATAGACTTATTACAATAATAGGCAAAATGACAAAAGTGCCCCTTAGTGTTAAATGACAAAGTGACTCCCCATGGAGTGCAATAGAGGGACGACTTTTGAGCCCTTTTCACACTCCAACTTGTACACTCCGTAGGTTGCATTCAACACACTAAAAAACGTCCATCTTCATGATTGTACCCGTATCAGGGTCAAACCGGCACCGGCCCGTTAAAATTTACCGGTTTTGGGCTGGTTTCAGTACCGGGTTATTTTAAATGGGTCGGGCCGGGCCCAAATAGTAAAATGTGCTCAAATGGATTAGAACTGGCCCACTTAGGAATTATCCGGTCCAGACCGGTCAAAGCCGGTCAAAATCTATTTTTTTTTTTTCATATTTTCATATTTTCATATTTTTTTCAATATATACACACCTATATACATTTTAAAAACGTTAAATAATATACATACAACATATATACACTAAATATATACTACTTTAGAAAATATGTACGCGTGTATAATTTAAATAGATACTAGTTTAAATTCTATAGGAAATATATGCACATATATACGTATAATACAATATATATACTATTCTACATAATATACATACAACATATATACACTAAATGTATACCACTTTAGAAAACATAGAAAATATATACACATCTATGTAGAATATATACTACTTTAAATAGCACTTGAAAGTTGAAAGATATATACATTACATAGTATAGTACTTTAGGAAACACATATACAAGACTACAATGTATGCTACTTAATATAATAATAGTTAAAGTTTTGAACATATATTCATTATATGTTTTCATTGTATTTGAACTTAAAAGATATTTATTTTTTCATTATGTGTATATATGTTTGTTATGTTTATTACTTAGTGTAAAGTTTGATAGTAATATATTCAAAATAACATATTATACATTACATATTAGACTACTTTAGAAATTTAATACACATTAAATATATATTATTTTAGTCTATAGAAAATATACAGACATATATGTAGAATATATACTACTTAAAATAAAATACATACAACATGTATACACTATATATATATATATATATATATATATATATATATATATATACTACTTTAAATACCACTTGTTTATATATGTAGAATATATGTGTATATATGTTTGTCATGTTTATTACTTAGTGTAAAGTTTGATAGTAATATATTAAAAGTATTTAATTCAAACAAGAAGTCAATTTAAATGAAAAAAATTACAAAGTAAGGAGTGAATGAATGTTGTATTTTATCGATTGAAAAATGATCCAAAACTTATAATTTATATAAATGAAAAATTACAAATTTCGCATCATTTTTTTCAACTCGTTCATGTTAATATTAACGGGAATTGCCATAGGATAATCAAAATCAATGGGGGTAAAATCATGCATTGGACTTGATTGTGCTGAGTTCTCCCTTGAAGTAAGAATTTCTTCAATATTCTGTTCGTCTTTCGGCTCCACCTCCATTCCTTATTTTTTTCATTCCGCTCTAATCCAATCTCTAAGGTAAACTAGAACATTCATAGAATTTCTTCCCGATGAGTGTTATTTATCTCCAAGATGTTATCGTCCTTGACTAAAAACGCTCTCCGATGCAATGGTTGACATTGGAACATTCAATATATCTCTAGCTAATCTTGAAAGCATAGGATATTGTCTTTCATTATTCTTCCACCAATCCAATGCGTTGATCCTTGCTCTACGATCCTCTATCGGCTGTCGAAGATAATACCTAAGCTCTTCCCGATAATTTATTGTGTATGTTGTTGACGGAGAAACCCTATCCCAAACATTTAAATCATAAAAGTAATCAGGAAAACCACTATGTGCCGGCCTTTTAGAAGATGATGGCTCATCGAGAGCTTGAGGGGCGACAGTTGGAGTGATATTTGTCGGTATAGCTACATCAAATAAATCGGCATAATGGTTATATAGTGCTTCTATGTAAATGTTCGCCTCACTCATAGCCGTAAACAAATCTGATTTTTCTTGAGGCTCTATCTCTAAGGAATTATAAATAACAGTACAGAAGTCGCACATAGTATTATATTTTATGCATGAATTTGGTATAGCACTAACCAAGTAAATTGGGGGAAGCGGGAAAAAATACTTTTTAAATTTAGCAAACATAGCACCAACAACTTCTTTGTAACCTTCTCTATCCTTATATTCTTTAAGCAAACAAGAAATGTCAGCTAAATAAGCTAAAATATTGCAAACAGTAGGATAATAAGTACCGAAAAATTCAAGCGTAGCTATATAAAATCTTTCGAAAAACTTAACAAGATCATCAATTGCAGTCCAATTAGAATCATGTAGTATACACTCAGGAAAAGAACTACAAAATTGATTAAAAGTCATTGTAACAGGAACTTTATAAGCAAGACAAGTTTTTAAATAATTGTAAGTAGAATTCCATCTAATATCACATTCTTCAGGCATTAATATCGGTCTAAGTCCACTTTATTCACATTTAACTTTAAATTCTCTCACTCTACCTATTCTATTATTTCCTTGAATAAAGCCAACAACAAGTTGAACCTTTTCAATATAAAGCTAAAAAAATTCAAGACCATCTTTTACAATTAAGTTATATATATATAAAAAGCATACTTAGCATGAAATATTTCAGGTAACGGCGGAGAAAGGTCATCTTTTAACTTGGCAATATCAGCCTTGTTGTTAGATGCATTATTAAAAGCAATACATAATTTTTTTTTCAATACCATAATATTCTGTGATTTTAGTAATAGATTGAGAAATAAATTTTCCAGTATGTATACGATCTTCATCATACAAAAAAACTAGAATATGTTTTTGCATAACAAAATTACTATCTATCCAGTGACAAGTAATAGTTAAATAATCATTTTTATTAACAACACGATCAAGATCAGAAGTTAGAGCAATTCTACATTAAATATTTTTTAATAATATAGATAACTTATAAACATATTGTGCATGGATTTTAAACATATTGGCCCGACAAGTACTTCTAGGAATATCATTAAACTTAGGATTATAAATTGCTTGAATATAATGAATAAAAACATCAGACGAAGCAAAAGTGAAAGGTAAACAACCCACTGCTATCATTTTCGTTATTTCTTCCTGGTCCTTCATTTTATTATAATTTTTAGTTAATTGACCGATTGTTGGGTTCAATCTAGTTTGTATTGGCCCACCAATAGCCTCACCACCTTGTGCAATAAATAACTTTCTAACGTGTCTATCTCTTAAATGTCTCATAAACGAACCTGTACCCCCTTTATTGCCTTCGGTTTTATGCTCATATATAATTTCACAAATATTGGATTGCACCTTACTTTCTCCTTCTATTTTCGTAAAAAAATTTCATGCAATACTAGTTCTTCTACGAGCTCTTGGGGCACGGGGAGGACAATTAATCGATTCAGATCTAACATTACCATTTTCTACTGCGGGTGTCTCACCAATATTATCATCATCTTCATATAAATTAACTGCATCTACTTCATTTTCTTCTTCTCTATCATAATTTTTTTGAGCTTCTGCATAATCCATATTGTGAGCACCTACACCAATTTCTTCCTCAAAAGGTTGACTAACCGGTAACGGAGGCACACAGGTATATCTATTACTTGAACTACCTCTACCGGAACCGCCATCAATTCATTTTTTACTACCACTACCACTTTCGGGATAAATTTTTTTGACACTTTTACCGAGGTTTCTTAATTTATCCATGATATAAAATTATAAATCAAACTAAAAAATATTTCAAATACACACAAATAATAAAAATAAATATTCAACAATTAATACACTAATTAAAAATTAAAGATAAGAGATGGAACAACAATACCAAATTTTGAAAGTATCCGAAAGTTGCGACTTTAGAAACTTTCCCTTGTATTTGTAATTGCAAAATTAAAAAATAAAATTGAGCACTTTAGGAGATAAATTAGAAGATTTGAGAGAGATTGAGATTTGAGAGAATGAGATTTGTGTGAAAAATGAATTTTGAATTGGGGGTATTTATAGATTTTTTTTTTTTTTTAAATATTAAGTGGGAATTAGCCAAATGACCGTTGGTAGGCCAACAACATTATAGCCGTTAGGCCTCCAACAGTCCATTTGGACCAACAGCCCACCAACAGTTACTTTAAACAAATAAAAATAAATTGAAACCGGGTTGGTCCGGTTACCCGGTGGGCCTAGTCCGATTTTCTAACTGGGCCGATCCACCGAGTCAACCCACTTGGTCGGCCCAGGTCTGAGACCGGCGGCCCTACAACCCATGGGTTGATCGGGCCTGGCCCACTAAATGGTCCGGCCCGACCCATTTGACAGGTTTGCTATACGGTGATGACATTCCCAAATACGAGAACTTATTCATTCTTTTTGAAACGTATTTGGTTTCTTCTACAAAAGTTAAGGATCCCCATGGTTATTCAATACGGGTTGGAACGTACGAGTGGGTGGTTGACAGATACACAATTGTTGAGCCCATTACCAATAACGATGAATTGGAAACACCTCTGTCTGCTCCAAGAAAGTTGGATGCACTTTCGTTTTCGGATATTGAACACCAACATTCAGGTGTTGAATTTGGTAAGCTCTCACTTCACATCTTCATCTGTTTTCTCCATCAGGTAAGTGCGCCTTATTAACTGACTTACTGCCTAACGTTTTACTTTTTATTACATTAGATTTACTGGCAGTGGTGGTTAACTGCAATGCCATATAGTATACAACTAACCAAAAAAAGCATTTCCGAGAAGCGATTGTGATGACTCAGAGGTAAGTTACTCGATCCCTTACATAAGCTTCACCAAACCTCCTGGTTACTTGCCGAAACATGGTTGCATTGTAGTAATTTATGTGTCTCCTATATCGACCAGAAAGAAACCTTTCCTATTTACTATATGGGACGATCTAGCAAACAATAAAGCTATGTTATTGCACCACCTGCATGAATATCCCGTCATTCTTGACAAACGTATAGGCGTTGCTGAATTTCGCGGTGGTATGTTGTTTACCGTACTCTCGATAACTCTTATTTCTTAATTCTTCGTTTTGTCTATTCAATTAAAACACCCCCATCTTTTACGTACACAACTCTGAGATTGGCAATAAAATATCAAATAACAATCTTAACAAATCCTCAATACGTGTAAGCTACTACTCTGATGAACTGGTATTCGTTAGCTTACTCCCCTTTAATAGCGCTGTACAAAAATATCTTCATTTATTTAA
This sequence comes from Capsicum pubescens, assembly GCA_030864215.1. Taxonomy (NCBI): domain Eukaryota; kingdom Viridiplantae; phylum Streptophyta; class Magnoliopsida; order Solanales; family Solanaceae; genus Capsicum; species Capsicum pubescens. Next base: position 326,858,913 of record CM061538.1, on the reverse strand, counting down.
CTTAATATTTTCAAGGTGAAGAACAATGAACAAATGTTTCTATCTTACACTTTAAGAAGTGCATCGCCATCGCCTTCCTCGCTGAATCTTGCACCTGTTGAAGATTAAGTATTATCTATATCAGCCATTCCAAAGTTGTTATCTACAATTAGTTTCTTCCGCAATGTACATGTTTTTGGGTTCATAGTATATGAAAGAAATGTGAATGGAAAAATGCAAAGTAAAATGGTGGAGGGAAGGAGACACTAAAATGGAAAGTGTACTCCCAAATTAGAAAGTTTACTTTTACTCCCACATTGGTGGAAGAAGAGAACTTGGAAGTGTTTATAATAAAGAACACTTACTCCACATGATAAGTGAGGCAAGAAATAAGAGATGCCTCGCGCCGTCATCGCTCGGCTCGGCTTCGGCTTCGGAATTGGATTTGGATTTAGATTTTTCAAATGATCGATCGATGAGATATATCTTTTTGGATAAACTTTATTTGACGAAATCTGATCAATGACAATGACGCAGGAAATTTTTGTGTGTGTTTAATATTCCATTTATATGCATGCAGTAACAGTAACAGATGCAATATTTCGACTGAACTGATGCACTGTTTCTCTTTCGACCGAACTGATGCAGATTTTTGAAATAATGTTTCCTGAACTAATACATTGGTTCGAACAAATGCAATTCTTCAATGAAGTGATGCACTGTTTTGAACTGGTACACTGTTTCGTGAAAAGGTATACTGTTTCAGCAAAAATACTGTACTATTTTGGGTAAACAAACATGCATTTTCAGAAAAGTCACACCTCTAAATTGAACCACTGCCGCCTTTTCAAAGAGGCATGTTATGACTATATAAACCTGGTTTCATTCACAGGTTTTGATAGGAACGAAAATTTCAGAATAAAAACACTCTTCTTGCCTTAAAAATATTCCGTGTGATCACTCAAAACGTTCAGTAAGTTCGAAGATATTTTAATTGTTTGAGGTATCGCTACAGTTGGTCTGTTTGGCCATTTTATCCTGGGAGGAAAAATTCCACAACCTCGGGTACAGTGAGGGGAATTATTTACTTAAGGAAACTCCGTGAATTCGGACGACTTGGCCATTTCTGTTTCATCTTTATTTCTGAAAATAAAATACACCTCTTATAAAGATCACTTTGATCTTGGGTTGAGGGTATTTTCTGTACTTTATTTTGTTCTTGTTCATAAACTTGAACTAGTTGAAGTGGTTGATTCTAGAATGCAGATTCTTGTACCCGTAGAAGGAAGAATAACAATCTTAATGAAATAAATTTTATAGAATCTGTATTACTTGTTTTGGAGATTAAAGCTTTAAGCTTTCTACTCCGTTTGAATTTAACTAGTGATTAGAAGACATAAAATCTTCATCACAAGTTAAAGTTCACTCGGTTGGAGATTTGAAGTTATAAAAACTTCATCGTTAACTAGAAACAAGAACAAAAGTTTAAAAGTTATTTAACTTTATAAGTAGTATTCTGAAAATACTAAATTTTTCTATCTTGTGGCGACAGGAAAAATAACAAGCGAAAGTCAAATGCAAGATGCGGCAACGTCTGTGGGGGCAACTAATATTGCCCCATCAAGTCGCACAAATGCTCTACCTATAATGGCACCAGCGGAGAAGCCCAGAAAATTTACGGGCATTGACTTTAAGCGATGGAAGCAAAAGATGTTCTTTTACCTCACCACTTTGTGTCTACAACGGTTCACCAGTAAAGACGCTCCTGAGGTGCCATAATTGTAGAAGCTTGAAAACATTCAGACTTCCTTTGCAAGAATTATATTCTGAGTGGTCTCCAAGAAGACCTCTACAATGTTTACAGTGGAACTAAGACATCGAAGGAATTGTGGGGGACACTTGAACGAAAATATAAAATAGAGGATGCGGGAATTAAGAAATTCCTTGTTGCACGGTTCCTGGACTTTAAAATGATAGATAGCAAATCTGTTGTCTCTCAAGTGCAGGAGTTCGAAGTCATAATACATGATCTCCTAGCAGAAGGTATATCTTTGAAAAATACCTTAGTTGAAAAAATTAAAAATGTTCTTAATACTCACATAAATGTTTTGTAAGTTTGATTGTGAATGATGCATTTCAAGTAGCAGCGAAAGTTGAGAAGCTACCACCTTTGTGGAAAGACTTCAAAAACTACTTGAAGTATAAACACAAGGAGATGACTGTTGAAGATCTAGTTGTCCGATTGTGTATTGAAGAGGATAATAAGGCTGCCGAGAGAAGTTCAAAAGGGAATTCTATAATTAATGGAGCACATATTGTAGAAGATGATCAAAACAATTCTAAGAAAAGGAAGAAAACTGAACAAGGAAGCCATCAACCCAAGAAAAAATTCAAGGGAAAATTCTTCAATTATGGCAAGATTGGACACAAGTCCACGGATTGTCGTGCCCCAAAGAAAGGCAAGAAAAAGGATCAAGCAAATATGATTGAATCCAACAAAGAATGCGATGATTTGAATGCTATGTTCTCAGGATGCAACTTGGTGGGAAATCCTCGCAAATGGTGGATGGATTCTGGTGCCACCCGCCATGTATGTGCCAACAAAGAGTTGTTTTCGTCATTTGCTCTGGCTCAAGTAGAAGAAATGATCTACATGGATAACTCCGCTACTGCGAAGGTAGAAGAAACAGGAAAAATATGCTTGAAAATGACTTCAGGAAAGGTTTTGACACTTAACAATGTCTTGTATATTCCGGAGTTACGTAGGAATTTAATTTATGTTTCACTTCTAGACAAGAACGGATTCAAATGTGTAACCATTTCTGGAAAAATTGTAATTAGCAAAGGAGAAATGTATGTAGGAAAAGGCTAAATCACCGAGGGCCTTTATAAGATGAATGTAATGACTGTTGAAATAAATAAAAATTCAAATTCTTTTTACTTGCTTGAGTCCTATAATTTATGGCATGAACGTTTAGGCCATGTTAATTACAAAACGTTACGAAAACTGATTAACTTAGAAGTTTTTCCAAACTTTCAGTGCAATAAATCAAATGTCAAACGTGTGTGGAATCGAAGTATGCAAAGCATCCTTATAAGTTTGTTGAAAAGAATTCCAATTCCTTAGACTTAATACATACTGACATTTGTGATATGAAGTCAACACCATCTCGTGGTGGAAAAAAGTGTTTCATAACTTTTATTGATGATTGCACTAGATACTGTTATGTCTACTTGCTAAATAGTAAGGATGAAGCAATAGATGCATTCATGCAAAATAAAATTGAAGTTGAAAATCAGTTAGACAAAAAGATCAAAATGATAAAAAGTGATAGGGGCGGAGAATATGAATCTCCTTTCGCTGAAATATGTGTAGAGAATGGAATTGTCCATCAAACTACGACCCCGTATTCACCTCAATCTAACGGAATTGCAGAAAGGAAAAATCAAACTTTGAAGGAAACGATGAATGCCTTGCTTATAAGTTCCAGTTTACCGCAAAACTTGAGGGGGGAGGCTATCTTTACGGCCAACCGTATACTCAATAGAGTTCCCCATAGTAAGACACAATCAATTCCTTATGAAAAGTGGATAGGAAGAAAACCCAACTTGAAATATTTCAAAGTGTGGGGGTGTCTAGCAAAGGTCCAAGTTCTTGTGCATAAAAGGGTTAAGATAGGACCTAAGACGGTGGACTGCGTGTTCATAGGATATGCTAAAAGTAGTAAAGCATGTCGGTTTTTGGTTCATAAATTCGAACATTCGGATATAAATAAAAATACGGTAATTGAATCAGATAATGCTGAATTCTTTGAAAATATTAACCCGTATAAACTTAGACATGAACAGTATAGTGGAGGATCTAAACGACCTCGAGATGAACTAAGTGAGAATGTACATAATGAAGAAAATACAAGATGTAGTACACGTCAAAGAACGTCAACTTCGTTTGGATTAGATTTTTTAACATTTCTCTTAGAAAATGAGCCTCAAACGTTTAAAGAAGCGATGTCGTCGTCAGACTCATCCTTTTGGAAAGAGACAATTAATAGTGAGATAGATTCAATATTAAGCAACCATACATAGAAAATGGTTGATCTTCCTCCCAGAAATAAACCTTTAGGTTCTAAATGGATCTTCAAAAGGAAAATGAAAGAAGATGGCACTATTGAAAAATACAAGGCAAAGCTTGTAGTAATAGGCTTCAAATAAAAAGAAGGCCTTGATTACTTTGATACATACTCTCCAGTAACAAGGATAACATTGATTCAAATATTAATTGCCTTGGCTGCGGTATATGGTCTTGAAATCTATCAAATGGATGTGAAAACCACTTTCCTAAATGGAGAATTGGAGAAAGAAATATACATGGAACAACCTGAGGGTTTTGTGGTACCAGGAAAGGAAAACAAGGTGTGTAAACTTATTAAGTCATTGTATGAACTAAAGCAAGCACCTAAAAAATGGCATGCGAAGTTTGACCAAACCATGTTGGCAAACGGATTCAAAATAAATGAATGTGATAAATGTGTTTATATTAAAGACACTCCAAATCACCAAGTCATTGTTTGTTTATATGTGGATGATATGTTAATCATCAGTAGAGACATTTCTGACATAAATGCAACAAAACAAATGCTTGAGAGCAAGTTTGATATGAAAGACCTTGGAGTTGCGTTTGTGATCTTAGGTATAAGAATCCATAGAACTCCACAAGGGTTGGCATTGTCACAGTCTCATTATATCGAAAAGGTACTTGACAAATTCAAGTATATGGAATTTGGTATTGCCAAGACTCCATTGGATGCGAGCTTTGCACTTCGAAAGAATGAAGGTGAAAATGACTCACAATTAGAGTACGCAAGAGTATTGGGATGTTTAATGTATATAATGAACTGTAAACGACCAGACATAGCATGCGCTATCAGTACATTGAATAATCCCAACAAAACTCATTGGATGACATTGAAAAGAGTTTTGGGGTATCTTAAATACACTCAAGATTATGCTTTGCATTATAATCAATATCCTGCAGTACTTGAAGGATATAGTGATGCAAATTGGATCACCGAATCGAACGAAGTATAATCCACAAGTGGATATATATTTATTATCTGTGGCGGAGCAGTCTCTTGGAAATCATCCAAGCAGACTTGTATTGCTCGCTCTACAATGGAATCTGAATTTATCGCAATTGATAAAGCCGTTGAAGAAGCAGAATATATTTAAAATTTCTTGGAAGATATTTCGTATTAGCCCAAGCCAGTGGCACCAGTATGTATACACTGTGATAGCCAAACGGCTATAGGTAAGGCAGGGAGCATGATGTTCAATGTTAAATCTCATCACATACAACGGAGACATAATACCATTAGGGAAATTCTCTCTAGTGGAATTATCACTGTTGACTATTTAAATTCAAAGGATAATGTGTCGGATCCACTTACAAAAGGCCTATCTAGAGAAGGAGTGGAAATGACATCCAAGGGAATGAGTTTAAGGCCTAGGACAAGTCAGCATGGCGGTAACTCTACCTAGCAGACTGGAGATCTCAAGAGATAGGTTCAAGGAGATCAAACAAAGTTGTTTCTGACAGGTTCAACATTGTCAATTACTCAACCCATTCTCATGATGTAGACAATGTATAGTAAACAACGATAAGACTTAAGGTGAAAAGTCTTTTAATGATTATCTAAATTTGACAGATTTGACCAAATAGTTTAATCTATAGGATTGAACATTTAGAAATCACCTATGTGAGGGAGAAGTGGAGGCCGCTTCAAGGAGAATGTTAGTAAAGTCCTATTCTCTAAGCTCTCATGAAACCGAGACGTGTTCATGGCTGAAAAGAACAAAACCGTGAGAACCATAAACGTTAAAAGGCTGGTTGTGTGACATGTATTGTCTAGGTGTACTATAAATTTCGACGGTTCAATGATATCAAATCTACCGATTCCGATGTATTTTCACTATGGAAATTTCAAAGGGAAACCCACTTATCCAGATGCAATCAGTCTTTGCTTGATGATCACATACTTGTCCGTAAAACTTTTACGAAAAATAGCCATTCCCCAATCATGTGTGGGATTGTTGGGTTCATAGTATATGAAAGAAATGTGAATAAAAAAATGGAGAGTAAAATGGTGGAGGGAAGGAGACACTAAAATGGAAAGTGTACTGCCAAATTAGAAAGTTTAGTTTTCTCCTACATTGGTGGAAGAAGAGAACTTGGAAGTGTTTATAATTAAGAACACTTACTCCACATGATAAGTGAGTCAAGAAATAAGAGATGCCTTGCGCCGTCGTCGTCGCTCGCTCGGCTCGGCTTTGGCTTCGGCTTCAGATTTGGATTTGGAAAATGATCGATCGATCGATGAGATCTATCTTTTTGGATAAACTTTATTTAACAAAATCTGATCAATGACAATGACACAAGAAATTTTTCTGTGTGTTTAATACTTCATTTATATGCATGCAGTAACAGTAACAGATGCAATGTTTTGACTGAACTGATGCACTATTTCTGTTTCGACTGAAATGATGCAGATTTTTGAAACAATATTTCCTGAACTAATACATTGGTTCGAACAGATGCAATTCTTCAACGAAGTGATGCACTATTTCGAATTGGTACACTGTTTCGTGAAAAGGTATACATTTCAGCAAAAATACTGCACTGTTTTGGGTTATCAGACATGCATTTTTAGTAAAGTCACACCTCTAAATTGAACCACTTCCACCTTTTCAAAGAGGCATGTTATGGCTATATAAACCTGGTTTTATTCTCAGGTTTTGATATGAATGAAAATTTCAGAATAAAAACACTCTTCTTGCCTTAAAAATATTCTGTGTGATCACTCAAAACGTTCAGTGAGTTCGACAATATTCCAATTATTTGAGGTACCGCTACAGTTGGTTCGTTTGGCCATTTTATCCTGGGAGGAAAAAATCCACAACCTCGGGTACAGTGAGGGGAATTATTTCCTTAAGGAAACTCCGTGAATTCAGACGACTTGGCCATTTCTGTTTCATCTTTATTTCTGAAAATAAAATACACCTCTTATAAAGATCACTTTGATCTTGGGTTGAGGGTATTTTCTGTACTTCATTGTGTTCTTGTTCTTAAACTTGAACTAGTTGAAGTAGTTATTTCTAGTATACAAATTCTTGTACCCGTAGAAGGAAGAATAACAATCTTAAGGAAATTAATTTGACAGAATCTGTATTACTTGTTTTGGAGATGAAAGCTTTAAGCTTTCAACTTCGCTTGAATTTAACTAGTTATTAGAAGACATAAAATCTTCATCACAAGTTAAAGTTCACTCGGTTGGCGATTTGAAGTTATAAAACTTCATCGTTAACTAGAAACAAGAAGAAAAGTTTAAAAGTTATTTAACTTTATAAGTAGTATTCTGAAAATACTAAATTTTTCTATCTTGTGGTGACAAAAAAAATGACTAGCGAAAGTCAAATGCAAGATGCGGCAACGTCTGTGAGGGCAACTAATATTGCCCCATCAAGTCGCACAATTTCTCCGCCTACAATGGCACCGACGGAGAAACTCAGAAAATTTATGGGAATTGACTTTAAGCGATGGCAGCAAAAGATTTTCTTTTACCTCACCACTTTGTGTCTGCAACGGTTCACTAGCGAAGACGCTCCCGAGGTGCCCGAGGAAACCTCGGACAAAGAGCGTTTTGTAATTGTAGAAGCTTGGAAACATTCAGATCTCCTTTGCAAGAATTATATTCTGAGTGGTCTCCAAGACGACCTCTACAATATTTACAGTGGAACTAAGACATCGAAGAAATTATGGGGGGCACTTGAACAAAAATTTAAACCAGAGGATGTGGAAATTAAAAAATTCCTTGTTGCACGGTTCTTGGACTTTAAAATGATAAATAGCGAATCGGTTGTCTCTTAAGTGCAGGAGTTGCAAGTCATCATACATGATATCCTAGCAGAAGGTATATCTTTAAAAAATACTTTAGTTGAACAAATTAAAAATGTTCTTATTACTCACATAAACTGTTTTGTAGGTTTGATTGTGAATAATGCATTTAAAGTAGCAACGATAGTTGAGAAGCTACCACTTTTGTGGAAAGACTTCAAAAACTACTTGCAAAAACTACTTGAAGCATAAAATACGCAAGGAGATAATTGTTGAAGATCTTATTGTCCGACTGCGTATTAAAGAGGATAATAAGGCTGCTGAGAGAAGGTCAAAAGTGAATTCTACAATTAATAAAGCACATATTGTAGAAGGTGATCAAAATAATTCTAAGAAAAAGAAGAAAGCTGAACAAGGAAGCCATCAACCCAAGAAGAATATCAAGGGAAAATGCTTCAATTGTGGTAAGATTGGCCATAAGTCCACGGATTGTCGTGCCCCAAAGAAAGGCAAGAAAAAGGATCAAGCAAATATGATTGAATCTAACAAAGAATGCGATAATTTGTGTGCTATGTTCTCAGAATGCAACTTGGTGGGAAATCCTCGCAAATGGTGGATGGATTCTGGTGCCACCCGCCATGTATGTGCCAATAAAGAGTTGTTTTCGTCATTTTCTCCGGTTCAAGTAAAAGAAATGATCTACATGACTAACTCCGCTACTGCTAAGGTAGAAGGAATAGGAAATATATGCTTCAAAATGACTTCAGGAAAGGTCTTGACACTCAACAATGTCTTGTATGTTCCGGAGTTACGTAGAAATTTAATTTCTATTTCACTTCTAGACAAGAACGGATTCAAATGTGTAACCATTTTTGGAAAAATTGTAATTAGCAAAGGAGAAATGTATGTAGGAAAAGGCTATCTCACCGAGAGCCCTTATAAGATGAATGTAATGACTATTGAAATAAATAAAAGTTCAAATTCTTCTTACTTGCTTGAGTCCTATTATTTATGGCATGAACGTTTAGGCCATGTTAATTACAAAATATTACGAAAACTGATTAACTTAGAAGTTTTTCCAAACTTTGAGTGCAATAAATCAAAGTGTCAAACGTGTGTGGAATCGAAGTATGCAAATCATCCTTATAAGTCCGTTGAAAGAAATTCCAATCCCTTATACTTAATACACACTAACATTTGTGATATGAAGTCAACATCATCACGTGGTGGGAAAAAGTATTTCATAACTTTTATTGATGATTGCACTAGATACTGTTATGTCTACTTGCTAAATAGTAAGGATAAAGCAATAGATGCCTTTAGGTAATATAAAACTGAAGTTGAAAATCAGTTAGACAAAAAGATCAAAATGATAAGAAGTGATAGGGGCGAAGAATATGAATATCCTTTCGCCGAAATATGTGTAGAGAATAGAATTTTCCATCAAACTACGGCCTCGTATTCACCTCAATCTAACAGAATTGCGGAAAGGAAAAACTGAACTTTGAAGAAAATGATGAATGCCTTGCTTATAAGTTTCGATTTACCGCAAAACTTGTGAGGGGAGGCTAACCTTACGGCCAACCGTATACTCAATAGAGTTCCCCATAGTTAGACAATCAATTCCTTATGAAAAGTAAAAAGGAAGAAAACCCAACTTGAAATATTTCAAAGTGTGGGGGTGTCTAGCAAAGGTCTAAGTTCTTGTGCCTAAAAGGGTTAAGATAAGACCTAAGACGGTGGACTGCGTGTTCATAGGATATGCTAAAAGTAATAAAGCATTCGGCTTTTGGTTCATCAATCCGAACATCCGGATATAAATGAAAATACGGTAATTGAATCAGATAATGCTGAATTCTTTGAAAACATTTACCCGTATAAACTTAGACATGAATAATCTAGTGGAAGATCTAAATGACCTCGAGATGAACCAAGTGAGAATATACATAATGAAGAAAATCTAAGACATAGTACACGTCAAAGAATGTCAACTTCGTTTGGATTGGATTTTATAACATTTCTCTTAGAAAATGAGCCTCAAACGTTTAAAGAAGCGATGTCGTCGTCACACTCATCCTTTTGGAAAGAGACAATCAATAGTGAGATTGATTCAATATTAAGCAATTATACATGGGAATTGGTTGATCTTCCTCCCGGAAATAAACCTTTAGGTTCTAAATGGATCTTAAAAAAAATGAAAGCAAATGGCACTATTGACAAATACAAGGCAAGACTTGTAGTAAAAGGCTTTAAACAAAAAGAAGGCCTTGATTACTTTGATGGATACTCGCCACTAACAAGGATAACATCGATTCAAATGTTAATTGCCTTGGTTGCGGTATATGGTCTTGAAATCCATCAAATGGATGTGAAAACTGCTTTCCTAAATGGAAATTAGAGGAAGAAATATATATGGAACAACCTGAGGGTTTTATGGTTCCCGAAAAGGAAAACAAGGTGTGTAAACTTATTAAGTCATTGTATGGACTAAAGCAAGCACCTAAACCATGGCATGCGAAGTTTGACCAAACCATGTTGGCAAACGGATTCAAAATAAATGAATGTGATAAATGTGTTTATATTAAAGACACTCCAAATCACCAAGTCATTGTTTGTTTATTTGTGGATGATATGTTAATCATCAGTACAAACATTTCTGACATAAATGCAACAAAACGAATGCTCGAGAGCCAGTTTGATATGAAAGACCTTGGAGTTGCGGATATGATCTTAGGTATAAGAATCCATAGAACTCCACAAGGGTTGGCATTGTCACAGTCTCATTATATTGAAAAGGTACTTGACAAATTCAAGTATATGGAATTTGGTATTGCCAAGACTCCATTGGATGCGAGCTTTGCACTCCGAAAGAATAAAGGTGAAAGTGACTCACAATTGGAGTACGCAAGAGTATTGGGATGTTTAATATATAATGAACTATACAGGACCAGACATAGCATGCGCAATCAGTAAATTGAGTTGGTACACGAGTAATCCCAACAAAACTCATTGGATGGCATTGAAAAGAGTTTTGGGGTATCTTAAATACACTCAAGATTATGCTTTGCATCATAATCAATATCCTACGATACTTGAAGGATATAGTGATGCAAATTGGATCACCGGATCGAACGAAGTAAAATCCACAATTGAATATGTATTTACTATCTGTGGAGGAGAAGTCTTTTAGAAATCATCCAAACAGACTTGTATTGTTCGCTCTACAATGAAATCTGAATTTATCGCATTGGATAAAGCCGGTGAAGAAGCAAAATAACTCCAGAATTTCTTGAAAGATATTCCGTATTGGCCCAAGCCAGTGGCACCAGTATGTATACACTGTGATAGTCAAGAGGCTATAGGTAGGGCAGGGAGCATGATGTACAATGGTAAATCTCGTCACATACGATGGAGGTATATTATCGTTAGAGAACTTCTCTCTAGTGGAATTATCACTGTTGACTATGTAAAGTCAAAGGATAATGTGTCAGATCCACTTACAAAAGGCCTATCTAGAGAATGAGTGGAAAAGACATCCAAGAGAATGGGTTTAAGGCCTAGGACAAGTCAGCATGGCGGTAACTCTACCTAGCAGACTGGAGATCCCAAGAGCTAGGTTCAAGGAGATCAAACAAAGTTGTGTCTGACAGGTTCAACATTGTCAATTACCCAACCCATTCTCATGATGTAGATAATATATAGTAAACAAGGATAAGGCTTAAGGTGAAAAGTCTTTTAATGATTATCTAAATTTGGCAGATTTGACCGAATAATTTAATCTATAGGATTGAACGTTTAGAAATCCCTATGTGAGGGCGAAGTGGAGGCCGCTTCAAGGAGAATGTTAGTAAAGTCCTATTCTCTAAGCTCTCATGAAACCGGGATGTACTCATGACTGAAAAGAACAAAACCGTGAGAACCATAAACGTTAAAAGGCTGGTTGTGTGACATGTATTGTCTAGGTGTACATTAAAGCTTGACTATTCAAAGATATCAAATTTACCGATTGATCGAGTGCATCTGATGCATGTTCACTGCGGAAAGTTCAAAGGAAAACCTACTTATCCAGATGCCATCAGTCTTTGCTTGATGATCATATACTTGTTCGTAAAACTTTTATGAAAAAATAGCCATTCCCCATTCATGTGGGGGATTGTTGGGTTCATAGTATATGAAAGAAATTTGAATGGAAAAATGGAGAGTTAAATGGTGGAGGGAAGGAGACACTAAAATGGAAAGTGTACTCCCAAATCAGAAAGTTTACTTTTTCTCCCACATTGGTGGAAGAAGAGAACTTGAAAGTGTTTATAATCAAGAACACTTACTCCACATAATAAGTGAGGCAAGAAATAAGAGATGCCTAGCGCCGTCATCGTCGCTCGCTCGGCTCGGCTTCGGATTTGAGTTTGGATTTGGAAAATAATCGATCAATGAGATCTATCTTTTTGGATAAACTTTGTTTAACAAAATCTGATCAATGACAATGATACAGTAAATTTTTCTGTGTGTTTAATACTCCATTTATATGCATGCAGTAATAGTAACAAATGTAGTGTTTTGACTGAACTGATGCACTGTTTCTGTTTCGACTGAACTGATCCAGATTTTTGAATCAATGTTTCCTGAACTAATACATTGATTCGAACAGATGCAATTCTTCAACGAAGTGATGCACTGCTTCGAACTAGTGCACTGTTTCGTGAAAAGGTATATTGTTTCAGCAAAAATACTGCACTGTTTTGGGTAAACAAACATGCATTTTCAAAATAGTCACACCTCTAAATTGAATCACTGCCACCTTTTCAAAGAGGCATGTTATGACTATATAAATCTGGTTTCATTCACAGGTTTTGATATGAACAAAATTTTCAGAATAAAAACACTCTTCTTGCCTTAAAAATATTCTGTGTGATCACTCAAAACGTTTAGTGAGTTCGACGATATTTTAATTGTTTGAGGTGCCGCTACAGTTGGTCTGTTTGGCCATTTTATCCTGGGAGGAAAAATTCCACAACCTCGGTACAGTGAGGAGAATTATTTCTTTAAGGAAACTCCGTGAATTCGGATGACTTGGCCATTTCTGTTTCATCTTTATTTGTGTAAATAAAATACACCTCTTATAAAGATCACTTTGATCTTGGGTTGAGGGTATTTTCTGTACTTCATTATGTTCTTGTTCTTATACTTGAACTAGTTGAAGTGGTTGTTTCTAGTAGACAAATTCTTGTAACCGTAGAAGGAAGAGTAACACATGTAAGTATTAATTAATCCCATGAGCGGAAAAAAATTGACTAACCTTACTTGCATAACACAAAGTCACAAACAGAGGCAAAAGTCTATCTTTGTAGTACTGTACACATAATATGTAATAGCAAAAGCATCATCCAGCCAACTAAATTTACGGGTGGCTATCGCTTTCGACAAAAAACACAAAGCAGACATAGACGCAACACTTCAAAATTGTTGTCCATGGTCTAACCACATATACCTTCAACTTGATAATGTTAGTCTACGCTAATACTGTAGGTGCAAACTTTCCCTGTGGAAGGCCGAATATCACTTCCAGACCACCCTCAGTCATTTTACTTGCTCACGTGCTCAAACTGCAATCACTATGTACGTCCCAAGACAAAAAAATGATTCAGACACCGGGTATTGGTCCCCAGGAAACTGCTACTTTTACCGCATCATTTAATCTCTCTATCGTGCACTTTGTTGTTCCTCCGTTATGTACAGAAAAATATAACTTGCCTACTTAAATTGGGAGTGCCATATGTATACTTTCATACTTCATACTCCTTTAAGGTTATCCCCTGATCATGTTTACCAATATTGATTGACAAAAATAATTTCCAGGATTAGAAAAAAAAGGAGCACCACAAGATAAGCGTTTCTCTAGGGTTTACTAATATTAACTACCAGTTAACTAAGTGGAGAAAAACTGATATTACTTAAACAGTAACGTAAAACCAACTGCGTGATAGAAATTACCGGTTAACAAAGTGGAGAAAAATTGATATTACTTAAATAGTAACGTAAAATCAAATGTGTAATAGAAATTTCAATATCGGTATGAACACAATGATATTTGCAATGTTGCGTGTGAATGACATTAATGATACCATGAGAATCTTCAATTCAGATGGAAGTGAGCCAAAAGCAACATTACATGTACTTGAATCTACAATTAATTGCATTTCTATCTCCGAAAAGATTTGAGCTGTAAAACTTATGTTTTTGGATATGAATGTTAACAAAACAGAACATGCTGAAATGTATGTTGCTTTCTATTTGCTCTTAGTCGATCTTTCTCATTCCTAACTATCTTTTCTTTTTTGCAATTTTCTTTCAGCGATACCCTTCCTTCCCTTTGCTTGATGGCAAGAAAAAATAAATTAGTAGTTACTGGTTCAAAAGAATAGCGGCTATGGGAGCTAATAACAGATCTAACAATATCATGGACAAAGATAAGTGCAGCAGAAAGCACCGCAGGAAACTTAGAAAAGAAATGAAATTTACAGCAAAAGTAAGACAGAGAGTGAGTAGAGAATGGATTTCGGGATAGTTGTAGTAGAAAGAAAAAGCCGAACGGGCACACTTAGGCATGTTTACATGTTACCACTGCGTTCTGTAGATGTTGAGGTGCTTCTAATTCACTCTGCCGGTGTGCCACCACAACTGAAAGTTTCGAACTGCTACTTCTTACCTTTCTGAAAAGAATTCTGCTTGTGTATTTTGCCATGGTTTTATTTTACTCGCAGGTGCCACTTCGAGCTTGACATTATGGATGCAAGCGGTACGATCACGGTAACCATCTCCGAAGCGTTGGGAGAAAGACTGTTGTCCCTAACTGTCGAACAAATATATGACTCTGTTGCAGCTCAGGTACAGAAATACATACTACTACCAACGGGGAAAACTCATTCCCTTACAATTTTCTTCTGTTGGTAGATAAAAATACTACGTTACACCTGCTCCTACTCAATGTGATATGTTTTACTTTTTGCATTTAGCAACAACTATTGTCTGTTGCCGATCTAAATCACCAGCTCGGTCATAAACTGTTTAAGCTCCAGTTACAAAAGTTAGTCTTCAAATTTTCAGACCAAAAACCTGGTATGCTAGCTCTTGCGTTCTTCACTGAAGTAGAAAGCTCAGTTCGCGCAACATCACCATTACCCACGACTTCAAGAGAGGCAGATAAGAAGCAGAAAATTGAACCACCCACACCAGCAAAAAAGAATTAAAGGTAACTATACTTTCAACATTTTGGTTGCTAGCATACTCTACTTCCCCTTAAAGTTTTCTCCCTTTTATATGTCTGTACATATATTTTTACTATAAATATAGGTATGTTTACTCATCACAAATCATAACATTTAGTTTGTTTTATTCAATTTACTGCTTAATGAACTACTTTCACACTCTTCACAATTAACATCTTCAATATTACTGTATCAAATAACAATGTCTAAACCTCTTAGATTTCTGCCACAGGTGGCTAAGCCCAAAATTAAATGCGATCGACTTCAGTCATGTGGTGTGCCATGTACAACTAAATTTTTGTTGCCTCCACCAGCTTCATCGTACGGTATAGCATGTACAAGTGGATTTTTCTTGCCTATACCAACATCATATCGCCGACTGCATGAACAAACTTTTTGCGTTTTGATGTCTACAACCACAGTCTACCATGACAAACCTACATATTGATAGTTTTTGGTATGTAAATAGGTCATAAAAACAATGAACTTTTATGTTGATAGTTTTTGTACGAAATATTTACATATACTCTAAATCTTACTTCTCTTGCTTAAGGAAATATGACAGTTTATTTGTGTTAAGTTGAGCATGTTTCAATTTCTGATCCTTCATATGGCTAAATCTCACTAAGAACCTTCCTTCCATGGACAGTTTATTAGAATTGTACTGAAATTACAAACAAGGTTTCTCTGTTGATGCAATTCTGACAATGACGTACAAAATTGACAATTACAAATCATAGCAACGTCACTATTATTGGGTCTGCACTAGTGCGGGCTTTTGCATCTAGTTACTACTATATATAAATGTGAGTGAAGAACACAAGTGATGGTTGTCATGTGTGCTTCCTCACAGGGATATTTTAGTCTTTGCATGCTCCAACTAAAGGGTATTGTAGTCTTTGTAGTTTGGTTATTTGATGTGGTATTTCTATAGCAATACACGTGCCTGCCTTATTTTCTATACACAACAACTTATATTGCTTTTCTCACATTTCTGGGCTCTTCTTCTCCATTTCCAACAGTTAAATTATTTCTTTTGCATCTTCTGTGCTCTGCTTCTCCGTTTTCAGGTATGTATGTATCTCTTTCGGTTCTCTGTGTGTTGATTAGTCTGCTTTTAGGTTCATTTTGTCTGCTTGCGTATGATTCCTCTGAGTTCAATTTCAGCTTATTCAGTGAGAGTAATTTAGGGGAAACAAATTGTGGGGTATATTTTTTATTCGCTCTTTCGTTTTATGGTTTGATGCTTTGGAGAAAAAGAAGGATCAACATCATACTTATGCAAAATCATTAATTATGTCACTTTTGTTGTCTAACTATTTGTTAAAATGCTCCATCAAAGCTGCATGTTTGGATTTTAATTTTCTGTGGTATGAGTGAATAAATTTCAACATGGGAGGAGTATATTATTATGAGAGGAGTATATTATTGATTATTGTGTTGATTATGATGATGACAAGCAAAAATATTTTAGCCAACAATCATGTTGTGAGCTTGGTTTCACAGTAGTCAGAAGAGACAGATTAAGTATGCTAACACCTTTAGAGCTACTGCCTCAAGCCCAAGAATCAAGAAAAAAATTCTTTTATTTCTGATAGAATAACTTTGATGTGTTCAAAAATGCAGTAATACAAAGAATAAATAAAGACAACACTTCAATAAAGAAAATGAACTTAACTGCACCAAATCAGAAATACGATGATGAATGAAATAAGAGGGATGACTGTTAAAACATCTTTTTAAGGATAACTATATATATAAAGGAAAATCAAAATTAGTGTCTACATTAGAAGCTATACAAAAATAGCAGTAGCGATATAACACTTCTCTCAATTGTTCTTTTCCTTTACCAAGCATATTGACATTTTCTGAAGAATTATTTTCGACTTTCAGGTTTGGCTTTCTCATTAGGTGCTTGATTGTTATTCCTTTAATCTCAATTTTACGTTATTGGCAAAGGAAAAGCTTCGATTAAAAGTGAAAAACAAACAAGTGGTGCTCGTATCAAGGTTTGTGATGGCAAAGATGATTACGATCAATGCATTATCACAGTCACTTCCACTGAGGTATTGCTTTTTCTCCACAATTCTTTAGTTCTCAGGTTGGTGAAATTTTCAGATTTTACAAGTCGTTTAATTTTTGTGAAAATGTAGTGCATCACTTACCTCTCCTGTCAGATGTAATACTATATTCTCCAGCTAGGTTGAGCGATCATCTTTATTTCTTTGCTTCTTCACCAAAAAGAATAAGAAGATTGCGTGCTTTTACTCCCGTTTCTGATCTTTGAGGATTTTACATGATAGACTTGTGGGTTTTAATTCTATAAATATTCTTAAAACATCTAAAATTGAACCACTTCAATAAAATAAACGTTGATTTTTCAGTATATTTGATAACTACATAAGCTTACAATATTTTTATTGAAAAATTATCTCTGGGGACAATATATACATAATGGATTAGGTCTAGAAATATATATATATATAGAGAGAGGAAGTACAGTATGCATGGTAAATGTTATAGAATTTATATGTGAACATTAGATGTTGGCGAGTTGAGCAATCAAATAAATTTTTTATAGTTTGTCATAAACTATTGTTCACCATTTACTCATTCAAGTTTGGAAAAATCACTCTTTTTCTTCTTTTGAATATGTGTATATGATGTCATTATCAAGGCCTTTTCGTTATCTAATTTGAAGGGATGGGTGTGTGCTAGAAATCAAATTTGGCATTTGTGTATGACACAATCAACCACACTCTATTGCTACTATATGTTTTACTTTGCATCCACTATTAAAATTTCCGTCTTACTATTTTGGCTTTTCAGATACCAGCTTACGTAATTTGTAAATACATGTATAAACGCTGCAACCATGATCATAATGTATAAACAAAGTGAGTATATATGAGCAGTCGTGAATTGTGTTGTGGTTTTATTCCTATTAGAAGGTTTTATGAGTTTTTCTTTCATTATTGCAGTGAAGAATGCAACAAAGATGTACACATTGCATTGATTAACACTTTGCCTATGTTCTCTCTTTTCACTTTCAATTCATCCTATTGGCCAAATTTCATATTCTTGGAATCTTGGTGGATTTGGTTGTTCCTGTTTGTTTGTACAGTGAAACAAAGAAACCAGTAGCAAAGTAATTTTCTACTTCTTATATTAGTGTTACTAGTGTTTTATTGGTGTCCTTGTCGTTACCTCTTTAACAGTTGATTTCATTCTTGATATTGTACTTACATACTATGTAATGTTGTTCAGGAAAAAGGAGAAATCAACAGAGCCAAAGGCTAAAAGGGAAAAGAAACCCAAGAACCCAAATGCTCCAAAACGCCCTCCTACTACTTTGTTTGTGTTCATGTAGTCCCTCACTCCTTTTATATTTTGAGTTTGTGTTTAAGAAGTTGTCAGTAGTTTGACATAACAAAAAACATGCAGGGATGAGTTTAGGCAAACATTCAAGGCTGCTAATCCTGACTGCAGGAGGGTTTCCACGGTAGTGCTGAATTCAGTTGTTCTTAATAACAATCTCCTCTTTCCCCTTTATCCCTTTAGTTTTATTTAATAGCCACAAAGTTGCTACTTCTCCATCCTTGTTCTGTAGCCTTACAATAGTGTTCACTTCTCCTAATGGTAAGTGTGAGAAATATAGGAGAAAAAAAATATTATTGAATTGTTGTCTCTAAATTATTACATTGAGACCTTATTTATAAACACTACATTCCAATTCTATTCCTAATAGGACACTACATTACAATCTCTTTCCAAGTAGAATTCAATATGCTATTCCTATTTTTATTCTAACACTCCCCCTCAAGCTGGTGCATACAAGTCATATGTACCAAGCTTGTCACAAATGTAATTAATATGAGGACTGGTGAGGGACTTGGTAAAGATATCTGCAAGTTGATCACTTGACTTCACAAATTTTGTAATAATATCTCCCGAGAGTATCTTTTCTCTGACAAAGTGACAATCAATCTCTATGTGCTTGGCCCTCTCATGGAACACTGGATTAGATGCAATATGAAGGGCTGCTTGATTATCACATACGAGTTCTGTAACGCCCCGATTTGCTGAACTGGAACACTACACGGTGCTCATGACACCGAAGGACCACAAGCTAACCCATGACTGATATATGTACCTGTACACTGAATAAACTACTGAATAATTCAAAAACATGCACTGAAAGTCCATAAGGTTCAATACTGAACATAACATGGCCTTTCAGTGAATGTTTCCGCATTATTCAGTATTTTATTCAGTGTAAAGGTACAAATATCAGTCATGGGTTAGCTTGTGGTCCTTCGGGGTCATGAGCACCGTGTAGCGTTCCGGTTCAGCAAATCGAGGCGTTACAAACTTGGTATAAGAGCCTAAGGTTCAATAGAGTCCTAGGAAGTCTGAAAGCTGCATCTAGTAGAGTCTTGTGCATGGGTGTGTTGCACGCCACATTTATGTGCAAGAGGCTATGAGATGTTTAAGAAAAGTTTCCCTTCTTTTAGTATTCATGTCGTGCCAGTGACCTTAATCACAAGTCAATCTCTCAGTCTAATCCACTTCTTCTGTTTATTTCAGAATATGCCTACTAAGAGAAGAAATCTGTCAGGACCATAATCATAAGTCAATCTCTCAGTCTAATCCACTTCTTCTGTTTATTTCAGAATATGCCTCCTAAGAGAAGAAATCAGTCAGCCCCTCAGCCCGAAGAACCTTTGGGCGACCATGTTTCTCATGCAGAGTTTAGGACCACATTACCACTCTTGCTCAGTTAGTAGCTTCCCATAATGAGCGACCAGCTATCGTTCCGGCCAACCCAGTGGCCAACTCAGCCGCATCTAGGATTCGAGACTTCACCCGAATGAATCCTCCATCCTTCCACGGGTCTAAAGTAGATAAGGACCCTCAGGAATTCATCGATCAAGTTCAGAAGGTGACAGACATCATGGGGGTGACTACTGTTGAGAGTGATGAGTTATCCACATACCAGTTGCATGATGTGTCTCATACTTGGTTCAAACAGTGGAAATCAGAAAGGTCAGATGATGCAGGTCCTATAGAGTGGGAGGTGTTTGTCACTGCATTCTTAGATAGATTCTTTCCCCAAGAGATTAGAGAGGCTACGGTGTTAGAATTCATCAACCTCAGGCAGAGCAATATGAC
Organism: Capsicum pubescens; assembly: GCA_030864215.1. Taxonomy (NCBI): domain Eukaryota; kingdom Viridiplantae; phylum Streptophyta; class Magnoliopsida; order Solanales; family Solanaceae; genus Capsicum; species Capsicum pubescens. Next base: position 326,838,606 of record CM061538.1, on the reverse strand, counting down.
GGTGAAAGAGTATTCTCTAAAGTTTACTCAATTAGCCAGATATGCCCCTCGTGTGGTTGCATACGGCAGAGCCAAGATGAGTAAGTTCGCTTCAGGGGTAAATGATAGCATGGTTAATGAGTACAGATCTGCCATGCTAAATAGTGACATGACTTTAGCCAGACTTATGACCCATGATCAGCAGATAGAGGAGCAGAAGATTAAGTAGAGGGAAAAGCAGAATTAGAAAGCTAGGATAGGTAGCTTCAATTTTAGTCAGCCTAAATCAGAAGGAGGAAACCGTTCTCAGTTTCGTCTGAAGTCATCAGTTCCAAATCCTTCTTCAGCCAGTGCTCCATCTCCTAAGTTCAGAGATAGAGTGCTAGGATCTAAGTCTCAGGGCAGTGTCAGCAATGCCCAAACTAATCCCCTTTGTCTGACTTATGGTAAGAACCACAAGGGTGCTTGCAGAGCTGGCAGCGATGTCTGTTTTGGTTGTGACAAGCCAGACCATAGAGTTAGAGACTGTCCGCAGCCAGGTCCTCAGGGTCAACAAAATTGTTCTTCAGCTCAGTACGGTCGCCTAAATCAGTAGGGTGACACTACCAGTGCTACTAGTGGGCAACACCCAAATAGACTATATGCTCTTTAGAACCGACAAGATCAGGAAAATTCTCCTGATGTAGTTACTGGTACGTTACAAATATTTCATGTGCATGTTTACGCTTTGCTAGACCCAGAAACTTCTTTGTCTTTTGTTACTCCCTATATAGCAGTTGATTTTGAAATCAGTGCCGAAATTCTAGCATAGCCCTTCTCAGTCTCTACCCCAGTGGGAAAAACCATCATAGCCCGGCGGGTATACAGGAACTGCCCGGTTATGATATTTCAGAAAGTTACTTCAGCAGACTTAGTCGAATTAGAGATGACTGATTTTGATATCATTCTCGGCATGGATTGGCTTTATTCCTGCTATGCCACAGTCGACTGTAGAAATAGAATAGTCCAGTTTTAGTTTCCAAATGAACCCGTCCTTGAGTGAAAGGGTAGTGTATCCGCTTTCAGGGGTCAGCTTGTTTCCTACCTTCGGGGAAGGAAAATGATATCTAAAGGATGTGTCTATCATTTTTTTCGAGTTAAAGACACTAGTTCCAAAACTCCCAGCCTTGAATCAGTCCCAATAGTGAATGAATATTTAGATGTCTTTCCCGAAGATCTTCTAGGAATTCCTCCCGAAAGGAAAATAGACTTCGGGATTAATCTTCTTCCAGATACTTAGACTATCTCTGTTCCGCCATACAGAATGGCACCAACAGAACTTAGAGAATTGAAAGAACAGTTGGAGGTTCTCTTAGATAAGGGATTCATCAGACCCAGCGTTTCCCTATGGGGCGCACCAGTCTTATTCGTGCACAAGAAAGACGCTTCTCTCAGAATGTGCATTGATTACCGTCGACTCAATAAGGTCGCAGTCAAGAACAAGTATCCTCTTCCCAGAATTGATGACTTGTTTGACCAACTTCAGGGTGCCAGCTATTTCTCTAAGATAGACCACAGATCCGGCTATCATCAGCTCAGAGTTAGAGAAAGTGACATTCTAAAAATAGCTTTTCATACTCGGTATGGTCACTTTGAATTTTTAGTTATGTCCTTTGGTCTTACCAATGACCCAGTAGATTTCATGGACTTGATGAACTGCGTGTTCAAGAAGTACTTGGACATATTTGTTATAGTCTTCATAGATGATATTCTGGTCTATTCTCATACTGACCAAAATCATGCAGACCATCTCAGAATAGCACTTCAGACTCTCATAGATCATCAGTTATTCACCAAATTCAGTAAGTGAATTTTTTTGCTAAGGTCAGTAGCATTCCTTGGTCATATCATTTTCGGTGATGGCATTAGGGTAGATCCCCAAAAGACCAAAGCAGTAAGAAACTGGCCTCGCCCTATTTCTCCATCAGATATCAGGATTTTCTTGGGTTTGGCTGGCTATTACAGATAGTTTGTTGAAGGATTTTCATCCATTGCATACCCTATGTCCAGATTAACTCAAAAAAAAGTCAAGTTCTAGTGGTCAGATCCTTGCAAGAAGAGTTTTCAGGAATTGAAAACTCGACTCACCTCGGCTCCAGTATTAGCTCTTCCAGATGGTTCAGATGGGTTCGTAGTGTATTGTGATGCATCCAGAGTAGGTTTGGGTTGTGTCCTTATGCAGTATGGTAAGGTCATAGCCTACACCTCTAGACAACTTAAACCCTATGAGAGGAATTATCCTACTCATGATCTTGAGTTAGCAGCCGTAATCTTTGCATTGAAGATTTGGAGGCATTATCTCTACGGAGTTCATGTAGATGTCTTCACAGATCACAAGATTCTTCAGTATGTCTTTTCTAAAAAAGATCTCAATCTTCATCAAAGAAGGTGGTTAGAGCTCTTGAAAGACTACGACATGAGTGTCCTCTATAATCCAGGCAAGACCAACGTAGTGGCCGATGCTCTCAGTAGGCTATCCATGAGTAGTGTTTCTCATGTGGAGGATAGTAAGAAGAAGTTAGCTCAAGAAATCCATCAGCTTGCCAGACTACGCGTTCGCTTAGTCGATTCTTCATAGGGTGGTGTATGTATTCAGAGTAGTTCAGAATCATCTCTAGTCTCTGAGGTGAAAGAAAAGCAAGATAGAGATCCCAGCCTTGTCAAGTTGAAGAGTCAGTTCTGGATCAGAAAATAGAGGTTTTCTCCTAGGAGGGAGATGGTGTTTTGCGTTATCAGGATCGTCTCTGTGTTCCAGGAATAGACGACTTAAGGCAGCAAATTTTTGCAGAAGCGCATGGCATGTGCTAATATATTCATCCAGGGGCCACAAAGATGTACCGCTACTTGCGGGAAATCTATTGGTGGAGTGGGATGAAGAGAGATGTTGCAGAGTTCGTGGCTAAGTGCTCTATATGTCAGCAAGTTAAGATAGAGCATCAGAAGCCTAGTGGGTCCATACAGGAGTTCAATATTTCTACTTGGAAGTGGGAAGTTGTGAACATGGACTTCGTGATGGGTTTGCCTCGAACTCGTCATCAGCATAATTCAGTCTGGATCATTGTAGACAGAATAACCAAATCAGCTCATTTCCTTCCAGTTCATACCTCTTATTCAACCGAGGATTACGCCAAACTCTATATCAGGAAGTTGGTCAGATTACACGGAGTTCCATTATTTATCATCTCAGACAGAGGTACCCAGCTCATATTTCACTTCTGGGAAGCATTCCAAAAGGGTCTTGGTACCTAAGTTCATCTCAGTACAACCTTCCATCCTCAGACAGATGGTCAAGAAGAAAGGACCATTCAGACTTTAGAAGATCTTCTAAGGGCGTGTGCAATTGATTTCAAGGGAAGTTGGGATGACCACTTGCCTTTGATTGAGTTTGTATACAACAACATCTATCATTCCAGTATTCAGATGGCTCCATTTAGAGTTCTCTATGGTAGGATATGTAGATATCCAATTGGTTGGTTCAAAGTTAGAGAGGCCTCAGTCATATGTCCTGACTTAGTATTCGATGCCTAAGAAAAAGTCCAGTTAATCAGAGAAAGACTCCGAGCTGCTCAGAGCCGACAAAAGTCTTATGCAGATGTTCGTAAAAAAGACCTCGAGTTTTAGGTTGGTGATTATGTCTATCTAAAGATCTCTCCTATGAAGGGAGTGAAGAGATTCGTCAAGAAGAGAAAGATTAGTCCCCGATATGTCGGTCCCTTCAAGATTCTCAGTCATTTCGACAAGGTAGCTTATGAGCTCTTATTGCCTTCAGATCTAGCCTTAGTTCATCCAGTATTCCATATCTCTTTGCTCAAAAAGTGTATAGGTGATCCATCAGTCATAGTCCTTATTCAAAGTATTGATGTTCAGAACAGTCTCTCTTATGAAGAGATTCCAGTCAAAATTTTAGACTATCAGACTCATAGTTTGAGGAACAAAGAAGTCCCTCTGGTTAAAGTTCTTTAGCAAAATTAGTCTATCGAGGGAGCTACCTGGGAAACAGAAGAAGACATGCATACCAAGTATCCTCACCTCTTCTCCACCAACTCAGATCAAGCTCAAGGTAATAGTTCTCCTTAAGCTTACTCAGTCTCATGATCAGAGTTCATCACGAACTTGGTATTCAGTTTTATGTTCATGTTCCCAGTATAAACTTGGTATCAAGTACCATTGCATATTCAGTCATGCATTCATGTATCATCTCTGTTATATAATTATGCATCAGAAATGCATTCTCATTGTGAGAAATTTAGTTCCTCGAAACATTCAGTCATGCATTCATGAATTAGTTACACATGCATCAGATATGCATGTTCAGTATGTTATGTTCAGTTTGTCAGTCATGATATCATGTTCCAGTTATTCATGTTCATTTCATGTTCTGCTTATTGTTTTCCCTCTCAGTCAGTCTCATTCGAGGACGAATGTTCTCAAGGGGGAGATATTGTAATACCCCAAAGATTTTTTGCCAACTTTGTCCCATGAATGCCTAGTATTATCTTCGAAAGTGAATGATAATTATTCCATGAGAAATTTTCAAGATTTTCACCTTTTGTCATGTGGAAAATTCAATAAGCTTTCCATCGATATATGATTCACTTAAATCCGATAATCGGGTAAGAAGTTATGACTATTTCAAGTTCCCATAGTAAAACAACGCCATATTAGTCAGTGGCGCGCCGCACCACAAGAGAAAATGGCATTTGGCAATTTCCAGTAGGTGTCTGCGATTATTGCGCGTCGCGCCAGCACTCAAATTCAAAATTGTCCTTTTTCTAGTGTCTTAGCGTGATTTCCCCTGCGTCGTACCAAAGTTCCAGGTCACGAAGGAAAGGGAAACAGATGGCTCCGCATCGCGCCAGTAGTTCAATCTAGTCTGCATCTAGTTTGAAAGCCTCTACTGTCTGAAGAATCTGAATAAGGAGTTGATGGGATATGTCCCCAACTAACTCCAACTAATAAGCTAATCAATGAGATACAAAAAATCATTATGTCCTCAAAGGATGAGGACTCACTTCTACTCTGACTGCTGAATCTGGAATCTACTGCTGATCTGGAACTCGTGTCTCTGAACCTATGGTGTAACATAAAAAGAAAGCACCATAGCAAATTCGTTAGTACAATGGAATGTACTGAGTATACATGTGAGGTAGGCTATATGCAAGGGTTTGCATGCATGATCAATACTAACTGACTATCTAACATGAGCATGAGAATGTATACATAAATATGCAACTGTAACTGAACACGTGATAACATGATACTAATACCATGGTAGAATGACTACTGAGTCTGGATACTGATAACGTGACATAACTGATAATATGAATGACTGTATCTGAATATAACTGATAACATGGGTGACTGTGTCTGACAGTCCTAAATTTGATGAAACTATCTGAGTTTTGTACTATGTCTGAGTTGACTGTGTCTGACAATCCTAAAATCTGAAGAACTATTTGAGTTCTATTACTGAGATTGATTGACTGTATCTGATAGTCCTGATTCTGTAACATAAAACTGTGGGAAGTAGTATCTAACCGACATGCCCCAAATATGCTACAATAGCTGAGCTGGGTCCAATCTATGCCCTGATTGGAAAGGTGTCAATACCGCACCACTGGTAAGTACAACATGTGAGTAACCCTCATATAATAGGTAACTATAGAGAGAACGGTGGGAACCCTCACATAACAGGTTAAGCCACTCATCTACCCTCATATAACAGGCTATGATATCTCAACCTATACTGGCTACATAGTTCTGGAATGCAAGGATTGCTTCTAAGAATCACACCCTCGTATAACAGGTGAGTCCTCATCCTTGGGTTCACTCGGTGCTAATTCCTACTCTCATCTGAATGGATACTGAACATGATTTACTGAACTGAACTGAGCATGGACCGAGTTACTGAATTTTTGTGGCTGACAGAATACTACTGATATCTGAAAACTGACTGAGTCATGAGATCATTGAGATTTTTCTTGAGTCATAAGACTATCTGAAGTCTAAGAGTTCATAGCTTGACTAAGAGTATTGTGAAAAACATGACATGGATCTAGGCACACAACTAATATTTCGGGTACAAGTACCCCCAGGACTCGATAGAAGGAAACTGACATAACATGATTTACTTGAAGACTTGACTTTCATCATAATACATACTACCTTCATAGGAGCATTTCATCAAACATGTAATAGGCTTGATCTTGTGCATACATGGGGATTTCATGATATCACGCTAGTTAGACAATATTCCTTCATCTAGACATTTAATCAAACATATGACAGACATGGTACATGTAAACATCATTATTCAATTCTAATTTCATCATTCAAGGGTTTAAATCTTAGGGTTGCATGAATCTATGGCTATAGTAATTAAACCCACATAGAAACTATCAAAAATCATGGAGTAGAATCCAATTTCACATCTACCAAACATGAACATGAGCAGCCAAAACATGAAAACATATAGAAAATCCATAACTTGAGTTTAGACAAGGGATTCTTGGACTTTATGGGTGAAATGAGTCCATGAATGAACACTATGCATACCTTAGTTCATGATTTCATGAAGATTGATGGTGAAACCTTCTCGAAATTGGACCTTCTATGAAAACCCTAGCTTGAGTTCTTGAGAGTATTTGAGAAAAACATCAATATTTTGGATGAATAAAGGTTAAATCCCATGTTTGAAAGATTATATAGGGGGGAAATTGACCCTTTTATCCCTGGACACGTAATTTATTTTTTAGTAAACTTTTCTGAATTGGGCCCTTGGTGCGATGCGGTATTATCGCACCATGTCACTGGAGATTGACAATTGGGAAACTGCACGGTGGCGCGATGCGGAGCTATCATGTTGCCACCTTATCTACGACCTGGAAGTTTGGTGTGATGCGCCAGTATCGTGGAGCAACACTAGAATTTGACAATTGCCATTTGAGCTATCACCACGATGCGCTGAGGGCTCAGGTCAAACTCTGTCTCATAAAAAGGATCTAACTCTTCGCCCGGGTGTCAGATTTGGGCGAATTATACATCGATGGAAATCTTATTCAATTTACCATGTGATAGGAAGTGAAAATTATGGAAATATCACGTGTATAAGAATGAATTCTTATTTCAAAGCAAGTTCTAACATCGTTGAGAAGATTTTCAAGCTAAGAAAAAGCACGGGCATTACAATATCTCCCCCTTGAGAATATTTATCCTCGAATGAGACTGTCTGAGAGGGGAAACAATGAGATGAAAATGAATAACTGGAACATGATCTCATGACAGACGTGTCTGACAATCTAAACATAACATACTGAACATGCATATCTGATGCATGCGCAACTGATTCATAAATGGATAACTGAAGGTTCTGAAGAACTAAGTTTTCTCACAATGAGAATGCATGTCTAATGCATAACTATATAACTGATCTGATACATGAATGCATAACTGAATATGCGGTGGTACTTGATACCAAGATTATCATGGTATACTAAGTTAGTGATGCACACTAATTATGAAACTGAGTAAGCTTAAGGAGAACTATTACCTTGATCTTGATCTGAGTTGGCGGGGAAGAGGTGAGGATACTTGGTACGCATATTTGCTTCTGTTTCCCAAGTAGCTCCCTCGATGGACTGATTTTGCCAAAGAACTTTTACCAGAGGGACTTCTTTGTTCCTCAATCTATGAGTCTAATAGTCTAAGATTTCAACTGGAATCTCTTCATAAGAGAGGCTATTCTGAACATCAATGCTCTAAATAGGGACTACGACTGATGGGTCACCTATACACTTCTTGATCAAAGAGACATGAAAGACTGGATGAATTGAGGCTAGATCTAAAGGCAATTCGAGCTCATAATCTACCTTGCCGAATCGACTGAGAATCTTGAAGGGACCAACATATCGGGGACTGAGCTTTCCCTTCTTGACAAATATCTTTACTTCCTTCATGGGAGAGATATTTAGATAGACATGATCACCAACATCAAACTTGAGGTCTTTTCTACGAACATCTGCATAATAAGACTTCTGTCGGCTCTGAGCAGCCCAGAGTCTTTCTCTGATTAACTGGACTTTTTCTAAGTCATCGAATACTAAGTTAGGACCTATGACTGAGGCCTTAATAACTTCGAACCAACCAATTGGAGATCTAAATCTCCTACCATAGAGATCTTCGAATGGATCCATCTGAATACTGGAATGATAGTTGTTGTTGTATGCAAATTCAATCAAAGGCAAGTGGTCATCCCAACTTCCCTTGAAATCAATTGCACACGCCCTTAGCACATCTTCTAAAGTCTGAATGGTCCTTTTTGCTTGACCATCTGTTTGAGGATGGAAGGCTGTACTGAGATGAATTTGGGTACCAAGACCCTTTTGGAATGCTTTCCAGAAGTGAGAGGTGAACTGGGTACCTCTTTCTGAGATGATGGATAATAGAACATTGTGTAATCTAACCAACTCCCTGATATAGAGTTTGGCATAATCCTCGGCTGAATAAGAGGTATGAACTGGAAGAAAATGAGTTGATTTGGTCATCCTGTCTACAATGACCCAAACTGAATCATGCTGATGATGAGTTCGAGGAAAACCCGTCATGAAGTCCCTGTTCACTTCTTCCCACTTCCAAGTAGGAATGGCGAACTCCTACATAGGACCACTAGGCTTCTGATGCTCTATCTTAAATTGCTAATATGTAGAGCACTTAGCCACAAACTCTGCAATATCTCTCTTCATCCCACTCCACCAATAGATCTCCCACAAGTCGCGGTATATCTTAGTGACCCCTGGATGAATAGAGTAGCGCGCGCCATGTACTTCTGCAAGAATTTGCTGCCTTATGTCATCTACCCCTGGAACACAGAGACGACCCTGGCAATGAAGGACGCCATCTCCTCCTTGGGAGAAAACCTCTATTTTGTTATTCTGAACTGACTCTTTTAGCTTGACAAGGTTAGGATCCTTATCTTGTTTTTCTTTCACCTCAGAAACTAGAGATGATTCTAAACTACTCTGAACACATACCCTGCCCTCTGAAGAGTCGACTAAGAGAATGCCTAGTCTAGCAAGCTGGTTTACTTCTTGAGCTAACTTCTTCTTACTATCCTCACATGATAAACACTACCCATGGATAGCCTACTGAGAGTGTCGACCACTACGTTGTCCTTGACCGAATGATAAAGGACACTCATGTCATAATTTTTCAAGAGCTCTAACCACCTTCTCTGACGAAAATTGAGATCTTTTTTAGAAAAGACATACTGAAGGATCTTATGATCTGTGAAGACGTCTACATGAACTCCATAGAGATAATGCCTCCAAATCCTTAAGACAAAGACTACGGCTACTAACTCAAGGTTATGAGCAGAATAATTCCTTTCATGGGGTTTAAGTTGTCTGGAGGCATAGGTTATTACCTTACCATGCTGTATGAGGACAAACCTAAACCCACTCTAGATGCATCACAATATACTATGAAATCGTCTGGTAATGCTAGAACTGGATCCGAGGTGAGTCGAGTCTTTAATTCTTGAAAACTCTTCTCGCATGGATCTAACCACTGAAACTTGACTTTCTTCTGAGTCAATCTAGACATAGGGGATGTAATAGAAAAAAATCCCTCAACAAACCATTTGTAATAGACAGCCAGACCCAAGAAACTCCTGATATCTGATGGAGAGACAGGGCGAGGCCAGTTCCTTACCGCTTCAGTCTTTTATGAATCTACTCTAATTCCATCACCGGATATAATATGGCTAAGGAATTCTACTGATCTTAGCTAAAATTTGCACTTACTTAATTTGGCAAATAACTGATGATTTCTGAGAGTCTAAAGTATTGTCCTGAGATGGTCTGCATGATCGCGCTTAGTGCAGGAATAGATCGGAATATCATCTATAAAGACTATGAAGAACATGTCTAAGTACTTCTTGAACACGCGGTTCATCAAGTCGTTGAAAGATGCTGGGGCATTGGTAAGACCAAATGACATGACTACGAATTCAAAGTTACCATACCGAGTATGGAAAGCTATTTTTAGAATGTCACTTTCTCTAACTCTGAGCTAATGATAGCAGGATTTGAGGTTTATCTTAGAGAAATAGCTGGAACCCTGAAGTTGGTCAAACAAGTCATCGATTCTAGGAAGAGGATACTTGTTCTTGACTATGACCTTATTAAGTTGACGGTAATCAATGCACATTCTGAGAGAACCGTCTTTCTTGCGTATGAATAAGACTGGTGTGCCCCACGGAGAAATATTGGGTCTGATGAATCCCTTATCTAATATAACCTTTAACTATTCTTTCAATTCTCTGAGTTCTGCTTTTACCATTCTATATGGTAGAATAGAGATAAGCTGAGTATGTGGAAGAAGATCAATGCCAAAGTCTATTTCTATTTTGGGAGGAATTCCTGGAAGATCTTCAGAAAAGACATCTAAATATTCATTCACTACTGGGATTGATTCAAGGCAGGGAGTTTCAGAACTAGTGTCCTTAACTCGACCAAAATGATAGACACATCCTTTATATATCATTTTCCTTGCCCGAAGGTAGGAAACAAGCTGACCCCTGAAAGCGGATACACTACCCTTTCACTTAAGGATGGGTTTATTTGTAAACTTAAAATGGACTATTCTATTTCTGTAGTCGACTGTGGCATAGTAGGAATGAAGCCAATCCATGCCAAGAATGACATCAAAACCAGTCATCTCTAATTCGACTAAGTCTGCTGAAGTGACTTTCTAAAATATCATAATCGGCCAGTTCCTGTATACCCGCCGGGCTATGATGGTTTTACCTACTGGGGTAGAGACTGAAAAGGGTTCTGCTAGAATTTTGGGACTGATTTCAAAATCAACTGCTATATAAGGAGTAACTAAAGACAAGGAAGCTCCTGGATCTAGCAAAACATAAACATGCACATGAAAGATCTGTAACGTACCAGTAACTACATCAGGAGAACTTTCCTGATCAGTGTTCATCACAAACTTGGTATTCATTTCATGTTCATGTTCCCAGTATAAACTTGGTATCAGAGACTAAGGTTCAATAGAGTCCTAGAAAGTCTGAAATCCGCATCTAGTAGAGTCTTGTGCATGGGTGTGTTGCGTGCCACATTTATGTTTTAGACTGAATGTCCTTTGGGCGATCATCTTTATCATGTGGAGTTTAGGACCGCATTTACCACTCTTGCTTAGTCATTAGCTGCCCATAATAAGCGACCAGCTGTCATTCCGGCCAACCTAATGGCCAACTCAGCCACAACTAGGATTCGAGACTTCACCCGAATAAATTCTCCGTTATTCCACGGGTCTAAAGTAGATGAGGACCCTTAGGAATTCATCGATCAAGTTCAGAAGGTGACCGACATCATGGGGGTAACTAATGTTGAGAGTGCTGAGTTAGCCACATACCAGTTGCAGGATGTGGCTCATAGTTGGTTCAAACAGTGGAAATCAGAAATGTCAGATGATGCAGGTTCTATAGAGTGGGAGGAGTTTGTCACTGCATTCTTAGACAAATTCTTTCTCCAAGAGCTTAGAGAGGCTAAGGTGCTAGAATTCATCAACCTCAAGAAGGGCAATATGATGGTGAAAGAGTATTCTTTAAAGTTTACTCAATTAGCCTAATATGCCCCTCATGTGGTTACAGACGCCAGAGCCAAGATGAGTAAGTTCGCTTCTGGGATAAATGATAGCGTGGTTAATAAGTGCAGATCCAACATGCTAAATAGTGACATTACTTTAGCCAGACTTATGACCCATGCTCAGCAGATAGAGGAGCAGAAGATTAAGAAGAACAAAAAGAAAAATAAGAAAGCTAGGACAGGTAGCTTTAATTTTAGTCAGCCTAAATAAGAAGGAGAAAACCGTTCTCAGTTTCATTCTAAGTCATCAGTTCTAGCTCCTTCTTCAGCCAGTGCTCTAGCTCCTAAGTTTAGAGATAGAGTGCCAAGCTCTAAGTCTTAGGGTAGTTTCAACAATGCCCGAACTAATCCCCTTTGTCAGACTTGTGGTAAGAACCACAAGGATGCTTGCAGAGCTGGCAACAATGTCTGTTTTGGTTGTGGCAAGCTAGGCCACAGAGTCAGAACTGCCCTCAGTCAGGTTATCAGAGTCATCTCCACTCCTCAGTTCAGTTCGGTCGCCCGAATTAGCAGGGTGCCACCACCAGTGCTACAAGCGGGCAATGCCCAACTAGACCAAATGCTCTTTAGACCCGACAAAATCAGGAAAATTCTACTGATGTAGGTACTGGTATGTTATAGATCTTTCATGTGCATGTTTACGCTTTGCTAGACCCAGGAGCTTCTTTATCTTTTGTTACTCCTTATATAGCAGTTGATTTCGCAATCAGTCCTGAAATTCTAGCAGAGCCCTTCTCAGTCTCTACCCAGTGGGCAAAACCATCATAGCCCGACGGGTATACAGGAACTACCCAATTATGATATTTCAGAAAGTCACTTCAGCAGACTTAGTTGAATTAGAGATGACTGATTTTGATGTCATTCTCGGCATGGATTGGCTTCATTCCTGTTATGCCACAGTCGACTGTAGAAATAGAATAGTACAGTTTTAGTTTCCAAATAAACCTGTCCTTGAGTGGAAGGGTAGTGTATCCGCTTTCAAGGGTCAGTTTGTTCCTACCTTTGGGCAAGGGAAATGATATCTAAAGAATGTGTCTATCATTTTGTTCGAGTTAAGGACACTAGTTTTGAAACTCCCAGTCTTGAATCAATCTCAGTAGTGAATTAATATTTAGATGTTTTTCCTGAAGATCTTCCAGGAATTCCTCCCGAAAGGGAAATAGACTTTGGCATTGATCTTCTTCCAGATACTCAGCCTATCTCTATTCTGCCATACAGAATGGAACTAGCAGAACTCAGAGAATTAAAAGAATAGTTGAAAGTTCTCTTAGATAAGGGATTTATTAGACCCAATATTTCCTCATGGGGTGCACCAGTCTTATTCGTGCGCAAGAAAGACGGTTCTCTTAGAATGTGCATTGATTACCGTCAAATCAATAAGGTCACAGTCAATAACAAGTATCCTCTTCCCAGAATCGATGACTTATTTGACCAACTTTAGGGTGCCAGCTATTTCTCTAAGATAGACCTCAGATACGACTATCATAAGCTCAGAGTTAGAGAAAGTGACATTCCAAAAATAGCTTTCCGTACTCAGTATGGTCACTTTGAATTCTTAGTCATATCATTTGGTTTTACCAATGCCCCAACATTTTTCATGGACATGATGAACCGCGTGTTCAAGCAGTACTTGGACTTGTTCATCATAGTCTTCATAGATGATATTCTGGTCTATTCTTGCACTGAGCGCGATCATGCAGACCATCTGATAACGCTCAATCTACAACTCTCGTTTGAGTGTAAAGCGGTCATTAGCAAATATAGAACCCAACCTGGGTTGGGTGTCGATCCCACAGGGAATAGCTTGGCCAACAAGTAAGCAAGATTACTAAACTTTTGGTGCAAGTCTCTTAAAAAGGGGGGATTGTAACGTGTCACCAAAACAATTAAATAAAAGCTGAAAATAGCAAAGTAAAAGAGAAAGATTGTTACGTAAGTTGTAAACAATGAGAATTGAGGCGTTGGGGTTATGTCCACCTTCTGAGGTATACGTCTCTATTGGCTATGAGTGTGTAGAATTCTGACATGCAATTGCTTATAGAGGATTGTAGTCGATGGTAAATCCAAGCGTCTCTCGACCTAAACAAGGACTATTTCACTTTAACTCTCTCGAGCTTAAAGCGTGTCTAACGGTACGAATTCTCCAAGAGGTTTGTCCAGTTACGGCACTAGCTTTTTAATAGGAAAGGGTGTCCTACTACCTTGACATTATCTCTTTTCCAGACAAATAACTTTTCTCTCAAACAAGTTAAATTTTAGACTGGCGTATTCTTGCGTTTACAACCGCAAAGAATGTAGATTAAGATGAAGAGAATAATGATATAAGCAATATACGTGCCTCGAACTCACAAACTCACAGCAATAGATAGTAACTCATTCGGCTTCCATAACCCCAACAGAGAAGTTTAGTTACCCATGAATGCGAAGGAGATCACGATTGACATTGTTGTTATACCACAAGATTGAGTAATTTCGTGTAGCTTAGGTGGTAGGCGTGAGGCGTGAATTCCTAGGCAAAGTAACGATTCTCTTGTTGTGGAATTTAAGAATAGAAGAGTAGAAGAAGAAAAATAGAATTGACTTGTAAGATGAGATGTTGAGAGGGATGGAAGGAAGTATTGTGTTCTCCCTCCTCCCTCCTTATTCTCTAAAATCTCTAGCATGATAGGGTATTTATAATACCCATATCCTACTCCTACTAAGCTAATGAAATAAATAACCAAATCCTACTAGACTAATGAAATCCTTAACCCAAATGTACTAGGTTAAGGTAACATTATCATAATCCACATAAAATAATGAAATACATAACCTAATTGTACTAGGTTAATGTATCATTGTCAAAATCCAGCTTTGTGTCTGTAAGTCCCCAAAGTCTTCAGAAATGCTGTTTTAGCCCGGGACAGATTTTCCATGCAGCAGTTTTGGTCCTTAGGCGTGTAAACTTTCTTCCCTTCCTTTGTGAGCTTTCTTTTGCGTCAAGTAAGCCATAAAATGCTGATTTTTGCATCATTTATACCTGAAACTTTACTAATCATGTTCGTTAGCTCTCTTACAGGAAAAAGGACTAAAAGTACATGAAATATATAATTTGTTCTCAAAACTAGGCTAAAATATGGGCAAAATATATTGATATAGGCGTGTAAATCCGCCTATCATCAACACCCCACACTTAGAGCTTTGTTCGTCCTCGAACAACATATCATGTCCTTCTAAACATCAACTTAGGGTTTTTACAGCAACAACACAAAACATTCTTCAAGACAAGCACAACAATTATCAACAAAGAGTAGCTTTCCGATTATAAGTAGAAACAGTTTAACCTCTAGCATAGACTCGTGATGGTGATCGACTCGCATGCAAACGTTAAGGTGCATGGAATCATATACAACTATCCAAAACTCATCAACCATGTGCGTCTCACAATATAGTACCCATAATCACTCACAAATATAGCATATTTTTCAAACATGGGTATCAAAATGTCCTTGCTCTCACTCTCACAAAGAGTTCATATGTAGCGACTGATGACCATAGGCTTGCCCTTAATGTAATACTCTACTAAATGTTAGAATGTTAAGATTAGGATCAAGTAGGTCTTTTGATGGTTGTAATGTAGGCTAAGGGACGGGTAGGACTATTTTGGCCAAGAATAGTGACTAGGTTCCTAAGCGCTTTAATACATCACTTTGTATCATTGACACTTTTTTCTTTCAACCTTTCTTCTTTCTTTTTTCTACCACCCTTGTTCTCCTCTTTTTTCAATTTTAAGCGCAACTCACTTTTCAGCTTTCTTTTCCTTTTTCTTTTCACAACATACCTCTTATGATAGCATTTTTTTTTTCTTTTTCATAACACATTCAAGAACCATTCCAATTTATAGCATTATACTCACCCAATTTCCTTTTATGTTGTCACATGACTTTTTCACTTTAAAGCACTTAGGGATTTTGGGATCAAATTACGGTCTTGAAAGAAATGGATTAGGCTTACATACAAGGTCGTCAAAGAAATAGGTTAAAGGCTCAAAAGGGTTAACTAGGATGATGTCCATGGGTAGGTAAAACTGAAGGTAAACATGTATAGGTTGCCAAAGAAATGCCTAAATCATATCCTAAACTTACACTCCTTATTTTCGCTTTGCATACATACCAGGCAAGTTCTAGCATCAGCCACATACATAGAATATACTATTATCTCACACACACAAGGCACATGGTCGACTTGATTGGAAGTAATATAGACTCTCGACCCAACAAGTGAAGGAATTGAATCACAATATCACATAATGAGTCACAACTAGAGCCTAAACGTCTCAATAGTCACAATTGTAGCACATACTCTTGTTATAATCTCATGCTGCCTATCAAAATAATTTCGTGCGAAGCTAAAAAAATAATTTTTAACTACTAAAAAAAACAAAACGAAACAAAAATGAAACAAAAGCAAACAAACATAGATGCGAATAGAGAAGTATAGCATGCAATACCACCACCCCACACTTAGTTGGGACACTGTCCTCAGTGGAAAATAAATACGAGAAACCTGGTTGGTCGGACTTATCCTCTATGTCTGGGGTCATACCCCTTGCATTGGAATCATCATCAGAGTCGTCATCCTCAGAAGTTCCTCATAAGTATCCCACTTAATTCCAAGCGTGAGTCGAGGTATTTGCAGCGAGGAGGGTTCTCCTTGGTCCTTGCGACTTCTCTTTTTGCCCTTTTGGGAGGTGGTAGCCTTCTCCTTGCCTTGTCTCGCTTTAGGTGCCATTGTACCTGAGACTAGAAATAGTGTTAGTGGTAGCACAATATCAATGGATACAATCTATGCACAAGCAGTAGGGGTACCACCCCACACTTAGTTTTGTTGACACAAATCAGTGAAGTGAAAGTGGTCGATTACTCAGATTTCGTCAACATACGTTTTAGGAGTTGTATTCCGGCAAGAAAATCAGTGATGTATCACTACTTGCAGACATTGCATTACTTTCATGTTAGATATAACAACACTACTACATAGGGGTTACTACATGGAATCGTTATTCTCACAACAATCACAACCTCCTAAGTCGGTAGGCACTATAAGTCTTATCCCGATGGCCGGGATAGTCTAACATGTAAGTGTCCAAACAACAATCTTAAGCAATATTCATAGCCATAGCAATTCCGCAAATATCATAACAATGCTATTGAAACCAAATTCAAGTCGGAAACAAGTCAAGATTTTCCTACGTATATGTTCACTCACATGATTTTGCAACAACAATCCAAACACATGAACATCACCAACAATCTTTTATAATTTAGCAATTAATAATAGCCATAGAAACGTAGTACTTACGAGAAATAAATGAAGAATAAGAGGGTACTTACTTGCTTGAAACTTGTGGAGATGGTTTTGTGAATTGGAAGAGCAAAAGAAGAAAATTTTGAGAAGATTTGGAAGAGTATGCGGCGCCTTTAGGGTATTTTCTATTGTGGTTGTGTTATAAAACTAAGTCCCCTTTATATAGGAAGAGTATGGGTCGGGTTATGACCCATTTACAATCGGTTTTGGAGACAAAAATCCTACATATGCGGCGCATTGTCTATGGCATAATGGGACATATGCGCCGCATAGTCTATGGCATTTGTAGACATATGCGGCGCATTGTCTATGGCATATTGGGACATATGCGCCACATAGTCTATGGCATATGAGATACTGAGACTAAATTCCATAGCATAGGAGGCGCATAGTCAAAAGCATACCTAGGAATAGGCGGCGCATAGTGTATAGCACACTAGATTCCGAGACCTTAGGCTATAGGATAGGTTGTGCATCGTTCGTGGCCTAGTTTTACCAAGGCCTAGCCTTCCTCGAAGCCTATTTTGGCGTGAGAAAGGCTCAATCCATATCCTTATGCATCACCCTTCCTAACTTACCAACTTTACCATACAATGCGTCCAAATCGTCAATTGAAATCAATCTCCTCGTTGACTACTTCTTGCACCTATATTCGCTCAAACAAATGAAAACGATTAGTACGATGGGTTGCCTCCCACCAAGCGCCTTAGTTTTGGTCGTGGCACGACTCTTATTTTTGGATTTTTATTTATCAAAAGCAAAACACATACTAGAACGAAATGAAAAATGAAAAACGATAAACGATAAACGATGGGTTGCCTCCCATCTAGCGCCTTATTTATTGTCGTGGCTCGACGTAGTAATCTCGAGTACTTAGACTTCTTCGAGATAAGTGATGGCCATGTCATTCATCGAGTCAAGATGACCGATATAAGGCTTAACACGTTGGCCATTCACTTTGAAGACAACACCCTTATTGCCTTCCAATTCGACTACTCCAGACGAGTAGACTTGGATAACTTTAAATGGACCAGACCACTTAGATTTTAACTTACCTGGGAAGAGTTTAAATCTGGAGTTGAAGAGTAGTACCATATCACCCTTTTGGAAGTTTCGTCGAACAATCCGCTGATCATGATACTTCTTCATCCGCTCCTTGTATAAATCTGATCTTTCGTATGCATGGAGACGGAACTCATCTAATTCGTTCAGCTGCTCCAACCTCAGATTCTTCACATCATCCCAATTCAGATTCAAGTGCTTCAATGCCCACAATGCCTTGTATTCAAGCTCGATGGGTAGGTGACAAGCCTTCCCATAAACTAGTTGATAAGGAGACATGCCAATGGGTGTCTTGAATGCAGTCCTATATGCCCATAGTGCATCATCTAGCTTTCGAGACCAATCCTTCCTATTTGCATTAACCGTCTTTGCAAGGATTTGCTTAATCTCGCGATTGGAAACCTCTATTTGTCCACTAGTTTGGGGATGATAAGGCGTAGCTACCTTGTGTTGCTTGACACCATACTTGGCCAATACAGATTTGAATAGCTTGTTGCAAAAGTGAGATCCTCCATCACTTATGATAGTACGAGGTACTCCAAAGCGAGAAAAGATATTCTTCTTTAAGAACGCTACAACACGCTTTCCTTCGTTATCGGCTAATGCTACAGCTTCAACCCATTTCGAAACATAATCCACAACAACCAAGATGTACTTCATTCCAAACGAATTCACGAATGGACCCATAAAATCAATACCCCACACATCAAAGAGTTCTACCTCCAGAATTTTGGACATGGGCATTTCATGGTGTTTTGAAATAGCACCTTGACGTTGGCATTGGTCACACCTTCTCACATAGTCGTATGCATCTCTGAATAGCGAAGGCCAATAATAACCACTTTGCAATACTTTTCTTGCTGTTCGATTGCTTGCATGATGTCCTCCAACTTGCGAAGTGTGGCATGCTTCCAATATAGTAGGCACTTCTTCATGGGATATACATCGTCGAATGATCCCATCCGCGCATCTTCGAAACAAATAAGGTTCATCCCAATAGTAGTGCTGAACATCATGCATAAACTTTCTTCTTTGGTGGTAAGATAACTTGGCAGGTAGCACATCACTCACTACAAAATTTGCAAAGTCGGCATACTATGGTACTTTCTCCATTTTTGTCGCTAATATCTCCTCGTCAGGGAATGCATCATCAATCTGAATTTCAGGTTGCGCCACATGTTCATTCTCAAGTCTAGATAGGTGATCAGCCACTTGGTTCTCGCAACCTCTTCTATCTTTGACTTCGAAATCAAACTCTTGCAGCAGCAATACCCATCGAATCAACCTTGGTTTTGCATCCTTCTTTGTCATTAGATACCTAAGAGCTGCATGGTCTGTATGGACGATCACCTTAGTACCCAATAGATAGGCACGAAACTTCTCAAACGCATACACAACCGCTAGGAGCTCTTGTTCAGTAACAGTGTAGTTCCTTTGGGCTTCATTTAGGACCTTACTCGCATAGTATATAGGATGAAATAATTTCTCCTTTCTTTGTCCAAGAACAACACCAACGGCTACACCACTAGCATCGCACATGACCTCAAACGGGATTGTCCAATCTGGTGCTACCATGATAGGGGCTTCAATGAGTTTTCCTATAAGGCATTCGAATGCCTTTAAGCAATTGTCATTAAAGTCAAACTTCGCATCTTTCTCCAATAGTTTGCACAATGGACTAGAAATTTTGGAAAAGTCTTTGATGAATCTACGATAGAAACCAGCATGGCCAAGAAAACTACGAACTCCTTTCACCGAAATTGGAGGCGGTAGCTTCTCCATTACCTCTATTTTTGCTCGATCAACCTCTATTCCTCTTTCAGATATCTTGTGCCCAAGAACGATTCCTTCTTTTACCATGCAGTGGCACTTCTCCCAATTCAGCACAAGGTTGAACTCTACACATCTTTGCAATGCCATGCTCAAATTTGCCAAACATGCTTCAAAAGACTCACCGACAACTGAAAAGTCGTCCATAAATACCTCCAAAGTGTCTTCAACCATATCAGAGAAAATAGACATCATACAACGTTGAAAGGTGGCTGGTGCATTACACAACCCGAATGGCATGCGTTTGAAGGCAAACGTACCATATGGGCATGTAAACGTTGTCTTCTCTTGGTCTTCGGGGGCAATACAAATCTAATTATAACCTGAATAACCATCCAAGAAGCAAAACCATCCTTTCCCCGCTAATCGATCTAGCATTTGGTCCATAAATGGCATGGGGAAGTGATCCTTGAGTGTCCAAGAATTCAGCTTGCGGTAGTCCATGCATACTCTCCATCCAGTAACGGGCCTGAGTGGAATAAGCTCATTCTTTGCATTCGCGACCACCGTCATTCCTCCTTTCTTGGGAACACATTGTACAGGACTTACCCATGTACTATCAGAGATAGGATATACAACTCCTGCGTCTAACCACTTGATAATCTCCTTCTTCACCACTTCTTGCATAGGTGGGTTTAAACGCCTTTGATGTTCAATGGTGGGTGTACACTTTTCTTGAAGCTGAATTTTATGTGTGCAAATCCCAGGTGGAATACCAATAATATCCGCAATGGTCCTTCCAATGGCTCTAATATACTTGCGTAAGATCGCAATAAGAGCTGCAACTTGTTGCTCACCCAAATCAGCTGCCACTATGACTGGAAGTGTGTTTCCGCTTCCTAAGAATGCCGTACTTCAAATGACTTGGCAGCTCCTTCAATTCTAGTGTGGGTGGTTCTTCAATAGATGGCTTGGCTAGTGGTGTGGGTCGATTCTTGAGATCAAGATCCAGCTTCTTGGGAGTATAGGAATAGGACTCTATTTCTGTTAGAGCACCCATAAGTTCTTCATAATCTTCATCGTCCTCATGCTCAACATTCAGCAGCGCAGCAGACAATGGCTCAACAGTAGGCTGTTTCTCTACAGATAATGCTTTCTTACCTTCATAATGAACATCAGCTACAGAGAACACATCCATATCTCTTGGCTGCTTCATCGCTTTGCACAAATCAAAATGAATCACTTCATCATTCATTCGAAATAAAAGCTTATTATCTCTCATGTCAATAAGCACACTTCCTGTTGCAAGGAAAGGACGTCCCAAGATTATGGGAACTTCAGAATCCACCTCGCAATCCAAAATCACAAAGTCTGCAGGGAAAATAAAGGTAGACACCTTCACCAACACATCATTCAAGATACCCACAGGTCGTTTTACCGACCTATCAGCCATCACGAGCCTCATATTGGTTGGTGTCGGATCGCCTAATCCCAACTTCTTGTAGATCGATAATGGCATCAAATTGATGCTGGCTCCTAAGTCACATAATGCTTTGGCAAAGTTCAAAGATCCGACGGTGCAAGGAATAGTGAAAGCTCCGGGGTCGGCCTTCTTCTGAACTATCGATCGGGTAGCAATTGCACTACAATGATGCACATCATCCTTCAGCTCATAACTTGCTGCCCTCTTCTTAGTCAAAAGATCTTTCATAAACTTCGCATACCCAGACATTTGTTCAAGTGCCTCTACCAATGGAACATTAATGGTCAACTGCTTCAACATAGTCATAAATTTGCTGAACTTAGTGTCATCCGCCACCTTCTTCAATCTTTGGGGAAAAGGTGGTGGTGGGTATGGAAGTGTTCTCTCCATGGCTTTCTTCTCCTCTTGCTTCTGTTTTTCCATTTTTTCAGGCTGCACGTCACTGGGCATGACATCCTTGACATCAGGATTGGTTGTTGCGACATCTTCTCCTTTTACGTTATCATCCATGTCCGCAACTTCGTCAACCACTTACTTGCCTTTTTCTGAAGGTTCCAGCACCTTACCACTTCTGGTAGTGATGGCCATGCATGACCCATCATTCCTTGGGTTTTGCACAGTATCACTAGGTAAAGTGCCAGCCTTTCTTTGATTGAGTGCTGCTGAAAGTTGGCTCAGTTGCTGCTCTATTTGCTTGATTGAAGTGGAATGAGAATCAACTAGTTGTTTCATGGAGGACAAATCATTAATTACCTCAGTAACTCCCGCGCTCGTTGTTTCCACTCCTTTCAATAATTTAGCCATCATGTCTTCCATACTTCCAGAATTAGTTGTGGTGGTATCACGTCTACCAGGGGGAACATATACACCACTCTTTTCATTGTTTTTTCTCCAACTACCTTGGTCCTTGTTTCCAGAATTATCATAATAGTTCCGACCTTGGTTTCCTTGGGTATTCCCACGGAAACCCCCCTGATTGTTCAAGTAGTTGGCCTCCTCTTCCGAATCAGATTCGTCTTTTCCTTTTAGCGCCACAGCTTTCACTTTTTCGGTCTTCCCTGATAATAAATGCTTTGTCAGAAGATCCATCTGTGTTTTCATGTGCGCCATATCTTGATCACGTTCTTCTTATCTTCTTCTTTGGTCTGCAGTCATGCCTATAGATAAAGTGGGGCTTGCTACCTCGGAATCCCTGGTATGCCAAGCTCTACTTTGTTTTGTCATGCGATCTAGCATATTGCTTGCTTGACCAAAGGTGAGGTCCATAAAAGATCCTCCAGCTGCGTTATCCACCACTGGCTTAGTTATTGAATTCAAGGCTCTATACAATATCTCCATGAGGTGAACATTAGTCATGTGATGGTTTGGGCATCTCGCTAGCTTTGTCTTGAACCTCTCCCATATTTCATGAAGAGCTTCAGTGGGAAGCTAACGAAAGTTGCTGATTTCATCTCTCAATTGTGCCCTTTTGGATGGCGGAAAGAATCTTTCGAGGAAAGCGTCTCTCAATTGCCTCCAATTTGTAATTGAATCAGGAGTCAGCCCATTCAACCATAGTGTTGCCTCCCCAGACAGAGACAATGGGAATAGACGTAATCGAATTGCATTCTGACCAACACCAGGATTGTCAAAAGACTTGCATATAGAAATAAAGTTGATGAGATGCATATTCGGATCATCGCCTGCTAGTCCACCAAATAATCCCTTGAGTTGCAATAACTGAATCATGGTGCTTGTGATGTTGAACTTGGCTCCGGGCGCTAATGGTGGTGGAATAATGGCTCCTGTGGCTCCGGCTCCATCAAGATCATCATCATCATCATCGAATGGTATTTCGCGTTGTGCATCCATTGATGCACTGAACAAAAACCTGCAGTAAACAAAAACAAAAACTAAAAGTAAAAGTACGAGAGTCTTCGACCAAAGGGTCTAGTAATTATTACGAACTTAATTGACACTTGTATTCCCCGGCAACGACGCCAATTTTTGATAACGCTCAATCTACAGCTCTCGTTTGAGTGTAAAACGGTCGTTAGCAAATATAGAACCCAACCTGGGTTGGGTGTCGATCCCACATGGAATAGCTTGGCCAACAAGTAAGCAAGATTACTAAACTTTTGGTGCAAGTCTCGTAAAAAGGGGGGATTGTAATGTGTCACCAAAACAATTAAATAAAAGCTGAAAATAGCAAAGTAAAAGAGAAAGATTGTTACGTAAGTTGTAAACAATGAGAATTGAGGCGTTGGGGTTATGTCCACCTTCTGAGGTATACGTCTCTATTGGCTATGAGTGTGTAGAATTCTGACATGCAATTGCTTATAGAGGATTGTAGTCGATGGTAAATCCAAGCGTCTCTCGACCTAAACAAGGACTATTTCACTTTAACTCTCTCGAGCTTAAAGCGTGTCTAATGGTACGAATTCTCCAAGAGGTTAGTCCAGTTACGGCACTAGCTTTTTAATAGGAAAGGGTGTCCTACTACTTTGACATTATCTCTTTTCCAGACAAATAACTTTTCTCTCGAACAAGTTAAATGTTAGACTGGCGTATTCTTGCGTTTGCAACCGCAAAGAATGTAGATTAAGATGAAGAGAATAATGATATAAGCAATATACGTGCCTCGAACTCACAAACTCACAGCAATAGATAGTAACTCATTCGGCTTCCATAACCCCAACAGAGAAGTTTAGTTACCCATGAATGCGAAAGAGATCACGATTGACATTGTTGTTATACCACAAGATTGAGTAATTTCGTGTAGCTTAGGTGGTAGGCGTGAGGCGTGAATTCCTAGGCAAAGTAACGATTCTCTTGTTGTGGAATTTAAGAATAGAAGAGTAGAAGAAGAAAAATAGAATTGACTTGTAAGATGAGATGTTGAGAGGGATGGAAGGAAGTATTGTGTTCTCCCTCCTCCCTCCTTATTCTCTAAAATCTCTAGCATGATAGGGTATTTATAATACCCATATCCTACTCCTACTAAGCTAATGAAATAAATAACCAAATCCTACTAGACTAATGAAATCCTTAACCCAAATGTACTAGGTTAAGGTAACATTATCATAATCCACATAAAATAATGAAATACATAACCTAATTGTACTAGGTTAATGTATCATTGTCAAAATCCAGCTTTGTGTCTGTAAGTCCCCAAAGTCTTCAGAAATGCTGTTTTAGCCCGGGACAGATTTTCCATGCAGCAGTTTTGGTCCTTAGGCGTGTAAACTTTCTTCCCTTCCTTTGTGAGCTTTCTTTTGCGTCAAGTAAGCCATAAAATGCTGATTTTTGCATCATTTATACCTGAAACTTTACTAATCATGTTCGTTAGCTCTCTTACAGGAAAAAGGACTAAAAGTGCATGAAATATATAATTTGTTCTCAAAACTAGGTTAAAATATGGGCAAAATATATTGATATAGGCGTGTAAATCCGCCTATCATCACCATCTCAGAATAGTACTTCAGACTCTCAGAGATCATCAGCTATTCGCCAAATTTAGTAAGTGTGAATTTTAGCTAAGGTCAGTAGCATTTCTTGGTCACATCATTTTTGGTGATGGCATTAGAGTTGATCCTCAAAAGATCGACGCAGTAAGAAACTGGCCAAAACCTGTCTCTCCATCAGATATCTGGAGTTTCTTGGGTTTGGCTGGCTATTACAGATGGTTTGTTGAAGGATTTTCATCTATTGCATCCCCTATGTCCAGATTGACTAAGAAGAAAGTTAAGTTTCAGTGGTCAGACCCTTGCAAGAAGAGTTTTTAGGAGTTGAAGACTCGACTTACCTCATCCCCAATCTTAGCTCTTCCAGATGGTTCAGATGGGTTCGTGGTGTATTATGATTCATCCAGAGTAGGTTTGGGTTGTGTCCTCATGCAGTATGGTAAGGTCATAGCCTAAATCTCCAGACAGCTTAAACCCCATGAGAGGAATTATCCTACTCATGATCTTGAGTTAGCAGTCGTAGTCTTTGCATTGAAGATTTGGAGGCATTATCTTTACGGAGTTCATGTAGATGTCTTCACATATCACAAGAGTCTTTAGTATGTCTTTTATCAAAAAGATCTCAATCTACGTCAGATAAGGTGGTTAGAGCTCTTGAAAGACTACGACATAAGTGTCCTCTATCATCCGGGCAAGTCCAACATAGTGGTCTACACTCTTAGTAGGCTATCCATGGGTAGTGTTTCTCATGTGGAGGATAGTAAGAAGAAGTTAGCTCAAGAAGTCCATCAGCTTTCCAGACTAGGCGTTCGCTTAGTCGATTCTTCAGAGGGTGGTGTATGTATTCAGAGTAGTTCAGAATCATCTCTAGTCTCCGAGGTGAAAGAAAAGCAAGATAGAGATCTCTTCCTTTTCAAGTTGAAAGAGTCAGTTCAGGATCAGAAAGTAGAGGTTTTCTCCCAAGGGGGAGATGGTGTTTTGCGTTGTCAGGGTCATCTTTGTGTTCCAGGTATATATGTCTTAAGGTAGTGAATTTTTGCAGAAGTGCAAAGCGTGCGCTACTCTATTTATCCAGGGGCCACAAAGATGTACCGCGTCTTGCAGGAAATCTATTGGTGGAGTGGGATGAAGAAAGATATTGCAGAGTTTGTGGCTAAGTGCTCTATATGTCAGCAAGTTAAGATAGAGCATCTGAAGCCTAGTGGGTCATGCAGGAGTTCAGTATTCCTACTTGGAAGTGGGAAGTTATGAACATGGACTTTGTGTTGGGTTTGCCTCGAACTCATCATCAGCATGATTCAGTCCGTGTCATTATAGACAGAATGACCAAATCATCTTATTTTCTTCCAGTTCATACCTCTTATTCAACCGAGGATTATGCCAAACTTTATATCAAGAATTTGGTCAGATTACATGGTGTTCCATTATCTATCATCTCAGACAGAGGTACCCAATTCACCTTTCAATTTTGGAAAGCATTCCAAAAGGGTCTTGGTACCCAAGTTCATCTCAGTACAACCTTCCATCCTCAGACAGATGGTCAAGCAGAAAGGACCATTCAGACTTTAGAAGATTTTCTAAGGGTGTGTGCAATTTATTTGAAGGGAAGTTGGGATGACCACTTGCCTTTGATTGAGTTTGCATACAACAACAATTATCATTCCAGTATTTAGATTGCTCTATTCGAAGCTCTCCATGGTAGGAGATGTAGATCTCTAATTGGTTGGTTCGAAGTTAGTGAGGCCTCAGTCATAGGTCCTGACTTAGTATTCAATACCTTAGAAAAAGTCCAGTTAATCAGAGAAAGACTCCGGGCTGCTCAGAGCCGACAAAAGTCTTATGCAGATGTTCGTAGAAAAGACCTCGAGTTTGATGTTGGTGATTATGTCTATCTAAAGATCTCTCCTATGAAGGGAGTGAAAATATTCGGCAAGAAGGGAAAGATCAGTCCCCGATATGTCGGTCCCTTCAAGATTCTCAGTCATTTCAGCAAGGTAGCTTATGAGCTCGAATTGCCTTCAGATCTAGCCTTAGTTCATTCAGTCTTCCATATCTCTTTGCTCAAGAAGTGTATAGGTGATCCATCAGTCATAGTCCCTATTCAAAGTATTGATGTTCAGAACCGTCTCTCTTATGAAGAGATTCCAGTCAAAATCTTAGACTATCAGACTCGTAGTTTGAGGAACAAAGAAGTCCCTTTGGTTAAAGTTCTTTAGCGAAATTAGTCTATCGAGGAAGATACTTGGGAAGCAGAAGCTGACATGCGTACCAAGTATCCTCACCTCTTCTCCACCAACTCAGATCAAGCTCAAGGTAACAGTTTTCCTCAAGCTTACTCAGTCTCATGATCAGTGTTCATCACGAACTTGGTATTCAGTTTTATGTTCATGTTCCCAGTATAAACTTGGTATCAAGTACCATTGCATATTCAGTCATGCATTCATGTATCATCTCTGTTATATAATTATGCATCAGAAATGCATTCTCATTGTGAGAATCTTAGTTCCTTGGAACATTCAGTCATGCATTCATGAATCAGTTACACATGCATCAGATATGCATGTTTAGTATGTTATGTTTGGTTTGTCGGTCATGATATCATGTTCCTGTTATTCATGTTCATTTCATGTTCAACTTATTGTTTTCCCTCTCAGTCAGTCTCATTCGAGGACGAATGTTCTCAAGGGGGAGATATTGTAATACCCTAAATATTTCTAGCCAATTTTATCCCAAGAATGCCTAGTATTAGCTTCTAAAGTGAATGATAATTATTCCATGAGGAATTTTTAAGATTTTCACTTTTTTTCATGTGGAAAATTCAATAATATTTCCATCGATATATGATTCGCTTAAATCCGATAATCGGGTAAGAAGTTATGACTATTTCAAGTTCCCATCGTAAAACAGCGCCATATTAGTCAGTGGAGTGCCGCACCACAAGAGGAAATGGCATCTGGAAATTTTCAGTAGGTGTCCGTGATTATGGCGCATCGCACCATCACTCAAATTTAGAATTGTTCTTTTTCCAGTGTCTCAGCGCGATTTCCCCTGCGTCGCGCCAAAGTTCCACGTCACGAAGAAAGGGGCAACACAATGGATCCGCGTTGTGCCATCCCTCAGTTTACCAAATATCAATTCCAATGACACGATGCGATACCGCCGCATCGCGCCAGGGGTTTAATTCGTGAAATTTTTACTGAAATTACAAGACGCCTTGATTTGCTGAACCAAAATGCTACACGATGCTCATGACCCCAAAGGACCATTAGCTAACCCATGACTGATATCTGTTCCTGTACACTGAATAAAATACTGAATAATGTGGAAACATGCACTGAAAGGCCATAAGGTTCAATACTGAACATAACATGGATGAGATAACATATTATGGGGTAAAACAATACCCAAAACAAATTTGTAAACACTGAAGTCTGAAACATAATAGTCTATATCTAGTCTGAAAGCCTCTACTGTCTGAATAATCTAAATAAGGAGTTGATGGGACATGTCCCCAACTAACTCCAACTAATACTAATTAATGAAATATTGGAGAAATAATCATGTCCTCAAAGGATGAGGACTCACTTCTATTTTGACTGCTGAGACTGGAATCTACTGCTGATCTGGAACTCGTGTCTCTTAACCTATGGTGTAACATAAAAAGAAAGCACCATAGCGCAAATGTGTCAGTACAATGGAATATACTGAGTATACATGTGAGGTAGGATAATGCAAGGTTTAACATGCATGAATAATGCTAGCTGACTGTCTAACATGAATATGAGAATGCATATATAAATACGTAACTGTAACTGACACTAGGATATTGTGATTACTGAATCTGAATACTGATGACATGGCATACTAAAAACTGATATATCTGATAGCATAAATAGTTGTATCTGAATGTAACTAATAACATGGGTGACTATATTTGACATTCCTGAATCTGATAGAACTATTTGAGTTTCTTACTATATCTGAGTCGACTATATCTAACAGTCTTGAATCTAAAGAACTATTTGAGTTCTTTTACTGAGACTGGTATTGAAACTGTGGGAGGTAGTATTTAATCGACATGCCTCTGATACGCCATTATGGCTGAGTTGGGGTCCAATCTGTAACCCTAATTGGAAGGGTGTCAATACCGCGCCACTGGTAAGGACAAGCTGTGGGCGACCCTTATCTGGTAGTGTCCTTAAAAGAGAATGGTGGGGCACTTATTTGACAATGCTTATCCACCCCATCAACCCTCATCAAACAGTGTTGATGTCTCAACCTATGCTAGCTACATAGTTCTAGAACGCAAGGATGACTTCTAAGGATCACACCCTCATCTGATAGTGTGTGTCCCCATCCTTGGGTTCACTCAGTGCTAATTTCTACTCCCATATGAATGGAAACTGAACATGACTTACTGAACTGAACATGAGCTGAGTTACTAAGTTTCGTTGACTGATGGAATACTACTGATATCTGACAACTGACTGAGTCATGAGATCATGGAGATTTTTCCTGAGTCATAAGACTATCTGAAGTCTAAGGATTCATAGCTTGACTGATAGTATCGTTAAAACATGACATGGCTCTAGGTACACAACTAATATTTTGGGTACAAGTACCCCCAAAACTCGATGGAAGGAAACTGACAAAGCACGACTTACTTGAATACATAATATTCATCATAATATATTTACTGAAGCATTTCATCAAACATGTGATAGGAATAAACTTGTACGTACATGGGGATTTCATGATATCATTCTAATTAGACACTTTCCCTTCATCTAGGAATTAAACCAAACACATAGTAGGCATAGAATGTGTAAACAACATCATACAACAATTAACTTCCGTGATTCAATTCCAATTTAATCATTCAAGGGTTTAGTCCTAGGGTTTCATGAATCTATACCGATACAAATCAACCTATATGGAATTTAACACTCATTCATGGAATACAATTCAATTACTCATTATCAACATGAAAAAAAGCATCCCAATCATGAAATTCATAAGAAAATCCATAACTTGAATTTAGAAAAGGGATTCTTGGGCTTCATGGACGAAAAGAGTCAATGAATGAACACTATGCATATCTTAGTTCGTGATTTCGTGAAGATTGATGGTGAAACCTTCTTGAAATTGGATCTTTTATGAAAACCCTAGCTTGTTCTTGAGAGAAACTTGAGAGAAGAGAGTGTATTTTGGGTGAAAAGTGGCTAAATCACATGTTAAAGGGCTTAAATAGGGGTGGGAAATTGACCCTTTTAACCCTGGACGCGTCTTGTAATTTCAGTAAAAATTTCCCGAATTGAACCCCTAGCGCAACGCGGTGCTATCGCATCATGTCACTGGAATTTGACAACTTGGAAACTGAGGGATGGCGCGACGCGGAGCCATTGCGTTTCCCTTTTCTTCGTGACCTGGAACTTTGGCGCGACGCAGGGGAAATCGCGCTGAGACACTGGAAAAAGGACAATTCTGAATTTGAGTGCTAGCACGATGCGCATAATCGCGGACACCTATTGAAAATTTCCAAATGCCATTTCCTCTTGTGGAGCGGCGCGCCATTGACTAATATGGCACTGTTTTACGATGGGAACTTGAAATAGTCATAACCTCTTACCCGGTTATCGGATTTAAGCGAATCATATATCGATGGAAAGCTTATTGAATTTTCCACATGAAAAAAAGTGAAAATCTTGAAAATTCCTCATGGAATAATTATCATTCACTTTAGAAGCTAATACTAGGAATTCTTGGGACGAAATTGGCTAGAAATCTTCGGGGTATTACAAGTTCCATCTTACCAGTTTCTCCAAATTTTAATTCTCTCAGCTATTGCTTGATCCAAACTAGCTCACAAGTTGCTACATCCATTGCTCGATACTCTTCTTCAGCACTAGATCGAGCAACCACACTCTATTTCTTACTCTTCCAGGATACCAAATTACCTCCTACTAAAACACAATATCCAGATGTAGAACATCTATTAAAGAGTGATCCTGCCCAATCAGCATCTGTATATCCAATGATATGCTCATGACCTCGATCCTTGAAAAGTAGTCCTTTAACTAGAGATGACTTTATATATCACAAAATCCGAACAACTGCATCCCAATGACTATCACAAGGGGAAGTCATAAACTGACTTACAACATTCACAGGAAAAGAGATGTCAGGTCTAGTCACTGTGAGATCATTCAACTTTCCAACCAACCTCCTATACCTTCCAGGATCACTGAGTGGCTCCCCTTGTCTTGCAGAAGTTTATCATTTAGATCCATAGGAGTGTCAATGGGTCGACATCCCATCATTCTTGTTTCCTCAAGAATGTCTAAAACATACTTGCGTTGAGAAATAATAATACCTGAGCTGGACTGAGCAACCTCAATCCCTAGAAAGTATTTCAATCTGCCAAGGTCTTTAGTCTAAAAATGCTGAAAGAGATGTTGCTTCAAGTTAGTGATACCATCTTGATCATTGCCAGTAATAACAATATCGTCAACATAAACCACTAAATAAATACACAGATTTGGTTCAGAATGACGATAAAACACTGAATGATCAGCTCCACTACGAATGATGACAAACTCCTGAATAACTGTGCTAAACTTTATGAACCAGGCTTGAGGGGATTGTTTCAAACCATAGAGTTACTTGTGCAATCGACATACAAGTCTACTTGACTCCCCCTAAGCAACAAAACCAGGTAGTTGCTCCATATAAACTTCTTCCTCAAGATCACCATGCAGAAAAGCATTCTTAATGTCCAACTGATAAAGAGGCCAATGAAGAATGACAACCATAGAGAGAAAACATGGACGGATGCTATTTTATCCATGGGAGAGAATGTATCACTATAATCAAGCCCAAATATCTATGTATATCCTTTGGAAACAATGCGAGCCTTCAGCCGATCAACCTGACCATCTGGACCAACTTTGACTGTATAAACCCAACGAAAACCAATAGTAGATTTACTTGCAGGAAGATAAACAAGCTACAAAGTACCACTCGTAAGTACCACTCGTATGTAAAGCAGACATCTCATCCATCATAGCCTGTTTTTATCTTGAATGGGAAAGTGTTTCACCTGTAGTCTTAGGAATAGAAATAGAGGACAAAGATAATTCAAAAGCATAATGGGGTGATGACAAATGATGATAACTCAAGAAAGTATAATGTGGGTTAGCATTACGAGTGGATTTTATACCTTTTTGAAGTGTAACTGATTGACTAAGAAGAGGCAGGTCCGCAGTAGGGGAAGCATCAGGCGCAGGACATGAATCATCTGGGACTGTTACTGGACATGGGCGCCGGTGATAAGTCAAAAGTGGTGGTACTATGGCTGGAGATGGAGAAGTAAACGTAGATTCCTCAAAGATTGGTGTGGCTAAGACTGGAGGTATGGGTAAAACCTCAGAGATATTAAGATGATCAAAATATGTATAGTAAGGTTGAGATTCAAAGAATGTGACATCAGCGGACATAAGGTAGTAACCCAGATCAAGTGAATAGCATCGATACCCTTTTTGAACTCGAGAGTAACCAAGAAAGACACATTTGAGAGCACAAGGGGCTAATTTATCTTTTCCTGGGGCTAAGTTATGAACAAAACATGTGCTCCCAAAAACACGAGGGGGATAGAGTAGAGATGTGACTGAGGAAATAGTATGGAATGGGGAACCTTATTCTGGATCGAAGATGATGGCATTCTGTTACTGAGATAGTAAGATGTGAGGACCGCATCGCCCCAAAAACATAGTGGAACATGGGATTCAATGAGAAGAGTGCGAGCAGTCTCAATGAGATGCCTATTTTTTCTTTCTGCTATACCGTTCTGCTGAGGGGTGTATGGACATGATGTTTGGTGAATGATTCCTTGATGAGTCATAAACTCCTAAAAATGAGAGGATAAGTATTCTAAGGAATTGTCACTACGAAAAGCACGAATACAAACACCAAATTGATTTTTTATTTCAGCACAAAAACTTTTGAATATAGAGAATAACTCGCAACGATATTTCATTAAGTAAACCCAAGTACATCTTGAAAAATCATCGATGAAAGTAACAAAGTAATGAAATCCTAACGGTGAACTGACTCTACTAGGACCCCAAATATTGGAATAAACTAATGAGAAAATAGACTCTGAGCGACTTTTAATACTACGTGAAAATGTAGCACGGGTGTGTTTCCCAAGTTGACACGACTCAAAATCTAATGTGGATAGGCTAGACAAACTAGGCACAATCTTTTATAGCTTGGATAAACTAGGATGTCCCAAACATTTGTGAATAAGGTTGGGAGGATCTGTAGCGGAGCATGCTGTGAAGGAATTTAAAGCGGTAAGATGGTAAAGTCCTGGTGATTTATGTCCTATGCCAATTGTCTGTCCCGTTTCGTGGTCCTGCATTAGAAAAGAATAATAAAAAAAAGTTATACTACAATCAAGGGCATGTGTCAAACGACTAACAGATACAAGATTAAAAGGACAACCAAGGACATAAAGAATAAAGTCTAGAGTGACAGAAGATAGGGGTTTGGCTTGTCCAACTCCTTTTGGCTCTGTTCGAATTCCATTAGCTAAAGTAATAGCTGGAAGAAATTGCGAATAAACATTATCAGATACGGAAGATACTCATTATATTCCTTGTCAGATAAATACACCCGTTGATCACCTATGGTGTTAGACTGAGCAATATGAGCATTTTCAGTTGGTCGACCATGCAAAGAATAACATATTCCACGAGTATGTCCAAGCCTATTACAATAACTACACTTAGGTCTAGAATAACATAACCAAAAGATATCTTGGGAATTTGACTTGAAAATTCCAAGAACCAGATCTGAATTTCTTAAAAAAAATCCCCCAAAAAAAACTGATGTCGCCGAAATTAGAGTTCCGGCGGTCAGAATCTCAAAATAATTATCAAAATCTAGAAAGGAGCAAGTGGTCAGAGTCAGAATAGACCGGCGACCCCAACAGAAAAAGAAACAACTCAAAAATCAATTGGAGATGGGCTCATGCGCCGGCGCATGACGCAGATCTCGCCAGAATTTTTGGATTTCGGCTGGCGCGTGGAGGGTAATTTTCTGGCGATTTTCGTCGGGTTTTTTGTCTCTTGATCTTTCCGATTCTTTTGGTGGTGTTGTATTTTTCACACAACTCACAAAATAAAAATTGACCCAAATCAGTCACCGAAATTGATGTACGGTGACTGAGTTATCTTGTCTGATATTTCTAACCTTCTTTGATACTATGTGAGAAATATAAGAGAAAAAAATATTATTGAATTGTTCTCTCTAAATTATTACATTGAGACCCTATTTATAGACACTACATTTCAATCCTATTCCTAATAGGACACTACATTACAATCTCTTTCCAAGTAGAATTCAATATGCTATTCCTATTCTTATTCTAACAGTAAGCTCATGTATGTTTGTTGTGATGTATTTTTAACAATATCAGAATGTTTTCATTACTTCACATAAAAATCAATGCGTGCTTTTTGATAACGCTCAAACTACAGCTCTTGTAAGAGTGTAAGCGGTCGTCGTCAAATATAGAACCCAACTGGGTTAGGTGTCGAATCCCACAGGGAATACTTGGTCACTAAGTATTGCAACTATTATTAGACTATTGGTCGAAAATTCTATGGAAAGGGGGGATGGTTTAGGCGTGAAGTAAAAGTATCAAAATAGCAAAGTAAAAACGGAATGCTTGGTAGGTTTTAATCAATGGGAATTGTAAGTTAGGGTTATGTCCACCTTATGAGTTCTACATATCTATTGGCTATGAGTTATGCGGAATTCAGACATGCATGCGCTTATAGAGATTTGTATTCTATGGTAAATCCTAGCGTCTTTCAACCATCAAAGATTATATCACTTTAACTCTTTCGAGCTTAAAGCGTATACTAATGGTACGAATTCTCCAAGAGGTTAATCCAGTTACGACACTAACTTTTAAACAGGGTTTAGTAGCCCTATTTCCTTGTCATTCTCTCTTTTCCAGACATGTAACTTTTCTTTCGAACAAGTTAATGCTATACTGGCGTATTCTATATGTTTGCAACCACAAGAATTCAATTAAGATGAAGAGAGTAATGATATAAGCAGCATACGTATCAAGAATTCACAAACTCATAACAACAGATAGTATCTCATAAGTCTTCCATAACCCTAACAGAGCAGTTTAGCTACTCATGAGTGCAATGGAAATCACAATAGACATCATCATCATACCAAAATCTAGAATAATCTTCGCAATAGATGATGTTAACGTCAACTAGGGTTGGACGTTTTTGCTCCTTCCGTTGATCAAGTGTTTGCCGGCCTTTCTCTGTTTTGGACTTACAGAATCTGTAACTTGAATAATAGTAAAATTCGAATGGAAAATACTTGAATTAATGAATGAGTGAATTGTCAAAAGCTTGAATTAATTGAAAAGCATGAATCCTGAAAAATTCAGCAAAATAGGGTATTTATAACACCCATATCCTATTCCTACTAGGCTACTGCGTACTTATCCTAATCCTACTAGGTTACTGCATCCTTATCCTAATCCTACTAAGTTACTGCTGATCTCTAAAGTCTTTAGAAATGTTGTTTTTGCCCGGGACAAGTTATCCATGCATCACTTTCAGTCCATAGGCGTCCAAACGCTGCTTTCCTTCTTTCGTGAAGCTTCCTTTGGCATCAAGTTATCCATAAAGTGCTGGAATCTTCATCATTTATACCTGAAAACTTGCTAATCACGTTTGTTAGCTCACTTACAGGAAAAAGGACTAAAAGTGCAGGAATTATATATTTTGTCCTCAAAACTTAGCTAAAATATGGGTACATTAAGGTGCTTTAGGCGTGTAAATACGCCTATCATCAACACCCCACACTTAAAGCTTTGTTCGTCCTCGAACAATATATCATTTCCATATAAACATCTACTTAGGGTTTCACAATAACAACACAAAATATTCATCAAGACAGGCACGGTAATTATTAACAAAGAGTAGTTTTCTAATCACTTCTAGAAACAATTCAACCTCCAACATAGACTCGTGATGATGGTTAATTCGTATTCAAAAGTTAAGGCACAAAGAATCATACAAGACTACCCAAAACTCATCAACCATGTGTGTCTCACATAAGATATTACCCATAATCACTCACAAGTATTGTATTTTTCAGAACATGGGTATAAGATTATCCTTGCTCTCACTCTCACAAAGAATTCATATGTTGCAACTGATGACCATAAGCTTGCCCTTAGTGTAATGCTCTACTAATATCAGAATGCTAAGCTTAGGATCAAATAGGTCTTTACAGGTTGTAATGTAGGCTAAAGGACGGGTAAGACTATTTTGGCCAGAAATAGTGAGTATGTTCCTAAGCGCTTTAATACATCACATTATGCCATTTACACGTTCTTTCAAACAACCTTTCTACTTTCTTTTAATCTACCACCCCTTCTTACCTCTTTTGTTTTTCAATTTTAAACATAACTAACTTTTTAGTTTTCTTTTCATTTTTCTTTTCATAACACACCTCTATGATAACAATTCTTTTTCATAACAAATTCAAGCACCAATACATTCTAAGGCATCACACTCACCCAATTTCCTCTTTTTTTGTCACATGACTTTACAATTTAAAACGCTTAGGAATTTGGATCAAATTATGGTTTTGAAAAAAAATGGATTAGGCTACCTATGAGGCTGTCAAAGAAAATAGGCTAAAGGCTCAAAGGGGTTGACTAGGATAATGTCCACGGGTAGGTAAAACGAAGGTAAACAATCACAGGTTGCCAAGGAAATGCCTAAATCATCTCCTAAACTCACATTCTTTATTTCGCTTCACACACACACCAGGCAAGTTCTAGCATCAGCCACAAACACAGAATATACTATAACCTCACACGCACAAGGCACATGGTCAACTTTATTGGGAGTATTATAGACTCTTGACCCTAACAGATGAATGAATTAAACCACACAATTATCACACAGTGAGTCACACTTAGATCCTAAATGTCTTAATAGTAATGATTCTAGCACAAACTCTTGTCATAACACCATGCCGCCTATCAAAATAATTTCATGCATCAAAATAAACAAACAAAAAAATATGACAATAAATGTAGACAAAGAAGTACAACATATGAATACCAGAACCCCACACTTAGACGGGACACACTGCCCTCAGTGGAAAATAAATATGGAAAACCTGATTAGTCGGACTCCTCTTCTATGTCTGGGGTCATACCCCCTGCGTCGGAATCATCATCAGAGTCGTCATCCTCAGAGTTTTCTCAAATTGTACCCCACTTGATCCAAAAGTACGTTGAGGTATTTGTAGCGAGGAGGATTCAGCTTGCTCTTTTCTTCCGCTTTTCTAACCTTTCTGTGAGGTGGATACTTTTTGTTTTTCTTGTCGTCCTTTTGAGGCCATTCTACCTGAGATCCTAATAGAGTCATGTTAGCTTCATCTCAGAAGATTCAATTAATAAACAAACAGTAATGGCACCACCCCACACTTAAGTTGTTGGCACAGACTAATTAAGTGAGTGATGTCGACTACTCAGACTTCATCGTCATACATTTGGGCGATATGTTCTAACAATATGTTCAGCACAGTCATACTTTCATGTCGTCTTAACTATCCTTTCCAACTCTATTTCATGTAATCTTGATCATACTCTCATGTTTGGATTAATGCACTTTTTTGAACAAGACTACTGTATAGAGATCGTATCAAGTTATGGTATAGAAATAATCACAACATCTCATGCTTGTATTCAATCATGATCTTTATCTCGATGAACGAGTCATTCAAACATTCAAGCATTCAATTTTGAAGATTATGCACTTAACTTCACCATGTCGACTCCGCAAAAGTATGACAGTGTATAATAATCAAATACAAGTTGGAACCAAATCAAGAGCATCATTACGTATTCTTTCACTCACTTAGTTGTATCACAACAAATCAACCATATTCAAATCACCAATACTACTTCAAGATTTAACAATTTATTATAGGCGTAGTAGTGTAGTACTTACGGAATATAAAAGAAGAACAAAGAAGTACTTACTTGGTTGATGGCCTCGGAAGATGTTCTTGCAAAGTAAAAGAGCAAAAGAAAATTTTTTGAGAGATTTTGGAGAGGTAGGCGGCGCCTAGGTTGAGGTTGCAATGCATTTTTGTTCTAAGACTAAGGTTCTATTTATAGGACAAGCTTGGGTCGGGTTTTGACCCATTTGGAATCGGATTTGGAGACCAAAAGTGACCATAGGCGGCGCCTAATGCTTTGCCTATGCTTGGCATAGGCGGCGCCTTTTGCAAAGCCTTGTTGAGCATAGGTGGCGCCTATGCTATGGCATTGTTAGGCATAGGCGGCGCCTATGCCATGGCATACTAGATTCAGAGACAAAAGGCTTTTGCATAGGCGGCGCCTATGCTATGGCATTGTTGAGCATAGGCGGTGCCTATGCTATGGCACTCTAGAATCCGAGAGCTTAGGCCATAGCATAGGCCTTGCCTTGTTCGTGGCCTAGATTTACATAGGCCTTGCCTTGTGTTTTGCCTATATTTTCATAGGCAATGCCTAACCCATAGCCTTTTGCTTCTTCATTCCTAACTTACCACCTTCAACATACAATACTTCCAAATCAAAATTTGAAATCAATCTCCTTCTTTACACCTCTTGCACCTACATTTACTCAAAAACAACAAAAACGATTAGAACGATGGGTTGCCTCCCATCAAGCGCCTTAGTTTTGGTCGTGGCTCGACAAAATCTTAAGAAAACAAAACAATTAAAAACGATGGGTTGCCTCCCACCAAGCGCTTGATTTATTATCGCGGCATGACATAGCTATCTCGATTACTTAGACTTCATCGAGATAGATGGGGCATCGTTTTCTGAATGGATTCAGACGACGCTGATGCTTACTTGTAGGCATGCAATCTCCTTCGAGATGAATCTTGTGCGTACATATCCCAACAGGGATACCAATTATATCATCAATAGTCCAACCCATAGCTCTCTTGTATTTCTTCAGAGCAGAGATGAGAGCCTCTACGTGCTGTTCACTTAAATCATCCGTCACACTCACCGAAAGTGTATTTCTACTTCCCAAGCATGCATACCTTAGATAATTGGGGAGCTCTTTCGATTCTAGCACTGGGGGATTTTCAATGGAAGTCTTCGCTGTTGGTGACGGTTGATTCTTAAGATCAAGCTCCAGCTTCTTAGGAGCATGAGAATAGGACCTTATTCCTGTTAGAGCACAAACGGTTTCATCATGTTCTTCAGCCTCCTCACGCTCAAAATTCAGCAGCACATCAGATAGGGACTCAACAGTAAGCTGCTTCTCTACAGATAATTCTTTCTTATCCTCATAAAAAACATCATCTACAGAGAACACATTCATATTGCTGGGCTGCTTCATTGCTTTGCATACATCAAAACGGACCACTTTGTCATTCAGCCGAAATAAAAGCTCATTAGCTCTTAAATCAATCAGCACACTTCCAGTTGCGAGGAAAGGGTATCCCAAGATTATGGGAACTTTAGAATCCACCTCACAATCCAAAATCACAAAGTCTGCAGGAAAAATGAAGGTAGACACCTTCACCAACACATCATTCAAGATACCCACAGGTCGTTTTACCGACTTATCTGCCATCACGAGCCGCATATTGGTTGGAGTAGGGTCGCCCAATCCCAACTTTCTATAGACGGATAGTGGCATCAAATTGATGCTAGCTCCCAAATCGCACAATGCTTTGGCAAAATTCATAGATCCAACCGTGCAAGGAATAGTGAAAGCACCAGAGTCTGCCTTCTTCTGTACTAAGGACCTTGTGGCAATTGCACTGCAATGATGAATATTATCTGCCGGCTCATAGCTTACTGCCCGCTTCTTTGTCAACATGTCCTTAATGAATTTAGTATACCCAGGCATTTGTTCCAGCGCCTCGACCAAAGGAACATTAATAGTTAGCTGCTTCAACATAGTCATGAATTTACTGAACCTGGTATCATCAGCTTTCTTCTTCAGTCTCTATGGAAAAAGTGGTGGTGGAAGGGGAATTGTTTTCTCCACCACTTCCTTTTTATCTTTATTTCGATTATCAACTTTTTCAGGAGTGTCGTCAGCCTTCTTCTTCAGTCTTTGAGGAAAAGGTGGTGGTGGAAGGGGAATAGTTTTCTCCACAACTTTCTTTTTATCTTGCTTCCAACTATCAATCTTTTCAGGCTGCAGACGTCTATGGGTGACGTCATGAACACACTCTTCAGCTTTTTCGGCCTCTTCACATTCTGCATCAATAACATTATCCGCTATATCATCAACTACCTGCTTGCCTTTAGATGGATTTTCCAATACTTTACCACTTCGGGTAGTAATAGTCATACACGATCCATCATTCCTCAGATTTTGCACTGTGTCGCTAGGTAGTGTTCCAGCTTTTCTTTGATTGAATGCCGCTGAAAGTTGACTCAATTGCTGCTCTAGTTGCTTTATTGCAGTAGAATGCGAGTCAACCAATTGATTTATTGAAGACAAATCGTTCTTCACCTCATTCACTCCCGTATTAGTTGCCTCTACTCCCTTCAAAAGCTTCGCCATCATATCTTCCATCGACATCTTCCCAGAGCCAGATGCCACAGCCTCACGATTTCTAGGAGAAACATACAAACCACTCCTATCAGTCTTATTCTTCCAACCACCTTGATCGCGTTCCTTGTATCCCGATTTATCATAATAGTTCCGACCTTGGTTTCCTTGGGCATTGCCTCGGAAACCCCCCTGATTATTCAAGTAGTTCGCTTCTTCCTCATAGTCGGATTCATCTCTTCCCTGTGATACAACGGCCTTAACCTTTTTGGTCTTCCCTAATAATAAATGTTTGGTCAGAAGATCCATCTGCGTTTTCATGTGAACCATATCTTGGTCACGTTCCTCTTGTCTACGCCTCTGCTCTGCAGTCAAGCCAATAGATACGGTAGAGCTTGCTACCTCAGAATCCCTGGTATGCCAAGCTCTACTCTGCTTTGTCATACAATCCAGCATATCACTCACCTCAATAAAAGTAAGGTCCATGAATGACCCACCTGCAACATTATCAACCACTGGCTTTGTCACTGAGTTCAAGGATCTGTATAATATCTCCATCAAGTGGACGTTGGTCATATGATGGTTTGGGAACCTCATAAGCTTCTTCTTGAACCTCTCCCATGTTTTGTGGAGAGCTTCAGTTGGAAGCTATCGAAAATTGCTGATTTCATCTCTCAACTGTGCTCTCTTGGATGGCGGAAAGAATTTTTCTAGGAAAGCATCTTTCAATTTCCTCCAATTAGTAATAGAATCAGGATTCAGCCCATTCAACCATAGAGTTTCCTCCCCAGATAGAGACAATGGAAATAAGTGCAACCCAATTGTATTCTGTCCAACGCCTGGATTGTCGAATGACTTGCATGTAGAGATGAAGTTGATCAGATGCATATTCGAATCATCGCCTGCAAGTCCACCAAATAATCCCTTGAGCTGCAATAACTGAATCATGGTTCTAGTGATATTGAACTTAGCTCCGGGTGCCAAGGGTGGAGGAATAATAGCTCCTGTAGCACCAGCTCCATCCAGATCGTCATCATCATAATCAAAAGGAATCTGCATATCTTGGCGATCAGGCCTCAGTCTAGCTTGGCGATCTCTCCTCTGCATGGGTGCTGCCACTTCATCTGCACGCCTAGGATTCAGTAACTCATCATCAGGATTTGTTGCACGACCTGGGTTATCAATGTTCTGTTGATGCACTTGAGCAGCTGCCAGTGCAGCTAGTCTAGCTTGCTCCTATTGAGCCGCCCTTCTGTCAATGTCACGTTGTGCATCCATTCTGCCAATAAGTTATGGTTCAGGATTGATAGGTAATAACGGCTGACCTGAACTTCGAGTGTTTGGCATGCACTCAAACAAACCTGAATAAAACAAAAACAACAACTAAAAGTAAAATTCAAGAATCTTTGACCAAAGGGTCTATTAACTATCACAAACTTAGTTGACAACTGTATTCCCCGGCAACGGTGCCAAAATTTGATAACGCTCAAACTACAGCTCTCGTAAGAGTGTAAGCGGTCGTCGTCAAATATAGAACCCAACTGGGTTGGTTGTCGAATCCCACAGGGAATACTTGGTCACTAAGTATTGCAACTATTATTAGACTGTTGGTCGAAAATTCTATGGAAAGGGGGGATGGTTTAGGCGTGAAGTAAAAGTATCAAAATAGCAAAGTAAAAACGGAATGCTTGGTAGGTTTTAATCAATGAGAATTATAAGTTAGGGTTATGTCCACCTTATGAGTTCTACATATCTATTGGCTATGAGTTATGCGGAATTCAGACATGTATGTGCTTATAGAGATTCGTATTCTATGGTAAATCCTAGCGTCTTTCGACCATCAAGGATTATATCACTTTAACTCTTTCGAGCTTAAAACGTATACTAATGGTACGAATTCTCCAAGAGGTTAATCTAGTTACGGCACTAACTTTTAAACAGGGTTTAGTAGCCCTATTTCCTTGTCATTCTCTCTTTTCCAGACATGTAACTTTTCTTTCGAACAAGTTAATGCTATACTGGCGTATTCTATATGTTTGCAACCACAAGAATTCAATTAAGATGAAGAGAGTAATGATATAAGCAGCATACGTATCAAGAATTCACAAACTCATAACAACAGATAGTATCTCATAAGGCTTCCATAACCCTAACAGAGAAGTTTAACTACTCATGAGTGCAACGGAAATCACAATAGACATCATCATCATACCAAAATCTAGAATAATCTTCGCAATAGATGATGTTAACGTCAACTAGGGTTGGACGTTTTTGCTCCTTCCGTTGATCAAGTGTTTGCCAGCCTTTCTCTGTTTTGGACTTACAGAA
Organism: Capsicum pubescens; assembly: GCA_030864215.1. Classification (NCBI taxonomy): domain Eukaryota; kingdom Viridiplantae; phylum Streptophyta; class Magnoliopsida; order Solanales; family Solanaceae; genus Capsicum; species Capsicum pubescens. Next base: position 326,795,870 of record CM061538.1, on the reverse strand, counting down.
TCTGTAACTTGAATAATAGTAAAAGTCGAATGGAAAATACTTGAATTAATGAATGAGTGAATTGTCAAAAGCTTGAATTAATTGAAAAGCATGAATGCTGAAAAATTCAGCAAAATAGGGTATTTATAACACCCATATCCTATTCCTACTAGGCTACTGCGTACTTATCCTAATCCTACTAGGTTACTGCATCCTTATCCTAATCCTACTAAGTTACTGCTGATCTCCAAAGTCTTTAGAAATGTTGTTTTTGCCCGGGACAAGTTATCCATGCATCACTTTCAGTCCATAGGCGTCCAAACGCTGCTTTCCTTCTTTCGTGAAGCTTCCTTTGGCGTCAAGTTATCCATAAAGTGCTGGAATCTTCATCATTTATACCTGAAAACTTGCTAATCACGTTTGTTAGCTCACTTACAGGAAAAAGGACTAAAAGTGCAGGAATTATATATTTTGTCCTCAAAACTTAGCTAAAATATGGGTACATTAAGGTGCTTTAGGCGTGTAAATACGCCTATCATCATTTTTTACTGGGCCCATGCTGGCGCGGGCTCTCCCATCTAGTACTATATATAAGTGTAAGTAGCAGCTGTCGGAAGCAGGTAACTGGCAGTTGTCATGTCTGCTTTCAGCTGTCTGCTTGCTTTGTGATTTTACTATATCACCCTTAATTAATTATTATATGATATTTACACATTAGAGAATTAATAAATTTTTTTTTTTTTTTTAAAAAAGTAAAATAGATATTATGACATGTCTTCTTCTGGTGCTTCAATAATAATTTTACTATATCATCCCTAAGTAATTATTATAAGTCATTTAAATATTAAAAAAATAATAATATTTAATAAGGTAAAATAAATATAAAATAATAAATTAACCCTTGATGTTTTAAATTAATTTTTCATCTTATATAAGGCCCACTTAATTTTTTTTCACAAGTATTTTTATAGCAATTTTTCTATATCACTTCTAATTTGTTATTATGAGTAATTCAAGACGTGCCGATTTTGCTAATTCAATCGTGATATTTAACTGACTCTCGAAATTATATCAGTATTGCTTAAATTGAAATAGAAAAAAATATTATAAATCACAATAATTATAAAATTAAATTAAATTTAAAATATAAATTGACTATCAATATCACAAAAATTTGAACAAGAAGAGTATTATAAATTACAATAACAAACAACTTAAAATAGCAAATTACAATTTCAAAAAAATATTATAGATTACAATACCTAAAAGCTTAAAAAATCTTAAAACATATTAAAAATATAATTAATTATCAGCCACGGCCTTCGATACCTAGTATATAGAGAGTTTTGTGGTCTTCTTCTTGTATCACGCATCATGGATGCAAATTACAACAAGAAAAAAGAGACCATAAAGAAAAAGACACAAGAACTTTCAGTTCTCTATTATATTAAAGCTTGTGTCATTATTGTTGCTCCTAATGGAGAAGTCGATATATGGCCTGAAAATCAGATGGAGTTGAACCCCATTATTCAATCCTATCAGGTGGAATTCCTGAGAGATCATCTGGAAAGACTTCTGGAAACTCATGCACTATAGGGATTGACTGAAGAGGAAGACTTTCAACCCTAGAATCCTTTACTCGGATTAGATGGTACATACAACCTCAGGAGATGAGCTTTCGGGCTCTAAGATAAGAGATAAAGTGACCTCTAGGTGCCACAGAACTTCCTGCCCACTCAATTGGTGACTCATTTGGGAAAGAAAAAGTAACCTTTTGGGTTCTGCAATCAAGTGTGGCATAACACGAATGGAGCCAGTCCATCCCAAGGATAGCATCAAAGTCTACCATATCAAGTTCTATAAGGTCTGCCACAGTATCCCGGCTAAGATAGACACAACACAATTTCTATACACCCTTCTAGCAACAACAAAATCATCTACAAGAGTGGAAACAGTGAAGGGTTCTACAATAACTTCGGACTCAAACCCAAAACCAATAGCCACATAAAGGGTCACATAAGATAAGGTAGACCCGGGGTCAAGTAAAAGATTTGTAACGTACCGATGACAACGTCTGGGGAAACTTCCGCCTTCTGGCAGTTGGTCAAAGCATATAACCAGTTGGGACCGCTCCCGGCAGCTGAAGGGGAAACCTTAGGAGGAGGAGCCGTTGAGGCGGCTTGGGACTTAGTCCCCCCTCCCCCCGTATTTACTCCAGCAAAAGGGCAATCTCTCTGAAGGTGACCCACCTTGCCACAAGAATAAAAATTTATCCCCTCGAAATAACACTTCCTTGGGTGATTTTTTCCGCAAGTCTCACACTGCGGATAAGTACGACACTGCTAGGCCACACTGCCCTGCGACTGAGTAACTGGGGCTCTGGATCTGTGGTGAGTCTGAAAACCCTGAGATTGTCGGTCTGCCGGTGGTCTGGGCGCTGGGGTGCTGGAAACAGATTGTGTATTACCCCAATTCTTCTTCTTCTGCCATTTATTTCCCTACTTACCTCTTTGAGGTTGACTGTGACTCTGGTCGGCAGATCTGGCTCTTTTTACCTGTCTTTCCTTCTCTCTAGATTCAGAAATTTTCTTTTTCTTCTCCTCTACCTGTTGCATGTGAACTGTCAGCCTAGAAAAGTATAACTCCTTGTTCAGCATAGCTCCCTGACACTCAAGCACCAGATCATCTGAAAGGCTAGAAGCAAACTTTCTTATTCATGCCCTCATACTACTCGTTATCTCAGGAGCATAATGGGCCAGTTGATTAAACTTTATAGTATACTCCTGAACACTCATCTTACCCTACTTAAGGTTCATGAATTCCTCTACTTTAGCTTCCCTCATCTCTAAAGGAAAGAACCTGTCAAGGAAAGCTTCTACAAACTCATCCCAAACTGTGGGCTCAGCACTGTCACCCTTTGCATACTCCCACTCATTGTACCATTGGTTTGATACATCCTTCAGCTGGTAGGCTGCCAACTCAACACCTTCAATCTGATCTACATGCATCACTCTGAAAATCTTCTCCATTTAGTCTATGAACTCTTGTTGATTCTCTTCTACTTTAGTTCCAGCAAACTTAGGCGAGTTCATTCTCATGAACTGACCCACCCTAGTAGCTTCAGATGTAACAGGTGTAGACCCAAAATCTTCTGATCGTTGGGCCTGATTAGACACCAACTGTGTCAGCATGTGAATAGATTATCTGAATTCTGCATTCGAAATATCCCTCTAAGTAGTCGGGGGACAGTTAACATTGGTTCGTGAAGCCCTAGGTGGATTGGTTGGGACTGGAGGGTCTCCCGTAGTAGGGACAGGGTCTGGAGTGGGAGCTCTATTACGTGTCCTTATCCCATGAGTGGGATGGACTTCATCATTCTGAGCACTTTGATTAGTATTGCGACGACGAGGCATGACTGTTATTTCTGTAAGACAAAAGATCACTAATTAGGAACAGACTTGACTCTGAAGCACGAACTAAATCACAAGGAAGGGAAACAATTACTAAAAGCCTAGTAGCCTCCTGCTTATAAGTGTGGCGCGCTACACACCCATAAACAAGACTCTACCCGACGCAATTTCACAGACACATTGGGACCATGAACCGTGCTCTGATACCAAGTTTGTCACGACCCAAACCAGGGCCCTGGCCGTGATGAGCATTCCGAATCATGAAGGCCCGAAACACCCCTATCTATCTGGTAATCATGCACATAATTCATATGATAAAAGAAATGCGGAAGATTCACAATACTACGAAAACATGGTCATGAGTCCAATGAAATCAATAATGGGAAATAATGTCCCACAACATCTATCGGCATCTGATAACCGTCTGCAAAATCTCTACTACATAACTAAAACAAACAACTGTCTGAAAACTGGGACAAGGCCCCCAGTAGACCCAAAACTATTAAATGATAAATAAACTGCCAGACACCAGGCCTTGCGAAATATAGAAGGCTCACCACTTGTCTTTGCAAAACTATCTGAAGAATCTATTGATTTTCCGGACCCAAGGACTGTGCCTCCAAACCTGGGAGGGAAGGGGAGTCAATACAAAGTACTGGTACGTAGAATAATCCAAAACAAGGTAGAGATTTTTATATAAAATAAATGAGAGCTGATATAAATCACATTATTTGGAAATTATTTCGAAAATACATGGGCATAGTATAATGAATTTTTCAACAAAAATGCAACACATTTGAGCTAGGTGTACACCCTACAATTTCACATTTTCACCAACTGTCAAATCTCGGTTGCCACCAAGATTAGAGTATAAGTGAGGGAAAGACACATAAGATCACACAACAGGATATCCCGACCCAATCAAGTATGGTAGTGCAAAAGATCACAAAGCAGGGATCCTAACCATAGTCCCAATTTGGGATGACATAACATCAGGTACACAAGATCACACAGCAAGGTACCAAGTTCCCGAGTCGGCAAACACGGTTTCTAGCGTAGAGTCATTTGACTCGTGCTTTCTTCGGGTAACCACCTATCTCACAAAATCAATGCATTAAATTCATTTTAATCAATCACATGTCATACTCTGCAGGGTATCGTCATACCCAACTTGCAAGTTATCAATATCACATCTACTTTCCAACTTCTCATACCATTTACCACATGCACATATGTATGACTTTCACACCATTAAAACACATACACCATGGTTCTCAACATGCAATTATTCAAGAAGTTTAATCATTTATGAGTAATGTCATATCAATTGCAAAACTCATGCTCTTCATGGTTTAACACTAGTATAATTTGGGGTATAAACATTATCATGGGGAATCTAGAAAATTCACAACTCATGTACATCGTACCCTTTTGAAATTTCAGGTCACATATTCATAATTCAACCATTTAAATATATTCAAACAATCAATCCCATGATATCTCAGTAATTCTTTCAAAATCATATATCAAAACATGTTATTTGTATCAATTGAAAACCCCCATTTGAAAAAAACATATAAATACTTGTATAAATTTAAAGTCTTGCGTAAATTTTTTTTGAAAAAATGCCCATGAAATTTAGGACAACCCCGCGTACCTCTATTTACGAAATTAGCTGGTGCTTCTTGAAGCCTATGAACTGGAGATTTCGAATCTTCAATCAATTTTGAAAACCCACGGTTGAATCTTGGGTTTCTTGAAGTTCTTGTTTGAAATCCTAGAGAGGATTCTTGATGATTTTAATGAAAATAGGGTTAAGTTGCTCAAACATACCCTAAATCCTTTGTTTGGATGATTTTAAAGGCTAGGGAAAAGTCAAATTTACCCTTAATGACTCCTGAATGGAACTGGAAGTTTGAACTTAAAAACCCGATTTTGGGTACCACCGCGACGCGCCACAATCACGGTGGTCCATTGGAATTCGACGAGTGGGAAATTGGGTGCCTCCGTGATGCACCACCATTGCGGAGCCCCACTGGAATTTGACGATTGTAAATTTGACCCTCTCCGCGACACGCTAGACCCCAAAATGATGATGTTTACTATTGGAACCTTAAATTATTTATAACTTCTTCACCGAGGGTCCGTTTTGGATGAATCTTATATCGTTGAAAAGCTAATTCAGTCATTTATGTAATAAAAGGTTGAAATCTAGGAAATTCCACATGAAAAATAATTTAGATCATTCTAGAAGCTAATGCTTAGACTTTCCATGGACGGAAACTTAGCTAAGAAGACGTCGGGGTGTTACAATATTCCCCTCTTGGGATCATTTGTCCCCGAATGATGATGCAGAACACAGACAAGCACGATTCCAAGCATACTAAAGCATAGAAAGATTTAGTTAAGGGTCGTACCTTGAACTCTGCCATCTACTGGGTCAAAAAGGTGTGGGTCTCTTGTTCTCATGTCATCTTCTGATTCCGAAGTGGCTTCCTCAACCTTCTGATTTCTCCACAACACCTTAATTGAAACTATTTCTTTACTTCTCAACTTCCGAATCTGACGATCTAGGATTGCAATAGGTTCCTCTTTATATGATAAGGAGTCTGTTACCTTGATCTCTTCTACAGGAAACACCAAAGAATGGTCTCCAATGCACTTCTTCAACATGGATATGTGAAATACCGGATGGACAGAACCCAAACTGGCAGGCAATTCTAACTCATACGCAACACCACCTATTCTTCTTAAAATCTGATATGGTCCTATATAGAGAGGACTCAGCTTACCCTTCTTCCCGAATCGCATAACTCTCTTCATGGGAGAAACCTTAAGAAATACCCAATCTCCAACCTTAAACTCTAACTCTCTCCTTCTAACATCGGCGTAGGATTTCTGATGACTCTGAGCTGTCTTATGTCATTCTCTAATAAGCTTCACATCTTCTATTGCCTGATGAACAAGATCAGGACCAAACATCTGCATCTCATCCACTTCATACCACCCTATTGGTGACCTACATATTCTCCCATACAATGCCTCAAATGGCGCCATCTTAATACTGGAATGGAAACTGTTATTATACGCGAACTCTATCAATAGCAAGTGATCCACCCAACTACCTTTAAAATCAATCACACAAGCCCTCAATATATCCTCAAGGGTCTGGATGGTGTGTTCCACTTGCCCATCCGTTTGGGGGTGAAAAGCAGTACTTAGGTTCACTTGGGTACCTAAACCTCTCTAAAAAGATCTCCAAAACTAAGAAGAAAACTGCGTACCTCGGTCAGATATAATGGACACAGGTTCCCCATGCAAACGAACTATTTCTGCGACGAACAACTTAGCATAATCCTCTCCTGAATAGTTAGTCCTGATAGGCAGAAAGTGTGCTGACTTGGTCAGCCTATCTACAATTACCAATATAGAATCATACTAGTTTCAGAACTTCGGAAGTCCTATAATGAAGTCCCATATTGATCATCTCCCACTTCCATAAAGGCAATGCTATCTCTTGAGAAGTACCACCTGGCCTCATGTGTTCCACCTTCACTTGCTGATAATTCAAACACTTGGCAACATACTTAGCCATATCACGCTTCATATTATTCCACCAATAAATGGTTTTCAAATCATGATACATTTTTGTTGAGCCTGGGTGAACAACATACCTCGACGTCTTAGCCTCGCTAAGGATTCTTTCCCGCAACCCGTCTACATCAGGCACACATAATCTACCCTGATATCTCGGAATAACATCTCCACCAATCTCAAACGACATTACTTTTTGTTGACCTATATCTCTCTTAATCTGTATCAAGATAAGATCTTCGGCTTGCTTTTCTTTGACTTCGACACAAAGGGATAATTTTGCTATCTCATGAACAACCACCCCTCCATCTTCTGAATCTAAGAGTCGTACTCCCAGATTTGCAAGGTAGTAAATGTCCTTCACCATCTCTCTCCTCCCCTCTTTAACATGAGAAAGGCTGCCCATAGACAACCTGCTGAGAGCATTGGCTACAACGTTTGCCTTGCCTGGATGGTAATGCAGGCTCATATCATAGTCTTTCAAAAGCTCCATCCAATGCCTCTGCCCGAGGTTTAATTCTTTCTACGAGAAAACATACTACAAACTTTTGTGGTCAGTATAAATATCAACATGCACTCCATAGAGATAATGCCTCCAGATTCTAAGTGCAAACACCACGGCTGCTAACTCCAAGTCATGAGTGGGGTAGTTGCGCTCATGCACCTTTAACTGCCTGGACGCATAAGCTACCACCTTACCATGCTGCATCATAACACAACTAAGTCCCACACGGGACGCATCACAGTATACCACAAAACCATCTACCCCCTCGAGAAGAGTCAAAACAGGAGCAGTAGTCAGCTTGTCCTTCAACTTCTCAAAACTATTTTCACACAAGTCATACCACACAAACTTCACCTTTTTCTGAGTCAATTTAGTGAGCGGAGCAAATATGGAGGAAAAACTCTTTCTACAAACCTTCTATAATAACCCACCAAACCCAAGAAGCTCTGAATATTGGTTGGAGTAGTGGGTCTGGGCCAATTTCTCATTGCCTCAATCTTTTGGGGATCCACTCTAATCCCGTCACTAGATACAATATGCCCCAAGAAGGCAATAACATTCAGCCAGAAATCACATTCGGAGAACTTATCATATAACTGATGATCCTTAAGGGACTGAAGGATAATTCAGAGGTGATTGACATGGTCTTCCTCACTTTTGGAATAGATCAGAATATCGTCAATGAACACAATGATGAACAAATCTAGAAACTGACGAAACACACTATTCATAAGATCCATGAAGGCTAAGGGGGCGTTAGTCAACCCGAAGGACATGACTAAGAACTCATAGTGACCATATCGGGTTCGAAAGGGTGTTTTAGGAATGTCTGACTCCCTAACCTTCAACTGATGATAGCCAGAACGAAGTTCAATTTTTGAAAAACACTTAACACCCTGAAACTGGTCAAAATGATCATCAATCCTAGGAAGAGAATATTTGTTTTTAATAGTGACCTTATTCAACTGGCGGTAGTTTATGCACATACGAAGAGAACTGTCTTTCTTTCGCATAAAGAGTACATACACACCCCAAGGTGACACACTGGGGCCCTGGCCGTGACGAGCATTCTAAACCATGAAAGCCTGAAACACCCCTATCTATCTAGTAATCATGCACATAATTCATATGATAAAAGAAATGTGAAAGATTCACAATACTACGGAAACATGGTCATGAGTCCAATGAAATCAATAATTGGACACAATGTCCCACAACATCTATCGGCATCTGATAACCGTCTGCGAAATCTCTACTACATGACTAAAACAAACAACTGTCTGAAAACTGGGACAAGGCCCCCAGTAGACCCAAAACTATTAAATGATAAATAAACTGTCAGACATCAGGCCTTCCGAAATATAGAAGGCTCACCACTTGTCTCTGAAAAACTATCTGAAGAATCTACTATTTTTTTGGACACCTAGACTGTGCCTCTGAACCTGGGAGGGAAGGGGGGTCAATACAAAGTACTGGTACGTAGAATAATCCAAAACAAGGTAGAGATTTTTATATAAAATAAATGAGAGCGGATATAAAGAACATTATTGCAAAATGATTTCGAAAATACATGGGCATAGTATAATGAATTTTTCAACAAAAATGCAACATATTTGAGCTAGGTGGTACACCCTACAATTTTACATTTTCACCAACTGTCAAATCTCGATTGCCGCCGAGATTAGAGTATAAGTGAGGGAAAGACACACAAGATCACACAGCAGGGTGTCTCGACCCAATCAATAATGGTAGTGCACAAGATCACAAAGCAGGGATCCTAACCATAGTCCCAATTTGGGATGACATAACATCAGGTACACAAGATCACACAGCAGGGTACCAAGTTCCCGAGTCGGCAAACACGGTTTCCAACATAGAGTTGTTTGACTCGTGCTTTCTTCGGGTAACCACCTATCTCACAAAATCAATGCATTAAACTCATTTTAATCAATCACATGTCATACTCTACAGGGTATCATCATACAAGACTTGCAAGTCATTAATATCACATCAACTTTCCAACTTCTCATACCATTTACGACATGCACATATGTATGACTTTCACACCATTAAAACACATACACCATGGTTCTCAACATGCAATTATTCAAGAAGTTTAATCATTTATGAGTAATGTCATATCAATTGCAAAACTCATGCTCTCAATGGTTTAACACTAGTATAATATGGGGTATAAACATTATCATGGGGAATCTAGAAAATTCACAACTCATGTACATCGCACCCTTTTGAAATTTCAGGTCACATGAACACAATTCAACCATTTTAATACATTCAAACAAACAACCCCATGATATCTCAGTAATTCTTTCAAAATCATATATCTAAACATGTTATTTGTATCAATTAAAAAACCCCATTTGTAAAAACATATATATACTTGTATAAATTTAAAGTCTTGTGTAAATTCTTTTTTTATAATATGCCCAGGAAATTTAGGACAACCTCACGTACCTCTATTTACAAAATTAGCGGGTGCTTTTGAAGCCTATGATCTGGGGATTTCGAATCTTCAATCGATTTTAAAAACCCACGGTTGAATCTTGGGTTTCTTGAAGTTCTTGTTTGAAACCCTAGAGAGGATTCTTGATTATTTTAATGAAAATAGGGTTAAGTTGCTCAAACATACCCTAAATCCTTTGTTTGGACGGTTTTAAAGGCTAGCAAAAAGTCAAATTTACCCTTAATGACTCCTGAACGGAAATGAAAAATTGAACTAAAAAAACCAATTTTGGGTAACACCGCGACGCGCCACAATCGTGGTGGTCCACTGGAATTCAACGAGTGGGAAATTGGGTGCCTCCAAGACGCACCACCATCGCGGAGCCCCACTGGAATTTGACGATTGTCAATTTGACCCTCTCCGCGACACGCTAGACCCCAAAATCATGATGTTTACTACTGGAACCTTAAATTATTCATAACTTCTTCACCGAGGGTCCATTTTGGCCGAATCTTATATCGTTGGAAAGCTAATTCAGTCATTTACGTAATTAAAGGTTGAAATCCAGGAAATTCCACATGAAAAATAATTTAGATCATTCTAGAAGCTAATACTTAGACTTTTCATGGACGGAAACTTAGATAAGAAGACGTCGGGGTGTTACAATATACCCTCCTTGGGATCATTCATCCCCGAATGATGATGTGAAACACAGACAAGCACGATTCCAAGTATACTAAAGCATAGAAAGATTTAGGTAAGGGTTGTACTTTCAACTCCTCCATCTACTGGGTCAAAAAGGTGTGGGTATCTTGTTCTTATGCCATCTTCTGATTACTAAGTGGCTTCCTCAACCTTCTGATTTCTCCACAACACCTTAATTGAAACTATTTCTTTACTTCTCAACTTTCGGACTTGACGATCTAGGATTGCAATAGGTTCCTCTTTATATGATAAGAAGGTTGTCACCTTGATCTTTTCTACAGGAAACACCAAAGAATGTTCTCTAATGCACTTCTTCAACATGGATATGTGAAATCTTGGATGGATAAAACCCAAACTGGCAGGCAATTCTAATTCATACGCAACACCACCTATTCTCCTCAAAATATAATCTGGTCCTATATAGCGAGGACTCAATTTACCTTTCTTTTCGAATCGCATAACTCCCTTCATGGGAGAAACCTTCAGAAATACCCAATCTCCGCCCTCAAACTCTAACTCTCTCTTCCTAGCATCGGCGTTGGATTTCAGACAACTCTGAGCTATATTAAGTCATTCTCTAATAAGCTTCACATCTTTCATTGACTGATGAACAAGATCAGGCCCAAACATCTGCACCTCACCCACTTTATACCACCCTATTAGTGACCTACATCTTCTCCCATACAATGCCTCAAATGGCGCCATCTTAATACTGGAATGGAAACTGTTATTATATGTGAAATCTATCAATGGAAAGTGATCCACCCAACTACCTTTAAAATCAATCACACAATCCCTCAATATATCCTCAAGGGTCTGGATGGTGCGTTTCGCTTGCCCATCCATTTGGGGGTGAAAAGCAGTACTTAGGTTCACTTGGGTACCTAAACCTCTCTGAAAAGATCTCCAAAACTGAGAAGAAAACTAAGTACCTCGGTCAGATATAATGGACTCAGGTGCCCCATGCAAATGAACTATTTCTATGATAAACAGCTTAGCATAATCCTCTCCTGAATAGTTAGTCCTGACAGGCAAAAAGTGCACTGACTTGGTCAGCCTATCTACAATTACCCATATAGAATCATACTAGTTTCGGGACTTCGGAAGTCCTGTAATAAAGTCCATATTTATCATCTCCCACTTCCATAAAGGCTGAGCTATCTCTTGGGAAGTACCTCCTGGCCTCAAATGTTCTACCTTCACTTGCTGACAGTTCAAACACTTGGAAACAAAATCAGCTACATCACGTTTCATGTTATTCCACCAATACAAAGTTTTTAGATTATGGTACATCTTAGTAGGGCCCGGGTGAACAACATACCTCAAAGTGTGTGCCTAATTAAGGATTTTTTCCTGCAGTCCATCAATATTCTGGACGCACAACCTACCCTGATATCTCAGAATACCATCACCACCAATTTCAAATGACATTACCTTTTGTTGACCCACATCTTTCGTGATTTGTATCAAGATGGGATCTTCAGCCTGCTTCTCTTTAACTTCAGCATAAAGGGATGACTTAGCTATCTCATGAATAATCACCCCTCCATCTTCAGAATCTATGAGTCGCACTCCCAGATTTATAAGGCGGTGAATATCTTTCACCATCTCTCTCTTCCCCTCTTCAATATGAGAAAATCTGCCCATAGACAACCTGCTGAGAGCGTCGGCTACAACATTTGCCTTGCCTGGATGGTAATGCAAGCTCATATCATAGTCTTTCAAAAGCTCCATCCAACGCCTCTGCCTGAGGTTCAATTCTTTCTGCGAGAAAACATACTGCAAACTTTTGTGGTTAGTATAAATATCAACATGCACTCCATAGAGATAATGCCTCCAGATCCTAAGTGCAAACACCACGGCTGCTAACTCCAAGTCATAAGTGGGGTAATTTAGCTCATGCACCTTTAACTGCCTAGATGCATTAGCTACTACCTTACCATATTGCATCAACACACAACCAAGTCCCATACGGGACGCATCACAGTATACCATAAAACCATCTACACCCTCGAGAGTCAAAATAGAAGCAATTGTCAGCTTGTCTTTCAACTTCTCAAAACTATTTTCACACAAGTCAGACCATATAAACTTTACCTTTTTCTGATTCAATTTAGTGAGCGGAGCATCTATGGAAGAAAAAAACTTTATGAACCTTCTGTAATAACCCGCCAAACCCAAGAAGCTCTGAATATCGTTGGAGTCATGGGTCTGGGCCATTTTCTCACTGCCTCAATCTTTTGGGGATCCACTCTAATCCCGTCACTAGATACAATATGCCCCAAGAAGGCAATAGCATTCAGCCAGAATTCACATTTGGAGAACTTAGCATATAACTGATGATCCTTAAGGGTCTGAAGGATAATTCGGAGGTGATTGGCATAGTCTTCCTCACTTTTGGAATAGATCAGAATATCATCAATGAACAATATGATGAACAAATCTAGAAACTGACAAAACACCCTATTCATAAGATCCATGAAGGCTGCAGGGGCATTAGTCAACCCGAAGGACATGACTAAGAACTTATAGTGACCATATCAGGTTCAGAAGGCTGTTTTGGGAATGTTTAACTCCCTAACCTTCAACTGATGATAGCCCAAATGAAGGTCTATTTTCGAAAAACACTTAGCACCCTGAAGCGAGTAAAAAAAATCATCAATCCTAGGAAGAGGATATTTGTTTTTAATAGTGACCTTATTCATGGCGGTAGTCTATGCACATACGAAGGGAACCGTCTTTCTTTCACATGAAAAGTATAGGCGCACCCCAAGGTGACACACTGGTGCGTATAAAACCTTTATCTAGAAGATCTATTAGCTGTTCCTTCAACTCTTTTAGTTCTGCAGGAGCCATTCTATATGGCGGAATAGAGATGGAGCGGGTATCTGGAAACATATTAATACCAAACTCTATCTCCCTATCAGGTGGTATTCTTGGGAGATCATCTGGAAAGACTTCTGGAAACTCAGTCACTATAGAGACTAACTGAAGAGGAAGACTTTCAACCCTGGAATATTTTACTTGGATTAGATGGTACATACAACCTCTGGAGATGAGCTTTTGGGCTCTAAGATAAGAGATAAAGTGACCTCTAGGTGCCACAGAATTTCCTGCCCACTCAATTGGTAACTAATTCGGGAAAGAAAAAGTAACCTTTTGGGTTCTGCAATCAAGTGTGGCATAACACGAATGAAGCCAGTCTATCCCAAGGATAGCATCAAAGTCTACCATATCAAGTTCTATAAGGTCAACCACAGTATCCCAGCTAAGAATAAACACAACATAATTTCTATACACCCTTCTAGCAACAACAAAATCACCTACATTAGTGGAAACAGTGAAGGGTTCTACAATAACTTCGGGCTCAAACCCAAAACCAACAGCCACATAAGGGATCACATAAGATAAGGTAGACCCAGGGTCAAGTAAAAGATTTATAACGTACCGGTGACAACGTCTGGGGAAACTTCTGCCTCTTGGCGGTTGGTCAAAGCATATAACCGGTTGCGACCTCTCCCAGCAGCTGAAGGGGCACCCTTAGGAGGAGAAGCCGTGGAGGCGGATTGGGACTTAGCACCCCTCCTCCCCCATATTTCCTCCAGCAGAAGGCCAATATATCTGAAGGTGACCCACCTTGCCATAAGAATAACAATTTCTCCCCTCGAAATAACACTTCCCTGGGTGATTCTTTTCGCAAGTCTCAAATCGCGGATAAGTACGACTCTGCTAGGCCACACTGCCCTACGACTGAGTAACTAGTGCTCTGGCTCCATGGTGAGTTTGAAAACCCTGAGATTGTCTGTCTGCCGGTGGTCTGGGCGCTGGAAGCAGACTGTGCATTATAACAATTCTTCTTCTTCTACCATTTATTTCCCCACTTATCGCTTTAAGGTTGACTGTGACCCTGGTCGGCAGATCTGGCTCTTTTTGCCTGTCTTTTCTTCTCCCTAGATTCAGAAATCTTCTTTTTCTTCTCCTCTACCTGTTGCATAAAACTGTCAGCCTAGCAAAGTCTAACTTCTTGTTCAGCATAGCTCCCTGACACTCAAGCACCAGATCATCTAAAAGGCCGGAAGAAAACTTCCTCATTCGTGCCCTCATACTACTCGTCGTCTCAAGAGCATAACGGGCCAGCTGATTAAATTTTACAGTGTACTCCTGCATGCTCGTCTTACCCTTCTTGAGGTTAGTGAACTCCTCTACTTTAGCTTCCCTCAGCTCCAGAGGAAAGAACCTATCAAGAAAAGCCTCTACAAATTCGTCCCACACTGTGGACTCACCACTGTCACCCTTCGCCTCTCCCCACTCATTATACCATTGGTTCGCTATATCCTTTAGCTGATAAGCTGCTAGATCAACACCTTCCACCTGATCCACATGCATCACTCTTAAAATCTTCTCCATTTCATCTATGAACTCTTGTGGATTCTCTTCTACTTTAGTACCAGTAAACTTAGGTGGGTTCATTCTCATGAACTGATCCACCCTAGTAGCTTCAGATGTAACATGTGCAGACCCAACATCTTCTGATCGTTGGGATTGATTAGCCACCAACTGTGTCAACATGTGAATAGATTTTCTGAATTCTACATTTGAAATATCCCTCTAAGTAGTCGGGGGACGGTTAACATTGGTCTGTGGAGCCCTAGGTGGACTGGTTGGGACTGGAGGGTCTCTCGGAGTAGGGACAGGGTCTGAAATGGGAGCTATATTATGTGTCCTCATCCCATGAGTGGGACGTACCTCATCATTCTGAGCACTCTGATTAGTATTGCGATGATGAGGCATGACTGTTATTTCTGTAAGACAAAAGATCACTGATTAGGAACAGACTTGACTCTAAAGCACGAACTAAATCACAAGGAAGGGAAACATTTCCTAAATGCCTAGTAGCCTCCTGCTTATAAGTGTGGCATGCTACATACCCATAAAAAAACTATACACGATGTAATTTCGCAGACACCCTAAGACCATGAACCGTGCTCTGATACCAAGTTTTTCATGACCCGAACCGGGGCCCTGGCCATGACGAGCATTCTGAACCATAAAGGCCTGAAACACCCCTATCTATCTGGTAATCATGCACATAATTCATATGATAAAAGAAATGCGGAAGATTCACACTACTACAGAAACATGGTCATGAGTCTAATAAAATCAATAATGGGAAATAATGTCCCACAACATCTATCGGCATCTGATAACCGTCTGCAAAATCTCTACTACATTACTAAAATAAACAACTGTCTAAAAACTGGGACAAGGCCCCCAGTAGACCCAAAACTATTAAATGATAAATAAACTACCAGACATCAGGCCTTCCGGAATATAGAAGGCTTACCACTTATCTCTAAAAAACTATCTGAAGAATCTACTGGTTTTCTGGACCCCTAGGCTGTGCCTCTGAACCTGGGAGGGAAGGGGGGTCAATACAAAGTACTCGTACGTAGAATAATCCAAAACAAGGTAGAGATTTTTATATAAAATAAATGAGAGCTGATCTAAAGCACATTATTGGAAAATTATTTTGAAAATACATGGGCATAGTATAATGAATTTTTCAACAAAAATGCAACACATTTAAGCTAGGTGGTACACCCTACAATTTCACATTTTCACCAACTATCAAATCTCGGTTGCCGCCGAGATTAGAGTATAAGTGAGGGAAAGACACACAAGATCACACAGAAGGATGTCTCGACTCAATTAAGTATGGTAGTGCACAAGATCAAAAAGCAGGGCTCCTAACCATAGTCCCAATTTAGGATGACATAACATCAGGTACACAAGATCACACAGCAGGGTACCAAGTTCCCGAGTCGGCAAACACGGTTTCCAGCATAGAGTTATTTGATTCGTGCTTTCTTTGAGTAACCACCTATCTCACAAAATCAATGCATCAAAATTATTTTAATCAACCACATGTCATACTCTGCAGGGTATCGTCATACCCGACTTGTAAGTAATCAATATCACATCAACTTTCCAACTTTTCATACCATTTACCACATGCACATATGTATGACTTTCACACCATTAAAACACATACACCATGGTTCTCAACATGCAATTATTCAAGAAGTTTAATCATTTATGAGTAATGTCATATCAATTGCAAAACTCATGCTCTAAATGGTTTAACACTAGTATAATATGGGGTATAAACATTACCATGGGGAATCTAGAAAATTCACAACTCATGTACATCGCACCCTTTTGAAATTTTAGGTCACATGTTCATAATTCAACCATTTAAATACATTCAAACAAACAACCCCATGATATCTCAGTAATTCTTTCAAAATCATATATCAAAACATGTTATTTGTATCAATTGAAAACCCCCATTTGTAAAAACATATATATACTTGTATAAATTTAAAGTCTTGCATAAATTCTTTTTTGAAAACATGCCCATGAAATTTAGGACAACCCCATGTACCTCTATTTATGAAATTAGCGGGTGCTTCTTGAAGCCTATGATCTGGCGATTTCGAATCTTCAATCAATTTTGAAAATCCACGGTTGAATCTTGGGTTTCTTGAAGTTCTTGTTTGAAACCCTAGAGAGGATTCTTGATGATTTTAATGAAAATAGGATTAAGTTGCTCAAACATACCCTAAATCCTTTGTTTGGACGATTTTAAAGGCTAGGGAAAGTCAAATTTACCCTTAATGACTCCTGAACGAAATTGGAAATTTGAACTTAAAAACCCAATTTTGGGTAACACCGCGACGCGCCACAATCTCGGTGGTCCACTAGAATTTGATGAGTGGGAAATTGAGTTCCTCCGCGACGCTCCACCATTGCGGAGCCCCACTGAAATTTGACGATTGTCAATTTGACCCTCTCTGCGGCGTGCTAGACCCCAAAATGACGATGTTTACGACCGGAACCTTAAATTATTCATAACTTCTTCACCCAGGGTCCATTTTGGACGAATCTTATATCATTAGAAAGCTAATTCAGTTATTTACGTAATGAAAGGTTGAAATCTAGGAAATTCCACATGAAAAATAATTTAGATCATTCTAGACTCTAATGCTTAGATTTTCCATGGACGGAACTTAGCTAAGAAGACTTTGGGGTGTTACAAGTTGCCGGCAACAGAAAAGTAATTGATGGTGGTTGCTTAAGAACAAGTTCAAAAGTAATACTAATATTCCTCTGTTTTGTGATAATGGTGACGATGATGATCAGTGGATTAATAATTTGTCTAGAGAGTCCAAACAGAGTT
The DNA here is from genome assembly GCA_030864215.1 of Capsicum pubescens. NCBI lineage: Eukaryota > Viridiplantae > Streptophyta > Magnoliopsida > Solanales > Solanaceae > Capsicum > Capsicum pubescens. The sequence continues at coordinate 326,777,973 of CM061538.1, read as the reverse complement.
TGTTGGTGAAGTTGAATTCGAAATTAGACGTTGTTGAAAAAAGAATTGAGTTTTTGAATATGGCGCATACTGGCAGTGTTGTTGGTTCAAGTTCAAGAGGGAAACAAGAAGTTGGTTCTATGGGGAAGGCAAGGCTGTCTCAATAAAATTAGTGGCCTGAAGCCAAATTTTAATATGAGGCCTTAAATATATTCACATAACAAAAGTATTATCAATAATTTATAGTTATTTTTTTATTCTTACGTACTACTTTTTTTAGTGTAGTATTCTTAGAACATAATAATATTATTATTTATAAAATTAAACACTAATTTTAATTAATAAGATGTTAGTCATTTGTTTGCAATACATTACCTTGAATATTATTGTAAAAACTTTATTTATTAATATCAAGATTTGATAAAAAGTTCTAAAATATTTTTAATAAGCAATAGATAGTTCTTCTTTCTTTTTTCATTAGTTTAAATTTTATACCTTTTATATTTTTCAATCTTGAATATTATTTGAAGTGAAATTATAATTATAAAATTCATATTAAATTTTTTGGGGACTCAAAATTTTGGGGGCTTAAAGCAGATGCTTTACTAGTGATACACGTCAAATGGCAACCCTAATTTTTGAAGACATGTTTGGAGACCATCACTTAAAGGTTCAAGACTTGGTCACCCCGAGGACACAAGAATATGCAAGGAAGACCCATTTTGAGCCTACCATTGAGCATACCATTCATCAAGGCCGTAAGTGAAAGATTGCTTGGAGCATTGAAGACTTGAGGATTCACGGTTTTGGACACTTAAGAGCTCACAATTTTTGGGCTATCTTCATTGAGGGCATTTTGGTCACTTCACTTTGCTCAAAATGCACTCCATGGCCACCCATCTTATTAAGGGTAGTGTAGTCATTTGTCTTCTTTTGTAATGTAATATAACTATAACAAGATAGGGTTTTTAGGACTTAGTTATTTATTGATGTAAGACAAACTCTCTCTCTAGTGTGAGGAGTGTAATACCCCTTAGTTGTATGACTTGTGTGGATATCACTTGTGTTGCATCAATGGCTTGATACATTGATGTTTAGAAGAGGTAATGTCCCTCTTGTGTCGTGCATAGTGTTAAGGATCCAAGAGTCTCACAATTCTTGGGTTCTTAAGATTGTCCCTTCATTTGGTCTAACTATCTATCTTGTATTATTGTTGTAAGTTTTGGATTTTTTGTTGTTGTTAGTGTAACCCGTGAGTTTCTTGTTGATGTAATATTTTTGTCCTCATATTATGTTGATAATATAATTTGTGGATCGCTGGAAATTAGGTGCTAAACACCACAATACTTTGTGTTCTTGTTGTTGTTCTTGAATCCGAGAGGGGTCACTCAAAAGGTCCTCGGTTCTCTTGAACTTGTGGAATATTTTGGTTGTTTGTTTTGTGTGTTCTTGGTTGTTATTGTATCATTTGGTATCAGAGAATGGCTTGATTTTTTTCCCACAAGATCAATCTTGGGCTAGCTTGCTTGAAAAATTCAAAAAACAAAAATTGTTGTTGAAAACTGAAAATTCCAATAAAAGGAGCAATCTGTCCATCTTGTGTTCTTGGACAAAAATTGTGTTCTTCTTGTGTATTGGCCAAGATTTTTACTTATCTTTTTTGTCTCTAAGTGTTAATTTTTATCTTCACTAACACATTGAGTCTATATCTAAGTTTGATCTTTAAGTATTGTTGTTGTTGTTGTGAACATAAGACTTGGCCGCTTCTTGTTGAACATTGTTGTGATGGACTGTTTTGGCCATGTGGTCTTCAACTTATTTTTGTTCTAAACTTTACCACATGATATTGTTGTTAATTGGTGGCCTAATAACATCTTTGTTGAAGTTGTAGTTGTCTTGGCCAATTGTTGAAGATATTGTTGTTGTGGATTTGGGAGAAACCGTGTGGAAATTGTTGGTTCTTCTTGAGATTGTTGTTGTTGTTCTTGGTGAATGTTGTTATAGTTCTTGATGTTCTTCACAACCTTCATACCTTGTTAAAAATAAAGTGCTTATTTGATCCAAAAAGGTGAAGGAAAAGGTGTAAGAATTTATTAGTTTTGCAAGACTTCTCAACCATCAAAGACTTTAACAACCATTATCCAACAACTTTCCATGATACAAGGGGCCATGTTTTAAGGGTGTACAAGAAAGTCAAGTCTTGAAACTTGAAGTTGAAAAATACTCCAAGACTTGTTTGAATTTCCCTCCTTAAACCAATTCTCCAATTCCAAAATTGAAAATTGACCACGACTTCCAAATTGGAAAATAACAACTTGTCTAAAACTGCAATCATTATGTGCTACCACTTCATCACCTTTTACTGTTCAAGCAACCTATTTAAGCTCAAATTTTAGATTTCTTAGTTTCTTATTTGTTGATCCTTTATTTCGTTTAATTGATCCTAATACTAATTAATAAACTAGTAAACTCCTACTAGATTGTCAATTAGTTCTTTGAATCCATTGTTCGTGTTTACTTTCTTTTGTTCTTTTGTCATTTTTAAAATTGTAGTACTTCTTGGTTCAAGTTCGGATATTACTTTCCTTGAGTCTTCAAATAAAGAATCCATTCCGACAAGGAGTAGACTCACCCCTCGACTCATCACGAACTACAAGCCGACTTGCAACACTTGTGAATTCAAGTGTGTGAGAGTGTGGTGAGGTTATTTCAAACTAACTTGTGTTTTTCTTTGTAGGCTTGTTCTTTTCTTTTCTTTTTTTTTAGGAATAATTGCAAGGGAACCTGCGGCTTCAACCTCTCAACCCATGGACAACAATGCCACCAATATCATTTTGGTCTACCTTGACACTATGTCCCGAGACCTTGCTATGGCAAATAAAAGATTGGATCATATGGTAGGTCAAAGGGTGTAAGTGGTCTGCCCGGACACACTTCAAGAGGAATTCCATAGATCATGTGAGCTATAAGGTAAAAATGATATTCCATACACTCATATGGATTTAGAATGTTGTGTTATGGCTAGTAGGAGCCAAGTGGGTGTAGTTGCGGCTTTGCCTAGGGTAGAGGTGCTTGAGTCTCCCTTTTGTGATACTTTTGGTATTGTTAGGTCATATGAGGACCAAACTCTTGTTATAGGTATGCAAGCACTAGTTGACCCTTTAGATGACAAAATTGATTCTCCGCGTGAGAATGATTTGTGTCCATCTAGTGCTAGCACTTATAACTTGACTAAGGTTCCATTACCAAGTGGAGAGAGTATTCATACACTAGTTGACCATTGTGAAAAATAAGGTGAGTCTACGTTGGTATATAAGTTGCCAACAACTAGTGAGAATGTGGACAATGATCAATCGGGTGGAAAAGACCTTGATGTGCTTGATTGTTTAGGAAACCCAAATTTTGATTGTCTTGGTAAAGATGGTTTTGCTTGTGATCCCTTGGCTGCCCGTGGTGGTTTGTGTCTAAGTGATGATTGCTAATTTCTTATGTTGGGGATATTCCTAGTGGAGATTTTAAAACTAGTAGTAAGTGCATGCATGAGAACCCTTTATTTAAAGTTGGATTGTAGAACACCTTTCTCAACCCTTTTTTTGTGCATGATATTTCCAATGGTGATAAAGAGAGCTTTCTTAACCTTAAGAATGGTAGCCTAGGGGAGAATGAGAGTGTACGAGACCTAAGTCCTTGGTTACATCTTCCATTTGACCCCAATAACTTCTTAGGGGTATGAAGGACAAATAGTTGTTGGTCGGTCCACTTGTTTGAGCGATATTGCTATATGTGTTGCATGGACTTTACTTTCAATTAGGGCACCACCCCTTTGTAATATTTTTGCTAAGCCCTTTTGTGATTAAAGTCAAGGATGTGTGGCTATATCTCAAGTGTGTACCTCCTTGGCATGTTGATGTTGTTTATTGTACTAACTCTAACCCTCATGTCATGAGGATGTGGTGCTTGTTTGTATTCTCTTCGTTCTTGAAAGGTTTGGATTCGAGGTTGAATCCTTTTCAAGAAAAGGAGGATGATACAAGTCAAATGGCCACCCTAATTTTTGAAGACATGATTGGAGACCATCACTTAAAGTCTCAAGACTTGGTCACCCCGAGGGAACAAGAATATGCAAGGAAGACCCATTTTGAGCATACCATTCATCAAGGCCGTGAGTGAAAGATTGCTTGGAGCATTGAAGACTTGAGGATTCATGGTTTTGGACACTTAATAGCTCACGATTTTTGGGCCATCTTCATTGAGGGAATTTTGGTCACTTTACTTTGCCTAAAATACACTCCATGGTCACCCCTCTCATTAAGGGTAGTATAATCATTTGTCTTCTTTTATAATGTAATATAAATAGAACAAGATAGGGTTTTTAGGACTTAGTTGTTTATTGATGTAAGAAAAAAACTCTCTCTAGTGTGAGGAGTGTAACACCCCTTAGTTGTAGGGCTTGGAAAAGCCACCAATTCATAACTAGGGCTGCCCAAGTGTGGATATCACTTGTGTTGCATCATTGGCTTGATATGTTGGTGTTTAGAGGAGGTAACATCCCTATTGTGTCAACGTTAGAGTTAGGTTTGTGTCGTGGGTAGTGTTAAAGGTCCAAGAGTCTCACAATTCTTGGGGTTCTTAAGATTGTCCCTTCATTTGGTCTAACTATCTATCTTGTATTGTTGTTGTAAGTTTCTGATTTCTTGTTGTTGTTAGTGTAACCCGTGAGTTTCTTGTTGATGTAATATTGTTGTTCTCATATTGTGTTGATAATATAGTTTGTGGATCTCTGGAAATTAGGTGTTAAACACCACAATACTTTGTGTTCTTATTGTTGTTCTTGAATCCGAGAGGGGTCACTTAAAGGGTCCTCGGTTCTATTGAACTTGTGGACTACTTTGGGTGTTTGTTTTGTGTGTTCTTGGTTGTTCTTGTATCAACTAACCTTACCCTTGAGCCACCCCTGGGTACAGGAGAGACAATTAATGGTATCGTCTAATGAGATGAACATGTGGGAGAATTTTGGGTGGGATGATGATTGGTCTATTATCAATGGTCCTGATCCTGAATTTGATTTATTGACAAAAACGTCTACAAGTTTTGGTACATTGTTGAATCATCAAACACTTGCTAATGATGATTCCAAGCCTAATTATGATTATTTCATTCCTTTATCCATTTAAAAATTTCTAGGTTTTCTGCTAACTATCTCCCTCCCTCCAAACTCCGCAAGTTGTTCAACATTTTTTGGAGTTGATTTTGTATTATTTTTTGGAAATTCTTTTTGGGAGAACATGGGTTTTGCTATGTATTTTGGGGGGTTGAGTTGGTTTGGGGAAGGGGAGGGAGGGGGAGGGAGTGGGGGTGGGGGTACATGTAGATGTAGACATGAGTCTTTTTTGGATAAGTTAGTAGTTCCAAAAAATACTGACTGCTACAATTTTGGTTACTGTTATAAAATATATATAAAAGTAATCAAAAGTAAAGCAAAAAATGAAAAGTACAAAGTCTTACTTTATCCATTATTGGTAATGGATATTTATAGACAACATACAAAATGAATACTTGTCCAAAATGAAGGGGTGGGAGATGACTCATTTTTATTCTTACATAGTAAGGAGTCAAATGGAAACTACATGGCATCCATTCACAACACTCCCCCTTGAATGACCACGTAAAGAAAAACTATCTAAATACGCATTTGAGTGCTGCCTCATTAAAAACCTTACCAGAAAAAATCCAGTGTGATGAAAACTTTGATTAAGGAAAAAAGAGTACCACACGTATTCTTACTCCTCCTGATGAAGACACCGATTCAACTTGTTCAGTCTTCGCATTTTAATTTTATGTACCATCTTCTTGAGAGTTGAAGTTGGTAACGACTTGGTGAACAAATCTGCTAGATTGTTACTTGAATGAATTTTTTGTACATCAATATCGTCATTCTTCTGTAGATCATGTGTCAAGAAAATTTTTGGCGAGATACGCTTCATTCTATCTCCCTTTATAAAGCCTCATTTTAATTAAGATATGCATGTTGCATTGTCTTCAAATATGACTGTGGGAACCTTGATATCGAGCTTCAGGACACATCTTTCTTTGACGGAATGTATCACTAATCTCAGCCATATGCATTCTCTACTTGCCTCATGAATAGCTATTATCTCAGCATGATTTGATGAAGCAACAACAATAGACAGCTTTGTAGATCGTCATGACATAGCAGTTCCTTCGTATGTAAACACATAGCCTGTTTGAGATCTTGATTTATGTGGTTCAGATAAATAACCTGCAGTTGCATGACTAATTGTTGGGTTCGAAATCTAGAGGGCGTCATGCGGAAGCTTTTAGTTTGCAAACTATAAGACGATAAATCAGACGACAAAAAAAACATAATACTAAAAGGCATATCATTAATATGGTTTGACCAAATGGCCTACATATTAAAAATAAAACTGAAAAAACTAAAACCTATTGAGAGAAATCTCCCCCTAAACAAAGACTCTTTAAATACTACATTGTGGATGTTATTGTGTTATGGTATGAGAAGGGGAGTCTTCTATTTATAGATGTCCAAAACCGTTCCTCTAAGAAAGAGGTTAGCCAAATATGGAAAAGAATTATATTTTCCTTTTAGGAAAAAGTAAAAGTATTTATGGTTACTTTTATTTCCCTTACAAGAAAAAGTAAAACTTAATTTTGGTAAAAAAATCAGAGAAAAAACCCTAACAAATTTCCCCCTTTTGGCTTGATTTTCTGCAAAATATTCTTGATCCTCCTTCTTCTTGTGCATAATTTTTGTTCTTCACGTATTCTTCATATATCACTATTGTTTGACATGCTTTAAAAATTGATCCTCTTTGGGTTAAAATATATCAACCCTTTTTGGGTTAAAAATATTGAAGCCCTTTTTCCAGGGTTAATAGTGAGCTTTATTTTCAAATATGTGACAGCACGATTATTGAAATATGATTGACAATTATCTCCACATATAGTTAGACAAAATCGTCATTATCATCAAATTGGTTGAAAATTGGTTTGAACCGTCATGAACTTGTCTTCAACCTCGTTTCACCAAACCACTAGACCTTTGAACCGTAGACTCTGATACCACTTGTTGGGTTCGAAATCGAGAGGGCGTCATGCAGAAGCTTTTAGTTTGCAAATTATAAGACGATAAATCATACGACAAAAAAAAATAATACTAAAAGGCATATCATTAATATGGTTTGACCAAATGGCCTACATATTAAAAATAAAATTGAAAAACCTAAAACCTATTGGGAGAAATCTTCTCCTAAACAAAGACTCTTTAAATACTACATTGTGGATGTTATTGTGTTATGATATGAGAAGGGGAGTCTTCTATTTATAGATGTCCAAAATCGTTTCTCTAAGAAAGAGGTTAGCCAAATATGGAAAAGAATTATATTTTCCTTTTAGGAAAAAGTAAAAGTATTTATGGTTACTTTTATTTTCCTTACAAGAAAAAGTAAAACTTAATTTTGATAAGAAAATCAGGGAAAAAATCCCAACACTAATAAGATCTAAACTATCTTTGTTAGTATAAAATAGACTCATATTAGTAGGCCCTTTTAGATATCGCAATATATGCTTACCTCTGTTTCAATGTCTACATGAAAGAGAAAAATTGTACCTGGCTAGCAAATTAACGGAATGGGCTATATGAAGTCTTTCTCTGTTAGCAAGATACATAGTTGTACCAATAGCATTGAGATATAGTACTTCAGGACCAAGAATTTCTTCACCCTCTTTTGGAGGTTGAAATGAATCTTTACTCACTTCATGTGATCGAACAATCATTAGAGTATTTAATGAATGTGCTTTTTCCGTGTAAAATTATTTCAAAACATTATCAGTATAGGTAGATTGGTGGATGAAGATCCCGTCTGCTAAATATTCAATTTGCAGACCAAGACAAAGTTGTCTTTCCAAGATCTTTTATTTCAAATTCTTTCTTTAGATATTCAATTGTCTTTTGAATCTCTTCTGGAGTTCCAATGAGATTTATGTCATCCACATAGATAGCGAGTATAACAAACTTTGATACCATTTTCTTAATGAAAATATAAGGACGAATGACATCATTATGCAAACCTTGTTTATCAAGTACTCACTAAGGCGATTATACCGTATATGCCCTGATTGTTTTAGATCATTATAATGATCTTTGTAATTTGATTGAATATAATTTTTGAGACTTTAAACTATATGCTTCAGGCATCTTTAATCCTTCTGGAATTTTCATAGAAATTTCATTATCAAGTGAGCCATTCAATATTAAATATATGACATCTTCTAGTGTCAGGACTCCAGGCCAAATAAACCTTATGCTTACCAAGAAGCATATTCCACTTGATAATTATTTCTACATCAGTATGCTTAAATAAACATAGAATTCAGATCCTCATAATATTATACAATATTGCGCGCTATTGTACTAAAGATATCATCGATGAAATATCATTTGTATTGGTTTACATTACGACATAACTTATTGAGATCTCATCACATCATTATTTTTAGGTACCTAAACCTCTTCTGGAGGTTTCATGAAGAGTTATGTCATCGCTCTTCAAGAGCATATTGCCTCTTTATTATGATCATTTGCTCCATTTCCTTTTCAAGGATTACTTTATTTGGAACCGACTGATCTACCATGCTTCATGCATGCTATAGACTCAATCCTTTAGGGACATATAGTAGGAGCATCTACAGCTAAACATAAAATCAATTTTGGGTCAGCAAATGCTTCTGGCATTTGACTAGAATTATCTTTTAAATGAGGATCGTACTAACGATAATTCACAACATATTTCTTAGCTGCTTATTATCTCCCCCTAATGTTAGAAAAACTAAAATACTTCAATATACTTTGGAGAATCCTTCTTTGTGAATCATGGTATATCTATTAATTATATACCGCACGTCAAAAAACTACTAGATGAAAAATATATGGTTCCTGACCCTGAATCAATTGAGAGGAAAGAATTGATCATAATTTATTGGTGTAATGCACACAATTGCACACGCCATTAGCATATCTTCAAGAGTCTGAATGGTCCTCTCTGCTTAACCATCTGTCTGAGGATGAAATGTTGTGCTGAGATGGACTTGGGTACCGAGACCCTTTTGGAATGCTTTCCAAAAGTGAGAGGCGAACTGGGTACCTCTGTTTGAGATGATAGATAGTGGAACATTGTGTAACCTAACTAACTCCCTGATATAGAGTTTTGCATAATCCTCAGCGGAATAAGAAGTACAAACAGGAAGGAAATGAGCTGACTTGGTCATTCTATCTATAATGACCCAGACTGAATGATGCTGATGACGAGTTCTAGAAAAACCCATCATGAAGTCCATGTTCACTTCTTCCCACTTCCAAGTAGGAATGGTGAACTCTTGCATGGAACCACTAGGTTTCTGATTCTCTATCTTAACCGGCTGACACGTAGAGCACATAGCCACAAACTCTGCAATATCTCTCTTCATCCCACTCCACCAATAGATCTCCCGCATATCGTGGTATATCTTAGTGTCCCATTGATGAATAGAGTATCGTGCACCATGCGCTTTTGTAAGAATTCACTACCTCAATTCATCTACACTTGGAACATATAGATGACCCTGACAACGAAGAACACCATCTCCCCCTTGGGAGAAAACCTTAACTTTTTAATTCTGAACTGACTCTTTGAGCTTGACGAGGCTAGGATCCCTGTCTTGCTTCTCTTTTACCTCGGAAACTAGAGATGATTCTGAACTAATGTGAACACATATACCACTCTCTGAAAAATCGACTAAGCGAACGTCTAGTCTGGAAAGCTGATGGATCTCCTGAGCCATCTTTTTCTTGCTACCCTTAACGTGAGAAATAATACCCATGGAGAGTCTACTCGGAGCATCGGCCACAACATTGGCCTTGCCCGGATGATAAAGAACACTCATGTTGTAATCCTTCAAGAGCTCTAACCACCTTCTCTGACGAAGATTGAGATCTTTCTTGGAAAAGACATACTAGAGGCTTTTATGGTCTATGAAAACATCTACATGAACTCTATAGAGATAATTCCTCCAAATCTTCAAGGCAAAAACTACTGCTGCTAACTCAAGATCATGAGTAGGATAATTCTTCTCATATGGCTTTAACTGTCTGGAGGCGTAGGCTATGACCTTACCATGCTGCATGAGGACATAACCTAAACCCACTTTGGATGCATCATAATAGACTATAAAACCGTCTGAACCATTTGGAAGAGCTAGAACCGGAGCTGAGGTGAGTCAAGTCTTCAACTCTTGAAAGCACTTCTCGTATGAATCTGACCACTGAAACTTAATCTTCTTCTGAGTCAATCTGGACATGGGAGATGCAATAGAAGAAAATACCTCGACAAACCATCTGTAATAGCCAGCCAAACCCAAGAAACTCCTGATATCTGATGGAGATATGGGTTTGGGCCAGTTTCTTACTGCCTCAATTTTCTGAGGATCTACTCTAATGCCATCACCGGAAATAATATGGCCAAGGAATGCTACTGATCTTAGCCAAAATTTGCACTTGCTGAACTTAGCGAATAACTAGTTATTCCTGAGAATCTGAAGAACAATCCTGAGGTGGTCAGCATGATCACGCTCTGTGTGAGAATAGACCAGAATATCATCTATAAAGACTATGACAAACATGTCCAAGTACTGCTTGAACACACGGTTCATCAAATCCCTGAAATTTACAGGGGCATTGGTAAGACCAAATGACATGACTAAAAATTTGAAGTGACCATACCGAGTACGAAAAGTTGTCTTCGGAATGTCAAATTCTCTAACTCTGAGTTGATGATAGCCTGATCTGAGGTCTATCTTGGAGAAGTAACTGGCACCCTGAAGTTGGTTGAATAGATCATCAATCTTGGGAAGAGGATATCTATTCTTGACCGTGACCTTGTTGAGTTGATGGAAATCAATACACATCCTGAGAAAACTGTCTTTCTTGGGGATGAATAATATTGGCGCACCCCATGAGGAAATGATGGGTCTGATGAATCCCTTATCTAAGATATCCTTCAACTGATCTTTTAGTTCCTTGAGTTCTGCTGGTGCTATTCTGTATGGAGGAATAGAAATAGGTTGAGTATCCGGAAGAAGGTCTATGCCGAAGTCTATTTCCCTTTCGAGAGGAATGCCTGGAAGATCTTCGGGAAAGATATCTGAGTATTCATTAACAACTGGGACTATTTCGAGACTGGGAGATTCAAAACTGGAATCTTTAACATGCACGAGATGATACACACACCCCTTAGAAATCATCTTCCTTGCCCGAAGGTAGGAAACAAGTTGACCCCTGAACGCTGAAATATTACCCTCCCACTCTAGGATGGGCTCATTCAGGAACTGAAATTAAACTATCCTATTTCTGCAGTCGACTGTGGCATAGCAGGAATGAAGCCAATCCATGCCGAGAATGACATCAAAATCTGTCATCTCTAACTCAACTAAATCTGTTGACATGGATTTCTGAGATATCATAACCGGGCAGTTCCTGTATACCCATCGGGCTATGATGGTTTTACACACTGGGGTAGAGACTGAAAAGGGCTCTGCTAGAATTTTGGGACTGATTCTGAAATCGCTTGCTATGTATGGAGTAACAAAAGACAAGGATGCACCTGGGTCTAGCAAAGCATAAACATGAATATGGAAAATCTGTAACGTACCAGTAACGACATCAAGAGAATTTTCTTGATCCTGCCAGGACTGAAGAGCATAGAGTCTGTTTAGGCGTTGCCCACTGGTAGCACTGGAAATGGTACCCTACTGGTTCGGGCGACCAAACTGAGCTACAGAATGATTTTACTGACCCTGAATACTTGAGTGCGGACACTCCCTAATCCTATGGCCTGGCTTGTCACAACAAAAACAGACATCACTAACGGCTCTGCAAATGCTCTTGTGGTTCTTACCACAAGTAAGACAAAAGAGATTCGTTCGGGCACTGCTAACACTGCCCTGAGATTTAGAGCCTAGCGTTTTGTCTTTGTTTCCCTCTCTGAACTTCGGTACCGGAGCACTGGCAGAGAAAGGGGCTGGAACGGCTGAGTTGGAGCGAAACTGTGAACGGTTTCCTCCATCTAACTTAGGGTGAGCAAAGTTGAAGTTACCTGACCTTGCTCTCTTGTTCTGCCTCTCCCAAGTCTTAACCTTCTCCTCTTCTACTTTCTGGGCATGGGTCATGAGTCTGGCTAAGGTCATATCACCGATCAGCATCGCAAACCTACACTCATTTACCACACTATCGTTGACCCCTGAGACGAACTTGCTCATCTAAGCCCAATTGTCTGCAACCACATGAGGAGCATACCTGGCTAGCTGAGTAAATCTGAGAGAATAATCCTTAAACATCATATTCCCCTGCCTGAGGTTGATGAACTCAAGAACTTTGGCTTCCCTCAGCTCTTGGGGAAAGAATCTGTCTAAGAAGGCCGTGACAAATTACTCCCACTCGATAGGGCCTGCATCATCTAATCTCTCAGACTTCTACTGTTTGTACCAATCATGAGCAACATCCTATAACTGGTAGGCGGCTAACTCAGCACTCTCAATAGAAGTAACACCCATGATGTCAATGACCTTATGGACTTGGTCAATGAACTCCTGAGGGTCCTCATCAGACTTAGACCCATGGAAAGATGGAGGGTTCATCCGGGTGAAGTCCCAAACCTTAGTTGTTATGGGATTGGCCAATGGATTGGCCGGAATGACTGGTGGCCATTCATTCTGTACAGCCACAGACTGAGCAAGTGTGGTAAATGTGGTTCTGAACTCCGCATGGGAAACATGTTCGTCCAAAGGATCTTCGGGCTGAGGAGCTGGCTGGTTTCTTCTCTTTGGGGACATGGTCTGAAATAAGAGAAGAATGGATTAGACTGAGAGTTTAACTTGTGATTATGCTCACTAGCATGACATAAATACTGAAGAAAGGGGACTGTTCCTAAAACATCTTATAGACTCTTGTACATAAATATGGCGCACAACACACCCATGTACAAGACTCTACTAGATGCAGCTTTCAGGCTTCCTAGGACTCTATTGAACCTTAGGATCTGATTCCAAGTTTGTAACGCCTCGATTTGCTGAACCGAAATGCTACACGGTGCTCATGACCTCGAGGGACCACAAGCTAACCCATGACTATTATATGTACATGTATACTGCAAATCATGACATATTAATGCAGAATACGTAAAACTATAAGTCCATAAGGTTCAACTGAATAAAACCATGTCTTAAAATCATAACGTCCATGTGGGTGAAAATACCCAAAACAATTTAATCTCAAAGCTAAGTATGAACGTAAATCTGAACATAAATTTGAAAGCCTCTAAACTATCTGAACAAGGATTTGAAGGAACATGTCTCCAACTAACTCCGTAAAACTGAACTAAAGAAATAAATAAATGTATCAAATCTTATTATCCTCGAATCAATAAGGACTCACTGTATCTCTGCGACTGGAATGCTACCGTTACTGCTGGGCTGGAGCTTGTGTCTCGGAACCTATGGTGTAACATGAAAATAAAGAACCATAGCGCAAATCCGTCAGTACAACTAGAGTACTGAGTATACGAGGAAGGTAGGCTGAACATAAAGGGTTTCATGCATGAACAACACTGACTAACTAATATGAACGTGGGAGTGCCAGCATACATATATAGAAACTGGGACCGTGAATGCGTGACAGCAAGACCTGTAAGCTAATACATGGTTTACTGATAACTGTCATGACTGATACTGCAAGATGATAACATGGATGACAGTGTCTGACAGTCCTGTATATACTGAAATCTGAAGAACATAATGACTGTATCTGACAGTCCTGTATTTACTAAAATCTGAAGAACGCCCTGAGTTCTTTTACTGAGACTGACACTGAAACTGTGGGAGGTAGTGTTTAATCGACATGCCCCATGTATACTGTTATGGCTAAGCTGGGGTCCAATCTCATCCCCGACTGGAGGGGTGTCAATACCATGCCACAGGTAAGGACAGCTTGTGAGTGACCCTTATCTGGCAGGTACTCAATGAGAACGGTGGGAACCCTAAACTGACAGGTTAAACCACCTCATTAACCCTAATCTGACAGGTTAAGATGTCTCAACCTACGCTGGCAACGTAGTTCTAGAACAAAAGGACTGCTTCTAAGAATCACACCCTGAACTGGCGGGTGAGTTCCCATCCTTGGGTTCACTCGGTGCTAACCTCTACTCCCATCTGAAGGGACTGGACATGAATAACTGACTATACATGACTTAATCTTACTGAATTCCATTGACTGGCAGAATGTTACTGATATCTGACAACTGACTGAGATCATGAGGTATTCCTGAGTTATATGACTGACTGAAGTCTATGGAATCATAGCTTGAGTTCGGATATCGTGAAACATGACATGGATCTAGGAACATAGCTATAGTTTTCAGGTACGCATACCCCCAGGACTCGATAGGAGAAAACTGACACACATGACATGACTTGATCACAAGATTTGAGTCCACAATTCACAATATCATAAGCAGGGGATACTATACTTCATGTATTTATTCAACATTTCAAACATGATAGGAAAAACATGGATATATTTTGTGTACATAATTTATATCTCCATTATCATACATGTTTTATACCACAACAATAACAACACATAATATACATGGAAATTTATATTAGAGTGTATGACTAACATGAACTTGTTATTTAGATATCATGAAATCATGTAAATATGAAGTTCTAACATACTAGGCATTTTATCGAACACCTTGCATGCATTCTTTAAGGCATAGGTGGATTTCATACTTGCATTCTATCAATCCATCTAAAGATCATGTTTTTCAACTAGCAACATAACTTTCATGAGATATACAGTCACGATACTATTATATAGCAAAACAAACAAGCATCAACATGGGTATGATCATATCACCACAACCAACCAAGCTTTTATATTTTAAAGATTGATTCTTGAACTCCATGAACAAAAAGAATCCATGGATGAACACTACGCATACCTTGGAAGGGAGGTTCTTGATGATTGACGGAGGAATTTCCTTGAAATTTGATCTTCAAGCTTGATTGTGCAACCCTAGTTGTTTTTCTCCTATGGTGCTCTTGGATAATGAACTTTGAGATGTTAATAGGGTTTTAATGTGCTTAGAAGCTATAAATTTCGTGAGGTTAGGTTTAGGGACATGTAAGGAGTGTTAAAAGACTTAACTACCCTCGAAATAACTCAAAAACTAAGTGTTTTCGTGGCTGAAATCATACATAGGCGCCGTATATGATATCGCCTATATTTACATAGGTGACGCATATGATGTTGCCTATATTTACATAGGAGCCGCATATGATATCGTCTATGCTTTCTAGTGGCCATGTGCGATTGCTTAGGCGAAGCATTCTACTTTGAAAGGCCATAACTCCTTGCTTGGGTGTCGGATTTTGATGAAATTGATATCGTTTGAAAGCTAATTCGATTCTCTACAATTTGGTGGGTCTAAATCTGCCAAAATCCACATATAAATCACGATATTCTTGTTCAAAGATTACCCTTGCAAAATCGAACACTAAGACTTGATGGATTCAAAAACTCTTAGCTTGGATCACTCTAAGCGACTCATATGAGCATGCTTAAGACATCACAAGCTATCCTATCACTAGGATATTCATTGTAAGTCATGCACTAAAATGCTACTCACAGGATAGGAGGTTTCATACGTAGGAAAACTTATTCACTTCCTAGCTTAGAAACATGCGGGGTATTACAATATCTTCCCCTTGGGAACATTTCTCCTCGAATGAGAATTTACTGAGAAGGGATACAAGACAACAGAACCTAAACTGAATATAAAGAACTGAAACTTGATCTCATGACTGTCATGCTAAACATATTGAACTCGTGCATATCTGATGCACGGACAACTGATACATGAATGCATGACTGAGTATGCAACGGTTAATAGGTACCAAGTTTATGCTGGAAACATGAACATGAAACTGAATAAGCTTAAGGAGAACTGTTACTTGAGCTTGATCTGAATTGGAGGGGAAGAGGTGAGGATACTTGGTACGCATATCAGCTTCTGCTACCCAAGTAGCTCCCTCATGAAACTGATTTCGCCAAAGAACCTTGACTAGAGGGACTTCTTTGTTCCTCAATCTACGAGTCTGATAGTCTAAGATTTTGACTGGAATCTCTTCATAAGAGAGGTTGTTCTGAATGTCGATGCTCTGAATAGGGAAAACAACTGTTGGGTCACCTATGCACTTCTTGAGCAAAGAGACATGGAAGACTGGATGGACTGAGGCTAGATCTGAAGGCAACTCAAGCTCTTAAGCTACCTTGCCGAAGCGACAGAGAATTCTGAAGGGACCGACATATCAGGTACTGAGTTTCCCTTTCTTTCTAAACCTCTTCACTCCCTTCATGGGAGAGATCTTAAGATAGACATAGTCATTGACCTCAAACTCGAGATCCTTTCTACGAACATCTGCATAGGAATTCTTTCGGCTCTGAGCAGCCCGGAGTCTCTCTCTGATCAACTGAACTTTCTCTAAGGTGTTGAATACTAAGTCAGGACCTATGACTAAGGCCTCACTAACATCGAACCAACCAATCGGAGATCTACATCTCCTACCATAAAGAGCTTCGAATGGAGCCATCTAAATACTAGAATGATAGTTATTGTTGTATGCAAACTCAATCAAAGGCAAGTACTCATCCCAACTTCCCTTAAAGTCAATTGCACACGCCCTTAGCATATCTTTAAGAGTCTGAATGGTCCTCTCTTCTTGACCATCTGTCTGAGGATGAAATGTTATGCTGAGATGGACTTGGGTACCAAGACCCTTTTGGAATGCTTTCCAAAAGTGAGAGGTGAACTGGGTACCTCTGTCTGAGATTATAGATAGTGGAACACCGTGTAACCTGACTAACTCCCTGATATAGAGTTTGGCATAATCCTCGGCGGAATAAGAAGTATGAACAGGAAGGAAATGAGCTGACTTGGTCATTCTATCTATAATGACCCAGACTAAATCATGCTGAAGACGAGTTCTAGGCAAACCCGTAATGAAGTCCATGTTCACTTCTTCCCACTTCCAAGTAGGAATGGTGAACTCTTGCATGGAACCACTAGGTTTTTGATGCTCTATCTTAACCTGCTGACATGTAGAGCACTTAGCCATAAACTCTGCAACATCTCTATTCATCCCACTCCACCAATAGATCTCCCGCATGTCGCGGTACATCTTAGTGTCCCCTAGATGAATAGAGTATCATGCACCATGCGTTTCTTCAAGAATTCGCTGCCTCAATTCATCTACACCTGGAACACATAGGCGACCCTGATAACGAAGAACACCATCTCCCCCTTGGGAGAAAACCTTGACTTTCTGATTCTGAACTGACTCTTTGAGCTTGACAAGGCTAGGATCCCTATCTTGCTTCTCTTTCACCTCGGAAACTAGAGATGAATCTGAACTACTGTGAACACATACACCACCCTCTGAAGAATAGACTAAGTGAACGCCTAGTTTGGCAAGCTGGTGGATCTCCTGAGCCATCTTTTTCTTGCTACCCTCAACATGAGAAATACTACCCATGGAGAGTCTACTGAGAGCGTCGGCCACAACATAGGCCTTGCCTGAATGATAAAGAACACTCATGTCATAATCCTTCAAGAGCTCTAACCACCTTCTTTGATGAAGATTGAGATCTTTCTGGGAAAAGACATACTGGAGGATTTTATGGTCTATGAAGACATCTACATGAACTCCATAGAGATAATGCCTCCAAATCTTTAAGGCAAAAACTACCGCTGCTAACTCAAGATCATGAGTAGGATAATTCTTCTCGTGTGGCTTTAACTGTCTGGAGGCGTAGGCTATGACCTTACCATAATGCATGAGGACACAACCTAAACCCACTCTGGATGCATCACAATAGACTCCAAAACCATCTGAACCATCTGGAAGAGCTAGAACTGGAGCTGAGGTAAGTCGAGTCTTCAACTCTTGAAAGCTCTTCTCGCATGAATCTGACCACTGAAACTTAATCTTCTTCTGAGTCAATCTGGACATGGGAGATACAATAGAAGAAAATCCCTTAAAAACCCGTCTGTAATAGCCAGCCAAACCCAAGAAACTCCTAATATCTGATAGAGATACGGGTCTGGGCCAGTTTCTTACTGCCTCGGTTTTCTGAGGATCTACTCTAATGCCATCACCGGAAATAATATGGCCAAGGAATGCTACTGATCTTAGCCAAAATTCATACTTTAAAAAACATAGCGAATAACTGGTGATCCCTGAGAGTCTGAAGAACAATCCTGAGGTGGTCTGCATGATCACGTTTTGTGCGAGAATAGACCAGAATATCATCTATAAAGACTATGATAAACATGTTCAAATACTGCTTGAACACACGGTTCATCAAATCCATGAAATCTGCAGGGGCATTGGTAAGACCAAATGACATGACTAAAAATTTGAAGTGACCATACTGACTACGGGAAGTTGTCTTCGGAATGTCACATTCTCTAACTCTGAGATGATGATAGCCTGATCTGAGGTCTATCTTGGAGAAGTAACTGGCACCCTGAAGTTGGTCGAATAGATCATCAATCCTGGGAAGAGGATATCTATTCTTGACCGTGACCTTGTTGAGTTGACGGAAATCAATACACATCCTGAGAGAACCGTATTTCTTGAGCATGAATAATACTGGCGCACCTCATGGGAAAATGATGGGTCTGATGAATCCCTTATCTAAGAGATCCTTCAACTGATCTTTCAGTTCCTTGAGTTTTGCTGGTGCCATTCTGTATGGCGGAATAGAAATAGGTTGAGTATCCGGAAGAAGGTCTATGCCGAAGTCTATTTCCCTTTCGGAAGGAATGCCTGGAAGATCTTCGAGAAAGATATCTGAGTATTCATTAACAATGGGGACTATTTTAAGATTGGGAGATTCAGAACTGGAATCTTTAACATGCACGAGATGATACACACACCCCATAGAAATTATTTTCCTTGCCCAAAGGTAGGAAACAAGTTGACCCTTGAACTCCAAAATGCTACCCTCCCACTCTCGGACGGGCTTATTTGGGAACTAAACCTGAACTATCCTGTTTCTGCAGTCGACTATGGCATAGAAGGAATAAAGTTAATCCATGCCGAGAATGACATCAAAATCAGTCATATCTAACTCAACTAAATCTGTTGACGTGGATTTCTGAGATATCATAATCGGGCAGTTCCTGTATACCCACCGGGCTATGATGGTTTTACCAACTGGGGTAGAGACTGAAAAGGGCTCTGCTAGAATTTTGGGACTGATTCCAAAATCTCCTGCTATGTATAGAGTAACAAAAGACAAGGATGCACCTGGGTCTAGCAAAGCATAAACATGAACATGGAAAATCTGTAACGTACCAGTAACGGCATCAAGAGAATTTTCCTGATCCTTCCAGGACTGAAGAGCATAGAGTCTATTTGGGCGATGCCCACTGGTAGCACTGGAAATGGCACCCTGCTAGTTCGGGCGACCAGACTGAGCTGTAAAATGATTTTGCTGACCCTGAAAACTTGACTGCGGACACTCCTTAATCTTGTAGCCTGGCTTTCTAAAACCAAAACAGACATCACTACCGGCTCTGTAAATGCCCTTGTGGTTCATTCCACAAGTATGACAAAGGGGATTCGTTTGGGCACTGCTAACACTGCCCTGAGATTTAGAGCCTGGATCTTTGTCTTTGTTTCCATCTCTAAACTTTGTTACTGGAGCGCTGGCAGAAGAAGGGGCTGGAACGGCTGAGTTGGAGAGAAACTGTGAACAATTTCCTCCATCTGACTTGGGGTGAGCAAAGTTGAAGTTACTTGACCTTGCTCTCTTGTTCTGCCTCTCCCTAGTCTTAACCTTCTGCTCTTATACTTGCAGGGCATGGGTCATGAGTCTGGTTAAGGTCATATCACCGATCAGCATCACAAACCTACACTCATTTACCATGTTATCATTGACCCCTGACACGAACTTGCTCATCTTAGCCCTATTGTCTACAACCACATGAGGAGCATACCTGGCTAGCTGAGTAAATCTGAGAGAATACTCCCTAACCGTTATATTCCCTTGCCTGAGGTTGATAAACTCAAAAACTTTGGCTTCCCTCAACTCTTGGGGAAAGTATCTATCTAAGAAGGCCGTGACAAATTCCTCCTACTAGAAAGGGCCTACATCATCTAACCTCTTAGACTTCCACTGTTTGTACCAATCATGAGCAACATCCTGTAACTGGTAAGCGGCTAACTCGGCACTCTCAATAGAAGTAACACCCATGATGTCTATGACCTTTTGTACTTGGACAATGAATTTCTGAGAGTCCTCATCAGACTTAGACCCATGGAAAGATGGAGGGTTCATTCGGGTGAAGTCCCGAACCCTAGCTGCTATGGGATTGGCCACTGGATTGGCCGGAATGACTGGTGGCCATTCATTCTGTGTAGCCACAGAATGAGCAAGTGTGGTAAATGCGGCTCTAAACTCCGCATGGGAAACATGTTCGCCCAAAGGATCTTCGGGCTGAGGAGCTGGCTGGTTTCTTCTCTTTGGGGCCACGGTCTGAAATAAGAGAAGAATGGTTTAGACTGAGAGTTTAACTTATGATTATGCTCACTAGCATGACATGAATACTAAAGAAAGGGGATTGTTCCTAAAACATCTTATAGACTCATGTACATAAATATAGCGCGCAACACACCCATATACAAGACTCTACTAGATGCGGCTTTCAAAATTCCTAGGACTCTATTGAACCTTAGGCTCTGAAACCAAGTTTGTAACGCCCCGATTTGCTGAACCGGAATGCTACATGGTGCTCATAACCCTGAGGAACCATAAGCTAACCCATGACTGATATTTGTACCTGTATACTGCAAATTATGACATATTAATGCGGAATACATAAAACTATAAGGCCATAAGGTTCAACTGAATAAAACCATATCTGAAAATCATAATGTCCATATGGGTGAAAATACCCAAAACAACTCAATCTCAAAGCTAAGTCTGAACGTAAATCTGAACATAAATCTGAAAGCCTCTAAACTATCTGAATAAGGATTTGAAGGAACATGTCTCCAACTAACTCCGTAAAACTGAACTGAAGAAATAAATAAATTTATCAAATCGTATTGTCCTTAAATCAATGAGGAGTCACTGTGTCTCTGCGACTGGAATGCTACCGCTACTGCTGGGTTGGAGCTCGTGTCTCGGAACCTATGGTGTAACATGAAAAAAAAAGCACCATAGAGAAAATGCGTTAGTACAACTAGAGTACTGAGTATACGAGGAAGGTAGGCTGAACATAAAGGGTTTCATGCTTGAACAACACTGACTGACTAATATGAACGTGGGAGTGCAAACATACATATATAGAAACTGGGACCGTGAATGCGTGATAGCAAGACCTGTAAGCTAATACATGGTTTACTGATAACTGTCATGACTGATACTGTAAGCTGATAACATGGATGACTGTATCTGACAGTCCTGTATATACTGAAATCTGAAGAACATAATGATTGTATCTGATAGTCCTGTATATACTGAAATCTGAAGAACACCCTGAGTTCTTTTACTGAGATTGATACTGAAACTGTGGGAGGTAGTGTTTAACCGACATGCCCCATGTATGCCGTTATGGCTAAGCTGGGGTCCAATCTCTTCCCCGACTAGAGGGGTGTCAATACCGTGCCATGAGTAAGGACAGCTTGTGAGTGACCCTTATCTGGCAGGTACTCAATGAGAATGGTGGGAACCCTAAACTGATAGGTTAAACCACCTCATCAACCCTAATCTGACAGGTTAAAATGTCTCAACCTACACTGTCTACGTAGTTCTGGAACACAAGGACTGTTTCTAAGAATCACACCCTGAATTGGCGAGTGAGTTTCCATCCTTGGGTTCACTCAGTGCTAACCTCTACTCCCATCTGGAGGGACTGTACATGAATAACTGACTATACATGACTTAATCTTATTGAATTCCATTGACTAGCAGAATGTTACTGATATCTGACAACTGACTGAGATCATGAGGTTTTCCTGAGTCACATGACTGACTGAAGTCTATGGAATCATATCTTGAGTTCGGATATCGTGAAACATGACATGGCTCTAGGCACACAGCAATAGTTTTTGGGTACGAATACCCCCAGGACTCGATAGGAGGAAACTGACACATATGACATGACTTGATCACAAGATTTGAGTCCACAATTCACAATATCATAAGCAGGGGATAGTATACTTCATGTATTTATTCAACATTTCAAACATGATAGGAAAAACATGGATATATTTTGTGTACATAATTTATATTTTCATTATCATACATGCTTTATACCACAACAATAACAACACATAATTTGCATGAAAATTCATATTGGAGTGTATGACTAACATGAACTTGTTATTTAGATATCATGAAATCATGTAAATATGAAGTTCTAACATACTAGGCATTTTATCGAACACCTTGCATGCATTCTTTAAGGCATAGGTGGATTTCATACTTGCATTCTATCAATCCATCTAAAGATCATGTTTTTCAACTAACGACATAACTTTCATGAGATATACAGTCACGATACTATTATATAGCAAGACAAACAAGCATCAACATGGGTATGATCATATCACCACAACCAAGGAAGCTTTTGTATTTTAAAGATTGATTCTTAAACTCCACGGATGTAAGGAATCCGTGGATGAACACTACGCATACCTTGGAAGGGAGGTTCTTGATGATTGACAGAGGAATTTCCTTGAAATTTGATCTTCAAGCTTGATTGTGCAACCCTAGTTGTTTTTCTCCTACGGTGCTCTTGGATAATGAAATTTGAGATGTTAATAGGGTTTTAATGTGCTTAGAAGCTATAAATTTCGTGAGGTTAGGTTTAGGGACATGTAAGGAGTGTTAACAGACTTAACTACTCTCGAAATAACTCAAAAATTAAGTGTTTTCGTGGCTGAAATCATACATAGGCGCCGCATATGATATCGCCTATATTTACATAGGCACCGCATATTATATCACTTATATTTACATAGGTGCCGCATATGATATCGCCTATGATTTCCAGTGGCCATGTGCGATTGGTTAGGCGACGCCTTCTACTTTGAAAGGCCATAACTCCTAGCTCGGGTGTCGGATTTTGATGAAATTGGTATCTTTGGAAAGCTAATTCGATTCTCTACAATTTGGTGGGTCTAAATCTTCCAAAATGTCACATATCAATCACGTTATTCTTGTTCAAAGATGATCCTTGCAAAATCGAACACTAAGACTTGATGGATTCAAAAACTCTTAGCTTGCATCACTCTAAGCGACTCATATGAGCATGCTTAAGACATCGCAAGCTATCCTATCACTAGGATATTCATTGTAAGTCATGCACTAAAATTCTACTCACAGGATAAGAGGTTTCATACGTAGGAAAACTTATTCACTTCCTAGCTTAGAAACATGTGGGGTATTACACTTTCACGGTTCTATTATTTCAGGAGTAAATTTAAGATAAATTTTAAACTTACTACTTCAGGAGTAAATTTCAGAATAATTCTTTCTACCCCCTTTGAATGTGATTTTCACAGTCAAGTGCACATTTATATGCGTTACTAAATATTACTCATGTCACATTCACATCAGGAAATGGATCAGTAGTTGTAACATTTATAAAAAAAATCCTATTCTTTGAGAATGAAAGATAATTAAAAATTTATCAAAAGTTTTCATTCTTCGAGAATGAAATATAATTATTACAATGTGCCTTAAGCATATCAAACTATGATATCTTAGGACCTCTGTCAATATTTTGCTATTTCAGAAGCAAATCGAGGAATACATATAGTTGTAGAGAATTTTCTCTATCATATCTTTAATTTCAAATTTACTAGCACATAACGTTTTATACAAACTTTCTTTAGTTACAAGATTAATGAGATACTATTAACAGAAATATAAACTAATACAACTTAACAGGAAAGTAAAACAATCAGAATATTTCATATTTATCATCTATAGGATGATTACCATATCCTTTAGGGATTTTAAAGAAATCTGAGGCATCTAAATTCATGGGCTCAACATTATCTTCAGAGATAAAGTTTGCCTCAACGTCATTATCTATTTTCTTAAAGGACGCCTGATAGAGTTTCACTAGATGCTTTAGCGTACGACAAATACACGACCAGTGCCCCTTTCCTCCACATCGATAACATTTATTTTCAGTGTTCATCCTTGGCGCTGCTTCAGAAGCTTCACCCTTCTTTTTACACTACTAGTGTTGAGGGTCATTATTTAATGCAAGACGATCACCCTGATTAAAATATCTACCTTCTCCACGACCATGACTGGGGTCAGGGTTTCTTTCACACCTGGTTTGGTGAAAATGTGCAGCATTCACTTCAGGGAATAGAGCAGTACCAGGAGGTCGACTTTCATGATTTCTCATTAAAAGCTCATTATGTTGTTCAACAACAAGAAGATGAGCAATCAATTCAGAATACTTTTTAAATCCCATTTCTCGATACTACTGCTGCAGGAGCATACTCGAAGCGGGAAAATTCGAGAATATTTTCACCGCATAAATTCAACTGCGATTTAATTCTAAACGTCGCTGAATTATAATCAGTTATATTTTTAAAGTCCTGTAACCTCAAATAAGTCCACTCATAATGTGTCTGTGGAAGGATGACCATCTTCAGGTAGACGTATCTTTCTTTTAAATTATCTCACAATATAAGTGGATCCTTAATTGTGAGGTATTCTATTTTCAGACCTTCGTCAAGATGATGACGGAGAAATATCATAGCCTTAGCCCTCTCTTGATTTGATGCCTGATTTTCGTTTTTGATGGGTCTGGCTAAATATCATGGCCTTAGCCCTCTCTTGATTTGATCCCTGATTTTCGTTTTTGATGGTGTCTTTCAGACCCATCGCATCCAAATGCATTTCGACATCCAGTGCCCAGGACATGTAAGTTTTGTCCGATATATCTAGAGCAACAAATTTGCGTTTGGATTTATTTGACATTATTTAAGAAAAATAAATACTAACCTTTATTATCTGTATTTACTCGAAATGGTAGAGACTCGTGCTGATAACGTGTTATAAAATATATATAAAAGTAATCAAAAGTAAAGCAAAAAATGGAAAGGGTAAAGTCTTACTTTATCCATTATTGGTAATGGATATTTATAGCCAACATACAAAATGAATACTTGTCCAAAATAAAGGGGTGGGGATGACTCATTTTTATTCTTACATAGTAAAGAGCCAAATGGCAACAACATGGCATCCATTCACAACAGTTACACTTATGTAATGTTACTAGTTCTTTTAATTATAGTCATTGTTCCATCTCAATTCAGTAACTTTTAATTATTATTATTGGAGATAGAAACTTGGTTCCTTTTCCCTTTTCTGTGTATCCTGATGTCAGTTCTACTTTCTCCTCCTACTTGAATACTCTCCGGCTAATAGATTTGCCAACTCTAGTAGACAGTATCAACCACGGAATAATTCCCACCTGTAAGTTCATTAAACAAACTAATAAAATGCCATTCAACCAAAAGACGAGCAACTTAAGCAGTAGCTGCTTTTATATGATATGTTGCACAAGTACTGGCTCTTACCTTCAGAGATTCAAACCCAAGACTACGCTCACGTGGCTGCTCTATTTTCAGTCACTATTTCCTCTAAAAGAATAAATGACAATAGAGAAACAATTGTGACTACTCATTACCATAAATCACAATGGAAGACAAGCAAAGCAGGTTGGTAAGTGGGTAAACAATATTTTTAAGTATGCATACATCATGGTCACAAAATGCCCTGCAAGTAATGGCTACAGCTCAACAATCTAGAAATCAGAAACATTACCAAAAGGCTGTACGAGCTGCTTAGATATGGAAGCCACAGGAATACGCCAAAACCAGATAATCAACAAGAAGTACGTCAAGACCTGTGTGATTAGGGGGTAAATAAGCTTCTTACAGCTTAAACAAAGCTTGTAGAAAATCACTACACAAATCCAATGAATACCTACCTGTAAAATAGTTAGGCCTTTTGTGTAGGTATCATGTGACAATTTCTTGATCTGCAACAGAGGATGAGCACTAATTAAATTTAGTGATAAATTTCATCCAACTAATATGCTATAAAGAGAACAACACCAGCAACAAGAGACACTATGCCTCAATCCCCAGCTGGTTGAGGATAGTATATGATTTATCCTCACTACCAGTGTCACTTCACTTGGACCCATTTCATGCCAATTCAATTACGTTGAAGTTTTCTAACACTCAAAATTCTCCATGTTTTCCACTGACATACAATTTCTACAATATTAAAAGTACTAACAAATATAGTGTAAGCATACGAAGATACCTAAACCTCAACACCAACTAGTTTGTATGTGCTATAAAGACTGAAGTGTAAGTTACAAGTAAATTAAGACAAATGTCGAGAAAGAAATATCAACATAAATGAGAACGCAAGACAGGGAGGTGATATACTTTGGAGCATAGCTCTGTCACATTACCAGCCTAGAAAGTCACCTTCAAGTTAGCAACGTAACTTTCCTCAATTTGGCTAGCCTAATGTAAATCCACGATTAATCCATCCCGACTACCAAATTACTTGCTTGTAGATCTCAAGACTGCTAATATTACTATCTCTGACTCACTTCTTCAGCAAAAGACATCCCTAGAGTCTCTTCAAATTTCTTTTCAAATAAAGGAGGTGAATTTTTTGAAAATTTCTGTAATAAAATTGTGGATATTCTCTCTTCTTTAGATCAATCCCTTTGGTAGCATTGTAGCATCTGTTTTACAACTTCTAATATGAACGATTGCAGATCGACAGAAAGTTTTTTTCAGAATCCAAAACACAACTTTTTTCCAAGAATTATATCCAAATTTACTACTCTGCAGGAGCTGTTTGTGCTTAACTTGATGTTTAATCAATGAATCCACAAAGTTTGTTTGTGCTTATTAACATACTTCGGTACCTACTTTTCAATACTCCAAGAATACTTACTTGCTCTGCTTAATAGTATTTCTGGTTTCATTGGAAGACAATCAGATAGCAGCAGCTCTCATGGTTCTTCTTCTAAGGTCCCAATCCCAAACCTTGAATATCACTAACATTAGGTTTGCAGATGTTCTTTTAATCAGGTAGGAGCTCAATAATGACGAGGCCAGACGAATAACCCTAGATCAATTTTCTCGGAACTACCTTTAATACTTCATCCAGTCTTGTGAAAGAGAGCCCCTTTTCTTGACATGATCGACTCAGGTAAAGAAGAGACTGCTTTGCCTGGTAAATCAAGTCAGAATATCTACTAGGCAGGCTGTAGAAAAATATTTTGGGGTTCCTTGGATTTCTAGCAGGCTGCAGCAAGCTGTTATACTTGGCCATTGGTTCATCATTGAAAAGTTTAGTATAATCAATGCTGAGTTCTAGTAAAGAAGACACAGCATATCAGTCTGTAGCTTGTATGTGTTTCTAATTGAACATACTTGAACAGCCACTAATGCAAAAGACAAGTACTGACCACAACTTCTCAAGAGTTTAAGTAGGACAGATATACTTGGTTTATGTAGTCCAGAGATTCTGGAAGAAAACTTCAACTATCAGAAAGAAATACTGTAGTATTTTAAGAAAAAAAAACAAATGAGCTGAGTGGGATTTTGAAGTTCCTCATCTTAGGCATGTGTATTTGATCAGTGAGTACTCAACATTTAACGGGCTCAAAACACACTAGTAGAACTAGAGATCTGACCGTGCTTAGAAAATTAAGGAGAAGTAGGTTCTCTTCCTATAAATTGGTCTCCTATTATGTTATTTAGTTTTACTTTTAGGTTTTTGCATCATAGTTTTTTATTTAATTTCTAGTTTTTTTTTCTCTCCATATAAAGAGTGGGGTTTTGGTTTTGGGTTATAGGTGACAAAAGAGTTTTAAAATGAGATGTAGATGATACAAGTCTTAATAATTGAGTGGAGGTGACAATTACTTTACTATGGATTAAAAAAGTTTGAGAAATTTCAAAATAACTCACAAGTTTTTAAATTTACACTTTGATCCAAATGTTAGTTGATATAACGGAAAACAGAGGGGAAAAGGGTGTGTTTCTCTCTCTTCTCATCCGTTGTTGTCTTCTCTCTCTTCGCGATTTTTGTTGTTCATTGTTGCTACTGCTTTATTCATCATCTTCTGTTTTATTATCATCATTTTATATTTCATTATCCTCTTAATATTCTTCTTGTTGACCATTGTTGTTGTTGTTGTTACTGCAACTGCTGCTCTTTGATCAATTTCTTAGGTCAAATTCTGTTTCATACATCACTTTCAACTTTGGCATTTTTGATAGGAGACTTTGGTAAGTTAAATTATGCTTTTTAGTTGAATTTATCATTTGGGTAATTGCTAGTGTGCTGTTTTTTCAACAATAGCTAGCACACGAACATGAATGCAACATAAGAGCCATCTGTTTAAACAGATCCATCATCTGTTGCACCAGATAGATATTCTGTTGCAACATAAGACTCATATGTTGGATTCATTTTTATGGTTCTATAGTGCCCATAACATGAATCGAACAGATGGGTAGAGGTGTGTAAAAAGCGAACCGATCGATAAACCGAACCGATAAAAATGTTATTGGGTTATTAGTATTGGGTTATTGGGTTAACGGTTTCTTATTGGTTTTATAAAAAAAATTACTGGGTAAACGGTTTGATTTCGATTTTAGCTTATTGGGTTATCGGTTTACACTAAGTAATTCACAGTTCAGTAATTCACAAAGTATTAACCTATTCAGGGCAACAAAGGCACAATATAAAGCACAAGTATTATCGTACTGGAAAGCTTGAAGCATTTAGTAGCTTCCAACAATTAGGATTCTATTTTTTTCCGAACTAACATTTAGTTCAAGTCTGAACATTCTTGTAAACTAAAATGCATTGGTAGAATTTTGACGGTAACTAAGATTTTATTTTTTTATGTTAGTTGTTACTATTTCTATTTTATGAGTGTTTTCTTATTGATTAAATCGAAAACCGATAAGAAAATATCTTATTGGTTGGTTCTTGGTTTTACATATTTAAAAATCAAAAATCGATAAACCGAACCAATAACACATAAAACTGAACCGAGCCGACCGATGCACCTGTTGCACCAGATTAGTAATCTGTTCCAACAGACAATTAATCTATCCCAACAGAATATATATCTATTGCAACATATTATAATTCTATTGCAACAAATGAATAATCTGTTTCAAACAACACAATATTGCTCCTGTCACAAATCCAACAGATAACCCGTATGTTGATCTCTTGCTATTGATACTGAATTTAAATTATTCCTTAATCGTAGACATGTTTGTTGAGAAGAAGAAATAGACAAAATAAAAATTAAATAAGAATTAAAACGTCAAAGTGGATGAAACATAAATTTTTTATTAAACAAAAAAAATAAAAATACATAGGTAAAAGAAATATTTCATATGTTGGATTCATGTTTATAGTTCTATAGTGCCCATAACATGAATCGAATAGATGGGTATTTTGTTGCGACATACTAGTAATCTGTTTCAACAGACAATTAATCTGTTGCACCAGATTAGTAATTTGTTGCAATATATTATAATTCTGTTGCAACAGATGAATAATCTATTTCAAACAACACAATATAGCTCTTGTCACAAACCCAACAGATAACCCATATGTTGATTTCTTGCTATTGATACTGGATTCAAATTATTCCTTAATCGTAGACATGTTTGTTGGGAAAAAAATAGACAGAATGAAAATTAAAACGTTAAAGTGGATGAAACATAATTTTTTTATTAAACAAATAAATATAAATACATTTATACATAGGTAAAAGAAAAAAATAATCTAATTATTATTATTATTATTATTATTGTCAGTCGGTCAATCTTGAACCGGCAGCAGCAACGCCCGCCTCATCTTGCGGATCTCCCGCAACATCCTACTCTGACAGCGGCCAACTCCCACTGTATGTCATGAACCTACCTCTGCAGTTCCCGCACGACATCTCGTAAAATAGTGACATCCCACACTGGATCAGCCATATCTAGAACACGCATAAATTGATAAAAAATGTAAAAACAAAAGTAAAGAAAAGAATCCAAAAGTAATACAACGTATATTTACATAAAAAGCAAAAAAAAAAATTACGAGAGATAGCGAAAAGCTATCAAGTCCTTGAACAGAAAGTAGTTGAAAGTGTAATATGAAAGACGAGCAAGAAATAAATAGATATGTGTAGTAGAATGAATGAGTAAGGAGGGACCTATTTATAGAGGATTGAATTTGAATGAGTTAGGCAAAAAGGAGCGATTGTTCACCTCCATTTATTAATTACATTCAAACTGGTGACTTTTTTATTACTGTGGAAAGTTATGACTTAATTAGTTCTTTTCAGTAACCATTTTTATTGAGTTGTGGCAACAGATTATATATTTGTTGCATCAGATAACCTATCTGTGACAACAGATATACCATTTATTACAACAAATCTACAATCTGTTGCATTAGATAATATATCTATTGCAACATATATCTTTTTTAATAAGCATCATCTCTTTATCTTTAATTCAAATTTGGTGATTTTTTTATTACATAAATTAAAAAAAAGATTCAAAAATAAAAAGGCGCGACTGTTCACCTCCATTTATTAATTACATTTAAACTGGTGACTTTTTTATTACTGTAGAAAGTTATGACTTGATAAGTTCTTTTCAGTAATAGTTTTAATTGAGTTGTGGTAACAGATTATATATCTGTTGCAACAAATCGACAATCTATTGGATCAGATAATCTATTTGTTGCACATATAAGCTATCTTTTTTAATAATCATCATATCTTTAATCCAAATTTGGTGAATTTTTTATTATATAAATTTAAAAAATAGATTTAAAAATAATATGTCGAAGAGTCACGATCAGTTATTAAAATTAAATAACCGTTCTTTTACGGTTATAAATTGTGTTTATCATTTATTTCCTTATTTTAAGAACCATTTTTCATATGAAAAATGTCATGACTAAAGACTTTTCACCCTCTCAATAATAATAACCCCCTTTTTTATTAATAATCGTCTGTTGCAACATATGATCCATCAGTCGCAATAGATTAACCATCCGTTGCAACATATGGTTCATCCTTAGGTAGATCTGATATAAAAAAGGAAAATGCATACGCTATAAGGAAAAACATAACCTATTTATTATTACTACTATTATTATTATCATTATTATTATTATAGGTATTACTATTACCACTTTCATTGTCTGAAGGACAATTTTCATCCAGCAGCAGCAGGACCGTCCTTAGCCTTGCTCTGAAGTTGGTCAAATCCCTCTGGAGTTCATCATACTGCCTTTGAAGTTCTTGGAAGGACTCGATATAAATCTTCGTATACAAATCTGGATCAGCCATATCTGGAAGTGTAGTAGTAGAATAAATGAGTAAGGAGAGACCTATTTATAAAGGAAGGGGTTAGTAAAAAAGCCACGACTATTCATTCCTTAATTAAATAAAACTGGCGACATTTCGAATATGTAAATAAAAAAATGAATCTAAATAAACATTGTATCTTTGTATCTTTATTGTATTTCAAAAAGAAAAGAAAATTACTTTAAAATAAATCTAACAGATGCGTAATCTGTTGCAAAATACATTCTATCTATTGGATAATTTACAAAATATTGCAACTGTTGCAACAGATGCATATACCTATTTGATATTTCCAACAGATAAGTCTTATATCGCAATAGATTGATCATCTGTCATAATAAATGTCTATAATTGTTTGACAATTTAAATAGATGTGGTATCTGTTGCAACTTGTTAGTCATCTATTTATTTAATTTAAGCCATAGATGGTCTAGGAAGAATAAGGTGCGTGCAGATAGATGGATCCACTTTCATGTATGGGAGTTAAGAATTACTGATAAGGTCATCGGGACAACACACACATAGTATAATGTCTTTGTGAATGCAGTTTTTAACCGATTAGGCACTAATCATTCAAACAAGATCCTGCATAGTACAGTTAAGTTTGATGAGTTTGAATTGATAAGGATAAGGGGCCCATGATGATGGTGTCGATACCCTATTATGCATTACTGATGGTTGTTGCTCATGTATATGCGTGTCAAGTTTTGAGAAGGGATCAATATTTGGTGTCATTGCAGAGATTCAATAGCAATTAGACTTAACTTTAAGTGTGCATTGGACTCTGAGAAGGCCTTCTAAGCCTCGCACCGCATCTAACAAGAATGAAAAATCAATAGAAATTCCCCTGGCCCAAATTTATATGCAAAGGTTGTTCGAGAAGATAATAAGCCAGAAGGAGCTGAAGAAGAATGCTTGCAATGAAAAAGGGAGTTGATAAAATACTATATCATTTGAGAGTTAATTGAAGAGGAGAAATAGTATAGAAAGGAACTTCTAGCGAATCTGGTCGATAAAACTGAATTAAAACATGAGAAATCTGAATCAAGTGCAAATATAAAAGTGTATCCAATAATGTAAATTCGTCTATTGTTTTTTTGAAAAAAGAATAGTGTGGATGGACACTTTGCTAGGGAGCTGCGACTAGGTAGCGTGGTCGGGATGATCACCTAGATAGAAAAGAGCAGAAGACCAAGAAAGCAACCTCGCGAGCATCGAGGGTTGAAATGATGTACAGTAAGTTGAGAAAACTAGTGCCAATAATAGCTGCAGTTAAAATAAGGAATCTAAGAGAAGGTTGTAATTTCTGAATTTTAAATTGCATCCCATGCCTTCTTGTTTGTGGTTCCGATTAGGTCCACTACTATTGACCTGATCGAAACCACAAAGAAGATTGAAAGGCAGATTGAGTATCACTACTTCCTTAGCAATATGGATTAATTGATTGTATTTTCTTGCCTTAGCATGCTTTCAACATATCTTGGAGAAGATCGGATGTTTGTTGTAGTATGTGAATCCCAATAATTTTCAAGCTTGGGTCCAGCTTGCCGATTTGGTATTCAAGCTTGTCGTTGTCATCTTTGAAATTGGTATAGAGTTACTGGTCTTTTGTGAGCTCAATCAGGAACACTTTATTCGAAGTTGTGGCATTGTGGAAGGCCTTCAGAACACTTTATTCAGAAGCCTTAAATGATACATGGAGGGTTGCTATGTTTGTTTTAGGTCAAAATGTGTTGATGCACACTCAAGTAGTGGTCCCAACAGTTGAATAGCTCACTTTTTTTAGTGTTGCTCAATACCGCTTGCTCAACCAACCTTTAAGGGATTTGATAAATTAATTAGCAAGGAGTTACGTAACGTTTGATCTAAACTGACTTTACTAAGCCTATCAAACATTACGTAACTTCAGGCACATTACCCTATCAAAACTTTTGCCCGAGTTAGTGTACAAATCAAACGAGCTCAATCTCTCAGCCTTTCTGCTGATCTCTCTTCTCCCATATAGAAGACAACATTTCTGCCATGCAAAAGTCTACAACGACACCAGAAATTCTTGCCACAGCGAAAGTCTTGAGAAGGCATGACTAGTAATCTCTCAATATCACTTTTATGACTTTATTGATGTCTCTTGCAATTATATTGGAATGTACAAACCAAACTAAGCACAATTGCTCGCTATGTCCATACCAATATAATTGCAAGAGACGTCAAGAAAGTCATAAAAGTGATATTGAGAGATTACTAGTCATGCCTTCTCAAGACTTTTGTCGTGGTAAGAATTTCTGGCGACGTTGTAGACTTTTGTGTGGCGGATATGTTGTCCTCTATATGGGAGAAGAGAGATCAGAATAAAGGCTGAGAGATTGAGCTCGATTTATTTGTGCACTAACTCGGGCAAAGGTTTTTGATAGGGTAACGAGCTTGGAGTTATGTAACGTTTGATAGGCTTGGTAGAGTCAGTTTAGATCAAACGTTACGTAACTCCTTGCTAATTAATTTATCAAATCCCTTGAAGGTTGGTTGAGCAAGTTGCATTGAGCAACGCTAAAAAAAGTGAGCTATTCAACTGTTAGGACCACTGCTTGAGTGTGCATCAACATATTTTGACCTAAATCAAACATCGCGACCCTCCATGTATCATTTAAGGTTTCTGAATAAAGTGTTCTAAAGGACTTCTACAATGCCACAACTTCAAAGAAATTTTTCCTGATCGAGCTCACAAAAGACCAGAAACTCTATACCAACTTCAAAGACGACAACAACAAGCTTGAATACCAAATCGGCAAGCTGGAGGCAAGAATGAAATTTATCGGGATTCACATACTACAGCAAACATCTGATCTTTTCTAAGATATGTTGAAAGCATACTAAGGATAAAAAACACAATTAATTATATCCATATTGGTAAGGAAGTAGTGATACTCAATCTTTCTTTCAATCTTGTTTGTGGTTCCGATCAGGTCAATAGCAGTGGCCCTAATCGAAACCACAAACAAGAAGGAATAGGATACAATTTAAAATTCAAAAATTGCAGCCTTCTCTTAGATTCCTTATTTTAACTGCAGTTGTTATTGGCACAAGTTTTCTCGACTTACTGTACATTATTTTAATCCTCGATGCTCGTGAGGCTGCTTTCTTGGTCTTCTGTTATTTTCTATCTAGGTGATTATCCCGATCAGGCTACCTAGTCGCAGCTCCCTAGAAAAGTGTCCATATGTACTATTCTTTTTTCAGAGAAACAACAGACGGATTTACATTGGTAGATACTCTTTCATATTTGTACATGATTCAGATTTCTCATGTTCTAATTCAGTTTCATCGGCCAAATTCGCTAGAAGTTCCTTTCTACCCTATTTCTCCTCTTCAATTAGCTCTCAGATGATATAGTTTTTCATCAACTCTCTTTTTCCCACGTAGGTATTCTCCTACCACACCTTCTGGCGTATAATTATCACCCTAAGCAACCCAACCATATAAATTTGGGCTAGGGCAATAACTATATTGGTTTTCTGTTCTTGTTAGATGAGTGCTAGGCTTTGAAGGTCTTCTCAGAGTCCAATGCACCCTAAAAGTTAGTCCAATTGATATTGAATCTCTTTACAATGACACCAAAACTAGATCTCTTCACAATTCTTGACATATAAAAATGAGCAACAGCCGATATTAAATCTTAATAGGGTATAAAAACCATATTCATGGTCCCTCAGCCTTATCAGTTCGGACCTATCAAACGTAACTGTAAAATTGCAAATATCTTGTTTGAATGATCAATGACTAAACGGTAAAAATAGCATTCACAAAATTAGTGTACTCTATGTATGTTTTCACGATAACATTATCTTTTTTTTGGTAAATAAACAAATTTTATTTCACCAAAGCGAATATTTACAAAGCCAAATAGGGACAGACCCCCTGTTTCTTAAAATCTTAAAGAAACTACAGCACACTAGTTTCAGGAACTGCATTCATGGGTTCCAAACTAGTAAGCATCTATCCCATCAATATTAAGGCATCAACTAAAACAATATAGGAACATAATCTTCAGCACCTAAACTATAATATCAGGGCCATGCCTGCAACTGCTTTAGGATCGGATCCCACTTCCTATATTTGACCTTGGATGTGCATATGGATGGCTATTTCTCTGCATACACTATCTTCTTGATACCTTCCATGCTGGAATATGATGAGGTTTCTTTCTCTCCAGATGGTGTTAACCATCATAGCAAATACATAAAAAAATCAGAGCTACTCTAGCAGATTTTCCTTTCGCCTGTTTTGCAACCCATTCCACTTCTGACATCCAGCTTCCAACTGTTCTTTGAACACCAAGTCATTTTATCAATTTTATCTACAATCTTCTAGTAATATGACAATCCAAGAATAAATGGTCATGATTTTCATCATCATTTCCACAGAACACGCACACTGGTGGGACTTTAATCCCAAATCTAGTTAACCTTTCAATGGTAGACAGTCTACGTAATAAAGCTAACCACAGAATGAATTTATGTTTGGGATGCACACAGTGATTCTAGATGATACCTTTCCATGGGACTTTTGGGAGTTGGGGCAATAGTGTATCATACAACTTTTTGATATGGAATTTTGAGCCTTTCACACATGAATTTAACTGAGCCAGCAACTACCCTTGTAGTCCTGGAGCTATCATAACATGATGTCTTATATTTATGATCTTTCTAATTACCCAAGTCGAATTTCTTGGACTCTCAGATATCTCTACAGTGTCATTTTTCAAATAATAGGCATGGTCCTATTTGATCCATAGGCAGTCCTTCTTATCAGCAAGGGACCAAAGTTGTTTTGTGATTGCAGCTTTATTTCATAGGTAAAGGTTTAGGACATTTAGGCCACCCACCGATTGTGGGAGGCAGAGTTTGTCCCAAGCAACCAAAGCTTTCTTTGAGTTCAAAACTACACCAGTCCATAGAAACACTCTACATAATCCACTAATCAGTTTCATAATCTTTTTTGGCATAAGGAAAATCTGTGCCTAGTAGGTCTGAATACCAAAAACCACAGTTTTAATCAGCTGGAGTCTACCTGCATAGGATAGAAATTTAGCACTCCAGCATTTCATTCTCTCAACTATCTTATCTACCAGTGGTAGGCATTGTTCTATTATGAGCTTCTTTGAGAATAAAGGAACACCAAGGTACTTGAAAGGCAACCCTCCCCCATTGTAGCCGAGATAATCCAGTATTTGCTGCTTTACCAGTGGCTTAGTGCCAGAAAAATAAATAGAACTCTTATCAATGTTTGCTTGCAGTCCTGATGCATTAGAAAATTTTTGGAATGCCTCCTAGAGTAATCTGACCGATTGGAGATCAGCTTTACAGAATAGTAACAAGTTATCAGCAAAACATATATGTTTGACTCCTAGTTTTTTACACCTAGGATGGTACTGAAAGCCTTGGTGTCTATCCAGATTATTCAGTTTTTTATTCAAGTATTCCATGGCTATTACGAAAAGGTAAGGTGACATAGGGTCACCTTGCCTTATACCTTTCTTTCCCTGAAAAGGTTTGGTGAGCCCACTATTTATGACTAGTGAATACGATATTGAACATACACATTCCATGACCCAAGCAATAAACTTTCCAGGAAATCCCAACTCAGCTAATACACTCTTGAGAAATCACCACTCAATAGAGTCATATGCTTTTCTCAAGTCAACTTTCAATACACACCTTGGAGATAGTCCCTTTATTGTATACCACTTGAATAATTCATGGCTAAAGAGTATGTCATCAATGATGCTTCTCCCTTCAATTAATGCTAACTGAGAGGATCCTATGATGGTACCAATAACCTGTTTGATTCTATTTGTTAGGATCTTAGTGATCAACTTGTAAAAGGTATTGCAACAGGCTATGGGTCTGTAATATTTTACCATGGTAGGATTAGCACATTTTGGGACCAAAGTGACTGCAGTGCAGCTAAACAATTTCAAAAAAAATCCTGTTGTAAAGAATTTTGTTACTGCATTGAGGACATCTTCCTTGACTATACTCTATTGGATAGTGAAGAACTCTATCGGGAATATATCTATCCCTGGAGCTTTGCCTATTGGCATACTTTTTAGAGCACTCAATATTTCATATTCAGTGATATCCCTGATAAGTCCCAATTTTTGTTGGTGAGATAAGCATGGACCACTTTGAATTACCATAGAGTTTGGACATGGAAGCTCAACTGCTGATGTACCTATAAAGCTATAAAAGTATCTAATAAACTCATTTTTAATAAGCAAGGGGTCTATTATTTTTGTACCTGTGTTATCATATATAGAAGAGATGGAATTTTTGTTAGCCCTGATCTTACATTGAGCATGGAAGCACTTGGAGTTCGCATCTCCACATTTAATCCAGATTGTCCTAGATTTTTTCCTTAACACCTTCTCCTCCACTAGAGTCCACTGAGAAAGATCCTGCAGTAGTTGATTTTCCTCATTGATCAAAACCTGATTCATGGGATCTGCAGCAATCCTGCCCTGAGTTATATCTATCCTTTCTCTGGTATGTTAGATTTTCTGAGCATAGGAGGCAAGGTGAGAATTCAGTCCCTACAACTTAGATTTTAGAGCTTTCAATTTTTGACTCAACTTGTATATGTTTGTTCCTGAAATAGTCCTCCCCCATGTGGATGCTACAATCTCAGGAAATTCCTGGTGTTCCATCACAGTATTATAAAGCTTAAAAGGCTTTGGTCTAGATAATTGTTGAGAAGTATGGTGGATGAGAATAGTGGAATGATTAGAGACCCCTGGATTGAGAAAATCAACCTCAACAGATCCATAACTCTGCAACCAATGATAGTTCCCAAATGCCCAGTCAATCTCTGAATACACCCTGTGTTCCTGCTGCTATTTGTTCCCAAATGCTCTAAGTTATAGCACGTTTTTGCCTTCAGGGAGGTTAGAAACAGATGATCCACACAATCCCTGAAGTTCTGTATTTACTTCTGAGAAACCATAGAGCCCATTCTGTCATCAGATGATAGTATAAAATTAAAATATCCACTCAGCAACCAAGGTTCCTGAATAGAGCTCCCTAATATTTTAAGGTCATTCCACAGCTCCACCCTTTCCTGCACACTATTCTTTACATATTTAATAGTAACATATGTAGATAAAGTGTCACTATCAGCATTTATATAACAGTGGATAAATTGCTCCTTTACCATAATTATAGATACTTTCACATGTGTCTACCATATTAGCCAAATTCTTCTGTAGGATATTTAATGTTTTTTTCCTTTACTCTGGTTTTCAAACACCCAAAAACCTCAATCTTATGCTTTTTCAGAAAGAGCTTAATCTCTTTCTATTTCAGGGGCTGGTTTAAGCCCCTGATGTTTCAAGTGGATATGATCATATATTAAGGGCTTCCCCAGGCAATCCTGGAGATTCCTCTTCAGATGATACATGTAGCAGGGGGCCAAACTTATTGGTGCTACCCATACTAGTACTAGCCTATTCATTGTTTCTAACCATACCAGTTGCTCTTTAAGAATCCTTTGACATGTCAATTGCAGAAATGTCCTTTGGGTGGAGAGTAGATAGTTTAGCTGGACCAGCAACATCTTTTCCTTCATCTCTACTCTGCCATTGCTTCTTTTGAGGCCTTCTTTTCCTTCAATTTCATCTCCATTTCTTTGGCACCTCTTTTAATCTCTCCTCCTCTTGTACTGCATTCTCCTATTTTGTTCTACAAGTCTCTGAGTTGTGACCAAATTTTAGACAGTGTCCACAATATTTTAGTTTCCACTCATACACTACAGTATGCTGAAATACACCAGTAGGGGTGACCATCTCAATGGTATCGATAAGAGGCTGAGCTATGTCGGTTTCCACCAAAACCCTTGCATAAGAGATTCATTCCATACTGGCAGTGAATTGGTCAGTATGTTTGGACTTTCCTAAGGCACAAGCAAGCTTATTGAGAACTTCACTTAACTAGTAGCCAATTGGGAGCCCTGGGAAGGTAACCCACAAAGAAATGATGGTTATACAGTCCAGATTGAACTCAAAGTCTATATCCCACGCCTGAATAATAAACGGTTTGTTGTGGAAAGTGTATGGTCCCCCATTAACACCCTGTCACACTCTTCAGTTGCATTGAATCTAAAAATAAAATACCCATTGTCATGGCTCAGCACTTGAGGCTTGGTAGCATAGTTCCAAGCATGTGTTGTGTATGCCTCAATCGATTTCAGGTAAGGGGTATCTCCAATCACGAACCCAATTAGAGCAAAATTCCAATACTCTACTTGACTACGAATATCTTTCTCATCAATACTCACAGAGATTTTTCCTAGTTTTGTAGTTGGCGGAATATAAGATAGGGGTTTACCTTTATAGTTGCTCGATTCTCACCGTACTCTATTTTCACTGTGGGAGTGGCTTTGGAAGAATTCGTTGTCTTAGAGAATTGTAGTCTGTTGCAACAGATATGGAGTCTGTTGCAATAGATGTGGAGTCTGTTGCAACAGGTGTGGAGTTTGTTATAACAGATGTAGAGTCTATTACAACAGATGTGTGGTCTGTTGGAATACATCAAACCAGCCTTGCTAGTGGTTTGATTTGTTCCAACAATTTCTCCGTTTGTTGCAACATCAACAACAGCATAAACTACAAATAAACAACAAATAAAAAACATCAACATCATCATTTATTCCAACACCATCAATATCATCAACAACAAAGAGCAACATCCTTTGTTCCAACACCATCAACAATACCACACAACAAGTTCCAACAACACCAACCCACCAACAAAATTAATAACAGCATCAACAACAAAA
This sequence comes from Capsicum pubescens, assembly GCA_030864215.1. NCBI lineage: Eukaryota > Viridiplantae > Streptophyta > Magnoliopsida > Solanales > Solanaceae > Capsicum > Capsicum pubescens. The sequence goes on along the minus strand of CM061538.1, from coordinate 326,737,561 downwards.
AAACAAACAAAATACATACAAAAAAATAATACTGCCAACAAGGCTTTTAAACTTCTCCCAACAGATGACTTTTTTCGCCTATTTTAATAAAAATTCTTGGTTCGTTTATTCAACACTTAAAAGTATCTTCAAATTTTTTAAATAAATATGATATGGATAAATGGTAATTAAATAAAAAATATATATGTAAATAACTTGTAAAGAAGAAGACGAGAATGAAAGAGCAATAGTGAACCATACCTTACCTGCAATGTCAAAAAGGGGTCAAAATAGCAATTTCAGTCGAGGAAAGAAACGGATCGATTTAGATACAAAAGAATCTTTATGAGAAAAAGGAGATAAAAGAGAGAGAAAAGGTTGTGATAACCCTAAAGAAGAGATAAAGAAAAAGAAAAAGATGAAAGATGAATAAAATAAATTTAGAGTTGAAGGAGAAATGGGTAAATATTCATTAATTAATATTCATTAATAACTTTGAGGGGCACGAGGAAGACGGGTGACATTGAAAAGACAAGACAAGACTACTCAATGAGATTTTTGAGTAATCCAAGAAATAATTTTTACCGCCTCTTTTAGTAGTTTTATTTATCTATCTTTTCTTCTTTTGGATAGAAGCTTGCTTTAAAATTAAAAAAAAAAATTCAAATAGATATGTCATCTGTTGCAACAGATATTAATATCTTTTTGAAAAATCCAACAGCTCAGTCATCTGTAACAACAGATGCAAATGTCCATTTAATAATTAAATCAGATATGTCATCTATTACAATAGATATCAATATCTATTTGAAAATTTCCAACAGCTCAGTAGTCTGTCACAATAGATACAAATGTCTATTTGACAATTAAATCAGTTATGTCATCTGTTACAACAGATATGAATATCTGTTTGAAAATTTTCAACAGTTCAATCATTTGTTGCAACAGATTCTCTTGAAATTGATTTAGGTATAACTAGGGATGAATGAGTTCATAGGGCCAACTACAACTTCAATTAAGTCTTTGCAATTGTATGGTGTTGGTATTGCGTGCATCCCGACCCGAGTCGTCGATCGATCACTCTGATTTGAAAAGATTCTCATTAACTTAATGTTAAGCTACTACCTAAATTGATTTAGGTATAACTAGGGATGAATGAGTTCATAGGGCCAACTACAACTTCAATTGAGTCTTTGCAATTGCATGGTGTTGGTATTGCATTCATCCCGACCCGAGTCATCATCGATCACTCTAAGTTGAAAAGATTCTTATTAACTTAATGTTAAGCTACTACCTAAATTGATTTAGGTAGAACTAGGGATGAATGAGTTCGTAGGACCAACTACAACTTCAATTGAGTCTATGCAATTGCATGGTGTTGGTATTGTGTTCATCCCAACCCGAGTCGTTGATCGATCACTTTGAGTTGAAAAGATTCTCATTAACTTAATGTTAAGATACTACCTAAATTGATTTAGGTAGAACTATGGATGAATGAGTTCATAGGGTCAACTATAACTTCAATTGAGTCTTTGCAATTTGATGGTGTTGGTATTGCGTTTATCCAGCCCTGAGTCATCAATTGATCACTCTAAGTTGAAAATATTCTAATTAACTTACTATTAAACTACTACCTTAATTGATTTAGGTAGAACTAGGGATGAATGAGTTCATAGGGCCAACTACAACTTCAATTGAGTCTTCGCAATTGTATGGTGTTGGTATTGTGTTCATCCCAACTCGAGTCGTTAATCGATCACTCTAAGTTGAAAAGATTCTCATTAACTTAATGTTAATCCACTACCTAAATTGATTTAGGTAGAACTAGGTATGAATGAGTTCATAGGGTCAACTACAACTTTAATTGAGTCTTTGTAATTGCATGGTGTTGGTATTGCGTTTATCCCGACCCGAGTCATCGATCGATCACTTTGAGTTGAAAATATTCTCATTAACTTAATGTTAAGATACTACCTAAATTTATTTAGGTATAACTAGGTATGAATGAGTTCATAGGGCCAACTACAACTTTAATTGGGTCTTTCCAATTGCATGGTGTTGGTATTGCGTTCATCCCGACTCGAGTCATTGATCGATCACTCTGAGTTGAAAAGATTCTCATTAACTTAATGTTAAGTTGTTACCTAAATTGATTCAGGTAGAACTAGGGATGAATGAGTTCATAGGGTCAACTACAACTTCAATTGAGTCTTTGCAATTGCATGGTATTGGTATTGCGTTCATCCCGACCCGAGTTGTCGATCGATCACTCTGAGTTGAAAAGATACTCATTAATTTAATATTTTAAAAACTATAACTTTTAAAGTTTTAAAAATTAATTAAGATTAATTCAGACCAAATCAACAATTTCAAAACTTGTCATTCTTTTCCAAAATTACAAATCAACCCATACAAATCATCCATTTGCGGGAAAAACTTTTCCTCATTTTAAATCTTAATTTCTTGCTCCTCCCTCTCTCTCTCTTAATAATACAATAAAAAATTACTCAATATATTGCTCAACCCTTCAAAATAGATCGATTTTCTTCCCATTTTCGACCACATAGTTGTTATTTTTTACTTCATTCTCGCTTATATCTATCATTTTCTCTATCTTCATAGGTAACAGAGTTTGAGAAGAGTTCTATATTTATTCTTTATTCTAAAAATTAGGTCTTTTTAGTTAATGATGAAAAAGAATACTTTTAGTTGTATCAACTTCGAGAATGGGTTAACAAGTTTGAGTTTTGATGCTAAAAATGTAGGAAGCACCCGAGAAAACCCTAGTTTTTGTCACAGTGTTTTGTTGACTGTCATGGTATTGTTATATGGTGTTTATGGTGGTGGTGGTGGTTCTTGTTGGTGGTGTCGGTGGTCTTGGTGTTGGTATTGGTGACATTGGTGGTAGTGTTGGTGGTCTTGGTATTGGTGATATTGGTGGTGGTCTTGGTGGTCCATCTGTTGCAATAGGTAAAAGATCTATTGGGAGATATTAAATAGGTCTTCAAACAGATTCCCCATCTGTTCCAACTGATGGGTTATCCGTTGGAGTATTTTTTTGTAAGGTAGCGTCTAATAATTTATTAAAATTTGTCTTACCTTTTTTAAAAAAATTATGCAGACATCAAATGTTTTGTATTTTTTGTTTTTCAATTATTTGTAGTTAAAAGATGTCTCCCAAAAGAAAAGAAACTGAAACTGAAAGTGGATCAACTTCTGACCACCCAACAAAAAAGGCTAGAGTACAGATGGATTCGAGGGAACTTCCTGAACAATCTCAGTTAGGAAAAAATGAAGCAGATAAAAGTGAGAACTCCATCTCA